>CM043865.1:48296432-50933932 GCA_023846275.1 Vanilla planifolia | reverse complement strand
CATGCAAGGAGAGCAAAATATAACTAAAATATAATTTTTTGAAAAATTTGTCTTTTTCTATCAAAAAAATCGAAGGATAATTTTGTCATTTCATCTTAAAAATTATTTCATCATTTGTTTTTTGATAACATATTATCAATTACACAACTTTTCAATAATACAATGATGTTTTTTAAATTAATGTATTCATTAATTAGCATAATTTTCTTGTTAATAAAATTATGTGCTTTCCACTCTCCATTTGCTATGTGTCACTTGCATATCATGTTTCTTTATGCTAATTGTCAATGTGTTTGTGGTCTAGGCCTTCCCTCTTGGTTTGGATGATCTTTGTCCATGTCTTGCTCCATTATGTCTTCCTTGCCCATGTCCAATTGGTTGGCCTACTCACTTCATTTGGGTGGCTAGGCCAATTTTTTTCTTGCTTGCAACCTTTTGTCTTGTCTATCTCTCTTGCCAAAGTTAAATACGTTGTCATTCTTTTGGGCCTCTTTTGTATGGAACCACCATCTAGCGCTTGTTGTGGTACACAACTTAGATTACCACTCTCCTAGTTATTTGTTTGTGCTTGGTTGATTAGGCCTTCCTAGGTTTCTCTCTTGTTCCCTTCAATAAAGATGTCTAAAACTCTTGGGTTTGAGCACCAATCGCATTGAAGGTAAAACCCTTTCTTTCTCCATCCACCTTATCTAACAAACGCATATAACTACGTTCATTTGATACTCAATTATTGTCCATATTAATTTCATAGGCTCGTCGCTTGTTATATGTTGCCAACCATCTTTAGCTAAGTCAAGCTTAATGACATGCAAGTAATAATAACGGGTAGGAGAGTGAGAAAGGAGTCCATTTTTATTCTTTTTGCCATTGTGATTATGTGAGGGTGTTTTGGTGACTATTGATTGGACCCTTGCTATTAGAGGGGAGCTTTTTGTCATTTGAGACTATTGTTTTCCACCTTTATAGAGGTTTTCTAAATTATCGAATCTTGGTTTTTCTTTGAGATGATTTGGATGAACCTCTACACTTTGTTTCCGTCGCCACATTTGATGGCTCTATGAATGATTGTGCTTTTTAATGCATATGTGTATGCACATGTAAATATCATCCTATGGCATCAACAATTATACAACAATTGCACCAAACCAATCATAAATTATAAATTTATTATGAGAAAAAATGGGTCTAATTCGTTTGGGTTTATAGCATACAAACCTAACTCTTACCCCACTTGTGATTAGATTGTTTTCCTTATCTTTCATTCACTTGGGTTTATTTTTGGTCCCACACATTAGAAATGGGTTATGTCTATATATGTATGTGTACCTAATTTCTTAAAAGCCATAATTATGTGTACAAATTTTACTATAAAAGAAAAAAATCATAGCTTTCCATTTATTAATGACAAATCTACGATCTATGTTTGCAAGAGGCTTAGTCTTTGCAATTTCAAATTTGAGATGTCGATTTGTATAAGCAATTGCAAATCTAAGCCATTCGTTCTCATATAACAAAGATATCATTACTTTACTTTTCCATTTTCAATCATTGAACTGTGCAAAAATGCCAAACTTGGTTATGCTTTGCATACTTAATTGCTTTCATTGAGATGCTTGTCTCATTGCTTAATTTTTCTTAGCAACCTCAAATGTTTTTGCATTTATACTATACCTTGCACTTGTTCATGAGGAATTGATTCTGTGATTGACATTGCAACTTTATCATAATTCCTTTCATATGTTGTTCCTTCTTATATGCCCCCTTGAAATGTTGTTGAGGAAATTGAGAAGGATGAATTTTTATTTCACCATCTAAAAATGTATTGTACATCTCCTCTGATTTATTTGATAATTAGTGAAAAAAACCTTCCAAATTTCTTATGTAAATAGCTTACGAAATAAAACAATTGACCCAATTTTTTACGTAAGTAGCATACCAAATAGGAGGCATAAAATGATAATATTCTATTGTGAATCCAAATATGCCATGAGGAAATTAAATTTGAGCTATAAATATCAAAATATTCTACACTCCTTGCTATGTTGGCCTGTAAATATTGACTAAGCTTTACTTGGACTTTAAGCTTTGAAGTTCTCCTAGTAGGACTTTAGTGAAGATGTTTATTATTTGAAGGCATATTGGTAGATGTAGTATCTTAATTATTCTTTATTCTTTTTTCTCCTTTATGAAGTGATGGTCAATTTCTATATGCTTCATCTTATCATAATACATTGGATTTTTTGCAATACTAATAGTTGATTGATTGCCACAAAACATCATGTGTTCTTTAATTATAATTTTTATTTCTTTCAAAGGTCTTGTTAGCCACAAACCTTCATGTATACCTATTCATTGCTTTGAATTCGGCTTTTGTACCAATTCTTGACACAACAGATTGATTTTTGTTTCGCCGTGCGAATAAATTCTCCAAACATACATATAATAGCTAGAAGTTGATCTTTTATCTTTTATTGATCTAGCCCAATCAGAATCAGTGTATGTTTTAATGCTTTTGTCTAGTGATTTTTTAAAGTACAAGTTCCTTCTTTGTTCTAGTTTAAGTTACTTCAAGTTCTCATAGATTGTCTCATTGTTTTCTTCATTTACATTGTTTATGAGCTTACTATACTAACATAGAAGGCAATGTTGGGTTTTGTGTGAGATAAATATATAGGTTTTTTCACAAGTTTTTGATGTCTTTTGTTATCAATTGGTATACTATTTTCTTTGGTTTTTAATTTAGTTTATAAGGGTATTGTTTGGTTTGCATCTGTGCATTCTTTTTCTTTCAAATGATTCATAATATATTTCGTTTGAGAGGTTGACATTCTTGCTTTTGGTTGAGCTATTTCTATTCCAAGGAAGTATATGAGACTTCCCATGTTTTTGATTTCAAATACTTTGACAAGTTATCTCTAAGGCATATTGATCTCCTATTTATAATAACTTGTTAAAATAATGTCATCTACATATACGATAACAATGACAATGTTCTATTTAGATTAGTGTTTAACAAAGAGGGTGATTTATTTAATATTGTGAATGTCCATATTGTTTGACCCTTGTACATTTGTCAAACTAGGCATTTGGGAATTGTTTGAGTTTGTGTAAAGATCTTATTTTGTAGACTTTGTTGATTGTGATTTATGTCTTAAATTGAGGAATGCTCATCTACATTTTTTTTGTTAAGTCTATTGAGAAAAACATTATTGACATCTAATTGGTGGAGTGACTAATCCAAATTTATAGTCAAAGATAGGAGAACTCGAATGGTGTTCAATTTGCCTATTAGAGCAAAGGTTTGTTCATAATTGTTTCTATAGTATTGTGTGGATCCTTTTGCAATGAGTCGAGCCTTGAATTGTTCATCACTTTCATTTTTTTGTCTTGTGAAGATTCATTAGCAATTTATATGATGTTTTATAGTTGGTAATTTTGTTATCCTTCATGTTTTTCTATAGTGCATAGATTTCATTTTCAATAACAACCTTATATTTTGGTGTTTTGAGAGCTTATTGTATGGATTTAGGAATCTATAGGTAGGGTTCAAACTTGTTATAAATGTCTTGTATTTATTAAATAGACCCCAATGTGACACAAAGTTATAGATTAAGTGCTTTGTACATTTAAGAACACCTTTTTGCCTTACAATAGGCAAATCAATATCTTTAGAAGGCTTGTGGTTATGATCACTTTGTGGATCTTATGATCTTAAATTTGGATCCTTTTTTTGGATTTGCTTAAAAGATACTTGTTTCTTTATCTTCTTTTGATTTCTTTTCTTTTTTTGGAATCAATGATAAGATCTTTTTTATTTTTGGATCAAGTAGTATTCAAGTAATGGAGCCTTGAGAGTTTATTGTTAAGACTTGGTTGAATAGTGTTTGGAGAAGAAGGGCTTGAGAATTTTGGTAACTTGACAAGTACTTGAAGATATAAAATAGTCTATTCACTTGGTTCACTTTGGTGGATAGGAACATATGACTATTTGGTTGTTAATCGAATTGATGAGACGTGAGAAGTATCTAGGATGTTGATTTTCGTGTCGAGATCACAAGACTAGTATTTTTGTATGAAGTTGGCTCCTTCTAACTATCTTACTTAGGGTAATATTGTTGGTATTGAGGGAATGTAACATCCAGGGGTATTCTTTATTTATAGAGAATAATATTTATACCCTTTCTTATGAGAAGAGCACTTTAAAAGAAAATACACTTAATGGCTTTAGTTTTTAAAGTTTTTTGAGGATCAGTATTAGACATTTATAAATATAAAACGTTCAAACATTTAGAAAGGAATGAAAGATATGAGATGAATGATGAGATATATTTTGAGTAGAGTTTGAAATGGGATTTAGAAGTTTATGACTTGAGATGAGATGTGTAGAGAACATGAGAGATTGGGTTATTTTTAGGAGATATTTGTTTTTTCTTCACATTCATTTTTTTAAGGTGTGTCAACATAAGAGTTTAGATAAACAATCTTTTGATTTATTAGATAATATCCAAAGATGGATGCAAAATTTTTCTTTTTATAGTTTATTTTTAAATTTTTGAATTTTTTTGGGATTGGGTTCGAGTTATGGTATTGAATTTTTTGAATATCAAATCTTCCATTGATTTTTGTTTTATTAAGAAAATCCATGTATTTTACTGTGTTCATCTATAAATATTATAAACTAACAAGATTCAGTAATGATTTTTGATCTTAGACGGTTCTCAAACATTACTACGAATTAAGGAAAATATTTTCCTTCTAATGTAAGTTATGGTTAGAATTTTGAACATATTTTGTAAATTGATAAATTTTATATTAAAACTTATTTGGATTTTTATTATTAAAAGAGATAGAGAAAGTTTCTTGAGATATGAAATGTGAATTTTTTAACTTATAATATCATAACATAATCTTGTTATTTCTTTTTTATTGAAAAATAAATTTGGCTTCTTACGTAAAAATACTAAATAATCAAGATTGTGATATTTCTCTTTAGAAAGAATCATTCATCTCAAGTAGATAGAGCTCTAGGAACTCTTTAGCAATGCTAATCATTTTTCTTGAATTCAAAATTTAAAATTCATAATAATTTAAAGAAAATTTAGTAACACAAGTTGATCTTGAGTGAGTTTATTGGTTGATAATAAATTATAGTTTAATTGAGGTATTGAAAGAACAAAACTAAGAGTTAGGTTTTTTTAAAATTTTTATTATTATGTTACAAAACATTTTGGATTGTGATTTGACTTTTAACTAATTGTTATATTCTCATGGCAATGATTAAAATTTATTAGGACCTCATTATCTTCAGTCATGTAGTCTAATATTCTTAGATTCACAATCCATGAATTCAAGTTATTTCTCCTAATATTGAAGGCATTGATGAAATTGTCATTCTGAATGAAGGATTTGGTTCTAATTGTTATGGTAGAATTGATTGTTTGTGACTATTTGATCGGTTCTTCCAACTTTTTTAGTTGCTCCTTACTAAATGGATAGGGTTTTGCTAGTATAGAAGTTTATTCCTTGGTAACAATGTTGCCTCGACTCTCTTTGTTTTGTGGGAATAAGGGCTTCCAATGGGCTTGTTTTTCGTAAATCTTCTAGCATATGTCTTTGGCATGATCAAATCTTCAACAATGCTCATAATATAGTTGTTTCATTCCCTACTTGTTCACAATTTTTTGATTCTGAGACCCACGATTAGTCGAGGCATAATCTTTCAACTAAGATGCACTAATTTGAGTTTCTAACATTACCTTTTCCTTTGTCCCTTTCTTTGGATGTTAGAAAGGCTTTTTAAGAGGTTGAATTGAGGTCTTGGAATTCTTCCTTGAACTTCATAAAGGTTTTGCTGAGCCCAAATTAAAATTTATACTCTTTTCCTTTCTACCATTTGGTTCTATGTGATTTTGTCTTCAAGACATTTCCATGAGTTTTCTTTCCACTAGTCTACTTGTCGTTAATATTGTGTAATTGTGTTGAAATACTACATCATGGTCTAATCTCCTTGATACAAATCACATAGAGTATTTTGTCTTGAACATCTCTAAAAGTATACTCTTTGTTGAATACTTTTCTCATTATTGCTTCTCAAATTTTCCTTATTGTTTTATAAGAAAGTTTGGTCTTATCTTGTTGGTCATGAAAGTAATCAATCATAACATAATCATATTGTTTCTAACTTTCAGCTTTCGAACTTTTGTCAAATGTATCTAGAGGAGTCATTGCTTTGGATAGGTAGTCATCCTTATCTTGAATGTCATCACTGATTTGAACTATTGGCAATAATTATTCATATTAGTTTTGTTTCCTATAATGAGGATTTGGCTGTCATATATGACATTCCACTGGGGTTGGAACCATGTTTTTCATTATTAGAGATGACTTTGAATGTTGTGGAGGAATTGAGTCTCTTTGTTGTCATTTGGTATTTTATTACGTGAGAATTGATTTAGGTCTTAAAGAGTGTAGAAGATGTTTGTCTTTCTTTATATAAAAAAACAAAGGAGTGATAGTAAAGACTAAGGATAGGAAGCTATTCCCTTGTGTTGCTCATGATAAGAGGGCTAGAGCTTGGCTTAAGCAAGTAGAGGATGAGGATGTGGGACAAGATCTTCCCTTAGATGCATAGGATGAGGACGAGGGCTTAGTCTTGGATTGGCTTGGGTGTGATGGAATCTATAGTGTAGGGATATTGCCTTTCATGATGGACCTTGAAAATGAAAAAGGTTGAGGATATGAGTTTGGCTTTGATAATATGAGGAAATTGAGAAAGATGATTTCATTCCTCTATTTGAAAACATTTTGTACAACTCTTAAGTGAGAATTCGTTTGATAATTAGGGAAAAACAATAAACCAAATTTTTTATATAAACAGCTTATTAGTTAAAGTAGTTTATGAAATTCCTACATAAATAACATATCAAATAAAAGGATATAAAATAATTATATTTTATCTGGTATCATAATATTCTAAGGAAATCAATTTTAGGCTATAAATATCAAAATATTATGCTCCCTTTTTATCTCACATAGGGTTTTAAAATCCATTTCCATCAGATAATGGAGCAGTGAAAGTAGTTGTTTAGTTGTTCTTTGCTAAATGTTTGAATTGTCTACTCATTTTAGCCTATATGTTATTCACCATTTTAACATCTACTTGATCTATAATTTTTTTTCTGACTTATTATGGCTAGACTTACAATTGTGTGTAGGATTGTTTTTAAGTTGATTTTTAAGATGATGTTCTCTATTGATTTATTATTATTTATTTTTGTTATATTTCTAACTTTAACATAATATGATGTAAAAATCTTAACTATCAGTAATTTTCATCTTTGTTTTTTAATTTGAGAGCAATTGTTTTATTACCCATATCATCCATATAATCTCGTATTTTTTTTTTTTCATTATGTTGAAGTGAGATTTATTAGTTATATCATTCCATATCATGCTTAAGGATTTTTATTTTTTTAAAGATTTATTATTTTTCTATTTATAGTTTCATGCTTGAGTTTCTTCAAATGCATATAAAATGATGTCCTCTATTAATTATATCATTTTTTATTTTTGTTTTTTTCTTAACATAATGTGGTGCAGGGATTTTATTTTGTGTTAATTTTCATCTTTGTTTTTCTAGTTTAAAAAGCAATTGCTTTTTCACTCGTATCATTCATTATTATTGCATATATTTTTTTATTTAATGTTGAGTTATATTTGTTATTGCCATACCATTACATATCATGTATACAGATGATGCATGTCGGTAGTTTACCTTTCTTATGTTCAAGTTTAGATAGTAATGATGCACATTTTGTGATGCTTTCAATTTGTTTAGGCTTAATAAAACTAGGCTTAACTTGGGTTTTTCTCTTGACTTGTAACAGATATTGCTAAGTATGGTCTATTGGTAATGCCTTTTGAAGTGGTTTTTAAAAAGTTTTGATGACTGACATGTATCGTAGCCACCGCACTAGCACATTCATGATGACTCAATTTGGCATATAGATGCAGTCCTTTGCAACAAAAGTATTAAGGTGTGCATGCCAGGTACCTCAACAAGGATTTTGGAAATTATTACCAAGATTATAATTCTATTTTCTGTTGCTTGCCATTTAGCCTCTAATCTGAAGCAACCACTTTTTTGAAAGAAAGTATTTAGAGACCCTCGACAATAAGAAGTGAACCTATGACAATGTGACCATTATATTGCATTCATAGTTATTTTGTTTCTAATTGTTTAATTTAAATGTCTCTTTTATGAAGATGTAAATTTTGTTTTTAAGATATTCATGCATGTGAGAGGAGGCTTTTGGAAAAAAAATTATATATTAATACCTTAGAGGTCATATTTGAGAATAATTAAATATTTTTTACAAAATTGATTGTGACCATTCACTTATTCTTTCAATCTTAGCCTTCTACTTTTTAGGTTAATGAATTTTAGTTATCTTATTTTCACAACCAATTAAATCTTGATCATTTATTTTTTTCAACAAACACAAAATTTAGTCAATATGAAAATTCATTGTTTTTAAAGTGTGATTTATTAGATATATCTTTTGAAATATTTATTAATTAAATTATGTGGGATTAACTTATTTATGATTGGAGGAGGAAGAGGTTTCTAGAGAAAAATTTATATAGTATTAATAGAATTTGAGTTTAATTTGAAACTTACTTTATATGACTTTTGAGTTCTTTATTTGTTAAACTTGTTAAACAACTTGAGATCTATTTATTCATGCATGAAAGAGAGGGATTTTTGGAAAACATTTTCGGCAACATTAATACTAGTTATATTTAATGCGATAGATGTTTTATACGGCTTTTCAAGTCTATTTATTAAATCATGGGAGATCAGTTCCTTTATTAATAGAAGCTTAATGAATAGAAGAGAAAAATGCCTTTATTTCCTTATTTAAGGCATCAAATGCTTAGAAATGGAGGCTCTTTGACTAATTTGCAAATTCAGAATCAAAATTTAGATTATCTTTGTTGTTCGAGTTCTATTACTCTTTTTAACTACAAGGTCAGTTGCTTTGCTTTCTCTTTGGCAAATATGTTATCTTTTTCTTTGTATTTTTATTTACTTAATGCAACTTCTCTACATCTTTCTAAAAATTTGTTCATTCTTCATTCTTATTCTTTCGAGCATTTGATGTAATTTATCTTATTTAACTTATCATTAATATAATAATTTAAAATATCATTTTAATTTTTTAACAAGCATGCAACAAATGTTTTTTTACTAAAATATTAAAACTTGTAATTAAAATGTCATTTTTAATTTTTTAACAAGTATGCAACATATGCTCTTTTTACTAATATATTAAAACTTTTGATTTAAAGCTTTCTCAATTTTTATTTTATAATTTTTTAACCCAAAAAATGGTAATTTTTTTGGCTCTCATTGTTTTTAATCCTTGCTCTCATGCCCAACCCTCCCCATTCACATAGCCAACATCAAATGTCTTCAAAGCTTCTTCAATGCTCCAACCTTTTGGCTAATAAAAACTCTTTATTTGGTATAGCCTTTCCATATATCTTACCTGTGTTGCTCAACTTTTGTTCTTGTTCCTTGGTAGGGCTAGTGTAATAACCTATAATTTTATTGTCTAAAATGTTGCAAATCTGAAAATTAAATTACTTATATATATTTTAAGATATAAAGTTAATTTTTAGAAATAATATTTATATATTAAAATAATAATATATTTATGTGATCTTTAAAAATTTTTCATTATTTCAGATGTAGTTAGAAAGTTTATTTGATTATTATATTGGAAAGAGTTTTTTAAGAGGAGTTTAACAATGTTGAGTTTATAATTTTTAGAAGTTTAGATAATTAGTTATAAATTTTTTTAAAAAATGATATAAATATAGTTTTTGAAATCTTAAGTGGGTATATAAATTCTTTTTTATTGCTTCACCTTAGATGAGTTTAAATGAAATTTGTGGCTGTGTTAAGTATGGAGGTAAGGAAGAAATAAATAGGAAGAGAGAGAAGAATAGAGATAGGTTGAAAGTTGGGTGAGGGTGGAGGCTAGGGTAGGAAGAGAAAGGTGAAGGGAGAAAGAAGAGCAGGAAAATAAGAGGAAATAATTGTAGAGTTAAATCGTCTTGTTATAGGTTGAAGAAAGGACTTGGAAGCAAGAATAAAAGGAGAAGAATGGCTACAATAAGTGAATAAGCAAAGGAGCAATAAGCAATTGGGAAAGTGATAAGAATTCAAGTTAGTTTTATAGAATTCAATTCGATTTATTACACATAAGGTATAGTTAGGTTGTGGTTTGAGTTAAAATTGATACTAAAATGGTTTGGAGAGGATTTGGAGTGGTTATAAAGTGATTTGAGTGAAAATCGAGGAGTTTATATTTGAAGAAATGACATTTTGTACATTATTGTACAAGTACGATAGCTCAAATTGCCTTTGCACGACAAGTTTTAAGTTGGCTGAAAATAAGGAATGGGACTAATACATTGAGGTGTGACAGACATTAGCAAGTTGATTGTATTAGATGATGACTTGGATTGTATTAGACAATATGTTGTAAATCAGTAGGATTGAGTAGGTAGTGGCATCGTTCAAGTACGAAGATTGATTGTAATTGTGGAGTTAGTTTGAATGGGTTCAAGTTAAATGATCATATCAGTTTGTTATAGGAATCGTACAAGAGCTTATGAGAAGATTTTATATCTACGATGTGGGTAATCGTATGGTACGATGGTTGTTAGGTTGGTTGAAGCTTAGTTGTTGGATCACACAATACGATAGTATGGATTGTATTGTTTGATGGGTTGAGTAGCTTAAGTGGAAGTGGTCATCATACTAGATGATGGGTTATATCATATAGGTATGATAAGTGGAAAATAAAGGATCGTAAGGTGAATCGTACAAGTCTAGTAAGGGAATGCTGATCGTATTCGACGATTTGGGGATTATATAGTATAATCAATTGAGAATAATGAAGCAGTGAGCAGTGCTCATCTTACTGTACGATCGAGAAATTGTACAAATATGATGCAAAGTAGTGACATGAGAGAATAAAAGGATATTCTTAGGATTTAAAAGAAATTAGAAATACTTGTTAGTTATCTTGTATTAAGGGTTATAAAATAATTATTGTGTATATATGACATCGTAGGAAACCGTAAGTAGAAAAAGATAATTGAAGGAATTTTCAGCTCGAATTAAGATAGATAAATATTGTAACTATGACATAAATATATTGTTAAATTAATATATATTTAATATTAACTTAGATTATTTTTATATGTTATTTGTGATTATGCATTTTAAAAAATAATATAATTAATATGAAATATATAATTGATCACATAAGGAAATGAGTGACATCTTATGATAGAATTTCATGTAACTATTTAAATTGTAGTTAACATAAATGAAAATATAAATATTCTTGAAAATTTGAAATGGAAATGTAGTAAAGTATAGATAATGGATTCCCTGATATATTATCCTCATCTTATATGACATTGGTATTTGTTTGGAGGTCTTACTTTTTGGGTGCCATGATCTCATTATATATATGTTATTAGTAATTTGTATAGAGTGACAAGTATAAAGTTCAGAGGCCATACCTGATAGATAATCATAGGTACAGGTTTGGTGGTCATACTATTTTGTTGGATGCCTGCAATAGGTCATTTGTATATAGATATGATTATTGTTGAATCCGTAAGATAATGATTGGAGGCATAAAAAGTGCTATATTTTATTTTGTTTTATTTATAATCATTGGTTTATCAGATTACTCTTGATTTATTCTTTCTATGCATGGTTATGTTGTATTATGCCATCATGAGATTATTTCATGTTAGTTTTATATGTTGCATTCTTTTAGTATTGTGTTAGTTTAAATGATTTATATGTTAAACTTTTAGAGTCTCATTAATATTTACATAATAAGTAATACATCTACTGTTTCAAGATATGAGACTTTGATGTTATAGAAGAGGATCATACTCATGAGATGTGAAAGTGGGTAGTGTTTGTATGTAGTTGGGTTATGTTGTTATCGATACTTTGGTTTTTTATGTACTTGATTTGTATCCTATATGGTATTAGTGTTTATTTATAATCGTACAATGGATATCTTTTATCTATTCTGGTGTTTTATTTGCTTTACATTGTAGTGTTGGGTGGGTTTTGGATTTTTGTTTTACTTTTAGGTCTTTGTTTAGGGTTTTAATGTCATCAAATGTTTATTTATTTATTTTAAATATTTGACTTATGTTTGTTATTATGAATTAGTTAGGTGGGGCCTTGATAGTTGGTTTGGTTGTGAAATGGTTGATTTGTAGATGGCTGCATGGGAGGTGGCATTGCAACTTTTTTTCTCCATGCAAGTCCTAGATTGCTATCTTAGGCATGGGTTGGCTCATCATATTTTTGTTCACTTGTTGCGTGCTACAGATTGGAAGAAGATGGTTTGTCACTCCCTGGTCTTAGCCAAAATTTGTACTTTTCTTTTTGTGTTGCGCTTGCACTACTAGGTTTTTTAAGTTTTTGGTCTCTTTCTTACATAATTGGAAAAGGCATTGTTAGTAGATAAACATGTTCTTCAATATGCTCTTGAGAGGTATTTTGTGGATGTGTGTTTAAGGTAGATTAGGTTGTTGGAGGAAAACATGATCATGGTGAATGTGATTGCAAAAAAGGGATTGTAAGAAGAGGGATTAGCATGTGTTTAAATAGAAAACCCTTTCAATAGGGACATGGTAGATAAAGGGCCTCATTAATGCTTGGTTGAGTTTCAACAGAAATGTTTTTAAGTTACAAGATATATTTCTTGAAATGAATTAATGGTTTGTCACATTAATTTATGCATTTTTGTGTGAATGCTTGCTCACACCCAATGACTCCTTTTATAGGTTGTAGGCAATGTTATTCTTTGATCTTCACAATTGTGCACAATTGTTTATACTTGCCTTTATTGTTGGATTGGAGCAACAGACGTACTTTCGATGGTTAGATGTTAAGATAATTATATCTTGAGAATTTCACGATCTTATGTGGGTCTTGTCATGTGATTAATGTTGTTACTAATGAACTCTACCTTGTGTTGTGGGGTTGCATAACCATATCAAAGATGACACTTAGAGTGTTAGATAGAATGGATGATCAGACAAGGGATCAGGGTCCAAGAATCAAGGTGTAGGGCCCAAAATTGTTGTGTGAATAGACTTATGTGGGATGGATCTAAACTAGAGACAAGGATTAGACACTTTGGACAAGGTTTGTTGGATGAAGGCTATTGTATGTTTCAATTAGGAGCAAGAGTTGGTGAATATTTATGTCATTCTTATGAGAACTGAGCTAAACGTCCTTGTTGAAACTGCTTTGCTAACTATTATGCTTGTTGTTAGCAATTATGGCTTCATTTTTCTCTTAATGCCAAGTATCATTCCACCATAGTGTGTGGGGGTTTGAAGTCATGGCCTAATAGACATTGTTAGGCCATGATTTAGCTCATCTCATTGTCGCAGGACAATTGGTAGACAATAGGAGGTGCAGAAGGTATGGTCATAGATGGTAACCTTTTAAAAAAATCATCATTTTGTCCCCAAGGATGACAACATCCTTTGTTTGGTCATGATGAAGTAGTTCAACAGCGATTGAGGACAAAGAATGGATGTCTTCTATGCTGACTTGATGAATCTTAAGGGCAACAAATAGAAGTGCAAAAATCAATCCTTATGACACCCAATAAAGACCAAGACAGCTCTGGCCTTCATTAAATTAGTGAAGGATGTTATTAGGGCTAGTTTGATGAGTCATATGATGGAACTCAAAATTTCTTAGCATATGGTATTTATGGTATGGATTTTCCATCGATAAACGGAGGATATGTTGTATGAGTCGTCCATGTTTAACTTCTTCGATTGTCATAACTGCTCTAAGGGAGTTCAAGAGGTCAATGTTGTTCGATATAAAAGGACCCAATGTAGTTTTGAGATGGATCTTTGGATATCTTTGCATTCTGTTGATCTGTTGCATTCTCTCTCTCTTTCCTCTTCTCCATTTATCCATTATTTTTGAACCCTTCTGGTCTCCTTTGGAGCTGTGCCCAGGGTGTTCATTGTGTTCTTGACTTGCATTTAAATGGAACTAGTGAATCATTTGTTGTTAGTGACCAAAGCTCTTCCCCAGCTTGTTTTTTTTTAGACATGCTTGCTTCTCTCTCTGTCATTCCTTCCTGTTATGTTGCTCGCATTTCCTTATTCTCTTACCCACCTGGTTAATCCTGTACATATTCTCTTGAGTAGCATATGAATACAGGTAATAAACCATCCCTTGGTGTAAACAAGTATCACTGATTAGTTTTTTTTCTTGGCGTTTGTTGTGCATTGGCTGCCTTTTGCTCATTTTGTCTAGATTCATTTTCTCTTTCCAGGGTGCTTGCCTCTTGCAATGATTCTTGTAGAGAAGCATTTCAATTCAACATGGATGTTGCATCTGGCTTGTTCTTGGATCGATTATGGTTCCTAGATACGTGGAACTGACCATCTGAATTGGTTCAGATAAAATCAAATCAAACCAAGTTATACCCTTATTTAGGCTAACTGTTCTTAAATAAGATTTAGGTGCTGGGGTGATGCTAGAACTTGGTGCCATCAGACTCAGTGCTGCCTCTGTTCCTTATGATTGGAGCTTATTTTGTTCCATTTAATTGATGCGTAAGAGTCTTTTAGAAGCTCGTGTAATTTTTTCTTCTTGTACATGAATAATGAAGTTAATATAATCATATATCACATGCCCAATAAATCTCTTGCCATAAAAAGATGTTGCTTGTTGATAATATTATATCTCTTGCTATCAGCATAGATCAAGTTGGGCTTTGTTCAAAATAGCAGAATGGAATTTATTCCTCTTGGTTATATAATCTTTGGTTTTAGTGTCACTTTGAGGGGAAATTAGGTGATTCACTCATTAGTAGTGCCTTTTTGTAGGTGTTTGGGCTTTATGAAATCCTTTTTCTCATCCTCTATTAACTACTCCCATATTTATGCATGCAACTTGCCATTTCATTATTACTGGGTTTACAAATTTGAAAATTATGAATATTATTTATACCACTGTCGCCAAGAAGGGCACATTCTGTGGAAGTATATAATTAAATTATAAATGATATAAGGACGTTCAAGCAAAACACTGTTTACTAAATAAATTGTAATTTGCTTAATTAACTAATACAACATTGTATGTCCCCTCCTAGAACGCTTGACTTGTGGTTGGCAGCCCTTCTACACCTTCCCAACCAATTGTGGCGATTCATGCAGCAGTTGACGTTTCATTTTAGGTTTTAAAGTTGTGTTTTGATTTTTGGTAGCTTATATGAGAAGTTGTTCTATGGAACTTTTTGTTGACTTTCCTTAATCATTAGTTGTTGGTTTACAACCTGGAACATACCTTTCCTATGCCATTTGTTGTACAATTGCACTGGAACATCATCCCATAGGCTTTCAGTTATATGAAATGTGAAAGTTTCCTACAAAGATGTAGCTAGCGATTTGCACATTTGTTCAATAGCAGGAAGGCAGAGTTTCATTGAGGTTTGCCAAAAAAACAGAAAGAAAACCATTGAGGGACCCTCTAATATGTCAAAACAACAAAATAAAAGTAGCTTACCCCCAGGATATGCTCACAATACTCAAGAAAGAAGTGTCTCAAGTGTTGGAGTAAATGGAGTCAACATCTTTCCCAAGTCTGTTCTTTGCTCGGGCAATGAGCTTGTTGGAATCATATGGGAAAGAAGCAATAAAAGCTATGATATTTGAAGGAACTAAAAAGAATTGACTCGTTCATTGGAGTCTCAAAACTGTTTTAACTTAACCTTGTGGTGAATCCAAATGTCATTTTCTGGGAATATGGAAAGTTTATTCATTTATAAAAGTAAAAAACCATTTGTGTTGCCAAAAGGAAAAGGGAGAGGATATGTTTGAAAAGCTCGAACAATCGATCAACTAAAGAAAAGAGTATAAAACTCAAGAATGAATTGGTTGAGGTTATGAGGTAGTATATAGGAGTCACAGTCCCTCTTTTCGAACAGATGAAGGGAATATGAATTCCATTCAGGCAATGCAGTTCCTACTCGTCTTTGGCTTGCTCGGCGGAACCTTTCTCCTACTACTACTTGTCTGTAGGGGTGTGATTGCTCTGAGGACCTCGACCATGTGTTTGGATCGTGCAGGTTTGCTGGTAGTTTACAATTCATTTAATAGGTCTGTAGCTTTACAAATTTCTTTTATTCATCAACTCTTTATTTTGTGGATGTGAAAGCATTCTCTTTTTGTATTGTGTGTCCATTAGTGTCAACTCTAAGAATGATATTGCCGTTCATCTAGGCTGAGAAATCATGAGATGAACAAAATACATTTTTTTGCTTGTTTTTAGATGCCAACTGATTTTATCCTACTTTTTATAGGCTTGTTTACATAGTACTGATAGGCAAATGATATTTTCCTAGTTGTCTATTAAATATATTGTCTTGGATGAATTCTTGCTTTTCTTGGAGCTTATGCAGAATTTATTGGTGTTGATTTTATTTTGTTGGTGATAAGTTTTTTTTTTCTTTTTCTATCTGGGTTATTGATGGTGCACATTCTATCTAATGAATGCTTGCTTATTTTGGTGGAATCTTTGTTGTTGGGTTGGTATGAAATAAATTGCTAATCTGCTTGGAAGTGTAATTTATAATTCTTGAGCTCAAATCACCATATCTTGGAGCTCAATAATTTAGCTTCCTTAAACAACTTGTTGTGACAGAAATAATATTCATTGTGTTGGAGAGTGCCATCATTCATTCCTGACATATAGAGATACCTCCACAGGAAACCAATAATTAGAACAATGTCCTAACAAATATTGGCCCTTGCTAAGAGACACTATTCGAGAGAGACGGGCATTGCAGAAATTCAGAACTTACAGAAATCTTTTCCATGAAGAGCTACATATTTAGTAATGGTATTTGTTAGGATTTATTGAACACTATGCAGATTATTTCCCTTGGTGAGAATTTCCTTAGCGGTTCTTTTTTCCTTAGGTGTTAATTTTATTGGGCTATCTTTTTATCTTTTAGATACTAAAATTTGCCCCAATTGTTTTTTCCCTAAAGAGTCAACTTTTTTGGGGGTTAAATTTTTAAGAGATGAATTAATGTGCTAATGATTGTTATGTATCATTTGTTGACTTATTCTATCTTATAGTATGAATCACTTATATTGTAGTTGCATTTTAGTAGTTTTTCTAATGATTATTGTTTGACATATGGAGGTTGATATTCTTAAGTAATTGGAGTTGTATTCTTATCTGCTTTGGTTTTTTCACATAATTTTTGTGTAGAATTTCGTTATGCTTGTAACCAGTGTAAAAAGGCCTTATTGTAAATTTCTGTGTTAAGTTTGAAAGCTTATTGTAAACAAAATTTAAACTTAACTAAAAATTGTTTTGAGAGAATAAATGTGTTGTTCTATGCTAGCTTAAGTTAATTTATTTCTTTAATTCTGCTTAAATTCCGATTAACTAGATGCATTTGGACCCTGGAGAGTGATTGAAGTTACATTTTTTTATAACTATTGGAGACTTAAAACCCTAGACTTATGTTCTGAAATGATAGTAGCTATGAAAGTGAGCTAAGCTCTTTTTGAGGCATTTAGTTTGTGTTTATTAGCAACTTTTCGTGGGCATTGCATAGTCTTGCTTCTATACTAAGCATTGTATTGCATTAGGTTTTTAATTCTCAAGCTCTTATAGATGTGACCTAACCAAGAAGTTTACTGTTTAGTTTTTTTAGCATTTGATGGGTGACGCTTTACCAGTATTTTCTTATTGAAAAGGCAAATTTTTGTACGGTCTGTTAAAGTGTTGTGCATGGAAAACTTAAATCTTTTCACTGTCCAGTCAGTCAGAGATTCTCTAATAAATGGCTTTATGTTGAACTGCATACGAATCACATTCATCTTTCTTTATTGTCAGGGCATGTGGTGGCCTTCTTCTATCAGTGAGAACGATCATCAAGGCCCATGAAAATGGTTTTGTCTTCACTTGGGCTTTTGTTCGTGGAATTTCGGGGCTGTGTAACTTCCCTGAAAGAGGTTCTAAAATTTATGAGGAATTGGACGATGGGTATATCACTGTTATGGCCAAGTTACATGGTAGAAGGGGGCTGGGGAAGATGTTGAGTTTTCATAGTTTTTTGGCAGAAAGAGGCCTTCCGCTTAGAATATATGATGTGAATCGGTTTTTGAATATGCTATGCAAGGGCTATAGATTAGATGCTGCTTTTGATTTGTTCTATTTGGTCTTGGATAAGGGTCCAATTCCCAATGTTGTCACATACAGCACGTTAATTCGTTGTTGTTGTAATGGAGGTAGGTTGGATGATGCGGTTCATGTATTTGATGTGATGTTAGAAAAGGGCACTCATCCAGATTTAGTGGTGTATTCTATACTGATTGATGGGTTTTGTAAGGAAGGTAGAGTGGAGGAGGGGTGTCAGTTACTTGAGACAGCTGTTAAGTGTGGGATTAAGCCAGATGTTGTTGTTTTCAGTTCTCTTATGGACGGATATGTTAGAATCGGAAATATTGAGCAGGCCTTTAAGCAATATGACAGAATGTTTTTGGAAGGAGTGGAAGCCAACGTTGTTTGTTATAGCACATTGATGAATGGACTATGTCAACATGGTTGTGTTCTTGAAGCCTGTTGTATTTTCTCAAGGATGTTGAAGCAAGGAATCAAGGCGAATTCTTTGACCTATAGTTGCCTAATTAATGGATTGTGCAATTTGGGTGATTTGCACGAAGCTTTTGTGGTTTTTGATCATATGAAATGTGATGGTTGCACTATTGATGTAGTTGTAAGCAGTTTGCTTGTTAAAGGCCTCTGTAAAGCTGGAAGGATGCTGGATGCACATCGTTTTCTTTTGAAGGCAAATTTGGAGCCGAACACTGTGATTTATAATGAATTAATTGATGGGTGGTGCAGATTTAGTCAATTGGGCAATGCTTCAAAGACTTGTAGGTTATTGAGAGTGCATAATATTTTACCAGACGTGGTAACTTTCACAGTGCTTATAAAGGGGATGGCAGATGGGGGAAGGTTGCTTGAATCTACCATGCTTTTCTTTCAAATGATTAAGAAAAATTTTATTCCAGATGCCATAACTTATTTATGTTTGATCGATGGACTTTGTAAGCATAACGACGTATTGGCTGGGCTAAAATTCTGTGGAATAATGCGTGGAAATGGCATTTATCCTGACATGTATGTTTATAATGCTCTCATCAATGGATTTTGCAAGACTGGACTCATAGATGCAATACCAAAGCTGCTTGGGAAGCTCTTTCGACATGGTTTGAAGCCTGATATTGTTACTTACAACACAATGATCAGTGGCTTTTGCTTCCAGGAGAGACTAAGCAAAGCTGTTGTGCTTTTCCAAAACTTGTTGATTGAAGATGTTCGACCTAATGTAATCACCTTTACAATTCTGATAGATGCTTTCTGTAAACAGGGCAAGATGGAAGAAGCCTTGCTATATTTTAATAAGATGTTAGAGCAGGGTTCTGTACCTAATGTTGTCACTTATAGCTGTTTGATAGATGGGTACTTCAAACTTCACATGATGGAAAATTCACTTGCTCTCCACGAGGAAATGTTAAGAAGTAATATCTCTCCCACGATTGTTAGCTATAGCATTCTCATTCATGGATTTTGCAGGGAAGGTCAATTGGAGGAAGCTTTGAAAGCTTTTCATGTTGCTCTTAGTAGTGGCTTGTTGCCTGATGTCGTGGCCTATGGAATTTTGATTCATGGGTGCTGCAAAGCAGGACAGCTGGATAAAGCAATGGTCTTATTTGGTCAGATGTTGACTAAAGGTATCAAACCTGATGATCTTTTATGCAGTATTCTTGCAGAATGCCTTCATAGAAAGGGTCATAGCCAATACTATTGAACTGCTACAACTACTCTCAAAGAGATAGCTTGAAGGAAAAGCAAGGTTATTTGTTTATTACCTTGTTTAATAAACTATAGATTCTTGTAAAATCCCATGTAAAATACATTCATATTGTTTGAAAGCTCTAATAAACTTTTTTGTTTGCCATTGTTTAATGAACTATAGATTCCTGTAAAAGCCCATGTAAAGTTTGCACGTACTTGCCAGCGGAAAGATCTAAGAAAAGTTTTTGTTCCATTTCTAACAGCTAATCCATTTAGCCAATTATCAGTATTACACAAGGATAAGGCACACAAAGATGAGCATTGTGCACATCAATGCTATGAGTATTTAATTCAGATCCATTGCCACAAAAGCAAGGAATGATATTGCTAAAGATATCCTGTAAATATTGAAATATAAAATTTTTCAACAGAATGTTAGATTCAAATCAACTGATTTAACTTTAAAAGTTGTTTCCTGAAGTAACCAATTCATGTAAACTGCTTAGGAGTTATCTACATTAACTCACAAGAAAGACGAAAATGGGAAATTGATACTTTTCTGATGAAAATGTGTGATAATGTTATCATATAAATAGATTTTATTTCTGTAGTAACACTCTAAAAGTGCATAATTCATGTGTTGGCTTTTTTCGGTTGGTGACTACCTTGACTAAATGGGAGTGGATTGCCAACCTTTATTTAAAATTCAGTATTCACATCACATAAAAGGGAAAGACTGCTAGTGTGGATTGAGTTTGAATTCATCCGTTATTTTTGTTTACTCATACTACTGCCATGTAGCTGCAGTGTTATGAACGTTGCTAGGATATAATCTGGTGCAGCAACATTCTGAGGTGTCCAATGGTCACTTCAAAAAAAATTAGCAGAACCATGTGAGGAATTGATTTAACAAGCCTGATTGGAAGACCAAAAGACTGCCGGTAAACTCCTTGTTTTTTGTGGGTTCATAGATAGCTTGTGCTAGCCATCGACAATATTTTGATTATTGGTCATCTCTATTTGACTACAACCCTGTTATTTTTAATTTATAAATCTGTAATATGGTAAGTCTGTTTGATTACTCTGCAGCTATACCAGAAAATGTTGTCTTGATCTTTTTCCATCCTAGATCTGGTTGCAGTTGTTCAGTGCTTGATGCTAAATACATTGTGAAATGGTGAAAAGATGAAGGCTTTACCATTGAGCAGGTCGAGGCGATTATGAAGGTTAGAAATCAAATTTTTTCATTTTTGTTGACGTTTTTAATTCTATTGGACCAACCATTAACTGAGGCACAAATGTGATGCGGGTTTGATAAACTCTAAATGATAGGGATTTGCTTACTGAAAGAGAAGAATATGAAATTATGAAGTATTAAAAACATCATCTAAAAATGTCAAGGCAGTAGTGGTGCTAGGTTAATGGTGGGACTATTAAATAAAGCATAAACAACAACGACTAGCATTATATTCACAGAGGTTAGTTAAATGTATCTTTTGATGCCAGTGCATTTTATCCATTTATAATTTTTTCATAATATCCACATGTATAAAGTTCTTTTTAATATTTTTGTTTTTACATTTTTTCAACAAGTTTTAAGTTGCTGTTGACTAACTAATGTCAACCTTTGCTTTGTATCAACATGACTTCGGGCATTGAAAAGAGAGATTTTGTTGAAAGAAATGTAGAAGATATTGTGTTTTTAGGGAGTAATTTAAAAGCAAAGAAAATGAAAATGGATGTTTGAAATCATTGATTTATTTTATGAGTATCCAACTTCTTGGTTCATCTTTTCTCATTTAAAGTAAGATATGCGATTAGTGTGGCTCTATTATAATTTGTTGTAAAGACATTCCACAATATACGTGTAAAAAAGCATTTATTGAAGTACTATTTCGTAGCATTTTTTAAATTAATAATTGTGAAAGATAAATTTCTCATATGATTTTGAATAAAGCAATTAGTCTCCACATTTAATAAATAAAATCTCTTAAGTTATTATCTTAATATAAATCTTCTTAAATTCGTTTGGGCCATTTTTAATAGGCATAGTCATGCATTCTTCTTAATTAATGCTCAATTTAATATATTATTTTTAACTTAAAGCACTCTTAAAAAAGCAATCGAGTATTTATTTGATCATGTTTTGAAAAAAATGCAATTTGTTAATCCAAAAACTAAAAAGCAATATGAGAAGACCAAAAGATAATTGTCCTTTTCAAATAATACTAAAAATATTAACTTGTCAAAAATTCAAATATTTCTTTTATCACTTTACAATACAATCATTTTATTAAGTACTTATGAATAATATATTTATCAAACATAATTTTTTAATATAATTTAGAAGGATTATTTTTTGAACTTATTTATTTTATTAGTTTAATATTTATAAATAATTGTACTAAACATGATCTAAGAGATATCTCTAATCAGGGTTTTACAATCCAATAGATTATTAAGTTCAGAAGAATCAATAAGGGATTTGGAGGATTGTTTTGTTCGAGCTCTTGTAGTTCCATCATTCCAACATTATTCAATCCAATTGCAATTATTTGGTTCTTGGGATTTTTTGGTTGGCATTGAAATATTTTATGGATGTGAAACATAGGTTTCCATATCTAAACAGCCTACCAAATAGCTAATGCCATTTGTGGTGTGGGTTTATTACATATCTCTCCATGATTAGAATAAGCCTTTAGAAGCTCTAAAGGATTTAGGCTAGGTTAGTAATGAGTTTTGGCTCAGCTTTCATATGCATTGTATGGTTTTATGGTGGATGATTGCTTTTAGGGGTCCCTTTCCTGAATTTGTGTCTTTAAGCAAGTTATATTGTAACTTGTTTGACTATAATATTGTTTGAAATAGTTGTTGCAGTCTAAAAGCTGCTAGGTTTCTAATTTGAATACTTTTTTGAAAATTTGCCAATAAGCACTTTTTTGTTGAGATTGTTTAGCTTAGTTTTTGTAGTTAAAATGCAAAACAAAGTTGTTGCTAAGATGCAGACTCACATTGTAAAAAGTTTAAGATTTGTTTATTTTTTCTTCTAAAAAAATTTAGGTAAAAATTTATAAAAATATTTTCAAATAAACCATTAAGCTATTTTTTTTTTAAAAATGCTTTATATATTGAGTCTTTTGAAAAGTGCTGAATGATTTGCTTGTCTTGCTGATACTAATGAGCATTCCTTTTTTAGTAAAATGCTGTGTGATTCTTAAATACTCAAATGAGAAAACTCTGGTATAGTTATTCTGAAACTTATCATGAGAAACTTTAAAAAACAAAGCTTTCAAGTTTGCAATTTCGCGTAGAAAGTATTTTTGTTTCATTTTTTGGGTTGTGGATTAAGCAAATTTCTAAAAGGCATATTTTTATCAAATTCTCAACAAACATAAAGAGGAACACAAATTACCAGTTCCTGTAATCTGATGCCATTTTTCTCAATTAATATGGGACAATTCTGCGGCCTTTTAATCATTAATACAGATGATATATGTAGCGATGGGGAATGGAATTTTGAATGCTTTGATCTGTTGTTGCTGTTGTTGTTGCAGACAGCAATTTTGAAGGCTAAATTTCTACAGTAAGGTCTAGGAGGCTTAGATTATGTTATTATTAGAAGATTGTTGACTACGTTTGTTTGTATATATTTCAACTCATTTTATCCTAGATGTTTATTAATAATCAAATAGTTAGTTGTGCAATAGAAAAACTTCTATAAAAATCATTAAGTTTTGTTCTTAACCATCTACAAAATTTGAATCATTCACAATTTAAGATGTGGGATTGAACTGTATCTCACAATGCCCCACCTTCTTTAAGATAAGAAACTCCCACCAAACAGCCCACAAGTATCAACTTATGGAATTGTTTTTCTTTTCATCATCTTTAAGAAAATAAACTCCCATAAAACTGCTCACAGATATCAACTTCAGGCTCAAAAAAACATTTGCATTGCTAATTTCTGTGTTTGGCTTGAAATCATTTGTTCTGCATCTCCCTGTTTGAGATAACTAAGCCTTGAACAATTGCTGCATAAACCTGAAGTCCAACATCAAGATAACTGTGTTGCATTTCAGATTATAAATTTAAAATCCTTTAGGGATTCTTCCATTGCCATTAATAAGAAGCTGGCAATAGTTGTCTAAGTTAGGGGTAAACACTACCTGAAATTGCAGTCAAGGTGTCAACAACTCTGTCAGCTTACCCAAAATTTCTTACCTTTCCAGGCTCGGAAAGCATGTAAGGCTTCTATGTTTTCAGATGTATCATTAAATAATTAGCAACATGAAAATGCAATTAGATTAAATTTGTTTTCCTGAAGAACATAATTGATATGCATATTACAGCCATATCGATTCGATGGAATTTTCTTCCATCTCCTTCTGATCCATGTTCTTGATGGCAGCAAATGGTTTAAATTTGTATGTCCAAAGCAGTGATTGGAGTTGTTCTTCCGATGAAAAAGTAGGTTGGAAGATTTTTCACGATTTTAACAGCTTGAATGATGCAGATTGTTTGTGATATTTATATAGAGGGCAAGTACTACTGGCCTTACAATCCAAAGAGATCTCAACTCTTTAGTGACTGCAGTTCCATATGCTGATCTGATCGAGACAAAGGAATGCTGCAAGAATGATCTGAGCTATTACTAATTTATTTTAAAATCTACATGAAATATAATTACACTAATTTTCATGTAATGTTGTTTGCCTTCATACCTTTATGTTGAAAATTACAATGATCTGAAAACTGCATAAGGCCTACAGGAATTTCTTACTACCTGTTTTCACTATGACTTGCTTACAATCAAACGGTTATTGGTCTTCCTGTTTTGACTATGACTTTGTTACAATCAATCAGTTCATTCTGGATTTGTCTTTCCTCATAAACACGGACAACTTTCAGGCTTGATATTTGTAACGTGATAGTGATTTCTGGGCAAATCATCTATCACAAGAGATCTTGCTTTGGAAGCTTGGCTGGGGTAGGATGGGGTATTTTCTGCTTAAAAAAGCCTCCCCTCTTATTGTCTGAAGTTGGTGATTTGATATTCCTTTGGTCTCAGAAGGTAAGTAGGAGAGTTGTCCTCTTATTTATGACCTTCCTACATTGAACATTATTTGTTTTTAGAAGTTGAGTCTTTTTTGATATATGGTCCCTGTAAATGGAGGTTTTCGTGAAATGCTAGGAATTATGAAATAGCTGGAAGGCTTATGGGGAGCTTGGTTGCTACTAGAAAACTTCTAGAACACCATGTCAAGTAGCTATCTCTCAGGTGGATAAGCTACAAACGCACATGAAAATGTTTAACAAGATTTATCCAAAGAAGTTTGTTATAGTAAATTTTTCCTTTCTAATAGAACAGGCTGATTGATTAGTTGTGTTCTTTTATTAATTAATAATACAAATCAATAGATAATTTACACTTTACAGTAAAATAAAGCTTAAGTTTTTTTGTCACAACTAAATAGCCGCTTTTGGTACTTGCTGACACTAAATGGTTATCACAATTCTGTAGTTGCTGACTCAACATTTTTGAGTTAAGGTTGTTATTCTTTTATGATGTGATAAAGTGTTTGATTTTTTGTTGTTTGGTATGTTATGTGCACATGTGATGTCTTACCTTAGTCTTAAATATTTTTTTGGTTAGAATTTGAATTACTTGACTAGTTTCTGAGGCTTGCTGGGAAGTCATTTGTTTGGAGCTCAGCTAGATTGGTTCCCTTTCATGTGTGGCCTAAATTTGAACGTGGCAGCCCAAGTCAACAATTGTAACGAGCTTTTGTCCTATTAACTGTGTCAAATAAATGAATTTCTGCCAATATTCTTTTTCAAACACTAATGCATCAGGCCAATTCCATCATACATGATCCTCGTCATAGTCCCTTGCCATATTTTTGAATCTTTACATCTATGAAGTTGTAATATACACCTTATATGAGCTTGCCAAAGAGCATATTGCTAGTTTTAACAAAGGATTGTCGTCTATTGCATCTCTTATATTCAAGGAAATTATGTTCCTTGTTGAAATTGCTTTGCAGTTCCTGGGTCCTATGGCATGATGTCGAAAGTACTACTTTAATCTCAGTTCGTGGCATTTGTGCTAACAGAAGGCCAACAGGTTACAATATAATATGAACTACTAAATAAAGAAACCGATTCTGGCTTGTAGTTAGTGTACAATAGGTTTCCTGCTCAGTTTACAGCACATGCATGTTTCATTGATTGCATTCTTCTCAATCTGCCTTGAATCTGAAATTAACATGAGTAACGCTGTTCTGTCTGATTTGAAGATGGACAATTTTCTCATCTACCTCTTAGTCAAATCCCCAAGTATCAATGTATAAACTGAAGCCAACAAGTATGGCAAGAACAAGAACAGCCCTACGTAGCATCAATGATGAAATTTGCATAGATATGAGAACACCATTTTTGTTGAATCTCTATATGGCAACTTTATCACTAACCGAAAGATTACTAATTTAATGTACACATCATTACATAGCTTAATGTGGGGAAGTAATTACTGAATGCCTTGTACCCTAGCATAAAAGCAGCTCGTTTTATTCATCACCTTGGCTCCATTTCCATTTCCAAATTGTTTTTGGGCGACTGTGTAGGGGATTGGTGTTGACAGTTCTTTGCTACATGTGATGTTATTTCTGCATTGTTGCTGAGAAAGGGGGGCTCAATTGGAGGAGGAATATCATCACCTTTGAGCATTTTCACGACTAGTGACATTGATGGCCTTGGCTCAGGTGATGCTTGTGCACAGAGAAGTCCTATATTGAGAACTCTAGCCATGTTATCTGTAGATACCTCTCCATATAGAACTGGATCAAGAGCATCCAATATTCTGTTTTTCTTGTAAAGATTCCACACCTGAAATAATAATTTGAAAGTAACATCATAAATAACATTTTTCGTTGCTGGGAAGATCTCTTAAAATGGACAGGCAAAAAGCTCGACCAAGTTTGAAAGGCGATGGGGGCTAGTATTACCATCTGCAGTGGAGAAAATGGGTCCTGACCTCCAGTAATGTTTCTCCTTCCGGTCATAACTTCAATTATGACAACCCCAAAGCTGAAAACATCTACCTTCTCAGTTAATTTACCATTAAGGAAGTATTCTGGAGCCATGTAACCTCTGCAAATGTAATTATAGAATGTTCAACCTATAAATATCTCAAAAGGAGCAATAAATTTTGAATGTTCAAATGTTGTTTAGCCATTAAGCAAGTACATATACAAAAATAGCTATTTGGTGAGTATATATACAAGAATAACTTTCTAATATAGACTATAAATATCTGTTCTAAATAGGAAATGAATACTAAGGAAAAAGCTGCAAATCAAAGTCAAAAACAAGCAATACTGCTTGTAAAATAGATAAGTATCAATCCCATCCATTTGTAAAATTCTTCCAGACTTAATAGTCTTTTCCAATTTCTAAATACTCTTCCTCAAGTGGATGAATGGATATCCATCATTCTTACTTTGTAGATAGTGAGATTTACTATTAATCTTGAGATATATTTGGTTAGAACATTAGTAATTTGTTCATTTATAAGAGTATGTATTCCTTTTTTAATCTCTCATTACATGACTTTTATCAATTTTCACATGTTTTAGATGATCTTATTACATTAGATTGTTGACAATAGTAATTGTTAAAAAACTATTATAATACAACTTTGATTGATGAGACAAAGGCATTTGTAGATCCTCCATCAATCTTTTAAATTATAATAATACAGGAATCCCTTGGGCTATAACATAAAATTTGGTCTCGACATTATTGCTTAAAACCACAATTAGTTTTTTAGGTTAAGGTTGTCCAGTATTGGATAAGCCTGCAACTTTTCTATCATTGATTTTCATAACTTGTGTCCCATTTTGAGTATTCTCATTTGGAATTTCAAGACATAGGTAGTGTCATTAAAATATCCTTTGTAAGAGAATGCAATAATTTGACTTAGTAAATTAACTTTCTTTACAAGTTATTCATACTTTCTCTTATCTTTAGGTGAGTCACTTTTGGTCTTTACAAGCTTCCAATTCTTCTATAAGCAAAATGTTCCTTTAAAGATCTAAGTCATTTTTGTATCCATGTTGGTGTACTACAAAGAAACATATTTTTTTAAGGATATATAATGTTTATTATTTTTTGGTGAAATAAAAATATCATGTTTGCTTCGATCAAATTTCATTCTTAGGAAATCACTCAATATTTATAGAAAGTTGAGAGTTTTACTCGTTTGAATCTTATTTCAATCCTAATTGAGTTTGATATGAAGTGATTGATTTGTAGAATAATTCAAAAATTTTGTTCAATTAATTAAGCTTTCTCGTTGAGGCATTCTATGATCAAAATGTGGTTTCCTTGCAATCAAATGTTTTTTTAAATTATTTAATAATTATTATGTATATATATGTATATCTATACACACATATAATGTTGAATTGTAATGTTTTTGTTAGTGCAATCTTGTAACTAATTATTGTGCTAATTATCCTTTTAACAACCCCAGCTTGATTTTTGTTTAATTTTTGTTTTTGTAGAGCTAAGGTGTGGGCTCTAGGTTCTAGACTAGGAACAATATTTATTGTGCATGAGCAAAGACCGATATCCTTTTTATGTTGTGGAAGGCAACTTTGACCTTAGCTCATTTCTTTGATTCTCTTTATTTATTTGACGACTATCATTGTTTCTCAGCTCTTCCTTTTTCTTATTTCATCAATGTTGTTTTTCTTGTGATTTTTCTCCAAATTGTTAGTGTAACCATTTCTATATATGAAATCTTCTATCCTTACACATCCAAAGCCCTAAGCTTGGTGAAATGCCTAACACTTCCATTTTTTTAATTTTGAAATGGATTCTCTAGGGTCATCTCTTACATTTGTTACATTTTTGAACTAAATAGTAATATTGACACTTTTTTTATGGCTATGTTAGGTGTTTTTTTGCATGCTTGTTGTTTTGATGATCTTCTCTTTGGCATTACATTACTATACCTTATGCTTTGTTACTAGAATGGTGGGATTTTTACTTTGCATGATATATGCAATGTTTGAGTTTTTAGGCATTCTTTATATTGAGTTGTTGTGGATTGCAGTTTAGATCGGCCATAATTGACAGTAATACTCCAAAACAGTTCAATTTGGTTGTTGTAGCAAATGTCTTTTTACTTGTCTATATGTTTGTGTAAAATCTCAGGTTATGAATTCAGCCTTATGTTTGTCAATGTTTTGACATTTAGATGATATTTTATTACAAAAATGTGGGTGTATCTAAGATCTATTTTTTCTTCTTGTATCCACTACATCTTATGTCCTATTCCTCTTTATTTCCTTCAAAATTATTGTTTTCCACATCACATCCTTCGGAAGTCCTTATATATCTTTTAACATCTCAACACTCCATTGTATCAATAAAGGCTTTAAATATGTACTTTTTTGTTGTCTTTTTTTGAATTGCTATTAGTTTGTCCAAGTCATTTGTTATATTAGTGTCTTCCTTTAGTGAACTTGGATCTAGATATATTGTTTGATTTTGGTGAGTTTTTTAATCTTTTGGAATAAACTATATTAATTGTTTTATAGACTTTTCTTATCCTTGATTTTCATTGGTGCGGGCACAATTTTGGAGTATGTATCCTGCTATCAAGGGAGGATTGATAACTATTCAATATCTGAATGTGAGGTATAGGAACGAGATGACAAAAGGGATACATGGAGAGATGTGGAACGGTCCCAATGATCATGTTCATTAGATTTCTAGCATTGAAGGGAAATATTAGGATACAAGGGTTGGACTTTGAGCAAAGTCAGATTGTAGTAGACAAAGGCTCTTTGAGAAGGGAATGTCATTTGAATCTTTTTGGTGAAGGAGAATGGTTAACAAATGTGCAATCGTTGGCTTTGGGCTCAGGTTTGTTCCTAGATATAGTGTGGTTATTGATGTACACAATGCTAAAAAATATAGGAGCTATAGAGATGAGGATTTGTACATGAGAAATGCACACAATAATTTGTTGTGGTGTATGGTGGAGATATTGTCCCAATTGTTTTTCTTTTCTCTTTTCACCAGTAGCTCTAGTTGAAATCTCCTCTTGAAAATTTCTTTGGTTTAATTTATGTTGTGTAATTAGCAAAATGAGGTTGGTGATTGATGTGATAGTAGATGGGATCAACAGTGAACCTGGTGTGGTAGAACTTGTGGATGAGGAGTCAGCCATTGTAGGAGTTGATTGATCTTTCATCTAAGTTTGAATGTCCTGAATTGTGGGATACAGAATAGAGGTTTTGATGCCATGAAATAGACAATAAATATGGAATCCTCAAATACAATGGAAATATATAAAAGAGTAGCTTCTAATATAGATCTTAAATATATGCTCTAAAACATGAAAGAATAATTAGGTAATAATATCTATAAATCAGAATATAAACTAGTAATAAATCTTTCGGAAATAGAGAGGTATCATCGAATGATTGTTCAAGTTCCTTACGAACTCCTTTCCAAATGCTTGCAAAGAAGCATTACTCAAGTAATTATCGGCACTCTAGCAATTTCCATTTCAGTAAGTAATGATGAGAGACATTCACGTTATCTTAATTTTTTTATGAAATAGTTATTCCAGCTATTAATGCATACTTTTTGGTATAGTAAAATGCATACTTCTTTTGTTTTTTTCCTTTCCAAGATCGTTCTAATGGTTACCAATCAAGAATAAAGATATGTATGACATTTTTAATCGCACCTCACAAGTAGGTCAATGGAAAAGTTTCTTTCTGGTGGAAAGCCCCTTGTTTTTTTTTTTTTAATTTTAATTCTCCATTCTCAGGTTGACCCTTGTTGATTTCTATGGAAAGCTGTCAGGGAAGGTGGATTTATTTACTAGTGGAGCCGGTTGGCAGCTCAAGCTTGACTTGTTGGTTTGACAAACCTGATTCGCATGCCAATTATTGAGCCAAGCTCAAACCTGTCTTGGCTCATTAATGTCCTAAAGCGGGGCTGCTCGATATATGATTTCACAACTATCCTTCTTTTTTTGTTGGGCCAAAGCTCTAGCTGAGTTATCCTCTTGAAATTTTGCAAAACCATCATAGGTACTTGTTTATCTTTATTTTCTTAAACATATGCTCCCTATGCTCATGGTATATATGTTAATCTTAGTCCTATATATAGCGAAAGTTGTCATTTCGTTGTCTCTCATTTTATGGTGCTTATTATACTCCTTTAAAGATATTAAGCCCGTGCTAGGCTTTTCGTAAACATTAACAATGGTAAATCTTATTGTTTTATTTAATTTTGAGTTCTTGGTATTAAGAGCACGATAAACAATGAAAATGGGCTATTCTCAAAGAATTGATTGAAGAGTATTCCTTACAGAGTTCCTGCTATTCCCGTGCTGAGATGAGTTTTATCTTCTGGGTGAAGCCTTGCTAGCCCAAAATCAGCAATTTTAGCAGTGAAATCCTCAGCGAGCAGTATGTTGCTGAGTTTCACATCTCTATGTATTATTCGTAATTGGGAGTCTTCATGAAGATAGGCCAAGCCCTCAGCAGCTCCAAAGATGATATTGAATCTTGTCTTCCAGTCAAGCAGCTTATGTTTTCCATCTCCTGCATCAATTATTTTTCCTTCATTTGATCTGATGGAATGCTTGATAAAATGAGTATAGCTTTTACCTGAAAGGTAATGATGGAGACTTCTGTTGGGTAAATATTCATAAACAAGGAGACTTTCTGGACCATTGATGCTGCAGCCCAACAGTTTGACGAGATTTTTGTGATTGATCCCACTTAATAAATAGACCTCATTGTTGAAATGGTCCATCCATTGCCTTGTGTTGAAGAACAATCTTTTTACTGCAACACGGCTTCCGCTTGGTAGAACACCCTGTCAGAAGAAGTAACGTAAATTGAAATCGAAACTTTTAAGTTTATAGACATTTGCTGAAGTGAGGTTTACCTTAAATACTGTACCGGCTCCTCCTTGACCAAGCTTGTTCGATGGGTTGAAGTAATTTGTGGCCCTCTCAAGTGTTTCATACATGAAACTAAGATGGGTTTGGCTTGAACTATCAGCTAAACATCCCAGTTGCCCTTTTACTGAAATTATTGCAAGCCCAACAAAATGAAATTACCACTTTTGAATGCATAAAACTACTTTAGACATGTGGATGCGTTCATGAAATATTTACCTCTTCTCTTCTTTATTAGCTTTCCTATTCCAAAGTAGCTAGACAATAAGACAGCTAGAAGAACGATTGTAATTGAAAAACCTGCTCCGATGATTGTAACTTGCTTCTCATGTCCTGCAAACACTAAACAGGAAGAAACATACCTGGACCTCAGAAAGATAGTATCACAAAAACTGTTTGCTAGTATTTCATTTTCAAAAGCATACTTTGCATTGCATAGTTCTCATGATTACTTATTGCTAATTTAACTTCTTGATATGTTTGAGTTACAGACTCTTTATCTTCTAGTTTTCAAGGTTATAAAGGCAATTGAGCAGCATGATGCCCACAGATATGGAGCATCATCTTCAAGCAGTCTATCAACTAAGTTATACAAACAAAGGAACTTTTGGAGGTTATATGGTAATCTATGTGGAAATAATCCAGCTTACCTTTATTCCAAGCATCCATTCTCAAGTTGTGGAATTGGTTGGTTATCTCATGTACCACCCCGCATTCAAGACCTTCCCCTCCTGATTAGCTTTGCATGAGAACAATGTAGAGCTTGCATTCATCAGGCAACTTGAGCTTGATTTCGTATGAACAAACTTCTAACAGTGTGCCAATCCGTAAACGTTGGAGTCTCCTCCTACAGAAGCCATGAGAAACCGATCATTCTTGGGTGCTTTTATTGACTAATTCTTTTGTTTTAAGCTCTAAAGCTGTTTTGTTCCTATGGAACTCCAGATTGCTACAGATGGATTGATCGTCTGGGTTCATTACTTCATGGAAGAAGTCGTAGTGTTCATATGCATGCTTGTAGGTTGCCAAGGCTTGATGAAGTCAATGGCATGACTTTTTAATAACCCACATGATTCACATTTATAGTAGAGCCAGGTATGCAACGACTAATTTGTGCTTGATAATTGCAAACGTAAGATTGAATCACCATAAATTTTAGGTTTACATGGTAGGGAAAGATTGAAATTTTGTGCTAGATTAAGCCGTTCATATTAATGCAAGGTGATTTGACAGATGAATTTTTCTGAAAATGGATTTTACTCATATTACTCGTGGTAGTTATGCATTCATAGAGGACAATGGGCTTGTTGACGATGGAAATTAGTCCTTAGAGCAGCTGACGACATGATCTGTGATAATTAGGTTTTATTCTTTCTTCTTCCATTGGTATTTTTCTTTAATCTTTAATACTTTTTCAGGGTCTGGTTAGCCAGTTGGCTTTCTGTTTGCTTGCATCTTTTGAACTACCCACCTGGTAATGTGATTGAAAAGACAATTTTGTTTGTAGTTAAACAACAGTTTGGTGAAACCACCTCTCTGGAATCCTCTTTTTCTTTTCCCCATGTAATAGATTAACTCTACATTTTTTTTTTATATTTTATTTATTTTTTATTTTTTAAAATGCAATCTCAAGAAAGCTGTAACTTGTGATTATGATCTGCCACAACATCATCTGCGTTAATCAGAGTTTATTTTAAGAAATTATAGATTGAAGCTCATGAATCCAGATGCAGGAAACTATCATTTGGTTACCTGAGGAAGCAACCTTCAATTTAACACCTCCTCCTCAAGCTGCATTCATCAATGGAAAGCATTTCAGGATGTGGATCTTGCAAGTTCCCAAGTGAAGACCGTGGTTGGCCTTCAAAAGGTCTCTGACGCACTCTCAAGCTACAAAAACTGAATCAAATGTTGAACTCACCACCACAATCAGCAACCGAGGACTTGTGGATCAGGGAGAGTTAATTTCCTTGTGTAGGAAGGAGATGGATAGAGCAAATGAGATCACTTGGAGGACAGCTAAATCTATGAGATGTGAAGAAGTAAAGTTGCATGCATGACTGAAAAGAGAATGTATGATAAAAAAATGCACTCATACGAATATTGCAATGTTGCATTCAGGGAAGATTCGGATGGAAAGGTTGCCAGCGATGTTGGTTGGAAAGTTCAATAAGAAAGCATACCTTTTTAATTGAAGTTATTGAGATTTATGTTTTGATTGAAATTTTGAACTTTTTCTTTGAGGGCAAAATCAATATCATATGTATTATCTCTTCGAAAAGTTGACTTGAAAGTTTAATAGTTTGGAAGTTTGTTATGATATTGTTTTTCAAATTTGATGTTTATGTAGTAGGATATATCTCAAGTCTTGAATGGATAAAATTAATGAATTAATTAATGGTGATTACGAATACTTACAATTATTAGATTGTCATTCTTGATCATAAAAGTTGACCCATGCATTGTCTCTCTCAATGAGAGTAAGTCTGGCTTCAGATTAACTGCGTGCAGAGGTTCTCAAGAGCTCGAGTGTGTGGAGACTATCAAAGACTTGTGCAGTGTCGTTGAGAATCGCAAGAACAACCAGAAGGAGGTGAGCTAAGGAGGTTGTCAATTATTGTGTTGTGGTTTTCGGCCAACAAAGAAGACGAAATAGCTCAGATAGAAAAAAAAAGGAAAACACAAGAAAGAGGAAGAAAAAGTTGTGGAGAAAAGTTTTGTTGTAGCTTGAGGAGAATGGAAGCAAGAGAAAAAAACATAGCTTCATTAAGAAAATAACAAAGGAACAAAGCAATAGCTACCTAAGAAGTGATAAGCATTTAAATAATTATTTGTTAATTTTTTTTAGTTTTAAGTATATAACAACATAATTACATTTGATTTTTAGTAAAAATTATATTTAGAATAGTTATGATATAAAATGAGATAAACTAGATGTGTTTTAAAGTAAGATCGAAGGCTCAATTTGAGAAAATAGTTTATTAACATGTATCATACAACTATATTGTATGGTACGATTAGTTGAAAATCTGTCAATAATAAGAGTCGTAAGGCTATGATGATGTTCCCGTGTGTCATGCTAGTATGAAGAGAATCAAGATATTATTGATCCGTCAAGTTCAGAGTATAAGGATCATATGAGTATCATATTAGTATAATGGATTGAACTATATCAGAATCATCGTACAATAGCAATATGGGTATCGATCTTGTATAAAATTGTTGGTGCAAAATATATGATCATATCAATACGATTATGGAGATTATACTAGACTATTGTTTGAGTCTTATGTAAAATAAAATTTGGTTGAGTCTGAGTGGTTGAACATTTATGATGTACATGATAATAAGGAATGATGGGTCAAATATTTTCTTACAATGGGATTATACAAATTAATTTGTATTGTACAATTATTAGAAATGCTTATGTGTGTAATTATAGTGGACGGTGTTTATATCCTATCTGTATGATTATTAAGTGTAGTTAGTTGATTGATTAGAGAGAAAATGAGAATCATTTAGTATGATATTATTAATTGTATCGTGTGATAATAAAAATAAATAAATATTAAATAAATAATCAATTGATCCAAAAGTTAAAGCAAGATTGTATGAAACAATCTTAATATTTATTTGGTACGTTAATAAGAGATGTGAATAGTAGAGAACATTAGTTTTTAATAATCGAACTACACAACTAGGGGATCATATGGATACAATATTACTCAAAGTGCATATTTTCTTGAATCACATATACAATAAGAAATTGTACAAATACGATCCAAAATAGAAAGTAAGAACTTTGGAACGAATTTATAAGAATAAAATGATTTAAAAAGCCTCTCATATATCAGATATATATTAATAATTTTAAATACATTTTATTATAAAAAAATTATAAAAAAAGAAATTTAATAAAAAGAAGTTTTTTATGAAATTAGATAGATAAATCTATAACCTGTGATGTAGTATAATATTTTTTTTATATATTTTTATGACTTTTTAAGATTATAATATTTAGATTTTTTATGGTTTGATATGTTTTTGACAACATTCTATATTATTTATCACAAGTTCTACTAGTTATATGATTTTTTTTAGATAAAATAAAATGTATATAAAAATAACATATGAACTAATATATTACTTCATATACGAACCTGGTTAAAGAATAATTTGACTATCTAGATATCCAACACGATTACTTAATAATGAAGAAAAATGAAAGGTAACACTTGATGTATTTGGGTCATGATACCTTACATGTATGCACAACACCTCAATATCATTAGAGTTACGATACCCTTAATATGAAAGTCACCATCACCTTAGTGTAACTAGTGCTATAATACCCTTAATATGTAAGTCACTAACACTTCAGTGTGTATAGGGCTACGATATACCATATGCTATACTAACACCTCTATGTGACTATAGCTACGATACCCTCTATGTAAAAATCACTGACACTTTAGTGTGGCTAGAGATATAATACCTTTTATGTGATAGTTACAAACAACTCAGTGTTAGTGATACTTTTTTTGTAAAAGTCACTGACACTTTAATATGACTAAGGTTATAATACTCTTTATGTGAAAGTCACCAACATTTTAGTGTGACTTGAGATATGATACTCTCTATGTGAAAGCCAACAACACCTTTGTGTGACTAGGGTTATGATATCTTTTATGTAAAGGTCATCAATACTTTAGTATTACTAGGGTTATGGTACCCTATATGCAAAGCTATCATCATTTTAATGTTGATAAGACTATGATATTCTTTTAATTGATTGGATCAATAAAATTTGAAAATGGTAATTACATAAATTAAAAATAAAGGTAATTGATGATGCTTATTGCATATGACTTATAATATCCATGTGACTAAGTATGGTTTTTAACTCACACATATAGCATCTAAAATTATTTATTTATATGGTTTATCATTATTCTTATATATTATATGTTGGTTACTTATTAGATTTATTTATTAAGATCCATAAATCTTATTAGTTCTTACATCACAAGTTATGTATCTATTACATCAAAGTTTGAAAGTCACACTTTTGAGATTTGAAAGTAGGTAATGCTTTGTGTGAGTTGGGTACTGATAAAATGATGAAACATGGTTTTGAACTTTATACATATGTTTATATAACCCTATATATGGATTATTTTATATTAGCATTTAATTTCTTTTTATGATTTTTTATTAGTATTAGAAAACTTGTTATACCATCATGTCTTCAACTACTTTTTGTGTTCTAACCTATTGTTTTTATGGAAGATAACATCTGATTTTTGTTATAATTAAGCAAATGGGGCTCTGACAAGCGGGGTCTCTACCTATCATTGCTCTATTTCTAAGTCCTAATAACAACCATATGTTTATATCATATTGGATAGTCATAGAATAAGATTAGAAGGGAAATCTTAATATTTTCTTTTTTATATTGATTTTAAAATTCATCAAGTTTATATAATTAACATTTCTCTTTTCATTTATTTTCTCATTTAATTTTTAAATTTTGTTTCTTTTTTTATTTCGTGTTTTAATAGTCATAATAGCATAATAGTACATACATGTATAATATATGTGTGTATGTGTGTGTGAGTGTGTGTGTGTGTGTGTGTGTGTATATATATATATATATATAATCAATAGATGCTATGTAATATACTCAAATTATATCTCATCAAATCACAACTCATAATGATATTTCAAGGAAATTAACAATTAACTTACATCATAGTTCAAAGCAAAGTAAAAAATTATGTTATATCAAGAGATTGCAAGATCATCACATATGTGAGCTTTGTTGATGACTTTGTATTTTCACAAGAGATGATAAGAAATCAATCAATAATATCAGAATATTTCTTCTTGAGCTTCAAGTTTTATTGAGTCTTCAAATCAATGCACAAAAATATTTTTTTGTTAGCAGTAAAAATATCAAACCTAGATAGGAAAAAATTCTTAACAAAGTTCTAGGTTTAAGAGAAAAAGCTTTCTTATAATTTATTTTTGATCCACCTTACTCAAGGGATGAAAAAATTTATGTATTTTAATACTTAGTAGACAAGATTAAAAAGAAAATTATAAGTTGAAAGAAGGGATTGTTATCCATAAGTAGACTGGTGCTTATGAAACATGTGCTTCAAACAATTCCTCTTTACTCCTTAATGGTATCTTGCCCACCTCAAAAAATTTTATTAACAATTAAGAGAGTTTTGAATGGATTTCTTTGGGGAGTTGATGATCAAAATCACAAACATCATTGGCTTAGTTGGAGCAAGCTTAGTCTACCCCTTGAAGAAAATGACTTAGGTGTAAAGAAACTTGAGGAGCTTATAATAGCCTTTAGTGCTAAACTTTGTTGAAAGTTCCATACAACTAATTCCTCATGGCTTAATTGATGAGAGATAAATATGTCTTAAAGAAACAGTAGTTTATGCTCAGCAATAAGGAATCAAATAGAAGAGATTAAGCAAACTATCTTAAAATACATGAAACAACTTGAAACATATGATCATAACAATTGGACACTTACCAAGGATGATAGATTCATTATTAAGTTAGCATGGGAGAACTAAAAAGAAAAAGACTTATTCTAAACTCAAAAAAAATTATATGGAATAGCACCATCCCTTTAAAAATCTCAATTGTAATGTGGTGGATGCTCATTAACTTGCTACCTTTTCTAGAGAACTTGCACAAACTAAACTATCAGCTAGCTAACAAATGTTCTCTCCGCACAAATAGAGTTTCATTAAGTCATGCTTTTATGGAATGCACAAGGTCAGCTCAATTATAGAATTTCTTTGCTTCACTTTTGGAAATTAAAAGGAACCATAACACCATTCATCATACACAATAACACCAGTGGGAAAGAAATCCACAAATTCTATAGAAGATGAGGTAGTATTTTTTGAAGGCACACAATTCACAAATATACAAGGATCAAATCATTGTGATGAATACCATGATTAATAGAGTTTTATCAACCACTTATAACATTTTTAGTTGCTATTTCATTACACAAATCTCCCAACTAGAGTTCCTATTGGTTCAACATGGTTTTGCACCACCACCCCCAACCACCCAATTTGCAAACACCAAATGCATATGAAGACAAATGCAATACATTAGGTTCCCCCCATCAAAAAATATTTTGAAACTAAGCATTGATGGATCAATTTGAGGTAATCCTAGACCTATATTGCAAGGGGATTATTTATGATCACATGGGGCAAGAAATCCAAGTTTTTTTAACTTTTTTAGGACATAAATCAAACATTGAAGTAGAATGTATGACCATTATGCTAAGTCTGAGACCTTTTCTTGAATTGGGAATACTTAAAATAATTATGGAACTAGACTACAAACTAATCCTGGGAATAAGGTGAGGTAGTACAACTACTTTTTGGAGAATGCTGAGCATTATCAACTAAATCAATTAACTTAGTTTCACGACCATCCAATGTCATCATATTCATAGAAAAGGTAATGTGGTTGCTAATCAATTGGCATAATTGGTTAGTAGCAATATGCAATCAAGCATTTTTGATTTGAAGCAAATGGAAAATGTATGCAAAACTTTGAACAAAATAGATTGGTATCAATATCCTTACTTAAGATTAGTACACACAACAAAGTTAGTCTAATCTATTGCTTTAAAGTTTACTATAAGCTCTTTCAATATCCTCAATAGGTTTCTCTTCATCAGCTTTCTCATCGTACCTTACAAAGTTCTTTGCACATTTTTCTAATGCTCAACTACCGACTAAATTCTCTATTGTCTCTAAATCATCCTTTATGATTGCCCACTTCTCGCACTCTCATCGACATTTTGTCTAGTACAATTTTCATCTTCATTCGTAACGATCAACTCCATGTTCAATAATTGGCATTCATTGCATTCTACACCTCTTTTTTACACTCACATTAGCTTGGTACAATACAACGCATCATATGAACGATCAATTTTGCTATTCATCATGGCATATGGTTGTAATACTATGTTGCCACTCACACTCAAGTCTGCTTGGTATGCCTCACTTCACCCTTTACATCAAGTCATGCTTATGTTTTTATTGAGACCTTAATTGAGCTTATTCGATTCCTTCTTGTTTGATCATCGAATTTTTCCAATCACAAATTGGCCTTTTACGTTGACACATCTCTCTATTGGTCAGTTTTATGGTTCGATGCTACCTTTCACATTACTATGCCACCATTCACATTCAAGTCAGATTGACATGTTCTACTCCTCTCTCTATAGTGAGTCATACTTGCACTTATTTTTTTGATCACCCATCAAACTTATTAGATACTTATATTCTGGCTCATACGGTTTGTTTGATCCTCTTATCTGACTGATCTGTATGTCTCATTTCTCATTTGGTTGTTTATACATTATGAAGTTTCCCTTTGTACCATACAACTATAGATCGTGTCAGCCTAATTATACTTGATCGCATCTCCCATTTTATTTCTAGTTGACACTTATATTCACATCGTACAGGTATGTCTCGCTTCACCAGCCATAGCAAGTTGTACTTGTACTTCTATTTCATCCTCGTTGATCAGACTAATTTGATCATTCCATTCTTGCTTATTGACTTTATTCAATTACCTTATCAGATTAGTTTTTATGCCATACCTCCCTACATGTTCTTCGTATGGTTTATAGTTGCTCTTCATATTTTACGATTCTATTGTCATGTTTGGCTATAAACATTGGATCATAACACCCTTCTTACCTTACAATGGTTACTTATTTCACAGATGGTACTTGATCTTCCCTAGATACACCAGTGAATCTAATCTTATTTAGTATTTAGATATATTCCTATTAGGATCTATTTTGCAAATCTATTTATCCTGTCGGGGATTCCAAGCTCATTCCACTCGTTTTTCTTTCTAAAAAATTCCAAAATGAAAAATAAATGTATTTAAAATTTTTTCTTAGGTAAATTGATTGAAAAATGCTTCTGTAGAATGTCCAATATCTGTTTTACATCTTCTATGCGAAAATTTCCACTTTTTAGAAGATCTTCTTGACTGTGATTCAAAAGGTCCAATAATGTATGTATATTGGACCTTTTGAGAGAATTATAGTTCTTGGAAGACAATTTTAATTGGTCAATAAAAATACCTGTGAATGGAATTCCCTTTTTGTTTATCAAGCATCTTTGGTTGATGTCTAATGTATAATGTCGCAAATTTCTCATGTCTTGCATCAGACATATATGACAACTATTATGTTTCACACTTCTTATTCCTTTGTCAAATTGGACTACCAAAGGCATTGCTAGTTTATCTTTAAGTTAGGGATGTCTATAAACATCAAATCGTACCACATTGGATGCTAGAACAAATCTTATATGCAACAATCCTTTTCCATTGCAACCTTTCAAAATTTAATAAAATTTATATTTTAAAAAAACTTACATCGTTATTATCTCAGTTTGCTTACTTGACACCTTAAAGATAATTTTTCAATTGAATTTTATTTTTTTTATCTTTTCCTTTTAGGACCTAACATAAAATCTATTTTAGTTCTCAATACATGCTTATAAATTTTAATACAAAGTATTCAAAATTCTCAACTTTATATAAAGTTTCCTTTTTCTTGTTCAATTTCTCAAACATTATATATTTTGTTTATGTAAAGAATTCACAAATAAAGCTACATAAATTTTTGCAATTCTATTGAAATTACTATTCACTGTTTAACGTACCATTAGTTTGCCCTTATGTATGATATGTTATGACTTCTTAGCATTGTATGCTAGTGAAACAAATAGACCATCCAAGCTCTTACACTCCACACCGAATGCTAAATGTATGTTACATTCCTTATAAGGCATTATACTTGAGTTTAAATGAATCATCTATAATGCTCATATGTAAAATGTACGATACTTTGAAAATTAAATTATATTCCATTTTCTTTAAAAAATTGGGGTCCAATAGTTGTTATCATTCTATAGCTTGAACATATAATACATTAAAAAATAATGTACTATTCTCTTTTCTCAAGAAGGGTAAGTTTTATACAATATACTTGGCATACCATCCAAAGTTACCCAATGTAAGGTATATTAGACCTAGCATATGGTAAGTTTACCTCTCACATACAGTTCATAAGACATGGACAATATACCATAGACACCCAATTCGATCCAAATGTCTACAATCTAAAATCAACTTTTGAGAAACTCAAAATATCTCACAAAAGTACTCTATGAGATGGAAATCTCAACTCAAATCATGCATTTATTTTATTTTATGCTCTAAAACATAACCAAACTCCTTCCAAGTGCTATTCTCCCTTAAACTCAAGAATTTCTATTGTAATAGCTCTCAAGACCTTTGTTTGCTTATTATAACTCCAAAAGTCCTTCTTAGCTTTTCTTTCATTTTCATAACCACATATCAAATCCCTTTCCCCCTCTTTAACTTCCAAAGGTTCTTTAGCTAATTCTAGAAATTCTAGTTAACTTTCAAAAATTACAATTTATATATCGATTAATTTCTCATATGAGACTCTTCTGAATGAATTTGACAAAGAGCAACTTAAATTAAAGGTAGATGTAAAGGTGTTTAAGATTATCAAGGGATGTACCATGAATGTGGCAAAACATTTTCTCCTTGAATTAGAGTATCACCCTGGTGAATCAGTGATAAACATTTTGCCACACCTAGGCATTCCTATGTTCAATGTCACATCTAATTCACTTATCTTTTCTTTATTTTTTCTAGAATATTTTTTTAAAAAAATCGTAGCAAACAAGTTTTTAAAAAAATTATTTGCATGTTTGACTTAAAAAAACTATTTGAAATCTCATCACAATTTTGTAAGCCATTTTAATGTTTTAAATGAAACAAATTTAAACTTTTTTCTTAGCAAAACACATTCTTTAAAATAACTTTGTTCTCATATCTCTTTTAAAGTAAGTTTTTTAAACAACACTGTACAATAAATTTTAGTACATGTTCATCTTTTAAGGTAAAAAACTAAAATATTGATGCAATAGCTACACATCTAATAATAGAAGAAACATGACCATTAAGTTAAGTACTCATTATGATAATACTTATTGCTCCCTCAATGGCTCATACTAAGTCTTATTTTACCTGAAAGTGTTAGGCCAAAAATAAGTTTATCTAACCATCACTAAGACAATGGTAAAAAAATGTATGTGTAAAATAATACAAGTTTAAGTCATGTTATTTGCCAAGTTTATTTCAAACATATAATATAACATGGCATGTGAATGAGAAATATAGAAGTACTTATTTTCATATAAATTTTTTAATTATTTTATTTTTTTATTACATTTAAGAATTGTCTTAGAGCAAAACTTTTTTTTAATAGATCGAGCATGTTTCTTAAAACATGTCATTCTAAGTAAACAACTCAAATGAATGACTCTTTTAGCTTGTCTCTAAAATCATTATTTCAAAATAATGATCATCACTTTGGACAATCATTGATCTTTTCATATTTTGAAATTTACCTCTCTTTACTAATCATTGTTATTTATCTTTTTATCTTTCTTTTCATTTTTCAGTTTTATTTATTCATTCTTCTTTTATGATTATTATCACATGTGGCATTGTTAAATATGTTTTGAAATAACAAAAAAATTTGATAATAACATGTTTGCATACATAAACAAGTCACATATTAAGCCAAGTATGCGTAACATGCCATTATAAATAATAAGAACAATCATCCTCAAGGAAATCATTTAATATCATCTTCTAAGGGAGTTTTATATATCAAATAACAAACATCAACATATATGCATAAATATAATACAATTTTTTAATGGTGGTCACCTGTGAAATAAAATCTCAAAATGTGCAATTTTTCCTTCCCTTTTCTTATTGCTATTGTACTACTATAGTATCGACACAATTTCCTCTCCAAAACTTTAGTCTCTATCTTGAATTCCTTGGTTTGGTTGCTCCTAATGCTTCAACAATACCTCCTCTTACTCTTCTTCTTCCTTTAAACTAACCAAACCCAAGATGTTGAAATTTATCCAAAACTTTTTTTATGATCAAACCTCCAACAATTTTATACTTGACCAATACCTTTTTGCATTCCTAGTATTCCATTTTCTTCTAATGGTTGTGACTCTTCATAAGGATGCTTTCTTACCTTTTTTCCCTTTGGAGCCAAACAATTTCCCATCGATTCGGACCTCTGATCATTGATTTGTTGTACCTTGAGCTAATAAGGCTAGGAAAATTAATGCTCTTAAGATTTATTAAACTCTTTTTTATTTTTTATTTTTTATTTATTAAAAATCTATTTAATTAAACTTTGGGATTTTTAGTATTTCTTGTATTTTTATTCAATTTGATATCCAAAAATTTGTTGACTAATTTTATCTAATTCATCTTGGCAACATTTACTTGTGAGCCAAATTTCATCTTTTTTATTACATTGGTATTTTTAGTAATTTTCTAAACTTATAAGTTTTCTCTAAGTTTTTTTGACTTTTAATCTTATGATTGTGAAACTTTCTTTTGGTGCAAGAAACTTTTATTAAACTTATATTTTTGTGCTTTTGCTTTTGTAGTGTTTCATAATTTTGTTGAGTTCATTTAATATTTTTATGAAGTTTATATATTTTTTAAAACTTATAGATAATTTCTCAAAAATTCTAATTCCATCATTTAATTTTTAGAAAATTAATATTCTCAAAATTAATGTTATAGACTTTCAGTTAATTTATACACCTAATTTCTTAGATCACCTTTCTCTTTTGAGATGCAATACCTTTTTCAAGCAATATATGATTTTTTTCAAAAAAATAAAATAAAACAATCTCAGAAAAATTTCAAAAATATTTTTTAGATATATAATTATTTTTGTATTTGTGGGTTGTTATTAATCATGTCTTTTTATAAGAATTTTGTTCTCAAAATTTAGAATATAGAGGGATATTTTTTTTTCATTTCTTCCTTTAACTCTCATATAATCTTTCGTTGCATTTGATTGCTCCATAGCTTTGAGTATTGAAATTTTCTTGTTCCTTAACTTCTTTTGCTAAATTCTTTATCACTCTCTTTTCATATGTTAAATCTGACTATAGCTCTTAACATATTTGATTCCAAGTTTAGTACATAGTGAGTTCTTCACATATTTCATTAGTTAAGAAATATGAAACATATTTATGAATCCTTGATAGATTCCTTGGCAATGCTATTTTATATGTTACTTTACATATCTTTTCAATAATTTGGAAAAGTGCAATATATCTTTGGTTTAGTTTTTCATTTTAATCAAAATATTAATACTAGATTAGTAACTATTATTGTAGGCAAACTCAATTAATAGAAAATATAAATCTTAGTTTTCTTCAAAGTCTAATACACATGATGTAACAGCCTTAGTTTTTTTTTATTTTATTTATTGTATTTTTTAAGAGCTCTTTGAGACGAGTTTAATGATGTTTAATTTGTAATTTTTGAAGCTCTAATGAATAAATTATGAATTTTTAAAGATTTGAGATAAATTTGTAATGTGGAGGATAGATCTGTAATTTTTAAATGTCGGCTTAGTTCAAATTCGATTTGGCGGAGGATATATTTACAAATACCAAATTTAGAAGGGGTTTTCTGCAAAAACGCGGTTCACGAACCGAGGGCTTATCGGTTTCGACCTCGTCTATAAAAGCCGACCCAGGTGCGTTTGAAAAAACACTTCTGCCAACACGGCTGAGGGGAGGTTTCCTGAGTGCGACGACGAGGTTTCCCACAGCTGTTGTTTTTGCGTATCGAAGTTTCGGCACGCTACAGTAACATCCAACGAGGATTTCCGTGAGTATTGGCACGCGACAGTGACGGCCGGCGAGAATTTCTGTAAGTTCCGGCACGCGACAGTGACGACTGGTTAGGTTTTCCATAAGGTAAGAAATAATTTCTTTGTCGTCGGGGTTGTGTAAAGCTTTCCGGTGAGCGGGGGAGACCGAGATGGTGGAGGCTGAGCTGGATTCTATCGATTTAGCGCGTGAAACGGCCGATTCAACACCTGCGAAAGGGTTCGATTTCGTTGGACGTATAGGAGAGAGAGAGAGAGAGAAAAAAATAATAATAATAATAATAAAATATAGCAAAAACCGGTCGAGGCTTTGGACCGGGTTTCCACTACTGAACCGGGCGCGTTGGGCGCGGCCGGTCCACGCGACGAAAAACCAGTGAAAAACAAATAATTGGAATTAAGAATTTGGATTTTTCATGTTTGGGAAAGCTTTTAGAAAGCGTTTTTTGGCTGTTTGGGAAGCTTTTAGAAAGCGAGATTTTTGACTGTTTGGGAAAGCTTTTAGAAAGCCGGAATTTAGGCCGTTTGAGATTTTTGGCTGTTTGGGAAAGCTTTTAGAAAGCAGAATTTTTAAATGTTGGGAATAATTTTTACAAAATAACTTTTGGCTAATAGGTATATTTTAAATTGATTATGTTTACATTTATGGGCTTATAGGACATCAAGAAAAATAAGAAGTGGGCAAGAAAATTTAGTACAACAAATCCAGGTAGATAAATTCCTAACCCTGTGATGTAGCACAATCTTTGATGTTTTTACATGCTTTTCTTACTATTATAGAATTTTGATTGTCGCATATGTTTATGGCATAAAAAGAAAGAAATAGTATGGTATGGATTACTTATACATTTGCATGAAAACTGAAAAGGAAGAAATAACATGGTATGATAATGAAATAAAAATGAATAAACAATATTGAAAGAAAGGTATTTTGATATGGCATAATTGTTTGGAATTATGATTGAAATGGTAGCAAATAAAAATAGGATTCCCAGATAACATTATCTTCACCACTAGGCCCAGCGTGTTGGATCGTAGGGTATCGATCTTTGGATCAAATATCTACCTAGTGTGATGTGTTATGACTCCATGATGACTACACCAGGTCCAGCATGTTGGATCGCAGGGTATGGTACCATACCTGCCTGGTGGCACTAGGCCCAGCGTGTTGGATCGCAGGGTATCGATCTTCGGGTCAGATATCTGCCTAGTGTTATATGCTTGGTTGGATGCCGGTTGGAGGTCATTTGCTTTATTGGATCCAAAGGATAATGCGTCAAAAGGAATCGGGCCCAGTAATAACACATCTATAAGGAACTGTCATTTCTTTATGGTTTTTCATTTGGCATTACCTTATATATATGACATATGGTATGATTTTAGCTTGATGCATATGATTCATTTTTATTGTTTATGGTATTTTGTTATGCCTTTTTATTTACTTGGTTAACTATATGGATTTATCTACTGAGATTTATAGAAATCTCATTTAGTGCTTACATCACAGGTCATGAAACCACTGCACCGAAAGATGGGAATGGTGCTGCTATAGAAGAAGATGTGTGAGAGAGGAAAAGTTTTGGTGTGGTTAAATGTTTTAAAACATGTCTTTATATATATACTTTGAATTTTTGAGTTAATGTTTGTCTTACCGTCGGGTCCCCACCTTGGTTTTTCTTCATTGTCCTCACTTAGATGTTGCGTGTCGCGACTCTGATGATAATTTTGTGATCTAATGGTACTGGTTTAGGTGGGGGCTTGACACATGACCTTAACATGTTCTCCAACATCTTGATCATTCATTCAATTTGGCATCTATCTTTGGATGGAAAATTTTACTAACTCTTTCTTAATCAAGTATCGAATGCTTCTTATAACTTTTTTTTTTCAAAATTATGATGTAAACTTGGAACCTTTGTTAGGGATTATTATCTTTGGTATCACTTTTGTTAATTGATCAGTTATGATCCAGATGACTTCTTTTCTTTTGTTTTTGTTAATTGATGAGTTATTATCTTGTTGCATAACTATTCCTTTTCTATTGTAAAGTTTTTCTAATCAAACTAGCCCTCTTACTTAAGCTTTTCCACTATGTTAACTTTTCCTAGAGATATTTGATTTTTATGTTGTAAAATTCTACCAATTCTAATCAATGTTGTTGTCACAGATTAAGTTCCTTTTATGTGAAAATATATTTTAATTTTTGATGATCTAAATAGTTTTTATTTTTTCACTCTAAGCAAGCAATGCCTTCAAATGTTTTAGGCAAAAATAATAGTCGCATCTCCAGGTTATGCATCGAGTAATTCTTTTTATGAAACTTAAGTTGTTAAAAAGCATAAGCTATGACTTTCCCATTTTGCATCAATACCTCCATTTCTTGTAATGTTTTTGTATAAATTTGAAATTCTTCATTTGATGTTGATGAAGTCAATACTAGTGTGATAAGTAGTTTCTACATTAACATTTGAAAGCTATATTCACACATTTAATCCCAAGTGAATGGAATTATCTTTTGTGTGAACCTTGTTAAGGGTAACAAAATTTGAGAGAACCTTTGTCAAACTTTTGATAACATTTGTCTAATTCCAAAAAACTTTAAATTTTGGAGACATTGGTAGACCTAAGCCAATTTGTCACTACTAGCACCTTTTGGGTATCCAGTGCTACCTTTTGACACAAATGACATGCACTAATAATAAGACACTCTTTAACTAAAAGATAAACATACGAAACATGGCATATAACTATTGTTCCTTTAACCTTTATAGTACTATTTCTAAATGTTGTGTATGCTCACATTCATTCTTAGAGTAAATGAGAACATCATCAATGAACATTATTACGAAGTCATCCAACCATTGTCTAAGCACTTTATTTATGAGGTCCATGAAAGCAATTAATGTATTGTCAACCTGCATCTTTAGCCTGCATTCTTCCCAAAACTTTAATTAGTGGTATCCAAATCTTAAATCAATTTTTGAGAATACTTCTACTCTTTGAAGCTGGCCAAACAATTCATCTATCTAAGACAATGGATATTTATTATTGATAGTAATTCTATATAATTTTTAATTATCTATGCACATGTATAGACTCTTATCCTTCTTTTTAACAAAGAATATTGGAGTTCCCTATTAAGAAACACCCTGTTTGATAAACCATTTATGTCAGGCACCCCACCTTACCAACTACAGTAAATTAAGGATGCTGCATAAGAAATAATCTCGAGTGAGGACAAACCATGCCTAGGTGGGGACCCGACGGTGAGACAATTCTAACCCTCGAACCAATCTGGTATATTTTGAAAACATTTTAACCAAATCCATACTATGGAGCTGAAATGAAAACATGTGTATATTAAACTGCATATATATACAATAAACCACAAAACTGAAGTACCAAAAGGTAATACCAAAATGAAACCAAATCCACTCCCACCATAAATCTATCCCCTCTCACATGTCAGGAGTATAGTCCTCTCCTGTACTATTATAATCCCCAGCTCTCGGTGTAGTGGATACATGACCTGTGATGAAGCACTAATGAGACATATATATCTCAGCAGATAAATCCATTATGTAACCAAGTAAAATAAATCTCCAGATATAAAAGACAAGCCGTGAAACATGATAAAACAAAATCCATCTCATAAGCGATGAAAAATAAACCATATGAATACCTTCTTATCAAATGTCATGCAGTATCAAAAGTAAACCAGATAAACATGTATACCAAATTTCCATTTCCATTATTTTATATGTTATATACTTACTGGGCCCGATTCCCTTTTGAATCATTATCCTCTGGATCCAATCATCATATCAAATGACCTTCAGCCGGCATCCATCCAGTTCATAACACTAGGCAGATATCTGATCCGAAGACCGATACCCTGCGATCTCATCCGCTAGGCCTAGTTCCACCAGGCAGGTATAGTACTGATACCCTGCGATCACATCCGCTAGGCCTGGTGTCATCAATATATACGGAGGTCATGGTACACATACACACTAGGCAGATATCTGATCCGAAGATCGATACCCTGCGATCTCATCCGCTAGGCCTAGTGGTGAGGATAATGTCTCCAGAAATCCAATTTTCATTTTTATTTTCCAACCATGTCACACATGTGATAAATATGCCAAAACCATATCAATATGTCCAACCAATTATATTTTATCTCATATTATGCTTTTTGTTTCAATTTCCTTTTTGTCATCTTTTATGCTTTCAGTTCAATCAGAAAATAACACCATAAAACATATATCAAGCCATGAGATAAAAGTCATGTAAAGAAAAACTGTAATGCAGCCCGTAAGAAACCATGTATCGAAATATAAATAAATACTATTGTGCTTTATCACAGGTTACGAATTTATCTACCCGGATCTATTATTGTAGGACCTCTATTCTCAATTTCTGGAGTCCCTACAAGGTCACATGTGCAAAATAATTAAAATAAATAAAAAGGTTTTAAGTCACAAAAACAGCTTTCTAAAAGCCCTGCCAAATACTTCCCGAAATCCCCAAAAAAAATCCCAATTTCTCTCCTTGTTTCTCGCCGCGCCTGGACCGCGCGTCCGCTGAACCGGCCTGCGGTTCAGCTCCGCGGTTCAGCCGACTGAACCGCCCCTCTCTCCCTCTCTCTCTCCTCCGCCTCAGCCCAAACCGGGCGCCTTCCGGTTCGGTTAACCCGAACCGGTTCAAACAGGATCATCCCTGTTTCTCACCCGACGCTGCTTCCCTCTCTCCTCGCCGCCGCTCGCGTCCGGCGGCTTCTAGCCGCTTCCACGGTAAATTTCTCGTTTCCCCGAATCCCTCTCCGGGAAATACCAAGCTCCTCTCGACTTCTTTCGCACTCCTCGACGACCAGTTTGCCGGAAAAACATTCCGCATCTCGCGGCCGACAACTCCGGCCACTCCTTCGGCAACCCAATACGTCTCCGGCCGAAAATAAACATTCGGCCGGCCTCTCTTACTCTCCCCCCACTCAACAGAACCCCAATACAGCAAAATAAAACGAACCATCTTACCTTGCCGCAGTTTCTCCGACGAGCTTCCCAGCTTCCGTTAAATTTCCGGCAACTTTTCGCAATCGCTCAAAATTTTTCCAAACAGCTTCTGTGCTTAAGAGAATTAACTCACCCGGGCTGATATCCTCGCCCGGGTGGACACGTATGTGTTAATTATGCCTTGAACCGACACGTTTCGTGATTGTTTTGCAGAACACCCCCTGAACTTTTCCAAATTACAAATCTACCCTGGCCTGGCCGACAATTCCATATTTACAAATTTACCTTCCGCCATCCGATTTTAAACTAAATCGGAAATCCTAAATTGCAGATATATCCCGGATCTGAAATCCTGAAATTACAAATATATCCAAAACTTTAAAAATTCATAATTAATTATCCAAAATTCCAAAAATTACAAACTTACCATCGTTGGACTCGCCTCAAAGAGCTCTTTCTATAAAAAAAAATATAAAAATACAAATAAGAGAAAATTAGGGCTGTTACAATTTACGTAAGAATTTTTGTAATTGACTCTTCATTTCTAGCAATTGTATTGGTCCATTTTATATTAGTCTTTAAAGATTGGTGCTGTAGCAGGTATCAACTCAATAACAAATTCATCTCTCAATTAAGTGATCAACCTGTCTTCAAGAAAAACCTCCAAATATTAACACACCACTGGCACTTGGCTTTGGTTGCATTGTACATTGTATAGATATTAAGTAATACTCGCATTCTCTTCATAGCAACTTCTCGATCTTTTTGGTAGATGTGAGTGATAATTTTCTTCCTTTACCAAAGTAAAATAGTTTCTAGCCAACTTCTAACCTAATAATAATCTTTTTCTCCTACTAATCAATAGTAACTCTATGTGTTCCTAGCCTATCCATTATGATGACTATGTAAAACTCCATGATATCAATTGGTATTAGTTTGTATTTGAATGGCATTCCATTTCATTTCCACATCCTCGAGAATATACTGAATTATTATTATTATTTTGCCAGTTGGTAAGATAACTATCAACAAAATTTCTAATTTTCTCTACTTAATTATTATCTCTTGAACTATTATTATAGAAATAAATGAATGAGATGTTTCACAGTCAAATAAAACTATCATAGGTTTATTGAAGAATTTTAAAATACCTATCATAACATCTAGAAATAATGGAGCTTTAATTTGGTTGATTTCATAAATATGAGGTTGGGTTGTCTATGGTTGCACATGGGCTCCTTTCATTGTTATTCTTATTGGTATTTCACCTTATAAAAATTCTCACTTATTAGTGTTTCTTTGTTCTTAAGCATTGTCTATAGATAATGTCCAAAATTTTCACAATGGAAGCATTTTATCCCCTTCTTTTTATACTCTCTTTTATGGAATTTCCTATAAACTTAATATTTTGGTACCTTCTTGGTATTATTCCTTGATGTCTAACTATTTGTTTTATTATTTTTATGGCTTCCCTTCGGAATAGAATTTCCTTTTCTTTTCTTTGTGGCATTCCTAGCTTTTCCTCTATAGGATTTTATTCAATCCTCCTTATCACTTCCACTAGTTTCCCATGAGAGTCAATTCCATTGATGCTAACATACTTCTAATAACGTCCCTTAAGCCTTTTCTAAAGAATATCATCTTTATGTTTCTTTTGACACAACCATTTATGGAGCATACTTTATAAGTTTGAAAATGTTTCATTATGCTCATTTAGTATTTTTACAAATTTTAGAATTTTTCTTAAACTTGTAAATAATTTTCTATAAATTATAATTCTTAAAAAATTCATATTCTCACTTAGTGTCATAGATTTTTCATTAATTTGTATACTTAATTTTTCAACACATCTTCTTTTGAGGTGTTGTACTTTCATTAAGTGATGTGTAATTTTTTTTTGAAAATTTAAAATAGCCTTAGAAAAATTCAAAAGAAGTTTAAAACTTACATAAATATAAATAATTTATAAGCATATTTATTTTCAAAAATTTGGGATGTTATAATTCGTATGAAGCATGTGCTTAAGGTGAATCATTCCATTCTCAAATGAAGATTTGTAAACAACTAAAACAAATATCACATGCTTAAATACCTGAATAATTCATACAAGACATTAGAAGATTTACCACAGCTATGTATGTTGGAATTTGGAAAAAGTTGAGATACACATCTACTACTAATTAAATTTGCATACAATAATAGTTAATTATCAATCGAGTATTGAAATGGATTTATTTGAGATGTTATATGAAAGAAAGTGTCAATCATTTATATGTTGGTGTGCTGGAATCAATAAAATACTAATAGGACCAAAGATTATATTGCAAAGCACTAAGAAGATACAATTAATCAAGAAAATAAACAACAAGCATAAGATTGCTAGGAAAAATATTATAATTCTAAGCATTACAAGATAATATTCCAAGAAAAAGATTAAGTCTTTATCAATGTGAGTTTTGTGAAAGCAGTCACAAGGTTTTATCAACCCTTTTTTAAGTAATCCATCTTTGCGTTATTGAAGAGGTTGTGGGCCTAATATACAAAGTGTCCCTTGTGTTAGTCCTACTCTTCTCTTGGCTAAGGTTGCCTTGGATGAGAATATTTTGCATGTTGCCTTTTTTCAAGTTTTCATACTTATCTTTCACATTTTTCTTTTCTCTTAATGTATGAAGGTTAATCTCTAAATTTCTTATTATAGTTTATAATGCTCATTTGGCATCAGGAGCTTTGAGGGAGATAACACCTTTTCTCTATTAGGTTTAGCATTTTAGTTTGTTTTATATAATGTTGTAGAAGCTATTGTATCAGTTAAATGCAATTGCATAAATATAGATATGTACTGGTTTTATTTTTTATTGTTAAGTTCTTATATGAATGGTATTTTTTAAGAGGGGATGTGATAGATTTCATATAGCTTTTACTCTGGTTTTGAATTGCAAATATGAATTGTATTTTTATAAAAAAATTGTTTTGAAAAAGAAGAAGAATTATCATGATTTCAATTGGAAAGGAAAATGGTTACGACACTAATAGATTACATGAGGCATTTGAGTTGCTCTAACAGGTTGGTATGGTGATGAACACTTAATGTGATAGTGGGCGTCTAGGATGACTAAGATTGTTCTATGTCTTTTTTACGATTGCATGGTGTAGTTCAAGATATATAAGATACACATATATAAGAGACATTAAAGGTGACAAAAAGAAATGCTAATATAAGTGTCATATATGGTGATCTTGATTATGGTTAAGTGTTAATCAATTTAAATTGAAAAACTGAATCAAATCAATGATATTCAGCTGGATTGGTTCAACTTGGAAAAATTCCAACTATTTTGTAAGACATAATCCCTATCTATCAAATTCGGTTAATATTCATATAAACCTAGACTAAACTCTCATGCGAAGAATCCTTAACTATTCTCTAATAGACTAAGGTCCTCAAACTCAAATTCAAACAACTCCAAATTTTCAACAAACGATTATTTGACTCATTAGATAGGAGATCTGTCAATGTGCCTTGGATGTCAAAGCCATAAGGATCCTAATTGAGCTTGCCCTCATCACCAAACCTTTCCCACTAAACAAAAATTATATAATTTAAAGTGATAAATGATTGGTGATCAAGACATTTCCATTATTTTTTAAAATCATACAATTATTGTCGACTCTTTCTTTTCAATTGATAATTCCTATTCTGTAATGGTTATGAACTACGATGGCTTGTGTCCTTGCAAAACAATGACCTCAATTTAAATGAAGTTATAAGCATGATCTCAATATGGAAATATGTCTAGGCTTTAAACCCAATCTATCTTTTAAAGAGGGGAAAGGCCTTCTTCCTCCCCTCTTTTAAGAAGGCACACCCACATTTCACCCAAAAGCTTCACAAAACCTTGCCCAAACATAGCCTTAATTGGCTTCCTTTCTCATTTTTATTGCTTGGGATGATGAAGATTGATGGCTTCTAAGTAGTAGGGGAAAACTTGGTCAAACGTGAGATGATCATTTTTATAGAGGCTGATATTCATTCTATAATATTATTGTTTTTGACTTTATTTTGTTTGGCCAAATGTTGAATGTTACTTTCATTTCTGCTTATGTTACTGTTTTGTGCATCTATCTGCCAGCATGTTTAGTTTGTCTGTTGCTCGTTCCCACCACCTGTGAATTCTATACAATGGGTGAAATCTATTCTAAAGTTTTAGATAAACTTTGTAATTTTTCGTTATCCTTCTACAGAAAAAGTTTGTAATTTCTTTCCATATATTTGTCATTCAATAGTGTTAAGTAAACATTGTTTGTAACTCTCTAGGATCATACCTGTATTGCAATAAGAACATGTTATAGAATTCCTTAAGTGTCTTTTTATGAGATAGCCAAGGATATGTTTGACGTTCTTTAAATTACAAACTTGAACTGGAATGTGGTGCATATTTTTCTACGAAGGATTTTGCTGTACTTTGATTACTTCCAATTTAACAAACTATTTTCAAATCAAAATTCACTAATGTAAGCAGGCATAATGCACTCCATTTGGATCATCTTGTTGTGATAGTTTCAACTCTTCCAATTTTTATTACATTCTATTATTTGAATGTGTATCTATATGCATTTTACAAGTTACATGTGAAGATTGCATTGTGTGAACAATCACCATGATTCATACATAGTAGGCTTTGATTATTAGACCAATATCAAAAATTTAATTTTTTTATTCAGCTTAAGCTCCCCATTTATTAGTGAAAAATTATGTTAAAATTTGCAAAAATGATGAATCTTATAGGTCTTTACAAGATTGGTATGGGCTCTCTTTGATAACGATTGATTTGAATGAAAATAGTTTCTCAAAGTATCTTAAAATGGTTTTTTTTTAAAATTATTTAATAAAATTGGAGAATTTATGTAATAGATTTTTAGCATCTTTGAAGTTAGAATTGTTGCAAAATTATAACAAGAAAAGGATATTTAATAACTAAAAAAGTTTAGGTTTTTCTTGTTCTATTTTGTGATTTTAGTCTCACAATATAAAGGAAAAATAAGATTTGATATTTGGGTTTATCTTTTTGCAACTATTTTAAGTTGTGATTTTGAAATTATTATTATTATTTTAAAATTATTAAATTATTTTTATTTTAATATTTTAAATATAAAACATAACATTTTTTATGCAATGAACAAATGTCATTGAGGTGGCATTGTTAAAAGTTATATTTGTCTCTATTATATTCATGTAACAACATTCTTCTTAATCTTGATTTATATGTATATCAAATAACATGTATACAAATACATATTTATTATATAATTTATATAATATGTAATCAATAGAAACAATAATTATAAAAATATTTAGAAGAATTAAAAAAAAATTATGCAATCAAAATTCAGAAAAATTATTCAATAGTTTTGTAGTATTTATGAAATAAAAAATATTGTAAAATTATAACTAATCTAGGACACTTCAAAGATTAATCAAGTATAACTATTTTTCTTATTTTATTTTGTAACTTTAGTTTGACAACATTAAAAAAAATAAGATTTTAGGTCAATTGCATATGATAAAAATACTACTAATAACCCCAAGGGATTTAGTGGAATCCTTGAGGCATTCATTGAATCATTTAGTTGTCAAAAATACTACTAATAACCCCAAGACATTCATGAATATGGGGAGTTGTTGCTTTGGTTCCAATATCATCATATGTGTAATTGATCAAGTTCCCTCCCATCCCCCCTCCAAGTATGATGTTTGGAGATATGAAGGCTTGAATGTTCCTTTATCTAATGATCTAACACAGAGTGCATAATATGAGGCTTGGTTTTTGTTATTAGAGGCCAAGTAGTTGCTCAATCTTTTTATTTTTTCTAATTCACTTCTTTCTTTGGTACAATTGAAACTTAATTGTTTTAAGGTTTAGAGAGGATGGAGAGTTAATAGCTAAAAAAGTTATACTTCTTCCAATCCTTGAGTAAAATTTCCCAATTGATCATGCTTTGAAAGATGAGGTTTCCTTGCGATAATCCTATGATGATTATGCATTGTAATGAAAGAGAAATGATATTGGAATTTATGGTGATTACATTCCAACTCCCACTAATATGAATTCATTTTGTTTTGTACATTTTATAAACATGTCTTATTAAAATAAAAAGATTATTTAAATAATGTAAACTATTCTTTCTTAAAAACAAGTCTTTATCCCTATTTTTTCATTAGATTTAAATGAATATCAACAAGGTTAAGAAAACAAGGTTGTTTCTATAAATCAATTAAATATAAAAAAATATAATTTTTCTAGATCTTTATTGAACTCTCATTTATTGGTGAGAACTATGTTAGAATTTGCAAATATGATGGAACTTGTAAGTCTATATCAAAATAGTAAGGGTTCTCTTGATTTGATTGAAAAATATTATAAAAAGTATTTAAAAATATGTTTTAAAGGACTATGTAATAAAAAAAATTAAAGAATTTATTAGATAAATTTGCAGTATTTTTGAAATTTAAACTATTACAATGCTTAAGGATATTTTAAAAAACTATAAGACTAGAAAGTATAAAAATTTTTCTTGTGATTTAAGTCTCACAGTATTACAAATATAAGACTTGAGATATTCGTTTTTCATTTTATGTCAAACACTTCAAATAAAAATATTAGTTATGCTTGTGCATTCGAAGTAACCCTAAGTTGTACAAAATTAGGGTTTATCTTCTCGCATGTTTTAACTTATAATTGTAAAACATATGTTATTATTATTATTATTTTAATAAATTCATATTTATCTTAATAGTCATAATGTAAAAATAGTAGTTTTTCTTTGAGTGATGACTTATTATGAATGTTATATTTCTCTTTTATTTTACTCTTATAATTACACTTTTCTCAATCAAAATTTTGTATTAGTTAGTTTGGAAGATGAATTGATAATCTTAACGAACAACTTTTATTACAATAGATTAGGGTTTTGAAATCTATGCTCTTGCCCTCCAAATAGTATGCGAGTCTTTCAACTCGTACTACTCACATACTCGATCCTCACGACAGTATCTCTGCCATCATAGTGTGAACTTCTCCTAGCTCAAACAATATTGGCCTACTCCAAAATTCTCAAAGTGCATGACATTGTCTCATTGACAAGCATTCATCATACGAAAGAAGACATCGTTAAATCCTAGAGGATTGTTTATTCATGGGTTTAATCGAAGGGGCCAAAAAAGAATAAAAGAACCTAAACCAAGAACCATTGGTTCAAGTATCCAAATGTTTATTTCAATTAAGATAAAAATACCATTTCATGCACTGTATGTATGGAAAAGAACCTAAACCAACCTGTTTGTTGTAAGATTATATAAACCAAAGATGGTTGTTGAACTTTAAGCGAAATTAAATTAAGTTAATGCGGCTTTCAAAGGGGCTTTTTCACTAAAAAAAATATTTATATTGAAATAACAATATTTTAAATATAAAGTACAGCTCATTTTTTGAGCTGTTCATCACATTTCCACTGGTAGTTATAATTTACAAATACATATTTTATCAATCATTTTCCTAAACAGTTGAATAGAAATAAATTAAAATAAAATAAAATACTTTTTTCACAATTTGTAAGATGCAAGTTTATTGGCTAAGTAAGGATTTATTTCAACATCTTGTAAGGGAAAACTTGTTGTTGAGGAAACAAAAAGAGAAGGAATTAAACACAAAATTTTACATAAAAAATTTTTAAGTAGAAACTAGGAGCATTGAACAAGTGAAATGATTTTAACGATTATTGTTGTTATAGAAGGAGAGTTTGAGAGGACAAAAAGTATTAATCATTTATGATTGTCATAGTGATAGTTAGACTATGAAAAAGTGAGGACATATGTACCTGACAAAGCATAAGGTTGTGCAGTTGTCTCAAAATATGTAATATGTGTTAAGTAGTTTTCATATAATACTTGATATTATTATTGATATTTCGATCACAAAATTGAGTTATTTATATCTGAAAATTGAATTAAGGATTGATCTTAAAAGTTCCAAAGTTTTTTTTAGACCTAATGAGTTGGTCTCAAATAATCTAAACCTAGAACTTAAAACTTATCGCGTGACATGAAGATGATTAGGAGCAACGAGGCACATGACTAAGTTGGAAAATTATGAATTAATAATAGACATATCATTATGAATACCAATTTGATTTTTTGTTTTCGTTTAAAATTTTTTTAATATTTGTTAGCTCACAAAGAGAACAACAAAGAAGAGAAAATGACAAAATGCAAGAGTTTGGAGAATCGTCCATAATAATAAGATAGAAAATTAAATAAAAAAGCATAGGATGCAAAGGATGTCTGACTTCTTCATGAAGTGAAGTTTGCTTAAGTTATTTTTTTGTTTCTATGTACAAAGAGTAATTTAAATAAGTTAATTAATCATCTCACATGTCATTAACATTAAAAAATTGCATTGTTTTAAAATTTAGTTGATCTTTCTTTGTAAATACAACAGAATGTTATTTAATTTTCTTATTGAAATGTTGTTTACATACAAAGAAAAAAAATACAATTGTATGACTAAATATTTTATTTTTCATTTATGAGTTTTCAAACAATTTTTTTCAAGCACTTAAGAAAAAAAAAAAAAAAAAAGTATTATAATACCAAATCCTTAAAGGAGGATGTAGCAAGATAGGCAATTAACCCATGAAAAGGTTAGAGTTAAGACAACACAGAATAAACTTAAAACTGGCGATTGCAAGGGGAATACAACTTAACTTTAATTTTAGATAGATGATAAACAATAAGTTGGGTGAATTTATTGCAATAATTTAAAAATGCTTGAATATTATTTTTTTTTCTTAATAAAACAATTCTAATGTTAAAAATAATATGTAAAAATATTTCTTTAAAACAATGTTATATCTGGTGGAGATTGATTTTTTTGAAGGAGATGAAAGGCTGAATGAGCATATGGTTTTGGAATATTGCAAAGAAAATAAATAAAATAATTTTTATTTGTCCTTAATTTTAGTAGAGAAATGGAAAAATAAACCAAAAAAATGGAGAAGAAATTTTAAAAAGTCTTGAACATCCAAGTTTCTGTTGAATATAATTCAAAAACTGCAAAATAATACGAATCCATTTCAGGCAATCGAATCTTTTATAAAATCAATCTTAGAACAAAAATTAATGAGTATCTAAATTGTTGGTAAAGATTTAAAGTTTTATTAAATTCTAAAATCATTTTCTAAGGCTATTTTTTTGAAATTCAATTATTATGTTTCCTAAGATCTAATAACGAGATTTGATGGTTATGTTATTGATTTTTTTTAAAAGAGAGAAAACATGAAGCAAAAAAAATTCTTTAAATAAGAGAAAGTCACACAAGATAGAATTGAAATGATAAACGATTGAAAAATGACAAAGATAGCTTCCAATGATACCACAACAACCTGTCATTGAGTTTAGGATTTGTCCATGTGATTTCTAATTCTAGGAATCAAGCTTTTAGCAATCTTCCTCAAGCTATTGTTTCTTGGAACATTATTATACTAAAATTGAGAAAGAATTCTCTACGCTCAATGATAACTCAAATGTATATTCATTTATCAATCATTCATGTTTCATTGTTACAATGCCTTAAAAAGGGTTTAGGTATCTAAGGAAAAAAGTATCAACAAAAAAGTTAAAACATGTAATTTAACCTAGGTTGGCTAAGGGCAATAACAAAATACATTGAAGAATATCATAGTGTGGTCTTCTATTAATAACATAGTGTGCTTAGCTAATAATGAGTTGATCTCCTATTAATAGCACATTGCAATCAATTGATTATATTGGGTGTTTAATGTGGCTTATCTAAATCAGATGTTGTGTGGATGTTTTGATTATACAATTCTATTGTACTATTTGGCCATTGTACTACTTGTTTGATGACAATAAAACTATTGTATTGTTATTACTAAAAATTTTTCTTGAGTGATTTTTAGATTATGCTTTTTAAGATAAAATCAGGATTAATTAATTATAGAGTATAATCAAGTTTTTCATGAACTAATTTACATGTGATGATATATCAAGGAGTATTGGTGGATTTTCTTAAGCTTAAGTCAACTTTTAAATTATGGAGTCATTGATTTTAGCTCTTTATGGAGTGGTTGCTCATCTAGAGTATGTCATCTATAGTTTATTTTAGATTAAGATTGTTAAACTTATCATTTAATATTTATATGACACATAATGTTGTATTCATATTTCTCATATAGTTGAATGAGAGAGATTATAAGACATGTATTTTATACATGTTTATTTTTACTTAAATTATATTACTTACATATCCTGTGTCCTTAGTACATTGCATTGAGTATTGGTTACATCAAATATTCATTACCAAATCAAGTTGGAATTGAAAAAGAATGGAAATTGTATGAGTATTGCATCATTTGTTCAAATCATATTAGACGAGTTAACCTTCATACAATATAACTAATGCTTCATAGCATCAGATAGTGTGTCGACCATGGCAATCTTATGTTAAGTATACCATTTCTTTTGTTCATGTATGATCATGGTTAGACAAGTATGATTGTAGTTTACTTGAGAGGTTTTGAAGTTTAGTATGATATATAATATAATATACCTACATATCTTATTTGTGTAATGTCATTTGAAGTATCAAATCAGATCAAGTAATCTTAAGCATATGTGTTGGAGATTATTGTGTTGTATATGTATGATAACTTTTTCATATTTATACAATCATTATATCTTTATAGTAGGTGTTCAAGACTTAAGTTGTAAATGCGTTGTTTTCTTTCATACATGTACAACCCCACTTTCTTATAAGTATGATACATATTCACTTGAGGCTTTTCATCATATAAATATGATAACTTCTCCGTATTTGTGTGATCATACAATGCATGCTAAGGACTTAAGTTATTTCCAAAATATTTTCTTTCGTACGTTTATAATCACACTTTCATATAGTACAATATATATTTACTTGAGACATTGATTTAGGGACTTAGTCATATAGTGAGAAATTTTACATCATAGAAAATACAATACACTTATCATATTAATACGATACCTATGATTAGTATAAATGATATTTTCGTAACATGTATCATCCTTATATGGTCACTTATCATATAATGTTTTCTCGAGAGCTTAAAAATTGGATTTGAGAAGATTTCTTCTATTCATATTGTATGATGTTTGTGTGGTATCTATACACTACATTTAAGTTAAGAAATTGAACTTCACAGACCGACACAATACGTTAAATGATGATACTAAGTGTTTAAGCATACTTGTATGATCTCATAGATTGTAAAGTATAATCGATTTAGGTTGTCTATAACAATTAGTTTGAACTTCTTAAAAATGTGAATTTAGCGACTACACTAGCCTTGATTTAAATAGTATAAATAGTAGAGTATTCTAAAGATATTGATTGATGAAAAATTTTACAAAATTATTTAGAGGTGAGAAAGGAATAATGTTACAAATTGTGCTTTAGTCTATAACATTCTTTCTCATCGTTTATCGTTGATACTACTTTTTGAGACTTATTATGTCACATCATTACTATTCCTTCAAGGTTCTTATTTTGCATGGTGACATCCTTCCATAACATTTAAATTTTATGTCATAGATTTCTCTTAAGTGAATGATATAAAAAAAATTTGCATATATTGATATGTTAATTGCTATAAGACTTTTGTAAGTTACATTGTACTCATTTGAGTGAGATTGATCTTACCTAGTTGCTACAAAAATAAGAGTGGATTTTTATTAAGTTGGCCCTTACTTGACTATAATAATAAAAAAAATTGATTTGTATTAGATTGATCTATACTTAGTTATAATTAAAAATGAGTGGTTATATCAGGTTTAACCCACTTGATTACAAAAAAAAGGTTTTAATGAAAGCCTAGTTATTTAGTCAATGGTAGATATAAACAAAGGTTTTGCCAACTCACCTAAAAAATCTCGTGTGTTCTTTCGTGTGCTCTTACTTATTTGTCATTATTATTATGTATCATATCCCCATAGACAAAGATTTACAAACCTAAACTACTTTCTTAAACTTAGTTACAATAGTCATTAAGATTAACAATAAATTTTTGTTGTCATGAATAATTGAGATTATTTGAATTGTTTGAGATTGATCAAAGTCATCAATTGCAAAATATTTGAGTAATTGAGTTGGGTGAATTTGATTTGAGAAAAGAAACATCTTACTTTGTCTATTTAAGCATAAAATATGTGAAATACATCTAATATCCTATATAATCCAACTCATCTAGGTCTTTCTGCACTAACATGCTTAAAAAACAAAGAACTAAAAAATATAATATAAATGTGCATCTTTTAATAATGATAACCTAGATTAAAAAAATTGAGAATCATCTTTAATAGTTAGAAGCTATCTTGAAACACTAAAGAAATATTTAGATAAACTTTAATTATGTCAACAAGGTGAACTACAATAACTTATAGTCTCATGACTTGTTAGGTCATCTTTGTATCTAGTGAATCAAGTCATAAATTTTAACATTTTATTTTAATAGGCTTATTTAGTATGAATGAGATTTAATCTTAAAGAAGAAGCTATGCACCTTTGAAGATCATGAATTGGTGATCCTCAAAGCACATTAGAGTGTTTAACAAGCTTCAAAGATTAACATGTGCATCAACTTTGAAAATATTTTCTTTTTTATTATAAAATGTAATATTAGCTTGTTGATTATAAGGTAGATCTCTTTTCATCTTATTTTAAAATCTTTATTTAAGCATCTAATTTATTCATATTTTCTTTAATTTAAGAAATTTATAATATTTTATTTTTTCTCAATCCTTTTTTTAATTAAATCTATTTAACTTATCTTTAAAAAATTTCATGTCAATTGTTAAATTTTGGATAAATTAAAAAAAATTAAGTATGCTAAATTTTCTTAATTTAAAAAAATTTAAGTCACACGCTAATCTGGCCACGTATAAAGCAGTCGAGCTGATCAAGCGCAAGTGGGCTAGGATGCCTTGGGTTAAAAGACCTGCTAGAACCAAGATTGCATCTTAAACCTGACTAAGGTAAGGTCAAGGATAGAACCGGGCTGAACTCGAAGCAAATATGCATATGGGTTGGGCTAGATTTATACTAGAAATAATCGATAAGTATATGAGTATGCCAATGTGATGAAATGCCAAGTACACAATAGGAGAACTATCGTCAATTAGACTCATGTTATACACAAATCCAAAGTATTATAAAGTGCAAAACTTTTTTCATGCTTGTAGTGTGTGACTAAATGGTCGATCACCTCCACCTTGCATGAATTTTCTTTCATCTGATCGTTAATTGGACAACTAAGATTTCACCATCCTAAAAGCCTTTGATTTGGTACTTGATTGGACAAGCAAGATTATGTCTAACTAATTGGATGTCATTTATTATTTTTTTCTTTTGAAATATCTATCCTTATATCAAATAATCTAGATCTATTGATTTTGAATGTTATGACTAAAATTATTCGTCTTTATCATTGATTAAATTGAACGATTTAAAGTTGATCTAAATTGATTAGATGTCCTAGATAATCTATTTTAATTCATCTGTCTATAACTCATTTGCATTTTATAACCTTTGATTTGATAGTTTAGAACGTCTTCAATCAGATCCAATAGTGTCGATTGATCCAGCCTAACTACTAATTCATTAGCTTGTATTTATGGTGTTGTATTTGCTATTTTTGAAGAAATATTTTAAAATATTTAGAAATGTTTTTTAAGCTATTTTGAAGCAATTTTTCAAATAACTTTTTCTTCACTTTCTAATAGCTATAACAAATTTTTTTTTATATAAATCTAACCTGTATTCATGAAATGGGTAAAAAAAATAAATGTGAATCAATTTTTGAGATCTTAACGAAATACTATGCAATATTCTTTTGGCATAAAATCTCTTGCAATACTTATGACTTAGTTCTTCTCAAAATGTTGACTTCTTCTAACTAAGCCTAATACTTCTAAGCTTTTAGTTTCTTATTTTTCTTCATAATTTTGAGATTATTATGTATTTTATAATTAATCAATAAGTATAAAAGATTGTAAAAAATTTATCAAATTTTTTTTCTTACTGTATTTATTTTTGGGTTGGGCAGCCCAACATTTATGAAATCCCAAGTTCGATTTGATTTTGTAACAAAATCAAGTTGAGGTTAGGTCAAAAAAAGCCTAAGTTATATTTGAAACAGCAAAAGTTAATATGTTAAAGGTGAATTGTGAGAAAAAAAAATCTCAAATTATAAATCTTTTGACTGTGATGTTTTTCCCAATCTTAGTTGGGAGTGGATATAGGTTCTAACTTGAATTGAATCACCTAAAAATGTATGTGTATCATTTTAATTTTTTATCATAAAGATTAAAAATTAATATATATAAAATCAAGATGATTTTACTCATATAAAATCACTTTTATAAATAACTTTTGAAAAAATATGATAAAAATATCAAAAAATATTTTAAAACTCACAATTTAGACCATCTTGTGAGAATTGCAGGTTTTAAAATAATTTTTCCTATTTTCAATACAACAAAGCCAATAATTTTTTCTATTTCACTACAACAAAACTAGTTATTGTAGTGAAATAAAGTTAATAAATCATACATATCGTAATATACTAGTTAACGTAAAACTTAATCTCATCATACATATCCAATAATCAAAAGGCTATGTCATCATCTCCCACAGTTGTCCCTTAGAGTTTCATAAGGTGTAATATGTTTCATCTATAATTATTAATACCAAAAAGGCTAAGCTAACCCCACAATGATATTCAACACAAATATTATAATTAATATAAAAATTTACTTGAAATTGTTGAAGCTTCATAACTCTAAACTTTTGATCATCAACATAATTAATATTTTTTGTGACTTGTTGGCATTCTTTAGAGAAGTGTCGCTTTTCATCTTACAAAATAATTTATACCTTTCTTCTTATAATATTCTCCTTAATGATTTTTCCCACATATCTTTCAATTTGGTTTTTTTTAGTTTTGGCTTCCATAATTTGAGACCTTCTTCCATTTATTTTACTTGTCTTAAATTTATGTTTGGTTGTGATGTGAGTGTACTTCTTTTTTATGGCTGATTTCTTGATTTCTATATTGTTTTTGTTTTGTTCTACATGTTTGGCTACTTAACAACTATTTTATACATATTAAATTGCAAGGGAGCCATGCTACAATAAATAGAGTCTATTAATCTCTTTAGAAATGTATAAACACTTATGCTTCTTAGTAGCTATCATCCTTGGAGCATACCTCACAAGTTTGGAGAAGGTTTGCTCATATTCTAACATAGATAATCTTCTTTGATACAACTTAGTTAAATCATTGTACATCTTTTCCTTTGCTAGCTCCAGAACATAGCATTTTAGAATTGTGTCATGAAAATTCAAGAAATTTTAGAGTTGAATCTATCTCTAAAATTTAATCTCTATTGTTCTTATCATCAACGACTTACAACACCATCAAATAGTAATACTATAAGAGGAACTCTTCTATAATCATCACTTGCCATACTATCAAATAACATGTCAACTCTTTCTAGCTAATATTCCATTGGAAAAGGATTCAATGTCTCTCAAATGTGGTGCTCATAGTCTTAAGAATTAATTTAGCAATCAATTTGCTTGTTCCTGAACTCTATTCATATTCTTTTAGTATAATATTTTTTTTAAAATTACATTTTTGAAATTTGATCTCTTTCTTCTTGAGATGATGTAACACTTATACTATTAAAACTATTCATTTTTTATTCATACGTGTGATTTCTCGATGTCATTCTACACATTATCATGTATTTCATAATTTAGATTTTTCACAATACATGGTTGCATCATATAATGAAATAACTAAAACATTTTCCTTAATAATCTCTCTTTTTTTCAAATATATGTTTATTTTATTTCAATTTGAGTGTTTTACAATGTTAGATTTGTTACATTTCCTTAATAATCTTACTTACATAATTTTAATGAATCTTTAGTTTCATGACTCTTAATTTCATCCTTTATATTAACCCTTGATAATATTCTCACTTTTTTCTTTTCAAGTACTATGTATGATCTTTAATTTAAATTTGATTCTAGCCAAACTATCTTGCCAATTTTGTCCAAGTTTTAGCATGTGAAATGATAAGTGTGGTTTCTTTATAGTTTTATATGCTAAATGAAATCACATACAAAAGAGTAACATGTATCAAACAACACTAGCAAAACGAAATGTGTGTGACCTTATTCCAAGATCAACTTATGCTTACCTATTCCTTTGTCAAGCTTTCGTCCAATCCAAGGTTCTCATCCTAGGTTTGTCAATTTCTAGATTTTTAACATATAGTCATCTATTTCTATATTTTTTCTTTAATTGATAGCCATTCCTAAGTTTTTCAACTAAGTTTTTCAACTAAGTTTTTCTCTCTTAAGAAATTTAATTTAAGTTTTACTTAATGTCATATTGTTTTCCTTCTTAGAATTTCATTTACTTTGATACAACCTTGTGGTGTTTCTGATTTCTTGTTCTTCAATTTTAGGCTTGCAATAGGGAACTACTAAATGATTTTTTTCTTTTCTTTTAAATTCCTTTATTTAAATGAATTTTTTTTATTTTGTAACAAAATAAATCATATTTTATACCAAATTTAATCAAAAGCATAACAAGTGTTTGCAACATAATCAAGTAAATAAATCATGTCTTAATATACTAATTGATATAGCAGCTTAATCTCATAATAAAAATTCTAATACATTATCACTAAAAAAATCCTCCCTATTATCATACCAGCTTACTTTATCATTTCTCTTTCTTCCAAAATTCCATCTCGATTAACCATACAATAGATCTTTTTTTCTCATCTTCTTAGTTTACTTTTATTCTTCCTAAAATTCTCTTTTTGATCATATTATTTGAATTGGCTCATTTCACATGATTATGCCTCAACATTATATAACAATTACCAAACATTTGTTTATTTAATATAATATTTTATTCACTTCACTTAAAAGATAAATAAAATTAATCTCGCTATTTGAGATCTATTCTACTTACTATCTTTATTAATTTAAACTCAAGTGCTCCTCAATAATCATAACTTCAAGATTTAAATTATTCTTAATCATAAAATTTGACATTATTTATTTAACCAATATCATTACTATTTCTTCCTATTTTGAAACACATCATTTTTAGTTATCCTTGACAATCAACTTTTCACTAATTTATTTTGACATATTCATATCTTGTAGCACAACTTGCAAATCTTATTTACCATCAGATACTTGCCTGATCAATTAACCTTTTAACACTTACTATTAAGACACTCTATCTAAAAGAATCTCCATCTAAGAAAATCAAAAGGATTGTCTTTAAGATCTAAATTTTATTATAATTAATTCTTAATTAATGTTATGCCCATAACTTGTCACAATTATTCTCAATTATAAAAGTAAAATAACACGATAAAAATCTTACATGAAAGTAAAATAACACAATAGAAGTCTTACTTCTTTCTTTACACAAAAATTAAGTTGTATTTAATCATTTTTTGCTAATATATATGTTAAGAATTTAACATCCATAATATTTATCCTTCTTCTATTTATTATCTCATAAAAGTATCCAAACTCTTAATTTCCTCTTATAAAGTCTCAATAAAACCCTTTATAAGTCTTTATTCTTCATTCCTTCTATAAATTGTAAATTTTTATAAGATTACTAAAATTCAACACCTTTAACTATCAATATCAACCTTGCCTTCTTATCATCAAACCCTAGTGAACCTTAAGATGTTAAAAGAAAGATCTATTATTCTCCTATTATTATTTCTAAAATGCCAAATTGATCTTACAATTATCAAGCAATTGAAAATATTTTAATGATAATTTTTATTTACTCACATTCCTAACTTCCAATTTGTTAATTTTAATCCTATCAATTTATTTATATTATAGTCGTAGACTTATTATCTTACCCACATACTTCAAGAAATTATTTTGCTAATAAATAAGATTTTTATCATTCTGTCATAACAACGTAATTCAAGAACAATTTTCTTTTCCTTCTCTATTATCAAAATATTATAGTCACTTATTTTATTCTCATCTTATCATTATTTTCTTTTCTCATAGTTTAACAATCAAATAAATATTTTTTAACTCTATTTATCAATAAAAACTATGTTAAAATAGTTATAAGTCTATTTTAAGAATTAGTGTTATGTCAATCTTTAAGAACCTATTTATATATTCTTTCCATCATGACACTTTTATCATCAATTTTTAATCAAATTTCAAGTAAATTATCACATTATCTAAGAATACATATATTCTTTATGCTAGAATACTATTTTCCTCTTTTTTAAACATGATAGAACTCATATTTCACTTATCTTATCAACATTCAAATCTTTAACTTGTTCTCAAAAAAAGATTATGATTGTAGAAAGTTCTATTGCCCCTCTAACTTATATTATTTACAACTAATCTCAGGCAAACTTTAGGAAACCTAGTAAAAACTTACATAAGTATTGCAATTATTTCATTAACAATGAATTCTTTATACTTCCAACTCAAATGTTCTGTCTTCTTTCAACAAGTTTTGCTTTTATTTTATAATTCATTCATGTATGCCTCCAAATGGAAAGACTCTTTCTCAACTTCTTTTCTTTTATTATTATCATTTATAAGTAGCCACACCAATGATAATAATAATTGATTTTCTTGATAGCATCATGAGAAACCAAAATAGCTTGACACCATTCATCAATTTCTTTTATAATCTTTGGGTTCTACAAATCAATCCCATTGTCATAAAAAGAAGATGTGTGTAACCGAAAGTTATTCTATTCATCTTTGTTAGCTTTCCATCAGTGAAATATTTATGTTATTTCATCTTGTGATATCTAAAATCTCATCCAAAACATTCCATAATATACATCTATCTTTTGAATTCAACCAATTTTTTTACTTAATTTGGAATCAAATTCTTTCTAACTCCTTATTCTTCATTCCTGTTCATATCACTATAATAATTTATAACTTACAATTATAATAATGATTATAGTGGCTCATTATTTTTAACTTATTAAAACCAATTTTGTTTATCTATTTCATCAAAATAAATTACAAGCTATCAATCCTTGAAAACTCAAATCAATCTCCACATATGTTATTTCATACAAAATTCCTAAATATCAATTTCACTTATGGCATTCTTATTATTAATTTCAATTTCTATGTTTAGTAAAAATGCTAGTCTAATTTGCAAATTCACAGTCACCTATTATAAGTATAAGTTTATAAGAAAATAAATTTTTAAATCTATAGTATTGCAAAAGAATTTCTCTTTATCATAGCCTTTCTCACCATCCAAATGAAGTTATGACTTCTCTTACTCTTGTTCTATTTCTTTAGTGATTTTAATTAAATTAATATTATCAACATAACAAAAAGGGCATTACAATTATAACCTACTTATGGGCTATTGCAAATAAAATTGTGATTCTATTTCTCAATTATTGGAAGTATATATTATTAAGAGAAGTTGAACTCTAATAAAAAAACACTGTGGGTTGGATGGTATAATGTAACATAATCATAAAAGACATTTAACATTGATATCTTTAAATTTTAGAATGAATGTTCATATTTGAAAAAAATGTAAGAGATATATTTTAATTTGAATTGATAATTAACTGATTGATTAATAGAACGATATAACAATTAAGAATAGAGTCTAGAATTTTAAAAGAAAGGCCTTTTAAAGGAACAACTTGATTGAGAGAAGCAGGAAAGTTTAGATGTATTGTATTAATTTGTTTTAAATTTTAAGAGTGAGCTTCCTAAGAAATTGTATAGTGATTGTGCCATTTTAGATTCTAAAAGAGTTAATAAATTATGTAGTTTCCTACAAATAAGGGCACAGTGGAAGCTATGCAAAACAAAACTAATATACTATTAAAATCAAATAAGTAAAGAAAAAGGGGAAAAGATTAATTATGTTACAAGATTGATAAAAATTTAGGAAGATTATGAAAGTCAAATTAGGATCACAATATGTTGTAATTGGAAAGAGAAAGTTTTCTCGATGTCAGATATGTGACAAGTAAAATTAAAGATAATGCTAGAGGAAAGGATTGAAATGTTTTACTTGTAGTGGAATTGGACATTATGTTAGAGATCATCCAAAAGAGAAGGAAAACATTAGTCACCACTATTTATATTTTTTTCATGATTTAAAAAAATGTGTTTATAAAAAGTAAAAATTAAAGAAAGTATGGTACCAAACTTGGGAAATGCTAGCTTATGATGCGATAATAATATCTTATGATCTTTAAAATCTATAACATCATAACTTGCATTATATTTGTATGATTGATGATGTATAAGTATAATTGTTCTTATTTTTGCAAAGCTTAATATGTGATAATGATTGAAATTTAACCAATTGAATTGTATGTGATATATTTTGAGGTATTAAAGTTAAATTTTAGAAATATAGTATTTCTACATAAAAATATTAAAATAATATTAAAATCTTAAAAAAAATATCTTAATTTTAAATTTTGTTATAAAATTACTATTTGAGTATATTAAAAGAGCTTTTCAAAACTAGTTTAGAAATATTAAAATTACAATTTTTTGGTTAGTAAATAATTAATTATGATTTTTTAAAATATTAAATTATAATTAGAATTTTTAGGTTTGTGTTGAAAGCAGATTTACAATTTTACAAATATTGGCTTAGTTATAATTAATCTGATAGAGGATGAAATTATAAATTATGATATTAATCTTTCATTTACTAGTAAATTAATCCTCATTAATATTTAATCTTTTATTTTATAAATTATAAAATTTTAATTTTATTAACTTAATGTTATTAGAGTCCAAATAATTTGTATATTTCATTTCTTAACTCCTCTCCTTTAAAATGTAATACATGTTTTTAGTAATTTGTGATTTTTTTAAAAACTAAAATAATCATAAAAATTCAAAGAAATTCTTAAAATTCTCTAAAATTCTACTCAGTTCAAGATAACAATAAAACTATATTTAATTAAAAATTTTGGAAGATATAGTTATATAATTTGTTTATTAAGTAGAGTTACTAATGCTTTGCTCTTCCACAACCAAAGGATTTGTGCTTTCCTTTGCATTTTTATATAGTTATATAGTTATATGTCCTTTCCTTTGCATTGTTTTGGTGTTCTTAAATAAGATCATCTTTAGGTTTAAAGAATTGAGTTTTTTTATTGAAAGCATAAAAATGTTAATATTAAAGTTAAATCTTTTACATGTGTCTCTCATCACTTAATTATTTATTAAATGTTTTTTTTTTCTTTTGATTAAGGAACATTTATTTTACAAAAATATCTTTATTTTAATTTTTTTGAAACATAAATAAAATTCCTTTCTAAAAGTCAAACAAATGCTTAAGATTGTTAATCTAAAATTATTTTTACAAAAATAAATAAATAATTTATAAAATTAGTTCTTGTGATTTAAATTTAAGTATTCAAAACATATCAAATATTAAGTCAACATACATTGTTGTTATAATAATATCAAATAAATCTCATATGATTCAAATCTTCATAAATCCATCTATTCTAGAGAAAAAAAATTATGAAGCTATATTTCTATCTTATTATTCTTCTAGAGTTTTGTGACATGAATTCATAATATTTCAAATATTAAATCATTGAAATAATCTGAACTAACTAATACAAGCTCAATATGTACAATCTATATAATAAGACTATAAAACAATATAAGATTAAGTTTATGTTATTTATTAGGTTCAAATGATAAAAAATTTCATAACTGATACAAAACAAAATTATCTAAAATGAAACTAATGTGTTAATATAATATTTCTATTTTTTTTTATCAATTCTTCATCTTTCTTTGAAATTAATTTAGTGCCCTTCTTATTTTTTATTTGAACCCAAAGTTTTTGAAACTTTTTATTCAATTTTTTTTTATTAAATTTAGGTTCATAACAAAATTTATATAATTTATTAACCTTTTGCTTGTTAGTTTAGAGCAACATTTTCCCAAAAGGAGATTTTTTTTGTTTCTTTTTTGCTTCTTTGGTTGTATTATGAGGATCTAAGCTTTTTTTTTTCTCTATTTTGTAATTATATTTCTTGAATTTCTAACTAAATTATATTTATTATATTTTTTTTAATTTAAATTCTGAATCGACACATAACAAAGCATGAAAGAAATAAAGATGTACGACTTGAATTCTTCCTTAATTATATCATTTTAATAAAACACAATTAATCTGCGCCATGGAAAACATGTGAATCTACTACCATAAAAGGCCGTGGTCTTTATTCAAATATCATGCGTACGATGCATACTGTCATCGAGTGCCTGCACGAAGTTCAAAGCGTGTTCGGGTCGCAGGAGTCTTGTCATTTGAATCTTCCGGCAACTATAATTCGGTTGCATTCAAAGAGAAAATTGTAGAATAATAATAATATATAAACTGGTTCCTGCGTCGTCTTCTACGCCTCATCGTACATGACATGGGAGAGGTGGCGCGGCCGCTGCCCGACCTCACGAAAGATTGGTTCAACGACTCAACCGTCGCCGACCGACGAAACTCCCGCAGCCGGAGCTGCTGCTCTGGAGACGTGGAGGAAGTTCGAAATGGGGGGAGGCCGGCGGAGGCTGCGAAGACGGCGAGCAGGCTGACGCAGGAGTGGCTCGAGGAGGCAAAACACATGGTTGCATCGGGGTCGACGTCGAGGCGCACGTCTCCTGCTCGCTCCCACGGGAGGCTGCGATTCGGTGGGGCGTCGTGTCCGACGGCGAAGGATCTCCCGCCAGCGCCGTCGTTGGACAAGAGGGATGCCCTCTCCAGGTCTGCGAGGAGGTATTATCCTTGTATATCAAATTAATTTACTTCTGTTCTTCTCAAACTTCTTAAAAATTGTTTTTTATTTTAAATTTAAAAACATATAAACATTATCTAATTATTTTTATAATTCATCTTTTTTAAATATTTTCTTAAATATATTTTAGAAATATCTTCAAAAGAATAATTTTCAATCTCAATCATGAAAGTTTTAAGAAATAAATTTTGATATCAATATAATAATTTAAAGCCATGTTTTCTAATACTTTTATTTATTTGGAGTTTTTCGATCAATTTCAAATAATCACATTGAAAATGTTCTTATAAATATATTTATTTATAAATTAGATCATTAAAGGCCCAAAATTAATGCCATTAATTTGTAGTTTATTGACTCTATATTAAACCACCACAGTCTATTAATCTCAATATTTAGTAATTATATTATTTGTTAAAAAACAGAAAAACTATCTTATATTTATTTATCTATTTTATTTTGAATATAAAATTTAATCATAAATTTTCAAATGTCTTTATGTTCTGATAATGAATTTAATTTCATTAATTTTACTATGCTTTTTTTTTTAATTTCATGCCGTTCAAGGATTAATCTTTTATTATGTTTTTATGTTTTTTAACGGGCTATTTTATTTAAATAATATTTATATTATTGTTATTTTAACATATCTTAAATAATTCTTTAATAATGATTTTAAATTCCTTCGGACGCAGAAACCGTCTTATCGAAGGTATTAGTGATGAGATCCTGCAGAGATCATCAGCTCGTCACATCCGAAACAGGTCGGAAGTTAACCTCGCCGCCAACTTCTCGGACTCCCATCTTAACCCAAAATGGCATATTACCTCCTTCGAGGAGTCCAACGACGACCCCTCTCCGACCAGTCGCCGTCTGCCCAAGCTCCCCCCATCTCGCAGAAACCGCTTCCAGGAACCGGCCCTCGAAGCCACTCCTCGCCGCACATTCCGCTCTTCCTCTCCTTCTTACGGCTTACCGGGACCGCTTTCATCGGAGACATCTCACAATCAATCTCTGGCGCTATCGCCGCCGAGGAGGTCCTCCGCCTCTCTTGATGAGGCGTCTACTCCCCTTAGCCGGAAATCTGTCTCCGGATGCATAATACGAGGATTGGAGGAGAGGGAGAAAGTTAATGACGATGTTAAACAGATAAACTCGTTCCTACTTCGGCAAAAGGCAATGATCGCAAGGGTTTCGGATGTCGAAGTGTCTGCCAAGGTCAAGATCGTGCTGTCGTCATACACCCCCAGTTGAGATCTTATTCACCCGTGGTATTGCGATTGAATCAAGGATGTTTGCTTTACTTGATCCTGACCATTTTATGCGCTTGCCTTTTGATGCAGCTACGAGTTCAATGGTGGCGGCCATTTGCTACGCTTGGCTGCTGGAGAAACAGAGGTTGAGCGAGAGGAGAGGGCTTGGGATTAAGGAAGAGATTGTGCTGCCGGTGATCAACAGGAGGAGGGCAAAGATGTGGGAGCACAAGCAAGCGGCATGGCTCTTCTATCACTTGGGAATCGATGCCTCTGCTTTGATGTTCTCTGATGAGGTCCTAAACTTCAGCACAAACTTGTTTTTATTTTATTGCAATAATGCATGGTGACGCCAAAATGACCAAAAGCAAATGTTAAGAGAGCGGATCTTTGTTAACATACCCAAAAGGCAAATGCAAGAAAGAAACGAAGACGGTTCAGAGAAATGAAGGAAAAACATGCACGATACACCCCATTTTTTTGTGGAATTGCCAAAGTGGTAATAAGCACAACCTCTTCTGTAGTGTAGTAGTTAAACAAACCACAATGAATCATCTTCATTACTTCCTCCCTTTACAAAGCTCTAGGAAGATTGTCCCAAAGAAAAGGAATAAGAAAATGATCAATATTAGGAAAGAAAACGATGTCTTTCCAAGCTCAATTAAGAAGAACAAGCAAAGAAAAAATAATGCACTTTTTTCACACATTTGAACTTAAAAGTGAGAAACAAACGAAAAAATTGTACATAACAATATGATGAGGGAGAGACAAAAAACTTTCCACTTCTAATGAGACACATGATTTTTGGGAAAACAAAATATGTCTAGTTACGAACTTAAGTTTCGTTACCATGTGACAGTGTAGGCCTGCCAATCTTAGAATAACAACGTGAAATGTTCTTAGGTTATCAATCACTACTTAGATGATGAAAATGAATGAAGATCTTTTCACAACCACAAAAACCACTCATTTTGTGAAAGTATATGCTTATTTATAAGCTGATGAGGAGGTGATATAAGAAATTGGTTTAAAAAAGAAAGATGCTTAGTTCAAAAGAAATAAAAGATCCCCTTGTCACCCCAATGACCTATATATTGCGTTCCATTTTGTACGATGTGTCGACTCCTACTCTGGGATGACTATAACTCGAATTATAACTTGCTCTCCTTCCCTTGTGTAAGGCATATTTTGTCAAATGAGACAAAGTTTGTAAACTAACAATACAAAAGTTTATCTTTCAAATCTCATTTATTAGTTTAAAGAGCGGTTATGTAGAAAACATTGGTGATAGGTGCCCAATCCCTTCAAAATTAGAATCTCAAGACCAATTGAATGAGGTCAGACCCTTGAGACTAGTCGCTCGAGTCTAGACTCTTGAGACTAATTGTGCAAGGCCAGCACCTTGAGGGGTGGTCATGTAGAAAATAGTGGTGATAGGTGTTCAATCCCTTCAAAACTAGAACCTTAAGACCAATTGAATGAGGTCAAACCCTCAAGATCAGTCGCTCGAGGCTAGACTCTTGAGACTAATTGTGCTAGGCCAGCACCTTGAGGTCAATAGCCCGAGGCTAGACCTTGAGATCTGCCGCTTGATGTTAGACCCTTGGGACTAACTGCTTGAGGCCAAACCTTTGAGACCAGTCGCTTGAAGCCAGGTCTTCAAGATCAATCGTTCAAGGTCAATCCCTCAAGATCAATCACATGGGACCAGATCCTTGAGACCTGCTATTCAAATCCAATTTTTGGATACAAGCTTCACTTGAAAATTATAGTTGGCAACTATGATCTCCTATGTTGTGAATGACATCATCATCCATTCCTTCAACTATAAATGCGCTCGATAGAGGTCCAATTAAGGAGATACAAAGATCAAGTTTTATTTCTTAGTTCAGCTCACGAGCATAGATGTGTGTTAACTCTCAGAGTTTTTTCCTTTTTCTTGAAAGAATTTTTCGGTTTCTTTTTCATTTATGATCCCTAGCTTGTGAGGGTCCAAGAGTTCTCTCTCATGACTTTGTAATCCTCTTCCTTTAAGTTCTCAATTAAGTATTGATATTTTACCTTGATTTAAAAGTTTATGTTAACATTTTTGCGGCACCGTTTGTCAGAAATTAGTAAGAAAAATGAGAATGAGAACCAAAAGAGAAAAAAATTTGTTTTCTGAAGGAAAATCTCTTGATCTACATGATCAAGAGATTATAGTGATCCCAAATCTTCTGTCTCAACCACTACCTATCTTCAAACATTTGTTTCTTCTTTTAGCTCTCTTTCATCTATTCCAATAATAAATGGATTGTTTTATGAAAACTCTCTCAACTCTTTCTTCCTTAATAGTAGAATAACTCAAAGTTGAGTTATTTACTTCTTTATAACATGCAACACCAAACCCTTCTCCTTTTAATCTTTCTTTTGAAATAAAAAATGATTTATTCTATATAATTTTAGAAATTTATTAAAATTTAATTGAAACTCTAAAAATTATGTAATAAAAACCAAAAATTGTCACTTAATTAGTTTTATTTAAATTTATATTCACCTCTCGATTTCAAATTATATGAAATTTATTTTGCACAATGATAAAATATATACCTGACAGTGGAGCTTATAAGCATCAGGATATTATAGTAAACTTGCTTCGAACTAGGAAGGACTGTACTTCCTCAAGGTTATTGTTGGACCAAATACCTGCTAACTTCAAACGAAAGAAGGTGTCAAACTTCCTCAATCTTGGTGTAGAGATCATTTGAAAAAGTTCAATCCATGATGTGTCACACATTTTTTTTCTTTTGCTCTACTTATCAAAGGTATAAACTTGATTGGGTATTAAAGTTATCAATAAAATTTCATACTTTGCATCATGATTTTGTATTTTCAAAATTTTTTGTTAAGTTAAAGAGTGCTTTCTAAATTAAAATATAATACACAACATTTTTAGAGACTATGCTTTAAAAGCAACATTAATACTTAATGTCCAAATGAAAAAGAAAAAGAAAAAAAAAATGCTTACCTCACAAGAGAAACTATCTCTCGAGCCATTCAATTAATAAAGTTCCCTTTAAATTACACGTGATCTTACCTCTTCTAAGATGAAATCAATGCTGCCATCCTCAATTGAGCTCTGCAAACCAGCTATTCGAAATTTATCTTTATCGAGCATGGTTCATAAATGAGTCTACTTCATCCTGATAAGTTAGTATTAACGATGATTGTTCATATATTATTAACATTGTAAACGTAATCTTGTGGAGCGTAAGTCACCATTTGAGACTTGAAATTCTGTTAAGAAAGTATAAGTCAAATCCATTATAGTGGATTTTAATTTATGATGTGAGTTCTTTTAACTAGATCTTATGTCATTAAAAACTTAGTGCTACACTTATATTAATATCGCATCCACTTTAGCAACTTTTTTAGTGGGTCACAATAACCAAGATGTAAAAAAATTAAGAGGAAATTCATATATTAGATACCATACAAGTGAGTCAACAATTGTTTGTAATATGTTTAATTGCGAGAGCTATATTTCATACATCAACAACATTGAAGAATTGGTCAAATAATAGTTCTTCATGTAAATTAGCCTTAATCAATTTTATGTCCATTAAGCTTGTCAAGCAATGTTTTAGTTGTAAGGATGTTAGTGTTCTTTTATTACTTGAATTATCTGTTTCAATTCAATTTGGTCTATACATCATTTGACCAAATTTTGATTCACTTAACCGTTAATTTGAAACTTAACTATTTCATTCCTAATTTTTTTGTACTTAGACCTTCATCACTGTTTTATCATATGAAAGTCTTGAGAGACTTAGCTTTTACTTCCTCTGTTTCTTTCCTTCACCACTTTCCATCGTGTGAAGGCTTTGAGAGGCATAACCTTAGCCTTATTTCCTTTTATTCACTACTATTCCATCATGTAATGGTTTCAAAAAGTTAAGCCCTTACTTTCTTTCTTTTTTACCCTTATTGTTGATTTATCGTATGAAAGTTGAGAGGTTTTTTTCTCCTTTTTTTCTCCTTTTACCCTTATTCTTAACCATTTTTCTTCCTTTCCCTTACTTTGCTATTTACACTTGAGGACCATGGGTTTTGATCAATATGATCTAAATTTAAATTTTATTTGTCTATTTTTTCTTCATTTACTTCAATTGTGTCATTCACACTTTGGGACTAGATTCTTTTATTTAACTCTTTTTTTTTCTTCACTTAATTTTCATAAATAAAGAACAAAAGAGATAATAAGTACAAGGACAACACATAATGTAAAGAAAATCAAATCAGTGTATTAGTAAAATAAAAACATATAAAGATACTTGAAAAATAAACAATAAAAAACATGATCAATCATTAATAAAATCTTTTGCAGCTTCTTTCAATATTTCAAGCTATCTCTTTTGGGGGTAATGTAAATCTATCCCACATAGATGGCATAGCTAGCTCTTCCTTTGTCTTTGTTCCAAAATTTTGAACCACTTAGTGGCCATAAATCTTTCTAACTAATCTATCATCTGTTAGTTGCCATAGATGTTAGTCCTCTTGAATTTGTTCAAAGCCTTCTTAATTATCGGAATCATGTGCTTCATTTTAGTCCTAAGGTCTTCCGTGATCTAGTTCTTCTCCTTGAGTAATCTTTTGTACTTTTCAATCTCAATCTCTTGCTATTGAAAGATTATAAAAAATAATAAGTAATTGAAATAAGAATGAAATTAACTCAATTTGAAAATTTATTTTCTGTCTTCTCTTTGAAGACCTCGACCGTTGGATTACACTCAAGTTTTAATTTGAACCCTTATTTTATAAAGGAAGACATGGTCTAAATTTATCTTTTGAGTGTAGTTTTTCGTGAAAAAACAATTGTGCATTGTTCCATTAAGTCCACAATGCTCTTGTCACTCACAATTTTTACTTGAGTGGTAACAGTTCTTCTCAACTCCTTAATCTCAAATTTGTCATTATTCATGTCATACTTAGCCATTTAGGGTGTTGCATTGAGTTAAAAGATGTCACCAACCATTTGTATCAAGACAATCAAAAGTATGCTAAATAATTATGTTCATTGCTTAAGTGCATTAATTTTTTATACTTACATTTCCACACTAATTAACTACTTTACAACTAAGGTTTGAGATTGACAAAGAGACAACTAGCTCTCTATCCTTTAGGAGTTGGTAAGCTTAAACAAATAGTACGATGTTTTTTTTGGCCCTTTTTCACCATAGGAGCTTGCTCCATCAAGAAAAGTTAAGTGGTGATGTACACCCCAATTTTTTTGGAATGTTTGATGTCATAGAGACCCAACCTTCATTTTTCTTCTTCTTTGCTTCCTTTTTTTTTATCTTATGTGAAGTAAGATGTTTGAACATTATCTTCCCAAACTTTGAGGCTTAGCCTTGGGCTTTTTTGGGTTTTATTGGCTTGTTTATCTAATGCCTCACCCTTTATATGGTTTTGAGCATTCTATTTTCCTACATATAAATCATCTTTATAAAAAAAAAAAACTGAAATATTAACAAAGCAAGACATTATAAATAAAGTTTGATAAAAAGAAAATTTGCTTTATCTCCTTTTATAAACAAATCTATTATCTGATAAATTGGCCTTATTCTTGGTGCTTCCTTAAGGCCAATTCTAAAGAAAAGAATGATGTCTCTTATCACCAAATCCTTATTAGTCTAGACTTGAATGGATGCAAGCTGAGTGTTCCTCCAACTGGCTCAGGATCCCTCAAGGTTTTACATGTCTAGTCATTTGACATGGCTAGATTCGCAACTGAGGGCTTCGATAGGTACTGCTCCAAAGAGAATTTCTTCCCAGGTTTTTTTATTATGGGTTGATGGAAGGGATATCTTCTTCATCTTCTTTGCTAGATTACCAGAGGGGAAGGGATTCTTCAACCTTTCTTTTGATGAAGGCAATTAGACTTTCACTATCTTCTCTTAGAGTTTTTAAGATCTTGAAGGAAAGAATCAACTTCCTCTTCTTGGCCATAAAGGAAGCAACCTTCTCTTCAAGCTTCCTCCTCTTCTCGATAGCTTTTGGGGCCTTCAGAAGAAGTCTACCCATTGAAGTTGACTCGATGGATTGCTTTTCACCATGGCACTCGAGCTGTCTTCTTGAGCAATCTTCTCTCATCTAGTATTTATTCTATAGTCCACAAATTTTGGGTTTTTATCTAGAAAAAATTTCAAAATTATTCTATATTTATAAGCTCTTTCAAATGAGCTAAAAGTCTCTCTATCATTATTGATTCAAGGAAAAAGGCACTCAACCTATCCTTTGGGTAGTTAGAAGGCCTTTTAAATTTCTAATGGGTTCCCATAACAAAAGCATATCTCTGCCTCTACTCGAGATGAGAGGAGGGTGTCATATGACATCTTTTCCAATCCCTCCTCTTGAAGTAAATAGACCCAAGGTATATGAAGTTCTCCATTATCTCAAATATAAACAAAAATTTGCCTTTTGACCATTTTTCTCCAAAACTTTGTTGAAAGTGTAAATAGTGGTTATTGCATTGGGTGTCAATTGAGCTTTTATGATGCTAGAATAATTAAATAATTCTATGAAAAATGGTTGAATAGTCATGAAAAAGTCTGAGTATACAAATCTTGCCACATCCGTCGGTGATTAGTCGCTTATCTAAAAAAGGCATTGATAAGGTGATTTCAAGATGAAGTTGGAAGCCATGTGGGACTGTGAGGATATTCTCTGTTACCACTTTCAATGGTTTAAATCCCTCATTTTGTACAAAAATTTGGGTGATCAAATTATCACCCTTGGGCTTATTGCTACTCTCCATGGTGTTTTTCTTTGAAGTAATGAGCTGAAGGATTTAGCTCATCAAAACTTAAAGGTTAAGAGTCAAAGAACAAGACAAAATCGAAGAGCATGCGGTAAAGGGTCCCCAAGTAGGGTTTAGGGGTTATACAAATTGATTTTGGCCATTCTCCACCTTTAGATTCAGTTGAAAACATGGTTCAATCCAACTATGGGAGATCAATATGCCTCTTTGGTATCTACAAACCATTCCTAGTTCTGTTAAAACAAGAATGCAAATCAAAATTCAAGAAATTGGAACAACAGATCTTAGAAAATGACAAAAACGATTAGGGAATATTAAAAAAGAGCACAACATTTTAAAGTGACTTATCATTGTTTATTAATGCTAACAATTAAAAGTTGCATTACAAAAATTCCCTCAAGGTTCATTGTAGGATGCGAGTTCTTTTCATTGTATTTTGCAGACTGGATTCTCTTAAGAGCATTTTGATGACTAAAGAGTTCAGAAGTCTCAAGATAAGACGTTGTTTTTTATTCAATTGAAAACCCCATCACCAAGACTTCTTTGGTACACTACAAATTGTCATAGGAGTGTTGACAGATAGATTTTCTCACCTCATCAAATTTGGAGTATTCCTTCCCTTTTTGCTAATTTCTTCCAACTTAATATAGGGGACAGTGATAGACTAATCTCTTATTAGTTTTACTTTGACTTAAAATTGAGTGGTTCTCTCTCGATAGGATAATTTCATTTTTAAAGCTTTTTTTGGAGATCCTGAAAGGTGAATTCTCATAATACTAATCTCTCATAATTTTCTTAATCTCTGTTAATGTGTCACCCAAGAGTTTGTGAGAGACTAACCAATTTGTGCTTACAATTTTTAAATCCCATGTCACCTCTTGACTTTCTTAAGGTTTTGCTTTGGGGCATCTTTCAGGTCATCTAAAATAATGGTTAGACTCAACAAAGTCTACCATTGATGAAATCAAAATGACAAAAACGAAATTTTCTGAGATTAGATTTATTTCCTCCCTTCAGCAATTGCTGTTTTAAAAGGATTCGTATCTCCTCTAAGAGTAGTCAAAGAGATACACTCCTTGTCACTGACATCAGAGAAGATTATAGGAAAGGTAAGGATGGGCACATCAAAGGATCCTCTGAAACCCAGGGATCCTCATGTTGTGCTCATGGTGGAGGGTGACCCAGAAGTACTAATATTTAGTTTGGAAGGAGTAATCTCCATGAAGGGGCCCTTAGATTATAAAGGAGAACAGCTTTCCCTAGAAACCATGACAGGAAATTCTTTAGAAGCATCGACAGGTGTATCGTTTAGCGATCTTTTGTTTTGATCTGCCTCCTGCAATGGCTAGCTCTAAAACCTCCACCGTCGTTGATTTCTTTAGAGGAATCTCTGCAATCTGTACATCTTTTCTCTTCCTTTTAAGAGATTATCTACTTCAAGCGGGTGGTTATCCAAAGTTCTCAATATTATATTGAGTCAGCCCATAGCAGCTATCTTTTTGCTTTAGAAATCAGGCTAATCAGTAAATATTAAAGTTCTATCCAACTCAATTTAAAAAGGAAGACGATAAGTCGAATATCGTTTCAAATAATTTATTACCTTTTTGAATTTTAAAAATTGCATGTTATATCCAATTCATATTTCTGGGAACTCTTCAAGACCTGTATTTGTACCATTTTGACTCCTAGAATGAGAGAAGTTGGATTGCCAATGAGACTGGAAATGAAAGCAAGTGTGTCTAATCAAAAGCTTTTAAAGAGGAAGGCAAAACTTTAGTCAATCAAGAAAGAAGAGAAGGTAGTATTACTTGATGGGCAAAACAACGTTCAAAGCAAAAAACCTTGTAGGGCTGATGCACACAAGCAGCTACTAGGGTGAGAGCTTAGTCAAAGAGAATGTTGGTGCTTAATGCACCCTGTTCCCTATTTAGTTTGGTAAAAAAAGGCATTAGACTGAGTCAATGGGAGGGAGGTTAGTTCAGGTCAAGAGCTACAACATGCAAAAAAGACGAAAAGCAATCAACTTGATCTTGTGAAAGCTAGAAGAAAGGAATGGAACTTGCTTTGTTATTCTAAAAGTTTCAAGTAATGACTCTACCAACATTGGCTAACGCAAATAGATTCAAGCCATTGCCCAACACGCTCTATGAATTAGCAAAGTATCCACTTCCTTCTTGCAATGTGAAGCACTTCAAGAAATCATTCCTTGGCATTAACTTCACACAAAGATGTCCGTCTGAATCCTTTCTTGTTTTCGAACTTGTTGATTTTGGTCCTGGTTGGTTTTGATTTGAGTTGATTTGGGGTGTACCTCTTTTATGCTCTTGAATAAGCTTAGAAATATTTTTGCATTCTATTCCAGCTCAACTTGAGCTAAACATTTATCTAATGTTTGAGCCATCTACAACTGATTTTTATATTTATAATCAGAACTATTCCTGAGTCAAGCAGCTAAGTTTAAGAAAAGATTTTTGGTCTTTTTACTAGGAATTCATGGATTAAATGTTTCGATAGACTTGTGCCAAATTGCTTTAACAAAATGTCCATTCTTGTTGAAGGATCGTTCTCTTTTTGTTTATGGAAATCTTAAGAAAGAAATTTAAAGATTCAACCTATTGGGATAGGACTCCCAATTTTTTCTTGCTGATGTCCTTTTCTGCACTAATATAGAATTGCTTCATTGCTGATTTTTACTGATCTACCCTGATATTGATTACTTCGTTAGGACAAACTTGGACACTTGATTTATTCATTTAATTTTTTGTTCACACTGACATATTCATTTTATGACTTTGTGCTTGGCTTGTTCATTGTTGGGAAATCAATTCTTACTTGTTGGGTCAGATTGGGTGTATCTAGTGAAGTATTGATGAATTTGTATTTCTAAAATTGCTTTACATTTTCCAATATAATCCTATTTTAGATATTAAAACATTATTTTAAATGTGAACCAGTTAGACTTGGAGTGCCTTTTGATGGGTAGGCAATGTCATCTACTTGTCGTGGGGCAAGATGTTTTGCGAACGAATGGGGAGGTAATCGTTTAATAGTTAGTTTTAGATGGAATCAAACCATGAGACCTTTTGCTTTATTACCACCCAAAGTTCTTCCTTTCAGGTTGGTTCTATATGTACAGTTCTGACGGATTGTGAAGACGCATATAGTTTACTTGTGACCCCAATTTTAAAAAAACTTTTGGTACGTTATCTTAAAGCTAACATTGTGCTCTGCCGATAACAAACACGAACTATGGATGTTATGTTACCTGCAGCTTGCAGGCATATTATTAGACACCCAGAACCTTAGCTCCGCCAATTGTTTTACAAGCAGAGATGTCAAAGCCGTGCAATTGCTCTTGGTTGGCTTTTCTCCAGCTTATCAAGATTTTTTGTTTGAGCAACGTAAGATGTTCTCCTTGGAACTTAGCATCTTCTGCAAAATAATAATATTGAATATTCTGTGTTGCCATTAGTGATGCAAGACCATGGAGAGTGTTCGTTTCTACAAGCTTTTAGCCAACACTATGAGAAGAGTTCTAGAGAAGGTAAGCAATGGAATGCTCATACTAGTTATTGAGTTGTCTACTGCTCACACTTGAAGCTTCTGTTAATTGGCCTTCTTTTTCTTGCACTTGCCTTAACAATCATTTTGCTATAGTATGTTATTCTCTGCATATAATATTACTTTTAACATTCATAATACTTATAGCTTGATTTGCCTTATTCTTTCTGTTTTTGTTATCAACCTCACATAGCTGCTGCTTATATAAAATGATTGATCATATGATATGAGACAAATAATACTTGCCTGATTGAATCAATCAAATTGCTTGCCATTTTTTCTTTCTAAGATCAGTTGTTGCAGAAACCCCAAAGTCTTCAATAAGTCCACCGTCAGCTCCAGCGTTAGTTAAGGAATCAGAAGTACCTTCCCGTGGGAAAAACAAATTCTCTATAGGAAGATTGTTGCGTTTATCTTCCAAGTGATGAGTACCACAATTTGCTTTGCTGTGAGAAGCCGGGGAGGTAGGAGAGAGCTCGTTGGGCAGCTGTAGTGCCGAAGGAGTTGCCGGAATGTTTCATGTGACCGTCAAACTCTGTATTGTTCTATAAAACTATCGTTTACTCTTGAGTTGTTTGGGTAATCGGTGTTCTTGTGTTTGGGATGAAAGATTGGTGAAGAAGGGAGAGAGAGAGAGAGCGAGATTGAAGAGAGAACTCTAGGTTGAGATGTTATCTACAATAAATGTGGTAGTTAATGCATAAATGTGCTTCTAAGATAATATTGCCCTGCGATTGGCTCAGTTAGGTTTATGTTCATGTCATTATTTTGTATTTTCAAAAAAAAAAAAGAGTTTTGTAAATAATTTTTATAGAATTTTGTACAATAAAATATGGTTAGAAAATATATTTTTTGAATATGCAAACACTAATGCTTTTAAAGAAGAAATTTATTAAATAATTAAAAGAAGTTTATTAAAAAAGGTTTTATGAGAAGGAACATTTTTTTACAGAAAACGTGAACAAATGTTTTGTAAGAAAACCTTTAAAAGCTATTAAATCAATTTTGGGAACTTACGAAGACATGATTTTGTAAATTAAAACTATTTTTCTTAGTTTAAATAACAAATTTTGTTTTCAAAATTTTAAATTAAGTAGCATTTTTAAATTAATAAATATTTCTTAAAAGTATTTGATTATATAAACAAATAATTCTCACAAGACAATATTTTTACTTTTTGTAAATAATTTATATTTTATCAAAAATTAAATTTACTTTCTTTATTTCATAACATCAATAATTCTTGCACTCAATTTTTATAAAAAATTTTTTGATGTCCAGTTGGATATTCCTCACATGATACATTGAGACATGTTTTTTTAACCTGAAAATATAAAAATGCTAATAAAACTCATTTTTTTCTTTTGAAAAAAATAAAAAAATTAGTTTATATTTTATCAAGAGTGAAATATTACTTTTCTTTATTTTACATCATTAATTATTTTATTAAATATTTAATAGGAATATATTTATTAAATACATAATTTTGAAAAATATTTTAAAATATATTTTGCATTTATTTTTATTAATTATATTAATATTTAATAATAATAATGGTCTACTTGCAACGCATTTGAAGTGGTTTTTTGAAAGTATTTTTTTAAAAAAAATAAATGAAAAATTCAAATATTTAAAAATAGCGCCTGTATTTTAATTATAATATTTCTTACCATTTTATTATTATGTTATGCCTCAAATAATTTCAAATACGTTTAATTAAAAAGTTGCAGAATTTATTGATTTATTATAATTGTTACGAGCTCTAACCCTAATTCCATGCTCAGTTTGCATGGCACTATAAAATGACCTACCTACAAGTATTTGAACTCTTTCGAAGTTTCCATCCCATCGGTTGGACGGGCTGTGAAGTGGCAAGGCAATCAACGATGGTTGCGCTGAAGCTCCAAAAACGGCTTGCCTCCAGCGTGCTTAGCTGTGGCAAGGGCAAGGTTTGGCTTGATCCGAATGAAGTCTCCGTGATATCCATGGCCAACTCTCGTAAGCTTTACCCTATTCCTATCCGTGGATATGAGTCACCTTTGTCTTTTCTATCCCTATAGAGAACTCTTCTTTCATTGAGATGATGGTCATACTTTTGGAGATCAGCCCCTTTATTTGACAAACAACAAAAGGTGCTCCGAGCGCTATGAATTCTATGAATATTTGCTTTTATTTTTATTTATTTATTTATTTATTTTATCCAAGAGTCTCATTGACAAGTTCGTTTTAGATATTTTGTCCGAATAGGAGTTTCTTTTAAACTGAAATGGTATCGAACTCTATCTATTCAGATGATAGCGGAATCATTGTTTTGACTGTTTGGTTCGTGGGAGGATAGTGTTTTTGTCCAAGTTATTGATTATTAGCAGCTAACTTGTACAACTGGTAGGTAAATCTTGTTCCGTGACTACTGGATGCTCCCTTCCTGAAGGATTCATGAACATGAGATTTTTGTTTTTAAATCTAATTTTTAAATGTATTGGTTTGGGAGTGTTGGGGTAACTCTTATTGTTTGCTTAAATTACATGGCAGAATATTGTTAAGTTGGTCAAGGATGGTTATATCATAAAGAAACCCATGAAGATTCACTCTCGATCTCGTGCGCGAAGAATGGCAGAAGCAAAGAGGAAAGGCTGCCACTCTGGATATGGTTTGAATAAGAATTTTTTTTGCATAATGTGGAAATGTGTTATGCATGAGCTTGGCATGCAATTTTGTTCAAAACTCTACCTTCTATAGGTAAGCGCAAGGGTACAAGGGAGGCTAGGCTTCCCACCAAGGTTTTGTGGATGAGGAGGATGAGGGTTTTGAGGCGTTTGCTTAGGAAGTATCGTGAGGCTAAAAAAATTGACAAGCACATGTACCATGATATGTATATGAAGGTGAAGGGTAATGTCTTTAAGAACAAGAGAGTCCTTATGGAAAGTATTCACAAGTCTAAGGCTGAGAAGGCAAGAGAAAAATCATTGTCAAACCAATTTGAGGCCAAGAGGGCGAAGAGCAAAGCTAGCCGTGAGAGGAAGGTAGCCAGAAGGGAAGAGTGCCTTGCTCAGGTGATCTATGTTTATGTACAATTGAAAGAGTTTTTTCCCATGTTATTTACCAACCGATTCAATTTATTGTTTTGTCTAACCTGTTTTCTATTGCAATATTCCCTTGGAAAGTTTTAATTTTCTTTGGAAGTTTTTTTTTGCTAACTTTGCATTTATCTTGTCAACATGGTTTGAGATTAAGTTATTGTATGTTTCTGCAGTTTATCGATAATTGAACTTTGATAAATGAGATTTTCCTTGTATGCATTAAATGGAGATTTATTGAAATGAAATTGTATAATCATGGAATTTATATGTGAAGGTTATCTGCGATGAGAATGTGAGCCCTTTTTGATGATGATTTATATCACTTGCACCATTTAGAAGCTAGGCTTGCAGTTGGACCTTAAACAATGCTTGCTCAGGAAAATTTTTGCATGTTTAAATGGGACCTTTAGTGAGTTTATTTTTTTTATAATGATTGAGGTTCAATCATCTTATGGTACTGTGTTTTGTGAAGTTTATTTTTGTTTAGATACAGTTTTTGGGTTGCACTGTTTTAAATCCTATTATTTTTTTTTTTTTTTCGTGCTTCATTCATGACTATATTTGAGGCTTGCATTGAATTTCTATGTAGTAGAATTAGATAATTCATAATCATTTCCAATAGGATGGAAGTTAGCTCAATGAAATAGATGTGGTTGATGTGAAATAAAAAACCCTAGGCCAAAGTGCCATGTGCTAATCCATGTGCTGGAAGTCGTAAAATTTCATGGACCATTTTTTTAAAAATATTATCGGTGGACTATCATAATTGATGTATTAAATAATTGCCGTGTTATGGAGAGTTGTCTTTGTGTTGCTTAATGCTTTATGATTCTACTAATTTGTCAAAATGGGCTAGGTGTCACTTATGACATGCTTGGAAAGTTAGTGTGATCAATATCTAAAAATATCATAAATAATATGCAAAATGTAAGAACAACTATGAATTTTTTGAATGATTATTGAATAAGTATTTTTAATGATAACTAGTAGGACACTAATTGCATCCCCATTTGCAAATAAAAAACCTTTTCATACCTAAGAAATAATTACAAATTAAAATCGGTAAAATGATGAATATGTAAGATTTGACATCATGATTTGGGATTTTATCAGTGGATTGAACTATCTAACAAAAAAGCATGATAAAAGTTTTTTTTGTATATTGAGAAAGTGTTGTTGGTGAATAGAGTGTAATAGAATGTAGTACAAAATGCTATCAAAGCATTCAAGTTAATTGGATGCAAATGTGATGCGATAGGTTTCAAAATAGTTTAAGGCTTATAATTAATTTACGGTTGCATTCTTCCCATTCCAAAGAACACATGATAAGAAAACTAAGGGCATAAGAATGTTATTCCATTGTAAGTACAACTCATGTAGGGCATAATGATAGTAATGTATATTGTTAATCACCACAACATTCAAAGTTTTGGTGTTATTAGAGAAAGTCTTTAATTGCCTTCAAACAAGGATGTAGTTGCTCTCTCTCCTCAAATTGTTTAGAATGATTGATTAATTGCTTAAGGTGTTCTATTTTGATTGTTTGAGACAATTAATGTATTATCTAGGGCATTTCCACCCACTTAGAAAAGATATAATTAGTTAAAAGATTAAAGTGAAAGGAATTATTGTTTTTATTTTTGTATAATATGAAAATTTTACATATTTGGCATTCTACCCTTGCTCTCAACTAGTCAATTGGAGTCCAATTATGATTTGTCTTTCTTTAAACAAGAATTCACCTCTAAAAATAGGAAAATATGAATTCAAATCTTACTAAAATGGGCTCAATAAATCACTCAAATCAGCAAGTTATAGCATGAATTTATACCTATCTCTTAGTATATGCCTTTATATATTGTCATATCAAGTTGAGGAGTTTTTTGTACATTGTGGAACTTGTACTCTCCATAGTTGAAAAAGCAAAAGGACCACTATCCACAGAGGTCTTACATATATCATGGGATTCTCTCTGTGTCTTAATGGTACCATTGGTGTAAGAAAAACTAATAATTATATATAGCTCTTTCTAAAATCTTCTTGAGTCATCTTAGGATAACCTTGAATAGTCTTAAGGGATAAGCTATGGTAGTTGGTGGATCGTTTTAGATAGTTAACTTGACCCTCTATCATGTAGTTTGGTGTGGTTGTCGTCATTCTTAGAGTCAATAACGTCATCCCTATGATGACGTATGAGATGATCATAAAAGTGTTTCTAATGTGGAGGCAAATTAAAAAGGGTTAATACAACCAAATGCATTGTGTCAATTGATTATGATTGGACTTATAAGAGTTGCCATTGATCTTTCAGGATGTCTACACCATTCATTTAATGTGGGAAATCCTCAAATCTAATTAGTATAGGTGCACTCCACATTGAAGGTGGTATTGTTGTGTTTAGGATTCAATTGTCATTTTGTTGTTCTCTAAGGCATGAAAATCTTGCCACACCAACCAATACCTTGATAGTCATAGTTCATAGTAACATTTGGTTGATTATCCAAAGTTCATTTTGTTTGCTAACTCTTTTCATATTTTTGACTTGTGAAAAGTATGGGATTGACTCATTTATAGAATTGGATAAGATTTTTTTTCATTTAAGTTGTGTTAATGATTTATTGTAAACTATTGCATTTGAAATATTGAACAAGGCATGAATACTCATTACCTTCTTGTGACTGAATAGCTCATCCTTTGATCCTTTCATATAAAGGAATAAAGAGACTAGCATTCCATAGATGTAATTGATGATTTTTGAGGGTCTTAGTTTAAACCATGAGCAATTATATTGAAAACTCATGATGATTGATGTGATCATTGGTTGAATATTTCATTGGGAGCTTTGGATAATTTAATAGTGATGTAATGCAACTCCTATTGCATTTGCTCTAAGAGATTGTGAACAAGTAATACATGCAATAGTTTGGACTTGTTAAAGAACAACTTTGACTCAAAAGATACAGTGCTTTAAAAATAATAGTTGCAATCATTTAAAACTAATGTAAACAAAAGAGAATAAATCAACACCAATCTATCATAAAAAATCCAATTCTCAGCTACACCTATTTGGTATAGGAATTGACTCATAAGGTTGACCATTAATGGCCATCATTAGGATTATAACACAACACTATTATAAGATAAATATTTTCTATTTTTCTATAAAAATAAAAATCCAAATAGTACAATTGGTGGCTAATCATACTTTATAGAAGATAGATGACTTTGACATCCCAATTTATAGAATTTAGGGTTGTGGTAAATTTAGAAAGACGCAAAAAAGGTATGAGTGTAATGATTTTATCTCACAAGGGAGGACTAACTCTATGTGGAATGATGCGTGATATTCTAGTGATACACTTCTCTTCTCACTTATTTCTTGGAGGGATGGTCTAATAGGCTATAGGAACAATTTATTTTGATATTTGAGATGTTTTTTTTGACAAAATTATTAAATTTGATGTGGCTGTTTCCATGAATTTCCTTTGCTATATCCTCCTTATTGATAAGCTTCACAATAAGTTCAAAGAAAGTCTCCAAAGGAGTAAAATTGTTACGTGTTATAAGGGTATCGCCAAATGATAAGGTGCATTTGAGAATAAGATTCCCATCAATGCAATTGGAGGAAAAGATGAGTGATGCTTTTTTCTTTCTTATATCATGAGATATGGGAGGGTTGTGAGACATTCAATTGATTTGCTCTCTTATGCTCCCATTCTTACTCATCAAAAGTTGGTGTGAAGATGTACCTTGAATTGGTCATTGGCTTGAATTTTGAAATTTTCTTTTGGGATAAGTGTTGGCTTTATGCTCTAATCCTTGGCTCCACTAACATTGAATTAGTGGTTTTGTTGGAGATGTAAGGGTTCTACTTTGTGTTCAACTTTAAGATAAGGTGTTTAAGTATCAATTATAAGCAAAGCTTTTGGTTTGTAAGGTAAAGGGTTATGTACTTGGCTTGGTGTTTAAATCTTCAAATGTCATATTGAATACCATTACCTTAGACAGTGGTTGTTGAATATTGATCATGGGTTACATAACCTCTTCTCTTATGCATAGCATTGCATAATATTTGTTCTAAATGACTTTAAAATGTGAATGGCATGAGACACCTTTTTTTATGCTATAGGCATGCCCATTATGCCAAGTAATGGAACATGATCATTGGTGAGGCTTAGAATGAAGTTGTAAATGCCCAATAGCCACATCACTAGCAAGCCATAGTAAGTAGTTATTGCCAATAATGATTTTATGAGGCATATTATGCTTTAGACATATGTGGAATATTTGATGGCTATTGGTGTTGTTTTGTGTTGATAGTGTTGTTGCCAATTGAAAGAAAGATAAGTGAGATTTTATACAGTCAAACTCATTTTCATGATGGAGATTTCTTGCAATCTCTTTGCCCTTAATATAAGTATTATCAAATCTAGGTAGTCAAAAATAAAGTGTAACATTTTTGCTCATGAATCTAAGGTTCATTTAGTGTTCTAAAATTTCTTAGAATGAATGGGCTACTAAATAATAGTTCTTGGTAATAAAAATAATGTGAATTTTAAGGTTTATTTGAAAAGGTTGTGTTACTTATTACTATCTCGAGTGGTAGCACATGCAAATGAAAATCAAAGAATAGGGTAAAAAATATCAGGTGTTGCTTGTTTCTATCTCAAGTTTGGCATTTACAAGTGAAATCGATGAACAAGGTATTGACTTAAATTAGTATTGATACACGTACACGAAAGTGTCGTTTAGTGTGTACTTTTCAAGGTTCACAAAAACTATTCAATTTAAGGTTTTAAATAAAAATAGAAAGTAAAAGAGTTACAAATTATGACAACTCAATTGATGGTCTAAAAAATAAAAAGTAAATAATTATAGAGCTTTGAACTAAGTTACAATCACAAATCAACAAATGCAAACTTTATAATAATGAAATTAAATGCAAAGGTGAAGTACCATAATGTTTTAGCAATTTTGGCGATAAATGCTATAAGATTTTGTTTATTCCTATAGCGAATAATCCTCAAACAAAGAATTAAATAGCCAATTGGAAATTTAGATTGTAAGGAATCTAATTGTGAAAGCATTGCATTATTCAAAGTTAATGTGGCGATGGTTGAAAAACATTGTTCTCGTGATTAAATTTTAATGATGTTTAAAATTTGCTCAAAAACCATTAAGAAATGGGTAAATATGAAATCAATTAGAAACTTTTCTAAAATTATGATTCATCTGATGGCATGAAAATCAATGCATTATTTAAACTTGGCATGTTTTGATACAAGGATGATGCTTAAAATTGCAATCAAATCACACATGTTAATTAGGTGCAAGTGTGATTCAATTTGTTCTAAATTAGGTTAATTCACCTATTAGTTAAGAAACCACTCAATGGCATTAAATAGAGATGTGGCTTAAAAATGTAGCTCAACACTAACCATTAGCACAATAGATTTGCATGCATTTCCATACAAGTAAAATGGTTGCTCAAAATTGTGCAAACTGATTAAAAGTAACATTCTAAGTACTAAGTGCTAAGAGAGAATTGGTAATTTCCTCCAAACAAGACCTTAGTTTCTTGTTGTCTTCTTTTTATTTGTCTCCAAAAATGTAGGACAAAATGCAAGTTAGATGTGGATATGATATAGTTTTTAAAATGGTCTTAGACTTAGCATACAATCAATCTGCAATCATGTTCATCTTTAAGAAGACAATAGAATAATGATTACGGGTATATTGGAAGCATGTTCATTGATAACTATGATTTATACATAGCATTGTTGGATTTTTAAGAAACAACAAGAAGAATAGAATCATACCTAAACTTGAATAGATAAAATGTATGTTTAGTTGGATATATTAATCAAGTGCAGTTGATTGATGACTAAAATTGATTAAATGAATGAAATAAGGAGCTTAAGCTATATTATTAAGTTCATACATTTGCAAAAAGTAAGTTTAGAGGGAGGGATAGCTTTTAATTACTTGCAAACAATGCTCTAATTACTATCAAACCTGAGTTGTTCAGGATGATTGATTGATTGCCTTGGGCATTCTTTAGCTATTACCTGGGTGATACCACTTAGAAAATAATTGAAAGGTAATCTTCAACGATTATCGTTGACAAATGATAGATTGCATGGAATGATCCCACTAAAACAATAGTGGAAATTATGAAATTAAAGGGAAATTGATTATCGTCACTTTTTTGTGTTTTTTTTTTAATATTTGAAGATAACTTGAACATTTTACTTCTTTGAGTTTTTGCTCACTTCTCAAGAACCCCACCAAATTGGAATTCACAAACTAGATCTTGACTTTGCCTTTGAGCAATCACTCATTAAAAATTGGAAGAACTTAAACTTGACCCAAATGGGCTTAAGAAATCACTCAAATTTGGAAGATATAACATTGATTAATGCCTTAGCCTCCTTATGCAAGCCTTTGTATTAGAGTTTCCTCATAGGCTAAGGAATAATAAACTCATTTTGGACTAAACTTTCCATACTAAGCTAAGAAAATAAAAGTTACACCATCCATAGAGTTCCCATAGAATTTTTGGGAGAAAAAATAGTAAAACATCCATAATTATTTGGGAAATTTGGGATAGCTAGCCTGTGACAATCTTTTGTGCTATCTTGGGTGGCCAACTTTGTTATTTTTGTCATTGTTGTTTTCATCCCTATGATGAAGCCTAAGATGATTGCTGTAGAGTAGTTGGGAAGGTGGGGGCAAATCTTAAACATGCAATCCAATTGGATGAGTTCAAGTGTGCTTGTGATTTAGAAGAATATGTAAGATGAGAATTTTGCGACTGGTATTTCAACTGAGCTCTGATACCATTAATGATGGCATCAAAAGATATAATTTTGATATCAAAATTGATGGAGACATTCATGCTAGAAATGGGAAGGAAGGTCAGCTTACGCCTTTCTCTATCGTTGCAAGTATACACTACCTAATTGTAACATAGGATGAGGAAAGACCAACCTGCTTTTGCCTTCCTCTTAATTGTGTATGCATGCACAACAAGAAATGCTCATGGGCTCATATTCACAACCAAAACATCATGTATTTATTTTTATTCCATAGAAATATAGAGCTACGAATGCTAACCCTAGATCAAAATTAAAATAACAAAAATACTTGTAATTAATAAAATGAAAAACATAAGAAAATATATAGAAGTAAAAAAACATTATACGGGCCATTACAACCAATAAAAGCAAAAACATACTAACAAACTAAGCAAATCTTTATGTCAGTCTATTATGAGACTTTATTTACATTCTAGTAGCTTAATTTGAAATTATTCTCGGAATGTAATATGTCTTATATTAGTTTATCTTACCAAGAGAAATTTTGTTTTGCATAGTTTTACTCTAAGTACATTATCGTTAAGCTTAGCATTAGTTTTTTTAAGAAAAAAATCAATTAAGAAGTTTTTGATAAGCACTTTGAAGTGCAAGTCCCAAACATTTGTAGAATAATTCACCATTTTGGTCAGCGTTAGGACTGGTTTACTGGTGGTCTAATTAGGTTGGCATCTTGCCCAATTCAGCTATTGTCTGGTTCAGTTCAGTGGATGGTTTGATTCCATGGCTGATTGGGTTTTTCAACATCAATTCATTGCTTCATGCTATAAAGGTGTTTGTTGGTGAGTAGAGTTAGAGTTTTGCATGCCATGGGTGGTAGTGGAGGCTCACATGGGTCGGCAATAGGGTTGCACACTGGGATTAGGAAGAGATGACACATCAAGCACGTTGTGCTCCCAGGATCGGGAGTTAAGCTGGATGGGGTGTTGAGCAGGAGTAGCTTTGTTTCAACCTTTTTTTGTTAACTCTTGTGTAGTTAACAAACAATCAAAACCATCGATAGTGGCAATGGAGGCATGGAAGTTGAGGGAAGCAACGTGGCTAACGATGGTTGGAACATTGCAAAATAGGCTATGATGCTAAAATTAATATAGAAAAATAGGTGGGATGGGAACCTTTTATGTTTTAACTTGAGTGAGCTTTGTTTTCATTTGTGATGGTGCTAGATAATGTAACTTGAATGCTAAAATTGATACAGACATTAAAGAAAGAAAATAAGAGAAAGGGAAAGGAAGGCCAACTTATGCCTTCATCTTTTGGTGAACACATGCACCATTGGATCATAACTTATGACGAGAAACCTTTTGCCTATGCATGTATGCACGACAAGAAGCCTTTGCGGCCTTAGATTCATATCCAAAATATCATCATTTTATTTTCACTTTATAGAAACATATTTATAAAAGTACAAAAATTAATCTTAAACAAAAAATAAAATAAAAAAAAATATCTCTAATTAATAAAATCACACAATCATAAAAAAAAATATACAAAAAAAGATAAAATACATTATATGAGTCTTATACATGACTCAGTACAATTTGTTCAAAGTTAAAATATTAATAAATTAAGAAAATCTCTTTTTTGATCCATTGTGAGTCTTATTTACCTTGGTTTGAAATCATCTTTTTTATGTAACTTGTCTTGTATCTATGTTTTATCAGTAAGTTCGACCAAACCTATGATAGCTTTGCTTTTACATCAGATTTATGAAGCCAACCCCATCTAGTGGCATCGTGGTTTTTTTTATTATTGTATTCAACTGATCCATCCAAATGCCGTGACCTAATGAAAGAGAGTTTACGAGCTTCTGTTGGAAAAAAATGATCGGAGCAAAAGCTATATTAAAACGAAAAAATGAAACCTCAATGCTTTGCACTGATCCCTTTCTTACTTTAATACAGGGTCCTGGAGAGAAAGTAACTGCAGGAGCGGCTGCTTCTCAACCAACCGAGTAAGTCTTCTTTTAACCATTTGCTAATATTAAATTAGGTATTCGGGATTCTTCAGAGCGACATTTTGTTTCTTGATGTAGATCAATTCCCAAGAGGACGAAGAAGTGAAGCATGGTACTGAATTCAGCTTACATTTTTCTTGTTCAATACCGAAACAGCAAATCTTATGCAACAACATCAACTTCTGTTACCAAGTATGGAAGGCATGTTACTTGGACTGTAAATTATGCAGGTTTTGTTTCTCATTTTTCTTTTAGTAGTGTTGAACTGTTTATCAATACTGCTTCTGTAATTCCCCAAACTTGTTTTATTATCTGAATCTTTGAAATCTTCAAAGCTTGTGCATTTTTGCCATGGATCTGTTCTTGGTCATCATTAATGGTATTGTGGCAGAAATAATCAGCTGTTTTAGGATCTTTGAAAACCTAACAAGAAGGGTCTAATCTATTGGTCTCTATTTTTCTTTTGAAAACCTGTCTTGGATTGTACTTATTAAGATCTGGATGGCTAATTGAAGTTTTTTCTGTGAATTTGTGGTATTCTACCCAGTTTGCGTGCCTGATGTTTAGATACCTGGTTGCACAAATAAGAAATTTAACCTGCGTTGTGGAATAAAAGCTTGGGCTATTGTGGATTTTGTTTAGGTTAAAAAGTTTGAAGGTTATTGTCTCTATCATTACTTTCTCTTTTTTCTTATAAACTTTGTTGAATTTCTTGAAAAAAAAAGCTCATGATGTACCTTCCAAAAGTTTTTGTTGTGTAAAATAAGTGACAAAAATTCTTGGCTGCGTTTTATATTGAAAGTTATAGTTGTGACAACCAGTGTGTCATCTTATCATGGTCTCTATTTTTTTTTTTTTTTTCAATTTGTTGTACCATTATTTGGATTTCCTCATTTTACTTGTATCTTTTCTTTGCGTTACTTTGTCTTCTTTTTTGATCCATGCTAATTTTAATGAGATAGTATAGTCTTATTGTAAACTTTGTCAAGGTTTGTATCTTATTTGAATTGTTTGCCATTTACATGTAGTCTAGTCATACGTAGTCTATTCCAATGACTTCTGAAGCTATATGTCATTTCCTCAATTTTTCATTTAGATATATCATAGAGTAAGAGTTTTCACGTATTATCTCTTTGAATTTACTCAAAATGATACTATACCTTAATCTTGACCTCAATTGGGAAGTCAATCAGGCCAATGGTAAGTTCAGTTATGCTAGATCTATCATTAAAATATATCAAAAAGTGAAGCTTTCAATTGCTCAAGCCATGTGTTTGGTTTCTTGTCAATGACTCTTGTCGGTTAATCAATCATCACTTTCATTTTAACAGTCTTAGATTAATTGGTTAACAATGGTGTAATTCTTCAATCATGTTTAACTTTATTATTTTTCTTCTCTTTCAGATTTGAATAATTTTAATTCTTTCTTTTTTTGTTGGAGAATATTGAAGAATTTCTAGTCTTTGATTTTTCTCTTATACGATTATTGGATTGGTTTGATTTCTTAAGATGATTTATATCAAATTTTGATCTTGTTAGGGTGATTAAGAAATTTGGTATTCCAACAAATTCACTTGGATCATAATAGATCAATAGTTGATGTTTTGCTTATACTTGTTTTATTTTTTCTTTGCTGCAAATCTCCTTGCCTCCATCATGATAAATTTGATCACTTATTTGTTGAACTTAAGATTTTGAATTTCAACAATAACTATATATATATAGTCCTTCTAGTTCACTGAGTTTTTCAGTATCGAACTATGAAAAATTAATGGTAGATATCTTAGTTTAAGTCATTGTGCAAGAGAGAACAAAATAGAAAGAAAATTAATTAAGAATAATTAATATTTTTAAGATAGATTTTTCAAAATTGGGTTTTCTTTTCTTATTCTTATTGGTTTTTATAATTATGCACAAAAGTTAAAGTTATAAAATAACTGTCAATTGTGATACTTCTTGTACTCAACTCTAACGATAGTTTGGGGAAGTCTTAATCTTATCAATTAAAATTGAAGTTGGTCTTCAAAAACTTAAAGTTTTGAGGGAGGACCATCAAGATCAGAATGGGGCTTATGAGTGACTTGTGAAAGTCTCAAGAATGTTTTCTCAAGTCTTCATTGTCTTATATCAATCATCTTAAGAGCATAAAATATAAGAATTAGACTACTTGGGGCTATTGAAATCCCTCGACAATATCACCCAGGATGTCTTGAGAGAACTTCATCTTCTTTCATGTTGGGACATGGGAAAAGTTTAGAGATCATATAATATCTTATAAAGATCCCTGAGTAGATAATCTCTTGAGAGGTTGAAGACTTCATCACTTAAAATTGATCTCCTCATTAATTATCAACCATGCTTTTTGTCATGACATCTTTTATTATGAATTTCATCGAAGACATTCTAATTGCTTCCACCAAACAAATGTTTTTTTTTTTCTATCTAATGTTATGTATGCATTACACTATTGGATTGAAAGACACCATGTTTTGAGGGAAAGCAACAAAAAAGAAAAAAAATGGTTGAGGTGTGTGTTTGTGTGTGTTAGGTCACTTGGGGCTCTTATGTCTACAATACTTGTGCAACATTACAAGCATATTGACCTTGAGATTGAAGATATGATTGTGCATGTTATGATTGTTTTAGACAAGGCCAAGCATTCCATTTCTTATGTGGATGGAGTGGGGTTGCTTGTTACATTCAACATGTACATTGCTATGGATTGTCAAGAAAAAGTACAATGAGATCTCCATTTGCATTGAAATGATAGAAGATGTTTCAATTATCAAAATTTAGCATCTTGTGAAGCAAGAACTCAACTAGCTTGCCCTTGTTGTAGGGTTGTCTTTACTACACTTAGGTTTTGGCATTAATGCATTTGAAAGTGTTCTTTTAGACACCATATTAAAGGAAAACCTTAGTATTCTTAGGATTTAAGGATTTTGTCAAACACCAATGCTCGAATTAAAAGGTCTTATGTGGACATCTCAACTCTTCTATATTATCATTCCTTGACAAAGAAGAATAGTAGACTTTAGCTAATGAAATGCAATTGGTTCATAAATTATTAGTTTGATTTGCGATAATTGAATGCCTTTTATGGAAAAAACGCTTCCATTTTAGGTTTTTCCCCTTGAATTTGCATAAGCAATGAGACCACTTTGATGAATTTATAATCTTCAATGTCATGCAACGATGTTTTGTTTTGTAGTACTACTAGTGAAAGAGATGGAGTGCTTAAGGGTGGCAATTTGTGGATTGTTGGACAAGTTCTCTATATGGACTTCAAATTTCATGTCTTCTATTATGGGCATCTTGGCCATTGCTATTTCAATATGTCTATTAGATTTGTCTCTTTACTATTAGAAGATTTTTGAACAAGATATAATTGATTTAGTTGTGAATTTTCTCTCAATGATAGGTTTGTTTATCACAACTATTGATTGTGCAACATTTATGAGAATTTGCATCAAGATAGATTTGAAGGGAACTAAAAATGTTTTTTTCCAAAGATTTGAGTATGCTAAACTCTTGGAAGTCAACGTTAGTTGTGAACATATGGGAGACAACCAAGAAATGTCATGCCCCTCTAATTCGAGCTCCATTGCAAATGTTACCTTGTTCCACAATAGTATGCTAGTAATAGTGATAGTAGTTGTGCGTACTTTTACTTTTATTGTCTTTTAGATTGTAATAGCTCAACCAATACAAGACGTGCCTATGTGCGCACTTGCTACTCTGTAAGATCCATTTGTAATCACGTCAACAATTCCGCATGATGTGTTTGGGGGAACATCATGTTCGCAGCATATCAAGAGCTACTTGTTGACATTGCAATCGAGGATTGTTCCAACCAAATGTAAAATTCATCTCAAAATGCAAAGCTAAAGATCTAAGCAGCAAAAGGAACTCACAAAAATGGAAATGTTAAGAGGAAGTAACTGCATGCATAGTCTATCTCAAATTCTCTTAGTTTATAGCTAATATGCTAGACTTAGGCTTTTTTTCAACTCAACTTGGAGCATGATCATGTTTGCTTGTCTTGGAGCATGATTGCCACCTCGTAGATAGCCTACCATGTATTGTAACACCTCAAGTGCCTATTTGCAAAGCTTCTTATAGGAGTTGCTGGCTTTAATGTCAACATCAATACAATTTTGATTTACATTTTCAACATTAACGATAGGTCAAGTTAGATGATGTGCGAACTCATGTCAAAGTTATGTGTTAGTGAATGGTGGGTTGGAAAAGCAAGATGGATAAGTTAGATTATTCTTGGAAAAGGAGAACTATCAAATAGAAGTTCTCATCAAGGAATGTCAAGTACTATTTGAAGAACTCGAAAGGTTCCTTATGAAGAGAAATATTGAGAACGAGCTTACACTCATGTACAACTTCCCATTGTTGAGCGTCAAGATGTACTTCTACTCACTCAATCATGGAAATTGAGCAACAAGTGAAGGAACTTCTTGAAACAAGAGAGCTAAAGTTGAATAGTTGAAGGAACTTCAGGAATGGTGTATGTATATTGATTAGTAAATGCTAACGAAGATTATAATGATGCACTATTGCCCTTTATATTTTATTGACATTCTTGTAAACCAAGTGAAGGAGATGTAGATTTTAAAATTCGACTTGATGGTACGATGAGTTTAAATTTGAGTGAAGAAGCATGACACCTTAGAAATTGTATTTAATAATGATTATATGAGTGGCTTATGACATTTTAGTTTTGTAATGCCCCAACTAGATTCATATAGATGATGAATAATATTCCTTTATTATATGTCAAAGAATTTGTTATCTTATATTTGGATAATTGAGTGATTTTTATTTATAGCTTTGATTAGCACAAATAGAATTCATGAAAAGTCTTGGTGCTAGTTCAAGTGAATATTAAAGATAAATTTGAGTTTTTATTATTGTTTTTATGTTACTTTGGTTTTTTTTTTATCAAAATGGTGAAACCAAAATTAATGAAGCTAACACAATAGCTTCTTAGGATTGGTTTAAACCAATGAATGTCATAGGGCTTCCAATGGCAATTTAAAAGACAATAGCTCTTTATAATAAGACAAAGATGTCATATTTTGGAAACATAACTAACCATTCTATTAGTTTAATATAGTTCAAGGACGAATCAAATAGAAGTTAATAGTTTTATGACACTTAAAGAGGATAGAAAATGATTGTTTGGTGATGTTTAGAAATAGAAATTATTGGATAATAAGTGACTCTTATGCAAAGCTTCTAGTATACAAAGATGAATTACCTACATTGACTATTGAAGGGGAGATCTTGAGCATAATATGGATATCATAATCTTAAAATATCAATACACCTTTTAAGGTCAAACTTAGCTTGGATCCCAATGAGAACTCAATGATAAATATGCTAGCATAAGAATAGTGTTGGGATAGATGATCAAGTAGAAAGACCCCTTGGATAAAGATAAAACCTAATTATGATTAGGATAATACCTCCTCAGGAGGATTAAGATAAAATAATAAAGTATGGCTTATGTGTTTCAACTTGGAAAATACGACCTTCTCACTTTTTGAACATCCACACAATGACAAGTAGGCCTCTAAATGGTTGATCCACACATTCAATTTTTCAGTATTAACTTCTCTATCATAAGTTGGCAAAGCAACTTTGACTTAAACTTAAAGGTCTCTTTTATCCTTTGGGCTGTGAAAGTGGTGGACCAATGTCATCCATTCTATCATGTCCTTATCCTCAACTAGATGTAAATGGGTTCCCTTTAAGGTTAACTCCAAAGAGAGATTAACTCCTTCCTAAGTTCTCTTTTAAGTACTTTCATTATAAAGGAAAATTGTTGCTTCAAGATAATATTCATTAAGGCTTAAATTGCCTTGGTCAATTTGACCATTATTATTCTAGCATTTCACTTGCATCTCCTTCATACAACATAGCTACATTTTACCACTAGTCTTCTTCTTTAGATTGGTAACGAAATTGCTGATTCCTCATGCACTTTTTAGTGTTATTAGTATACTTTCATGGCTTTTTATGATATAGATGATCCATCCATGACCCCTTTATTATAAATTGTCAATGAGATGATGTAAATTATAAGAACTCATCACCAAATTGAGAGAGTACTTGATAAAAGAGAGTAAAATAGTTATGAGGAGCATGATAAATCAATTCTTCCTTGTAGAGGGCTCCTTAAATCAATTCTTCCTTAAAGTAAGCATCTTTGATTGCATCTTTTCCTTAAGACATTTCATTCAAGACTTAGTTCTCAGATAAATCCTTTTAATACCTGACAAATGATCCTTGAGCATTGAAAGTGATCAAAGCAATAGGAATAATACTCGCGTACACTAGTGCTTAATATGTTGATATTCTTTAGTAGTAAAAGTGCTCAATGCCATAAGAATAGTTTCAACCACAAGTAATGCAAGCGTTTCAGCCTATTATCAAAACTCAATGGTACATGAATTAATTTGTCTTATCAGTGTTCTAGTTTTGTCATTTTTGTTATCTTTCCTCAACATATCCCATTGGATGGAATTCTTGACAAATCATCCTTTTAAAGTGGTCAACAATACATCTTGAGACTAGAGTTTTTTTAGAATAGCATTCAAACATTCATACAATGGGCAATAGAATATTAACTTGTCTATTCACACATCTAACCTTTCGACATTTACTTCCCTATCATAAGATGGTAGATCAACTTTCGTTTTAATCTTGAAGGTTTTTTCCACACTTGTAATTGTGAAGGTGCCAAACCAACACCATTCCCATTATCTTCATCTTTTCCCTTTAATAGGTGTAGATCGGTTCCTTTCAAGGTTGACTCCAAACTAGGTTTAACTCTTTCCAAAGTTCTTTCTCTAAGTGTTGTCACCACAAGAGTAAATTATTACTTCGAGATGATCTTTGTTAAAACATGAATTATCTTTGTAAATTATACCATCTATTGTTCCAATGTTTGGCTTGAATGTCCCTCATATATCAAAGTTTCTTTTTTTGTCATTGATTCATTTCTTCTTTGAAACTCCTAGTCTTAATCATGCACATTCATGAACTTTTATCAAAATATATGATTCATTCATGACACTTTATTATAGATTGTTGGTAGGATGACATACATGTATTAGTAAGATCTTATTCTCAAATGAATAGAGTACTATAATAACAAAGAATAAGATAAATAATGAGAATAGTAAAATAAAAGAGTATGCTCCTTTGTATCTATTTCTAGGATTTTCATACATCAACTACCAATCCTATCATATTAGGATTTTCTAATTGTCAAATATCTCTCTTACTCAATGTATGCATGTCATAAGTTTTATATCACAACCCTTACTAGATTCACATAGACTTATTAAAAATAAGGAGTTTTTGTAGGTTCGTTTGAAATTCTGCATTATCTACTATATATTAGGATCTTTCCAATGAATCCAAAAGGTGATAATCTGCTCTTATTCCTTCTCAACAAATCTCTCTTAATGAATGCATGTCATATGTTTTATATCACAACCTTTACTATATTTACTTGGAATTATTAAAAGTAACTAGTTATAGATTTTTTGAAAGTTTGCATTATCTAATAAATATTGGGATCCTCCCAATGAATCCAAAAAGTGGTAATCCCCTCTTGTTGCTTTTTATCAATAATTTTCCATCTCATAGATAACTCACAATGAACTTCCCATGCTTGATGGATCAAGTCAATTCTTCCTTTGCTAAGCCTCCTGAAGTATAATTTTTCTATGAGATTCTATGCTTAGTTCATAATTCATCCTCCCCATGACATCCTTCTTCTTTTAAAGGCCTAGATATATCTCTTAATGGCCTGACAATTAATCCTTGAGTACTAAAAATAATCTCCAATGCCTTAAGAATAGTACTTTGGTTTGCCACCTTCTTATGATGCCTTGATATTATGAAGTTTAATTAATTTTCCTTAAGATTAGATACCTCATGGGATAGATTTTGTTTTCTATGAGCTATCTTCACAACAACATACCTATCAAGGGGTTATCACTTCCTTTTTTGAGTCCCTAATTTTGTGGCTCAAGAACTAGTAACACCTCTCAAAACCAAGATTGATCTATGATCAATGATAGTTATATAACACATAATAAAAGGAAAGAAAAAAACATGGGGAAGAGAAAAACAAACTCAAAAATCTATCATTCAATTGAAATAATGAAATAGACTCTTATTGTTAATGCAACGATCGAGCAAATAGAAGTAGAGGTCTCAAGGCTTATGAAAGTTTCACAATGTTGCTTACACAACAACCTTCAAGTATTAGAGGATGCTCATGGGTTTACATCTACTTCAGAGCATGTGAAGCATCAACAAACGATACTAAAAATGTACTTACAACAGTTCTGTAAGATGTGCAAAAGTCTACTAGTGGATCTGCATACAACAATGGACACAAATGATACATGTCATAACAACAATTTTGGGATCATTTCTGTCAAAACAGGATCTAATTTATTAAAAACATTTCACTATTAATACTTAACAAGATCTGCAAATCCCTAGAATTTAAAAACTTCAACACATTTAAAAATCTTTTCAAATCACATGTTTAAGGTTAATTTACAAATCCATAACACAATAATATATTTCAAAGATTGTTCAAATTATAAATGTTAAAAAAAAATTATATGATTCAAAACAAAGTTTTAATAAAAAATTTTTTATTTAAAACAGTCCTGATACAATTATTTGATCAAGCCAATGCAATTATTCCAATGCCAGTTTCATAGATAACAAGACAAATCTTTTAATTACTCCAGGGATTGATCACAGCTTTTAGTAATAATATTTACCGAGAAGTGCTTCCGAGTACTCTCCAAAAGAAAGAGTTCCATTTGGTGTGATAAACTGCAGCCGATTAAAAAAAAAATATAGCTAACCACTGAAAACTCTTAAGTATAAGTGACTAATTTTTACAATTACCTCCTTATGGCGATGAATTTCACTTGGAAACTTAAGAAACTCATCCCTGCAAGTTGTATTAAACCATTTAAACAGGTAGAATTTATTTGCTATTTTAAGAAGAAAACATTTTCAGCAAACATACCAATCTGGCTGCATAAACAGTGCAAAGGTTGATCGATCTATACCAACAGCCATTTCACCATTTGGTGCCTGTAAGAATTTTAAATGGAACATAATATGAGAAAGAAGCGGTTTATCAAACAGAAGACCAATGGCAGATCAAATGAGAACAGCTTTGATGAAGGAAATGGTTAAATCATATGTAATAATACAGGTTTGGCTCTCTCCCAAATGCATAGCATAAGATAACTTACCCAAAAAACCATAAGGTCAATACACTAATTGAATAATCCGGTATGTATAAGCATCAAAGGTCAATAATTTGTCAATATATAATTATGTTGCAACAAAACATTCTAAAATCAAATGTTGAGCCTTATCATGATCAAATTAATAACAAAAGAATTATATTGAAGATTTGAACTTATTTTAAACGAAGTTTGAATTTTCATATCTTTGAATTGATATAAATATGATTTTCTTTAAATTATGAATGCATTTAAATTTGAATATAAGTAGCTGTTCATGTTCCTAACTTTCTTAAAAAGAGAATAGAGGCCCTTTAAAAATGTCACCGAAGTACCTTTCTCTAAACCTCCCTTCAACCAACGATACCACACCATAATAACTCTTATTACATGACCACAAACTCTTCCAATTCTAAGACAAAGGGATCAACTTTGCAATGCTGCATCAACCTATTAAAATTAAATTTGACATACAATGGTAGCATCGTGATGACGGATGAAAAAATTTTCAAATAACAAGGTACTCATACAGCCCAATGACATTACCTTTATAAGTACCTTTTAAGAGTTGAGAAATCCAAATGACATTGGCTCAAACATGGATAAGGGCATAGGTGAGCTGAGACTCAACCCAAACACAAAATACCACTTGTCAACAAAAGGGATTGAGCTCAAGATAAAGTTTATGCAATATGTTGAATCAATTCATTATATTAAAATTAATTTCAATAATATATTTATTTTAAAGTAATTATGAGGAATTTACACTAGAGTTTGAGCAATATAAGAGCTTTTCCTTTTTTGCATTCTCCACCTCCTCCCCCAAGGGGATTTTTGTTCCTTATTTCAACAAACAAGAGCCACCTCTAATGAAGATTGTTTCTGCCTCTAATCACAACATCCTTTCATCTTGCTTGAAAAGGTTAGCATTAGGCAATCAATCTATTACGTTATGTAAGGAGACTCGTCATTGTGTCTAGTCTATAAATGGTTGTCATTTAGTTATCATTAAATCCCCTATACTATTTTTCTATATTTATCTTACAAGTATCTTGTTAGGTGACAAAGCTATCATAAATTTGAGAATTCTTATCATTCATAGATCTCCAAATGTTGTACCCAAAAGAAAAAAAAGTTCCAATAGAAGAGTTAACCAGTGGCAATCATTTCCAAGCCAAGAAAAATTGATGCAAAGCTTGGTAGATCCCATAAAACACAATACTAGTAGGATGCCTAGACTTAGCATCTTTACAAAAAGTTCAAAGATTTTCATACAAATGAGTCTTCTTCATTGTATATCAACCTCTATTTAGGTTGCTAGTGTTTAGCAGCCATGTGCTCCTTAGCTTCAACAACTGGTAACCCTCTAAAGTTGGATGCTACAACCTTAAACTTAACTCAAATCAAGCATGGCTAGAGTTTGCGTCTAAGTGAATTTAGCAATATAATTGCCCAATCTAATCAAGATTACATAAAAGGGCAGCAACACAAATGGGTTTTGGCAATGAATTCACTGCAATAATTTACCCAGCTACTACACTATTTGTTGCAAACAGGGTCATGCTTCAATACAATGTAAACACAACAAAAAGGAACTTGATATGCAAGCGCCTCTTGAAGTGCCTAAATCTTCAACTAAACTGGACGAGCAAACCATTAACAATGTAGTGCCTATGAAGTAATCTAGCATAACATTATTAGAACCCAATAAGGCTCCAAATTTGCACTCTCAAGAAAGGTCAACTACACTATTCCACCCTTATATAGGCTCACAAAGTTTCCTTAAGTAATCTTGCCAGCTCATATGTTACATCAAACAGCCATTCAAAACAGCCATTCAAACAATGAAATGCATAGTCTTAGCTCAGTTGAAAGGGATAAACAAATAGCTCTAAACAAGATTTCAGATGACAATGTTGCCCCTAAAAAAGTATATAAAAAAGATAATCATAAAGGTTCTATCTGATTTAAAAGCATCCCAAGAAAAGACTCAAAGGAATCTTGATCTTCAAACTCTTAAGGATTTCAATAATGACTTGCTAGAATAAGCAACAAACTTTAAACTAATGCAACTCGAACAAGACAAGTTTACTCCAATTCAAACTAGGCAATCCAAAAGATTGGCTAAGAGAGGTTTGAAGTGCCAAATGAGCCCAAAAATGCCACATAGAAGTTCAAGATCTTTACAAATAATCATTAATAGATAATACCCTTATTTGAAACATAAGAGGAGCAACAAATAAGAGATCAATCTCTCACCTTAAACACTTAATTATATCCAATAATATCACGTTAGTTTCTTTTGTTGTACATTTGTTTATGCTAAATGTGCGAAGGTAGAAAGAATGATACTTTGGCACAAATTAATCCAAATTGCGATATAATTTAAAGGACCATGTATTGTAAGAGGAGACTTTAAAGTTATTGCCTTAGTGGATAAGTATAAGAGCCCTTCCAACCCTAGTCTAACCATAATGTATGAATTCATGATTGTATAAACCAATGCAGTTTAAAAAATCTTCCTTACATTGGCTCAACTTGCACATGGGTTGGAAAAAGGAAAAAAATGAGTTTGAAAAGGATAAATAGATTTTAGTCAACAAAGAATGGATAAACTATTTCTCCCTAGTTGTTAATCAACACTTATGCAAAACGAGACAAATTGTCCAACAGAATGACTGGTTAGAAGAATAAGTTGTTATCCACGGGTGGAAGATTAATCTAAGTAACATATGTCTTAACCTCAATTATAGTATTTTTACTCATGACAGTTCATCCTCCATTGCAAGTTTTTGACAGAGCAGAAAAAATAATATATTGATTCTTATAAGGGGATTTCAACAATACACAAAAACATCATTAGACTATAGGATAAAATGTGTGTTCTAACGGAGGAAAATAGTTTGACTTAAAAAATTAAAGGACATTACGACTTTCTTCTTTTAATCTGAATTGGAAACTCCTAAATGGAAAATTTCATTAGGCTAAATTCATGGAAGGTAAATACATCAAGAGTACTATAAAAGGAAACACTTTGGATACCTAGAAACATATGGGAGAAACTAAGAACCTTGTGATAGATAATTCAATCTTCTGTACCAAGTTCAGTTATCTTATTTGGACACATAAAATGAATGGAACTTTCAATCCACATTCTATATAAGAAGCTATCAAAAACAAATTCATCATTGTGAAGTCTACAAAGATGATTTGAAATTCCAAATGCCCTACCAAGATTTTAGTACTGATATAAAGAATCCTAAATTGGAGCAACTATAGAAATTAAATTTTCAATTGACCTTTAAATGCCTTCACTATCCTAGTGAGGACTCTTCAAACCATACTTTTGCACTCTGTGATTTGTCAAAAAAAGGTGAGGTCTTTCTTTGCCAACGCATTGGCAATTCAGCAAGAGAAATCGTATGACATACATGATTTACTTAATAGCTAGTGGCAGCAGGTTAATGAGAAAACAATGTGTGAAGTTCTTCAAATCCTGTCTCTATTCATCTATTAGGGCATTTGGAAAATAAGAAAACTCAAAATGTACAGGACAATAAGTAAATTAGATAGAGCATCATAAACAATATCATCAATAACTATTACAACATATTTAAATGTTCTCTTTTTATGCAAACTACAAAAGAAGACATAGTCCTAGTATAGTTAGGTCTGGTCCCCCCATTCAGCCACATTTGGTTAAGAACATGTGAGCTGGTTAATTGGATCTTGCCGCCTATCAACAAAATAAAGCTCAATGTCCAAGGAAGTTGCAAGAAGGAAATGTATAAAGTTAGTGGAAACATATAGAGGTAATATAATAATAGCTTTTGCCTTCTTAACTGGTAAATACTCTGTTATGGATGCAATCATGTTTGTTATTTCCAAAGGATTGGCAGTATGCTAGGGCAATAACCTTACTAAGGTTGTGATTGAATTAGATTGCATCACATTACTTAAAATGATTTAGGAGCTTCAAAATCTAACTAGAAGTTAGTAGAATGCATTCAACAAATCAAACTAGAGATAAAAGAAATCACTATAGGTTGGCAATTCATTTATAAAGAGGGGGATAATGTAGTTAGATCACTTGCAAAAATGACTACTCAATCTGGTAATACATAGACACGAGATTGTTACAATATTCCATCACATTGCAGGGCCTTAATGAACAAGGATAAATCTTGTCTACCTTAATGAACATCGTACAAGGTACAAAATCTGGTGGTTTCAGGTCAACAGTGATACGATGTTGAAGTTTGAAGGCTTTTTTATCGTTGTAAAAATAAGATACAAAACGATCTTCCAAATCATATCAGACGACATTTCAATTCCTCCCTTCCGAAAGTTGGATCATTGACAGCATCAAGCAAGTGCGGTCTAAAGATCACTTGTAGACAATTAAGCCCGTAGGGATACTATTCACATTGGCACATCATCGGACTTGAACATCAGTCATTTTGTTCTTTTACAAAGTGGGATCGATAATGTTCATATTTTGTGCCCATCGTCACTTAGTGATCTACTTGTCCCATCGATTAGACAAATAAGTTTACATATAACAGAGTTGGTGTACCAAGACTGATACATTGCCATGAACAAAAGAATTAAACTATTATGATCACCAAGCTGGGAGCTATGCTTCATACCCTCCAGAGCTAATCAGCCAAAGACGACAATTTAAAACCTCATATGCATTGTTCGATCAGAAGTACATTGTGATTCAAACACATATGACAATTACTACCTTAATCGCATCGTTGCTCTACGATTTTGTAAACATCTTTCTAGATGGAAGATCCAACAACACGTGACACCTTTTAAGCCTATGTTAAGTTATACTTTTGCATTTTAATATTATATATCTACTTTTATTTAAAAAAAAATATTGGAGAAATTTGAAATTTAACAAACCATATCATATGCTTTGAAAAATGTATCATGCAATCCACAAAATGGCATATGTTGTTTAGAATTGTCATGCATTGTCCCATTATGTACAATACATTGTGTTGAATTTTGGAGAAGTTTGAAGTTGACCCTAACCATATCATATGCTTGGAAAAATATGAAACATTCCCCAACATTCCATATGTTGTTTAGTTGGTATTATAACAAACAAGAAAATTAAGTACCTTTTAACCTTGTAGTTGTTATGATGATTAAACCGCAAGTTATTATTATGGAACGTGTCAATATGTTGCATATGACTTATGTTACAAAGTGCATAAGTGCACATCATGGATGGACCAAATGTACCTTATATTACATCATTAAACATAATGTAATGAGATATTGAAGCAAAAAGTAAGGGGTTTGCCAAGTTGATAAACAACATTGAATGGCTTAGCTCCTTATCCACGTCAGCTTCAATGCATCTTTTTGGAAATTCTATAAGACGTATGTTTCATTTGCTTTGTTTTGCATCCTACAATACCACCACAGCCTTCTTTTGCTTTTTGGCTTAAACATCACATAGGATTAGACACACCACATTGTTATTAAATTTTTCTGCATCAGATTAGTCAAATTTCACCTCAAACTATAAAACAAAATACTGCAATGTCAGCAACCAAAAAAAAAATGGAATACAAGATGCAATGGATTAGTTGAGAAGAATACAAAAAATTTTGTAAAAAAACAGTTAAGTAGAATTGTACATTTCCTTAACAACAATATCTCCAAAGAACAATATCAGCAGCAAACCAACCTTCACACAATGCGGAGTGGCACACAAAAGGGATTGCGACAATATTTCCGTTACCTCACCAATTTGATATGCCACTTCCTCTTCCCCAAAGACAACCTGATTCAAAATAAAAAAGGCTGTAAGATTAAGGGATATGATTATCTTTTTAGCATATTGTCATATGAATGAAAATGAAATGTGAGCTTGAAAACCAGATGATAGAACAGCAAAACATATAAGCATCTGCTAAAACAAAAGAGGGGCAAGAAATAGATTTGAATGTTTGAAGACAACGGGTGGATACAGAAAATACAACTGCAAAGTTCAAAGGACTGAAAAGACAGACAGTTATGGACCTCAAAGTTTAGCAACGTGAAATTGAAAGAAATTAGCAATACTGTAGAAAAATCTCTTGTAATAGACTTGTTTAATTTAATTTTTATACTAAAATGAGTTCATGAATGTAACATTTTTTATTCCTTGGAGATGTATAGTACATCTAATTTATATTTCTTTATAATGTAGCTTACATCGAAGTGACATACAAAGATTGACTAGTACAGCTTTACACCATGTCTGGTGCACCACAAACCAACCTGGGTACCATATGCATAAGAGTCTTCCCTCTAAAACATTTTGCTCTCACTTCATGTCAACTATCTTATATTCTTACCATCAAAAGACATACAAGGTAAGGAATGGTGTTGTTTTCTATCCAAAAGTTGCCATCAAACTTGCTATAATCAGAGTAATAAAAGAAAGGGGTGATGTCTTGAAGATTTTGTACTTTTTTTTATTTGGATGTGGAGGATCAATAATTCTTCTAGAGTCAAAAAGAACAAAAATAGATAATTACTCGATGCTTTTTTTAATATTCTTACTTACGATGATTGTAATACCTTATTTGGAGTGTCAGAATCCCTAGGTTGAGGAGCTAGAATTATGAAAATTCTTTGACATAGAAATACATATGAATTATGACAATTCTTTGACAAATGTTTTGCTAAAAATGAATGTTTGAGAGGATGACCAACATAGACCAATCTCTTGAACTCATTGTCTTTTTTTGTGATCTCGTGATTGCCAAAATATGAGCCACTTCCTCTAGCAAGCATCCTCAAACTACATTGGTATAATTCTTTTTTTGATAAGCATTGTGAAGTAGTGCCTCATCTTCAATTTCATATTATAATAAAGTTATATTAATATTTTAAATTTTATGCATATGTCAATCATCTCATAAAACATGTCAAAAGTGACAAGAAAATAAAATACCTCAAAAATGTTAAAATAAAAATTTTATTGGATAGAGTTCATCAAGACGAGTCCAACATTATTTTTTTTCGATTGAAGCCCACTTAACATTATTATATATTGCCAAAATATTAGTAAATAAGAAAGTAAATAAATTAGCTATATTATAAATAAATATAATTATAAGTTACAAATAGATTTACTTTTACAACCTTTGGGAATTTTTTTGTTCTTTACTATTCGAATGTTGTTAAGGATCCAATTTGAATGATTTCAAAAACCTAAACCCAATCCTTTCTTCTCTACTAACTCTATCTCACCACCTTCGCAAGTTTTATTATTTCTTCCCTTTATGTTGTCTAATCAAAGAAGAGAAATTATCGTGAGTTCAAAACCCTATTTCTTTGTACCATTGCCTCACCACTACTTTACCGTTAAGACCTTGTCGAGGAGACGCTTCAGTTCGTGTGTTTGGCCATTAACTTTGCAAGGAATACTTTCAAAACCCTAATTTCTTTTTTTAACCAATGGGTTCTTGAGGTATTAGGGATAAGAATAGTGGTTTCTAGGACATAGTAAGGAAGCACAAAAGGAGGTTGAGGAATTGAATTTTCAAATGAGTTCTAGAGAAGTTCTAAATTGAAATCATACAAGGAAACAAGAAAAGGAAAATTGTAAAGTAAACAAAAGGATTTGCACAATAAACATCAATAAGTTTACAAATCCTAGATTTGGTTTTGTGTTTATTGTATTGTGACTCCTCGATTAGCCGTGAGATCCATGAATCCTAAGTATAACAAGGTTTGCCACTATTTAGTTGGTTGAATCCGAGGAGGTGGAGGTAGTCAACAACGCTTATTGGCAATTAGGCACAAAAACTAAGGAAAGAAAAAAGTTTGTATAGAACATTGAGAAAGGCTTCTAAATCTTTTCTATGTGCATATGGTTGATGCACAAATAATTGTTAGCATAATCCTAAGAAGGCATTCGGGAACATTTGTAAATATGTATGATGATTGATAAGCATGACTTTGTATAAGCATCTTCGCATGTTTATATATACATGCGTTTGATGTCGTAATATATTACCTTGTGTTAGCATGTCTGGATTATATACATGCTATTGAGATATTATTTCATATACTGTACCTATTTTTCCTGTATTACATGATGAGCATGATGTGTATGTTGCCTATTGAATAGGTATTTACAGTTTCATGTAATTGACTAAACACATGAACAAAAATGTGCTTCATTATTTGTTGATAAGATACATGTATAAACATGAGGCATACAAGTAAATTAATAAGAAAAATGGTTTAGTTCATATGAAGAAATTAAGGGAAACTCTATGGGAGAATCAATGTCCTAGTCTATATGAGAGATTGAAAATCCTATGAGATAGAAATGACTTATCCATAGAAGAAGTTGAGAAATTCCTATGGGACAAAATGATGGCTTGATTCACATGTTAGAATTAAAGAAACTCCAAGGATGCAAGTAACCTAGTCCATTTGTGAGATTGATAACCCCTAGGATATAAAATGGCCTTGTCATAAGACTTGAGAAATTCTTATGAGATGACCTGGTTCATAGGGAATTAGAGAAACTCTGTTGGACGAAAATAGCTTGGTCTATTTATGGGGTTCAAAAGTCCTTGGGATGTAATATGGCCTATCCATCAAAGGAGTTGAAGAATTTTCATAAGATAGGAAAAAAGTCCTGCCTAAAGGTGAAGTTGAGGTAAACTTCGTGGAATGAGAGAAATAGCCAATTAATTTAAAACAAATAAAAAAACTAGATTAAAACACCAATTAAATAAAAAGAAGAAATGTAAAGATTATTGAACATGTGATTATTATATATACTTATTTGCTATTATATGAAATAGATGATTATATTCTAGTTGTGACCTTGTATGTGACATAATTTAAATGTTACTCTATTTTATCCATTACTATTCTTATGTTTTTTTGCCTGTTGAATTTATGACAATTAGCTCAGCCAATATGTTCGTACTAACATTTCAAGTGTAGTGAGGTCACAATGCAAGAAAGAAAGAGCTTAGAAATAAATATTAAGTTTTACTATTATATTTTACAAAATATACTCCTGATTTTGTTTTGTATATCACACATATTATAATTGTATTAATGTACAAGATGCATAGCAAATAATTGTGATGATATTATAAATAATTGTGTGGAATGTCATAGGCTATAAATTTTTATAAATTGGTATATATGTATAATTGGACAAAATAAAGTTGAGACTCTATTTATTTGAAATTTAAAAGTAAAATAAAAACAGATTTAAAAGGTTTTAGAATTAAGAATTTAGTTCCTACATTCATGATAGGAAAATAAGAACATCACAAGTGGACAGAACAAATTATTTTGTATTCACTATAAGGGGTGAATTCTACCATGCAAGTATAAAGCGTGATCACTTTAAACTAGCAAAACTGACATTAACATAAAAGGCATGATGCATCCAACTTCATTGGTGTCAAATCCTCCTACATAGGTTAAAAAACTCCACCTTTAGCAAGTTTCTACATCTACTTCATCAAGGGAGACATCAATGGTGACCTCTCCAACAACTCTAGTTGTATTCCTCCTTCTATTAAGGAATTTCAACTTCATTTGAAAAAAGACTGTGGAGTCAAACCTATTTCTCATTGTTGCAGCATTTCTATTAAATGTTATACTATTTTGCATCCAAAGAACTTGAAGTTCTAATGTAAAGTTTGCCCATTTCCTTGAACCATGCACACCTATTATTCTTCTTACTCAATGTTATTCTCATTCTCCATTACCTAAATTTGTTCGTTTCTTAATTGAACCATACAAAACTTGGAGGAAACTAGCTCCAATACTAACAAATCGATCATTCTACTCCAATTCCATAAGAAGATGAACTCGTAAAAGGGAATGATGTAGTGATAAACTTAACGAGTTTTATTATTTTTTGGTGGAGGTGGAATAGAAAAACCTACAAAAAAAAATACCAATAGACAATTATTAAAGGATAACTTGTCAATGTCTTACCCCCCATCCAAAGGTGATCCTATATTTGGTTGAACCATCTTGTGAGCTTCATTGGATTATCTCTTCTCTAATCTGAGCCCTCCTTGATGTTCAAAGATGTTATTAGAAGCAAAACAACAATTGGAAAGGATGTTGGAATGTAGATCAACTAGACAAGCTACCTTGCTAAAAAGGCTCTTCTACTTGCTTTTGCCTTAGCACCTTCTTTATTGGTCAATCTTATATTTACTTTTGCCCATCTTTGTTGGTCAACCTTATTATTTCCTTTTGCCCTTCTTCGTTGCTTCAAGACAGAGGCTATAAAGTAATAAGCAGATTAAACAAGTGAGGAAATTCATTTTTAAGTGACAAGTGAGAGAAAAACACGGATTCAAACCAAATATGAGTACCTTTTAAGCCTTACTACATGCCTTTTTAAATGAGTAAAACCTATAATTTATGGTCACTTTTTCAAGTGGTATTTTCTTTTTTTCCATTCATCATGTTCCATCATTCCATAAATCAAACGATGGAAGATTAACATGACTAAAACCTTGGGTATTATTACTGATTCCTAAATTTTATCCATAAACATCAAGGGTTTGAATTTGATCTCCACTATCATCCAAATCTTCAAGAAAATTCATACTTCAGTTGAGAAAAAGTTGTTTACTCCAATCAACATATCTTAAAGGTTGGGTGGTGGTTGACTTGGCTCAAGACTCTCCTCAAAACAAAGGGGACCAACTTTGACCCAATCAAGCTTTTGGCTCCCTTAGTTGGATGTTGATAATTTTGGCTCAAGTAAAGATTCTAGATACCTTTACACTTAGTTAGAGGAAAACTCTACATAACTTTAAGCTACAACCCATGAACATCATACATGCTCCAATTACTCCTTAACCTTCTCTTTGGCTCTTCATTTAGTCCATAATTTGATTTTTTATTCTTTTTATCATGACTAAATCTTCATTAGAATGTATAACATTTTTATCAAATAACATCCATTAATTCCCTTAGATAAACATGCCATGAAATGGTTTGAAGTTAGCCATGAATTCATATGATTCAACCTTGGAGTATTCTCTACCTAGCATTTCTATTTTACTTCCATCAACTTTGATCTCTAAATAATGGATTTGATACTCATAAGACTTTAATTTTATATAATGCTCTAATGTGTAAAAGTATGATTATATTACTTTGAAAGAACAATAACCTAACTTGTTTTATATTCTTTTTTGGCAAGATAATCACATTTGAAACCCTAAAAGCAATGTAAAAGTGACCCTCTTTTCCATCGCTCTAGATCATTGCTTTGATTTTTTGAACATCTACAATGAAATCTATCGGCATGGTTGGGTCTTACCCAACACTTCATGATGACGCAAGAGAAAAGGTTGACATTTGCAACTTTGCTCTTGAGCAAGAGACCTATCATCTTAGGTCCTTTAATATGCAATTGGAAATAATGCCTTCTAATGCCATCTATTTTGCAGATACTTGTGTCTTAAAAGTTGTCAAACCATTCAACACGCATTGAACATGAATATTCCATATGAATTTGAAAAAAGTGGCAAAAAAAATGTATTCCCAATCTAATTTTCATGTCAAAAACTATGCATTGGTATCAAAAACCTAAATGTGGATGGAATACCAATCCTATCTAATTAAGCATACCAACCATCTCAAGAATTCACATTAAATAAAATCATGCATGATGAATTCTTGACGAACAAAAAACACCTACTTGACAACTTTTAATGTTGCCCCAAAAAGCTTTTCAAACAAATGCATTTAAATTTTCAAGACTTGCAAATCCAGAAAAGCCAACCTAATCAACGTAAACTTTGAAAGCAAAATAAGACAATAAAGTTATAAAGGAGTTCGACTTTGATAATTCAAAGCATATAAGCATGGAAATTTAAAAACAAGATCTGATGATAAAATACATAATTATGATCCATTCCACAGTTGCAAGGGGTCAAAATCATTCTTCATTTCTTTGAGGGAAATCATAAATAAATCTTTTTAAAATGTCTTGTGTCCAAATAGAGAAAATAATAATCTAAATACATTTTTGTGGCATAACTAAAGTGTGCATCAAATTGATAATGACTTATTTTGAAAAAAACAAATCTTCTGCAAAAACTCTATTAGAAAACTTTAGATGTTGTTTTCAAACTAAAGGGGAATGTTTAACATTTGGGCTTGAAGAAAATATTTTAAATATACTTGCAACACTTTCTCCCTTTGTCTCAATGGATTGGCCTGGGGGACACCTGTGGTAATTGCCAGTGACCAAAGAGGATGAGTTCTCTTTTTCTCCCCTTACATAGACCTTGTTGCTTCTTGATAATGGAAAGGTCTCTTTTGCACAACAACAATAACCCATTGTCTTGAAGCTGTGGTAAAAGGATAAGAAGAAAAGTGGCATATAACTACTTGAAACTTGACTAAAGTTTTTCACCTTGAGGTCTTGAGCATTACATGTTTGAAAATTGAGAGACAGCCAGTGAGATGAGCTGTTTAGAGGAATACTGACAGGCTACTACTCCATGCCAAGCAACCATCTAGATTAGCATTTAGGATTATAGCATCGTAGCATAGCCAACCAATTTAGGAGGGTTGAACATAAATTATGCCACTTGCCACTTCATTTTTAAGCAAAAAAAGGGAAGCTATGGAGAGCAATTTGTCACCCTACAGCAGCCCAAACAAAAATTAAGGTTTTGGCTATCCTTGCTGTATTCCTTTAGGCCATGCATGAGGTGGGAAGCTTTTGTTCATTTTCTTCTTCATTCATTCTTATGCTCCAAGAACTGATCACAAAGTGTATGATATGACTATATCATACAATCAATTCCAAAGGGCATTTACATTGCATTGGGAGACAAACGTTGTCAGGGTAGTAAAAACTAGTAAATTAAAAAATAAAAATCAAGTCTTTCCAAGAATTAAATCACATTACAAGTACACTTTTAATAAGATTTTTGTTCTCACATTACAAGTACACTTTTAGCTTGTTAGGAAGTCAAAATCCAGCACGCGCAGGATAAACAAGGTATAGGTCTGGAATCATATTTTTATTTTTGACACTAACATTGTATGTAGGATGATGAGATGTGACTATTAAAACTATAACTTAATATGATTGAATGTTGGTTATATTTATACCTACAATAGAAATCAATGAATATCATGTGATAAATCTAAGAACAAAGATAATAATCATAGCAGAAACAAAGTCTTTGATAATAAAAGATTTAAATAAAAACATTATTTTATTAGATACATAAGAAGTTAGAATAATGAATAAAATATGCAAATAATTTCTTGATATGATTTATCATTTGTAACATGATGCTCTTTTATTATATTATGGTATTGGATTGTATTGCTAATAACTTTAACATGTTATTTTGTTACCTTATAGATTTATCTGTTAAACTTTTTAAAGTCTTATTAGTTCTTACATCACAAGTCGTGATTTCACATCACATCAAGAAGAAGATTTTGAAAAAACATGGATGACAATAACACCCAATAGAGTCTTGAGAGATTGTTATCTATATGGTTGTTGTATGATATCATAATGTATATCTGCAACATGTTATTATTGGGAGTTTATACTATCTTTTAGTTGGCATGGATTTGTTTATGTTATAGATTGTTATATTTAGATATCTACGTTTTATGTTTATAAATGATAATTAAATCTATTTGTTTAAAGATATCTTGTGATATTGAGATTATTGGTTTGCAGGAATGAATAATTAGGTTTTTTTTTTTTCACCATAAGTCTTCGTCTAGGAAGTATCAATGTCCTCAAACTTTATAATTTGTGGTTATAATCTTAAACTAAACTAGTATGTCATTAGTTTTAAGCAAGGCCTTCACATGGTTACATTTGAAATAACCATTTCAACTCCACATCAATTGCTGGATATCCAATGGACCATTGAACAAAAAATAAAAAGAAAACCTACATAGACCATAGACTATGCTACTTTTCATTTATATATCTAAGTTCGAAACAACTTATATTTGACAATTCTACCTACTACCTTTGTCCATGCTGTCCCAACTTTAGACCCAAAAACTGTAATACAGATCTTTTCCATGAATCAATGCATTGATTTCTCTTCCGAATTTTACTATTCTATAAAAAATTATGTTGTCGTATCTTTCAAACAAGCCAGCTCAAAAGGAGCATCAACAATTCCAATGATGACATGGATTTATGGTATACAATATTAATCTAAGCATAAAAAATCTTCTAGAACTTGGAATTTTAAAAGCCTATTATTTGTGCTGTATAGTTCTCAGTTATATACTAATAGGAATAGTGATTTCAACCATTACCAGACAAGCCTAAAAATGAATTAATGTCCAACAAAAAGACATTGAGGTAATACTAATAGTTCTTGAAAATATGCATAAATGTTGCAGCACAATCATGTTCTTCACTTTTAAGGTCGAGTTAGGTGAGTACTCTGACAATTTCATTGTCTCGTGTTCTGACATACAATCCAGCAGCACGATCAGGACATCCAACATTGACACCATTCTTCAAGAACATGCCATTTGTAAGACCTAGAAATTTATATTAAGGAATTTGAATATATTTAAAATGAAAAGCGACATCATCCTATGCCAAGTACAAGAATTTCTATCAATTAACATGATAGTATTGGGGAATGACTAGAAAACACGTGCAAAATTTAATGAACAGCACATTACAAGTGACAGAACACGCCAAAACAACATTTCAAATAAGCAAGCCTAACTAGAGAAAAAAAAAAGAATCTTGTAAAACAAATTTTTGGTTAAAAATTAGGTAATCACAAGCTATATTTTCTTCCATTTTTTTCAATCAGCAGCTTTTAAAAATGGCCTTAAGAAGTCATCAAAAGACAAAATGTCTAATGATAGATCATGATGGCATTTAGTCCATATTTCATGATAAAATGCAACAAAGGAGCCTTAAGAAATAGAATAGGAAGTTAGACGTCAAAAAACAAGCCTTCAAATAAAAGAGACTAGCAGGCAGAAAATAGTGATAACACAGTTCACAAAAATTGTTTAAACATTCGCAATCCAAAAGATCTAGCCAACGAGATGAATTGCTGAGACCTAGAGAAATCACACAACCAAACATTGAATGATCCACTTAGATTGTCTCAAACTAACCACTAAGAAAGGAGTTCGTTCTAAGTCATCCTCCGACTGAGGCAGCAAAAGCATCCAAATTGCACACCAATTGGTTGCATCATCCAACAGAAAGAAATAGACGGCTCAATCAGGACAGTAACCCAAAAAAAAATCTAATCAATCATCTGCCTGAAGCAGTTGGGCTTTTGAATGTGCCATCTAATGAAAAACAACAAATAGTCTGCTCACGAGCAAGGACCCAGAAGGCTATTGTCAGAAGAATGAATTCTCGAGGAAAACAACAGAAGATAGTGATAAGTAATAGGATGATAGCCAGTTCTATAAAGCAGAGTGACAGTCAAAGAATTCATGATCCCTATTCTGTTGGAAAATAAGATTTTATTTTCAGATATGTTGGAGCCGAACCCAAATTCCTCTTTAAATGTCCCGTTAAGGTATTTTTAGAACAATGATCAAGCAAGAGGTAGCCACACCAAATACAATGAGATCGCTAACAAGGATAATATGCAATGTACAGAGACACTTTTGAAAGCATTTATAGATATAATCTTTGACCAAACCCTTCAAATGGCAGGATAGCACATCCCTTACAACGCAAAAAAGAAACAGGAACAACTAGAAACCTATTCTAAGACACGTTATGAAAATAGCCCTTGAACAACTTATCATGCACAACCAAGAATCTCACAACTGAAACGCACATTCTTATCCATTTGACATATAAAGGGGAAAACCTTGGGTTAATAATCTATGAAGTACCGACTCTGAATTGCTAATAATCCAATACTTTTGAAATGTAGAAACTACATAGAAAGCCTTCTTAGAAGAGGACAAATGTAAGTCATTCAGAATCTCCAATGTCAAGTAAAACATTCTCATGGAGCAACCTACCATTCACAAAGGCAACCTAAGCATGATGGATGCTCATAAGGAGGATGTATTGCATTCTATAGTAATAATTTTCAAAGATGATTTGTGCATGATTATACAGTTAGATATAGATCTATAATCACTAATACTAGCCATGTCTTCTCCATAGGACTAAGAATAATGTCATTAGAACATTTATCAATATTAGAGTCACTTAATATACTAAAAGAGCTTATAAATCTTGATTTGTAATAGAGAAACTTGAAGTTATCCTCTACTTCAATTAGACAATGGTCCTCACCAAGAAGTCTCCATTTCTTAGAATAAAGTCACTAATCTCTTTCTCTGTAGCCACATGGTTACTATATCAAGGTTTATTAAACAATTGATCATGGATCTAGATGAGCTCCTCCTTAACCTAACAAATGAAGTTCTCGTACAATAAAGATCTCTTGCTATTCCACTGCTGAAGCCTGTTTTGATGGCCCAAACCTTAGATATGAATAAGAACAATGGCTCAATAGTACTAGAAAGATAAAACTTTGAACCCAAGCATCCAAACCTACCAATGGAATAGAGATATTAGCATGCACATTGGAGATGACATGCAGATTATGGTCCAAGAAATAGATAGGAATAAACTTGCATAAAAAGAGTGAACAAGTATGAGGCGCTAATTTTCAAAGCCATATCCAACTAACAAGAGATGGGTTAGTCTAACATTGGCTGGACCAAGAGTAGCCCAAAGCTTGATATATTGCCAAGATCCAAATCCATGTTATCAAACAACATCAATGATTTCCAAAGAGGAGGGTCATCAACTACTTTCTCAATAGAATTCCCACGATAGATGAAGTTGCCAACCACCGACCAAAGAAATAAAAAGTGGGCAAGGCTGGCTATTTCATTCAATAAAGGTGATTTGGATGGCATGTTATTAAAGTCATAAATCACAATAAGAAATAATTTAGTGGAATTTGCAAAAGTGAAAATTGCATGGATGAGTTTAGGGGAAGCTTTGAAGGTCTAAGTAAAGGATCAAATAGTATTCTACCTCTCAAAGTGATGTCAAAGTTGTGTGCTTCACCTATGAAGTAGAAAAATTTAAGCTTGAACCTCCAAAAATATTGTTGAGACAGAAAAACTGCCACCTTCTCCCCAACAAACAAAATTTTAAATTTATGAATCGTGATGAGACTTGCACTCGTTGAATCTTAACATCCTCATGCCAACCCCTAACAATTATATTGGTTTTCCATGACGAATATAAAGTCCATGCATTTCCCAAAGGAGAATTCACGACAAAATTGTAAAACATTCACCAAACTTGAGGCATTTTCACAAAGCACCCCGTATTTGTCCCTAACCATTGATATTCTACAATACCCTCACCCATTGACTGAGTGTGTTGATTGAAAATCCCAACATTGATGTAGATATATGTGCAAGTGTGTGTTGATAGATTGAGTTGAAGCATCCATGAATAAGCCAAGGACTGGAAAATATGAAATGTTCCCCAAATCCTTTTGAATAAGTCTTTCCTTGATGATGCAATCTAACCCCAGCCTTGGGTTACTCTTCTTTTAGGAGCATGGCTTACTTGATAACAGTACTGCACTTCGCTCATCATTCAATAACTCGTTCATGAATTGCTTTGCCAAAAGATAAGCAAATAGTTGCTTCCTTCTCTCGGCCAATAGATGCATCCTTCCTTGTCTGAAAGGGGATTATATGAATGATGATGAACTATAGAATATCAATGGTTCAATTGCTTCACCAAGTGAGGAACTTCTACAATTTTAGTAACATCATTGTTGTTGGCATTACATTGGATGAATGTCTACCACAACTCCAAGGTGGGCCTTTCCATGACTTACTCGATCCCACAAATCATAATCAATCCACTTGTTCAAATCATAAATGTTTAAAGCATCTAGTTACCATTCAATTACTTTGGAAGTGATGTGGAAGAGGGGGGTTCTAAGGAAGAAAAAATTAAATTTTTGCAAAATCTAGGGAGATTCACCATAAATCTTACTAATTTGGTTGCAAAACTAAGGGTTTGTACAAAGTAGTCAAGAAGACCCATTTGGAGAGGGAAAACATAGTTCAAATGGGTCCAACAGATCTAGCAACCCATGGGGTATTACAATAGTGGAAGGACTTTGTTTGAAGCATGAAAGTGTACAATGATGAAAGTGGGCCAACCACCATATCATACCTTCCTTCCCTAATCCCTAATCCCTAAAGAAAGCAAGCTAATTCCAAAGCAGGGTGTCTGAGATTCAATGGATCTTTGGTTAATTAAGACAATTAAAAATGTGAAGAGGTGAAATCAGCTGTTGTAAATAAGTTAAGAGGTAGATTTGGGTTAGAAGCTTTCCCATCTTATTTTGTAAAATAATGAGAATTGAAAATGAAGCAACAAGTTCATTAGAGAAGGCCAGAAGGGGAGTAAAGTTAGAGAGGGCGATTAATGGAGTTTTATAAGTGCAAGTTGAAGTAAAGGAAACATGAGATTGGTCAAGAATATTGAATTTGTTTTCCAAGGGTTTAGTGTTAAGAAATCATAAAGTTTTAGAGATCAAAAAATTTGTCTAATTAAAGACTGTGAAAAGTAATTTCATACAATATTTCAACTCCTTGCTCTTAAACAACGAAAGCAGCATATCAAAACATTATCAACACTCTAGCAACTGAATGACAATGGACTTGTCATCAAGCTATGGAGGAGCAAGGATATATAAGCATAATATGCACAAAGTTCATTTAATAAGAACATAGATTGGGCATTAAATCATATTAAATCTCTTGCTTAATAGATTACCATTAATATCCAATTGAATACTAGAAGGACAAAATCATGAGAAATTCCCTTCAATGCAAATATAAGTGAAAGTTGAAATCTATAAGCTTATTAAGTTTGCCAACGAAGATGAGAATTTAAACAATAAAACACTGGCCGTTACCTAAGGATTTAGCAATTTTAAATAGATCAAGATTCTCTCAAAGTTTATCCTTCTCAAAAAAGGGGAGGCCGGAAGGGAACCATCTATTGAAAATAAGAACCGCCAATTGAAGATAAAACTCCTCCCACCAATGGCCATGCAAATGTCTATCATATGTTAATCTTTTGGTGGGAATTTGAACAAAAAAAAGTAACTATAAAACACAGATTCTAGCCCTCTCTTAACCTTCCAAACCTTAAGAAACTTCAACAAACAAATGTTAATTGTCTCCTTATGAACCCACAAAGTATGTGCTCCACATACAATTGCTTGATGCAATGCCACCAATGACGAAGACTGTCTTTTGCAATGAATAAAGAATAAAATCAAATTGCTACATGGCATTAACTTGTGTAAAAGTTTCTTAATCGACCAAATTACAAGGTTTGGGATGCATACTGGTAGCTTTTTCCCAGGAAATGTGATCCACGAGAAGAGTAACAAGATTAATACTTAATGGGTAAAACTCATCCATGAGACTAACTATTAACGTAATATGACAATTAATGAAGCAAAAAAGGGATACTAGAATTGAAACCAAGAGGCAAAGAAGAGAATTTGTTGAATGACACCTCCAAAACACCTTGCCAAATATATCCATGACGCAAGTCCTCTCCATCACATGCACATGAGGTGCAATGTGGAGTGAAAATGTCATTTGATAGAGTGGTTGTCATGACCTTGCCAATTCAACTAGCCTTCCTCAAAGATAAGGATTAGAAATGTTTACCAAAACCCTTGCCCTAGCCATTACAACATGCAACAATGGACATATAAGGTGAGAAAGTGTCCAACTACTGCAAGTAGAGAAAAGCCAAAAAACAAAACCCAACACAAAACCAAGAAAAGAATGAGACATAGCTTACCAAGAAAAAAGCAAAAGAGCTTCTATATTGGACTTAGAAAATCATTTATGAAGAAAACCCACACAAGCCAAAACATCTAAATGCACAATACCTAAATGGACCAAAGAGGGCACAATTAGAAAATACCCTCATAAGAACCACTGATGAGGACCACTGGCAAAGAGATCATAATATCTTCCACTGAATCACAAGTTGAATTGCACTTCAATTGTTTTAGTATGATGTAAGAGACTAATGATTGTGTTTAGGTTTTTATTTAGAGAAAAATGTAAAAACAGTTCATTTTCATCCACTAAAGTATTTGTTAAATATTGAGATATTACTGATGATCAATTGGTATACTTTCACATTGTATCTAAATATGCATCAATTCTAAGAAACAAACTTCCCAAAAAACTGAAATTATTCTCATTAATTGATAAAATATTTATTTTATAAAATTATAATATCAACTCAAAACAAAATTTTAACTTGTAATATCTGCACTTATTCTTTAATCCAAAATGACTAACAAGAACCTTTTAAGCAACAACATGATTGGAAATTATAGCACTCAATCAACAATTATGACAATACCATTGATGTAGGCAAAAACATCATAACATAATACCCACTCTTTTTATGGAAAAAGTAAGAATACTTGTAATGACTTCTAATTTGTCTGCTCATAGAATAATTTGCTCTATCTCAACTGATTTACATTTAATAATCAACAAGAAATTGAAAAACAATATATTCTCTAGGACAATTTTTCCTAGTAGATAAATAAGTTTATTTTAATGCAGAAGCACTACATTATACAACTGGATGCAGTGCTTTTAGACCAAGGACATATTTGAGATCAACATTAGCCACATAACAACCTGTTAGAGAGCCATGGTCAGTATGCCAACCACACCAAGATGAAAGATCAGTGCCTGCAGTACATCCACTGCATCATCAAAGCAATAAATCCAAAAACAAATAAGTCACAAGTCAGCTAAATAAACTAAGTTACAGGAAAGACCCAACTAAAATAGATATATGCATCATGTAGACCATGACAAGATGTCACAAAGTATCCATGTGCCATAATCAGTTTAAAGTAAATTAACCAAAGGAAACCAAGACTGACATCTAGAGAACAAGACAGACTACAAAGATCAACAAACAAAAAAAATCATTTATACCTATGCTGCTTTGGAAAGTAATATAATAATCGACCTTTGTGGCATCTTGAGCGTATGAGTATTTGCTGTAGGCATTCACCCACGTTGAATTTCAATGCTTTAGAAACTATCAAGTAAAGAAAAGGTTAGATTCATAATAGAAAATTTCAAAAAGTCATTGAAGTTCAAGCATGGATATATGGATCCCAGTTGCTAGAATTAAAAGCAATGTAAGGTACAACTGAGCTGCTAAGTAGAGAGGGTTGTAAAATTTTTTGTAAATAAAACCTGTTCAAATGAAGACTACTAAAGCAAGTGTTGTTTTGTTATAACTTCACTTCTGAAATTTTTAAATACTTTTGAAAATTATAACGATGCTATCGAAAGGTTCTGGCAAAAGTGAAAATGTCACTGAAATTATCCAGCAAGCTATTGAGAAGGTCCTGACAAAAAAACAAAATTAAGGCAACACAAACACAGTAAGGATAGGCATACCATAATGATCACAGTGATATGCTAACATCTGCCCAACATCAAGCATCAGCTTTCCAAGAGCTTTAAAGGCTGCAAAAAAATTATAAAAATAGATATAGCATAATGCTTGATGATCTTCATTACTAACACAAAGAAAAGCTGATTTATAGCTCACTTGCAAGAGATGTTGATTTTGTTCTTCCAAGGTTTTTACATTCTTATACGACCAGTGATTAGTTTTTACTGCATCTACCTGGAAAATTTGGTATATTATGGTTAAGACAAAACCACAGACCTGAATCCCTCATTTCTAATTCTTCTTTACTTTCCCTAAAATCCTATCCAACTGAGAGAAGGTATCGTTGTTAATTGTAAGGCTCACTTTCAATACAGGTTCACCCTATAAGATCCTTGCATCAGAAAAGCAAGTATCATTCCATAACTATGGGTTATCAACAGTCCTGCAAACATGTTTTCTTCGAGTTTGGAACTTTGAGATTAAGAATTGCCTGCTGCCAACCCCATACTTCAATTCAAAAACCAACAAAATCATGGTTTCGTTAAAAGTTAAAAAAAAATCAATTTTTTTGCAATTCATTCATGCACTGGCAATGGGATTGTGCAATGCTTCTATCTATAAATTCATTCTATCCATGTATTTCACTTTTCTTCCTATCCTTAGTACTCCCAACCCTAAACTAAAGGAGCATCAGTGAATATTCCAACTAAACTCAATGAGACTCGATGTTTTTTTTTTCTTTTATTGATTCCCAAAAACCTAAAAAGATCCCCATCCCACAAAAGAAAGCTGCTGTTCCACAAAAACTCCTTTATGCAAAGTTTCAATTTGGCGGCTTCCAACCTCCAAATTCTCAAAGAACAGAAGTGTGTGACATCTCATTCATTAGAAGAAGAAAACCCTCCTAAAATCCTTCACAAACTCATAATCAATCCTTCAATCAAAACTCCAAGTCAGTTCAGCAGCCCTCAGTAGATCCACCATTGCGATGTTCCAGGCATGTGCCTCCATTGATGTTGTCATCTCTATGGTCTTCATTCAATGGCAATGTTCTGCCTGCTAAATACTATCTTGTCATTATTAATGTTTTGAACTACAATTATAGCACATCAATCTTTAGAGAGTGATTAGAAAAATTATATTGATGACATTTTTTCTGATCTGACTATCAGATTTACTTGTATATCCCTTCTAAATTAGCTTGATTACAGAAGGTCCAAATAATTATGCATATTTTGCTTTCATTCAATAGTGTTTTCTTCTTGAGCATCTACATTTAGTTAAGCAGTGTCCCCATTTTTTACTTTCTGATGTTGAAATACAAAAAAAATTTTCTGAGTTCATCATAGCATATCTTGCAAGACTTTGGGATCTTGCTTCTATTTTTGGATTTCATCACACATAATTATTCTTGTCTCCCAACCTAGAAACCACAGTGCAATCTTTTAAACCTTTGTAAAATTCTCATAAATTAGAAAATTATTATCAGTCCAGTGCCTTTGGAAACTTTGAACCATTTAAACCATAAACATAACAATCAACCATGTCCTTCTAGCAATCTTTCTGATGGGAGTAACCCACAACTGGGAAAGAGATGTACAGTATCTCAACAATACGGTACTTATAACTTTAGTACCATAACCAGCATCAAGATTCCTAAGATATTTGAATTGTCAAACATGGCTATATAAAATCAATGCTTCTTGTTATTTTTTTGAAACATATTCTAGATAATATAGCATATTATGCACGTTCTTAAAAAAATCAATTTAAAAGGCATCCAAAAACCTATACATGTGATTTCTAAATTTGTGTCACAAAACTATTCCAAAGAAAATAAACAATGGAGAACTTGAAATTTCTCAATTGATAGTCAACTAACTAGGATATTTTACCTTGTTCCTTATGAGATATATATATCATTTCTGAACCAGTTAATGATTTATTTTCATCAACCAAAAATCTACAAAATCTAGCTTTATTTTGTGAATTTCACCATTGCTAGTTTCTGTTTGAGCTTCCAAAAATTAGTCATTATCCCAAATTTCATACACCATATTCACAAATCTTAAAATTACGTCATATTTTAAGGAGAATACATTGAATTTATGCTGCTTATTGAGATGTAGATTGATCTTCTCTAAGTTGAGTCCAAAGAAAGTGAAAATCCAAATTTCAAATGATAAACTTAAATTGTTATAGATAACTAAGCTTCATTTAGGAAACTGTATAACCATAGTGTAAAACCTTTTTGCACCAAATGCAGAATATGTGAAGAACTTCTATCACTGTGTAGATTCTAATTCATTTTAGTTGAAGCCGAAGTCTACAAAAGAGGAATTCTTCATGATTGTTTTACTACAAAATTAAGCTCAAGTTTTCTTTTTGAGATCAAGAAAATTGTTATGGAAGTAAATCACATCCAAAAGGCTACCGAATGTGAGAAGAACATGAACCCTATACTAAAGGTATGCTTTGTGCTTCATCCCCCACCTCTGGTTATTGTTATGAACTCAAGTTTTTTCCCCTAAATTTTATTGCTTAGCTAGTAGGGCATCAAAAATTACCACAAAGGAGGAAATTGCCTTGCAGAAGGATGATGCTTTGATATGATTCATTGAATCACCAGCAGCTAGTAGAGGGACGAAGGTTAAGAGTCAATTCACAATTTCTGTGGAACATAGTGCTTTCCCATGTATCTTCAAGCAAACTTTTACGTAACGAGGGATTCACTACCTCAAAAAATTCTTCATGGTGCTTCTCCACTCAAAGACATGAAAACTTCTATGGTACTTCTCCAGCTTGAAATCTTCAAGACCAGCAGCTCCTAAAGACAAAAGCTACATTGACGAAGGGGATTATCCTTAACTCGAAACTTGACCATGGTTCACTTGGTGACCTTAACTTCACCCAAAATGTGCCACTAAGCAGGAGGAACCACATGGCAAAGCATACAAAGAACAACGTCAAGTGGAGAAAATAGGTGTGAGAAGTGATGTAAGAAAATGGAAGGCAATACAACAAGAAATTTTAAGGCCAGCAATCAACTTTTAAGTAGTGAGTCTATATATTGTGATATAAGAAATCATGACTGCTTGATTATACAAACGGTTAAAAAAAATCAAACATAACAAATAGCCATAATCTTTCTAAGAGGACAGAACTATATGAGTACTCTAAATTATTAAATCTTATCCTTAACAAGTCTTCATAAAAATCCAAGCACTTCATGTCTTTTCTAATCATCCTGTCACATCTTTTTGGACTTTCTATATGCTATATACATAGACAAAAATTTAAATTAACTACATTTTGGAACATTGACTTACATTTAGCATGGCCATGCAAACCCTTATGGTTTTCCCTGACTATGCTGCATCATCTTCTCATGTATGAACTCATTTCTAACTTATATGCCTTCTATATTCATTCATTTATCTCAACATTCTATCTTTACAATGCTCAAAGAAAAAAAAATCTATTTCAAGATTATTAAAAAATAAGCTAAAGAAAAAACCACCATTTTAAATGTTTACTTTAAGATAAATAATCATTTTCTATATTAACTTCATGTTGTTTAAGTTATCTTAGCAAGTTATGAATATAATAAAATCTTTATATTCTATAGCTAGGGGTAGCTTAGCAATGAAAGAACACAAATTTGAATTATTACAAAACTTCCCCTCCAATTCTTCTATTTCTATCTCATCACTTTACCTCCCCATAATTTATTGTTGGTTATATATTCAAGCTGTGTATAGCATGAGGTTAACATCATCCATAGACTTATCAAATATATCTCCTTGAGCCAATGACTAATAATGACATAACCAAGACCTATAATACAAAAATCGATGCAGCAAAGGTTCAATCTAGGCCTTGTATCTACAAGGCATGCAAGCACCCAACAATACAGAAAGAGGCCAACCTACACAAGCAACTTTATGGAAGCAAGCACACAATCAACAACATATATCATAACTATGGAATCAAAGAAAATTTCAACAAGTTAAACGATGTGCCTAGGTAAAAGCACAAGCAACAGATTTAGAAGATCAAAACACATGGTACATCACCCAAAAAACATATGGTGCACAAAGACTAACACATTGTGCACAACTAGAATATATGAGCATCTCTAAATTGATGCAGCAAACTTATGGTAACTTGGGACCAAGAAGTATATTCTATCCTACATACAATATACATAGTCTCCATTTGGTTCCCTTTATCCTAGACTACTTATGAACTCATAAGCCAAGAAATCTTATAAAGATAATTACAAGTTTAATGTTGACTTAATTAAAACTTGACCTATAACTTAACACACGTCTTCAAAATCCCTTCATGCATGCAAATACATTTTCAAAACAACATCACCAATGTTTGCCTAATTGATCCCAGTATATTTCTTTTCATAGAAGATTGAGCCCACATATTCCACAATACAAAGTTTTCAATTGGTAAAAATTTGTTTATTTAGATGCCATGCTTTGAGACCAAGATCTTTGCTTTTGCTTAACTATTTTGACCCTAGATCTTTTTATGTTTTGGCTAAGTCAACAATAACGGATATGAAAATTCACATAATACTTATTGTAGATGCAGATAAGAAAACAAGTACAACCTAATTGAAATTAAAGGTTTATGTATACTACTTTACAAATACATAAAAGGGCTAAGTGATGCTATTATACCTACTTCAAGCTCAGGCAAATAATTGGTTGGCCATATATTTGAACGGCAATAAGAAGGGTACCTAAAAAACATTCAAAAATTTTTGTGGAAGTATTAAGAAGACTAAAATATGACACCATGAGCCATTAAATTATTTAAATTAATAAAGCTAGACAACATAATTAGTAAAAGGGATGCATGAATTAATAAGTTTAACCAAAATCATTTCATTATGGTTCAACGTGCAAATCTAAACCACGTGAAAAAGTACCAATGTAAGAATACTACAAACTAGGAACAATGTTATATTTTGTATGCATTGTGCATGCACTCTCTAGACTAAATTCCTTAAGAGTACCACAAGTAGACATCATGATGAAGGATCACTATTGCAAAAGGGACAAAAATTCCTGATTAATCTTCTATTGGGAAGGTGCAAAAATTATCTTCTGTGTTTCTTTGGATGCACAGGCAGCATATCAAATCTAGGACACCCATAAACCAGATGGTTTGTGCATACCAGTATACAAAGAGAAAACTACAAGTTCATAAAGCAATAATTCTGCAGTGCTTACAGAAATTCATCCAATTTTACATAGACAAATGACTTGGTGTATTCAAATGCAGTAAGGGATAGTTATTACAAGTGGGAACATAAAATGTCTACCACTAGTCGAATAAAATATGAGATAGTAGAACGTGTTACAAGATTTAGCACTAGAGAAGAATTGCTGAAAAAAGGCTCTTTCAAAGAGAAAATTTAAAGAAATAGGCATAAGTAGCCAAAGAAGCAGTAACATCAGCAATATTAGAACCTCAAAACAGCAATATTGATGCTTGAAGTCAAAATTTGCTTTATTTGACTTGGTAATCTCAGTCTTTAAGACTAATTACCCATATTTTTTGAATATTTGGTATTATTTTATCATGACCTGAATGAGCATATTGTAGGTGCTGCATGATATCCACAAGATTTCAAAGAATTAAACCATGGTCCAAATGAAAAGCCATCAAAGTCCTAAAAAAACAATGAGAAAGGTGACATTAGTACTAGTGAAACCCACACCATGCTCCACTGAGGTTTTTTTCCTTGCAAAGGGATTTCTACATTAAATACGACTTACAATTCTTCTTTCCTCTATTAAATCTTCTCACTCCAAGCATCTCTCATTTACCGTACTCTCACAATATTCTATTGCTCCAGCTTTCAAATAAATCCCTAACATCCATCTTCCTGAACCAAATCAGGCATCAACATATGTGATAGATTTCCAATAGATATAACTTGGAAGATTTTAAAAAGGAAAATATTTACATTGCATACGTTGTAAAGAAAAAAGACTTTTTTAATATAATTAGACTTCATCATGGCACTGCTTAAGCCCTCATTTTTTTTTCATTAGCTATGAGAGCTATTATTAATCAAATTAAAGTGTCATTTATATATTCTTTCTGCTGATGATATTGTATTTTCATAACAAAATTAGGGAATGAGCTATGAATTAAGTTAGAGTTATGAAAAATGAAATTTGAATATATGAGGTTTTATTATAACAAACCTAAAATCGAATATATAGAATATAAACTTAATAAAAATAAAGAAAAAAAGATGAAGAGAATACAATTGGGACATAGAACAATAACGAATTAAAGATTTCAATAATCTATGTCTATAATCTATTATGATAAACCTAGATTGGATGACAATTATTGGATCTACAAAAGTTGAATAGACCAAGTTTGTCCCTTGCAAGCATGAAGGTTTGGCTCTATTAGGGCTTTTTCCATCCCCTATGAGGGTGGGGCAATTTTTGTTTTTCATGGCTATCCTTTAAGCCTCCTCTCACCCTTGTAAGACAACTTCCCTTAGCACTATCCCTATTTGGAGGCCTTGCTTTCCCTTTATTTTGCTTGTTTGTCCCACTTGCTCCTTTCCTCGTCACACTAAAGGAAGGCACAAGAGGAAATGACAACCATCAATCATCACTTTCTAGCTCTTCCAAGGAATATGAATGTGGCATAGTTTCTATGTAGGATATTGGAGATCTCAATGAACTAGGCTTACCTCATATTTATCATGAAATGGATGTTACTAGATGACAATTGATAGAGAACTCCTTAAGCAAAAGGGGAAGGAGCCCCTCCACGAAAAGTTGGATAAGCGATGCTCACCAACAGAATAGATAATCTTCCAGGGTGCTAGATAGCTTCGGTAGAGGTGATATAAGTTGCCCAATGTTGAACCGTGTAAAGGAAACTCTATTAATTCATTGCATGAGGCAAGTGAAGGTGTTCTTAATTCTTTCCATGCATGTGTCGATTTTTCAATGGATAAGAACTCAATTTCTTGCTCTACCATTTTTGCATACATCGAAGGAGAATGATGTAAGATTTGTAAGGTCTTCTACTCCTATGTGTAAGAATGAAAAGGTCAATGGTCATAAAAAGGGTAATATTTTTCCTGTAGTGCTAGTGGTTTCTACACTAGAGGATCTAACACGATATAATGGTGGATGCTCCGCTAAGAGATTTCTATAACGTCCATGGACAATGCCAACAATATTACACTGTAGCTGTGTGAAACAGTTATAGTAAAGCTTGAGAGAAGAGGCGTGCTGCTAGGGAATCAAGAGATGCATGTTTGTTGAGTTGCTGTTGGTTTGAACTGCTGTAAGCTTGTGAAAAGCTACAGCTAGAGGAAAAAGAAAGGTGCTTATTCAGGCAGCATAGGAAGAAATCAGAAAGGAGCAGGGCAGCTACAGCAGTGAAGCTTGCTAAAATCTTGAGAAAAAGTGTTGAAAGCATGGAAGCAACCGTTTTGAGTAGAAGGCAAGGAAGGTTTTCAGCAGAAGGCAGCTTGATGCTGCAGTGAAAGGCTTCCTGGAAGAGTTATTCCCACTGCGGCAAGGGAAACAAAGAGAAATCATTCATTGTAGCAAGGGCCATTGAGGATAGCGCTTGGCTGCAGACATCATCAATAGTCATCCAGGCAAATTTAAAAAAAACGATCTAGTCACTTCTTCTTCATGATTTTCTTGTATTTGAGGCTACTATAGGATAATCCCAATCACGGTCTCCAAAAATGTTCAGTTGTTGCTATTGTCAATTGAGAAGATTGAAGTATTGAATCATAAATAAGCCTCCTTCCTTGAAGTTGGCCATGGAAAATACTATCAATATTGAATGATTCTGATGTATTTTAAATATGAGAGCATACCTCCTTGGCAGCAACCTAGATTGCATTAGCCTTTTTTTAAAGGAGAAAATTCTCCATAATTTCAATGGTCATGAAATTAATTAACCATTACATAACCATATTGTTTTTTTTTATTCCTAAATGTGAAACTTGACAATTTCTTCCTTTTTCTCGATTGCAACTATGGTGAGATGGTCATCTTTTCCTAACATCATAATGGATTGAGACCATTGAAGATAGTTTTGTCTATTCTATTTGTGACTAGTAAGGCTGAAGGGCAAGCTTTCTATAGTACTATCATTATTGCTTGGAGTTACAGCCTCTGGAAGGACAATGCTCTTCCCAGTAACCATGAATGCATACCAAGAGGGCTATACAATCGATGCCATACAGACATGCATTGAAGGCAACAAATGGATAGAAGTAAAAGAATGAGATTCAACAATTAGAAGATGCCAACTCTAGAATACTTGGGCTCTGTTTCCTGTGTTCATAGCCATTGAAAGTGTCCGCACAATCAAGTTTACTCATGTACTTAGAGAAGAGAATTGTACAACAAACTAGCTCACTAACTATATTTCTATAAAAGATCGTATGTGGGTTAGGGATATACCTCTTTTCATTGAGTTCTCTTACATCTTGAAGTAAGATGTATAGATAATCCACCATGATTTCGTAATAACATTTATGGCCTCTCCAGAAAAAAAAAATGGTTTTGTATTAGCTTTGAAACTATTTCTCTCGTCTCCAAAACAATTTTAGGCATGGATAAGAATAGTTGTAAGTGTGATTGGAATAAGGTAGTCAAGGATGGACAAAGATCAGTTTGAATATCTGATATGTCAGTTCTAGGTGTCTAGCATCACATGAGGAATCCTGCTAGATACAGTAGGAAACTCCGTGAGCAGTTTTGGACAAAAATTGAGAGAAATATATGTTTTGAAGGCTAAAAATTCTGGCAACTTAGCAAATTTTGGAAGTGGCATGGCAGCAAGGCTGTAGAATAAAGTACTAAAATCAATCTGCATGTTAGCCATGACCTCACTGGAGGACAAAAAAAAACTCTTTCCATCAGTAAAGGCAGTGGAAGATGTTTGAGGGCTTATGTCAAGGGATTAGGTTGTTAGTTTGCATCAATTTTATCAAGAAGAGAATGACAGCATTGACAGGAGGCACAGTGGGCACTTAACGCCAGGATTTCAACATGATCCACCACAAAATTTCAGATTAGCTTCAAAAATGTTTACAGAGAGTTCCTTAAGATTGATATTGAATAAGTTTATACTTCAAGTTGCTTATATGAACACGAGAAATCATAAAGTAACTGCTAAGAAATGACCCAAAAGACGAGGCAAGGACTACTAAGGGCATTTTTCAGTGTAATGCAGACTATTTACTAAAACATAGTAAAAGTCAAGGGTAATGAAATTAATTCTAAGACGAGGAATGTTGGTAAAAACAAGATCCTGGTGCTACTGCATAAATATGGGCAACAGCAAGCATTCAAAAAGATCAAGGGCATCAGATGCAAGAGAATATACCTTTTCACAGCAGAGACATCTGAAGTGGGGACATCAAAAATTGGATTAGCATAAAAAGATCCTTTATAAATATCTGTATGAAAGCACAAAGCAAAAAAGGTCTACTATCAACACCATCTCAATGTATTAACAATGTAAAAAAAAAAAAAGTTATATCATATATTCATGTCATGATCCAAGTAAATGAACTGAACAAACAAATATATGCCAGAGATGAACAAGTACAAGAGGAATAAATTATATAGAAGGATAGTGCAGAAATTAAAAAATCAATAATGAAACTAAGGCCCGACTACTGACATGAGTTTTATTTTACATGATTGCCTACCAATCCACATTCCCTTTTAATAGATATATAGCTAGTTTATAGAGATAAAAGTTTCCCACACAATTGTTTTAAGCAAATATAACTCCCAAATTTTATACAAAAGATTCATATTTTTAACCTAAAATAAGCATCTTGAAAATTACCATTCTAATAGACACAAGCACAACGCAATTTAACCACAATTAAATAACAATATGCATATGAAACCACAGTTCTTAAGAAATTGAGCCCATAAAAGTTGATAGTTTCATCACCAAACACATATTTAAGATGTTCAATCTCATTTTCTGCCAACTGCATTGTGACACGAAAATTTCCTTATAAGAGGCATTGCATACCTTGCTCATCAAATTGGTTCCAAGACTTGGCATCTCTTTATCATTGTATATAATAGTACTCTTTTTGGTATCTTAAGATCTATAAAAGATGATTCCCTACACTTCGACTGATTGGAACTTTCCATATGGTGCTTTCCTAAGTAACATACAAAGGATGTGTGTCCTCTTATTCGAAGAGCTTCCTAAGAGCTATTATTTAAGTGCTTTGATTTAGTTTTGATATATTTAATGTTTCTAATAAGACTAAACGAAGTGTTAAGGCCAATGTCAAGTAATAGAGAACAGCCATAAAATCTAAAGGGGTTTTACTTAATAGATCTAAATTTAAGTATACAAAGAATAATAGAGTTCCAATATTTGTGCGGTAGCAATTAGTTAAAAAGTTATAAGGAAGAAGGGTATTGGGACATAAATGCACAAGTTCCTACACTAATCAAGCGCATCAAAGTTTACATTTATCCTCAATAATCTCTAAAAAAAGTCATTAAGAGATTGAGTATAGTCCTACACAATTATTGAAGTAGTACCATTAAATGAGCATACAATGAAAGCACTTCATTTACTAAACCTCACCACAATGTTCCATTATGTTTACAAGAAACGTATAGCTATTGATCATAATAGAGAGATTGAAGAACTTAAAAAACTTCCATAAAGAATTTTTTCTTAGATTACACGTAAAAGGATTCTCTTTGTCGAAACCAATAACGACACAATTCTATCTGATAAGGCTTTGACATTGTCAGACTTTTCTAATTATCACCTTACTCTAGTTAGAATGGTCAAAGATCTCCGAATTCGTTTATACAAGTATAAAGAGAAAAAAAAAATTTTACAGAACTAAGCGTTAATATTTATTGTCCTTTATTAGTGTTTCGATAGATTGTTTATTCTAGTTGTTAAAACTTTAATTTTTTGGCGCATTATGCATTAAACCCCATGTACTCAATTAGATGCAAAATAAAACTAAACTTTTAGATAAAAAACATTCATAAACCTATACCCAAATATACATAAATACTTATACATATATAAGTATAAATATATGTACATGATTATCAACATTTTTCTCACCTATGCAAAAAATGAACCTAAGTAACAAACTTGGATAGGTTCTGTGATTTACATGTTTTGTGTTGGTATATAAGAAGTCATGGGATAGCTTTTTACTATCAAACAAATTTTGACAAAATTTACCTTTGATATATTGGCCAGCCACCATGTCAAACCAAGGACAGTCTTGACTCCGAAATTTTATGCACAGCTGATGGTCAAGCCAATGTAAGGACATGATCTTCAATCATATACTCAAACCACTAAACTGGTTTAGGCTTATCTAATTATTCTATAGTTTAATGTCTCGGTATAAAGCAAACGATGATAATCTTTGTATGATGCATGTAAGTGACTACAAACAAATTTGACTAAGCTGATACAAGCAGCACTTACCTGGTTTACCAGATTCAAGCTTTTCCTTTCCATGGCTCCATCCAATGTTATACCTGCAAGATCGAAGAAATATAAGCTTTGGGTAACATGTACTAAAAGAGTAAAAAAAAACTAGAAATGGTATTTATATCCTTGTTTGAACTACTATTGTGCCAAAATTGTTCAAATATCATGAAAAAAAATTGGTATAGTAAATCCTAATTTTGTTTACTCAACCAGAGTAACGTGAGTAAAAAAAAGTATATGAAATGGCAGCAAAAACAGCTGCTGCTGCTTTCAATAAAAAAATTATTGCTGTAGCTTTACTAGTTTAAACACTTTCAAGGACACTGTCATTGGATGGGAATTTCTTCTGGCAACATTTGTTTGATTTCTAATATATATTATGAAATAAAGCTACGACTTAATTTACAAGGATAAGAAAATAAGCTGTAATTGGTTAAGATTATGCATCAACAATATGAGAGTTTCTATAGCACCTGCTCAGTCATTACATCAGATTTTCAGAAAAACAAAACAGAAAAAAATACACCAAATTATGCTTCAAACTAATTTGTCTAAAAGAGAGATTAAATTGAATACAAGAGAAGACCTCAACAAATTAATAAGGTAATTGTTCAAAAACATTAAGTTGCAATTTTTTTTGTATTTTACTTTAAACCTTTTATTGAAGTTTATAAAGTTTGCAAGTCTAAATATGACTACTAAATCTACTATGATACCTGCTCTCAGGATCTTCAAGCATACTTTTCACATCATTTGGAAGGCTGGCAATTCTGGATCAAACACAAGTTCTTTGGTTACATACTCTAGGTAAACCATTAGAGGATATAAAAAAAGTAGGTACAAGAACGGTAGAGAATTTTTTGCCTTGGTGATAAATTTAGGAGAGTTTGACGCAAACTAGAAAATCCAGGCACCTGCAGTTTAAAACAACTGCCATATGACAACAATAAACAACAAAGACTTCTTTAAATCATAAAGAACAGATTACAAATACATGCCCAGATAAAGAGCACAGCTTTTAAAAAGCAACAAAAACAAGGACCCGAATACCCAACCAGAAGCTACAAAAATAAATCAGAAAAACTATAACAGTTTAGCAAAACAGAAAGTGATCAATGATAGCTCATGTATCAAAAGGTTCTACAAAACTTTAAGAATGCAATTCAACAACTAAGGATATCCACATTGACTATGCCACTAGGCATAGTTCTTTACACATTATGAAATTCCAAGAAAATTTTAACACCTACTAGCTCCATCAACAAAGGCTGTGGAGAAGTTGTGACTAAGGATTTTAATCAACTTTTAACCATAGACTATTCAAGTTTTACCTTTAACTTATTTCAAAAAAAAAATACCAATTCTATACTATCACTAATATAAAACTAATAATATGCTATAGTAAATAGAAGTTATAATAATTAAATTTTTATTGCATTACTTAGAAAATACTTCATAAATTATAGACCTATATTCTATTATGCCTTTGATCATTATATCATTTATTTGATGACAACAAAATTATTGTATTAATTTTATTAATAATTTTCTTAAATGCCTTTCAGATTATATATCTCAAGATCAAATAGAAATTAATCAATTAGAAAATCTGATCAAATATTTCATGAAGCAAACCTCATGCAACGATATGTCAAAGAGTGTTATTAACTTTACTCAAGGTTGGCTTAACTTCATGTAGCATTTGTGTCGGCTATTAGTAGAGTGGTCATACATCCGAAGCTCATCATCTACTCTATATTTGAGTTAGAATTATTAAATCTATCACTTAATATTAATATGACACAATTAGAATTGTATTGCATACTTTAACTCATGCATTCACCTATTAAATATGATCTTGAGTTATTAAAATCTCTAAAACTATGCTAGAATCTTATTTATTTATTTACAAGTTGTTATAAGTTTAATTCAAGTCTTTAATTAGGAAAACCTAGTTGAAAAATTGCTTTAAACATGTTTAATTGTCTTGTTTTTTTAGCTATTGGTTATATAGTATGATGTCCAATATCATATCGGACAATCCGCACTTTGGCTTATTCTCAACTGTAATCTGAAATCGTCATAGCCTCATAAGATGCAATTTCTTCATCGTATAACAGGAACCACCGACTCGACAATCTACAAGAATCCTGAAACAAGTCATACAAAGAATCGGTCTCTTAGTGAAAATATGCATCGTACAGTAGCGATCTACCTTCGAACTAGCACAACCAATCTAAGAAATTAGACACATTTCAAGACAACCAAAATTTTGGATTAATTTCTGTCATACCTATATGATACCTATGTCATACCAACACGATTTAAACTTATCCAAGAGTCTATTTTAAAGGCTTAACCATTTATTTATTGTAAGCTTCTCATATAATATATTGTATTGTACAATCTGCATCATACAATATTTTTTCAAAATCTCAAAATTTGGTCATGCAAGATTTTATTCTATTCGTACTTACAATGTTTCATCGTATAAGTACAATTCATATGCACTAACAAAAATAAACTAATCAAACAAGCGCATTATCAGGAATGATTATTGTATGAACCTTTCCAGGAATAGGTTTTTAGCTGTTACAACTCATTTGATCAATCATGTCTCCTTATGTGATACAAATAGAAGTGTTAAAAGAGAATAAGCTAATAAATCAATTGCTAAATCATTTTAGAAGTGAACCAAAGTTAATAACCATAGGTTAAGCTTCAAAGTGAGGAACTTCTTATTCTTACTACATTAGTCCAAGTTTATTTGCATCATATTTTAGCTATTGTACCTAAGAGCTTAGTATTTTGATTGATAATATCCTTCCAACTCATTTTAATATTATGTCATATTATTTTTTCAAGTATATAATATAAGATCTTGTATGAATTGCTTTGTACAAGTGTTATAATATTATTTTAACAGCATTTATGCTCTTTTGAGTTAGGTTGTCCCTTACCTGGCTACGACAAAAAAAAATGGATTTGTATTAAATTGATCACTTACTTGGTTATGGCAAAAATGGGGGTTGTATTAGGTTTACCCTACCTAGTTACAACAAAACGGAAGTGATTTTCTTGGAAATCTAACTATTTAACACATGGTAGATGCATGCAAAGATTTTATCGAACCTCCTAAAAATCTCAAGTGTTCTTTTACCTTAGTTTATTTGTTTTTATTGATACTTATCATATTTTTGCACACAAAGACTTAAAATCTAAACAACATTTCTAAAACTTGCTTAGAAAAGTCATAACCATTAAAAGCAATAAAGAGAATCAAAAGAAATTCGTTGTAAAGTTATTCAAATAAATTAAATTGTATTTGTGAAAGCAAATATCTCACTTTGCATGTTTGAAAAAAAAGAATTTCCATTATGATATTATTTAAGTTGGGAGAATTCATCTGAGAAAAAAAGGATCCCTATTACTATTGTCTTGTGATTGAGATATATATTATTTTAATTTCTCCCTTACATAAGGATTCTTCAAAGTTAAATAAGTTTTTCTTAAAACTAACTTGTTTAAGGCAAATTGTGTTCTTTATTATTCCTGCATTCTCATAGAAAGCTTTCAAAAACTAATTAATTATTTCTACAAGTAATTTGCAATAACATTTGTAATATTATTAAGACAGTGTTTTAATCATTCTAAAGATTTGAAGTGATTTAGTTATGATTTTAGAAATTTATTATAATTATTTTAAAGTTATTGAAGTAACTTGTTCAGTTTTAAAAAAAATCATAATTTAGACTTTACTTGTATAATAAATTCGGGTTGTAAAGACTAAAAAATTCTATTGATTATTAATCTTATATTTCAAATTGAATTAATTTTTTATTTACACAATTTACAACCCTCTTGTAGATATCACTTATCACACTTTTCCAATACATTCAACCTTCTCCAAAAACAATTAGCTTTATTTTTTCCCTATTATCCTTTTTTGGAGCTCCATTAGAATCGAATATTCAACAAAATTAACCTTTAACAAACTCTAATTGTGCAGTGAGGTCAAATAAAAATAAATCATTCTTATCTGACATGAAATATTTCTTTCTTCTTGATAAAAACCACAAGTTAAATCATCAAAGTATCATTTTAAATAGATTTTTTGCTTACCAAATTTTTATAAACATCCTTACAAAAGTGCTGACAGGCTAACAACCTAACAACAAATCAATACGATTTTTATAATTTTTTTTATTCATTAATGTTATCACATATCATTTAGTTTCTTAGAGATACAAGAGAGGCATTAAAAAACCTCATGAGAAAGATGGTTGGCAGGGCAACATAGCATAGAATATTTTGGTCTCCCTCAAAAAAGGATTCCCTAATTCAAATGCAAAACTTCTTAGATCAAACGTCACTTAACTGCAAAATAGATATCTCACCAAAACATTTGGTTATTTCCAATCCCTAAACTATTAACAACTTACAAGCAAGAGTTGGCAAAAAAAAACAAAAAGTTAATTATTGATTTGTTAGGGCATGATGACTAGAGGGATAGATTGAGCATCCTACTTGAAGTTGGATCCTTTGGGACTACTAAGAAAGGAATATGAATATATTAGGGAGCCTCATCAACCTCCTGAGGAATGACTAATATGCTTTTTATAGAAAAGATGACAAAATGACATGGTGACAATAGCCAACTTTGGCTAAAGAATACTTCACATCAAGATATTAGAAAGAACTTGAAATTAAGAGGGACGACAAGATCACCCTCAACATCAATTGTGGAGAACTTTGGTCAAGGATCAATAGTTAAAGAGGAAGGCAAAGAAGAGAAACCAAAACTACCAAAGATTAGAAAACAAAGATCCATTAAACCCAAAGCTCTAAGTGTTGTCCACATTGGTAATAGTAGGGAGTAAGGAGTTAGGTACCTCCAGTAATCAACAAAGGTCATTGCTAACAAAAGGATTTTGGGGTAGGAACAAGAGTTAGAAGTATCTCTGAATAAGATACCTTTAATATAATGAAGAAAAGATAATCTCTTCAATGATTTCAAGATGTGTTCCTTGGAGGGGTCTACTACCTATGGTAAGACTAAAGCTTTGATTGTTGCTTCCATTCATTGCATCTCAATCAAAGTTCTAGAAACTTAAAAAATTATGTCATTTCTATGCTATGAATCTTGCAAACCAATTCATTAATGTCATTTGTTGTGTTGTGAACAAGTTCTGCCTTTGAATTTACATAGTTGTTGATCTTATCCTCAAACTTCATCCAAACCCATTCATTATGCCTAATATCTTATGAACTTGATGCAATAATATTTATTGGCATCAATTTTATGAAAAACATTGAATTTGCCAATAATTTTGCTAAATTTAATCTTATTCTATGATCTTTATAGAACTAGTGTATTCATCGATTTTATGAAAAAAATTGAATTTGCCAATAATTTTGCTAAACATCAATAAGAATTCTTTTTTCTGCATTGAACCTTGAGAGAGTTCCAATTAAACTTTTGATCCTACTCCATAAGTATCATTGTCACTTTCCCCTAGACTCAGCCGAGGATGTGGACTTATGGTTGGAAAGTAACAAAGTAATGAAGCTGGAAAAAGTAACATAGTAGAACCTTTTTAAAAATGAAAACAAAAAAATAGATGATTATATCTTCAAGAAAAAGGAACATGGATGGAACTAAATCCCCATGCTACATTTTGGCATAGGATATAGCCCGGTGCTATTGCTGCCACAGGGAAAGCCAGAGTGATCTAATGTACGCAGTCTTAAAACTACGTTTTCGTTAAGAATCTATTTTCATAACCCTAACCCATTACATTTAAGTCACATTACAACAACTTCAACATGGTACAAAAACTCCACTTCATATTGACATAACATGCAAACCAAATGGACATGGCTGCATGCTAAACAAAAAAGACTTGAAGCGCATGAATGAATGAAAATGCAAAGCGTACAACAAAAGCTTATTCTGAAAATTTGCATGGAATCTAGCAAATCTCATAAAGGAAATACTGTGAACTGTTCGCAACTCTGTCGAATGTTCACTGAGGCGTGAGGAGAGGGATACAATTGGTGACAGGTTATTATCGTAACTTTCGGATAAGCAAAGAAGGTGACATACGTACTTGTGAAACGGATAAGATTCCCAAGCCATTGGGTCCAAAACCTTCTTCAATTTTGGATGATAAATCTTTGCGCTTGTCCTGATTAGTAGTAAAGCGCACATATTTACAGATAAACAGTAAAGTGGCAAGACAGTAAGTCTAACGTTTTTCTATAACAAACTAAACCTTTAGTTCGGTGTACGAGATTTGTATGGTTCGAACTGTTCGGAAGGGGCTTTCCGCCTCGGGGGAATTCGTCTTGTTGCACTGAACACGGCTTAGTAGCTGACGCCTAGCAATTAAGCGCGCCGATGGTCGCACGGAGAAAGAGACGACGTCAAGTGAGCGATTCATTTGAGCAAAGTGTGCCGATCACTGCTTCTCTCCTACGCAAATTTAAAAGAGAAGTTCAATTTGGCGGTTCTTTCGTAATAAGCGTGTATTAACACATCAAAACGACTTCTAAACATCATGCTTCATAGGTCTAAATTAGTTAAAAATTAAAACTTTCCGAAAAAGAAAACAGAAAATAAAATTGTTGCCCAGAACTCGAGACGAGCTTCATCGATTTTAGGGCCCATTTAAATTTATTATGAAATTTTAAAATATAAAGATTAAATTAAAAATTAATTAATAAGGCGACTGTTAATATACATCGTCCAAACGTTTAAATCCTATGCCTTCAAATATAAACTGAATAAAAAAAAATTTAAAAATGTCATAATATGCACAAAATGTTACTATGTAAAAGTACTTAACTACTAATAGATAATTGATACTTTCTTGAAAGTCCACCCAATAGGAAAGTATGGCCATTAATCACCCTAATTCAATTAACTCATTAATAATTGGGTTAACAGGATGATGATTAATTTTGTAACTATATGAATTATGCATAATTAAGCATGAGCAAGTTTACAAACATCAGAATATGCACAATATCTTATTGTATAAATATAGAAAATTATTGACAAACTTAGGCTTTAATCTTTCATTGTATGACAAAACATATGAATTTAAAATCTCACTATTGTGACATTTTTATTATTAAAATAATAAATATTTAATTAACATATGAATACACAAATATAATTGTATAAACATGAAATATGATACTAGATTGTATATAGTATATTGTAAAAATAAATGTACAAACTTATTTAAGACAAGAATCCATAGTTAAAATGAGTATAAAGTTATTCTTGAATTATTATAAATATACAAGAACATTTAAATGTGTTGCAAATTAATTTTTAGATTTTAAATCCAAGTTTTAGTTTTAAAAATATTCAAGATTTAAGAAACTATATTGATCTAACTGATTATGGCCAATGATAAAAGAAGAGTGTGACCAATTTATCATAGTAATTTACTTAACCTATTAATAATTGACGTAACAAAGTAGGGATTACGATTTTACAACCATATTTTTAATTTGAAAATACACCAAATTTAAAAAAAAATCTGAATCATAATATACACAACATCTTATTATATAGAAATATGTAACTAATGATAAAGTTAGACAATTGATACTTTTGTGAAAATCTATATAATGAAAAAGTATAGTCATTAATCATTTAATTCATTGATTTAGGTTAATAGAATAAAAATTATTATTTAACAACTATAATTTTAACAAAATATGAATCATGCATAATTGAAGATGCAACAAGTTTAAAAACATCATACTATACATAATATATTGTTACACAGAAATACGTAACAACTTACAAATTTAGGTCATTTATCTTATCATAAAAAGAAAATTCATATAAATTTAAAATCTTATTATTGAAACTTTTTTATCATTAAAATAATAGACATTTTATTATAAGAGTATACAATAGAATACCTTAACACAGTTGGTTGAATATGAATGTGGCATTAGATTGTGTGTAGTATATTATGAAAACAAATGTACAAACTATTTTATGACAAAAATCCATAATTAAAATGAGTAGAAAGTTGGCCTCACATTATGATAAAAATGTAGAAAAACATATAACTGTGTTACAAATTAGATTTTTACACTTCAAATTTAAATTTTAGTTTAAAAAATATTCAAGATTTGAAGTATGTTGATTTAGCCAATTATGGCCAAAGGAACATCAACTATGAACCAAACTCAACAAAGGGTTTAATGGAGGTGTGAAAGGAATTCAACTTTTATACCAAACATCAATAGAGAGGTATAGGAACAAGAAATTCACAAACGACTATGAGGGCAACGAGAGGCTTGGGAGACACATCTATGGACTATGTGACGCAAATCAAGTCTTGACAATGCTAATTAGGGTTAAGGATTGGTGGTGAGTTACAAAGCTTAATAACCACAAGGAAGATGGCATTAGTGCTTGCACAATTGATTGGAAGTGCATGGGCATCTAGATTGGTAAATAAGACCTTAGTTATTTGTAAGGCTTGAAGGGGTTATTAATGGAGATTGATAATGGAAACTAAGAATCACAACTATAAGACCTCAAAAAAAATGGAGACAAGAATGCATGGTTCACAAAGGGGTGATGTTCGAGCAACAATAAGGGGAAGCATCATGTTTTGGAGTAGTGGCACATGAAGGTAACTAACACAAATAGGTAGTCAAGATAGCAATTCGAGATTTGAGTGGTGAATCTCAATTGGCTCCATTGATAGCGAAGAACGTGATGCACCAGCCAAAAAAACGAAGAGGCTACCAATAGTATAAGTAATAATAAACAACCATAAGATAGAAGGCAATGGCATGTAGGCACCTGACATAGTGATCATTGCCAAAGATCAATGCACATGATTAAGTGACAATGGAAACTAAAGAGGAGTAAGGTGGATCTTGTTGCTAGAGCAATAACGATAATGCAAGATAAATTCAAATTGTATGATGGTTAGGACAGGATACCAATCTATGTCTTCATTGAGGAAACTTCTTATATAGCATGTATCTCACAAAAATTTCTTAATTAAAATGACTACATACCAAAACTCTTAATTTTCATCTCATGATATGGCTTAAATGAAGTATAAGGAAATCCCTAATGAAAATGAAAAGAAAAAATTATCTTTAAATCTAAAAACTAATAAAATAATAAAAATATAATAAGAAAGAGTAGGTGAACAAAAAATAATAAAGAATAATATTTAGTTTTATGAATAGTTAGTAGAACTCATTAACACAAAAAACTCAATAAAATATTTTTAGCCCTTTTTAGGACTTTGTTTATGATCAAGTCCATGGTTTATGATGAACTTGAACTTCATGCATCCTATGATCTATTTGATGTGCTATATTAATGTGACTTTGTGTGATCTTAATATGAATTACTAAATATAACTTTTCAAATCCAAATAAAGATGTAGTATACATTAATAACTAATTATTGATCTAGTCGATCATGGCCAAAAAGATCATCAACTAAAAACCTGACTCAACCAAGGGTGTGACGAAGGTGTGCAAGGACAAATTCAATTTTAATATCAAATGTTAATGGAGAGGTGTAAGAATAGGACATCTTTGATGATTCATGCTTAACTACTAAGAAGGGTGTTAGGCAATAGATATTTGTTATGAAAACATATAAGAAACAAGTATGAGGGTAAGGACTAGCTTAAGTGACATTATTATGGACTAGCGGTGAGGATCGAGTGCTTGTACAATTGATTGAAATCACATAGGCATCGATATGAGTTGGTAAGATACGAGTTATCAAGAATGTTAAAGTAGAGGTTGCTTATGGGGTTTGATAATGGCAACAAGGCATTAAGATTATAAAGATCTTGTACATAATCGAGAAGAGAATGCATGGCTCGTAAAGGGGACTCAGGTGAATTTTAAGCAACAATGAGCTAGAGCATGGTGATTTATAGTGGTGGTGTGTGAGGGTTGCAAACAAAAATAGGCCTTCAAGATGACAGTGCCAACTAATAAAAAAATGAGACTAATAATGCTAGAAGTGCAATTAACAGCCATACATTGGGATCTAGGGCCATGGGGGCATCTAGAATTAGAGATCAATAGCAAAGAGTAGAATATGATGGATCAATAGTGAAGCACATGATTGTGTGACAATGGAAACTATAGTAGTAGAAAGTGAATCCCATGAATAAATCGATAGTAGCAAAGTGAGATAGTAGATTATAATGTGCTTAAGAATAAAGACTAGTTTAAGCATTCATTGAAGAAATCTCTTATACAACAAACATCTCACAAAATCTTCTTAAAAAAAGTGACAATATACCAAAAGTACCAAATTTTAGTCCATCATATAGTTGAAATAATATACATGATGGAAATCTTTTAGAAAAATTTAAAGGTTAAACTGTATCTCAATATAAAAGCTAATATAACAACAAAAGAAAATAATGAAAACAAACAAGTGCATAGAAACAAAATAAGGAATAATATTAAGCTTTATGAATGGCTTATTACATCTCATTAACATAAAAACTCAATAAAACATATTTTTTAGTCCTTTTTAGTTTTTTTTTATGATCTTTTCCATGATTTGTGATGAACTTGAACCTTCTCAATCCTTGGTTTTATTGGAACTATTTGATGTGTTGCATCAAAATGACTTGGTGTGATATTAACATGAAATACCTAAATATAATTTTTCATATCCAAATAAAGGTTAAGTATACAACAATGATATCTAATATTTGATATAGTTAATTATGGCAAAAAATCATCAATTATGAACCTAATTCAACAAAGGGTGTAATGGAGGTGTGCAATGACAAATTTGACTGTATCACCAAATGTTAATGGAGAGGTGTAGGAATAAGAAATTCATGACAACTCATGCTCCATTTCTTAGAAGGGTTGTAGGCAATTAACATTAGATATAAAAGCATAAAATAAATGACTATTAGGGCAAGTAGAGGTTGGAGAGACACTAATACAAACTTGATAGTATTAATCAAGTCTTAATGACACCAATTGGGGTTAAGGATTAGCGATGGTTGACAAAGCTTGACAACCACAAGGAAGATGGTGCAAGCACTCAGAAATTTTGGATTTTATCGACTTTAAGATGGGTAGATAAAAACTAGATTATTAGAAAGGTTTGGCAAGGTTCACTGGTAAGGTTTGATGTGGCAAAGAGGTGTCATTATTGTAGCACATCAAATTTAATCAATATAATAATGTGTAGTTCATAATGGGTTTGCAAGTGAAATTTAAGTAATCATAAAAGAGATCATTATGATATAGAGTGATAGTGCACAAAGATAGCTAACATTAATAGGTTCTTAAAATGGCAATTCAAGATATATGAGGCAAATATCAGTTGTATTCATGTGATGGCTTACAAAGCACTTGAACCTTTTTGTATCATAAACTCTATTGAATCTAATGTGTTCCACAAGTTGACTTGGTGTGACCTTCAGATTAGTTATATAAATATAATTTTTTAAATGAAAATAAAAATAAAGTATGCAACAATGATAGCTAATTGAGCTAAATATCATAAAAGAACTACCTATAAGTCCACGTAAGAATGCCAATATGTTACATCAAAGATACATTAAGCACATATATACCCTAATTGATTATTATAACTATTACTTAGTCTAGTATCTCTCTTATTTTTTACTATTTATAAGATTTTTTAGCTCAATGATTTGTAGAATCTTTTATGCCAATTCTTTATAAAATAAAGATCTTGTGACTTGATGCTTTATAGGGTCTTTTTGGTGGCCATGTGTTTGTAATGCCTTTTAGTCCAATATGGGATTTTAGCTACTCTTTTTTACAAAAGATATTTTAATATTTTGTTTAACTTTTTGGTTGAGTATAAATATAAACCCATATTTAAATCAAGCCATCTAAATATTTATTGTATACTTTCTTTATTATTACCTTACATAAAGTACTTTAAAATATAATAAGATTTTCTAAAATAACTTTATGAGAGTAATTAAGAAACTTAAAAGACTTTTGTTGTGTTCTTATTAATACTTATTGAGATTAAAGTTTTCACAATTCATCAACCCTCTTATTTTTATATCTAGCATTTTCATTCCTTAATAATGGTATCAGAGCATTGTTATTTTTATTGATAAACATCTATAGAAATGATCCTTATTAGGTATCACATAATAACTATTAAGCATGTCATTTTGAAAGAATGGGCTTTCTCCTTCTACCACCCTTGTTTAAATAGGATTTTTAATCATTATTAGAAGGACTGAATATGTACATCTATTGATCTTAAAGTTTGGGATATTTTCAAAATTGGTTTTGAGCTTTTCACTAAAAAGGTAGATAATGAGTTGGTTAAAAAGCCTTTGAGTTAACTCACTTTACAAGAAAAACATAAAATTAAACTCAAGGCCAAGGTTTTGAATATCCTTCATTATGGTTACTTGGACACCAAATTTAATTGGGTAATGAACCTTAAAATCACCTATAAGATTTGGGTAAAGCTTGAGGTTGCTGATGAAGGAATTAACCATGAAGAGTCAAAAATTAATTTGCTTATACATGACTATGATCTTTTTTTTAATAATTGATGAAGAACTTATTAAGAATATACTTATTAAATTTACTAAAATTATGAATGGACTTTAAATATTGGGAGAGTTTTTACTAACATAGAATAGGTAAGTAAAATTTTTCAAGTTTCTTAAGAAGTTTGATACTTTGTCAACTACAATCAAAGCTTCAAAACATATGGTTCATCTCTTATTGGATGAATTACTTGAAAACCACTATGAACTATGATAAGTGAGATAATTTCAAAAGTTTTTATAACATGATTATAATTATCATATAATATGTTCAATATAAATACATTAAATATTTAATTAATAAATAGGTCATAATATCTCTAGATTTTTGTATAATATAATTACTTTTATATCATAATATAATTAATTGTTTGGGATATGTTTTTCTATGTTGAAATCAACCTAAGAAATTCGTATGGTATGCTTTTTTATATGAACCTAAGAAATCAACATTAGGAGTAGTATATATTGATGATTGGCATATAATATGAATATCTAAATGATTGTGAGTAATAATTTATTTGATCGAATTTCAAAAAATATTAAAATAATCATTAGAGTTATTAAATGTGTTTAAAACTATTGAAGAGCTCTTTAAAAATTATATAAAGGGTTTCAAATATAACAAATAGGGTAATAAACATTTACATATCACTTCAAAGAATTCACACTTAAAGATCTTATATTTATTAAAGAAATAAGAGAGGAAACCATGGCTACAATAATTGTGCATAGTCTCAATCTTCCTTAGCCATTATTAAAGTTCATATTCTCTTAATAAGTTATAAATTATCTAAAAGTTATTTTATAATGTCTTAGTATGCCTTTTAATTAAATTGCTGGGTTATAAGACCTTTATTTTTGAATTTTTGTATTATAATTTTTGTTCTTTTGTTAAGACTTTGGATTTTGTTTTTACTTAGTCTTTTGTTAATTATAAGATATTTTGGCTTGGTGATTTGTAAAATCTTTTGAGTCAATGTTTTGCAAAGTTTTTTGACACTAAGTGTAGTGTTATTTAAGTCAATGCTTTATAAAGTCTTTTATCTTTATGTGTAAGGATGATGTTTGTAAGATTTTTTTGGCCCAATCTAAGATCTTTTTTGCCCACTTTTGTAAGAGGTATTTTGGCATTATGCTTTGCCCGTTGGCCAATGGTGGATAGATTTGTTTTTAGATAAAACTTTCTAAACATTAATTATGTAATTTTTTTAATTACATCCCCACATAGTATTTCAAAAAATAATAAAAGTTTATAAAACAAGTTTATGAGTGAAATTAAGAAACTCAAAAAACTTTTACTCTATTTTTACTTGTGTTTATTGAGATTAAAAGTTTCATAATTCACTTCTTTCTCTCTTATATGGATATCTAGAATTGTTATTTTCTAACAAAATTATAATAAAAATAACAAAAAGAAAGAAAATAAGTGAGTGGTAATCTACATTTGTCTTGAAAAGTTTGAGGTGAGAAATAAATCAAGTAGAACTAAACATTGGGTGCTAGCCTATGCACTTGAGATAGAGAGGAAGAAAGGACATGAGAAGTGTTATGAGTAAATTGTAGAAAAGTATATACATATGAGAGTTTAAATTTTAGTTGAGTAAATTGTTAATAACTTAATAAGGTTGGTTTTACTTGAGGGATTGGTTTATATTGTTTGAATCACAACCACACCAAGTTTTAATCATAAGACTTTTTTCATATGCTACTAAGCATTACTTAATAATGCATGAAGATAACTCATTAAGAGTACATGAATACAAGATATATGATGACATGGTTTTCTCTTTGGCATTATCCAACAGCTTGCATATATGATTATTTGATGCTAGCATTTTGTATAGGGTTTAATGAGCATAGGTTTGAAGCTATGCTATGATGTGATATAAAATAATATGACTTGTTTCTATCACTTTACACAGGAGAATATGGATTTTGGAACTATACTAATATATATACATTATCAACTATGATGGATATATGGTGACGAGTAGATATTGCATTTTGCATGAGAAAATATATGTAATAGAGTTGGATGTTGGTAATATATAAAAAATAAAGCCCTTAATATAAGACATGAATAAGGAATAGACAAATAATAATTAGAAAAGAAAAATTACTATTATAATAATATTGAAATGGAATGGAATGCATATTTATGTATGTATATGCATGAAAAAAGACTAAGAAATCTTTATGCACAATTCTTACATGTTTTTACATCATTTCTATTATAGATTCCATGATATGATATTTTTCATTGGATATGATTATTTATATAAATTTCTTATTATACCATTTAAATGTTGGTATTTTTACTTACTGCTAAGCTTTTGAAAACTTGTTATTTACTTCATCACAAGTTGTGATACTAATATAGATTAAGATAGGGAATAAAGTAGAATGTGATAGAAGATGGTTAAATTAGAGTTTTGTGACATTAGGAAAAGATGAGTTGAATTTTTCTTTTAGTTATGAGATGTGATATATTTGCATTATTTCTATTAAAGTTTTGTATAAGACATATTTATATATATTTTATAGTAAAAATATATAGATGGATAACATATATAATTATTTTAATTAGATGTTTAAAATATAGAAAAAAGAGGTTTATTATCATCCTCATTAGGAAGAAAAACTATTCATATTTTAATATAATTTATATATTAATCCTAATTTTAATGGTATTTTATGTATTATCAATTGTAGGGCCAAGTGTAGTATGAGTGTTACCTAAGAAAAAGTTGGAAAGGGATAAGAGATTTTATGGGTGTCAACACTAATAATTAAATATGCATTTACACAAATACTTATAATTAGGTGCTATTATCTATTGAATACTAATGTATTGATAGAGTTTAGGTCTTACTTTATTTGGAAAGAGCGACATGCGTGACAACGATCAGGGTGACAAAATGGAACACAAAAGAGGCTCATTGCTTAATGATGGTAAGAATATCTAGTGAAATTAGAGCTTCAAATAGAACTAGCTATTACTAGAACTTACATTACATAGTTAGACCAAAACACAAGGGTACTCATATACAAACTATGAGCAATATCTAATGATTTAAAATAACAATCAGGATATGTTCTTAAAACACAATGATGGTTGATTAATAGAACTAATAGCTTGCATACATAGTTGGAGCAAACTAGAATTCTGACTAAGGAAAACTTTTAACCTAATATAACAAATAGTATGAAAAAGTGCTACAAACTAAACTAGTTGACGATCAAGTGGTGATCAATAAAGATGCTCAATTTGATAAAGGATCTTTATCTAATTTAAAAACTACTATACAACAAAAATCTCACTTATCTTTGGATGTTTAGGTACTCAAAGGTTTTGGGTTGAACTCTTATGAAAAATCAATGAAAGTGGGCTTAATTTCAATGAAACATGAAGACTTTACTCTTATTCAAAAAAACAAGGTAAAAAATAGGCAAAAAGATCATTAAGCAATATACTAGTTTGAAAAAGAATATTAAAAATGTCAGAATGGTACAAATCATTGAAGCAAACCTAATTAATAGATTATATGCTCATATGAAACATTATGGGAGCCTTAAACCATAAGTTTATTATTAAACTTAACATATTGCTTAGAAATAATAACATAATGCATCTTACTCTACTTGAACCTATTCTACAAGTTAAAAAAATTACATGAATTTGTCTTCAATTCGGGGTTTGCTTATTACACTAGTAATATGTCTAATAAAATTTTGTTATTTTGGAAGAATGACATCCAAGGTTCAACCATTTATGAAGATGATCAACTTATCCATCTAAAGGTTTTTAAGGGGCACCAAGTAGCCCCACATCACACTTTTGTTTATGCCAAATGTAATAAACATTAAGATGTGAGTTGTGAAGTAAGATTACTAAAATTATAGCTAGCCAAATTGCATCATGACTAATGAGGGGAGATTTCAATGTTATATTATCAATAGGTGAATACAAGGGAGCATTAACTTCTAATATTATAATAATTAATGACTTCATTGACTACATAATCTAATGTGGTTTATCTGAGATTCCATTTAAAGGTTCATCCTTTACTTAGATAGGTAAAAGGAATGATAAATGAGTTTGAAAGCACTTAGATAGGGTATTAGTGAACAAGCAGTAGTTGGATGGCTACACAAATGCAATTATTAAGCAGTTGTGTAAGACTAGGTTTGATGATTACCCTTTACTACTCCATCATTCACCTGAGCATTTTTTTTGGTCCAAGATAATTTAAATTCTAAAGCATGTAGATATTACATCCTAGTGTTCATAATCTAATAGAAAGTAATTTGTCAAATCCTACTCATTTATCTAATATATAGGCTTTAGCTTACAAGCCTAGAAGACTAAAGGACAATCTAAAGCAATGGAACAAGAGCAATTATGGAAACATATTTTAAAATTTTAAAAGAGCTAAAGAGGAAGTTGGGATTAGAGAAAAGTAATATTTGAAAAGTGGCTTAACAGAAGATAAGGTTAGACTACAACTCATGGAAGAGATTAATAAAGAAGATATCTATTTTCACCAAAAGGCAAGGGCTCAATGTTTAATAAATGATAAAAAACATGAAATTCTTCCATTCTCTAATTAAAGACAAAAGATCTTAACTCTACATTATTGAGATTAAGTGGAAAGTTGGCATAAAATTCTCTAGTCAAGAGTAGTTATCAAATGTTACTATTCAATATTTTAAAAAGCACTTTACTAAAAAGAAGACTTTTATTGATGATAAATCTCTAAAATGTATTCCACAATTAATTTCTTAGGAGTACAACCAATTTCTTGTAAAAAAATGTGGATTTAAAGAAAGTTTTTCAAATGGTCTTTCAATTGGACCAAAACAGTGCTATAGGTCTGGGAGATTTTAATGGTGTGTTCTTCAATACCTTTTAGAACATCATTACTTCATATGTTAAGAATGCAATAGAAGAATTCATTGCAAGTGTTGCTATCCTTAAGGGGATTGCTAGGTCTTACATTTTTCTCATTCCAAAGTTAACCAATCCAATCACCATTTATGAATTTAAACATTTAAGTGTCAGTAACTTTGCTGGAAGAATTATGAGCAAGTTCTTAACCAATAGATTGTAACATATTGAAAGAAAAATTATATCACTAGAGCAAGTTGGTTTCACTAGAGGTAGAAAGATGATTAATAATGTTTTGATTTCCCAAGAGCTAGTGGCTTCATTGAATAAGAAAATCAAGGGAAAGAATTATATGATAAAGTTGAACTTTAAAAGCACTTTCAAATAGTATCTCATGGGACTTTGTTTAAAGTACTAGAAAATTCATTTTTTAGCCAAGTTCAACCCTTTAATCAAGAATCTCATCAATAGCACAATGATATCCAACATAATAAATGGCTCTCTACATGGGTTTCTCCAACCATAAAAGTGTTTATTGCAAGGTAGCCCAATTTCCTTATTACTCTTCAACATTACAATGAAATTCTTTAACAAAAGCTTAAACAAAACTTCAACAAGTGGATTATTTTGCATTACTTCACAACAAGGGATACACCAATAATTACACATCTCAAATATATCGATAACATCATAATCTTTAGTTGATAAGATTTAAGGTCATTAAAATGGACCTTGGGTATGCAATTGAATAAGTAAAAAAATATAACTATTATACTTAAAGCAAGCTGAAAGTAATTATAATAAGAAAAAATGAAAACAAATTAGGATTTAAGCATGTTTCAATCCCCATAACCTATTTGGTTAGAAAAATACAAAGAAGTTTATATATTTTCAACAATTAGTAGAAAGATTACAAAATACAATAGTTGATTAGAAGAAGAAATTATTATTGATGGGAGGATGATTAATACTTATTAAACATGTTATAAACTTGTTTCCAACTCATGCACTAATGTCTACACATCCTCTTATGTAGATAATATTAGAAACTATAATAAGTGCCCTCTTATGGGGAGACATAGAAAGTAATCATAAGTGTCACTAAATTAAATTAAACAAGATAAGTGAACCATGTAAAAAATGTACTAAACATACGAAAACTAAGTGATATTTCACTAGTTTATTAAAAAATTTGAAAAATGCTAAAGGATCAATCCCTTTGGGTGGAATTCATAAAAGCAAAATATTGGAATGGAAAGCACATGCAATTCAAATTTGACATATGGAGGAATAAAAAAAAAACAAAAGAATTAGTCTCATCTTTGGAACATAAATCTCTTGTAAATGATAAAGTTTATTAGACTATAAGTAATAATGACAAATTCACATTCAAATCTACGTAAAATGTAATAAAGAATAAGAGTTTTAAGAAGATCTCTTGGAAAAGAATCTTGAATAAGAAAATTTCTACTAAGATATCAATCCTTGTTTGGCAAATACTTAAATATGTACTCCTTTTTTTTACTAAATGACAACATACATCCTAGTGCCCTTATTGTTTTAATGAGGATATTTTGAATCGTGCTACTAAATGTTTTATTGCACAATGTCTTTGATCTTTCTCTAGCACAACTTTAGAGAATCATGTTAAGATACATCAATCGATTATCTCTCTCTTGAATCAATGGTAATAGGGTATCAATGGAAGCTCAACAACATGGAAAGTGATGAGCTTAATTCCATTTTTAATATATTGGTACATATGAAAAGCTAGAATGAGAAAGATATATATGATGAAACAACTAATTTAGAATGAGAATTATTCATAACATCAATTGGCAATGCATAAGTGTTTTTAGGGCTTTCCCATTAATACAAACATAATAGATAGATCAAGTGCTAGTGTAGCTTAACTTACTTCATTTTAATTAAAAAAGGTTAGATTTTGTGAAAACAACCCACATTTATTAAAGTGAATATACTTGGTGATTACCAAAAAAAGTGAGCCATTATGGTAGGTCTCATTTGTGATGATGACTGCAACATGCTTCAATCCTTTGCTTAATCAATTGTATTAAACTCAGCTTTGAAGGCTACAAATTTTGGCATCATTTAGAGTGTGCAGTGGTCTAGCACCCAATAATAATTTGAGATTCTCTTTGTTTTCTAATACTTTAATTTAATCAAAATGATAACATGCATCACAGCTCCATACTAATTTGTGTAGATAACATCCACTAGATTATTCAAATGGATAAACAACTCCAATTAATTTGGAATAGCATTAAAAAAAAGGAAAACAAAGTTGTAAGAGCTAGTGCAAAAATTGTAAGCCAACAAACTGGCAAAGGAATTATCTTAATTGATAGATGCAAGGACATCACGATAATAGAGAAAACTAGAATTTCCTATGTTTATAATTTGTATAAGATACAAAATGTGAACATGAAAGAATACTAGAACTATGAGTTTCAATTAAATGATTGAGCTTAGCTAGTTTTGCCTTTATATCGTACATTGACACTCATCAAACTATACGTTTTTTCAAATTATGGCATCCTGCCTACACTCTCTATCCCCATCATTTTAATATTATAATAATTAATCTCATTATGCAAACACTTTTTTGGGCATTGATCATTTTGATGGGTTGTAGGATGAGAAAGTATTTTGCTTTGGCCTAGAACACTCACTAGAAGCTACTATTACTTCACTCATTCATTTACTTTACCATCATGCATAGTCGATTGAATGGTTATAATTCAATATTCACCTATTGAGCATATCGTAGATTTTGATCTAGCTCTTGTTTGGTACAAATGGTTTAGCAATATTCATTTGAGTGTATTACCAAACTTGGATGACTGCCTCATTGTACTTCAATCACTTGCACTTGGTATTGTTTCAAATTATAGTTATTCAAAGTCATACAAGGTGGATTTATATTTTGCATCTAACAAGTATGTTAGAGAAGACCTCCTTGTGCAACCTTGTATAAGTATGATGCTAGATCACTTTCCAAACATCATGTACATTTTATCCTTTTATTTTATCATGACATACCATGGTATCTCCTTTAATACTTTGTCTCATATGTTTATAATGCACTTATTATATCTCATGTAATAAATAAAATATTTATAAAAACGAATACCAATGTATTAATGTATGAAATTGAATGGAAAAGTATAAAGTAATAGAAAGAGGATAGAATCTATAAATGGGTTAAGTATGATCAATTGATAATTGAATATCTATATGAGATTAATATAAAGGAAAGTAGATATTTAGAAACTATAAGAGGATCTTCTCTTAAGAAAGAAGTAACAAGGAACATTTTAATAAAATAAGATTTAGTATGATTAAAACAAGTCCTCATAACTGTCAATATAATATTGGTTTGTTCAAATGTATGTAATGTGTAAAATAAAATTGAGAAACTAGTTGGTTGGATATAGAATGATAATTAAGGTATCTTATTTGTAAAAAGTTTAACCATATATTTAAGATTCTTCATCTAATAGGGATATGATTCAAGATGACATTTGTATTATAGAATAATGATAAAAGAGTCATAAAAAGATGGAGAGATGTCCAATTTTTTATAATTTTATGTGATGCCAATGTAGATCAATTAGAGAAGGATAAACTAGAGGGTATGTTATTCCTCAACAAAAAGCTTTCCAAGTTACAGACATAGTTATAACTATTTTAAAATTTTAGTATTTTTTACTTACTATATTATATGATTATAAAACTTTTTATTCTTATATATTGAATAATAAAATTAAAAAAATTTATTAGTTGAATTGAGAAAATTATGTAGTTCATTATTATTAAAGTATTAAAAAGTGTGAGGATGGAATTAACAAATTTAATAAAAAATTTTGAGATTAAGAAAAAGGATCTTTTATTTTTATTATATTATTTCAAAAATACAAAGAATTATTTTTAAAAGGAAAGAAAAGTTATATGTTATCTATAGTACTTATATATCAAGAATATATTTAAATAATAGATGTACTTATGATATATGAATATTTTGGTATGTTCTTAAAGAATTACTTGGATTTTTTATAAATAGGGAAATATAAATTAATACTTAATAGATGCTAAGAGTTCATTATATATATTTAAGTTTTTATAGAATAGCACCTATAGAGAATTATTTAAGATTAAAGGAAAATTTAGAATGGGGCAAAAATATATCATATACTATTCATTTTAATTTATTTCAATAATATGTATAGGTGGATAGAGATTGATTATAACACAATTGAGCATGATTAACCTTTATGATTATGGCAACCATCTATAATTTCATTTATTCCATGTCACTTTTTTCTTTTTCAAACCATAGATATATTTACATTTTCAAAACAAAAACATATGACCAAAATTTGAAATCCAAATAAAACCATATAAACACATTTACATACATTTCAAAAGCTAATGTTTATATTATAAACTATCATAAAAAAATAAAGTACTACATATCCATAATCATACAAATGAAATTAGCTATCATAGTAGCTTCAACTACTTGATACATGATGAACCAAAACATCCATTTCATAGAGATAAAATTTCTCCCTCAAAGTACCCTTAGTCTTATGATGTGCCCCTTATTACTTAAGCATGTTATCCCATATATTAGACTAACCTAACCAATACCAGCTCAATAGACAAAACTATATACTATGTATGTAAAACAATACAATTTTTATATCATATCATATACTAGATTAAGATCTAATCATAGCATGTTAAAAAAATAAGAAAGAAGCAATAAAAAAAAATCTATTATTTCTTTAAAATTTCACTCCTACCCTCCTCTTTTTCCTTTTATAAGAAATATTTTAAATTTTTTTCACCACTTTATTTATTTAACACTTTATTATTTTTCTATTTTACTCATTCTTGTTAAAAATAATGTTGGAATGCATTTTAGAATATTTGAGTTCCACCTTTAGATTATGCATAAGAACAAGATTATAATACCTGAGATGAAAGAGGGTAGCGAGTGAATCTTAAATGATACATAAAAAAATTATTAGACAAGGAATGGCTCCTATCCAGCTTTTAAGTGAAGGAATATATGGATGAATTATCCCATAATAATTCTTGAGAGAGAGATTCTCATGTTTGTATAAGATATCATGGTTTTAAGAGTTGAAGGCACTTTTGAAAAGGACAAAATGTGCTTGGATCCAAATATGAGACATAAATAATAATTTAACATAGTAAGATCAAGATATTACATTTAGTATCAGAGTTGACTCACTATTAGTTTACTAAGATTTAAAAATAAACCAATAGAAGCTAGTAAGCTTATAATATTAGGGATTGAAGTGAGTGGAGTACCGTCAAATAGTGTCCCAAGAGAAAAATCATTGTAGAAGGAGAGACTCCTTATAGGATTCAAGATGGAAAGGTATAGGGATAAATTATTCCATATTAGTTACTAAAGAAGTGATTTTGGTATTTATATAAAATGACATGATTTTAAGATGTCAAAGCACCTTTTTAGGACAAATCTTACTTGGTGAGACTAGAATGTCAAAAAGATACAAGCTATTGATAGTTTCTAAATTATATTTTTTATATTATCAAGTTAGATCATGAAAAGATATATTGTTTTATAGGATTAGATAGTACGATCATTTCGAATGTATCAGACAATTGGTTAAGTAATGTTGGACCACGATTTTTATTTTTCAAGGAAATCATATGACGTGAAAATATTTATCATATTGTATGATTGAGACTTGGAATGTAAACTATAATGCTTCAATCAAACCATTGCATGATGTCTTATGAATATCAAACAATATGTCAACTTGTTAAAGCAAGGGATTAGATTATTTGAAATGGATTTATGTAGCAAAATCATATTCATCATACCATATGATGGCACCATAAAATGGCATAATAAACATTAAGAATATGATCAAAGGTTATGATCAAACAATCTGATTGGAGATCAGAATGTGCGATTAAAAGGTTTGAAAAGTAATTTATAATAGAATGTTTGAAGTAATTAGAGGCTCTTTATAGCTATATTTGTGAATATTTATTTTATAAAAAAAATAAATAATTATTGATAAAATATAATGAGAATTGTGCAAGAAATAAAAAAAGAGATAAAGAAAACAAATACTAATAAAAGAGATAGCATAAAATCAACAAACAAACTAAATAACTATAATATAAGTAAAGTTTTAAATTACTTTAAAATTATATTATGGAATGAGATATGGGTATTTTATATTACATGGATTCATATATATATATATATATATATATATATATATATATATATATATATATATATATATATATATATATATATTAATCTATGAGATGATATTTTATTATGATATATATACATATATCTGAACATAAATAAATATAGATATATGTCTATTTGTATGCACATGTAATAAGTATTAAGACATCAAATAAAAGAAATAAAAGAGATAGGAGTGATTAAACACACCTATTATTTATAAGATTATGAGAAAGAAGAACTAAAAATGTGAAAATATTTTCTTTACAAGCCTATCTTATAGTTATCTAAAATGAGAAAATAATTATCTTGTCATTATTACCTAGATTAAGGATCACATCATAATAGAAATCCAATCATCATGAGCATAAGATGCTAATTAATATAGGTGATAATTCTGTAATGTATGATAAGAAAATTATTACTTTACTATCATTGGTACCCAGATTGTGGGACATACTAACATAGAGGCCCCACAATCATGAGCACAAATTGTTGTATAATATGGATAATTATTCTATGATATATGATATGTTATGCGACAAATTAAACATGGACGTAAGAAAAATATACATAGTAAAAGACATGAATAGATATAAGTATTATATGATGCTAAACTATAAGTTGACAATACGGCTTCATGATTATTACATATACAAATATATATAATAATTTAATACTCTCATAGTTTTATAGATTGCTATGTATAATTAGATTTATTACTCTGTTTTATTTAACTTGTATTACTTAATTTTCATACTCCTTTACTAATAGTTAATAGTTTTTCAGCTAACTTTATCATGCTCATTACCTACGTACATAATTAGCTAAAATGTGGAAAAGTATAGAGATGAGATTTTTAGAGGTTTTTTGAGACCTTAAGTGTGGGAGGAAGTATGTTTTTAATAATGAGCTTTATGAGAGATGATATGCATGTGAGAATTTTGTTACATTATTTGACAAATGATATATCCAAATTCTATTTTAGCTTTGTGTGGTATGATAGTTTTGAGATTATAGGTTACTTTGATTTGGTTGTTGTTTATGAGATGATATATGTATTAAGATTTATTATTATTACCTCTACCTAATTTTGATTGTATCCTTTGTTGTTGTTTCTTACTTTATTTTTAACCCAAATTTTGGTATTTTTGATATTTTTTATTATATTTCACTCAATGTAAGCTTTGTAGAGATTAACATTAACCATTAGAATTTTATTATTTTCTTAACCTTTTAATTTCTTTCATCAATATCTTCATTTTTTGATCTTCATATATTAGATTTGGTTGTATCTCCAACATATTTGAATCAAAATCAAATACATGTGACAAATCTATCACATACTTTCTTAATAAATACTTTTAAAAATGTATTATTATAAACTTGGATTTCTTCATCATTGAATAATAATGTTAATAATGATGCTAAAGTTAATTTCATTTTAAATTTTAGAAATTCTCTTCACATCTAATCCCAATTCAATTGAATCATCTTATACATAAGTCCAATTAAAGGAATAAAATTTTGGAGAAACCGTTCATAGTTTTTTTTTAATGTCTAGCTAACCACATGAAACTCTTAATCTCTATGAATTCATGGCCTATGCTAATTAGTTACTATTTGACTTTCTATGTGTCTACTAACACCTTTAACATTGGTTGTGTCCCAAATAAAATACTATTTAACTAGATACCATACTTGAAAAATTTTGTAAATAACTGATGCTCCTTCAATTTTTATAGCACATTGTCCAATTATATTATATGCTCATATTTACTTTGACAATATATAAAGAGATGATCAATGAATGCTATCACTAAGTTATCCAACCACAATCGTAATACAAGATTCATTAAATTCATGAATATAGCTAACGCACATGTAAATCCAAAAGGAGGTACCAAAATTTTTTTTGGTATATATTCCTTGCATATTTTTAATTGATGGTATCCTAACCTCTAATCAATTTTTGAGACTGTCTTACTACTTGAAGTTGTTTGAATAATTCAACTATTCAAGACAAAAGATACTTGGTCTTCATCATGATTCGAATTAATTCCTTATAGCATGCATTGGCTCTCATCTCTATTTTTATCAAAAAGTATCATTGCACTCTAAGGTTAAGCATTGGGTCTATTAAATCATTTGTCTAAAGCTTAGAACCTTTCATCTCATGTGACTTTCTAAATGCCATCTTATAAGATGTCTTGGATATTGTTTTAGTTCTGAGCACTACATTAATGACAAATTGCATTTTCTTTATCTGATGATAATCTTAGAAAGTCTTTTGAAAATACCTCTAAGAATTTACATACCAATTGTACAACTCGTAATCATTGTTCCTTTTATCATGTGCCTTATATAGAAATTAAATAATAATCACATCCTTTTTGTAATAATTTTTCCATCTTCATTTTTGATGTGAGTGATATCTTGCTTCCTTTGTTGAAGTAAACTATTTTTGTCTCATAACCCATGTGAATACTTATCTTCTTCTCCCAATAATTAATAATAATCGTATGTGCTACTAATCAATTTATTTCCAAAATGATATCTAATTTTGTTATATTATTAATATGAATTTTGAGTTAACTAATCTTTTGTTTTTTTTTAGTTTCTGCTCAATGTAATTGTTTATTAAAATTTTTTGCCAACTAACAAGGTGATAAATAAAGATGTTTCTAACTAATATTTATCAACTATCAACTTTTTAACTAAGAGATAGAAAAAAATAAGTGTGATGCTCTATAATCAAATAAAATTTTCTTAAGTTGATTCAAAAATTTTAAAGTACAAGTGATAACATTTGGAGATATGAAGCTTCTTTTTGGTTAATTTCATATATTTGTGGTTGAACTAATTGAGGTTGTTAGGTAGGAGCTTGGACCTTTTCCTTATTTGCATTATTGATCTTGGGTATCTTTTTTGAAGATATTGCTTATATAAATTATCCATGATCCATATTAACTTTAGTTTATTTTCTGAGGTGTTGTCGACATTCCCTTATGTAATCTCCAAATTCTTCACAAGTAAAGCACTTCAAATCATTCTTAATGCATTCTCCTCCATGGAACTTGCTTCATATCTAATATTGAGAAGTTTTTTTTTATTTTAATCCTTGTAGTTTGGAACCCTATTCTAGAAGTTATAGTCTACTTAAAGTTTTAATTTTCTTGTACAAAAAGCTCCCTTTCTTTTATTGGTTGTATTCCTGGCCTTTGTAGTTACTTGATATTGCTTTGTCCTTCTGGCTTCTTCAACCAAGCTTCAATAAGAAGTAAATATCATATGGACCATTACATTCCTTATTGAATTATTAAAACCCTTCCTAAATAAGTAGCATCATTGCATCTCATTAGTTCCTAACTTTGACACAAATCTTACTTGTCATGAGAAAGTTTGCTCATAGTTTGTAACTATCAAACTACTTTAATATAGATTTCATAAAATGTCCCTCAACTTATCTCTAGTTGATTTAGGCATATATAAGTCCACAAAAAACTTAGCAAAAATCCTTAAGTTATTTTAAAATTGGCTCATTTTTTGAATAAGATCCTTCATTATTGCTTCTATCGATGACTAGCAGTACTACCTAGAGAAATCATTATGCCAGCATCATAGGACATATTATCAAATAGAATTATGATCCTTTCTAACTAGTTTCATGCTTGAAAAGGATTCATTGTATCACATGCATATGGTGTTTGTAATCTTAAGATTTTTTGCACTAATTGATTTTATTTGTTAACTCTTAAATTCTAATCATGTTTGATTGGCAATATATTCTCTCTAAATTATATTCTTGAAGTTCTCTCTCCCTTATTATGTTTTTTTCTTTATTCATTTAATGTTTTTATTATTTAAGCTATTAATTTTCTCTTTGTATATGTTTTGTCCTTGTGATGTCATTTTGCATGTTATCAAATATTTTATAATTTAAAATGTGCCATTACTTGTATAAAAAAGTATTAAATTTAAGGCATCATCCAAAATAGTTTTCTTTGTAATTCATGAAATTCTTCTCAAGATTTGCTTAATACACACACACACACACATATATGTATTAATATTACTTACTTTTTTTCTTAACATATCATACATTCCTTTCATGTATTATATGTTCTTACCTTTATTGGTAGACTATTTGATCTGATGGCGAACTAAACCATCAATGCAACTTGATGTACTTACTATACATGCTTAGTAATGTATAGTACATATACTTTATTCTTTAGTATAGCTTAAAGTATCATCCAACCCAGTGATGGATCAATTATCTACACAAGCCCACATATCATGTGTTATTCACAATTTACTCTATTTCATGTAGATATTATTTAGTTGAGGCTAATGCATCATATGTTAATATTAAAATACCAAGGGTTAGTCTTAGGTTTACACTCAACTTACATACCCTCTTCTAATCTAAGTATGATGTACTATACATTAATATTAATGCACCATTCATTTATCTTGTGTTATCTTTATCTATATATTTTGAGTTAGAAGTATTATACAAGAAGCTAGCAATACTGTATATGGAACACTAATGTAACAAACATCAATATTATCATACCATACAAAAAGCACTATTCAATTCATTTTTATTTTGTTCATACTTAATGTATACTACATGGTCTTTAATATATTGTAAATTAGGCCTAATTTTAATATTCAATGTTATGAATTTTTTTTAATTTTTTTGGTTTATTGCATTCACATAATAAAAACACAACCAATAAACATGTAGTATGAGTTTGATAGTGTAATCTATGTGTTTTTCTAATTATGATATCCTCTTATGCTCAAGATCTTAGGTTGTCTTGATTTGCAAAATTATCCACCATAGCTTTCAATTTGCAAAATTATCCACCATAGCTTTGTATATCTCTAGATTATTATTATAGACTAGTTTAATCTAGGTTTGCATCATAAGTATAGTTATTTCTAAATTTGTACAACCTAAGTTGTCTGTTACCTTATTATTCCTTGCTGTAACCCTTCAGTTATGATGATATCACCTCTATAGTGGCCTCCCACATCTTCGAGTGTTCCATGTCACTTTTTGTCTTTTTTAAAATATGAATATATTTACATTTTAAAAAAAATAAATCACATTATCAAATTTTGAAACCCAAATAAAATCTCATAAAAATAATCACATGTCTTTCAAAAGCTAATGCTCACTATATAATAGAAATAAAATACTATATGTTTATGGTCATATAAATGAAATTAGTTGATGCATTAATTTTTATCACATGATATATGATTAGTCAAAACATCTTATCTTAAAGATAAATTATCTCTCTCAAAACTCTATTAGAGTCCCATGATGTATTTATACCTGTTAAACCATAAAATGATTAAGTTAATAAACACAGACTTATTAAACAAAACTATATAACATGCATATAAAAAGCCAAACTTTAGGCTTATAATGCAAGCTAGATTAAATTCAAATCATAGATTTTTAAAATAATTGGTAAAAATCATAGAAATGAAAGCTTCAATTTCTTCAAAATTTCAACACTTTCCATCTAAGAGAAATACTATGAATTTCTTTGAGCTCTTTATTTATTTGAACCTTTATTCATTTTCCCTTTCTCTTGTTCTAGTTTAGTTCAAGATCAAGCTTAGAAGTAAATATGTCCTATTGATGGTTCTTTAAGCTCCACCTTTGAACCATACTTTAGAATAAGATACATGAAATTGAAAACCACTCTTTTTATTCTTTTAAAATTATAGCTATAGTTTTAATTAAATTTTAGTTTTTACCTCTTTTTCATTTTTTCCAATTTAATTATAAGAAATAATTTTATTTTATAATAAAATAACATTTTCTTTCATTTACTAATTAGGTGCTTTAGTCTCATATACTAGTATAATATCCAAAAAAGTGAGCAAATAAATTTTAATAAATTCAAAACTATGACATGCTAAAAAGAAAAATTTTATAAAATAATTGATGATTTTAAGATAATGTATTATAAGATAATTATTTATTTTAAATATATTTTTGAAAAATTTTATAAATTTTTTTTAAATTTTTTAAAATGTTTTAAAATTTTAAGATATCATATAGTACAATATCATAAGATTATATAGTATGACAAAGTGAGAAAAAATTAGATAAACATATTTAAAAGATAGGATCATGTCGTAATAATGTACAGATATAATAGAGTATATTCAATGCATCACCACCATGGGTTGAAGTAATCCAATATATTAAGAAAATGGTTGACCATACAATATAACCATAAAGTATTATATAGTACCATGAAGTAAGAGAGAGTGAACTTGAGAGAAGTATGAACATACACACAAGTGAGCAAAGATCATACAAGATGATCAAGTCATCATACTAGGAAAATTAATATATAAGAACAAATTATCATACAGTACAAAATCAATAAATATATAAGTATGTTTAATTAAAAAAGAAAACTTAACTAATTTTGAATGATTGAATAATATTTGGATAAATTATATATTATAATGAGCATTAACATGTAAGTCTGATCACTTGTATGATAAGAATAGTACAAAAAATCATTAGATTATGATATAAGAAAGAAGATATATTATATCATATGATAAAAAAACCATATAATTAAGGAATGTTTAAGTTGACTAAGTTAGAATGGATCATACATATGATGAGTGTATCATATTACTATGATTAAAGTGATTAAGTATAGAGATAAGAGGGTTAATTAGATGTATAATATGAAAATAAGTATCATATAAGTATGATCAAGTCAAAAGTAGTGATAAATGAGAAAAATTTTCTATATGATATATGATAAATAAGATTATTATATTAGCATGATAATGATATTGTAAGAGTATTATGAGAAGATCTTAAGATAGGTTTAATAAAGATTGAGAATTATACAATACAAAAGTAATAATCATACATACAGATTAATAGAATCTAAAAAGATTTAAAAATATAAAATAGTGAATAACAAAATTAAATATCATACAAAGAGATCAACTAAAAGGAAATAATTAGAATTAAGTTGGAAAGAAAATATAAAGTCATTATATTTAAGTAAAGTGACCATTTAGAGAAGTTAAAAGGTCAAGAATGCAAATAGATGCAATAATAGATTTAAAAAAGAATGAAATTAAGGCTTAAAAATATTTGTAGTAAAGTTGAGAAGTTTTACACTCAAATAAAGCCAATAAAAGAAGGAGAGTTAAGGAGAAATTATCTCTAAGTGATTTGGAAAAGCAATTATGCTAGTTTGTGTTAGGATCAACGACAAATTGAGAAGTTGAGAGAGGGATTATGTAAAACTCCAAGCCTTTGTGATCACTATAAAGACAAAATAAGAGAAATGCAAGACTTGTCATGGTGTATATTTCTATTATAATGTGTATACTATACTAGAGGCTTTATTGATTTAAAATAAACCAAATAAAAGATATTTACTCGTATAGGCAAGACTTATACTTAATGTATTCAATTTGATGTGATATATAATACTATGTTAGAAGTCTCAAATGATATATTAGAAAGGATATATATAAGAGATGTTATTTCTTTCAATAACATGTTACTATACTTTTTTCTTATATATTTTAATTAGGTACATGCTAAATATATATAACATATTGATATGATAATATGATAGATGATTCATTTAATCATGATAATATTATATTCTTTTAGTGATATATTAAATATTTATTATGCCATATGTGTTAAAAAAATAAAATAGATGATTAATATAATATTGATATAAATGAATTGAAATTGATATAATAAATGGATGAAATATGAGAATAATTAATGATTATTTTTCAAAGTAAATATGCTATCCAAAATATCATTTTTTTAAAAATAAATATTTTATTATTCAGAATAACATATTTTTAGAAGTAAGACTACTACACAAAATAATAATTCTTTAGGAGCATTACAAATGAGATATTATTGATTAATTTGGAATAAATATTTTGAATGTACAAAATAATAAAAAATGGTTTAATAGAAACTAATAAGATTTCTTAAAATTGAAATTATGTTTTAAATAAATAAAAAAATATAATATTATTTTTACTGATTTATATCATTATTAATATGGATCATGTATATAATTATTAAATAATAACTTATTTTATATTATCTTATATTTTTTTATCGTTTAACCAATGTTAGTTGACTCATGCCTATTATTGTTTAATATTTTTAAATCAAAAGAGACACTTCAAATAATTATAGGGGAGAAATGAGATCTAACTTATGATAATATGTCATAAAAGATGATTATTCACCAATAGAAATGTTGCTTATAAAATTTGTTTGCTTTAAAAGAGTATATGTAAAATTATCGATATTGTATTTTAGAAAGTAATTTAAAAAATATTAATGTTTTTATTCGTTGCACAAATTTTTCTTCTACAACTTAATTTTAAAAAAATATAAATTTTTTTAGTAATTAATATTTTATGAAGAAAAAAAGAAAAAGAAAGGATGTTAAGTGACACCTAAGACAATTAAAGACATATAATGAATATGAAGCATATGATAAATATAAGAATAAAGAAATAAAAAAGAATGAGCAAGCATATTAAGAAGTAGATCATATTGATAAGAAATAAAATTGATCAAGATAACTATGTATGAAAATTGATATGGATTTTATTATGCATCTATTATATGCTTCTACATTATCACATACTTAATAATCACATGCTTTTACATACTCATGTGCTTTTTCATGATTATTACATAAATGTTATATTTTTGTGATTGTCCTTTGATATTATTAATTATCTTTTTATTGAATTTCAATTTATATTACTACTCATAGATAATAATTTATAAATTGAGTTTTGTAAGATGCATTATCTACTTTAATTACAGGTTATGTCATAAGCATCCAAGAAATTGGGAATAAAATGATGATTGAGTGGAGTTGTAAAAAGTATTTGTAGTTTTTTATGAGAGGATACTCTTGTTTTTTACTATATATATATATATATATATATTGAAGCTTTTTATTTTGATATGCATGTACTATGCTATGACTTATTTTGATTATTAAACATATAATTTTTTATGTAGTTTACCATAATCGTCACTTATATAGGTTGAAAGTGTCATTTATTATACATTATGCTTTTGTGTATATGTGTGACATTTTATGGATTATCAGGTAAGATAATCAAGGCGTGTGATGAAAGGTGTCACTTTTATTTTTCTAATTTATTCTTGGTTGTCCTTGGCTTGCAAAGATAAATCATTTATTTTTTAATAACTTTTTCTTGGGTCTTTTTGTAAGTAAGTTTTCTTTAAATTCTTTGAATCCATAAATTTACATCAACATTTATAGCCATAATGATGTTCACTAATAAAAAAAATTTAAAAATATGGATTATAATGGCTTATCTAGTATTTGAGATTTATACATAACTAATGCAAACCATGTTCAAATAAGATAAAACTATGCTCTAATTATCATAAAATAAGTATTTACAACATTCTTATTATTTATTTAAATATTTTCACATCAAAATGGGAAAAAGAAAATGTATTTAATTCATAAATTAAGTATGTATGTGTATGTGTAATGCATATAACACACATTAATTCTTGTATAATATGAAAAAAAATGTACACATAATTTATTTGATGCATGTATAAAATGACATTATAAGCATATGAATATAATAGGAATGCATAAATCTCTTTTTATATATGAAAATTGCTATGTTCATAATTTATTTAATATGCATATAAATGACATCATTTAATGTGTAAAAGAATATTATATGAAAGTTATTTATATAACATGTCATAAACAATAACTTATAAATTATATAATATATATTGATAATTGGTGAGTGTGATGCCCATTTCTAAATTGCAGATTTGAACAACAAATGAATTATAATATATGGTAATGGAAGACTTTAATAATCTTAATGACCCTTATAAAACTTGTTTTAAAAATAGTTAGCTTTGAAAATCTTTTTATGAAAGTGCAAAAAAAGTATATACATATCAAGATTTTTAGATGATTCAATTCAAAAGGATAAGCTTACATTAAAGCTACTCCTATTTGTCAAAAGACTGGTTGGGATAAAATCATATAATGATTCAAAAGGTCCATAAAACACTGAGATAAAAGATCTTACAAAGTGACCCATAAGAGCCAACAATATTGAGTCAAAAGAATCTACAACCACTAACCTATAATAGTTTATAATCACTAACCCATATGACCTTACAATAATGGTAAAAAAGACTAAGAATAACTAAAAGACAAAGTCTTTATAATGGAAGAAAACATATAATAAAAAGTTCAAGCATATGAGTTATATGATTTAATATAATTTAATTCAAAAGACACACTAAACATAATTAAAACAATGTAGAAGATATATGCAATTTAACTCAAATGAAAGTGGCTAAAAAATGACATGTAACTTAGCTGAATGTATTTATGAATATAAATAAAGATTGTGAAGGATGATATAAATGCTTGAATCTCCTTGATTTGCTCTTTATTTCTCTTAATAATAATGATTTTTAAGTAGATTTCTTCTTAATGATTTTTTAATTGAATATTAGTCTTTTCACATATATTTAGATTCCTTTATATAAGTATTATAAAGCTTTCAAATGACTCCAAACAATCTCTAATAGATAAATAAAATTTTTTAAAAAGCTAGACAAACTAGGTAATACTTATAATTTTAAACTAATCATACTATTTGATTTAAGAATTGTATAAGTATGATATACAAAATATATTGATTATTCTTTCTTCTAAACTTTTAAGACTATCATTTTATTACTAATAAACAATCATACTTGTATAATAAGACCATCATACACGTATAATAAACATATTATTCATTTCTCTCATACCTTTAAAGTTTTATAATGATCATCCAATATTATTAGTAAAATATAGGTGTTATTTGGTGAATTATACTGTATTAAACTTTTTAGTTTTCATAATTATCTATCTCAATTTTCAACTTGCTATTAAAAGCAATCATACTTGTATCATAGTGAAATCATATAAGTACAAAGGACATCTTTAATAACATCTTTCTTTAAATAAAATTATATTCATAAAATAAGAGATTATACTCGTGTGTTAAGGTAAACTAAAGCTTGGGCTAATGTCACCCAGATCCAAACATCTGTTTCATCACCAAGAGAATATGCCATACAAGTATGATAAAGATATTGCACTATACAAACACTCTATTAAGTTAACCTTAGATCACCTAAGTTTGATTCTCTATATGATCACTTAAGAAAACTAGTTGTATTATATGATGACTATATCAAACAAGTATTATTAGTACAAATTTTAGTAGGTTTTACTTAATTTTTATTCTTTTAACTTCTACTTGATTAACCTTTAGTAATTGATATAACTTATTAACTTTGTTATATTAAAAGACATTTATAAAAAGACTTAAATGGAATTCATATCTCTTAAAATCTTAAATAAGTGAAGTATTTTAAAAATAGTTAGTCACTTGAACTTAACCTTATGAAATCTTAGCTTCTCAAATAAATTATCATAATTCTTACATTCTAATATAAAAATAGGAAGACTCCATAAATATGCTCTTCAAAGATGTTCAAGCTTTATCTTTGTTGCTAATTATGTTCTCACCAAATTATCATTAATAAAATTCTTAAGTTAAGACCAAGCCTTTCAAATTATTAACTTTTTTTATCTCGAGATATAGTATGAAACACTTAAAGAAAAGTATTATTAAAGTAATATAATAGTTTTGTTATTATCAAACTAATGATGCCAAAACTAAAGGTTCAATAATTTCTCTTTTTTAATGATGAGAAGACCATTAAATGGATATTGAAATAAAAAAATATTAAATTATGTGAGTATAAAAATGCTCTCGCTCAATATATGTAATCTAAAAAATTAATAAATAAGTATATTGGTAATGTATGAAATCTTTTTTATTTCCATATTCTCTCTTATATTTTTTGTCATAAATAAAAGGATAAAAAAATTATAAATAATTTGATATAAAGACAAACTTGTTAAGTACACAAGAATACTAAAGGTTACAAAACTATACTATTGTTAAGAATTTAATAAATTAATCACAAGTTTAAAATAAATATATTTGTTGAAAGATCAAGTAAAATATCATTATTTATATATGAAAAGTAAACCTTTTGTCGATAATATATAAACATGAAGGACTATTATTGACATAATTCTTGAAGGAGTTTAATTTTATTTATGCCTATATATTTATGTACATAATGTTTTTTTAAAGAATCACTTTAAAATAAATAAAGACAAATAAATATGCTAAAGAATTAAAGTTAATCAACATGCTTTCTTAGGAGTTCTCCCCCTTTGTAATTTAAAAAAAGCATGCACATAAGCACATCAATTTAAACTTTAGATTTTGAAACCTAAATGGATTTAGGTTTAGCCAATCTACAAGCAAATGGCACAACATTTCAAAGTATATTACTACTTTTCTTGTTTACCCATATAAAGGTAGAAAGCCTAGAATTAGCATTAGTTCTTATTTTTTTAATTCTTAGACATATGAACTTTCTTTAAACAATAATTACAAGAGATAGATGAAGCAAAATTGTTTTTAATTTGTATAGATTTATGTAAGATGCAATATACTTATGTATGTGACTTGGAGTAATACAATTATAATGTCATTTCTTAAATAAATAAAAGATAATTTTAGTTTTGGTATAATTGAATATTTTTCATTCTTGTCATACAAGTCATTACAAGATACTAAATATTTTTTTATGCACTTTTTACTTTCTAATTTACTATAAGAGAGTTTATTTGACATATTGTCTTCACTCCTAAAAGAGTTAAGGTGTGCCATGAAACCAACAAGCCCTTCTCCTTTAATCTCCTCATTACTTGAAGATGGTTATGATGGATCCGAATCACTTCATGTGGCCTTCTTGCTCATCTTCTTAAGATTTTTATTCTTATTTCTTCCCTTCACCAACATTCTGTGCCTTAACAATTTTTCTTTCAATACCATTATTATTGGGTGTTTCCTTTTTGTCGTTAAGAAAAAACCCATAAGCTTGTAATATGAAGCATTATCTTCTACATGATTAGAGTAATCCTTTTATTTGTGTTCATAGAACTTCTATAACTTATACCAAACATCATATACAATATCTAAATTTATAATAAATTCAAATTCAACATTTGATAAATCATAATAAATATTATTTAGAACTCAAAAATTAAGTTGAACTCAATGTTTTTTCTATGAGGGTGAGTTCACTTAATAATTTCTTAACAAACTCATTACAAACATTTTTACTAGAAAATTCAAAAACACTTTTAACATCACATAAATAATATCAATTGATTCAATAAAAACATGCATTCAATTTTTCCAACGTGAATAAAATTTGTTTTCAAATAATGGATGACAATGAGAAGAGGCTCCCTTAAAGAAGCATGTTCATCAGTCATTATGTGAGACATCAAAAATGATCTTTTCTAAATACTTAGTCACCAAATGACATCACACTCTAATACCATTATTAAGAGTAGGTGAGTATAATGCTTAGATAAGAGGGAGGTGAATTATGTAAATTTTAAATTTGAATAACAAAAGTATATCAATGTATGATAATAACAGACTTTAATAATCTTAATTGTTCATATAAAACTTATTTTAGAAATAATTATTAGCTTTGAAAATCATTGCATTGAAGTGCAAATAAAGTAAAGACACAATAAGAGTTTTAAGTAATTTGATTCAAAATAAAATCTACACCTTGGACAAAATGTTAGTCTTGCACTAGAATCACTCTCCTTTGTTAAAAGACAAATAAAGGTAAGATCATACAATAGCCCAAAAGACTCACAAAGTATCATGCTAGAATATCATATAATAACCATCTTAGAAAAAGCTAATAATATTGGGTCAAAGGGCCCTAACAAATAATGGGCCCAAAAAGAGCTTGTAATCATTGTGTTAAAAAGATCCTAAAACAGTTGAAAAAAAAAGACTAAGAATAGGCAAAAGCCAAAGTATTGACAATAGGATAAAATATCTAATAAAAAGCTAAAGTGCAAGAATCTTATAGCCTAAAATAATTTAATTCAAGAGGTATACTAAATTATAGTTAAAGAAATATAGAAGAGATATATAATTTAGTTCAATATAAGTAATTAAAAAATGATATGTAGCTTAGCTTAATGTGTGTATGAATATGATGGAAGGCTATAAAGAATGAGATCAATGCTTAAATATCATAGCCTTGTTATTTCTTTCTCTAAGAAATGGTGATTTTCAAGTAGATTTATTCTGAATAATTCATCAATTGAATATTAGAAATTTCACATATATTTGGACCCTTTTATATAAGCATTATGAAGCTTTACAATGGCTTTTAAAATCCATAATGACTAAATAATTTTTTTTAATACCAGAAAAATTAGTTATTACTCGTAATTTTGAACTAATTGTACAAGTGTGATATACACAATGTATTGATTATCTTACCCTTCAAATTTATCTAATTATGTCATCTTATCGTTAACAAATGATCATACTTATACGATAAGACAATTATTCATGTCTAAAGAGCATGACTCTTTAATTTCGTCACATCTCTTAGGTTTATGAGAATCATATAATATGATGATGAGGATCATACCCATACAAATATCTTATAATTACAATTAAGTCAATTGTTCTAAACAAAATTTTTTAGTTCACTATATTACTTATTTCAACTTTTATCTCTTTGTTAAAAGCAACTATACTTGTACACTAAGGATATCGTATATGTATGAACGACATCTTTAACAACAACTCTATATCAAAAGAAATCAAACTCATGTGATATAGGATATCATAATTGCATGACAAGGCAAATTATGACTTAGACTAATATTACCTTTGTCAAAACACCTATCCAATCACTAAAAGAACATATTCTACTAGTACAATAAGGATATATTATTATAAAAGTTATTTATTAAATCAACTTAACCTTGGATCTTCTAAGTCCAATTCTTTGTCTAAAAATTTAATATAATTGATCATATTATATGATGATAACATCATACAAGTACAATTAGTATAAGTATTGTTAATTTTTACTCAGTTCTCTTTATTTTTAATTGTTACTTGATTAATCTTTATTAAGTGATACAATTTATTAACTTTACTATGTTTTAAGGTATATTTATGAGTAAAAAGACTTAGTTGAAATACATGCCTCATGAAAGTCTAAATAAGTGAAGTCTTTTTAAAAGCATTTAATCTCTCATAGTTAACTTTATTAAATCCTAGTGTCATAAGTGAATTGTTATATGTCTTGATTTTTTAATATCAAAATAAGAAGACTACAAAGATATTCTTTAAGGATGTTCAAGCTTTATATTTGATATCGATTACATTCTCACCAAATTATAGTTAATAAGATCCTTGAGTCAAAACAAAGTTTTATAAATGATTGACTTAGTTGATCTTGAAATTTATTATTTGAAGCACACGAGAAAAAGTAATAATAAAATAATAAAATGATTTTATCATCATCAAATTAGTAGTGAAAGGATCAATTGTTTAATATATATGCATAATTGAGAATAATATATTATATAAAATAAAAAAAATCAATTAAATGATTTTATTATTTAGATCAAATTATGATGACTTATTATTACTTTAAAGCTTTTGAGCTATTCAAATATTTCAATCTTAAAATCGAGCAATTTAATATATTTATGGAAAGATGCTACAAAATTCCTAAGAGAAACACCTCTCCTTTTGCACTAATGAAAATTATAATATACAAATAAAACTTTAAGATTTCTTTGTAGTAGATTTTCTCATAAATAAGATCATTTAGACATTTGACATTGATGTGGTGAGTTATTGAGTAATAATACACTATGTATTTTTGAATCTTTAAAAAATAGAATTTATTTTAATATCTTATCATTAAATCCATTCAAATATTTATACCCAAACAAATGCTTTTGACATTTAGAATTTGTTTTTTTTTTCTAGTAATTAAGCATTAAGAAGTTTATAGATATTTTCTTTTGTAAGAATTGCTTTTTTGTAATTTTTTTTTTATATTCTATGAATGATATATCTCTTATAAACAATTTATAATCTCTTTTAATATCATGACTATTGTAGACTCTTTTTGAGAATCATAATGCATACTCACTTATAATTCTAATTATTATTAATTTGTACTTTACATTTTGAATTTGCATAGGATTTATTTTAAATCTTAATTTGTACAAATAATGATGACATTTGTAAGAACTTTTCACAGTATCATGGGATTTGATAAATGGCATAGTAATTCTTGTGTTTTGTCACATCTGTGATGATTTGATTGGATGTTATAGTTTATGTATTCGATTCCAATTCGTGTTTTTAATCCAGTACAAGAAAATTTTATTTTTAATTTTCAATTGTTCTATGATGAAGCATAAAACAATATTTATATATTTATATTCTTAAACTTTTATTAAACATTTTTTTATAAAATTGAAACTATTTTTTTAACGTAAAACTTTATCACATGATATTTCCGCAATAAATATAAAAAAAAAATAACTCAAAATTAGGTAAATAGAAAAATCTTTCAAGGTAAAAAGGTCACGGATACGGTAACGACAGAGAGCGCGACGAGGACGGGCACTTTTATCTTTCCGTCCGAGGTCCAGGTTTGCTAGGAGCTGCTATCGTCTCTTCGAATGTTTTTCTCTAGTGCTCGAGACATTTTTCTTTATTGAGTTTGCTTTATACTGTGCAGATTGCAGTTCGTATTAGTTGATTTTGCTTCACTTTACTTGAACAAGTTCAGTAGGCTGGCTGCTTAAACGGGTGGTTCGTCTAATAATGCGTGACGCTTTCTTACAGGAATTGAAGTTGTCTTTCTTCCAGGATATAGCTTCACTAATTTTTGCCATTTGAACTTGCTGCTGAAATTATTGAGGTATTAGTTCGCCTTTTTGTCAATTTTGGTGGGATAAGAGAGCATTGCACGTGTTTTAAGGCTGAACTTGTTCGTTGAAATGGCCGAGGTTAATGTAGGAATCGGTGGAGTGCTATGGCTGTTTAGAATGCTACTTTGGTTGGAAAAACATCTTTAGGGAATGAAATAAATCTGTTAGACCTTCAAGGAATGAAAGCTGTCAGGTTTTGCAAGGAATAAAGATATTTGAGAATAGCTGAGTTTTTCTTCACTGATGATTTTCGTTGTGATCTAGTCATCATGATTAGATCTTCTTGTTGCTTTTTATAGAAAATGCTAGAAAATATTGATGTAGATTATGCTGTGAGAAATTGTATAGAGGTTTCTCAAAATCAAGATCTAAGTGAGAAGAGAGAGGACATAGAGCTTATTCTTTCTAAATGAGTAAAGCAGTACAGAGCTAGAGTTTAGCTCCTGAGATTGAGGCAGAATTAAGGGTGAAAGAAGATGAAGAACTAAATCTAGAATAAAACTGTCAAGTGCAAGGAAATTATTCAAGTATGGAGCATGAATCCATAATGTGATCCAAGAAGATCTTGAGTAGTAGCTTACAACCAGTTTATGGATGACAAGTTTAATGGAGGGATTCTCTATGACATTATAGTTGGTGGTAGTTTTAACAAATGAAATTGTGGCCGCACCTTATTAACTGATAGAGAGGGTTATAACCTCCTGTTCCTTGAAGAACTTCCTTTAATTGCCATGGGTAGAAAGTTGAATGACCTGAAGGGAGAATGCAAGTTTCCCAAATTGTCTTCATGAGCAATGATCAAGGAAACAGGCACTTTGAGGTCAATTCCATGAGGCGTGGTTCCTTGAGCTTGTTTCATGACACCTTTTGTGATTAATGATAAAATATATCATCACATTTGTTGCTGACTTGATGGTTGGTTGTCATGTGATACTCTTTATGATTAATCATCGATAGATTGAGATTAATCATCGATAGATTGAGATTAATCATCGATAGATTGAGATTAATCAGTCCGATTTTGCATTTTTAATTATCATATAAAGTTAATTATGATACATCTATTTTCTTAGACTTTTTATGATTTACTTTCCTTCCTTTTCTATGAGAACTATCAATTTTTGTTATCCAATACTCTTAACTTTTTTTATATACTTTTTAATACAATTTTTGTGCAGCAACATAAAATTTTGTGAGACGTTAAATTTAGCATGAAAATTGGAGGGTTTTAGAGAAAATGATGGGGAAATATGTTAAAATAAGAATGCTAAAAATAAATTTTTGCTCAAGAAATGTTAAATTAGGTTATTAGCATTCGTAAAACGTCATATGAGAGTTTTTTTGTCAAGCCAAGGAATTATAGTTCCTATCATATGATCTATAGTTTGTGTTTGTGGTAATGAATCCTGCAAATACAATGGAAATCTTGGGCCTGCTTTAGAGTCAATTTGAATAAAAACCCAATTTCCCATTACTACAATAACTACAACAAGAGATACTTGGAAAAATCAAAAGATGTTGCCATTAAGAAACAAAAATGGGTATAGGGCATCAACAAACAACACCACTATGCTAGAACGTAATAAACGCAAAAGGGAAAGAATATTTTAATCTATATCAAATAACCCCAAGATGATGGTAACCCTTACTAGTATCCAAGGCAAGGCACTACACTCTGACCTCCTAGTAGCACTATCTCCCCACCACTTTTGTAGAAAGTTTTAAAAGAACAATCCTTCATTCTTAAACTTATCAAAATCCCATCTCTTATTCTAATCAATTGTGCCTTTTATGTGAATTTTTGCTCCCAAACTATGCCAACTAATTCCCTCATGTACTTGTCCATCTTAGCTTTTTTTCGTCCTTAACATGTGTTTATGTGCTCATGACTTGTTGTTGTCCGATTAATTCTTGTCTTTAGTTAATCAAGGATTCGGCCATAGGTAAAGAAACTGTACACCAGGGGCATTGGTAGGGATGCTAAATCTAGGTATTTTATGGCTAGAACTATAAGGGATGTGAATGTAGGTGGAGGTGATGATGTTAAGGAATTATTTCAAGAATGGGATCACTGTTTTGCATGAAGTTTGAGATCAAGGTAGTGTCAAGTCAATTAAATTAAATATCAAATTGACCTTCTTTTACTTGAATTATTTTAGATCATATGCATAGGAGCTAATCTTTTTTAATGCTCAATGTGGTCTTATCTATCTAACTTGAAGATTTTTAGGTTTCATGGCAAGGAATCTATTAGTGTGCATATGGATTATTATGTAATCACCATTGGAGAAGCCTACTAGACTTCAACATGAGTCAACATAAAACATATGTTTTGCATAAGTCACAGCTAATTTTTTTTTTCAAATTTTATATGTCATGCAAAAGTTTGTGCAAAATCAGAAATCCTGTAGGATATTGGTAACTTATCTAAGTAACGGGACATCGAGGTTCGTATCTAGTAAGGTTCTAGTAGAAACTCAAGTTAGTTGACAAATTTAATGTTATAAGATAACTCAGTGATGCGTAAAATTTGACATGATTTTAAGGTGAAAACACCAACCAAACAATGTAATACCTCTCCAAAACCCCTGTTTACCACCTTTGTTTAACCAAAGTATAGTCATTGGAAGTCCATGAAAGGTTATAATATCTTGGAAGCAAAGCATTGCAAATGACAAACCAAGAATGAAGTCCATTCTCTATTCCTTCTAAGGCTTATGAGTGATAAAAAAAGGTCTATAAGGTCCTTGATATTTTCCTAAACTTTTGTTTGATTGGCACCCCCTACATAGCGCCACTAATTATGCAACATCTCTTTTAAAATTTTCCTATTAAACATGATATTTAAAAATGTCTAAAATTTTTTCCCTCTTGAGGTGTCTAGTTAACCAACCGTATCATGTCTCATCTATTATATATTCTCAAAGTGATGCATTAGGAATATATCACCAAGTATTTCTACACAAATGGCTATCCTTTGGCATAAAAACATTGCACTTTTTATGGAAGTGCAATGTTTGACAAAGTACATTGTTAAACTAAATGTCAATTTTTCATGAAGGGCATTCAACTTCTTCTGATAAGAGTTAAAGTATTACCACACAAACTGCTATGATAAGAGATAATGTTTTTAGGTAATGCAAAGCTTGCGCCATTATGTAGAACTCCTTATCATATGCAAAATGTCTCTGACAAGCCTTATTAATCTTTTCGTTAAAGAAAAACATTGAATAATTTTCTTGATTAAGTACCACTTTTATTTGTGTGCAAGAAATGTTGCAAGCTACTTCAAATATGTTGTTAAAGGCTGGTAAACTTAGGATGGTTGCTTCCGTGAACTTTACTTTAATGCTTTTAAAGGTTTTGGTAGCAATAGTTATCCATTTGAATTTTTCTTTCCCTTTAGTGTAGTTTGTGATAAGAGCTACGTTTGTACTAAATCCACGAATAAAGTTGTGGTAATATGTTTTTAGACCATGAAAGTTTTGCACCTCATGAATGGAGGTGTTAGTTGATGATTAGATGGTCTTAACCTTCTTAGTGTCTATAGAGACTTCTTTTTTTGGTCATTACAATACCTAAAAAGATAGCCAAAGTTGTCATAAACGAGTAATCCTTTAAATTGATATATATTGTCTCTCATTGTTATACTTGTAGTACTTGATGAAGATAGGACGAATGATGATATTTGGATCTATGGTATATCAATGACCTTAAACTCATGGCAAGGATGACTTGAAGGAAAAGTTAAAAAAATATTAGTTTCGGTCCTCATAAATGTGCATTGTGTTTTGGACAAACGAGGGGGCATGATCATTCGCTCATATAAGGCATTCTTATTATTGGCTTGATTGCTTATGCACGTGTGGCAACTATTATTTGTGTTTTGAGTGAAAATGTGGGGATTAGACATGGGGAGAAGTTTTCTTTGATAAAAGCCTTATGAAGTAACTTGTGGACTTGTCTTTTGAGCTCTACATTCTTAGTGAGATTTACCTTATAATGTGATAAATTGAGAAACAATGGCCTTAGAATGAAGTTGATTGCATATTGAATTTCTTCAATAGATGGAAAATCATCATATTGCTTCTCTAGATATAAGCCTTGAAGCTCAAGTCATCACCTCTCTCACTTCTTGTAATATAATTTATGGCTCAAAGGAGGTGTCTTTAGTCTCATTTATCCCAAGATCATAGATTAAGCCTCCATTTTGTATATCTTGCTCAAATTAATTTGAGCTCAAAATATGGAGTTGCTTTTTTCTTCTATCTTACTATTGAAGTCCCATTTGCCTTTTAATTGAAGGGTCTTTAAGCTTTGCTGAATTCAATACTTTCTCTTCCTGCAACCATACTCAAACACATAAGTGTTCGGTCACCTAAAGTGAATCAATCACAATCATAAAGCCCTGATGTGTTAAAACAATGGAACATGATGGGGTGTCTATGCTATGCACTCAAGAAGATTACAACTGCACTACATGTGGAATTTAATAATGGGGTGCCCTACTTTTAACTAGCATACTTTTTAACTTAGGAAGAATAAAAAAAGAATTGTTTATTGGAATGTGTGTAAAAAGTTCTACAAGTTTGTAACAAACTTCAAAATTAAACGTGTTAAAGCACAATTGAGTTGTAGAATGCTATCAAGTAACAGAATCTCAAAGCTTAAAAAAATTTTAGGATTTGATTGGTTTTTAGATTTTGTTTGCTATGTTTTTGGACCAAGAATACCTACTTTGGTTCTTGCAAAACTTAGTTTGAAGCTAAAGGATCACCAGAACTTCTCTATGAGATTTTCTTGAATCACAACAAAATGAGTCTTGATTGTTAGTGATCATTAAATGGGCTTCTCTTGTTGAGTTGCTTAAATTTGTAATTACAAAAACCTATCTTACAGCCAAATGGAAAAGTTCCCTAAAATTTACTCAAGAAATATGTATTGTCTCAAAAACTAGTACATGCATATATATATATATGTGTATACACATATATATATATATATATATATATATATATATATATATATATGTAGATATGTATGTATATATGTGTACATATATGTGTGTGTGTGTGTACACATGCTTAAGATTAGTGCTAAAAAGATATCATGGAAAACTTGGACCAAAATTTTAGAGATAGCTACCTTGGGCTATCCATGCAAACCATTGCAAGGGAATTTAATTATTGTCCTCAAGTAGTTTGCTTATGCAACTACAAACATTAGATGTTATAAACCACTAAAAGTTGGTTGTCTATGCTTGATTGTATATGATGATCTAAGAAATACTTGGGGAGCATTACTTAGAGGAATCCAAAAAAACTCTAGAAACATTAATGACATGAAACAATACATAATCCAACTATACACGTTATAAGGTGTCATTGTTGTACAAAAGCATTCAAGCATAGAAAATATAAAGTACAATTGGTAATACGTGATATGCATAAGCATTATTTTGGCATTCTGTTGGTAGTGGGACACATCTTGTATGTTTTCACTGGCTGCAAACATTTTGCTTCAATGAGTAAAATTGGGTGGTGGGAACAAATCACTGTTTATGGAGAAAAGAGTGAGGACACCATTAGTTTGCATGGATTAATGCTACAATGAGAAACGTTTGGAACATCACTGAATTTTGTTATCAAATGCTTTTTCTAGTTTATAAATGTTAAATTCAAGTACAAGTAAGATTAGCCTCATATTGAAACACCAATGCATCCAATGGTATATTTCTTTGCTTTGAATCCCAAGATCTCTGTTTTTTAGCATGTAAAATCACAACCAAGTTTATCTTGAATGAAGTAAATAATGACATTTATCTGTTTTATGGATTTTTGTTAACTCTTTACCATGTTGAGCCAAGCTGAAGAGGTTTGAGTGAATCTTATGGTGCTGCAACATGATTTTGTTGCTCTAGTATATATGATAATAATTTTGAAAAGCTTCTATTGATTTACTTAGTTCTGATTTTTGTGGTACATGAATGGCTTTCATAGTTTGATCACTTATGGCATATCATATTGAGTGTATCCACATTCTCAAGCGGAATGAGCTCTTTGACGTTCCTAATTTAGGACATGGTTAATTGATAGTAATGGACAATGTGACTGAGAGTCTAACTTAAATTATTGTAAGTTCAATAGAATCAGTCTTATGTTAAAAGCTCAATATTATATTGGAATTTTAATATATAATTATTTGGTTCTTATTCTTAGATTTAAGTCTTTGAATTGGTGGATATCCTTTTAATGCTAAATAGGGTTCAATGTTTGTTCCACAATTGATCTACTTCCCCCAACAATAGAGTTGGCACATTCTTCTCTGTAAATTCTTAATTTCCAATTCTTTTTCAATGTAATCAAAATTATTGTAAAATTCTTGTGGATTGACCAGTATGTTTTGGATGAATAAACTATTAATTCTTGTCTCCTGTAAAATAAATTGACGTACTGCAATGTTTAGTCAACTTTCGTTAGCTTGAAGCATGAAACTTATTGTGTGTGATGCATTGCTGCATTCATTTACAATGAGAAAATCTAATTGTTTTGTGTTCATTTTAAAAAGTGCTCATGCATAATGCATTCTGATTTAAAATTGTGTAGGTTTTCCTGATAACTTGGATTGTTAAAAATGATAATCTCTATTGTTGTTTGTATGAAAAACTGATACTTCTGTTTTTATTTTCATTATGCCCTATTTCATGGCATAAGCAGGTTGCCAAGCTTAATTTGGAAACTATTTCTTAATGCCCATAGATTTATTTTATGGGGAGCCTTGATACAACAATAAAGTTGCTGACATGTTACTTGAGTTTATTGATAATTTAATGGAAACAATCTTTTACAAGATGTTGTTATAGTAGACCTTATTGCCTTTCTACTTCCCCACATGCATGCAGGAGCTTTTTTATATCCTTTGCATCCAGTTATTTAATTTAGAAATTTAAGTCAGATATCAGAGATGTATATGCTTTGTTTATACATCCAAATATTGATTAACAATGCCTATCTATTTGTGAATGTTATATTTATTCTATGCCATTTTTTCAATTGCTTCTTGTTGTGTAAATTTGTGTTTTCTTGTCTCTTTGCAAGTCTACCTGAGGTTTGTATTGCACTACCTTATTATGGGTCATGCTCATTCCATTTTGGTTGTATTCTCCCTCAGCAGCTGTCCTTTTGTATGTCATGTTTTAAATTGCTATAGCTCTTTTCTATATGACTTTTTGACAGGTTGCAGTTCTTATATATTATGATTTTGCATTATATCCTTCTTGGTTGTACCATATATTCATTGTGAAAGTTCTTTTGTTAGTTGGCTCATTGAGATTGGTTGTTTTTGACTTTTTTGTAGTCTACAACATATGTCTATATGAAATTGTGCTATCGATATTTTCTATTGCTTTTAAAAATTCTATGACATTTTATCGTATAATAAATAAGGTGCATCTCTTCTCACCATAATTTTAAGTTTGTTGGCTATAGGCTGATCTATGTTCAAATGGGCAGCACATGTATATCGACATTAAACGTCTTGTATTGCACGTATAACTAAAGGTGGCTCATATGTGTTGCAAGGATGCACAGTTTTGGATGGAATTATGTTGATTCTCAATATACCTCGAGCCCGTTTTGGAGTGTAAGCCTTGTCGTGAGGGTTGACATTGCCAGGGTAGGCAAAGAAATGCATTGAAAAACAATTGAAAGCACTCTCTTCTTGCAAAGAAGATAAAATGGGATAGAAAGTGAGCACCACATGCAAAAAGAAACAATAAAGAAAATATAAGAAAAACTTAAATTTTGCTAGAGAAAAAACTAATTTTCAAAACATGTATTCCAACAAGTTTTTTGTAGGCAATCCACTCTAGCACTTTCTTTGTTGCATAACTCTTTAGGCTCCTTTGTCCCAATATTCCCTCTTAGGCTCATCCAAGAAATCTCGATCTAAGCTCGATAATAAATTTCAAAATTCCAAAATCATGATTTACTCAAGAGGATACTCCTCCCCCCCTCTCTCTCTCTTTCTCTTTGTATCTATAAAAATTCTAACCTTAGTTCTCTCAAGGATTTCTTTTTCTCAAAATCTTGTGAAATCTCAACACTCTTTATCAGAGCTCTTAGATGATGAAATTTATGGGATCCTTGGATTAAATTTCCAATAGCTTCAATGGTCCATTTATATGTTTAAAGGCAAGGTTACAATTATAGTTAGCTCTCCCAAAATTCTCTTAGGTCTCATCCAAGTAAAAAGTTGAGATAGGCATAAGTTCTCTTCTAATTCCTTTTCGGTATTTCTTATTAATTTTCTCAATTAATTCAATAATCGTCTCACAAATTAAGGCATCCAATTTTTAAAAATCAGATTTACCCTGAGTTGTTGCTCTTAAATTTATATTGGTTGCTTCATGCACCTGAACTTGTTTGCACATAATTCCCCAGTATAGAAATACAGAATCATCATATGTTTCCAAAATTGTACAATAATTTTCAGATTTATGAATTCAGAATCTTGTCGTTTGTGATATATTACATGTGGGTAATTTATATACATTTGTGTATAGAATTGCCTTTGCCTTTGCGTTCAGTGTATGGGCACTGGATCATTTTTTGTTGTATGTTATATGTGTGTGGCTAGGCATGATATGCCTCCTACGCTTTGCCTTTGTGTTGAGTTGTATGTACACAAGTTCTAATTTAGATGCACATTATTTGTGCATTGGATGCATAACTCCCATAGTATGCATACGGAACCATCTTTGCAAGAATTTTTTGGGGCTGTTTTCATATTGATCTACTTGCCATTAATTTTATTGCTTCAATAGATGATTTTTAATCTACACACCATGATCAATCCTCTAATCATTGGCTAGCATACTTTTTATTTTATTCTCTGAATCTTAAAAAAATTGTCCTTCTAGGTTTCAGAAATTTCAAAATCATTGTTGAACAAATGATCATTATCATTTCCCTATCATTGTAGTTGCCTGTCATCTACTCAGTTTTTGTTGTACTATAAATCCACTGTCTTCCAATGTGCTTTCTACAAAGTTTCTGGTTTTTTTTTTAAGAAATGGCAAATATCATATAAAATATTCAATTCAGGGCACTTGAGAAAAGCATCTAAACCAAGCTGTTCAGCCTTTAACAGTAACACCATCTGTTGATATTCATTATTTTTCTTGGGTTTTTTTGTTTTATCTTTCTTGCTGTTCGGGAACTCTTATTGAAATAAGAACAATTAAAGTGTCTTATGAGCATTCTATTGTAGAATGCTTGTCAATGCTGCATTCATACTTAAGTTTTGAATAATGTATTAGTTCAACTGTGATTTTTGATCGAATTATTTAGTGAAAAATTTGTTTAGCACTATATCATGTCATATATTGTTATTTAAACATTTTGAATGTTTGGTTTGATAATTTCTTTAAATAATATTATTAAAAATTACAATTTTATCATTAAAAAAATGATATGTAATTGCTACTTAAATTCGATAAACATTTAATTGTCACTTAAATTTGAACAGTTTTTAGATTTCTCTTATATTGATATTAAACATAAGAATAAATTGTTATTTAGCAAGCATGAAAACAAATAATAAAAAAATATAAATTGTTTTTCAAGAATATTAACAACTAGATAGTATTAATATTTAGGTGTTAGGTTTCATGTCAAGGGTTTTATTTTCAACGTATGATAATTATCTCAACTCTACAATATATCATATCTCACATAAATGCATTATATCATAATCTTGCATAACATAACTTTTAACAATATATCATATCATATAGCTATAGATTTCTTCTTGTGGGTGTATTATAAATCAATCATAGTTGATAATACATTCTCCATGTATCTCTAGAAGTGTACTTGTTAAATCCTATACAAAATGTTAGCAACATAAGAGATAGGTTCACCATATATGATGTCACTTAGTATGATCTCAAACTTGTGTCTATCAAGTTTTGCATAAGTGCTAGTGACATATCATATCTAATATAGGACAGACTACATTAAGAGGTGCACGTTTAAATAGGATTTTTTTTATTTTTTTTAGCTTTTATAAGATAGATTTATAAATATAATTATTTTTTTATACATTTTAATTTATATAATAAGCTTAAAAGAACATATAACTATTTAGTTAGTTTTCTTTTATATGTTTAAGTAGTTTGTCTGTTAGTTATTATAAGTTATAAGACCTTTCCTAAGAGACATCATGTTTAAACATAATAAAAGAACTTATTAAGGTGCCACTTTTGTAAGAGGAATTATTTTAGGTACTATTCAAATAAGAACTCCTTCCTCTAGGAGCCACATTTCAAAGAACTACTTCCTTTTGGGATTGATGCCATGTCATCGTTTTTTTTTTTGGTTTTTTCTTTAGCTTTGAAAACACACTTTTTAATAAATAAAACAAAATCATTTCAAAATTATTTACAATCTCAAAAATTTAAAACTATTTTTAAAACCCAGCAAAAGCAATTTAAAACTTTTTGCAAGTTGAAATCACATCGAACATATTTTGAATAAGACCTGTCACATTTTTTTAAAATTACGTTGTTTATACACTTGCAATGAAATAAAATATTACGAATCTATCTCTAAAGAAATAAAACTAGTTGGTTTAATAGTTTAAATCCAAATAATATACAATCAAACAGGTCCTAAATACAATACTTTTATTGTTATCATGTACCATGTGAATGCATTTTTTTTCTTTTTTTGGACATGTTTCACTAATTACCTCTATGCTAGCATGTCCACGTAGCATTTTGATAAATATTGGAGCGTTTGAACAGTATTCAGGAGCTTTTTGCTGTTAATGGTTGTGTCGATATGGATGATAGTGGGCAGAGAGAAAATGGAAGATACAAGGCTGACCACTACAAATCAGTTCATGCTCAGGTATGGCTAATTTCTTGCAGAAGAATGTCTACGAGGGTTGAGTTTCTAAATAATAAGACCATAATATTGGACTTCTGCTGAAGGCTTACTTTTGTGTGTCTGTTTACATTTAACTGCCTGTCACTTTTAGCTTACATCCATTTGCCAGGGTTTATTTCATTTGATTCTTTAGAGAATATTCATATATCAGTGTTGATCATCCAGTTTTCGATTTCTCTTGCTTGCTTTCAATCTGTCTGCTCCTCTACCCTCAGTTATAATTATTTATACCTTTTCTGAGTTTCTAGTTTCAAGTCTGGCATCTACTTGATTAATGGCAAATGAGGATTAAGACCTTGTTTAACATACTAAATAGCACCGGCTTTTTTTTTTTTTTGCTATGTACTCTAATGGAACAGCATGAAGACTTTACCCGACAGAATTTTGCTTCCCTGATAATCAATCAAAGAATTTTTTTTCCATCCTTTTCATTACTAGAGCAATAACATTTTCTTTACCAGTTAAATAGAAATAAAACTTTTACTAGAATCAAACATCATTGTGGGCCTTAGTGGCTTAGAAACAACTACTATGGTGTATGAGTTATGTTCAATGATGGAGGCAAACATGTGGTGTTTAGTGACTGCTAGAAAATAGATGTTTTTTTGTCTTATTTTTCTTTGCATTTATGAGTTGAGGACAGAAGTAGTTATATTGAAGAGTGTAGTATGAGGAAGATAATAATGACCTCATTCTCTAATGATTGGATGACATCAATGACAATGACATGAGAATGATGGCTAACATTGAAGAAGATGGTGGCCTTCAGGGATAATGGCTAAGAACTCAAGGTTTAAGAACACACAAGCATAAAATAGATGTTTAGTGAGACTACTAAAAAGTAGATGTTTTTTTGTCTTATATTTCTTTGCATTTATGAGTTGAGACAAAAGTATTTATATTGAAGAGTGTAGTATGAGGTGACAATAATGATCGCATTCTCTAATTATTGGATGACATCAATGATAATGACATGAGAATGATGGCCATCATTGAAGAAGATGGTGGCCATCAGGGATAATGTCTAAGGACTCAAGGTTTAAGAACACACAAGCATAATATATAATTCCACTTTTATTCACAAAATTCTTTTCTTACTTTCTTTTCTGTTGTGAAAATGCCAAAGACATGCCGAAGTCTTAAAAGATAATTCCATTTTTCTTCACATCTAACAACATTTACATTTGGTAATTTTAGAATTATATGGAAAAAAATTATTTCTAAATAGCAAAAGCTATGCCATGCCAACAATTATCAATGTGGTCAATTAAGAAAATATCACGGATGTTGCATCTTAGCATTCATATTTGGAAATTGTTTTGCATTGGACTACTTTGGATGTGATTCAAATGTATTCAGGTTAACTTTATTTTTAGTTGGGATTGTTGAGGATCTTTAATGCTGTATGGCCATGCTGTCTGTCTACCATTGAACATATATGACGTCACTAGCGTAATTGCCCTTAACATAAAATAGGGCATTTACTCAGCAATTTTTACATTGCATTGAATGTTATGTTGTACAAATCATACCATATGATCATTCCATTTTAAGATACAATTGTTAAATTGAATTTGATTTTTTGATAGAGGTCTTTCTACCTCATGGTTTAGTACGAGGCTATAAGGTGTGATGGTATTATTTGCCCATAAGTTTGAAAACAAGACATGTTGTTACAAGGGTATGTAGCATTATGGAGATGGAGGTTAATTAGAGAGAGAGAGAGAGAGAGAAATTCTCTTAAATGTTCAAAATTAGGTTGACTTTCTATTATCAAGAGGTTTTTATATTAAAATATAGGGTGTTGTTACAACCATCAGTTGTTTATTATAAATAAGAAAACAAATATGATGAAATTCCCAAGCAAGATACTCTAAATAAGAAAGCAAATGTAATATGTAAGGCAAATTTTTATATCTTATTTTACAACATGATTAAATAGAAATTGGAAATAACGTGGATTTTCCTTTGACCTATTTGGTTGATGTCTTTTGCGTGCATGTTTGGCAAGGGTTCATGAATTTCATGAATGGTCTCGATTAATCTCTACAGGCTATAGAAAAATCTGCTATGAAGCTCCAACATGTTTGAGTCAGTGTGTCAAATTTTGTTGTGAATTGAATCCAAGAAGGGTTGACAAGGTAATGCCAACAAGCTTTTTTCTGATAATGAACTCAGCGGCCAATATTTCAATATTATCATGTTCAATTTAATGAGATGCTGGGAGGCATACAAAGAATGCAATTGGTGGTAAAAAACTGTACTGACTAAAGTTGTATACAATTCTGTTGGAAGATTTGGATGCTCAAAGGTGCCTTGGTAAGGCAACATTTTCATAACATGAAATTTGGCTTGTTACTCAGACATACATTGCATCATTCAAATGTATAAGATTAGGTCTTAATTTTCGACTTATGCAGGAATGTTGAGAAGCACAAGCATAAAGTTTTTCATTTTCTTAGGAAAGCTGTGTGAATATAAGGGAACTATTTGTGGAGCATAGGAGATTGGCAATTTGTTGCTTTCCAAATGCTATCCATGTTCATTGATTTCGTTTTGTAAAATGCTGATTAAGAGGAATTGAAGTTAAACCATTATTGCCCAATGGTGGATCCTTATTTGAACCTTATTTTTCTATGTGGTCGAAGATAACTTTACCCAAATGATGAATCATAGGTGAGTCCTTGCAACTGTTATCTTGTTTAGTTGTGCAATCAAATATAAAGAATTTTTTGTTTTGCTTTTTAGGTGAGATCTATTGCTATTATTTTTGTTTTGCTTTTCCTTGTAATCTAAAGAGTGCAATGTTGTTAATTGTCATTATTTTAGATTGTTTTGTGTGAGGGAAATGACTTTGAACTCTCGGGCTAAACAAAAAACGTTAGGTGGTGTATTGTGGTTCTTGGTTTTTGCCAGGGCTTTGGTTCCTAGTGCCATCAAAACTTCACTTAGGTTGCCAAACGATTTGTAGCAAGCTATTGTAGGCCATAAGCAAGTCAACTTGATTGGCCAAGTTCCATATTCTAGCGTGTCCATGAACCAAATAGAGTGAAATGACTTTGAACTCGAGGGTGAAGGGTTATAATAGGTGTTACACCGAGATTGCTCAGGTTGTGTGTTGGGATTTAGGTTCGAGCTTGTTAAGACTTTGCTTGTATTGACCATTGTTTTGTGCAAACTTGAAAGCTTGGGGCTTTTTTGTGGTGATCAAATTGCAAGTTACATGGCTTATGGTAGTTGAGATGGTTGTACACGTGCAAAGAGCCTTTGATAGATTACATAGTTTTTGGCAATTACAAGGGAATGTTCACAAGTCTTTTTGAATTGTTGGCTAATAATGTGCTTGTTGAAGAGCCTTGGAAGTAGAACTTTGTTTAAGAGAATGGTGACTACACTCCTTAGATTGCACCTCTTCAATTATTTGGCTTGCTTGTTTCCCTTAGAATTGTGAAGCAGTTGCTCAAGATAACTCTTTTTATAAAGGCTGCCATAGAAGAGGCAATATTAGGTTTCTTGGGCTCGTATATGCTAGGCATTGTCTTTAGGAGATGGAAGCATGCCATCATATACATAGTTAATTAGTCGACCAATTTGGTTATAGGACATTGACACTTCCATAACCTTGATCTCTTCAATGCTTGATGTGGTCAGCTCCAATAAAGGTTGTTGAACCCTTGGTTGTACACCCTTGGTTGTACACCTCTTGATTGATGAGCACAAAACCATTGTGTTGTTATTGCTAATGCTTTTTTTAAGCATGTTTTATATTATATTTCTCAAGATTAAATAGGGATTAATTAATTGGAGAGTTCTATCAAATACTTTATGGCATTCTCAAATATATTCATCGCCTGTTGCTTGTACAGTACGATATCCAATATCGTACTTAGATGATTTATATTTTGGCTTAAAATTTTAACTGAAGTTTGAAGTTGTCCAAGGTTTTGGTTAGAAGATTTAGTCATTTATTAGATATGAGTCTCATACAATATATCGTAATGTATGCTCCTGCATCGTATAATATTTTTCCAAGGGTTCATAATTTGTTTATTAGAGACTTGTTAATTATACTGTATGATGCCATCATCTATATGTATATATATATGTGATATATCTGTATGAATAGGAATAAATTTATCGAATAGGCATATCGTTGAGACAATTATTGTATGAGCGTTATTGCCATAATACAATATTCTCGACGTACTATTATGATCAATATTTCAAATGTAGTGGTTAGTTCAATAGTTTTGGAAATGAGATTTTAGCTATTAGAACTTAATTTGCATATATTCCTTTGATTCATATAAATAGAAGTGGTTTTGAAGAAGCATAAGCTAATGAATCAATTGCTAAACCATTTTACAAGTGAAACAAAGTTCATAGTTATGGGTTGACCTTGAAAGTGAGAAAATTCATGTTCTTTTTGTATTATTCTAAGCTTATTTGCATCATTTTTTAGCTATTGTATTTAAGAGCTTAGCACCTTGATTGATAACATTCTTCCAACTCATTCAGACATTGTGTCATATTACTTTTTCAAGTATATGATATAGAATTTTGTATAAATTATTTATATAAGTTATGTAATACTATCTTAGTTATTGTTAAACTATTTGTTTGAGGTGATTCTTACCAAGTTGTTGGTAAAAAGGAGGTGAATTTGAGTGAGATGACTCTTACTTTCCATGGGTGAAAAGGGAGTTTTTGTGTAAATTTGTATCTACCGGTTGCAATGAAAGGTGTTGGATTTAGTGGAAGTCTGGTTGAAAGGTGTTGGATTTAGTGGAAGTCTGGTTGGGTTGACTTGGGGTGGATGTTGGAAAATGTTTTGTTGAACTACTTAAAAATCTCTTGTGCTCTTTCTATATTTGATTTATTTTTTATTTTATTAGTTTTATTATTTTATAAAAAAATTATTATTGTAAAAGAATTTGGAAAAGATAAAGTATATTTTATAAAACTTGATATAATAGTCATTAAGATAAACTAGTAATCTTCATTATGAAAAGAATTTAAATTGATTTTATTTTGAGATTATTAAAATATATACTTTGTGAAATTACTTGAGATTTGTTATTGCTTAAGTTTTTTTAATTACGGAATAACTTGAATTATTAAATTCAGCTGGAGTTATCACGAAAGAGACTAGAGCCCTCTATATTTGATCATGTAACTTTTAGAGATGGATTCCCATGTATTATATGCATCATGGATTTGACTTATGATATGTCATAAGTTGAAAAGATAGTGAGAAGCTGGACAAATAACCATTTGGCAAGATAGAAACTTGTAAGAAGAGCTTCAATTTTTACTTTGATATATGTGACAAAGAAGGTAAATCTATTGGCCTATCAGATAATGATTCCTTCTGAATTGGTAAGGATGATCCCAAGCTCATTGCTCTGCTACCTTGAGATGTCATCATGTAACATTAACAAGGCAATGGGACTTTCAGCTGAATGGGTCCTTGCACAAGACCATTTGCAAGAAAATCTGCTACTTGGGAGCAAACAAAATTTTCAGGATAAAATGCATCTCATATTCATTATGCTACATGAACCATTTTTAAAGGTGTCTTGATACCTCAGATCTGTTGGTGGTCACCATTTTGATATCGTGGGTATGGAGGCAAGGCCATGACTAGCACCAATGACAAGCACTTTATGGGCAGATATCTTTCTTATCATTTATGGCATGACTAGTATAATAAATTGACCTTTGGATGTTGCTGTCTTCTTAAATGCAGATCGTATTGATTGCAACATCAATGGCCACTGCATAAATGATGGTTTTCCTTTGCTTTGGGCTCTTACGGATTAGAGTCATGCGATGTGGTTTAGGTTACTAAAAGCTCACAACCTCAGTTTACTCCATTTGACCTCTTGATTAAGAGAGAAAGCAGCTGAGATTGACAATATTTCCCACATGTCTTTACTTCATCGTTGAGAAGATGGGAATTATATGCCACATAATAGGGGATGAATTGTAAAAGTCGCAATCTCAAAGTAAATAATAGAAATACAATGAAAATCTTTTGAGATTCTTAATTGCTATTTGTAACATAATTAGAAAACTTTTATTAACTTTAAAACATTTGTGTGAAGATTTCAATAATATAAATGCATAAGAGATTTTTAGGTGACCTAATCCAAAATTGGATCTACATTCACCTTTGATTAAAAGGCTAGACAAACACTAGAAATCGCCTTTCGCAAGAGCATGTTGGAAAAACCTCACAGTGTCCCAAAGGAGCCAACAAATATTGCGCTAAAGGATCTTATAAAGTATGGGCAATGAACTTTACACACCTGGTCAAAAGATCTTATTAAATTGGACCAACAGATCCTATAATTGTAGTGTCAAAGGACCTTACAAGATAGCCAAAAGATCATTAAAAGAATCAATAATGAAGTTCTAACGAGAGAATAAAAGTACAAAATAAAGCTCACACATACAAAGTGTTACAACCCGAAAATAATATCAAGAGCCATGCTAAATTGATAAAAAAATAATTTAAGAATTATTTTCAACTTAGCTTAAGACAACTACTTGGAAAGCTAAGAAAGAAGAAAGAATGTTTTTAATTGTTTTAGCCTAGCTTTTCCCATCTCATCTTAATGAGCATCAAGTTTAAAAACTTTTAAATGGTTTGTAATTGATCATTAACCACTTCATTATAGTTGGACCTTTTGTATAGAGTTTTGAAAAGGCTTCTGATGGCTCCAAAAAACCTCATGGCTCTCTAATGATTATATTGAAATATTCTAAATTCTAGTTAAACTAGTCGTTATTCATAGAAAATGAACTAAATATATAATACATTTTAATAATTGCACTGCATGTTAATCTCTAATTTGTACTAACCAAACCATACGTTAAATAATAATACATTGTATTTTATTCTCGAGTTTGTCTCACTAGAGTCCAGACTTTTTGAGTACTATAGTGAAAAGTTGTCGACGCATTGCATCAAAATTGTGTGCATTGCCATGGCCATCTTCATTAATCGAAGATAATCATTGGGATCCGTTGTCCCCTTGTATATGGCCATCACCTACAATTTGATCTTTGGGACAAGATTTCTTAGGAGAGAGTGAAAAGGTAGCTTGTGTCTACTGGTTTGGTGCCACTAATTGCTGGCTTCATGTTGGGCATTGGGCGGACTCCTCTTCCCACCTAAATGATGGTTAGGGATGACATTGATTCTAGAGTTCAATAGTCAGGCTGAATAGAGGTCGTATTTATGAGGCCAGAATGGGAACTAGAGTAGGAGTTGAAACTGTAGCAGTAAATGCGGGAGATGTTAAAGCTTGACTAGAAGTTGGACCCATTGGGGAGTGTTGGATTGCTAGCAAGGTGAAGAGCATTGGCAGGAGCAGTACTTCTTGTTCTAGGAATTGGGCTCCCACTAATGCAATAACTTCATCTACTTTTGCATGAGTTACAATAGCTCATTCTAGATGACAGACTCAAACTGAGTCGGTTGCTTAATTCTAGAGGCCAATGAGGCCTCGGTCTCTGTAGGCAATGCATTCCATTTGTTCTTTTCAATTTGATTGTCATTCCTCTAGATGGCATCAGAAAGATGTTTATGCTTATCTTTTAGAGTAATTTGTAGTTTGGTTCTAAGCAGAGATTACTTGTAATATGCAGAGAGTACTAGTGAAGCTGAATTTGAGAGAACAAAGCCATTTGCCAACTGCTCGATACAATCAAGAAAGCCAATTGGGAAAGGCTCATTCCTTGTCATCATCCCGCTTTGGAAGGCAAAGCCCATTGGATAGGATTTGAGATTATTGAGAATGTTGCACGTCATCATCCCTGTGCTCCTTACGGAAATATCGCACTTGCAATCCACCATACACGAGTCGCTAGGATCCATGGCATGATTGGAGCCACTAATAGGTTTCAGTTCAATAGGTTTGTCATGTTTAAGTGGAGTGGTTTGCTTTTTAGTGGGAATGGGAACAGGGTAAATGGATGCATTAGAAGAACCACATGACACCTTCCTTTCTTTTTTGATGTGATCAAAATTGCTGATGATAGAATTAAGCTGTGGTCTTTCTAAGACAAATCACCAATACGAGAAAGGTATAAGCATGCAGAATACTTCCGAAGAGCAATAGGCATATAGCATATTTCAGTCAAAATATTTCTAACGTCAAGTGCTATAGTAAGGATGCGGGTGTGGAAGATGCTGAAGTTCATGTTTTTTGATGTAGTTGTTAGAAACAAAATTTGATCAGCATTACTGGCGTAGGATAGTCATTTAAAGTTTTTCCATGCATCTAGGAGGCCTTGCTATATCGGATGAAACTATATCTGTTTTCATAAATATTTAACAGTTATATTTATTGATGCATACACGATTTACCTGTTACTAACGTATACTGATGCAAGTCTTTGTTTTAAGTTTCTAATAGTAATTTCATTTGATGATGAAGATCCATTTAATGATTTTCTCCCGATGTTGGATTGCAGTGGATGATGCCCCAACATCAGGTGAAAGAAAATAATAATACTATGAAGGTCATGGCCATTTTGGCCGAGAGGGATAATGCCATTCAAGAACGCAACATAGCTCTTGCAGAGAAGAAAGCTGCTCTTGCCGAGAGGGACATGGCTATTGTCCAACGTGACGCCGCAATCAGCGAGCGAAACACTGCCATAATGGAGCGCGAGAATGCCCTCGCAGCCTTGGAGTATGCACGTGAGAACAGCATGACTGAAAGCCATTTTGCTGCTCCACGGGGGGCCAAACACTTCCATCAACAACAGCATTCAGAGCAACATCTGCAACTCCCTTCGTCGCAGTTATCGGATTCTCTATACATTCATGAAAGGGACATGTGCGTAACCGAGCCATATCCCATTTCTGCAGCTTTGGATGGTGCTGTAAAAAGTCGGAAAACCAAGAGGACAAGGAAGGAGACCAAAACTCAAGCGGGCGATCCATCAAAGAAAGTATCGAAGGGGTCAAGGAAGGTTAAGAGGGTCGTTGACAAGAGAGTAACTGTGGCAAAGCCAATGAATGAGTGGAAGGGTAGTTTTATCGGTGGTGGAGAGGACCTAAACAAGCAGGCCATAGTAATAAAACATCCTCATGCATGGAAGGGCAATGATCTGAGTTTGAATCTGGTCGAGTTCGATGAACAAACGATGCCCCCACCCATGTGCTCATGCACCGGGAAGCTCCATCAGTGCTACAAGTGGGGGAATGGGGGCTGGCAATCGGCCTGCTGCACCACAATGTTGTCCATGTACCCACTTCCGATAATTCCGAACAAACGCCATGCACGAGTTGCAGGCCGCAAAATGAGCGGTGGTGCATTCATCAAGCTGCTTAGCAGGTTGGCAGCAGAGGGCCATGATTTGTCAGCTCCACTTGACCTTAAGGACCATTGGGCTAAGCATGGAACAAATCGTTACATTACCATCAAGTGAATGGTAAAATTAGGTTTACTGTAGTTATGACCGTTGTTGGGTCTGCATATGGAGGAAACGGAGCTTGCATGGTGTCATCTTAGGTTGTATTGGGGTCCTTTGCTTGTGGAGGAACAAGGGTGGGTTGCACTTTTTGGTAGTTGTAGGTAGCTGGATGGCTTTTGTTAGAATGTGCTACACTCTTTTTAAGATGAATGCAACTGGGTTATTCTGCAAGCTCAAATTCTTGAAGCATGTTACCTCGACTACAAAGCTGGCATTTTAGGATATGTTTGGATGCACTTTCCAAAAGTGACTTGTTTATCTTTCAAAAAAGAGTAAGTTCTTCATTCTTTTTCCCTCTTTGAACAGCTAAAAAGTTCAGAGGTGCTTTTTGGTTTGTAGACAATAAATAGAAGGTGTTTTCCTCGTCCGTTGCTGGTTTTATTGGCATTAAAAATAAAATGCAAATAATTATTTGGTCAAAAGCTTTAAACTTTTACCCAGCCTTTTACGTTTACAAACCTATTCTTTACCATCTAGGCAAAAGCTCGTTTTATTAAGGAGCTTAATGTCGTGGTTGATTGCAATAACTTGCCCACCTGAATTGCACTACATATGATATTATGTTGTCCAATGCAATTATCATGCTTGTAGCTATAATGGATTTGAGAGAAATTTTAAAAATATTGTCGTTGTCCTTTGATTGATGGTTGGAGAAGCTGAATAATTATTGTTTAGTGTGGGATTGAACAATTGTCTATTACTTGAAAGTTTATAAATCATTTTAAGAGTGGTTTTAGGTAACAATTTGTGTAGTTGTATGTATTTTTTGTTTTATATAACTTTTTTTCTTGAATCTAAAAAAAGAAAAGTATTTTTTTAATCATAATTTCACTTATTTGTATATTTTTGTGCTTCAGTAAGGTTCGGCTAAGAAATTGGAGTTTTTGGTTGTCGTAGAGGAGATCTTTGATTGCATTTTTCAAATTTGTAGAAATTGTGCTTATGACAACTAATATTAGAACCTATTTGTTGAGATGGTTGATGGTGTCAAGGAGCTTAGAAAGAGGATTTTAGGGGTGGAAGTTTTCTTGCATGTTGCACTTGATCGGGAAGACTTGCATACTATTTTGGAGTGTCTTGCAAACTTGGAGTTGGTTGTGAAAGGTCTCTAGCAAACCCTTGTTGAGGATTTCGAGCAAATATGCTACGAGCAGGAAGAACGACGTTGTGAGTTGGTCATGATGCATAGGGCAATTAGAAGTACAACTTTTGAGCCAGAGAATGGGCATTCAATGAGAATTCTTAAACTTAAGTATTTTAATGACCAGAAATGTTAAAGAGTTATTGAACTTCTTGTGGGGCATAGAGCAGTACTTCATTATTTCTTATATGTTAAATGTGGAGAAGGTGACCATTTCTAACATGAATCTTGCAAGAGATGCGAAATTGTGGTGGAGAGCACAAAGCGTTGATGATGCAAATGTTAGAAGATAGAAGATTAATATAAGGGAAAAACGTAAGAGAGAAATGATCAATCTCCCTCGTAATGCTCCTTGGATGACTACCTTGGATGACTTTAGAAGATCTGAAGAAGTTGAAGCATAGTGGAGTTGGTAGGAATATGTCAAGGAGTTCAGTTTGTTGTTGTTGGACATTCACAATATGTTTGAAGAAAATAAGCTTTTCAACTTCTTGTTAAGGTTGCAACCTTGGTAGCAATTGAAGTTTTTTTGAGAAAATGTGAAGGACTTGTCAGTCACAATCTCTTTTTTTTACGCTCTTGTGGACTTAAGAGCTTTCAAAACTTTAGATGCCCCTTCAAAATCTGAAGAGAAAGGCCAAGAAAAGAGAGGGGAATGAAAGCTACAATGAAGTCTAGCGGGGTGAGAAGAATGACAAAGGTAAGAAGCAGGTGTAATATTCCTTCCAAAGTACAAATAACTTAATAAATCCACAAGGTTCTTTTCTGTGCAATATATCTCATTGTTATAGAGATTGTCTAAAGCATGAGAAGCTTAATACTCTCATGGTTGAGAAAACTAATAAGAAATTTGATAATAAAGTTGCTACACTTGTTAATCCCTTGGTAGCTAATTCAATTGAAGTGTTGAATACAACAATAGTAATGTAGTTGTTGCTTATTCTTTATTGATGCATGTTTTGTTTAGATGATTTTGATTCAACACTTGAAGTAGACTTTTGTAGAAGGTCTAAAATAGTCATAATGCTTCACTTTGATGGGATTATGGTGATGTGTGAGATAACTTCTTGTTTTATTCCTTGTTTCCATTTATATAGGAAGAAATGAGCTGAAAGGAAGAAAAAAACAAAATATGTTTCAACAATATTGTTGGAAAAGGGTTGAAAATTGGCAAGGATACATTCCTCGCAAAATTGGTTGAGATCAAGAAGATTAGGCTAGTGAGTTACCTAATGCAATTGTTAGAATTTTGAAGAAGTTTGTAGATGTCATGTCTTTGGGATTGCATAAAAGTCTATCTCTGATTAAGGAGATCAATCACAAAATTAAGTTGTTAGTATTATTCCTCCTGTAGTCAACCATATTAGATGTCTCCATTTGAGTTGATCAAATTGCACAGACAATTGAATGAGTTGTTGGAATCTAAATTCATTCAACCATCTAAAGCTTTATTCGATGCCCTGGTGTTGTTTCAAAGAAAACAATATGGTTTTTTGCAAATGTGTGTGGACTACTATGCATTGAGTAAGATGACAATGAAGAGTAAGTACTTAGTTCCTTTAATGAAGGATTTATTGGATCAATGGTGCAAGGCAAATAAGGTTCACCAAATTGGATTTGTGGTTAGGATATTAGAAAGTTAAAGTTGTGCTTGGAGATGAAGCTAAGACCACTTGTATAACTTATTCTAGCTCTTTTGAATTCTTAATCATGCCATTTGACTTAACTAATGCTCTTGTTTCATATGCAATTTAATAAATAATATTATTTATGAGTATCTTGATAATTTTGTTGTGTTTTACTTAGATGATATTATAATCTATAAAAATTCTTTTAAAGAGCATATGATGCATTTGAGGAAAGTATTATCTGAGTTAAGAGAATTTTAGCTTTATTTGAAGAAAGAAAATTGTGAATTTGTTAAGAAAAAGATCATGTTTCTTAGACACTTTGTTAGTAATCATGCAATGAGAATGGATCTAAGAAAAGTGCAAGCCATTATGGATTAGCAAGCACCAACCAAGGCTTTCGAGTTGAGGTATTTTCTCAATTTAGTAAATTACTATTGCAGATTAATTTCCAGATACTCAAAAAAGGTTACTCTATTGATGAATCTCTTGAAGAAGAGTGAAAAGTAGAATTGGTCTCTTGCTTGTTAGAGGAATTTGACAAACTCAAAGATGTTATTTCTAGTGACTTTGTGTTGCAACTACCTAACTTTGAGTTGTCATTTTAAGTGCATATAGATGCATCAAACATGGCTATTGGTCAAGTTTTAGTATAGGAAGGCCACCTTATCACTTTTTAAAGTAGGAAACTAAATGTTGCAGAGCATAAATATTCGACTCATGAAAATAAAATGGTTATTATTGTGTTATACCATTCAATTTAGAGGGTGTACTTGCTAGGAATAAAAATTTGTTATGCAAACTAACAACATTGTTAATTTATTTTTCAAAACACAAAAGAAATTATCACCAAAGCAAGCTCATTGGCAAGAGTTCCGAGCTAAGTATTACTTTGTGTAGGAGCACAAGTGTGGTAGGAGCAACCAAGTCACTAATATGTTGAGTTGAAAAGAGGTGTTTCCTATCATCTATATTTTTCCTAAGGTGAAAATAGACATGATGGATATAATTTAATTTATTGTTGTTAATGATGAGGTTTATGGTAAGCTATTGGAGTAAGTATGGGAAGACGTGAGATTGTATTGGATTGAGAATGATCTCTTAATGTCTAAAAATGGCAGAATATTTGTTCCTTATAGAGATGACTTGTGAAGGGAGTTACTGAAGGAGTTGCATAATCTACAGTGGGTTAGATATCTTAGTAGGGAAAAAATGTGAGTTTTTTTGTCTCGTATTTTGTCATCATGATATCCAACTAAGACTCTGTTATTGAATTATTAGAAAATTTTCCCACACAACTTATATGAGCATAATAGAAATTAGATAATAAGAATAATAATGTTAAAATAAAAATATAGAATTTATATGATTCAACTCAAGTCAAACTTGCATTCACAAAAAAGGAAAGAAGATATATAGTAACCAAAGACATGAAAATTTTGAACTCACAAAGATAAACCAATCTTACATTTAATCTAAACATACTCAAGTTTTTAAGTATAAAAGAATACTAAACTCTCTCCTAAAAGGATTATATCCCTTAATCTCCATAAAAAAAATCAATGAAAATAGCACTTCTTGTTTTTCAAAAAAATATTTTTGCTTTCCCTCTTGTTTGTCATCACCTTTATGAGTTTATGATATTTATAACTTACAAATGGCATATTTTTAATACAAAACAATTTTAAAATTTAATTGTGTTCATATATTATTAACTTAGACATTATCACCTTTTCTTTATTTTTTTAATTGCATTTCTTTTTCATATATATATATATATATTTGAGTAGAAAGAGATCTTCTCTACATTCATTCTCTTTCTATTCTCTCATTGAATTTCATATCCAATGCGTATCTAGTTTTTTACTTAACTAAATTGCATTATGTTTAATTTTGAAATAAATTTCGTAATCTCATTAAGCAATTTATTATTTTTTTTTATGAAAGTTTGGAATCCTATCGGGTTTCTTCATTTGCTTGATAAAAAATTAATTTCACCTTTATTACAAATATAAATCACCACTTGAGAAGAAATCGCTCAGCTTGAGTATTAAAAGTTAGTAATTGATTGCAATCACTAATCCTCCGCCGCTGTTATGCTGCCACGCTTGAGGTCAGATTGGAAATCCCTCGCCCTACTGGAAATCTGCCATCGCTCATTCGGCGAGCTCAAGCAAATCCACGCTCGTCTCCTCGTGTCAGGCGGCATACAAGACTACTACGCTGCCGGAAAGCTCATCTCCTCCTTAACCAATATCGACTTTCAATACGCCCTACTCGTCTTCCGCTCCCTTGAACATCCCCCCACCACCTTTCTGTGGAATACACTCATCGGCGCACACACTAGCCAGAACCAACCCATCACTGCCCTTTCCCTTTACTCTCAAATGCTTGCTTCGGGTCGCCATCCCAACAACTACACCTTCTCCTTTACCCTTCGTTCATGCATCGCTCTCTCCTCCCTCCCCGTCGGCCAACAGCTCCATACACAAATTGATAAGTTAGGATGGCAGCACTACGATTTCGTGCAGAATGGACTTATCCATTTCTATGCTTCGTGTGGCTGCATAGATTTTGCTCACAAACTTTTCAATCTTTGCCGCCATCGAGATGTTGTCACTTGGACCGCAATGGTTAATGGATACTTGAAGTCTGGACAGATAGATGTTGCAAACATGATATTTGAAAAAATGCCAGATAGAAATGCTGTTTCTTGGAGCACCATGATCACTGCTTATGCTGGAATAGGAAGGTTTCAGGAGGCTTTGGATGTATTCCATGAGATGCAACTTGCTGGAGTCGAGCCTAACCATGCCGGCATTGTGGGGACACTCTCTGCTTGTGGTTTCCTCGGTGCCCTGGATCAGGGTAAATGGATCCATACCTTTCTTGAGAGGAAAAGAATGAAGTTGGATAAGGTATTGGGAACTGCTTTAATAGATATGTATGCCAAGTGCGGGTTTATCCATTCGGCCAAGCAAGTTTTTGACGAAATGACTGAAAGGGATGTTTTTGCTTATACGTCAATGATCTCGGGCTTTTCAAACCATGGGCAGAGCGAGAAGGCTGTGGAGTTATTCGCAGAGATGGAAGAGGAAGGAATCAAGCCCAATGAGGTCACCTTTATCTGTGTCCTGAGTGCTTGCAGCCGCATAGGTTTAGTTGAGCTGGGGAAACATTTTTTCAAAAGTATGACGAAGGATTATGGAATCAAACCAGGCGTGGAGCACTATGGTTGCATGGTGGATCTGTTGGCCAGGGCTGAATCGATTGATGAGGCTTGGAAACTTGTAAGAGATATGCCTATAGAACCAGATTCTTATGTATTGGGTGCTTTGCTTAATGCTTGCAGGGTTCATGGGAGGCTGGATGCTGGAAAGGGGATTGTCGATAGGCTGGTGGAATTAGGTCTCGATCATGGTGGTGTTCATGTTCTTCTTTCAAATATGTACGCATCTTCTTTCAGGTGGGAAGATGTGAGGAGAGTGAGGAGAGCAATGGAAGAAAATGAGGTTAGGAAAGTTCCTGGGTGCAGCATGATTGAGATTGATGGTAAGCCTTGTGAGTTTGTTGCTGGAGATCTGTCTCACCAGCACATAGATGTGATTGTTTGGACAATTAAAGGGATGGACAAGCAACTTAAATCCATTGGTGATGATACATTTAATATTTAATCTAACCATCAACAGAGATTCCAATGGTTATTATTTTAGCCGTTATACACATGTCCGTTAGCTAAATGTTGCATCCATCGCCACCTTGTTTAAAATGCTACACACCAACGGCATTTTTATCAAACCTGAAGGGGAGATGTCAATTGCTTGAACTAGTCACTCACTTACCTTTGTGTTAAATGAAGTGTATCAAATGTTAATTAGTTAGACCTGATATATTATTAGCTAATAATTAAAAAATTTAACTCGATATGGAAGTGTCACATTAGTTGTATGTTAATGCTCACAATGTGCTATAAAAATGGCATTTGTATTGAAAGCACTAATAGAATCTATATTGAATGATAGAATAATAAGTTGTAGGAATCAATCATGTAAAAAAAACATATCAAAATTTATATAGTTTTGTCATCGATTGTATTTGCGTTTGCGTTCACTAGAAGAATATTCTACAAGTCAATGGCTTCATAATAATGATATACACCATATAATATATAATTTTTTCCCAATTCCAAAATTCTCATATTCTTTGAATAGATTCAAATCCTCAATATAAAAAGAATTTTAAAATTTTATTCTAATTAAATATATTTTTTTGAAAAAATATCTAAGTAAATTATGTTTGTTAATTTCTGTATTTCTTTTAATCATAAAAAATGATGACTAGTATATAATAATAATAATATGATAAAAAATTTTAAAGCTCCAACTCAATGAATTTAAATTGGCTATTTATATAGACTCTTTTTGACCCTAGGGCTCATAAATGTGTTAATAATCGTTCAGATTCTTGCTTTGGTTGTAGTAAAAAAGCTCTAGCAAAAAATGCTTAAATTAAGCATTGTTGTTTTTCTGCATATTTGTTCTACAATGCAATTTCTAATATCGTATCAAACAATTAGCATTTTGGTCAACTGTGGTGTGAAATCTTAATTGCATCATAGGGTACGATGTCTTCATTATACAGTTGCGATCACTAACTTGATAATCTATTAGAAAAGTGAATTAGGTCATACAAGGTATTGATCTCATATGCGTATTGTCTGATCTTGGACAGCAGAGTTACCTTTAGAATTATATAAATATGAAGATTTAATCATCAAATATATCATTAATTTTCTCTCAGAATTGGTTTAATGTACCAATTTATTATTGATTAGATTTATATGTTTTCTATTTCATATTAATAAAGACATATGTTAATCTCTTAGTACTACCAGTCTTAACAATATGAAATATTTTTATAAAAATTGGTTGTTCATGTAAAAAATTTATATAAGTTATTTTTCATGTTTATAGTATGTACTAATGTGATTATTATATTATAACAATACTTCTTAATTTGTTTTTGCTTTTGTTGTCATACAGTATGAAGTTCATGCATTACATTTATACGTGCTTTAATTATCGCACTTCAATATCGTATATGTACTATAAAAGTATTATATAAGTTTATGGATTATATCTCGTGTTTTTTACGAAGTATTAGAACAATCTATGTAAGAAGTTAGTACGATCAATGTTAAAACTATTAGCTTATATTTTTTTTATTCTTTGTTGTTATACAATAACTATAGTAATATCATATGAGTGTGTTTAGTTGTTAAGAAATTTTGAGGAAGTACTAAGATGGCTTGGGCATTATATTAAAACAATCAATGTTAAAATCATTAATTCATACATTTTATAAGATTATTTATTGTTATACTATAATGAAAATAGTATCATGTTAATTATTTATTTGTTAAGAAATTTTTATGAACATACAAAAATGATTTAAAATCAAAATAATATGCTAAGCTTCATAGACTTTTTATCACTATCATATAAATACAATAATATATATCATGTTAGTATAATCCATTTTCCAATAAGATAAATCTAAGTAAAATTTGCATCACACAAGCGTTTATAGTTTACAATTATAATGTAAGACATTTTCCCGAGAGCTTGACCTCTAGCAAAACTATATGATATGATGGCTATCTTCCTTTGTACTAGTATGTCAACTTGAAATATTTGATTTAACTCAGAACACAAGCAAATTTTGGACCAATTTCTATTGTACTAATACGATACCTTTATCAAATCAGTATGATTTATACTTACCCAAGAGTCTAATTTAAAGACATCTATTTATTAGATGTGAGCTTATCATACAATATAAAGATAATACATTTGTGTTAACAAAAATGAACTGATAAAAAAGACACATTATTGAAATGTTAACTATGTTGACTTTATAACCATGATACAATATCTTTAATATACTAGTATTAGTTCAATATCAAGAGCACAACTATTTTGATCTTTTTAGGATTGCAATTTTAGCCTTCATAGCTATTTTTTTGCATCTAATATAATGTCACATAATACATATGAAAAATTGAACACATGTAGATATGCTGTTAGTGGAGTATGTAGACTTTTTATATTTTTTACTAATTGAACAAGATAAAAAATATCTTTTAGAATTTGTGGGTCATTAAGTTTCACCTCTTGTCTAATTTTTATATGTAATCTTGAGATGAATTAATTTGCTAGTTGTCAATCATTATTACAATCTATCCTGACAACTAAATTCTCAAATTGATTTAAGTTTAATAATCCTTAATATAAGTTTAATAATTTTCTATGAAGTTTCTTTTTATAGTGTTTTGGATAATATTTTATTCTTAACATTTCTTTCTTTTTTTTACCAACTCATCACTCTTCTACTTATTCATTTTGTTATACAAAAATGTTTAACTAATAAATTTTTGCATAACCAATAAATTTTATTTTTATAAAATTAACTCTTTAGTAGTCATCAATCTTGTGCTAATTAAAAAAAGTATTCTATTTGATTGAGCCAATTTAAGAATTTGTTTAAGCCATAAATCTTATCAAAAGTTGATGCTTTTGTGTTAACTTTTTTTTTAAAATTTTAAGTTAAAATTTTTGTAGTATTATTTATCATCATGGTCTCGCTTAAGCATGTAATCCATATATTGGCTATTAATATCCTTATCATATAAAGTAGAATGGTATAGTCTAATAGGGGTATTTGGTTACATTTATAGGGCTTACACTTGAGTGGTAAGTTATGTAATTATTAAAAATATTTCATTAAAGATTTCAATTTGAGATTTCTCTAAGCTATCTAAGTAACTAATTATTGTAGATTTAGAAGATATTATGCAATTTGAAAGGCAAAAAACATGATAAAATTATTTTAAAAAATTGAAAATAAAGTTTAAGGACAACAAACAAGGTGAATTTGAAAAAAAAGCTATTTTTTTGGGTTTTTAAGGAAAAATTTGATTTTTGTTTTGTAATATTAAGGTGACAAGCAAGTAATAAATTAGAGTAAACTAAAGTAAGTCATAGAATTAATAAAATAATTCTCTTTGGTCATTTATTCAAGATTTTATGCAAAAACAAATATTCGATAAAAGGATTAATGAAGTGGACCATTTCCTCACAAGTAATACTCAATAAGAATGATGATAATTAAAAAACAATGATTTTGTTTTATGAAGTAGAGCTATAATTATTTTGATAAAAAAATTAAATATTCATAGAAGTATAATAAGACATATTAGTTTTTATTTTTAAAAGCACTTTTTTTACCAAATAAAGATCTATAATAAGAAAGAACAAGATCCTGTCTCAAGTGGGACTTAATAAATAATGAAGTTCTAATAATCAAGTGTTGATTTGATAAAGCGATTGGGATCTCCTTTTCTTGAAGCTATTCTATCTTTTCAAAAATGGTAAATATCTTTTTCTTTGATACCAAATGATGTAGTAAGAGAAGAGATTGGGTCATGGGATGAAACAAAGTCATTGCATGAGTTAAATGGAATGAAAATGATAAAAAATAGCTTAAATGAAGAGCATAAAGTTAAGAGAATAGAGAAGAAAGTAAGGATTCATACCAAAGTGAATCTAAAAGATCACCAAGTTAACCCAAATACTAAAGCCATCAAGCAATACACTTTCTTTTGTCATGACTAATTCACTATTCGTCTACTCATGAAGAATCTTTTAAATAAAAGATTATAAGTAATTATTTAATATAAAAAATAATATTTTTGCCTACTTATTAAGGACTTTCATATTTATATAATTCTTTAATACAAAATCATATTATGTATTTACTTCATGAAGACTTTTATAACCATACAATAAAAGTATAATTTTTATTTACTTTTTGAAGACATGAAACCATATTTTTGAATATGTTGGATATCTTTATTAATGTAGTACTAACATGCACTCATGATGATAAATAAATAAACCATGACTTTTTTAGGCTATCATTTATATGTTCTTTAAAGAGTTACGCATGTATTAAATTTAGGAAATTAACTTAATTAATTTGAGTTTGAGACCTTATTATGGGGTTTATGTTGTTATTGTGCTATTATTTCTTTTCTTTGTATTACATCAATGATTATTTTGAGAAATTGGTATACAAACATAGAAAGTTAACCAGAATGTATCCTAATTTAAGGAAGTAATTTGCTAAAAAAAGAATATATTTATATTCAACAAAATCAATGTTGTATGCTAAAAAAAGAAGAAATCATTGCAATATGAAGCAAAATTGCATTGTCTATGAAAAACTCTTATATTGATTCATTAAAAGCTAAAAAAGAAGTTCTCATTAATGAAAATGATGTTTTATAAAAGAAATAAATAGAGTTTTCTTTGACTAAAATGGAATTAAAAGATTTGAAAGAAAAATTTGTGGTGTAGCTTCACACATTTCTACTTCTTATCCTTATTCACATGGGCCTCATCATGTTCAATCGCATAATGTTGTGAAAAAGAATATTATTAATTGGCATGTTATCTCTAGTACTCAAGCTCACTTATAAACATACTTAATTTCATAATCATGTGAAATAATGCTTGTCGACATACACCTACATACTCATTCATTTTATATAGAATTGTATCCCATTAGTACTAAAAGTATGGTTGCATATCTATTGACTTTTTCATTAAGGAATTTATTAATTTAAAGAAAGATAAATATAAGTGAATTCCTAAGGATACATATTTTAAGAATAACTTTACAAAATTATCTCTCTCACACACTATTAGTTATGAATCTAAGATGGTTTGGATTCATAAATTTAAAACATAAATAGCTGTGTAGGTGTCTTTATAATTAGGACCCATGGAAATAAACCTTGACTTCTGTGTGTTCTTGTGACTCATGCGATAGAATATTCTTCGTCCTAATCTTAATATTAATTTAGATAAGAATTAATATCATTAACTCTATAAATCTATTAAGTAATGTATATATTTCCATATGTTGGATCTTGAGTGAAAAGAATATGATAAATGTAACCTTATTAGATGAGCAAAGAAAGATGAGAAAAGCTAGATTAAATATTTTCACTACTTGTTAGATCATGCAGCTTGTGTAGTATGCTCAACTATTGGGTGGTTAAGGACTTGCATGAATATTATATCGATAATTCATTAAACCAAAGATAAAAGTAAGCCTTTTTTAAATGGAGTCAATGAAGAATGGAGCATGTATAAAAAATTAAGATGGTCCATTTAATGATGAAATTGATGTGAATCAATATAGAATGCTATTGAAGTAATATGCTTGTAAAACGATTACATTTAAGACTAGAAGAGATTGTCAATTGTTTTGAAAGAATTTAAAGAATTGCTTAAATAAATTCTTAATTACAACTAATGGTATGAGTAGAATGCATATTTATCAATTTGAATAAATATATGAACTTGAATGATTACATGAGAGGGAGGTAGATGACCATTATTTCAAGGGAAGCTGAAGTGTATTCAAATGCTGTTCAAATTCATTACAATTTTAATTAGTAAAATTTTCATAATTGTTGGCTCATTTAAGCATGAATGATGTTTTATTATTATTGCATACTCCTTGATTAATTACAAAATGCTAGCAACACATATAGTAAGAAAGTTGTCTAGTATTATATTTACAGTATTCAATAAGTTTTAAGATAATTTGATGCTATTATGCTAAGGACTTGTAGTTGCATAGCCATCTGTTTCTATTATGCATCTTTTTGAATGATTGAACTAGAAAGAAAGAAAATTCTAGAGTTTAAAATTATAAAAAGAAAGAGAATTAATGTTATTGTTGAAGATGTGGTAAAATGTTATTATTGTATTATTTTGATATGTGTTATGAAGAACAATAAGGAGTTAAGTTGATGTATGATTTGCTAGAAGTTAAAACCTATGTATTTGTGAGTTAAATATATGCTTACATTAGGACAAAGCTAATTGAATATGCTTAAACTACATTTACTTGAGCTCTTATATGCTATAATTTACATTAAGCTACTGTTATAAAACTATATATAATGTGTTATTTCTATATGAAATTTTAATGTTTTATATACTAAAACTACTACTTCCATGTATTACTATGCTAAATTATTATCTTTATGATTATTTATCATGTTATGAGATGTTTAATTGTATTGTAATGGCGTGATAGCTATTGTTTTTCCATATATTGCAAGCTATATACATTGTGTGTGTGTTGTCTTAAATGCACAACTTGCTAAACTTTTCTAATAGAAGATGCTATTGTACACTTCTGTAATTCACTTCATTACCTTCTTGATCAAGTGTTTTTTATTATTGCATCTTTTATGTACTTGATCTTAACTTGTTTTATCTTTTGATATACGACAAAAAGGGGGAAAGAAACGTGAAAAATAAAGAACAATCATTACATTCCCTGTTTGAATTATCTTTTGTTTAAATTACATACATTAAGGGAGAGCATGAATATAAGGGTATCTTTTTATATTGTATACTTGCATATTTTTATATCTTACATTTTATTATTTTGTCAATAATTTTGTTACCATCAAAAGGAAGAGATTATTATATCCTTTGGTCATTACATCATTTATTTGATAACAATAAAATCATTATATTAGTTTTACCAATATTCTTTCTTGAGTATTTCATATCATGCATCTCAAGATCATATACGGATTAATTATTTTGAGAGCTTGATCAAGTGTTTCATAAAGTAATCCACAAATTAAGATGTCAAAGAGTGTTAGTAACTTTGTTCAAGGTTGACTCAACTTAAAAATCATGGAGTTGTTATTCCAACCCTTGGTGGAGTTGCTATCCATTCAGAGTTCATCATCTACATATTATTTGAGTTAGAATTGTTAAAATTATCACCTGATATTAATATAATATAATTAAGATTGCATTGTATATTTTAAGTCATGTACTCTCTTGTTAAAATCTCATCTTCAATTATTAAAATATTTAAAATTACATTAGGATAATGTTAATGTTTTTACAAGTTTTTATAAGTTTAATTTGAGCATTTAGTTAGGAAAATCTAGCTGAAACATGCTTAAATTAAGCATTGTTTTTTTTTATTTATTGGTCAAAAAGTACTATTTTCACTAGCATACTAAATGATCTATATTTTGTCTTAAAAGCTCAACCGTGGTATAAAATCGTCATGGCATTGTAGGGTAAGATGTCTTCATTGTACAACTATGACTATCGACTTAACAATCTATTAGAAGCATGGATCAGGTCTTATGAGGCATCCACCTTGCACATGTGTTATCTAATATTTGAAAATAGACTTACATATGAGTATGAAATTTCTTTTACTAGTATGTTATTTATTTTCTCAAAGGATTTGTTACGAGTATCAGCTTAGTATTGATATAAAAACATGTAAATGGGTAATTTTTTTCTTTTTATCTTTTGAAAGTTCATATGTTATAAAATTAAGAATTGGGTGGGTAAGAAATCACATGACTTAAAATATAGAAAGTTGTATTCATAGCTTCGACCCAAAAATATTTAGGTCAATTATGTTCACTAAGCATATTCCTAGCCATATCTATTAAAGTCTTGTTTCCCCTTTTTGTAACATTATTTTATTGAGTTCTAAGGGCCAAAAAGGAATGATTAATTCCATTAATGTTACAAAGTTGCATAAACATCTAAGTTTTTAACTCTCCAACATTATCATTTCTTAATGATACAATTAAAGATTTTTATTCCTTTTGAATTCTAATTACTAATTTGAAAAAATTTCAAAAGCATCTTTTTAAATTTCTAAAAATAATACACATGTGAATTTAGAATAGTCATCAACTATAACACAATCATATATTTTACCTCCTAAGAGTAAGGTTAAAATGAGTTCAAATAAATATAAATATAAAATTTTCAAAGGCTTTTTTGTTGTTATGATATTCTTGGATTTAAAAAAGTCTTTGTTTGCTTTCCTTTTTATTTTTCAAGATCCACATATCTGTTCTTCTTTACATTTTAATTTGGGTATGCCTCTAACTAAATCATATTTCATAATTGTTTTAATGATTGAAGGAACTAGCCTAGCATAGCTTTTGATGCTAAAGATCAATATTACCGACTTGAGATGCAAGGCATTTTAGTCCACTATTTTCTTCATTCTTTCAATCAAACATATATGTATTATCTTTTCTTAGAGCATTGAAGAAGGGTTTATTATCTTTGCTAATTGTGCATTGCATTGCATCAAAATTCACACTAAAACCTAAATCACAAATTTGACTTATACAAAACAAATTGTATTTTAAACAATCCACTAAAAGGGCCTTGTTGAAGTAGAAGAGTTTCTAAAGCTATCCATTTTGATGGCTCTCTTTTTTAAGTTGTCCCAATGGTTGAACACTTTCTCGATCAATTGTAATGAGCTAAATGAACTTTGAAAATCTCCTATCATATGCCTAGAACACTTGCTATATAAATATGACATACTTCCCTCAATTTTGTTAAAAAAGCATGCCTACACATAATGAATTGTGGGTTAGTTCTTTGGCCCCAAACCATTTTGAGTCCAAGAGGGCTGATATTTCAAGTTTGGGAATTAATCAACCCTTTTTAAAAACCCAAAAACATGACTAAGAAAAAGAGAATGAACATTTTTCTTTAATTTTGCAATCTATAGGTACAAGTTTGGATCTCATACAATAATAACATTTTATATACCTTCATGTTGTCGTGATGGTGAATGTGTCTCAACTCTAAATGGTGAAGAAATGTTTTTAATAATTATGATGATTATGAGAAATAAAGCAATTAGAATGTAGTCTTCTAAAAGCATTAAATTTAGTTTTCAAAAAAGAATTTTGCACAATAAAATTTGCATGTTCATCTTTAATGGGTTTGAGAACTTTCAAATATCTTTCATTTGTTTCATTAAGAGACTTACATAGCTTACAATAATTTAAATGCTCTTTTTTTAACCTTTTGTATTTTAGAAGAAGCTTTCCATGCTTTAAACAAAAGTAATTAATCTTCTAATTTATCTTGGGAGAAATGTAACACCACATTGTCATCTTAGTTGTCAAGCTGTTTTGCTTGATCCATGAAGCAAATGAGATCTTTCTACTTATTATCATCATCACTTGACAAGGACTCCTTTGAATTGCTCTAAGATATCTTCATTGCTTTCATTTTTTTCAAGTTCTTATATTTCTATATTATCATCATCACTTGACAAGGACTCCTTTGAATTGCTCCAAGACATCTTCATTGCTTTCATTTTTTTTTTCAAGTTTTTATATTGCTATACGTAGTCTAAAAGCTATGGCATACAATACAAATGTGTGCTATGTGCTATGTTTTCTTCATTCATAGCACACAATATCTCCTTTTTCTTTATTCTTTTATTTCGATTTCTACTCCTGTGTTATAGGTTTCTCTACATCATGGCACTCAAGAAATCTAGATAATCCTCAAATATGAGCACTATCTCATCTTAGCAAGAAGACTCTCCATCTAAAGAAGATTCAACTTTCAAGGCAATGGCCTCCTTTTTACTATTTTATTGTGGTTTTCAACACTATGTTCTTGTTCTTTTCTACTTGTCATCTCCATCTCGATTGTTATTTACTCTTTTAAAAGGCATCAACGGTGAGTTTTCCCATATCTTTTATTACAATGATTATTGTGACCAAAAGATCATACTCCTTGGGTAGTACCTATATAATCTTGCATATCTATTCAATATTAGAAAAAAGTCTTTAAAGATTTGTGAGACCATTAGTGATGTTAGTGAAGTGCGAAAATATAAATTGAATAGATTCACCTAAGAACATCATAAATAACTCATAGTTAGGAGTGAGCATATTGATCATGTTCTCTTTGACTTGTCAGATACCTTCATGAGTCACTTAAAGTTTTACCAATATTTCATGAGAAATTCTTGAATTCATGATGTGATTGAATCTAATATCTAAGTCATAATTTAAAATATTTATAGCTTTAAAATTTAATTGTGCTTTAAGCTTTTTTGTTAGACAAGAACTCACAAATAAGCTTTTTATATTCTTTGTACTAAAAATAAATGGTTGTTCTATAACTTCTTAAATATGTAAATCAACTAATTCGGGACACAAATGCATACAATTATTTCAATATAAATAAAGTTCACCCTTAAATAAATGTGACCAATGGAAGACAATTCCCTTTTCTAATGACATATATTCCACAATAAGATTTTGAGACATGATTATGATTTTCACTAAAAAAATTCTTCCTTAAATGCAACATTGCACTAATATCAATTAAGAGAAACACAATCCCACAAAAAAGAGGTGAAGGTGAATTATAATCTTTTTGCAAATTTAAATAAGAGTTGCAATAAAATGTTTTAGAAAATTTTATTATTAGTTTTGAAATGTCATTGTGTGATATGCTAGCTTTAAACAACAAGACTATATCCAAATCCAAAGTGTTAGCCCATTTTTTACCAGCTAAAATAATATTGTCAAACCATCTTTCTTATACATCCTAAGAATCTTTAGAGAAAAAGGATTAGTGATACAAAATATTTGATTTTATAGTCATCAAGCATCTTTTTCTATGAGGTTAACACAATCATCAATAATAACATCATCCAATGCAACTACTTTTTTTGATTAAGGCTATTTGAAGGTGGTGGCAAAGTATGTTCCCACCAATAGAAATTAACGCTGACATTGTATTATTCAATCCTAATGTTTAGATTTTTTTTTTTAATTCTATTTATTAGGCCAATTCACACTTTGTGGATTAAAGTATCTAATTAAAAATAAATAGATTCATAACTATCAACTTTGATCAAATATATTATTAAATTTGAAAATTAAAAAGATTTTCTAAGATTTGATGCAAGCTAATCTAAAGTGCTAGAGCATATTAAATATGATTTAAACCAACATCCTTATTCTTTGGCTTTTAAAATTTACTCATTGAACTTGAATGCTGATGTAAATCACACATGAGCTTTAAATATCTATTAGAAAAACCTTAGCAAAATGTTGGAAAAATGTACATCCATATTATGCATTTCTAAACTGAAACAATTTTGCATTTTAGTTGCCATGTATTTAGAGGCTTTGTTTATCTGCAATTTATGAGTTTCAGGAAAATTTAAAACTTTTAATAAATTATATATTTAATAAATATTTGATAAAAAATATTTATTAAAATTTTGATATTTTTAAATTTAAATAAATTAAAGATGACTTTAACAAAGTTTGCAATGGTAAAATTCACTTGTTCATTAACTTGGAGTTTCAAGGAGTTACATTCATTGTTCTTCCAAAAATGATACAAAATGCTTCTGTTTTTGTATTTCACAACTTCAAACCACTCCCCTTAACCCATATTGTTACAAGGTTTCTCTCTAAAAAGAACTAAGAGCAACTAAAAAGTACCAAACAAAACAATTACAATGTTCAATCCATATATAGCTCTCAACCCTTTTCAAAAAAATATATATGTATAATCTACATAATATACACAATCAAGAAAAAGAACAGTTGCAATCTCCTTTTCTTAACTAAAAAATTCTTGACTAATGAAACATCATTTGATCTTTTCTTCCCTTTTTCACAGGGAACTTGCATCTGATTTCAGTTTCTCCATCGAGAGAGGACGAGTAGACCAACAACTGAAAAGCATGAAGCAGCCAATATGCAAACCACGAGGGCAAAGGAAGCAAGAAGATTTGGAAGCTTAAAATACTTCTGAATTCTCTTCAGCAGCTTATCAATAACTGGAGCTAATGCCGCAGCACCAGCAATACGAAAAGGCCTCGTCATATTGTTTCCAGTCCACATCAACAAAACTATCTGTCCAAATTAGGGTTAAGAAGCATGAGAGATTTGGTACTCCAAAAAGAATCAATTTGGTATGGGGCTTGCTGTTTAGGTTGAAGACTGAGAAAGTAGTTCTTCATTAAACAAAAATGAGTTAGTTTCTCAAATGCTACTATAATGGAAGCAAAGGAGGACAAATTGGATTTGATTCAAACTAATGTTTAATGATTAATCTTGGAACATCCTCTTGGAGGATCACTCTTTCAACGTTATTTTCATTAAAAGTTTCACCCGAAAAGTTTAGAAGTATTATGCTGAGAGAATAAAATAGAATCTCAATGAATGTGTAAGAAGTATTATGCTGAATGCAAGCTTGATCAAATCCTTTATGGGAAAACACAGTAATTCCAGTAGCTCATTCGGTCAACAAAGGAACATCAATTATATTCAATTTCAGGTTTTCAAAGCAGTGGACAATAAAGAATATTTTTTTCTCATCTAAATATATTTTATTGTGTTTCTGTTGTTCATATGAATGAAAAAATAAAAGATAAATTGGATGCCAAAACAATTAAGTGTTGTTTCATTGGTATGGGAATAATTGTCTTGAATATTTATTCTATAAACCAAAGATGCAACCATCAATGAAAATGTTTTGTAGAAGCATAAAATTGCTTTAAGATCCCATTTATCATCGAAAGGGTCAAGAGAAATTTAGATGAAGTCTCAAAGGAAGTTCAAGCTGAAGTTTTTGAACCAATCACCATAACTTGTTAAGAGGAATATGAAACAACGGAAATTTCACAAGCCATTTTGAAATCTAATAGAACTTCAAAACCTATGCAAAAGTATTTTCCATTTTTACACTACCTGTTTTTGCTGGTGAATCAAAATGTTATAATGCGGCAAAGGTAGCAAAAGCTTCTACTAAATTATATCTGGCCATGTAGGATGAGATCATTTTACTATAAAAGCATAGAATTTAGCAGTTATCCAAATTACTGGATAGGAAGAAAGTTTAACAAAATAAGTTGTACAAATTAAAGAAGTTGATGGTAGTGAGAGATACAACACAAGATTAATAATAAAAGATTGTGATCATCAAATTCCTATAAAAAGCCTTAGGGTTGACAAATATTTAAAAGTAGAACATTTAAAAAGGATTTCAAATTAAAAGACTAAATTAGAATCTAGCTTTTGATGAACCTGAGAACTTTAAAAAGGGTGTAGAAAATGGAGACGAGTCCAAGGTTGCTAATAAGGATTTTTTTTATAGATTGGGGTCTCAGAGAAGCACAAGTAGAATAGTATAAGGGTGGGTATCACCAGAAGTCTTGACAAACACAAGAAATAATATGATGAGCCTCAATAAGTAACAAGGATCTATGGTGGGTTTCAAGAATCTATAGCATCTTGAGCATTTGAAATAGAGATAGTGGGTTCAAGAAGTGGATGAAGAGTCAAGAGAAAAACCTCAAGAGTTTCTAGGATAACATTATATAAGTGCTTCGAGAGGAACTACAGTTATGCATTGCCTTAATTTATCTACATATTAACAATAATGATAGGAGGTGACTGGACCATCCTATGTTTTTTTTATTGCCCAATCATTTCATTGGATAATGGCAATTGAAAGGATCTCAGTAACCTAGGAGTACCATTATGTTGAATCAACCAGTCGAATGATGGTGACATAGAAGCATTTTCTAAATGCTTTGGCCATCAGATCGATCATTAGGTTAGACACATTGTCCTATGAGAAGATGAATAAAGGCTGTATTTTATTCTAGAAATTTCTAATAAATAAGGGTTTCTTATATTGTTAACCATAATCCATTTATTGTATTCCCAAGTCTACAAAATTTAGCAATGCTCAGCCATCTTCTTGTATCTTTTTTCAAACTCTATTGTGACATTGAAGATCATCTCGAGGCAGCATAGTTTTTTTTTTCCCCAGTGTTAGAGAGTACCTCTTAAAAATCTTCATGTGTTCTCTCTTGCACTAGTTGTCTTACTTCATAAATTTAATAATTGGTTGTGCACCTTCAATCTACTTTCCACTACACTAAAGCAAGTGTTCTTAAGATGACATCTTTTGTCAGTCTCTTTTTTATTGACTAGTATCAGAACAAGATCCTTTGCTTGCATAAGTAGAACGGTATAGAAAACATAGATGATGTTACAATAAAGAATAATAGATTCAAAATAAGACTCTTTGGCTATAAAAGATGCAAGTCGAGCATCCTTTACCAAGAGAAACTGTTGCAGTCCTTAAAAAGAGAAAAGCCTAAATCAATGAGGAGTAGGTTTTGTTGAACCAACAATAGGATTGTTGAGTGAAACATTGATAAACACGACTTTCAATATTGCAAATGATAAAATAATGAGTTTAATGAAGCCTAAAGATTATGTTTGAAAATCATTCTGCAAACAACTAGCTACAACAAACTAGGTCAATTTGAATTTATTTAAACCTAAGGATATTTAAAGGAAATTTAGTGACAGCACATATCAACAAGTACAATGCAATTAAAACTCAGCTGAGTTCAAAAGACATTAGTTTTGATGATGACATAGAAGTCCTTATTTGTACTCAAAGATGAAGGACAATTGAAACTAAAATGATCAGTTCTTCTGGCCACAAGCAATTGAAACTTCAAGAAATTCAAAATCTAATTACTAATGAGGACATTCAAATTAGAGAATTTAATGAATCCTTTGGATTATAGAAAACTAATTTAGAGATAATCAACAAGGCAAGGTTAAGGAAATATGTGTAAGTCTATTGCAAGAAGAAAAACAACACTCAAAATAAACTTTTGTGCAACAACAAAGACCATATAAAAATGCATTGCAAAACCTTAAAGAGGAAATGAAATCAAAACAAGGATACAGAAAAGTGCAACATCCCAAAAGAATAGTGACAAAATCAATTTGTAATTTTTCATATTTATTTTAAAATAAATAGATTTAATTGAGACATTTTCAATAAAATATCATAAAGATCGTTATATTACAAAAGATTCTAAAAGAGGGAGGTGAATATTAAATATTAAAAAATAAAATATAAAGAGTACAATGATAATAATTCTATTAGAATTGAATGTGATTTTATTATAAAACAAAAATCCAAAATATATTGAGAAAATAATATCATTAATATTATTCTAGAAAGAAAAATTATTAAAAATACCAAAAGTTGTCTAAAAATCATGAAATTAGTATTGAAATAAAAGCCTCGAAGCATAGTGTATTTGAAAAATAATCTAACAATTTTGGGAGCCAATTAGAATTGAAAATACAAATAATACAGTTTTTTATAAAGTTTTAATTTAAAAGAATAATTAATCTTTTATAAACCTAAACCCTACAACAATTAAGGAGGGTTCGACTCATGAGGTTTTATTAGTTGGAAGAAAATAAAAAGGGGACAAAATCATGAAACACATCGAAAGGGGAAGAGATTAATTTGTAAAAATTAATTGGAGGATTTTATTAAGTGAAACAAGGTATATTTCTTACATGAATGTGATCTAGTTTTGGAAAAACTTTCGTAGAATATTTATTGTGCATGCATGGCTTGCATTAGAGTTTTTGAATGTACATATCATTGCCTTGATGAGTGATGAGAACTTTAAGAAAGGAAGGTGGGGTATATTGGAACTTTTAGGAAAAAAACATGTCATTCTAAGTAAATATAGGAAAGTGACAAAAGTTTCTATTAAAGGATGGTTGGACAATCCAACAATTGTTCAATGGATAATCAAATTGCACAATGGGAATATCAAATAGACTAATAGTTTTAGCTTTTTGGTTTTTAGTTTCTATCAAACTCCTAATGAATGATTTGATTATCGCCCAATAGGTATTAAACAATTGATAAGAGGACCCAATGGTCCGATGGAGACCTGGCACAATATTCAAAGTGATTTGGAAAGGCACTCCATGTGTCTGATGCTTGTTGGACGTACATCAGACAATCTAATAAGTTGGATTGAGCGATCTGATGGGTCGACTCAAATCCAGTCAGTAATTACAGACTTTAATTTGATGTCACAAAGTGATCCAATTAATAAAATTAAAACATGATATAAGCATTTTAGGAGGTATCAAAACAAAATATAAACATGACAGTTTAACAAGTAATGTATACATATAGTAAAAAATAATGAAAATGCATATGTGCATCATTGTAGAAAGCAAAGAAGGAATACAAAATAAAAATAACTTTGATAAACAAGTTAGGTAGCCTACAGAAAGGGACTTTGTATTTGTTTGATGCTTATGAAATGTTATACTCCTTCATACATACAATAATGAACTCTTTAATTAAGAAATTGCATGACATATGGTTTGTGTAATTTTATTACTTCATTGTATAAAAAGGTATGCTATGTTGAAATGTATAAAGGCTAAGCATAACATAACCTAAATCCTATAATGTCATGCATACATATGACTATGTTAAACATTGCCTAATAAACCTATGATGGTTGTTTGTCTTTTCTTTGACTTTATATATTTTAGGTGCAGTGGAAACACATCACAAGATACTAAGAGAATAGTAAACTATGATGGCAAACTTAAGAACAACATATGGTCTGGTTTATAATAAGTAAACTGTTATATTAGGTTTACTAAGATATTTAAAAGGTTGTAATAATTTATTTCTATTGGAACATCAATAAGTGTAAATGTTTATGTTTTCCACTATATTGTGTTTTAAAAGAAATTCTTCTTATTATTCGATATTTTCAGTGCAATAATTTTAAAAGATTTTGGTTATCTTCGACTACAAAGATATTTTCTATTTGGAAACTTTTTATTAAAATGTTTAACTAAACATAAGATAATACGTAGATGAGAGAATAGTATGCTAAGTGAATGATTATAAACAGAGCTTTACATATGATATGTTAACGTTAACATGTAATATGTTTAATTCAATTCACTTAATACTAGGAAAAAAATGATTTGCTAAATGAATATCTTTAGAACCTGAAGATTACATATACATATTAATAATTATTGTATAATATATTTAGTTCATTTAGGTCTAATACAATAAATGAAAGTTAAACCTTAAGATTATGTAGAGTACGTTAATATTTAATATACAATATGTTTAATATATTTTAAAATCTCACGTATAATACAATCTATAGAATACATAGTACATTTAATTCATTTTTATATGTAATAACTAATTTGATCAGAATCTTGAATATCTTAATATATCTATTAAAAAACTATTAAAAGTGTTTAGAGCCATAGAAGCTTCCTACAAAACTATAAAGTGTACCCAAACTTGAAGAAAGGGTAATAAATAATTTCAAATCTTTTAAGAGTTTTTATTCTTGAAGATCATTATTGAGAATTTAAGTAAAGCTATGCTACAATAATAGTAAAGATTCCTTATTTTTTCTATAGCCTTTCCACAAACAAATGCGTTGAGTTAAATTGTAAATCATTTCTAAATTATTTTTATATCAACTTAGAGAATCTCTTGATTATATTATTATGTTATAAGACTTTATATTTGTTAGCTTTATTTTATTCATTTGTTAAATTATTAGGACTTTATTTTTTGTTTTTTATTTGATCTTTTGGTCACCTATGTAGGGTTTTTTAGACAATGTATAAACTCATGTGGTTTGGTGTTGACATGGTGTATAGGCTCATTTAGGTCAATGATTAGTAAGATTCTCTGGCTCAATGTTAATAGGTTCCTTTAAACTGGCATATGGAGTTTTTCTAACTAACATTTGTGAAACATGTTTTTAGTATTTTCCTATCCTTTTAGTTAAGAGTGGATGTTGACCCAATTTTGGATTGAGCCACCTTAGTATCTCCTGTGTACTTTTGTTATAGCATTCCTTATCAAAAAGAATTTTAAAGCTAATAAGAGTTTTAAATTAAGATTTTAAGAACAATTATAATCAAGTTTCTCAAATGATAGTTTTCTATGATGACTTTATAAGTATGTAGATAATGAAAAAGAGATACACTAAATGCCAAAGCCATTAGTTTTTATTTCATTAAGTATGAAAATAATTATATTTTTTATTGGTTTTTGGATTAATGAAGCAAAAAACTGATCGAAGTACAAATGATATAACCTTCAATGAATATGTTTTATGTAAGAATAAAATTGCTTTGGAAACTACTGATATATTAAAAGGATCATGGGATGTTAGATTAAAAGGAGTTACACAAAAAGTTCATGCTAAAGGACTTGAACTACTATTGTAGATTACACATAAGAATTTGTAACACTAATAACTCTTAAACCCATTTTAGAAGATCTAATAAGACTTTTAAAACATATAAATGTGCTCTCCATCAATGTTCTCTAAATTTGGTAAACCAAAATGTAATAGTTTGATAAAGCAAGCTAAACATTGTGTTAGGTGGGAGTTAAGAACATAAGCTCAAACTGCTTGAAAAAAATAAAACTTGGAGCTATCTTCTATATAGGAGGAAGGCTTGCAAAATACATTTATGTACAAAATTAAAGAAATCACTGATAAAAGAATAAGTAAAATGCAAGATTAGTGGTAAATGACTTACAATAGAAGAAATATATTGATTATATTGAAATTTTCTTGCTTATAATCAAACTAACTTCCAATAACATTAGTTTTGAGTATTTTTATTCCTATAGCCTTGTGCCTAAAGACTTTAGATATAAAAATTGCCTTTCTTCATGATAATTTGGAGGAAAGCATATGCATGGTATAATTGAAAGGTATTTTTTAGGTCTTTAAGAAAATTACTTATGTGCAAACTCAAGAATAGTCTTTATCATCTTATAAAAGCTCCAAGGTAATGATGTAAAGAATTTGATACTTACATGTGTTTAAGCAATGCACAAGTTGTAAATAAATTATCATTGTTATTTCAAAAATATAGAAGAACATTATATTATATTATTGTCGTATTTAAAATGCTCATCAAGTCATTAAGATCAATTTCTAGGCTGGAGATTCACAAGATTTTGAGTGAGATCTTCTAGTTTTTAGATGATCAAAATGTCTAATGGTGCTTAAGATCATTAGATCGTTCTATCAAACAATGGAGATAGAAGGAATCTTTTCTGGCCTAGACAAATGGTATTGTCTAATTAGTTGATTGAACGATGTTGATAGAGAATCATTGTTTGAAAGTTCTAAGCATTGAGTATCAATAGGACAAGTAGAATGCCCGATTAAGAAAGTCATTACAAACATCATTTTATTCTAGAAATTCTCTATAAATAGGAATTTGTTATTCACACCCCTATATAACTTGACATCTACAACTTTTTCATTTTCTTCCTTTTTTAAGGATATATTTATTGGCGTGGGGGCTTTTTTTATTTTATATTCTCAAATCCAAGTCATTTTACAAGTTCTAAAAGATATTTAATTGGGGATATAAATACTCCATTCTCAACTTGCTTAATTGATAACTAAGAAAGTATATCCATCAAACTAAATTTACTCATATTTCATCAGGATAGAAAATTTCTCACATAGCCTATCATTATTTAGGCCAAAGACATTATCATCAATATAGATTTTTCAAACTAATTGATCCTCTCATATATTTCTAATGAACAAAAGTGGTATCTACTCTCCCTTTAGTGAAACTATTTGAAAAAAGAAAACTATAAAGTCTATCATATCACGTTCTTAGAGTTTGTTTTAAATCACCTAACAATTTCTTTAATTTGTAAACATAGTCTTATCATGAATTTCAAATCTAATTGATTGTTCTACATGGACTTTTTATTTATATATCCATTAAAAAATGTACATTTTTACATCCATTGATAAAGTTTTAAACCTTAAAATAAACATAAACTAAAAGGATTCTAATTGCTTCCAACCTAGTAACTAGAGCAAAAGTTTCATCAATATTTATATCTCAATTTGATTATATCTCTTTGCTATAAGTTTAGACTTATTTTTAATAACTATTTCTTTTTCATCTAACTTAATTTTAAAAATTTATTTTATTTTAATTATGGTATAATTTGGAAGCCTTGGTTTAATTCTCACACCTCATTTCTTTTAAATTAACTTAACATTCATTCATAGTTAATAACTTAAACTTATCATAAAATGTTTCTTCAATGATGTTAAGTTCATAAATAAAAAGAAAAATTGCATTATTTATATTTGCTCTCATTTTTACTCCTTCAATTACATCTCCTAATTAGATGATTTTTATGATATTTTCAACCTCTAGAGAATTGTCTAATTATGGATTGAGCTTGACCCTTCTTTTGCTCTTATTCGTACTCCTTGAGCTTGACCCTTCTTTTGTTCATCTGATATTTTATTTTTAACACTCAACTAATCAAAATCCTCAATATGATATTGCATATTATCTCATTGAGTCCAATGTAAAGAATTTCATTAAATGTCATATGCATTAATTCTTCTTATTGAAAACTTTACATTCCTTACTAGTTAATGAGTATCCTAAGAAAACCCCCTAGTCTAACTTGGCATTAAATTTGTTTAGCTTACTTTTTTTTATTATTGAGTATATAATAATTACATCTAAAGACATGCAAGTGAATTACTTTTTATTTTCTAATATACAAAAGTTCACGAAATAACCTATAAAATAAAACAGCACATACACGATTCATGACATACTATGTAGTATTGATTGTCTTTGTTCAAAAATACTTAATTACATTATACCTATTTAGCACACACTAAGCCATATCAACTGGCTTTATTTTTACTTCGTACAACTCTATTTTATTGAGGAGTTCTAAATGATGAGAAGATGTGAATGATGCCAAATGCCTTATAATACTATGTAAATGATTCATTTTTCAATTCTCCACCATGATCACTCTTAATTGAGACCATTGTGGCACTATACTCATTTTAAAGTTTGGCAATCAATTGAGTAAACTTTTCAAAAAAAGCTTATCTTTTTTCTAATAAACAAAAACTAAGTGAACTTAAAATAGTCATCTATTATAACAAAATCATATTTCTTCCTTCTTAGTTTCTAAGGTTGAATAGAACCAAAAAAAGTCTAAATGAAATTATTCTAATGATCTTCTTCTTGAAATATTATGCTTAGGTTTAAAAAAATTCTTGAATCCATTGGGCAAAAACTACAAATACTCTCATTTCTCCAATATAATTTAGGTAAACCTTAACTAAGTCACAAGTAACTAGTTTCTTAATGATGGATGTGCTAAAATGGCATAATCTTCTATGCCAAAGGTTGGCATCATTGAGTTATTAAGTGAGACATTCTAAACCACTAGCTTCAATATTTTTTAGATCTAGAATATAAATATTATTTTAGCTATAATAAAAAGTTTATTATTTTTACTTATTACATATTGTTTAGAATCAAAATTAAAACAAAATCTGAAATCACATAATTGACTAATGTTAAATCAATTATATTTTAATTCTTTAATAATTAAGGTCTTTCTAATAGAAGTAGTAGAGTTATCGATTATACTTGTATCAATAACTTTCTTCTTGGAGTTGTCTCCAGCCATCAAGACTTTTAGCTAGATAAACATTTTAAGATCTCCCATCATGTGCTTAGAGCATATCCTCTATCTATGTACCACATTGGTCTCGTAGTGCAAAGTGAGTGTTCCACAAAGGAATGAGTGTCAAAAGGCTAAGAAGTGTCAAGGATTTTTTGAAGGCATAACTCTTCAAAGTTATCATTTGGACGTTAGATATTTAAAGTGGAAGTGAATAGCTATCAAAGATGGCCAATGCACATGACTATGTCTCAAGATGGAGCATGGCATGAGCAATCTTGAGTGGCGTCGAGAGGAAACAATAGAGATATATGGTAATCATGGGTTTCCAGTGTGTCTTCATAGTGGTGGGAAGGTAAGATGGGTCTCAAGAAGGTCTAAAGAGATGTACTGATTAATAAAGGAATGCAAATGATTCTCAAGTGGTTTATGCTTGTAATGGAGCTTCAAGAGGTTGGACGGTTCGAAGGGGACTTGAAGAAGCTAAAGTAAAAAAGGTTAAAGAAGTGAGAGGCCTCTAGAGGTAACACAAGACTAGGTCGAGATGGATGAGGAATTGGAGAGGCCTAGTGGGGTCTCAAGAAGAAATGATGGAGAAATGGGATGAAGGGGGAGGAGTCTTGAGATGGGGTGATATCTAGGTGAATCCATCATAAGGGAAATATATAAAGGGAAAGGGATGAACTATGGAAGGGGAGAAACCCTTAAACCTGCATAATCGGAGAAACCAGAATGGCGATGGTATTCTTATTAAAACAGCAATCATTTTTCAGGTTAAGGCAATCAGTAAAACGGTAAGAAATAGTTACAATTAGTTCTAAATTCAACGATAATAAAGAAATTATTTTAGTTGCAGATTGTCAAAAAAAACCCAATACTCAGGCCTAAAATTTTAACGCAAAGAATGATAATGGAAAAAAAAAAAAAAAAAAAAGACAACTCGAAAAGAATCCAAATTGCGCCTACCCCGAAGAGAGCTTTAAGGTTAGCTGCTGGATTTTTCCCAGTGCTTTTCTCGTATCCAAGGAAAGCAAGGACGAAGAAGGTGCTGTAGGTCACGCCATCAAAAAACCCATATGCTAGTATAGCAGCAAGCCCTAGTTTTGCAACTCTTTCCTTCATCTCTGCTTTGTCTATCTGCCCATAAACAATTGAAAGCTCGGTGATGAGTCATTTCATGACAAAAAATGAGTAAAAGCTAAAGCTTTCCAAAAAGGTATTACCTTCCACTTAGCAAAGAACCGGCTTGCCCAGCTTGAATTGTCCTGATTTAAATAAAAAATACAATCATACGGCAAAAGATAATAAAAGCTTGAAATAGACGAAGCATATCACAAACACAAATGACGAAACCTGGGTACTTGAATTTGTGTAGTGGCACGGTTCACCTGCAGCTTTGTCTGACGAGCACGGGAGAACGAGCCGATGCTTATTGGGATAGAAGTGAATTTGATTCAACGCAGAATTTGAATCCGGAGATTGGCGAAGTAAATTTCTTTGAAGATGTCGATAAAAAGGAGAAGCGAACAGGGAAGACTCTCTCTTGCACAAAATCAAGAGTTCCTTGGGTGCGTTTGTCGCCATGGAGCTCATCTGAGTAGGATGAACCTAAGTGATTGCACTGAAAGGGGAGCATGAGCCGCTCACATTGCTAAGGCACGTTTTAGGGACTGCAGCGGATGAAGAACTCCTCTTCCCACGTTACCAAAAGTGGATGAACATATTATCAGGTACTCGGATTTTTTTTTATTTTTTATTTTCTTTTTATATGGTCCCGTCAATGGTTAAATCAAAAGGCACACTGACGCCATGAACGGAGCACGTTCGTAGAGTCACATAAGCAAGTCTTCTTAACATTTTAATAGCTTTCTCGGCAGGAAGAGACGGGTATCCTGTTTCTAGGGTTTACAAGGAATTACACAATCTGCATTTTAAAGGCAGCAGATCTCATATGGGCTCTATTCATTTATGGCATTTCCTGGATCTGCAGTTCACTGCTTTCTCCATTGTCGTCTACGTCTCTTTTCCGCGGTTTGCTAAACCTTTGTTCAAGTCATTTGGTGATCAAATCCAGCTCAAATACATTTGGCATTGTAACTGCAAGGAAGATAATTATGAAAGCTTCGACATGACCATTAAATGGTAACTTAATCATTCTTAATAGATCATAACTGTGCTATAGAGGCTGTTTGTTAGGAAAACAATCAGGAGTAGCATTATAGGGAGCAAAACCTCCTATAATAATCGTGAATGAATATCAACAATGGCTTAGGACAAATATTAAAAAGTGAGGATTGTAGAATTATACTCTATATCTATTTGTTTCAAATCTCTTCTAACTTCATGGTAATGTGGACTTAAAAATGTACTAACAAGATCAAGGAGTTTGAGATGAAAACTAATGCATATAAAAAATAGAGGAAGAAAGAGTTAGAAAGATAAGCTTGTGAAAAAAATTTATTCACTAAAATGAAAAACTTAATCAAGGACCTTTCTTACCAATATTGACCCATAAAATAAAAAGAATTTATTTATCTATTATAAATCTAGATCAACTAATCTAGCCTCGTTTGATAGAACTCACCAAGCAATCTAATGTGAAGCTTAAGTAATTCAAATGCACCTATAAGCAACCTAATCAGTGCACACAATAGTCTTCATATAGACTCAATAACTTGTAATGTCTAAGGTTATAACGTCAAAATCTATCTAATATCTTAATTTATATTATAATTATCTGTTGTATCAATCAAATATGTTATACTGAAATAATTATATTAATAGCATATATTATTATAATTATTTTTTATAAGTTGTATATCAATGAGTTAGGATTCTAATTAAAGTCGGGTCGCATCTTTTCTTTTACTCTTTTGTCTTAACTAATTGGAGATATCTTTAATACATATGTCCTTTTCTAAGAGGCTAAGACAATCTCTTTTGAATCTTTTTCCTAAAGTTTAAACTCAAACTCCTCACCTCTACACTTTATAGCTCAAAAGTAGACCTCCTCCTTTGATCACAACTCAAGCTAAAAGGATAATTCATAAAGAGCAATTATACAGCGATTTATAGCACAAATTCAAATATATTTGCATAGATATAGAATATCATAATGCATTAATAGATTGAAATAAGAATTATTAAAACTAACCAAGAGTTTTGTGTAATATATAAGTATGTTGATGCAATATGAGAAACTTGAATACATGCACTTTGTTCCTACAAAATGGATTTTACAATAAAAGCTCTTCTAAAATCTTCTCTTTGGATAAAATGTGACTTTATGAATGCAAATAATCTCCCAAATGATTTTCAATAACCCTTTATCATCATCTAAAATTATCAATCCATTTGAATGATTGTTTGTTTAAAATTATACCTATTAAATTTAATTTACAAAAGTACAATTTTATAAATGATTATTCATATACTCCTAAAATATTGCAAATAAAACAAATTTTTACCACATCCATTAACTTAATGTTCTAGAACATTATGGAAGTTTTTGTGATCCAAATCCACTATAAAGATATGATTTACTCCTTGCCTAACAACAATTATTATTAAAAGAGTTGATAAAGTCAGAACTCCTACAATTGATATATGAAAACTAAAGGGTTCAAGTCCTAACAAAATTGTCACGATTGTAGGTTCAAATCCCAATAGCATTATCAAGGGAGATTGTTGAGATCAAAATTTGATTACATCAATTAATTCTATATGCTCAAATGTTACTGATGTTTGTACATATATGTACAAATTACAAAATATACATACAACTTATGCTCACATAATAAAACAATTGTACTCCTTCATGACATCATTGGCACGTGTCCAAGATAAGTACTCCCTTAATCTCACCAGCCAATCTTGTCGAGGACAAGACACAATCATCAATGAACATTAAAAGGGTTTGAGATCATATAAATATTGAGCTTTGAATTTTTTTTTTCTGCCATAAATCATTTACCTCTCTTTCCATACTCCTTTCCATGTTTCTGTTGCCAACAATCTCCTCTGCGCCAAACAACTTAAACACTCATGCAAGAGCTTTTATACATTTTGAACAACGAAGGAAGAGAGAAAAAGTTGAGAGAAAACACAACCAAGGCTTGGACATTCCAGAAGCTGTAAAAAAAAAAATAATTTAATAAAATTTCCAACTCGTAAATACTAACTTCGCCAATCTCCACGCCTTGGGGATTCTTTTCTCTGCATACCTCTTCGGACAATTTTAGTTAGTGCAGCTAAGAAGAATTTCATTTCCAAGGCTTTGGCAATTTTCTGAGTAATGCATGCAGTTTAAGTCATATTTACGAGCTACGTTTCATGAAACAAGATGGTGGATAACAACAACGATCGCCGCAGGAGACAAAAGTGCAAGTTTAGACATTATGCAAACTTCAAACTTAACAAGCTTGATCTACTCTTTATACACGTAACATAATTAGAAGCTTGCTTATCATTACACAAACTAAGCAGCGTAATACTCTGAAACCACCTTATTGCAGAGTCAACCAATAACTAAACCTTTCTACCGGAGTTGCGTAAAGCAAGGAACTGTGGACGTCCAGTAAATTTCTTGGCAAACAAACTTGAACTCCAGTGATTATGGTAACCATCAAGTAAACAATTGAGCTGTATAGAAGTTGGAAGCTCTGCATGATCAAGCTGGTTCAAAACAGCCAAATTTAGTACACAAAACAACATACTAAAACCGTAGTTGTACCGCACGTCTTTAAATACATTTGAAATCCATAGAAAACAATGGCCACGGATTCCATCATAAGTGGTTTAGTGGTAACCAAGTGGTGCCGGACTCTTCTTCAGATCCATACCCTGGTAATGAACGTCCTGTACCAAGACAAAAAATATATTAGCTCATCGAATAAACATTGAAGTAACATATAGTTACATTCCTAATACTGAAAACCAGTAAAAGCATAGTTTGCATAAAGCCAAATGTCCAATAGACTACACTTGGATTTGCTGCGGAAATTCCTACTGAGATGTAGAATTTCATCAAAATAAATACTACGATGTAAGAGACCTGATAATTTTCTTCGACTCAAACTCAAAACTGTACTAATGACCTTGTTGTCCAGCACTTTTTTTAGATAGACGCTGTTATTTTACAATTGAACAAGTGCCCACAACTTAAACAAAGCTACACTTCATATTGCTACTAGGACATTCAGATTTGGTAAGAGTAATTGTCCAGCATTTCTGTTAGAAGCTACTATTTTACAACTAAACTCCTATGAACTAACAAAGTAATGCCTCATACTGTTCCTAGGGACCTCAGAAGTGGGATAAGCCAAAGATGAACAAGATGAACTCTGTTGGCATGTTCACGTGTCCCAATCGTAAATATTATTGCATGAAAATATATAATTGATGTCACAAGTTTAACAAACTAGCCATGGTCATGTTCATTAAGGAAAATAAAAGAAAACCATACAAGCTTGTTTGAGCAGCATAAACTACAAGGCATCTCCAGGCTCCGTCTCATCAGTAGACCAACCATGTCAAGGTGAAACGCAAAGGCAGGTTGACAGGTACTTTGCAGAACATGAGAGATATTTCAACTTTGAAATGGTAAAGAAGAAATAATTATCTATTCTTTCCATTATTAGCTCCCACCCAGTTGAACTAAATTGAACTTGTGTAGATGAATGTAACATTTCAAATCAAGTAATGGCATTCATCTACTCATTTCTGAGCTCTTCCTGTGGCAAGTAAACTTCTACACAATATCATCATGGGCCAACTTTTGAGTTATCATTTTTCATTTATATCAATTGCAATGGTGAATGGCAGTCAATTTTACATAGGAGCATCATGTCATTATTCTCAATCTCTTCTTAACAAAATATTTATGCAACAAAAGACTTTCATCTCCTTTTGCTAGATTAAATAATAAAAATGCCAAATTTAAATTCAGGAATGAAAACTTCAATTCTTGCTAAAGCTAATCATTTTAAGGAAATAAAAATTTATTTTTTAATCATTTATATTCCAAAGTGAAACGTTAATGGGGGGGGGGGGGGCGGGTTTGGGAGGGGAATGCTGATAAAGAAAGGGAGCAATTGTCAACAGAAAAATCACAAGTTTATTTACATTCAAAAAGGTTTTTGTTATGAAGATTATCATTATATCAAAAATATTAATTCGAGCTTCAAAACATTGTTTTCAATCTTCTTAAAAATAAAAGACAATTCCAAACACTTGAAAAAAGAAAGACAAAAAAGATAACTTTATTTTTCATAACATTTTTCATTTAAAAAAATGATAAATTTATTTTTAAATAGATTACAAAATTTAACATTTATATTAAATTTATAGATCCAATCATTCAAACTGAAAATCTTATCATTTGTCATCTTAAAGAACATGCTTTGATATTTAACAAACCAAATTACTCATTAGAAATCAACAATATACATCATTTTAAGGTAAATTATAGTCCCCAATTAACTCTAATGGATCAATTTTAATAAGATTTATAAGATTGTTTTGTATAATGAAACAATTACTATTAGCATTAAAGCATTTAACAAACAGGAAATGACCAGCCACGAAATCAGCAAACATCTAGTAAGCTCGTCTGAATTTTTATAGTAGTTGGTTGTGAGAAAATAAATTAGCCTGTAAAAGATTTTGTAGTTCTACATACCGAAGCATAGTGATTGACATCACGGTGGTGAGCCTCATCAGCGCGGACAACCACAACCACATCCCGGAGCGTCGCGTCATGGGGAAGTCGCCAGTAGTCAACTGCAATAGCTGGTGCAGGGACATTCTCAATCTTCCCATTTTCAAGATCCTTCAAAAATTCGGTGTAGGAGTGAATGGCCTCTTCCTCCAAGTAGCCAACAACCCGGTGAGCGAACTTGGGTGAGATCAAATAACCCACGAAATAGGCATTGAAGAAAATCCCCTGTACAACCAGAACCAGAGCTCTCTCGTACCACCTTGGTTTTGCCACCTCCATGAATGTCATAAGGTGCATCCGCTCGTTCTCCGCCTCCTCAAGCAATGCCCGTATCCAACCGCCGCTTTGCTCAAAGCGACGCAGCGAGCGTAGGTGGAGAAGCATACCGCCCACCATACCTGGAACCGCCGCCACGGTCTCCAGCATCATTGCGCGGCAACCATATCTCCTCTGCAAGAAAATCGATGTTCATCAATTAGCAGTCGCCCAATGTTTCTTTCCATATTTTTCAAAATAAGAAGAATACGAGAGTAGATGTCAGTGGATTGATTATACCTGGAAGAAAATGTCTGTGGGAACACGGAGAGTCTTAACAGTCCAGTAAGCGATTTTATCCAAGAAAGTAGTCGGAGCGTGGTGCTTCTTCAGATCGATGGATGTATCGGAATGGTAAGTATCCCACGGCTGTTTCCCAAAGGAAATTTCATGAGGACAAGTTTCCACAGATGAAAACTCATTCGAATAGGACGACTAGAGAGTAAATCAAGATTTACCCTAAAGCAGGACCAACGCCACTCAGTTCCATCCTCTTTGAAAAGCTTGCGCGGGGCCGCACCCCAATAGCTCGTCAGCTGATTCGAATTGGGAGGATTCGGAGCGGCAGAGGCGTCCCTCTTTGCGGGATCCTCGTTCTCCCGGCCGACCACTGAGGGAGTAGAGGGAGTGGCAGCAGTACTTGAAAGCCGTACATGGAAGGCCCTACTGATGCAAGAGGAAGATCCAATCTGATCACCAGAAACCACGCGCCCAGTCATTGGCGCAACCAAAGCATAGATGAGGCGGGGATCGAGACGCCGTAGGAGGACCGATCTGGCGATCCGAGATGTCATCATCTTCGATCAATTCTTACTCGTGATGAATAACTATACAAGAAATCGAAACGCGTTTAAGTGCAGTTCGAACAAATAGTCTTGGGGAGTGGTTATGGGAGCTCAAGTCGGTTACTGCTACCCAGATAAGCTCACCGCCGGCGCCAAGTTTGAAAGAGGACAAAGACGACGCAGAGGTGATTACACCGCTAACCCGTTTGCATATATTTTTATTAAAAAGAATCGAGAAGATTCCAGCCGCCGCTGAAAAAATTTTCCAAGTAAATTTTTTTTCTAGATCGGCTAAAACACTCCGATTGTTTAACTCGATCCATTTAGTTCCCAATGAGTCGGAATCCAGTTGAGATTAGCCCACTTGTTTATGAACTGATTTTAGTATTAATCACCTTGACGTTACATATTAATATTATTAATTTAATATTTAGCATAAATTGTTTTCTCTTTATATGATAATTAATTTTTTTAACATAAATAAGTACTATAAGTTACACAAATATTATTTTTAATTTAAGTTTTATTTCCTAATGTGATAATTTTTAAGAAATTTGAAACTACGGATGCAAAATATTACCTACAATTATAATTAATTGATTATTAATAATTTAATATTAGTTGTTGCTCACCAACTTGATTTCAAATCAGGTCAAATAAGAAATAGATCTATACAGGCATAACCAATCTAAATTAAACACAATAACAAACCTAAAGGAATATTCAATCATATAAAATTTTTATCACCCATATTCTCTTTAGATAAAGCATTTTTTTATGTTGTTGAGATATATTTTTAATGATATTGTATTATTTGATTTTTTAAAAAATATTACTATTTTATTTACTAATATCTTTAGATTATTATTGATACATATTTAATTATTTTATATATGATAGATTTAAATAGTAATTATTCATATTATCATTTAAATCAAATTACAATCTCTAGTAGGCCAATATTCTACACACAATTAGCTTATATTTCTCAGGTGATATTGTGATGGTTATTGACTATAATAGCTAGGAGTTAGTTTTTAAGGAATGTGTACTCTTAAATTCGATTTTCCATGTTACGAGAGTTAACCACAATATAAAAAAGCATTTGAAATAATAACACTTAAACATCTATCATTATGAACTATGTAAGAGGAGGTAAAGACAAAATTTAGAAGATCTACAAAAATATGAATCTAATTATACAAATACTTTTAATAATAAAGAAAATGGATTGCCAAATCACTTCACCAAGCAGCTCCAAATTAACAACATTGGCAAAGCTTTTTTGTATAGTGTTATATATGTTTTAGTTAGTGATATATTCAAATTATATTCTCTATGTTATATATTTGGTTCAAAATCTATCTCATATTTTGTTTATGATAAGATTGTTCTTGGTTTTGTAAGGTTTTAAATAAGTATTGTTTTAAATAAGTATTGCTTATTTTAATGTTTTATTGGATACATTTTAATAATTATCATGTTTTTTTTGGGTTTTAGATTTTAGTTTGAATGCATTTGATAATTTCTATATTACTTTGAAGATTAGAATAAGATCAGTGATTTTTCATAGATTAAAATGCATCACTAGTTGAGCTAATTAATCAATTGTGGGTTATTCTAAGATTTCTTTAAGCATTTATGTAAGAATGGTAAAATCACAAGAGGGCGAATGTCATTTTTAATAAAGTTTGTAATTACTTTTGAAAATCTTTGTGTATTAAAAGTTATAATAAAAATACTAAAGTTTTTAAATAGTTCAATGTAAATTCAGATCTACATCAATCCCTTATCCAACAAACATGTTTATTCTACTAACTACTTTTTGTCAAATGATAGATAGTCAAATAACTTTACAATGTGATACAAAAGAATTAAATAAAGGACCAAATAAGCTAATAATAATAATAACTCAAACAATTGTAATACAAGAATAACAAGAACCAACTAACTTTACTACATAATAATGCAAAATAAGCTATATCGAGATAATAATTGAGCTAATCTAATAAATTTTATTTATCTTTTATTTAATTTATCATATTTTTATTTGATTGTCAATCATAATGAGCCACATATATAAGACCATAATGGGTTTCTTATCATATTCTACATATTTTATTATTCTTATATATCTTTATTAAGAAATTTTTTTTATTATGCTTTTGAATTTAGATTTAATATTATAATATATTTAAAATCTTTTTATATAATGATAATAAAGATATTTTGATCTAACATTTAGATTATAGAAACTATGATTATTTTGTTATGCATACGTTCATAACCATATATTACAATTTAAGTTTTTTGGGTTATGATATTATATCTAAGTTACTATTCAAATTTATTTTTACTATTATCATAATCTTTATAATCATCACCTTTCATCTCAGATCTTGTTACATGAGTTTCTCTTATCTCTCCCATCCATTATCATTTTGGTATCAAAACCTTGTTCATCCCCAACATCATCCTTTAGTATTAAAGCCTCCTTTGTAGTATTCCAATTACCATGATAATTCACCATCGTAGCCAACCAACATCCTTTAGTTCCTTTGGCTTTTGAGCCTTTGGTTGCCACTCAATAATCATGAGCCACTTCATGTGAAGTATAGGAAAAAAAATATAAAAAACAAAATGGTGCCTTAAGTTTTATGTCACTAGTCCTTATCACTACACAACAATTGACTAGTTGCAACTAACCAAAAGTTCTTATAGCAATCCTTGGCCTTTCGTGTGTGATATGCATAGTGTTAGCACAAGCGCATGTGTGCTAGCCCATGTAGCATTCATTGTCTAACCATTATTCTTCTTTCGTTGCATCTACACTCTTCTAAGTATTGTTCACAAACTACACACATGTAAGCCCCACAAAACCTTATCTGTCTTACAACATTTATGACCTTACCTATCAAATAAAAGAGGAAGGAAGAAACCCTAATATTGAGCTAGCCAAACTACATTGCTCAGTTACTAAATCGACCTGGACTTCCCTATGCTAAAAACCAACATGTGTCTTATGTGTACATCTGAGCAATTGAACTGGCTATGCCTCTGACCTAGCTATGAAGCTAATTGTCAAATTGGCACATCACTAGCTCTAAACCAATCATGTGCATTGACTATGCTTAGCCTGAAAAGATTAAATGCATTTGAATTGTCCTCCCTTCTGAATCGAATCTCCATAAGAGCTAAACAAGAGCAAAAATTCTAATTTCATAATCAATTTGTGAAAATTTTTGAAAGTGCTATTCAAACAAATTTGAACCAAAATTTGTACATATCAATCAATGTTTTTAACGTAACACTTTTACATGTTAAAATAGAAAAACAATTTCAAATATTTAGTAAGAAATATGAGAGATTTGGTAATCAATAACCTTCAAAAAAAGTAATTTTAAGTTTCTTGAAGTATAATTTTCTTTTATTTAGTAAAATTATCTTAAAGATTATTATATTAGGTTGAAATCCAAAAATTATGATTATGATATTCATTATATTTTACTCTTTATAAGTCTAATAATGACTTTGAGTGACCTATATTGAAATTTATGAGTAAAAACTAAGAGAATATTCTACTTTAATTTCTTTAAACTATTTAAAATTTTATTAGTTTTAATATTCAAGTTAAATTTCTAATAAGAATTATTTGTTAACTTTCATAAAACTTTTTCATTATTATTCTTAATTTATTGATTAACAAATAAATTATATATTTTTTCTTTATTAAGAAATATTTAATTAATTTAATTATATTTGTATTATTATTTTAGCTAAACAATCATGAAAAAAATTTAACATTTTAATCATGTCTTTTATTTATCATGCTCTCTAGACATATTTAAATAAAAACTTTAAAGCATATTAAAAATAAAATTATTAAATTTAAAATTGCTACAAATGAAAAATTATATAATTTAAAAGCTAAAATGACTAAGCGTGTAAACATTATGGATAAATAATTTCATATACACCACAAATTCGTTGATATCATAATAAAGATTATATGAATAACTATATAAATTAAAATAAGATGATTCTAATATGATAGAATATATATATATATATATATATATATATATATATATTGTTAAAATGAGTTACCAAGATAAGAATTATTAACTAACTAGAAGATTTATTTTGGAACTTAAAAGTGATTAGAGGGATAGTCAAGTTATATTATTCTCAAACATCTAAAGATGATAATAACTTAGCTCAACTAACAGAAATATTTTAAACATTAATATCTATGAATTCTAAATGTAAATCAGTAGGCTCATTTATAGAATAATCTAAGAAAAATACTAAGCTTTACTTTGTTTTTTCAAAATCATACCTAAGAATATTATTAAAAATAATCTTTAAAATAAGACTAAAATTTGAGAAGATTAAGCATAAGAGTTATCAATACAAGTATATCTTAAATTTTGAAGATTAATATAAAGAATAATAGTATATAGAAGTAGAAATTGTTAACCTTGTGACTCTTGAGATAGTTTGATAATAACAAAATCATAACTTGGGTTACTAATTGACTATTGGTTTCAAGTTTGGAAGCTTAGAAGGAACCAATTTAGAACATTAAAAGAAAGTTAAGTTGGATAGGGATCTAGTTAGTTAACAAATAGATTGGATATGATTTGTAATGCTAAGGCTAAGAATAGACTTTAAGAATATATATTTAATTACTAATATAATTTAAAAAGGGGACTTAAGGTGCTTACATAATATTGTGTATAGTTAGCCTAACCTGATAATTGAGCCTAAAAGCTTAGATGTAATTCAAGAAAAAAGTTTATAATAGAAGGTCCTAAAGGTGTATTGAGGTAATACCATTGGTAAACCTTTATGTATATTCTAAATAAAGTTTTGGATGGTTAAGCTCTTAGCTAAGATCATGAGAAAAGTTTGGAGTGCTTGGAATAAGACTTGTGACTTAGATGTGTTAGGTTCACCCAAGAAACTTATAAGATAAAAATGTTTGCTACTCTTTTGTGTTGACCATGTTTTTTGGATAAGTTCTTTAGTGACTCTAATTAAACTTTTAGGTCATGTGATGACATTTTTGTTGGTGATTTAAGGGATTTGTGTGGCTCTAAAGAGGCCTTATGATGAGTACATTGACTTAAGAATATCTTGAAGGCATAATAGTCACAAGTGAAACTTGTGTAAATCCAAACTTAGTTATAATGATAATCAACTATACATTGAACCTAAGGATAAAAACTAAGGCTATGTGAACATGAAGGACAACATATATAGGCAAGACTAAATATGAAAAAAATGACTAAGATATTCGAAATAACTAAATTAAGATTTGATAGAAACTTTAAGATATCTAGATGATGATAAACCTATATTATTAAAATAAGACTTAGGGTTAAAACCTTAGATTATTTCAATCAAGATATAGAGAATCTTAGATAGTGGAATTAGCATTGAGAAAAATCTTTAACTTACTAGATTGTTGGTTAAGTTTAGAACTACATACATGTTAGATTCAAATTAAAAAAAATTAAATAATATTAGGTAATAATAAATTAGTATTGATAAGAAGTTATGAGTCATGAAAATGATTTGATTAGTTTATGACTAGATATAATAAACCCATGATATTGCATGCTTATCTCAGAGTTATATAAGTTAACTACTCTATTCTCCTGGATTAGAGGTGATAATTATACTTGATTGATTAAGCCTATAGAAAGAGTGGCATATTGAGTGATAAGAATCTCTAAGATTGGTTAAAAGTTATTTTAAAATAATTTTAGGAGGAAACAATTATACAGTTAGGCTTATGGGAAATAAATAATGTATTATGACTATGATAAGGAGTATATGTAACTATTAAAGACTCCTTAAACTCTACGAGATTGACTATGTGATTAGCATTTTCTGAAAAAAATATTATAATACATGATATGATAAGAGTACCAAGTCTTATCATAATTCTTTCATACTAGAGAATATATTGGATCAAAAGGTGACACAATATATAATTAATCACATCATAAGGATATGTATTGACTTAATTGGTAGATAATGATATACTTATGGGAATTAACATTTGATATTATTTATTTACATGATTTACTTGATTTTTATACATATTTTATAGTTTTTCTCATCATTCCATTTCATCCAACAACTATGTTCCCTCATTTAATGTTTCTTCACCTTCACGTCATCGTAATTTTGATGGTTTTCCATTAGTTGGCTACTCTCATTGTCGATTAAATCCATCATTTGTTATTTTGAGTTTTCAAACTTTCATTATATTGTCGTACTATGTGACATCTTTGCTCGTACTATACAATGCTAATATTTCCTTTTGTCTACTTTTAATTCTTCTTATCATACTAATATAGTGTTCTAATCATACTCATATGATACCTTTTAAATGTATGATTTCATTACATCATATTCGATGATGTTCAAGTACAACTCTCCTTTACCTTGATCATAGTTACATGATTGTCCTCGTTATACTGCATAATGTATTTGGGTTTATTCATTTGTTACTCTTTCTATTTTACTTAATTAAGCTTTTTTTCTTATTTGAAGTACACATACAATCATTTTATAATTGTACTATCTAATATTACCATCCACCTTATTAAGACAATGATTCGATCTTCATGTAGTTATTCATATACAATAGTCTACTCATACTTGTATAATATATAAATCTAACTTATGTATTTACTCACATTGCTTCATATTGATTCTCTATCTTGATATAACATATGATTATCTAATATCATACCATATAATCTAAATTTTTCTCTCTCCCCATCAAACTAATCTTACTCCTTATGATGATGCTTACACACTACTTGATTATATTGATACTGTTACACCCCATTTTTCCTAGGCTGATTTTTGGCATACATTTTTTTTTTTTTTTTTTTTTACATATAGACAGCTCAGATCGTCCCATACCAACCTGAGTAGCCTACGAAAATATAGAATATAACACATCATTACACGCCTACTTTCCTTTAACAATGTGGATCCCATCTCCCGGGTACACCGTCAAATCAGGTTCATGACTCCTGAATTAACAGATGGACTCGCACAATATTACTCCTACTAGACCCAATACTCCTAACCCATACGGTAGGAGAACCGATCTAATAGAAGTCTGAACCCCCACGGTTAAGTTCCATAGTCATGTAATGACCTCACCATCAAACAAAAAGATATATAACATCCTCAGATAAAATATGGCACTCCACACACCATACTCCAAGACAATAAGGTAAGACAGTAAATGGAAACTACATTACAAGAATAAGATCCAAGTCCAACAAGTGCAATATTGTCCAACCAGATACATAAGTCAGAATCACCCTCACATAATACCTGACATATGAGAATAACAATCTCATTAAATACATCCAACAGCAACAATCAACTAACCAGAATATCTCAGGCAATCACAAATCAGATATCCTCTACAAGCCTGCTGACCACGATCCCACCTAATCTGGTAGCGTCAAGTCTGCCGAGCCACTGAAAATATATAATACAGGAATGAGCTACGCCCAGTAGGAAAGACAGCTAGTAAAACTCACATGCAAGAGAAGGATAATAGCAAAAATATAGGAATACAGCATAACAATGTAAGGTGGATAGGCACTCTCAGTCCCAGACTCCGACCAACCACAGTCACCCCTAGTCACACCAGAGTAGCTCTCCTCTGGGCTTCCAGGTAGCGTGCCAGTGGGAACGCCCATCTCGAAACACGCATGGCGCCTAAGCACCCGACACCGCAGCGTCTCTCGTCAATCAATCTCCTGGAGACTATAGACAGATCCAGTCACAAAATCTCTAGCCAACGTGAGACACCCCTGCCACCCTAAGGCGCGCAGGCCTACACACTTGGCTAGCCACTGCGAGACACCCCTGCCACCCTCAGGCGCGCAGGCCTACACACATGGACCAGGAGAGATCGACTCAGCCACCGTCCCAAAGAGTCCTCTACCAACAACTTCCATAGAAGCTCACGCCCCTGCAGTCATTGCCAATCTCTAACTCCAAGATCCGGCAACATGTGTCCAGGTACAACAAGGCGCATACCAGTCCACATGTATACTGTGGAAGCTAAGTCTGAACCGCATAGTTACCTACCACAACTACCCTAAAACATCATATAGGGTCTATAGTAGTCCGGTCCAGTATGCCAATCCATAAAATATGCCAACACTGAGTAAACTGACTCAATCCATGCCATTGCCATCAAACAACACAACTGTCAATTACTGACTGTTCTGGTAGCATCCATGTACCATACCTCTGTCTGACTGTTTCCAGCTGTACTGTCATCACTGATAACATTTTTCCCCACTTCAGGCAATTTTTCTTTACCCACGGATCTCCAGAATTTTTTAAATTTCTCATTTCCAAATTTTCTGATTTTTCTTGAATTTTCCAAAATATAAATAATCCCTAAAACTCAATTATCGAATTTTTCCTAAATTCGAAATATCAAATTTTGCAATTTTATCCATTTTCCGAAATTCGGAATAATTACCGAATTTAAAATTCCGTTTATCCATTATACCGCGCCGCACTTCCGTGAACCCGGTTCTCGCCGCCGGTTCGGCCTTCGCGCTGAGCCGAGAACCGCTTCTCACTGAACCGCGCCGAATCCCCTGAACCGGATCTCGCCACCGGTTCGGGCCTTCGCGCTGAACCAAACCCCGCCGGTCGAAGTTATTAATCCGAAATTCAGCCGACGCTTAATATATAATACTAATAATTAATAAATTATTCTCTTAATAAATCAACAAATCCCTAATTAACCCTTAATTCGTCTCCTTCCTTCGCCCGTCGTCCGCGAAACCCTAGCCGCCGCAATCGCCGACCAATACGATCCTTCCGTCGGTTTCCGGCAACCGCGAACAAGGAGAACATGTTCGCACTATCCTAACATTCCAATAATGCCGCTAATTTCCTAAGGTTTAAATCAAAATCTCCGCCGAAGGAATTCGCCCGTCCGCCTTTGCCGTATTGTGAAATTTGAGATTAATCCAACAAATAAATTAGCTAATTCAATGGCAACGCTGATAATACAAATCCCTAACATGCTCCTAAGCATTAACAAATTTTTCGGCGAAATGGGGAATTTTCCAGAAAATCCGAAATTTGCAAAAGACACCAATTAGCATTCAATTAAATCCGATTTTTCATCCACATGCTTGTTTTCATTAAGCAAAATATTCCATGCTTTTAATTTTCTACCAATAACTAATTTAAACTGAATTTCCTACCTCAAAGACGCCGGCGACGGTGAACCTCGTCCGCAGCTCGCCGCAGCTCCTCACCGAACGAACCCGGTATCAATCGACTCTCCTCGGTCCCGTGAATCTCCAGGCACAAAAAGCCCCTTGTCAGGCCGCCGGAATCACGCGCCGTACGCCGGAAAACTTCCTCTCTATCGGTCGGTCGAACGAAACCCTAATCGTTCGCGAGGGTTTTATATTCCTGGCCGACACGGTGAAAACCCGTTACGCACCGTTGACACGCTTTCGACACGGTAAGCACCCGATACGCGCTGTCGACACGCTATCGACACGGTAAGCACCCGATCAGCCGGTTCAATCCCAACCGTCGATCACGACCGTCCGATCCGCTTATCAGAACGCACGCGCAAACTCACTCGGCGAACCGCCTCCGCCTCCGCTGAACCGTTCCGGTCCGGTTCACACGCGGTAAAAACCAATTTCCGGTTTTAAAATAACCGATCATAATTGATTTTCGAATTTCCAAAATCCAATAAATCCAAATAAACAGGGAAAATTACTTAAAAATTACCTCGGTGTTCCGAAAAATCCCTAGAAATTTCAGAAATTCCAATAGCCTCTCATTGAGCTCCTGGCTCATCCTACTGTCGATCTGAAATCATCCAAGCCAAAAATTAATTTATTAAAGATTAACATAAAAATTTTTACTGGGTATAATAGATACAAAGCTCCAATTTGTATTGCATGATATCTTTCAGCTTATTTGATTTAACTTCATATTTTATTGTATTATATAATTAGCTTGATCATATTATATGATGACCTTAAAAAAATAATAATTCCTTAAAAAAATTCAAAAAACTTGTAAAATTTTAAAGATATAAATAACTTGTAATTAATTTAGAAATATTTTTATTTCATAATTAAGGATGTTATTAAAAGATAACACTAGAAATTTATAATACTCATACCTCATTCTGAATGTAATATTCTAAAGATTAACTTTTTGAATCTTTAATTAATGATAACTAGAACAAAAATCAACATTTTAAAATATAATCATCCCTTGTAATTGTTCAAACAATTTAACAATTCTTAATAATAGATATATATACATTCTTAATGATAAATTTATTCAATTTCTTATACTTAATACACATTCTCATGTTATCATATTTTTTAATAACTAACATTGGTACAATCATGGGGATATGCTTGGCTTGATAAATCATTTTTCATTAATTATTATAATTGAATCTACATCTTGTACAATTCAATAGGTACCATTTAATAAGGTACCCTTGAAATGTGTTTATCATAAGAATTAGATCAATCTTAAACTAAATCTATTTATCAAGTAGCATTCCTAACAAATCATCAAAGAACATGTCAAAGTAATGAGAAATCATAAGAACATCTTATAGTTTTAGTTCTTCCTTCTCAACTATTCATACAAAAACTAAAAAAGTAGTATATTATTGACTTCTAACTTTGGTGCTTTGTTTGATAATATCAAATCCTAAGTATTTTTAATAAATTTAATTGAGTGAAATTTGAGATAGTCAATGTTGATATTCATAAAAGAACTTAAAGATGAAGAGTAAAAGTAAAATCTCATAAAAATTATATTGGTTAGAATGACTGGCCATTGAGAGTTTTATTTTGAGTTTAGTTTTATATGTTTTATTTTTATTTTGATTAGAATGTTAAGCTCAATTAAAATCATTTGTGTAAGACACAAAAATTACATTTTATTTAAATTAAGCATATTAGAAAAATATTAGAATTATAAAATATTGATTATTCTATATTGATTATCTTAAGAATGATTTCATCTTGATCATATCTTTGAAAATCTTTCCTCACTAACTTATTATAAACAAAATATATTATAATAATAAATAAGTAATAAGTAAATATAATAATAATAAACATAATTCTAATTACTCTAAATTATCGCAACTCTAAAGTCTATGTCTTGGGTCAAGGCACTACTCCTAAACCCAGTTCGTTGCAATAATCAAGTCAAGACATAACTCTCAAAACCCATGTATTATAACAGTATTGGATTGGAGCATAATTCTAAAATCTACTAATAAATTAATCAATTACTGACAGCAAGTGTTGTTACTTCTTGAGCGAACCATGAGGCACCCAACCACAATAAGTTGATTAGAAGGCACATGAAAACACTTATAAAGAAAAAAAAAAGAATACTTCACACACACGATGTGGGACTAAACCTAGTGTTCTTTTTGCACAAGTGACTTCCAAATTGTGAGAGTGATTTTTGTTGTTTGGTCACACAATTTTGCAATCAAACAATGGCCAACTCATCCACCTTTTTAAATACGATAATTCAACCAATCATCCTATCAAACCATTTTGTAATAACACAATCCAAAGTTAATTAACCCATTAAATCTAAATGCAATCATTTGATCATAATTAAGATCTAACGATCCAGATTACATCCAATATTTTAAACAGTATCAATTTAATGCTAATCATCCGATAGCATAGTTTTCACAATCGAACGATCAAGAATCTTTCTCATCATATGGCTTCCTATTTTTGTTGATCTAAATCAAATAATCTTGATGATGTCTGACTGACTATTCGCATAATAATTACTTTAGCTAATATTTTTGAGCCACTAGTCCATTATTAAACTTTTATTAGCTAAGTTGTTAATTAAAACCTTCATCAATATATTATAATTAAAATAAGCACTAATAGTTAATTGGAATATTTTGTAACTACTGTTAGTCATTGGAAAATATCTATAAATAAAATATTTTTTTAATATAATTGATTGATGGATTTTTTATAAAATTTTTGTAAACTCTAAAGAACCATTCAAGCCATTAGAAGCCCATGCTCATAGTGGCTTCCATTCGTTGCATCTCTCAGTCGTCAAACTCTAATTTCTCATTTCTTCTTAAATCAACCAAGTTCTCAATTTTTTTTATTGCTAATTAATTCAATCAAAAGATTTATGTCTCGTTAAGCATTTCATCAAACATAAGAGTTTTGTTTGGATTAAATTTAATTTTATGTTGTTGAATTAGTTTTCTTTATTTTTTTATTTTATTTCATTATAAAGCTATTGTAACACGTCTTTTTTGTTTCATTATTACAAGAGTTTAGCATACTCTTTTTTTGATACTTATATTAATTGTTTCTTTTTTTGTCTAGTTTTTGTTGGGATAGACATATGTTTGATTTTAAGTTGAACTACCTAAAAATCATTAATATATATTTTAATTTTTGTTAATTTTTTTATTTCATAATTTTTATAAAATTTATTATTAAAAGAAAGTTAATGTGTTTTAAAATAAAGTAAAAATTTGCACAAAATCAATTATAAAGATTTGTTTGAACTTATTCAAATAATTACTTTAAAATATTTTTTGAAATATTTTTCAAAAAAGTCAAATTTGTATTCATAATAATTTATGCCCCTCTTACTAAATTACATTTTAGAAAATAATTACTACCCTTTTGAACCAACTTCTTGGCCTTCAATGCAAACATCAATGACACTTTTCTACTTTTGCAAAAATAAATGACATAAATGTCATTTATTGCATGAATTTTTCTTTTCTCCTAATAGTCAATTATAACTTGATGTGATATCAACTAATTCATACCTAAAATCGCATCAATTTCTTTTAAGATAAAATTGATTAAATTGAACTTAAAATTCAATAAATTTATCCACCCCTACTCTACTTGTAAGCAACTTTATTAACAAAGGGTTATCTAAGTTCATTATTCCATAATCAGCATTGCAATCATATTGATACACAATAATTAAACAATACAATAACAAGTCTATTATATAATAATATCATCCATATTATCACATTAAGAGACACATATGACTCTTTCTAAGTAAAAATCATGGATTTGTGACTGCATCATTTGAGCTATAGGTTTTGTTGTTTTTTCTCCACTGTTATATGCAATGGCAGTAATATAATTAGCTTCAACTATTATAAACCATCCATGGATTTGTAATTAGGAGATGTAGGTGGCTCTTTTTGAGTAATATCATAGATTTGTGGCTGCATCACTTGAGTTAAAGGTGTTGTTTTTCTCCTCTGTTTAAGCAATGAGAGTAGTATAATTAGGTCTTGCTATTATATATCATCCATGAATTTGCAATATACCACTAATATAATCACCTCTCATAGACCCTTTGATGCAGGACAAGAACAAGCAAGCAAGCATAAATATAATGGTCCTAAAAAGTATAAAATGAAAATGTAATTTGGGCTTAAATTACATAAAAAAAAAATGTTTATCATAGATCTATCACTTAAATCAAGATAAAAAGAATAAGTCATGACCCAATAGAGTTAGTCATGAGCTAATCACTGAGAAATAAACTAAACAATAATAAACTATATCAACTTAATTATTTTTCGATACAAAATGAAACTTCTAAAATAATTAGATAATTGGATGTATGAAATCAAAGTAGTGGTAAGTGACATCTATTAAGTGTTACATTAATAAAAATATTTAAAATATCAAGTTTTTAAAAAATAAGTTTGAAGTATTATTTTATATTAAATAATTATATGGGTATAAAAATCTTCAACAAATAGATTAGAAGTTTATCTTTATGTTAAATAATTATTTATAATCTCTTATTTAAATTGATAAATAATAAATTGGTTGTAATTAAAGAAAATGTATTATTTCTCGAGTGTTTGAGTTGCCATAGTCTTTTCTTAGGTTAATTTTGATGAGTAAATCATTATTTTCATCTTTGTTCTCTCAATTTTATTTGTCTTCATTTAAGCTATTTTATCATACTTTTTATTCCATTTAATTCAAATGATTATTTCGTTTCATCCTATGACCCAATCCCTTTTCTATTTACATCACTCATTATTCTATTACAGAAAACCTTGTAATATGTCCCATTTCATGACATCTAAAGATTTTGAACTACCCTTGTCATTAGCATTCACCCAAATACCATTTCTTACAAGTCCTGTAATGCAACTCTCCTCTTACTTTAGATCTTGTAGTTTTAGGACTTTATAGCCCAACACCAACATTCCATTGCTTTTTAAATTTATATGCACCTTAATGTAGAAATCTAAAACCTTTTTCTTTTTCTTAGCTTGCTTTTGGCCTCCATATTTTAATCATGCTTAGTACATCAAACTATCTCAACTAGCACTCTATAAATGAGAAATTCCAATTGAGTTATTATACTACAAATTGAATTATATAATCCATTTCAAAACATATAACACTTTTATCTTTCAATGACCACCATCTCATGAGCATATCTGGATAAAGTAAAGAAATCCCTACTTATAATTAGTTATAATCATGTCGCTTTGAACTAACTTACCTAACTCATCTTGTATTTTACCTTTGGTAGATGTTAACATATACCATTCTCTAAATGTTTTGCAAAACTCTTGCCAAAAAATTTTTAGATTTGATTTCCAATTAAACTTTAATGCACCACTCAATACTAATATTGTCAATGACATATCATGTTTTCAAATAACATGCTCATATTATGTAACTAATCCTTAGCTTGCTTCAAGTCCATGACATCTAAGAAATCTGAGGTATACAATATAATCTCTTACAATCTATTTATGTTTTTCTTTTCAAATTTAAATACCACCATTATTATTATTATACTATTCTTAATTAAGTGAGCAATAAATATTCTACCATGCAATCTTTTGCCCAAACACAACCATTGCTAAGCTCTATTGCAACCACAAACCATAATTGGTTGCTCCCATCATCTCACCACTTGTCACCTTCACTGGCCAAGCATTCACTATCCTTAAATCTACAGCACCCGTCAACTTAAAATTTTTAATTAATACAAATTAGATAATATACTTAAATTTTTTTATAAGAAAAAACATCTAGTTACACAGCATACTATATAAAATTCCAATTTCATCTTTTACAATTTCAAGGATTTGAAATAAACTTTTTTTAACTATCCAACCAAATGAGCCACAAGTTTAGCTCAAACCGGAATCAATAAATATCTCATGCCAGCATACTTTAAACCATAAACAAAATAAGCCATTCTTCATCAGAAAATTAGTTTGAGAAAAACCGTCAAAAGATTTTTTTTTTTTAACAGGACAAAATTGTGAGAATATTTTTGAAATAATCATTCTAGACATTTAAGTTAACTGAAAAATTATAAAGATAATATTCACCATTATATATTTAAGCATGGAGAGGTTCCACAAGTTTTGTAACTTCTAATACATAACTACAAAAGAAACTTGTGGTTTTGTATGACTTCAAATAATGGCCGCTGAAAAATACATAAAAGTAAATACAAACTGCAATTTCCAACTCGATGTTTCCATGAAGCAAGGAAATTTCAAAACAAAAAAAAACTCTTTGACATCTACTCTCTTGCTTTGGATGACGAATTTTCGCTATCAAAACATAGAAATTGCACACAAAATAATTTAAAGCATAGAGCACTCACGTGTCTAATATCCGAGCTCTTCATATCAGTAGCATATGCCAGCTGCCGAAGCCACTGCCGCTACGCATACCTCGTCTTTCTCGTGGGTTAGAGTTTCCTGGGCAGTTTCCTCACCACAATGCCCATTCATTTCAGAATAACGTAGGGTCTTTGCTTCAATTCTAAGAACAGCTGCTGCCTCAGCTTTTGCATTGAGACGGAGTTTCTCAGCTCTGGCTCCAATAGTCTGACCAAGAATTGAAGCAGCAATTGTAAACGCCATTGCAGTTTTTGGCATCAGCACAGACTTCCTCAGCATAGCAACAAAAGGCACGGCAGAATGCACAGCCACAAACCACTGTGGCGAGAACTTTTTTGTGTGCTCTCTCCAAATTCCCAGGGGTACATTAGCAGCCATTCCAAGCAATGCAATGGCTAGCATCTTCGCAGGCAATGGCTGAGGACGCAGATTCTTTACAAGAGCTGTTCGGGCCAAGGCTGCTCGGACAGCCACCACAGCAGGTGGGCAACGCAGCTTTAGACCAGGTGGAGGTTGCAGAGCCTTTGCGACGATAGGAAGAACACCACTTACAGCTCTATAGGATTTGGCTATTGGGCACTGCCCCGTCTCCAACCACTCTCTGCTTTGAGACTCGTGATTTGAATTATGCCTTCTCTGAAACAAAATAAAATGCAACAAGGTAATGAAATAGAAAAAAAAAAGGCAGATTAAACGAACACATAAAAAGCTTGAACTGTGAATAATATTGTTAAATGCAAAGTTAATTAATAAAAAATATAGAATTGAAAAACATTATTGCTAAGTGTTATTAACAATGTATGTTTACTAAATATTTTATCAATAAACATCTAATAAAATAATCAGTCATTCCCATGCCATGCTCATTCCCCAATGTTTGACAGCCTGAAACTTGGTGGTATCGAATGCCAAGTAGGTCGAGGTTAGCCGAAGCAACAGGTTCATCATGGGCTTTGTCAAAAGGGGGCAAAAGCACAACATCGATTGGGCTTCAAATCAGAGTTCCCAGAAACATGGTTCATTTTTCACTAACCTTTAGGGAATCTTAATGGAAAAAGTTAATTTGGTGCCCACATCAACACATAACCCCAATAAAAGCGAGGTGGGAGATCGAAGTTCTCAAGTAATCCATCATAATAAGAGTACCAATAAAAATGGCAAATGTTGACAAGCATTTGGCAATCTTGAATTGTAGTTGCAGGCTTGGAAATTTCATCCAAATACGAATTCTGTACAATTGAGCCTCTGTTAAGAAGCATGCTAGTAATCCACCTTTGTAATCTCCAAGCCCCTGGACCTCCAATGCTCATTTGTAATCTCCACATGATGACCTTCTGCCAATAAAATGACTATAAGATAACCCCACAGGAATTTTCCATCACAAACCTCTTCAATTGTGAAGGAAACATGGACATCAAGGCATGGGTGAGATATTCTAGATGGTGTGAAAAGCATGAATGTTTGGTGACTAGTGACCACCAATTAGTTCAAGTCACATCACTAGGAGAAACAATATCGCCAACAACAAGGCTAGTTATATTGGATGCAACATTTGAAGCAGCAGAGAGAGGTCAAGTATAGCACATCCTATCATTAGGAATTATATAATGTGTAAAGACCCTATTTAGCATGAACCGTAATGGACGTGCTTAATATTGACACTAACATGGTCTGCAATGGAAGGAACATCCACAATTGAATAACAATAGTACATCAAATTGTATTAATAACCACCTCTATAACAATATTCATACAAACAATGGCAATTGATGAGCTACACAGATGCAAATGTGTCACATTTCTTAAATTCAAGAGTAACCTTACTAAAATCACGGTGCATAAGAGCAATCATAACACAATTCACATGACATGATGTAGTTGCATAACAGATCATTCAGTTGGTTGCGAATGTATCACAAACTATATAGTCAAATGTATCTATATCATAAAGCATACTTAGCCACAATCATATCACAGACCATATTGATATCAAAGGTCGTATTAAAAATGCTATGAGCCAAAGACCAAGCCAATATGAAAAGATACATGGGACAACTTTGTAACATATGTTGAACAGTCAAACAATGATTGTAATGAATTCGATATGACCCATAACAACCGTATAAGATTTGGCACAACCAACAAATATTTTATCAAACTCAATGCCATTCAGCAAACCATATAAAATTTAACACGATCAGAGACAATCATATTAACTTGAATGGTGAATAGGGAAATGTCAATCGACGAGTGAGGCATGTACAGAAACGAGTCGGTATACGTATAGAATAAGGCATATCCCAAGGAGCATATGAGCACATGGCACAACAAGTTTGTCACCTTTGCACGTGAGGCATGTTGATTCTAGCATTAGGGAATGAGAAGAGGTGGAGAAGGCAAAGCACCCTTAGAGCCAATACACAGTAGCATCATAAGGCCAAAGAATTGGGGTATTAACACAATGGAAGATCCAATAAGGAACTCGCCACAAAGTGCACAAAAAGACAAGCTGGTCCATATTTAGAGTCTCCTCTAGAAGTATGAGAAGAAAGGAAGAAGCAAGCAGCAAGGGTAAGGAGCCAATGACTGTGGTAAGAATCATTGCAACATAGATGGTTCCACAATTAGAGAGGCCCGCGATTGTAGGACACCCCCTTTCTTTGTCATAGCAGTCCCAAAAGTTGGGGCGGATGGAGGGGTGGAAAAAACTTCACCTAAACTAGCAGAGAGCAGGAAGAGAGAGATAAGAAGTTGCACAACACGATGAAGTTCACCGGGAAGATGGGAAGAGACAAAATACATAAAGAAAATAGTGTGGTTTTCGCATGCAAAAGGTTTACCAATAAGTCAACACAACATACTACTACCATTCAACACAGTTTGAGATGCAGCCCTTTGCACAATACCTGAGAAGATTCCTGCATGGACTCCTTATTTTGCTTTTTTAGTTTCTTGGCAAAGAAATCAAATCCAAATGGTCCACCAGGCCCAAAAGCAGAAAGGCTGATGGTAGCTGCTTTTGCTGCCAATGGATTGAATTCAGGTACAGGATCATAGACAGGATCTTGAATCTTGTCATGCCTAATTGACCTTCCAGAAAGGGGTACAACACCACCTTGACCATGAAAAAGTTTGAATGCCATTTCAAAATTTGGCCCATCTTCAAAGATGGGACCCTCCACTCCTCGAGCCTGTTAATATTATTGGACATGATATCAAAAATGTATGAAGGAAAAAAAGTGTGAGAAAAATTAACTTACAGGCACAAGAAAATTGGCAGATGCAAAAGAAAAATGTGTAGCTTCATTAATGTTTCTCAGAAATGGGCATCTCTCTATGTCCTGACCGTCAAAGAAATTTGCTGACCACAATGATTCCATGAAGAAATTGCCTACAAATTAGTCCATTTGATCAATATTTACCATCAGTTATATGCAAAAAAGAAATTAGACAAAGTTTGCCAGACAGCAAAAAGGATTAATCATAGGAATAGCAGCAGTTTGATGACAGGCTGAGTGTTGGATGCAGAAACCCATAGCAGAATAAGAAGCTCAGACCAAAGACTTTACAGTATCCAAGAGTTTAACAATGTTCCCCATTTAAAATATCATATCGCTAACTCAAACTATAAAGAAAGCCTTCCAAGCTATTTATCAAAATAACCATAGAGTTCAAGGAAGATTCTTAAGACTTACATTATGACAATTTTTCATTGACTATTAATGTTCATTAAAGTAATAACCATGATCAAGTTCTCAACTAGAAAAATTGTGTAAAGAATGCACAAAAATCAAAATGTGTAGAAAATGGCCAAGTATAGCAACACGTAGATATTAGAATTTGGGTTGTGATACAATTGAAATGATGGCAAATACAAGCCATTCCCTTATCTATGTGTGATGCTGTTAATGGAAAATGCACAAGTAATGAATACACACAACTGAACAAGGTAACAATGGTTGCATTTAATAAGCAAACATAAAAAAAACCTGCAATTAATACTTGTTTTAAATGAAAATAATATTACAGTGCTTGTGTACAGCCAACAAGTCATATTGAACTTTTTGATAATCCAGCACCAAAAGATGCTTGATAGAATTGCTAGACCTTGTCGTATTTGTTACAACTTTTAAAAATACCTATGCAACTCAAATAACTGATGTATTATATCACACTTTTGATGAGAAAAATACTAGCCAAATGTACTACCTAATAGCAACCACCACAAACATATGGGTACACAATGCCATAAATTTTTAGCATTTTTAAAAATAGTTACGTACTTACAAGAAACTGGCTCACATTGGCATAACATTGTTGAAAAGTATACTAAAATATTTTTTAGTACTCATAAAAAATAGTACTTCAAATATTTTACTGTAACCGCATTGATGATTCCAGCAACGACAAAAAAAATTTATACCATTCAAAGAATGAAGAACATGGCAAACAAATACAAATGTACACATGTTTTTAATATTATTTTTTACTGTGCAGTTTAGAATTTTTGGAAAGACAGTTATTAAAATTCCCAACATACTACACTGAACCGTTGCTTCACAATATGCTGCAATACTCATCACTATGGAAAGAAACAAATTGCACCCTTAAACAATATGTATCTGTAATTTAGAAGTGAAAAATAACCATCTAAAAGCCTCAAAAAGAATCTATCAACCGGAAAACATTATTAATGACATTTTTTGTAAAAGTATATACATAAGAAAACATGTCAACAAATAAAAAGAAGGAATATTACAAAACCTAACTTATCAAGTATGTTTAAAACTACAAGCAATTCAATACTACACAAAAAAAATACTAACTAAAATACCAAATATATTGTACATAAGATCAATAAAATAAACTACACACATCCAGTACAAGCAAATGGTTAAATGGTAGTCAACCTACAAACATGTACAAATACATAAAAATAAAAAACAACTATACTACCAATATTAGAATATTTAACTAACCAAAAAAACACAGATTATGCATGAGTACCAATGCATACATGCAGTCAAAGATTGGCCTGCACAATTTTCCACTAACCTCATTTATTATCTGACAATATTTAAGGTACATGTAGCTCAATGGTTCACATTAGGGTTAAATACACGTGACATTCTAATATGAGGTGCACACATAATCCTTGCATAACAATTTTACTGTCAACCATGCATGCTCTTAAAAAGAAAAATGTCTAATATAGTTCATAACAAAGCTGAGATGAAATTTGCAGGTTCATCTTCTTTGCAAACATCTAGGTGAACTACAGAATGCCATGGTAAGCTTCTTTACGTCAATTATCAAGATAAACCAATATATATTGTCAAGACTTATAGGCAACAAATAATTTCAATTAAAACTTGAATATTATTGATTAAAATACCAATTTAACATAAGATTTTAGTAATTTGTTTGAAGGGATAGCCAAACTTAGACTCCAATTCATCAGAAAATAGGTTTTACAATTTACACATTGTAATATGGAGTGTTTGCAGCTTTTATTTTATTTTATTTCTTTTTATTTTTTTGAAGTAGCTTGAATTAAGGACAAATTCTATATGAGAGGGAAAAAAATCCCAAGATCTTGGTAACAAACTGCTAAGATCAAATGCAAGACCTTGGCCACAACTGCTAAGATCTACAACAAAGCTAGTTCACAACAACTTCTACCAAGTTGGATGGGACCAAAATTGAACCACAACTGCCATGATATTGGGTGATGCTATCACAAATGCAAACATATCACTCCTACAATTTTCTAAAATCAAATCCATGGAATCAATTGTGGTTCCAAAATTTCAAAATTATATGAACTAGAAGGCATTTCAACTACATAATTGGAACTGTCCCATGAACCCAACATCCCATAGTATTATCAGTTCAAACAGATTAAACATCAATGATTCAGTGCATTAAAAAAGCCTATCAAAAACCAATTGGAATAAGGCAATTGAAATTATTCATCAGCAATTAGTAGTATATATCACCCATGATTAATCCTCCAACCCAATTTATTTCACATTACTTCACATCCAGGATAGGATTCAAAATACTGAATAATAAAATATCAGGTAGGAGATGATGATGCTACGCCATATCACACCCACAATTTTCTAAAATCAAATGCACTAAATCAATTGTGGCTTCTAAATTTCAAAATCATATGAAATAACAGAAAATCTCAACTACAAGTGGAACTGTCCCCACATCACATAGCACAATCAGTTCAAACAACTAAACGAAAAAAAAAAAGAAGTGTTAAAAAGCCTACCAAAAGTAAAGTGGGATAAGGCTTCTGAAATTACTCACCAGCCGTTACTAGTATACATCAAACATGATCAAACCTCCAACCCAATTTTTTTTCTCGTTATTTTTTTTCCATCACAATACCGAATAATAAATATCGCATCAACTAGACAATGCATGAATCGTGCAGGAATGGAGATTGCATAACATCATCCTACGTCTAAATAAGGTTTAAAAAAAAAACGGAGCAATAGAGACCAAAAAAAAAGTCAGCTATAGCTACTTATCCCTTGCACGCAATACGGAATACTAGAAATCTAAAATATCAAAATACAAACCAATGATTTAGAACTCCATAGAACGGGAAATAATAAGAAACAAGGGCAAAACAGTACTAAACAAAATAAGCATTATATTCTCCAAAACAAAAATACGATTCGGAAAAACCGTGATGGCGTAGTCGCAAAGAACAGCTAATTTTGCTTCTTCTCCTAAAATCGAAGCTCGCAGACAAACAAGCGCTTATAACAGACAAATCCATTGGAATCGCTAGACAATCAGCGCTAACAACCTATAGATGGAAGAATTCATTACAAAAGAAGGAAGAGAGACCAAAAAAATGCCCGAAGATGGAAAGCACGAGATCATCCACCAGCCCTAAAGAAAACAGCATAACATACAAAATTAAATGTGCAAGAAAGAAATCTACCGACAAAGGGGAAGAAGCTCCGAGGTCAGCAAAGCAAGCAACCAAGCAATCTGAATTCCAACGAACGCGCTGGATTGACGAATCGTGTGGAAAGCACAATCTCCCCCTCGCCCTCTCCCTCCCAATTTGTTTCAATAGAAGGCACCTGTCCTCCCGGTCATCACCTACTATTTACCGCGGTTTTCGGTATCACTGCACACGAAAGAGGACCTCGCAAGATTTGGAACGCATCCTTACCACAGCCGTCGGATGCAAGACAAAGAATAAAAACAAAATTTAACCGTCCGATGAGAATGGACCTCGGTCAGAACACTCGCTGCGTGGTTTGGTCAACCCTCAAGGAGGCTGGCGGGGAATTTTTGGCCGGCACGACGTCGTGAGAAACAATAAACTTCGCATTTCAGGAAGCCCACCAGCAGTTTCTAGAAGAGTGGAGAGAGAGAATCAATTTTGGTTGACCTAATTAGTTCCCCATAAGGAATTGAAAATCTGGTTGGATATTAATTTAGTAAGATTATGAGTTGTTGATTTATTTATTTAATTAGCTGTCCCTGTTATAAAATTGAAATATGGGTTGACATATAATTATAAATCAATGGCTTATAAAATATAATTATACAATTACATGTATATTTTTATTTTATAACCTTGAGAATATGTGTGTAGTGTTGACAAAAAAATTTTGATATGTAGTTCAATTAATTAACTAATTTTGATGAGATGATTAATGATTAAATGATACATGAATTGTAAAGACAAAAATCATAAGTTTTATCCTAAAGAATATGCTGAAAATTAAGTATAAAATCTTCACTTCACTTGTTATTAGCTTTCAAGCAAGATAGAATAAATTACGAGTGCAAGTCAATCATTCTATTCTTTACAACTACAAAATGGTCATTTTGTACTCTCTTTCTCTCTTTCTTTTTCCATCATTTATTTGCTCTTATTTTTGTATCTCTTCTTCGATAAGAATATTCAATTTTATATATGTTAGGAGACAATTTTAATACTTTAGAATGATGATAGATTAGTTTGTAAATATCTAAAGAAATTATTAATATTTAATTGATTAACAATCCACAAAATATATTTATTTTTATTAAGTTTAATGTTAAAAAAAATTTAGAAATCAATATATTAATCAATTATTAATTATCAATACTAATCATTAACCATTTAGTTTGATTACATAATAAATAATTAACTAGGTCATAAAATGAGCTAATTAATGAAAGTTTATTTATTGAGATTTGTATTTATGGGCTTCAATTCTTTAATATAAATGCATTTCTACACTTAATGTTATATGCTCCACTCCTTTAATTAAAAGCCAATACATGAGTATGTTAAAAAAGACATCATTGTTTGGATTATCATTAGTTTCAAACTTCACAATTGTGAGTATTTATGTAGTTTTAAGCCTACGTAATAAATTACACATAAAACAATAATAAAAAAATATATGACTTACAAAACTTGCCTATGACTTTTGAGAGAAAACTTACATGCATTAAATCTTCTATTATCCATTTCATATGGATTTCATTGATATTTTCAATGCTTTTTTCCATAACAATTACTTAAAAAGATTAATTTAAGAGAACTTAATTCTAAAAAAGTTAAGATTGAAGATACCCTAATCTTTGTGATAGTTTTGAGTGTAGAATAGATGGAATGATAGATGAATAAGAGAAGATATTCTCTAAAGAATTTAAGGAAGAATGATAACATTTGCATGAAATAAGAACAAAAGGGTATGTATTTATAGCATTAAAATCTTTGAAGGATGGGACAACAACATTGATGATCAAAGACGAAAGAGAGGAGGTTAGATAAAAAAATCTCAAAACCTTCGCAATAATTTTTTTATTATTGATGACAAAGAAATATTTAAATTGTACTTTCAAGTGATCCAACAAATGATGAAAGGGAAAACCTTTAGAAATAAGTATTTAAGAAGGTAGTTAAGAAGTCATAATTCTTGCACTAGAATAAAACATCAATGAAGTTGGCCCTTTAAGGATAAAAAAGTTAATTATTTGGGATTGTCTTTCAAGATGAAGAATATTGGTCTCAAAGAATACTAAGCAATGATTATCTTGATACTTAATATATTATTTACAAGGTAAATGAAATAAAACTTATTGGAGAAAACCAACTATATTTATGCTAGAATTAATAACATAATCTAAGCACTAATGAGAAAAGCTAGAAAGGTATAGTTTCTCAATTAGTTAGGATAGGGTAAGTGCCAATCAATTTCCAAAGGAATTGATGGTTCTCTAAGAGAAGGAAAAAGAGTATTTAAAAACAAGAAGCTAGTCAATGAAAATTGGATTTGAAACTTTTAAGAGAAATTTGATAAATCTTTGACAATATTGTTTAAGGAAAAATAAGCTAATTGCAAAATCATGAGAGAATATTTGGAGAGAATGAATATTCATTTGAAAGGAACAATGATTGGGTTATTAAGAGGTAGATGAAGATGAATAATAACTTCTTGGAATCTATGAGAGTGTTGTTAGAGTAATAGAGGCAAGCATCATCCCAATGATGAAGGATGCTATAGACATCATCATAAATACAATTAAAGGAATCTAAGCTAATGGATTTCAAAGTTTTTAAGAATGATGCAAAATAATTATGAATGTTTTAATAGAGAAAAAAGCTTTTTTTGTGGATTGGCTAAATATTTCAAAACAAAATCTACTCTTTCTTAAAAAAATGATAGAACATTGATAAGATAGGCTACTTCAATTTAAATGACACATATATAAAGAAAAGAACAACAACAACCTCAATGCAAAGTAGTTTATATTCAAATTAATTGCCATCAACATAATCCTTTTCTTTAAAATCTTCAAGAAAAAAGATAGTGATCTTTTGTACATCAGTATTTTTTTTATTTTCCATCATTAAATAGGTAGGGTTGTATTTTTTTATTTTTTTAATGAAGGACCCTTTTGTATCTTACATTTGCATCTTGTGAGCATCTACTTACGATTTAACACTTAATATGTCACATTCAAAACATATTATATTTTATTTTTTAAAAGAACCATGTGATTTTGACTAAAATCATGCATTTCTATAAATTTTGCAAAAATCGTGCCCCAAGTGGCTTGGCTACACACGCGCACACTGCCTGTCTCTATTAAGGTATTATTCACACCTGTGGGTACTATTCTCACACAATAATAGGCCACACACATGCTTCTTGGTGTAGTATTATGTTAGGTTCACATACCTTAAGTGCACTGATTGCAAATGTGGCAGGTGGTAAACATGTGTGTATATGTAATGTAGGTGTGTGGTCACAGGTGATTGTGTGCCCTTAGCATGCATAGGCATACATTGTGCTATGACTTCCATTGTGTGCACTTGCACTTGTGGAATATAACTTATGCACTACAATATGGCTTCAGCATGCATGCAACGAGCCTCTGTGTGGCTGCACATTTGGTTCTTACTACTTGGTGTTGTAACAATGATTGTCATTATTGTCTCATCCATTGATTGTTTTTCACAACTTTTGTTTAATAGACCTAAAACTAAATTCTTGATAAAAAAATTTATTATATCTCTCATAAAATTTTGAATGCCTTCCTTTTATGCTTAAAGGATCCTCTATTTTTCTTCTTAAAATGTTAATACCCTCAAGAGCTATGTTAAAGGGCTAAATACATGTTATATGTTACTGCATTGTAGTTACTTAAATTTCTCAAATTCACCTTCTCAAAGCTTGATAAGGGATTCTTTAATGCTAAAAGGAGTTTCTTTAGACATACTAATAATGCTCAGTAGCTATTATTCCCATGGAGTTTTTTTAGCCTTCATTATAATGAACCTTACCATTGAGTGATCATCGTCCTTCAATGATATGAAAAGTGATCAAATTGATTGTACCTTTAATTATAAAATCCTCATGATTAGGAATTCAAATAATTAGAGGCATCCACATAAAGAAGAGATAAGGCATCATCATATGGCATTTGGATTACATAAGAGAACATTGAGAGAAATGATCCAAACTTGTTTGAGTGGTATAAGAGTGAATTTAAGTTTCACTTTCAACTCCTCTTTTATTAGGAGTGTTAGTGGGGATACCAAACATATGAGATGATATACCATACACAATATTAATATTAACTTAATTTATGCATGAGAAAAAACTAGGTACTTTCTATTTGATTGGATATTTGAAGTAAATGGATAAAAGATTCCATAAAATAAACTATGTACTTGTACTTTTAATGCACAATAATGTCAATTTTTTTGTGTTCAACACTTTGTTTAGTATTCTAGTTTATTAGTCAACTTCAACATCATATTCATGTTAGATTGACACCAAATGAATTATAATCATTTGAAGCTTTGGGTGGTTCATATAGTCTTCTTGGATTATATCTTCAAATTATCTTAAACATTCCAATCATTCATGAGCGTGCCAACGCCTCTGCACATAATGCACAATATTCACACTCAGTGCATGCTTTAGCATGCCTATATTGAGCCACCACGCATGGCTCTTGCTACTTTGTATTGCAAAAATGATTTTCATCATTTTATCTCTTTCTTTATTACTTTTCATAATTTTGGATTCAATGAGTCCAAAATCATGCTTTTGATTAGGTACATAACATTCTTTAAAAGCAATCATAAACTCATCCTAAAGTATCATACTATTTAAGGTATCCCTATAATATTTTAAAAGTAATAATAACAATTTTTAATAAATTTAAACCATAAAATATTGAAAATAAAAAAATATAATTTTAAAATTTTTATAAATTTTTTTGAAGTTTTTTAACAATGTTTTTAGATTTTAAGATATCATGTAACAAGATAGAATATGATCATACGATATGATCAAGTGAAGGAATTGATATAAAGAATGTGTTAGATATATGGGATTTTGTCATATAAGTATGATTAAATTAACATATGGGAATGACAAGATAAATGTATCATTATAATAATGTTTAAGAAGAGACCCATAAAAATATTAGAATGTATAATACAGAAGAATATTGTATCATACGATTAAGCAATAACAAAATGAAATGACTCAATATGAAAACATTTGAGAAAATATACTTTAAAATGATTATACAATAGAACACCAGTATTGTATTAATACAAGTCATAATAAAGTGGACCACCATTGATTACAGGTTATAGAGACTTATCATACATTACGATAGTGCGATCATAATTGTATGATAAAAAAATAAATACAAATTTAGTTAAGATTGAGAAACATATAGTAAAAATCTCATGACTATATATATATATAATTTGTTGAAACTTAATAATACTTGAAATCCAAAATAACAAATGATAAAAAAAATTGACATGAGGATTTGTTTAATCAATAACTTGCCTTCATAAATGAAAGGTTGGTGAAAAGGAATCCACATAAAGCAACACAACTATTAGAAATATTTGAAGGGTTGAGAATGTGAAAAGTTATGAACAAAATATTAAGTTATTGATCATGACTTTAGAAAGCTTTTTGAGAAATTACTACAACACTCATCCATAGCTAGGAGAGGAAAGACAAAAATAAGAGGTGTTTTAAGAGATTTGAAAATGAGTTGTATAAGAGACAAACAAAACAAAAAGAAAAAACTCTTGGGTATTATAACAACTAAGATTTGGAGCAAAGATCTATACCTTGGTGAGAACATTACTTGGATTTAAGAAGTAGACAAAAATTGTATATGGTGTATATGATGTGTGTAATATTAGATTAGAAGTCTTAAATAACATATGAAAAAGGATAAATAAAATATACTTGTATAGGAAAATCTTATACATGATATATATGATTTAATGTGATGTATAATACTAAGTTAAAATCCTTAAATGATATATGAAAAAGGGTTAGTTTGGAGTTTCTTCTTATTATTACAATAATATATTGTCATGCATTATTTGTTATATGCCAAATGCATACCATATTACGTGTTAAATGGTAAAATAGGTGGTTAACAAATATCAATAACAAAGTGATTTAACATAAGAAAGAGATGAAGTTTCAATGATAGTTTTTCAAAACAAGGTTACTATTCGAAACAAATATTTTCTAGAAATTAATGTCTTGCTATTCAAATAACATTTTTAGAAGTAGAACCAATACAAAAAATTTCTCTAGGAGTGTTACCAATGAGATGTCGTTATGCGATCTAGAATAAATATTTTAGATATATAAAAGAAAAAAAATTAATATGATTTTTTAAAGAGAATTATATTTCAAATGAATCTAAAAAAGTAAAGATCATGTCTTTTATTGATTTATGTTATTGTTGATGTAGACTACACATACGATTACCTAATAATTGCTGATTTTACATTATATTATAAGCTTTTGCCACTAAGTTAACATCGATTAGCTCATGCTTATTTCAACTTAACACCTTCAAGACAAAGGAAGGAATTTTATGCAGCTACTTGGATGGATTGAGAGCTAGCACATGGTGATTTAGAAGTGGCTACAATTTTTTAAAAGTGTCATTTCTATGTATATTTTATTTGAGCAAAAAATAAATATAAAATATTATTAAAATTGTTATATATGTACATGCATTTTAAAATGAAATGTGAAAAAAATATTATATTTTCACTTGATTGTGAAAGATGCTTCTACTACTTGATTTTATAGGGACAAAATTTTACTTCCACTATAGTTTTTATAAGTAAAGAATGATTTTTATGTATTTTCAAAATATTAAAAAAATATAAATAAATAGATATTGTAGAACCAAAATTTGGTAATGATGATGAGTAGTTATCACTTGAGTGGTATTAAAATAGTTAAAGTCCTAAGGAGGACACCTAAGAAAACTTAAACATGGAATATATGTGCAAACCTAGTGAAAAAGGAAGACATAAAAACACATAAGTGAGAAACTAGAAAGGAAATGAAACTCTTGGTGTTGAGCATTGGTAGCTTTTAAGATGATAAAAAAAAGCTTGTTACATATTTTTATGATTATGTTTGATGCATTATTTATGTTAAAAAAGTATGACAAAATAAGTTAAAAGCCAGATACAAAAATTGATAAGTTTTTGTTAGAAGATTATATAATACAATTTACATGATTTATATGGTATAATATATATGAAATAAGAGGCAAAACACTATAACATAAGAAATCGTACCAAATATCAAACATCATATCATATGATAAGATGAACAGTAAAATAGTTAAGAATATTATATAATATGTTACTACATTATTGTACAATACAAAATTATGAATAAAATTATCATATATATAGGTCAAATAATACTATGAGAGATAAAGAATTTGAGCATAAGAAGAAAAATGTGACAAAGTATGATGTATAAAATCTTATAATATGATAAGTTGAGCAGAAAATGGGATAAGTTAATATAGATTTATTATATTATATGATATCACATTATTATACAATACAATATAATGAGTATAACAAATATTTTATAGGTGAATTTGTCATATATGGTGATCATATAAGTATGAATAATAGTATCATAAAGTATGATCATATAAGTAGGTTAAAGTAAAATGGCTAATTGTATAGTACAAGCAGATGATAACAATGAAAATACTATATCGTATGAAATATGTAATCATATAGTATAATGATATGACATGAGAATAATGATAGAAATCATACAAACTATTTTCTTCTATGAGCAAAAGAGAAAAGAAATATGTAGGATGAATAAATTCATATAATATGACTTGTGAAATTGTTAATAATAACTTAAGCATTGGTATGTTGGAACAGATTAGTAATGTGGAGACATGTTTATGTGGGATAATATAATATGAAGAATAGTAACGTATTGGTACAGTTAGAAAAAGAGAAAGAGAAAAAGTTAAATTAGATTGGATGATTCCACAGATAAATAAAAACATAGATAGATCAAATAGTATGAAAATAAGAATCATCCAATATGATTTGAGCAAAAACAATCAGAGAAATGAAGTGGAACAATGATGGATTATGGAAATACTTGTTGTACCATTTGTTTTATAATTTATGGAGATTCATATGATGATGAAGTGATGAATAACTTCATAAAGAAAAATATTTTGTTAAATGTTTTAAATGTTTTATTATGCAAATCACATGAGTTTATGAAAATAATAACACATGAAATACATTGTCATGTAGAGAATAGAATTAATAAATCAATATATGTAATGATGACTTTTAGAAGAACTTTAGTTTTGTTAAATATAAGAATTTTAATGATAGAGTATAATTTAGTAGAGATAAAGAAATAATTTATTTGAATTTCTAGAAAAAAATTCTTATAAGAAAGAAATTGTATCATCTCAAAAGTGGTGACAAAACATTTTAATAAATTTAAATGACATGACATTGAATAGAAAAATATTAAAAAATAATTGATGATCTTAATAAAAGATGAGTTATAAATAACGTTTTTTATCAAAATATATTTTTAATATTTTTATAATTTTTTTTATTTTTAAAACGATGTTTTAATATTCTATAATACAATAGAATATAATAGTATGGTATGATCAAGTGAGTGAATATATTGGGTGGACATATTGGTTATATGGGATTTGGTCATATAAATACGATTAAGTCAATGAATGAGTACAATAATAATAGTCCACTATAAGTCATAACTGTTTGACAGGTTTAACAGTTAAGAGATTGATTATGCAATACGACCATGAAGTATTGTATAGTACACTCAAGTTAAAGAGAGAATGGATGTGAAACAATTAAAAATGTCAGGACTAAGATTGTAAAAGATGATCATAAAATCATATTAGGCTATTAATGCATAAGAAAAAATTATAAGTAGATAATTAAACATTGTAACATACAAAAGATATTAACATACAAGTATGATAGTGTAGTGCCCAACACATAGTAGTACAAGAATGACAAGACAAATGTACCAGCATGATAATGTGTAAAGGGATTCATAAAAATGTTGGATCATATAATATGATAACAGTATATTACATTAATGACAAGAAAATAAGGTGACTTAATGTAAAAGTATTTGAGGAAAGATACTCTAAAATGATCATACAATATGATATATATATATATATATATATATATATATCATATTAGTACAATTAAGACATAAGATCAAGCATCATCATTAGTTATAAGTTATAAAGACTTATATATGGATGATAGTGAGATTAAAATTATATGATAAAAAGAAATAAATATTGATTTAGCTATAATTAAGAAATATACAATACAAATCTTATGATCGTACCTATATGATTTGTTGAAATTAAAAAAAAACCTAATACCCAAAATGACAAATGGTTGAGAAAACTAATATCTGAGTGAATTTAATCAATAAAACGCCTTTGTAAATGAAAGATAAGATGGTGAAATGACATCCACATGAAGGAACATAGTTGTTAAAGGTATTTAAAGGGTTAGGCATGTGAAAAGTAATGAGAAAAAAATATAAAAATAATGTTGGTCATGACTTAGAGAATTTTGTTTGGAGAATTTGAGAGGTGCAACACTTATCATAATCAGGTGAGAAAAGATGAGAGAAAGTAAAAGCATTCCAAAATATTTGGAAAAATGTTATGTAAGAGATAAAGACAAATCCAAGAAGAAAGTTCTCAAGTACTATACTAATCAAGCCTTTGAGCAAAAATCTAAGCTTTGATGGACAACTAATTAGACTTAAGAGGTAAGAAAAACTTATATATGATGTATATGATTTGATATGATGTGTAATACTATATTAGAAGTCTCAAATGATATGTGAAAAAGATAAATAAAGGATTCTTGTATAGACAAATCTTATACATGGTGTATATGATTTAACGTGATATATAACACCATGTTAGAAGTATTAAATGATATGTGAAAAAGAGTGATTTGTTGTTACTTGTTATTATTATTATAATAATATATTATTATATATTATTTGTTATATGTTTTGATTAGTTACATGTTAAATATATGTTATGTTATATTTTTTTAAAATATAAAATAGGTGATTAAAAAATTTTAATAACAAAATGAACTTCCTATCAAAAATAAAATTTCTCTAGAAGTACATTATTTGATATCCAAAATAAAATTTTTTGATAATAAAATCACTACTTAGAGTAACATTTTCTTTAGGTGTGTTTCTAATGAGATGTCATTGGGTAGTCTAGCATAATGTTTTAGATGCTAAAAAAAGGGGCTAAAAAATAATATGATTTATTTAAAAAAATTAAGTTTCAAATGATTTCAAAACAAAAGAAAGACAATATTTCTTTTATTGATTTATTTATTTGTGTTGATGTAAACCACACATACATTTACCCAATAACTTCTTATTATGTATTATGTTACATATTTTTGTCATTGAACTAGTGTCAGTTGAATCATTCTTATTTTGGCTTAACATCATGAGGCAAAAGGACTTATCATGATGAATATATTTGTGATAGTTATTTTAGTTATAAAAAACCATGTGAAGAATTTAACTCTCTAGGATAAAATCTAAATTTATATTAATGTATTGAAGAACCACCCAAAAGTTTCAAATGATTAGACTTCAATTGGTGTCGACCTAACATGAAAATGATGTTGATGTTGACTAATAAAATAGAATGCTAAACAAAGCATTGAACACAAACTTGACACTATTATGCATTAAGAATACAACTACGTTATTTTATGGAATCTTTAATCTATTTATTTCAAATATCCAATCAAATAGAAAATACTAAAGCTTTTCTTATGCATAAATGAGGTTAATCCTAATACTATGTCTAGCTTATCATCTCATATATCTAGTGTCCCCACTTATACTCTTAATATAAGAGTAGTTGAAGTCTAGTAAGTGGAACTCAAAATCACTCTTATATTAGTCCAACAAGTTTGGATTATTTCTTTCAATGTTGTCTTGTAATACAAATGTCATATATTTCTTCACATCGATATCTCTGATAATTTCAATTCCTAATAATAATTTGATGATTAAAAGTATAATCAATTTGATAACTTTTCTCACAATTGAAGGCTGATGATCACTCAATAGTAGGGTTCACTATAATGAGAACTCAAAAAACTCCATGGGAATAATAACATTTAAGGACCATTAGTTTGCTTACAGAATCTCCTTTTAGCACTAATGAATCTCTTTTCAAGCTTTAAGAAGGCGAATTACATAAAATTAAGTAAGCGTAATGCAATAACATATGTTTAACCCTTTAACATAGCTCTCAAAAGCATTATACATTCCAAGAAGAAGAATAGAGGATCCTTCAAGTATGAAAGGAAGGCCTTTAAAATTTTGTAGAATATTTAATAAACTTTTTTATCAAAAGCTCATTATATGCTCATTAAACCAAAAATTATAAAAAAAATAATCAAGGAAAGAGACAAAAATGACAAAAATCATAATTGTTGCACCAAGAAGTGAGAACCACTTGCAGAGGCTCAATACATGCATGACAAAGTGTGTGTTATAACATGCAGGACATGCATCATGCTTGGAGATGCAAGCCCGCATATAGGCAAACACAGCAAACCAAATTTTCGTAGGTGCTAGGAGTGCCAGATCACTCAAGACCGCACATGTGCATTACATTAGCATGCATGTCAGCCATCTACTCACTAGAGATTCATGTACTCATAGTATGTGGGCCTATCATACTATTGCATTCAACATATGCGTGAATAGCATGTCTAAGCATAGAATAGCGCCTTGGCACACGTGGGTGGTGGGCACGTCTCTAGGCCCCATGGAGCACAAATTTTGCAAAATTAGTAAAAAAAATGTTATTTTAGTCAAAATCATGTGTTTTTTTTTAAATTAAAATATTATATATTTTGTAATAAAATATTATATTTAAACTCTTATATAAAGAGATAAAAATGATGAATAAAATAATTTAAAATTATAAAACTAAAAACTCTAAAATTTAAAACTATTTGAATTCAAAACTTTTTAGGAAATTCAATTTTCTTGTGGCCAAAACCTTCTTCTATTTCCTTTTTTCCTTAGTTTATCACCATTCTCATTCGACTTTTATTATTGAAACTCAAAAAAAGAAAGTTTGTTATTGATGGCTTAGGGTGAGAATACCTCAGTGACAAGTCATATTATTTTTAGGATTAATGCCCTTCGATTCAATGCCAATGGAAAGGATCTAAGAAGAAGGTAATTAAAGAATAAGTCACAAAAGAGAATTAGAAGATTGATGATGTTTCAGTTAAGGTCATTGTGTTAACTATTTTACCATTAAGCTTGATAATATTGGTAGTTCTATTAACCTAAAAAATATAAGTATTAATGGAGATAACGTTAAATTCACTACTCACTCCTATGATAAATCCAAAAGACAACCTATAAAAAAAACTCTTAATTAGAGAAATTATAAGTTATAAAGTAATCTTATGATAATAAGAGATAAAAATAAGAATGACATCAATCTCACATATTCGATGTAGAGAATTGATAATATTCTTTTAAGGTAGATGCTATACTTGATTTATCAATTTATGATGATACAATAGATATAGAGAAATTAGATATCTAATTGGAAAAACAAAAGACATATATTTCTCTATACGAATATTATTTAACAAACATGCTCAATTAAAATTGATGATTCATACATTAACATGATGGAATGCTTACTTAAAAACTAGTACAATTGTAGTAATGACGAGATGACAATTCAAAAAATCAAAGAAAAGTTTTACCCTTTAGGTTACATGAAAAAAAAGGTAAAAGAAGTGGCAAAATCTATGTCACTAATAAGTATAAACATTATAAGAATATATCACAAAATTTAGATGACCAGTCATCAGTTTAAGAATACTTATTAAAGAGATGTAAACATTATCAAAGCATATTATAGGCCAATATTATCTTATTATCACTGAATTATCACTTTTCATTATTTCATCTTTAAAGCAAGATAATATATTTGTAATGGCTATTGAAAAAAGAATGAATACAAAGAGATAAAAGTAAAGGAACAAAATACTAAGAAATTTAAGTATAAATCTAAAAATTAGTAACAAAAGTAAGGGAATTCTCTAACAAAATATGTTGCAACAATAACTACTAATAAAATCTAAAAGAATTATGATCACTATAAGATGGGACACATGCAACAAAAATATTAAAAATTACATCCTAAACTATTTCTAGAAAAGTTCAAGAAAGATAGTACTTATTACAACAAAGATCAAAAAAGTACTTGAAACTCATTATCAAGATACTTATCTCTTATAATAAGTCAAAAAGATCTGTCTAATGTAGAGAAATAAAGAAAATAACTCTTAATTATCAAAATTCAAGTAAAGAAAGTGCTTATCAATGCTATCGTCAAAACTAGAAGTGAAAAGAACTCAATATCAACAAATCTTGTGAAGAGATTTAAGTTAGAGACTACACTACATCCAAGTCCTATTCTTTGATGGGAATTTATAAGACTCCAAGGCAAAAGTTGAAAAATAATGTAATATGAAGTTTGTTATTACTAAAGACTATATTGATTAGATTATCTATAAAGTAGTACTTCTAGATGTTTACCAAATTATAATGCAAAATCTATGCTTATTAGATTAAGATATCATATACTATCAATAAACATTATGGTGTTGGTTTACAAAGAATAGACAACACTTCCTTCAAACACGAGACTTAGTAGCATTGAAAAAAGTGTTGTTAGTGTTGATTAAGTAAAGAGGCGCACCCATCAAAGTTATTTACTGATAACAAAGTCAAAGAAATCACTTAATAAAACTAATGAAAGTCTCACCATTCTAATAAAGATAACAAAATTAGATCTTATGAATAATCAGTTTAAATAAGAAGATTCAATGGGACTCTATTCACAAAAAACATATATGATCAAGAGCTCAATTCCATGTTCATTAAACCAAAAGTTATGAAAAATAATTAATAAAGAAAACAAAATGACAAAAATTATTGTTGCAACACCAAGCAATGAGAATTGTTTAGGCACTCATTACATGCATCCCAAAGTGCACGTTGTAGCATGCAGGTCATGCATCACTTGAGGAGTACAAAGCAAACATGTAAGAAGGCATAGTATGTCGAATGCTTGTGCGCACTCAGTGTGCACAACCACGCAGGATGGCTCACGTGTGCACATATTGATCACTTACCATACATGCAATCAACATGTACATAGTAGGTGAACCTATCATGCAGACACATTCAATGCGAGTGCACAAAGGGCTAGTCTGTGTGTGGAAATAATACTTACATGTGTGAAGAGTTCCCTGGCACAGGCTGGTGTCGTGCACTTATAAGGGTAGTTGGGCTGCTTGGAGTGCAAATTTTGTGTAAATATGTGATTTTGGTTTTTTTTTTTTTAAATTAAAATATTATAATTTTTATAATAAAATATTATGTCTAAACCTTTATATAAATAGATAAAATCTTTGAATGAAGTAATTCAAAATTTTACGAATTCAAAATTTTTTGAAAATTTTCATTCTCTTTTGGCAAAAATTATCTTCTCGTTCATTTTTTTCGTTAGTTTGTCACACTTCCACTTCTATAATTGTGACTCGAAAAAGAATGTCTATTATTGATCGCTTGGAACGAGGACACCTTGCAGTCAGATCTTTTTCTCTAAGAATATTCAAATGGAATCAACCAAATGCGATTGGCCTAAGTGGAAGAAAACACTTTCAAGTTTTGATGGTTTTAAAAGTTTCGATAGTCACGGAAATTACAAACCTTTTAAGTAGGATTGTTAATGTTATCTTATTTTTTATATTATTTTCTTCTATATTTAGCAATTTGGATTGTGTTTTTAAAACAACTATTAGAAAATTATTGTAAGCAAAGAGAGACAAAATTTAGGAGATTATCATCTTATTTGTTTGAAAACTTAGAAAAAAAATAAATGGGCATTGCTTTTATTTCACATCTCACTTTAAGTTCTATCAAACCTCTTCAATTTATTCCAACCACATTTTAAGAAGGAAGATCTTAAAATAAACTACGTCTCTTCACAAGGTCAACAAGTATCAAGATAAATCGCATCAACAAATCATTGTTAAGTTGGATTATATATATTAGTCTAATATAATGATTTAAACTATGGAATGACCTAGCATTATGACATGTAGAATGTGATTAAATTATGGAATAAGAATGAACTGGGTATCATTTAAAAATGGACTATGACATATGATCATTTTGTTTTTCTTAAATACAATAACCATACCCTCAATATAAGTGTCTTCGTCTTTCATGAAAGAAAAACTATTAATAAATTTTTTAATAGGTCAATCTTCTACTACATCAATTAATAGGTTAGTTGATAATTTAGATGGCAAGTACTAAAATATAAGTTTAAAAACGAACCCTTCTAGAAGCTCATGAATCTTATCCCCAAATCTTAATAGGTAATGGTAAAAAAAAAGTCAATGATTACAAAATACTCACTAGGTGATATCCATATATCATGATTAAAAGAATTCAATTATGTTCAAAATAACTACAAAAGGATATTCTAACAATTAATTCTTCATGATAAAAAATAAATCATTAAATCCTATCTTAATTTCATATTTGATTTTGTCTTCTTTAGAAGTAAAATAATGATATTCTATTTTAGACTCTTTATACTACTTTAAAATTCCTTCCTACCTAAATTTCTTCTAAATTTGTAATATGATTGATAGAATTAATTGTCATGTCTAAGGATGTGATTCCCAATTTGAGATTTATGCAAAAACATTAATTCTCACAAAGACAAGACTAGATAATCTAATGCCCTCAATCTCCTAATTCTCAATGGAATTCCTGCCACTAAGAGCATAACTATATGCACCCAAGATGCCACAAGGTGTCATCTTAGACACAACCCAATTCAAATGAAGAGCTACATTTGTATGGGCTCAATATTGCTAGAATGCACCCCTCTCAAGCCACTTCTCTCAGGATTAATCACATCATTTTTCATCAACAATCTCCAAAATCAACCATAGCATTTCTGTGCGGGGTTTGTAGCATTGGAATGATAAAACATTTATCATGAGAGTTGGCCCACAACCTAAGGCACTCTAAAGCAATTTTGCAACTTTACTAAATGATTCCTACAGTCATCTAGGGTAACCAACAAATACTCAGGCATCATGGCCACATTTCATTGATCTTCTTAGTTTTATATTGTTCTAAGGTAAGAGTACTCTGTACTTCTAATGTAAACGAATACTGGGCTACATTCCTTCAAATTTCAGCAACTTGAACATTTGCTTTACGTGTATTTGATCCTTGCAGAAGCACCTCAGAGCAACTGTGAAAGCCTCTACAGGGGGGTCCCTGCCTTAGCAGGAGGAACTCTGGTGGGGCCAAATACTGATCCTATTTTGGCTCTTTGATGTGCAAACAAAACGAATCTATAAAGATAATGATCTTCTTAAATCCGTGTCAGCTTTGTTGCCCAAATCCCTAAAAGTAAATGTAAAAAATTTCCAATAGATTCGCAAGCACCCAAAGTTACAGTTCAGAACTCGGTGGACACCGACCAGGATACAAGTACACATCGCATAAAGGGGCCTCGGAAGAGAACAAGCCAAGCGAAAGCAGCCATAAAGCTGGACGTGAAGCCTGACCTGTGTGAAAAAGGGGGAACCTTTGCTACCTCTTCACGTTTTAACTTTTCTGAACAACAAAACGTGTCTGCCTTCAATCTCCCTGGCTATGGGGGCAGGAGTTTCAATGCATCGATTTCGTCACTTCACTGACGCATCGCAGAGTAAAGGTAGTCAAATGAATCATTCAAGCCATATGTTATAATGATCTCGTTCATGAGACGACATTTCATGACAAGACTCTGCATGCTTTTGAACTGGTCGTGGTGGTTCCACCTTTGGCATTCAGGGAATAAAGAGACAACCAGAAGAAAAGCTGAGACCATTGGAAACCTTCTTGCAGTTGAGAAAATTGGATGCAGAGCTTCCATATGGAAGGAAGCCCTGCTTTCTTACGAAGTTGAAGAGGTTTGGAGAAGCATTTCTCCAGTTAGAAGATAGGAAGCATGGCTTCTTTTAAGGGGTCCTCATAGTTTAAAACAAAGCTCAACATAATGTGAATAGACAACAGCAGTAGAAGTTTCATGATACAAAGCAAGCATGTAGGTGTTAAGTTACTGCAAAACAGCAACTGAGTTCAAACAGGAAGAAGGCCTCCCATTTCGTCATCTGCAAAACAAAATTCTTCTACTCATCTGCAAAACCCAAAACAAGGAGATGAATTTTGGACATTCAGATGGTCCAATTTGTAAAAGATATGAACTCGAATCATACCATTTGGAGAGCGGGAGCTAGTAATGGAGAAATCAGACGATGCCATTGGTATGGAAATCGAGAGCTGGGTGGTGGAGAAAGAGTTGTGTTTTGATCTCCCATCCTCTAAATCAGACCATGAATCCCTTGTCCTTGGCCATTCTTCAAAGAATGGTCGGAGTGCTTGTGCAGAGTTCGTCGGCGACTCAAACGAGCTGAAGTCATTGCCGGAGAAGGAGTGGTGATGGTGGTGATTATGCAAGGAACTGGTGGCCACTTGCCCTAGGCCTTGCATTGGTTGAAGCTGAAGGAAATTGCTATGAATAAAAGAGTCTTCACTATCTTTGGAAATTTGGAATGAAGCGATTGGAGAGGGCATCAGGGACCATGAACTGTTGTCCAAAGAAGTATGCGTCGAAAAAGCCCTTGTGTTTCCAGAGAGATCAGAGAAGAAGCTGCCCTTGTCTCGCTCTGGTTTTGATCCATGAAGATACCTACACATCATGGTCAGACAGCAGGTTGTATAGCAAGGAGATTGTGTTCACATGATAGTTACATGAATGACGATAAAAAGATGAAGAAAGTAAATTAACAGTAGCATGCTAAGCTATAAAAATCCTTACAGATATATATATGTAACTGAATAGATGTCTAAATCACTAGCAGTGCCATGAATTTAAGAAATAAACTAAATAAAACAAAGGACAAAAACATATTTACCAATTACACTCATTAAAGATGTTAAAGACAAATATAGGGGAAATAATATCATTTGCAACAAAAACTTCATTCAAGAATACTAAAAATTATGCCTGGTTTTGATCCATGAAGGAAATATTTATCAGCACCATAACAAAGTGGAGACAAGCATAATTCAAAACAAAGGACAAAAAAATTATTCTATGAACATAGAACACTTTCATTACGACCATGTAATGTCCAAATTGCATATATGCTACTTAGTTAACATGGCATATGAAAAAGTCTATCTTGTAATGAAGTCGAATACACAAATGGAGGGGAAATAGCAATCAGTGGCGAATATATTTTGATGATCATATTTACCATTTAATATCAACAAAAGATGCTAAATACATAAATGGAGGGGAAATCACAATCATTTGCAATCCAATGTGCAATCAAGAATACTACAAATTATGGACTCCCAAATAACATCAAAATCATAACAAAGTGGAGCATAAGCATAATCCACAAAAATGTAGTATAATAGTTACACTCGATAGAAAGAGCAATTTCATTACTGTCCTGCAATATTCCAGATACATATGTGATGCTTAACAAGGCATATGAAACTCTAACATGCAAGGACCCCAAATGCAATTTCTATCCTTGATGCAATGCACATCAGAATGTTAAACATGCAGTACCAATTCGTTTTGATTATTTTGCTTAGGATAAAGCAAAGTAAATCCAAAGCAATGAAGAGTTCAGGAACAAGTTGATTTGAAATATCACGTTGACATAATTATATCAATCTTCAGTTCCATAAAACCATTAGATAAAAAATTTCATAATTTGGAGCGTGAATCGCAAAAAAATGGAATGATTCTATTTAGGAAAAAAGTAGAATGATTCTATTTAGGATGAAGAAGATTTAAAAAATGACTTATGAATGGAAAAATTATTGCAATGTTTTTCAAAAGAATGCCATGTTCAGCTTCAAGAACCCAATTTCAACTATTCATAAAACAAAAGCATAACGCTTTGAGCAAATAAAGGCATCAAAGGCCCAAATCAATGACATCATTTGCAAAAACAACGCAAGAACTAGAACAATAAAATATTTCCTTTAAAGAAAGCACGTCTTGAAACTACCATGCTTCATCTTGCGGTATGTTAGCTTAACTTCAAGTTATAACAGCCTCCAACATGAGTTATGGCGGCAGAAAATAACCACCAACTTTAAAATACTCTTTTAAACATCAACAAAGCTTCACAAGTATTCCAGTTACAAGATTTAATACTCTTAAAAGGAAAGCACAGCTAGAAACCAAAATATCTGTTGGTCATAATTCTCACGGTAACAAGGTTCATCAAGCAAAATGTTGTTTAACTTCAAGGTATAAAAATCTCCCTCATAAGGTATGACCGTAGAAACTACCCTTCAAAATTATATGCTTTATTAAAATTATAGTGAATGTAGGTGTGGTATTTTATACGTAAACCAATTCATTAGACATGAGTCCCCAACAACTTTAAGATACTCTGCCAAAAATCAGCTAAACTTCATATGCACATCTACTAAAACTATTTCTTCGTTAATGACTTGTGACTACCTTCCCATGAAGAATCAGGTCTTAGGTAACTCCAACAAATAGATTTTACACTGACTCAAATGGTCCAGAAGGCTATGCATCTCTTAATGTATGACAAAGCAGAGTTGGAACCTTGACATTTGCAATGACATTGTGAGAATGAAATAATTGACCCCTGAAAACATTATTGATTATACATCCACCATAGCAACTCAATATTTGTATTGTAAATCACTGGTAATCTCCTAGATGTCACCTAGTAGAGGTTAACCTTTCCACTTGTCAAGGTAACCCGCTATCCTCCATCAACATTGGATATATTTCATAGGCTTGGGAAGGCTCAGAGTTGTGCAGAAAATGTTATCAAGAATTGACATATAAGGTAAAAAGAAGGTAATGGCACTGACGTAACAAGTGTTGATGAATACAATTGTATCAAACTAGGAAATATGATAACATTGTAGAACAAAGTTTTACGCAAAATATTAAAAGCATCTATAACTAATACAAAATACTCAAAAAAGAGATAATCAACTGAAATAAATATATCTACAAAATAAAATGAATGCCTAGTTCATAAACATTTTCAGCATTTCTTCTAGTAACAGATGCAGGACAATGATGCAGGCTATACGTTTGGCATTGATTCCATCTACAACTAGATGCAAAAAAAAATTGTCTTTGCTAAACAACCTTTCAGAAAATGTGATATTGAAATCTAGTGAAGTTCCAAGTTAAACAGCAGAAAACACAATATTTCTAGCAATAAAGCTATGGTTCGTTGGCCAGCAATATAAGCTATTCAAAGGTTAGGTTAGTTTTTCAACTAAAACAATCAGAATTAGAGCTAAGAGCATTGACTTCTTAAACTAGCAACAATAATGATCTTGCTTGCAAGATCTGCTAGCATGATGATCACAAGCACAGATAACTAGAATTGGAATTAGCAAAATAATTGAAATTCTGAGTGAAAATCACAAAGGTCAAAGAATTGTCAATTCTAGGTCTAGTGGGAACAACCTATGCCTTATGCTTAGAGAACATAACATATGGTTTTTGCAAATCGCAAAGTATAGCTGAACCGACTATAATGTCTGGCAAATGCAAACAAACCAGGATGGACAAAGGTCATTTGATGAAGTTAGTGTTTAAAAATGTGAAAGTTTTCTTTCTTGATTGCAACCAAATATCAAATAAAGGAAATGGTGTAATTTAAGAAGAGCATTTTGATGCTCAAGAAAAACTTTACTTGCAATGGTAGAAATAAAGATGATTATAGTTAGGGCTTCAATGCCTCTCCTTCTAGAGTCTCACATTGTCAACAATGAGGAAAATAAACACTGATATCTTAATGACATTGAATAGTTAATCTTGCTTTTCTACTAAATTGATTTTAAGCTGTTTGAAATACTAGTATATTGATTTTAAGCTGTTTGAGATACTTATGCATTTTTTTGTCATTTGAACAAGTTTTTTCTCTCAAGTAGACCCCCTTTCTCTAAAAAGAAGTGATTCACTTATGTGATACATGATTGCAAATGAACAACAATGAAAACTTGACACCATCTTGAACAATTCCTTCTATATGAACTAATGATGTGCACTATCTACTTTAGAGGCTCCTCATTCAAAGGTGGTGCTTTCATAAGGAAAACCACTACTAGCTCTCAATTTTTTTCTTGCTATATTACTTACCTTGTTAGCAAGCTTAGCATCCCCAAAACCTTACAAGATGAATTACCATATCTAGCATAAGATCATTAAACGACCCTAGAAGGATGAACATCAGAATCTTTAGCCAACAAGTCCTTCGTCCATGCAAATTAATTACAGGATCATATCTGATTGAGTAAATGAAAACTGCAAAGAAGATCTCATGGAGGGCCCATATATACTACATGGGTTGAATCAAATCAAATCCTCTGATTTTAGATCAAATGATGATGATGTATTGGATAATCCAATTTTGATAAATTCAATGAATAATTGCATCAACCATTGAATCACTCGATCATGGCAATTGAAGCATGGAGAAAGAGGTGGATTTTGGACATGTATCCACTTAAGCTAACCAAAATGTCTAGTTAATTGATCAAAAATTTTAATTAGGTGGAAACCTAATAGCTCTAGATATGTTTGATATGGATTTGAAGGTTGTTAATTTTAAGATTGTTAGGGATTCAAATTCAAAAGTCAAACCTTGGTATGGGGCTTAAATCTGAATCTAATTTATTGAGACTAGATAATATTCATGGAGCATCTTAAATCTAAGGATCGGCACATCTTTTCAAAAATTGTATCAATGACTTTTGAACACAAATGACCTTTTGGGATATGAGAAAATTGTTTAGTAAAGCGTATTCCAACAAAAAAGATATGAGAGATTAATAAAGATCTGGAGTAGAGAGTTCTTGAGAGGATTCTAAGATCAAGAATTCATGAAAGATTCTTAAGAGCCTTAAAGTAATTCGTAACATTTTTGAAAAGGTTAAGCAAAAAATATCTTTGCTTTATGATCTTAAGAGTAGAATTTCTACTTCACGATGATTATTACACTCCCCAGAATGGATTGAATCAATGATATCATAAATCATATTGAAAGAAACCATTGAAGAATTCATTGGAGGTGGCGGTTACAATACAGCTTCCCCTTACAAAGCATATATCAATCAAATTGCTTCTATTCTTCTTAACATGGAACTTGGATATTGGTAAGGCTACATTCTTTAAGAAATCCTTAAAATTGTCTATTCAGTAAGGACTACTCTTGACCTAAAGGACTAGGGTTTGTTCATCTCAATGCTAATCTTGTCAAGCATTAGAGTGTGTCATTGAATGCATCTCCAAATTTTGTAAGAGCACTGGCTTTAGTGTTCCAATCTCGAGGGATATATTGGATTTTTGCATATTCAAATTTCTTCATTATTTCTAGTAGAAGCTGTCAACAAGACTTCACGGAGATAAAGAGTCCTTTTATTTGGCTCAAAATCAATTGTGAACTTCAGGGAGATAAAGAGTCCTTTTATTTGGCTCAAAATCAATTGTGAGTTATTATGAATCTTGACATATATTATATGGTAGCCAAAAGCAAACCTTAGACCATCAAATTTGCTCAAACTCAATCTAGTTGTTGGTAACAATGAAGTATTGTCATAGAACACCTAAAAGTCACTTTTTACTAACTAGGCCTTAACAAATAACACCTCTCAACTGTAGCCAATACCTTCTCATAAACGAAGTTAAAGTTTCTCAATAGTAGGAAGACAAGAAAATCATCTGCTCTAGCCTCTTTTGTTCAAAAATATTTATTGGAACTAGAGGCAACTTCTAAAATCACTATAATGTGGAATCTTTCATGAGAATGAAGAACACCTTAAACTTAATCGGGTTCGGGTAAAAGGAATCAATCTTGTGCAGTGGAGAAGAAGAAAATCACAAGTTGGATATAACTTGCAAGTCTAATGTAGAGTTCTCACAAGGAGTTTCATGTGGGAGATAAAAGTGAAGTCACATCACTAAAAACGACTAGTCCAACATTTAGAGGCAACCATGGAGGCTAAGAAATTTCATACACAATTCTAATCTATCTGTTTACAATTGCAAATTCCCTAAATTGAGTTTCTTCATAAGTTTATGTGCCTCAACAAATTTTCCATGGACTTGTTGGACTAAACACCCCTCGCTTAATATCCAAATTCATTTGCACCATGTTGTATTGGTGCAACTCGTATCAGCCTACTCCTTAGCATATGGGCTTTGCTCTGCTAGTGGTTATAAGTAAATATGACAGCATGGTTCGTATACACAAGAAAATCTGCAAAAGCTTGGGCCCTATGCATGCATTACACAAATGCATAATGCATATCGTCTGCACAAAAAATGTGTATTCAGATTTTACATATACAAAAGTTTGTATGAACAAAAGATACATAGAGAATTAGTCCGGGCAGCCAAAAATTTTGAAATTCATCGGTAAAGATTTTAAACAATCTAGTTCAAAAATATGGATTATTAAATTTGTACATCACCCAAATAACTCGCAATGATATCGTTATCTACAACTCCCAAAGAAATTTGTGTGTTTTAGAAGTCTCGTGGTATATGGTCAAGGTGATAACCTAGAACTTGGCAAATAGAGGAGCAACAAGAATCTTCACAAACAAAGGTTATATTTTTGTTATGGGTCCTAACAAGCATTCTATGGATTTCTGGGGCTCATCGCCCCGGCTTAACTATGCTGTATTGGTGCAGTACCTCACATGCACCGACTGGTATGCACGGGGGCTCTCTGCTGCTAGTGCGTATAAGAAAACAAGTAGTATACTTTTGATAAACTTGAGCTTTTAGGAGAGCTAGCAGGCACTTAATCCTAGCAAAAAGTTCTAAATAGCAACGATTGGCAAAGTCGCATAGTAATGGCCTTGCCAAATCTCTCCATTGGTTGCTTAAGTTTGTGAGATGAGATCAAAGGAGGTACAGGCTTTCGATTGCCTTAAACCATTTAATGGGCCACTTGCTCTATGGGAGTCGAAGAGCATTTTGAGACGAAGACCTGCTGCAAACGATACTGAGCCCTAATTTCTAGTCTGCCTACATCTTCTCGCAAGCCAGGCAAAAAACAAAAAAAAAAATTGATAGTTTATTTAGTTAGGCCTTTAGAGCAGAGAACTTACACATGAGGACTGTCTCAAGCTATTGGAGTCCCTTGATTATAAAAAATCAAGGTTAAGAGTGTTTTCCTCAATGGAAGAATAAGTACACAGTTTCCTTTTCCACAGGAAGAGAAAGGATTTGGGTTTTCAAAGAAGTACAGAAAGGAGAAGGAGAGTATTAACTATCGGAGAAAATATATTCTAGAGAGATAAACAATAGCTAAAAAGAGCTCTTCAATAAAACAATTAAGCCCTTTTGAACACTGCCAAGCTACCTTTTAATAGGCGGATAAGAAGACCACAAACCTACCTAGCTTCCACGTTATCAACCCACAACAGCAGGCTGTTATCAGGTTGGCCATCGCACCATAGTCACAAATGCCTGGTATATTTATAATATTCTGATGGAACAGCTGTTGTGATGGCTTGCACAATTTTCTTACATGTAAGCCACCTCTCCACCGGGGAAGGGTGGCCTTGAAATGAATCAATTCTCTTGGAGTGGCACTTCTACAATTTGCATTTGATAAGTCAACTATCAATGCTCGGCATCTCCATCTCAACAAACACACGAGAACCACAGGTTCTCATGTCATCTTCTGAAGGTACAAGGCCAGACGCACTAGATAACAATCTGTTAATTCATGATACCTAGAGGTTAATGGGCACTCCATATTCACACGTTGCCTCCTAATGTCATGAGTGATCTCATGATCCTGAATCAGTTCGAAAATTTTTACATCTTTGTCAAGCTGTGGCTCATATCCACAGATTAATCTTCTTAAGCTGACCTCCCTGCTTGACAAAGATGGAAATTAGGCCGAAGAACTAATTGGTCAACCTATCTATTTCTCCTTTTAGGGTAAATAAGAAGTCCTCTTCCAGTTTCTCCAGATTAACCTGTCGACTCTACTTATGTATTGCATCAGGTAAACCAGATACAAAGCAAAGAGATTTAAGGAAGGGATGTGGACCTAAAATCTTTAGTATTAGAAGTGGAGATCCCATCCGCAGTAGCTGAGCCAGAAAAGGCGTGTGAGGAAATCGAATGAAATTGAAGATCATGGAAGCCCCCACCGTCCACAGCGGCAGCAACGCCGCTTGTCCCACTTGTTGAGTTTCCTGCAGCGGATAGTGCTAGTGGAGTTGCTGTTGACGACGAGGACTGCGAAGTGGGAAGGGCTTGCTGCGATTCCACATGCTTTCTTGAACGATTGCGGCCACGATGCATATGCCGCTCGCAGTACTTGGAGTCGGGGTATGCGTCCTTGGAGCACCGCCACTTCTTGCCATCGGTTCTCCTGCAACGACCGGGCTCTGGGTCCATCTTCTTCCCGTAGTAGGAGCAGTAACCAACTGAGACGAAAACAAAAACAAACTTAAGGTAAAAACTAGCATGTCTAAACAGGCAAGAGCCAACTCCATGAAGGGAAACGAAACCAAAAGGGCAAGGTTTCAAGTTGTCACGGATCTGGAATTGCTGTTTACGAAAACTTGAAAGAAACCTCGTTGTACGAAATTAACTAAAAATTTTGGAGACAGCGAGGAAATGAATCACTGTAAACAAGGAAGCCACGGCGCGACGAATGCGAAAACAAATATAAAACTTTTCATAAACCAGCGGAAATACTGAAGGGAAAATAATAAAGCACTATTGACTGTCCCTGATACCTACAGAAGGACACAAGCAAAGGAGCCGTTACAATAAACAAAGCACAAGAATCCCTCGTGTATTGAAAACACATGTCGTAGTGCAGGATTATTAAGGAATGCTCAAACACCGAAGCCAATAACTTGGAAATATATGTTGCCATGGAGAGGAGGTTGATGCATACGAAGACAGTAAAGATAGGAAGAGAATGAGAAAAAGGAAGAGTAGGGGATAAACTCGTCGCTTACGGGACGGATGAGAGTAGAAGCGGGCTGCCATCGATTCATAACTTCTTTGGATTGGGAGAAGGAGATCGGGAGGAACAGGTATCCCAGCAACGAGGTATTTAAATATGAGTGCTTGGTGCTCCAGCTCTTCCCATTGCGACGCCGTGAACGGCGGTCGGCACCTCAGTCCCGATCCTGCAGCGGCGGCCGTACTGTTCATCTCTCCTTTCTTCAGCCTCTACTTGTACCTTCTATATTTATTACCCCTCCAGAGTTTTGTGGTGCAAAGGAAAAAAATGGAGGACAGTACAGATACCCAGCGACAGAACGAGATGAGAGAGAGAGAGAGAGGAGAGGAGAGGAGAGGAGAGGGAAAGCTCCACTGAGCTTATTCACAACCCAGAAAGGCGGTTAGACCACCTGCTGCGGCTAATAGCGAGACTCAAGACCTCACCATTTCTGGATAGCCAAAAGGTCGCAGCTTGCAGCGAGAATAGCACATTTGAGAGAGAGAAGAGGAAGGCTATGGTCTACTTGATGCTATTGCTAGGTTATATAGGCTTCCAGGAGGGAAACAGATTGAGGGAGATAGGGTTAGGAGTCGTTTTTTGTTTTATCCAAGATATTTCTTATAATATTCTTCTGGATGAGCTAGGGTTGAGAAGATCGATGCTCTGCGGCTATCAATGGGAAGGTCGGAAGCTTATTTAATTTCGAGATATTAGGAAAAAGAGGAAAATATGGAGAGAGAAAGAAATGGAGAAAGAATGAGAGGGCAGAGAAGGAGCTGTCGCCTCTGCCATTTGCTTGTCTCTATATGGGATGAAGTGCATTGGGTTCCAAGCTCGGGTTGCAAAAAGAGGCAGCATCTTTGTTTAACTATAAGTAATTTTGTTATAATAATATTTTATTTAGATCCTTCACACTGGATCGACCATTGATTCCATTGAACGGTCTGGATAAGATTTGGACCAAATGATCGGACGGCTGATGTTGAGATTCCTGGACGTAGGGGAGACGGGGAACAAAGAAATGACTTTTCCAGTTGCAGCGGCAATACGATGGACTACGGAGGACAGTCACATTTTAAACGAACGGGTACACGGTGGGAGATATATCCGTTGAAGAATATAGAACAGCGTTGGAGAGAGGCCTAATACGGACACGTGTTTTGCCCGCTTAATGCTGACGTGGTCTTTTTTGCCCTTTAAAAGATGATGTGTAAGGACCGGTAATGTTGTCGAATCTCTGTCCAGACTGGAGCTTGACAACCGTAGGAGCTGACTGGCGCTCATACGTTGACTAGTTAAAATCAAGTTAAATATCATAACAGATAAAATAATACATAAGTTTATGAAACTCTATATTCCCCATTAGCATATTAAAAAATAAATTTAAAGATAAAAATTAACATCTTGATATTTTTGTCTAATATCTTAATATTTTTATCTAATCAATAAAAATAAATATTAATAGACTAGACATAGATATCAACAAATCAATCAAAATATTAACATGAATTTTTTGAAAATATAATTGAGAAGGGCAACATCAATTTGATTTTAATCATATTTATAAATGTCTTAGTTATATCAATTAACTCTTTCAAAAGAATTTGTTATTATTTATTTTATTTTATTTTCATATAATCTAAAATAATGCATAATTTTAAGAAAAAATATTATAATTTTTATATAATTTATTAAAAAAATAATAACAAAATCAATTTTTTATAATTTCGTTTAAATGCTTAATATTTTTATTATACTATTTGTTTGAATCCATTGGTCAATCATGATGCCACTTGATAAAACTCATTGGCATGCCCAAAAGGAGGGTAAAATAGATTTTTTAGATTTTGCAAAAATTTCACAATAGATATCATAGAGTTTATTTATTTTCTTTTTAATTGTCAAATCAAGTAAGAAAAAAAAATTTAAAATATCAGAAAATAAAGGCAATAATTTTCAAATAGTTCAACTTCTCAACCATGAGCTTACATCACTAAAGCACCCACATTTAATCTTATCACTATCCAATCCCTCTTTGCACAAGAAGATAAGCCTTTATAACTACTTTTTATTGAGAAAAACATTAACCACCTCTCAATTTTTGCACAATATTTGAACTAAGCACCTCCTCTTAATTCCAAATCTAAAGTAAGCTTTCCTCTCTATACTACGTTTGATATACACTTTGTTCTCTCCACACCAAATGAGGAGTAGGCATTTCTTTTTCTATACTAGGTCTAGGGTAGCATTTCCTCTTTCCATTCCAAACCTTATGGATCTCCCTTGCTTTCACGTAAAGCCAAGGGGATCTCTCACAATATTATAATTCCATAAACAATAAACCACAAACTCAACTTCTCTTAAGAGATATCAAGGTAAAACACGAAAATCATGTTAGGTATTACAAGAGAGACAAAGATTAAGAGCTTGTGTAATAGTAAAGACTCGTAAAATCATGATGAGTGCACTTCAAAAAATGATGTAAGATAGATAATAGATTTTGCCTCACAAGAATATCATCTTCAAATTTCAAAAAGCAATTTTTTTTTAAAGATTGACCGTTTTATTTTTTTTTTAAGTTAAGATGGGCTATTTATGAAAGGCTTAGAGCTGTTAAGTCCTCAATGTGAGTAGCTATTGCTAGATTTGCTCCATATTAATTTTGATGTTTTAAGTTAAGATATTTTCCTGAACTAACTATTAAGGTATAATGTTTATGTACATTGAATTTTTTATCGACCTATTGGATGGTGTAATTTTTTTTAACAAAGATTTTGTTTTTTGCTTGGTGACTATTGGATTGTTCATTTAATAATCCAATGGCTTTTGACATAAGCTTGACTTTAGCATAATTTATATTAAAACTTCATCAAATAATCCAAAAGTTAATATTTTAATCATCAGATGTCTACCAAATAGCCTAATGATCATCTAATAGAGGTTGATGCCTATAATCAATTTTTATCATGTTATTGGACTACACTTTAGACAACCTAATTATCATTGGACCAACTATTTGATTTATAATTGGAGTCCAATACATTTTGACAAAAATATTTAAAAGATGCCTTAAATTAATTATTAGATATTACATAGCTAGATGATTTTGATGCTCATTACACATACGTCAGATAGTTAATAAAAAAACTGTCTCATTGCCTCACAAAGATCCTTTTGCTCATTAAAATTGATTTCATTAGATGGCCTATTTTAAGAGTTCACATAAGTAAAATAGTGATCTAAATAAACTCATTTTAACTAAATCATGATTTTTATGCAATCACTCTGAAAAAATATTTTTAACAATTAGAACATGTCATAAGCTTATCTTTACTTAAATTGGCTTTAGTTATAAGTCCTTTTTACTTAGTTGTGATATATGCTAACAGCTTCAATATAAAAAAAGTTAAATTAGAAGTCTTTTGATATGCAAGTATATGTATAAGCTCTTAATCAAACTACTAGTAAATACTAACCCAATCCTTACATAAGTCATCTACATGAATTAGTCAACTTTGATATAGAAACTCATGTCTTCCTTTGAGTGTTTTATTAATTCTTCATGTTATCGAGTTGCTTTGATGTCTTCTCTTTGCTCAAGCAATATTTGACTTCTTAAAATAATAATCATCACTTTATTTATCTAATTATTAACTTGAAAGTCAACTAAATAGACATATTAGATCACAAAAATAAATAGTTTATCATCATCAAACCTATTTATGACTTTTTGGGTTAATGAGGTCCAATAATCTTTCATTTTTTTACAATGACAAACATTTAAGTGTGAAGGATTTTCTAAAAAATAAAAAATCTTCTTGCATTCATAGGACTCTTTCTAAGCATGCATGATACTATATCCTATATGATTATACTCAATTTTTTTAGCATCAATTTGTAAGTCTTAATTTGAGAAATATGCATGATACTATATCTGACATTTATTTATCTTTCCCTTTCATAACAAAAAGATAATAATTATTTGGAGTTATACTTATCTTCTTTTGTTATAAGATACTCATGTTTATAAAGATAATATATTATTCCCAAATTTGGGAATCCAATTTGAAACCAAGTATTGAAAAACATTATATAGCTTGTTAGAAGTTAAAGTGATACTAAATTTTTTTAACACCAATTCATAACTCACACTTTTTAATGATTTAAAATAAATCTTTAAATCAAGTGTTAAACAAAAGCTTGTAATATGATATCAATGGTTAGATTTAATCAGACATCATAACACTTGCTAGGATTTACTACAACTTATTAAAAAAAGATTAACAATGACTTTTTGTAAGATAAGCTAAATGTAAGGTAAGCAAAATGTAATACCTAATCATAAGAAACTATTGGAATGATAACAAATGGTATATTTATAAAAACCAAATAAAAGGATAAAAAGAAGTGATAATAATTATCAGATTATCACTATTAAATTCATTTATAGTAATACTAATAAAAATATCAACTGTTGAAAACAAAATGTTACATTTATTATCGTTGATATAAAAAATTGATACAAATGATTAATAATAACTTTGGAATGCTTTATACTAGTAAGTTTAATAAAAATATCAGTTATTGATAAATTTAGAGGTTTACTTATTGATTAATAATTTTTTAAATTTCTACCTCTATCAAAATTATGAAACTGATCAAGAGACAACTTCTAAGTTCATTAAATCCAAAATTGATGAAAATATATAATAAAAAAAAGAGATAAAATGACAAAAAATTTTGATGTAATATGAAGCAGTAGGAGTCAAGCACCGAGCCGCATTGATCGAGCAACATGCATACAAAAGGGCATGGTGTGCTAAACACACGTTTATGTTAGAGCACAAGATGAGTGCATGTGTATTTTATTAGTGACCTACCACACCATTGTGATCAATTCACTTTTAGAGAGCAACATGTGGATGAAAATAATACCAATGTGTGTGAACAGCTCTCAGATATGGTTGTACAAGTGAGGGGACATGGGTGCACAGAAACATAAGCATGGAAATAAGCCAGATTTGCAAAATTGGAAAAATTTTATATTTTTTTATCAAAAAAATATGTTTTTTACAATTAAATATTATATCTAAACCTCTACTAAAAGAAGTAAAAATGATATATGAAAGAAGTGAGAACTTTGAAATTCAAAATTCTAAGACTTAGAAATTTATGAATTCAAAACTGCTTGAATGAAATCTTCTTAGAAAATGTAATCTCTTTGTAGAAAAAAAATTTATTCTCTTTCTCTTTCTTTCTTAGTTTATCATCATTTTTCACATTTTCATTTCTTTCATTGCTATTCTAAAAAGACTGTCTACTAACAAGAACACAGGACAAAAATATCTCATGAACATATTAGAAATTAAGTGCTACAAATTAAGGTAATCAGTAAAATACTAATTAATAAGTGAATAGTTAATTTGATTCCAATTATTTGTTTATACTAATTTGTTTAATAAAGAAATGATAGAAGCTCAAGTTATGAATATCTTATACATTTTGTTAATTTTTATTTTAAAACATATATAGGATACATAACTTCTAAGTATGATACCATTATATTTGGTACTGTTGAAGTGACAAATTATATAACAATTTTGAAATAAATTATACCAATTGAAAAAATAATGATTAAAATAAATATTATAATAATTGTTGGCACCACATGTAGGAATTATTAAATTTAAGTAAACAAATTCGTATCAATTGTTAGAAAATAAACTCAAATTAGATTTAAGACATTATGTCATATTTTTAAATAATAATTAATAATAAATATTTTTTTTTATTTTTATATCAATTAATAAATTAATGTCCTGTTTATAGGATGTATTGAATATATTTGTCACAATTACTTAAAACGAGAGTTCAACAAATTTTAATACTATGAGCATGAAATGTAAATCTTTAAATGATTTGTCCTTTTTATAATTTCTCATTACAAAAATAATAGATTCATTTCTTTCTTTAATGTGGTATTCTATTTAGATAGTTTTTAAATTAGTTATCTTTAAAGCTAATCTTGGTCATCTAGTAAAAAATATCAAGTAATAACTAAATTAGAACATTGACTTCTTAATGCTTAAGGGATTACTTATAAGTTTTTGTGAAATGTCAATGTAAAGAATGCTATCATAGGTCTTAATCTATGTGTTGTCCATTTTATTTAAACCTGATCATAAATGAGAGGATTAAAATTCATCATCACTTTGAAATTAGCTTCTTATCTCATTTCTTATATAATTTTCAAGTCAATAATAAAATAATTCACTAAGAATTAAGAATGTATTGGCTAGACATTAAGTACCTTGAAAAACTAAAAACATTTTATTCTAGCACATATGGCCTTCTCTAAAGTCAATGACCTTAAACACATTATGGATGAGACTTTTCTTTTCAATAGACTATGTTATAATTTGGTCTAGAAGGCAATACAAAACTAGATTTAGTATTCAAGTCCAAGTGATACTGAAAGAATTATCATTATCAATCTATAAAGCTATAGAATTAAAACTAAGTTTTTAAAGATTCAAATAAGAAAAAGATGTAAAATCTAATTCTTTTTTAATGAATATTGGCATATCTTAAGCATGTTTCCTAAGGATTAATATATCCCAACTACAATCTCTAACCATTGACTTCACTCAACTATATTCTATGTAAGGTAAACCTTGTCAAGTTTTTATAATTTTGAAAACATTAATGTAGGTTGTAACTTCAAAATCTTATGCTCTCAAACAAAATAATTTAATTCAATGATAAGCAAGATAGATTTTATAAATTAACATTAAGAACCAAGATAAGGTATAGTGTCCACTTAATTTGAATAAATTACTAATGACATTGAAAAAACAATTTCTTCACCAAAGTGAGAAAGAGGTTAAGCCATAAGACTTGCAAGGTTAGGATATGTCTCCATAGGACATTAACATGGAGACATATGTACACTATTAATTAAGCTTTGACTTTAAGAATTCAAGTAACTTGGGTTCATTATTGAAGATAATGCATGTTTTGTGTAGTGAATTAGCAAGTTTAAGCTCAAAATAGCTTCTCTTTGGGATCCACATTAATGTTTATGCATTTGATGTAAACAATTTCTTAATTAAGGAATCAAATGAAATATGAGCAAGTTGTAAGTAAAAATTACACAACACACAAGAAGAAAATTCAAATGTCAATGCTTACATTTTGGATTCACATTTTGATGGGAGAAGTGCAAGTACAAACTTCCTTTTATATTGATTATCAATATGATTTTGAGATAAGCATTTTAGCATGAACCATAGAATTTTTTATTTTGAGATGAAGCATGAGATACACGTATGAACCATAAAAATTTTCTTTGAAGACTTTTAATTCTTTTTCTTTTGAAACAAACAAATTAATTTTATTATTCAATTCTTGATTATTATTTTTAAGCACGCTATTTTTAGATTTCAAAGCATCTAAAATTAAATCATGCGATTTAGCGACAACATTCATAATTCTCTACTTTGACATGCAACTTACTAAAAAATAGAAATATTTGATTGAGCATCATGCATTAAAAAATCATTCTATTTCATAATTTCATTACATCACTTTTATATTTAAAAAATAGTAGCTTTATGCAGGTGGCATTATTCCTTTAGTTTAAGATGTTTATTATTACCCTTTGGGAGCATATTCTATTTAAATAAAAAAGACTATAATTACTTATAAGAACACATTAATATATATCACACTAAGTGAAGAATCTTTAATTTGAGTATTCTCATTGATTGAAGAGCCTTCCCTTTGAGTATGTAACATTAGGCAAGTAGACTTTATAATGCTTGTTGAGATTTTTCTTCTCTTCTTCTATTTCTTCTTTTCATTTTCTTCTCTTTATTAGTTTGACACTATTTTTCTCCATAGATCTTATCTAACTTCGACTTAGCTTCAAAAAAACATCTTTTAACAAATCTCTTTGAGATTAATATTATATAAAAATTTCAAAAGTTTGATGTTTAATGCCATTGTTCTCAATGTTTTATTAATTATTATAGATCTTAAAAGAATGTTATCAACTTGTTCAAATCTATCCCATAATTCAATAATAATACATTTAAACATAAGCTTTAAACCAACTTTTCCAACACAAGAATTTTGTTCCGTTGAGCATTGGTTAGAACTCCATAAGAAGTAAAACATTAATAAAATAATGCTTGTTCATGTAGAATCACTCTGAGATGTTAAGCTTGATAAGAGATAAACTCTCCACAAAATGAGAATGATGCTTTGACACCATTTTTTGGAATTCAAGGGTCATTGTGACACCACATAATGAGTGAATTTAGATTTTTCAAATTTCTCAAAACTTTCCATAACTAATATAATGCAATTCACTTATTTTCTTTTTGAAGCATTAAAGCAAGATGGAAAGTAAAATTCAACCACTAAAAACTAAAGACAATATTTTTTAGATAGTTTGGCTTATAAACCTTGAATCTATGTCCACTCTCGAGTATTCATGCTTTAGCTAAGCACTATATAATCCCTCCTTCACAGGAAAAGAAGACTTTACAACCTTGTTTACAAGACAAAGCATCAACCCCCTCTCACTCTCCACATAAGGCTTAAAGTGGGCATCTTCATTCCACATTAAACATAAAGTAAGCTTTCCTCTCTCCACCTAATGCACGAAGTAAGCTTTTTTCTATCTACACCAACCCTAAAGTTTTCTCTCTACACACCAAGCTCAAAATGAGCCACTTTTGTTGACAAGGCAAACCAAGGGCATATCTCACACAATTCTAATTCCAAACATAGTAAACCAAAAACTCAACTTGTCTTGAAAAATTTTCAAAGTAAAACCCAAATATCAAGTTAGATATTACTAGAGAGAGAGAGATCAAGTGAATGTGCAATAACAAAGATGTGCATGAAATGTAGAAATAAATTGAAATCTTAATGACCATAATTCAAAAAATGATGTTGAGTTAATTGCTTAATGGAGTTTGCTTCCTAAGATCAAAAGCTCTAAATTTCAAAAAACATGAGTGAGCCCCTTTTTTCTTAAATTAAGGTGAAATATTTATAAAATCTATTTGGCTTTCATAAGTATAAGGAAACCATTCTTGAACTCCCTTAACATTATTTTGGACATTTTAAGCCAAGGATTTTTTTGGACTAGTAATCAAGGTGCAACATTATATGGATTGAACAATTTGATTAACATATTGAATGCTCTGATAAGTTTATTATTTACTTGTTAAGTTCATTTAATTATCTATTAGATGGTTTTATTGGCTTTTGATAGATACTTCTTTTTTAGCTAATGACTATTCATTGTTCATCGAAAGATCCAGTGGTCTTCTAATAAAAACTTGATTTTTGCATATTTAATATGCTTTATCAGATGGTTTAACCACTTATTAGAAACATTGAAAGACTGATCATTAAATGGCTATTAAAGGTTTAAAATTCATTTAATAAAAGTTAAAATGTATGACTAATTCTTAATCATTTTATTTGACTCTGCCTAAAATGTTCTAATTATCATTATAATATTGTTTAGATGGTCCAATGACCTTCCATTAGAAGCTTCAAAAGAAACCTAAAATTAATTATTAGATCTTACATAACTAGATGGTTCAATGTTCATCAAATGCATTCTAATCAACTGATTAGATAGTTTGATTTCCTATCTCACAAAGAACCTTCTATTAATTTAAATTAATTTCTGTTTATGTTTATATTAGGAATTTAAATAAGTAAAATAGTGTTCTAAATGAGCACTTATTTGAGCTAAAGTATGATCTCTATGTAGGTCTACCATGACAAATATTTTTGACAATTTGAACATATGAGTTAATCATTTGTTACTCATTTTTTACTTTAATAATAAGTTTCTTTTTCCTAGTTGTGATATATTCTAATAACTTCAATTAGATAAAGTTTAAATGAGTAAAATTTTGATATGCAAGTGTGTGTGTAAGCTCTTGATCAAACAATTGATAAATAATAACTCAATTTTTACATAAATCCTTTGGATGAATTAGCCAATGTAGCATAAGAACTCACGTCTTACTTGAAGAAGAAGAAAAGAAAAAGAAGAAGAATATTTATTTTTTTTTATCTTTAACTTGTGAAGTGCCTTAATAATTTACTTCTAACATCTTTCAAACTTCATGTATGATATAAAAATTTATAACTTAATTAAATTCATTAAGAGATATGCCATAATGAAGGTAATTGAGTACACTAACATATATTTATGTCATTCTCCTTTAGTCACTACTAAGTATACTAACTTTCTTGATCTTATTAGTGCATGAATCTCGAAAGTTTAATTATTACTTCTCATAATTTAAAGTCAATCAATCGAATATAAATTCTAAATCTTTTTTATAATATAAATAAAATTTATCTTTAAATAATGGATGATAGACAAAAGAAAAACCTTCATTTAATGTTTCATCGAAAAAAACTATGGGTGAAGTCATATTGAAAACTTAATTGATAAACAAATTAATAAATACAACTATATTAGTAAGCATATAAAATAATAAAATTAAAATTAAAATTAATGTGCAACTAAATTAATAATTAAATAAACTTAACAAAATAAGTAAAATATATAGGAAAGATCACCCAAGTGATTTGACCTATTTTTTATGAAACCTACTCTAATACCAATTGAAGAAAATAGGAGTATGCAAATCTTACATGAGAAAGGCAAATTATGAGTTTTAATTTTTTTAATTTATTTTTTATCATATATTTTTAATATTTTTTATAAACATAATTTTATTTTTTATAAACAAATACTAATATTCAAATATATATATATATATATATATATATGATTAAAAAATAAAAAAAAAATTAAAAAGTATACAAAAATTTTTAGATAACTTAAGTAAAATATCTTACATGTATCCAAATTGAGATAAAAAAAATCACTAATAAGAAAATTATAACTTATAATTTTTTCTTATGACTCATCTCCAACTTACTTTAGGTTTTTTCTAAAGGTTCACATCCAACCTACTTATTTTTGTAATTAAATCAAATCAAACTTAGGCTTTCACAAATATTGAGCTGTACAATCCAAAAGAAAAAAACATAATAAGAAAATGTGTGCTTTAAAGTACAACCTCTTATGTTTATTTATAAATAAAGTAAGCACAAAATGCTCAAAATTATAAGAGAAGTAAGAAAATAAAAGCTTAAAAGTGTTACATTTAGTTAGAAGAATTTAACATTTTTAGAACTACTGAGCCGTAGAGTGATACTAAGAGATTTAGCATTAATGGAATATTGTGTAGTGCTTCATTGAGATCTCAAATTTTAGTTTTTATTCATTAGTTATTTTATTTATTACAATTAGGTTTTATTAAAAAAAATTATCTTAGTCAATCAAAAGTCAAGAAAAAACTATTGCATAAGCTAATGTCAAAAAAACTCTTCAAAATAAGCTTTACAATAGCTCAAATAATGGTTAGAGAAAAATTTGTTAGGTGAGATCAACCATAGCCATTGATCTAATCAGAGATCATCTAAAGTGATATATTAATAAATGCAAAACTAATGGATTATGGATAGTTTGATCACAAAAATTAAATCTGGGTTGTTTGATCAAGTCGATTGAGATGTGTATCACTCAAATCATCAATAATAAAGGTGAGAATGATCTCAAGCATAGAATTCAAAATAAAAATATCTAAGTCATTTGGGCTAAGGATAAATCACTTGAAAATATGGAATCAATCAAAGTCGTCCGTTCAAGCTAAACGAGATATTGATCATCAAATTTTGATCCTTGAAAGAATGAACAGACAATTGAAATCTCCACCATTTGATTGATGATTAGATGGTGAGGAATAACTCATAGGCACTACTAGTATGAGTTAGCATTGGAATGTTTTTTAGTACTACATTGTAAAATAGCTAAAGTTTTAGTTCTTTATAAAGGATTTTGGACATATATAGTTTGAGCTAAAACAAGGGGTTGACTCCCCCTTGTACGATTATGATTTCATCACCTAGGCTACTCATACACTTATAGATTTAACATGATTATGATTATAACCCTACCTATTATATACTTAGTTTGAGATCAGGAATTCACCTTAATCAAGATCTAGTTCAACCAGACTTGGTTTCAGTTGTCTCCAAACCTAAGGCTTCTTATGCCCTCTCGAGCTTTGTTATCCCGAGTGCTTTGGACTTGAGCCAAGCTTGGGGTTGTTGCCTAAAATATAATTTTTTTCTCTCCTAATTATTAAAGTTTAATAGAATTATTTTTCTAATTTATCTAAAGTTTAATAATAAATCTAACATTAATTTTGGTAAAAATATGTAAGTAGGATTTAAGTAAACTATGATGATTGAAAAAGATGAGTAAAGTTGGTTAAGTGTATAAAAATATAATCTTTTATGTTTCTTAAATCAAGAAAAGATTAAATAATTTGGATGCTTAAGTAAGATTTAAAAATAATATGAATAGAGAGATGTGTCTTATAATTAATGATCAATAAACTAATATTTTACTTCATAGTAAAAAAAATTTTTCAAAGTTGATGTATAATGTTTCAATTCTTGAAGCTTATTGAAAACTCCAAGGGGCTTTGAAGACTATTATTTTATCATCTTTAAAAATACATGACTTATTCTACATAATTAAACCTTATTCATACTAGATAAATCAATTAGAATAAAATGCTAATTATTTGACTTGATTCATCAAAGACAATGATGACCTAACATTATTCTAGAGCAAAATATTTAAATATTAATATCATTTTATAAGAGAACATATTAAATTTAATCATATTTTATTAAAATTTGTACTTACTAGATTAATTAAGTAATATTTTTTATAAAATCTTAGGTTGATGAAAATTTTATTAAACTTAGATTTATTTTAAGAGCATTAAATCACTTTAAGTGATGATAAAAAAGAGAATAAAAATCAAAAGAATAAGAATAAATTAAAGTGTAGTCTTAATTTAGTCATAACATATAGATATGGAGAGTTTATCTTTAATTATTTTGATATATTTCTTCTATAAATAGTTTATGATTTTATCAATTTCATTGATATTTTGCTAAAGGGTAAGAATGTTGTAATATTAATCTCTAGTCATGATATTTTATTTAATGATAATAAATCTTAAGTATTTATAATAAATTCAGTTTAATGATTTTTTATATTTTAGATAATTGATATTCAAGTTCATGAGAAAACTTAAAAAAGAAGTAAAGAAAAAATAAAATTCCTTGAAAATCATTTTATTTAGAGTGGCTGATCACAAAGAGATTTATTTTGATTTTAATTTTTAATATTTTATTTTTATTTTATTTATAATGTTAAATTTGATTGAAGCCATTTTTATAAGGAATTTGATTTAAATTAATCAACTTAGAAAAGTATTGGATTTTTAAAACCTTGACCATCTTATGAATCATTTTATCTTAATCATATTTTTTTGAAATCTTCTTTCAATGACTTGTTGCAAAAAATATATTAAAAGAATACTCTTGAATCTATTTGTTATAGTAATTAGGTTAGGGCATCGCATCGAAACCCATTAACTACATACTAGGATTATAATAATAATAATTAAGTAGAAAATAATATTATTATTATTATTAATTATAATAAAAAACTAGTTCTACCTAACCTAAACAACGTAAGTCTAAACCTTATCTTATAAGGGCATTACTCTTGGACCCATTTGTTATAGAAATTAGGTCAATGCATTACTCCCAAACCCATATAAAATAATAATGAGTTGGGGCATTATTGCCAAACCCATTAAACACATACTAGCAAGTAAGGATGTTGAACTTCAAAGTGAGCCATGGGACAACTAACCCCAATTTTTCTTAATTGATCCAAGTAGAAGTATAATTTTACATCTTAAGATTATTGTATCACATATAAACTTTAAAAATCTTGTTGTATAATTGATTGAGACTATTTATTTTGATACCTCACTATCTAGAAGTCTTTATAAGTTATCTTTTTTTGATAATTTATTTTCTTAAGATATTACTTGATAATCATTCTCTTTTCTATTCAATACTTAATGTCATAAGCCCAATACCTTTTGTTTTGTTCATCCTTAAACTATATTAGACTAGTAAGATATCATGGTAATAACATATTTGTGATAGCATGATTTTATTATATTAAGATATTATCTCCCTTGAGCTATCCCAACCTAACTTATATGAGTTTTGCTTTAGAAATTATTTTGACATCTTAAGTCTATGATGTAACTTATATAGCATATAATATCTCATCTATAGCTGATGTGTAATTATTCATCCTTGCACCCTTCCATAAAAAAAGCTTACCAAAAGTTGTTATTTGTTCAATGATTCTTATTTCTAAGACATCAACTATGAACCAATTCTTTCTTTCTTTAATTAAAGGTGTTATTGTATAATATCTCAATGGTAAAAGAATTTAATTAGATAAAATATTTTTTAAAGAATTTAAAATGTTTGATATATATAATTTGAAAAAATAAAATGACAAATTAAAATTTATAAAGTGGGAGTAAAATTATAAATATCTTAAAAAATAAAACAAATATTAATTTATAGTTTAACAATTATTACCAATGTTTCTAATTTATTTAATAATTTTTTCACGATAATTAAAAAGGGGCTATGACTTCTTAAAGTAGGAAAGAAAACTTTAAATATTGAAAAACCAACTTATAAGAACCCATTGGTACTAATTTAATAAAATTTAGTTATGAATCAATCAAAAAATAAAAGCCAAACTATGATAAAAATTATATTATATTAATTAATTATATTCTTATGGAAAAATATTTCTTACAAAAAATCATATGGATTGAGAGCACATGAAGTAATTTATTTTGAAAGTTGGCCACCAAAGTTTTTGAATGTCAATTAAATGAAAAAATTTAAGAAATATCAAAAGTTATAAGATTTTAATTTAAACCTTAATTAAATTTTCTAATTTTTTATTTTCATAATAAAAAATGGGTGACAAACAAAAGAGGCCAAATGGTTACCTTAACATAAGGAAGAGTTGGTCAATAAAGGATATAAAAAGGCTTTCAATTGTGTGAGAAAATGTTGGAATTTTCTTTGGAGATTTGAAGAAAAAGAGAAGGGAAGTTCTTTGAGTTACCTTGTGGGAAAGAAGAGAACATTCTTATTAGAACCTTGTAGGAAAAAAAAGAGAATACAAAATAAAAGCATTAGTTTGGAAAATTCATGAGGCAATCAAGTAAAGAGAAAAAGAGGTTTTCCAATGCATGATCACAACCTCACAAAAATTGAGGTAAGTGATCGATAGTCTTTTGGTGTATCTGAGGATAATTGTTGTATTAAAATTATTGACATTCTTATCTAAAATTGAACTCTTAAATGAGCAAGAAAAGTCTACATAATGTAAGATGCACATGATGTGATGTTTGATTCATTATAATAATTACTTATGGGAATGGCTTATACACAATAATTAGTATTGCAATTGGATGCATGCATGGACATTAGCATTTTTTTGGAAAATCAAAAGATAATTAATAAATAGAAAATTTTGAATTAAGAAAACAAATTAACTATGAAACATGTTCTTAAATGAGTTGGGTTAAATCATTCAAGGAAAGAAAGACAATGGTTCTAAGAATATTATAGAAGGTCAAGTATACTCACACTCACAAAAGATGCAATTAGAGATTAAACAAGTGGATTGATCAAGTATATTTATAGGATATAATCCTAAAATGAATAGAGCTTACAAAAGATACACCTAGAGATAGGAAAACTGACTTGCTAAACCCAATCATTAGTGATGGAAACCTACGAGCAAAAAAGAACATAGATTTTATAAATTGAGAAAAATCATGGGACTGATAGAAAACAAATACATGAAATAAGAAATAATGATTCCAAATAATTTTTTGCATTTCAATCTTAGTATATTTTTTGTTTTTATATATCTTTAAAATGTGTTCTTTTATTTTATCAAATAGATATTACATGAACCCGATATACAACTTCAATTATAAAATGTTTTGCATTGAGATTGTATAATTTTGTTTTTTAAGCCTATGTCAGTTGGCTTAGCAAATTTTTTAGTTGAAGAGAATCGATAATTAAGGATTTGTTTCATGGGACCTTAGTGGAGAAGTGAATGAGTTTTCATATTAGAAGATTAATTATTCTTCTTTTCCATGATGATGTGCTAGAAATTGGGCTTATAGTAATTATTGCTATGACAACATTATTTGGCATGACTAGTATTTGAACTTATTTTATTCTATTGGAAAACCATATTTTCATTTTATTTTGCTTACTGAAAATGGTGAAAGATCATGTATATTATATTCTATTATGACATAAATGTTAATGTTGGTTTAGATTATTAAAATAAAAATCATAGTTTTTTTTACAATATTTTAATTGATTTATGGTTTTAAAAAATAATACATATGCCAATAAGGATTTCATAAATTAAAAGTTTTCATAATGGAGGAATTGACATCAAAATAAGAGTGAGTAATAAGGATGGCATAGCAATCATAGATGCTACCTTTAGTTTAAGAAACGATGCATCTTACATCACTGATTTGGATACAGTTTTAGGTATCACGTACCAAAGGAAGACAACCTTTCTCGTGGCTTCAAGAGATATAAAATTTCATTAAAACAATCTAACATTACATAAACATATTTTGTAGGTCTTTATATACTATTATGCAATCAATAAACCTAAGTAAAATAGCACATAACTCTTCAAAACGTTGAACAAGAAATGTTGTATGGGGAGCAACTCCTAGGAGTACTTTGGCTAACCATTCAAGTTGATCTCTTATTGACCATCAAGTACAATTAGTGATTACCCACAACAATTGAATTGGCTAACCTAATGTAACGTTGCATTCGTTTTGGCTCTATTGGAAGACTTTGATTGCTCAATATGATCATTAATTGACTTATAATGATATAAATCGTTAGAATAGAAGCAGATGTTCAAACTACTCTAAATAATATTAGAGATCCCTGAGGCAATTATAAATTAACCCTTAACCCTAGGTAACAAATTGGATGTAATAAAATAAACATAGAAGCATAAAAATGTATGCTAAAATATGTGATGTATATCTAAGAAGTGATATAATATTATTCTAATACACTGACATACAAAAAAACATTGGAAATTATCAAATATCTCCAAATTTTGAGATGTCTCTTGAAATTGATAACCAATTTGAAATAACTAAAAGTCAACTTCAAAACCTAAAAGTTATACAAAAATATTATAGAAACATCAAAATAAACATAATTGTCACCTATTATCAAATTATGATGTCCACTAATCTTCATACTTTAGAACCCTATGATTGCTAAAACTATCGAAGTAATCTTAATGCTTCGAAAATAATCATGTACAATGCATATCATATGGGCATAGAAACACTCTATGATGTAAAACTGCAATCACCAAAAAATAAAAGTAGTACATATTAAGTTGCGATAAACTATAATAAAAAATTATAGCCATTGGCATTTTGAGGTGGCTAATGCTCTTAAAGCACCACATTGCTTTTGCTCACTTCCATTTAATCCACATCAATTTGCAATTAAAAAAATGAAGCTTTTGAAGAATAATTTTTAAAATATATATTTTTTTTAAATAAATATTTTGTATTAGAAAAGGAAAAAAAAAAAAAGTTCTTTCATAAAATGTTGAAGCTATTTTTGGTCCCAATTCACATTAATAATCTTTTAAAAAAATATTCTTTTTAAAAAGTTAATGATGGAAGATATTTTAAACAGCATCAGTCGCATCAACAAAGGAAAAATGAACCATGGGCAAGGTTCATTATGTGCACACATGACGACAAATAATACATCAGAGTTCGGCCGAAATAATTGGGCCCAAAAACTATGCGTTCATACTATTAATTTATCAATGCATTAATTAACGGTGCACTGCCTTCGCTTTGCCTGCCCATCTTCTTCCTCCCGATACTTTGAACCTTCTCTTGCCCTCTAGAATTTTCCCCTCGCCAGGGTTTTGCCAATTTGTAATGATAGGCCGGACAGATGTCATCCGGAAGCACGGCAAAAACAAACCGTGATTTCTCTCTCCCTCCCTCCGATTAACGTCTTCGGCTGTCCGTGCTCCGGCCAGCCATTCTTGTCTACCTAGAGCAAGGCTGTCAACATCTGGTTCTCTTTCCCCAAATTCATCTTCAAACCTCGCCTCAGATCCTTCCTCATCCATAGTTTTCCTTTTCTTCTTACCTCCGGCTTTTCTATTCGCTATATTGTTTTGATCTTTATCCATTGTTTTTCTTTTTTCCTTTTGCGTTGTGGCTTCCTAGCTCAGCTCCATGAGTGGCCCCCTTGGATCTGTACAATGTGTCCGGTGGTTCACATGCACTTTGCATGGAGAGAATCTAAATTTTGGCTTTGTTGCGGTTTTTTTTTTAGATTTTTTTTTGGGAGTTTATTGATTTTGGAAAATTTGGAAATTTAAATTATATTGAATAAAATTTGTAAATTTTATTTTTTACATTTTTTAAAGCAATGTTTGGCTGGATTAGCAGAGGTTTAAACTAGCTATTTTCTTAAATATAATTTACCCAAATTTGTGTAAATCATTAGTGACATTTAAAAGGACATAACTTAAAATATTAATTTGATTCTAGCTAGTTATGTTAGAATTATGGATACAATACATCTATTGTATAATTATAGAGATTTTTAAACTTAAAAGAAAATAAAAAGTATTTTAAACTTTAAGCTCAACATACGCTTAATTGAGAATACCATATAGGAAAAAACATTTCTAAGCATGAGGATAACATCAAAAAAGAAAATTTGCATGCAAATAATTTTAGATTTGTAGCAACTTTAAAATGTAACTAATGGGGATTTGGAAAGTTGTTATATAGAACAACTAAAGCACTAATATATTTGACTTAAAATAATGCAAAATAACAAAGATAATTAAGTTACATAAGACCTAAAAATCACTACTTAAATATCTATAACAACATTTAGTGATGCCAAAAATTTTAGATTTCATGTACTACTTTGAGATCATAACAATTAACGTTAATAATATTTATGGCATGATCCAATCTTATTATTTAAAGATATTATTACTTTTTGAATGTCCCGTATCAATCAAAGTGAGTTTAGTTGTCAAAATTTGTTTTTCTTATATTAAGATTATGATCTTACATATAAAGCCCATACTAATTTCTTTCACCGTCAACTAAGATTATTTTTTTTTATATCTCTTTACATAAAAAGTTTCATAAAAGTCACTTTTTATTTGATGATTTCACTTGTAAGGCATCATCTGATAATTAATAATCACCTTCTTTAATCATAAGTATTATAAACCCACCTGCTTTTGCATAGAACTTCATTAACTGATATAATATTATTAAAAGTATTGCATTAACACTATAATATTACGACTTACTCTCACTATATTGAGGTGTTATACCCCTTTGATTTTTCCATGCTAAATAAAGTAGCTTTTGTTCCTAAAAATAGCTTATATATGTCTTAAGACCATGATGTCACATATATATTCTATAATTACTCTAATTATAGTTGAATTGAGATAATTAATTCTTACATCTCTCAATCTAGAAATATGTTAAGAGTTGTTTTTTATCTGATGATTATACTTTTAAACATTATCTGGTTATTACTCTCCACCCTCTTGGGTCTTGATTTTATAAGATTTCTAAGTTTACCTATCAAATTTGTTTGATGTTGTTCTTTTTCTTGTTTGGATTTTTGTTTCTAATCTTATGTATCAACAAGCACATATATTCTCATTAATTTTTATAATTTTCATAAATTTCTTCTCTCTCTTTTTCTCTCTTATTTTTTTTACACTTCTTTTTAATCATACAACTCTCCATGAACTCCATTTCAATGAAATATAACCTCTAAGAAATCAAATATATAAGAACTTTATTAGTATAGAAAGATCATAAATGTTTCATTATTTAATATGATGTCATTCTTCTCAATATCTTACTAAGTCATATAAAATCGTGATCACTCAATTTTTATTTTTTTCATAGAATAATAAGTCAACAATAATCCAAAACTCTTACCTTCTTTGCTTTCCGTATAATTTGATAATTATTCCTTGTCTTTTCCAAAACTTTCCTCTCTCTAACTCTCTCTCTATGTTATTTTTTAAAAAGGAGTATAAAGCACTATTTAATAAATTAAAGACAAAAAAAATTAATGAAAAGGAAATTGGCCTAATGATAATATTTTTGCTACAAGTGCTAGAGGTCATAGGTTCAATTCTTGCTTATCATATATACCTTCAAAAACTTATTACCCCATACCTTTATGTGATAACTTAGTGATAACAAAATAATACAATCTTGATTATTAATATGTGCCTTGAGTGTGTGTTGATCAGGATTAGAAAGCATAAATAATGATGGATAAGGATGATGATTGGACAAATGTTGGCTCAACTTTCACATTGGTGTAGCCATGAAGTTATTGTTTTTGATGGGGTGTCATTCATCTAAAGCAAATTTGAACTTAGTTTACTATGATAAGATGTGAAAAATAATATTAAAATTCTTGTGACACATTTTTTCATATATCATTTTATTATTTCACAAACTTCATATGTAAAGCTCATGCATGTTTGGTTGGTATTCACCTTAGCGTATGAGTTTGCATAAGTTAACAACTAAAATTAACTTGGACATTATATGATATATATTGGTTTTATGGTTGATGTTTTAATTAACTAAAGATTGAAAGGAGAATAAAGAAAATGTTAAATTACAAAAAAAATAGTATAATCATATAGTACAATAACATTATCATATAGTACAACTAAATTATTTACATATAGGGGAGTTGATTATAGTCTATAATCCATGTCGTGATTTGTATAATAATTTGTATAATATAGTATGATTATTTCTTATTGTATAGTATGCTATGGTTATAGGAAAAATTATAAAGAATGACAATGCAAATAAAAATATTCATATAACACTATACTAAGGTATCTTTCAAATTTGATCCATAAAAGAGCTAACTTAAATAAATAGGTTAACTCAAGAAATCTAATATTATATGATACATAGATATCATATGGCAAGAGTTTAGTAGCCTAAAGGAATGAAAGATAAGAATGATTTATGTAGTATGATGTGATCAATTGTACAAGTATGATCTCATCAAATAGAGAGATCAAATTTTGAATGAACATAACAAAAAATATCACAAAGTATAAAATGACTCATCATATGAGAATAGACCTATCTAACAAAGAAATTAAGTACTAAATAAACTAAACAAAAGCATATCATCTAATACAATGTATAGCTAACATAAAATATGATCATTTATTAAAATTGTAAATGTTGAAGGAAGAAAGAGGTCAAAGAGTTTGATAAACTGAACAATTAAGTCAATTTAATGGTATCATACAATGTTATTCATATGATTGATGATACGATTATTATATAACATATTGAATAACCTTAACTATATGACTAATTATAGAGAATGACAATATAAATAAAAAATTCATACATCATGATAATATGAAATCTTACAAATATGATTAATAAGAAAGCTATGTTACTCAAATAATTAAGTAAACTTAAGAAGTCTTGTATAATATAATACATGGGTATCGTACGATAATATTATTTCAAGAGTTTAGTTGCTCAAAAGAATGAAAGAAATAAAAAAATCATATAATATGATTTGACCCATCATAAAAGTATTATCTTATTTAATAAAGAGATCAAGTTTTGAATGAACTAAATAGAGAATATCATACAATATAATATGACTCATTATATTATTGTATTTGTAAGAATGTTGATCACAAAACCAAGCTACGTAATACTAATGTATGGTTGAGATTTGTACAAATATAATTTTATGTATTTGATTGATATAATTAAAATTATAGTAAGGATCCAGATCTTGAATAAGATGAACATTGAAAAACTTTGTTCTTAGTGCTTCAGCTTTTGGATCGTGGAACTCAAGATGCTTTCAATAGAGTGACTAAATTATAATGAACTGAAATATACTATTTAAGGATTTAGTTAGCTTGTTTAATTGTTATCTTTTAAGATTATGATATTTAGGATCATCACTTTATTTCATGCATCATATTTTAGAAAGAAAAAGTATCATTTTATAATTTTATGAGTCAAAATTCTGTATTAATTGATTAAAAATAATGTTTTAAATTTGTTATGTTAAGTTGTGTTTGTTGTATAAGGTATATCTCTTGTATTGTTCTTTTTGTAATTGCTTAGAATAGATTTACTTCTGTTTTGTATCATACAAAGCTTGCATCATATGTATACATTCAATTTTTTTATTAGTTTTTGTGTTTTGGTTAAGGTTGGGTGCATATGATTATTTCTTTTGTATAGCCATAATTTTATTTGCTTAATCTTCTATTCAAGTAATATATGTCATGTAGTACAAACTTTATGTGTTGTAAATATATATCCTATAACATTTGAGTTGTTTTTTATGCTTATAGTATACTAATATGATCATTGTATCATAACTATACATCTCATTTTATTTACACTTTTTTGTCATACAATACAAAGTTCATGAATTGTATTTATAGATGTTTGAATTATCATGTATTAGAGTTGTACATATATGATATATTTATTGCATAAGTATATAATCAAATTATTGAGTTTTCATCAAGTACTAGGATGATCTATACATCATACTAGTATTATTAAAGGTAAAACTATTAATTTATATAATTTTTGGATTTTTTATTATTATATTATAATAATTATAATATTGTATTGGTACATTTAATTGTTAAAAAGTTTTGTGAATGACAAGAATGATTTCAAATCAAACTAATACGTCAAGTTTCAAACACTTTTGTGATTATCATACAAATACAATAGAGTATATTATATAAGTATGGTTAATATAAAATCTTAAGCACTATTTTTTATTTGTAGTAATACAATATGAAAAACATCTCAAACTTGCATAATAAATTGTTTTAAGTATTTTAATGCTAGCCATATCTATATACCTACCTTATTGTCATAAGATGATTTGCTTTGGCATCTTAATATGATTAGAATGACAGTTGTCCAATGGCTATTTTCTAATTATTTTTGAAATTCTTATTAACTATTAAACATTCTAAAATTGATTTTGGGATTATATTTAGTATAAATAATTATTTGATTTTATAAAACAAATGAATGATACAAATTATAATACTCATATTTTTGAGTAAAAAGTTAAAGGTCATAAACATGTTATACATTTCACTATTTTTCTTATTATAACAAAGAAATTGATTTGCATTTCATTTTTTGTTCATTAATACTTATTTTATTTTGATAACTTACATTTGTATTAGATTATACTATAGTACTTAAAAGAGGATTTAAGATGTTAGTTTCACGTAAAGTTGAATTATTGGAAGTTCAATAACTCAGTAGCATCTTGTACATATGTAAAGATTCCTCTTGGAAGCATATTAGTATTATTTAAAGTTGAAGCTATGCTATAATTTACTACTCAACTTTTTATTAGTCTCCATTATTAGTATCATGCGATCATTGATTGCATACAACCCATATTTATTATTACAACATATTTTAATATTTTCGTCAATTCATCTAGTTATGTTCTTATATATTTTATTTTTGAGTTATTTAGAGGTTTGTCAACATCATTCAGAATATTGCTATCTTAAAGTCTAGTTTATGGAATCCTTATAGTAGTTTTGTAGTTTTGTTACTGCAAACTTTGGTCAAAATGACTTAAATTTAGGCTTTTGTGTTGTTTCTATCATCAGCTTCTATTCTCCATCACACAATGAACCAAAAATTATAATAGGAAAATTTAGAACTAACTAACACAATGCAAGAAATAAGGACAACCATAAAAACATGTATATGCTAGTTGGAACAATGTAGAAACAATAGATTGGTGAAACTTATATATCAAGTAAGTCATAACAAGAAACACTGACTTGGAGGAATCATCGTCTAAAAATGAATCAAACCTATCAGAATGTCGACCTAGGCATCGAGCTACCTATGTTATATGGTAGAGGCACAAAAGGGATGATGATCATCAAGTTAGCATGATTAAAACACAAACCAAACATTTGACAAAAGTTTAGACCCTAGAGCTGATCAAAATTACGAAATAGAAATAGAAGATTATTTTAAGTAGTATGATCTTAGTGAGTATTAAAAGTACTAATTATAAAAACTAACATTATATTTCATGCTAGGTTATTTGTTCAGATATTAGAAAGATGATATCTTGATGAATATCAACTATTATCCTAATCATAAGAAGAACTCAAGATTTGTCTATGAGTTAAATATGTATTCATATCTTATTTAGATAAGATTTTAGATAAATGACAAAATCTATTCCAAAGTCTTATGACTATTGAAGAATACATTGCTTAATTTTGAGAATTATATTCTTAGATGTGGTGTCTAAGAGTTGAATCAAGTAATACTATCTCGATTTCAAGTTGGGCTCAGATAATTTATTTAGGTTAAGCTATGCTTGAGAAATGCTATTAGTTAAAAAAAATATATAAAATGGCTTAAGATGTTGAAAGATGTAAATGATCAATTATTCATAAGAGTGAGATCCCTTCAACCACTTCTTACCCTTACACTTGTATTATTATTTTCACCACTTCTATTACTTCAACTCTTTATGTAGTTTGTACCCCTCCACCCATATTACCAAACTATTGAATCCAACTCTTAGGCAAACCATCTACTAGTTTTAGAGTGGAATGTTATCATTGTAATGAGAGGGGGCATGTTGTAGCTTAGTAACCTAAGAGAGCCTTACATATCGACATAGAAGAAGTTGAATAAAGTGTTAAAGTTTAAGAATAGGAGATTATATAAAAAGATGAGGAGACTAAAGAAGAATTATTAGTACTAAGTGAAAGAATTTATTATATTAGAGCACTCATCATTATTATGAGATCTATGACTACATTAGGACTAGCAATTGTATTAGAATTAATGACTAATTCCATAAGATCGTTATAGATAATAGTAGTTGTATCAATGTTATAACTTAAAAAATACTATCAAAAGGATACACTCATAGATCATCCCCACTCATACTTGTATCTTGGATTAATAAAACCTTGATTTTCATATAATAAAAGTATTACATCTTTTTAAAGTTTAGTTAATATTCTAAGAAATTATGGTGTGATGTTATCTAAATATATTTAGGAAGTCATTTTTTAAGAAGATCATGATTATACTATAGAGATGTTACCATAAACAAAAGATCTCAAAGAAACTTTTTAACCCAAATACTTAAAAAATGATAATAAAAAAGAAAGTTTACTCAGTAATATTTTTATTAACCAATATTGAAATGATTATGACAATGGTAAAGTTATTTGGTTTGTGACAATTAGAAAAACACATACTAATATATGCATCCCACCACTCATAGTCCAACATTTTTTACCATGTTACCAATTGAATTTATTGGCTCATTAAAAACTTAAAATTTTCATTAGTTTATAATCTCCAAATGAAAGGATAAACAAAAATAATAAATTTAAACTTAGGCAACTTTATTTGTAGTATAGTAGGGAAACATATTTCAACTTGAGACCATATGTTATCATATGCATTGAATTTGCTTACAATAGTTTTATTAATCATATAATCAGTTTGAGTCCTTTTAAATTTTGTTATAAAAATCATCTTGGGAATCTTACTGATTTCATTCTTTTATCTCATGATTTTTTACTGTTGTGTATACTATATTTTGTTCATCATATTTCATTATTATATAAACATATTATTAAACAAATTAACTTAAATAAAAAATATATAAATAACTAGTAGATAGTCTTTGGAACCCAGTGAATTTATTAATGGTGATTATATGATGACCTATTATATAAACATATTACTAAATAGATTAACTTAAATAAGAAAAATATAAAAATAACTAATAGATACTCTTTGGAACCCAATAAATTTATTAATGGTGATTATATGATGACCCATGTTAGATTTGAGAGATTTTTGTTAAAAAATCTTAGAAAACTGTCTACCTATAATGTAAGACTATTTAGAATTATGAAAAAACTAAGTATTAATATATATATTTTTGGTTTATCCAAATATTATGAAATCAATACTATCTTTAATATTCTTGATCTTATACCTTATAGAGAACCACACACAATACTTAGTAAGCATTTTGAGCATTCACCATCCAGTGTCGAGTGAACCTATCTCATTAATATATTTACTTTCATTTTGTGAGTTAAGAGATCAATTGAAGCAAATCTTAGATGATTAAGCAATTCTCATACATGATCAAGCACAATAGAGATTTTTGGTACGCTGGTAAAGACATTCTACCTTCAATGAAATTTGGATCGTTAAGGAGGAGCTTAATCGCTTAAATCTAGAGATGTTAGAGTAATATCAGACATTTCACCTTAGCTCCACAAAGGTGACCTCTTTGCCACAGAAGAGGTTCTACTTAGAGATATTATTCTTATTCAGACTTAGAGCCATGTCAAGATTAACTTTTTTACTTCTTATTAATCTCTAATATCGCTATTAGATGGGGTCAATTATAACCAATTCTTATTTATCATTATAATGTATTTTAGTTTTAACTTCAATTCATTTAGTTATTTATATTTATATTTTTTTTGGTTATTTGGAGGTTAGTTGATACTTTTTTATATATTTTTAGCTTAAAATTTACTTTAAGCAATCCTTATAGTAGTCCTTAGTTTTGTCAATGCAACATTTAGTGAAAAATAAGTTGAATTTAGGTTTTTAGGCTATGTTTGTCGCCACTGTTGTCACCATGCAACCATGCATCAACACACAAACCAATCATCGAAGCATCATTATGCCAATCACATCATATGCCACCTCGTCGCTCATTGCATCACCACCAAAGATATGCCAATTATTTGGAAACTCATTATTACATTTAACTGATCTCAAATCCTCTAGCATTGTACCCATGATATTGATATTGTTGAGATCAAATTTAAGTGTATGAATTTTTAATATCCCAAAATTTCTCTTTACACTTGTAATTATAAAAAAAATCTTATGAGATAATCATGTCTAAGTTAAATTGGCCTCAGAACACTCCAAATTGTCTTAAGAATGTGTTAAAAAAAAATCTGTCACGAGCACTTTCAAGTTTCTTATATATTAGAAGATCTCAAAGTGCCATTTGGTTGCCAAATTTTCATACTACTTTTAAGTGGCAAACTAAAATTGACTTGAATCAAATTAATTTCACATCTAGAACTTTTTTTATGAACCTAAAAAAGCTTATTCAAACTATTTTTGATGCTACAATTTTTCAAAAATCTTACTATTTTCAAATATATGAAATAAAACTGTCAAATTATAGAAGTTTATGACATTGATCATAAATCTCTCAAATCATTATTTTATAATGACCATATAATGTTAATGTCTTAATTCAATTTTTTTGTGATCACTAATCTCAACCTAAAATACTGATTGATTTTTTTTTTGTAGAAAATTCTCTAAATTTAAGGATGAGGTGAACGTCATTTGAATTCAATTTATCTCAAGAGTCAAGCATTAAGTTGTTTTTAAATTTCTTTAAAATCTCAAATTCATTTAAAATTATCAATTTATCTCTAAAATAATAAATTAGTAAAATATCTTTATATGTCAAATTTGGTTCAAATAAAGAACATTATTCCAAAATCTCCATATCTATTTTAAGGATTTACAAAATTTTGATACACATCTCTAGATACCAATCTCTACAAATGGCTAATATTTCATAAAAAATATTAAATTGTCAATATTTTTTTCAAAGATAAACTATATCTATACTTAACCAAAATTATCTAGCCTTCAACATTTCTTTGAAGTTGCTGAAATATTGCTGCAATAAATTTCAAATATTTGAAAATATTAAAAATATTCAAAATATTTTTAACATGTGTAATTATCAAATGTCCTTATGAGATAAAATATGTCCAAGGTCAGTCAAATTATCAAATTCCTTAATTATTAGAAGACGTCAAAATGCTATTTGATTGTCAAATTATCAAATTATTCCTAAATGACAAAACTAAAATCAAATTGAATTAAATTAGTTTCAAATCTTTTAAAACTTTCTCGGTGGCATTTAATGATTTGTTTAGACTAATTATACACTACAATTTTTCAAAATCTTTATAATTCACAAACTTGCTTATCGAAAAATGCCCCAAAATTACAATAATTAACAAAATTGTTAGTGGATATGTGAAATCGTCACTTTAAACTGCGAATAATATCCACGTAATCTAACACCGTTAACTCTAATGAGAATTTCTTTTATTTTTTTGTACTTCGTACCGTTGCTGTGATGTCAGAAGCAAGGAGGAGTGATTGTTTGTTAACGTGGGTGCATCCACCACCGGTCCTTTACATCTCTTGAGTACACTCCACACGCTTGACGGTGGAAATCACAGAATCTAGCGTCGGCCACACGTGTCAGTCAAGCTCGATCAAGGATCCAGTTGAGCAAGAGAGTGGCAGCCCCCCGAGTCCCGTTCCTGTCGCTGCTCGTACATCCTCAAGTTTGGCTGTTCGTCACTGCTACTCTCTCTCTTTCTCTCTCTCTGAATCTTTGTCAGTACGTGACTTGGCCCTTTCGCTTACCTCTCAGTGTTCCTTCTCTGGTAGCATTATCTTTGGGCAGCTCCACAGATCTGTTGCGGTATGCTGTCGTCTGTTTTATGCGAGATGCCTTTCTGTCTTCTGTTGCATTTTAGCGGAAATTGCGACGAATTGCTGAATTATCATGAATATGAAAAGATTTTGCTACTTTGGGATTTCTGAAGCTTACTTGACACTGTTCTGGAATCCATTTTGCTCCTAGAGCGTCAATCTTCTGCACTGAAATGAAAACTGCTCTAGTTGCTTGAAATTTTTCGTTGTATTATTGGTTGCGTTTATGCTGTTTGAATAGACATTTGTTTGTATGTATTGAACTAGCGATAATGGATTTTCGAGCTTGGTGCCCCTTGGAGGTTAAGGTGAAGGGGGGCATATTTCTCATCGATCATAAGCTAAGTAGTAGGGGACGAGTGGAGCTTGCTTTGGTACCTCGTATCAGTTGGTTAATTAAAGCTGAAATATTTTGCTGACTATTCCAATCTATCATCCATATACTAATACGTATGCCTGCATTATTCATGTTTATTCTAGGAATGAATGATTTTTTTTTTCTTTTCTGGATGTTTTCTTGATTTTGTCATCAAGTTTGATTGTGGAATTAGCTTTACTTGAGATACTGCTTAGGTCTCCTTTGCCTTTCTTTCGAGCGCTTGAAAGTTTTATAGGGTCCACAAAGTTCTCAGTAGCAATTCCCAATGTATTAGTTCCAATTCATGAAACGGACTAGCAAGAAGGCTTTAAATGCATAATTACAACGGCACATACAGTTACTGCTGAATCATATCAGTTGTTTCCACTTTCAATCCCCCTAAGACATTGTCAAGACATCTTAGCTATTGCTGCCTTATCATTCTTATCCCAGTCATATCAACTAACCTCCGTGGGTAGTCATCTCAGTTGCTGCTAAGCTGCCCTTGGGGCATATCTACCTGTCATAATTCAAATGCCCTTTTCTGTTGGCAACCATCCCATTCCTAGCCCCAACGCTTGATTACCAACCTCCTTGCCTGTTGTTGGTCATCGTGCTCCTCCTCCTCCTCCTATTCTTGTTGTCAAAACTTCCTTCCTTTCATTGTTTGTTGCCTTAAGACATTGCTAGTGCAAAGGTTTGTCCATTTCACCATTTTGCCAAGACTTTCCCCATCAATGTAGCTTGGTTGTTCTCCAACCATAAACTAATGGAATGCTTGTGATCCATTTTTTGTTGGTGCTTATTATCAGTCACCTCTCCTAAGATTGGTCCAATAATATAAATGGCAATCCATTCCAAAAAATTGATTAAAAAGGTTTTATTGTTAAATGCTATTAAATAATTTTGTTTAGAAAGGGAATGAAGTAAATTTTTAAATATTTTGTTTTATGAATCCATATATTACAAGTGTGTTTTTGTTTTAGTTGGGACTAAGTTTTGAATGGATGATGTTAAGAAACAAGTAGACAAATACCAAATTTTCCTTATGGAGGCAAGTGCCGCAATATTGATCTTCACTAGGATGACTGCATTTTCATATAAGCCAGATATCTTGTCCATTCGGTAACCATACACCTCACCTTAGTTGATACATTGCTTCGTTAGCTCTTATGTTTTAGCTAACTTTTTTCTTGTCATTACTTACGCTTATAATGACTAGTCTTTTGAAATGACTCTTTAGGAAGTCTTGTAGCATTGTTGTTGAGGGACACCTATGGATTGTTGTTAACAATTTTAATTGCACCCTCCCTAGTTGGTGGCGGATTGGCATTTCAACAACATCTTGATGAATCCTGATATGGGTGATCTTCCTTCTTTTGACCCTCATTGCATTCAGTCAAATAAGTACAATAAAAATCTTATATATTCTAAATTGAACCATATAATGTAATAGTAGTTAGATGTCTGTTTTACTTAGCACAACTCTTAGATTCTTTCCTAATCATTTCTTGGATTATCTGTTATGTGTTACTTAGTATAGGGATCTATTAAAAAAAAGCTTTTGTTCAAATTTAAGAAATTATGGATTGTCATTCCTAGCTTCAAGGAGGTTGTGGTTACAGCATGGTCTCTCCCCTAATCCAAGGACCTTGTATTTAGGTTCTTGAGCAACCTTAGGAAGGTTAAGGATGCCCATCACTCATTGAATGAGAGGTTAGTTCACCGGATGTTTAAAAATTCATTGAAAAAATTAAGAATCTATTTATTATTCTTTATAATATAATATTTGGAAATCTTATGGATGTCCATATCTCAACTTCTCTTTGGCAGTTATAGACATTAGGGTGTGTTGGCTTCATTTATGGGAAAAATGACTATGGTTTCTTATGTCGTAGAATGTGCAGTTAGAAGAGCTATAACATTTTGAGACTAAGCAATGAAATATACTATGATTGGTCCCTATAGTGTTAGAAGTGGGTGAATTGGGCCATGGCACAACATGGGACACTTTGGATATCTAATGAAGGCTAGGGTCAGGAAACTAGAAGTCATTAGGATATTATGCTTCTTGGCCTCTATTTTCACTTTCTTTTCCCAAGGTTTGGGTGCCCTTCAAAGATTTTAATTGACGATGAAGTATTATCATATCTTAGAGGTGCTTATATCAAAGCACTATCTACTTGTGAGATGCATGGTGGACTTCTCTATTATTTGTTCTCATGCTCCCACCTTGCTTGATTTCCTTAATGGTCAAAGTCTTTGTTGGATGATGTTGTTTATTGTTTAGGGTCATTGAGATAGATGAAATTCTTCAAGTTAAGTGTGTTCCAAGAAATAAGTCACTTGGCCTTGTTGGCTTCATCATCAATTCTTAATTTTGTCTCTAAACATCATTGATGTTGATTTCTTGATGGTTATTTCTTTTTCTTTTGCTATTTATAGGTTGCCTTAGTGTGTTAAATGTATGACCGTTGCCTTGATTTCCAAAATGGTCAACACCTCTTTCATTTTTGACTATCATCCGATTTCACTTTATAACTTTCGTTATAAGGTTATTATAAAGATATTAGCTTTAAAGTGCAACCTATCTTGATTAGAATCATTGACGGTTTAGGAATTTTCCTTCCTGGGCGAACAGTGTTCTAATGGATAAGACTATTGAGGGATGCTTTAGTTCCTTCAAAGGGACTCACCATGAATGTCCGTTATCTCCCTTTTTTTTTAATATTGTTATGAATCCAATCTCGTGTGATCTTGAAATGTTCAGTTGGGTTAATAAATTTTGCTACATCAAGATTAGGAGTATACCTATTTGACACTTATCATTTATGATAACTTAATTGTTTTTGGTGGTCTTGAGGAAAAGATGATTTTTGCTATTTGGGTCTTAAGACAATTTGTTGTTAGATCTTTTGCCTTTAGCTCAATAAGAATAAAATTATCTTTTCCATTGAATTTTAAGATAGAAAGTCCTTGGTTATTTGTATGCACTTCTCGATCAGGGCTCTCCATATTACTCAGCTTCCACCTCTTTTAAAGGAAACTTAATGCCAATGAATCTACCCTCCTACTCCATTGTATTTGATACTAAATTTGTGGTTAGAGTAATCAGGCTTCCTCCCTTGCAATTAGGCTCCAATTAGTTTAAATCAACCATCTTAGTCATGATACACTTTTAGTGTTAGGTTTTCTCCATTTCAAAGGGGGTTTCTTTTAGTGTTTGGCTTTCTCCATTCTAAAGGGGGTTCTTAAGGACATTGACAGCATATGCACTTATTTCGTGATGCATGATGATACTTAGTGCAATTGGATTACCATTTCTTGCTATAGTATTTGCATTCCTAAGCACCTTGGTGGTTGGTATGCTTTAGAAACAATAATAATTTACCATGCCCACATTTTATAGACTACTATTGAGATTTTCTTCTCTTATACTGCAGTTGTCGTAATTTTTGGTTACTTTTATGGAAGAAGTGTCGTAATTGTTGGTTACTTTTATGGAATTCAATTTTGGTAGCCCACATTGTTTTGTTTGTCATAGTTTGTAATTATCTTTGCATGGATATTATTGGGGTAATTGCCAAGATCTTTTGTCTTTAGTTTCTTACATGCCATACTTTTTTGCAAACTTATACTTCCATTCCATAAATGTAGAACTCTGGTTAACATTGATATGTGGATAACCATTTAAGGTCAACTTAAGCTTGTTGATGATTTTGTGAAGACTTACACTTCAAAGAATGGATCAAACCAATGAGAGCAACAGCTCAAATCAACCATAAACGATTCTCCCATATAAAATCGAATATGTAGAATGCGACACAAGCAAAATCGAGTAAATATCAAATCCAAACGGCACTTATGTGAAATTAAACAACCTTGGACTAGTATGTAAGATAGAAATGCCCATTTTATAGGGGATACATTGAGGGGAGGAGGAAATTGATTAGAAGTTGTGGGGTGGTTGTAGGGTATTTATAATGATGGGAATGGATTATAGGTGTTATTGTGAGAGTAGGTTATAGGGTGGTGGCTAATGAAGATAAAACACCTTAAAAAAAGCAAATTAGGAGAATTTTAAGCTACATAAGGTTAGAATTAAAGACAAAAGATCTAGAGTGAAAAGAGAAGAATAATTGTTGAAAAGTCACTAGATGATGTGAAATAGCTTGGATAAGGATCTCTCTTTTAGGTTTCATATCTACCCTTTTTGGGGCACTGTTGGAATCACACCAAGTAAATTTTAATTTTAATGGAAGGAATTTATTTACACTTGAAAAGAATTTGGTGGTAAAATATTCAATATGACATAACTATAATGATACTCATAATTCCTATATATAAAATTCATCCATATGAATAGAAGATTTACAAGTGATGTGAGACTAGATGAGATGAATATAAAAACATGAAATAAAGCCCCACACTCTATATAGATTTCTTCTATAAGTCAAGAGCTTCTTTATATGATCTGAGGCTAAAATACCAAAATATAAAATGACCAATTTGTCATGTATAAGGACAAAATGCGAGACCTAATCCAAATTGCTCATATGGGGTAGTCTAAAAGAATATTGTCAATCGGTGAGTTGGTGATTGTAGCTAGGGTGATCTCATAATAATTTCAAAACACATCAACAATGTTCTCAATATAATGAATCTAAAAACAGAAATGAGCAACATGCTTGATGTTTAAGTGTGCACACACATTTGTATCTGTAATTACTATTTTTCATTTTATATATTACGTATCTTTTTGTTTTATTTCTCTATTACATTTCTTTTTTTCTCTTTTTTCTTTTTATTTGGGCCCAAATGTTTTCCATAAGATTGTACCTCATATTTCTAACATATCTTATTTCATCTCATCTTTATATAACATTTCATCACATTATCTCCAGGTCTCTGCCCTTTGGAAGATCATAATTTGTTAACCATATTAATCACATATATCTTTGTACATCGATTTTGCACCAAGTGATAGTGATTACGGAGAAAGTCTTTGATACCAATGTTAATCATGCCTAGCATCATGTATCTGAGTTCATCACATATCATGGAATCATAGAGATAAATTTAAGAAAATATTATTTTCTATTCTTTTTTTTTCAATATGATATTTAATCTTATTATCTTTATCATATATATTATTGTACGCTTTTATTTTTGTCTTCTATTTTATTTTATTACATTATACATCAAACTATACAATTATGCATCATAGATATCATGTCATGTATGAAATAATCATACATACATAATTTAATTGAATTCATCTATTTAGGTTTCTGATTGTCTTTCAACTTCTTGTTCATTTCTTTTTCCTTTTATTTTCCACAAGGGATTTATATTCTCCTTCAAATATTTTATTGTAATTTGTAGTACTATACAAATACCAATAACAAAAATGAACCTTATTTAGGTATTTATCTTATGTACCTTTTCTTTGAATGCTACAATAATTCAACAACTCTTCTTATTTTTCTCAATTTTTATTTTATTGGAAATATGATCACAATTCTTCAAATATTTAGAACTATCCAACAATTTTGTTGGAATATTTTATTAATTACAATTGAAATTAAAGCTCACATCAATTGGAGTTTTCTTTTCCTAATTTGAAGAAACGTTTTTTCTTAATAATAGCTTCTAAAATTCAACTTCTATTCTTTTTTTTAAACAATTCTCATGGTAAACACTACATCCACCTTTTCTTAAGGAAAAGAATGATTGAAATCAAAAATAACATTTACTTACTTGCTCAGTGGCCTTGCTAACACACATAATTTCTTTTCAACAAGCTTGGTCTCCCTTTTGTTAATCAAAACTAAGGTGTCTCGAAAAGAAAATAATGCATTGCTCTTAATGCATGCTAGGAAACTAGGAGAATGAAGGTAGGGATGTTGTAGAAGTTTACCTGTCTCGATTTAATCTTTTCTGTGTTTTGAATTGTGGCAATGATATTGCTCTCAAGAAGCTTTGTTGAAGAACTTATGAAGTTTTGCTTCTTCCTCAACTGATATCCCTTGCCCTAGCTTTGTTTCCCTTGTAGCTCTCTCTAGTGACGGGATTTCCACTCAAATCGCCTTGAATTGGATCCTCCTTCGTGACACCCTTGCACATGGGTCAGGAAGCTTCGGGAAATTATCCAATTTATTAGAAAAAAAATTAATTAAATAAATCAAACTAAATAAAATTTATTTCCTTTTTTTGAATAACTTTGAAATTTAATTAAAATTCAATGAGGGCTTCGAAAATTTTGTAATAAGAACAAAAATTTGTTGCATAATTAGCTCTATCCAAATTTATATTCACCTCTTATTTTAAGTTTTATAAAATTTATTTTGCATAATGATTAAAATTTATACCTGACAACGCTTACAAGTATTGGGACATTACAGAGTTTCTATTTATTTTGTAGGTTCAAGATCAGAGCGTGTGGATGATGGTGTGGTCCCATGGATGTTGGTGTGGAAACGTGCATAGAGGGTGTGGGTGAGTTAGTTTGGTGTGGTTATGGATAGATAGGCATGCACAATGTGCTTCGTGCGAAGATTTATGGATGGGGGTGTGGGAGAGTAAGGAAACGAGCATGCGTGGCTAATGTGAAGACGTGAGGATGGAAGTGTGGGTGGGCTGGGCAGTGTGTGTTGCACGATGTAGGATGGGTGAGTGTAGTGTGTGAGCATGGGTTTCATCCAAAACATTTTCACCATGCAAAGTGTTTTGATTCAAATCATAAGAAAATCACCACCCATTCATTAATGAAGAGTTTTGGAAGTAGGAGATTATAAGAGATATTCTTTAACTAAATTGGTCTTTCTTCTTATATCTTGAGGATTCTCTCACTGATGAAAGAGTTTTTCATATATTGAAGATTTTTTTTGTTCATAAACAAATTCTCTTTTATATCTTTAAGATTTTTCCATTTGTGAATAAGATCTTATATCTTGAAGATCTCATTCATGAACAAGATTTTCTATATATTAAAGATTCTCCCATTCATGGACAAGTCTACATCTCTTCTTGTCATCATATTTTTTGGACACCTTTATTAAAATAACAAAAATAAAAAGATCATAAGAATGCATACAATTAAGATAAAGTAAGGATGAATCATAACTTATGGTTAAAATGGGAAGTCCTAGAAATTTGGAATATATTGTTTTTCAAAAATTTGAGTGTTAGAGTTTTAATTTGATTGAGTCATGTTTGAGATCTCTTGATAAGTTTGTGCTAGTGTTGAGTTTTTATGTTATTGCATTGTACTATTTCATCTCTATTCATTCAAAAGAAACTCTATTTTGTATAGTTAAAATCAAGATAGTCATCTAATAGTTGTGAAGTAGCTTTTTTTAAATCTCTTATTGTCCAAGTGTTCTCTAAAGATGATCAATCTTTCCATTGGATTGGAAACTTGCACAACAAATTAGTATTAGAAGGTATCTCACTAACGATAATCATTTCAATTTCAAAAAATTGTGGCATTGAAGGCTTGGTAAATATTTATTTTATCTAAATAAGAGTCACTACATAATGCCATGTTGTAAATTTCTTTATTTGATAAGTTGTCTTTAATTATTAAAAAAGGGACTAATGAACATGCTAGATGGCAATTCAAGTATATAAGAGTTTGCATCAATTTTTTTAATCATTTTGGAATGCCAATAAGCTCAATTTTTTTTATTTGATGGAATTTTAATACTCTAAAAAATGCAAATCAAAGCATAATCATCTTCATTGATTCCGTAGAAGACATATTTTGAATAATAATTTTAACATAACTCTTCTTTTATATGTTGCCAGATTTCTTTATATTTGTTAAAAAATTCATATGCAAAGGTGAATACAGAATAAAAAAAATTTATGCATAGGAATGCCAAGCAAGTCTATTAATAGGTCTCTTTGGGTTATAACAATTCTCAATTTTAAAAAGAATTTTAGTAGTTTTTAAATAATATTATTATAATTAAACTCAAATATGAATTGATACAAATCTTATGTTAAATTCTTTTTTATAAACATCTAAAAAAGTTTCCTAAGATACATTTTAAGACATTTGATTTTTTATTTATTTGTGGATGAAAAGCTCAAATGAAAATGTTTTGTTTCATAGGGTTTCCAAAGTATTTTTCAAAAGAAAATGATAAATCTAATGTCACAAGTAATTACTTCATCCTATCCCAAAGCTGAATCTCCTCTCCGTCTATATTAAACGATCAACCATTATAAATTTATTATTATTATGTTTCAGAGCTTTTGGTAATCCCAAAATGAAGTTCATATATAGATCTTCCTAAGGTCTAAATGGAATTGGTAAAGATACGAATTTTTTAGTTTTTTTTTGTTTTAGCTTGCTTATAATTGTAATGTTGAGAAAATATCCTTTTCACATCTATTTTGATTGATTATAGTAAAATCTAGATTCAACTAAATTGTTAGTTTTGTTTTTGTTCATGTGTCCAAAAATTATTCTTAAATGTTATTTTATGATTAACAATTCTTTTGGAGATGTTCTTGGAATGCATAGTTTTTTTGTAAAGAAATAATTGTCTATAACAACAAATTTATTGTTAATAGTCAAAGGTTTATCTTTTAATGAACATAAATAATATGAAAAAGTTTTACGAAGTAGATATTCATATTTAATTTTATTAAATCCAAGAACTTGATTAACTAAAAAAAATCTATTAAAGCTATTCTTGATAATGCATCCACAGGTTTATTGTATTTGTCAGGTTTATGTTTTAATGTAAAAAAGAAATCATTTGAGTATTCAATCTATTTAGCATGGTTAAGGTCAACTTTGTTTGAGTGTGTTGATGTTTTTTAAGACATGATGATTGGTATTCAATAAGTTTTATTTTTGAGTGCTCAATAAGTTTTATTTTTGTAAAACTGATTTATTTTTAATCAACTATTTTGTATCAATAAAAAAGTATTTTATTTGGATGAGCTAATTTAAGAATTGTTTTAGTCATGAACTCCATCAAAAGTTGGTATTTCAATCTTAACTTTGTGCTTTAGTTGTAAACTAGGATCTCTAAAATAGATCCTATAATCATGGTTCTTCTAAAAATATATTCTATATATTGGCTACTTCCATCCTTATTATGTATGTCATCATGATGTGGTTGAGTAGGACTTTTAGGATTATATTGCAAGTATAAGACTTGTACTTGAGTTAAAAGTTGAAAATTCATTTTTGTAAATGGTATTCATAATCAAAATAATCACTTGATACCATATTTCAATAAAACATTGAATAATACTAGACAAATATTTTTTACTTATGTTAGTATGTTTTATGCAATCGTTTAACTTTTAAAACATTGGAGACATTATTTGCTCCATGAATATCGATTATCATGTCTTGAAATATATTAACTTCTAAAAAAAGTTGAATTATAGGCATTCTAAATAAATTGAATACTTATAGAATTTCTCATGTTAAAAATATAAACTTGACATGGGCAATAAATTTACAGATACAATATCAAAAATGGTTTTGTTTGTTTCTTCTTTAGTTATACGAATTCTTGAATTTGAGAGAATTAAATATGATTATCTAATTTGTAATTATTATCATATTATTTATACTAATTTAAAGATAAACTTTTAATTATTAATAATGAATTTGATCTTAGTAATGTTTATTTGTTTAGAGAAAAATTTTAAAAACATCTCTTAAAAATTGTTAATAATAGAATTAGATTTGGGGGAATTGTTGATAATATAAATAGAGACAAAATTATAAATTTGATTGAATCTAGATTTTATTGACCTTCTATCAAAAGAGACATAAAATGGATATTTTTTCAATATTACATTACAAGAATAGTAAAATAATAAAAAAATAAAAAAAAATTAGTTCTATCAATGCATTTTAGATTTTAAAAATATAAATGATGATAATATTTTTGTAGTGGTTAATCACTTTTTCAAAATGATGCACTTTATAGCATGCTCTAAGGCCAATGATGCATCCAATATTGTGAATTTTTTTAAGTAGTTAAATAACATGGTTTTTCTTCTCTAAAACTAATGGATGATTACCTTGATTTTAATTATGCAGAACAAAGCTTCTCTTGGCTAGGTGGAGATGACGTATTACAAAGGACATAGAAGCTTGAGAGCCATGTAAATCTATTACAAGGTCTCAAACACCACTTGATCTAATTGAAGCTCTAGCTCTCTTCAAAGTTTGACAAATGAAAAAAACTTTCCAAATTTAAAGGATTTTCTTATTTTAGTTAGGAGCTATGGTTGATCTTTACTTCACCATCATTGCATGCATTCTCATGGTTTTCTTGTTAGTGCTACTTTAATAAAGGCATCTAAAAACATATGAGAACTTTTTCATGAATAGAAGAATTTTCAAGATATGGAAAGATCTTGTTCATAAATAAGATCTTTAAGATATGGGGAGATCCTATTCATAAATAGAAAAATTTTCAAGATATGAGAATGTCTTGTTTATGAATGGAACAATTTCACCAACAACGCATCCTCATTGCCCTGCTTACCCACACCTTTCTTTGCACATCTTTGCACAAACATGTGCACTTCCATTCTCGTATTGTTCCACTAGCCTGCTTTACTTGCTTGTGCCCTTGATCACACATTTTTGCAGCGGCATCTGAGTGCTTGCACCAAGCTCTCCTCTTATCCTAAACTTTTAAAATGAATAGTAACTCATCAATATCGTGAATAGTATTAGACTCGAGCCAGATCAAGATTCCATTTTCAAAATTAGTTGTTTGCAAAAATGTTTTTCAAAATATAGTTAAAAAGTTTCTTGATCATATTTCAAAATATATTTTTTCGATCTAAAAAGAAAAAAATAATATAAGTGGAGCAAAAGACAATTGTCATCCTAAAATAATATTAAAAAATATTTCAACCTTTTAAAAAGTAAAGAGTTATTTTAATCAACTCAAAAGTACTAACACATAATAATAATAAATTAGTGCTTAACCATAACATATTGATTAAACATACTATTTTTGAATAACACATAATAATAATATTTTTCAAAACTATTTTTCTTTAATCAATTTAATATTTAGGAATTGCTTTGTGAGACATAGTCTTAGAATTGATTTTTTTAGCAAAGACAAATAATCGTGAGTAGTGATTAGGAAAAGGGTGTTTGATTGAGAAAAGGGGGAAAACTTGAAATTTAAGCTGGGATTGAGATAGTCTCACCTAAATATGAGAGGAATTTGACCTTGTGCCTTTATATGTTACTTTTTTAGTGATTCCTCTCAAAATGGTCCAAAAATTGCTTGAAAACCTTGTCCAATTACAAGTTTTGTGGTACTAATTTCATCATTTATTAAAAAGTTGACTATAAACTTGTTGATAGTCATTGAACTATCCAATTTGATTGTTTGATGCCTTGTGTTCTAACATATATTTTTCTAGGAAAAATTTTTACTAAGTTGAAAATAAGTGAAATAAAAATATTTTTTTATAAAGGCATTTATGATTCTCTCGTTCCTTCATATCTTTGAGAATTGATCAGTTGGTAATCATTTGGTCAAAATATATGTTAATTTTTTCATTAGTTAGAATAAATTACATCTTCACATCTTTAAGTATTATATGATCATGAAATGGTGACATAGATCAACATATTTGGTCTATGAGTGTTGGATAGTATTCTTTTTGGAAATATTGTGCTCATGTTGTCACACTGGAATTTTATATGGTTTAGCTTAATGCCAAATTTATTCAGTTTTGCTTAAACCATTTTGTTTCAATGTCACAACTTTAAGGGACAATGTACTTTGACTCCACTATGGATAAAACTACCAAATTTTGCTTTCTAATGGACTGAAAAACATGTACATTTTCTAGGAATCGAATGTGCTTTTTAGATTGATCTTCGCTCGGCAAAATCGACATTAGAGTATGCAAATAGATATCATGCCATGTTTTCTAAGGATACCACAATTATGAATTAGTTGTGTGTATTAGGCATTGTAAAATGTGTTTTATATGTCTATAGTGAGACTCTCTTGGATTAGCTTGAAACAAGGTGCACATACCAATGTTGAACATTATATATAGTTAACTCATTGTGAGATACAATAGTGAGACAATGATTCCTTATTACATCTTGTAATTAGCTGGCTTTCTTCCCATTCTTGTCCAACTTAGTTGTGGTTCATGTGTGAGCATTCTTTTGCTTTAATCCATTGTAGTGAAATCAATTTGAGGGTTTACTATATACTTGATTTGCAATATGGAAACACAATTCTCACATTGCTTTATTTGCAATGTAAGGAGGTATGTCAATTCACCCATTTTGCTCATTTCCGGCTCTTTGGTCAAGTTCATCTTGAACTTCTATATAAATCCACATTTATTAATCGAAATATAAGATCATTAGCATAAATTTGGACAATGAAGTTATCTTTACCCAAAAGCTTAATGCAAAGGGTAATGTTGTCTCTGATATTTTTATAATCATTTTTTAACTAAGAAAGAACATGATCTTTTATACCAACCTTTAAGAGATTGCTTTGATCCACATAATTCATTTCTTAGCTTGTACATAAGGTCATGTTTCTTAAGATCCTTAAAACTTAATGGTATATGTCCTCGTTAATATGCTCATTTAAAAAGGTTTTCGAGTTTGACGTGGCTAGAAACATTTAAAGCATGAGTGTGTAGGGAGAAGTTGAATGGGTTCAAACCTGGCTACTATTATGAAGGCTTATTCAAATTCAATTTCTTCTACTTGATTGTAGACTTTGGCAGTTAGCCTAGCCGTATTACTAACTATTGCATATTTTCATTAATTTATTCTTAAAAATCTATTTTATTCTTTCAATTAAGTGATCATTAGGTTGTGAAACTAGTCTCCATACTTCATTTCCTTCAAATTGCTCTAATGCCTTTTTGATGGCTCGAATCCATGACTTCATTACTAAATCCATCATTTATATTTTTGTGTTCGAGATTTAAAATAAGTTCAACTGGTTTATTTGGCTGATTGGTGTGTTTTCACTCCTTTGGATAGATTGCCTGCAATCAATTCTTTAGAATGATCTTTGGCAAACTTCTATTGTTTAGGAAGTGACATTTTAGATTTTTTTTAATTCCAAATATCCAATTGATCTTTCTTCACTCAATTCCTTCTCTTCTAATGTAATTCTTTAGATCGTTTTGTGTTGTCTTCTTGAGTCACATGTGGATGCTTATTGCATGGAGGCCCATCGAAGACTATATGAATTGACTGTTTGATTAACATGGTTAAAACAAGAGGAAATGAGGATAAATCTTATTAATTTTGAATGCTAAATATAAATTAAGGGCTTCTCCTCTTATAGAATTATAAAAATTGAAAAACTAATTATAACAAAAAAAACTCTTTAAAAGTGTTCCTAATAAAAAATTTCCTTTCAATTGCAAATAAAGAAAAAAAAAACAGTTAATGCAAATCCCCAAGAATCAAGAAATAGATATGACAAATTTTTAATACTCCCTCGCAAGTTGGCATACAAAATATTTTTCATTGCAAGTTTGGAAATCAAATTTTTAGATTGTTTCTTGTGCAAACTATTAGAGTGTCAACAACTTGGTTGATAGTACGAATATATGGTATATGAACGATTACATTACTTTGATGAAGTTTTTGTCAAATTCCATGTTTTTTGCCACATAATGAAGAATCGGGTTGTGAGCAATGGTAATAGTTGATTTGTTGTTGTAGTAGACTTTGATTGGTCATGGTGTGGGAATATTCAATTCTTCATGATGCCTCTTCGACCGTAGATCTTTGTATATTCCATGTGTAACTAATTGGAGCTTAGATTGTATGCTAATTATTGTCCCCGTATTCTATTTCTTACTTCTTCAAGTTACCAAATGTCCATCAACAGAAGTACAATAGCATGTTACTGATCTTCTAGCCTATAACATTTCCTGCCTAATATGCAATCTACATTTGTATAAGCCTCTATCTATAAGCACCCGTGATTCCTAAATAATAGTCATTTACTAGTTTCCTTTAGGAATCAAAGAATCTAATGGAAAACTTCAAAGAGTTCTAATCTCGGAGAATGCATGAATTAGCATACCAAACATAGATGAAGGTAATGTCGCAATGGGTGTGTAGCAATTATATTATCCTTTCCATGAGTGTCTTGTGTTGTTCTTTATCCACCAGATCCTGATGCAAAGTATAACCTGAATGGAGTTGATCATGGTTATTGGGTTGAAAGTATCTGGATAGTCTATCCTGAATGTCTGAGTAAACCAATTTACTATAAGTCATACCTTACATCTTTCAACACTCCTATTAGCCACGTGCTTTATGATGAAGACCCATTAGCAACCAAGAATAGTTTTGTCTTTTGGCAAATTACCTATTTCTTAGTTTCCCTTTTTTCAAGAGAACCCAACTCCCCTTTTACAACTAACTTCCAATTTAGGTTACTAAGTACTTCCCCAATCATTCTTGGCATAGATAAATTTGAAATTTTCATAAGAAGGTTTAGTTTTAGAGAGATTTTTGATAAAACAAGTGTTTTGTAATAAGGTATTATGTACGACATTGAAATCTCTTCCTAATGGCGATTAGGAGATCTAAATGAATAAAATTCAAAGGTTTTGAATTAGAAAATACGATCTAGTTTTGGATTTTTCTTGAGTCTCTTGAACACCATTTTTTGGATAATGTGATCGATTAGTAGATGAAGTAGATAGAACAATGGCATTCCTATGAGGTCTTTTCCTAGTATGAACTGAAGGCTTAGAATTTTTTTGATTTTGTTTCATTATTTCTCCCCTTGAATTAGATAAAATAATGTTCATTATCTATTGACTGTGATTCTCTTCATTTTTATTGTTTGGAAAATTAATTTCTTGTTTTTTACATCAAATTAAATTGGTGACAAAATTACTTTTAGTAATGGGTCCAAAATATGTCAAAAATCATCTTCACTTGTGTCATTATCCTAAAGATATTTTTTGCTGAAAAAAGGTGTTTCTTTTTAATAAAAGGCTTATCCATATTGATAAATTTTTTGTAATAAGTTTGAAACACTTATACCCTTTTTATAAATGGGCATATCTAATGAAAATACCTTTTTCAGATTTAGGATCTTACTTTGGTTGAAATAAATAAGGAATATGAATAGAACATATGTATCCAAAAACCTTAAAAGGAATACTTAAAGGTTTTGTATAGTTTGAAACTCAAGAAGGCATTCAATTTATTAGATTAGATGCCATTAAACCCAATTCTCTTAAATATTTTAGCACACATATTAAAAATATCCGTCTTAACTACTTCAAGTAAATATCTATTTTTTTTAGTTATCTTATTTTGTTGAATAGTTTTATGATTTGTAGATTAATGAACAATGCATTTAGCTTTTAAAAAAATCTCCCTGAAATTCAGTAAAACAGGAGGTTTCATAATCATATATGAGAAAGCAGATTTTTGTTTTAAATTGAATTTTGATGATATTGTGAAGATCTTTAAAAAGTTTTTCAGTTTTAGATTTCCTGTTAGAATAGTTATTTTTGAAGGTCCTCAAATATTACTATTGATTGAAAAAAGGGTTTTGAAGGACAATAGGTTTTTGAAACAAACTTTATTTGATAACTTTTTGACAAATGACAAACTTCATAATGAAGTAAAGAACATTCCAAATCTTCAAATATAGAAGAAAGTAAATATTTCAAAAAAGAAAAATTAAGATGACATAACCTTAGGTGCCTTCACATTTTTTGTTTTGAAACAAATTTTAATCTTACACTACTATAAGTTTGCTTTTTTTATTATTGAAAGAGTTCAAATTAATAAAGTTCATCTATTGTTTTAGCATTCCTATTTGTCATCTTGAGTTTTGATGCTGAAAAGCACAATGACAATAAAAACGAGATACAACAATCGTTAAAATCTTTGGAGAGATTGTAGACAAACAAAGATTACTTGTACGTTTAGATACATGAAGCTTAAAAAAGTTTAATAACTCCTTTTCCAATAATTGAAGAGAAACTTCTATTAGCGACTAGAACTTCTTCCTGAGTAGAATAGGAATTATATGATTGGAATAAATGAGATATAGCTCATCATATGATTAGAAGCTCTCAAATCAATGATCTAGTGAGTGGAATTAATCATTGTAAATAGAGCTAAAGAATTTCTACTTATATGGTCAATAGTATAATTAAAAGCACTTTTGGGTTAGACCTTAGAAGCTTTATCAATTTGTTTTACCTTTTGTGCTTCAACTTCTAATCAATTGACTTTCCATGAATTTACTAGCAAGTTTTCTCTAGTGTGGCATGGTTTATTACAAAGTTCACACCACACTAGAGGCTTTTCAGTGATCTTCTACCAACTTGGACCATTTTGCCACTAGAATGAACTTTGATAGTAAATAATGTTGAGCCTTTTATTGTGTTATCTGTGCCACCTTTTTCTTGAGCATGATACCTCTTCAGCTCCCTTTATGGCACACTTTTGAAAAACTTTATCGATCGAAGGTAATGGATTCCTTTTAATGATTCTTCCTCTAATATCATCAAACTCCACATTGAAGTTGGTAAGAAATTTAAAAATTCGATTAGCATAAATAATTGCTTGGTATTGAGTAGACATCCTTAGGACACTTCTACTCTTGATCATTAAAGAGATTCAATTCTTACCACATACACTTTAAAGAATTGAATTATGCAGTAACTGAATCATTACCTTGATGAATATCTCTTAGCTTCAAGTTGAGTTTATATACTTGAGATTGATTGCCCAAATTAGAATGCATTTTGGGTGACATTATCTCAAAGGTTTTTAGCAGTAGTAAAACATATTATTCACACTAATATCCTTTGTAATCAAAGTCACAAGACATGTCATGTCCTTGAGAATTTTTGTCATTTTGGTTAGCGTGCGACTGATCCATGTTGCCTAGCTCTTGAACATCTTTAGCTAGGTAGCTAATTTTTTCCACTTCTTTTGATGTATAGTTGTACAAATTGAGGCTAGTGTAAGGCATTATAACTATTAAGATGAATAATAGAAATTTGTAGTGGATGTGATTTGATGCAACGAGAGGTGATAGGAATGGTTAGAGTTTGTTAAGTAGGGGTGGAGTGGCTGAAGCTTCCTTTCCATTTCTTAGAGCATTGCATTTGCAACCAAAGAAGTGAGATATGTTGGGTTTCCTTCCACACCATAATTTGTTAAGGGTAAACCGAAATTTTGAGTGCATCATGTCTATCGAGAATATAACATGTATTTTTTAGTAAAACATACCCAATAACCAGTCTTGGCCATATCCATCACTAACTTATTCTTTCTTTTAACTATCTCAATTTGTTGTAGTGTGTGAGTTGAAGAAATTTGATACCCAATCCATTGATTTGAGAAAAATGAATCAAAAACTCGTTTTTAAATTCATGCTTGGGATCACTTAAAACACTCATTTTCTTGTTAGAGTTAGTTCAGGTTGTTGTCATGATCTTCTGTTGTTATTTTTCTTAATGTTTTTTGTTTCTTTCTAGATGGGGACATTTTGGTTGGATATTTTTCAGCTTCTTGCATTCATTATAAATGATCTACTTATTTTTTTCCTTTGTTCTTAGACTTCTTACCTAGTTTTCCTATTTGATGCTTAAAAGGCCTATTTAAATTTCTAGGAATTAGAACTAACTCATCTTCCTCGCAAGAAGTTTCCTCCTTGTCAGAGGACCTTGCTGTCCTAAAGAACTCCATGATGTTTTACTTTTCTACATTTTTCTCCTCTTTGGTTCTCTTAGCATCACCACTTTTATGGTAAGGTGATCACCAAGAAGCTGGTCCAATGGTAGCATGGTGATGTCCTTGGTAGCTTTGGTTGTAGTCACCAAGGGAGACATCTGATAAAAAGGGATCATACTCGTTAAGCAAAAGTTTAAGGTTTTTTCTCACTATATTTGCATGTGTAAAAGCTCAATCAATGTTCATCAGACTATTATTAATATTATCGAACATTGTGAACATTGACTTGATACTCTCTCTTGGAGTTACCCTAAACAATTCAAAATCATGCATAAACATATTTATTTTTCTTTCTTTCATTCTTGATGTCCCTTCATAAGCCACCTCAGGTTTGTTCCATATTTTGTGTAAAATGCTAAATTGAATTACCTTGTTGCACTTAGTTGTGTAAAGCCAATAATGGAATATGCTTTATGCATATGAGTCGAGTTGTGTATAGCGCTTCTTCTCAAAAGTCGTCTTAGCTAGAGATTTTTGCATGTATAGATTTGTTATTTTCTTTGTAAGAAATTTATTTGGTCTCTTGGCAATTTTCAAGGACTCTAAAGTCGATGAATTCTTCGTTGATTCTTATTCTACATTTTCAATAAATGTAAAATTCAGCCTCAAAGAGGGGTGGATAGTGGAAAGGAACCCTTAGTGGCATAGATTCATCAACTATTGCAAGTGCCATGGACATATCTAAGATTAAGGACATGCGCTTCTTGCAAGAATTTTGCTATGATACCAATTGTTGAAATATCCACACAAAAGAGAAAGGATTAAATTGTGATTTTTGACAACTTTGTATTATTTTTTAACCCCATTCAAATAATGTAATTTAATGTAGTGAAAAAGATGGGAGTAATGAGATAATTTTAGGTGATTTTTTTAAATTGTCTACTCCATTGGCATTCATGTAAAATTGGGCTTTCCTCGTTAGTTTCTCTTTGCAAAAGCAGTTGAATGAAACCTTCATAATACTTGGCACAAAATAGATAGATGTAAATGAACCCAATAGGGATGTCCAGAAATGAAGATTTTAATAATGCCCTAAAAAGGTAAAAATAAAATGATTTCCTGTGGTTACTATCATTGAATCACAATAGGCAACATATATTTTCGGAATTGAATCACACTTTTGTGATGTTTGTAGCAAACTCAAATTTTCATAGAGGATGACGAATTGGATGTTAATTTTCAAACCTCTAAGTTCATTTTCCCGTTGATCTTCATTTAGACCCTTATTTATAGCCAAAGGATGATTATGGATTATCTAAATGATCATCATAATGTTTTAATTTTCTCGATAATAAAGTTGTAGTCATTTCTTTTGAAAATTAGTTTACTTCATGCTTTTCGTGTATATTTTGATCCATCCAACCATGAAAGCATATCCCCTAATCAGTTGTTATTTGGCAAAAAATATTGCCTATCACCACAATTTGGTAAACTTATTAGATCATCTAATGCACCTTAGTTTAGGAAACCATGAATTGTTTCTCGTCTTCATGATCCACTCAGTCTTTGGCTAAGCAGAGCTTGAGAAATTTTGTCTATTTTAATAGCCTGATGGATTCATCAAACTGTTAGATGAGCAAGCTCATCTTATACTCAAACGTATCTTGCTTGTTGTATGGTACGATGATATAATTGAATCATTTGACACACCAATTTGATTCCTATGTAATGTGCACATAAAATCCATGCAAGCTTAGCTTAATTGGATAACATTCCCATTTGAAGAATAATTATCAGATTGCTTGAAATGCTTATCAGACTATTTAATTTGTTTTTGATCTTCTTATATTTTATACCTTACAATCTACTTTTGTTTCGGATATGTTGAGAAAATTATGGAAGTTTAAGTAATAACACATAAAATAATTTGTTTTTGATCTTCTTATATTTTATATCTTAAAATCTACGTTTTTTTCGGATATGTTGAGAAAATTATGGAAGTTTAAGTAATAACACATAAAATAATTTTAAAGTAATGATGATCACTTAAAAAAAATTCAAGTAATTTTGAAAATAATCATTTGTTAGTAATTTAAAATATATTTAATCTTTGAAAAATTGTCTTATCCTCATTTGATGTCTCAAGTTATTATTTAAAGCAGTGATCTACATTCTATTATTAAAGTAAACCTTGACTTGTGAATATATGTTTCTCATCTTGGTGAATAACTTGTCCTTTAAGCTAGTGTAATAAGGTCTTTTTCACCATTTTTCATATCCTATTTTGATCATATATATAACATGAAAATGCAATCAAGATAGGTATAAGTGAATGACATTCTTATGATTATTATTATCAAACATGCTAAGTGGATTCATGGGGTCTAATATGCTTTTTTTTTTAAACAAAGTCTAAGATCATCTTAGTAGTGACCTCTCAAAGTTTCTTCTTCATTAAGTGTAATGATTTGTAGATGCTTAATCCTGATTTAGCTAGTGCACTTAAATCTTTAATTTGGTTCATTTGATTGAGCATCTTGACTTGTTTCTATTATATGCTCAACAATAGAGAGCTTATTTGTAGATTTTTCATCTTGGAGTGATAACCTTATTTTTTTTGTAGGCTCAACTTTCTTGTTATGAATTAACACAATGACTTCTTTTAAAGAGAGCACAAAAATGATTTGCAACAAATAGTGGAACTAATCAATGGATGAGGTTCTCCAATGAGTTAGAAAGAGTAGATATACATGTGGCCATTTGTTAATCATATTATGAGGATGATACACTTGAAATGAAGCCTTATCATGTGTTTGCCCAACTATCATCCTCTATTGCTCAAGTTAGTGATTGTCAGTTGTAAAAGCTTTGTCAAATGGGCTATCAGAGTGGAAGAGGAGGATCTAAGGGATAGCAAAGAGGGAGCTTATGGATCCCTTTCTTTTAGATATGAGCTAGCTTCATGACTAGGACGTCCATATCGTTGGGCATTTTGGGTGACTATTGTGGCATATTATTACCAACAAATAAAGCAGGAAAATGGGTGCTGAACATTACTAAATTTTGTATGGAATGATCTATTGACCTCATAATTATGAGTTAGGGCTCATTGGAAGTTGAGGATACAAGTTCCATCTTGTTGTAGGTACTAGATACAAGTTTGATCTTATAGGATGTCTTAGATGCAAAAGGTGGACCTTGTTGGGTGTTGTTGATAAAGTTAGATGTAGTTAATGGTTGTAGCTATGACTGGACTCCATTGAAGGTCATAGATATGAGTTTGACCTTGTGGACATTGTGAACTGACTTGAACTATCAGAGGATGATTTGACTCCATCAAACCATTCTTGTCATTTAGTTTGATGGAACTAACTTTGCCTCACTATCTTGAAGGCATATGTATTAGAGAAATGGTTATGTTTCTAGATCCATCTCACATGTAGCACTAGAATAACCCCCTTAAATTTGCATTATCTGTGGAGATATGATTTCTATTTAGTTTATGGTTAAACTTTAGCAGATATAAGAGATACTGCTTTAGTGACAATGTTTCTTTTGACAGATTTTGTCATCATTCTTTATTTAGCTCTTGTATAATATCAACTTAAATTGTTTGGGCAATGTGAACATGTATCACTTTTTTTGGGGTTGAATATTTTTTAATGACATGCACTAATCTTACTTATTGAGTTGCATTATTTTTATCTTTAGATGCTGAAAGGGGTTTGCAATTGTTATGGATAACCATCATGTTCTGGTGGTACACTTTGGTGGTCTATACAACTATTAGCTCAACTTCTTATTATATTTCACAAACATTTCGATGGGCTTGCATACGAAGCAACATCATATTGTGCTACTTCGTTCAGTGTTACTAGTTTACTTCGCCGCAAGGGTATGCTGTGCAATCAATTCTGATGGTAAGCAATTTATTTATGCTTTCACAGTGAAAAACATTTTCCTTTTCTTTTTCTTTTAATGGTGCAACATTAACATAAGGGTGTGAATCCACCTTCATTAAATGAAATTTGAGTAGTATATATGTATGTATTATATGTTTTTACACATTTAATTTTTGATTCTTTAAATTTATGATAACTTTGATAACAATTTATCAATGTTGCTTTAATCTCTAAGAGCATGATCTATTTTGATAACAATTTATGAAGGTTCACATATGGATCTAACACAATAGCTGAATGTGCAACATACATATCCTTTTGTCAATGTTATATATTTTCTTTGAAAAAAACTACTGGAATTTTTGAAGACATTGTTTTATTGTGGTTAAAAATTTTACTATCATTTCCATTCTATAAATTGAACAAGTACTTTATATTGGGTTATTGATAAGATTTATCTTATTGCTTTGATACATGATGTAATTTGAATTTTCTCTTCGCAGAACTACTCAGTTTTTTCGTAAAACATTTCAGGTTCTAGACGTTAAAAGACTGCACACATAAATTATGGAATAGAAGAATCTTCTCCATCTAAAGGGTCCTTCAAGTTTGGGGTCCACATAAATCATGTTAAAATCTTGTTGCATAAATGTTCATTTGGTATCTAAGCTTCCATTCTCTTTTCAAAATCCTGTTGTATCTTAACCTCTCAAGATTTTGATACGAGACCTCAATCCTCATAAATCATCATGTTAAAATCTTGTTGCATAAATGTTCATTTGGTATCTAAGCTTCCATTCTCTTTTCAAAATCCTGCTGTATCTTAACCTCTCAAGATTTTGATATGAGACCTCAAATATATTGCATCACTTTTGCTATAATGAAGGAGCTCCTCTTATCTTTGAGCAAAGAGATTGTTGGTCTATAGCCTGATTCTATTACAGCCCTTTGGAAGCCTTGATTTCTAACTAGCTCTTGAGCTTCCTTGATAGCCAATAGTATTGCCTATACAGCCAAAATTTATTTTATGTTTTGGCCAAAATATCTTGTAAACACGCCTCTAGAATCACAAAATATCTCCCTCATCATGACCAGACCAGAGGGCCACCAAATTGTTGCATCTATATTAATTTTAAACCATCCCTTCTTGCATTTTCTACTCCCATGCATATGGCTATTTTTCATAAATTACCATTACAACAACTATTCTTAATACAAGGGACAAAGGTTCCAAGCTATTGGAGCCCATATTTTGATATGATCCACCCCATCAACAGGTCTTTTGAATCTTATCTCCTAACTGCTTGTTTCTCCATGTCCATAACATTTAGATTGTTTAGTATTTATTAAACCTGTGTTGCTTACTTGTACTTTGAACTGATCCTGGTCCTCAAGCTCAAAGAATAACCTCCACCTAGGAGATGCAAAACTATTACCAACAGAGCTTATGCAATCTTGAGGCAATGGATTAGGGATTTCTCCTCTATCCTACATAATTGGAACAAGTGGTCCTTCTTAGCGCTCCATTTAGCTATTTGAGCATTTGTAAGAAACTTCAATGCACAACAATATAGTTAAATGTTTTGAATATTCTTGGGACTTTAGTTTTCCTAATTTCTTCCCATACCCAAACGTTAGATTTTTGAATAGTTTTAGACAACAATCTTTACATGTATGCTATTGACATACTTGCATCCTTCTCACTCTTCTAGTTGTTTTCTTCTTGGGAGTTATTACTCATAGGAACTTGTTTCATGAGAATCTGATTATAAATATCTCTAACAAGATGCCTATCCAACAAGTTCTGCCACTGAACTTGTCCTGAAACAAATCTAGTCTCCAACTTCTCAGCATGCAGGACTGGAAGTTAACATATCACTTTATCTCAAAAATGCCTGTCAATATTCAACCTGTTATCCATTGGAAACCTCACTTTAGTCCTTTTATCAACTATTTACATACTATTTTCTAGAACTTTTGGAATTTATTACAAATGGTGGGCCAAATCTTTGAATACAAAGCCTTATTGAGGCTTAACCCTTTGTTCTTATGTGTCTCGTAGACCTTTAGCTCACCAACTCCTATTATCAATTTCTCAAGAAATTTTCATGAGAAATGCCTCTTTAAGCATATTGAAACTTCTAAAACCTAAACCTCCATTTTTTTTGGGTTGCACATGGTTTTCCAATTAACCAATCTGGCTTTTGTTTCCCATTGTTAACACCCCAAATAAGTTTCTACATGCTTTCAAATGGTTTTAGCACCCTTAAAAGTAAGACAAAGGCTGCATGCCATATGAAGATAGAATCAAGACATACTTCAATAGACAAGCCTTGTTAGCTAATGATGAAGTTGAAGTTTTTTCCTTGCTTGCCTCAATTTGCTCTCTTATGCAAGATTTTCTATGTCAAAATAATGTTGGCTAGAATGCTTTGGCTATTATGAGACTCTTTTGATTAGGAGCCATTACTCTAATAATAATCTTTTTTCATGTTGTTGTGATGACCTTTGGGATCATTTTGAAAGTGACATTGCATTAAGAGATTGGTTTGAATTGGGTCACAAGTTATGGGGCCTCTACTTTAGGACTTTGGACTAAGAGCTATTTGGGGGAACTCTTTTCTTGAAGAACTGCTTTACTTAGTTCATCATTGAATTCACAATGACTTATCTTGTAAGTAATCCATTGGCATTTGTGCTTTTCATGCTATTATTGGCATAACCCCCAAATGCCTTCTGCTTCATTACTTGCCTAGGTTTGTTATCAACTCAGGTGGAAGACTCTAAAATCCGTGAGTTTTAACAAGATCTACTTTGATCTTTCTTTTGTTGCTATAAAGATTTTGAAAATATTATTGCACTTGCTTTTAAGTCATACAATTCCATTGGCATAAGGTCCGTCAATCTTCTTTATTATTCTGTTAATAATGGATCAGTGGAAGTATTTGGTATTCTTATGCCAAAATGCAAACAACGTTTTTGAGATTTGAAATTATTAGATGAGAGCTAAATGTCTATACAAGATGGGAGGTGAATCATAAAAATTGCAATATCATGAGTAACAATATAAAACAACAAAATTGTTTTTGAAATTCTTAGTTGTTATTGCAAATCTTATTTTAAAACTCTTATTTATCTTTAAAACCTCTATGTGATGATTGTACTAAAATATATGTATAAGATATTTTTCAGGTGATTCAATCTAAACCTAGATTTATTTTCACCTTTTGATCCAATAATTATGCTTAATCCAATAATTATACGTTAAATGAAAATGTATTGCATGAAATTCTCAAGTTTATGGGACCTTATAAGATGTATGAAATTTTTGTAATTAGTGTATCGTATTCTTAACATATATACTTGCTATGTTGAACTAAACATGCTATATGATAATAGATAACATATTGTATATTATATGTAAGTTTACATAGTTTCGAGATTTTATATTCTAATTATTTTGGTTGTATTTTATAAATGCAAATATATATTTTTAATCTTTAATAAAACATATTTATCAGTGTAAAATAACAGGTCAATACATGTTTTACGTAAACCTAAAAATGATGAACTATATGGGAAATATATTTAAGAAGGTTTTTAGCTCATATATTCAAAATTTCACCTTTAGTTATAATGTCTCAAGAATATTATTATAGATTTTACATTTAAAAACAAAATAAAGACGACTCTAAAAAGTAATTTTTCTAAGTATGTTTAAGCTTTTTATTTGACGTCCGTTATATTCTCACTAAACATCGCCATTGAAACCTTTGAGTCAAATCAACCTCTTTAATTGGTCTATCTAAATATTCTTGAGATATATGATCTAAAATATTTTAATAAAAATCATTAGTATAATAAGAGAATTATTTTATTAAAATTAAACTAATCACACATATATCAAAGTTTCAACAAAAACTATAGAAGCTTTTTATAAGAAAGGATTGCTTCCAACTCCTTGATGAGAGGTTCCTTTAGTTGATCCTATTAGGGATTTCCCTTGTCTGTGAATGCTTCCCTAAATTCCTCTGATTTTTTTTTAATAGAGGTTTTTCTTTGTTTGATGTTTTCAAGCTCACCTTGTTTTAAACTTCCAATCTTCACCATATTGCATAAAAGGTAAAGGTGATAAATGGTCTTGACTTAATTATACATTTCTATGATCAAAGGTGTTAAATATGCTTTGTGTTTTGCATTATATATGTAATAAATTCTTTAAGAATTCAATAAAATCAAATAGTTGAAATCAATCAAGGAACCTGTAATATATGCAGTACTTACTAGCTTGACTTGCTTGTGAACAGCTTGTGCTTTATTGAATAGCTTGATAGCGAGATGCTGAAAATATACTAGTGCTTTAACAGTCATGAACTTGAGCATGTCTCTTTTCAGCTTTCGCTTAGTTATCACATGAGGCAAACAAGAGCTGATGTAGTCTTTTGGCCATCTTCACGCCCTCCTGCTAACCACTCTTCTGTTTTAACTCTTAAATTTATTATAGGTGCAGCACTTCTAAATTTTAGGGCGGCGATTGTTGGCTCTGATGGCATCTTTCTCCAATGGAACCAAGAGGATTCAGATCCTTGTAAGTGGAGAGGAGTAATGTGCGATCCTCATACAAAGAGAGTAACTCAGTTGTAAGTATATTCAGGACATTCTTGGTTGCTTCTAAATTGTTCTTTTCTTTCGCTCATATGTATATTTGGGACTAATGAAATTTCTGATTGAGAAAAATGGGTGGCTATAACTGTTAGAAGCATGAAAGCATTTCTCTATGCCCAACGCTTGTTTGAAAATTAGTGAAATGTAGTGTCAAATATGAGATTTGGTTGGTAATGTTGAATTTGAAGTATATGAAGAATGGGGTTGATGAAGTAATGTTCTAGAACCTTGGGATGTGGGAGCACTTCCTGTTACCTTTACAGTAACCATTACAATGTTTTGTTTAACATTTTTTTAAAATCCCGCCTGTGTATGTTGATCAGGCTCTCATGATCCAGGTTAATGTTTTCTTGTGGAATTACATGATGAATTTGTCTTTTATTGTTTGTCTAAGAACTTATTGGTTGTTTACTATGTATTCCTGGTATTGAAGCTTGCTGTACTGTTGCTCCAGAAAACTTTATTATAAGTACATAGTTTTAAAGTGGACAGCAGATGGTTGTTATAGTAAGCGTTTCCTTTGTCAAGTTTTTGGTGAATATCTCTTGCATCATTTGATTAGCTCTTTAATTCTAATTGGGGATAGTATTAACCTGCTAAGCTAACTGACCCCTCTACGTCTGTATTTTCTATTATCTGATTTTTCTCTGATTTTTATAACATTATTTATCTAGTTGCATATAGCATGTATTTTGTTTTTTTTTAAAATTATTAATGGCATCTAGATTATTTTTTCCTTTAGGAATCTATCCTATCACAGATTGATTGGATATATATCACCAGAAATTGGAAAGTTAAATCATTTAAAGCTATTGTAAGTTGCCTTTTTTTGATATTGTTACTGATTTCACGTGTATTTTCTAAGAGTGTCCTGACTAATTTTGATTTTTTTTTTAATAATAGAGCTCTTCATGGAAATAGTTTATATGGAATAATTCCTCCAGAACTGGGAAATTGTACAGAGTTGCAGATTTTGTAAGCCCTATATCTTTTTATTCATAAGAAATACAGATTTTGATGCAAGGTAGGATTACTATTTGACATGTTCTTTTTCTTATTTCTTGGATGAAGGAACTGGATTTATGGTAGGGTGTGAATTTCTCTTATATTTTAAGTTGTCTAGCCCTTTTAATATTGTGGTCTGTCCTAATAAATTTTGTGTTGCCAAAAGCTCATTCTAGTTGTCATAAGGATTCTATCCTTGTTGTTTTTGATAATCATGCTATAATTATTAGTGGTAAAAGCCTTTAGAAGCTATGTACTTGCTCTTTGTTAGGTTTCACTGTGTTTTTTGTTGTAGCCCCCAGTTGAGAGGTTTAATATCTGCAGTTTCTGTTGATAAAATGTTACTTGTATTTATCATTATTCATATTGTTAATTTTGTTCCATCACCATCATTGATGTGGGTAAGGATTTGTTATCAACATTGTAGGGACAGTTTTGGCATAAACTTGCCTTCTGAATTCTTTTACATTTTTTATCAAGACTTTTCCTAATGATAACCCTTCATATATTCATTCGATGGAATTATTATCATTTACTTGTATTTGTCTCATAATATTTCCTTTTTTAATTTAGAATGATCATGAATAATCTGCAGATACTTGCAAGGGAACTATTTAAGTGGCATTATTCCCACAGGATTGGGTTGCCTTTTCGAACTTGAGGATCTGTGAGTTCTGAAATTGTTTCTACTTGTGTGCTATTTCTTACTACATTTTTTTACATTTGTATCTGTGAAGGGCAGCAATATGTGATTGTTGTTTCAATCTCCTTTTTCCTGTTTACAATGTTTAAATTAAGAGAAGTATGTGCACATTTATTAGATTACCATTTATGGGAAAGTTTAGGTTAATTTTCATAACTTGGTATGTGTCGTCACCTATTGAAGATTTCTTTTTGTTCTTGGGTAATTTCCAAATGGTAATGGTATATAGTGGTCATGGTTGTTGAACTTGCCTCTTTATGATTATTTTGACAAGTCCACTGATCTTCGCAGTCTCACCCATTGTTACTTGCACTTGGCGCCATGGAGGCTAGGACTAGCATGGTTGTGTCAGATTTTATATGAAAACTGATGCTTTATTCGTTGCTTTGGTTGTGTTTAATGCATTCCCGCTGGAAAAGCTTTGCTTCAATTTCAGATGTGGCTGCTGCTAAATTGCTTCCGAATAGCTTTCAAAGATTTATGTTTTCTTAATATTATTAAATATCTTCCTTCTATCCCCTTCAAAGTCTTCAGAATTATTCTAAAATGGAAAGTTTAGCTATTCTTGAAATGAGATTTTAATTTGTATCTATGCCTTTTGTTTGTTAGGGATGTCTCCAGCAATACTTTGAGCGGTTCTATCCCTCCATCACTTGCTAGGCTTGGCAAACTGAAATTCTTGTTAGTATCATTCCTTATACAAAACTATATAGATTCTGTAGACACTGATACCTTTTATCTTAATTAATTCTGTTATTCTTTCAAATGTTTCAAGCAATGCGTCTATGAACTTTTTGACTGGCTCAATACCATCAGAAGGAGCACTTCTTAAATTTGATGGAAATTCGTAAGTTAGAGTTTTACTATTACATTTTTGCGAATTTACTGATGAACCGCTGTAGCTCTTGTTGTTGTATTGGTTCTAAAATTTGGGAAGTGTTTTAATAATTTTAAATGGTTTTGAGGTTCAAAATGTAATTTGCATTTCTGTTCTATACAGAATAAAAATTGTTAGAGGTCTAAACATTTTTTTTGGTTTTATTATGTTCATTTTAACTTGTTATATTGATGTATTTTTTGCAATTTGTTTGATTGGGGTGAATCACGAATACTAGCAGTAGAGGAGAGAGGATGAGATAGAGTTTATTGATAGTGGGGCACTAGAGGGAACAGATTTTTTTGTTAAAAATCCTATGGAATGGGAAAAAGAAGTCATTTTTATGGGATGCTAACTTGGATCACTAACTCAAGCTGAACACAAAATGGCCTAATGAAGACGTAATGATAATTCTCTTTGAAGAATGTTCTTGTAACATGGTATTTCTAAGAATTCTTTGTACTAAAAAGTGGAGCTGAAGGTGTTACGGACGATAAGAGTTTTTGTTGCCTCTTGATTATGGGTGAGAGTTTATGGGATTTGATTCTTTCAACATTGTTTCTAAGGCTTTTTATTCTTTGTTGCATACAGGGAAGTAGCTCCAACTTTGTCTATGTGTGATGCCTTGAACATGGCAAAAATAGATATTGGTTGTGGCTCATGGTGATGCAAATTATGAATCCAAGAAATAGACAATGATCCACTTTAACGGAAATAGGAGGATCAAGAAGGAGGTAGTCCTACCGTTTCATAGGCACGTTTTCTCCAGATTTAAAAAATGCAATCAATAACTTATTGTATGGTGACTAGGAATCCCAAAATCGAGCTTAGCCTTACTGAAACTCAAAAATACACGAAATAGGCAAACTTGGTGTTGGGAAAACACTTTCCCTTTGTTGGATTTGATGAGAGAAGAAATGTACAAGACAAGAAATACATAAAACTACACAGGTTTTTCCTTGGAACCACTCTTAAAGTGATTTATAACCTTTCAAGTAATGGAGGTTGTTCAATCCAGCACTAAGCAATAGTTCTTCAACTTCCGCAATTGTCGGTCAAAGGACAACAATGCATTTTTGGAATTTTCCCTGAATCCATGGAAGCTAAGGGTGTGACAAACCACCCCCATTAGGAGAACTTGACGTTCTCATTGACAAGTACTTAATAATCTGCCTCTCAAATTGCCATAGAGAAGTGTCCTCCCGTGAAGTTTCATAGCTGTTTCCCTTTCCATTGAACCAAAAACTCGATTATGTGAAGCTTCTTCATTTGCCTAATGGTTTGATGATCTAGGATCTTCTCCACATCCAGATCAAACTATTGTCATGCAACAAGTGGAGCACGCTTGGTTTGGCTCCTTGAGAGCTTTGTCTCATCTTTGTGGTATATCTTTAAGAAGCTCACATGAAAGGCTAGGTGGATCTTTATTTTGTCTAGCAAATTCAGTCGATAAGCCACATTGTCTACCTTTGGAACCACTGTAAAGGGCCCATCATACTTGGGATCAATCCACGGTGCATAGATTGGCTACTGATTTTCCTCCAAATCTGTAGGGTCAATTTTTTAACAACACTTTGTCTTCTACATTCAACTCCATTTGCCTGTGCTTTTGATCTTTATACTTCTACATTCTTTTTACAGTTTTTCTCAAGCTGTCATGGGTTTCCTCAAGCATCTCTTGCTTGTCTCTAGCATACTTATTTGCTGCATGAAACTTCCTGCTAGACGTTTGCTGTGCAATCTCTAAGGAAGTATTTGGGTTGCTATCCCAAAAATAGCTTAAAAGGACAACTTTATTGCTGAGGACTTGTGACATAATGACGAGCATTTTTCCAGCAGGTGATGTATTTTCTCCATTTGCTCATTAGTTTGTGGGTGAACTGGTTGTAGTGAATTTTAGATTAGTTTCCATCAAGTTGACCAATGAAGTTCAAAACCTCTATGTAAATTTTGTATTCAAATCACTCACAACGTTTTCAAGCACGCTAAAATACTTAACCACACATTGATAAAACAATTAGTAGCAACAATGGTTAGGAAAGTTGAAGGTGCAACAATGAATATAGTATACTTTGAGAAACGATTCACAAGTACCATCATTAAAGCTGTCATTGATTTTAGGGAATCTGCTAATGAAATCCATGGAAATTGATACCCATTATTTTTTTGGAATTGGAAGAGGTTGCAGTAAACTTGTTTCCTTTCTCTTCTTTGTTTTTTCTTGTTGGCACACCAAACAAGTTTTGACGTTGAGCTTTATATCAGCCTTCATTCTAGGTCAATAGTTGGAACGGGACAAGAGGCTAACATCCTTTCTCTACTAGGATGTCCAGCCTATTATGGATCATGCGAATTCTTAAGTTCTCTTTGTAAGTCATCTTCATAAAGGACAAATATTCTGTTACCTTTGGACTTCAAGAGTCCATCCACATCTAACATTATCTCACAATTCCTTCGTGGACCTGCTCCAACAACTTGCCATAAGTCTCGTCATCAACAACAGCAACCTGAATTCTATCCATCATGTCTGTTTTCAATTGAGTAATAACACAGATGACAGCAAACACCTCTTTTTGACTCAATGCATCAACAACATGATTGTGCCTACCAGGCTTGTGTTCCCACACAAAGTTATATTCAACTAAAACTCTTGCCAATGAGCTTGCTTTGGTGACAATTTCTTCTGTTTTTTGAATAATGTGTTGGCAAAGTTGTCATTTTGCACAACAGAGTTTGTTTCCAATAATTACATCCTCCAAATTTGAAGGCAATGCACAACGACCACCATTTCTTTTTCATGAGCTAAATACTTTTGGTCCATGGCATTTAGCTTATGCTTTCAAAAGCAATGGGGTGGCCTTCTTATACCAAAAACTCGTTAATAGTCTTGTTTGATGTCTTTATGTATTTCAAATGGCAACTCAAAGTCAAAAAGCCATAGACTGGTTCATTGAAAATGACAACTTTGACAAGCATCAAACCAATTCCACCTTTCACTCTTTTTCAAGAGATCCATCAATGAGGCAGTCTTATTTGAGTATCCAGCAATGAATCTGCAAATATAATTTGTTAAACTGAGAAAAGACCTCAGTTTGGAGACCTTTGTTAGAGCTTGCCAATCCACATTGGCTTGCACCTTCCTTGGATCCATTTTTATTTGGTGATTACTAACAAAGTGTACAAGGAATATGATCTTTTCCTTAGCAAATTTATATTTTTCCTTCTTCCCATTGATCGAAAATTTTCTTAATCGAGACAACACCTTACTCAAATGTATAACATGTTATTCAAGAGAGTTGCTATAGACCATTATATCATCTAAGTAAACCACAACAAACTCATCAAGGTATTCAGGAAGAGCATTATTCATTAAATTATAGAATGTAGCACAGGCATTAGTTAAAACAAAGGGCATGACTAGGAATTCAAAGGAACAATAACAGCACACAGGTGATCTTGGCTTCATCTCTAGCCACAACTCTAACTTGCTAATATTCAAAGGCAAATCTAACTTGACGAACTTTTTTGCCTTACACAATCGATCTAGCAAATCTTGCAGCAAAGGCACTAGATACTTGTTTTTCATTGTCACCTTGTTCAATGCATGATAGTCCACACACATCCATAAAAAATCATCCTACTTTCTTTGAAATAGCATGGGGGAACCAAATGAAGCTTTAAATGGTTGAAGAATTCAACTTCCAACAGTTCATTCAGTTTTTTGCACAATTTAGCCAACTCCAATGGAAACATCTGATTTGGTGGACTTGCAAGAGGAACAACACTAGGCAACAACTTAATTTTGTGATTAATCTCCCTTCTTGGAGGCAGACATTGCTTCTCTAGAGTAATGACCAGAAAATTGGCTTTTCTTGTCCAACTCCCTAAGGTTAATGGTACTCCATAAGTCATTCCAACCACAACTTGAGTTTTTATATTCATTGTTTTTAGGAAATTGTGACACTTGCTTACTCACAACCTAAACTTCTGGACACACCTTGTAGCCACAAAAGTTTGTGTAGCGCCTGTGTCTATCATTGCCATAATCTCTTGGTCATTCATCTTCACTGAGACATCAACAAAGGATGAGCAATAGTCACATCATTACTTGTATTCAACATTTCAGTTGAATTAGGTACTAAAGGTTTGAGTATTTGCAAGGGATTGATAGGTACAACAACGTTTTTATTAGACTCCTTCCTAGATTTTTCAATCATGAGGGCATTTGCTTGGGATAATCTCTAGCATGATGAGATTCATTGCATAGAAAACAACCTTGTTGATTTATTGAGCTATTTGTATCTTGGAAGGAAGATGACACCTACTTCTTGTCTTAGTCATTCTTCTGACTCCTATCATGCTTTCTTGCATCCCGCTTCCATTCCCCTCTTTTCTTTATCTTTCTCTTTAGATTTTGAAGAGGCATTTGAAGCTTTAGAAACTCTCAAGTCAATAAGAGCGTCGATGGCAATGTTGCGCCCAAACAAGTCCTTCACATTTTGTCGACAAAGCTCTATTTATGCCCAAGGTTGTAGCCCTGGCAAGAAGTTGAAAAGATTGTCTTCCTCGAACATATTCTAAATGTCTAATATCAAGGAATTGAACTATTTGACGTATTCCCGCATAGCTCCACTCTGTTTTAGCTTCTTTAGAGTTTCTTGACTCATTGTCTTATTATTGCAAGGGAGAAATTGATTTTTCATTTCTATCTTGAGTTTCTCCCATCTATCAATCTTCGGTCTTCTAACATTTGTATCATCAATGCTCCACATTCCGCACCATAATTTTACATATCCCATGAGATGCATGTTGGAAATGGTCATCTTCTCCATATTTGGCACAAGAGCAATGGTGAAGTGTTGCTCTATGTCCCTCAAGAAGTTCTTTAACTCCTTAGTATTCTTGGTGCCATTAAAGTATATGGTTCAAGATTTTCATGGAGTGCCCATTCTCTTTTGGAAAATTTGTACTTCCAACTACCTTGTGCATCACAGCCAACTTGCACTGCAATTTGTCTTGCTTGTGGTGGATTTGCTTGGAATCCTCAACAAGGGTTCACAGGAGACCTTTTGCAGCTAACTCCAAGTTAAAAAAAGCTAGATGCTTCGAAATAGCGTGTAAACCTTCCCCATCAGGTGCATGTCACAGAGAACTTCGACCTATGAAATCCTTTCCTGGTGTTCGTCGATCCCACCAGCTGATTTGAAAAATGCAATCAACGGCTTCTTGTGAGCTGATTAGGAACCTCAATTCTTAAGCTAGCTTTACCAAAACATAATGCACAAAATAGGCGAACTCAGGGTTAAGAAAACACTTTCTTTGTTGGATTTCATGAGCAGAAATGTACAAGACAAAAATACATATAACTACATGGGTTCTTCCTTGAAACCCCTCTTATTATAATTTATAGCCTTTCAAGTGGTGGATGATTGCTTAATCCAACATTAAGCAACAGTTCTTCAACTTCCCAACAGCTAGTTAAAGGACAACGACCGCATTTTTGGAATTTTCCTTGAATCCGTGGAAGCTAAGGGTATTACATGTTGAGAGAAAGAGAAGCTTATTGAAGTTCATAAACAAGAAATAGGCAAGAAGAAGGTAGAGAGGAAAGTTTCCTTCATTAACGATTGACAAATCATTCAAAAGCTCCCACATAAATTTTGTAAAGCTAGGAGGGAGAGACAGATAGAGAGAGAGGGTTGAAGTGAAATTTATGAAAAAAGTCCTTAAATTTGAGGCTTAAGATTCTAATTATAAACAAGTTTATGGAATGCATTGATGACATTTCCTCACATCTTTATACCAGGATTGAACTAATTTAGAGGTAAGCATGTTTTTTGGTTATTTAGATAAAATTGGTTATAACAACTTTTGGGATCAAAACACTTGGAAGTTGACAAAATGTTCTTGGTAGGCTCATTAAACCACATCGATGTGCTCTCGAGCACTTGGGTTTGAAAGAAACATCTGAAGCTTCAAACATTCCCTACTACCATGTGGTAGTCACATATCACGAATGGTAGATTAGCCTCATTGATTAGAAATACTTTGAACTTTCCTCAAATGCCACATGGTGACCGGGGAACTGCAATATAGCTTGCTATATCTATGAGATCCAACTAGCATTCGTGTGATCTTGGACAAAGTGGGCAAGTGTTGGGTTGGTATGGGTAACAAGGTTATCAGTGAGTTCCATATGGCACTCATGGAAGCCACTTAGCACTTATGGGGCCAAGCGACACTCATAGAAGCCCTTTGATCAATAAGAATAGAAGTATGCCAATTGCTATGCTTGAGTGCCGTGTCTCTTGATCCTTCATGTCATGATTGATGATTAAAATTTAGAGGTGGCATTTTGTAGCTCTATTCAATCCCTGAATTTTTCATATCCTCATTATATGGTTAAGTGAAGAGTTATCAAGTTTGCACACTTCTAACAACATTTATATGATCAATAACATGTAATCTTAAATTCAGTAAATTGAATTAGTGCATAAACTTGTCTGATATGTGCATGATTATCCATTATGATATCGCATTAAAATGGCGATGACAATGAAAACTTTAACGATGCTTGTTTTGAAAAAAAAATTATGTTATTGTCTTTCATTTTTTTCTAAATGATGGATAGATGGAATACCATGTTCGTAGCTTGGGAAATAATTATAGTGAAGGAAATCCACCACAAAAAAATTAAGGGAACAAATGGTGGCTATGAAAGAGAAAAAGAAAAAAGGGAAAGAATAGTTTAGCCTTTTTTGATCTGTTTGAACATGTTGGAGCCTTTTAGGTCTTTTTCTAATTCCATTTTAGAATTGAGAGGGGAAGAAAAGAACTTACTAGAAGATAAGGAGCCTTTGCTAAAAGATAAATCCATCTTGGTAAAATTCAAGTGATAAATTGGACTTGTTGACCCAACTTTGCCTTTTACTTTTGGTTTCATGGCCTTAAATAAAATGTTGTTCAATTAGAGTTAGAGCGATGCAGTACCTATCACAAGGGGCTATTAAAAAATAATGGATTAATGAGTACCATCGAACCTAAAACAACCAGGATCTTGGGTTTGATTGGTATGATTGGCTCTTGCACTACACTACTTACAATAAAATCAACAACCTCTGAGTGCATGATAACCCATAAGACATAACTAAACTTGTACTGCTCTAGTTCCATGACCCATATTCATAAATAACCCAATTCCTCGATAGAGTGCAGGATCCATCGCAAGAGCTTCTTAGTTGCGACTTTGATGTCGTGGGCTTGGAAGTCATAACCAAAGCTAGTGCCACATTTTTAGAGGTGGTCAATGACTATTTGCATACTTCAAGTTATAGAGGGTAAATGGGTTTAAGAACATGTTCATCTTCATGGGAAAGGATGGCATTAATGATGGAGTTGTTGGTCATGAGATGAAGGAAATTTCCCCAAATCAAGGGTTATTAGGATGAATGGAGTTGTAAGGCACTTCTTTAACTCTTGGAATGCTTTTTAACATTTTGAGCTCACTCCATCCTTGCTTTATCCTGTATGGCTTAGAAGAAGGGTACAAAATAATCCCTAGCTTGAAAGAAGATGGGGTTAAGGCCAACAGCCCTCTCCATGAGCCTTTGAACCTCACCCCTTGTCCTGGGTCATGATGTTTGATTAGCACTCGACTTGTCTTGGGATTTGTTTTGATCCTTTTTAGTTTTGTAGATATATAGAGCCAAAGATCATCAAACTATTGAGCTATGGAATTTGGGTAAAAGATATATCACAAATTGATAGGCCTTCAAGGTTTTGGAAGGTGAAGCATTGAGAGAACCCTAGTTTATCTAGAGATAACATAAATGATGTCCTTCGATGTTGGAGATACGTAGAGTCAAAGACTGTCGAACTATTTAGTGATGGTACTTGGGTAAGGAATACCTCAATAGATTGACACCTTTCAAGTTTTTGGAAGATGAACCATTGAGAGAGCCTTAGTTTCTCTAAAGATGATATAAATGATGCATTTTGATTCCTTTCCTTTGTTAGTGTATGATAGCCTCAACTGAGCTAAGGTTGGTTGTTGACAATTGTTAGCTAATGGCTCCTTGGATGGCATCATCTTGATGTCATAGGGAGTCTTCTTGTGAAAGCATGAGAGCTTTCCTTCTTTTACAAGCTTATTGATTAGGGCTTTCAAGACCTTATATTCCTTGTTGTTGTGGCCAAAGATTTGTGGCATTTATAGAGGAAATTGGGTTCACAATCATTTTCACCTTTTTTTATCGAGGGGCTCGATAATGTTTCTCTCTCTTTAGAGTTGCCAAGCTGTCCTGTGACAATGATACTTGAGATTTACTTCTATAGGTTGTGAGGGGTCCATCGTCATTGCTTTAGAACCCCTTTAGGTATTGGAGGTATAGATGTTACTTTTTCTTGGTCAGGTGCACAACCTTATTTAGGAAAATTCATCATTTTCTTCTCTTCCATCATCTCATGGATCTCTTTGTAAGCAATATACTTTAGCATGCAATTGAGGATGTCCTCGAGAGGCATCAAAGGATGCAGGGAGAGAGGACTTAGTGATGTTGTTGAGTGAGCACCCACTGGCTAGGACCATCTAGACAACTTCAGAGATGTTTGACTCCACTTTTTGTAATTTCTCATTAAGTGTTGCTTAACCTAATAGTTTCTCTTTTTCTTTATGCCAAAGCAAACAATATTGTTCTAGCTTTTTAGTGTGTTTGTTATTACATAAGCTGGCACTAAATGCTTGATGTTGATCTTCAAAGAATGGAGATAAGAGAACCTCTCGAACTATTCAAGCGTCCGAACCTTGAGAAGAGTAGTGAACAAGTGCCAATGCTTTGTGTACGAAGCTATTTGTATTGCTATAGTTGTATCGAACTCTTGGAAGTAGTATTTGGAATCCTCCATACCCTTGAAAGTAGTCATGAAGTCTAACTTGAAGTTCATGATAGGATCTCAAAGAATCACATCAGTTGGTGTAGAGATGACAACTAGTGGTGGTGCATAAGGTGCCCAAAATAGGACAAACGCTACCACCCCTTCCTGGAGGCAGCTGCAATCTGTTGTTGGGGCTGATAGCTGTTCTTGTTCTAGAACAATGGTCCATGGTTTGAATTCAGGAGAGGAACCTACAGCTTCATGGTCTCAATGGCAACTATGTTTGCAATGGGTGCCATGCTTTGAGTTTGCTCCATACGGGGTAGAGTGCTTACTAGTCTAGGGGCAGTAGTAGCTTACAGTGCTCAAATTTGATTAACGATCGTTCTAGGGATGGCCTAGATAGATTCCAATTGCTACTGTATGTGCTGAACGAGTTAGTTGTTGATAGAGGAGGGCTTAGGTTGGGCTTATAACCGATACTCGACAAGGGTAGAAGAAGTCTTGCCATTGTTATCTAGACGCCCTCATTGGCACTCTTTGATCCACGCACCATTTTCCATAGAGAATCCTGGAAAGATGTGAATGCTTCTTTCAGAATTTATTAAAGTGGTTTGAATCTTTATAAAGATTTACTCATTTGGGTGGAAGATATGTAGGGGTTGACCAAGAGTGGGAGATTGAGGGAGAGAGGTGTGTGCACAAAGAGTTCTAGGCAATTACTATATTCACAAACTTAGGAATTGAAAGAAACCTCTTGAGAAGGTAGCAAGACTTCTTTGGGAAACATAGTATCAGAAAAGTGTATTGCATGGGATTCTTTGTTTTCATAAGTGTAGCTAACAAGGAAAGTTTTTGTGGAGAAGAGGACAGCTTTTACCAACTTTAGATGTTTAGGTGTCTGTTTATACTTTGCCTTGTTGAGAGAAGTGACTTTAGTCTTGATAGGACGTGTAGCAATGTGGCGTGATTACACCCATATTATTGGATGTTGCAACTAAGCTGCAACATGGCGAAGTCTTCGGCATGTGCAAAAGTATCTTCCAATCTTTTAGCTGGATTAAGATTGTACATGATGAGAATTTGAATTGTGTTAATTGCTACAGTGGACATGCCTCCTACCTCCATACCACCTCTACCTGGGTAGAGGTGGTTATTTGCTGGATTGAGCATTGGATAATATTGATTGGAGGATTATTCGATTACATATAGAGCCTTGCTGTGTCATGAGTCTAGATACCATCCAGTCAACTCCATATGGTAAAAATGGAAATTTGCAGTTTCTTCATTACTAAGTTTTGCATAGTTGCTTTTTGATTTTTTCCAATTCATTTTTTTACATTTATGGAACTGGAAATATTATTTTATTGAGTTTCTTTAGCTTTAAAATTAGGTAGTAAAAAATAGGTCTTAGATAATATGGTTATCCTAGAAATTTCAGTCATTAAGGTCACTTTACCTTGATCCATAAATTTATCTGTTTATTGTGTGTTTTGTAGAATAATCTAGTTGACTATTTGGCAAAAATTATTTTCTTTGTACTTAATTAATTATATATTGGCAGCTACCGTGGAAACCGTGATCTTTGTGGGAGTCAAATTGGCATCATATGCAGGAATGAACTTCCACCACCACCAACTAATTCTCAAGCACCATCTTCAGGTAGTCGAGGCCAACATGTTGATTGCCTTTCATTTGCTCTTCAAATGTTTATTCAAGTTGTTGAACTACTAGGCAGTACTAGAATATGAAATAAACACACAAAAGAGGGTATGTATTTAATCTTTATTTTGTTTGTGTCAAATATGCTTTTTTGACTCTAGCAATGCTTTTTACTTTCTTACATGATCCAAGATCAAGGTAATTGCTGTACTTGAAATTTTTTTAATTTTATTTGGAATGCAAAGACTCTTTATCTTTATAATGTTTTAGTTTTTTTTTTTTTTTTCTCTTCAATCTAATATGAAAATCTATTGATATGGAACTATTCAGTTGAAGGCATTCATGGTGTTATTTTAGTCAAGAGATGCATGCTCCTTGTGGGACTTCATGTGGATCTTTGATTTAAATTTATTAAGAGTTAGAATGTATAAATAATTCATTATGTGTTAATGTTTTGTACATTAAGTGCACTAGATTTTTAATTATATGATACAACTTGCTTCAATAAGACAACTTGTCCAACCACTCCCTCTACTAGCTTATAGAGAATTATATTATGTTCTTTACTTTTGAATTTTGTCTTTAATTTTATGTAGATTGACTTTTTTATATGAGTTTTCTATTGAGATCTTTTTAACTCCACCTTGGTATAGTACTTCCTTTTAGTCTTGTGTTCATATTACAAAGTGGGTTGATGCCATCTATAGTGAACATTACTCATTCGAGTTTGCTTGACCTCTTCTATGAAGTTTTTTTATTTTATTATTTTGAATGATTTATATCATGTGTATTTTCAAGTTCTATTATTTGGAAAACTGGAAAACACCACTATCCTAGTTTATGGTCACCAATATTGCCATTTTTACGATTTCAGTCATTTTTAGTCGCTTTAGATCTTCAATTAAATTGTTTGGACAATATCAAGATTTTGATAATTATAGAAACGATAAAACTAAATTTTGAATATAAGCCATTAAATATTGAGAAAAAAAATCTAGATTAAATATTTTAAACCCATGTTAGCAAACAGAATGAAATTTGAGTTAAACCCTTTTTTCAAGTTCAATTACTAATAAATTTGGCTGACATGGTTGAATTTAACCTAACCCATTCTAAATTGTGTTTTAGGGTTCTGGAAGAAAGCTCTTTAATGCACTTGTTGAATTTTTTGGTCATTCGAACCTTCTTACCATACAAAAAAAATCCTCATAATTATGTATCCTTAACCAAATAATTCAAATAGTCATATTTTAATCAACTTTTATAGTATATATAAATATCAAAGATAAGATTCTCAACATGTAATTATTATATTTATAATTTAGATTGTCATAATTGATTTTATAATTATTATTTATCCATATGAATATTAATTGGTCCAAAAATTCACTTATATACTTCAAGTAACATTAAAGTTACTTATTTTAGTTAGATTATATGAAAAAAAAGTTAGATATTATGTATAAATTATTTTGATTTTTTTATACAATAATTCATTTTAAATATTTTTGAATATTAAATCTATTTATTAATAAATCATAAACTAAAAAATTGATAAACTTAACTATGATTAAAGAAATCTAATTTAAGCTTTAATGTTGCCTTCATTTGATAAACTTCAACATGACTTTATTAAAACATATTACTATATAATTTTTTAAATTGATTTTTTAAGAATTTCATGAACATATTCAACAATAAATTATCTAAAGTTATGCAAAATAAATAGCAAAGTCTATGCATAACTTCAATCACCATGCTAATTATATCTAAAATAATTTTACAAAATAAGCCAAATTAATATTTATTTTCTTTTTTTCTTTCATTATTCTCTTTTCTTGGTTTTGTCTTTCTTTTTTTCCTCAGTTTTTTCTTTTCTTTTTTTTCTCATCTTCTCAATTGTCACATTAGTTTCCTTTCCTTGTTTATATATTATTAATACGATATTTACCTTTCAAAATAATAATTTCTTCTCACTAAATCCTTCTTAAGTAATGTTTATACATTTTTTTTAGTGTGAGGGGAGCAATTCTCAACTCATTCTCTCACCAAATAATTTTGTTTCTTATTTAAATTTTTTTTATAGCAAATTAACACTTCCAAACAATCTCTATGTTCTAACAAAATTGATACCATTGAACTCCGATTGTCAAGCTCAATTTAGTAATGCTCTAGTAATTTAAGGCTAATCATACTTAGCATTAGATTGTGTGGTAAATATCTTGATATACTCTTAAGATCATTAGAGATTGTGCAATAAATAACCATGTGGGGGTTTTACTTCTTTTTGTGGGTTTTCATTCATTGGTATTTGATTCAATTCTATTTACTTAAGACTTATACAACAATGTTGAATTCTTGTGTTGAGTTGTTTTTCTTATTGGTTTAAGCTATCTTCTTTTTATTTTAATTCTTTTTCTAAGGGATTCACTTAGTCCTATACTACTTTCATCAAAAAGAAGTCCTCTTACTAATTCATTTCAAGATTCAAGGATTTGGATCTACTTCATGTAACATCTTTGCTCATATCCCTCCTCTCCAACATTTTAACACTCGTTATCAAAGAAAAAGATAAAAGTTATTCTTTTAAAATTTACTAAATTAGTAATTATCCCATTTAACTTGTTTAGCTGAAGCATATTGTTCTAATTTCTAAATATCAAAATTATTCATAACTATAATAGAATTGCTTTTGATGTTATGATGGAAAATTGTTGAACTTAGTTCAAATAAAAAATAATGACAATTAATTTTGTTGAAAAAATATCTAATAGAGTGAGAGCTTTAAATAAAAGAAAATATTGACCCCTTTTTATATAAAAATAAGTAACATTAGAAAATAAATAAAATAATGAAGATTTAGTAAAATGCCACTAGTAATAGCAAAGAGTTTTATCGAAGGCCTACATAGTGTGATCTTTTATTTGAGGAAGAATTTTTTGAGAATTAGCTACTTCATTTGGTTGTAGCTCATGATTGATTGCAGTGGTTGTCTTTATCATACCTTGATATTGCATGTTCAAAAACTTGATTGTAGAATCAAGATTTTGAAGTTGTATGTATATTAATTATGATTGATAATACTATTGAACACCTTAGTGAAAAGACTAAAGAAACTTATTGTGAATTTTATCAAGAATCTTAAAAAAGGTTATTATAGAAATTAAATTGTTTTGATTAGAAATTTTTAATAAGATACAAAAATTTGATTTATTTTGGTGCTGATTTTAATTGTATTAATGAAGAAATGTTGCTCCAATATTTTGTAGCTACTAAACAAATTCCATGTGGTTAATGAAAAAAGGCTAGAACTTAATTTTTTGTTCCTTATGTTTTTTGTATGTTTTTCTTTGTTTTTATTAAATCATCATCTTTGCTTGAAATAAAGATTGGTAAACTAGGAACACCATTTCTTAGTATGATTCAATTACTTTTAATCACTAGAGAAAAGTTTAAAACTACATAAAAAACTAAAAATATTATATTTCTTTGAAGAAACTTAAAGATAGGTCTAATTTTAAAAGTTTTTCCCCAAATATTTGAATGTGTTAGTTTATGAAACAAGATATGATGCTTCAAGAATTTGGGGTCATCAATCTCGTTAGAAATGGTGACAAGAAGAATACAAGTGTACTTTGGAAAGTCTTTAAATTTTTTATTAGGATGTTATAGATGAAATATGCAATTTAGTCTTATGAAAAAACATATGGTATCTGAGAAAGCACTCAAAAGATTTATGTATCAAACTAACATTTCATTGAAAGTGATTTGTAAGAAATTATGGAACTTTATGAAATGAGGGAGTAAAAGAAAACGTTGAAATTATGAAATTTAAAATATTGCTACTATGGAATATGTTGTGTTAGAAATCAAATCTACAAATAATGAAAACAAATCAAATATATGGACTTTCAATAAATGAAATAAAAAAATGAATGTTGAGGTTAATAAAAATTGGATTTGTTTTTTAAGACATTCATCATTGACCTACCAATGAAATTAGAACCCCACACCAAGGCAACCTTAGCACAACATACAATAGCTTTTGGCAATTGTTCAAACCATAATATATTATTCTCTATTGTAAAATGAACTTGTATATTTGGAAATCTGTAGTAATCTTGTTTAGAGTATATTAGCAAGTTGTATACCTGTATTATTTAATTACTATATGAAAAGATTACTATAGTATATGAACAGTTTCTAAAATGGCATTATTCATAACAATGCCAACAGTCAACTTTCATATTGCGGATGGATGAGAGAATTTTTGTCATCCTTTTTTGATAGAAGTATGATTCAAAGGCATAAATTAATAATCATTGATGATTACAATTATGAAAGAAAGTAATTTAACTTATGAAATTTAGAATGGTTGATAAGAACATTTTATTCATTTATTTATCTTGATGATGAAATTGAAGTTTATAATTAAAATTTTATTCTTGTTTGAACATTAAAACTTATAGGACTATAGAATCTAAGAGATTTTAAAAATTCATAATTTTCTCCTTTCTAGAATGTAATCTCTTGGGTCTTATTAAATTTAATGTATTTTTAGAAGGGTTAGGAATCAATAATCACTTCAAGTAAAGAGTAAAATTTCATCTTGATGTTTGATGCAAAATAATAAGATGTTATAAAACAAGTGTTGGGTTTACTGCATGTAGATCCTATAAAACAAGCCTATTTTTTAAGTTTATTGCGAATTGGTCATTTTAAAATTTGTTAAATCTCATGGTTCTTAACATTTACATTTAATCAAATAATTTGTCAAGATATATTCAGTCATTTACTTCAAAACTACATCTATCCATCTTCTTAAGTATCTAGCAGAACATTGTTTCTGTTTGCAATTGTTTGGCTTTTCTTAGTAGCTACACTAACAGGACGTGGATCCTTCCCTACATCTCCCGAAATTTGTTGAAATCAAACCTGATTGTCCATTCGAAGGAAGCAATACGAGAAAGTTTGTTGTCTTTGCAGCACGGAACTTGACTTGCAAAGAAGTATTTGATCACTAACCATGCAAGCATGGTTGATACCTTCATCAATGAATACTGAGATCTGGGAACAACAAGAAAAATCATGTTTATGGGAACCAATCCTAGCTTAGCAGCTAAATGGATGATCACAAGCTAAAAAATTCCAAAATGGCGAGGTCAAATTGGTCCTTAACATAGTCTATGGCAGTGCAGGCAAATCTGTAACGAAGTTCGAAAATTATGTGCATATTTTCCGATGAGGGACCAGCCTATTTTCCTGAACTTGAGGAACCGATATGTAACTAACACAGGTGATTGATGAGATAAATAAAAGAACTGACATGATACATACCATATCTAATTAACTTTTCCATCGTTTGATTTCCAATAAAAGAATGCCTTCAGTTCAATCTTTAGTATCATACATTCTTGTCTAATGGGCTTGTTTTTGCTTTTGATAATATTGTGGATATTAAATCATATCAAATAAAAATAATTGACTTCCATGTATTTTTTGAAATTTGCAACGTCCATGCATTTGTATTGTTCTTCATCAGTTTTCTGTATAATGAAACTTTCCTGCAGGTTACCGACAAAACAAAAGGAGTGATTCTACCAAGCTCGTTATAAGTGCTGCAGCAACTGTTGGAGCTTTGTTGTTAGTGGCTCTAATGTGCTTTTGGGGTTGCTACCTTTATAAGAAATTTAGCATATATGATGTCAGAACTCTTGCAAAGGATGTCAGTGGAGGTATTGGTTTTATTTTTGTGTGAGCAATCATTTGATCAACTTTTTGAGTACGTAACATGTAAATTATATTTCTTTCAGGTGCATCCATAGTAATGTTTCATGGAGACTTGCCCTATTCATCAAAGGAAATGCTAAAAAAACTAGAAACACTGAATGATGAGAATATTATTGGTTGCGGTGGATTTGCAACAGTTTATAAGCTTGCTATGGATGATGGCAATGTCTTTGCACTGAAAAGGATAATGAAATCAAATTTTTGCTTAGACCGTTGTTTTGATAGGGAACTTGAAATCTTGGGCAGTATCAAACATCGTCATTTAGTCAATCTACGAGGATATTGCAATTCACCTACATCAAAGTTGTTGTTATTTGACTATTTGGCTGGTGGAAGCTTGGATGAAGTACTACATGGTAACTACTGTCATCTAATTGAAACATTTGGATTTCTTTTTTACTGTAAATAATTAAGAACTTAATTGTTAGCTGCATATAAATTGCATCCCAAACTTGTATGTGTAGTGTCAACTAAATTGGTCCATCTAGCCTTAGATTCTGAGGGTTTTATGTAGGATTTCACTTTATTTTGCTAGATCTTTTGTGCAAATTATGATTTATTGTGATGTTTTTTCTGTATTTGTAGTAGATTCTTTATTAATTCTTTATTTCCTATTTATTATTAACTTGAAAATACATTTCATGCAATTTGAAAAAATTAAGGGGTTAACCTCTCTATAGCATGTAATATGATGCCATGTGTGTATATACCTTTCATCATGTGCATTTGCAATGAAGAGTAGGCAAAATGGGAGAGAACTACTAGCTACTACAAGGAGAGATGTCAAGAGGTTAAAGTGAGAAGGAGAGATGTTAGCATTAACATAGTTTTATATGGAAAACACTAAGAAAAAAAATTTGTGATGAAGAGCAAAAACATATTAACTAGCTTCTTTGGGAGGACCAATTATTTTAGAGATGTGAACAATGTTTTTAAGATACTTTACATAATGATCAAGAACCTTTATGACTTGTCTATCACTAAGTACTAAAGGGGATTTAATAGACTAAATTACACAAAATAGGTGAGATACAATTATATTGTATGTGATGCACCTTGAAAATGTATAGGACCCTCTATTTGTACATACTTTTGTTTATATGTTTTGTGTGAAATTCAATTGACATCTTTCTATCCTCTCAAAAAAAAAAATCTAATATTCACTACTCTTTCATTAGTTTATGATATTTTGGTGCATGAATATTACATTGAGATCAAAGTTGTTAGTTATAGCTAGATTCTGAGCATTGAATAGTGCAATGACATTTCCAAATTAAGATGACTAAAGATGCCATAAAATATCACTAAGGTAATAGTGATCTTATAATGCACATTAACATTGAAGATGGAATGGCTAGCATTACATCTATCTCTTTTCTGGTAGCAACTGAGTTGCATACAACATTTCTTTGGAAGGTGAAGGAAAAGAAGTCTACATTGCTCCATTGTTATTATGATAATTCCCTTAAGTGAATAAAGTTGACAGTAGCCTAGAGTAAAGAGAACATGATGGTTCTTAAGGGTGGATTCTTATATGTTTTCTTTTGCTCCTACTTTTATCATTGGTGCTCTAAACATGGCTAGTGGTGTTGCTCAAACTCTATTTATTGGTGCTGCTCTTGCTTTCGTTGAAGATGCTACTACTTCCTATTGGGAATGATAAAAGGGTAAGGTGACAAGATGGTTTTGAGCTATACCCTCAATTCTTTTTTCTCAAAAATTGGGAATAAAGCTCATGACTAAAATTATGATTCTATGACACCACCCAATGATGATTTTGAATAAAGTACTTTGCTAGGAATTATTTCCACCTTTGTTGTTATTTTGTGGAATCTAGAGTCGGGCATCTTTGGGAGCTAGTATAAGAATATTTGTTGGTTGCTAAACAATGTTTGTGCTTGGGTCATGGATCTAATCAAAGTGAACAAAAGGGAAAACAATGTAATTTTTTATACTAACACTTTAAAAAATGACAAATGAACTATTATTTAATGGAGAATGCTAAGCAATATTTTCCCCATCCATTCTTGAGAGTTCATCCAATTGTTTGTCAAGTATCAAAAGCAAAGGCCGCAAGCATCAATAGCCAAGAATGTGAGGATCAAAAGTATTCGTAGCATAAAATGAACCTCTTAGATAGAGTAAACTCAAGGATCCATTATTTTGATTGTTGATAGTACAAAAAGAGTAATCTCAAGGAGGCTAGGATATTGGGAAAAATTGATTAACGGGTCATTTGGTTGATCTCATAGGTGGCTGCCAAAAATGTTCATCACTTGAGATTGTGGGAATTGGCTACTTTCTAAACTATTATTGAAGATTTTTGTATGGTGCTATGCCACAATGATCTTTGACATGAGTAAGTTCACATCTAGTTCCAACTATTTGTCCTCATTTTCTTTGGAGTATTAATTGTAATAGGGACAACCTTTCTAAATCTTCTAGAACAAATGGTGTTTTCCAAAAAAGGTGGCTAATGTTGCCTTTCAAGGTTAGGTTCTTGACTAATATGTACTCAGGTATTGAGATGTAACTTAATAAATATCTTTAACAAAATCAATTTCTTGAAAGATGTATGATCTTTAGTTTTGTTTGTGTTGATTTGATATGGAATCTAAACAAAATATTATGTCCAAACTTGAAAGCTAGAATTTTAAAAATTTGAAACTAAAGGTGAATTGAACAGGTTTTGATGCCATATAAAAAATGTCATGATGATGAAAGTGAGTTGATTGGTGATGGTCCTTCCATGAATTGATTTTTACATAATTCAGCATGTCAATTGACATTCTAAGCATTTTGATTTAATTGATCTTATATATCCATTACTCTCCAAACATTTGGTTCATTCAATGAGACAAGGAGTCATACCCATACATTTTGTGCACTTTGATAAAATGAGGACATGTCTTCCTCATGTCACCATTTTTTCTTTTGCTATTTCCGAATCCTAGTTCTTTCTTCTCTCAAACCTTCAGTGTTCTTGTAGTTCTATTGAATGATCATTGTTTGTTGGAACAACTTCATCAATAGGAAGGGTTTTTATGATTCTACTACCAAAGAATCCAACATGTTCCACTATCTCTAATTTTCCATGGACTATCTCAAGGTTGAAGCAGTTGGTGCAATGCCAAGTATGCTAAACATTGCAAGAGATGATCTCATTTGCTTTTTTTGTATTTAATTTCTTCTCCATGAACTATATTTGCACTTCCAAGAGATTTTTGTTAAACGCTTGAACCTTTATTGTGTCTCTCAGCACAGGTGTCTAATGTGATCAACACTATTTTTTACATCTTAGAAGGTTCTAGAGCTTACTGTGTTTTTCCAAATCTTGATGTAGTTCAAGCATCCCTTTGAAATGAAGCTCATGAAAAAGTATGAAGAATTTTCTTCAAATGATGAAGTGTCTAATGCATGGAAGGTGAAGTTCAAAGAATTATTTCATTGGAAGTATGACTTGATCATTTTCTAAACTTGTATTAACAAATTGGTTTTGAATTTGCAGTATGCTAGTGTTGCTCTACCTAGCTCAATGGCCTCAATATGCAAAATGGGATGTATGAGTGCAGTGCAAGTTGCTAGAAATGAAGATGCATGTGACTTGGATTGTTGTCAGCTCCAAGGGACCAACTATTAGAATGGGTGATAAGAGGGTAACGAAGTGCCCAATCTAAAGTTGTCCACAACTCCATCTTCTAATGAAGAGGATGTTCAACTTCTACTTTGAAAGTCCATTCCCGCACTTGTTCATGCTAGGAGGAACCAAAACCAAACTATTGTCGTTGAAGAGGGAACCTCTTTGTCGAAACAAGGAGAATCCTCAAGGATCATACCAAAGCACATCTTGAAGCTTCTAGTTGCCTAATCATCCTAAAGCTTATGTTCGTCATGATTAGGCTTTGTTTGGAACTACATAATCAAGTCATGTTTGGGCTAATAGGTTCATATAGGACCCTAGAATCAAACTAGGTTACTTTAGTTCTTTAGATCCAGTAATCAAATCCCATGCCGACCTGATTAGCATAGAGGTTGGTCTCGGTGCTTTGGACTCAAGTTGGAAGAGTCAGGTTGACTTCAATGTTCGATTGTTAGGTCTAGTGATAAGAGGCATTTGGTTTTGGCTATTGTTTTTTCTTTCCTATTCTTGGGTTTGTGGGAACACATTTTATATTTTCCTTTTTTTCTTCTATTTTTTCTTGGATTGGTGCTTAGGTACCCATATTTTGGAATTGAGAATCAACCCAAATTTTATTATTAAAAAATTGAGAAATTGGATCTGATTTTGTGTTCTAAATATGGGTCAAATTCAGGACTGTTCTTGTTGTCACTAGACCGAACTTGCACAAACTTGTTTTTGGAGGATTCTTCAAAAAAGACATGGCGGCTCATTTCACCGAGCACCTTCAATCAACATGTACAGTGGAACTCATTATCGTAGTGTTCATTGTTTAATTTTTCTTGTAAATGTTGAGAGGTTGTTGCACTTGTACCACAATGACCATTGCATTATGACAATAGTTAGCTTTATTTTGGTAAGCATGTCTTCTTCATTCTGTTCATGGGTTAAAACGTTTTGCTGAACTCACTGTTCTGCCCTCTTTTAAGCAATTTCTAAGGCTTTTGTGTGATATGATAGGATGGGCACCCATATGTAAAAGCCACAAGTGCATCAAGAATCGTGTGCTTCCATTTCATAAAAAAAGTGAAGTGGACAAACACACAAGAGCATCAAGAACTGTGTACTTCCAAAACAATGTTTCATAGGAAAAAAAAGCTTACAAATACGTTAGGTCATTGCTTGGCTCATTGTAGGAACTTTTCTAAAATGAAGTGTTATAATAGTCAACAAGATTAAGAATACTAAAGTCTTCTATTGTAAAATAAGTTTTTAAGTTGGCTTGAAATTTATAAGTTACATAATTCACCCACCTTTTATGGATATCCATATTCTTCACAGCATTTCTTTGCTTGTAGATAGAACATATAGTTGTGTTTGATTTCTGGTTGCTTGGAGTTCCATTGTCATGACATAATCATGGAATCCTTTTCCTCACATGTTATGAACTTCGAATCATCATGTTCTAGTCCAGTTTCATTGACATGACTTATCTTTCCTCTCCCCTTCAAGAAGGTTTTCACAACTTAGATAAAATAATTTTTTCCATCTAATCTATATGAAGGATTAAGCAGTTGTAGATCCACTGATTGAGCTTCCATGGATAAGTTCAATCTTAGAGACATGCAGTTTACCATTTGGAATTGGGAGTTCTATAGGTTAATAACATGTCTTAGGATTTGGAGTAAAAATGGTTAAATTTAACAGAATAAAAGGAAATATTGATATTCTATTATAAGACAAAGTAAACAACAAATTTCTATGAGGCAAAAAAAAAACCCGAAGAATTTCTGTGGTGTGGAAGGAAAAAACAGAGAAAAAAAGGATCTATGGAGAGGCAATAGAGATCCTATTTGCAGCTGCAAGCATATGATGTTGGTAACAGGTTTACTCAAGGGGCTAGTGTACTCTAGAAATATTTAAACTACCTTAGATTAGTTACACAACAGAAGAAGAAGAGGCTCGATATCATGAGGAGAAGAATTTGAATATAGATTCTCTTCTTTCCAACTGTTTCATTGTCTAATTATACACAAGTGTGGGATATTAAAAATAAAGCGATAATAAATCATAAAAGAACAGTTAGATCTGTACATAATTACATAATATAGCAAATCTTCCTATAATCAAATTAAGAGTTTTGGAAACAAATAAGAAAATAAAACTGCACAGGTCTAATAGAAAATATGTACAAATAAATGGCAAGATAATCGATTTTTAATGTAGTACAACAAGATATTAAGAAAGACAACAAGGATTCAAATAGAAACCTTTTAAAAGCATAGACTACAAGGTATTGTGGAATGAATATGCACAGTGGAATGGTATCAATACATGGAAAGCATAATGATGTTATCTACTTTTTCACAAGCTTATACTTGATCTAATGTAGCTAAATAAAGTAGAAGAACAAGAGCATATCTTGAATAGTGAAAGTAAACATATATCTTAATTCTCAAATACCTCTTCCAATTAATTACTTATATCAATCATGCCAATCTACATAATTCTTTTATATGCAACAAATGTCTACATAATCCAACACAAAATCATAAATACCAATATCATCAACACCCAAAGGTCTAGAGTTTTCAAACATAAGTATGCATTATCACTCTAGTGAATTAACACCTTACATATACCTTAACATTTGTTCATGTGTGTTACGATTTTTCTATTGAAATATCATGGTGATCTTAAGAAAGAATGAAGGCTATCACCATCCTAAAACAAAAGAGTTGTTACTCTTTAGGCCTATCAACTTAGCTAATTAATTATATAAAAAGATACAATTGATTGTCACATCTAGCATACAGTCATGCACATATACAATAAACCACATGATTTCTAAAAATAATATGATATTTGCATTATGAATGTCCCCAAATCATTAACACTAAAATGTATAATCATTATGTCATGCACTTAGAATATGTAGAACGAGTCTTTGTTAATAAGATTGCAAATAACTAGCATGCCACATTCATTTATTGTCTTATTAAAGTCATTCATAAATCACAAGAAATATACTAGTTATAGATACATCTACATCTACTCTACTATATCATGCTTAAAATAAGCAACTACAATAATGACAAGGCATAATGACAATTTTAATATTAGATAAGCATAAGTAATAGGTAAAACTTGATTTATCCTAGATCAATAAGTTAAGGAATAGTGCTAATAACAAAGGCACATTCATCAAAAACACAAGAATCGCTACCTTGAAATGTTTATTTCATAACAAAATGATCTACATGGTTACTCAAACTTTGGTCAAGTTGAATGACCTAAATAGATTATCGAAGTCATCAAATATTCTATACAAGAATAATACATTAATTTAAATTGTATACCATATCTCTAATAGAAATACCATTGGTAGAATATCCAATATATGGATATTCATTAAGGGCAACCATTTCTATTGCAAATTATGTTTTGAGTATTCTAATCAAGCTCAATTAAATTTTGCAAGAAGAATACAACAATAAGGCAAAGCAATTAAATTAAAAAAAATAATGGGATAGTGGTTTGAATAGTGGACAAAATGGAAAGTGGAAGGAGAAAGGGAAAGAAAGGAGAAGAGGGGAAGAGAAGGAAGAAGAGAAGGAAGCTTGCAACAATCCCTTATGGTGGTGGCAAGTAAAGCTTTGTAGAGGGAACAATGAAAATTTGGTGTCACTAAGGCTAAAAAAATAAAGAGAGATGGCTAGAGTTTAGAGAAGGTGAGAGGTGAAGATGGACAAGGAGTTGCAATGAGAATGGGGAGGAAGAGACGGTTGGGGTGGCAACAATTAGGTTGAGAGAAAGGGGGGGGTGCAATGTGGGATTAATGTTTCCCAACACCTTTCCAAATGGGAAGGAGGTAGGAAGGGGTCAGGAAACTATCCTCTACTTAAGAAGGATTGGCTCAAATTGGTTTTAGGCAATTAATTTTTTTTTCAAATTTTAAAAGTTATTAGAAGAAATTGTTGAAGAGATTGCATTGCATTAAGAAAAGGTCTTGTCTAGTTTGTAGATCTCAGATAGCATGAACAAGTTATGGCTTCCAAAACATTATTGAGAAAGACTAGCACTATCATTATTGAGTTATTATAGGATTTTGATTAGACAACCATTCACATTCCCTCGATAAATATTTGTATAATGGGAATTAAGTACCTTGCAAAGAGCTTTAAAACAATTAAGCTACTGTTTGGCAATCCTAGATTAAGCGGGCTATGTAAACCCCAAATCCAATTTCCCAACAGTACCTAACACCAAATTGGGTTAACTGATTATTTATCTTGTACTAAGGCTTTAACCTTGATAACTTTAACCCTAGCTCCCCTGTGTTAGTGTTAGTGTAGAATCTTGGGCATTTCTCTCCTGTCATGTTGTTCTTAGCAATCTTATCTTGAACGTGTCTCTCTCGTGGCTCTCTCCTTCACACCAAGAGAACAATCATCCATGGAACTCTTCTTCAACATGGACGATTCCATCGTTGAAGCCTAAAGTTCTTACATTGCTTTTTTGACAGTTGATTCCTTGTTTGTATGCTTTCCCTTGCTTCCTTGCCTCAATGATCATTATTTTGCTCTTGCTTCATGAAAGGTTGGGGTTAGGCAAGCTTCATTGTCGTGGCCACTACTCTTTGGTTCTTCAACTGAGTTTGTTTATTAAGTGAGTTTTCAATCAACATTTTAAAAAGTTTCTCAAATTTTTTAGATTAAAAGGGAATTTTAAATTAGAGAATTAGAAAAAAATTAAAAAATAATTTTTATTCAAAAAATTATTTTTATAAAAGAATTTTTTTTTAAAATTTTTAAATTATTAAGGTTAGAATTAGCTATAAAATACAATGTTTAAATCTAAAGTTATTTGTACTATTTGGGAGATTTATGCATGAAAAGGTAAATTCTTGGTGATTTAATTTATTTTTCATAATGAATATTTTATTTTTTCTAACTCAGTTTAACTTTGGTTAATGGTCAAATACAAAATTATTCTAACTCAATCTAGGGATAAGAGTCAAACAAAATTTTACTCTTTAGCCTCACTAATACAAAAAAAAACCAAGTTAAACTAACCTCAACTAACCTATCATCGCATGTTGCCAAACATGGCCTAAATGCCTAAATAATATAATTACTTTTTGTGTTGTTCTCATGTGTTTTTCTTTCTTGATTGATTGTTTTCTTACATAAAAGGTTGATTGGCCATTGGTTATTTGGAATGTGCATTAGATTATTTCAGGTGTTCATTATATTTTAGTATTATAACACACTATTAATGTTTTGGGGCTACTCATATGGGACTACCAGAGGGCTAGGCAATGATTGGTCATATTTATGATTGATTCATGATTCAACCTCTATATTTCTTGATGATTCCTTACCCTCTCTATGGTTATTGGCAACAAATGACCACTTCAAGGAGATGTATGACATTTCCTTAACATGCAAAACTATGTGGTAATGGGGATTAAGGTTGTGTGAGACCCATCCAAGGGGTTTCTTGCTTTCTTGCATGAACTGTTGAGGAGTTAATTTATTATGTGGTGAACAAAATAAGTGCTATAAACTTCTCCTTTTCCCCATGTATTAGAACCAATGATGGGAGTTGGAATATAGGATCCAGCATTTCCCAATCCAAGGGCTTTCTTTCTAGGCTTCTTGCATGGACTGTCGAGAAATTAATTTACTATGTAGTCAACAAAATAAGTGCTGTAAACTTTCCTTTTTCCCCATATATTAGAACCAATGATGAGAGTTGGAATATTGGATCCCACATTTTCTTATAGAAAACCATAATTATTAGGTCCGAGTTATTTCTTTGTTTTTGTCTTTTGTTGGTGTTTTTGTGGATTGGTGTTTAAGGATCGGTTCCCATCACCTTCTCTTTTGAATGAAGTCTTATTGTGGTTTTGTTTATGCTTGCTAAGAAACAGCTTCTTATGAATTTTGCATTGGATCCATTTTACCTGCTTTAGCATGTTTTAGAGCAATGGTTTCTAATAATATAATGAGCAAGAGTTTAATGTCTGAAAGCTTTTGGATATTATAATAGTCTCAAATTCTATACACAAACTTTTACTGATTTTGTTATATTATCTTGGTAAACTTCTTCATCCTATAGAAATCAGATTTGTGGAGGTCTTTAGTTATGAAAATAGAGTACTTGTTGCAATCACACTGCTGAATGTTATTTAATTCTGTAATTATGGACTGCTTGATGTTCTGATGCTATAGATAGTCATCAATACAATTTGGCAGGAAGATCTGAACAATTGAGGTGGGATGTCCGCCTTCATATAATCTTGGGTGCTGCAAAAGGGTTATCATACTTGCATCATGATTGTTCACCACGCATAATACACCGTGATATTAAATCAAGTAATATTTTACTTGATGGAAATTTAGAGGCTCGTGTATCTGACTTTGGACTTGCAAAACTCTTGGGGGATGAAGACTCGCACATCACAACGATAGTTGCTGGAACTTTTGGTTATCTGGCTCCAGGTAAGTTGCCAAGTTGTTTGTGCATTGTTTAATGATAGTTTATGTCTCCATTATAAAATAGTTGATTCTGTTTTGGGCACAACGCTATCATTTTTGTCTGATTCAATTACTTAGTTGTATAATCTCCGTATCACCTGTTAGTGTTCTACTCATTCTTCTTGGTTTTTGTGATTAATTTTGTTGTTCATGCCTGTCTGCTTTTTGTTTAACTAATCTTAATGTTTTCTTAGATTAACATTTGTTGATAGTAGATTTTCTGAAAGAATCAGTAACGTCTTGCAACTATTATGGTTTTCTAGGTAATTTAAATGAATTGCAAAGTCATGTGCCTTCATGAAACATCTGTAATTTTTGCAAGAAAGATTATAAACTTATTCCTACGTTTATAAGTAGAACATGTTTGTGATATAGATTGGAAAGATGAAGGTCCAAGAGCACATGTATTTTTTTTTCTTTGTCCAGTGTCAAAAGTTATCAGAGGTTTGACGTACCTGAAATACTCTTCCAGGTAATCTAGCATGATGATCAAGTTGCTTGGTCCGTTTTATGGGTTAAGAAATCTAATTTAGAGTTTACAAAATTTTATCATGTCTTAGCGTGCATGAAAGATATGGTGTCTTATGTCATGATGTCTGAGGACTTGTCCAAGTTGCTTAAGCAGACTAACTTTGGGCTAATCTAGGATGTCATTTGTTTTATTGTTTTGCCTATGTATAAGCTTCTTATATGTTTATACAACCCCTATTCTGATGTGTTTTAATGATATTGTATGAGATTCCTTTGCTTAAATGTATTGACTTCAAGAAAGCATTATCAAAATGACTTCTTATTAGCTTGCCTTTAACCCATTCTTCTCCTTGTTGTTTTCCTAGTATTTACCTCAATCTATTATGCTACCTTATTTTTGGTGAAATTGAGTGTGTAGCTCAATATGTTGTTGAATTAAGGATTACAATGAGAGCAAATAAGGCCTGGTCGAAAAGATATGATGCATTCAAAAAAAGTCCCCAAAACAATATTTAATATTTCAAAAAATTCTCAAAAATACATGCTGTTGTGTCAAAGTCATATTGTGTAAGCAGTTCTTTATGTATATAGACATATGACAAAACTAATTAATAAAGTCACATAACATCTTATCCATTTCTTCAACCGGAAGATATCATGTTCAATTTTTTTGGGTTAGAGAATGTAGTGACAAATTCCTTTAAGTGCCTATAGGAGGTAACTGATCTAAGAGACAACCCTTGTAATCAGCTTTGTGGATTTTCTTCTATAATGGTGTTGAATAAGCCATAGTTAATCCTATTGGATATCCAAAACATGCCCGTAGCTTGCTGGAAATTAGTTACATAATTGTTTGGGTTAATAAGCCCCTTTATATAGTAGCAATCTTGGGACGTATTAAATCAACTTAAGGTTATCCTAAGTAGTTCTTCCATTGCCTTGGAAAATCTCATCATCTATGAAATTCTTATCATACTTATAGTTTTTCATTTATGAGATAGGACTTTGAATTCATGCTTGGGATATTATCCTTGCTCACAATTGCCGTGATTTCATTTATGATTTGTTACTGAGTTGTTTTAGTCCTTTAGAGGACTTTGAATCAAACAGTTTATTGATTTTGGAGGAAAGGAAAGCTGAAGTTCATTTCCTTTGGAGGATCCTGTTGTGTATGAGCTAAAGCCACAAGTGGTGGAGTTGGACGCTGAAGAGTGTTTTGGCTAGGATAGGTGTAAGAGGAATACAGTGGAGTCAAATTGTGTATATGAAAAGTTGAAGAACAAATCAAGAAGTAGAGGAGGCTTCAAAGTTGGCGGATCCTTTGGTTTAGGTGAAGTAGGAGGTAAAGGTGAAGCAATATAAGGAACTTCCCCAGGTTAGTAACATCGATTGTAAGTTTGAGGAGTAATTAGGAAAGAAAATCTAGAGAGGAAAGTGTAGAAGAAATTGGAGGTTGGCTGATCAGAGATGATAGGTTGAATAAAAAGAAATGGAGACTAAAACATTGATAGTAGAATCTAGAAAGCTGTTAATCTTCGAGTTTCCAGCAATTGCCTGATTTCATCTGATCTGTCAGTATTTGTATTTGGTTCAAGATAGTTTCACAAGTTTCATGGTTGCTAGCTTCACTAAAGGGAATATATGCTTGACTATCAGATAATAGGTCATTAGAATTAGCCATCGACTTGAGTTTAACTCTCAACAAGAATGCCAAAATGTTGATCCTAAATACGTCAACTATCTGTAGTTGTTAGATTTAGTGAATTGAGTTGATTAAATTATTTTCATGTGTACCAGTTAACAAGTAAAGAAGAATTTGACCATTAAAACCTATTGAAATGGAGAAAGCGAACATTGGCAATAAGTGGAATACTATCTACCTGATGGTCTTATAGAATACTTGTGGATACTTTAGCAGAGAGAGATGAAAAGAGGGAAAGGAAAGAATCCTCTCCAGAATTATCGAAAATGCTCACCATAATCAATTTTTCATTTCCTCCCTTTGTCCTGAAGATCACCTTTTATAGCTGATGAGAAGCGCCTGTGATGCTTTGGGTTGGTAATGGATCAGCTTTCGAAACAGTGGAATAACAACTATTTCTTTTATTGTTAATAACTTATAGGATTTATAACTCTGTTAATCATATCATAAAGACTAAATGCTTTGTATTCTATTGTTAAAAATTCCAAAGGATTAAGTCATAAATTTATAATTAATTTATGACAATTATTAATTGATTGTTAACTATATGCAATATAAGCATAGTCAATAATGGGTTTATGGACCAGTACCACACAAGGAATGTTATATTTATTATTATTTATGTTTCATGGTGATGTTTCTCTTACATTTATTTGATTTACAAAGAAGGCTTATTTACATTTGAGTCCTTTACACGATGAATCTTTACCTATAAAATGGCTTCCACTTAGATGGTTAGGATGATATGTCATATTTGAGATTAGCAAGATCAAATCATATTAAAGTATAATTCAATTGGTTTCAAAAACAAGATCATTTATTGATTGTAATGTATTTATAGTATTTCATTCATTAATTATATATTAATTTTGTAACTAATAAATTATCACCCATTATTAAATCTTTACAAAAGGCATCTAACTTTCAAAGAGGATTCACAGGATATTTTCATCAATTAAACCAAATAATTCTTTTAGAGAAATTATCGGATTAGAAATTGCATTATTATAATTCTTTATGCACTTATCGTTATCATTAATAAATTTTTTGTGAAGGCTTTAAGGTGTATGCAGGCAAACAATTGTCAAACCACAGCAAACTAGGTGTCTTTTTTATTTTTTTGTTCTTGTTTCTATCATTTAATCCACAACCAGTATAATATGATTGATATGCTGTTTTGTGTGATGGATGTGCAATTTATAATCATTAGCTGTCTATTTTAAAGCTTTTGTGAGAATTTTTTTACCCTACGTAAATTATTCATATCTGCAGAGTACATGCAGAGTGGACGAGCAACGGCCAAGACAGATGTGTACAGTTTCGGAGTTTTGATTCTCGAAATAGTAAGCGGCAAACGGCCAACTGATTCTTCGTTCATTGAGAAAGGCTTGAACATTGTTGGTTGGGTAATTCTCTTTCTTTCATCCTATCTAGTCTTACAATCCATGTCAACCTGAATACATTTTTCTTTAGCACTGCAATTTCATCTTTAGATCATCTACTAATGATGGCATGGACTAAATCAAGTAGAATCTTGTTTGGTTTATAAGAGGATTGAAGCATATAATTTCTTTGGCCATTTTAATTGGAATGAAACTTTGATGTCTGATGATATTCATCTACTTTGTTTTCTAACATGTTAAAGCTGTATAATCTTTTTTTTTTCTTTATGGTTCTGCAATATTTAAGATTAGTAACTTCATTTTGGTAAATAAAGATATTATTTGAGCTTTGTTCTCAACTTCAAAAAAAATAATAAAGGGTGAAGTTCTTATCATTACAGCAATGTTCCCACTGCAGTTAAATCTATTGGTTGCTGAGAACCGTCGAAGAGAGATAGTAGATCCACATTGTGAAGGAGTACAGCCCAGCAGCCTGGATTCTCTTCTCTTACTTGCAATTCAATGTGTTTCTTCCATACCAGAGGATCGGCCAACGATGCACAGGGTTGTGCAGATAATGGAATCGGAAGTCACAACTCCATGCCCAATTGATTTCTATGATTCGAACTGAGATCGAAATATAGTCACGAGGGTAACCCAAATGAAGAAGATGGGGTTTACAGGCTTATCATTCTTCATTGATGTTCGTTTCATTTTTGTTCCACTTGTCATATTATTGTACTACATGCAAAAATAATGGTTTGTTGTTAATCATTTACGTATAGTTTTGTTGTCTACAAAATCTCCTTTTGATTGGTAATTCATCATATCTTTCTAGTTGTGAAGTGGACAAAGAAAGAAATGGTTCCAGATGACTGAACACCTTCCGACATGTACTATAAAGTTCTGAAGCTTGAGAATAACTTGTAACAAGTCTTGTTAAGCTTTTGCCTGATAAAGATGCTAAGTTGGATGGAAGGTTTTGGCAATGGTAAAACCAATGTCATCAGAGTTTATCAAAGGTTCGTTTATTGTTGGTTGATAATGTTTTATAGAATTGAAGGTTTTAAGATTATAAATATATGTACATAGTATTATTTGGTGTAATGAATGTACATCTTAGTTTGTGCAAAATTAGTATTTGGACGTGTCATTGGAATTTATGGTGCTTTAACGAAAGATGTCAATCAGTCTTCTTCTTGCAACTATAGTAGGTGGATATTATTGTCATTTTCTTTTTGGCAATAAAGGTCATAACACATTGTTATGTGTTACTGTGTTTTATTGTATTTTTCCTCTTCTCTTGCATAATTTGCTAGCATGGGACCAATGTATTTTCATGTGAAAAAGAGTAGTTTTAGAATTAACACTTTTTGTTGATTAAGTAGCCATTAAACTAAGCACTGTGATTGGGTGGGAACAAGCTCCTTGGAGACAAGCATGACTTGATTCATTGGAACATGGCCAAAGCTCAGTTTTAGGCATGGATGATGGTCTAAACAAGGGTTCTAGGATGGAAGGAGGTGACTTGATTTGTAAGGCAACCATGCTAGCCATATTCTTTTAAGCAAAATGCTTGATCAAGATGGCCAAAGACAAGTGGAACTCAATGAATTGATAAATTCTAAGAGAGATTGGGTCGATTCATGCTATTGCATGACGTGTAAGAGAATGAGAAGATGAATAATTGAGTTAATATTTGTATTTGTTTGTCATCATGGGTATTAAAGAGAATTTAAATAAGAAATATAAAAAAATATAGGGTGATGTGAGTATTATTATGAATGAATTTTAAGGCATTTAAGCATAACTAAATGAACGAGTTTTTATACCTCTGATAATCAGTAATTGGTTTACTTATTGGAGTGATGAGTCCTTGGATGTGGAAGCCTTGGCACTCAAGTGCAAAGGGAGGTGTTTAGCAACATGAAATACAATCAAGTTCCCATTAGACCTCACAAGCAACATAGTCATCAATGATGCAAGATCAAGATCATGATTTGGTAAAGGATCATGTCTTCAAATTGTTTAAGTTATAAACAATCATTTGATGGTTAAGGACATGCAAAGGTTTTATGGGTTGAATAATATATTTTGAATTATTATTTTGATTAGTTTAAGAGATTAAGTATGTGAGATTTGTTAGAATGAAGTTAAATAGCTAAGATCTATTTTATAAGACGAGAGCAAGAGACATAGAATTGATCAAGGTAGGATGGAGTTTAAGAGGTGATGGAATTATTAGAGGATAGTATTATTTTCTAACTTATCAAGGGAGATTACTAAAACTATACAAACGTAGAGTATAACTAATTATATGAATCAATTAAGACAATTTATGGTTAGATGTGACATTAAAGTGCTAACCATTTTCATTATTACATGATTTATGAGTAGGCTAGTTCACAAGGCAAAACAAGACAGGGGGAGGGGGTGCAAATTCTTTAATAAGCTTCTAAAAAATGTTCCCCTTGATTTGCAAAATTATAAAGAAGTAAAATCATTTTTGAAAATGTAAAACATATTTAAAGCCAAATAAAAGTAAAAGTAGAAAATGCAAGTAAAAGATGCAAAAATATAATAATTTTTAAGTACTTATGGCTCAACTAAGTGAAAAAACCTAATGCAAATGAGCTTTTTTATATATTAAGCATAATTAACACTCATTTAATAGCTTGAAGTTTGGACACACTCGACATTCAATAGTCCAAAGCTATGTCAAATCACTCCACATTCAATAGCTTGAAGTTTAGCAAAAGAAAAACAATAACAAACAAATTTATAGCACATTTCTAAATGATATGGGCAAATATACAATTACAACAATTAATAGATTGAAAAGTAATGTTGCGAACTAACCCAATAGCTTTTATTAAGGTGGTTTAAGATGATACAATTATGTCCAACACCTTTGAGCACTCAATAGAATGATTATTCAAAGATGTAGACTTGGTTTCCTTCTACAATCACTCTTTTGAGTAGATATAGCAAAATAAGCACATCACACTCACAAAAATGCTCTCAAGATGATTTCTAAATGAATATCAAATCTCACTAACCTTTCATTAATTCATTTTGAGCGGTTTAAATAGCCAATGAGTTCTTAGAATCCTTTTTAGATGGCTTGCAAAAGTCATTTAATGACTATAAAAGTTTTTTGAACTTGTCAAACTAGACATTATACCCTTTCTCTTCTATACCCATGTTTGAAGGTTGATATTTTTCTCTGCGAAAAAATAAATTTAAAGCTTCTATTTTAATTGTTAATGTCGATTTATGGTTTTTATTTGAACATCTTTTTATAGTTTCAAATGTTTTTACTGAGCATTCTAGAAGTTTAAAACAAAAAAATACTAAATAAATGCACTATCTTTGTTTTGCTTTGCCTCAATAAATTGAAATCAAGATTTATCATCTAAAAACTTATTTTGAGATTATGCATGAATTAGAAAATTTATATGATAAACAGGTTAGCCTTCTTACCCAAGATAAGAAGTAGATGTGAAATTAAAAGAAGGAACAAAGAAAAAAAGAGAGAGAAACTTTATGCATCTCAAAATCAAGCTCTACACTCCAAGGTGCATAACATTTTTCTTTCTCTAATATTGATACTCATATAATTAGTGATGATAAATTATCTATTTCTTTTGATGAAAATATAATTAAACATAAGAAATTGATTAGAATGTATGTTAGACTTAAAGTGAAATATGACAAATAAGAGCGTCATATTTACTCATTAAAGTGAAATCAAGATGGTTCTCGTACTTGGATTATTAGTTATTGATATAAGCAATATGAATCTATTTAGAGTGTCATTTACACTTAATTGAATTAGTAATTACATGTAAAGTGAAAATGCTTTTATGGAATGATTACAGTTATGAATTTCAGAGAGAATTTGAAAGAATTTAACTTGAAACTTAGTGTATTAGATAGTGTTCATACATATTAAGCACTTAGATGATTTTTTGAAAATTAAGAACATTTTTATTAGAAATTTATTAAAATTTATTCATTTAGATCTATTTGATCCTATTTATTAAGAGAGTCTAAGTAGAAACAAATATGGATTGATAGCCATAGATAATTTTATTAGGTTTATATGGATTATGTTTATTAGAAATAAAAGTACAATATTTAAAAAAATTGTAACTTTGATTACTAGGATTAAAAAGGAGCATGAGATTAAGTCAGTCTCCATTAGGAGTGATATAGGAGGAAAATTTAAGAATAAATTGTTTGATAATTTTTATAATAAAAATAAAGCATTATATACCTTTTTTCACCTAGTATCCCTAACAAAATATAGTTGATAGAATGAATAAAACTTTGTTGGATGCTATAAAGTGTATGCTTAATGAGTGTAATATTCCTAAATAGTTTTGGGTTAAGACAATTAACACCATCTATTATGTGTTTAATAGAAGAATATATAGACATTTGTTGTATATTTCTCTTATTGAGTTATTTTATGATAAGTCTAATGTGTCTTATTTTCATGTGTTTTAATGCAAATATTTTATTTTAATTAATAAAAAAATGACTTAGATAAATTTGATGTCAAGTCTAATGAAGAAATCTTTCTAGATACTCACCATCAAGAAGATCAACTTGAAGAATTAAAAGTTTTAAGTCTTTGAGAAGAACATTTGGAGGATATAGGTGAAGTCAATGAACCAATAAAAAGAGAAAAATACATTAAAAAGTAATTGAGACATTCTAAGGATTATCCTAGTGATTTGATCATAGGAGATATAAGAAAAAAAGTTAACTAGAAGTTTTTTTAATCATGTATTTGTATTAAACTTTGAACTAATTACTATAGAATATGCTTTTAAAGATGAGTTCTAGATTACTATAATTAATGAAGAGTTGGTATAATTTGAGAAAAATTAAGTATGTGACCTTATTCATTTGTCAAATGATAGAATACTTATTATTACAAAATAATTTTTCAAAAATAAGCTAGATAAGAATGGACACGTTATTAAGAATAAAGCTAGATTAGTAGTCAAAAGTTTTTATTAAGTTGAAAGAGTAAATGTATATGAGACATCTACTCTTATGACTAGATTTGAGATAATTAGAATCTTACTTTTTTATACATGTCACAAAAATTTTAGATTATACCAAATAGATATTAAAAGTGTATTTTCTAATGGATATATAAATGAAGAAATGTATGTTGAACAATCTTCAAGATTTGATATACATGACAAGATAAATCATAAATACAAACTTAAAAAGGCCATTTATGGTTTAAAGCAAGTTTCATAAGCTTGGTATAAAAGATTGTATTTTTTTTGCTTCAAATAGATTTTGAATAGGTAAAATAGATAATACTTTATTTGTACAAAATTTAGTTAAAAGTTAACTAGTATGTTAAGTGTATGTGGATGACATAATGTTACACCCTTGTGTTTGATGAGTCAAGCATAAATGTTTATATTTTATTTAGGCTTGATTTTAAGTAAAATTATTAATATTTAATTAAATCAAGCCATGTATTTCACATGTCTAAAATAGTGGTCTCTGAGGACCTTGAAGCCTTGGCATACTTCAAAGAAATTTGAGATATGTACTAGAATTTTCATATTTGAGTTTTTTATTATTTTTCTTAAAATTGAGATGTCCAATTTTTGAGATTATGAGGCACACTAGTAGTATTAATATTTAAAAATGTTATAAAATTAATAATTATTGAATTTTGATTTTTGGGCCAAGCTTTATTGACAAAAAGTATAGACATTGGTATTTGATTTTTTAAAATTATTTAGGAATTATTTTTCATAAATCTTCTTTTATAGTAATTTAGAAAACTTATAATACTATGATAATATAAAATTATTTTGATACACTTATATTTAAAATTTTAGCACAAAAATTCCTCCAATTAACCTTAAAACAGCTTAAGTCTCGGGAAAATTCACTGTAGCACTGGGCGGGCCGACCCGTCACGCAATTAGCCCGTCCAGGTCCTTTAGAAATTAAAAAATTGGTTGACCCAAAAAGGGCGAGCCAAGACCGCCCAAAGCCCGCCGAGAGGAGCACGGCGAGGTCAAACTACAGCGACGGTCAACGGTCAATGAACAGTGCATGGTCAAGTCAACCCGACCAGGTGATAAAATCCCGGTCAAGGAAGGGGGGGAGCCAGCCCCACAGAGGCTCGAGAAGTAAACAGCTCAAATTCCTTATAAAGCGGTGCGCCGACTTTCGTTCTGCGGTGTGGGACTAAAAATCCCACCTTATAACTTCGGCAGGATCCAAAGGCGCAGATCAAGCCCGTCCAGATCCAACGCTCCAGATCAAAATCGAAAGGCTGTTTCGCAAGTTTAATCGGCGTCGTTCGTTCAGCGCGCGGATCCAACGCTCCAGATCAAAATCTAACGGCTGTTTCGTAAATTTGATCAGCGCCGTTCGATTTTGGGCCCGGATCGGACGGTGGCTGCTTTCCATCCGTTGCCCAAACGGCTAGTTGTTTTTTAGGAGCCGTTGAAGGTTTTTTTAGCTCAATTTTAAGCTCTATAAATAGGGAAGAATTAAGATTTATTTAGTTTACCTTTGCTAAATTCTTTCAAAGATTTCAGATCTCAAATTCGAGCAATCGCAAGCAAAAACAGTGCCTTCAAGCTCAAAGAAAACTGCAACAAGGCGCTTGAAATTAGAGGTTCATGATTCAATCTTTCTCATTTCTATCCTTCTAATTTTTCAATTGTGTGTGCCTCCCTTTTCTCCTATTTCTCCTAAGGTCTTTTTGTCAATCGTTGTATTTTTTGTTTTGGGGTAAGGGCATCCCGGCAGTAGTGCTCAAGCCCTGGGTTTGAGTTGAGCCCAGAGAAAAACTCAAGTAAGTTTGGGATTAGCCGTAGTAAAAATCCCAAGTAGGTTTGAGGTGAACCGTACGAAAAACCTCACTTGTAATTGGTGCATTTAGTGGATTTTTCCCAACACCGGTTGGGGGTGGACGTAGACTCGGTTTTGAGTCGAACCACCTAAAAACTTTTGTGTTCAAATTTCTTTATTCGTGCTTAAAACTTTTAAGTTTTAATTTCGAAAGTTATAAAATTTTTTAAATACACAATTCACCCCCCCCCCCCCCCTCTCTTGTAGGATTTTCTTAACACGAAACACTTCACATAATCATTAGAGCTTCCAATAAAGAGATGTGTATGAAATTTGTTAATTTAATAAAAATTGAGTTTGAAATGGTATGATGAAAGAATTAACCTTTTACTTAGAACTTCAGGTTAAGCAAAAAAGTGATTAAAGTTTTATTTCTCAAACCAAATATTTGCTAAAATTGTTAAAAGAATTTGGTTAAATAATATGAAATAAAAAAAGAATCATATTAGTACAAGTATGAAAGCCTACTAACACAAAATTGTTTACAAAAATGATTAGATCATTATTATATCTTATTGTAAGTAGGTTTAATATTGTGTTTAGTATAGGTTTGTGTGTGAGATTTTAGGCCAATCCTAAGGAACCATACTTACAAGCAATCAAGTATATAATTAAGTATCTTTTAGGCACTAAGACTCTAGGCTTATGATACCCTAGATGTGAATTTATATTTGATTTAATAGCCTACACAAATGATGACTTTGTTGTAACAAGATTGATATGAAGAGTAACTCTGATATATGCTAATTGATTGGTGGTTTATTAATTTTTTAGGTTAATAGAATACAAAATTATATGACACTATCAATCACAAAAGTTGAGTATATTATTGTAAGTAGTTGTCTTACTTAACTTTTATGAATTAAATAATAACTTTTAAATTATGGCTTAAAATTTACCTAAATTCTTATCTTTTGTGATATTTCAAGTATATTTTATTTATTTAAGGATTCTATTAAATAATAAAGAACCATATAGAGTTAAGATATACTTTTATTAGAGAGCATGTGTACAAGAAAGATATTTAGTTATTATTTATTTTATCTTCTGCTCAATTAACTAATATTTTTACCAAGCCAATGGCTATTAAAATTTTTCATAAACTTAGATTGAGTTACATGTAATTAGCTCTTTTGAATGATTATAAAAAAAGGGAGAACTTAGTGCTAAAATTTAAGGGAGTTATAATATTGAATATCATATTACATATTTTATTATTTTTATAGATATTAATTATTTGATATTATATTTTTTTTAATATTATATTTTTAATTTAAGCATTTGTTTTGTAATCAAGAAAGAGATTATTATACTTTTTTATGTGATAATCACAAAATCAAGATAACTATTACTAACATCTTATTGAGTTTAGTACTTATTTTAATTCAATCATTAAGGTGTTACTATATTGGTTAGGTTTGTTGGAGCAATGATTGTAGTGTTTGAACTGAATAGAGATTGAAGGCTCAACCTATTAATTTTAGAGTAAAAAACTAAGTTTTTTATGAAGTGGTTAATCCACAAATAACTATATTATTAAACATTTATATGATTAGTATGTTAAACATTTCTTTTATTTGTAATTTTGTCATCTAGGAACATAATCATAGTTTAAGCATATTTGAATTTTTTTTATGATGCATTAGGCTATATTTGATCTTAAAGATTAAATTTATTTAATTTTAAAATCTTATACAAAAATATTTTAATATAAATAAGAAATAAAAGAATTTTGGCCTAAGCACCTACTCGTTAGCCAAGCCAAATGGCTTGTGCCAAGTGGCTTAAAGTGTTAGGCATTGGGTCTTGGGAGTCACGGGTCAAGAGATTGGTTGAAATTGAGTCTAGTTTTGTTAACTTTTAGTCTGGGTACTATTCCATAGTAGCTTGGGTTAAATTGGGTCAGGTTATCACTCTTGAACCTGACTTAAGCGTAACGAGTCAAATTAGACTCGAAATTGTCAAGTAACGACATTGCGTCAAGTCGGACCCATATATATATATATATATATATAGGTGACTTGGGTCATGACTTTCCAAGAGCATCAGTGGACAACCTATCCTATTAGGCTGACTTACCCACATGAAGAAACCTAGATAAATGCCAAACTTCATATATAATTTTGCAATGTAGAATTAAAAAATGTCACATATTTGCAAACGGTTGGAAGCGAATTAGTGTCATTCAATCGCACATTTTTGTGATTGAATAGTAGAGATCGTGTGTGTCTTTTTGAACAATAGAATTCATCTTATCGTCTATTCGATGAGCTCGGTTGAACAGTTAGGATCGTCTCTACATTTTGAATAATATATTTCAATTAACCATCCATCTTAGAAGTGTGATCAAATGGTTATGATATTTTCTGTCTTTGTGAACAGTAATATTGTTCATCATCACTATCCATCCAACATATGAAATCTAACGATTTAGATCAAATCTTGCTAAGATTAAATCTAGACCTTTTAATCAAGCATTTTATTGGACTATGTTTGTTTCTCCTACTCACATCAAATGTTGTAACTGCTTTTTGTCTTCCTCTTTTCATTTCCTGCAAAGGCCATCTTTTATGAAAGGTCGTCTCAAATCGAGAACATCAATTTCACTATGTGCTTGTGGGAGCTGTAGTTTCTTTGATTCTTATTTCTACAGCTCTCTTCTTTAATCATTTTGCATCATTCAGGTAACATTTACCTAAATGATTTAGTAGATGATTTTATCTTGTTACATCAATATTTTTGAAAGTGAAGCAAAATAAAAAAATTGTAATCTGATTTTGACTTTTTTGTTGGAGATATGTTTGCTACTAATATTTCCTCTTCCTTTCTTCAATATTTTCTTTGATTACATATCTTATTAGTGGCTTCTTTACAATTATTTTTTATTTTCTTATTGTGTTTTTATTTTTTTTAAAAATCATATTTAATGCAACATGTTTATTGTTTTATTTTTATTAATAACATTAGTGCATTTTGATAAATTTGTGATTTTATATTTCAAAACTAGGTCATTTAGTTTGTTGCAAGCTTGTTCATATGTGTATTTATATTTTACCACTTATCAAATATAATCTATAGACTTGTGACATATGTTTTTCTAAGTGAATAACAAAATATTATGATTATCTATTATTTAGTACTATGTTTTAATATTATAAGCTTTTATAATTAAGATTATGATGATGTACCTCTACTTGTTATGATAAGAGGGTATACTTTGTAAATCTTATCTCTACTTGCTGTGATGAAAGATAGTAGTTTCGATAATAAAATTCTGTTCGGATTGATTAGGGGTGGATGTAGACATATATCAAACCATCTAGAAATCCCTTTCTCTTTTAAATTTCTTTTTTATTATGTAATTTATGATATTTCTTTTATTTAATAATATTTAATTTTAAAAAATCATAAATCAAAAAATTTTATCAAAATTATTTTTATCAAATATAAAATATTTTTATTATTTTTTTTTAAACTATAAAATTTTTATTTTTTTATATTTTTTATTTAGTAAAATTATTAAATTAATCATTTTATGATTGTAAAATTTTTATTTAATAAAATATTTTTAAAACAATAAAAAGTTTAAAAGCATAATCTACCCATGCTCTTGTGCATTTGCTTGAGACAAATATATCATATGCAACTTGAGTTAGATTATTAGGGTCTTAATAAACTGAAGGTAGACTAGAGATGTAGATCCACATTAGAGTTGACATAATCATTAAAACATTTGGCTTAAATTGAACAGATAGCTCATTAAGGCTCTAGACTTGGTTATTATTGTCCAAGAGCCATGGTGTAGTACATCATTTCTTTTAGCTAAACTCTAAAAGTGAAGAAGGAAACAATGCAAACCTACTCAATTTCATAACTTAAAAACCATCATAATGACATTATTGGTAGAGCTTGTACTCAATCCAAGGAAAAGAGTAGTGACTTACATATAGTCACCCAACAAAGTCACCTCAAGCTTTGCTATGTCATGGTCAAATGTCATTGTGGACATCACAATAGCACATTTATTGATAAATAAGCAATCTTAAGGAATAAGCCTAGAAATATCCATTTCAAAAGAATACAGCTCCATAGGTTGCCCACCAAGAGGATGACCCCTTGCATGATTCATAACTTCAATCACAAAATTAACAACCTCATTTCCATTCCTCACATCTTAGGCATAAGTCTTTGAATCAATACATTAAGGAGGTTGAGTTCAACCGATAGAATCATCCAAAGAAGATTTAGTGGAGCAATCACAAATCCTTAGAAAAACATCCATACATCATTGATTTTCCTCAATCAACTTCACACTTCCTTAAACAGCAATAGCTTCTCTAATAAGGTGCTTACCAAAACCCATCTCAATAAAAAGATTTATAGAGGTATTCTCATAATCAAGTTGAAAAACACTTCCTTTTTTTCTTAAAAGAGAGAGCTTAGGATCTCCATGAGAGTTCATAGTTTCCAAATCACAGTCCAACTCGTTAAAATAACATTGCACTTGGGAGAAAGAGAGAGACAATCGTACCAAATGAAATGTTGGCAGAATCGTCGGATTGTGTTTCGTCTTCTTCGAAATATATTTGACCAAGATCTTTTAACTAGGACTATCATAAAATGTTTAAACGATTTAGGTCTGGTATGAGGCAATTTCCGAAATCGATGGCCAAGTGTTCTCACTCTCTGCCACTTCATATTTCGTCGTTGATGGCTCTCTCTATCGTCTTGATGCTATCCTCCTTTACTTCATTAGTTCTCACTGCATCACGTCGGCCGATCACCGTGAGCGCTTCTCTTCATCTCACCTATTTCTTTCTGCCTCTATCCCTTTCTCTGTCCCTCGATTTTCCGGCATGATTTGGTAGTTTGTTTGTTTACATCCTTTTCTCTCAGGATGCTGAAATCCGGGACAAGAAGAGCGTTTGTTATGCAGATATCGAAAGGTAAATTCCTCGATGCGCTCTCGTTTTGTGAAAGTAGTCGTTTGCATTCTCGAATAGATTTTTTTTTTTTTTTTTTTTTTTTTTTTTTTTTGCTTTTAGAGCCAATTTTTGCTGAGATTTTATTCTTCTTTCTGGGGAATTTGCCTCGGAAAAGTGGTTTGTGGGGTTTAAAGTGCAAGTCTTCGATAACAGAGAAGGAGAATTGTGCGCTGCGATGCCTTTCTCCGGCTTGTTACCAGCTAATCTACGAGAGTGACCCGGTGAAGTTCAGATCCTTTTGGCTCCAATGCTTTGTCCCCTTATGCACTTATATGATAGTTTTGTTTCTTTGCGTGTGATTTGCAGCTGGAGGAAGGGGAGAAAGATCACACACGCAGCCAAGAGTACAAGTACTGCTTGCACAAGTAAGACAGATTAGTCCAAAATTTAGTTGTAGTTGCCATCGTTTACAAACTATGTGGTATGGGGATCTCAGATCACCGCCTTATTCTTCCAGACCTAATTGCTCCCACATGATATTCATTGGGCATGAGTATCCAAGAATATCAGTAATTCTTTTAAGAATATTGATATGCTAAAAATTTAAATTCATATTCTTGTCTGTGCAACATCACTTTTACTTCCATTATGCACGTTAGCCCTGGTCTATCGTATAGATTTTTATTTTCTGTGTACTATGCTTGGCATAAGCAATACCCCATTCTTTGTTACTTAATTGATAATTTGATATACAACTCAACAGTTCTCTGTGCAATTTCTATATTCCTAGGATTTCAACCAAATGTAGGAGAGTCTACATGACTGCTGCACTTGCATGTTTACTCAATGTGCTTTGTTGCATGAGACTGATTGTCTGTTCCAACTTGAACATGTGTGATAGAAGGTTGAAGGATGGTATTGTTGAAATGATCTTTCGAAATTTCTTTAGTGGGTTGGGGATTCATGGATATTTACTCTTGAAATGGGGCTAACATTGTATGCACTGATCATGGGTTTGGAAAAGGACTAAGGGATTTGTTGTGGAAGATAATGTGGTCAATCCATGATTCTTTGGGAGCATGAAATTCACTAAATTCTAAAGATTATAGAGAAGGTCTTAGACAAATGCCACTCTTGCATTTAAAAGGGAGTTTTAGTTCCTAGGGAAAGGGCTTAGTAAGACGAACAACCTTGGGAATAGGAACTAGAGTTGTTAACTAACATTTTAGAGAGTTGGCTTGAGTAGAACTGGGAGAGAGGTTTTGTTGGTTTAGAAAGAAGCAAACTTGCGTTGGACTTTAGATTCTTCCAAATTGCGGCTGCTCTTAATCATGAGATTGTCTTCTAGTAAAGAGGGATCCACAACATGGCCTGATGTTGACCGACTGTAAAAATTGAACATGTATGTGTTATGTGTGACGTTCTCCCTTATTTCAAGGCTTATTTACTGACAATGAGAGGTAATATTTGGTTATCTCCAAATCTTTTTAGATTGGTTTATGACACTGAGAATTGTTGAGGTGAATTCCTAGGCTCAATTAGATTATGCCCAATGAATGTGGCATTGTTTACTGTCATGAGCATGGTGTTGGGTGGTACGTACAATCAAAACAACAAACCATTGTGGTTCCCTAAACACCCTAAGCGAACTGATTTTTGAAGTAAGTTGGATAAGGAGAATTACGTATCGTGTGTCATCAAAACCACTGGTTACTTGAGAAGATTTGCTACGACATAGGACAAAATTCTGCTTCTTTAGTGCTCGAGACAGATTGTTATTGTGCATTGCTGAAGGTCACCTGAGATAAATGGTTGTGAAGCTGTGTTTTCCTCATTGTATGTGACTTTTGGAACTCCAACAACCATTAGCTGCTTTGCTTTCTGGACAGTGACACTTATAATGGTCCAGTGGAAGGCTTTTTTTAAATTTCAGAGTTGATAAGTTGAAGCAATTGTTGGTTCACTCGTCACTTTTCTGCGTAAAGCGGATATTCTTCACTGAATGCAACAATTTTGGACGAGAATTTGATGGATATATTCACACTCTGTGCAAGTTCACTGTTGCAATTAAGTTAGCCTATGCAGTCCAGGAATCTGCTTTTCTGAACTGCACCTCACATTTAACCCCACTTCACATTCCAGTATTCCCAAAAAGAAGCTCTTAAAAGAGAAATGGTTATTTTTAGAAATTTGTTAAACATTTTTTATAACACTTGTTCACTGGAAAACTGAATGCCCATAAGTAACTTCATATACACCTCTTCCATGGTTTTATTGCCATGTTTTTTGCATTTGATAAGCATTTTATCTTTCTTTTTGGTTATATTAATATTTTTTAGACAACACAAGAAAAATTATAAAACAAGCTTACTAGCATGAAGCTTGAAAGTTTTTCTTCCAAAGTTCCATATTCTTTATCTTTAAGGAACCCAAACAAATTTGGGTCCATATGTAGTAAAGGTTTATGAAGTGTGTGATGAATATGCAAGAATAAGTCCTGAACTAGTGTTTTTTGAAATCAATACATATTTTGAATATTTAGTATTTAAAGATTTCTTAAAAGAATAATCTAGAGAAATATAACCTTGTGTTGGGCTATAATTGAATAAAACATTGAGATGAGCATGATGTTATGGTATATGGAAGGTGGTTCTATATGAAGGCATGTGTAGCATAATTCTTTTTGACATAGTTATTTGCATAGATTGAAGATGAAGCATGCAAATGCACATATGAAGGTGAATCAACAATTTTTGTTTTCAAAAGATTAAGTTATTTTTCAATTAAGGTAAATGAATTTTATTTTTTTCCATTTCCTAGTTTTTATTGTTGAGCATCCGATCTCTAACTTCAAAGAATTGCAAATAAAAGCACAATTTAGAAGCCTAATTTAATTTAAAAGAGAAATGTTCATGCTAACATCATTTCTTAAAGATATGTTCTTCATTTAACTTTTTTGTGAAGAATGCAAATCACGAATAATAGATTCATACTCTAATCATTGTTTTTTTTAAATTAAATATTTCTTTTGGAGTATTTCAAACTCGTCAAAAGAATTCAATTTGTCATAAGATGAAGCATTTAAATTTATTTATTTTTTGTAAGTGGTGTTCTTGATCTTGAGGCATGAGACAACTTTGTTTCAATATCCTTGTACAACTTTTCTTCTCCTTTTTTTTCTTGTTCTTCTTTCTTTCATTTTCTTTTTTTCTACTTCTTGAGTATTTTCGCCATATCACTTATCTAATTCTTTCAAGGCCTTAAAGCTAGAATTAAACATTGAAGTTTTAATTGTGCTTAAACATTTGATCTAGTTAAGAGCAATATCATGATTAAGTTCATAGCATGTTGTCATTAACCAAATTTAAAGGGTTTTTAAATAACGATCATAGTTGAAAATCGATGCTTTGAACAAAGAATTTCATTTTTGATATCCAAAATGAATAATGCTCTCCCATGAACAAAGGAGGGTGTTCCATAGTGTTCTAAATCAAATTGAGCAAAATCTAACCTAAGGCACTACATTATGCTTATAGGAATATAATTCTAGGATGCTAAGTTTATAAGTGGCTCTCGCTTTTACAAATTGTTGGAGCGTAGCTCTATGCACTATGATTATGATGTTTTATACCCGTTTTTGGCTCTTTGGCATGCCTAAGAGTTTGAATTATTCTTTATAAATTTTTAGGTTGGTTAGCACTTTCTTGTTAAGTTGATATTCAATTTAATTAATGTAAATTGGTATGAAGAAAGCCCAATAAATAAAAATCACAAATATTTTAAAGTGGTTCATTGTTAATTACCACTCCTATATCCATCCTAAGCACGTTGCTTGAGCATGCACTACATTAAACACTCTATATGCAGCTTGAGTGGTTTGAAAAGCCTTTACAATTCCTTTTAACACTAATTCTTTGAATAAACACCTACACTCTCTCTAACTCTAAGCCTACGAGTAAGTTATGCTATTCACTCACTAACACAAAGCCCTAGCATGGGCATCTTTCATCAACTTAGTAGTTTGGTGTTAGCAACTCTTGCTTAACACTAAGTCTTGGGATAAGTTTTCTCTTGCTCACAAATTGAGCTAATGGGATTAATCAATTACAATTGATTTCAAAAAGAAATAAATATCTTACCCAATATTAAAAGCAAAGGATATACACTTTGAATATTGCTATGAGATTGAGGAAGCTTACCAAAATGATTCAAGAGCTTTTGGTGAGTTTTGTGAATGCAATTGAAGAGCTTGAAATCCTTGCCGCTTGCACATTGATTTTACTCATGATATGGTCATATTTAGAATTCTCTAAACTAGTGAAGTGGTTTTTGCAAGGAATGGAATAAGTCACAATAGTTGACGTCAATGACTAGGTCCTCTCAACTATGTTATGCATGGAAGGGATGGCATTGTTGTTGTCAATATGCACAATGGTCATAAGAAGATCTTTTTTAGTGGAGAATTTAAGTCTACATAGTTCAATTGAAATTTTACTTTGGTTGAATGTTTCATGCTATCAAACTACAAGAGTTGTGATTTATCTAATGTCAACATCACTTAGCATCACTTTGGCATATATCTAACTATGAATAGAAGCAATCCAAAGACATCTCTTAAAAAACTTAATTAATTCATGATTCATGTGATTTGCACGATAGTAGGTTTTGATTATTTTACTTATTATTTTGAATTAATCCTTTTAGCATCACCAAAATCATTGTTATATATGTGTAGTAGTTACAGGTGTTAAAAATATGCCTTTAAAAGTTCTTATGAAGAAAAGATGCTTCTTAAAACCTAATGCATCTATGTCAGGCATGCATCCAATTCTGATATGCCTTGATGTATTGTTGATACATATCAACAAGGTAGGGAGCGTATTAGTTTTTTTTTAATCAAGAAAGTGTCAATATGAGTTTGATGCTATTGGGCTTATTTTCTTTGGACTCGGTGTCTCACTAACCGAAAATTGAGCTCTCTAAAACATGAGCTACACCTCAAATATGATAATATGTTCCATTTATTATATTTATATTTATTTTTAATTATTTTAAATTTTTTAATTGGTGTTTCCTAATTTATTTGCATCCTACTTTTTTTAGACTTGTTGTATCATCGTATCTTGTATCATATTGTTTTCATATTACTGTATCATACTTATGCTTCATAGAAAATTTCATTTGCATTTGAAGTTTTAACAAAACTAAATCTACAAAATACCACAATCTTGTTGTAGATTGCTTTGAAATTAGCAATTACCCAATTTTCTTTGTATCGAATGATTTCATTACCCAATTTTCCTGTTTGTTGTAGCTTGTTGGGTAAGTTGGATTGGCAATGATCTCCACCAATGGCAATATTTCTCTCTTATTAAGGGATTTTCTAGGTATTCTAGATTTCAATCAAGTGGAGGGAGATCATTATTGAGTCATTTTATGTGGAGAGGTTAGACTATATTGGATGATCTTGTTTGTGGAGAAAGCGAGAGATTTTTTCTTTCACTTTTCTTTGGGTCTCCACCAATTGGAGAGATCCTCTTTTGTATTTTTTTAAATATTTATAATTTTTCTCACGTCTGCTTCTACTTTGTCTCTATATGCAATATTCTTCATAGGCTTTTTAGGCTTCTCGATGCAACTCTGGTCTTCAAGGCTGTCCCTTGCAAACCTATATAGGCATAAAGTTAATCTCTTTACGGGTTTTTTCATAGTTATATGGACGAATCAGTATCAAAGCAATCATTCTTATATGTGGAGTAGTTTGAAGAATTTCTTCACCTTGACTTGGTATGGTAGCATGGTTGACGGGTGCAAGGATCGTAACATTTAGCATTCTTAAAAAACAGTAGTAGTGGTGACAAAGAAGAAGCATTGATGGTGCAGGGAGAAGATCCTATACCTCTGAAAGGTTTGTGTCTCTATGGACACTATCTCAAATTGACTAGATTCCCAAATGGCAGTAGCGCCAACTAAGAAGTCAAATCCAGATTGAGGCAATTGTTGAGTTCATCCTAGGGGTTTTTAGTATAGATTCAAGGGAACCGGATGAAAGTTTCTATCTATCTCCTTTATTTTCCACCTTAGCAGAGATTCATTTGAAATTTGAGAGCTATTCAAATTGTTAATCAAGCGCCTTCAAACCTACAAAAGGCAAGTAAGGTCTTGGATTGAAAATTCATTTAAGAGGTTCAGAGGTTTTTAGGCCTCATCAGAATTCCTAGCTGCTTTTGTGGAAAACATTGAGGGAGAGAAGAAAACCCATGGAGAGATTGAGAGATCTACTAAGTTTTTTATCATTTTGGGTGCATTTCCATGTTTTTCAAATCTCTATCCAGGAGATTTTTGAGTTTCTATGTAGAGGTTGCTCCAGTTTCGATGATCTAGTTCTTGGAGAGGGATGGTTTTCCTTTTTTGTTGTTCTGTGGGTCTCTGTAAATTGTAGTTGTCCAGTTCGAAAATGTGTTCTGTAATGGGTTCTTTTCGTCTCTTATCTACTTTTATTAATCTCTTTGTACAATATTCTCGTGCATGCAACAAATTTCTACGACTTGGCTGCTCCTTTTCAAATTTAAATAAAACAAAACGTCACATTGGTTTTAAAAAGAATATCTTGGAATTACTGGTATTATATGTTGGCTTTTTGCTACAAAAAAAAAAGCTAGTCTCGATTGTAATTTAACGTGCAATGTGGCATGTTAGAACAATACTTGCAAGAGTTCTTCCTCTGTACTACAAACAACTCATAACGAACTACCGATTGTTTGGTTTAACATCTATATTTATGCACTTCTCGCCATTATAATTATACATATATGTGGAGTATTAGAGGGCAATATTTAGTGATGGCATGGTAAATCTCTTCATGAGTTATTATTACGTTGCAGGGAATCACTAGGGGAGAGCCTCGAGAGGGTGAAAGGTGTCCTTGAATTTTGACCAAGGGATGTTGGTGCAGTTGCTTGCCTGCCTTATCATGTTGGCCAACACATTTGTTGGCAAACATGTGGGTTCGTAGGACATCACAGGGCCACAACACATTCGCAGCTTGTGGTAGAGTACTAAGTGTGTTTTTGGCATTACAATCTAAGCAAATTAAGCTAACATTGTTTAGTGATCAAGTGTTAATTGTAATTTATATGCGTATGATGATGCAACAATCTTTTGTTCATGGTTTCAAAATTGTGTTTAGAATAATAAAATTATAATTTTATAATGATGTTTGATTGAATCTATTGGTTATAATAAATTTAATTTTATTGTTTGATTTGTTTTATTTGAAATTGTTTCTCATGTGTAGTGATATATAACAGTGGGTTCAGTCGTTTTAATAAATAATTTATTGTTTAGAGGTCTTTTTATTCCTATTTCAAGTCTCTGATCATCGCTTTGTTGTTTCAAGTTGAGACTTTATTACCTCTGAAGGTGCACAATCATGTCACATAACATTAGCAAATTGGGCTATTCTTCTCTGTGAAAACTCGTGTTCAGCTGTGATCATAAACCTTCCCCTTTTGGATTAACAAAAATTTAATAGGCATTAGTTCTTCCACTCCATAGCAAGTATATTATTTGGAGCCCTGATTTCCTAAACCGTAGTTCTGGTTACTCTTTTACATTTTAATCACTGTCAATGTTAACAGTGCACTTATCTTTTCTTTTTTTCTTAATGCCTCCATTTTCGTTGCCTTCAACTATATTGGTTGCTTCACCATTCGACTCTTCTGATTTGAGATGTTGCCGAATTAGCTCAACAATCCTCCAACCATACTTTTCAGACTTCACCTTTCCTATCACCTTCTCCAGCTAAAAACAAAGGCAAAATTCTAAGTTAAATGAGTATACGAGCAACAAATTTGGCTAATAAACAGGATGGAAAAGTAGTAATAATACCTCTTCAATGGAGGTTGGTTTCTGGGTGCTTAGAAGACCTAGATGTTGAGTAGATAAAACAGCATGCGGAAATATTCCACCATGGCTGCAAGCTATCTCCATGCGAAGTTCATCTAACTGAGTCTCCAGAGTAGATGACCTGCTACGCTTGGTAACTTTTAGTCTTTCTTCATCTTTTTGCTTCTGTCCTACGCAAATCTCAAGCTTGAAAGTCCTTTTTCCTGTAATGGAACAAATCAGAAGAATGACAGCTTAACATTAGAACTAAACAGAGCATCATAATTGCATGATATATAGAGCAAGCTCGTTTGAAGAGGAAGCAATCTTAAGATATTTTGTTTGCAAATTACAACTTTCAGATATCTTTGTCACCTACAAAACGCTTCCAAATCTAGGTCATGCCAACATTTTTCACATCTTCATGCAAATAGAAATTGTGAAATGATATGTATGATAGTCTTCCCATTATTTATTTAAATACTCTTTCCAACACCTGTGCAATCTCTATCCCACCCAATTTATTATTGCAAACCCATGCCAATAAGAGTATAGATGGATTATTAGGTCAAATCATGAAAAATTAAATACATAAATAAAAGATAGCAGAACGCCAAATTCTAAACAAGAACACCTCATTTCGAAGTTGTGGAATGTAACCCAGCTTTCTTTCTTCTCACTATCCTTCTCTAACAAAAAGGATAAAAAATGAGTAAATAATGCAATACTTGGAATATACACAAAAACCTCCAATAATTTTATTAAATAAAAGCCCTAGTCAAGATACTAGAGATAACTTTCTGATCAAGAACTCCCAATGATCCTTTCCCTTGAAAGCAAACGGTCTTACTTTCTTAAAGTTCTCAAACATAATTCCATCCGAAAACTTCGATAATTCCTAAGACTCTCTTCTACAATACTATTTTGATCTCATATAGAATTCTTAGAACAAACTTCCATCTCCTCAAAGACCCAATTTATAATAAAAACACTCTTATCTAAAAAAAATCCTAGCTTTTAGTTATCTTCATCTATCCCACATGATCATAACACATTCGATTAAAATTTAATACTTAAACTTACCTCTAAATTTCTAACTTAATCTCGAACAAATTTTAAGTCTTTGGCATTTAGAAGTATTATATAAAATCTAAATGAGGTCAATTAAGAAAAACCTTGGCCTAATTCTCAAACATAATTCCATTCCAAAACTTCGATGATTCCTAAGACTCGCTTGAGACTCTCTTCTAAGATACTATTTTGATTTCATATAGAATTCTTTGAACAAACTCCCATCTCCTCAAAGGCCCAATTTATAATAAAAAACAACTTATCTAAAAAAATCCTATCTTTTAACTACCTTCATCTATCCCACATAATCATAATACATTCAATTAAAATTTAATACTTAAACTTACCTCAAAATTTCTAACCTGAACAAATTTCAAGTCTTTGGCATTCAAAAGTATTATAGAAAATCTAAATAAGGTCACCTAAGAAAAACCTTAGCCTAATCAAATGGTCTTATTAGCTTGGGCTCAAATATCTTCTGATCGCTAGCATTGTCGCCACTCCAATCTAAGGATCAAATGATTCAATAACTTCCCTTCAAATAAGATCACCCAGCAAATAACCTCAATTGATTAGTGATTTGATGGTCCTACTCTTACCAAACTATCTATTTTGGGTCTCTTTAAAGTCGTCGTTACAACTTTTCAATACATGATTACGTTTGATCTTGTGGCCACATGCTTATCATTTAAAAGAACAAACTCACTCTTGTAAGGTACAATGCTTATAGTAAATAACGTCAAAAAAGTACACTTTGTCGTTTTAATTTTCATCTTCATTGGATTTATCACCTAAGTGATTCCACCGCCAACGGCAATGTCTCAAAATGGTCAACCACCCCTTGCTTCTAGTTCTACTCCCCTTAAGCTCCACTACTCTTCATAGTAGTGGATTTAGTGATGCAACACAAAAAGCAAATCCAAACATTTACTTGGCACATTGACTTGAGAAGTGACTCAACCCTTAGACCGAATTCATTTTACAACACTCCAAAGCAAGAATGGCATGCAAAAGAATCTCATATAAGTTTGTTAATCAGTCAAATAGATTAGTAGGTTATTATGAAAACTACAAAAAGCTATTCCATGCAAGAACTCTCTAGGTACCACTTTTAAGGAAGCTTCTAGGTGCCACTTAAGAATGAAAAAAAGGCTATCCCTCCTCTTAGCTTATCATGGTTTCTGAATTCAAATTGAAAATTGTTGGTTGTTAGGAATTTAACTTAGTCATCAACTTTCGGCTATTTAAACTTGTTTAAATTCTTTTATTTAGATTCGATCATAAAAAATCTTCTGATTAGTCATCCACTGTTGGTTATTTGAACTTGTTTGAATTTTCTTATTTAGATTTGATCATGAACAATCTTGTATATGCTTGACTATTAATGAATAAAAAAGGTAGTGACGGTTGAATGCAAATTTGAATGGAGAAGTTTGGTGGCTTTAATTCTTCTCTCTAGTTTGGCTTGGTGGCCAATGCTTCTCCACCCCCTTCTCTTTATCTTTCTCTTGACTAAATCTCAATATACACAAATGATCTCTTCATTTGTTCTTTCTATTTGGCCTACCATACCTAATTGACACAACCGCCACTTAATCCCGTAGCCAACCCAACCCCCCTCCATTCTGCCATCATCGACTTCAACTTAATAACCAAGCCTTCGTCATCAACTTGCTCTCTCTTACACCCATATCCTCCACTTTTGGCTATTTATGCTTGTTTGAATTTTTTAATTTAGATTTGATCATGAAAAATGTTGTACTTAGTCATCCACTTTTGTTTATTTGAACTTGTTTGAATTTTTTTATTTAGATTCAATCACAAACAATCTTGTATATGCTTGAATTGTTCATGAATGAAATAAGATGCTGATAGTTGAATGCAAAAATTTGAATGGTGAATTTAAATCTTAATATATACAGACCATCTCTGTCCTTGCTGTTCCTATTTAACCTACCATACTAAATTGACAAACTTGTCACTTAATCCCACGGCCAACCAGACCCCCATCAGTTTTGCCATCATCAACTTCAACTCAATAGTTAAACTTTAGTTGCCAACTTGGACTCTCTCCTAAACCTATATCCTCCATGGTGGCCACCCTCCTACTATGGTTCTTTCTAGAGGAGAATAACAGTATCTTTCCACTAGCATGGGTTATAGTCCAAATTAAGAAGATGGAGAATTAAAAGAGATTCCTCGCATTGCAGCGACAATCTTAAGATTATGCAAATGATCAAGTGCTTACATTGATGAATGAAAAGGAAAATGAAAGAAAGAGTAAAAGAAATTATTACTTGGGAGACCACAGGTTCACAAGATAGACAAAATGATGAACAGCTTGAAGGTGCATTTACATCAAAGAAGAGCATTTTAAGTGGTGCAAGATTTGCAAGGATGTTGAACACAACAAGCATACTATGAGAGAACGTTGATGAACAGACAAAAGTATGCGCCACTGTTTGCCCTTCAAGCATTTTCAAAAGTATATGTTGTTATCTTGCACTTCATTTCAGACAGGTTACGAAAAGTCAAAACGTTGTAAAGCTCCAGGTAAGTCAGAGTGTACCACTTACCTTGCAAAGCAAGAGCACCCAAGATTACAATAAAATGACAAGGAATAATATTGACTGAACAGAACTACAGATACCAGAATATTAAAAATTGAAGGCCCACTTTGTAGTGTCCTATTTTGGTTGGTTTTGAAGTTTAATGACTGAATGTAAAGTTGAACTGATAAGTTGAAAATACCATATTGTTTTTGGCCTTTGAAGGCATTAACATTTTTTTTTAAGATTTTATTGATATTATTGAACGTAAGGTGGTGCATTTACTGTTTTTTATGGATTTTATTGACAGCATAAATATTGCAGTTGCAGCTACAGTTCAACAACAGAGCAACTGCATCTTCTTGCAATGGTTCTAGCTTGATGCAGCTACAAATCACATAAACTCACTTGATGCAGTTGCAATTAGCTGCCGCTGCAATATATAACGCATCTGAGTGTAACAGATATGTTAAATGAGTCTAGCCAACAGTGCCAAATGCTTAAAAACAATAATATAGTCCCTACTTCATACTTAGTGGCATAGATCACACTGGAGATTACAATTATTGGTTGCAACTGGTTCTTCATGACGTTGTTTTGTTGTTAATTAACTACATCTTCATTGTACTCTAACTCTTATACAATTATCGAATGGATGCAACTGTGGTTGGTTGGGACATGACCTCAGTTTCAAATCCTTCATACAAGGGACTGCACCATGGGCAAAAAATCAACAATTTTTCTTTTGGAAGCAATAAAGAAATCGTTTAAGGATGTGAACGACCTGAAGAACTTCATGACAATCTTACAGTTCAAATGTGCACTCTATTAATGAAGTGAAGATATTCCTTCCTATAGCCTAGCGGCTTAATCAAAAGATAAACTAGGGATTTGAAAGCAAGAGGACAGTGAGCAATTAAACGGTCTAACCAAGCAAAATGAAAACTACAATACCAAAGAAATGCATTTGTCAATTGAAATTTATTTGATCAAAAAAGTTAAGATAGATGTCCTCAGAACTTAACATAAAATAAAGTGAAATAAAGGTAGGAATAGGAAGAGAGAAGGGCAAAGACTTGCTGGAGGGGCACTGTAGGCACTGTAGGAGCCACATCAAATTGCCATCACCACTCAGCCAGCAACCATTCTTGCAGAAGTCAACAAGCGAGGGTTTAGAAGGGGTCTGGTTTAGACAAGAAAGGGAGGAATGGATTAGGTATATCATAGACAACCCTTTGGGGAGTGCTCCATCTTATCTCTTGAAGACTTGTTGATCAAGAGATGAGATTAAGCACTCTCCAGAGGATTTTCTATGAGAGAGAGAGAGAGGCCGACCTTGTTGAATGATTGAACTTTGAAGCTTCTCTTCTGCAGGTCTAGTTTTTCCCTATCCATTGGTGGTTTAGCACCATACCAAGTGATAGGGCTGAATTACAAGGAACATACATACATTGGGTGCAGGAAACAATTATGCATAACAAAGAAGCTCACCAACCATGGCAATCGCTACGACAAATGTTTCTTAAATAACACAACAATTATCATTGTAATAGCTTAAAAACAGTATCCAGCTACAACACACAGGGTTTGATAATTTTAGTAAATGATTATGAGCATGTATAAAAACTATAGAACACTGTTGAAACTTAAAAATTTTGATAATGTAAACCCTTCGCACTTGATTCCGCTACATTTAACTAAATTTGATGACAGATTCATATACTTTCAAATTAATATGCAATACTTCAATAATTGCTGTTGCAAACTTTTAGTATGTAATTAATGTATAGAAATAAATGTATCTTTAAAAACCATGTTTTAGTATTCACAACAGTTATTTAATGCATAATCATCAAAAAGGCCACATTTATTATGCAAAATTTCTAAAAATCATCTCATCTTGAAGATGACAAGCACAAATCAAGCGTCAAACCTTAAGATTCAAAAAACTTAAGAAATTTAAGAAAATAAATGTTATGAAAATTCATGCGGATAAAGAAAGATATCTAACCTTCTAATGCTTGTTTCCATAATGAACCTATCGTAACATAAGCATTTGTTGCATAAGCTGTATGCTGAAATTCTTCTTTCTACATTTCACATAAACTGGTCAATATTACACAGATATATGCCAAAAAATACCAAGACATAACGTTTTGTGAAATTTATATGCCAACAAAAAAAAATCTCCACATGGAATTAGGCAAAATTTATAAAAGATAAAAGATCTTCAAATAATCCAATTGATATCCTAAGTAATGCTATGAATATTTTATAAAGGAAAACATTACTTAGCAGCAGGAAAAGCTAGCTAAACTCTATCAATCAGGTTAAGGAAGCTGAAGTCATTCTCAAAGGGGATTAGATGATCAATGTTATGATATTCATTGCTCTCAGGTCATATCATTCGTGCATATTCATGAAATATGTTTTGTTTGAGTTACCAAGTTTACAAAGATATTAAAGAATAAAAAAAAGACATTACGAATCACATTTATTACTGATTGACTGTCGCTAAACAACAACTGGGAACTAATTAAAGACAACATCATGGTACTACTTAAATAAGCTCACAAGGTTTTATATTCAGCTTTTACATTATTGCAGGCTACTAGAGATTGTTGTTTTTTTTAATTTTTTCAAGTTACTAAATTTTCTCATATATTTATACAGTATCCAATTGTAGACTTATTATCATCAACAATTACAACCGAATTTGCATTCGAGTATCTAACTACATTAATTATCTCAGTTTTCTTGAGAGTAACCTTTACCAAGGCTTCTCTTAAAGATATCTCAAGATCCGATTCACCACATCCAGGTGCTTTTTTGTGCAAACATGCATGAATTGATTAACAACACTCATACTGAAAGTAATGTCTACTCTAGTAAAAGACAAATAGATTTGTTTGCCTATTATATGGTTATTTATAGCCATCCAAATTTACTGGTGGATACTTTTCAGATTTTATTTGCTTCAAGTGTTTCGATCTACACCAAAACTTACCAGTTTTTTAAATCAAGTTCAAGATGTACTTTCTTTGTGATATAAATATTCCCTTTAGATACCTTGGAATTGCTATCCCTAAGAGATATTTAAAGCCTCCTAAACATTAGAGTCAATTGATCTTGACAAATTTATTATCTCTAATCTTGGCTTCTCTGCCACGGCTTTATCCTCTCTTGTAAAAGACAATTTGATGCTTCACTTCGCTTTGCTTCAAAAGACAATTCAACACACAACATCCTCTGATTCAATCAACAATCAAGACAAGTACATCTCTATCATTGGTTTGATGGCTTTTTGTGTCGTTCATCAATACGAGATGCATTCAACAACTTTGGCCAAAATTTTGACAATTCATTAGGAAGAGGTATCCTACTTGTCGTGCATCCATCCTTGATCATATGCCAGATCATCACTAATGACATGGCCATCATCGCATAGCGAAAGAATAGACAATAAAAAGGAACTATTCTACAACTAGAATCTTTTTTCTTCGTTTAGCAAAAATATAGTATAATGAATTGACAACAAAAATGCCATTGCACAAAAACCTTATCAACAACTTGAGTTGATCGATGTCAAGCTTGACGCCAAACTCACAATCAATAAAATCCTGTAAGGTTTCGACGGTTTTTGAACTCTTATTTATCTCTTACACATTCCCACTCGGATAATCATTTAATCCAAATCACAATACAAACGTTGAATGACAATAACTTCTAAAAGTGATAACAATCTATTTTATTAGTAATCAAAATGAGAGACAAAATGGGCTACATGATAGAAGCAAAGATGGCTAAAGAAAACTCAATAGTATATAACACTTGCGAGATAGATAATGTTGAACCCATGATCCATGTGTGACTTGTTTGATGATAATAAAACTATTCTCTTATTTTACTAATGCCTTTTTTAAAGATCGTAAATCATGCATCTTAAGATTAAATAGGTAAATTAATTTGAAAGCTTAATGATTAACTCCAAAATCTAATAAACGATGTTTAGAGTGAAACTGTAATTGGCACCACACAAAGTTTGATTAATATTGGACAAGACTTTTGAAGAAATTTATTTTTTAGAATGTTAAAATTAATAATAATATTTTTGAGGTTTTAAGATAATGGTGACATTTTGAGTGAGTAAATTAAAATTTTTTTCAAACTATCTTTCCACACATCTTAATTAGACATGCATTCAAAAAAGATTTTCTATTCCTAAGAATTATCTTATTAAAACTTAAGAACATTAGTTTGCATTCACTAGATAAGCTCAAAACACTTCGAATGCAAAAATTGAAACATACACAAAATAGCATAATGTATGATAAATTGTACCCAATATACAAAACGTTTAATTTAACTTAATATGTAGGATTGAGCAAATGGTATACTAAGTAGAAAAATGTTTTCAAAATTTTGTGTATAATACACTGCACTTAACATACAATATGTTTAGTTTAATCTACTTCATATGCTAGAAGAATAAATAGTACAACAAGAATTTAACCTTAACACAAGGTATAAATTAGTATATTTAATTTAGTAGGTATATTTAATTTATCTAGATTAAGACACTACTAAGTGAGCTATCTTGGATTGTGTATATTACATTTTTTTTTAAACTATGATATAGTAGGTATAAATTAGTACTAATATAAAGTATGGTCCTTCTATGAATTGTATATCTAGTTCATTTTCTATAAATAATAATTTGCTTAACAAAATTTGAAAATTTCTTAAATTAATTGTTAGAGCATTACTGAGGACGCATAAAGCAGTTGAAAGCCATTCTAAAACTCCATAAAATACCTCTAAACTCGGTTATAAAAATCCATTGGTATGTGTTTTGTATTTTTTGGAAGCTAAATGAGTTTGTTTTGAATTGTTAAAACAAAGGGATTAAAGGACTTATTTTATTAATTATTTATTCAGCCGTCAAATAATTTTTTTTAATGCCGTTTTATTTTCTCCCTAAGTTGGCAGCGGAAGAACTTCCTTGTGAAGCAGGCTGTTTATGCAAAGGGGGCAAATTAGTCATTTTGAGCAAAAGCACTGCGTTGCCCTCGGATTAGAAACTAAATGTCGTGGATGCTTCCAGCCGAAGGAGTGAAAGCTGGGAGCTAAGCCTTGGAAAGCATTTCATATAAGAAGGTGCTACTATTGTGGTGAGTTTAACCTGTAAGATCGTTGTGCCCTTTGAATCAATGAGCCTTGAGGGAGGTGCATCTGTGCCGGAGCCACTGGAGGAAGATTTCAGCAAGTTGGAAGCCTGCAATGGCAGTTAAAAGATCTTGAGGTGCTGCTGCAGTTCGACAAGGGAGAAGAGCAGAAGAAAAGGAAATCTGTGACGGAGAAAGGAAGAGAAGGATTTGAAAGGTTTTCTGCAGCAAAAGGGTCCTTCAAAAAGGCCTTTCGAAAAATGTTAGTTGCAACAAGAGTAGTTGATCAAGGCAAAGTCTTCCTCGAATTTCCCTTTGGTTTTCTAATAATATTGCTTCAGCTTGCAGCTTCGCATATACAGAAGTTAAAAAGGTTAGTTTTGTTTTGTTTATGGTACTGTTGGTTGCAGTTCTTTCAGTTATGGCTGTTCACTCATGTGTTTCTGTTTTGTAAAGAACCTTAAGGCAACTGCAGTAAGGACTTGAAAAGCAAGTTTAAGGTTGCTATTGCAGCAAAGGAGGAAATCAGGGAGCGGAGCTTCTGGCTTCCGCAGCAAAAAGCTTTGAGAATCCATTGGAAAAGCTTCTTTATAGTCATGCATGAGCAAAAATGTGATGTCCGAGAATCCTTTGGAAAAGTTTTTCTACGTCTGCTACAGTCTTTCCTTTCCAGCATGCTTTAGCAAGTTTGTTGAATTGGAAAGTGTTGTTGTGGAGTTTTATCTTGTCTTTGGAAGGCTTGGATAGAAAAGGGAATGTGTTGTGTAATGTTTAGTGTACTATTTCTTTGTGTAGGAAGTAAAAAGAAAGTGGATGCTAGAGAGAGAATCATTCCCAAGGAACTGTAGATTAATTAAAAAAAACTACAATATAAATAGAATTGTTATATATTCACGAGCATTGTATTCATACAAGCTTGATAGTGTTGATGCAAAAATTGAATTCGGAAGAAGTTAACAAAAAGCTTAAGACAAATGTGAGGAATCTAAATCAAGCGGAGTTTCCAAACATGTCTAGGCAGAGAATTGGAGTACACTTGGAAGCATATTGGCACAACGTGGCAAGATTTTGGTTTGGAAGCTCGACTTTTAGCTGTTATCAGATGTAAGATGCTATTGGGATAGTCTATCTCCATTTAGGATGTCTCGGTGATGTCGGAAATGAAGGGGACGTGGTCACCATTGAGACTGCATGGGCAGGTGCGACGAGAGCACGGTCAAACCCAATTGGGCGAGCGTGGGGCGATAAGGGTTGGAACAAGTCTATCCGAGTCTTGACTCGGTTCGGTTTGGCAGCTATTAAACGTAGGCCAGTTCAATGCCATAATGTTTCGACTTTGTTTAGATTCAACTTGGTTTAGCTCATATTCGGGCAGGTGTTTGGTTAACGTGTGTGTGCACGATATGGAGCAAAACTCTCGAGAGGAGAAAAAAGAAGGTAACCCTTGAAGTTGAGACATCTCAGGAGAAATTGAGGGCGGTTGATGCAACGGAAAGCTCAGACGTGGAGGAAAAGAAGTAGAATCCTAAAATACGATAATGAAAAATTTGGGTGCCTTGAGCTAAGAATTTGAAGCTAAGAAGTCAAGCTCAACAAACAAGGAAGACGAGTTTGGGGATTAAGGGTGTGATCCGATGAAGATGATCCTTCGAGTCAATGGGAAGGGGATTTTATCCTTGCGTTTGGCAAATACTGTTGAGCCGACTGAGCTCTCTTTCTTCCCCTTTATTCCTACATTATCCCACAGGTGCTCGACTACACGTTTGGTAGATATTGTGGTCTCCTCTTTTCCTTTATATATATATCATTTAAATTTCCACTTCTTCAAATAGCATCACATCATATGATATGTGAAATAGAAATTATCAATCAATCAAACAATCAAACACATTTAGCTAATACAAACAAGCAAGCAATTGGAATAAACTCTTGCACATTCATGCACTATAGCTCAACTAGGATAAGACTTCCGCGGAGCATAAGACTTCCCCCAAATGATAGCTCTACCTCAATTCTAGCATTTTTCTTCTCCCTTTTTTTGGAATCATTCAAAGAACTAATTAAGCACAGCAGAACTATTGAGCTAATTAAGCACTAATTAAGCACAGCATTGTTCTTAAAGTCATTCAAGATATGAATTAGGCATATGACTTTTGAGCTAATTAAGCACAGCAGAACTAAAAATATCATCATTCAAGGCAGCACAGCCACAAAACTTGAGTTCTATACATTTTGTTCACAGTAGTTCAAACATTAGCATTCACTCTTTCTTTATCAAACTTTCAATTCTAGCCATAAATCCAGAAATTGCACTAGTGACCAATTCGTATTGATTTTGGGATAGTTGTTCAAGCACAGTTATTGATCCATGTATTTCAGATTCATTAGTTTTGAATGCTGTTGGAAACTAGCTTCCAAACCAACAATTTTGGAGCCAAGACTTGGATCACTAGAAGTTGCAGGTATAGAGTCACTAGCACTAGATGGCGGTGTAGCAGTTGCATCATCATTGAAAGAGAGGACTAGAAACAGCTCAATTACCAGTTGTTCTTCAGTTGCTACAGTTCCTTCAACTTGGCCTGGATGTGTTTGAGCAAAATATTGCAACTGCTTCACATCAATTCCTTTAAAAGCTGTTAGGATGCAGTCATTTTCATCTGTCCAGACATTATACTTATAACTCATAATTGGTGTCTAAATCTTAGATTGATCTTCTTCTTGTCTTTAAGATTCTTAGCTGCTATGATTTTCTTCATCAGCCTAAATATCATCTCTCATATCAAATGTTTCACCCTTTAAGCAGTAGTATATAGCTAAGGACATCTACAGAGATGCTTTCAGTGTTATAAACTTCATTTCTTGTATGTGAGACATGCTGGGAGTGTTTGCTAGAACTCGGTTAACCTCCTCTCAATCAAAGTTTGCACTTTCATAGTTTGGCCATAATGATGGTCCAGCAACAAGGATATTGAAAAAATTGTTGAGATCACCAACGTCTGTCTTGCATAAAAAATATTTTGCATCACTAATATCTTCTGTTATATCAAAATTACAATAGAACTACTTAATCAACTTACCATTGAATGGATGCCTCACTTGCAGAACATCCACAAGTCTGGTTCCAAAAAAATAAAAAAGTACGGGTGATTTGGTTTGAAATAAAGCTCAGAAGAAATGGGTTTAGGAATGTTAAGGACACAGTTCTTAATAACTTCGAATACTTCCCCGTCTGCTTTAGTCCTAAAACAATTATCATCAAACTCATAACTTGCAGATGGCCTAGATTTCTTGGGAGTTGGTTCCGTGGTCCATGGCCTTTTGTACATTATGACACAAATAATGCTAATGAAATTACCTAATAGATTACTTGTTTCACTACCAAGAGCTCATGAAATAAGCACAATATTACAATTTAATCTACTATAAAGCTCATTACCTTGATAAAGAAAACAGACAAATCTTGATGACAAATGGCATTGATGCCCGAGTCAGTCAATCAGTTCAACTAGAACACTTGAATCACTCAAATAATAACAAATTTCAGATATATCATGACGAAGCGAGCTTTTCAATGAAGATTGTGCCAAGATGAAGCTTAATTGTATGACAAAATAAATAAATATTTTGCCTTATTAGCATATTAAAAAAAGGATTGACAAAATTTGAAGAAGATGGAATATAAGATCCACAAAACTATATTTTATTCCCATGTATGTTTTGCAAGTGTATGAGAGAACAAGGTAAATCAAGACCTAACAAATTATCCAATTTAATTTGAAAACTAGAATGATGAAAGATGAGTAGAGAAATAGTACATTTGTACCTATTTACATGAAGAATGGGCATATAAAAATTGTACTAATCGTAGGAAATTAAGCTACTAAACCATACCCATCGAAACCTTGAGAGCAATTGATTGGCATAAATTAGATCATAATAATATATTCTTGAATCAATCTGGTTTAAGAAGATCTACAAAGAGGCCCACACTAACTGTAAGGTTTGAAAAAAAATGTTTGAGAGAAGAAAAGTTCTTCATTTACATCAATTGGTTTAGAGAAGAAAAATAACGTATGAAAAGAGTCTCACAAGAACTATTTTGGAAGGTCTCTTCGAAGTGGATCTTAAAAAAGAAAAGAGTTGGCTTTTCATTCATTGAAGTTACTGAAGTCTTGCACAAAGGACAATTGACTAAAGAATTTTATTTATTTATTTAGACAATATTAAAACTTCAATTTAAATCTCATCTTCTTAAATTGAAAATGGATATTCTTTTTAAACATATTGAAATGATGTGTCGTGGCACTAGTATTTTGTAAATGATATTGCACTTAATGATAAAATAAAGAAATGTGCTAACTAGAACTGAGTTTTAAAGAACCTTTGAAGAAGGCAATTGGTGTTAGTGGATCAAAAATTGCATATACGTCAAGGATTAAATTAGCGACCACAATTTAAAAAAATGAACTATTTCATGATCTAAATTCTATACTCTATAATAAAAAAAAATTGATGAAGATGCTATAAATAAGATGCAAGCAGCGTGAATAACATAAAGAAATATTTTGTATATCGTGCAATTGGAATATATATTCATAACTAAGTTAAAAATTATAAGACAACAACAATAACGATAATGTTATTACATTTTCAAATATACAAATTGAATGATGTACTACAGAGAAAGGGATGTTTAAAAAAAAATGGATAAACTCGAAAGCATGTGATTGAAAACAACTGCTACTAAGAAGTTTAATGTAGCATTAATTGAGGAAAAGTACATCGAGAATCACACAATGTGACTTAATCATATCAAAGTAGACTACTTAACCTTATTTCTAGGAGATTTCAGATATTGGAGTTTTTTCCTGTATAACATAAGAGGAAGATCAAATAAGACATGCAAATTGACATCTACGAAGGACCTGAATAACACAAAATAGCACCGCAGCTAAATATTGGCCAAGGATAATGATCACCAAAGAAGAAAAAATTTGCTTTCTTGTGGCGTTTCATGAAAAAAGCTAGTGAAAGTAGCTTACAAGCACATGATCTAATAATAGATGAATGATAAGCTGCTCAAGTTGTTCCTTCTTAAGGTCAGGAATTGCCTTGGATGAAGCACCTGATTTAAGAATTGTTCTGAAATTAGTAGCAATTACTCTATTAGGAGGGTAGTAAGAAACAGGAAAAGATACTGGACATAAAAAGCCTCATGAACAGCAGTTATAATGCAAAATCAAAAACCGTTTTTATGGAAAATTGAGAATCAAGAGCAAGTAGTCGAAGTGCAAAGCACGTTAGAAGCATCTGCCATGTAGTATAAAATTCACAGCTCCATACTAAAAATTTAGGTGAAGAAAATGCTTATTCTTGTTAAAATGCTTATCCAGGTGTTACAACTGTACATAATGCATTAATAGTTATATTTGCCGACTAGCCATCCCAATCTCCCAGGGATAAATCATCCAAGGAACAGGTACCCAATGAAGGACAGCACACCACCAACGCACACGGACATGACAATCATTTACAAATGCTAAAGAAACTTAGAATTCTACAACACCAAGCAGAAAAAAACATGCCAGCAAAGGACAAATCCTATCATCTACCATGGAATAAAGCTGAAAAACAGAGTGACAAAAAATAATATTTATCAGAACAAAAGCTAGAAAAGACATCTAACAAGATAGCTTCATCATTTAATCTTCGCATCAAATATGACCTAATCCAAATTACCTGAAAGATAAGAACATATGTTTAGCCAAAAACCCTGAATTAAATAAATTCAAGTTTAATTGGATTTGGCTGTTGCAATATCTAAATTTCTTGATGGTGTATTTGTATTCTACATCACTATATTCTGTAAATAATGATTGCCCTCCAAAAAAGGTCAAACACACATCATGTATGAGAATGAAAAGAAAAACACAGTTCTGAGTTCACAAGGCAGAATTCAAGGATCAATATTGAATGGGATAGAAGTCAAGCATATCAACGTCTACAATGGATTAGCAGCACTTTTTGAAAATAAAGGAAAAGAAAGGTTTGTATCTACACTCCTGACCCTTTGTTGTACATTCCCGTAAGGAATTGCAGGAGCTTCATCTCTCATAGAAAATGAAGAAGCATATTTTATGTTTACTCATTTCACCACACAGATTAGTTTCACAAATCCTTTCATTACCTCAAATGACATTTCTTCAAGGGGAAGCAAACAAACAAAACAATGCTAAATCTAACTCCCATCTTTACTGTACTTCCTCAACTGATTATAGATGCCACCTGCTCAATCAATCTATATTCTATCATGTTTCTCCGATTGTGTCATTGAACCATATCCATGCTATAGCTTTCGACTTAAATGCCTATGCTATCTGTGTTTCTTATAGCTCAAATCTTATATTATAGAACTCTTAAAGTCAAATAAAACATTTTTTAAGACTTGGGAGAAATTCACCCAGTAAACGCTTAACTTTTACCTCAAGTAGTCTCATATTTCAATCTATATCACAATTTTACCATATAGAAAAAGTGAGTAATATACTAATTGACAGATATAAATTTAAAACAATGCAGGAAAGCTCCTGTACGTGTGGGAAATGGTTTAGCATCTATCCAGCCTTAGCAACATACTAAACTGAAAGAAATGTACAAAATATAACCCTCAATTGATGCAAGAACAAGATAAAATAACATAAGCTACTAATTAAAGAAAGAAAAAAAATGAAAAGATGCTTCAATAAGACAATATTTTAAACATGAATATACCAAACTGTTGGTGCCCATGAACACGTCTTGAAGAAAGTTCATGACATATAAGCATACCTAGTTCCTTCATTTTCATCTTCAACTTGTCAACTAACTGTAACATTGTTGCCCTCTGCTCACAATTTTGCATTTCCTTCAACAAGGACACTATCACTTTGGCATGATCTGACAAAGATAACACCATTATTGAATGAAAAGTTTACAAACCTAACGTGCAAGCTCCCATGAGTACAGCTTCTGAAAAAATTACAAGTACAAGAACTACTTTTTATATGAACAAGTACAAACATTTACTGAGTGATGTGGAAGTGGATACATTGCCATACAATAAAAGGGGAAGCAAATACAATGCCACAAATGTATGCACTCTCTATTGGATCCATATCAATTTTGATGATAACACTTGATATGTTTATTTCTAACCTATTGTGGAGCTTGCTTCTGGTTAATAGATCATAGCTTGGAACAAGGCATTGTGGAACTTACAAGAATTTGCACCCATAAAAATTTTTGGTGCCAGACATGGTTAGAATTTTATGTAAGCAAGCACAACCTTAAATAATTGTATTAGAATTACAAGATAATTTTTTTTCAAAAATATTATGCGTAGCTTGATCACATGTTTGTTCGTATTCAGACAAATTAAATTCTTTTTATCAACTAGTTTGGGTCTGGCACATGTGGTCAAATACGTGTAGTCCCATGACCATGCGATAGCTGCTGCTTTACATGAACCTGAGCAGAGCAAATTGGCATATAATTGACTTTTAAAGGCCTTGGGAAGATGGGGAACTATCATTAGGGATTTTAACCAAAACTGTGGACCTTTTGGGCTAGTTTAAAAAGAAAAATATCATGGTTTCGTACCAATTCTATGAAAAACCAGATTTTGTGAAGCGTGTCTGCCTGTTGAGAACAAAAGTACTTCAAATACTTCAGTCGTCCAAATGGCTTTTAATGTGTCTAGGCTCTCAAAGTAAAGATATTTTGGATTCATTCGAGTGTGCTGTCCACTTTTTTGTCACCCTTGAGACTGAATGCAGTAAATCTAAATCAATCTGTAGTTTGCATTCCTTCTTTCAACTACTTGATATCTCTATTTCATGCACATCTTCCTCTTGATCCAGAGTTGCAAATGTTAAATCCATGCAAAAAACAAGTTCTTCTTAAAAAAATGTTTTTCATTATTTATCATGCTCAAATTCTTTTTAACAAGTCTTACTGTGTAATATGTGCATAAGCGTATTGTATCTGCTTGCAAGAATTTTAATTTTTACTTTGTAGCTGCTCTTATATTATTACTAGTGCTCAACGAGGAGCTCATTAATCCAAGCAGACCGTGTATCATGTCTCAAGCAGGAGTTTTAAGCTGAAGTATACCTCAAGTGACGTTTTGTTTTGGTGTAACCTAGATCCTCAGTAAGAAGGCTTCCTGTGAACATAACCACGTTAGATTCATTAACTATTTGCTTGAGCACATGTCTGAATAAAAAGAAATTTTAATGTTAGTAATGGTAATAAGTTCCAGGCAATAAAACCATTACTGTCAAATTCCTTCCCAAAATACCAGTCAGTTATATTATGCGATCAAAACTAATTAGACATTGCCCATCAAGAATTGCACAAACAAGGGGGGGCAATTGGCATATGCCTTTCCCAAATCCAATAAAACCACACAAGATTCAGCAGTGGACAGGGAAAAAGAGCAATGCACAAGCCCGAAGCAGTTGAAAGATGCGAGGTGATTGCAAGCAATAACAGACACACCCATAGAGAACACTACCTAATAAAAAATAACCTTAATTCAAACAAAATGAGTAGGTGTGACAACCTAGTTTTGCAATGTCAAGGTATTGCTTCTATAGGTCATCTCATTCTGATCTAAGTCGGTTTTGTCCTAAAATACATCATATCCTAAGTCTATGATTCACATATAAAGTCTAAAATTTTTCATTCGTAGTTGATATGAGACTTTTCATCTTTAAACCTCTCCACCTAGAACCCTACCAGGAGCCGCTCTTCATTCAATAATTCATACCCTTAGAACATTACCCAACATTCACTCCCCATCCTCTTTGATTCCAAGTGTTATAGGCCCTCTAGTATTCACTTGGTTCATCCCCAAATCACATTAAACTAGAGGTACCACTCTAATACCATATTTGTGATAGCCATATTTCACTGAATTGATATATTGTTCCCTTGGATCGCTTCATCCTAACTCAAGCGAGTTTTGTCCCCTTAAGGCACCTCGACATCTTAAGACCAAAGTATCATATATAAAGTAAAGAATCTTCCCTTTATAATCGATGTGGGATTATTCAACTTTATTTTTGTCCACCTAGAAGCTTGTCAAGAGCCGCTTGTCTAATGATTCCTTTCCTTAAGATACACTCAACAATCACTCCCTATCCCCACCCCCCACCCCCACATGTTACAGAAAGAGCCTATCGAGAAAGTGTAGATGAAAGGCAAACAAGAATCCTAATCTTCTAAGTTAAAAGGAATTAGATGAGGGTGAATGATTACATAGACCAATGCTATAATAATTGAAGAGAAATAGACCTGCTTACAATGGAGCTTAACATTGCAATTTTTTAAATCCAATGGAAAGTGTCCATAGAACGTGAAACGAAGGTACTAGACAAATCTCTAAGTGCTTTTGACCTACAAATAAGAAAGGGACAACAACAATCGTTGACAAAGGCACATAGCAACAAAAATTGTGAGTATAACAAAAAAGACCAGGAAGCCTTAATGCATCCAAATAGCACATGGTTAAGAGTTTTCAACAACACAACATCCCTGAGAGCAAAAGATTAATTAAGGGGTTGTTTTGTTTGTATAACAAATGAAGGGATGAGACAACATCATGGCAAATCCACTAGAAGCTACAAAACAACATTCAGTTTTTATTTTCCAAACCAACCTTCCAACTCCAATGGATCTAACCATGATACTTAGAGCACCAAATTGGGGGCCATTACAAGAATCCATCATACTCCAACTAAGGATATTGCCTAATTCATGGGAACAAAGTCAAAGAGAATCCTCTTAAGCAAGAGAGGCAGAGAGAATTCATCTAACTTCCATAGCCTACACCATCAAGGACCTCTGAAACAGTTAAGCCAAGAGACATTCATTATGATGAAAGTGAAGCATTGGTCAATCAGTGTTAGCCCACACAAGTGATCAAGAGCAAACCAAACATAGGATTCATTATTAGCATTCCAAATTGAGTTATCAATGACACTCAAGCAACCAATGCAAATAAGCTTTTAGATAAGAGAATCACCCCACTTAACCACAAACAATGCCACATGCCCACCGTAACTACCATAGGAGTCCATTCAAAGCAAGGGAGGAGTATTAAGATACTAGAAAAAAAAGCTATAGACCAAAAAAAATCTCCAATCCCATGGCCTATCAATTCCAAATCCTTAATGTTCTTTTGTCCTGTAAACAATATCACATGGAAGGTATTGGATGGCCCTACAAAAGGAAAACCCACTACAAATAAAGTTCTAAATGGTCTTGAAGACTCTTAGAAAGATGCGAGCATGGGACAAAAAATAGGTTGGAATCACAATAAGCACATTGCTAATAAGTACAAGAGTCTCAGTCATGGAGCATACTCTAACCCCTTAAAAAGCCATACTATATCTAACTGTGTCTATGATATACTAAGTCCACAATGGCAAGTCCAGAAATGGTCAAAGGAAGCCTTAGATACCTCCTCGACACTTGCAATACAACTTGCAACTAGTTGACTAATGTCTTCTTGCACTTTGGTGCAGATCTTTTGTAAAGAAGGCAAAGGACTACACTATTTAAGTTTTTTCCCAATGCACAAAATAGGCACCTAGCAGAAAGGTTTGCTATCTAGATTCGAAACAGGAGCCAGCCCAAAGGGTAAGATGTAGCCTGCAAAGGTAAGTTGGAGATAAGGTGCCTAGACAAGGATAGTCATATACCACTAAGAGCCCCATTCTCCAAGTTTTGTTGGATAAGGAGAGACGAGCTCAAAACTAAGCATAAAAAGAAAAGTGGAGAGCAAATATTCCCAACCTCAACCTTCAAGCCCCAAGGATCAAATTAGCCTTGGCTCCATTGATGCATAAAGTAAAAAGGAAGCCAAATATGCATACCTTAATCCAGGTACACCATTGATTAAAAAAACCTAAAAATTGTTAAAAAGGTCAATAAGAAAGCTCAACTAACCTTAGCATGAGATACTTTCATGACCATGAGCCTAGAAAAAGAGGAAGAAAAATTCATTTCATGAAATACCTCATGTGTATGTAGATAATTATTGACAATTTTCTGCTAAAGAGAAAAGCTCAAATCACAAGCAACCATCTTGCCCTAGTATGACATCGTCCTACTGACGAGAATCTTAGTGATGATCTTATAAACAATATTGCAAAATGTTATAGGACAACATTGATTTGGCCAAATACATCGTCAGCTTGGGAATGAGAATAATCATTATGTCATGCCATTGTTGCAGTATTATATTAATCATGAAAAATTGCAAAATGTTACAAATCCATTCCAATATTTTCCCAAAAATTATTAACAAAAGAGCCTAAGATGTAGTTAATACCTTGTGCACGATTATTTGCCAAAGAATTTCATATCCAAGATATCCATACAAAGTGCACGAGATTGGTCCTTGGAAATGATGTACCTAGGACATAGCAAGGGAAGAAGAGCAATGGCCTTAAGAGATTGCAGCCCCTCCTGATGGCTAAAGAAATCAAGGTTGATTTGATATGATGCAAGGATAAAGGAAGAGTCCAATCATTGGTTTTGATAAAAGAAATACAACTAACACGCTTCCTAGAAATTTCCACTTTATGAAAACATAAAGAGTTTCTATTCCCTAGTGTGAGCCATCACATTTTGGCCATTTATCACTACCACGGTGTCAAGGCAAGCACAAGAATTGTAATCAACAACAAGAGAAAGGGGGTGAGAGAGTTCTCATCTAACAAGCATTGATCCCATGACTCCATTTAGAGTCAATTTGTATATTTAGGCAATTGCTATGTGAGAGATGATCCCTTATTCCAACTTTGCTCTAATGGTGGAGGTGCATGACTGTCCTAGTGCATTTGTGTCTAAGAATAGGAAACATGGGAACCTTTAAAATAGGCATTCTAAGTGTAGGATGCTACATTCCTAGCCTCAAAGACGGATAACAGATATCGTTGTTGGAATGATTGAGCCACACAAAATGAGTGAATTATGGGATCTAAGAAAACTTTTGATTACTTTGTCAATTTTTTTATACAAAAAAGCAAGTTAACTGCTTGAAAGTAAATAACATCAATTTCTAGATGATTTGATCTAAACTCAGATCTACATCCATTCCTAATCCAATGACCAAACTTTTACCACTAAAACTAAACATTTTGCTAAAAGACTGGTAGATGTCAACTTTTTTTTACAAGAGTTGATCCATAAGGGGATTAATATAGGGCTCAAAAGAGCCATAAAGAGCAAGTCTAATATGATTCAACACAAGAGAGGCCGAAAATAAGTTAAGTACTTGTATAGTAAGCTCTTTACAATATTCCTATAACCCTAACTCAAGTATCAAGTGATACAAATTAAATATAAATGAATCTTGCAATGAGATTGCTAAATGCTTGGAATGAGAAAGAAGAAAGATGCTTGAAAAACAGGTTTAATGTAGCCCTTCATTGCTGTACTGCTTCAAGAACATTGTTGTACAAGTGAAGCTTGGCTAAAGCAAGCTCCTAGTAAAATGGTATGCAAATTGCATTAGTTCTTTCTCAACCAATTTTAGGTATTACTTATATAAGAATAAATGTTAACAATATATTTTAGGTAATCACAACGGTTATAAATGGTTAATTTCTAAATCCCAATGAAATTAACTAGTCGTTATGATCTTTGGTTTCCATTTGTACAATACGATTAAGGTGACCGTACTGTACTATACCACTCAATATGCTAATTGTCCAAACCATCAGCATATCCAATTTGCTTTATATGCATACCTAAAAAGAATCATACAAGTACAATAATAACCACCACACTATACCAAATACATCAATTTCTTCACATGCCTAGGTATCAACTTAAATCTTGAACTAAGTCTAGTAGCGAGAGATGCTAACGAGCAACAGAAAGTGATCATGAATTGATGATTGATTACATAATCCAATAGAGAGACAGTGATTCCAAACAAGAAATTCAGTTTCCATAAGTTTCTCTAAGGATCGTGTAAGAAATCATCGAGTGACGATTTATCTACTTCGTTGGAGGAATACGATCGAATGGACAAAAAGACCTAATACATCAACTGTATATATAGTCTGGCAAAATCATATCGCACAAAAAATCAAATCATAATGTCCGATAGAGTTTAAACAATCTACTCTTAAGGAATATGTTTTGCAGTCAATGATCATATAAGTATGATGCATAAAATCGCATTGCACAATGCAAGTCTCAAGTATTTGGTCTTATAAAACCTGAACCTCACAACTAAATAGTACTATCTCATTTTCAATAATATATTATCAAATGAATCTCACTTATTAAGCCTTCAAGTTGTACGTGTAAAAACTAAACATATTATTTAAAAAAATATATTGTACTATATAATGAATCTTAATAAGGTTATTAATAACATGAAACTAATTCATGGGTTGGCAATTAAAAGGTGTGGCCCTACTCCCTCATGTCATTCTTATAGGGAATAATGATTGTCCAAAATCCAAACTTATCAAGAATGCACCTAATGTATATCAAAAGGGCTTTAAGCCATGGGCTCTTCATCATCTTTAGTAACTATGACATGAGATCCATCATCAAGGTACAATCCTAGCAAGTTAACCATTGATAGAGCCTTATTTGTGGCGATCATACAATGACTTGGCTTTGGGTGGCCATTTTGAGCTTAAGCTGAAGGGATCAAGCCCTTAGGCATAGTGTTTTGTTGGTTCCATGGCAAAACATTGACCTTATTGCCTACACAACCACAAGAGAAACTAATAATATTAAAGCCCTCATATTCAAATATTTAGTAGAACCTACCAAATTTGCCCTTCTCATACATATGAGTTGCAAAGGATTACTAAGGTGACCATTGTCACTCTACGAAGGAACCCCTCTCATGCCATGCAATGATTGCATCCCGTGGCATTGGTGCACCAACATGAGCTTTCATCTAACGAAGGCTAATTTCATCCATACAATAGAGTGCTAAACCCAAAAGCTATGCCAATTCAAAATGGTCATAAAAGAAGCTCTGAATGGTCAAAAACTTTTCCAGCCCAAAAGTTTGGCCTACTATGAACCACGATTTGCACATGATCTCGATTCACACTGGGTTTGAATTAGAATAAGCATCTCGCTCGGAGATCATCATGCAACCCACCTAAAATTCAACTCTACCAAAATCTAGTAAAAAGGAGAACTTCCATCCCAATAAGCAACCTACTAAAGCATTGCAAACAAAATTAATCATGACCACTTATGCCAAGCATTTGATTCGCAAGTGCTAAAAGAATCCTAGGACTAGTAATGGGCTCGACACATGAATAAAATTAGTTGAGAGAGGCGAAAAGCAATTAGCCCCTTCGTCAGTCAAGGTATTAACCTAACTTTGCAGCAGAAATCCCAACTCATGTTCCCCATTGGCACGTGCCAACCCAGCCCCTTAAGCTAAGCGAAGGAAGCCCAATGAGCGATTCCCCATGCCAGTCAAACATTTGTCATACATCACATCACATATCAACATGTGGTCCCCAGTAGAAATGTCATCTAATGACTCATTCCCGGTTGCTCGACAAGCTAACACCACTCCACTGGTCAACAACTCACAATCACAACAATAGAGGCAGCTCTCCATCTCAAGCTCATCATCATAGCTAGCATCCAATGGCAAGTTTAATAAGCCATCCATGGTTAAGCCCCATGTCACAATCCTTAGCAGGGTCATCAAAAATAGGATCGACAAGCATAGTCTCGGAAGAGCCCTCCACAGCAAGATCTCAACGATAAAAGGCCATGTTGTAGGCCTCCCCTTTGCCTCCCTTTCCTCCAGTGTTCACAACATTCATATACACAGAGTTCATCATAGAAATTACACCAAACATTATAGAAACAGGAGTTGCAGATAAGACAACTAGTGGCTCAAACTCCATTGAACTTGCTTCCTCAACAACCCAATGTATAAGAATAGATCATGATTACCTTAGTCTTCCTAAACAAATCACCCCTTCGAGAACCATCTCGCGCCTTGCAAGAAGATCTACTCCAACAATGATCACCCCCCATGCAACTCTTGAAGTTACTCGAAGCAAGGGTAGATAAATCTACATCAAGATTACTAACGACCCACCATGCAAACAATGCTCATCTTAACCTTATAAAAGTAACCACATCATGATCAAAATAAATAAAAATAAGCACTAGAAGGCATTGTTGGCCACCAAATTCCCTTGAGCCTTCCTTCTCCATGGTGAGGGAAAAAGCAAAAAGATCAAAGAAAGTTACAAAGATCAAAGCCCCAAAATGGGAAGAAGACAACAACCAAAGAACTTGGCCTAACAAAGGGGAAAGAGAATAAAGAAGCATGGCAAGAGAAGGAGAGTGCCCCAACCCCAATAGGGGAAATGGTCCTTATAAAGCAAATGCATTACCTATCAAATCCCTTTAGATGCATTTTTTATAATTGTGCTTAAGTGAGGCAGCTTTATGTTATTCAAAGTGTATTAGCTCAATGCATTGAATAGGTATTTTATTAAGTCTCTTCTTCCACATTGAAAGGAAAACTAGACATAGATCAGTAGTTTGGCCAAACTACTTAGGCTCTATTCAATAGCTACTTTGTAATTGAAAAAGAACTTCTAAAAAAGGTATTTTTAAAAAGTGCCTTTAAAGAAGATATTTTATATGAGAAAAGAAATCATGAAAACTATGAAATAAATAATTGGTATTTTTGAAGTTGAAAAAGAAAAAAGTTCTTTGAGAAGCAACCACCAAACAAAGCCTTAAAAACTTGCCTCTTATGTGCTTATATTTGATTTTTTATTTTTGCCCACCATAATTTAGTTTCCTACACAAATACACTTCTTACTCACAAAAAGGAATACTTGTTATTTGCAAAATTCCCCATACAATTTGAAATCATCAAATTGGGTGTTGGTAGCACTAACATTCTTAACAAAGGAATTCACACACTTTAGTCAAACAATTACATATCATCCAATCAATCTATTTAAATTAGTACACTACTTCAAGACGATGTTTGGATGATTCTATCAGATGCATTTGAATAATTTGACAAATTCGTTCGATTAACCCCTACAATTTGTAGAGTAGCTTGAACAACTTGACCAAGCATATTCAAATCATCCAATCATCATGTTCAAACTGCACTAAACAGCTAATCAAATGATTTCAATGAAGCAAGTCAATTTGTCCAACCAAATCATTTAGCTCAACAAATATTTTTAGCACTCATGACTCAAAACTTATTACAAAAACTTATTCCTAATATCATCTACAACATAGGCTCACCAACATAAATACAATGGAGTACAAAAACACTTCTTTCTTCGTATTTAGCCTTTTAAAAAGCAAACATCACCTAGTTCAAAATCCTTAACCCTCAATGTGCCTAATGATAAACAAGTGGCATTAAACCTTAACTCTTTTGTCAAGACTTCACAACTTGAAAAAGATTCATGTCACAACCAACACACTTTTCTAGTGACACTCTTTAGAAGATTTAATGAACTAATTGGCCTCTTATGCATAAGGCCATGCATTAGAATTATTTGGGGATATTGATACCGAATCATGGGAAATAGTACAAAACAGGTATGTAAGAACCACAAATATTGAAAATAACAAGTCCTACTCCATGCTTTCTGAAAATGTTATCCCATAACAAGAAATTATACTTCGACACGAGATATCAACACTTAATTTTGGTCTCTCCCCAAATGAATTTAGCCGCATTTATACCAAGGATACTGCACATGTGGTGTAGAAGAAATTTAAAGTTATTTATGAAGGAATATCTGGTTAATACTCTTATCCATGATTACATATTATTTAAGAGGCATATTAATGAAATTGCAAAGAACATATTTACTAAATTTGTATATATTAACAATACATTAATATATCTTAGAAGAAGGCCTAGTAATGAAAAGCATGTGAGAAAACCCTCAAATGATTTTTAAAGTGTACGAAGCAAATGCAAATATAGTTATGGGTGCTCATGATTTGCATTCATAAACTAAATAGATCATTAAGCACATATAAGTGGAAGATAAAGAAGAAAAGAACTTATAGAGATAAGGAACTTGCAAAAGAAAGTAATAACATTTCAAGAAACTTCATCAAGTCATTCCAATGAAGACAGTGGCCAATAAGAACAAAAGAAATTTGAAAACAAAACATCCATGGTAACAAAGTGATTTAAATCACCCAAAAAGAAAAAAACTCAACTCGCTTAAGCACCTCATAGAAGAAGGGATGGATCAACTACAAGTATTAGAGAGCAATGTAATAAAGAGATTCAAATTCACAAGAAATTGTGAAACATGTAGTACCTAGATGACATGTGTTCTTAATATATTAATACTATGAAGTTCAACCTAAATGTTTATTCACAACACCTAACTCGCGTATTTATATAGGAAAGAAGTCTTGCTACTAAACAAGGAAAATACTCTCTACTAGGATAACAGAATAAAGGAAGAAAGAACATATTTTATATTAAGAAAGAATAAAAGACTAAAGAAAATATATTATATCAAAACCCAAAATAAAGAATATATCCAACTCTAGAAAAATCAAATAAAGACAAGAATTAAATGACATATTTTTCCTCATTTTATGAATTCACTAAAGATTCTAACACTTCCCTCGAGTGTATAAAAGGATATTGATCATTCTTAGCTGACCAACAATTGATTCCAATCATGCTTTAAAAAGTTTTTGCGAGAATATTTACTTCATGACTCTTCATTGAAACATAGATAAGCATTATTGCTTTTGTTGATTTCATTCTTTATGAAACTTCAATCAATTTTTACATATTGCATCTTATCATGTTGTATGAATGCATGAGCTACACTTGTCACAAATTTGCTACCATTATAAAGCTTCATAGGACATTCCATATACAATGCCAAGATAAATGACTTCGTAAGCTACTCTATATTCTATTTGAACACTATTTTGGAGTACTATAATTTGTTACTAGTTTCTTTAAGTTATCACATTTCCTCAAACTTAGTACAATAACCTATTTTAGACTCGTCTTCAATTTTGCCTTACCAATCATCAGCAGCAAAACACCCAACCACTCTTTTGTATTTTTTTCGAAAAAATAGCCTTTATTCTAAAGTTCTTTTTAGGTATCTTAAGTTTTACAACTTCCAAGTACCTTTATGTTTGAGCATGCTTAACTTAATTAACAATATTCATATATATATTCAATTAAGTAATAGATAAACCAACTTCTCCAAGTTGTCTTTGGTACCTATGTTCCTCAATAGCTAGATAATCGTCAATGATATTATGGTTCTAGTTCCTCTCCAATGGCATGCCTATAATCATACAATCAAGTTTTCCAATCTCCTTTAAAAGGTCGGCAGCATCATTTCTTTGAGATATGAAAATATCATACTTGTTTCTAGTAATTTTCATCCCAAGGATTAGTTAAGAGGTTCAAGATATTTCACCACAATCCATTTCTATAGTTTTTATAAGAATTTGTCTCTCCTCTCAATCATCATCACTGATCTTGTCATCGCATATGCTATTAGAATGCACTTTCTTCCAAACTTCGCATTCCTTATTAAGTATGATGTGATCTTCCTACCCCTGACGATATCCAAGCTTCTTTAGAGTGAGAAAAATTGTAAACCTTGCATTAGGAGATTGTTTTAGTTCATAGAAAGACTTATTAGTCAATTTGCTAGTTTGCCCATTGTTTATGCAGATTAAATCCAAGTAAAAAATTTATGTATATTTCTTCTAGTTTGCCATATTAGAAGACTTTTTTACATCCAATTAAATGTCCTCATTTACCATTCTAAAATGAACTCAGAATACTAAATGTACTCATTTATGTATATCAAAAAAAAAAAAAGGAATGCACAAGTAGCATGCTACTCAAGCATAAGCTTGTTCATGCAATATAAAGACACTACTGACATCATAAAATAGCATTATCTTACAAGTGGCATCAATCTCCACTAGCTCTGCTCCATACGCACAATTGTCACACATGCCTGAAATATTATTGATGACCACCTTCGTTGGACTTCAATGAATATAAAACTACTGTGTGTTTGAAGACATGATTGTCTATTCAAAATACAACGAACTAAATTTTACCATTGCAATCCTGCAGCTGCTCCCCAAAATGACGAAAGAAGGCATGTCTTCTACAGTTTCTTTTGGACTGCAAAACAAAATGAATCCCAACTTCAATGAACCTTGATTTTAAGGATCACGATTATTTCCTGTAAGTGCATCACTCTGCATTGGATTAGCATTAAGTATCCAACATATATAAATCTATTAATTTGATTTTCTAGCATAATTCTTATGTATGTTTGGAAAAATCAAGCATAGTTGTTAAATTCATGACAACAAACAATGTTACCTGGCAATATCGAACAATGTCATACAGATTCTGCAGTCCAGAATTCTCATAAAATACCATTGAACTCTGTTTAGGCAAGTTCTGTGTTTTAAGTTCAAAGAAAAGGGCCAAAAAATAAATCCCTTCGAAATTGCATAGTTGATGATAATTACTTGGCGTGGGACATCACTGGGTTTGTAGTATAGAACGCATTCTGAAGGAAGTCCATCTCTACCAGCTCGACCACTTTCCTGTAATCTCAAGAGGTTATTTTAATCCAACCCCAATACAATTTTAAGCAACTTCAAGTCACCTGATAGTAGGTTTCCATGGACTTGCTAAGGCTGTGATGAATGACAAACCTGACTAAACATGAAAACCTAATTTCTATTCAGTGAAACATAAAAGCGTACTACTAAAGAAAACGATAGGAACAATCACAACGAACTTGGCAAGAGAGGCAAAGCAACAAAGACATATTGAACTAAAATAGATATGCATGTATATGTTCATAGCATGGATAAATACATGTACAGGGGCAAATCTCTTTTTTAAGGAAAAGTACAGCCTGTCAGCATTATCTTTAAAAAAAAGATTCAGACCACTTGGCCTTGCTGCCAGAATAGTAACATCCATGTACACGTTTCTTTTTTGACTAGTCCGTTAGGAGAGATACAGAATGAAGCTGGCTACGAGAGTTGTGTTAGTATTTTTGAATCATAAAGGCTTCAAGACAACACAAGCAACTCAAGATAAAAGACAATTTCTAATGTTTAAACATAGTTAACACAAAGAAAATGTCTTTAGAATGGGATACGACAGTCATCTGTCCCTTAGCAGCATCAATATTTGCTGGCGTTTAAGCAGGACCACAATATAATGTGACTGAGAAAATGGATCAAAATGCTCAACAGAAAATTATTAAAGAAGAAACAAAACTTGGACATCTTTCTAACTCTACACACAAATCAGTTACTATTACAGTTAATGCTGTTCAGGACCTCTAAAATTTTTTCAACTCTGAAGAAACGAAGAAGCTTCTATACAAGTCTGATGAGCAGAAAGGTATCCAAGGTTGAACGCATGAAATTGAACTGCCCTATAAAGTTTTAAACCAAGTAATATCACGAGTGAAGTAAGCATGCAAATGACCATCAAAACAATAAACATAAGCACGTGTGACACATATAATACATAAAATATCAGAAACAAGGCTTTAGGACTTAGTTGTACAGCAAAACTTTTCACAGAGGGCACTAAAATTCATGCAGAAATATAGAAGTAAATAAACCTAAGCTAGAACATCAAATGGTCCATATCCCGAGACAGGTCATCCAAAGAGACAAAGTGAAGAACAAGTTGGGATGAATAAAATGGCAGAATAAAGCATAACTAATATGCAGAGCAAAACTCTAATTCCTTAAATCATTAAAAAAAAAAAAAAAAAAACTGAACAATCCACCAAACACTGGACCCTGAAACACTTGGCAATAATTACAAAGCCCAAAACAACTTCACCTATACTAGATCAAAAATCTAGATCCAGATAACACACAATAATCTCTTGTATCATAAAAACCACAATAACTATATAAAACATAGAGCCCAAATCCCTCCAACAGCTACATTAGTGGCAAATGCCTTATCCCATACTGCTTTCAAGCTTCTCCCAACTTAGGACTTGTTCACCCAAAACCTAGAAAAATCCCTCAAAGATTCACACCCTCTCACTTCATGATTTACTGAAATAAAATTCACAATCAGATCTCACTCCTCTCTAGAAATCTTTTCTAAGGCATGTTTTATAGACAAAGGGTCCATAAAATAATAGAGAATGGAATGTACCTTAGAGATCGTTATGGTCCATCCTTTATTAAATTCCAATTGTTATGGACTATATCAAAAAAAAAATATGATCTCTTAACATAAAAAACCTCCCAATGAATCATCTGTCATTGTTGATAACCTTATGGTGTTCAGCAAAGTAAACTCCACTTTCATCGCAGCCTTAAGATCTCATTTGGCAGACTTCAAACATATTTTGGGCTTTCCATGAACAAACATAAAAGCTCTATTGTCTTTTCAAAAGGCATCACAAATAAAAAGGTTCTTGTTTAGGTGCATTGGTTTTTATGTGGATGACCTTCCACTCACATGTGTAGGAAAATTATTACTAGTGACTACTCTCATCTCCTCCAGTCAATCTATTAGAAGTTTGGTACATTGGCATATAATCTTCTTTGTTTAGCTATGAAAATTCAGCACGTAAAGAGTACCGTGTCAAGCATACTCTACTTTTGGTGCCAAACCTTTAACATTCTAATGCTTATTCTTAGGAAGATCAATAGTGTTTGTGCTCTCTTCATTTTGTATGGAAGTCTTAACAAAAAATGGGTTACCACTGTTTGGAGAGATATTTGAACCTGGAAGGCTTTGGGAAGTTGGGGTGTCCCTCATGCAACTCGCATAAATCATGTCCATCTTTTGAAGGCTACTCACTTGATTCTCCTCTCCAATAGTCTTTGAGCGATTTGATTGAGTAATCAATACCTTAAGAAATATTCTTTCTAGAAGTTATCTAGAAAATCTGATTCAACTTATTAGAAAGCGTTACTTACTATGAGGCTATTTGAGTAATCTCTTACGACTCTCTAGTCAAGAAAATATGATCGCTAACTAGGATTGCAAAGTTAATAATTTCTTTACCATTCATATCAACCTCTTTGGGAATTCCACCATGTAGAACTTCATTAAGTTCATATGGTTCAAAAAATATAAATCCAAATAGAGTGTAGTTGTGCACATGTTGCTACAAATCTTAAGCTTAGATCTCTTTTGCCACGTCTTTTCTATCACCACTTCAACAAATCACATGACCACATAGTCTTTGAGTGTGACTTCAACAAAAACATCAAGAATATACTTCATTAAGCCAGTTGCTGCCTTTGTCACCATGTACAATGATTCAGCTCGATGCCATCCTTTCTACCAGACATGCTACCACCACTCTGATGAAGCCGGTCATTGTTTGTTGATCCACCATCTGTAGAGAGATAAAAATAATAAGGTTTTCAAGGCTCAATTTTCACATAACTTCTCGGAGTAACCAGAGCAGTTATCAGTGGTCTCATTGGCTCTCTCCTTTGTCTCTCAGTTTGATCTTCTTAGTTGAGTCTTTTTTGAGAAAATTTATGATATTTCTCTAATTTGATTATTGAATGGTATTTAATACATACTGTGGTGGCCCTTTTTGCATTGTAGATCACTCATAATTTCCCATTATTAGTAATACATGGCATCTCCCTCAAATTTCTTTTAAAAAAATAAACATACGTATCAAAACATCCAATATTTATACAAGCATATTTACACTATGACATCAACGTTGATTTGACAAAACAATGGTACTACCCAACACAAAAAACATTGTCATCAGTGAAGTAAGAATTTATTCAGACATGCTCGAGTTGAATCAATAACAGTGACTCAAGTCAATACATGATAAATAGATCATAATATGAGATTACTATTAAAAAGCAAGTTTTCAAACCATTCCTAAACTGCAGCTTTTATCAAGAGCTATACCAATCAGAAATTTTCAGTAAACATCTAAAACAAAAATTTCTCATATAATTTTTTTTGGAGAGTTTATGGATTTAGGATCATTAAAAGTCATTTTAACTGCTTTACTCATGAGATAAGGATAGGGCTACTAGTAAAATCGTACTCTAACCATCTTATCTAAGACAAAAATTTTATCTTAAAATTATTTATTTGGGGAGGATGAAATTCTGCTGAAAATAAAGGATGCAGAATGTCAAAGAAAAGTAATCATCTAAACAATTATAATCTGCTTATCAAGTATTCAAAAATTTTAATCAATTTGCCTGAGATCTATGTAAGGGAACATATACAAGGAGGTCTAACAAGGCTTTACAAAAGAGCAATATGACACTACCAAAGGCCATGTGGGTCAGAGAAGGGGTGCATTAAGGGTCTACTATATTTATCCTTGCATATATGTTTTAAGAAGCTATTCCCAAACTCAAATCTGAAACCTCTTCGCAAGGCAACAACATTTGCTAGCTCCCCTTCCACAACCAAGCTTTACAAGAAACATAAAAGAAATTATCAGTACAAGAAGATTAAATACATGGCAAGAACATATCGATAAAAATTATACCATCTGGCTTGTTGATTCCCATGCCAAATGCAACCTGTCATATTTAATAGCTTGCCAAAAATCATGCTTGAAATATACGTTGCCCTGTTGGGAAAACAAAGAAGTAAAAGAGAGAACATATGGACACAAGCCATACATACCGTTCCAACAATAACCTGCAACTTACTATTGCTCCACCTACGTTAAAATGAAGTAAAAAATACCAAAGAAAAAAAAAATCATTGGAAAGCATTGAATTGCAGCATCATAAACAACAAAAATTATAAATGCAACAATCATTAACTTGCCAAATGATAAAAAAAGTATCTAAAAGAAATGAAACATATCTAAAAGAACGATATCCAACATTATGTTCTAACCAGCAGCATTTCCATTTGATATTCAAGAGAAGAACATTCAAATACCATCAATTACATTATGCAGACGAAATAGCCTTCGATTATTTTGCCAAAATAAAGACATTTTCACATCATCTGCTACATGAAGTATTAAAGACGTCAGTTATTTTCTGAAGAGTTGGGACACTAAAACAAGAAAACATCACCAAAAGTACTTTAAAGCAATTGCTGAGTTTGCTGGCAAACATATTTTGTGTAAGACAGTAGATTATATATATAACTCCCAAATTTTTATCCTGCCCATTAGTCCTAATATCTCATGTTCAAAATCCGCATATTTCAGTTTTCCTTATGTATCACTAAACTATTCTAGCCACAAATAACATCATTTGCCATTCACTTGTGTAGTAATTACCTTAGAGACATGGCCTTCCAGAGAATTATCCAATTGTTTTAAGTGAAAAAAAAAACACTTGGAAAGATTAATTATGCAATAAACAAGTAATACATTTATTACAATTTAAATCACAAATATTTGATAATTACCGAAGATGAACTTTCTCTCGAGCCACTGCATCCATATCTGCATGATAATAGTCCGCTGAGATTCCATGTTCTCGTAGTTCCTTGGAAACCTGGATCCAAAGAGGAACCACTTAAATGTCAATTAAAAGCCTAATGAGCCTCAGTTTGATTACGACGAGGTCAAGTTAAAAGTATATCAACAGACCATCATCTTTGGAATCAATAACAACTTGAAAGACATCATTTGATGTTAGGTAGTGCATATTTTATGCAACACAATGCTAAATTTTGCTTTATTATCAGAATAGTAAAGATAAAGAATATGACACAAAAGGAAAAATGTTAATCAAGAAGTTATAGCTTGTAAAGAATTATTTATTCTTCATTCCAAACAAAGCAACCTAATAAAGCAAAGAATTTCAAATAATATCTAAAAACATCCAAGTTGTGATTTGATCTACCTCCACCGTCACCGTCATCCTTGTCATCGTCGTCTTCCACCCTATATCCCATTACAAGATTTCAACTTACTTCCTTCAATTTGGTATCAGAGATCAATTGAAATTCAATTACAAAATTCTCATTTTGCTTATTTTCAACTATCATTTTAAAATCAGAGCTCAATTGCGATCTAGCTGTAAGATTCTCATCTTACCCATCCTCCATCAACTTCGTATTAAAACTAAATTAAAATGTAATAACAAATGTTAAACTCTTCTCTCTTTCTCTATCAATCTGATATTGGAGCTTAGTTGCAATTCGAATCTATATCTATTGTCATCATAACCCTCAAATCACCGTCTTGCACCCTAGATCCCACTACAGGATTTCATCCTACCTCCTTCATAGTCAATTTGAGATCAAAATTCCGTTCAGATCCAAATGCAAGATTCACATTCTACCTATTTTTCTCCATCAATTTGACACCAAAACTCAATTGAGATCGACTATAAGATTCTCATCCTACATATCCTCCATCATTTTGGTATTAAAGCTTAGTTAAAACCTACCTACAAGAATTCCACTCCTAACTCTTTTTCCATCAATCAATTGAGATCCAATTACAAGATTCTCATCTTACCAATCCACCACTTACTCTATAATAGTAAAGGACAATCACATGCTAAGATATATTGATGCTGAATGAACAAGCTCTCCTCATGACAAAAGATCCACGTATGGTTATTGTGTCCTCCTAAGTGACAATTTGATCTCTTGAAAAAAAGGATGTAGACATTTGTTATTAGGTTCAGTGCAAAAGTAAATACAAAGTAATGAATAGTTATTTTTATATGGCTCAAGCAAAACTTAGTAAAACGTATTATGGTATACCAATGAAGCTAACAAACAACAATCAAATAGAAAACCATATCACATCTAATCCAGCATTACAAGAATGAACAAAAATACATTGGTATTGATAAAGACTTTCAATTGGAGAATGTCCTATCAACAAAGATAATAAGCCATTTATGACCTCTTTTGATCAAACAATAACCTATTCACTAAAACTCTCTAAGAGGTCATATTTGTACAAGATGAACAGTTAAGACATGTATGTATGTATGTATGTATGTATATATATATATATATATATATATATATATATATGCTTGCTGGGGGGAGAGTAGCAATGTATATGTTACATGTTTGTGTATTCCTATGGTTTGCTTTATGATCCCAATTGTAAATATTATATCTAGAGATTTTTTTGACTATTAATTGTGAGATAAATACAGCCTCAATTGTAACAGATACGTTTTAAAATTGAATAGCACACAAAGATGCATAGCTCAATACTTAAGAGACCTGAGTGATTGACATAGTTAGGAAGTCACAATAAAAATTCTATATGAATGGAAAATATTATCAGAAGAATGTAAGCAATGGCCACAAAAAACTAAATTAGCTTTAAGCAAACCTGCTCGCATTCCTTCCTGGAGAAGCAATAAATAATTCCAGATTCTTTATTACAATATGATGATCTTATATATTCTGCAATTTGTTCAATGACCACCTTCCCAACTGAAGACTTTTCCTGCACCTTTTACAAAACAAACATGAAGAATAAGATCCAAGCAATAAAATTTTGCAAGACCCGAAGCAGATAAATTATTTCCTCTCCATACCTTGTAGAACAGGTTGGGCCTGTTGACAGTGCTAATGAACTTCACGCATTTTGGGATATGCAGCATTTCCATTAGATCTATTTGAACCTTGTAAGTTGCAGTTGCCTACAAATTTGTCATCAGTCTAGCATAAAATTTTGGAAATATGAAATTTGGAAGTTGAATGGACTAGCACTATAAGGGACCTACCGTCAAAGCAATAAGAGGAATTCTAGGAAATTGAATCTTCAAGATACCAAGATTTTTGTAGTCAGGACGAAAATCATGTCCCCACTGGCTGCAACAATGTGCTTCCTGCAACTCATCTATAGGTGTAAATAAGATGAAAATTTGAATAATAACACTGATGACGCAGAAAGATATGATAATCATGCCATAAGGATTTGATACTTATTCACTAGAAAACATTAGGAATCTTTAAATGTCACATATAAACATTCAGTGAATGAGACAGAATCTGTCTGCCATTATTTCTAAATATCATTTCTTATTATGAATGCTAAGTAGAAACACCACCTACAAGTAAGAATCAAGTAATAGAAGTATAAAGGTGGGAAAGAATAGTCATAGATCATGTTTTGCCACAAGTCAATCTTACCATAGGATCAAATAAAATAAGCATCAAACATGTGAAGTTTACATATTTTTAGAAAAGGAAATCTCTTCACTGTAGAATTTAACAAAAATGAATGATGCCATCTATGAAAGTCAATGCAACCACAACAGATTCTTCGCCATTTTTCACATTGAATATCATAGTCCTTGGTGAATCTGTGTCCATATTGACTACCAAATATGCATTTGCATTCATTTCCTCTCCAGATTTGCAATTAGTCCATCAGAATCCGATCTAAATCACTTTAAAAAATCCAGGTCCTTATCCATTTCAACAGGAGTCCATATGAAGGTCATCCAATATGTCCATACGTTATTCCTATGACCTGTACAGACAGAACTGGGAGGGATCGAACATTTCCTTTCCTTGTGCATATTGTGTCTGGATGTCATTTGCTCAAAAAGGCCAATTTCCACCTCATTGCTAGTTTGATATTTCCATCTCATTGCTAGATTGATTCTGTTCAAATCTTATGCTCCCATATGACAATACAATCTTTACAATCTAAACAATAGCTTTTGCTTGTAACAAAATAATCAATTCATACTCCTGAAAACCCACACTTACATGTAATCAAATGTTCTTATATTTCTTTAAAAAATGAATACCCCAAACCCATTACAACCATGAAAGCCTTTAAATGCCTTTGGTTCTCATTCTACTCTACATCTCCTTCATTAAAAATAAAAATTCATATGGAGAGATCCCACATCTTAACTCCATATGTTCCAATTTTTTCTCTTAACACAAACATCTAGGAATAAACTAAAACAATTATTAGCTTTACATACTATAAAAATCTTTAAAGCTATAATTCTATCTCTAATCCTCTAAAATCTACCACAACATCCTCCAAATTCTTTTCCAAAATAGTGATTTCATTTTTAATTTAGTTACTATATAGATACCAAAGTTTGAATCTTTAAATATTAATTTCCTGAACTTTTTTTACCTAACTATTGAGTTTCGTGAACACACATAGCATCTATCTTCCTATAAACTATAACATACACCAATTCATCTACTTCATTAAAATACCAATGACTAAAGATCATACCCTAATTTTCGTGCCTTGAACTAACTTCTTTACCCACATCTATCAAAGATGACGTAGAAATCCTTGCAGACCTAACACCACCATTGGACATCTTTTCATATATTCAAGCAATATATGAGTCACTTTTAAGGAATGACCTATCGTCAATGCAATTTTGTTACTTCAACAAGTTTATGCTGGTTATTTGATTAGTAAGTACAAGTAAGCTCTAAACATATACATAAAATCTCATAATTTTTTTTTTCTGGTAGAAAGTATGGTCCCTAAAATCTGAGTTAGTATTGGACTAGTGTGCTCCAAAAATCCTCATTTACTAAAAACCTACCAAAGACTAGCTCTAAAATAACTATTTTTAAAAAATACCAAACATGCAAATGCCACCACATATGAACATGAAAATATAAAGGACATTACAAAGTTTTAAAATAAAATAAGAAGTCCTATTTTCACCAAGTAGAACAAACTTCATGAATCATTTATCTCCATTATGCTTTATAATAAAGTAATTCATTAAGCTTCCTGTACACGATGCAATGTCCTTCCAAACAGCTCCTTGCCATCTTTTTTTGATCTTCCAGTTTCCCTTTCACATAACAAATCCCCTTTCCAGATTGAACATTTTTTATTATATCTGATCATGCATAACCACTCAACCACCTTAGCCCCCTCATATCTACAACACCAATCGTTATTTTTATTTAAACTAGTAACAGCATGTTTTATTTATCCAGATTCAACTAGAAAACATAAAATTCCTTAACTCAAAAGGACACTCATTTCTCTACTGCACACTAATGAGCTATAACATTAGCAATAACTAGCAACAACAAAACAGCACTTCAGAGGTCGCAGATGTGCACAAACAAAATGGTACCAAATTTAGCTATGTACAAACAAATGTCACAACAAACTTGAATTTCTATTAGTAAATTTTCTTAAAAACAAAAAATCAGCAAAGAAAAATGATATCCAAAATCAACCATATGATAAAACAACGTACATCAATAGATATTAGCGCAAGGCGCCCGGCATTATGACATTTTTCAAGCTTGGACATAAATCTCTTGCTCTTAGATATCTTTTCAGGCGTAACATACAGCATTTTAAGATCTCCATCACCTTTCTCAAGAGCCTTGTATATAAATTTTTCATCATCTTTGCTGGTTGTTGATGTCAGCATATAAGCTGGAATTCCCAAGGCCATCAACCCCATAACCTGAGTCAGTGAACAAAACAAAGCGAGTAAAATTGTGGTGCTCTAAAAATAGGCAGGACATGAACTGGTGCCGAAACCTGATCTTGTATAAGAGAGAGCAAAGGACTGATTATGAGGGTGATTCCATCACGCAGAATAGCAGGAAGTTGGTAACAAAGGCTCTTGCCACCTCCTGCAGCCATTATCACTAAAACATCTCTTCCACTCATCACTGCATTTATTATCTGACAGCAGTCACAAACAACAATGTATGCCATTAAACAATTAGAATCATTAATGACTTGCTCAAGCTAGGATGACGTTAAAACTCAGCCTCAACTTACTGTTAAGTCAACATTGCAAATTGTTGAGAAGAACAAATAATCTTAAATGGTATAGTTTCGAATGAATATTTCCATGTTTCACAGGTCTATTTTAGTTATATGAATGCTACTTCCACCGTATAGTGTGATCATACAAGATAAATAATGCCTGTATAACAACTTTGTTTTCACCAAAGAAATAGCAAAAAATTCCTTACCGAAATTTTAAAAAGCAGACCAGAAGTAAGCTTCTTCAAAAAGTTTTTCAAAAATAGCATCGCGGTTGAAAACTGTTGCTTTCGGTAAACTATAGATTTTATCAATTTCGCTAATAAATAAATGGAGGATATGCAACACATCACATGTTTGAAATAAGGCATGCAGTATCATTTTTGAAAAACCAATAAACAACTACGAGGTTGGAGTAATATCTACATGTTCTCTTCAGGAGCTCTAGGGTGAAATTCATGCTAGTGTCTTTACATTTTCAGCTGAGCACAAGATCTGTACAAACCCATAGGCTGAGTTCATGCTTTAGCTAAAAGCCTATGATCTACAAGTCACAATGACTTTTGTAACTTGTCATTTTAGCCTTGGACTATAAAAATCCACCCTCTGCAAAATAGATGGTTTTGATCCAACTGAAGTGATCATCTAACCCACCGACATTATACAAGGAAATCCCTATGTATAGGTAATTGTTCTTAAAGAGATATCGATCATGAAGATGGTATTGCTTCAAAACTTTTGTTAGGCTCTCACTTCAACACAAGGTCCCAAACGTCAGGGTGCTTTGAACATAGTTCTATAAGATTACCAAAACAAAAGACAACACAAATAAAGTGCAAAGCAAAAACACTAATCAACTAGAAATATATACAACCTTATCTTCAATGACAACTTGTGATTTAAAAAAAAATACACTTATAAGTAGCTACTTGATATGCCACATTTAATGCCCACCAATTCCCTTCCACCTTGTGGGAGTTCCTTCTAAAATGTTAGGAAAATTCCAACATCCAAGAAAAAATAAAAATTGCCTTATTTCAAAAGCAGCCCTTCCCACAGAGCAACATTCGCTCACCTACCTCTAAGCAAGGAATCCTTGACAAAAAATTCATTGCTTCATGGAAGTTTCTTCTACATCCTCACTATCAGTACCTCAACGAGATCCTTGGTGGCAGTCAACAACCTCTAGGCAGTTCTTGATGATGCCCTTAGCAAGCATTGTGGCTCTCTCCAAGTCAACAAACAACTAGGGACAAGTGCCCCACACAAAAATAGTGGGCTGCTAGCAACACTCTCTTTAAACACCTCTCTCTTCATCAGTTCACTTTTTGCGGGTCAAAACAATGTCTACTCGAGCTAGATAATCTGCAATTAACATTTTCCCTTTCTGGCACTCCCTTGAAAATTCTTTATCAATGGATTGTAGACTCTGCTTGTTCCCAAGAACAAGAGATTCTATTGGGAAGTTAAGAACAATGGTAGTCACATTCTACATCATGGGCAGCAATGACAGCTCACCATTGCAATAGCCTACAACCCCTCACTTGATGCAGAAGATAGATAATTCACTGTTAGTTCAATCAACTGACACAACCATGTCAGTCAATAACTTCTTGTGGAGCAATCTACCATCAAGTGGCCCATCATAATATATGTAAAGAACATGAGATACAAACCATCATGCTCAAATCTTTGAAAGTATTTGCCATATGACCCATTCACTCATGTCCCTCTCTTCTACAGGCCAAGTCAACCTGATCACATACACAAGCAAATGCAACCCAATTGAAATACCTATGGTGATCACATCAATACAAATAGCCATAATAACTTTTCCCATTATGCTCATTAAGTCAACACTATCCCAATGATACATAGGTAGATTGGGCAATCAAATACAAACTAAGACTAGCATAGCTAGCTTAATAAAGGGAGAAAATTACAACCACCCAAGGCCAAGTACCTAGCCCATCATAGTTCAAGGTTTAGTGTCCCTATTAGAACTACCAATGAACATAAGCCTGAAGTAGTTGAGCCATGGTCAACAATCTTAAACCTCTAAGTAACTCGTTGAGACGATAAACAAGCAAATTGTACCAACTCCCATAAAGTCTATCTTAGTGAACATTCTCCAACTAACTCTTGACCCAAAGAACCCTTTCATAATAACATGATATCTCCACTCTTTTGAAACATCCCTCAATAACTCACCAACCAATGCCATGGCTAGCCTCTTTGTCAATGAAATCATCACAAGACTCCCTACTGCCACAAGACCATCAAAATGGGTAGCCAAGTTACTTATTATATGGCCAAACATGAGCCACTTGCACATTTTCCATTCATCCTACACAAGTAGGGCAACACACAATGGTCATATAGCTTATTGCAACATTTATTCAAATGCCTTGAGGACAAACACCAGCATTATGAGCTTTAACTCCATGTTGATCACCATGAGCTCTCCTCAAGCAAGCCCAACATTGTAACATGTAGTTATAGTAAGCCCGCTATGGAACGAGACTGCACACGTCAAATTTAATGCAACAAATCTTGGCTCCTCGATCATCACCCACCGCTCCTATTCATTGCCCACAACTTCATAGCCTCTCCCCCCTCACTGACCTAATCCACCTACATAGCATCACGTCCACAACCTCTTTGATCTCATCTCACTCTATTGACTTCTCCCCAACCTACATTGTTGCCTCCTTTAACTTAACACTAATCACTACTCCAACCCCCTCAATAGCCACCAAATACTTTCACTCTCCTTCCTCTTCCAAACCAAACAACTATCCATGGCTAAACTCTCACTCAAATGCAAATTATCAAACATTCAAACCCCCTCCCCCACTTAACGTCACACCTCTCACTACCGACCCCAATTACCCATAAGCAATGCTCTTAAATCCAACTTACATCTCATGCTAGCTTGCATGCCTCCAAGACGATAATGGGCAATGCGCACACTATTGCCATGGGAGTAGTCACACACCCACAACCCAAAGTAGAAAAGGAGTTTCCTAAAACTTGTAGACCTCTATCAACCTCCAATCAACAATAACTTAGAAAGGAAGAACAAGCACTACCCCCTCATGCCACTTTGAGAGCCAAAACCTGGCCAAAGCCAATGTGTCTCCAAGTTCTCACATTCCAATCAAGCCAATTCCACCTAAGTGAGTAAAATGTTGTACTTGTTAAGAAATTGGTCATGCTTCAATGCAATGTCCTAAGAGATTTGTGCACCTAAAAGAAATAGTAAAGGAAAAAGAGAAAGCTACTAAAGATAATAATGAGGGTTATATATTATATTATAAGAGTTTGAAGATATCAAACAAACTAATGGAGTGATTTGATGCAACTCAACACAACCAATGGAAACTAAACGTTGGAAGAGAATTGCAATATTTCACACGTATCTACACACGGGAAATGATAGTTTGATAAGTTATCATAAATTGTGGAGTTACATTAATGTCATATCATAAATGTTAACCTCCCAAACAATAAGTTCAAATGACTTCAAGGCATTGGTCTCAATTAATGTTCCAGATCAGGAGCTTTGCAAAACACTTCCACTAAGCTATAGACCAACTAAACCAACACACCTTATCTCAAGATAGGCAAGAGACTGATCCCGAAACATACTTTGGTGCATGAGAATCCTCTGATATACAAAATTGAACCATAAGATCATTAAAACGAGTCAAATATGGTAAATGAATCAACCTTCACCTTCTTCATAAGCTCACTAACAAGATCTCTCTCATCTTGTATCGTGTAACCCATATCCCACCCATGATGTCCTTAGATTATAAGTCATCTTGAGAGATGAGATACTACTATTACTACGAAGAAGAAATTTGCATTTGTCTCACCATACATGGATCATTACTCCAATAAAGACCCTACACATGGCATAATATACACTCACAAGGAATGGAACTAGAATTTCAAAATCTTTGTATAGTCAGTCGCCATGCAATATAAAACAAATCTAATTCATTATTCCAAATACAGAAGACTTGCAATCAAATGGTGAATTAAGAAGCATTCTCAACTCTAAGAATTTAGTAAGGGTTCTCAAAGCATAACCCCCACTCCCCCAAATTCCTATGGGATTCGGTCTAAAGAGGTACAAATCAGCCACTCAATAAAGCATTGAATGTATTCATAAGTTTTCCCAATTATCAATTTTGTCATAACTGACAAGTCCCCCATCTATCCTTCAACCCAAGGAGAATGATCTTGTTTTGTTGCTCTGACGTTCCACCTAGCATAGGAAACAACCCTCAAAAACCGTGACAACACCCAAATGACTTAAGTGCAACACACTCTAATACCACATTGATGCAGGCTAAGATGTGCATTAATACATGGGCGGAGGGGAGAAGAGGGGGTTAGGTCCCACAAAAGAACGAAATTTTAAATGTAATATGCTAGGTTAAGAGGAACTATCAAAATCACAACTCTTGAGCATTCTAGTTGTTCAATTGTTGGGCAATTTGAAATCCCTTGCATGATCCAAAGATTGTCTTATTCTTACAATTGTTAAGGGTTTAATTTTATGCCAAATTAATTTTATATATGCACATCAACATTCAACCACAACTCAAGCTCTCCAAAAGAATTGTGCAACATGCAAATGCACAAAATCATGCTAAGATCATAGAAATATTAGATTATATGCAACAAGCAAATCTAAGTAATTGCATAGGAAACCTATGAAAATATGATAAACACAAGTTGAAAATCACAAATACAAAGTATAAAAATACACAATAATAGCTACACAAAAAGTACTTAACATAAGGTACCTCCAACTGACCACAAAAAGTACTTAACATAAGGTACCTCCAACCATGACAAGGGAGAGACAACAACACCTCTATCCCCAAGCATTGAAAACCATATGCTTCCATAGGTACACCAAAAAACTTTGACAAATATGCAGTCTAGCCTTAAATTCAGCAACAAACACCCACAACTTAAAAACATTTTTTAAAATATGTCCAACAATATTTTGTAGTTTCCTACACTTGCCAAAATCGATCAATTTTAGTCCAATAAATATTGTGGTAACCAACCAAGTTTCAACTTTCTGCAGTAACCTTCATTTGTTAGTTCTCTTATAGTTTGGGTGATTAAAAAATGTTTGGAAGATTTATAATAGTTCAAATGTGAATCATCTGGTCTTCAAGAAAACAACCCACATGAATGTGAATCATCTGAATCCCCATAAGCCAACCTATCATGCCTAGTATTTGGGTGATTTGTTTCTATGTTAGAGAATTGAATTTGCCCAAAGTAAATAATCCTAAAAGCCTAAGAGATGTCAAATTCTGCTCCAAACATGGAGCCTACCCTATCCAAACACCCAAACACATTGAAGCCCCCATACACCACAACACAACTCATAATCCAACACATAAACACCGATAAAAAGACAACAAACCTATCTACTATAACTAGAAATTAACGGCAGTGTCATCATCAATGTGGGTCTAGTATGCCCACATCAATTTCACTCATTCCATACAACTAAGAAAATTATAATAAAAAAGACATTTACATTTCACCTAATTACCTTAGCTCAATACCCTTATGGTCAGCAAGTAGGAAAGTCAATGAACAAAACAAATCTGTGTATTCACTAGTTATTGCATACAATTGTTTGCAGAAATATGACATTTTTTACATGGTTGCACAAAACTCACTTGTCTCTGGTTAGCTCGGTAGGAAGAGATGCCAAAGATATTAAACCTAATATCTTCTGCTTGAGAATCCCACTCAAAAGTCCCAGACCAATCTTGTGCCTCAACAGATATACTATCATTGGCTGCATTGTCATGCTCTTTGCAATCTTCCAATATGGCCTTCAGTTCACATTGTTTTTTGTAAAGAAATTCTTGTCGATCAAGCAATACTTTAATTTGTTCTACAGGCAAAGAAGGAGATCAGCGAATGAACTGCCAGAACCAAAACTTTCATGGAGGTTTGTGCTTGCACAAATATGAATCAAATCATATCCAGTAGAAATTGAAATAAAAAAAGGAAGAATTACATTGAACAAGCAAAAGCTACTGTATTATCAAAAGAACAATATCCATCTCTAAAAATGATCTGTATATTTTAGAAAGAGAGAATATATAGCGTAGTTTGGTAATGATTGATTTAACGTTGTTCAGATCATAGTTGAAATTCTTCCAATTAACTTCAGACTTCACATCCAGCGCTTCTAGAGTGAAGCAGAACAAAATTCTTGAAACTTCCCAGAAGCTCTTCATTCCTCACTACATCTGGGCAAAAAGCTAGAAAGTTGAATGCAAACACCAAAGAAACAACGAACGGTTCGCTCGGATTTTTGGCATTGCTAACCTCTCCATGACAAACGGTTCATAATACTCATCAAATCAGTATCACAAAAACAGGCTAGCTTAGCTTAATTGTTCAAGACGAAAGAATCGGCAATGTATAAGTGCCCAGACGAAAAAAGAACAAATTTGGGGAGGATAATGAACAACGAATCCATAAAGCTGCACGGGCAAAAGAATGCAGTTATATACAAGAGAATCGAAGCCCTAGTTTTTCTACCCGAGTTTTGCCTCTTCTAGGTTCCTTGAGAAGGGAGAGTTGGCACCTTGAACGTCCTGAAGCTCCTCTTCCACCAAGAGAAGCTCTTCTGTCACGTCAGTCTCCATGGAGAGGATTTGAATCAAGGAATAGCTGAAGAAGCTCTCTGCATCGTGCCCGTGATGGTTCGAAGACAGGTAAATATAGTTCATAAAAAGTTATATAATGAACTAATAAAATAATAAATTTTATATAAGATGCACATAACTCATTTAAGTTAATAGAGACAGATCATGCTTGCATTATAGTTTTTTAACTCTATTTTTTTATTTTTTAATAAATGTTTTTATCAATATTTTATTTCTATACATATACAATTTTTTTTGTAAAAATTTACTTTTAATAACTCATTTTCAAACTTAGAAATTAGTAGGTTAAAAATTATTATAAGTTTTTATATTAATTTTTTTAAAATATTCTTAAGAAAAATTTTTGAAGTCATTCTTCTTGAAATTATCATTAGTGCATATCATTATCACCTTTACAAAAAAAAATCAAATTCAAATATATAAATAAATACATCATAGCTTATGACACCCATGATATAACATAAATTACATACTAGATATATCAATTTGATGATAATTTTATTAGGTTAGCAACAAATTAACATTTTTTATTGTATCGCACTTTCAATGAAGTTATCTAGCTTTCAAATAATGCAATTGTGAACAATAAAGCAAAAACTAATTATTGTTAAGTAATCATAGAAAAAATTTATCTCACAATTAGAACTTATACAAAGAACAAATCATTTGAGCAACCCACAAGGACATAAAAATGAATGATTTTCTTTCATTGTCTCTTTTATCATTCCTTATCTATTGTGAATGCCCTTTTTATGATCAAAAGTAACCTCTATCAACAAAAGTTTTATTATCTTGCTCCTTGGATACTTTCACTTTTTTACTCCATTTCTTCTCCTAATGTGATTGTATAACTCAATAATAACTTAATGTAGAATAAAATATTAAAGTAGGGATGAACCTTCATATTATTATGGTTAAATAACTTATTCCTTTATCCAAGGTATTTAATAATAAGATGTGATAATGCAAAATTAATCCCATATCACAAGTCATACAATCTCAAAATTAGAGAGATAGTATTCAAACTATTTCATTTGTAAGATTTGCAAGATGCTAATCCATAGCATTTAAAGTGTTACGTCCCAAGGAGGCACACTAAGTGAGAGAGTAGTGAGTTGGTGTTGTAATAGTTAAAGAAATCTTTTTAACAAATTAAAACTCAAGTAAAACTTCTATGTCTTGATTTAAAACAATCATATCCCTTAATAAAATTTCTCTAGACATGAAAATAGTACTAAGATGAGTAGCTATTCGAGGACATGATAAAGTAATCAAGTAAAATAAGATTAAGCAATAAAAGGAGATGCAAGACTTTAGGTGGTTTAGTTTAACTTTAAACTTACATCACTCCAAAACTACCTACTTGAGCACCACTAATCCAAATACTCTTTCAGTATAGGTAGGTAGTAGATTGAGATACTCAAGGCATATCTCTATAAGTCCTTAGCATGAAGAAACACATAAACAACTATCTAGGCTTCACACTTTGGAAACCTAACCAACTTGGGTTCACAAGTGGAGGTAAAATGTCAGACATATTATTTTACAAATATTGCACAAGAAGAATTTCCTTTAGGAATCCAAACATAATTGTTTTCTTTTAAATTTGTAAATTGTCAAAAGTGTCAATCAATAGAAACATGACCTAATGTACAACAATAATTGAATGTAACATTGAATGGGGCATTTGAATAGCAATCATGCAAAGATGTCATAGAACAATGTGCATGCATGTCATTCATTTCTCTCTAAATTGTTGCAAGATCTTGCTTTGAAGCATGAGCAATTTCATGTGAAGAAGTATCAACAAATTTTGTCTACTAAACATTTAAATTTTTAATAAAAGCAAAAGCATTCAACTTTTCTTTCAAATCAAAATTCTTTTTTTGTGCAAAACAATTTCTTCTTTCAAAGAATCAATACAAGATGTATGCTTAAATGAAATATGTTTATATTCAATCACTTTAGCACATAATCACTTAAGGAAGAAAATTACAATTAAGCATTATTAGACAAAGAATCATTTCATTTCCTAAGTTTATCACAATACATTTCAAGATAAAGAATATGCTTCTCATGCATAAAACAAGTAATTTTCAACTTAGCATACTTATGAGTAAGTTCTTTATATTCTTCAATAAACTTATCAAAAGTATGAGATAAAGCACGAGGATAGAAGCATTGGATGAAATTATCATATTACTTGAATAATAGTTATCATGTGAACCTTCATCCAAGTTGTTTGCTTCTAAGGTGCTTATTGAACTCTTTCTTCCCTTTCTTTGCTCCTTTTATGAATTTTTACTCCTTATTCTCTTCATTCACTTGTGAATTTTTTTCTCCATATTAATGCACAAAAAAATATGTGTAGATGCTTTGCATTTGTTTTGAGTTAATTAATAGATTTCTCATCATTTAATAAATCACAAAAAATAAAGACTAAGCTTCAAAATCAATACTTCTAACAAGAACTTTATATTCATTTTTCATGATGCATAATGTTCTTCTAAAAATAAGGAGGGTGATTTTAGGATAGAAAATAACTTTATAACTCGAGAGAGAAACTTGAAACCAAAAGAGAAATTAATGTGCATCTACAAGGACCTAGTCAAGGATGTTAAGCCTTATAAGTTGGAATCTTGCTCTAGTACTAATTGTTGGGTCCCAAAAAAGCACATCAAGATGGGTTATGATTTGGTGTTGAAAGAAGTAGATAAATCTTTTTGACAAAGAAAACTTAAGTAACATTTTTGTACCTTGATTTTAAACCACCACACCCCTTAATCAAATTTCTCTAAAATATAACAATATTACCAAGATGAGTAGCTTCTCGAGTCTATGGTAAAATATTCAAGGAAAGAGTACTAGACAAGATAATTAATAGAAGAAAAAATAATATTTTAAGTGGTTTGGCTTGACCATAAGCCTATGTCCACCCCCAAGCTACCTGTTTGAGTGCCATTAATCAAAACACTTCTTTGTCACACCTAGGTATAGAAATCTAAGTACAAGATAAGGTTTTTTTTATAGATTAACCATAATCTGAATCTATTAAAAACTATTTATTCATGAACTTAACCAATCCTTTCCACATTAAGTAGCCCAAAGATAAAGACATGAGAAATAATTCAATAGAATTAATATAAAAGCATGAGCTTACACAATGGTGAATAAATATATGAGTACTAGAATACAACTAAAGATTGACAATAATATTATCATTGTATCCAAGAGCTTGTGGTGGGAGTATAGAGATGGTGTTAGATGATGATAGTTCGAGTATCCTATAAATGATGTGGTAGAGTCTTCTTCAACATAAAAAAGTCAAATCTCTTTAACCCTCACTCTTGCATGTAAGGATTTGCAAAGATAGCTTCCAATATTTAGAAGACTCAAGTATATTTGCAATTGTTTCTCAAAGCTTCATCTATCAATTCCCTTTATTTCTATTAATATTTATAGTGTTTCAATGCTAAGGATTATCTATGAGAGGTTACAATAGCTCTTTTAATAATTACATAAAGAAATGTTTGTGACTAGACTAGTTGTTAGACATGTTTGTGTTTCATACATATCATATATTAGGGTAATATACTATATGTTATACTTGTTTTGAATTAATCATACAATATTTTAATAAAATAGTATATCATACCATGTTTTATGATTTTCTTAATTAGAATAGAATGAATTATTTATACAATCCATTAGAATATTTATGTATCATAAAAAGTTTTTATTTTTGCTCACATGTTATGCAAAAGTATTCTTAAACAATTGTATTATACATTCCAATAGCTAATATACCGTATAAAAGTTTTGGGATAGGGTGATTGTGACTCAATCTCTATATGCATTAAAAAATTGTATTATCTAGTGAATAAAACCTTGCTGTATGAATGTTTCAGGATTCTTGTGTTAACTTAGCTGCATTCTTATATTTTTTACTTCCTAGCATAGCTCTTAAGAATGCATCGTACTTTCTGATATTGGATTATATAGTCCAATTACAAAAGAGCACTAGAGACAACCTAAATCAAATAGTTTGTTTCTTCAATCTTGCATTTCTCACAAAATTAATCATACTATTCAGAAGAAATTTCATATTATATGATTAGTACAAATTTTAGCTTCTTTTGTATTTACTCATTAATTCAAATCCTATCTTACCTAACCATCAATCCTTAGAAAATTATGCATTAATATCCATAAGACAAGTTGACTTATTACTAATAACTCTCAAAGATAAAAAAAATTAAATTTATTAGGGTAAATTTTCCTAAATGATTCATGTTTTCTTAAATGATATGCATGTGTGGTATTAGTTTATAGCTCCTGAATTAGTTAGTAATCTTATTTTTTAATCCCTACATGTCTTAACACATGTAATCCTTCCAAAAGCATCTTGCATATATAGATCTCAAATTGGATGACCATCTTCTTTTTGACTTTTCATATAATAAGTTGTAATTCTCAAGGCTTCATTTATCCATAACATAACAAGTGATCTTTATCATCTACCTGTCTTTATATAATTTATAACATACCACGTAGACATATTATATCACTTAATAAGCACTTAAATTGTTTGTTATTATCAAATGTATTGCCTTTGAGCCTTATAGGGGGTTCAACATAAAGATATATTATAATGAAAGGTTCCATAAAAAAATATTATGCTAATATTGAGCTCAAAATATCTACCATATGGAATTAGTTTATAAGATATAATTATAATGAATGAACATCCACACAATTTAATTTATGGAATGAATTTTGTTTCTCTATATGTAGATTATTTTCACTAATTATGTGGTAGAATTTGATATGTTTTTTTGTATGGCTTGGGATACATCATTTTAGGCCAAAATTAGTCAAGTGTATGCTAGTTTGAGTAGCATTTTAATTTACTATTTCGTGGCACTTATCAACATCTTGGTACCTAAAACATTTATACTAATGGATAGTTAATATAGTATTCATTTTTTAGGATTAATACTAGTCTTTGGACTTCTTGATTAAGTCAATTCAAAGAGGAATGTTAATGTAATGTCCATTCAAGTTGGAATATGGTGCCTTGAACTAAACATAACCTATGTTAGCTCAACATTTAGTATGATAACTTATATGATAGAATGCATAGGTCACTAAATACAATCTATTAAGAGGTGCATATAGTGTATTGAACTATACATATTTTATGTTGGACTAAACATACAATATGTTATAAGAGATTAAGGTAAAGAATTTAGAGGGTCATAAGACTGTTGTATATAGAATATATATTATGTTGGATTCAAAATATGATGTGTAATTAAGAATTATGAATGTATAGTATATCATATTCATAGTATCAAACATTGGAACTATAACAAGATGGAAAATAAAAAATAATAATTTTGAATTAAATAAACATAAGAAGAGTATATTATATATATTTAAAATAATTATTTAGTGGAAAATGTCATGTATAGAATTTGTATGAAAATAAAAGAAAAATAAACTTTGGAAAGAAATTTTTATCTCAAATTCAAGTAAATCTAGTAACTAAAATAAAAGTATAATACAAAGCTAATTTATGATATATTTTATAATTAAGATAGATTTATGTGTTATTTGTTATATATTTACTTTGATATAAGAATGGTTATCATAAGGTTTTATTGATATTTGAATTGGTAAGTTATTATATATTTTAGTAATATTTTTATTTGCATGGTTCATATAAAAATATGTGCATACACATGGAATCATGCATACAATAATAATGAGGTATCATGGTTTTATTACTTGGGATATGAAACAAGTTAACAACCTACGAAATAGAATGATAAAATAAAATTGGGATTCTTTAAGAGATTATATTTTAAGACATCATTGTATTACTTGGATAGACTCTAATACTTTATGTATGGTGGCTAGGCATATGTTTGATACCATACTTTTATGTGATTTGAAAACATCTATTACATGACTACATTAGGATTTAGCACTAGCACTTTATAAAGTGTGATGAGGTGTTGGCCTGGGGGTACATACCTCTATTCAAGATCTAGTATTCGACACTAGCACTCTGTGTAAGGTGTTGAGAAATTGGATTAGGACCCATATCTTTATATATGGTTGGATTTGGCTTTATTTAGGCTTATGTAACATCATTGGATTTGTCATTAACATTTTGTGTAAAGTGATGAGATATTGGCTTGGGACCATATACCTCTATTCACGATTTGGTATTTGACACTCACACTGTAAGCAAGGTGTAAAGGAATTAATTTATGTTTTATACCTTTATATATTTTTTTATTTCAGTTTTATTTAAGCTTATGGGTAGAGGTCATTTGGATATGATATTAAATATTTTTATATAGCAAGGATAATGGTCAAAAGGGGAAATATGGCCCAAAGAAAATAATAAAGATGAAATTTATCACTTAAAATGATTATATGAAAATTTTAAATAAATAATCAAATACGACAAAGTATTTTTACGTATTGTTTTATTTCTTACATCATGAATACTTACAAGCATATTATTTCTCAAATATTAGATTTATTCTAGTATAATATATTATTATGTTACATCACAAGTAATGCTTTCACTATAGAAAGATCTTGATTATAAAAAGATGGATTGAAGTCACACTCAATAGACACTTTAGTGAGTAAAGAATGGATATTTTGGTTTTGTATGAATTATATTGTACATTTATGATACTTTCATAATAGTAGTTGGTATTTTTTATTTTTATAGTTTAATATGGGTTCTTATTATATGAATTTTTTGTCACACCTCACTAGTCCATTAACTCCTAATTTCTCTTCAATTAAGAGTATTAAAGGAATAAATTGAGTTGACATGTTAAGAGAATACAAAAAACTTACTCAAGTGAGGAATAATGATTAATTATTTTTTAATCTTTTAATAATTCAAAGTTTTAACTAATAGGAGATTCATATTTTAAAAAATAAATAAATAATATATCTCTTAAAAATTGATGATTTTTTTTGTAAATATATAATTAATTTATCAATTACATACCAATAATAATTTATATCAACTAGATACTATTACTAAAATATAATATCACTATAAAATCATACCACTATGAGAAAACATCAATATTATGACAAATATTGTATCATCACAATAAAACCACATTTTCATAAAGAAAAATCACATTATAGTGCCCCCAAAAGTGTATATATATATATATATATATATATATAAGTTCACAATAAAATTCACAAAACCATCATTATTTGTAAAACAACTTAGTTTTAGCTTTCTTTACCTACACTTATACCACTAAATATCCTCAGTCAGTGTGAATCTATGCCATGTCTTGATATACAAATAAGTATGAAAATGAATATAGAATAGCATACACCTAATCTTAAGTATCATGATAATTTACATGATATCAAGAGAATTAAGAATTATGTTCATGCAACTTTGTAAACATATAACAAAAGTTTCAAAATAAAATATAAAACATGTTATAACTTTTAATCTTTAAAATACAATGATTTTTATATCATTATTTCTTTTTTATAAATAATTTATATAAATATTTATACGTAAACTTATTTATTAAATCTAATTGGATCTAAGCTTTTCTTATTTTTTATTTAATTTTTCTTTTCAATTAATAAAGGCCTTGGTTTTCTTCAATAACTCTTATCCTCAATATTCTAATCTCATATCTCCTCACATCTCATCATATCCACTACAAGATGACGTAGTGAGTGGTGGTTGCCAAATCACATAACCAACGACTGCTCCGATCACATAATAAGAAGCTCAATCATCGAGATTTGATGCCAATGATGCCAACATTACCATATCACATAACAAGTGTAGTTACCAGATCATATAACAAGTGACATATATATATATATATATATATTAATGGCTAGATCATATAGTAAGCAGTGGTCACCAAATCACACATTAAGTGATAGACATTAGATCACATAACAAGTGACATTATGAGATAGGACTACAAGGGAAACACATTTCTAGTATTACTATTTCATTATTAAACTTAAACCATGAATTCCTTTATTCTATTTCTTTTCTCTTTGTTTATCATATCATATAAGGATTTTCATCTGTTAAATCATTTATCTTAAATTTTTGAATATATATACATATATATATATATATATATATATATATATATATATATATATATATATATATATATATATATATATATATATATATATATAAATACATACTATTTTTTATCCTACATAATATATTTAATATTCACTTTCTTATCTAATTTTTATAATAAGCATACAATAATATACCAAATCTACTATACAATATTAATTATAAACAAAAGTAATATGCATACACATGTTATGCATTACTATTCATATCAAATTATATAATATATAAGGTATAAGAAATGATTGTTCATATCACAAAATTTTAATATGATAGTTATATAAAAAATTCACTATTTAAATCATAATATTATTAAATTTATCTATTTGGATCCTTAGAGACTACTTTGATGTCAATTTTCTTTTTCTTTTCTATTGTGACTCACAACCAACTGTTATGAATCTCCTCTCTAAAGTACATATAAACTTCACAAATGATATAACAATTTTTTTAGATTTTGTGTCAAATCATCAAGATTAGTATAATTCATTCATGACAACTAAATGAAACTCAAAAGTCATAAAATGAAAATAAAAAATTATATACTTTACTCTTCTTACTACTATAATTCATAACAAGAGTACTTGATCATTTTTCTTTTCATTTTCCCTCAATAGCATAACTCACAAATTTTTCTTTATATCCCTCTTTTTAGTTGCAATAGTAACTTCTATAATGCATGCATATATGATGAGATTCAGCCAAATAAATTTCATGTATCTCTTCTCCTCTACTTTATGCAACATAATAATTGTATCAAAGGGATTCACCTTATTGACAATCGCCTTTGAATCTTGTGAACACCCATAATCCTTTTACATGATGTGGCTCAATTAAGGTGAATCAATCTTAACTTATCCAAAAATTAAAGAAGCACAAATGTGTAAAGGGTTTGAAATACTCACACAAAGTAACAAATTTTAATATATGATTCACAATCGCCATTAAAGATCATCAAATACTTCAACCTCTTTGCTCGATGTGACTCATTGAAAGGAGTTTGAAATGCTTAGGTCATGGCATTTTCATGAAATTCCTTTTTAATGATTCCCTTCCTTCCTCAATCAATTTTAAAAGAAAATTCCTCCTTACAAAATAGTCTTACTGGATGCGGAGGAGCGAGAGGGGATTAAGGTTATGGGAGAGAGAGAGAGAGAGAGAGAGAGAGAGAGAGAAAGAAGTTTTAATAATAATAGAAATTAAAATGATAATTTATTTAAAAATTAATATTTATCTTATTTCTTTCAATAATTTGTAAAAATTTTAAATGGTTTCCAAAATTTACAAAGAACATATCATTGGATTTCTCATGACGTGCTCTTTCTAAAAATATATTTATGGTCAAATTCTAATATAATTTATCAAATATATTTTTTGAGGTATATATAAAATCATATTAGTATATCATGTTCAAAAATATTTTCCAGCAAGCATCTAATTTACAAATACATAAAATTGATATCTAAGTTTTTAAGTAGATAAATCTTATACTAAAATATAGATTGAAAATGATCATTTATTAGAAGAATACATTGTGATTTATAAATTAGCATGGCATCAAAGAGGGAATGATATTGGAATGAATGGTATATATACAATTGGTGCATAGATTCTATTATATAGAAAGAATTATACATAGGTGCATGCATGAATATATATACCATTAATTCCAAAATCATTTCCTTTTCGATTCCATGCCATATGCATAAATCATAATATATTCTTCTAGTAAATCATCATTTTCTATCTACATTTTAATTTAAAATTTATCTATCTAAAAATGCATTAGGTAGTATTCTAATCTTTCTTTTTGATCCCTACATCACCAATCAAATACAAATTAATCAATAATAAGTTTTTTCATAACCTATTGGTACATGAATTTTTTATCATGTGGAATGAAATGGAATATATATAATATAATATAATAGAAAGTAGAAGTTGTGGTTAGCACTAAAGATGAGTTACTTATTTTGATAAATTAATAAATATGATAAAAAGTAAATATATATGAAAAAGATTGAATAACATATTATATTCCATTAATATATATTAGATAAAATAATAATGTATCAAGAAATAAAGTATAGCTTTCTCTAATACATTATCCCATTATTATGACAAAAAGGAAAGAGATTTCTAATATAATGTGTGGGGTATGTTAAAGCTTAGTTACATATTGGCTAAGAATTAGCATTAGATATCTCTTACTCGAGCATTACTAATATATTATGTAAGGTATTAATATATAAAGATGATGATATTATGATACTTAGCCATCACTCATATTATATATAGAGTGAATATATTAAGAGATGATGAGGTTATGATATTGAAACATCATATATACTCTATGTTTGGTCGATGTATTTAGAAGTAATGAGATGATGATATTCAAAATTAGTCATACTATATATATGATGGATATACTGAAATATGATGAGATTATGATATTCATGTATTACTCATGATCTATTTAGAGTAGATATATTAAGACTACTAATGTTAAAATCTATATAAGGGTTTAATGTATAGATATGATATAATATAATATAATTATTAGCTTATTATGACATACTTATAATAGGTAAGGATAGTGATATTTTTGAGAAATGGAACTTAAATAGTAGAAAAGATGAACATGTGAAGTATTGGAAAAGAAGAGAAAAGAAATAAATAAATAAACCAATACTTGAGTAGAGAAGAAATTATTATATTTATATATTATTATATATAATGATGGTTATATATATGTGAAGATTTTTAATACTATGTTTTATGCTATTTCGATTAAATAATAGTGGCTTATTGTATGCATACAAAATATATTATGTTATAGATGTTATGATGTGATCTTATCTAATTAAATTTCATATTTTTAATTATCTTTTTTATATTTTAATATTATTATTATTTAGATCTATTTTTTTACTTTTATGCTCATTATTTATTTTACTTATATTACAAGTCATGCTTCATGCACATAAAGAGAGGTAGATCAAAGTGAGAATAAAGATAAATAGCTATTCTATACAATACTATAGGATGTTGTATATCATATTTTAAAAAGAGTTATTGTATAAAAAAACTTATCAACTAATAAAATGTCATGTTTTGTGGGATGTAAATTAGTAAATATATTTTAAATAGAAAAACTAAATAAATGAGAAATTAGAAGTGGTACCATCACCTTAAAGAATTGCTTGTGTTCTTAATTTTGTTTTGAATAATTACATCTATCAAATGATAATCATTGCTTAATTGAAAGCTAATATATGCAAGAAAAGACATGTTTTTTTATGACTTACATGAATATTATTAATTAGATTTGTATGGTCATTCAATATGAAATTTACTATAACAACAAATCTTAGATATGATATGTATGAATACAAATTTGTGCTGTGTGTGTGAAAATTATTAATAATTAAAGTAAAAATCAGATCAAACTTTTGATAAGAGTTCTTTAAAAGTGATCTTTTCTTTCTTAAAATCATTGGACTCATGCACATCATTATAGTTGCTCATTCATCCTTCATATCCTTAAAGATTTATGAAGATTAGCCAATTTGGGCACATGTTAAACCACTCCATGATAAGTGATCACCAAGTCAACCTATCTTAACTATAGTATATAGAACAGGCTAAGTAGTCACATTAGATTACCATAATAAAAGTCTTAAAAGCTTTGTTTCATTAAAATAAAATCTTACTTTAAGGACATTTATATATTAGATATGGTATTTGATGTTATTAAATAAGAAGGATAATAAGCTAAAAGGGAAATAAAGCTCAAGAGCTAAAATATATGTATATTACAAAAATAGTTATGTGAAAAATTAAAAAAATATCAAACATGAGAAAGCTTTTTTCATATATTTTTATTCCTTATATCATAGATATATGTTCTCATATTATTTCTCACATTAGATTTATTATTTTATTAGTGCTTACATCACACTACGTAAAGATGATGATTATGAAAGAGATGGATAAAACTCATACTCATTATTAAGTAGTTCAATGGGCAGAGTTTGATGTTTTTATTCATATGATTATATCATATATTTGTGACACTTTCAAATTAGTGATTAGTGTTTTTTATATTTTTATTGTGTAGATTTTCTAATTTAGATCTTTATGTTAAATATTTTAAATTATAATTTTATCTTTTGGTTTATAAATGAATGTGATGATATTGACAATTAAATATATTTGAGCTTTTTGCTCACTATTATTTCTTGCTTAAAGAGTAATTGTGTCATTTAATTTTATTTAATTATAATCTTTTGTAATTGATATATTATTTCTATAAGTTTAGGTGGGGTCTTAATTATTAAGATAAGGTGAACATATAATATATATAGTTGGACATATTGTATGCTAACTTTATAAACAAGATACTATAGTTTTGGCGTTTAACATGTCTTGGTGGGATGTATAGTATGTCAATTCTAACATATGATATGCCAAGTAAAGGTATTTTGGAATTTCTGAAATTTTATAACTTTATGAAAATGAAATATTGCAACATGCCATGTATAAGAAAAATAAATATTCAATAATAAAATTTTATAATTTTATTTTATAAGAAGTCAAGAAAAGAGTCAAACTAATAAAGAAGTATTCTCCTCACAATTGGGTAGGTAAACTTAGTAGTTATAATGTAAGTGCATTATTTTAATAACATATTTGACATGTGTTATATTTCATATCACATCATGGCAACCAATGTGACATGAGTTTAACCATGTTTTATATATACATAGTCCAGATTGCTTATAGATTATTTTGTTGTTTCCCATTATTATCCTTATATGTATTATTTGGCATGTTTTACTTGTTTACATAAGATAATAAAAATGATAATGGTTTTGGAAAAATAATAAGAAGGAAAAATAAGAACCTTTTTTGACATTTTGATATTATGTCATGGTACATGAAATAGGATATATAAAATATTTTATTATATGAAAGATGAGTTTTTCTAAAACATTATCATTAAACTCATTATGGATTGAGATTATTGATGAATTGCCACTAGTAGTTAGTACAGTGTGATGGGTATTCATTTTATTCCATACCTTGATGTGAGATAAGACCATATATGATATGACCTCTTTAGATTTATCACTAGTTTTCTATATAGGATGGAGAGTAATATTCTTAGGCTATACCTTCAATTTATTATGGATTCCTCATTAATACCCTATGTAGAGGGATATGTATGGTTACTAGAGTCATATCTTTGTATAATTTGGATACCACTTATATTAATGCCTATATAGTTATGAAATATGACATACTTAAGAGAAAAAATAAATATCATAAGGGAAACATGACCCAATAGAATAAAGTGCTTTATAAAAATATTATTCTAGAAAAAAAAAGTAATAAAAAATATTAGATTATTTTTTTGGTATGATTTTTATACATTGATAATACTGAATTCTTTTGTTACATTATTTTTTTAAGTATTAATACATTCTAGCATTGTTGTGTTATTATTATTATTATATCCTACTTACCTATTTATTTATTTATTATATTCTTTAAAATCTTATTTAATATTTATATCATTTTCTATATTTAAACATCACATCAAGAGTAGAATATTGATGAGATGGATGTTAATCATATTAAATAGATGATAGGATTGAGAAGTTGTTTTAGATATTAATCATGTATATATTATGTCTACTACTGGTGATATGTAAGTGTATTTATAATATTTATATGTTAAAAGCTTTAATGGCTTGCTATGGTTTTGAATACTTATAATAGATGTTAATATATAGTTTATTGATATTTTAGTTTTTAACTTTTTTTATATCTAGGATTATTAATTTAAAAAAAATGTAATTTTAAGGATTCCCTTACATCCAATCTATGAAATATTTTCAATTATTAAGATATATGATTATTTATTTTAGAATGATTCTTTTGTTAATTTTAAAAATAATTTAAATAGTTCATGTTAGAAAAAATTATGAACTCGCTCTTCTTCATCAAGAGTAACTCAAATATTGCTTTTAAAGTTTGAAGTAATGCCTTCTTTACCTTATCTTCTCCATTATGTGGTTTTAGAGGTTATCTTATGTAATCTTAGCATTCATCTTATAAGTAATCTTCTCGAAGATGACATCATCTAATCCTTAATGGATAATAAAGAAAACACTCTAATCTCTCTATAAAGGTTCTATTTTGATTATTAAAAAAAATAATATGAGATATTTGTAAAGTTTTCTTACCTTGAGACCTAAATAATAGACCTCACTTTTGAGTCATAATAATAAAAATAAAAGCATGAGAAATGGTGAGAAGCTAAAGAAGAAATAGAATGATAGTAGAGTTTTTGTCATTAGAAGATTAAATTCTCTAAGTTTTTTTATTTTATTTATCATTTCTAACCATTTATATAATGGTTAAATAAAATATTTTATCACAAAACATATAATATTTTAATTACCAAATGAGGCATGTAACTTTGACCAATTCACAATTTTTGCAAATTTTGAGTTGGGTGGCTCAACAACTCATATGTCAATGGCTTTAAAAGCACGTAGATTTCATGTGATCTCAATGTTGTGCACATGTAGAAAGAATTTATGCATAATATGTGGTACCTACCACTTGTGTGGCGTGTGTGGGTGTCGACCTCTAGTGTCCTCCACACGTGTAGGGGTCGATACACTTACCAATCATGTGTAGTGCACATGACCTTAGGTTAGCACTGCACGTGATACTATCCACGCTTGTTCTTAAGATGTTGGAGTAGTTAGATGCATATGCCTGATTGCATGTGAGTGCAAGAAGCTATTTTTTGTAAATCTTTCTTTGAAACTTTTTCAATATTGAATGGATCTATAATAGATCTCCTAATCATGGTCTTTTTTTTTCATGATTTGAATTTTATCGAATCAAACTTAACAAGATTTTCTAGTCTTTTTTTCCTCTTTTTTCACTATTATTAAAAACTAAAGTGAAAAAATAAAGATTGGCCTTTCTCCAAACTATACCATTTTGTAGCAGTAAATTTGTTTTCTTTCTTTTTAATTAAGTATGAAGTTTTAGTCCCTCTCCTTGTTGTAATGATCCTTCTTTTAAGATGTTATCTTCAATTAAGATCTTGTCATCATTTATGACCAAATCATCCATTAGTAGTAAGTGTTCATAATGTTCTTCATCGAGCATAAATTGCTCAAATGCATTAAGGTTATCCAAATTCACAACTGAATATATTTCCATATATGTTGGTAACTCAAGTTGACAGGCATTATTGTTGATCCTTCTTATTATCTTGAAAGAACTATATTATATCTATTTTAGCTTCTTTCCATCTAATTTCAATTTATTCTTACTAATATGAAGTCAAACAAGGTCACTTTTTGTGAGCTTCTTCTCAACTCTATGTTAATGGTGTTGCTTCTTATACTTTCTCCATGATTCAAGTAGTTGTCTTTCTGCATTGGCATGTATTTCTTATATTCCTTCCATAAATATTTGTGCTTTTTGTTGAGTGTTACTTCTAGTTTCTACCATTTTTAGCATCTTGAATTCCAAGTCTAGTGGGTTTTGGGGTAAGAATCCTATACAAGCTTCAAAGAACTTATTGATGTTGATTCATGCATAACATGGTTGTATGTAAATTATATATATGCAATACTTCCATTCCATATTTTTAGGAGATGTATATAATAGCCTCTAAGTAAATAAATAACTATCCTATTTATCACTTTATTTTATCTATTTGTTATGAGGATGGAAACCTATACTTTACATCGAAATGGTATCCATCATTCTTTATGCTCACCAAAAATTGTTCAAGAATTAAGCATCATGATGTAATACTATAGAGGATGGTAATCTAGAATATATCTACACTATTATACCTCGTATTTTTAGTCATATTATTTCAAATTAGTTGATTAAGATATGTGATTGTTTATTAATTAAATTTTAAAATTTGAAAATATTTAAATTTTGAATATAACTAATTTGAATTTTGAAATTTCTATACTTAAGAGCACCATGTAAACCTTGATTTGGCATTATGTTTAAAAAATAACTTTAAAATTTTATTTATATTTTAAAATATATCTATTATCTTTATTATTATCTAATTATGAATATATGATAAGATATAGATAAAATCTATAAAAATTAGGAGTGATGATTGAAGATAAGAAGATTAAAAGGATATATATATATATATGTGTGTGTGTGTGTGTGTGTGTGTATGTGTGTTTATGTGATATAATTAGTAATACATTAAAATATTTAATTAGTATATGAGAAAAGAGAATAAGTGTTAAAATATATATATATATATATTACCCATAATTTATTAGATTTTAAAATTTTTGGGGCTAGATATGGCCAACCAAAATGGATTAACTAGAAGAGGGTTAAATTTAAAAGGATGGACTACAGCTTTAGCCAACCAAAATTGGTTTATCTTTAAGCAACCTTAGTTTAAGGAGTGGTCAAGACTATGTAAGCCCTTAAGATGTGGTCATAAAGGCTTTCTAAAACCTAACCATAAAAGAGAAATTAGGAGAAGCATATCAAGAGGATACCACAGAGAAAAGGAATGCAAGCTATGAGGAAGAAGAAAAAGGAAGGTTCAAACTTTGCAGCATAAAAGAATCAAACTAAAGAGAAGTCATTAACATGATTCTTCTAGGTAAGATGACATTTGAGTTTATATAATGCATATAACTAAGAACTAAAGCAAGATAATAATGAATTATTTTGCTAAATACATGTGAAAGATGAATATAGAATAGTAATTTATTGATACAAAATACCCTTAATTGGGACATATCATATTGAACAAGTTAAAAAACATGATAATTTTGATGCCTTGTAATTAATTAGACATGTAAGCATTAAGCTAAGTTATCATGATTAATGTTGAAAAATTTATCAAATTATAGGGATACATAATTTTGTTAAATTTAACTCTCATAACTTAGATAACATATTCTTATTTTCTTATTATATTTTATTAAAATTTAAAGTTTGTAATAAAATTTGTTTTTTTCTAATTGAAATGGTTGTATTGTAATATCTATTACATGCATATGTTTACATCTTACTGATTTCATGATTAGCAAAGAATTTCATGATATTATGAACCAAGTATAAAGTGGAATTGAGACTTGATTCTATGTTGTTTTTGTGAATGTTTTTACGTTAGAATGTATATTTGATGTGAGACACTAAGGTTGTATTTCACACTACTCACATTTGGGTTGATAGTATATAAGATGAGAATGTATATTTTATTATCAAAATCATGAACAAAAAATATATGAAATGACATATGTTATAATTCATGCCTTAGCTTCATTAATAAACTATTAAAAGTCACTCAGAATTAAGGTTTTACATCCAAGCATTCTTTTTTGCTTTAGGTTTGCTTGGTAAGCATGAAATTATAGCTTAGCAAAATCATGAAATGCACGAGTTCAACCCTTAGGAGAACCTAGATGACTTCTATGGTCGTGTGATCGATTGTCTAGTTAGAAAGCCTTGGAGGGCACAATTTGAGGTCTTAAAAGTAGGCTAGGTTAAGTAGGGATATTGTTGGCATGCATACGATTTGGTTATGGTTAGAAGTCCTAAGATTGAGTTAGAGCTTAAGATAAAATTCTTATGCATAATTTATAATTGTTTATAAAGATAAATTGGAAATTTAAGATGCTTGGATATGGGTATGTGAGGTAAGCTAAGCATTAGAATTAAGCTTAAAGGCTTAGAAATAATTCATAGAAAAATAACCAATATTAAAAAGTCATAGTGATAGGCTAATGAAATATCATTGGTAAACTTTTATACATATTATAAGTTAATCTTTAGCTAGTTAAGATATGGATCAAGGCCTTGAAAGAATTATAAAAGAGCTTGAAATAAAACCTAAGAATGTGTTATGTTTGGCCATGGAAGCTATAAGATAAAGATGTTGGCTAGACCCTTAGGTTGACTAGTTTCTTTAAGTAAGATTATAAGTGATGCTATTTAGCCTCTTAGGTCACATGATGACACCCTATATGATGATCTAAGGATTATATAGTAGCTTAAGAGAGGCCTTAAAATGAGTATGATGGTTTAAGATTATCTTAGGAGCATAAGAGTCACTAGTGATACTTGTATAAATCAAGATATAGTTATAATGGTAATTAAATTTATATGGAACCTAAGAGTTAAAAATACTAAGATTAGCCTAAATAGACAAGGTCCTAGACAAAATTAAAATAAGACTAAATCTAAAAAAAGGGTTAATATATTTTGAATAATTAAAATTAAAGTATAATGAAACCCTATGACAATTAGTTATTAAATACAATGAATCTTACAAATATTATTACATAATTTATTTGTCTTTGTAATATATACTTAACATATTAAATACTATTATTTTTCTAATTTGATATTATGGACATAAGATATGTGTTAAATAATATAGTTAAATTGTAATTCTAATGTATCTCATAATGTATGTCATAAAAAATATTTCAAAAATTTATAATAAAAATATTTTTAATAGAGGTTTTTTAGATGAATGTAATGGTATTCTTTTTTTAGTAATTTGAGCCCATTTGAAACTGATATGAATTTTTTAACTTAGATATCATTCATATATAATTAAATAATATCCATTATAACTACAAATTATATATATATATATATATATATATATATATATATATATATATATATATATATATATATATATATATATATATATATATATATATATATATATATATATATTGTATAATATAAAAAATGTAGAAACCTAAAAACCTCTTTCACATTCTCATTACCAACATCTGTGAACCCAAATCTCTCTCATTTTGGCATGAAAAGCATTGATTATTAAGGAAAAGTTTTATTCTAGAAAGGAGAAGTATTCTTCATTGATCATTTGCTTCATTGCAACCCTATCATTGGAGATTTCATTAACCAGATGGAAACTACAGGCTATTATCAAAAAACCATTTTCTCCTTGCACAAATGGCAACAATTTGATGGTCAAACCTTAATTTTTTTAGTAGATTAAGCATCATATTGTGTTTAATTAGTGGATTTTGGAGGTTCCCCTAATTCGTGCATGATTACTCGTTATGATATTAGATATTGAGACAAATTTATTGATTTTCGTTAGCATCAAATTAATATTTCAAAAGATTGTGACAAGAGTTAAGAGATTTTAAAGAAATTAAACTTTTTTGTGATTATGAAAGTAAGAAAGAAATTTTACAAAATTAAAAAAACTAGGACCTTCTCGTTGTAAGTGCAAAAATACAATTAAGAAGCCAAGTAAGAAAAGAATGAAATGTTAATTCTTATTATTATTTTAATTTTGAATTAATTATGTTTTAATGTGTAAATATATAAGAAAATTAAGAAACATTGAATGATAAACATATTAGAATTAAAATTATGATTAATTTAATTAAAATAACTTAAGTAACCAAAAATATAATTAGACATATTCTTATTATGTAAGATCAAATGGGTAAATCAATTCAAGAGATAGATCCATAACACATAGATCAAAGTACGTAAATTAATTAATTATGATGTAAGTATACTTATTTATTAATAATTCTTGATCATATTATAACAAAGTAATGTTTTTTACTAATGATTAAGAAATTGAACCTATTTATATATTTGAATTTAAATAACAAGATTTGTGAGATTTATTTTTGATAAATAAGAAATATTTATATGAGCATGAAATTAAAAAGAGAGATATTTAAGTAATTAAGAAATATATATTTATTTATGTGAATTATAGTATAAGAATAACACATTGAATGAATATAATAAAATAATAAGAAATATATTTTTTCTTATAATATTATCTCTTGACTCTAGTGTGCTACTCAAAAGTATACTATAATTTACTGATAATACTTTATGCATGACAATTGGATATGGTCATACACCATATAATGATATAAGATAGTGTAGATTATATGATTCTTAGTTTCTTAAAAGGTTGTTACTAGCTATCTTTGGACTAATAAGGTGGTTGTGAATGGGTGTGTAGCCTATGCTAGAGATGTTACTAGCTTACCTTCAGATTTGTAGGGTGGTTGGGTATGATTTTTAAAGCTATATTAAAAAGATTTATATGATGCTAGTTAATTGATATGCCTATGAGTAGAGGCCCACTTATTAAAAATCTTCTAATGGATATTAATATGGATATGATTTGATATGTGAGTAGGAAAAACAATCAAAGAGAAACATAGCTCAAATTTAGTAAAGAGCCAAATTAAAAAAATGAATTTGAATAAATAAATAAAGAAAAAACATAAATAAAAGGAAATAAAAATCAATCAAACAAGTTTATTATTACTTTTTAATTTAATATAGTTGTTCTTTCTTACTTATATCATTTATTATTCAATTATGACTTTGTTGTTCTTTATATTTGTTACATTATATTGTTTTACTATTTATGATTTTATCCATTAAGTTTTTTTAGGTTCATTCTTTATACTTTATACTATAAGCCAGCTAGTTCACAACATTGAGATGAGGATCCTATTAGAATTTAAAGTTTAGGTATGTAATGGGCATGCATTAGGGGGATCTACCATGTGATTGTTATGTAGCTAAATTTTGATGCTATTTGATGTTGATTTATTATAGGAGTGGTGCATGGATTGCATTTTATATTTCTTATAAACTATTGTGCATTATAGATTTAATTGATGTGAATTGTGATTTTAATATGAATTTTAGTTTTAAATTTTTATATTAATGGTAAATTTTATTGTTTATGAATATGCATATGATGATAAATTATTGTATAAAAAATGAATAATTTATAAGAAAAATTTTATCCATTTGTTTTTTAGAATAATGAGCAATTTAATTAGTTTTAAATGTTATGAAAAAAATTTAGATTGGAATTGATCTCATTTGTCACTCCCTATCTTGATTGGTAAGTTGAGTTGTAAGAGGTCATGATAGATATAGTGGATCCATAATCAAGTACACTCAAGAGATAGACAAGTAAGTTATCCTACTTTCTTAACCTATAAGTAGTTACACATGGATGACTGAGCCTATACGAGGAGTGCTAGATCATGGGGGTAAGAATCTTTAGGATTAGCTATAAGACATTTCATAAATAATTTTAAGAGAAAAAAATTTCACATTTAGTCCAATGGGAAATTTCATGAAATGCTATATTATGATAAGGAGTGCACATGGTTGTTGAGGACTCGGGGTTGCTCTATTGGGTAAGATTTTTTTTAGATTAATTTCTTAAACTATCTCCATGTTATTTTTGTATTTGAACCAATTCTCAAGTGTGCATTCCAAATGGCCAATACATGGTTTATCATTTTTAATCATACATATACTACTTTTTTAGATAAGGAATAGATATGCTTAGAGAAATAAGTCTCTACTTGTTCCAACTAACTAATTTTTTTTGCATCCATCATATCATCATAAATAGATAGATCAAGTTCAGCAACTACTTTGAATAGATATTATCGATTCTCAAGCATTGAAGATGTAAGATTGATGATGGCATCATCATCCTTATTTCTAAGTGTCCTTAGATTATAAATATTTTTTTTGTTTGGTGGTTTATCTTTCAAAGTTATGGATAGAAGGGATTGATTTTTTAACACTACCTCTATTAACACTTGTATTTATTAGATTAATAAAGTTACATATACTTTCATATTTGTTGGTGAAATAGTTGGTATAATTATCTCGACTAAAGCCTCCCTAATCTCTTGACTTCTTTTTACAGCTTACTCCTCAACTCCTTTTTGTAGCTCTCTAATTTCAAAAATAATATAATCTATTTGCGAGGTATTCACACTTTGAGCCCTCAACATAAACCTTACTTTTAAGTCACAACAGTGGAGGTTAAAATGTGAGAAATGAAAGAAGAAAGAGAAGAAGAATATATCTTTTGTCACAAGTAGATTGAATTATCCAAGGAGTTCACATTACTTCATTCATCTTTCTTACCTTTTTATATAAGAGCTAGATACAATATCTTACTATAAAATACATAATATTATATTATCAAAAGACACATGTGACTTTGACCAAACTTATAATTTTTGCAAATTTTGAGTTGACTCGCGTAACAACCAATGTGTGGATTTTTGCATGTCCTTTACACAATGCATACTAAGGGCACAGTAAGTGGTAACTATAGCATGCATGGCACACATGAGCACGTTGACTTACTATGTGCATGGCACACACAGGAGCTGAACCCCAGAGCTCCCCATGCTATTGGAGTCGGTACACTTACCAGTCATGTGCAATGTATATGACCCCAAGTTAGTGCTGTACGTGGACGTAGCATGTGCAATGCTCAAATTGTGAGAGCAGTTAAACGTGCACCCACCTGAGTGTGAGTGAAATAGCTACTTTTTTTTACAAACCTTTCTTTGCATCTTTCCTAATATTGAATGGACTTACAATAGATCTTTTGATCATTATGAAAGTAATCTTATTAACGGCTCATTAAAATCTTGCTTAATGATCTACCATAAGCCATGACACCCAATAATGGATTTCATCTACAGCAAACAATGATCATAGTTTGTCTTAGTCAATTGTGGTACTAAAAAGGGATGTTTGATACTTTGGTTTCCTTGTATATCAACATCTAAGATGTTTTCTTTGATGTCACTTTATTGAAAAATATTGGTGAGCAATATAATTATACTAATAAATAAGGGGATAACAAAATTGAAAAAATTTGTTCATACTTGATACTTATATACTATCATGATGAATATATTTCTTATTTACACACCTAAAAATAAATTTAAAAAAATATATTCAAATTCAAAATAATATTTTTTTTGATATATTAGACAATCTTCATTAATATTATATTATTTTTTAATTAATTTTAAATCAATATATTTGCTCATAAAAACCCAATTTCATTATATATTTGATTTTTTAAAATCTTTTTCTAAATGGCTCATAAATTTTTGTCAATTATATACTCCTGATTAACTATTAATTCTTTTGCATAGCTTAGTTTCATTAGAATCTTATCTTTTAATAATCAAATTTATATTTTCAATATAATGTACTATTAATGATTCACTTAAGAGACTTTCACAATTATAATGAAATGCCTATGATTACTAGAACATTCACAAATCACTCTCTTAACTAGTTCTTCCTTCCTTTCCATGCTCTTTGTTCTTAGAATACCAAACAAGTAGAATAGATATCTCCCTTCAAGAAAATCCTTTCACTTCCAAACAAGATGGAAGCTCAATATTTGGAAGGCATGATTATTTAATATGCACAATGCCACATGAAACTATGGGATGGGGATTTTTCTTTACACATTTGGAGCACACTCTATGCCATTATTGTTAATTCAATACTAATGAAATTATTGTGTAGTTATCTACTATAGATTGTAACTATACCCAATGTCCATCTCCTTATGCATGTTCCACAAACTGTGACACTCTTGCATCCACATAAACGGCCTTTTAGGACTACGAACAATTCTTGAGGACTACGAAAAATTCTTGACCCTAACTGTTCAAATCTTCTGCACAGATAAGTTAGTTCTTCATATTGTTCGAAGAAATGAATCAAGCAGCAAGCAAAATAGAAGCAAATCATTGCAATACCAGATGTAGCCAAAAGAAAGTAGCCAAAGAAGTCTTATGCTGCCAAAATAGCGCATTTAAGCAACAACCTAAAGCACAAGAAGTGACATGTTGTAGTAGCTGGGCACTAGAGTTGGTGGAGCAGTTAGAAGAGTACCGGAAATGTTCGACAATAAATCAAGTCTAACTTCAATTCGACATTTCCCACCACCAATAACAAAACCCACGAGAGATGCAGCGCCGGCGATGGAAGCCCCTCGTTGCCCCCAGCTGCTGCAACGTCGACCACCAAGCAGTGATTTTAGGAAACCTCCGGCACCTAAACCTGAGCAGGTGCCGTCCCACCCGTTCGGAGTTCTCCAAAAAGGTGGTCGAGCTCCCCTCTTTCCGCCGCCTCTCCTTTTCCGACCTCAGCAGCTCGTCCTCCGTCCGGCTGAATGAGGAGTTCTCGCACTCCTTCGCTGCCGGGCTGCATGCCTTCCAACTGAGCGAGCTGAGGGCCATCACCCACGACTTCTCCGTTAGTTATCTCCTCGGTGAGGGCGGCTTCGGCACTGTGCACAAAGGCTACATCGACGATAGGATGCGACCTGGACTCGTGGCGCAAGCTGTTGCCGTCAAGCTTCTTGACATCGAGGGTCTTCAGGGTCACCGTGAGTGGCTGGTAAGGCTCTAACTCTTTATTTAAATTAATCTTCTTTTCTTCTTCTTTTATATAATTGATCATAAAATAGCATTATGAACTTTATAGTGTTGACGAGGTGACAGTATAGTATGTTTTATGTCCAAGAACAAATAATTCACAAACTTCCGTAGTACAAAAAAGCACACAAAAAGCATGGACCAGAAAAAAATCAGAAAAAAAAAAAAAACAAAATACTACGATCATATAAAAACAGATTTGGAAAGTACAGATAATTAATTTGAAGTTAAAACACATGTATAAATTATTATTCAAATTTGGTAAGGATATGCAAAGGTCTTTATAGAGAGATTGAGACGTGCACAATAATAAAAAAAATTAATGTTTTTTTAAAGATAAATGTTAGTTCTTAAAAGATAGAAATTAAAATGTTATGGGTTATGTGCTAATGGAAGAACAAATAAATAACAGTAATGCAATCACACACAAGTAAAATGACTTCTTTGATAGATTTTATATGTTTCATCAAAACAAGACATCTAAGTGATGGAAGAATTAATCTAAAAAATGTGGTAGTAGGATTTTCTAGTTTATTTCTATTGGGGATGTCTTTGATGCTTGTAGGTAAAAATTCCAAGTGCTAAAAAAAGAAGCTTAGACTTATAAATGAAAGAAAAAAGAGAAGAAAAAAATCCATTTAAAATTGGCAAAAAATGATATATAGTTGATAAAAAGGATTATTGACATAGAAATCCACTAGAAAAATAATTATACTTCTTTTTAGTAGATGAAGATCCACTAATTTTGTGATCATAGTAGGGTTGCATTTTGTTCTTTACAAAAGCTTCTCGATGAGTAATCATGGAATCAAAGTTTGTTAGGAGATAAAAAAAAAAATATGCCTCAAGAATCTCATAATAAATAGCAGGAATTAACATAAACAGTATCGTTATGATATTTTTGTCTTATTATGTTGAAATATTGATCCATTAAGTTGTCCCATACTAACCTAAATAGATTTTATCTTTAAAAGATATTTTAATATTTTAATATAATATCATCTTATATAAACTTCATAATAACTTATTTAATAATCAATATAAGATAATTTATCTTTGTATCCTTCTATTTAAAAATTTTTAAGAAACTACTTTTTATCTATTGATTTTCATCTCATGACATCGCATAGTGTTCACTTTTTACTCTTTCCATCCTAGGCATCATACTCCAACAAATTTTTTCTTGGTTTATCATCAAACCATATCTAACTAGTAGAGTATCGACTTTAATACTAAATGTGACATCCTTATCTCACTATATTGAGATATTGTCTCCTTAGATTGTCTCATATCATCCCAATTAAGTTTTGCTCTCAAAAGATATCTTAATATTTTATTATTATAATATCTCATATAAATATCAAAATGACTTTCTTAGTAGTTAAATAATGATAATTTATTCATGTATATCACTACTTAAAATGCCACCAAGAGTCACTCTTTCTTTAGTGATTCTTTTTAAGAACATCATCTGATGTTCACTTCCCACTCTCCCCAATATGGAGGCTACAACTATTCACTTTATGGATGGGATGGTGGATAGAAAAGGAGATAAAAAATTTTGAACTATTTATATCATCTGATTTGTTAATTAGACAATCTAATCACCTTTTACATCATAGATCTAATGGATCAACCAATGTGCAATTATAACAATCGATCATATATGGTAGATTGTGAATGGATGTTTGCATAGTTCAATTTTGAATGACAACAACTTTAATTATGTTGCAGATTCAAATTAAAAAAACTTTGAGCTAGTTTGTTAGGCATATTGGTTCTAATCCATTATAATTGGATTTATGAAAGTTGAAAAAATTTAAGATCTTGTTAAAATCATAACAAGGGCCATTATGCAAGAAATGGAACCACTATTGAGGAAAATTCATTTCTAATCTAATAGTGGCTCAAATTTAAGAAGGAAATCATGCACATGTGAGAGAGATATTAAGAGGAGCCTTAGAAGATATCAAAGTTTTTAGTAGAGATTATATTTAAGGGATTTAAGGGAGCTAATAGTTTTTGTTACCAATGAGAATGATTATTTAAGAGAATCCTTGAGGTGAGTACTATCCCTTTTACATAATTAGAAATTTCAAAATAAAGATTATGATTTTCCTACATTATTACTTATGTTATTTTCTCTTTATATTATTCTATATTATTTTCCATTGTTTTATCTTTCTCATGAGAAGTAAGAAATAAGAAATAAGAAGCCTAAATCAAATTTTTTTAGGTTTTGGTGAGGATATTTTTATTTAGGGTTTCCAATAACATTATCCTTTCATCTTTATCATTTGACCCTCCTTAATTGTACTGGTATCAAATTTATTCTTTTAAAGGGGCTCCAAAAGAATTTAAAGAAATGAAAAGTGTGGAGAATTTAAAAGTAACATAGATCACCCAAATTCTAAAAAGGAGTTAATTCTTCATTGACATGTGCACTATTGCAAGTGGGCTTAATGTGGGTGGATTCATTAAGGATCATTCACAAGTTAATTGTTCCCTATGATCATAAATCAAATTAGTAATATAGGTCTAATATAGGATATATAATTAATTGTAATACATGTCTTGATATGATGAAATATATGATATAGAAAGTGTACAATTAATTGGAAGTATTATCAAGGGGTTTTAATCCATTATTTTTATTTTTTCTAAATGTGAAGTTCAAGTTATCAAAAAAATATATAGTTTTAAGTTTTTATTAATTATATACATATTGTAGAATTCCTAAGTTCTAGTATGACTTTTTTTTAGGGTTAGAAGGAGATTGCATGAATAGACATGTATTATTAATTATTTATTTTATAGAAGGATTATTGTGAAATTTTTCTTAGATAAGCTTTTGTATTTGAGTAATTTTCTTAATAAACTTGTATTAGTTTTTTTTTCTTCTTTTTATCTTGTAAAATCCATGTGATAATTAAATTATTCCCTAAAAGGGTATTTGACTTTCTTAAACTTATTAGATTAAGAAATTTATAGCAACAAAACTTGTTATCATAGAGAAATTTCTCTTTATTTTTATTACATTTAAACCAACCATTTTTAACATTTTAATAACAAAATTTATCCTTTAAAGTATTTCAAATGGAGACATTGACTAGATTTTTCTATCAATGAACTTCTTTATAACATATATGGAGAAGCTAGTGATTCATGATTCTATATAAGATCATATGGTACTTTTCTTAGTAGCAAAGATTTATATCATGGTTCAAATAGTAATAGAAATGAAAGAGATGAAATAATGACTCAATCTTAAATGATTCTTACTATATGGAAAGTTCTTTTTCTATTGTTAGCCTAAAGGTTTTAGCATAAATAGAGACTCTAATGCAAAAGTTCAAATAAAAGACAAGGCAAAGTTCATCCATAAAGCCTTCATTTTGGAGATAATGACTTTGACATCATCAAATATTAGATTATAGAATGTTAAGTAAGACCTTTAAAGCCAAACTTTAAGCAAAAACTATTGACCTATAATGGCATATTGATGTTGAGAACAAGCATATTAATTTGTGTGTGTGTGCATGCACATCTGTGTACTTGTGTGCACACGTGAGTATGTTTATTTACGTGTGTGTTTGCATGCAAGCGTGGGTATGTATGAGCATTTGTGTGCACAAGTGCACATGTGAGTCTACATATATTTGTGAGTATTTGTGTGTGCATAGTTGTGCATATGCATGTGCGTATGTGTGTGTGTTTGTGTGAGTGTTTGCATATGTATGTGTGTTTTTGCGTGCATGTGTTTGTGTGTGCGTGCATGCGTGTGCATATACGTGTGGGGGTGAATGTGTGTATGCATGTGTGTGTGTGTGTGCAATTGAGCATATGCATTGTGTATGTACATAAATTTGTAAGTGCATACATCTGTGTGTACATGCTTGTGTGCATGCAAGTGTGCAGGTGCATGTGCACCTGCGCGTGGGTGAGAGCAAATGGGTGGGTGGCAGTGCGCATGCACAGGCATGTGTGTGTTGTGCACGCGTGTGCATGTGTGAGTGTGCATATGTGTGTGTGTGTTTGTGTGTGTGCATATGTGTATCTGAGTACGTATGTGTGTGTGTGTTTGTATATGTGTGTACGTGTGCATGTAGTTGTGTGTGAGTGCTTGCGTGTGTGCATACATGTACGTGTACATATGTTTGTGTGTGCATGTCTGTGTAAGTGCCTACGTGCTACATGTGCGGGTGTGCATGCATGCTTTTGCGTTTGTCTGTGTGTGTGTGAGCGTGTGCATGCGTGTGTGCATGTGTGTGTACATGTGCACGTGCGTGTGTGTGTATGCATGCATGCATGTGTGTGTGTGTGTGCGCACATGTGTGAATGCATGTATATGTGAGTGCGTGTGTAATTAAACAAATTTCTAAAAATCATGCAAGAAAATTTGTTCTTCTTATAAGATTTGAAAAAAAGTTTATTCAACTTGAAATAATGACAAGAACCATCAGTGTGAGAATACATTATAAAGTACAAAAGCTTTATTAATAATCAATGACACTTTGCTTGAATTTAATGAGAAGCCTATTTCCAAAAAATAGCTCTTTCTTGATCCACATTAACAATCAAGTTGGTTTAGTATTCTATTTGGTCAAGCCAAGTTAGTCATATATCATGATGAACTTGATGGATATATGATAATGAAAGGGAGGAGTATTTGTAGTTGTCTCAACATAAACAATAGAATTTGGAAGGTTTAGAAAGCATATTTGAGGAGTGTTATGTTTCAAAAAATTAGCTCATGATGGTTTTTAAGAATTTAAGGAGTTTTTAAGTGTCTTTCAATATCAAAGATGTCTTCAGAGGCTGAAGGCACATCATAGATGTTAATCATATTGGCTTATATGATTTAGTCTCTTAATTTCCTTAAAAGAAGTTTGTAAGATAGTTTGAGTTGGTTTAGATACTTGAGTAGGTCTCTATAGGTGATTTATGGTCTTCATAGGTAGGCTCAAGGAATAACTAGATTTTCTTAAGGATTTCACTTGTGGAGTAGATCATAGACCTTGAGGAGATATCTCAAAGGGTTTTGGATCTTTTGGAACAATCATAATAGGATTGGTAGCTTTAGAGGATGGTTAAGATGAGTGTTAATCAAGATTAAACATATATTAAGTTATGCATCGTGGATGAGTTTTTGTTGCTATTGAATTCCATGATCAATGAATAAAGTTATACTCGTATTATTGATGATACAATTTAACATTTATAGTAAACAAGTTTTTGAAATAAAATTTTTTATGATTAGGATTTTATTGATTTATAATCCTAATTCTATTAAAATTAGATTTATTGATATTTATCTACAATATTTTTGTTTGTACATAGACTAAATTATAACAAAGACCATAGTAGAGAGACTTTCAGAGAAGGAGATCAATAGAGACTAAGAAGTGAAGGATTGTAATCTTATTAGATTAATAAAAGTTTGGTACTACAAATATTTTGTTGAGAAATAAGGAATAGAATGACTCTTAAGAGGAATTCCTCTTTAATGTTTTTGCTTTCTTTTCTAGATTTGTTTGTTGTAGGTTCTTTTGGTGGTGTGAGTTTTTAGTATTTTAATTCCATGGTGTTGGATTCAAGGAAGAAGATTGATGTGTCTTCTCCAGCATAAAAAATCAAACAAAAGACTTGGCCACATCATCTACCATTAGGTAGAGTCACAAAAGAATATTACAATTTGGAATCTTTTGATTATTATGTATTGTTTATCCTAGCTTTCTACCATTTATGTTACATTTTCATGTGTTTCATTTCAATACTTATTTTGTTGCATCACTCAATGCTACCATGATAGATCATCTTGTAGATAAATCTTATGGTCACCAAGATGTGCATACGAATAATGCTAAGGAGCATACCCACAATGGCAATAATGATGATAATTTTATGAAAGATAGAATAAGTCTTTTAAACCTAATTCTTTAAATGCAGGTCTTTTTAGGTAGTTTTACAAGCATTGTAGGAAATTTTTTTTTTAAAGGAGGTGTTAGGAACTCTATTCTAAATTGAAAAAAAGAGATGCCCAATGAATTTATAATCAACTTTCCAATTGAAGGAAAAGTGGCTTTGGAGGGAGCCATGAATCCTAGACTTAATTTGGCAATAATACCATGGAAAAGGAAGGGAGAATTGTTGTTGTACAAATAAAGAAGCTTTTCCTCATCAAAGTCTATAACAAATAATATTTGATGGGAACAATCTTTGCTTTAAGTTGTTCAAACAAAATAGTTTCTACAACTTTAGTTAAGGAACAAAATAAGCCAACAAAGACACATCGAAAACCACATACAAAGGTGGATCTCTAATGATATGTAGTACAAGGTGGTGTGATAATGAATTCTCAACTTTGTAATCTCAAGGAATTTTATTGATGAGATTACTTATAATGTGACACTTTTTATCTCTCATAAAGTTATGTTTTGGATAGAGAAGCAACCCTACTATCATTGGGATCCCTAATATTATAAAAGATTAAATTTTCTACTCACAAATTGTCCTCATAAGATGGTTTTTGTAGTTTATTTGTTTTCTAAAATTAGTTTTCTAGAGAGATTTTAGTTAAGATAGAGCAACATCTAAATGAGATATCCCTTTGAGCAGAGGGAGAAGGTAGTTTCTTATCTAAGGAGATGTGTCTTGCATGGTGCGATTAGGAACAATTGATTTAGTGATTTTAGCTTCTAAAGACACTAATGACTCTACTACATAATTTTCTAATGAGAAGAATAAGTTGATCAAGGCCATGAGTTAAGGACCTTTCAATAAGCGTGGTTTGATTAAGAAAAGATGAATGAGAACTTCAACACTGCAATATGGTTTGGAGCTACTTTATCTATTGTTATTTAATTCATAAGATGATTACACTTTTTAAAAAGGGAGACTTATGATCATAGAATATATCATCAGTTAATTTTTATGATCCTTATCAAAATAAAAATATATGTCCAATAAAATGTGTAGTTAAATCAAGTAAAAAAACAAGAGAAATCTACAATGCTAAATGGAAAATTTAATTATTCAATTAAATCATATATTACATTGACCTTCTACCTATTTGGAGTAATGAAATGATGGAGATAGTAAAATGAATTCTTAGCGATAGGACCAAAAAGAGATCAAGCCAATCGTTGGGTCATGCCCATCCATCGAAACAAAAGTTGCATAATTAAAAGTTAGCTCAAATAGAGATGATCAGAAGAAAATAATTTAATTAGAGAGTTTGATCAAGCTAATTGAACCATCCCATCCATCATGGATTACAAGATTTAGATTTTTATTTTTTCCCATCTTGGATCATTCCATAATTATTTTTAATTGGATATCCATATATGGCTATCACACTCAATTTTTTAGTCAATTTTGTTTTTTTATAACCCTTAGGTGTAACCAAATTCCAATATCTATCAATATTCATAAAAATGTAATCATGTATGCTAGAATGCTAAAATAATTATCTAATATACAAATATCTAAAAATATCATCCAACGTATAAAAATGATAAATATCAAATGTTCAAATGACATCATAATCAAAGTACAACTTGAAATGAACATAAATATCCAAATAACAAAGTATACAAATAACAGTTTGCTATAGTGTAATGTTTATCAATAAATACAACTAATAATCATGAACAAAAATAATAGTTCAACTACTATTAATCACAAAAATATAAGAATAAATATCATCCAATAGATGTATTAGCTCTAATCTAAATTTGGCTCTTAAATGAATCCTAACTTAGACTTACAAAAATATAAAGAGAATTGAGTTGGGGAGTTTAATAAAAAAATCTTGAGTCATACAATAAAACTAATATGTAATAGTAAGGTGATATAATTACAACATATGAAAATAAAGTATATTAGTATCAAATATAAAATCTCATTAGATGAATCTTAATCTACTAAACTAAGTTGATGCAAGAGTTTCTGATGCTACTATTTAGATACATAATGTTCCATCATTAATCTGGTGTTATCTCTAACCTGAGAGAATCATGACAAAGTGTGACAATCATGTCACATCATATGACTTAACACTCTATAATGGCTCATATGGGAGAACCCTCATAGAGCTTTAAGAGTTCTAATAACCATATGTACTCCATACTAAATATAATGGTACATCATCTATTCCCTATTGGACAAAATGTGCATATGTTCCTTCTTAATACTAAATATATAAATGACCAAACTTGGAGTCTCTTATGACTTTATCTGACACTTCTCTTATTGGCTTAACTAATCATACAAAATAGTTATCTCCTTGTCAAGGGAGTAGAGATATCTAATCGAGTAGAGATATCTAACCAACTTATCTCTGGTGAGAGAGTCCAAAATTCTATGGTGCATTCAACCCAAATTCTTATGTTAATAGGATGATTCTCATGAACCATTAACACCATGCTAATCCTTATTTATCACTATTTTGGCATGACTAGTGTTTTCTCGAACCTAAATCAAGTGCTTAAGGTCTCCTCAAGCCTAAATCAAATGCTTAAGATTTCATCAAATTCTAATATCTAAGCTTATTTATCCCTTAAATTAGAATATCTAGGGTTTCATTCAAATCTTAAATCAACTATTTAGAATTTTCATCAATTACCTGGTTATCTTATGGTTTTCATTAAACCTTAAATCAACCATATGAATACCTTAGTACCTCTTCTTCCTCAACTACAATACTTTATTCTACCTCTACTTTTATATATATGTGTAGAGTTCTCTTAAGGTACTGGGCTACAACATGCCCTCTTCTATGATCACACCATCCCATAAGCCTCTTACATCGATCGCACCAACAAGCGTAACCTGTCATCCTATGCAAACTCGCTCTGCAAGCTTGATTCGCGTGTGTTTTGGGTCAAGTATGAGTTGAGTGGGTTGACACGGGTCCACACTGCTCACATGCCTCCCACGTCAACCACACTAACCCACCATCCTGTGTCAACCCATGCTTTTTAGAATTGTAAAAGACGTTTCAAAATTTCAAAAAGTCATCACAAATTATAAAATAAATATCTTAAATTCTATAAAAAACTAACTTAAGAAGTTACAAAATTAATTGAATTAAACAATTTCAAAACAACATATGCATTTTGGGTAGCAATAATGGTGAATGGAGAGATGATGGACAGCACGAACGGTGCAAGTGGAGAGGTGCATGATGCTTTGGGTCTTATTTTCTTCTTGCTGAGGTTCTAACCCGGATCAGTTGAGAGTTATATCGTTACCCTACACAACTGACCCGGTAGATGGCAAACAATGACGGAGATGATAGATAATGGCAAGAATAACCCTGCTCTGTTAGCTCCAAAAAAGATGAAACTTGGTGCATATGCATTGATAATCATGCCATTAACCTACACTAATTCGTTTCGACCCATGCTGACCTAAAAATCAGACCTAAGGCATCACACGCCTCCACCTACACCATTCACACAACCCACTACTTCACCATTCATCATTACTATCACCCAAAATGACATGCTATTTAAGAACTATTTAATACAATTGATTTTACTACTTTTAAGTTAATTTTTGGTAGAATTTAAAATAAAAAAATAAGAGGATTGATTAACTATAAAAGTGCTAATTCTTTGTAACCTTATTACCTTCAAACTTGTACCACCACTTTCACTATTCCTACCACTTCTACTCCACTAGCAACCAATGCCCTTTCACTCATACCATTAACATGTCGAATTCAATGCTCGAACAAAACAAGGACATTTCAGAATTGTAAAGGTCATCACAAATTATAAAATAAATATTTTAAATTATATCAAAAAAATAAAAAATTAATACAGGATAATATATAAAATCTTATTTTAGCTTAGCTTATTGACAATTAAAAAAGGCTTAGGTTCAAACAATATATCCTATAAGGGCCAACCCAAAGGTATTATCGATTTAAAATTGAAATTTCTAAGAATATTGGACAAATAATAACTTTCCTAGAAGCCAAGAATTTGCACTAAATTTTAGCATAAGGGATCTCAACTTAAGAAAAAGTAGTTTAAATAACTCATACCTAAGTATTCACGTTGGTATTGAAGTGACATAACATACACAAGTGGAGTTTGTAGAATGTAAAATAATAAACCACACAATCAAATGCATAAACATAGAAATTTGGACATGATGATAGGTTTTGTTTTCTAAAATATAAAATAAATTGACTAAGGACTTTCCTAGTGATTTATGCTCATTGTTGACGTTGGATAATAGGTCGAGATCTCCATTTTTGAGCCTCTCATTCTCCTTCTTATGGCACATTCAGAATCACACCGTCGAATTTTTGCACACAATACACCTATAACGACAACACTTCATTATTTTATTCAAAAAGTTAATCACTTGAGCATCCCTATTTAAGGTGACCTCAAGAATGCAAAAGTAATTTGTTAAACTAGGAATACAAAGTGATATTTTGAAATACTAAAAGACATATTTTTAGAATTCTAAATGATATTTTAAATTTTCAAAAATGCTCATAAATTACAAAATAAATACTTTAAATTATACCAAGAAAACTGACTTAAAAAGCTACAAACTTAATTGAATTAAGTAGTTCTCAAATAGCATATGCATTTTGGGTGACGGTAAGGGTAAGGTAGCGAGCGATGCAAAAGGCACAGGCAGAGAGGTGCGAGATGCCTTGGGTCTGGTTATGAGGTCAATGTGGGTTGAAGCAAATCAACATGGGTTAACGAGTTAGCGCATGTGTTTCGAGTCAAGCAAGGGTCAACAAGCAAAGCAAGTTGACGCATGTTGGCAAGTAGTACGGGTTAGCTCTTTCAACGTTGGAAGCACACGGGTTGGTGCAAGCTGTGACACCTGAGCTAACATAATGACATGATAGTAAACATTGATGGAGGTGGCAGATACTAGCGAGAACAACCTAAACTCAAATTTTAGCTCATTTGAAGTAAATGTTTAACCAAATTTTATACTAGTGAAATTATAAGACTACTAAAGGGATGACATATACTGAATTTAAAGCTAGAAATATCAATAAAGACTATAAGTTATTCTCAAAAAGATTGAAATGAAATAGTAGAAGCAAATAATTTGACAAATTATTGAAAGCAAATAAAAATATGCAATGAATAAGGGACACCATAATTGATCATCACAATAATAATGATAATAAAAACTATTGAAAAGTATAGGGGTTAATATTGGTACAACTTTGAGTCTGAATAGGACTAGTATGCCTCCAAGTGAAATCTCTACGTGATGTATTAGATGCTACTATATCATCTTCCCTAAGTGGGAAAGAGCTCAACGCTATGGAGCTAGGGAAAAATATTTGATATTATTTTAACATCTTTAGGTTTAGGTGATGAAATTCCTCTTTAGTAATTTAAGTGTTATTAAAGGTAAGATGGTCTTGCCAACATAGCAAATTTTTTTTTGTGCTTGATCCTATGTGAAAATTATTTGATCATCTAATATTTGCTCCACTTGATCTCTCAACTCACTCGATAGGGCTAAATGTACTAGTGGGATAATTTCACTCAACAATAATGATGAAGGCTAAGAAAGTCTCTAGGTATTAGGTGTGGTTCCCTTATAAGGTAAAAGATCCCAAATATTAAATGTAGTATTTATTTCATAATTTTTTAGTAAATGTAAAACATATGTATTAATACCTAATTTTTTTTATAATTTTAAATAGTTCAGCACCACGAGCATGTAATTTTCTAAGGGTCCTTAATGGGAATCTCTCAAACATAATATAAATCATTACATAATCACACTCACTAAATTCTTTAAGTTATTTATGAGCATCTATTAGTAGTTTATATATTTTATTATTTAAATTAATTTGCTTGGAAACATATTTATGTAATGATGAAAAATGATAAGCAAAAGACTCAATAAACTTAGAAGTGAGAAAATCATAAAGTAAGGAGATCAAATCAATAAAATTCTAAGAACAATCTTCAAAACAAATTTCAAAAAGAATCAAACTCATTATTCGATTAGTAAATTCAATGTGTAATAATAAATAATCCTAATTTGACACATGTTTCCCTATTAGGCTATGAAGAAGATGATTTAAATTTTATTTAACTACTTTTTGTTCATCCATTTAGGGATGATAAGTTGATAGAAATTTAAGTTTTACTTAAACTAATGATTTTACTTGATGATGTGATAATGACGTGCCAAAAACTATATATATATAGTAGGTTGAATATCTCTCAAATATTAGATTTTATCTAATAAGTCATTGTGAAATACTTTTATAAATTCTTTTAATAAGGGTTAGTCTACGGATGGTAGGATGGGTATATAATTAAGAGATTTTCTAATTGTTATAAATCATATAACTTTACCATTGACCATACCATTCTTCATCTCAATAAGTGAAATGATATTAAGTATGTTTTTCTTTATCTTTTTTTTGAGTATTTGGGTTAGAAAGTTTCTTCAAAGAAGGTGAAGGGTATAATGTGATCTTATTTCCTTCTTATAAAAAGGTACATGTATTGGTTCTTTCATTTAAGGTAACATCTTGATCTATAACCAAGGTATTCTTAAGATAAGATTACTTCCTTGTATTAGGATAACATCACACCATAATTTCTCAAAATATTGACCAAACTTTAATAAAACACAACTCCTTTGTTATATAAAAATTGAGGTTTTTATTGATCGAAGATACTTTGCATGAGTGGGGATAATATGTGAGTGTTAAACCTATCCCTTTGGTAATATTTTGTGTTATGATATCAATATAGCTATCTCTATCTATAACAATTGCTCTTTAATCCTAATGAAAGTACTAAAGATGTTAGTTCATTATCAATCATCAAATAATCTTGATATAATCAAAGTACATTTCATAACAACTAGGGGTAGTCTAATATAGCAAAGACTTTCACCTAGTACTTGTAATTCTTCTTCAGCCTCCTCATCTAGTTGTATAACCTCCTCTTTGTTAACCTCAATGCTTTCTTTTACCTCTTCTTCTCTATTTATGTGTAGAGCTCTCTTAGGGTATTGGGCTAGGACATGTCCTCTCTTATGATAATAATAACACTCAACTCTAAAACTGGTAGATGATTTGTCTGAGGATTGGACTTTATGAGTTGGTGGAATGGGTGGAGGAGAAAGGGTTTCTTGTCGAGTAGAAGTATTAGAAATAGTGAAAGTGGTGGTATGAGTTTGAGGGTAGAAGTAGATGAAAGAATGTCACTCTTATAAGCAATCGATCCTCTAGACACTTTATATGTCTTTTCTAAACTAGTATATTCCTTAAATATAACTAAGCTTGAAAAAACTCTTTAAGCCCAGCTTGAAAGTGAGACAATACCACTCGCTCTGATTTTTGTACCACACGTCTAAGCATATAATCCTCAAATTTAGAAATATACTCATCAACAGCCTCTAAACCTTAGGATAAATGTTGTCATTTATCCACAAGTTTACCTAAATAAGAGGTAAGTATATATTTAGCTCGTAAAAGAATCTTGAGTTCTTCCCATGATCAAGTTAATGGTCAATCTTTATCAATATATCACTTTTGTAATGTGTGAACAAATAATTTAGCATGTGATGTAAGCCTAGTTTTTGTAAATTGGTATTTTTGATGCTCACCTAAGATCATACCAATCAAAATAATGTTCCATTCTTATTTCTCAGTCTTGATATATTTTGAGGTCTAAAGCACCATCAAATGTAGGAGTTTATATTTTAATCATGTTAATTTGAGTATCATCATTTCTATCATGTCTTTTATCATAGGATTGTAGAGTAGCCCTTCACTTAGGTCAACATTCTTATTGGCTAAGTTCATTTTCAAAGGATATTTTCTTAACTTTTGAGTCACTTATCATAGACCACTTGATATAGCATTTCACCCAATCTATTATCTCTACATTGTTCCAATCAATCTATCGTGTTTTTAAGGTTGCTTTTAGATCTTACATCAAATGAGTTAGTTCTAAAATTAGATGTTGTATTACTTGGTCCATAGTTGATTGTGATGGTTAAGAATCAGACATCCAATATTTTTTCTAGACCTAATGGTCATAAATTATTGGGTTGAAAATATAGTTCTTAATTTGGGATCATTAAAAAAAGAAAATAAATAAATCCTAAAACATACTAATAAGAAATTATATGATTAAAGAGATGTTATAATATCAAACACAAATAAAGATTTTTAATATAGTTTTTCTAATAACTTCTAGAAATTAAAAACAAATACATAAAATTAAGAGATGGCTTTTTCATAATAAATTAAAAAGCATGTAAGTTGTTAAAATTAACTATGCTTTGACACCTTTTTGTTAATCTAAGAGTACAAAATGACATTTTAGAATAATAAGTGACATTTTTAGAATTTTAAAGAATATTTTAGAATTCTAAATGTCATCACAAATTACAAAATAAATACTTTAAATTCTACCAAAAAATTTGACTTAAAAACCATGGAATTAAGCAGTTCCCAAACAACATATGCATTTTAGGGACCATAGTGATGAATAGCGAAGCGGTGGGTGGCACGAACGCCGTAGGTAGAGAGGTGAACGATGCCTTAGGTCTGGTTGTTGGATCAACATGCGTCGAAGCAAATTAGCATGAGTGAACAGGTCAACGTGGTCGACACAGGAGGCTTGTCGGTCGATGTGGGCTATGGTACTGAAGCTGACAACGATGGTATGATGACAGATGGTGACAAAGGTAGTGGACGACAATGAGAACAAATCAAAAGGTTCACCTGAATGAGAGGTGGGTACATATTTGGCTCGTAAGTGAATCTTGAGTTCTTCCTATAATTGGGGTAATTCATTATCTTTTTTACTATCATTCTTATAATTAGTCTTGACTTTGATTTCATCTACAATCATTTTTAGAATTGCATTATCAGTCTAAGTTATCTATTGAATTTCTATTTGAATTCACATCTTTACCGTTTACCCCCATGCATAATATCTAATTTTTTGTTATAACAACCAAGTATAGGCTCACGTGAGTTTTACTAGTGACTCTTATAACTTACTGACCCTGACTGAGCCACACACATCTCTTACATCATAATTTAGGATGTCATCCCATATGCTAAGAGCATAATGAAGGTCACTCCTTGGCTGACCCTAGCATACCTTCAACCTTCTTCCAAGATTTTTATTGAGATCTCCACTAACTGAATGAATTATCTATTGCAAGTATAAAGGCTTACAAAGTGTTAATAATTTTACTCTAATTATAAGACCTTCCATTAAGAATTTCTTTAATATAGGCTAATTCATACGCATAACCTAAAGGTAGACTTATCATACACATGTTTATCCAAGTCTAAACAAGCAAGACACTCATTTGTTATGATAATTAAGCCTTGTACAAAATAGCATCATTTTTTAGGATTGCCCAAAACCTCAAATCTAATTGGATCCCCATTTAGGGAACAAGCATAAGACCATATCTATGAATCCATTCATAGCCTTATGCACTCCTAGCCAAATCCTAATTTTCTTGGCTAACAACCATGACATTAATTGGGCTTGCCTTTTAAAGCCCAAAATTGAGCCCTTTTAAGCATCTCATCTCAAAGCTAAGGGCCATACTCATCTTAGAAACCATCTAGGTTCACATAGAGGCTTAAATCCGAGCCCCACTCGACTCAACTAAGCCATGCTTGAGCTTCCCAACATATTCGAGGCAAGGAAAAACTTAGCTGCAAGAATTTCCTAAGTTTAGCTAAGTTTCCAAGTGTCATTCTGAAGTTCATTGCTTAAGCATACAAAGTGAAATTTTATCCATTTCTTAACTCATTTTTACAATTATAAGAAAATGTATTTAATATAATACTCGTGTTGGAAATATATATTTATCATACTGACATATAGATTACTATTTAGTAAAATCAACATGTGAACGTGGATTTACCTTTCTACATGACATAAGTCTTGGCTCTAAAAACTTAGCAAATCAGTATGTTCATGTAAATCAATTTTCATATAGCTTGAAGTTTAGCTTTAACAACTTAACAAATAAACATGTGAGCATGTAAATCAATTTTCACATAGCATGAACTTCTAGTTCTAACAACTTAACAAATTAACATGTGAGCATGTAAATCATGTTCCACATAACATAAAGTTTAAGTACATAACAATGATTATCCATATTTTTAATGCCCTCATTTTGATACTTTTCACAACATAATTTCATCAAAAGCATGAAATTCACTTCCACATGATCTGATATTAAGGTATCATGAATTTCAATTAGTTGAATCATCAAACTTGCATGTTGAAATTTAAACTATCTACCATCCATAAGTAAAGAAGTGTGCTAATAAATTCTATTATAATTCTCAAGTTACTAAAGACATGAGGTCATTAAGAATCATAATTCTAGCATGGATTCAATTATAAAACTATGTTATCATATCATACATGAACATAAAAGTTGCATAATATAATTTCATGAATTTTAACTACACTAATGACTTCATTTCATGCTAGCAATTTTGAATAAACTTTTTCCTTTCTCTGGTAAGAGGAATATAACTATATAGTTGTGCTTTGGATAAAAATAATTTATGCTAACATATAGTATTTTAAATGCAAATTTTGAGTTCATAGATATGCTAATAAAGGAATCTATACTTAAGCAAGCATATATAACTATTAAATTATATCTTACATTCTCTAGTAGGATAATATTGAAGAACATGCATGCATTTAACAACATTTCTTATGGATTTTAATAAAAAGAAGTATAAAGCATACTCATAAAAATTCCACCAAAGTCATTAGTCACTAAAAAATCTTGACTTAGCAAGAATATATTCACAAGTCATAGAATACATCTTTTGGTTAAGGGGATATGATGGGAAAATCATTGTTCTAGCAAAACTTCACATTAAGAAATATGAATTAATCACTTAAATATGTTAATTAACAAAGCATATAATTCAACATGACTCAATTAAATTTTCTTCCCTTTTTTAAATTAAAGAAATGATAAGCATATCTTAAAACAATCATTATCACAATTATCCACATGTAACATTATCAATTTAGCCATTATTTCACTCAACAATTATCTAGATTTAAGTTTATAATCTTGGGTTTCATCCTACCTTATGATTTGAGTTAAAGATTTCTCTAAAGTTTAAGGCATTCGTTCTTCAAATTTTGTGATCTCCTTTTTTCTCTTCTGGCCAATAGTAAGGTGCCTTTTCTTTTACTACCTGTTGCTTTACCTCCTTGTTACTTTCCTTGACTAGGGTTGTCTAAAGTTGCATCTTAATACTAAAAGAGATTTAGCTAAGCATCCTTAAATATGGATATTTACTTAACAAATTGGATCTATAAATGTACGATCTAAGTTTTACTTAGCAAACTTAAATAATCCTTCAAAGGTATTGATGCCACCAAGTTGATGAGGTACTTTTGGCATGAAATGTTAATCTAATGGAGTGAGTTGTCATGGGACCATTGAGGAAAAGTAGACCATTCATGTTTTGATCTCTCGTTACTCTCATGCTTTAATCCTTAAAGGGAAAAAATAAAGACAGAACTTTAAGGAATTATTATCATGTGTAAATTATTAAATTGAAAGCAAATTTTGATGTAATGAAGATGATGTAAATTATTTAGAAAGAAAGATCTAGTTGAATATGAAAATGTCAAAAAACTTGTGTAAGATAATAATAAGCCTTGGCCATTTCCAATATCTAACTATATTGTATTTCTTGTTTAACTTCAATGCATAGCTTGCTAAAATTGGGGGAATATGATTTGTTGCTCTTATTAGAAACACAAGGTTCTTTATATTAACTTCAACACCTCATACATGACATAAAAACACATGGTTTTTTATGAGAGAATTCACCATTGAGTTATAGAATTCTATAAATAAGTTCACCCATTCAAGATCAATTGACCAAGATAATAACTAACTAAATAAAAAACTACAAGAGGTAAAATTACTTTTGCATTTTAAATTAAGGACATGATCTTAATCAATGAGATCATACACTCGGTGATTTCTTTAAGAAGTAAATAGATTGGTGTGATAAACATACACGATTAATATGATTTTTTCTCTATTTATCTATATTCTTAAGACATGAAAATCCCCATCTAAGTTTCTATGAAGATAGATAATCAAGATGTCTAATTATTTGTGTATTCTATTAATTGAAGATGCAATATAAAGAACAATTATGATGGTTGTTGTCTTAAAAATCAAACTAGATGTTTTGATGCAATGAACACTTACCTTTTGGTAATAGACTTTGTCCATGACTTAAGCTTTTCGTAATCAACAATATAATTGATATTATGTATGATGCAAAATATCCATTTGCTACTTGTAATATATTTAGCTAGGCATTGACTTTAGGGGTAATTATTTCTCTCCAATGAGATGAAGAATTAGCTATCTACAACAAATATTATGAGGTACTTAATTGATATTAATACTTTGGATTTATAAATTTTATCTAAGGCATTGTAATTTATGATAGGTTTCATATGAAGATACATAGGATATATTGGTAAAGATTTAAGAGACTACTCAAGTGATTTAGAATACTATAATGGTGAAATAGAAGTAACGGTAAGTTAATGCCTATGATATATAACAAAGGAGGTGATAACATTAGATGGTCATGTAAATGAGAGAGACACACTTTGAGTAAGAGTTAGATTATTAAATAAGGAGCAGTAATATATAGGATAAGGTGTAGGATCTAGTATTTATGACTACCAAACATACATGTCAAATGAGATAAATGCAAGATGTTAGTGATTATTGAATTCAATTTGATTTAGGCTAAAGCCTAGAACGATGTATTGACTAGAACAAAAAGAGAATTTATAAGAGGAGTAATAATGGGTATGTACATAACAAAAAAAACTCATAAATTATAGCAAGAGGGTAATTGACTAAATTTCTTTTTGATGAGAAAGATTGCCATGTTGGGTAGATAATTGATTAAAGTTGAAACCATTTCAAAGGAAAATTGCTAAAAAAAAAAGAAATATATGGATGAGTAAATAAATTTAAATTGGTGTCAACAACATGATAATGCTTTCTTCTAATTGTTTCATTTGTAGCTATATATGTGGACAAGACATGCAACGAAGGATTCCTTTTGTAAGAAAGTGGTTTGAAAGAGCATGATATTCCCAAGTGCCATCCTGTTGAATTGCTTTGATGGGCTTTTGGAACTATTTTTCCAAAAATTGTTGAAATTTGACAAATAAATAAGGTGTCTTGTTCTTCACGATTGCATTGATCCATGTAACTTCTATAGTTTCATTTAGAAAAATTACAAAAATTTTGTAACCATTTAAGAATAGAATATGAAACAAAACTTATACCTCACTAAAGGCAAGGTCAACTACAAATTGTATTAATGTAAGTTAAATATAAATGACTTGTTTTGTCCATTAAACATACATTATATGTGAAGGAAATATAAGATAGTGATAATTGAAAACTAAAAACAACTTCATGGACAATGTGATGAGCTGAATATCAAAGATATTGTTGTCACCAAGTTGATGAGGCATTTTTGATATGAAATGCTAATATAATGGAATGAGATGTATGAGAGCATTAAGGAAAAATGGACCATCCATGTTTTGATCTCGTGTTACTCTCATCCTTAGAGAAAAAAATAATGATAAAACTTGATGGAATTATTATCATGTATAAATTATTGAATTAAAAGTAAATTATGATATAATGAAGATGATGTAAATTATTTAGAAAGAAGTTCTAGTTGAAAATGAAAATGTCAAAAAATTAATGTAAGATAATAATAAGCCTTGGCCATTTTTGAAACCTAACATATCTTGCTTTTCTTGCTTAACTTCGATGCATAGCTAGCTAAAATTGGGGGCAACATGATTTTTTGCTCTTATTAGAATATCAATTACCACAAATTAATGAAACTATGGAAGGGATTATTTTGAGGATGATTAATAGTAAAATTAGTTGTTATAGAGTGTTATTGTTGAACCTTATAAATACAATGATTAAGGCTAGTTATGTTCAAAAACACTACATACTAATAGCAGTATGTCCATACGATACAATATTTGCAACCTCGTTCACTTTCCATGAGTCAAATACATTGTCCTATGTTTAATTACATAACATTGGAAGTGTTGATATTAAATATTAATTGTTGAAGCTCGTAAAGAGATGCATATTTCATGACTTGAAGCATGTTGTTAAGATTGGTGTGGAAGGTAGAAGTTGTGCATAATACAAATGCTAAAGCTAGTTCAATAAATTAACTTTTAAAGTTATTAAAGAGAATATCATTAAAGTTTGTAGTGGAAATTGACTAGCTAAGGGAAACTAACTCGTCATTGAGGTATTTTGCTTGCCAAATGTAAGCTTTAACAAGTGTATCACCTTTTTTCAAACTTTAAGACTAGTTTATAATCTGCAAATTTCTTGCATGTGGCGGAACCACAACTTGTTAGAAAAAAAGCTAAATTTATTTTGGTGAACTAAAGCTTATGACAAGAGAAAGATCCTCTTTATACAAAGAGGAAACAAGTAAACTCCTTTGTGGTTGATCATTGCTTTTTCATTGAAGAAAAGTAGAATGTGAGTAGATATTTACCAAATTGAAGTGGTGCATATAGAGGAAGAAAAAGATTTGAGGATTAGAGTTGGTTGCTAGATGGCATTTGCCAATAAATTGCCCTTCTTGTAGCTAAGCAGAAATGTTATTAATTTAATTTTTCATAGATTGTAGTTGTTGGAGGTAAATTTGAAGAATAGATAATAATACCCAATATTGAGAAATAAAAAAACGATAAACTATTATTGCAACTTTTGTACTCAACAAGTGAAAGGGATAACGAAGTGGTTGTTGTCAGTGTTCATACAATTAACATCAAGGAATGGCTATGATACCAAAGCAACTATTGAATAATAACAACAAGAGAGTCGTATGTTGAAGGAAGAATATTACAATTTAAAGAAAGAAATTTTAGCTCTACTAATATACATGAAGGTAACATCTTAAATATGTAAATACTAATAGAAATGGCATGAGCTGATATCATTGAGCTAACAAATTGCTCTTCTAGGGCATTCCACTTATTAAGTGCCCAATATACCATATAAATAATATGAGTTTTATATTAATATCAATCAATAACCATCATAGTGTTTTTTTTGAAATATTCAGTCTATTTTTAACAAAAACAAATGTTTAGGTATGTTGGTTCTTCAACATTTTTTGTTGTTTTTAAAATTTAAAAAGTAATTTTTTATAAATTGATGTAGAAAATAACCTTCACATACAATCAGCTGTTGTACAGAATTTAATTCAAATTGATCAAAATGACATGACTGGTTGCTTTTAAAATATGATAAAAGAGGTCAATTTTGGTTGATCCATTTTGAACTAGATTGTAAATGATTTTAGATTCAAACATGTGAATCCTTGCATAATTTTGAATAACATGCAGCTCAACCATTTAGACAGTCCATTTGGTTAATTATTTTTAAATACATAATTTTGAAAACAAAATATTTTATACGATGAATTTCACTTTTTCAAAAAAAAAAATAAATAATAAAATTCCGTCAGTCCTAAAGATTTTTCTTTTCAATTGAAACTTGCCATGTACCATTTCAAGACCAGAAAAACACGCTGCTGCCTCTTATCCTCAATTGTTCGAATCCAGTAAGATTCAAATGTCAGCCATCCATCGGCATATCATCAATGATCTCTCTCATTGTCATTATTCTCGACATAGTTTACTTTTAGAATCTAAATTTCAAAAAAAAAAATAATTAATTAAATAACAATTTACTACATTAATTTGCGACCAAACCACATGAGCATATAGCAAGCAGGAAAACTAAAACAGTAGGCAACGAGTTAACTCATCATGACGATCATGTGAAGAATCTCCGGATTAAAGTAAAGCAATAAGAATTAAACGAAAATTGTTATAAATATTTCCATCCACAATATGAAACTGAATGCAAAAAAATATCAAGTCTACCTTCAACTCATGGAGTTACTGTTAATTAAAAAACTTAAAACGTAAAATATTGATTTTCTAATAAGTATTTTTTTAAAAAAAAATTCGAAATTGAAACTAAGAATAAAACATAGAAGTCTTCTAATGCAGGCTGAGGTCATATTTCTGGGGCAGCTCACGCACCCGCATCTTGTTAAGTTGATTGGTTATTGCTGCGAGGACGAACAGAGACTCCTTGTATACGAATTTATGCCACGGGGCAGCTTAGAGAACCACCTCTTTAGGAGTAAGCTCCTCCTGCTTCCCCAACCAACCATCTATCTAATAATTCATCAGCATATCATGTATTAATGCTTCTACAAGTTAAAGCTTCGTACTTCTCTTCGTACTATACGCAGGGATATCGTTGTCTCTTCCATGGGGAACGAGGTTGAAGATTGCATTAGGAGCAGCCATGGGTCTAGCTTTCCTACACGGAGCCGAAAAGCCTGTCATCTACCGTGATTTCAAGACATCCAACATCCTCCTCGATTCTGTGAGTGGACATTGCATCAGTTAATTGTGGATATATATCTTATGAATTAATCCAAAAAATATATATTTAAATTTATGGTTTTTATTTCCATAATAAAATTTTGAATAAATCAGATAAAATTTATTAGAAAAAATAAGATTTAATTAATTATGATTTGCTTTTTTGTAGAATATGGAATTATGTTTGTATTTATTATGTAGTTGTATTTAAAATGATTTTTCTTCACTCTACATTTGAATTAAAAGAATTTTATCTAAATTTTTGTTTCTAACAAATGTTTGTTCATCATTTTTATCTGATGCCGTAATCTTGCAGGACTTTACTGCTAAGCTATCCGACTTCGGTCTTGCAAAGATGGGACCGGAGGGTGAAGACACGCACGTTACCACTCGTGTGATGGGGACCCAAGGCTATGCCGCGCCGGAGTATGTCATGACAGGTTACTCTATTCCTTCAAACATCAAACCAAAGGAAACCGAACCAAAACAGCATTTGCCATGCGTATCCATGGACATTGTTTCGTGCAGGTCACCTGACAACCAAGAGCGATGTCTACAGCTTCGGCGTTGTGCTGTTGGAGTTGCTGACGGGGCGGCGGTCAGTTGACAAGTCGCGACCAAAGAGGGAGGAGAAGCTGGTGGAGTGGTCGAAGCCTTACCTGAGTAGTGGTCGGAAGCTGCGCTGCATCATGGACAAAAAACTCGCGGGGCAGTACTCCGTCAAGGGGGCAAAGGAGGCCGCCGCTCTTGCTCTACGCTGCGTCAGCCCACACCCCAAAGACCGGCCTCAGATGTCGCAGGTGGTCGAGATTCTCCAAGCGCTCCAAAACCTTAGGGACATTGCTGCGAGCTGCGGAGCCTGGTCATCGAGTCCTGCGGTAGGAAGGAATCACGGCATGCCTGCCTCACCGCAGCCTGCAGGAAATCGCCGGCGGGGGACTTCCGCAGCCAAGTGAATGATTGGCGTTGAAATGGTATACGAGCCTGTGGGTATTGTGATTTCTGTTGGTAGGTCCGACGTCGATTGAACTGTTCTATGTAAATATGCTTTGGTGCCTCCTAATTTTCATCAAAAGAGTCATCCATGTGTGCCTGTTTTAACCTACTGTGCATTGGGATGTTTAAATAGCTGTTTAATGTGATGGTGATTTTTAAGCTAAGCTAAACAAAAGGTTGGCGAGAGACATTAGGGAATGTTTGTGGTTTTCTTTTGTTTTTGGCTTGCCAGAGCAGTATTTTATAGTCCTCTGGTTCTTATAAATTTACGATATATACTCAGTTTGAGTTTTGAGTTATGCCTAACGTCGAGTTGACTGCGGTTTTATTAGAGATATTCATCTATTCATTGGAGAAAATTTTTCTTAATTTGATATTGATTTGCACTTTTATTTAAAAAGATATTAACTCATAATCATATGTAATCATATTTAGTTTGTTCTTCTTAACTTGAGAACTACTCTAAAAAGTCACCTCAAGTTTATTACAAATTTCATGAGACTGATTTTGTATTTAATAATTTAATTATATTTTATGATATTCAAATTACAATACAAGTATTTACAAGACCTACATTTAATTGAATTATATATTTTTCTTTAACATTTAGCTCATTTTTTTAATAATAACACTATTTACAACCTTTGTAAGAAAACTAAATAGATGTTGTATAACATTTCAAATATCTAAATTAGTTAGCAACAAGTAACACTTCATTCTACTCTTTCAATGCGAGTAATACGCTTCAACAAATACTTTAGTACAGTGAGAAGAGATGCCTTCACCCAATACACTTTATTCTTTTTACTAATTTAACTTTCTTTCATAAGAATGTAAGCCTTTCCACAAAAAGGGATGAATTGTACTTATTTTAAGATTTAACAAAGTAAGCTTGTGACAAATCTTAACGTCTTGTAGTTAACATTATCCACACTAAGTATTTTTTTTTAAGAAACTCTTGTTTAACATTTGGAAAAGATTGTATAAAATTGCAACAACTTATGACTTTTAAGTAGTTCAACAAATATACAAGTCTTCGTCCACCATTTTTATGAAAAGACCAAACTTACTAAACTAAGCCATCTTTTATTAAAAGATAGGTAGATGAAATTGTCTTATAAAAAAATTGACATTAATTAAAAAGTAGCCCAAAAGAGCCAACAAAAGATGGCTTACGACAGCCACAATAGAAGAGAAATTATAAAGAAACAAAGGCAAAACATAATATAGCTTCTTGACAATAAAACCTTGTATAATAAATAGTTATCATAAATGCAAAACTTAAGTGACAATAAATTTGTAGATGAAAGTATTTTACCAATAAAAGCTAGAGAAAATATATGAAGATTAAGCACACAACAATTATAAAAAGGTGTTTAGAAGGTTTGAAAGAGATGAAGTTTTTGCACATAACTATGTTGATGCAATTAACATCTATTGACTGATTATTTCTACATTAGATTAGTCTATCATGATTTTTTTATTATATTTATATGCACAAAGCACCCATAAAATAGAGAAAGAAAGTTTTAATGATTAAATAATGATTATAATTTATTTCTCACAAAGGTTAAACTAGTCATTATAGGTTTTAAAAATAGATCATACCATACAATTGATAAGATCATATCATATTAAAAGGAATTTTTGGAATATATAATAAAAATTAACATACATTTCAAAATCTCAGATTTCAAAATAAGGACATGTTTATATGCAAGACTTGAATATAATATAAAATAGAAATACATCATATAATACAAAACTTTTTGGTTTTCTCTATCCAGTCTAAGATCCTACTCATATTATTTGATAATAATTATTGTACCATATAAATGCATCTATGCTATCAATTATACTTATTAACATGCTATTCGATTAGGATTACATAACCAATATAAATCAATTGTATTATATGACATAAAATATCTTGTTATACGATGAGTTAAAATTCCTTTCTACTTGCTTAACCAGACCATTCTATTCTCTCTTGTATCATTATTTTAATATTGATTATATTGCAAAACAACAATATTATACCATAAGATAATTGCAATTTTAGTTTATTTGAAAAATCAAATTTGTTTTATACTCTCTTATATAATTAAGTCTTAATTGATGAAAACATATTTGTTAGATTATTAAGGTATCACATAATATCTAATAAAAATGCTAGTGTATATTAAAGATGGGTTAAGACAAAAATTGAAGACAATTTAGCTAAAATCAAGATCTTAAGCATCATGTGTAAAAATTGCATAAGTTTAAACATTTCATTTATCAAAAGAAAACAATAAATACTCATGACACTAACCACACCATGTAAATCATGATTCCTTCTTGGGTTCATTAGTTGTGAGATACACATTCTTAACTAAGTCCTACAATGAAATATAATGCCAACACATTCTAAATGATTGCCATCTTTTAATATTTTTAAGGCATCAAACTCAAATAACATATTAGTAAATTTTATTATATGATTTTGTTATTATTAAGTTCTCAGATAGGTTGTGGGGTTAACAGCATTTGTTTTTGAAGAGGTTATAGACACACTTTCACTATTCTCATGTTTACATTTTAAAACTGTGAATGATTAGTTATATATCATGATTCAATAGTATGATCGTTAGATATATGAACTATGCCTATTTTGCATACATAAACAGTGGTATTATTCAAATCTAAGAAAATAAATAATAGTAAATTAAGGTTAAATGCTATTTTAAATATAAATATATGAATATGGTACAAATATAAATTATTTTGTAATTGAATTCAATGTTCCCAGCTATAGGATTAAAAACTTTAATAAATTACTCAATATATAACATTCACCTTAATAGTCACTTCGATAAAAGATTTAGCCTAAGTTTGTTCAAGATAAAATAATTCAAATATAATCAGTATATCATTGTTCAAATATCACTTAATTTTGACTTCATTTGAATAACTCAAATACTTAGATTGAAATGGTCTAGTTTAGGATAAAATGATCAAATTAAATCGTTAATTATCCTAACTTATGTATAAAAAATGTAAAATTATTTTCTCCTTTATTTAAATGTCATGGTTTTACAAGTGGTCATAAAGCTTCATGATGTTTTCATATAAAGTGAATTTTTTTAATAAGTTTTTAAAATTAAAATTATCTTATATTAGAAATTGGATATAATGGTGGCAAATTTTATGTATAATATATGAGGAGCTACCTATGCTTATGAAATTAATGCACAATACATTCAACATCATGTACGAAATGTTGGCAATACATAAAATAGCATAGATGTGAACAATAATTCCCTAGGATGGTTTATATAAACTATGAGGTGTGGTTTGTGTCATTTACCAATCACTTGCAACAATTAGTGTAATTTTCAAGGCCTATTTTCTAGAGGTTCATGTACTATATATTACTCCTCCTCATGTGGTACATAATCCTAATAAGCGATATGTTAAGGGTGTTATATTATATGTTTTACGCTAACTAGTCTCAATGACTAGTTTTGACTTGTAACAAAAAAATAGATATTTTGGTAGATTTTATACTAAAAGGTCATATGACTATTTAGAATGAAATTAAATGTCTTTATAAGCTATATATCTTTCTCTTATAGTGACTATTAATGATAATTCATTCTACTTAATCAAAAAGCTATATATGTAGTTGTGTGAGGATATTTGAGGCTTTCATTGCAAGGTCATTAAAGTGCTTAAAATGCATGTTTAACGATCCCCAAGCTTCACATTAAACTTATTAGCACTTGTATCAATGCTCCTACTTAGTATTTTCTAACATCCCTTCTTAATCTCTAGTTATTCTTCATTGAAGCTATATCACTTTTGAGATTTTTTTTCCTTATTTCTCTTTATAATAATTATATTTAAGTTATCCTTGTTAATATGTAAGCAATGGAGAGTCCTAAGACTATGTTGTAAGAGTTTCATTATCCACCAAGATATTATTTTGGTGAGGTTTATTGTTATTATTAGATAGAGAGAGCGTAGTGTCTATTCCAAGGTCTTGTGTTGGTGGAACTGGTAAAGTGCTTATTTACGTAATCATTTTTAGTAAATGACTACTTAATGTAATGGGTATCAAGCTATTTCTTAAAGGTAGACTTAGTTGCAATAGTTGGCATTGAATCACTTGAAAAACATCTTAGGTGCTTTTATTTTACTATGATTAGTTTCATTAAATTTTTTACAATATTTAATTTGATTATCATGTAATTTGTAAATGCTTAGCTAACTAATAAAACTTGAAGGTCAAACTGAACCTGCCACCCTCCTACTTTTGGAAGTGCCTCTGCGTTAACACATATGACTTTATAAGAAAATATTGAAGTAGCCTACATAATTAATGTCGAAACAAGATATATGCACATCAAGGATAAAAGACATGACATGTAAATGGTTTTTCAATGTGTTCTTCCTTCTAACATCATATTTGAAATCTTTGTTGTTATTAAGAATTGTGTTTTTAAATAAAGGTAAAGCTAAGTGAATTAACTTCAATAGTAAAATGGGATAATTATTAGGTTCATTTTATAAGGTTGTAAATATAATTCATTGATGGTTCTATCCCTTATATAGCAAAGTAATATCACAAAAAAATTGAACCATAATCCAAAGTTTCATATTAAGTAATTTCCTTGATTGTCTTTCAATTTTATGTGCTACAAAAAGATCCAAATTTCTACTACAACTAGGTTTAGAAAATTTTCAATTTTTTATAGGTTCTTATTAAGGGAATGCTATGACAAGATCAAAAAATATGGAGCATAAAATAGCATAATGGAAAAAATCATAAGATAATATTAAGTGAAAGGTAATTAAGAGGGCAACAAAAGGATCAAAAGAGCAAGGATCATCACTTAAGAAGAAACATAGTTCATGGGCTCTCATGCTTGGGGTAAGATATGAAACTCTTTGGTGATATCATTGAGATGATATAAAAGTGGTGGTTGGAGCAAAGGATAGAGGAGGTGGGTATGTGCTGAAAATAAAAAAAATTGTCTACTTCTTAAGCTAAAAAAGAAGAGGTCAAATTAGAATGGAGGCCAAAATTTGAAAGATAAAAAATAATGAAGTTTTATTACAATGGAAGTACTAAGATCTATAATCTTTAGCTTAATCAATATTGTTCTTTTTGGAGGAAAGCATAGAATAAAAATGTGGCCCAAAATCTTTAACATATTTTATAGATTCATCTTAATGATTTTGAAACTCTTACTTAGAGGGCAATCAAAGGAATATTGAATATGCAAAAAAAGTTTGGAAGAGAAAATGAACTATTGTTTTCTATATTTCATGATATTTCTACACTTTTGGTTGGAAAAGTGAAAATTAAGAAGTTCTTTTAAAAAAAATAAAATATAAATAGAATGCAAAGATTTTTACTTTTGAGCTGAAAGTTACATTTATATTCAAACTTCTTATTAGAGATAGTTAGAAAATACATAGGGCTAAAGAGGCCATATATAAAATGTTGTACCTATGATTTAGCATCTTTAATAACATAGTAGATAAAATAAAGCAAACAATATTTTGAAAGACTAGGGCTTAAGAAGTAATGATGAAGAAGAGAAACTTGGGAGAAACCTAAAGTGATGGTGACTAGTGCCTCCATGACATTCCATCTTGAAGCCAAGACAAAGGATTCAATACAACAAAAAGCATCTCACCATTTCCTGTTCTCTTAACTACTTAAATATACACACTAAGTAATGGGAAGAATAAGGCATACTTAATGAGTTTCATCAAGTTTTCATCTAGCAAAAAGGTTTTCACATGATTATTCTAGTAAGCTTTTATAAGTAATAAGGAACGAAGGATACTCAACCCTACAATAAAATAAGTTTGAACACTCTACAATAATTATTCAATTTCTAGAGATAATGTGGCAATATTGTTTATGTTGTTTCAAATAGATTAAGAAGTAGGGCGATTCAAAATTTTGTTTTGTATAAAGATAGTTTAATAATAATATTATGTGAATAAAATGTAACTAATTATCTCTTTATCAATAAAGTTAATTTTTTATTTAGAAATAATTTGAGAATAAAATATTAATTTTATTATATCTTGCAACACATGACAATCTAAAAAAGTGACTCAAACTTTGAAAATAATTAGGTATTTTGAAAGAATTTGTCAAGTTGAATTCAATAGTTGTTTGATTATAATTTTTGAAGGCCAATGAAATTATTATGAATTTTTGAAAAATTGATAATTAAAGGTATTAATGAGGTATATTACAAAAACTAATGACTATTAAGCTTCTCAATTAAGGATGGTAATGATCACCTTGCTCATTACCATCTTAGTTAAAATGAACATTCTTTTGAACTAGGTTTGGTTGAGAGGTAAAAGGAAAAGTGGAAAGAGAAAATGATGAGAAGAAAATAATGGAAAAAAGACAAGGAATAAAAGAGAAGAAAAAAATGGTAGGAGCTTACAAGGACTAAGAGAAGCATATTAACTCTTTTAAATAACCAATAAATTAAGAAAAGCACTATAAGAATGTTTCCTTTGTTTTAGACTTATTCTCTTTTGAATCTTGATAGAATTGGATGACCTAACTAACAGATCAAATAAATTAATAGTTTAATTAGATAGTGTAATATGAGATCAAATGATTTGATTTAAGTTGAGAATTTCAAAATGAAATGAAAAGAATCAAAAAGAAAAATGAGAAAGGAATAGAAAAGATATGTAATATTAATATGCAAGGACATGATTGACATTGTGTAAGAACATAAAGGAAAGATCTAATAAGAAAATAAATAAAAAATAAAATAAGAATGTAATTTATTAACTATAGTAAAAGTTTGATATTAGTATTTTATGCATGTCATATTTTTTAATATAATTGGCATAATGGAATATTAGTATATAATTAGATGTATTGTTTTGTAACAATTATGTTATGATAGACTATGATTATGTGATAGTTATTGTTATTATTAACATATGTTTAATAACAAGTTATGTTATTTCACTTTATACATATATGTAATGTATATGTTATTCATTTGATTTCTTGTGGGTAATATGAGAATATAATGGCAAATAATGGTGAATGATAAAAAAATAGAAAAGAAATAAAAAAAGTCAGTATAATATATTGCATTATATTATAGGCTATATAAGCCTTATATTATGTATTAGTTATGATGATATTATAGTATAAGATATGATATGATATGTGGATATTTTTAAAGAATTATTTTAAGCTATATGAGCGTTATGGTCCATTTTTATTATATAATATTATGGTATGATATAGATATAAAATTAGAATGTCTTAGAGAAATAACATATAGTGATATGTTTTCTCTTATAACATCATCTTATAACTTGCTTATGATATGATAAGTCATTAGAATCCTGCTCAAGGCTTAGGAAGTATAGGCATAGAATCAGGCTAAGATATGATATGGCATTAGATATATAAGTAAGAATTGATAAGCTTAATATTTGATCCATATTAGGATATTTGATATCATTAATACTATGTATAAGGCTTGATAAGCCCATATTTGAGATTATGTTGAGATAAGAGATAATGTTAGCACTATTAAGATATGTGCTATATTAAATCTGATAATATGACATCCTGTGTCACTAGCTATTACTATTAAGCTTTTTGTGCAATATGTTAAAGGAATACTATGATTGATTTAAATATGCTAGGTAAAAGACTATGGTATATGATGTAACATGTCAGTATGAGCTATAAGATATTTGTATATGATATGAATCATTTAAATGAGATGTGATGTATTGTGAAAATAAGACAATATCATATGTGAAAATAAGAGAAATAAATATATAAAAGTTATAAATGATAAGAAAGTTATTATTGAAATAAAATGGTATATACATGTTTAGAAATGAATAGAATACTTGAATTTGTTTTACATTATTATATATCATTTTTCTTTACAATTATCATATGATATTTGTTAATGGTTATTACATACTTTGGTATTGTGATTTTAAAATTTAAACAATTATCTTATTTATATAATAATTTATTTGATTAGTTTTTGAAAATTTTTTTCTCTATTTACATCATAGATTTTTGTACTAATATATATTGAGATGGATGATAGTGATGTATAGTGTGCTTTATCAAATAAGAGAGGTGATGAGTTTTATTACTATATAATTATGATTTGTATTCATTATAACACTAGCTTTTATGAGAGATTCCTTAATTTATTTGTGCAAGTTATAGTTAGTTTGTCAAGTTAAGAATGCTTACTATTCTAAATATTTTGAGTTACTTTATGGTTGATTATGAGATTTACATATTGGATTTATTATCACCCTCACTAAGGTGGTGTCCTAATTGTGTTTACTTTTGATGTTGACCCTAAGATTAATATCTTATTTGTATTTTCAATTCTTGGGTTTTGACAGGATGTGACTAGTTGATACCAAATCTAGGCTTAAGGGTTAAGAGATGTGTGAATGAGGATACTATCATTGCATAAAGATTTTTACAAATATATGTAATTGAGTATTATTTTTTAACACTTATATATGTGTGTATGTGTGTGTGTATGTGTGTGTGTATGTGTGTGTAAAATTAAATGGATTAGAAACGAAGAGTAGAAAAAGATGAAGAATAAGCAAAGTTTAGAAACATTGAAAGGGAAAAGAATTTGATCAACAAGTATATAATCAAGATAATATGATTTAGGTACTTATATCATCATTACATCCTATAAAGGGTGTAGGTAGTCAAAATAGAGACTTATAAATAGATAAAGTAATTTATTAGTTCTAGAGAATGCGTCTTCACTTTTAAACAACTAGATCATATGATATTTGAAAATGGGCTCATCCAAAATGAATAAGATTTTTAATGGGATGACTTATCGAGAGAATATGAAAGTACAAATGACAATTTTGGTTCTTGATAATATTGCTAACTTTTTGTGAGAGTCTTACCACTAAGTACATTTTAGAGGGTGACCTCCTTAGGATATCACTTAAGAGTTTGTAGATGATTTTGAAAGGTGATACATTCTCTTATTTGTTAAGAAAAAGATGATATATTGGTATATTTTAGAAGTAAAGAACCACATGTAGAGTATTTTTAAATTATATTACAATCACTTATGACTAACTAACTCTATATGACAATTTTTTAAGTGTTTCTTTTGACTAAATTATATGGCTTTTCTTACACATGTTAATGCTAATAAAGTTTTAGTGGATCTTAGCAAAATACAAGCAATCATAGAATGGTTGAGGTCCATTATATTGGTAGAGATCTACAATTTTTTAGGACCTATTAGATATTACAAGTTTGTGCCTAATTTTTATAAAACTATAGCACCATTTATTAAGCTTACAAAGAAAGGGATAATTTTCTTGTGGTTAGACCAATTTGAATAAAGCTTCACAAAGGTGCATAATAAATTGATTATAGCTTCAAGTTTGACCTTGTTAATGTAAGGTAGCCTTATGAGGTATATATAGTTACATCACTTGTTAGATTAGGTATTGTGCTTATGTAAGAGGGATGAGTTATAGCATATGCATCTAGGAAATTGCATGATCATAAAGGCAACTACCCAACTTATGACTTAAACTTGACAATTATGGTTTTACCTTAAAACTTAAGCAACATTATTTATTTTAGATTTTGATCAAACTTTATATTGATCAAAAAATTCATTAATATGTGCTCACATAGTGCATACTAAATTTAAGGAAATGGAGTAAGTTGGAGCATATTAAAATTTATGAATTAAATATAAAATAATGCATGGGCAAAGCTAATTTAGTAGTTGATGCTTTTGTTCAAAGGTTTAATCCTTAGATCCATGTGTACTTACAGATTAAAGAAAAATATTAACTTTGAATTCATTCAAATTCAAGAATAGTTAGTAATCTTTAGTTGCCTAAATTCAACTCAATATCCATGCTTATTAGGTGCTAATGAGACTTTAAATTTTTCTTTAAAGTATGACATATTGACCTATTATCGTTGATGATGTTTTCTTAAAATAAAGAGTTTAAGAATAATATCTTAAAAAAGGCTCATTATGAATAGCTAATGGTACACCTATGTGAGACTAAAATGTACATGAACCTTAAAACCAACTTCTAATGAAGAGGGTTAAAGAAAGATATGGCTTAATATGTTTAAAAATATTTAATTTATTAAAATGTTAAAGTTGAACATCGAAGGCCTAATGATTTTCTCTAGAGTTTGGCTATATTTTAATAAAAATAGGAAGAAGTTATTATAGATTTTGTTTTAAGTCAACTTAAGAATAAAGAGGGTTATGATATAATTTGAGTGTCAATAGATTGATTGATTAAAGTTACTCATTTTTTAGTTATAAGAATGACAAATTTAGTAGGAAAATTGGTAGAATTATATGTTTAATAAATTGTACATCTACATGGAGTATCCAAGGTGATTATTTTCAAATAGAGATGTAAAGTTTACTTTCCAATTTTGGAGTCATGTGCATCATGCCTCAGGCATGATTTTGAAGTTAGCTTCACTTATCATCCTTAGATCAATGGTAAATCTAAGAGGACTATTCATACCTTAAGGACCTCCTAAGACTAAGTATATTATCTTATTCCATAAACAAATTTAGATAACTGTAATTGATAAAGTTTATGTATAATAATATTTATGACTCAACTACTAACTTGGCATCATATAAGATCATTTATGGACAAAATTGTAGATCTCATTCATGTTGGATTAATGGTGAGACTAGGTAGACATTTGCATCTTAAATTATTGAGGAGATTATAGAGGAGGTATATAGATTATTTTAAAAGCAATAAATAACTCAAGTATGCCAAAAAAATATTTTGATGATAAGTATATAATTATCAACTTTAGGTCAGTGATTAGGTGTTTCTTAAAGTCAATCTTATGTATGCATTATTTATATTTAGAAAAACTTATAAATTTTAGCCAAAATACATTGGATCATATCTTATTATGGAAACAATTAGATTAGTGGCTTGTAGTCTACAATTACTAAAGAGGTTGGTAAGAATACATGATTTTTTTCTTGAGACCGATTTAAGGAAATATGTTTCATATCCATCTCACATTCTCCAAAGGGAGTTTAAGGATCTTTAGTTATAGTTAGATGAATTGTATTAAGAGAAATTATTGTATATTTTGGAGTTCAATGTTAAGCAATTAAGAAATAAAAAGATTACTTATGGTTATGATCTTCTATAGGAATTAAGAAGAGTATGAGGCCACTTAGGAATTGAGTCTAAAATGCATTACAAATGGAAAAAATTATATTCTAGATTTCAAAGATAAAATTCAAATTAAGGTGGGGAGAATGTTACACTCGATATTTTTTGTTAAATTTTTATATTATAGAGTTGACCAAAGTATGTATTTTCTTATAATCTAAATTTTAAAATTTGAATTGAATATATCTAAATTTTAAATATAAGTAAATTAAATTTCGAATTTAAAATTTTAAATCCTAAAATTAGAAAGTATGGTTAAATGGTAAGTCATGAGTTGCAACACATGAGCCCTAGTAAGATTGAGTATGGCTTTGAAAATAAGCTTGTAATCTTATTTTTATTCTTAATTTTATTATTATATTTATCCATCCTTGTCTTAACATGAATGCATAATAAAGATATAGGTAGAATTCTTAAAATTTAAGAATTAGTTAATGGATAAATATAAGAGGATTAAAAAAATTATTGTGATGTTTATATAAATATGTTAAGAAAAAAAAAGAGAGAGGGATAAAATTCTAAACTACCTTCTAGCCATATCCTCATTAGATTCCTAAATATTAAAAGTTAGACATGACTAGCCAAAGGGGATATATAGAAATTGTTTAGCTTATAGTGGTGAACTGTGGGCTTAAAACAATCTTAGCCAGTCTTTTTTAAGCAAAACATTGGATTAAGGATGTGTGGCTAAGGTTATTTAAACCTTTAAGATATACTTTTAAAGTATTTAAAAAATCCTAAATGCTAGGAGAATTGATAAGGTTAACCAAGAAAACATCAAGAAAGAAAGCATACCAAGTCATGATGAAGAAGAATGACTCAAGTTTTAAAGCAAGAAACATTTATACATAAATTTCTAGATATGATGAATCTTAAGTACATATAATAAATTTAGCTAAAACCTAAGGAAATAAAAAATAATTATCTTATTAAAATACATGTGAAACCCTTAGAAAGTGATTGTGACAAAAGTTAGACAATTATCTTCCATAAAACTTGCTTAGAAAGAGAGAAGTTGCTCAAACCAAGACTAAAAGGAATTATATTAGCATATAAAAAGTTGTTTATGATTTGTAATGGTTGGCAACAAGGCTCTTACTTTGCCAAAGAAATCTAACTCCACTTTTATAAGGTGAAGTAACATCAATGTGATTAGATTTGATTCTCATAGATATTCTTTTATGAAAATCTAATTTTATTACATAAGATAAATGTTACAATATATAGTGGACAACATTTGTTAATGGGATTGTACCCAATCAAATTTAGTTGAAACATATGTTGTGTTAATATTTTTCACTAACCAAGTAACAACCTTTGAGTGACACAATATTGACCAAGCAGATTAAGTGCTTATGGATGATGATAAGATGACACTATATCAGCATTTGAGATTCATAACTTTTTTCTAATTGAGTAGGTTGCTACTTCATCTCAGAATAATGATAGAGTGTAGAAATAATAACTATTCGCTACTAATGTTCCAGTTCAATATAAAGTATGAAAAGTATCATGCATTGATGAAGTGTCATCTTTAAATTGAAATGATGTATTAGTGTGATGCACTGTGACATGCCATTTTCGAAAGTGTGAGTGTTGTCACCAAATTTGATAGTTATACATGTTTAATGTTAAGCTAGGAACCAATGTCGATGTACAAAGTTGAGCCAAAGTGAATAATATCTACTTTGAAGGAGCATATATGTTCAAGTATGATAGAATAGCTTAGCTCTCACCATGTGTACTTGTTCAATAGAAAGTTAGGAGGCAACATATTGATATGGTGATGTCTAATAATTAAAAGTATGAGCCTTTAAGAAGTGTACTTATATGATGTGAAATTAGAAAAGACTAGGTACAATGATGTCCAATACTAAATAATAATACAAATAACTAGATGTATCTACTTAATGCTTTTGTTATGAATTTTTAACTATATAATGATGCCCTTTTTTTAATAGTAACACCCATTGTTGGATGGACTTGTCCAATTTGATGATTGGCTTTGATCATAGCTATATGATGAGTTAGGTCTTGATAATTGATGTGTACTCCAACAAGCTTTTAAGAAATCTTAAAGAGAATGTACAATTGTTGTTTTGTTATGCATATTAAGAATGGCTGGCTAATTCTAAGATCAAATGAATTATTTTGCTATAAAGCTATAACAATGTGAATAATAGATTGTGCAAAAGATTTAAAAATAAAGAAAATCTCTAATTTGTTTTGCATCATATCAAGACAAATCCTCCAAGATAATGTTTTGTACCTTATATGATGTTTAAATATATTAGAATTGGACTTCATCAAGTCTAGCTACAACCTTACATAACTTGAGAATATTTTGTGAAACTAGCTACTTTATTTTTTGATGTTACTTTAGCTTTAGTAAAATAATTTTCTACTTTGATTTCTTTGTGAATGTACTCCAATACACTATTATTGTACCACCTCTTGATTGATTTGTTGGACAATATTTGTCAGTTTCTACAGAATGTTCGTCTAATATTGTCACATTTAAGGATTTCTTTATAGTACATTTTGAAAAGAAGACTATGCATACTTTTATTATTGCACATTTGGAGACCAAGGAGCAATGCAAATAATTTTGCTTCTAATAACAACATGCTACCAACAAAGTGAAAGCTTTCATTATTTTGCATATGTGATTACGAATAATTAATCCACATCTAAGTTGCTTATATGGCCTTGCATGGATCCTTCAATGTTTAGCTTAAGCATTTGAGCAAGAGTATGGCATCATTTCACAACTTTTTAACTTTTATACTTTGAGAGGGAGTATTGAGGGACTAAACTAAGATGAAACAATTGAAGGTCTTCTTGGGATGTTTTTATGAGTGGAAAGTAGCTAAAAATGCTATAGTTATTATAGATGCCATTCTTGAAGATGGTATTTAATGGTTAGTTAATTTCCTTAATGACTTTTAGGTTTTTTACTTCCATATGTGTCAACATAAAATTAGAGAAAGATGAGAACGACTTCTACTATGCCTGAGTGGTTGTTTATTTCTTCAAGCAATGAGATAATAGATCAATTATTTTAATTGTCTCTATTTATTGAATCTATAAACTATTGTAAAAGATAGATCATACTTTACTTACAAATTTGTAGCTCACAAAGGTATGATTCAATAAATCTTCATTAAAGTAGTATATGAACTTTTGAAGTCATCTAAAATTGAGCTTCTTTAAATACCCAAAGAATGATAATAGTTTATTGAATATTCTCAACAACATAATTAAGATTTTTAAGACATTTAGAGTTTTAGATATTCTAGCTTAATTTTAAAATAAGGCATTTTCTTGTGATTGCTTCCCATGCCAATTGAATGCTAAAGTTTCCATGAATAGTGATATCCAAAATCTTTTTTCTTTCATGTTGGAGGCTTAGTATAATTTAAGACCATCTACTTTGTATTTTTCATACATTTCTAGGTATCAGATATATTACCTTTCTTTTCTAATTTTTTTTTCATATAGCTTTAATATAATGAGTTATTTAAAAGTAATTTTTAATTGAGTTTTGTCGAGAATACAAACATTTCTTTTTCAAGTTTATTCAGACCTTATCTATTTTTTTTTTCAATTATAAGGCTAACTTTTTTCCCAATTACTTAATCACATTTATGTATGTTCTTAGAGTTGGCCAAAAGGAAATCATTCATGATTTTCTCAATTATGTTTAGTATGTTAAGACTAGGATTAAATGTCATTAGAGAGAAAAAATGTATTAAGACAAAAACATGCTTCACAAGATAAGTCTATCTCCTATTGTTAACTTATTTTTCTTCTAACCTACTACCTTCATATTGATTTTATTCAGCAAGTGTTGAAAATATGTAATTTTCTTTTTTTTTTCTTATGAAATGAACCTAATCCCAAGTAATTTGTGGGGAGTTTGTCTAACAAAAAAATGAAGCTATTAATTAATTTCTCTCACTTGTACTATATGCATTGGTTATTAGTGATGAATTTATTTTTTTAGTGATTTATGTGAAGGGCCAAAGTACTTTAAATGTCAATCAAAAGTTTATGAATATTAGAGATTGATTTTAAATCTCCTATATAAAAGATTATTATATTATCTTCATAGCTCAAATGAGTTATAATTGTCATCCATTGGGTTGAGCATAATAAAGAGCTTTCCCTTGATTAACCTGCTAATTTAATCCTTAACTAAAGACTTCCATAACAAGAATGAAAATAAGAGTGGGATTGGATTCCCTTTCGTGTGCTCTCCAGTTACTTGAAAATAACCTTTTTACTTTCTATTTATTATGATTAATGTCTAGATTCTATCATTTTTATCACTTTAATGAACTTCTCCACAAAATTGAATTTTTTTACAGACCAAACTTAGAAAAATCCCATAATATATAATTTAAGGTATACTTGAGATCTAGCTCAACCATGTAATTATTCTCTCTAGCTCTTTTTTTAAGGATCCAATTAATTCTTATGCCAGTAAAATGTTATTAGTAATAGCTTTACCTTTAACAAAACCCACTTGATTAAGGGAGATGATGTTAGAAAGGATTCCCTAAAGTCTATCTACTAGCACTTGGGAAGTAATTGTTTTAGTGAAGCTACGTGAACAAATTAAGCAGAAGTCATTGAACATTTTTTGTTCTACTTTTTTGAAATCAAAACTAGGTGTGTGCTTGATATTCTTTTAAGAAACGGAGCTTCAATTAGAAAATCCATAGTAGTATTTAATACATCTCTTGTAATAATATTTCAACAATAAATAAAAACTTTCCCATTATAACCATCAAAATTAAAAGACACTGCATTGATCCATCTAAAATGTTATCTCTTTAACTTCATCCATGGATGCTCCCTTCATCAATAGGTTATTATCTTCATCTATAACCAAGGAAGAAATATAGATAAGCAAATTCTTCTTGTCCTTTAGTTTGTAAGTTAACAATAACTTCTGAAAGTGATGAATTATAGCTTTTATAATTTTATCTTCTTGACGTATCCAATTATCGTTAAATTCTTTAACGCTACTAATATTCAATTTACCTCTTTGTTCATGAAAGAATTTTATATTTCTTTCTCCATCTTCGAGGCATTTAATGTTAGACTTTTGTTGCCAAAAGTCTTGTTCCTTTGAAATGCATCAATGACAGTTTTATTTGCCTTAATTAGTTCTTTTTTTATCTCCTAATTTTGAGTGGCCTGAAAGTGAGTTTCTTTAATTTTGACTAGTTTTTCAAAAAAATTAATTATCTCAAAAATATTTATTTTGTTCCACTCTTTAAAATAATATTTGAGCCATTTTAATTTGATAACAAGAGCTTTTATAGTAAATAAATTAATAGTTAATGTCCAATTGTTTTCCACTATTTGTCAAAAAGATTACTACTTCAACCACATATTTTTAAATCTAAATCATTTTGGATCAGATACAGAATCTATAATGAAATTCAAGAGTAGTAGAGCACATTAAGAGCTTGTTTTATAAAGATATTGAATTGTGACCATACAAATTTAATCAAATCATAATTAATTCACAAACACTTTATACAACTTTTGCAGATCTATCTACCATTCCTTTTATCAGAACAAGAAAAAAGAGGACCAAAAAATGGATGCTCCTTTAGAATACATTGATTAGCAAATTCACAAATTACTTGGGTGGAGTACCCTTGTACTCATCTATGCTCTTACATTAAATCTCCTCCTAGTAGTAATGATATTTCAGAACTCTTAATAATGTGAATGAGATAGTGTCATAGTGACCAATTTTTTAAGTGATTAAACTTTTAACATAAATTAATATGCAATTAGCAAATTTGTTCCAGTCCTAATTATAGATCAAGAGATGACATAACTATTTTTTTATCCAGCAAGGCTTAATAAGAGAGTTCTTTTTATCATAAAACTTAGATTTTGCTTGATTTTTGCCAATGTAATGCTGAAATTTCAAGATTTTTTTGTTAATTAAGACTCTCTATTATTGTGAATAATAAGTTTCATAAGTGCTATAAAGAAAATATTTTATGTTCTAATAAGATTTTTGAACTTGTTAATTAAGCTTTAATTTGCTACTCCCCATATATTCCAAATAAAGATGTTAGTCATTTTGTTTTGTATTTTTTACAATTTGGATGGAGCTTTCGAAAAAAATTTTAAAACTAAGTTTTTCTTATGTCTTTCTTTTTTCAGCTAATCGTTTGTTCAAAAATGAGGCAAATTCTTCCTTATTATATTGCAATTCCCTCGACCCCATAGCTCTTTCCTAGAGTACATCAAAAACTTTTTTTAGAGATTTAAGATCATATTGATGGTATACTTTATTATGTGCTTTGGAGTCAAAGATCGAAATCACTTGTCTATATTTACATTGGAATTTACTTAATATGTTATAGTTATCCATTACCTGATTTAAGAACATATTTTATTCTGTGGTGTGTTAGGGTCATATTTAGACTATTTGAAATCTCAGTTGATTCTACCTCTTGTATTAATATTTTCCTTTAATTTGTAGAGGGATATGAGCATTCGAGTTGAGGCTCGATGGCTTATGAGAGGGAGCCCTCTTTTAAAGCAATTTTATTTGAATGTAATGGCAACTTCATCTTGCATCATTAGCTTATTATTCAATACTAGGTTAAGATGATTCTACATGGCCAATATAGTTGGAGCCTTTTGCATATCTATTGTTGGTTGTTGATTTGTTATCATTTTACTCTATTTGTAATATAGAATGTCATGACCCTATTTGTAGTAGCCAAAGTAATAACTATGAAAATTATCACATTGCATTTTCATTCAAAAGCCATTTTTATTTTTTTTGGTAATCATTAATTTCTTCGATAAATATTTTTTAAATCAAAATTAATGCAAATCCTTGCAACATTAGGTTGAGTTAACTTGATTATACGATATCCACTTTAGAGGGTTTCTTATTGTTGAAGCCAAAGAGTAGATCATTGCTTTGCCAAAGAAATAGATTCAAATATACCCTATTAAAACTTAAAGTAGCGCTAAAGAGGGTTCTAAATTCAATGAAAGTTAGGTGCTATTTAAACACTCTCATTTAAAAATCCATAATATTTCAAGCTTTATAGAGCTAGCAATATAACTAGTCTTCCCCTCTAGTTAATCTAAGTAGAGCATGTTGATTGTCTAGAAACCTTATTATGAACATGCTTAAAAAGCCAATTTTGTTGAAAGTAGCAAGAGTTGTCTCCATGTTTTGGCAATCCATGTGAAAAGGGACTATTATTTTGAAGATTTTTTCTTCTTCAAAGTTACCTCTAGTTCACCTTTGAAGAAGGAAGGCAATTTGATGTGAACTGAAGATGGGTCTTGATCTATTTCAAAGATATGCTCACCTCAAACTCTCAAAAGTAGAATTTTTTTTTTGGAGTCACAACAACAAAAGTGAAAGGTGATAATGGTGAGAAGCTAAAGAAGAAAAAAAAAATATGATTTTTACTATAAAGAGATTGAATTTTCTAACGAGTTTTCCTTCAAAAGATCTAAAATTTATAAATTTTTGAATTTTAGAGTTTGACCTACTTCATACATCATTTTTACTATTTTATATAAAGATTTAAGTATAATATTTTATTTCAAAAATAAAAAAAACATATAATGTTGACCATAATATAAATATTTTAAAAATTTTGTATACCAAACAACCTACCCACATACTTGTGTCACCCACCATACCAAGGCACTACATTCAAATAGGTTCCCACAAACAAACTTATGAGTTCACTTACCTTAGAAACCATCTAAATTCCTTTTTTGGGTCATTTCCTACATTATATGTCAATAGCCAAGCTTTACACTCAACCCTTTAGACTAAATTGAGGATTTTAATCTCTTTTTAACAACTCAAATGTCTATTTAGGCCTAGCTTTTTAAGTAGAAAACTTTACATACCTTAATGATTAATAGCAGAACTTATAATATTTATCTAAAAGTTTTTAAGTTACACTCTTCCTTTAAGTAAACTTATTCAAGACAATCAATAACTTTAGCCTTCTATTAGCCGTAAGTTAAGACTCCCAAGCCCTCATTACAAGGAACTTGAGAGCTCTCTTTCACCCTAATGCCATCCAAGGTCTCTTTTAATGCTTCTTCATGTATTAGAAGCATTTGGCACTACCTTTCCACTCAACCTCAAGGTATAACCTAAGGAATCTAGCCTTAATCTGGTTACAAAATTCAATCCTAAGCTTGGCTCAGTTGGAAAGAAATCTTGTTTAAGTCATAATAATGTCTTATGGTATAGTTTAAGAAGAATATTTTTAAGTTTTCATACTATATTTTTCTAAGTTTTCTTTCTGGATTTTTTAATTAATTAAAATTATTTTTAGCTCAATTGTACACCACAATATATAATAACTATAATTCTGCCAAGTTATATTATTTTTATATTCACAATAGTACCTCTAATAAAGTGATATCTATGCTTGAAAAAAACTACATTGTATTTCCCTTTTCCTTTTCATGATGATCTTCAAGTGGGATTTCTTCTCAATGATATACCAATTTTTTATTGGCCCCTAAATTATGTTTGAACCATTTATATAAGCTTTTGTTAGTTTTTAGCAACTATAAAAACCTCTTAATGGCTAAATAAAAGTTTTTAAACTTTAATCAAACTAATCACTACTTATGTATCTTGAGTTGATCTTATTATATGATGTTAAAAAAGAACTAATTATCTAATCCTTCTAGTTGTCCATCTTTCTTACTAATATAGGGTTATATTATATAATATAATAATATCATATTATATGATTCATTCGAAACAAACTCCTTAATGAATATTGATTTGATTGTACTATTCAATATAATAATAATGTGATATAATATTCTTAGGTTTACCTTCAAAAGTTGGGCTCTCTAGTTTGAAAAGGATACATATGATCATATTGTACAAATATTAATTCTTTTACTCAAATTTTTCTTTAGGTGGAGAAGAAAAAGAAATTATAATATATGATAAGTGGGACCGTACTATATAATGCGCATAACTCTAGTGTTAAGCACAATCTGACTATCTTATCACCTATTTATACACCCACACATGAATTGATCATACCATACTATAGGTTACATCATATTTTATTATAAATAATTATGCACAAACTTATGGTTTAACATTATTTAAATAATGATTATAACTTGTTAATGTAATCTTATATATTTAATTATTATTAAGCCAATTTTGCATGCAAAGAATGTATACCTAAATGATGAGATTTTTGAAAATTATGTCATGAATAGTTTTTGTCACACACTAAATTCTTTACTGTTGTCTTAGTGACTCAAATAAATTGTTATAGGCCTTGCATGCTAATTCTAAGACAAAAAGACTCCTCAAATTTTCTTCTCCACGAATACTCAAGCTATGCATTTCCTTATTGTCAATTATAGTTTACAGGAAACATAGCCAATGGATCTTTTGAGTCACAACCAAGCTTTGCCAATTTATTTATTCAAATAAATCTTTAGATGTATTATCTAAAAAATTTAAGAAAACAAATTAGTAAAATAATAGGATACTTTTATATCATTAGCGATACATTGACCGAGGATTCAATATTTTGGACATATAAATCATCTTGGCGGATGCCCTTCTCCTTCTTTTCTTTAAGTTTCTTCATTTGTTGCTGTGGAGATTCCTTCAATCTATATCATGGTAAGTGATCAATTCATCTACTAATCTTAACATAACCTATAAAATCTTATGTCGATATATTAGATCACCACAATAAGTACTTAAAAGATATTATCAAAATCAAATAGGCATTTAGGCTCATTGGGTCCAATATTATCCCCAATTTTTATAATGACAAACTTTTTAAGTATATGAGGCAAAATAAACAACTAAAGAAAACTCACAATATAGTTGAAAGGCATCAATATGTAATCGAATCAAATGGAAACATATATGCCACTAGCATGATAAAAAATCATTTTAGCTAGCATTAAACTATTTGGTTTGTCATGAGAAAATACTTTAATCTATTTTTTCATCATTTGTACTTTACTCACACATAATTAGTTCTCTGTTTTGTTATTATCAAAGTGAGGAATATTAGAAATTTCTCATAGTTATTGTTTCTCTTATATGTGATGAAGTTGTGTAGAGCTCATAGATAAGTTAATATTTATATGAAGAACTTTTTCCATACTATGCTAATTATGTTAATAGACTAATGTTTATTATTACTTTATAAATAAAGTCTTGAAACTTCATATTAAATGGTATTGATGAAAGGATATTTCAAGTTAGTGATTCCACTATTGATTATGTACTCACTCTAGATATATGCATCATTGAAAAAAATGGCATTAAAAAATTAGTATTATTTAATATACAATATATTTAGATCAATAGGTAAGGTACATTGGAAAAAAAGAAAGTCCTCAAAATATTATATTTAAATAGCTAAAAATGTATAATATTAGCCTTCTTATATACAATGTGTTCAATATAGAATGAATATAAAATACTTGACTAGTAATTACATTATACAAACTCGAGATATTATTATGGTGTGTTATTTATTATCAATGACATATTGATTTACAGATGAACAAAATTCACAAACTTGGGAAAAGATTATGACACCTTATTTGTTAATGTATAATATGTATTGTACAAAACATAAACAATAAGTAGTATGCTCCGTATAACATACAATATGTATAAAATCAAAAAATGTGCAACAATTAGTTTGATCATGAAAAAGTTGATTATATTTATTATGTGAATGTTGGAGGTCACATAAGGGTGTCCTTTGGCGTCTAATCTCTATATAGACCCCTAAAAACCTCTAAAATGTTGATGAAAGATTGATGAAGGATTGTGAATAAATTGACATATATTAGAGAAATTTTGAGAGTGTTGTCTATTTCTATTGATAAATCTATTCAAGAAAGTGCGAATGTGATAGGGAATTAAGCTATATACCATTTATATGGATTACTATTATATTTGCAAAGGAGTTTTGATTGCATTACATTCAAAATCATCCATTTTACTCCATAAAATGTTTTAAGTGGTAACATTGATTTTTTGATCCATTAGTGTTTGTATTTATGCTTGTATACTTGACCATTATGTGGAGTCTAGCCTTTTATTAATTTCTTTCAATTTTCTTTTCTTCTCATAGCATTGTGTTGTACAGTGTGGATTGGTTGGCCCAAGTTCTAGCCATATAATGTGAAGTGGTTAGCACTAACATTAGGCTAGTTGAGTGTAGAGCATTAGTTGTCTTATATAGAAATATGCTTAGTTGCATTAATTTTTGCCACTCAATTGTGACGAATGAGAGCTTTTGTAATTGTGCTCAAGTTTGTAAGCTTGGGGGTGGATGTGTACTCTTAGGTTGAGTTGAACTACTTAAAAATCATGTGTCTTTTAGCTCAATTATTTTGCATAAGTACTTTCTTGTTGATTTGGTAATTTAATATAACTTCAAACAGTTATGAAATGGTTGTTATTTAATCGTTTACAATTTACAACAACCTTACTTGAGCATTGTTTTGAAAAGATTTTTATAAAAAATTTCATAACTAATTCACCCATTTTCTTATGTGATATCAAAAGAAGATTCTTGTTATAAAGCCTCAAAGCCTTTGGAAGATCTTATATTGGTACACTTGATTATTACATTTAATTTTTTATTGTTGATTTTGTGAAAGTTTAATTTTAATTATGGACAATCTTCTCGTATTTGTAGAAAATGAGTTTGATGTGCGGAAAATGAATTTTAAATTTTTTGTAAAATCTACAAATCCAAAAACATGGGATTTACTTGAATATTTTCATGTGATTCCAACTTCTAATGTGCTTACCTTTGATGAAAATCAATTGAAGCTTTCATAATTGAATGCCTAAGCACTAAATATTTTATATTATGCTCTTTCCTTAGAAATTTTTATGCAACTTCTTACATTGAACACTTTCTTCGAGCATTCAATGAATTTGAAAGGCTATATGGTAGCAACCCTCAAATTAATGAAAAAAAGTCAAGAGCTTGAAAGATGAGAAAAAGGAAAATCAAAAGAAATTCAACAAGCAATTTGGGGTTCACTTCCCAAGTGGCACGTGATTGTATGGAACTTCTTCAAGTTTGATGCAAGTCTTAATGCTTTACCTAATGATGAATACTTTTATTATTGATACAAGAATGCCAACAATGAAGCACCCATATCATGTTATCGTACAATATTTATATTATAAATCATAATTATCTCAATATTTTCTAAAAATAATAACATGACAATTTGTTCATTCAATTGAATCTTAGACCATAGTTGTTCCCATCCAAATCATGTCTCTATATAATAATCAACTGACCATTTCTATTACACACACGAGTGATGTATATCAAAACATTTTTAAATATTGTGTTAATTTTAAAAGTATACAAAAGTCTTCGTGATTTAAACATTAAATCATTTTTTATTCATTGTATGATATCATTCATTTATTGCAAACGAATCCCACATGATGTTAAGTTGGGGCTGCAGCGCATCATTCACCAGCTAAGAGATGTTCGAATCCAACTCACAATCTTGTCCTATGCATGGACAGCTTGATGACTATGAACCAACGCATTCTGTTGTCAAATCTCATTGCCACAAAAAGCACAAGCATTTGTTCTAACTTCTTCTGTGACGGCAATATTTTGTTCTGATCTTACATGTCATCTCAATCTGCCTGGTTCAACTAATGCCTTGGTAATAAATTATTTAGGTTTTATGAGAGTCCAAAGACGTTAAAATTTGGATCACCCAACTGATGTTGCCCTGCCTGATCTTCCTGGAAGGAACTCATAATGGTGCTATAAGAATCCATAAGCTCCTCATTCGCATTCTCCACTAAAAACATGGCGAAACACGGATTATTTACCATTGATTTCACACACGAGCACAGCAAAGACCTCCTTCACGCATCCCGCTCAACACCGAAGAAACCAATGTCTCCCCCGCTTGGCGACCTCGACGTTTCGGACTACCTCGAAACAACCCCAGATGGACCGCAATTCGATGGTGATTTCCGATTCCGAGGCCCGCCACAATCCATGATCCGATTTGGCGGCAATCGGTCGTCGCCACCGTTGCCCCACGGCCATCTAACGCACACCAAGCCTCTCGACAGCACCGATGGCTATCACTGCACGAGGGATCTATCCGAAGGGCGGAATTACCGCGGTGTTCGTCAGCGGCCCTGGGGAAAATTCGCGGCGGAGATCCGTGATTCGACGGGGTCCAGGGTCTGGCTCGGGACCTTTGATACCGCCGTCGAGGCAGCGCGGGCATACGACCGTGCGGCCTTCAAGATACGCGGTCGAAAGGCCATCCTCAACTTTCCCAATGAGGTTGGCGGTTCGTCGGCTTTGCGAGCGACGGCGAAGACGGCTGAGACGAAGAGGGACGCGATGGAAGAGGAGAGGCCTGCTAAGAAAGAGGGATTGGAGGAGTTGGAGCAGAATATATGGTTAGGGATTCCGATCGAACCTCGTTTTTTGTCGGGGGTGGGGGATGTCGAGGCAGAGGGGAAGGCGCTTTTCAATTTGTTGTCACAGTCGCCGTTGCTTCCATTTCCGCAGCTGAAGCTTACTTGAAAGTCAGAAAAGCTGTTGATATCAAGTACGATTGTTCCATCGTGGATAAATTTTCATGCAAACTTGAAGAAAAAAACAAAAAAAAAAAAAAAACAAATTCTGTCAGCTTTAAGAAATGTAAATAAGAATTTGTATGATTAATAACAACTAAAAAAGTCTTATGCATCATCCTTCGTGGTTTTTTGTTGTTATTATTATGACTTTTATCCATCGGGTTGGGATTAAGTAAATCTTTTGTTTTTTTTTAATAAAACTGAAGTTCTCCCATCCGACTTCTTGACAGGCGGACCTTTAATGTAATTTTTGGAAAATCGTGGACGTCGATTTTTTATTTTTTTGTTTTTAAAATTATTTTAAAAATATGCTTTAAAACATTTTATATAAAAAAAATTTATGACATTGTTTGGAAAATTATTGACACTTTTACCATAGAAAAATAACAACCTAAAAAATAATTTTATCAAATATTGTTATTATGATCTCTACTATATACAAACATAAACACGTATGCACACACCCACATGCATATATATGTATATATATATTAAGAACGATATTTTAACTATTTTTTGGAGTTTTGCTCTTCGATATGAAATCCTCTATACAAGTTATTGCAACATTTACTATGATTCTCATATTTTGGTATCAATGTATTTATTATTTTCTCTTTTTTTTTAATATTTTAAAAATATATAAAAAATTTATCTGTTTTGCATGCAACAATAATAAAAGCAAATTTTTTTTATTTCAAAATCACATAATATAAACAATATAAAACAACTCATCTATTTACAATTATAAAAAACATTAACTTTATCAAATTACTTTTAAAATCATATGTATATATAATATCAATAATTTACATATATTTTATCTTATATAAAATAATTTGTAAAATAATAATTCTATTGGTGAATGATCATATTTTATGACATGTTATCATGATCTATACCTCATTTTGCTCTCATCGTCTCTCTTGATATTTCTTATGATTTAAAAGTTTTAAACCAAAATAGACATTAACCAAATAACAATGATTTAGTGATAAAAATATGTAACATAATATAAAATAAGCAATTGTTACATAACTACATGAATGCTTTATATTAGTAATAATATAAATAAGTAAAAGATATATTGTCCATTTTTTAAAATTTATTTGAAACCTAATTTTTTTATTTAAGAAATCATATTAATTTCTTTTAAATACTTTTTTCATTTCTTGATGCATTTAAAATATTTATTATGGAATGTCCAATGACATCTCATTGGTAATATTCTTAGTGAAATATTATTCTTGTTAGTAGTCTTATTTCTAAAAAATATTTTTCAAATAACAAAATACATACTTCTAGAGAAATATTATTTTGAATAACAAGTTCACTTTAGAAAATTATCATTGATGTTATATCATTTTTTTATATCTTTTTTTATTCATTTATATCAATATTTTTATTAATTATCTCATTTGTTCTGTAACATATATGACATGATAAATATTTGAGTATATAGTTAATCAAAATAAGTGAGAAGACAAACATAACATGTTATATATATATATATATATATATATATATATATATATATATATATATATATATATATATATATATATATATATATATATATATATATATATATATATATATATCATTTGATCAATCATCAATTACTCTAACCTATCATATATATTACATCAAATATATACATAATAAACAAGCTTTTCTTAACTCTTAAATCAAAGTAGTAATCTCACTAAGGTTTGGATTTTTTTTCTTTAAGTCTTGATTACTACAATACTCTAAAACTTTTGCTTACTTTTTTGCCTTTGTGTTCACAGACCTTCTTTTCAAAACTTTTGAGAAAACATTCGCTTGCTCTTTTCTTCATTTAATCATACCTCTTTAATTCTTTAAAAGAAACTTTCTAAGTCATGATTAGCTTCTTGTTTATACTTGTTCTTAAGATTTTCTATATCTTTAGTTTTCTAAATATCTCTAACACTTATGTCCTTTTAGGTAATTTTTTTTTTATTTTTTATTTTTTATTCTATCATCTAAAAAGGTTTTCTATTGATTCAACTCACTTTCATATTAGTTTTCTTAATTATTTTTTATTTCAAGTTTTAAGTTTTGTTTAGTTTTTATTAATCATACAAATACAATCACTAGATTTCCATTATATGTTTTTTAATCTCACCTAAATTTATTTTATATTTTTCTTTTTACATCATTTTGATTTTGTTATTATACTAATATGATCCTCTTATTTCTCCTACATTTTATTGAGTTGTACATTCTTGATCATCATAGTATATGATATCTTTTAATTTATTAATTTTAAGCACTATCATTATGTTGAATTGTTTGATATTGATTATAATACTCATAAGATAAACTCCTCTTTATCTCTTTATTAAGTCATAATGGATGATGATCTTATATGTTATATTCTTATGTTTTAATCATATTGATAAAAAAAATTATTATATTGTATGATCAATATAGAGCATCCTGAACACTTTTACATTACGCTCACTTTATTTTCTCATCATATAATTATATGTTGTGATATACTTCTATCATATTATATGATCTAATAATTTTATGGATTCTCTTATTATACATGGTCATACTAATATGTTTGTCTTATTGTACTTATAGTAGTGGTTGTTTAGAACAAATATATATTATATTATTTTTACTGATTATTATCCTTATGTTTCGATGACCTAATATAATTTCATGATCATCTTTTATGATTTTTAACCCTTCTTTGTATGTATTCACCCTTGTTTTGCATTCATGTTTATTCTTAATCATATCATATGATATTCAATGATTATAATGTATGATGAACTCTTTTCTTAATTTGTCAAACTACTCTATCTTATAATCAATTACTCTTTTTGTTATATCTGTACATTGTTGCAATCATACTGATATAATCTAATCTCATCTTATGAATTTACTTATCAAATTTATTCTTACACTCAATCATACTGTATAATCTTGCGATATCATATTGTATGATAACATAAAAATCTTGAAATAACTTTAAAACATTATAAAAAAATTTTATAAAAATGATAAAAATGTATTTATATCAAATTTAATATTTTATAATTTTTTATTTAAGATCATCGATCATTTTCTAATATTCATTTTTTCAACATTTCATAATTTTAATTTATTATAATTGCTTGTCTCACAAAACTAATTTGGTTTAGGCTAAAGCAAGTTGGCTTGATCCAGGCAAGCTCACCCATTAAGGTTGTCATAGAGGGCACACTTGTCTCAATGAAGCATTATTTGTAGGTAGACATGCAATAGCTATTCAATAGGATGATGTAATGGCCAATTGTAATGTCGAGTTATTGATACTCATAAAAGGAATTGAATGTGAACAGACACAATGTTGGTGTTTACTAAGAGGGGTAAAGGCACTGGTAACATGATGAACATATATGATGTTGAGTCCAATTAAGTTGTAGGAGTTGATTTCCAATGATGTGGCCAAAGGTAGTAATAATTGGGTGGCAATTACAAGGTGTCTAATAATCTCTCGTAGATAAGGGAAGACATTATGGTTGTAAGATGCCAATGGAGGATGGAGATAATGTAGTCTTGTATCGTCAACAAATGCTGGACAATGAGCTAGGATCACCAGCAATGATTAGGGAAAAAAAGAAGATGGAAACTATATGGTAACATATGCAACAAGAAATTTTTAATCTTAAATTGATAATAAAAACCAATTTTGCATTTTCATTCCATTAACAACATTTAAATAACTTATAATTGGAAGCTCTATACAAAAATAAAATGACTAAAATACCCATAACTTTAAATATATATATATATATATAATAATATACATACATAAATATGAACTCCTCCTTATGACTATTTTAAATGACTACTAAAATCTAATAAAAGTAGAAATACTAAACAAACGAATATAACACTTATGTTGACTCAATGTGGGCCATTATTTATAATTTTAACTATGTTGTGTTATGAAATTGAATATTTTACATCTTAAGACTTTATTATTTCAATTTAATATCATCTTCTCATGTAATTCATTTTACATTAAAAAATTATGTTAAATAAACTTAAAATAAATTAAAAATTTAAAACAAGTTAGATCTCTTGAACATATAAAATTTAAAAAGTTTCCAAATTCAAATATTTCCTAAAGATGTCTCTCACAATTTTACATCTTCATTCATTATAGATTTTCAAGATGTTTTCTATTTCTCATGTTTGCTTCTATTATCATTTTCTCATTCTTTTGCTATGTTCCTCAGTAGTAATTTAAATTAATGATATCATTTTGCCCTCCGAGCCATCCTATACTAATAATTTAGGTTATACTAATATTTATTGCTACAAGTTTATATAAATAATATGAAAACTATGTTACATAACAGTATTTGATTTGACAAAATCAAAATTAAATGCACATATTAAAAACTCATGGACACGACAAAACAAATCATAAAATAGAAGCTCTAAGTGGACATCATGCAAAAGATAACTTATATCAAAAATAATTTTGTTGAATAAATCATCCTAAATTATGGAATAAGTGCTCCATAAAAATTGCATAATGCTCCTATCCTTTTAAAAAAATATCTATTGGGTGCTTCATCTTATGTATTTGTCTTTAATATTGTTATAGTGGCATTCAATAGACATGATTTTTTTTATCTAGTCAAAAAATTGAATAAGTTATATGAACACCATTATCTATCTCATATAACAGAATATACGGATACTCCAATAAACATTATACACGAAAGTGTACAAATAAAAAAAATGAACAATAAACCAAAACGAAGAATATATAAAACTTGCATTGCTATGAATATGTGACAACAAGAATAACCTGTAAAAAGCGCGTCTATGGACTTCTAGAGCCGATAGGTATTTACAAAGCGCCATGGGGAAGGCTGGAAAGATAGGCGAGGACGAAATGCATCGCAGGATTGTTGTCCCTCGTATGTCGCACCCAATACCTCCCTCTTTCCTCAAGTAATCTTAAAATTGTGCATTGGCCGCTTTCTTCGATTCCCTAACCCCCACCTTTTTAAACCTCCGCCTTCTCACCTTCTTTTGAGAGCTTCGCCGATTTTGTGGGCTGTTGTGGGGAAAAGGAGGCGTAGTGTTCCAGCTATAGTCGGCATGGGACAAGCTATCGTCTCGCTTCGCGACAGGGCTGAAGGCAAGTTTTCCAGTTTCTCTTACGATTTTACCTGCCGCAGTTGAAGCTTACTTCTCCAATCCATACTACATTGATTACAATATTTGGAGGTTAAAAGAGAAGTCGTTAGTCTTATCTACTGTAATGAACCCAATGATGTTTACGTGCTTCCAATGAACTATTATGAGGTTGTTGCGTGTTCATGCCAAACTTTGCTTCCTGTTGAGCTCCATGGCGCTTTACACGACCTAATTTTTTTTAGAGATTATTATGTATGACAGAAATATGGATTTTTTTTTCCTGAGAATAACTTATTAACGTGCCATCAATGTTTTCCGACGTTTGACACGGCTTTGGTGGCATGCTAATAATAACTGCTAAATAGAGACAATAATTTTCAGTAGTATAAGATAGTAGTATGCAATGCAAGAAGAGCAGTGGTAATTGTGTACGAAACCAAGAAAACCTCGCATGCACGACTATACGTACACAATTAAAGGAACCCATTGATTGTTTCATGGGGATCACTGAATTATGTGTTATGACTAGAGTATTTTTCTCGGTCCTATGGAGGAGAGCAGCATTACTCTCGTTCAGGCTATGTTGCAGGATCACATTTAGAAGAAAAGTTATTTCTTATGGGGCACACAAACACAGGAGGAGGCTTATGGGTGCATAAACATGATATTCTTTCTTAGGCTGTGTAAACCAGCATATTATATACTCTTTCAATAGAATGCTTGCTGGTCATTCTACAGTATGCAAGATATTCTATTCATCAAGCCAAATCTTTTGTACATGTTTCATCTAACACATTAAAAAATTTAAGGTTAGTGTTCCTATTGACCTCTTCTATAAGGGACAATCCAAAAAAATCAAGCATTCAAGTTTACCTTTGTAAGTAAAAATTTTTTCACCATGCGGGAACTTTCAGTGAACTGACGTTATTGTGTTGAAATCATTTTTTTTTTTTTTCCTTTTTTTTGCCTTTTAGGTAAATTACAAGTTCGAAGGATATGTGAAAAAGTATTTGAGCAATGTGCTGATAATAACAAAATGTTGCCATCCAACAAACTTCATGTTGCAATCCTCATGGTGTACAAGTAAGACCATCTTGTTTTTGCTCTTATTTATTAGTTGTATCAAATACCTTCGGGAAGTTGAACAGTTAATCTTTAAAAATTCCTACAGTTCAGTCAACAAGCAATTACTCAGTCCTCACAAGGAACCTCCATCAATGGAGAAAGTGAATGCTAAAGTTGAGGTATGGTGGAGTCTTAAGTCAATTTAGGATGCTCATTCTAACCTTGAGGTTTCTAAATCTTTTCTTGGTTGATATATTCAGTTAATTGTTGAAAAGTGTTTATTGTCTTTTATTTTCTGAGTATTATTTTTCTATTCAGAAGCATCTATAAAAAGATGAAAGCAACAATCATACTTGAGGTAGAGCGAATGTAGACATGTAAGGACTACTTTCCTGCCATCTAAAGACTAATTTTTCACCATAGATTTGAACTTTTTTTTTGCTTGGACCACATAAATTGCTCCTTGTTAGACTTGTGATATGCCATGTTTATGACCGGTAACAAATGGCACTGTGTTGCAAAACACATTGCAGGGATAGTGTAACTCACAGGCTGAACGACCTATGCATTTTTTGTTTTTTTAAATTAAAAATCATTTCAGCACTAATAAATTCGAATTTTTTAATTAACACACTTCTTTTTCAAAGCCACATCTTGCAAGTACCTGTTTTGTAGGAAATTTTGCAAGCAGCATTTAACACCAATTTTGCAAGCATCATTTAGTGATTTACCATTTGAATTTTAGTACTTCAGTACAATTTCATTTGATTGAAGGTCCAAACCGACAAGTACTTATATTAGTTGTAACTTTCTATCCCAATTCTATATTCTTCTTCAAAGCTGAAACTGACTTTTATTTTTATCATAGTTGAAAATGTGCCAACTGTGTAACCTAAACCTTTGGTTGATGCTCGGTTTTTATTTCCAAGAATCAATGATATTTGGCTTTCCTTTTACAAGCATCAAATCAGCTAAGCACTCCCTAGGAACAGCATTTAGAAAGTTTCAAACCAGGTTGAAATCAATTTAAAATCATATGGTCTATTTCCTTAGCCATATGTGAAATAAAGAACTTGGAAATTTGATAAATGATTTTTCAAATTCGTGTTTGATTCATCACAAGTGTTTGATGTTATTTCATCCTGAGCGAAAAATAGTAATTCATTTAATAGTTTTTAACTTCTTTTAACTTTATTTTAGAATTAAGTGATTCACTTTTTTTTTTTTTTTTTCATAGATTGCATCACAAAGATGTATTTTATCTGCATCAAAAAAGACAAAAAATTATTAAAATCAATTGAGAGACATATTCAAGGACACACAAGCATTTGTCTAAGCTTGCTTGTATCCCTTTCAATTGACTAGAGCTTATATTTATAGACAATTGAACGTAAATTGTTGTATTCACCCTTGTCACAGTTCCTTTTCTGCATCATTGGATTGTACTAATTTTGGTTGTAATATTTTTCCTGACCATATATAGGACCTTTCTGTCTAAATTTTATCTTACCCATCTTTATACGCTCTTCAACTATTGAACAATTTCATACAATGGTCCAGATAAATCCATTATTGCTGAAAGAACCAAATTCCACTTCATCAACAAGATTGGTTTTCTCATTTCCACTTCATTGTGATTTCTCGCAGGCCTTTCGATCAAAAGGAAATGAAGCACTTGATAAACAACAGTTCTCTGATTTGATCATAGAGTGGATTCAAAAGGACCTGCATATTGTTCTTGCCAACCGAATGATACTTGCTTTACTGGCTGCTCCAGTGATGGCAATCAAGACCAAGAGTGCTGCAATGAATGTGCCAAGGATCCGCCCTATTGCTGAGAAAGTACCAACTCCCCTTATTATATCTGCTTACTCTGTTGGGCTTGTTCTTCTCCAGGATAGCAGGGTAAACTAGAAGCCAGTTGAAACACTTTATTTTAAATCTGGGACGAACACCATGTTGGATTGTCGAATAATATTTTTAGAACTTTGTAATAATTATCGCATTTTATAATCATCGTTTATTCATGCGTGCGAGGGATACTTTTCTGCTAGGGATTTGATAATTCAAAATTTATGCTGATTTTAAATTTATTAAATATTAATAATAAAGTTGGAACTCAATTTATTTCAATATTATTTGGTTGAATGCAAGTGTTGCATGAAAATAAAACCTATTGTTTGGTTAGGTGTATGTAATGGTTGTTTTTTCAAATCTATTATTTGGTTATGCATTAGCCATAGTTCTATGCACTAGTTACATTGCCAAACCTAACATCACTCCCGAGGTTTAAATTAGGTTATTTAACTCAACCAATCCTCCAAGGTTTGACTAAGAGTCTTATCAAATCATAGGTTTTTTTTCAAATGTGTTCAAGTTCTCACTAAATAGTTGATGCCCTCAATTTAATCCTAATTTCTATTATAAAGTTTTTCATATAAAACTAAAAGTTCTTAAAAATTATATAACCTTAGAATAAGTTATATTATGCTTAATTTTTAAGTTATTCATAACCTCATCAAAAGTCTGTTTTGGTCATAATTTACTTCTAACATTAATTAGAGTTATTTGAGTACTTAATCTTATCTAAGTTTTAAAATTCAAATCTCTAATATTAAATATTAAATCTATAACATTCAAATTTAAAATTTAAGCTATTTAAACTTTAAATTCTTAACATTTAATTGTCTTACCCTAGATTATTTTGGTAAATCAAATTGGTCGTTAGACCTAACCTAAATTAATTGAGCATACTAAGTAACTGAAGCATTTTCTAATTTTTAAACCCTTCTTAATTAGAACATCATCCTTTTAATCAAGCTTAATTGAGATCCACACATGACCTTGTCCTTTTAAGGCTTGTTTTAGGCTCCCAAGCCCTTTTAACAAGGCACTTGAGAGCTCTCCCAACCTTAAAGCCATTTAAAATCCCTTTAAAATCCTCTTCATGCATTATAAGCCTACAATCAAACCCTTCTACTGAAACCTAAGGCTAAATCAATGGCAAACAATCCCATTTGGTTGCAAAAATCAATCATTAGGTTTAGTATTTGAAGAAATTCTTTATTGTGATTCATAATGATATCTTTTGACATAGTTCCAAAATTGTGTTTAAGTTATCATATTAAAATTTTATCAAATAATATTGATTAATCTTAATTAGATTCCAAACCACAACTTCATGACTAAATTTGAATTCTGTCAAAAAAATATAAATGATATGTTTATTATAATAAATGTAATCATGATAGAAACATTTTCTTTACATGTTTATGAAATAATTTTTCTTTTTTTTGGTATGTTATTATAAATTTAGAAAAATATCATCTTAGGCATTCATTCTTAGCATGTATAAAATAAATATTTAGCAAGTCAATATTTCAAGAATTCATCCTTGCAAGTAATAAATCAAGAATCAATATGATTATAGCTTAGAGATCATCATAACATGCGATATATCTTCTTAATTAAGATATCATGCTATCGTTTTAAGTTATCACAAATACATTTTTTTTCTTATTATGCCTTAAATATTATTTTAACAAAGCATGAATTATATTAAAGAATTCTTCAAAACATTGTAAGTTCGATTTTTGGCTAGCATAAATGTAACACGAAGGATAAATCCAATGCATTCATAAAATTACATATTTGCAATTCTAATATGATAAGATTTGATCATTTATTAATATATCATGAATTTAGCAAGGTAGAATATGAATGAAGTAGTGGGAAATCAAGTTTAGATTTGCATAAACCTAAATTCCTTTAGCAAAACCTAAAGTTATAGCATGCAATTTAGAAAAATACTTGATTTAGACTCTCAATGTTTTTCCTGATTTAGGTGCATGATATGAGGATCTACCAACTCAACCAAATCTAACTACTATATTTGCCTCTAATTGAGAGCTAAACTTCCCCTAGTCTACTTCCAAGGCTAACCCAAACATCTTAAGACTTCCCACAAGGAAACTTGAGAGCTTTGCTTACTTCGGAAGCTAAGGTCCTTTCCAAGGTCTCTCCTTGCATTTTATGTCATTGGCTGAGCCTTCGACTATGCTCCCATGGTCTAATTAAGGCATCTAGCTTCTACCTTCAAAAGTCATATCTAGAGTTTGATTTTCATTTAGGAAAAATATCATGTGATATTGAGTTGACTTAACGTATTAACTAAAAATTGATTCATTAAGTTTTTAAGCTTAATTTGTCACCCTCATGTAATTGTTTAATTTAGGTTAAAAAAATTTGCACAATAATTCTTCATTTTTAACATAGCTTGCATAATCACTTGGTTGACATTAGCGATATACAAAACATAAAACTCAAATTATGCTTTATGTTCATGCTTGGTCTCGGTTCAACATAAAACAACAATAATGCATACTATTATAGGTTTTTATCAAGATAACGAATGTTAAATATACCCTCAAATTTCAAAATTTAAGCAAAACAATACTTGCATGAACTTAAGAAATGATTAAAGGAGATCTTAATTGCAAAACTAAAGTAATGACATTCAAAGAATATTTCTATCATGAATTTTTAAATGACAATCTCAATAACATTTTACTTTAATCAATTTCCACACATGTGCAAATTATAGAAATAATCTCAAACTTAACCTTACAAATCATAGAACTAATCTCAATATCATTTTTCTTCAATCAAATAATTGAATTTTTTTGTTGATTTCTCTACTTGTTGTCGTCTGCCACCATCACTATCGTCGTTAGTAGTCATCTGAGCTAACAAGATTTACCCGAGAAGTTGTTTGACTCGTGCTTTACCCACGCTAGCTTGTTACTTGCAATAACCCGTGACAACTTGTGACAACCTGCAATGACCCGCACCAACCTGTCAGTCTTGTCGACCTGTTCTACTCAATCCGTGTCTACCCGAAAATCAGACTGACAATTTCGCCGCGTCGCTCAACCTGTCATTTTACAACTTGTTGTTCTACCACTCAAAACGCATGACTAGTTTGAGAGCTACTTAATTCGATTAATATTTTTAACTCTTTTTATTTGTTTTTCATTTTTTTCAAAAAAAGTTATTGATGAATCTTTGAAATCTCTATAAATAGAAATGCTCAGCAGGCTATAAGAGATAAAAATGATGAAATAAAATTTATTTTATTTGTGAACTTTTATCTTTGTGAATAATATGTGCGTGCTTAATTAGTTGGAGAGATTCTGACTTCCTTTGTGAGAGGCAAGGAGCGAAGGCGAGAGACCTTTCACTGGGAGAGCTGGTAATCAGACAAATTATGACTTTTGCCTACGTCCACATCATTTTCAAAAGATTCACTATTTTAGTAACTTTTATTTTCTTATTAGTAATATAAAGTTAAAGTTATTTTTCTCTATAAAATACTTCACATAAAGCTTGTCTTAAATTCTCTATTTTGTATGTATAAAATTAGATGTAACAAAAATTATTTTATAAGATTGTATGCTTAATACTTAAGATATTGTTATTTACTCAACTTAATTGTCCAAGTTACAGGTTTGGAATACCAATATTTGAATAGTTCTAAAGTATCGCACATATCACCTAAGTGCATAGTATTTTTTTATATTTTTTTAATAATCTATTGAACATCTCTAGTATCATAGGTTCTAATTTAGATCATAGTAGAAGTCTAAATATGTCATGCATCATAAACTCCAAAAAAATTTGAATATAACACAAAATGCATAAGCTAATCTTGTTCACCCATACTCATCTCAATCATTTTCAAGAACTATTCTTTGAGCTTATATTAGTCTCCTTAAGGCATCCATAAGCTATTTTCTTCATTTTAAAAGTTAAATCTCTTTACAATCATAGACCCTAGAACTTCTTATGTGTCTAACCATCTTAATACCTCGATTAACTACTCTATAAGATTCAAAACTATTGCAATCCAAATATCATTATTCTAAATTTTCTTATCTCAAAAGAAACTCTTTCTAAACCACTTTGAGAAAAATAAATTTATCTAAGAGTAATAAAGATTTGATACAAAAAATGATAAAGAGAATAGTGATGCTTTAATGCCAAGTTAGTAATGCATGCACATTCTTGGAGAGAGGAGACATGTCGATCCAGGATGTGACTAGTGGTTAGGTTGTTAGCCATGATGCTCAGACTTGGGTGAAGCTTGGCAGTTGAGTGATGTTTGGCTCAACAGGCATTGCTATTCAGCCATGAATTGAGGCAATGTAGTCTTTGAAAATGAGCATGACACTACCCAATGTTAGTACGAGGCATGCATGTGATTTGGTTTTTCAATCACCTATAAATGTTTTCACCACTTAATGTGAAAAATAGTAAATATATTTTAAAGGTATTAGATAGATACAAAGTTGAACATTGGAAGGATAACACATTTGGTTGAAAAGCCTTTCAACGTGAGTTAAGACTAGAAAAAATGAAAACGATTATATTATTGTCAGGCTTAAAACCTTGAGCTTCTAGAAATAGTAGGCTAAGCCTAGACATTAGAATATTCAAAATTCGAGAGTAAGATCAAGAAAAAATTTGACTTTCTTTAGAGTATGTACAGGGATGAATCATCACAAGATCTAAAACATGCATAATATGATAGTTTTTTTTTTGTGAAATTATTTAAATCAAATAATTTGTTAAATTCTATTGCAATGGATGTAAAACTATTTTTCTTAGTTTGTGATATTTAACCTCAAAATTAATTGATTAGTTTTCGTAATTAATAATATTATTTAAAAGTTTTACATGCATTTGACAAAATCTTGACAATTCACTAATGAAAATGTTTCTGAACATATATGTCCAAATGTAAGTGTTAGGCTTGACTTGGACAAGATAATAGTGTCAAGCCCCATTAGGCGTGACATAAGTTTAATTCAATTCATTCAAAGATCAAAACAAGAAAATCATACAATACCGTTGACATGGAAATGAATAATATGCAAATAATTGCTTTTTGATATGAAGAATACATACAATTTTAAACGAGAGAAAATTAGAATGGGAACAATCAATGCAGAGTAAATACCTTATCTCCTTCTCGACCAAAGCGTTATGCCTGTTTTTCGCCTGTTCAAATGGAAATAATATATCGATGTTGTTTTTGAGGAAACAATACATCCCTATTTGCATGCATATACCAACTCGGGAGTCGCCTCGTCGCCATTGTTTATCTTCCCCCCATTTAATTCATAATTTTCCGGTATCCTTTCCGCTTCCTCTTCTATAAATCCCTGTATGTCATCACCTTCCATTACTCAATTATAAAGAAAAAGAAAAAGAAAAATCAAATATGGCTTCTCCATGCATTACAATCTCTCTATTGTTCTTGATCCTTCTCACAGTCATCATCTCCACCACTTGCAACTTCACAGTCGATCTCATCCATCGAGATTCCATCAACTCACCTCTCCACAACCCCCAGTCGACCCCTCGCGCCCTCCTCCGCGCAGCGGTGGAGCGGTCACTCGCCCGTTCACGATACTTCTCTCGGGCCACCCTTCAGTCCAACATCCACTCAAACGTAATACCCAACACCTTCGAATACCTGATGAGCTTCTATATTGGCACACCAGCCAAGAATATCCTCGCCATCGTCGACACAGGCAGCGACCTCATCTGGTTGCAGTGCAAGCCCTGCTACAGCTGCTATAAGCAGCGCCTTCCGCTATTCGACCCCGCTTTGTCCACTACATATAAATCTGTATCGTGCGAATCCGACTCCTGCTCGGCTCTGCCATCACACGACTGCGGTTCCACTTCCCAATGTCGTTATGAGTATAGTTACGGCGACCAATCCTACGTCGTCGGCTACCTTGCCACTGAGTCCCTTGGCTTCGACTCGGGCAATAGCTCGCGGCTTGAGGAGGTTCGTAAGGTCCTCTTCGGGTGCACCCACGAGAGCAACGGCACGTTTGATGCTGCCGGGGCTGGACTCGTTGGGCTGGGTGGTGGTCAGCTCTCTCTCGTCGCACAACTCGGCGACGCCATTGGCCACAAATTCTCCTACTGCCTACCTCCCATCGACAACAACTCTTCCAACGGTCGCTTAAAATTCGGCTCTCAGGCCGTCAACACGGATCCCAATGCTGTCTCCACCTCCATCATCACCGGTACACCCGACACGTTCTTCTTCCTTAACCTCGAGAGCATAAGGGTTGGCAACGAGACGGAAGCGATCGCCGTGAAGCCAGCGCAGGTGGGTTCACACGGAGGGAACATCATTATCGATTCCGGCACGACATTAACATTCATAGACGACGAGTCGCTGCAGAGCCTTATAAGCAGGTTAACGAACAGCGTCAAAATGCCTCAGGTGAGCGATCCTGATGGGCTGTTCACTCTGTGCTTTGAAGATTCAGATGGCGTAGAGAGCGCACAGAGCAAGTTGCCGGATATCACCTTCCATTTTTCCGGCGCCGATGTTGTGCTGAAGCCAAGTAACATGTTTGTGAAGATAGATGAGAAGATTCTGTGCTTAGGTTTGCTTTCAAGTGAAGGAATGGACAGCGAAATCGGCATCTTCGGGAACATTGCGCAGCAGAACTTCAACATAGCATATGATCTCGACGCCAAGACGCTCACTTTGGCGCCGGCAGATTGCACCAAAGTTTGATGGGGTCGATAGGAATAACTATTGCCGAAGTTAGTATTTATAGTGGTTTGGGCGTCATAGCATAATGTGATAGCTTATGTTTCCAATGGAAAATATAAAGAATTCAGGTGCTATTATTAGTGAATGTGAGCACTATATTTTGTTTAGAATTATTCATATTATGATTACCTTCTGTTCTATGTTTTAGTATTGTTAAATTGATGTTTCAAAGATGAGAAAAATAGAAATTACTTTCTTGGATATTTATAGGTTTTTTAGATTGCTAATCATCTTAATCAAATCTATAAGTTAGGTCTAGCAAAGTTAACAAATGAGCATGTTTTCTTTGTTAGATGTTTCAAAAATTAATTGTCTATCGTGCGCCATTTTTTTTTTGGGAGTCGACTCTTACAGTTGTGACAAATATGTTGCATATCATTTAACTATCAAAGACATCATTTTGTGTTTCATTAAGAAGGTTATTATAATATTTGTTCAAATAAACATCAGACTTAATATTGACCCACAAATACTTAATCAATGCTCATCTCTCATATTCACATTAGCAAAGGAAAGCCACTTATTAAGAGGCAAAAATGAACTGATTATATTAGACAAATCTTTGCATCATTGATAAGAGAAGATGACTTCACAAAGATCACATATGTATCTCTTTCTTTTTTTCCTTTTCCTTGAAAATGTCATGTCCTTTTTCCTCTTAATAGTTAATCCCAACTATACTTTTCCTTAAAGCATATTTCTTTTATAAAAAATTCATGACTCTAATATGACAAGTAGAAAATGGTGACCTCTTTCTAAATAGCTTAGTGGCCTTGGTTTTCCCATTTCATCTAATTTTCATGTAAAAATTTTCATCTCATTATGGGTGTCAAGTTAATCCACACTACAAATAAATTTTTAAATAAAATGCATTGCAACAATAATGCTGTTTTTGCATCATCAATGGAAAAGATATTGAATGAAGATGGCCAAGTTAGAAGAGCCCACTAACCTTATTCTCATTGAATTATGGCAATTGCCCAACTAAAGATGTCCCTATAGAATATAATATAATAACTCATGCAATAAAAAATAGAAATGCTATAAGTTATTTTTAAAAGGGTAGCAAAATAACTTTTTGTGTGAAACATTTTGATGCCACTTACTCTTATAGCCATCACTCCATCTCTTATTCTCTTATTGTGACTCTTACCCACTTACTTTAATATCAAGTTAGTTACTACACAGCAACCAATGCTTAAATTTTGGCTTCATATCTCATAGACGATTTTACTCATCTATAGATCATTGGATTCCTCCTTTCATGTTAACCTCCACTTGAAACTTGGAGGGAAAGTCAAAGAGTTTAATCACTATCATCAACTATTTGGCTAACATTATCATGCAAAAAATGGTCATTGCAAATCTCTTATGGTCATTGCATAACTATTCTCTCTCCTTAAAGATTCTTGGGGAACCATTCCAAAAGATGATCTATGTTATGGCCCACCTTCAATGGGATTATATATTCAAATGTGTAGCTCTAAGAATTTGAAATGGTAATGGCAACGTACATGATTTTAAATGTCATGCGTTACCAATCTTTATCTAACATTCTTAAAGGATCAGCCTTACAATAATTTGAGATGTGTTTATAATCCATCACTCATATTGATAATTTTTGTAAGAAGTCTTGGTCAACTTTAATATTAATTTTTTTTACTAGTGATCATAATCCTAAAAATTAGTCAACCACTTCTTTACAATCTTAAAGGATGAGAAAGAATCTCTCTAATTTTTTTTGAAGCATTTTAAGGCAATTTGCACTAATGAGTCACTCACAAAATGAGATCATCCACATGACCTTAGTCCATGGTCCCTACATAATGGTCTCACTAAGTATATCTTTTTTGATATTCTAGTTAACTTGAGAGGCATACATTGATGAATAAGAAGTTTACAATAGAAAATAGTAATGTGGAAGAAATTGGCATATTAGTGTGAATTTGAGCTCGAAGACAATATACAAAACACTATTTAACCTAAAAACTATAAACACAAATAGTGTTGTTAGAATTATGATCAACCCCTTAGCCCTTTTTGGAGAAATCATAGAATAAGAATGTCTTAAAAAAAGTATTAACCATAAAGATAGAGGACAAGAATAAAACAATAGGTCCAAATCAATAGAAGTAAAGCTTGGTTTAGGCCATTACTACAAAAAACCATCTATCAAACAATCATGATACAAAAGATAATAAACCATTTCAAGTTCTCATTGAGGATCTCATTTACAAAAAGAGCTCCTAGATGAGAAGACCGTTTCTCCAAGATTGATCATCCATTTAGCAATACGTTTAGGAATTACTACACCATTTAGATCAAACATTATCTAAGTACTAGTAGAGGGCAATAAAATTATCTATTCAAACTCTAGCATGAATTGATCCTTCTCCAAATGTTCCATTCTTATTCAGTTTACAAAGGTTTATATTTATTAGGTAACTATTATTTCTCCTTTACATAACTTTTTTATCTTTTATTGTATTTCTTTTATTGTTTATTAATTCTTTTGATGATACATTACTTATTATTATTAGTATTACCAACTTAGAGATCTACCACATCTTGTTATGTGCTAAAAGTTTCATGTGTGTCCTTTTCCCTTTATCCTTAGAGTGGATGGAGATGTATAAGAGCCTTAGTACTTCTTTGGTTAGTTTCTCAAAACAAGAAGAACCCAAATAGAACTATCTTTTTGTCACTTACTATAGAGGTAGGATGATATATAATGCACATATCATTAATTTCCATATCGTAATATTGTACAAATAAGAGGGTCATCTATACTAGTTCTATGTCATCCCTATTGTTGAGCATCTTTTCTTAAAGTTTCTCGCTCTATGTGGCATTACAAATGTCTAACATAGAAAATGAAAGGTGTGTGATGTTGAATTTGAAATTATGATTAAAAATAGCATTGAGGACAACTATTTTATCCTTTTTATGGGCTAGTGGTGTGCAACCACATGGGACGATGCACGTGCATTGGACATGCGTGCATTAAGTGGACTCCCATGCTATCGTGCTCAATGCATGCATGGGAATAATAGCCTTGAGAAGCTTGAATTAGCCATGGAATGGGGCTAGACAAGGATTAGACCTTGATCAAGTGTTAAAAAAAGCTTTGAGTTTGGTTCATGAAGAGTAAGAGATTATGAAATAACTTAATTTAACTAATAGGCTCTTCTTCTTCTCCTCCTTCTTCTTCTTCTCCTTCTTCTTCTCCTTCTTCTCCTTCTTCTTCTTCTCCTTCTCCTTCTCCTTCTTCTTCTCCTCCTTCTTCTCCTTCTTCTCCTTCTTCTCCTTCTACTACTTCTTCATCATCTTCTTCTTCTTCTTCTCTTTCTTCTTCTTCTTCTCCTCCTCCTCCTTCTTCTTCTTCTCCTTCTTCTTCTTCTTCTTCTTCTTCTTCTTCTTCTCCTTCTTCTTCCCCTTCTTCTTCTTCTCCTCCTTCTTCTTCTCCTTCTTCTTCTTCTTCTTCTTCTCCTTCTTCTCCTTCTTCTTCTTCTCCTTCTTATTCTTCTCCTTCTTCTTCTCCTTCTTCTTCTTCTCCTTCTTCTCCTTCTTCTTGAATATCTAGGACTTAATATTTAAATATATCAGTTTTGAAATTTAAACCTAAGTGAAAGATAAAAACCTTGATAGTTGAAGGTAAATCAGGTATGAAGAAAACTAAAAATAATAATTAAGATTGAATTGAGAATATTATGTACTTGATAAGATTTTTAGTACACTCAAAATGTGACCATGATGTTTGATGCCCTTATCTAGACCCTTGGAGAGGGTTAATAAAGACAGAGTGCTTGGTTTTAGCCTTAGGAGTGGTACTAAGCTCAACCAAGGGACAAATAATTAAATGGATTTTGGTTAATTTTTTTTATCATTTTTAGTTTAAAGGGTGAGATCATAAGTAGCCTTAAGCTAGACTTTTAAGCCATAGAATGGCACCCAAGATAAAGGTCTAAGAGGTGTAAGTACCATATTAAAGGCCATTAAGAATGGTGGAGTGACTTATGTTAGCCAGTGAGACAAGAAAGAGGCTCTAGTAGAATTCTTGTCAACCTAGGTTAAAAATCAAAGATTATGACTTAAAAAGTTTGAGTTGTACATTAATAACTTGAATAAGTACTTGAATAAACTAAAGAATTATATTAAGACTCGTAGGTTAAGTTATGGGTCAGGATTAGACATAGATATATAAAGTTTGAAAGGGAAAAATATATTAGATAAGTAGATTAAGTTTTAATAGAAACTCTTAGGTTAGCTTAGATAGTAGAGTAAGGTTTGAGAAGACTAAAATTAATGGTTTAAGATTTTGAAAAAACCTTAAATGATATGTTAGTGTAAGTAACCTTAGATAAATATAAGTAAAATCATATTGATATTAAGTGAGCAAGTTTATTGATGATGACATGGATTAGGATGCAATGGACCCTAGTGATGGACTCCTCAATCAGAGTGAGGTGGGCTTGATATATTAGATGATATCCAGCAGGTGTGGAGATTGCATGCATCTTTACTAGGATATCATGGGAGAGTAGGTGTGCTTAAGTTTTTGAAAAGTATTTGCATATGCTAAGTCTTCTGAAGAGTATATGCAACATCTTCAATTTATGTTCTAGATTTTAAAAAAGCATTAGTTATTCATTAAATTTTATAATTATGAGTTTTGGTTGTCTCAAATTATTTTTTAGGGGGATATAGTAAGCAAAAAAATAAATTGTTATTGTTTTCCAAATAAAATAACTACAATTATTGACTAGTTGAGACCATTAAATGTCTTTAAATATAGAAATCTTTTTGGTCCAAAAAGATATTACTAAAAATTATTGAGCGATTTTCTTAGATAAATTCTCCATTTAAAAATTAACTCATACAATAGTAAAATTTGAATGAAATTCTACTTGTGAAGATAGTTCTCAAACCTCTAAAGAAAAAGTAGTCATAGCTTTAGCTCTAATTTTACTTGAAGGAATAGAAGGATACTAGATTTACATTGATGTATCATATCAAGAACTAGGTAGTTTGCTAATGTAAGTTGAAAAGTCATTATGTTTTTAAACAATTGAATTCTCATGAGAAAAATTATCTTGTTCATGACTTGAAGCTATTAGTTGTCATTTTTTGCTCCTAAGATTTGAGAATTTTATTTGTTGGAGTGAAATGTAAGGTTTTCACTAATCATCAAAATTTTAATTTTTTTGACAAAATTAAGTTAAATTTGAGATAGCTAAGGCAACTCCAATTTATTAAAGACTATAATTTGGATATCATGTGTCACCTAAATAAAATTAATATTGTTATTATAGTCATAAGTAGAAAAGTAGGAATTAATTTGATATTGACACAACATAATAAAAATGTCTCCTTCAAAATTGATTGATTGTAATTAAAAAGACAAGTGAGAAGAAATGTTCATTTGTTGTATCACCCATCCATCAAACCTAATCAACTTAATTCTATCATGGAAGATTAGCATCAAGATGTAGAATTCTATCATTTGATTTAGAAATTCAAGATGGATGAATATCTAACATTACTTTTGATAAGAATAATGTGTTGAAGTTAAGGCCATTTATATATTCTTATAGAAATTAAGAAAATTATTATTGAAAGAAGCTTATAATTACATATACTCTATCCATCCTTAGGGAAACAAATTCTATCAAGAATTAAAGCAAAGATATTAGTGGCTTAGACATAAAAGAGAAGTTGTAGATGAGGTTAAGAAATGTATTATATTTTAGCAAGTGAAAAATAAGTAAACAAAGCTTGGTGGATTATCACATCATTTACCAATTCCAAAAAGAAAATAAGAATGCAATAATACTATAGATTTGTTATCGCATTACTTAGATCAACTAATTGATAGATGGACTAAGTTAGGAAACATAATATTCATGATAACTTATTCATTGGAGAAATAGGCCGAAATTTATGTGCAACAAATTGTGATGCTCTATATTGTGCCAAAAGTAATTATAGAAATCCAAAGTTTGCATAGTATTTTTAAAAGAATATACATAAAGAATTTGGTTCTCAACTAAAGTTTAACACTACTTTTCATCCTCAAATCAATAGGTGTATTAAAAGGACAATTAAAGCATCAGAATATATGTTGAAATTATGTATTCTTGATTTTGGTGGAGAATTAAAACATCATTTATCCCTAAATAATGAATGACTTCTTATAAAATTCTTTATGAAGAAAAGTGATAATCTTCCTTATGCTGGTTTGAGAGTAATGAGAAGCAATTGATGGGGCCAGATTTTACAGATGAGGCCAATGAGAAAGTAAAACTAATTAGAGAAGAAATTCAAATAATTCAAGATAGATAAAAAAAACATTTTAGTATGAAGTATAAAAAATGTAGAATTCTAAGAAGATGAGTATATATTTCTCAAAATTAGTCCATTGAATGGAGTGATTAGATTCAACATAATTAAAGAGTTGAGAACTAAGTACATTAGTCCTTTTCAAATGTTAGAAAGAGTAAGCTAAGTTACTCATAGACTAGCTTTGCTTTTGTATTTGGTAGGAGTTCATCATGCCTTCTATATATTTGTTTAAGAAAGTATGTTTTAAAACAATCTCTCATCATTCAGCACAATTCAAAAGAGTTGTAGATCTAATTAATATGCTTACTTGGAGCATCAGATTTGGATATTAAAGTAATGGAATAGAGTCCTCAACAATAAAGTAATTTCCATGGTCATTGTGTCATGATAGAACTAAACTAAAATAAAATTTACTTCGAAGGTTAAAGTTGAAATAAAAAACTAATATCTAAAGCTATTTTAATATTTCAGGATAAAATATACCTAAAAAAAGAGGAATATAATAACCTAAATTCTCATTCATTTTATAATGTTGTAATCACAATGTTTATGTATTTATAGTTGTAATATTGATAAATGGTCAATTAAGTTTAAATTTTAAATTTTGATATAGTGGAATAAAATATCAATTTTTGGATTTTTTTCTTATAAAAAGTGCCAATTTGTTTAATATTTTTTTATTTGTATGATGACTATACCATTGAATGAAGCTCAATGTGATGAATCTATCAATTTTTATTTTATTATAATCAAGGTTTATTTAGATTTAATACAAATTTTTATAAAAGGAAATAAAATTATTAAGAATTAATATGGTATCACCATGGTACCTCCTATATTTTAATGTTGTTTGAGTATGAATCAAGCGAAACATAATAGGCATTTAACACTTAAGAATTAAAAAAAATGCAAGGATTGATCTTTGAATGATATAAGGAGAAGAATCATTAGCTCCTCCTAACATGTTTCTAAGTGAAGGGGTATAAAGATGAATAATCTTATATTATCTATAGAGAAAAGATTATGTATTTTATATGTGATAACATAGTATTAAGATGTCAAAATATCTTTTGGAAGAAAAACGCACTTGGGTTAATATAGGTTAGCTCATGAAGAAATCTTAACATAGTGATATTGGGTCATCACATACTAATGGGTATAATCCTCTAAGATTATTCCTTTATTCTAAAGCATAAGACTAAGATTCAAAAAAAAAAACTTGTTCATTTGTCATTTAGATTTTCTTTGGTAATATATTTAAAAGAATTTAATATTTTAGATTCTAATAAACTGGATGATTACTCTTCTATTTTCAACTTTTGTATCATGTATCATGACTTAAAGAAGAATCCAATAACCTTTTCATATTGTAAATGAATATTTGTTTAAAGGAAAGGTATTACGTATTATATGAATTTTTTAAGGATTTTTTAATTGTTGAATCACATTCTTGAAGAATAGTTAAACATATAAGTAAAGATGAAAGGATTAGTGATGAAGAGGTTTAGCATAAGATAGGATATAGGCTTTGATGTCAAATAATAAAGACTTAATGTGTAGTTTAATATGAATCTAGCTCTAATACTAAAATTATGATGTAAAGGTAATTTAATATGACTTGAACAAAACTTCAATACAAAAGTTGGAATGTGGCACTAAATTGATATTGAAGTACTATGGCTTAAAATTTGACCAAAAGTTTTTAATAAGCAATTTGAAAAGAAATTCTTCAATAAGTAATTTCTTATTATGGATGCAAATACAAATTAATTGTACAGGTTGAGACATTTTGGCTCAAACCAAATTAGTTTAGCTCTAAGGTGTAATTAGGGTTTGTCAATTCAAGTGTTGGGGGAGGGATAGGGAGTGAGTGGGAAGCAATGTGCTATAGCTTTTAGTGATGCTAGTGGTCACATGGAGTAGGTGTGTAGTAGCTACAATAAGGCAACTAGTTCTATTCAAAGAGAGGTGCAATGTAATGATTTTATGTTTCAATTGTAAGACAATTTTGGGTCATGGCTGATGACCAAAAGAGAAGATAATAGCCACCTCAGGAAGAGAAAGTGATGTCTTCGTTAGAGATAGTGACACTAAGTTGTCAGCATGGGTTGGAAAACAAAATTCAACTATTGGAAATATATAACAATGGAGAAATAGAGATGGAAATGATAAATCTCAATCACAATCTAAAAAATGACCTAACTCAACTATTGGAGATATATTATGTACACATACTCCTTATAATCTCTTAATTCTCAATTACTAACAAACTAAAAAACTCACTTTTTTCATTCATTAGCAAAGTTTGAAATAACATACAAAAGAAGCTTTAAACTAAAAATACCTCCAAACTAATAAACTTATAATAAATATAAGAAATAAAAATAAAAGAAAAAATAATTAGAAATAAATAAGAAGACTTTATGGGTCATATAAATGACTTATTATAACATAATAATAATAAATAATATTAAAAAAAAACTATAATAGTTCATACAAGCCCTTTCTTATAATCGAGCCCATGATTTGTGCTAAAGCTAGACTTCTTGTGTCATGAACTTTCTTATAATGTTGGAACATCTTGTAAACATCTTGTAAAAGAAATTTGTCTATTAGAGGATAAATTTCATTATCCTACACTAAATAAGGATGTAGAGCATATTATTTCTTGATGCTACACTTGTAAACTATGATGATTACTTAACAAACATTTAGAACATATATAGATTTTGCAATTCCTAATAGACTTTATGAGCACATGTATATGGATTTTGTATTAAGATTTTCCTATATATTATGCATAATAATAGTATTTTTATAGTTCTATATTGGGTTTCAAGATGACCCATGTTACCAAAAAATAATTATGCTTCTTAAGCAGCTAAACTAATCTTTAGAAAAAAGGATATTAGTATTAGATGTTAAATTTATATTATATGTTTTGAAAATATTTTTGAAAACTATTTGGTATAAATTATATTCTTATTTACATTTCACCTATAGATTGATCAAACAAGATATCAAAAGAACTCTTGATGAATTATTAAGTAGCTTAGTTGAAAAAATATAGAAAATTAGGATTTATACTTACGATAGAGTTTTCATACAACAAAATGATTTCTAAGACTACTAAACCATCAACATTTAAGATAATATATGTCCAAAATCGTAAAAGACCAATTGAATTATAGACATTCTTTCTCATTTATTGTCTTATTCAACATTTATATTTGTGATAGATTTTCAAATAATGCATAAAAAAGTGAGGCAACATATTGAATCAAATAATTTAAAGTAAGCTAAAATGATAATTAAAAATAGAATTTTAAAATAGTTTAATAAAAGAGACTATATATTAGTATGTACTTATTTTGAGAGATTCTCTTGTACTAAATACAAAAATTTATCTGCAACACTTTTTGTTCTATTCAAAATTAAGAAAGAAGAACAAATGAATGCATTTTTTTATATTTATTACTTGATACATTTATTGGCAATGTCTTCCATTTTGAGCATTTGTTATCATATAAATGAATTTGGCATTGACGAGAATTTGTATACTAGAATTATGGATGGCTCAAATGATGAATAAATTTTTATTTTTATTTTCTATTTTTTAAATTAATTATATATTAATTGATGAAATTTCTACAAGTTTTAATGTATTTCATTTGTTATTGTTTCATTGAAAAGATTAGCCACCATTGTGGAACACTTATCACTTGTAATAAAGGAGAGAGAAAAATTTGTCCCATAGTTGTTTCATGATTATTTAGACTAACTTTGCATATTAGAGTGTTTTTATGAAGTGGCATAAATTCATCACAAGAGTTTTTTTGAAGATTCAAAAGAACTTTTGGTTCATAAAAAATCAAGGAAACCGTAATCAATGGATAAGAGCACAAGTAAAAAGCATAAAAAGTATAAAGAAATAAACCTAAGATTCCTTTATTATGTTGATGACCTATAAGTATACATAGTATATTCATGAGATCTACTCCACCTTTTCATCTGTCACCATTTAAGGAATGATGCTAATCCAAATTCAAGCAATCAATATGTTAGATTTTAAAAATTAAGATTTAAGAGATGAAAGCAATCAAAATCTATGAAAGTATGATTTTAAATTCATAAAATAGAAAATTCAAATTTAAGATTTCAAAATTTCTCAAATTTAAAGATTTAAAAAATTACATATATTTTTTTAGAGTTCTTTAGGATTGAATCAGTCTTAAATTTTTTCTAAATCCTTTGTAAAATAAAAAAAGATGAATGTTCTTTAATAATTTTATTTTTTTCTTGAAGTTCGTCTTTCATTGGTGTTTAAGAAAAAGAAAAAAGGCCAACTCATTTTTCCCTCCCCTTTCTCTTTATCCTCTCTCCTAATCGATGCTATTCTCTCACTAAGCTAACGCACAACTTTTTTCCTTCCTCTTTGTCCTAATCTCCATTGAACCCTTAAAACCAAGCTACCTTTTTTTTTCTCTCTCTCTCTATAATCAATATCAATATCTCTCTCTAAATTATATTTTAATATTTTTATCTTTACCTCTCTAATCACTATGGCCACAGAATATTTTAATAAAGACTTAATCTTAGTTTAAGAAAGATGTATTTTATTTCTCCTGAAGATTTTTGTAAGCTTTCTCATTATATACTCTAATAATTAAGAGAAGCATAGCAACAAGATTTGAGTATAACTAGAATGATCACATGAAGCATTTAATTAAGAATATACTTTTTCTACTCTATTTTAAAACTCAAAAATAAGTCTCACTCTTTTATTAAAAGATTTAGAATTTTTTAAGGTATAATACTCAATCTTTAACTAGTTAGCCTTTAAAGTTGAGATACCTTTTTGTAATGACAAAATGTCTATTTACATAGATCCCTTCAAAATGCAAAATATCGACTGTTCCTATCTCCCTTCAAATTCTAATCGGCCATCTAATTAGCTTTAAACTATTTAACCCATGCTCATGATTACATTATTGCCTAAGTATGAATAAAGAATTGGATATTTGATTAACAAGGTTACATCCTGCCTAGAAAAAAAAACAAGCCATTGTTGCCTGATTATAATCAAGAAATTTGGAGTCCAACTTGTGGTTGGATAGAGGATCAAAAGCTAACCTTTATGTTAGAACTATTTGATCCTTAAGATTAACAAAAGTACTCAAAATCATCATATTATCAATAGTTCCTGTCACCATTATTGGATTTTAGTGAGATAGGACCTTTCAATTTGATTGACAATCGTCCAACGAACTCTTAAATAATACTTTTAATTGATTTTTTAATTATAGAATTCTATGAAATGATTAAAATGTTTAAAAAATAAATATATATAAAAAATAATTAACATGACTATGAAATTATTTTGAAGTTATTTAACATAAAATCAAATTTTCATAATTATAAAGTAATTAATATATATATATATATATAAAGTATTAATGGGAATAATATATATTATTATTTAAGGTTTCAATAATACGAGCAATGATTAGAAAAGGTTTCAAATCTAAGTAGGAAGAAACTCAAACGAATACACTTTCTTAAACAACTAAGAAAGGTAACATCATATGATCCCTTGGTATAACTTGTGAGTTGTCATGACTTATGTGTCACTACTCCAATGGAAACCATTGGGAGAAATGTTTCCCTCAACCACTTTTCTACTAATGTCCCATGTGAAGCCTTATATAGGTCTCCAATATCCACAACTATTTACAAGGGTGAACCACAGGTGAATTTTAACAAGGTTGAAATCATTAAATTTGTAGCCCCTTTTCAAATTTACCATAATCAAAAAATTCTTGCATGGGCACCCAAACATGGAGAATTAGAGCTGCTTTCAATAAAATTGGATTCAAAAGTTTCTTCAATGTCAATTTTTTTTATCATAAGTGCATTCTCATAGGATTTAATAATGAAGAGGATTACCTTTGATGTTAGTTACATAGATACTAAAACATTGTAGTTCTCAGCATGTGGGTTTTGAAATAACACTGTTCCTTTTAATGAATATGGAACCCTTAACCATCAATTTCCTTAGTATGGTTTTCAATAGAAAATCTTCAAATTTATTTCTATAATAAATTAGTGCTTTATTCTATAGAATCGAAGATTAGCAATCCTTTGAAGGTTGATGCTGCAACTCTGAATCTCACTAGTTCTAACATTGCTCAAGTATATATTGACGTGGATTTAACAAAATAGCTATCATATCAAATTAGAACTTTTGTTAAATGAGGTTCTAGCAGCCACTTTTGACAAAAAATCTAGTATGATAACATTTCTAAATATTGTAAAGTTAATTGAAAACAATGGCATGAGCTAGCTTAATGCAAACATGGCAAAGCGTTGAATGACTCAAAGGTACCTTTTGCCATTTATGTTAAGGAATAGGGGCACATAAATAATTAAAATAATATAAATGATGTTATATAAGAAAGTAACTTGTGATAATAGCACAATGAAGTCACCAACATTTATACTCTAGCTATCCCTACATCATATAGAAAATTCATCGCAAATGTTCAACCATATGTCTTACCAAAAATAAAAGATAACGAGGACATCCCTAGTGTAAAAGAAGACAACTCATATGTTCAAGGGAGTATAATCGGCTAGCTAGCTAGCTCTTGGTGACTATAGTCTCTTAAAAAAACCAAAATCTATAGAAAAACAATTAAGGGCTTGGACTCTAATTCTGAATATTATAAGATAAAATTCTATGTCATTACAATATTTAAAATTAAAACTCTTTAGTGAGCTACATGAGGGAGAAATAATCCCTAAATTTAAAATCCAACCTAAGAAGTTCACTCTTATGAAAGTTGAAGGATGAGAAAAAAGTTGAAGAAGATTTAAGAAAAACCAACTGGCCCATAAGATAATGATGGAAGCTCTTGTGCTATATGAATTGTAGTTAATATATGTCATAATAAATAATAACATAATTCAAAATGTTATGGGTGTTATTAATAAAGGGACAGTCCAACAATCGATCATTATTATCAAAATGCATAATACTAATATAATTGCTTAATTAGAACCTATCTTTTAGTTGGCCCTTGGTTTCTAGTTAGGAAGCTTGAAGGGGTCGATTTGGGTTCTTAAAAGAATACTAAGTTGGTTAGGGATATAGTTGGCTACCAAAAAGAATAAGTATGGTCACACTAAGTATAGACCTTCAAGTCTCATAGTTAGTTCCTAATAAGGTAGAAATGTGAGTTTAAGGAGCTTATCCAAGATAACATTAAGTAAGCCTAGCCTTAGAATTAAGCTTCAAGTCTCAAAAATAATTCATGGTGAATAAACTTATCAAGGAAGGTTCTAGCATTGGATTTATGTAGTATCATTTACTAAGCATATATGCACATTACAAATAAAGCTTTGAATAGTTATAGTCTTAACTAAGACATTAGAATAAGACTTAGAAATTTGCTCAGTTTGACCAAGGAAACAATAATATAAAAATATTAACTAGACTCTTAGGGTCATCAGGTTCTTTGGATAAGATCATGAGTGATCAAAAATAAGTTATTAGGCTACATGATGACACCTTGTATAGTAATCTAAGAGATGTATAATGGCTTAGGAGAGGCCTTAGGATCAATGTTGTGACTTAAGATTACCTTGGAAGTATATGAGTCACCATTAAAACTTATGTGAACTAAAACTTAATTATAATAATATCCACATATATATTAAACTTAAAGATAAAAGGCAAGACTATGAACATTAAGGTTAGCCTAAACTAATGAGATCTTAAATGAAATTAAGGTAAGACTAAATCTAAAAAAAATAGACTAAGATATTTTGAATAGTTAAATTAGGGTTTGGTAGAATTTTTAGGATATTTGAATGATAACAATCTTGGATAATTAAAATAAGACTTAGAATTGAAACTCTAAATTGACTTAATTAGAGTATGAAGAATCCTAGACAATGGATGCTGAGTTAAGGGTTAAGAAAAATTCTTGACTTATTAGTTTGTTGTTTATGATAAGAACTCAGTCAATATTAGATTCAAACTTAATAAATTTACTTAATATTAGGTAATGATGGATTAGAGTTAATAAAATATTATAAATTAAAGATATGATTTTGATTAGGTAAAGATCAAATGTCACCTTGATCATGCACACTTATTAAGGAGATAAGCAGGTTAGCTACTCTACTCCCCTAGCATGGAGATTGTAATTTCACGTTGGTTAAGCCTATAAGAGGAGTGCTAAATTACATGATAAGAGTCTTTAGGATTAGCTAGAAGACATTATATAAACATTCATATGAGAAAATGATTATACATTTAGTCTTGTAAGGAAACACATTATATGTTATATTGTGGTAGAAAATACATGTGATTATTGAGAACTTCTATAATATTATAAGGTTAGCACGTGTGATCAATATTACCTTGAAGAATATAATATTACATAATGTAATAGGACTGACATGTCATGTCATGATTCTTTTAGATAAGAAATTTATTAGATCAAAAAAGAAATACTAAACATCTGGTTAGTCACACTATATAGATATGTATCAACTTAACTAGTAGATGTTGATGTCTTTATGATAGTTAAAAACTTATGTCATTCATCTACATGACTTTACTTGATTATTATATACACACTCTTTAGTCATGACATGTTAGTTTTATTGTATGGCTTAAAGATTTTTTATTAAATCTCTTAATTTATCACCCTCATATTTTTGAAAGATTTAGGAGCTAAAGGTTGAATAAGAGTTGAGTTTGAGATTATCAAAGTTAGTACATCAGTTAGATAATTTAGTGTTCTATATTTTATTATTAATAGTAAAAGAGTTGTTATTTTATGTTATTGGTATATTTTTATTAGACATGTGATTGTATTGGTATATTATATTAGACTTGGTAGTTATTTATCGTGCTTCTTTATTGGACTTTGAAAGTTATTCATGGAGTTGCCTCATATTGGATTTGAATAAAGTGATTTATTGAGTTTTTAGATATTTTATTTATGCTTCAATTTTGTGGAAGAGAAATTTGATTTGATTCTTATTGTGTTTCATCATGCTATATTGTCATTTGGAGGAATGTTATGATATTATGATCATTTGGATTTGGTTTTGCTCATGGATTTGGAAACAAATGAGTATGTCACCTCTAATACGTTGTTAATAAAAGGGGATTATAATGAAATGGCATCTTTTAATAACTACAAAGGATTCTCTACTCCTAAACTAAAAAACATAGTTAGGATTTATTAATTTCACAAATCTTTGTCATCTCAAACATTTTTCCTTTCTTAGGTTCTTCCTTTTCATAGGAAAAAATGATAGAGGGGTATTCGAAAGATTGGATAAGGTGTTGGTTAATAAAAAAAAATATAGATATACTTTCAACCTCTGTAATCCATCACCTTGCTAGAACTGGGTTAGATCTTGTATCTCTTTTATTAAATTTCATTAAAGACCCTCCCTCACGTCTTAAACAATTTAAATTTAAAAATATGCAAAAAAGTAGTACAGTTAGAATTTGCTTATGAACTACTTTGAATTCCTAAATTTAAAACTAAAAGGGCTTAAAATGTGCTTTAAAGATTGAAACAAATCTACTTTTGGGAGCATCTTTTATGATATCAAATTGTTTAAGAAAGAAGTGAATAAAAAAGAAGCCCTCTTTCAAGCAAACCCAAATAAAGACCAGAAGAAAGAGTTAGATTTTGCAAATTCTTCATTACTATAAGCTTTAGACAAAGTGGAATTATATTGGCAACATAAAATTCAAATCAAATAGCTTAAAGAAGGAGAAGCAATACAAAATTCTTAAATTCAATATTAAAGAATCAAAGAAACAAACTAAAAAAATTCCTATAAGTCCTCTACAATAATTGAAGATGAAAGTGTGATTAATTGTATGCCTTTCTTATTAGCAGAGGAGAACAACAAAAGTTTGATGCAAGATATCAATAAGAAGAAACTAAGAGAGATAACTTCTAACATGGATTTAGACTATGCTTTAAGCCTAGGTGATTTAATGATAAATTATTCACTCAATATTTGGATTTAGTATCTAATGATATATTGAATGCACTTACAGTTTTTTTAAATGAGTCTCCAATTTCTAAAGGCATTCTAGCACAAATATTATACTCATTCTCAAATCTAATAATCCAAAAACTTTTGCTAATTTTAAACCAATTAGTTATTACAATTTACAAAACGATATTCACTAAGCTCGTGATAGATTGAACATAATGAATTTTAAATAGGCTAAACTCTCCAAAGCAAACCAATTTTATAAAAGATAGAGATATAGTCAATAACATTTTAATGGTAAAAGAATTAGTATATTCTCTTAACAAAAGAATAAAGGGTGACAGTTGTATCGTCAAATTGGATCTTAAGAATACTTTTGACAGCATATCGTAGGAATCTCTTTAGAGGATATTCTCCAAGAAATTTCAATTAGAAGCTTGTTAAGGTACTCATCAATTACTTGCACAATACATGGATATTAATAATCATCAATAGATCTCCAAGTGGATTCTTTCCACCTTCAAGGAGTCGTAAGCGAGCAATTCCTTTATCTATCATCCATTTCATCTTGTTTTATGGAATTCTTCAATAAAAGCCTTAATAATTATTTTGCTATATGAATGACCTAGATCATGTAAATTTATCACTTATTTAACTTATACAAATTATGTTATGATCTCTAGTAAAAGAGATTTGAAATATATTAATAATCTTAACAAGTTCTTACAACTTTTCCAAATTTCTATGAGCTTTTTAATTAACCAAAATAAAGACAAGGACATCTATTGTAACAAAATGAGTATTAGTCAAGTAAATATAATTTGTAAGAGGTTAGGATTTAATTGTACAAAACTTCCTACAAATTATTTGGACTAAAATCTATGCACGGGTCAAAAGAAAGTAGCTTTCTTCCATCATTTGATTGATAAAATTCAACACAAAATGGCTACGTAAGAAAGGCCAATGCTATTTATGGAGGGCACACTCATTCTTGTTATGTGTGACCCTTTTCAATCCCACTGTATATATCTCTAATGTCTTGCAAGCTACTTGAAGCAATTTTACATGTTAAGAAAAGAATAAACTAATTTTGTTAGGGGGATATTAAGAAGAAAAATAAGCATCATTAAAGATCATGGAATAAAATTAGTTTTCCATCAGTGGAAAGTTATCTTGATCTTAAGAAACTACATGATATGATGGAAGCATTTTTTTATAAAACTCAATTACAAGTTTCTAACCAAAATTTTTTTCTGGTCCAACTAAATGGTAGCTACATACTAATTATTCAATCCTTTAGGAATGAAATCCTACACATAGGTTTGCATACAGGGGACTAAAAACTTGTCATTGCATACAATTTAGTCTAATTCAATGAATTGTTAGATATCATCTTTGACAATTTATGAAAAATTTAACATGTAATCTTTCCTGAAGGGAATTGAGGTGTAAAGGGTTAATTCTAAAACCTAGACAACACTTCTAGATTACCAAATTGATATGTTTACAACATTGTTTCACCTTGAGTCTTTGATAATAAACCTTCTTTTTAGAGTCTAATAATGAAATTTGAAGTATGATAATGGTGAGTGACTAAGTAATAAAGAGAAAGAGAATAAAACTTTTATAAAAAATGAACACTAAAAAAGTTCTGATTACTTCATTCATCATTTTTATCATTTTATATATAGTTTGGATATAATATTTTATTATAAAAATATGATATTTTAATTATAAAAAGACATAACTAACCTTTTACCAAGTTTTCAAATTTCATAAATTTAAATTCATCAAGCCACATGCCCATGCATGAAAGCCCGGCTTGCACATGGCTTGAGCATGCCAACAGCAATGCACGTGCATAAATTTTTTGTAATCAGAAGAGGCAGAGTTAGTGGTGCCAACTATACGCATGACACACGTGACCACTAACCCAAGCACACGCTCAAGTGTGGGGTGTGGGGATTGGTGTACTTACCTATTACATGCAACTCGCGTAACTCAAGTTAATGACACGTGTGTGTGTAACACTCAAAGTTATGTGAGTTTTATGCGTACTTGTGCTTATGCACATGAGTGGCTACATTTTTTTAACATTTACTCCTTTGGGTATTAAGCCTAACTAGATGTTCAATTCACAAATGCTCTTTCAAGATATTAATGTTTGTTTAAAGAATATTGAATAACTTGCTTTCATTCTTAATTAACCTAAGAAAACTCAACTTTCAATTTGCTTCAATGTGTTCTCTCTATCTAAATAAAGGTTCAATTGATCATGTTTTTCTAGAATATGAAGATGCTAGGCAATCATGGGATACTTATACAAATAATCTAAACATTTAGTAGCCTAATACCATTAAAATCATGGAATATATTACCCCATGGTGTAAGCAAGATAACATGAATTCAACAACAAGACAGACATACTCATGCTTCTCGCTATAACATGTTAGAATATTTGAAAAGCTAAGAATGCTAAGAGCTATGAAAATTAAATAAAGTAGTAACAAATATAACATGTAATATTAAAGTGAATTGTTAGTTAATTTTTGGCTATTTTTTCATCACTCAAACTTTCCAAGAAGATATCAAACCAATATTATTAATCTTGCATCATTTTGTAACAATCCAAGTAAGAGAAGTGAAAGCAATCAGGTGGTACCCCTCCACCTATAAACTAGTTAAAGTTGAAAATTATTGGTAATAAATTAAAGACCAATTATATTATTACTAGAGGTAGAATTGTTAGAAGTCAATTAAGGGAATTGAGCATAGCTTTTCTTGATGGAGGATAAGAATGAATAATTAAACATAAAAATAGAGATTAAGTGACACTTGATGAAAAAGTGTAATTTGGGGTTAAATTATCTTGCTGAGTGAAAGAAAGAACCTGCTCCTTCAGAAGCTACAACGTTCCAGGACGCCTCAGGTACGTTGCACCCAATGTCAGGAAACAAAGTATTTATCATATGGCCATAACATAAAGCCTATCACATTAGCAATGCATGAATATCCATATGGAGTTAATTTTGGGTTTAACAAGGAATAAATATTTTATGAAAAATTATGACTATAATTATGCATATGAAGCATCTAAAGATTTCATTTGGATTACAAAATTGTGTTAGTGATTGATTATTTTACAAAGTAGGCATTAATAATTTCTTACTTTGATAAAAGTATGATTTGTGGATGTTAGTGGATGCTAGTGGTTATTATAGAAAAAATATATAAATAATCCAAAATTTGAAATGTAAGCATTCAATTTGATGATTTGAGCTATTCTTTTTATGCTATTGTTTGGTCGCTTAAGTGTGAGTGAAGCTTAGTAGCTTTTTTCCCTTATGCAACACTTTGTTGAGTGTTACAAGCTTATTTGTTGAGTATTATCCTTTTTTTATCTTTCTTAACCTATTTTTTATCATTGCTGATCATCAATAAAATCACTTTTTTTTGCCTATTTTTATTAAATTATTTATTTACAACTTAAAACTTTGTACTGTAGCTATTTCTTGATTGACACTTTAGTAGTTACATATGCACTATTTATGCAACAATCTGCCAACATAGTGTACATCTTGCTCCCAACTAATGCAAATATAACTCGAAACCAATTGACATGTAGTGTGTAGTAGTAGGCATTTGCAAAATTAATAATACCTAAATAATAATTTTGTATTTTAAGCGTGGATTACTTCTATTTTACTTTCAAATCATCTTGGAAGTAAGGAAACTTTGTTCCTTTCCATCATTTGGTATCAAAGATAAAAAAAAATAGGCCAAAAATCATTTTGAAGTTTAGAGAACATTTTAAGACTTGTTAATTAATATTTTGCACTTCATTAAATCCTACTTGAGAGCTCAACCTCATATCATAATCTTCTACCTCTTATGATACCTCGAAGTTATCAATGATTAAATTAATTTCTTTTATTTACAAAATATTGGTAGCAAATCTTTTTTCTCTTTTATTTTCATAATCAAATAGCATATAGACTACAAAGAAGGGAACAAATGAAAATTTGACAAAATTAGTGAAAAACTTAGTACAATTGACAAATCAATGGCAAGAAGAATTATAAGTTTTTAAACATGACATTAAAATCTAATTCCAAAACTCGAGAAGTAACTTATAATCATAAATTTAAAACTCTCCCATTACTTCTATTGAAGATATTAAGCACTAGGAAGAGGTTCAACCCCTTGAGAAGAGTGAGGAGAGTTAGTTACTAAGAATATAAGTTTTGATTTTTTTAAATGTTTAAAGAAAATATTTTGAAGTAATTATTTTAATAAAAGTTTGAGTAAGTCATTATAAGCAATTTTGTTAAAATTTTAATTTTATTTTAAAACACATTAATTTTTTTAATAATAAATTTTTTTAAAAATTGTGAAATAAAAAAGTCAACAAAAAGTAAAATGAACATTAACGATTTTTAGATAGTTTTGCTTAAAATTAAGGTCATTTCTATTCTCAACAAAAATGAGACAAAGACAAAACTAAACAATGTGAACCTTATATCAAAAAGACTGTAGGATAAAATCTCACAATAATAAAACAAAAGAGACAAGTTATAATTATCTTACAACAAAATAAAATAGATAATAGAAGTAAATAATTCGATGACTCAAGATTGAACATAATACTAATAAAATCTTATGCTTAATGAGGCACAAGTATTATGATTGAATCAATTAGGAATAAAAATTTGAGAACTTGTTAATTTAAGAAGGATGAAGAAAATAAAGTTTACATTGAAAGGATTTAGTGAATGGAGACAATAAGTATCAGTTGCTAATGACTTGAATAACTTAAAATTGTTTATTTAGAGTTTACCAATTTTTCATAAAAATTTCATCAATCAATTATGTTTGAAAAATGTTCTATTTATAGATATTTTGAATGACTAAAAATAGTTATCAAATAGACCAATTAATATTTACAAGCCACTACAGATTTTAATTGCAAACTTAGAAAATAATGTTTTAATAATAGTTCAAATGACTAAAACAGTCGTTATGTAAACAATCCTTCAAACATCATCAGGATAAGAAAAAGGGGAGCTACATGATCAAAAAGGCTTTAGATCTTTTGATTATGAAAACTATGTGATCAGATGGTTGGATTTAAACTAGCATTTTTTAGAAAATTTAATTTGATCTAGACTAATATATCTTAATCATGATATAATGATTAGATTTAGATTTTTTTGACAAATTAATATTAGACCATGAGATCACAAAATTATACAATTACATTATTGATTGAGTTAGCATATTTAAAAATGTGAATGAGATGTTAACCATTTGGTTATAAACTTGTGTGATCAAATGAAAAACTCACCCAACATTTTGAAGTCACCTATGAAAAAAAAACTTTAGTTTTAGTCCCACATCACTAGAATGAAGTATTTTTATTTTCTTATCACTTTTTCTTATGCCTCACTATCAATTTATTAGAGTTGGCTTTCCCCTGGTACATTTAAAAAGTAATTACCTGTGCTGTTAATAAATATTAATTGATTAATGGATTCAATAGGTGGTCTCTCAATCTTATATTATTCCATCTAAGTTCAAGATTGATGCCCCAACCTGAATACTATGATGAATGACTTTAGGAGTAGTTCCTTGACCTATGATAAAGGGTTTGAACTCTCTTGGTCTAAGTAGATTTAGTTATTTTTATTTTTAATTTTTTTCTTTATTATTAATATAAGGTAAAATTTATAACAAGTTATTGAAAGAAGATTAATGTGATCAAGATCAAATGATTCTTTTTGATGATTAAGATATGATAGATTAAAGTTCTAGAAATCTAAATATTTTTTAAAGATGGTTAATTTGAATAAAATTTAATTTTTATGTCTTACAAGATTAATTTTAATTTTTATGTTTTACAAGATTAATTTTAATTAAGCTTAATATTTTAATTAAAATAAAAATAAAATATCTAAAATTAAACTTAAAATGAATCACTTGGTTATTTATCACTCTAACCAAGATGATCTTCATGGGATTTAATATTTGCTCAACTTCTTTTAAGTTCTCCCATAAATATAAGTATCAACTATATAAAATCTGAAAATTTATTTAAGCAAATTTATTAAAAATACTTATGATTTATTATCATCAATAAAAACATAATATTTAAGAGTCAAAAATATAATATTCAATACAAAAGAAGAATTATCACATAAAAAAGTATTCAATGTATGAATTTGTAGATTAACACTTACAGAGGTGATTCATAGCAATTTCCATTATCAATGCTATGAAATTCTTTGGAAAATGGTAATGTTTTGGCACATGAGATTTTTTATTTGAATATATTTGACAAAGGTTTTAAGAAATGAATGAGTCAAGCACTCATTGATGAAGCATTACCCAAAAAGAAAGAACATGACAAGTTGCTATCAAAGTTGTTGAAAAACTACTTAAATTTCAACTTTGTATAGTTTCTTTTGGCAATGTAAGAGTGATGCAAGACAAGAACATGAAATTAATCATGAAAATAGACATTATGATGCACTTGATGAAAAAGTATAATTTGGGTTTAAATTATATAGATAAAACTTTTATCATAGTCCTATAACATAAAGTCCATCACATGAGTGATGCATGATGGCCCATATGAAGCTAGTTTTGGGCTTTATGAGCAATAAACTTTTTGTGGAAAATTACGACCATAACTATGCATAAACATATGGAGCATATGTAGATCTTATTTTGATTACAATATTGTGTTAGTGGTCAGTTATTTTACAAAGTACATGTTAATATTTTATGAATTTTGTCAAAGTATGTGTTAGTGGATTTTAGTGGATGCTAGTAGTTATAGTGAAGCATGATACATAAATAGTCTCAAAATCTAAAATAAAAATATGTAATTTGATGATTTGAGTTATTTTTTTTATGCTCTTGCTTGGTGGTTTGAATGTGGGTGAAACTTGATAGTTTTTCTTTCTCTTGTGTAATTCTTTGGTGAGTGTTGTAAACTCATTTTGCGAGTATTACTATCTTTTTTTATCTTCTTTTAACCTATTTTTCATTATTATTAATAATCAATAAAATCAATTTTTTCTCTCACTATTTTAAATTATTTTTTTATTTCTTAAAACCTAATACTATAACAATTGCTTGGTTGGCATTATATCAATTATATACACACTAAAATCACACTAATTTTCCCATAATGCGCACATCCATCTCTCAATTAGTGCACATCTAATGCCCAAAAATAGAAAGTTACAAATGAATAATACTCAAATAAATATTTTACTATTTTAGAGTTTAGATTCTTATTATTTTACTTTCAAATCATCTTGAAAGCAAGAAACTTTTACTCTTTTTCATCATTTTCTATGATCAAAATTAATTAAACAATACTTGAAGTTTAAGTAATGGCCATACTTAAGGGTTTACAACTATATTGACAATTATAGATTAGTAATTTATATATAAAAGTAGATTGTAGTGTGCTTTACAACCTATTATAAAATAAAGTGAATATCATATAGAAGTTAGCAAATTACATGTTTTAAATCAGCAAGGAAATTTGTTTGTTAAACATAAATGGAACCTAATATATAAATAAACCAAAGAGTTATCGAGTTCTCTAGCTAAGTCAGTTGCAAAAATGGATTCAAATCATATATGACATGGACAATCATTTTTAGAACAAAGCAAAGCACTTATCAAGATGAAGAAATTATAAGTTCATATATTTGAATATCGTATAAGATACAATATTTAAATTGCTAAATCTTATCTACATGTTGAAATTTAGCTATTTGAGTTTCTCACTTTTTTGTACAATAAAATTATCATTTTCATAGGATAAGAAAAATGTACTTCAACTTAGCTCACATTACTTAACAATAAGAAGTCTAACAAATTACATATCAGACATATAAGACAACCCCGCATGAAATGGATACTTATGCTGTCAAGAATTTCTGTTCATGCATGATGAAAAACACTATAGTACGATTATACCATGCAAAATAGTCAGACAATTACGATCTATAGAATAGTAGATATATAATTTTATTCATCTTAATGCGTTATTGCCTTAGCATGACTTCAACAACTTGTGGATAAAAGAAGTATGAAATAGTACAAGCACTATCAACTTACAAATATTATTACTATATAATAACATTTCAAATTGTAACACAACATCAAGAGGACAGACTATTATCACAATGTGTAATCCATGAATGTTTTGAATAGTTTAAAGGTTCACATAAAATAGCATGGCAAATATGTTCTTGGTTGTATGTGGACGCTTAGTCATCGTGGCTTCTATTCGTCTTGTAATGTTTTCATAATACAACTTAATTACTTATTTAAATAATTTGTAGATGATTCAATTATGAGCTCAGTAAGGTATTTTAAATCTTATGCCTTATAATCTCAACTTGTATTCATATTAGACAATATGACTAGCATCTTTAGTAATGGGGCAAACATAACATTCCTATAATATAGCTTGACATATTAGACGCATACAACAATTGGTGACCACGTATTAAGACATTTCGTCTTCTACATTATTGGACAACTTCAACAATCTTTAATTTTCTTATTATAATGAACAATTAGTAAGATAATAATATAGTTTGTGAGGCAATTTGTAATTATGATACAAAATTAATAAAAAATCAGATAATTTTTTGTAAAAGAAGAATTACAATTTATCTTATTGATTTCTATTATCATTGTTTCAATGCATTGAAGCTCGTTCTTTTGATGAAATTCATATCTTAATTGTAGAACTATAGAGTTCTAATAAATACGCCAACTTGAGAAAATTCATTAGATAAGAAAAGATCATTTGCATTCTTAGATTCATATCAACACATTTTGTAGTGCACTAATAAGTCTAGAAATAACCAATCACTATGATTCCTTCCACACTCTATGATTGTCACTACATCTATCTACTTTTATTGCCACCATTACCCATCACTATTGTCTTTACACATAGCTAAATACTTGTCGATTGCTATCCATCATTGTCTTCACAAACCACTGCCTCCAATCACTAACAATTGTTGTACATACATCTCAATCATCATTGATCACTATAATTGTCTAACATTAATTGCTATCAATTCTTATAGATCATAATCTTATGAGATTAGAGATCATTGCTGATGTCATTATCCTTGATTGTCGCCAAATAATTATAATAGTTGCTAAGTAACATCGATCATTGTTGAACATCACTATTATATGATGTCGATCACTTTAGCTATCAACCAAAATCCTAACATTGCCATTCACTTTTAATCTTTTTGATGCCATTCATTTTTAATCCCTAATGTGCCAACCAAAAATAGGACGAAAATATAAACCAGTGCTCAATAATTATTATTAAAAATCATGAAAACATAAAAAATTTAAAATATAAAAAAATTCGAAAAATTACTAACACGACGTCTATTGACTTGCATTGGGAGAATCAAACATAAGTAACGCTTCTGAAATCTAGACGGGGCGTCGATAAGGTGGACAAAACGCCCTAATCTCTCCCAATATTTGCGCACGTTCTTGTACCGCAATAGACTTCGTGATCCAGACGACGGGCTGCTGACGAGTTGCCATCTCCGTCGTGCAGCTTAGAATTCGCTCGCTGGGACCTGCCGTCGACGATCGCTGGGACCTGCCGTCGACGATCGCTGGTATTGTTTGACCACTATTCGCTTGGCTCTTGTGCCTCGAGATCGCTACTAATGTTTTTTCTCACGCTCATTCTTCATAGACTTCTTCCAGTTCTCGTCGTGGCTCGCTGCCCGTGCTTTATCAATCTACTTCTTGCGTGATCTTTTGAGTGCACCGCAGCCGTTGTCTCGCGTAGTCCTTAGGTATTTATTTATAGACCATAAACTACAGTTATCAAATTTTCTCTTTTTTATTTTGTTATATTTTGTTTATTACTGTGTGCTAGCTAGTTAATTGTGAATTACTGGAATGTTAATTGACTTGATCATAGCAAATATGGTCATGAGATTATTCCGTATAAACTGTTTGGTGTTAATACGTAGGAACATTTGTTTAATTGCATGTGTAAATAAATTATGTCTAATAGTTACTCTGCTGGGTGTGTCTGCATTCTTTGAAATATATATTGAAAAGTAATTTGGTTATGTTGTTTATTATTCTTGGTTATTTATTTCTTTCTTGCAAACTGAAAGTAAAAGAAAAATCGTGTGTCCTACGTTTGTCTGTATTTTTACATATTTTCACAATTTCTACAGTTTCACTGTCGTCTTCCAAGCTGTACTTGATTAAATAATATTTGTTTATTAATTACGAAGTTGCATAGCATCATAACTGTGGACTCATTGAACTAGGATTTGAGCATTACACCAAGCATGGACTAACTTTGTAATTGACCATTCATTCCCTGACCTAACAATGACAGTAGCTCTAGTGCGAATTTGACAACATCATCCTATATGATAGTTTTTTTTTTAATATAGATGCAAGTCCATGGGTGGACCAAACCACCACACAAAGATAGTGCCCTTTAGATAAGGCATTGACAATGAGTTTGATAAGCATGAGCCAGACACCTCTTGTAATGCTTTAGAGCTCCTTTTATGGCAATGAAAAAATGCAAAGGTAGCTAGAGTGGAAAGGCAAAGGAATTTCAAATATCCATTCCCAAGTGGATGATATTGCAGATTAATGTTTTGGTGGGATCACATCAAAGTTTTTTACCAAAGTTTTAGTTAATTAATCAATAAAAAGGCTCGAAATTGATAGCAAACGTGTAACATTGACAAAGCTAAATAGTAGACATTTCAAAGAAAAGAAAACACTTCCAGAGCGAGGTCCCAATTTCCCAAATATTCTTGTATTGGCTGATAACGGCCTGACTTTATAGCTCGTATCCAATCACTAAGGAAAACACAACTTCACTGAGCCTAAAAACATTTAGAAATACTGAAGTAAAAGTAAGATTCGGATCCAATTAGGGTGAGTTTGCAAGTGCAAAAGCAAAGCACCCACCATTTTGGTTTTATAACAGTATCAAGTTATAAATTAGAAGGCGATATAAGTTGATAAATGAAGATCACAAGTGCAATATAATACACTAAGTCTTGGTCAACTCAATATGTGGATCCATAATTGAAAACAAAAGCACGTAGCTAGTTGATCATGTATCTTATTTCTAACTGTAGATTGTCAGCAATTCTTCATTTCTTAAGTAAACCCTAAGCTTGGAAGCACAAACACAAAATTTTGGGGTGTCCTTGATTGGTTGTTTATGCCAAAATTTTCCCGGTTGCAATGAAAACATATTTTTGCTTGATCCTCATCATGGGATACCATGGTGCTACAAAAGAAAAGTCCATCGATCAAATTTCCTATGTATCATCAATGATGATTATGATTGGGAACTAGCGAACATCTGAATCAAGAACCAACTATATGATCTCCAAAAATGTATGGAAAACTTGTTGCAGGACAAAAAAGTTGTGATGACAAATGCAAGTGAACTTTTTAAAAATTTGGATTTAAAATGAAAATGGGAGAACAAAGCAATGAAGCGTATAAATGTGATGTAAAGGATAAAGTTTGAGCTAAATCAAAACTCGTTCGACACTGTGGTCTACTTGAGAAACACCCTTAAAGTTCTTCCCAAATGGCACCTCTGCAAGTACATGCATTTCAGAAGCCACATAAGGCTCACAACACACAATCTAATTCATTAACATCAATTTCCCTCCACCTTATATCAAGAAACTTGTATTTATATGGATTTTAGGCCTTGAGAAAATAATGCAATTTTTTACACTAAATTTTGACTAGGCACTTTATTGGTTGATCTTTGGATTTGACTTGTTGGTTTGTTTGACAAAATTGACTAACTAGCTCAAATTCTGAAATCAAGTGAATAATTGAGAGCATAGTTGGGTTTTCAATGGATTTGCGGTGTCATATGATAACATTGACTGGCCAAGAATTGGTTTTTAGCATCTTGTGAGCTACACTATAGCCTTTTCGCACTCAAGAGCCAATGAAGTTAAGATTCTCACTACATAGAACTAAATCCTGATACATAGTACTCAAACATGGAAACATTGGAATACCAAATCCTGATACATAGTACTCAAACATAGAAACATTGAGAATAAATTAACTGAACATGGACAAAGCTCCATACTCTAATTAAACTGTAAAAGGTCTTCTTTCTTCAGCCTAATCTATTACTATAGTTTTGTAGCAGTATGATGTTAAAGCGGTTTTTCTTGCATCAAACCTCTTTAAGGAACTTGTTCTTGAATTTAACTCCAGCTTAGAGGGGAGGAATTTGGTGAATTAGGATACGTACGAGGCAATGAAAATTTTCTCTTTAACATGTTGAGTGTTGAAGGCTTACAGGAACTCTACAGGGAACAAAGAGACTAAGTAATCCAGTTGGAAGGTCTAGTAGTATGTGGCCTAATTATTTGTAGTGCTTCATTCATCCATGACATGCCATTTGCAGAGGTTGGTGTGAAAGATATGCCTCTAGATAGAGAAGGAAACTTTCACTATAATAGAGGGATTAGATTCTATATTTCACAGTTCCAGCACTGCCATGATTTTCTATCCTTTTATATGCCCTAATTTTCCTTCTATTGCCAAATATGGTGCAAGCCATCACGGATTACTGCTATATCTCATCCAGCATTAGAAAACTGAATCACACTGTACTTTTTAATGTTATATTGGTCTCAAACCAATTAAATATTTAAGGAATCAAGCAGTTTGGAACATAGTTCATTTGTGTAAGTTAGAAGCTTTTACAGGCCTGATGCATTTTTCCCAATAGAGTTGTTATGTATATTGTTATTCCAGAGTCATCTTTGGATGGTTATCATACAGAATTACAAATGAACAAATTTTTGGGTTACCTCAAAAATTTATTTTCTTAATGGTAAGTGGAAGTCTTGTTCTATCACCAGTCAGCTCAAAGTGCACATGTACATTGCTTGGTTAAAAGTACAGCTCCAAGAAATAACAGAACTACTTGTTTTATCAAGTTTCCATTACTTTCTTAAAAGTACAGTACTGGTTATCCATAATCAGGCCTTTTACTAGAATTAGATTTGTCAATACTACATGTCACTGTATATTGGTAAGATTAAGTCAATTATCCATTTGTTTAACTATCAGGTACGTGAGTTTGAGTTAGAATAGTAGTACATATTGCCTCATTATAATAATGTGAGCAATTTAAGCTATGACTGGATCGATCCTCTCTGTATTTCCTGCCCCAGAACAATGCTATTTCCACACCTCCTTTTGTCTTCTAATAAGTTTTATATATTTAGTTTTTGTATTTGTTGTCTTTATCTCTGTGTTGCTGCATTGTTTTGTATTATCTGAGATGAGATGAGTACCTGTGCTTTTTTCTAAGTTCAACCTACATAGTCTTGTTTAACGTTGTGATTTGCATTTTCTTCAAGATTTGTTTTGCATTATTAGAACTTGGTTGCTTCACTAATGATAGCATGCCAAAAGCACTATTTGCATGTGGGGAAGAGTAACAATCTTTTAGTTGTTTTAGCAGTCAAGCTGCTGTAAAAAATTGAACCTTATTGACCATTTCTTTTGGAAGTATTTGCCCCTTTTAAGTTGACATATTCTTAGTGCAAGCTATTGACTTGTGGCCAAGTAACCATGCTTCGTTGAGTTTTTCTGCTTTGGTTATGGGATACGTCTGAATTGGGTGAAATTATAATTGTACAAAACTAGGGGTTTGGCTATATTGTCTTGTGTGGCCCTTGGAGAATTTGACTGCTTTTGTTTTGTAATCTGCATTCTTCTCAGTTTTTTTAACTTTCATTTAGTTTATTCCATGATAATTGAGTCTTCTACCATGCCAATTATGTAGGTGTGTTTAAGTATGGAAGTTCTGGTGAAAGAAAATGGTGATTTTAAACCTTCTTGTTGTTCTGACATAAGTGAGAAACAGAACTCTACTTTGCTAGATGATGAAGAAGTGCCAGCTGACTGTTCAACAGCAGATGAATTGCCAGGTTTCATATTTATTGTTACTATTTTCTTGTGATTTAGAGTTGTGATTATTTGCACAACACTATCACACATGTATTTCTTCTGCTAAACTTTGCTGTGCTGATATTTTTTGAGTTCTAATTTAGGTGAAGTGTACAAAATAACAAAATTCCTATGAAAATATTATGTATGTGGAGTTTTTAGAGCTATTCTTATACGAGTGACAAGGGATATTCACTTGGTAAAATGAACATGTATTGTTATCTTATCCACAATCCATTTGAATGGAATGAGTGTTATGCATACAGTGTCGTATATTGTACCCATGAGTTCGATGATCACAAAACCAGTCTTAGGTTGACTAATGGTTAAGTGTTGTGAGCATGCATGATTAGATAATGAATGTAGTAATTAAAAGTAAGGAGCAAGGCATAAAGATATTGGAATGGAATGAAGTGAAAAAACCTTTGTTCATGTTTGGCTCAATTTTCAATTCATGGAGTTGGCTAGATTTATTCTTTATGGTGTGACTAAACCCTTGGAGGTATTCATTTATAATATTATTATGGTTTGCAATATCAAACCTTTCCTTTATGCTTAAGTGGCACAATAGGATTATTTAAGTGTGGCTTGTGAATATTAGCTCATCTAGAGTTGCATTAAGATCTGTGCAATATTATCATAAGTCTTCTTAGATGAAATGCAAGTGTTTAAGTTGATAAAATCATATTTAAATAAATCTTGATTTTTACTTTCTAATGATTACATGATATTATGTTTTATATTTTACTTGTACGGTCTAAATTTTGGCTTAAAGTATCAGTTGAGTTTGCAGTTGTCATGTGATTATATTTATATGATGTTTTCATTGTATAGTTGAATAGTAATTTGTTTTAAGAATATGAAGTTTAAAATTGATTGTGCAATGTATCAGTCCCGTATGATTGAAGTCTGTGTTGTGAGAATTAAGTGATCACATGTATCGCACTTAGATGACCTCGGGTTTGTATGAGACAACAGATATTTTCTCTTAGAATTAGACTAAAGAATAAGTGTTAATGTGGTCGAACATGTAGAATCTATCCATCATGATCGTATGGTTATCTTTGAATAACCAGCTACAGCTTGATTGTACTATCTTTTGTTCATATACAATGATCAAGTCTGCTCTGTGTGGTTTTTAAGTGGTATATTGTGTAATACGAAATGACTTGTCGTGCCTATACGATTTATCTCATTGCACAAGTAAGCATAAATGACTTAGGATAGAAATAGTCTAATCTTGTCTTACTAATACTAAATCATGTTTTGCATGAGTACAAACATTAACATTACAATTTAGGCAAAACAAATTATTGTACGATAATAATTTATTGTTAGGCTCGTATGATTCATTTGAACTTAAGAAATCAGCTAGAATGTACTTGTATGTTCCTGGTGATCTAGTATGATGAACTATAAACTTAAGAGAAATATTAAGAACTTGTATCATCCAATATGGTGTAAAATATTGTATTTATATGAGATATTTATAGAACTTAAAATAAGGCAGTTGTATAGACGCATTGTTGGGACGATCAGCTTTATCTATATGTTGCTTAGGTACGTTCCAATAAACGTAATTGTTTGATATATTGTTGAAAGCTTTGATGGCTCAATCTGTTTGGGAATGTCAATCTAGTAGTTACACTTGCATTAATTTATTCTAAATCCTTGGGACATATAAACATGAGTGTCTTAAGAATAAAAAAAAAAGCGAGAAGATACTTTGCAATACCTTTAACTAATTCATTTTGGTTGACAAACTCTTCATCCCTACAACTGAAGCATTTGTATTCTATTGCAATATCATTAAGGCTTGAGTTCATTTTATTCTTTATGCATTGCTTATTGGTAACATTTCTTCTAATATATTTAGTTATTGTGCTACTTTGTCTTGAGGATTAAGGTATTGGTATGTGTAAATTGCTTTGATGTGCTGTATATTTTGTTGTTTTTAATCAAGCAGTCGGCTTGTATGTGGCCATGCATGACCTGTGATAGTGAAGCTCTTGTTGATCAGGTTAGTTAAGGTGTTGTGAGTATTGTGACTTATAAGTTGGTTGAGCAAAAGGTATTTGTTAGTAAAAGTCTGATTGAGTCAATTAGAGGTGGATGTAGGCTAAGTGTTACTAGTCAAACCACTTGAAATTTTGGTGTGTTTTTTACTTGTGCTTACATATCTTTATTTGCTTTATAATTAATAATAAAGTGCTTTAACAGTTTTGAAAGGTTTTTAGGAATCAAGCTGTTTGGTTAAATTATTTTAATCTTTATATAAACGACAAAAAGTTTGCTTAAAATTTTAAATATTATAACTTAACTCAAATATGGTATTGTTAGCTTAACTTTGAGTTTGAAGAAATAAAATATTAGGTTTATAAGAAAATATTAAAGGTATAATTCACTAACTCTCTTGTGATCTACCAAAATTTTTTTGATAAAAGTTGGTCGAAACCTATAAAAATCACTTTTTAAGGAGGTTTATACAAATAATAATTGATCAACAACTTGGCCAAACAACAAGAAGGGCATCCCTTAATCCCATGTAAGCTTATGAGAATGCATGATTAGCAATCCAATCTGCAACCATATTGCCTTCCCTAGAGATGTGAGCGACTAGGATATTAGCAAGGAAGCAAATAAGTGAACTCGCAGAAGCCCACTTGTTGTCTTCTTGATACATAATAGTGTCGTTGAGAGATGTGATTACAAGGGCTGAGTCTGATTCAATCTAAACTCCTATCAATAAAGATGTTATAGCAGTGATGTAGTAGATCATTTCTTGAATGGCATGCTTATCCATGTCTGTTGGAGCAAAAGAAAAAACAATCATCCCAATAATAGCAATGGATCGTCCCATATGATCTCGAATAACAATAAAAATACTAATACTAGCTTGCTTGTCACCATCAATGGCAATATTACAATTTACTTTAATCCAACCAAGGCGAGAAGACCACATAATGGAAGAGGTTATCATCAACCCATTTGGGCCGAAGTGGTTCCAACGGTCCCTAATTTGGAAAATAGAGCATTGTAGTGCCGAAAGAAAATCAGTTGCAATAAGGACTGTGGTTAGTGAAACAACTTTGATTGAGCTTTGTCATTTCTTTTAATCCATAGGAGTAAAATGCCTTAGCTGCACAAATAATAATATTTTTGTGATGAGGTTGTTGAACATGTAATTGCTTGGTTGAGTTAATCTTCTTTGGCTTACATCCCATATTTTGTATCAACTTTTGTTATAAATTTTTTTTCTAATTGAATCAACTATAGTACACTCCCAAAATACCTGATTAACAATTTTGTCTGTGTTACATCCCCATATTCACAACATTATTGTTGAAATTCCATGTTGAAAGAGTTAGTATCTGGTAGGGTTTGCCCCATTGCTTAGCCCCCAAGAATTCTTGGACTCTTGGCTGGATTGTAGCCTTCCATGTCCAAGCACCAGGTCGATATACAATATATGCTTACACATTAATGCAACAGTTGTCTTCTTAAGCTCTAAACTATGCTGTACTAATCAATCCTGATCAACATGCCTAATCCGTTGATTGCAGGTTATGCAGTGCACCAGCACCAAAAGCACAATGAAGTTCAATTTCCAATTGCCAAAAGCATTTGGAAAGTGGAGTGTAGTTTGCTTGTTCACGTGAAAACTAACATAAGTTGGCCAACTGTAGAATGCAGTTGGGACAATCTAATTATCATTCAAGAAGGAGCATTTTGTACCATCCATTATTTGTCAAATCGTTTGGTCCATGACCAATTGAAAAGGCCAAATGAAGTTTCCACACATAGGAGCCACCACACTTCATTATAGTTGTTATTTAGTGCCATACTTTACTTGTAGTGTTTGAATCCATAAATTATCCTCGCGAACAACAAATCGTTTACAATGGTGGGTAACCAACAATTTTTGACATAATTGAAATCTACAAGGCAAAGTGACATTATTCCAACTGACGTAATGAATGGCCTTATGATAAGCTAATCTACCCAAGGAATTGAAGCGCAATCCTCTCCATAATAGCCACAATGCTAGTTGACACCATGCAATGGATCAACCAGTATGTCAGAATTGTTGCAAATATAACTTTAATTATAATATTTCTTCTAGCAAAAGAAAGAGAAGTGATTGACCAAGAATTGACCAAGAATACGCCATGTCAATTAGGTTCTAAATGAGGAAGTCAAAATCACATGATTTAGGCCTATTTCCAATAAGTGGAATACCAAGGTACTTCAATTGAACTGTCTACTACATATGTTGCTTACAAGCTATTATGTTCCTTCTCTTTTTGTTTATGCGCTTGTTAAAAAGCACCATATATTTGTCATAATTTACCACGTGTCCTACTCTCATATTGTAATTTTGTAGGACTTTCTTCAAAATAGTGGTCGTAGAGCAGGTTGCAGGTGCATAGAGAATCATTTCAGCAGCAAAAAACAAATGAGAAATAATCGGTGCATTCCAACAAACATGAATACCAATTGTAGGAGCTATGGCTTGCTGTCTTTGAACAAGAATTTAAAGATATTTTGACACAATGACAGAGGTATGGTGAAAGAGGACATTTCCTATGCCCTTGAGTGACTGTAATTAACGAAAGTCATTGTCTATTATAAAGAATACCAAAACGTGAAGCTGAAAAACAATCCCTGATCTATCTGTATCAAATATTTGGAAAGCTGAGTTGGTACAACATGCGCATCAAAAAGTCCCATGTAACTCTATTATAGGCTTGATCGATGTCAAGCTTAACAACCACAAAAGCTCTTTCAAGGTGGAATAATGCAAGTGATGAGCCAATTCTTGCACAAAAATGATATTTTTCTAAGATTGATCTTCCTTGCTTGAAAGCACCCTACCTCAGACAATAACATCCTTAAGGATTTGCTTGAGTCGACCGAGCCAATTCTTGCATTAAAATGATATTTGTCTAAGATTGATCTTCCTTGCATGAAAGCACCCTACTCTTAGGCAATAATATCCTTAAGGATTTGCTTGAGGTGACCAACAAGGACCTTCTTGACCACTTTATAAATTGAATTATAAAGACTTGTAAGCTCAAGGTGGATTGGCTTGCTCACATCATTCCTCTTTGGAATTAGAACAACCAATGTGTTTTTCCAATAGAGTAGCATATGACCTTCAGAAAAGAAACTCTGAACTGCTTCGAGAATATCATTGGTGGCAATATCTCAGTTTTCACTAATAACTTTTGCAAAAATACCATTATTAGTAGGAGCCTTATTCTTCCCAATAGCAAAGGCATCTTTTAAGATTTCTTCATGCTCAATCGTAGTAGATAAGTGAGCAGCATGTTAATCAGGCAGTCTTCCCAATGCATATTGAGTCTAATTGAGCTACACTCTCCAAAGATGGGGACCATTTGCTACCAAAAAACTGTGAAGAGTACTGAATTTCCATTTGGTTACTACAAAAACATTCCCATCATCATCAATCAGTTGATGGATAATGTTGTTCATAGACTGTTGGGTCATCGATACTTGGAAAGAGGTAGTGTTGCGATCACCCAAGGTCGCTCACTTAACTTTAGAACACTGCCACCATCATGCTTCATCTCTAGTAAAGGATTATAATAATGCAATATTTGATTTAGAGGGTGAGCATGTTCATCTTTAGTTAGGCCCACCTCTGCCTCCTTAATTTGCAAATTATAAATTTCTTTTTCAATTGTCCTTGGTTTATGAAGAAGGTTACCAAGTTTCTGTTTACTCCACTTATGTAACTCATTCAAAGCTCTAGCAAATTTGGTATTGCTTTTGGCTCACCTTTGCATGTTGAGTGCACAACTTGTCTCAATGGAGGGTATTGTAATCATATGGATTGAAATTGTTGACAATACATATTCTTTACCAAATGAAAAGAGATACACAATGGGCAATGATCAGAAGCAATTCTGGGAAGATGGTGAACAACCTTACTAGGGAAAAGCTGTATTGCTTTGAGATCTATGAAGGTTCTATCAAGTCTTTCAAACAAATGGTTATTGTTGCACCCAGTGAATTTAGTCCCCACAAACCTCCAGGTCTTAAAGTTGAATAATCTTAACTCCTGGACAATATCAAAGTGAAATCTTTTCTCACCTTTCTTTTTCTCTTGTGAGTGAACAACATTGAAATCTCCTGCAATTAGGAACGGCCCATCACTCTCTGCAGTATGTTGAATTTGCTGCCATACTGCACGCTTGACAATATAGTCCTTTTAAGCATAATAATGCACAAAATTGTCACATGGTACATCTACCTTTCTCAATCTGAATTGTCATAACTTGACCAGAGTGGTGGATTATTGGAAGTTGCACATTCCTTCTCCAAAGGATAATAATTCCTTCTGAAAACCCAACTACAAGGTCAGCAAAAAGCACCAGTTTCATCCCAAAAGTCAATTGGCATCCCTCTTATTGAGGTTATTCAATGTTGTTTCTAATAGAGCAACAATGTAGATGTTTTGATGAACAATTTCCTGCAAATAAGTTATGGAAGATGAAGATTTGATTCCTCTAATGTTCTAAACCAACACTGATGTTATGGAGATCACTTGTAGAAAGAAAGGAAAGAGCCCATGCACCACATGCTTGGGCATGCAATTGAACAACAAATCCAACAAAACATAGGCTTGATGGACATTCCATCCGCACAGACCTGATACAGTGCTGCATGGAGAAGAAGATTTGAAGGTGGAGGCCACCGTCAACCAAATATCCTGTAACTCTGAGTTCATTTTTGGGTTTTCCCCTGTTGAGTTCATTATACTGGTGGCCTCATACAAATGGCAATCTGGTTGCATTTTCAGAGCCTGTACCTTGACACTCTCATGAATCCCTCATGGCATATTTCCATAGTCCTTCAGAATTACATATTTAGATTACTCACTACCTGTTAGGAAGGCATAATGGGAACTGACAATGAGTTTTGATTAGGTTGCTTGTTTAGAGTTTGAGTTGAGCCCACTTTGTTAGATTCTTGTTTTGGTTCAGAAGTAGATTATTTCCCTCCTGCTGTTCGACTTTTTCCAGTCCAACAACAGATTGGGAATTCTGTTAGGGCACATACGCCTTTTTCGCCTTTAGACTGCTCACCTGTGAGGGCAGTGGTGCAGCAGTACTCGATTGAGGTCCCATGGTAGGTTGGGGCTTGTTTCTAGTCCCAGGGGCATTAGTTGGTCTACTACCATTCTGCACTCCATCATTCACATTCCCATTCCTTAGCTTTTTTATTATAGAATTTGCATTTCTCAAGTTGAAAGCTTTAGTTTGCATCTTCCTATTGGTTTCTTTTGGTGCAACCAGCTCCTCATTTGCTTCTTCCTCTGAATTTTCGTCCTTGCGACCTTGCATGGTGCATGTGCTGGTTGTATTCCCCACCTTCACACATTCAAACACATGTTGGGAAGGCCTTCTTATTCAAAGCATTAAAATGTTCTTCCAAGTGGGCCATCCAGCCACATGCTTGATTTGAGAGGAGCAGTTAGATCCATATGTATGTTAGACCCGTGCATAGCTGAATCACTTCATATCAACTATCCATCCATCAATTTGGACCGGTTGACCCAATGCAGATGCAATAGATGGGAGGTTTTTTGTGTCCTAGTACATCAGCAGAAGAGTTGGGAATACCCAAATTGGAGCACACTATTCCTCACAAGTTGGGTTTGGAGTTTGGTGTCCATAAATCCAAGCCAATTGCTTGTCTTTCGACTTGCTAGGGCCCTCTCAGCCAAACCGAGTCCTTGTCTTCAATGCTTTTAAAGTATAAAATGAACCATCCACTGCTCACATCTAGGACTTTAAAACGTTTTAGGTGATCCCACTTAGTCATAAGTGTGTGGGCAACCTAGAAGAATGAGAGGTGCCTCCCATATACTCTTTCCACCAAATTGTATTTATGAATTTCAACTTGACGTACCATGTTGTACAATTCAATTTGTTGAACCGATCTTGGATACGTGACTTATCCTTAGGGGCAATACTCGACACATTGACATTTGTGGGATGTGAGTTGGAATTCGTTGCAGACCAAACAACTTGGCCATTTGCATTCCAATTGACAGCTGGGCCTTTGGCAAAGGCATCGTTGAAACTCATTCAACTTGCAGTAGTTGTTTGAATATTCCCTCTAGCAGTTGTTGCAGCCCCCATTGGTGCATATCCACAAACAGGTTGTGCGTATTGTTGAGGAATTGCTGGAATAGAGTTAACTAAAACTGAGTTAACGCTGGTAATCCCATTGCAAGTATTTGATTTATCCATATCATGAAAATTGAGCGTTCTTTTCAAAGCCATTTTTGCCCCTTTTCCCAAAACTTCCTCCAAATCTTCTTCAAAATTGCAGTCTGATTCGACAATCGAATCTTCCTCTGTTATGGCACAACCCATTGTATCGTTCACTTCCATTCTCTTTCCTTGTTGGAATTCACCTTCACAAATTTGATGCCCTTTCTTTTTTACCAAGTTCAAAGTATTCAAACGACCTGTTGAACTTTCCTTGGTCTTAGGTTCCTCCCTCTGTTGAGGCCGCATTCAGTTTTTGCAATGTATCCAACTCGTGAATGCTTGTTGATCGGATCCTTTATGCATATTGTTGGAAGACAGAGCATGGATCGTTGCTTGGTCTTTGTAGCTTTCAAAATCCTATACTAATTTCCTATTCTTCACCAGGAGCTCAGACATGTCTAGTCATTCGTGTCACCTCCTGGTTACTTAAGCCCTTTAGCCACTCATTTTTCAATCTTTAGTATTCTTTTTGCCACTTGATGAAGCTTGCCCATCAACTGGTGGGCCAGCTTCTTGCCATTCTCACAAATCCTCAAGCCTGCCCAATGTGGTCGTCGGAAAGAGCGGTAACACGCCACTTGAAGTGTGAGCTACTTGTAAACTTAGATCTTTCTGAGTCCAAGTGCCAAGTTATTTCTTTGTATTCTTAATCTAGGTTTAAATGATTAGGTTTGTCAATGGTTCAATTAATGACCTGACCATTCTGAATTTTGTTTTTATCAACCTATAGTGTGGAAACATTGTTTTGGCTTAAAGTACAAACCCATACTAACAAAACCGTCCTCTATGTTGTTGGGTTGAACTTGTGTCAAGTTTTATTTGATTCGATGAATAATAGATTTGATTAATAGTTTTTTTTAGAATTAGCATTTAGGTTTTCTTAATTCAGCATAAATGGAGTTGGGAATATCTTTTGCAATTAGTAGTTTAGGTTATCTTGGAGTTTTACATCATGTTGAAACTCTTCATACATGCATTTTAGAAGGACCTTTAGAATGAAATACATATAAGAAGTTATTTTTGTATACTTGTCAATAATTTTTCTAACAATGATATAATGTGTAAGTTTCTCGAAAGACAACTTTGTGGGAAGAGTTTGCTGGTATTGATTTGAGTTTTGCATGTTTAGTTGTAGTATGCATATCCATGATCCGATTATGTAGGTTGACTTGAGTGAAATAGGTGGTTTAATTGATAAAATTTGATAAAGTGTTACATATTTAAATAAGTTAGTCTTTTATAAACATAAGTTTAATGTGATTAATTAAGTAAAATTGAATGCAAGCCATTAGAAAGTTTGATTTGGACAATGAAACTAAGAAGATATTTATTTCTAGCACAAAGTTTCACGCTTTGTGGTTTTTTATTTATTACTTTTAGTTTATCTTTTTATTGTAGTTTATCTTGTTTATTATGCCATGCATTTCTATTAACATTATCCGATATCAACTTTGCTAGAGATTGTGCATTGATAAAATAAGGGTAGTTTTGTTTAATGGATATTTTTAGATGGGTTGTTTTCATAATGTTATAGGTCTTTAGAGTTTGGACTATACTTATTGTGACTTAGTTTAGGTTATTGTTTTATCTCATATATTAAGGTATTTATTTTTTTGAAGTATGTTTTGAAAGAGTTGATGATCACCAAATAGACGTAGTTACTCATAAGAATCCATTTGTTAAATGTGCATTCCTTATGAAGCCCACTATGTCTTAGAAAACATTCAAGGAATCGTATATTGTCCTTATATAAAGAATCTCGTCATCCACATAGAAATCTCTTTTTTCAAAAAAAATCAATACATAAATGATTAATGAAACACTATGAAAGAGTTTTGGTTTTGGAAACCTGAACCGTAGTTTATGGATCAGATCCTAAATACCCTCCACTTAAGCTAGTTTTTATTTGATCTGAATGTTATATGGGTTGGATTTGAGTCAAGGTCTACTTGATCCAAAACTGACTTATCAGGCATATAAATGATGTAGCTAGGTCTCAAAATCTCCTTAGTGTCTTGTGAAGTTTCTTGAAACATTGATTCTATATTTTCCATCCTGGTTAAGGGATTAACTTTAGTTTTAAAAATTTCAGCTAAATTCAGTTTATTCTTGACTAGAAGTTCTAGGATCACATCCAATGTTGATAAAATGTTTGTACTTGAAACATTGATTCTAAATTATATTTTAACGCATTTAGGTTAAAGGAAAAACTCTAGTTTTAAAATATTGCTGCAAAATCCAATTTATTCTCAACTAGAAGTTCTAGGATCACATCAAATTTTGATAAAATTTTTGTACGTGGTTATGTAGAAATTCCAAACTTCAAGTTTTAATTACTAACAATCCTACCAAGGTATAATAACTAGAGTGAACTATTTATAATTAGTTACTGATAAATGAGTACTACTGGTATGATAGGAAAGGATGCTTGTTTGCTATGTACTATTTAATAATCACTATTTAATAAGCATTGATTTTATTTCATCAAAATCTCCTAGGGTTTACTATGAAGAATTCTTTTGTGACAAAATATGGTATTAAGTACCTAAGCTATGCCTAAAAATTATCTTAGATATCTAGGCTTGTACCTCATCATACATTAAGATCAATGCACAATATGACTTAAGGTACGAGTAGTTTCAGCTTTTCGGGCAACACATTAAGATGTTACATTTTTTTTTAGCATATATTCATCATTTAATTCTAACTTGGGGGTGCAATTCATTTCATGGTATGACATGAAGGTCATACATTAAATGGGTTGTACATTAAGTATGATAGTTAAGGAATATTCTCAATCCAATGTAGACTAATAACTTGAGTAAATTAGTAGCAAATAATGATTAAGAAATGAAATGTTGAGATGAGAGGGAAGGAAGGATATTACATGTCTCTTATATGCTGGCCAATAGTACTTAATGGTCAATGCACAATATTGTTTAAATTATGAGTAATTTCAACTTGACGTGTAACATGGTAAGATGTCATATTTAGTGTTAGTATGCCTTCACCGATTATTTCTAATCTCTGTGTAGTTCATTATATGGTATGATATATGGACACATGCATTACATTTGTTGTGTATAAGCGATAATAATCAAGGAACATTTTTTTTAAAAAATTCATTTACTACTAATGAAGAAAATCTTTATCTAAATAGGAGTGATCATTATGTAAAAGCAACTAAAGCTTATGATGATTATGGAATTGAAGTTATGCTTCATCAAAATCGGGTAGATGCATCTTTGAAGATGTAAATAAGGCTCAAGATCAAGGAAAAGATTAGGGTAAACCCTACAGATTATTGGACTAAGTGATACGTGATTAGAGCATTTTGCTTATTTTAATAGCACAAGTATGATTTTTGAAAATATCAAGGCTTGTTATTAGTATATTAACTTCATTTATGACCACATAGAGAGGCGAGAGGCGAGAGGCAAGGAGATCACTTTTTTTTAGAGTTTTGTCTCGTATAAATCTTACTTAAACTTTCTTTGATGACTTGTTGGGTTCCCTCTTTATGGAATTGGATTAAGTTGAACTTTTTTGATGTAGTTGAGTGCAATGGGATTATGGGGTGTTCTGCTATTCTTTTGGATCATGACAGGCACATGTTGGATGTAATTGCGAAGTGCAGAAAGAGGACTTTAAGATAGTGTTTGAAGGCATCACATCTTATTGCGTCTCACTTAAGCATCTGAAAGTATCTGCAAGATAGCATCTCTTGTCCACGATGAATCTTTTCTTAAGTTTAACTTGATCAAAAGGTCCTCATAATGCTTTTTTTGAGACCATATTGCTCTAAGATGATTGATGCATTTTCAGGAGTTCTCTTTATACTTGTTCTTAGGTTGTTGTTAGTACTTTTGGCAGTGAATTTTTGCCATTCTGAGGGGTTTTCATGTAAAAACTCACTATCTGGATCTCTATTGATCTCTTATTCCATCTATCCTCTCCCCTCTAGCATGAGTAGATTTCCTCTTAAATTCCTTTCAAAAATAGTTTTATTCATTTTCACTTTCCTAATAAATTTATTATAAATGATTACAATAATGAGTTTTAGCCTAATAATATAATCACACAAAATTTTAACAAAATAAATAACTGAAATATGTAATTGTTTGCCCTTTCTCTAAGTGATTGTGTGCCCGTAAGTGCCTCTGCCATTTACCACGTATGAAATTAGGAAAGTATAAATGAAAAACAAAGTGTTGTTATATGCTTGTGTCAATGATTCAATCTTTATTATGTAAGGCATACCATATGTTAAATTAGGAAAGTATAAATAAAAAACAAAGTAATCCAAGAAGCCATTGTGAAAAAAAATCACTTCCATGATTTTTCTGGGCACTTTCATGGCGTTAGGTTACTTCCTTTTTTAGCATGTTATACCTGGCTGCAAGCTGGGTACTATAACCGTGCTTCTTCTCACCGTAGTGTCTTTGTTGTCAAAAGTGTAGATAAAAATATGCAATCATTTTTACATTCTCTTTTTTTTGCTTATTTTTCATCTTTTGGTTTTGTTGTGTTGCCTGATCACACAAGAGATGCTTGTAAAACTGGACGAGGTGATCGTTCTTATAGCAGGGATAATCGAGGATATTGATATGTCTGTCATAATTTTTTTAAGCGTCTATTTATTTGCAGTTTTTACTCTTTATTTTCATGAGAATAAAATTTATTGTTAACATGCTAATTTCTTTAATTTTTGTTAGGATCTACAAAGAAAAAGAAGAAAAGAAACAAATCAAAGTATGTACTTTTCAGATTATCTCTTTTTATTTTTGTAACCATTTGATGTTTTCAGATGTTCTTTTTTTAAATTTAAGATTGATGTGGTTCACAGGAAGAAGAAAGAGCAACTTGAGCAGCCTGATCTGCCATCTGCTCAGGCTCTTCAGCAGACTGATCCACCATCAATTCCAGTCGATGAACTTATTCCATCTGGCGAATATCCTATTGGAGAAATCCAGGAATACAAAAATGAGTAAGCACAAAATAGTTAAATTTAATTATTAGAAGTGATTTGCATGTTAAATTTTACTTCAAATGTACTTCTCAAGTTTAATTGCATTAACTAGTTCAAGTTTTATATTTAAATTAGCCTGTTAGTTACATATCCGAAGTGCTATTCATGATGAACTTCATGATAAACATGCTCATACATAATGAATGTCCATTTATCTTTAGGATTACAGAAATAGAATATTAGATAAATTATGGACTCTTGAAACTTCTAAAAGCAAACATTAAATTGCATTAGCATCTTTTATCGTTATTGGGAACTTGTTTAGTTTTAACTTCTATTTTTTTTTTCTTTGTTTGAATCAGTAACCTATGGAGGTCAACTTCTGAAGAAAAGAGGGCACTAGAACGACTAGAAAAACCCATGTATAATGCTGTTCGCAGGGCAGCTGAAGTTCATAGACAGGTTACATTCATTTCATATGCAGCATCTCGAGATAGTATTTTATTGTTTGTTACTATGAACCTAATAACTGATTGAGTGGCTTTATTTTCCTTTGATGTCATAATAATGTTTCTGTCTCAATGATTAGGTTAGGAAATACATCAGGAGTATCTTGAAGCCAGGTATCTTAATGATTGATCTCTGTGAAACCCTGGAAAACATGGTTCGGAAACTAATTAAAGAGGATGGACTTGAGTCGGGAATCGCTTTTCCCACTGGCTGTTCTTTGAATTGGTACTTTGAAATCCTCCTTTTTTTTCTTCCTATCCCAATGTTATCATCTTTTTGCAAGTGTCTCCATACATGCCCATGCAGGCATGTGACATCAGGCATGTTTGGCAATGTTAGGTTTGCTCAGTGCTAATGCTGAACCTTTTGCTGTTCAGGGTAGCAGCTCATTGGACTCCAAATTCTGGAGACAAAACTGTATTACAGTATGATGACGTGATGAAGTTGGATTTTGGAACACAAGTTGAAGGTGGGCTTATATTATTTTTCTTATTGGTCAAGTGCTTTTTTAACCATTTTTATGTTCTAATGTTGTGCAATCTGTGTATGTTATATAATCAGTTGGTTCTGAATTTTTTTAATTTTGGAGGTTTGTCTTGCTTCCCAGGTCATATTGTTGATTGTGCATTTACAGTTGCATTCAATCCCATGTTTAGTCCATTGCTTGAAGCTTCAAGGGAAGCCACAAACACCGGCATAAGAGTACGAAATTGTGAATAAGCTTCTTCTTCCTTATTTTTTCTATATTCTGTTTTAGTTTTTAAATGGTTGAAATAGAAGTACGTGAAGCCGTCGTCTTATTTGATGGTATTATACCCAATGAAAATGAAAGTATGGGGTGGTCACCAACTCACTTGAGTACTGCTTGTTTCCCCCCCTAGAGTAGTTTTGATATTTTTTGATCTAGGCAGTAGAGCTTCTTGTTTTTCATACAATAGTTTATAGAAACGTGCTTTGTTAATTGTTTTCTGTTTTTTAGAACTTTTTCATGAAGTTGCTTTGGATAGATTTTGAAGAGTTACTACCCAAATTTAAAAATTGTTTGCCCTTATTGTTGTCTTTTCTTTATCCTTGTGTTTTCTCATAGAAGTAGGAGATTATAAGAAAGGAAAACAATAGATTATTGATGTAATTGCCAATCAGATTACTAATATGCCCTTACAGGTAGGTTTATTGTGGGCTCCATGTGTTCTCACCAAAAGGCTTTCAAAAAAACTAACCTGTATTAGTTCAGTGTTTATGGATTTGAGTCCTAGAAAGGGATTTTGTAATGTGCGTACTCTTCACTGAGAATATTTGGTTGCTTAATTACCAAGACCACTTGCCTTGAAATAGCAGCTGAATTTCCACACAGCATATGTACTCAACTTCAAAAGGGGTTGTCTTGAATGTGCTTCTTGTAAGGAATAGGGAGGTTGTTTTGTATCACTCCTGGCGAAGTTATGCCATTATTTCATCAGGAGCACACTAACTGTCACGCCCCGCCTAAACTATCACTATAATCTACTGATAAAATCAGCTAATCAGAGCATAGCAGCATATAATTGAGGACACAACTGTAAAACTAGACGAGGGTGACGCAAACAAAATAAAACTGTTACCTTTATAATCAACAGCAACTTCAATATATGCATACCTGTCACTTGGGAAATCCTGTACAAAAATTACAAAAAACGAAATAACAGATACGTTTGTACAAAGTCCCATACCATCCTAAGCACCCTCTCTCTGTGAATCAGTGGCATGTCCTATAATGTAAGTAGGGGAAATGAGCTTATAAAGCCCAGTAGGTGAATGCTATGGCTACAAGGATATAACATGATGAATATCCAACAACATGCTTTATCTCAAATGTAAATATGGCAAAGATAAATCTGAAATCAGTATGCAATGAATCAAGCAAAGTATGCAATTCATTTCTTCTTCTTTTCAATTCTTTTTTTTTCTTATTCATTTTTTTTTTCTTTTCTTTTCTTTTCTTGCTGGGTCCCAGACTTTCCCCATGATCCACATCCCCCGTCCCTATCATATCATATCACATCTCTATGGCATCTATCTCATCTAGAGACCATTGCCCGTAGGCATATCGTGGCTGGCCAAGCCTATCACGTCGGACCATCTCCGTATCTCAGCCCTGCACAAAGTGCTAGCCATATACGAGATGTCTCGATCTCTATCACGTCGGACCATCTCCGTATCTCAGCCCTGCACAAAGTGCTAGCCATATACGAGATGTCTCGATCTCATCATATCCCTCCGCACTCAGCCCTGCACAAAGTACTAGCAATGCGGGGGAGGTCTCTATGCCATCTCATCATGCCCAGCATCCTGTGCTGGTGCTCATATGTCCGGGGACTACTGGGATGCGATCTAGGGTCAAATCTTTTCTCTTTTTTTTTTTTTTTACTTTTCTTTTTAGGGAATTTAACCCTTTAAGAGGCATAATCGATACCTCTACACATTTTCTTTGGCATGCTTTACATTTTACTATACCATAGTATCATATTGCAAATTCTCATTTCATTTTCATATAATGCCATAATATTTCAAAGCCATGCTTTTATAATAAAATAACAATCACTACTTACATTACTATTTAAATAAATTCACCTACCTCAGTTCCTGAGGGTCCTGCCATTCTTTGGCCTCTTCCCCTTCCCCTTCCTCTTCTTCTCATTTATTTCAATTACAGGGTGCTGAAGTCGCAAATCAATATATTTTTATCAAAATTTGTTTTAAATGCTGCAACCTACAGGTAATTGATCTCTGCAGAATGAGCATTAAATTACCTGTCAGAGTTTGCTTTCTTCACACTTATGCAGCCTTCGCCACTCAACACTTCTTTTCAATTTCTCCCCCCTTTTTAACACTGCTCAAGCACAAAATAATTCAAGGGGATAAGATAAATAGAAAACCTCTTACCGCCGGCTTAAGAACAACAAAAGAAACTCACCGGAGGCTGCCGCCGACCGCTGCACGGTTCAGAAATTCCCCTCGGATCAAGCCGACACTTGCATGCAACCCTCCTTTCTCGGCACGGAAAACGAGAAAGGGCTGCACCGCAGAAATTCCTTTTTCCCCTTTGTTGTTCGCGGTTTCCCTGGCTCGGGATGCAAAAAGGAGAAGGGCTGCACAACAACCCGAAATCCCAAAAAAAATCCCGTAAAAAAACTTTCCCTTCTACGGTTCGAGGAGAGAGAAAATGGCTCGGGAAAGAGAAAAAAAAGCTCGGAACTTACCCGGTTTCCCCTCCTCGCTGAGCTCGGGACCTGAAATCGCCGCCGCCGGACTACTCCCTTCTTCCGATTTTTTTTTTCATCGGGACGGAGACTGCTGCGGGAAAAAAAAACTCCGCTGCTTCGCATGGTCTCGGCACGGGATCACTCGCACGGCTTCCTCTCCCTTTCTTTCTCCTCCCTCGGGATCGGGTCGTACGGGCGCAAGCGGCGTCGTCGGATCGCCTCGCGTCCGACGCCAGTGCGTCTCTTTTTTTTTTTTTTTTTTTTTTTTCCAGGATATTACACTAACTGCATAATTTTGTTTTCAAATCCTTCCATTAGTAAAAGGTTAACAATGGCTGTGCTTATTATCTATCCATGTTTGTTGTATCTACATGTGCCGATGCGTGGAGGGTTTATTTAATGTAAAATGGGTATAATTATGTTAATATAGCAGACAAATATGGGTCTTAAGCTTTACAGATTTATAGAGATTTTGGCCTTGAAATATGCAGGAATCAGGGATTGATGTACGCCTCTGTGATGTTGGTGCTGCAATTCAAGAGGTTATGGAATCATATGAAGTTGAAATCAATGGGAAAGTGTTCCAAGGTATGTTATTACTAACATGCTAGTTATACCATATTACTTGATTTAATTTATCAAACGAGTTCTCTGTTATAATACTTAAATGTCTTCTATAAATAATATGTTAATTGTAGGGGATGTTATCAAATTATATCCCTCTTTTTTTAGTCATTTGGCAATTGTTTAAATTCGGAAGAGGGCTTGCTTCATTGTTTCATTTCTCTCATTTCCAATAAGTTTTAGATATATATATTTATTTACATTTTATTTATATGTTATGACGACACGTGTAACCTAAAGTCCATTACAGGAAACCATTTATTTTATCCTCAAATTGGCCAAGAGGAAGAAGTATATGCAACTGATGTGGCTATGAAGTGGCACATACCATTGTTTAGATTTTGGGAAGCAATGCTTCATTTGACTGTTCATTTGTACTTAAATCTAAATGGTTTTATGGCTGGTTGAAAAAAGGTAAGAAAAATAACCTACAGCATTTGGCTAGCCTTGTAAGAAACATTACAGGATCATCTGTCCACAATCAAAATTGTAGTACATGACTCAGACGTCACCTAGTTCATTGCAGTAGATGGTTAGATGTGGCCACTGGAAACTGGGGTTAATCATTACAGAGGAGTGGTTAATCATTGAACTTAAAGTAGGTTAGTTTGGGAAGATGTAGTAGGACAAGCTGAGGCACTCAAGTCAAATACGCTATTTGTCTAGATTATAAGCTAAAGCTGAGGGAATTCATTAAATATTTTTGGGTTCAAGTCAAATACACTATTTGTCTAGATTATAAGCTGAAGATCAAGTCAAATATGCTATTTGCCTAAGATTATAAGCTGAAGCTGAGGGAATTTTATTTAAATGTTTTCGAGTTCAGTTTTTCCATGTTTCTTAATGGTTCACAACTCATATTTGTGAGCCAGGTTTGAGTTTGTTCTGAAAAAGATCAGCTTTGGTTAGAAGTATGCAAACTTTAGGAAAATGATAATGAGGAATATTTTTTTTGTATAAAAATTGACAAGCAAAATTAGGGGGTTGAACCAAAGTTAACCATTTTTTATTGATTGTTGGCTCCAAAATTTAAAGAAACGTTTTTTGTTCTATCCATTGGAATTGACAAGAAAACTAAAGGTGAGGGCTAGAGCTTGCTAGTTATGAAATGCTGAAGTTGTATCTCTTGATCCATATGAAAAAGAAATTGGACATGCCCTTGTGCCTCAGTTGTTACTCCATTAACATGTAATCTATCATCTTTTATCTTTGGTTCCTTCTCTCCATTTGTTACAACAATATATGGAATCCTTTATGAAGATTGTCATCTTTGCCTTGATTGTTGTCTAGCTCAAATCAGAGTTGGTCTCTCCTAAGCCATCTATTCTAGAGAATTCCTTAATTTCAAATCCTCCTTTCTTGTATGAGGGTTTGTCAATTCTGCTACCTTTATGTTTAGATCCATCTCTTTTTCACAATTTGATTAGGAAGTTTCCATAGGTTATATTAGCCTCAGGAAGACTCTCATCCATAGAGACTTGTCTCTCTCTGCCTTTAGTGAGTGTTTATCATCTAATTTCATGTAGCCTACTTTATAGATAATATTTTCATCTTGTCCATACCTTGTTTTTGGAGGCTTCTTTGATTTCTCTATTATATCGATTTGGGCATCCACCTTGTATTCCTCACATGTGACTCTAATATCTCTTTATCATTCAGATGAGAAATCTTGTTTCCTATGGACATCTGAATACAATTTGCATATTGTGGAACAGGTTTCACTATTTTTAAGTGAGATTTTCTTAACTCTTTACCTTTTGAAGCTACAAATATTATCATTCACTTTTTTATTATGGAAATGTTAACTTTTATCTTTACTTTCGATCAATTTAAGAGGATATTTATCTCTTTTTTTGTTATTTGTATAAAACTAAGAAAGCCCCGAATTCAATTCTGGGTCTAAATCAATGTGAAAGCAAATCAATTTGCATCTTTCTCCATGTTTTAATGATGCACTTAATAAAGTAGATCCATAGTATTTGGGGAACTTCAGTCTGATCAGATCTCCTCCTGAGTCAACCCACTTAATATCCAGGAGAGGGTAGGCTTTTGGTTGCTGCAGAGATGACAGATCAAGCAGCAGAGGATACATGATTCGAAATAACTGGATCATAGAATAGTGGCTTCGTGTCTTGACTTTCCCTCTTCCTCCATGACATGAATAGAGACAGAGGTAATTCTTCTCAAGTTCTAACTAAAATTTCTAAAATTGAAAATAAAAAAAGAAAAACCATTTCTATTGGAAACAATTTTTCAATTCTTTCTCAGTATACAAGCATGTAAGAATTTACCCTTTTTGTCTCAAGTGAGAGTGATTGAAAGGTTGGCTAGCAAACCTCTTACTTAATTGGAGTAGTTCTTATAAGGCCATTATGATTTTCTGATTTATAGAAGTTCCTTATTTGCTATCCTCCAAGAACTTTACAAGTCTTTGATGGATCTACTTGCTACATCAATGGGGATGAGTTCTAGGCCACTTACAATGACAACTTGAAGAGAAAAGAGCCTTCTCCTAAAGTTGAGAAGGATCAATTTGATCTTAACACTAAGCATCAAAAGTTTTTTTTGTAGCTTTCCTTGCTAGAGTCATCATCAAGTGAATTGTGCTCCTTGTGATCATTAGACTAAGCATTCCTAAATTCCTCCCATTGCTTTCCATGAGAAAGTTCTTATTACAATCAAGGACCAAATAACCTTGCAATCGCTTTAGGGCTTGTATTAAATAACCATTTTGTCTAAGCTTGGTTGCACGAACTTTTAACTCTTGTGAAGGCTCTAAGATTGAGGTGTTTCTCATGCAACCTTTGATATCTACCTTTAACATTATTCCATCTTATGAAGACCTCAAGACACATTACTTTTGCATTATCTCTATATATATTTTCATCATTGCCTCATCATGTGAAGGTTTTGTAAAACATTGCCTTTGCACCCTCTTCATATTTACCCTTCATCATTGATCCTCCATATGAAGGCTTTAAGAGGCATTGTCCCCATATCCTCTCCTTTTTATCTCCTTTTTATCTCCTTTTTATCTTAGCTACTTTTCCATCATGTGAAGGTTTTGAGAGATGTTGCTTATGCATCCTCTCTTTTTATTCTATCACGTGAAGGGCTTAAGAGACATTATCCTTGCCTTGTTCCTTATCTTTGTCACTGTTTCATCGTATGAAGGTTTTAGAAAATGTTTCCTTTGCATTACGTCCTTTTAACCTTCATTCGTTTTTTTATTGTAGAAATTTCAAGGAGTCTTACTCCTACATTATAATCTCTCGTATCTTATGAGAACATTGAGCAATATGGTTTACTCATCTTGTTCTTCCACTACATTTAGCCTAATTGTTAGAAGTCTAATGTGAAAACTTTACACATTACTACTATGAGCATACAATTCACACTTGGGGATTGGGTTTAGCTTAAATCTGTGTTTGCTTTATTTGATCTATTCATCATCTACCTTGTTCCCCTTGGAGGTCTATTATCTTGTTGAAAAATCAGATTTTTTTTTTTTCATTTTTGATCAATCTTATTCAAATTAGAAGCAATCTTCATATTATTTTGAGTGGTTCACACCTCAAAACTAGGCTTCATTGAATTCTCTAAAACAAGTTCATTCAAGTGAATCGCATGACATATATGTATTACAACAAAACGAAGACTAAAGTCATTATCAAAGTTATTGTGTGAGAATTACATTAACATTCCCTCAAGAACATCTTCGAAGGTTCTCTTAACATGCCCAATTTAGGTTCCTTGGTGACGATACCATACTAAAAGACAAACGACATATAGGTTTAGTTTCCTTGTTTGCTCTTTGTAAAGTTTCGGCTCTCACTCAAGTTTAAAAATTCATTCTTTACAAGATGTAACCTTGACCTCAAAACTATCCTTGGTAGTTCTTAGTAGTTGGTTTTCATCAAATTGCTCTTTCATGATTTTCTTGATTTTGGTCAAGCTACTATCCAAATGCATGTGAAATGCTAGCTAGGTCGTGCTAGCAATTCATCTCTGTTGAGGTATCTTGCACTTTTCCTAAGTTTTGTGCGAAAATCTTTTAAGTCAATTTTACCCTTCTTGAAAATGAGTAAATTTTCTATAAGATTTTATGCCCATAGGATTCAACCTTATAAAACAATTAAGGATGTAGAAATATGGATGTATATTTGTAAGTTTTCCAATTATATTTGGACAATATCAGCGCTAACATTATTAAATTTCTAAGATATGTTAAATTTTATAATCTTATTTCTTATTCACGAATGTTTAAACTAAAAATGACTAAGCAGGAATTGGAGAATGCTTAATTCTAGATCAAGGAACTAGTGAGATTTATGTTTATGCAAAACAAACTATTGTTAGATATTCTTGAAGGAATAATTGTATAGTTATTGAACAATAACATTTGGACACTCTCAGGGCTAACACTATTAAATTTCTAACATATGTTAAATTATATAATCTTATTTTCTTATTCACGAATGTTTGGACTAAAAATGACTAAGTAGGAAGTGGAGAATGAAGTAGTGATTGAAGGTTAAATGGTGAGAGAATGAATAGTAGACACTTCTTAAGACCTTTATAAGAAGGAATGGCGATGCAGATAATTAGGAGATGATGCATGAGCAATGTCTCTTAAAGCTTTTACGAAGGTAAGAAGGAGAGGATGAATAAAGAATATCTTTGGAGATCTGCACACGATGGATAGTGGTGAAGGTAAGAAGAGAGGATGCTAGGGCACTCCTATTGACACCTTCACATAATGGAATGGTGATGAAGGTGGATGTGGAGGGGGTGCAACGGTAATGCTACACGAGGTTTTTATACGAATGAATAGTAATAAAGATAAATATAGAGATTAGTGAATTTGCCAACCTGGGATGATGTCAACTCAAGTAGGGAATTATAATGGTCATTTTGTTACCACTTTGGAACAAGATTGAGAATAATACTTGCTTCATATTCATGTACTCAAGTTATTTATAATTGCTAATGTCAGGAATAATTAATGGCTTTCCACATGTTCTTGAATATTCTTGAAGTTTCTTTGAATATTTTGTAACATTCTAGACGGTATGCAAGCTGTGAGTTAGGAGTTTAAAAGAGGCTAAAGCCTCCAAATGAAACATGTTTCTTGGAGTAGAAGCAAACTTTCCATATTTGTGGCCTTGAGTTTTTGGATTGAACTAAAAGTGGAAACAAGTATCCATGAGGGAGGAGGTAGCTCTTGAAGGACATGTTTTTCTTGAGGGTGCTTGTTCGTGTTTGATCGGGCTTTTTGTGAATTGCTTACCAAAAATGATCTTATTTTGGAAGTTGACAACTTGATAGATGAAATACATCCTCAAAAGTTTACAAATATTAACTTTTTTTTGACAGATCATTGTATTTTTAAGGAAATAATATATACACCACAATATGGTAAAACATTTCTTTGACAACAAGATTGTTATCAAGAGATTAAGCAATGGTAACTTTTTTGGCAAGGACCAAGGCTGATAAATTTCAGTGATTTGGAAATATACGATAGAACAATAGGAAGGATGGCATGATTGAATTAGTATGAAAATAATAAGAGCATGCAAACTAGAGTCTATATAGTTGACAACAAACACAATGCTCAACGAAAATCAATAAAGATAAAAAAAAGTTGTTTTCTTTTTAAGACAATACCAATGACATAAACACAAGCAATGAAGGATAATCACAAATGGTTCATTTTAAGGTGTATGGCTAAATAATTTACCATTTATGCATATTTGTCAAATCTTGGAAACCTCAAATGGTAATATCCACAAGTGAAGCTATTACTATATAAATGCAATATATTTCACTATCCATGTCAATATTCAATCCCAATCTCAAATATGGACTTGGGCATGGTTATTGATGCAAGACAACCATCTATAGAATCATTTATTAATAAATAGAAAGTGTAGCACAAATCCATTATAAAAAGTCAAACAAAAGCTCAACAAGCAAAAAACTATGAAAATAAGCATCCCACCTAATGGGTTATGATCACCCATTTCATCATAAATGCATAACACAAAAAGCATTGGAGGAAACTCCATAACTCAAAGGGAAGATTCAAAAATGAAAGAAACATTTATGAATTTTAGAGAGAATCAAAGATTTTGATAACTCGTTAATTTTCTTTATGTCATCTTTATTTATTAAAATATTTTACAAGATCTTGTAGATTCCTTTATTAATTTTGTTTACATCTTATTCATGAAGAGCATTTTTCATGAATCTGCTTTTCTTTTCAAGCTATTTTTTCTTAAATGTTAAAGATAATTTAGAATTTTTTTCTTTTGTTGTAAAGACATTCATTCATGACCTGTCTTATTAGTTTTTTATAATAAACTTATTTAAATGTCATGAACTATTAAAAAAAAAGTGTTTTGGTTGAGAACGTTCTCACAACTTACCTCACTTGATGGCACAACTCTTTCGAAGTGCTCAAGAGCCTTCCAATAATAAGTGGGCTAAGTGGCGAACTACCTACTCCTTTCCCCTCCAACCCTACCTCACAACCTTTACTTCTCGACCTCAAAACCATGGTTTAAGCTTTCTATTAGGTTTCATCATTTCTAGTATGAGAGTCAAAGACAATTCAAAGATTGAGAAAATATTTCCTCAATACAATGTAAGAAGAATCATCTGGGTGATACAAGAGATCTTCTAAGTCTAAGAGCCAAAATCATTTGGTTTGACTATTAGACGAAATATTCTACTAGGCCATCATTACTAGTAACAATGTTGAAGACAATTCAAAGGTTGAGTAAAGACTTCCTTATTATAATGTAAAAGAAATCATCTAGGTGGTAAAGGCCTTCAAGGACTAAGGGATAAATTCAATTGATGTGACTGTCATACGAAATAGTGTATTGCGTAAGCCTTGCACTTTTCTCCTACAACTAAGATATGAAATGTGATCTAAAATCATAAATATAAGGTAAATCATATATTTCAACAAATTAAAGAGCTCTATGCTACTATCAAGCAGCTGACTCCATCAAATAAACAAACCCATCACACTCTAAAACCCAACCATGCCCTTGAATGTCCCATTATTAGGGAGAGAGACATATTAATTCTATTAACAATATAGAAACTTGAAGTATTGAATCAAGAAGCCTTGTAAGTTTGCAAAAATGCAACATATTTAACAGAGTATTAAAAAGTTTTTAGTTATTTCACATTACATATTTTTTCTTTTTCAATTTCTTTTTATCAATTTTTTGTGCATCTCTTCTCCTTTTTTAGACCTTTTCACTCTTTGTATTATATCTTATGATCCATCTGCATAACATGACCCCCAAAATGCATCCATAAAACCAATAAAAAAAGTCAAAAATAAAATTTAAAACCTAGAACAAACCTTAAATGATGTAGAAACCAAAAATGAAGACCACTTACACCAACACCAACAAACCATAGATTAACTCAAAGTCTATCACCTGATTACACGTAAGACCCCCACCCTTTCCATTTATAAAAACTTAACTAAAGGGGAAGACCATCAACTAAGGATATTTGATTTGGTGGTCAAAGTCATAAGAACTGACACCACAATGTAGATCATGATATATACAAAAATATCAAAATAAATGCGTCCTCTTTTGATGGTACAAATGAACATGATAAATTTTTAGATTGGCTCACTCAAATGAACGATATCTTTGATTGGCATAGTATGAACAATGATGAGTATACAACTTTTGCTAGAATAAACTACATAATCTATCAGATCAACATCCAAGCAAAAGGTAATATTATAAGGAAGCGTTAATAACTTGGCTTGAAATGAAAGCTTCCCTTCACATAAAGTATTATCCCCTCTACCACGATAAAATGTTACATGAACAATTCTTTCCATTATAACAAAGACTTATGTCTATAAATGAATATCTACATACTTTTGATAAGCTATTAGCCAAGATTGCTGCACCAAACTAGAATAGTAACTAACTAATAAATTTGTCCTCGGCCTTAAAACAAACATATGCCAAGATATAGAATTCCATGATCTATAAACCTTAGAACAAGTAATTAAATTGGCCACAATAGCTAAAAAGAACAAGAAACTTATTCCCCCCACCATAACATCTTCCAATTCTCAATATAATAAACCTAACCTCATATATGGCTGCTTCAAATGTGGTTAGAAAAGCCACTTTAAAGCCAATGCAAAAGATTAATCCTAAAAGTTGATAAACCTTGTAATTTAGAATTAGAGTATGCAAAAGAAAACACAATCCTAACTAATGAGGAGCAATATTTAGAGAAAAGTCACATGAGTTATGAGGTATTTTTGTATATCTAAATCTACTACTGAAGACTAGAGACAAAAAAACATCTTTAATATTCTTATCCCATATAATGAGAAGCATTGTAGACTAATCATTGACGATGGTAGCACCATAAATGTCATCTCTAGTAAATACCCTATTATGAAATAACCGATACTTTTATATAGTTTTTTCCAAACTCTCAAACAACTCTAAATCCTCTCTAATAGTTATGTTAAAAACTAGTCAAACTAGTTATTACACATTCTAAATTGATTATACTATCTAATTTAAAGGATTATACAAGTATAATGGAACATTATCCGTATTGTCTAATTAATTGCCATTCATTGATTAGTTTATTCTCAGTTTTCAAATAATATTCTTATATAATGGATTATCATACAATTACAAATAACACAAATTACTAATTCTAAGCTCTTGAGAAAATTTTGTATGATATAAGATTACAATATAGTGACTATTACAAAACACTGACTTATATTGATCATAAAATATTGTACTAATATAATAAGTAGATCATACTCTTACAATGCAAATCTACTCAATATATGGTTAAGTTTCAATACTAAGCTTTCAAGTAAAATGTCATCGTATACGTACGAAGATAGTATTATCTAGGTACAACGAGGATGTGCTCGTGCATGTCCTAACTTCTAATTTCTCAATATATTGATATATTGATCATACTCATACAAATGTGATAACATACTTGTATGACAATGCACAACTTATAATTATATAACATCACACGGTCCAATCCTTGTTCGATCTTTTGGAATGTCCAAATACTACAAGTGATATCATACATTTATGAAGGTCAAAATCATTGACCTCAAAATACATTTCTTAAGCAAGCTATCAATGCACTTGTATGATGGGAATATCGTACATATATGGATATTACCAATAATCATATTACTTAGGATTGCTCTCGACTGACACACTGTACGATTTATAGATAAACTAATCGTATGATACGATGAGGAACACCATATATGATTAGTACATATTCAAACTTCTTCACTTAAATTATTCTCTTTAAGTCCTACTTGATTAAACAATAATAACTAATACGACTTATTATAAATTTAATATTCTAAGGTCAGAAGTATACAAGTAATGTAAATAGACAACATTCATTGAACTAAGAATTATATGAATGAAATAGATGCTTTTAAAAATCATTTAAACACTCATTCAATTCTCACTGAATCCTAAGTGTCTCAAATAAATTGTTATAGGTTTTGACATTTTAATTATCAAAATAAAGAAGCTCAATAAAGATCTTCTCCTTATATTGCTCAAGTTTGTATTTCTATCAGTGCCAGTTACAGTTATTATCCAAGCACTTTCGTTTAGTTTTTTGAGTGAATTGTTTAAGTTTTTCATATGATTAGTTTGTGTGTTCTTGAGATGTAAGATCTATAATAATTTAAGAAAAATATAAGTAATAGCAATACAATTTTGTTATCAACAAATAAGTGGTATAATGATGAAGGATACAATACTATAATTCTTTTTAATATTTTTTTAAAAACATTATTTTGACTAAGTTCACAAGATGCACACATCCTTGTCTTTTTAAAAACACCCTTATGAGAAGTTAATTCTGGTTACTTGAGTTTCTTTTATTCGCCCTAATTACAACTTCGAAGGAGTCTTCTTCATCTTCAAGTGTGACAGCCCTATGCAAATTCAAACCCTATAAAACATAAATTATTATGCAGAGTTCAAAATATTCTTGCAAGAATAATGAGAGATACTGCTGCAATTACAATTTTGTTTTGGTTCTAGGGAGGATGTCATGAAAGACGAAATCTTTGTTGTGCTAAGAATTGGGAAGTTGAGCCACAAGATGGGCCATTAGAAAGGGGGAGATGGGATTCTTGAGTTATTAGGAACCAACAAAATGGTTGGTGTTTTATTAGGGTGGAGTGAGAAGGTTGCCTAATGGCTTTATAAAGGTGAGTTCACGTGACAATCAGAGAAATGCATCTAAGATCCTTTCTTGGGTACCTGACGATCATTATCTTGGTAGGATTTGAACATTTCAGGATAAAGCACGTTGTAATTCGTAATTAATCTTATAACCATTGGATATGTTCTTTTTCGTGCAGTAGGCTATGGGAAAATCAGAGTGTTTTGTAAGCTGAAATTGAATCTTGGCCTGGGTTACTTCTTGCAAGTGCTGTGTCAGCTAACACTAACCCACATCCAACTGATTTGATCTATATCACAAAAGTAGGCTGGATATGTTTTAGTTCAGTTTCACTATAGCGATTTACATTACCGGACTTCAATATTAAAATGAAAGGTAATTTTGTTTTTGAATCACAGACATTGGTTCAAGTTGTGTATTGGCAAACTTTGATAAGTAGTATCTATTTGCTTTGTAGACGCCATCAGGTACAACATCAGGTACAAAGTGTGGCCAAAATTCCTTTGATACTTGTGGGTGATTTGTTTGTTTTGCATTTGTGACATTGGCCCAATGGTTAAAACATTGCCAATGATGATAGTGTTCATGTGCATTCCAATCGGTCATGTATGATAATCCTTTGTTATGTATGTTTAGTTTGTGTATATCATCATAAGCATATCTATTTATAGTGATGTACGTGTTGTATTTATATGTTCATATCCACCAGTGCTGTATTGCTTCTTTGCTTGGTGATCGCTTGCTGAATTTTCAATTTTGTTGTCAATGAGCCAATGTTTTAAGATATAAGCTCTCTTAAGAATCATGAGGTTTTGTTATTGAAATTCCTGAAGGATTGACGTAAATTACAGGATTTTATGTAGATAGGGCTATGGGTCTTCATTCCTAAGATTTTTTTTTTTTTATTTGAGAGAATGCCTTTGGCTAACTCGAGAATGACTTTGTAGTGTATCTACTCAATGGATTTGATGATTATGCTTAGCAAACTATTTTCATGCTTGGCTTTACTAGGTTTAGATTTCTAGTTATCTTCTTGGGATAGTTGAATGGTATGAGAGCTTTTAACTTTAGACCTTTGCCCATAGTTCTACTTTGTGATTAGTAAATGTAATAGTAAGGAGTGGGTGCATGCTATTTCAATTGGTAATATTGAGAGTTGTTATCAAACCCAACAATTGCTCCTCACATGCTATTTGAGTTGTTATCAAAGCCAATGGCTATCTGGAAGTATGTACTTGGGATTTAAAAAATCTATCAACTGTTATTGTTCATGTCTACCAAGGAAGTGGATATGATCATAAAGTGCATTGATTGGACAATTATTGTGCCTTGTTTTTTCTTGCTTCTCTTATTTATTGTCTTTCAATGTTTATTTCCTCTGGCATTGCACTTTGAGTCATTTGTTTTGTTGCTGCAGCTCTTAAATCTTACCATCTTACACTGTTACATAGTTAGGATTTCTTGTCTTGCAATAGCTTTATTCTGTGTTCTTGTAGTTATTCTTATCAGATAATTTACTGCTCTGTTCCAGTTAAAAGTATCAGAAATTTGAATGGTCATAGTATCGGACCATATCAAATTCATGCTGGAAAATCTGTACCTATTGTCAAAGGTGGAGAACAGACAAAGATGGAAGAGGGTGAATTTTATGCTATTGAAACATTTGGCTCAACGGGTAAATATTTGATTTGTTCATGACAAAAATCCTAGCTTCTGAATTGGACACAACTGATAATTGCAATCAACATTTAATTTTTTTTTTATTGAGTGGTGGATACTTAGTATTGCTTGATGGTAACAGTTTTAACAAAATCAAGTATGGTGGCAGCACATTCCAAGTCAGTTTTACATATTATGATAAGCTCTTATTTTTTTTCAGGCAAAGGGTATGTGAGGGAAGACCTAGAGTGCAGCCATTATATGAAAAATTTTGATGTTGGACATATACCATTACGGTTAACAAGAGCAAAGCAACTTCTTTCAACTATAAATAAACATTTTTCGACATTAGCCTTTTGCCGACGTTATCTAGATCGCCTTGGGGAGACAAAATATTTAATGGCACTAAAGAATTTGTGTGAAGCTGGTATTGTTCAGGTATGTATTTCGTTTGATGAAATCTTGGTTTGCTAATAGTGATATCCATGTGTATATATAGTTGACTATTATATATTAACTTGTATTGTATTATTAAAATCATTACCCACAAGGACTTCCTGTAGCTGTATCTATGACAAAAATAATGATGCTGTTTCAAAATGCATAAAAGAAATTTTTGTCTGCCTTACATTTCATGCACCAATGTTAGGATAGAAGGTGGTTTCTTTTTTGAAAAATAGACATGGATAAATTACGAAGAGATGGCTCGTCGTTTTCTAGTTTCAATAATGGGCTATTGGGACATCAAAGTATCTTGAAATTTACATTCAGGTCATTGTCATGATAACATCATCACGATGCAAATTTAATTAAATTAATTTTACTCAAAGTTTTTCATTAATTTTTCCAAAACAGGCAGATGATTTCTCAACATTCATAAAATTTGCAACTTTCCATGTCTTATTGCTGGAGAAGACTTAGTTACAAATTTTATGAAATTAATATTGATTTGCAACTTTGGGATTTTTTTGACATTCCACTTAAGCTATAAACATGTTAGGTCTAACAAGGACCTTGTCAAAACTACTATGAAACTACAAGATCTATCCACCTAGTTTTGAATCAGCAAGATGCTAAACAAGAGGGATCTTTCTTCAATAAATAAATTATCTTAACAAATTTGCTCATGATGTCAATTCTAGTTATCTGCCAGAGCAAAGTTTGGTACTCTAAATGGAAAATATGAAGTTGTCCCTGCAATGAAGATGCCTTACATCTCCTATTATTTTGAGCCCATCAATTACTTTAGCTTCCCGATATGTATTTTTAAGCAGCGTTCTTAGAATAAGGCTGATGCAATGCTCTTGAGCTGCGCTAATATTAGGTGAAGATATTGCTAGCCTTATAAATACAAGTTAGTTTTAGTTTGGAATTACATAAATCTTAATTTGGATAGTGGAAAGTTTGTATTTTTTTAATTAGTTCGATTGACTTGTTTTCCATGGAGGCTTTTGATGAGGCAATGGCTTTTATGTTCTAGGCATGAGGCATGAGGCATGTGGCATTAGGCCCATGATTAGAGTGCCTAATGAAAATGTATCTTAATTATCTCAATTCTCATAATGTTATTAGGAATTTTAAAAAGATATATGGCTTGTTAAACATCTATGTAAATGGTGTTTTTACCAAATCTTTCATTTGTTTTTCTCTTTAAATCACGTAAATTCCATTTTGATCAACATTTATAGTTTATGCCCTTCCAATTTGAAGGCATTCGAGAGGGTTGGGTTCAACCCTTTGAAGCTCTTTCTTCATGAACATGTTTTCAACCAATGATGGTCGATCTCTCCATCGCAAAAGTATTAGATATCTCTAATTTCTATAATTTCTTGTCATAATGGCATGATCGTTCAAGGCATGATTGATCTTTTCACTTTTCTTGAAGTTGGTGGACATTCAAGGTTAAGCTCACTAGTAGGAGTTGAACCATAAGGAGTAAAAAGTTTATAGTAGACTAGTTGTAGTTAACCATGCCAAAATGGTAGACACTTGTGGCTAAGTTTACTAGGTAGGTCAATGCTAGTGCTACCTCCCTTAAGGTAGTTGCATGTAGGTCATGTAATATGGGAGTTGCCTTATGTTATCAAATCTATCATAAGAATTCTTGCATGTAATAAGTTTCTTGAATTACCAAAGTGATGGTGGTAGATGAGTGTCTAGTTGGTGGGGCATAGATGGTTTGTAGATGTGCTCTAAGACTTGAATTTCATTCACCCATTTGCGAGTGGCTCATGTTCTTTGATTGCTCGAGGGACATCCATCATTTGGTATTTGGCTTTTTGGGCATTGATGGAGGGTGGGACTTCGATGACCCTCGTGGCCATTTCGAGCAGCCACATGTGAATTGTTTCCTTAAGTTGCACTTGAAGGGATTGTCTTTTCTAGGTAAGAGAGGAGTGTCTATAGACTTCTTCGATTTATTCTATGTTTTTCATAGATTGTACCTTTTGGTCTTTTATTGTTCGCACCTTAAGGGAAAGTTGATTTTTGATGTTGTTGCGGTAAGTCATTCTTGTTAATCCAATGGTTTTAATGGGAGTTTGATGATAGAAAACCTGTATAGTAAAGTTTGCTGATATGTTGTCTCTAGAAGATTATGAAATGATGATTATTCATGATGTTTTGACATGATATCTCACCATAGAACTTGGTCAAGTATGGTGTATTTTATAAGAGTGATGGACTTTTGGATGAATTTTGTTCTTGATGGTGTGATAACTATCTTGAGTATTTTTTATTTTATTTTGGTATGTTAAAATATGAAAATTATCACAAGTTTTTCATAAGAACTTTAAGATCATAAACTTGATCAAGTCATCTTGAATTTTCATCTTAAACCATTTTGCATATACACTTATATTTTTATCTCTATCAAGTATTTTCTGATTCATTACAAGTTTTGTAAAATAGATTTTCATTACATAAATACTTAATTATGTAAGTGAGTGTAAAGAAAATATGACTTTTCAAAATATGCTAAAAAGTACACTTTTCCTATGGTAAGATATTATTATTGTATAATAAAATTAATACTAAAATAAGTTTACGAAGAAAATATAATGGTTTGATTGAATAATTCAACTAGTGTTCTGATTCGTCATACAATATGTTTCTTTATATTGTTGAACTCGATTAGTTCATATAGACAATGCACTCTTCATCACATTATGCGTTAAGAGTTGGAGTGGTACTCTAGAGTCACAGGCACAGTATACAATATGATCAAATCTTTAAGCCAAGAATTATGAAAAAGAAATACAAAAAAATTTCATACAATATGATATTATGTTATTATACAGTATGATCAATTACTGGACTATGAATGATGAGTGAAGTAGCAACTCCAAGAATCTCATATGGTACGATAAAAAATTATTGCACTCTATGATTATGTCTTGAATATGAACACTTTCTTGGTGTATCTAAACCTGAGAATTTGGTAAAATATGTTAATGTTTAAAGTACGAATCAGACAATTCATTTTAAGATCATCGTATGGTACGATTTTGTTGATCATACAATACAAAATAGGATAATGAACATTAATAAGATAATCTAAAGTGTGAAAATATTCAATAAATAACATCATTTTTAAAATTCCAACAACGTGACAGCTGCTTGCGCTCTTAGTTTTCTTACATCTTCAGCTGTCATTGATAACTTCCTTTCATTCACATATTTAGTATTCTACTTGTTTTCTACATTGATTTAAGTGACTATTGTACGAGCTTTGTTGTGAGAATAGTTGTATTGGATTATGTATTTGTTCTTTGTATTTTCTTTTATATTATGGCTATTGTAAGCCAATTTTTAAGTTTTGTCTTTGGATTTGCTGTTGGATTCTTATGAATCATCATGTAAAAGTGTTTCACCTACCCATCTTGTGACAAAAGATGGTTTTGTTTAATAAACTTGGTCTTAGGTGGTGGGTATAGGATTATGTATTTGTCAAGCCACCTAAAATATTTTTAGGTTTTAATTTATTGTAGTTACCACAAAATCTTTCAAAGCTAAAAAATTTCTCAAAAAGAATATTAAGTATAGACAATATTAATCACAAGATTTCATAGTTTGCTCTGAAGTTTATTTATTCAACTTGAAAAGAAGTACAATTCAACCGTCCTAGGCTGCACTTATAAATCTTAGGTCTTTGCCAACTAAGGTTTGACTTCATTATTGAACATTTTACCTTGCCACTCTACTATGAGGGCTTGGAGCATGTTTGTGTTTTTTATCTCTTTGCTTTGGTTGTTTACCAATATATTTGTAATTTAGGACTCCACTCTTCTACTCTTCCTTTTCTGCCTTTGGTTTTAAAATGCTATTAACCACTGAGTATGGAGATTCTTGGGACAATGAGGTCCACCCCATTCTCGTAATCAATTTCTACATTTGGTGTGCTAGGAATGCCAAGGTTTAGAGGTAGTCATAGCCCCTTACGATGCTACTTTTCTCTTGCCCTTTAAATCTCCTGAAATTCCCCACATCTTTGGGAATTGGGACTCTAGATGTCTTTATGGATTAGGTATTGTACTTTGCATCAATTGGTTCCTTGACCCCAAAGTTTGGATCCTTGTGAACTTCAATATTTCGGTGTAGATAGTAAACATGATATAAAGAAAATTATAAAGCAATACAAGTAAGATACCATGCAGCCTATCCTTGTGGGAAAAGAACCTATGAAGCCCTAATTTTAACAATGTTCTGATACAAGATATGATGTAGGATAGTGTATTTTGTGTGAAATTGTTTAGGTATTTTTTTATGATTTGGGAAGCATTGTTGAGATTACAAGAACTATGGAAGACTAGTTTTTTAATGCAACAATTAATGTGTTCAACCCAACAGAATTCTCAAATTGTAATACAATGGCCAAAGATTAAAGTTTACAAACTACATAAAACAAAAAAATGAACTATTCAAAAATGATTTAAAATCAACATTGAAACGGATAACTTATATTATTGATGACATTGATGCTAATGTATAATGTAAAGAGAAATCAAACCTTGTGACATAGACCTAATCATGCAAAAATTGTGTAAATGAAGACAAGAAGGGCACAAAAATCAACTCAAAATTGTAAAGCCCGTCTTGTCTGAGATGATTTAGGATAGTCTTAGATATTTATATATGTTCATGGATAATGGGTTAGTCATTAGTACTAATAGTTTTTAAAAGTAAACCGACGATTCAAAAATCTAGGTAAAACTTGAAATCAACCAATGCAAATCTGTGATCAATAGCAATGTAGATAAGGAGGAATGTGGAGTTTAAATTTTCTAACGATGATGATGTTGTGACTTGAAGTGGTGGAAGTGATGACGAACAAAGAATTCGTTGATGGGAATAATTGCGGAGTTATTTTCCATTGTGCTTCTTGTTCTTTAAGTAGATTTTCAACCTCCTTAATGTTGGATTTACACATTCACTGCACCAAGGCATCAGCAACATTGGAACGCAAAATGACATTGCAAATTTATATAAGGTAGAGTTTAATAAAAACAAAGTACTAGATCTTGAGGCTATGAAAAAATTCTTAGGATTAATTGGTGGCCCAACTCAGCTATCACCCTTAATCTTAATTTCATGAACCTCCAAAAGTTATTTGCCTTAGAAAAAATGTTTTTGCGAAGTTCTTTTGAAATGATATGTGTTAGCAGCGGCATTATACTTGTAGCTCATCAAACACTCATCTGTGTGCATTTTTCCGCAGCCGTACCCTCCACTGTGTGACGTGAAGGGTAGCTATGTGGCGCAGTTTGAACACACGATTTTGCTCCGACCGACCTGTAAGGAGGTGATATCGAGAGGAGAAGACTACTGACTTATGGATAAGAGTTTGCAGGAGCCGAGAGGCATTTTTTATGCGCTTAGCGAAGCTGGCACGGTCTTTTCTGGATATATATAGAATAAACATGAAGCCGATAGAACATCGTGTTTTCAATCTCTGATGCTTGTTTGATATGAATATTTAGCAGATAATTATTTTTGTTCATACATGAGTTGAAATGCTTGTTTGTAACACACATGGATTTGTTCTCGTTGTGGTATTTTAGTATGCTGTTGTTTAGTATTGTTGCTGCAGCTCATGGAACGAAATTCTTTTTGGCAGTTGTAGATGCTTGTTTGCTTCATTTCTAAGAACTTTTTTTGTTGTATCTATGGTTCAGGTGTTCTTAACGAATAACTGTTTTATCCTTTTACAAGGCTAAATTAGAAATTCATTAATAGTATTAAATGATGAAATAATAATTGTGATACTAGGTCATTCAAAAATATTTTTAATGTTATTTTTTTCAAGACAATTTAACATACATCATAAATTCTATAAAGTTTTTTCCATAAAATTTCTTACTTTTGCTCTCATTGTTGTTTTGTGAAGAAATTGTTGTCAATTAAATGATGTATATTATTTTATTGTATGTAGGTATTTGTTTTGATTTTATTATAGTATTATTATCATATAATATTTGTATTATATTGTATATTTTTCTTCTCTTTCATATTTAAAATTTTTTAACATTTATTTATTTTTTGAAATTTTTGATTTTTTTTTGTTCAACTTATATTTGTTTTATGAGATTTAATATTATATTATTATTTATCTCAAATTTATTGTTTTTTCATCTAACATTTTATGCTTATGATGTGAGGTTGTCATGTTCTAATTTAGGTACTAGTGATAATAAGATGGTGATTTTTTTTTATCAAGCATCACAAAATTATTTCTCATATCGTTCATCATTCTGTGTTTATGATCACAATGTCTCTGTTAGTGATGGTATTTTGTTGATTTTTTTAGTTTTGGGCAACTATAACATTAGGTCATAAAAAAAATTTATTCTTTTTTTCTTATGATCTTATAGATCATCGAGCTTAATCTTTCTTTTCTTTTATTTTTTATTTTTTTAATTCATTTTTTCTTATGAATGTTTTGATACATATAGCCAATATATATAAGTTATAATAGAATGTTGTATCATAGATCAAAACATATGAAATGAATTCTTATAATGCAATATCTTTATATTATATCATATCATATTTTATAATATTATTTTAAGGTAATTGATAACTTATTTGTATCATAATTATTTAGTTTATTTAATTAATATTATTGGGATTTTTTTATTATCTTTCTCTCTTTTATCTCTTTTTATCATTTGTTGCATCATACATATTCCTTTGTATTAGTATTTTTACATTTTTTATTCAATAAGCATTCATAAACATGAAACAAAGATCCTATAAATCTAATGTAATTTAATATTCATTCTTTCATATTGTATGGTCTAATCTCTAAATTGTACTATATGATTATTTGTATGTAATTGTTTGTATATCAGTTCAAATAGACTTATCACATGCTTATTCTCCTCTTAAAGTTGATAATATCATCCCTTGTTCCCATCATATGGTAGACCCTTTAGTTACATTGCATAATTCCATTTCAAATAATTTGATTGATTACTTTTAATAAACTAATCGTATTGTTCAATGATTCCATTGTATAATTTGATATTTGTAGATTTAGACTGATGGTTTTTTTGAACCATTTGTTGTTTGTTGCCCCAAGCTTTGGTCAAACTATCTAATAAATATTCTTGTATTGTATAGTTTTTTAGGAAACTAAGGTCCAAATTTGCTCAATTAACTATACAATATGTTCAAAATGATTGTATCATACGATATGTTTAAAATTGTTTGTTATTATTAATTTTCAAGAATTTATTAATTTTTTGTAAAAATTATATATTATCCAAAGAATGACACAATGTCTAAAAAAAGGGAGATGAACTTAAAAAATAAGATTATAAATTATTAAAAGTTTAATGATATTAGTTGACCAAATTTAGACTACAAAATAAAAGATCAAAATTTAATGAGAATTTAATAATATTTTAAAATATAAAATTGTTATTTATAAAAAAATAAAGTAAATATCAAATAACATTGAAAATTTATAAAATTAGATTGGGATATATAACTCATAGAGAAGATTAGTTTAAAATTATCTTAATATAAATTTGAAGTGTTACAATTGTAAAATAAAGAGTTAAAAAAATGAAAAATAATATAATATTTTTAATGGGTTGTTAGAGAAAAAATATTAAAATTATAAAAAAATATCAAAAAAATATAAAACTTACATAACTTATAGAGTTTGAATAGCATATTGTTTAAGAAGCGAATAATGAATTTTTAGGAGCTATTTCAATTGAAAAATTCAAAAAATACGAATTTATATATGGTTTTAAATACAATATTTGATAATATTGTTTAATTATTTACCAATACTTGAAAATGGGGATAATATATTTTTTTTAATTTTTTAAATCGTAAATGACGGAAAACATGAGGGGCATGCCATTCAAATGCAATCCTTCATTACACAAGTATGTCATCATTCAAAGAAAGAAAATTACAAGTGTGTTTGGTTGAGTCTTTTGGGTAAAAAGCTTAAAGGCTTAAGTGAGTTATTGTGAAAGGAATTAAGAAATTTTTTGAGTTAATCAAGGAAAAGGAGATGATAGTTTGCATAGTTTTTAAAAGAAGAAAAAAAAAAGAGAGAAAATTTGAACTTGGAAAAGCTGTGAGAATGTGCATAAAGAAGGAGAAACTAATTATAAGATGAGTTTGGCATCCTAGTCTCACTATATCAAAGTATTGTCTATCCTCTTGAGTTGTATTATCTCGACCCAAGTGAGTATTACTGTCAAAAGATGACTTAATAATTTAAGATTATGATATCTCATATAAATATTAAAATCATTCTCTTAGTAGTTAATATTATATAATTCATCTTTATACCTATCTACTTAAAAGTTCATTAATAGTTATTCCTCATCTAATAATTCTTTTCTCGAGATTTTACTTGACATTCACTCCCTTTTATTTTCAATCCTAAGTATCAAAAGCTTACTAGCTTTCGCTTGGTTCATCCTCAAGTCACATCAAACTAATAGAGGGGGTCGTCTTTGATACAAAATGTGGCATCATAATCTTACTATTTTAAGGTATTGCTCCTTTAGGTTATCTTGTCCCGACCCAAATGGGTTTTTTTCTTAAATTCAGCATTTTAAGACCATGACAACTCATATAAACACCAGAATTACTCTCTTTGTAGCCAATGTGATAATTGATCCTTATAATCTTCTAACTACAAGCCTATCAAGAACCACTCATTGTTTATTAATTTTGCTCTTGAGACATCACCCACTACTCAATCCTCACCATTTTTGGTCTTAGGTATCATAGACTCACTAGTTTCTATTTAGCTCATTCTTGAGCCACATTAAATAGTAGAGAGTCAGCCCTAATATCAAATGTGATATCTCGATCTCATATATCAATGTATTATCATCTTGGATTGTCCCATCCCATCCTAAACGGGCTTTGCCCTCAAAATACATTTTAATTTCTTAGGACATGAAATCCCATATAAACATTATAATCACTCCCTCAATTGTTAATATGAGATAATTTATTTATATATCATTTCATCTGAAAACCTATTAGAAGTTACTTCTTATCTAGTGATTCCCTTATCAAAATATCAATAGGTGTTCAGCCCCAATCCTCTTCAGTCCTAAGTGTTATTACAAGACTACTATGACATGAGTTAAGGTAGACATATTATTAAGCTTTATGCATCAGATTTATTGAATGTTGAATGGTAACTGTTACCCTAAATTTGCAAAGTTAACTATATGATATGGTAGGCATCTTGTATAACTTCGTACATATCATTTAATAATTTTTGTTTTGTAACATTAAACCTTTAATTTAAAAAATATTTGTATCCCTTGATTATGTGAATTTGTGCACCTATATGTTGCAAATGTATTGTAGAAAATGGGTTCTAAATTTTTCAAATTCAACTTTTAATTAATAGGCTTAGTAATATTTGCTTGGTGAGGAAGTTAATGGGTCAACTTAATTATTTAATTTGATTCTTATATATGCATATTAATGGTAGATAATGATTGTCATGTATGGTATAATACATATTATTGCCTACAACATATTATATACATATTCTAATTGCATGGAATTAAGGAAAAGAGAAAATAATATATTGTACTAAAAAAAACAAGTTATTTCATTAAAGGTGTTAAAAAAAGATTTATAAAATCCAGGGATAAATGTTAGTTCTTAGGAACGAGATTTTTAAATTTTAAATGGTTTTATTATTTCATCAATCACTTTGTAGTACATTTCAGAGATATAGCCTATTTTATGAGACTAATGAAAGATTTTGCATTACTATCTAAAGGCGTGACTTAATTATATTACTAATTGTAAGGTGTATCATGTTTCAAAGTAGAGTCCAAAGTTGTAACACAAATAAAATGTTAACAAATATATAATATTTGTTCCAAAAACTAGTACTAAGTTTCATGGTATAAAAAAAAGAAAAAGGTTGAATAAAAGTTTTCAAGAACGACGAGTTCAAATGGAAAAAAGTCCAATTAATTGAAAAGGTTTAACTTTAAGGGTGGAAGCATTGCATTGGAATGTTTGTCTCAATAAGCATAGTTTTTCTTTTTATCAACCATTGTATGTTTTATTATTTCAACCAAGTATGTTGCATAACCCAAATGTTATACTACTTTACAATCTTATTATATAGATTATATCTATTGAGCTTGTATCGATTAGCTCATTATACTTTTATAGCTTAATATGGAGGAGGCATCAAGAGAGCAATGAGGGAGATACTTAGCTTGATAATTTATATTTCATAGATGATATATTAGGATTTAAATCATTTGGGATGTATTGGATGTTATTATGATAATAATATGAATTGGTTTGACATTTGACATTATTTGAACCTTGAAATTTCTTCTATAAGAATAAGTTATATAAATAGTTTATTTATCTTTGAAAATGAGATTTCAATTAATTATTCCTAAGAAATCATTGACTTTTAAAAAGAAAATTTATTTATGTTAAGAAGGTTTTAAAAATAAAGAAGTTATCTTTAATAAATATTTCCTAAATACTAAGAAGAAAAATAAATAAATAAATAAATAAATAACTAAGTGATTACAATGAGTGTAACAATATATCCTCACTCATGTACTTAATCTCAAAACTTGATGATGAGAACCAAATAATTCAACCTCTATATATCTCCAATTATTATTTGTTTACTAAGTCATCTTTCAAGTTACTAAATACTTGTGGTACATGTGTAAGTTAATTTTCTTGTGAGAAAAAAGGTTCATGAAGAGACATAATCTATAGCATGATCATATCATAACTTATGCTTTCTACAAAAGACTAATACAAAGTTTATGGGTGAAAGGATAGAAATATCAAATTTTGATTTACATGAACTAATAAAGCTTTGCTGGTGTAGGAGCACCCAAAAATGCTAAAGGTCATATGTTAAATACAACCTAGTTTAGACTCAGAGTTGCTCTCTCAAGTTGCTTATATTTGGATGGAGTATTCAGCATGGTATTCAGATTACTAGTGTTAACACTGTTGCATGACATTCAGACTACTAGTGAACATTGTTATTTGATCATTAGTTCGTTAGTTGACATTTCTTTTTTGAATCACTTTGCATTGTTGAGTTAGTCATTTCAGTTAGGTCACCATATTAGTCACACCATCACATTTTATTTTATGCTCTCTTTACTTGGGCTATATTAGACTTTTTTATATTTGATATTTTAGTATCACATCATACAGAGAAGCTCTTAACTTGTGAGAGAACTCTATGAAGAATGGACTATTAGTTCATATTTTTACTTCCATTTCCTTAATCTTATATTACTTGTGAGTCTTTCACTCAAAAGGATAAACTCTATATATGAAGACTAAAAAAACTTTTATAATTATGATATATTGAGTATTTCTCTATCAAACTATCTCCAAGTGTGTGAGAGTTTCATTCCCTAAGAGCAAAATCCTACCATTATGATTCTAACAATGCCCTGAGAAGGGAGGGTGTGAGGACCAAAGGGGGAGATCCCTACCCAAGCCATTTTGATACATTTGGTAATTTTTTGAAACTCTTTTTCCTTTTCTTATAGATTTTTCTTTCTATAATTAGTATTACTCTTAGATACTTTAGAGTTTTTTTTAGTTTTTTCCATTATTTTTTTTGAAGTTGTATTTCTTTACTACCACCAACCCAAACCCCTTCCCATTATTTTCAATATTCTCCCACCACTTCAAACAATTTCCAATCCATTACTACTTCCTTTTTAGTGTTTTCTCTTAGTGGAAAGGTTTTTCTCTTTGTACTAGTCCAAGGTTGTTGATTCTTATGTGGATGTGATTTTTATTTGATATTCGCTCAATATCTTTGACCATTATACCTTGATCATCTTAAGAATTATTTTTCCTATCTTTCAAAATTTTTGCTTCAATAATAATTAGTTAATTAAAAAAATATAATTTTATTTGAGCTAAACTATCCTAAACCTATTAATAAATTTTTGGGCCAATGCATTAGTATCAAATGGAAGTGTATTGGATCAGGGCATTACTCCCACATTCGTAAATCAATTCATCCAATTATTGGCAACATGGGTGATCAAATCATGAATGAATCAGGGGGTAACCAAACCCAATATCAAATTGATTTAAAAGCACAAAAATAATCAAATAAGGAGATAATACAAAACCAAATATACTATGTGTGAATAAAAAGCAAAGCCTTTTCATGGTAGTGACTCTGAATTGTGGGAGTGATGTGTGCCATCTAATCGAATAATTTTGTGATCAAATAGTCATAATTTCATCCACCTTTTAAAAACGTCTAATTAGATATGTCGTTTTATTGTACAAATTTGTCACACATGGTCCATGTTTAATCTACGTGTATGATCTAAATCTAATCATTAGATCATGATTGAGATCTAACGATCTTGAACAAATCATAATTTCTAATCAACACCAAGTTAACTCTAGTCGTTCGATCACCCAATTTTTTAGATTGAATGGTCTATAATTCTTTTAATCATGTAGATCCCACTCAATGACTCATTTAGCTATTATTTTGAGTAGTTAGAATTTTTACAATTTATTAATTAAAAATTTTATGTTGAAAAAAGTAGAAATAACTATTTTAATGTGCTTGTAACTGGCTTTAGCAATTAAAAAATGTATATAAATAATAGAATTCTTAACAAAATTGGTTGATAAAACTTTTACAAAAAATTGAATAAAAATTTTCAAGTCACAACGTTCAAGTCATTGGTAGCTAGTGCTTGTCATTGCCTCCTTACGTTGTGTCCTTCTTCATCAAACTTTGAATTCTTTTTTCTTCTTCAAATCACCCAAGCTCTTATTTTCTCATTTTCTAATTTATTAAATTAAAATATTTGTACCTTATTGAGCATTAAGTCAAGCATAAAAATTAGTTTGTATTAAGTTTGGATTTGTATCGACACTTTCTTTTCCTTTTTCTACCAATTTTATTTGTTATAAGGCATTATAGTCTATTTTTTCTATTTCATTATTGTGAGGGTTTAATCTAATCATCTTTTAGTAAAAGACTTATATTGATTATTTTTATTGTACTTATTGTTTGTCTGGGGTGGACATAGATTTAATTTTAAGTTGAATCAACTAAAATAGCAGATATATATTTTTAATTTTCATTGATTTTTTTATTTCATAATTTTTATAAAAAAGATTATTAAAAGTAAATTAATGTGTTTTGAAATAAAATTAAATTTAAACAAAATTATTTTTAAAGACTTGCTTAAGCTTATTAAAAATACTAAAGAACTTTTTCCTTACACCATGCTTTCGAAACAAATGATATAAACTTTTTGGAAATTAGACTACCTCATTAATGATAGAAGAATCTTTTTTTTTTTTGAAGAGGATATAATATCTATTATATCAAGGCAAATGCCAAATTACAAAAGGACCCTCAAGGGGGATCGAAAGTGAAATCAGATAACATGAGGTCAAGCAGGGGCTTAGGAATAGGATCCTCAAGGCCTCAGACGAAATCGTTAGAGCACGCAGCCCGAGCAGCCCAATCAGCAGGCTTGTTCCCGTCTCTGAGAATGTGTAAGAAGCGAACGGCCTCAAGACCCGAAGCGTACTGGATGGTAGCAGCAAAGACGCCCGATCCCGGGGTTAAAGACATCAATTCGCGTACCTCCTGAATGGCCATCATAGAGTCAGATTGGAGTTCCACAGCCCGGTACAGGGGAAGAAGGTCCCTGATCATGTCAAGCGCCATAAGCAAAGCCTGGGTCTCCATCATGTCAACAGCTTAAGACAACATCCGTCTACCAGCCACCAGGAGAGGTCTACCCAAGCAATCCCTCACAACCACCCCCAACTCGGCCACCAAATCACCAACCGCCGCATCGCAATTCACTCTGATCCAACCTGTAGGGGGGGAATCCAATTAATGATAGAAGAATCTAATTTAGAGGTGAAGTCGACTACCAATGTTAATGGTTTGTCCTTCTTTTACTATCTCTCCTTATTGAAATCTCTTTAGATTTTCTCCTCACAAGCTCCATTTTATTAGTTAGAAGCTCACCTATAAGCTCATTAAGAGAGAGTGTTGAGACATCCTTTGTAAGGTTTATGGAGGTGACAAAAGGTTATACTCCTTTGGTAACACCCTCAAGATTTTGTGTACCTACTTTGCATTAGAAAACGTCTTTCCTAAGTTTGGAAAATATTAATAATAATACCAAATCTTTTAAACATAGATTTAATGGATTCATTAGATGTCATATGAAACATATCATAATCATGAATTAATAAACTAATCTTACTTTCTTTTACGTAGATTGTACCATCATAAGTAACCTCTAACTTGTTCTAAATTTTATTAGTTTTAAGACAAAACCTTTTTATGTGCAAAAGCAAAAAAGTCCACAATGCAAAATATTGACAACTCTAAAATTTAGTTGGACTTTGTGTATCTCTTTAAGTATGAACTCAATAATGTGTTTTCTAATGTATTCAACACTCACTACTTTGATAGGAAAAGAAAATGATTATTCAACTATGTCTTATATATGCAAGTTTACATATTCAAGAAATATATCCAAATGATGTTTTCAATAGAGATAGTATTCACCTTTAAATAAGGGTGGCTTATGAGAACAGGTTCCTTCTCCAAGTGTAGAAGAATCCTCAATGAAATTCTAGTCTATTAATATGTTTTTACCAGAATGTTTTTGTAACAGTCTTATTTTTTTCTTATTTTATCTTTTCAAGAGAAAGAGCTTTTTGAGACGAGTCCAACGGTGTTTAGTTTGTAATTTTTGGAGCTCTAAGGAATAAATTATGAATTTTAAGGACCTGGAATTAATTCATAACGTTGAGAATAGATTTGTAATTTTGTAAATTTTGGCATAGCTCAAATTCGTTTTAGCAGAAGGTATATTTGCAATTTTAAAAGATGTTAACTGCAATATGTGTAATTTTAGGAATTTCGACGCAGGTCTATCTCTCCGGGTAGAGATCTATGCGCAAATAACAAATTCGGAGGGGGTATTATGCAAAAAGATGGTTCTCGAGCCTCCTGGCAGCCAGTTCACGAGGGTTCGAGAAATTTCAGCTGTAGTTATAAATGCTAACCAGGGTGCGTTTGAAAAGCACTTTTGTGAAAACAAATCGGCTGTGAGGAGGTTGCTGGAGTGCGAGGGAAAGTCTTCTGGGAGTGTGCGAGATTTCCGACAGCCGCTGTCGTGCTCTTAGAGGAGTTCCAACACGCGACAGTGACGGCCGACGAGGATTCTGTAAGGTAAGAAAAAAACGTGAATTTGCTTTGTCGTCAGGGTTGTGTAAGGTTTCTAGTGAGCGGCGGAGACCGAGAGGAGTCGACTGGCAACGGGAGACACAGGAGGTCTCTAATTTCGTTGGCAAAATGATTCGGTTCTGTCAGATGCATAGGAAAGAGGTAAGCAGGGAACCGGTCCAGGCCTTGGACCAGGGCGTGCTGCTGAACTAGGCGCACTAGGCATTGACAGTCCAGTGCCGACGGAAGCCAAATTAAGGAATTTTGGGATTTGATTTAGAAAAAACGTTTGTGAAAGCTTTTAAGAAGCAATTTTGGCTAATAAGCACATTTTAATCTTTGACTAGTTTAGCATTTATGACCTTGTAGGACATCAAGAAGAATCAGAAGTGGGAAAGATGATTTGTATATCAAAATCAGGTAGATAAATTTCTAACCCTATGATGTAATACATTAATATGTGTTTTTACATTATTTTCTTACTATCACGTGATGTTTTGCTTGTTGTTATTTATTTCAATTTCATAAAAAAAGAAAGAAGTATGGTAAAGAAAGAAATAATATGGTAAAGAAAGAAACAATAGGGAACAAAATGGTCTTTTGATATGGCTCAATTTTCTTGTCCTCATTTAATGTTATAACAGTGAAAAATCTCTGATGTTTTGTTTATTTAGTGGTACTTGTTTGAGGTGGGGGGCTTCACAGTTTTCCTTTTATTCAACCTGGCTCTTATACCACTTATTACTATACGTTAGCAATGAAAGGTGGTGAATGCCTTTAAAACTTAAAACAACAAGCTAAGTGTATAAAAAAGATTATTATTGTTGTAGCAAACAATTAAGTGATTTCTTTTAAAGAAAATTCTTGATTAGTTTTGTATGCCATTTATGTGGCAAGTAGAACAATTAAAAGCAAGAAATAACATAGGTGGTTTGGCCAATCTGAGACCTACATTCATCCCTTGTTAGATGACTATACTTTCACTAATCTACAAACTTTTGTAAGCATCTAATGGATGTAAACTTACAAACTCATAAGTATCAAAACACTAGGGATAAAGAACCATATTTTAGCACATTCTCAATATAACCATACAAGATCTTACACCTTTCACTTGTAAACTCAAGTGCATAGCTACTAAATGAGATTGCAAAAATGTGACCAATTAAGTGTAATTAGATGAAATTTTAGTGAGCTAAATGCAACAATAGCATTTCCACAGAACTTCTAATAGAATGTTTCAATGTATATGCGTTGTTAAGTTCAAGTAGCCTTTAAGTGTAATTGTAAGAAGTTCATTAACATTTTCTCAAATGCATAACTTACTATTAATAACTTTAATTGATTAAACAAACATTTTAAGAAGACTCCATAACTACAATTAGACTTCTAATGAGATTGAAAAGCCATTGGAGGTCACAGGTTTATATCCTACAAGTACAACCAAGAGATCATACCAGGGCGATATAAAGAAAGAATTAATCACCATGTAAATTGCTTATACGATGTGCTTATTTTGGTTATTAAAAAGGTATTGTATAAGTATGATGATGAACATTATATAGAATTCACCACCCATGAGGTCATAACAATCTAGAATGCTCTCACACAAATCTGATAAACAATGAGGTTGAAGAAGAAGCTAATGAAGCTAGCATGCCATCAAAATTTGATTGAAGCCAAAAGCTCCTTAAGATTGAATAGAAGGTTGTTCTAATAGTAAGTGATTAAAATATAAATGTCAAGAAGTTGGATACATAGATTGGTCACTTTTTATGCATTTCTATCAATAAAATTACTCATTGAGTGGAAGGCCATAATCTTAAATTGAAACTAATGAGTTATACATTAGCTTGGTAGAATAACTATCTATGAAGGCACATGGAGTAGAGATCTTATGAAAAACCTTCAGAAGGATGATACATCAAGAATTCTATCCAATGAATTAAATTAATGTGAGATAGAACAAATAACATAATGAATGACATCATCATGAATATACTAGTTTTCATTTAAAATTCATTGTACTCAGAGTACCCATTGATACTGCATCAACAATGATAAAGTACACAACATCTACATTACTTAATTTCTTCCTTTCACCACTTTCAATGAAGATAGTTCTTACACTATGATGATCGATTAGAAGAAAAAGGAAAGCCTCAAAAGGTGTAAGCAACCATCCTAAGACTTAAGAGATAACCAAGAAGTGGGATCAGAAGAATGCTAAAGACCATTAATAATGATAGCTGTATGAAAAATAATCAACCCCATGCATCTTGTAATAATGCTGACGATATTGTAATAATTGTTAGATGTGCATGCGTAATAATGATAAGTGATGGAGGTTACACCCATAATTGCATTCCCAGATTACAAACAAAGTTAAAGCCAAGTGAGCGATGACTATTATTAACAAGATTAAGATGTTGGAGATGATGCAGACCATTGAACCTTGCCTTTTTGGTGAAGCAAATAAGATCCAATAAGACTTGAGACAAGTTATTTGACTTTTGAGTATAAATGAATGAGTTAGAATGAGTAGTCATCAATATAGGCCATCAAAAGAACATCATCTCACATAACTTCATGCAGCCATTGGGACTAACAACCACTCCACATCCTTAAAAATATTCTCACATATGGATCAAGAAAGATGTTAAGACAAGGATAGAGCAACAATGTCAAGTATAATTCACCATTACTAAGGACTATATCAATTAAGGTCATATGTAAGGTTATACATAATTAGAGTATCTTATTTATGAGATATGGATGTTTCCTTCTATCTTTAAACAAATAAATATTAGTTCATGAAAGATAGAAAGAAGTATCTTGTGTTCAATGATCAAGGACTCCAACCTACAAATTTGGTAACTAGTAAACAAGTTGTGGCATCCCCTTTTTTATCATCAACCATTTATGATCTTGAGTGTTACTTAACATCATTTTTTACTTCTTTCTCTTTATTCACATTTTAAAAACATATCAAACTTTTCTTTTAAAAGAGTAAAAGTATTTCCTTTTTAACTTTCATAAATTGGCAATAGAAATAATATAAAAATCAACCATTTATAAGTCATGAAAATATTAAATTTTTACATTACTTTTTTAAATCATACGTATATATAATATCAATAATTTTATGTCTTTTTTCTCAAATAAATAAAATTTGTAAGAATATTTTTATTAGTTAATGATCATCCTCTTTAATATATTATCATAAACTAGATCTTATTTCTTCCATGTTATCTTATATTGTGTCTCTTTTGACTTGAAAGTATTAAGCAAAAATAAACATGAGCTAACAAATACTAGTTCAATAGTAAAAACATATAACATAATATAAATAAATAATTATTAGGTAACCACAAACTAATCTATATCAATAATAATATAAATTAATAAAAAATATGTTATTATTTTTTTTCTTTGGATTCATTTGAACTAAATTTTATTTTTAAGAAATTATATTAATTTTTTAATATATTTTTCATTTTTTTGTATATTCTAAATATTTTATTTTAGATAGCCCAATAATATTTTATTGATAGTGGTCTTACTTTCAAAGACATTATTTTGAATAATAAAATACTTATTTTTAGATACATATTATTCTAAATAGCAAGTTAACTTTTACAAATAATTATTGATGCTTATATTACTTCACATTATTATATCCTTTCCAATTTAATTATATCAATATTTTATTAATATCTTTTTCATCTAACACGTAGAATGACACATATTTAGTATGTAACTAATCGAATTATATGACAATGCAAGCATAAAAATTTATTATTGTAATAAATAATGGTGAGTATCTCTCCTATGTTAGTTATTTTTATATTATATGATTAAGTATTGTCTGTATTAATCATTTGTTCTTATACATTAATAATATAGTGTAATATCTTAGTCATCTTTTATAATCCTTAACCCCTTTTACATGTGTTCACATTTTCTCTTAAGTTTATTTTTCTCTTATCTTGACTGGACCACACGAAACTTTATGATCATATTGTATGATCAACCTATTTTTAACTTGTTGGACTACTTCAACCCACATAACTGATTACACTCTATTATGCTTCTACATCATCATAATCATAGTTGTACAATAAAATTCTATCTTATGAATATATATATATCTAATGATTCTTTCACCTGATTATATTATATGATCATATGATATTGGACTATATAATATCTTAAAATCTTGATTATCCTTAAAAAATTATAAACAAAATTATAAACAAAATTATAAAATTTTTTAAAATATATTTAGATCAAAATTATTATTTTATAACTCCTCCCTTCTTAAGATTATTAATCATTCTCTAATAATTTTTTTCAACATCTAATAATTTGAATCCTATTATTAAAATGTTACATAAGTGAAGAGATTGGTTAATACATGTCAACATTATTTAATGATAATAATATGAACCAAAAAACTTATACTTGTGATGTTTAGTCATTAGAAGAAGTGATGCAAGAAAAGAATGAGTAACTCAACATAAATATAAAGAGCATAAAATTCATAAAGAGCAAATGAAATTTAAGTCAAATGTAAAAACAAAATATTTATCAAAGCTCATTGCATGAAACCTATTACATTTAGTATTACATGAATGCCTATATGGAGCTAATTTTAAGCTGAACATAAAATAAATATTTCAACATTTTCATGAGAAATGGATTAATATTTTATAATAATAAATGAAATTTATAAAGACTATTTAATGGCAATGTTGTATTCATGATTGTTTCTTTTTCAAAAAGTAATTACTAGTCCTTATCTACTTTGTAAATACATGAGTAAGTTCTAATGGGTGTTGGTAGTTGTAATAGAAGACAACGTATAAATAAATCTAAAATTTAACATGAAATGAGATAATTTGAAGGCTTAAGTTATTCTCTTTATGCTCTTGCTTGATTGTTTGAGTGTGGGTAAAGCTTGGTGGCTTCCTTTCATTTTATGCATTACTTTAATGAATGTTGTTCATCCTATTATAATCTCTTTCAATTCATTAACCATCCATAATATTGTTCACACTTCAATTGCATTATATCTTATTACTTATCTTTCAATATTTTTATTTCTCTACTCTTGGGTCCTATAGCTTCTACACAAGTCTCATTGTACACCTGCTTATGCTACCCACTCATGCATTTGGACATCACTTCCCAACTTCCACAAACACTACCAAGCATCTACATGCACTTCTTGAGCATCAGTGTGCAATGCAAAACTTTTGCATATGTCATCAAGTATCCACACATATCACGCAAGCATCTATGTCATGATAGAAAATTTGTGTTGCTTGAATGCCCAATAGTGCTACTGAACATCCATGTGCTCTGCCAAATTTCCACGCATGTTGCACATGGCATGACATTTTTGCACATTAGGGCACTAGTACCATGTCAATGCCAAACTAATGCATGTGTTGCTACATGCTCTACACTAACATGCAATTGCCTTGTCACAACATTGGCATGATTAAAAATAGGGGCACAATGCCTTGTACAACGTGAACAAAAATTTGGTGGAGCACATGAATGTCTGGCGACATGGCCAGGTGCTTAAGTAGCATGCACAAATTTTTTGCGATGGTGTGAATACTTGAGTAGTGTGCACGAATACCCTACGACATGCTTGAAAGTTTTGTGGTGCACTCCAATGTTTGAGAGGGGCACAAGGATGCCTGAAGGCAAGGCAGTGATTCTTGGATGAACATGCAATAAGTACAGATGGGCATGTAGTGGGACTTGTGTGGAAGTCACGAACTTGAGAGTAGAGAAATGAAAATATTGAAAGAGAAGTGATGGGCTGTAATACAACTGAAGTGTGAACAATACTATGAATGGTTAATGAATAGAAATAAATTATGGTAGGATGAGCACCATCTATCAAAGTGTTATACAACAAAAAGGGAAAGCCACCTAACTTTAAGTACACTCAAGCTACTAAGCAATAGTGTAAAGAAAATAACTTAAAACATTCAAATTGCCTTATTTCATTTTAGAATTTGAGCTTATCTATCCATGGTCTTTCACTACAACCATCAACACCCATTAAAACCCACTCGTACATACTTTGGTAAAGTAATAAAGCACTAACATCTACTTTTTGTAAAAGAACCAATCACAAATACCATAATGCCATTAAAAGAACTATAGAAGCTACATTTATTTTTGTAAATTATTAGTCATAATTTTTCATGAGCGTTGAAATGTTTATTCTTTAATTATCCCAAAATTAGCTCTAGATGAGCTTTTATATAATATTTCACATGATTGGTTTCATATAATGATTTTTTTTCATGTAGTGAGAATATGATAAATATTTTATTTTTGTATTTGAAGCTTAAATTATACTTGCTTTTTATGCTATTCACGCTCTCTATATTTATGTAGAATTATTTTTTCTTGCCTTGCATTAAGAAGAGATATACGTAGCTACTCTAAGGATATTGAATCAAAATCAAAATGGGAAGCCGATGATCACTCAAGTTAGATTAAACCATATGCAAGGCTAATTGATAAAGGAGAGTAAAATCTACGAACCAAATTTCTTCTAAAAGAGACATAATGTGGAGATCATTGCATAGTGAGCATCCTTGACATGAGAGATTTAGTTATAGATGTGGATCACATTTTTATTTAAATGCATTTCACTTGGAAGTTATAAAAATCAAGCCTAATTAATCTGTTGTGTCTGTATCATTCTCATATATGACAATAAATTGATAAATAATTTATACCTATGATTGGTTAGATTTTAACAAAACTTTTAACTAAACAATTATATATCTTCATAAAATAATTTACATCTCCATCTAAAGTGAAATTATTAATTGTTCATTATTGAAATTTTAATAAAACTTAGTATATTATTTATTATGTAGAGTAAACATGAGAGAAAAAGCTGTGCTAATAATCAACACTTTAGTCCCCTAATTGACTCCATTTAATCATTCAAGCTATATTATGTTAAAAGTGAAGGTGAGACAAACTTATGCTAAATAAACTTTTAACACAATTGAGGTGCTTAATTTGATAATAAAAAATTCTCCTAAACCTCAATAGTATTTTATATCTAATCAACATATTTCCATTTTCTTTCAAAAATTAAAAAACTATCTCTATAAATCTCTTTTATTTTAATTTAACATTCTAATCACAACAAATTTATCAAACAATTATGCTCCAATAGTTCGTATCACTTAACCATATTCCAATCACCACCATCTCTCCAAGCTCATCGCATTCCAACCTTGACAACCACAACAACGAAACCTCAAAAATGCAAAAACTGGAAGAAAATTGTAAAATGCATGCATTTAACGTCATTAAATTTTTTCTATTGCATTTTGTTTTTTACTAGCTACAACAAATTCAAGAAGAAAAAATGCAAAATGCACTTTCTTTGATGCTGGGTCAATAGTTCAAACAACAGCAAAATTGTGGGTTCAATCGTTTGAATTAAAGCAAAAACTCTGATACAGATATTAATTTGAGAATTCAAATTTCTCACTAATCAAATTCACTCTCAAACTTCCCCTTTCTCAACAAAACAAGTAAGCAATCATACGCCAAAGAGAGAAGCTATGGGTTCCGTCACGGAGACATGGAGGGATTTTTTTGTTCTTTCACTTGCCTTTCGGTGGCTGCCTTTAGATATCTGAGCGCTTCCTCAGCAGCCTGCTCAAATCATCAAACACTAGTTCAGAGGAGCAGGAAAAAAATTGAAGCAAGAAAAACTTTCAGGTGTTTCTTGTCTCATGAGGAAAATAGCAATAATTTAGTATAAAAGAGAAATAAAAGGCAGAGAAGTGTGTAAAGTATTTGTCATACCTTCAATCATTACTTAATGGTTAAGTAGGTCTAAAAAAAATTGTTTTGTGATTTGTGTTGAATCCCTTGAATCCTCCAGACATACTTTTCTAATCATAATTAACTCATTTAGTTGTTCATTAGTTTACTAAGTACGAGTACCTGTATACATAAAAAAAAAATAGTAGAAGGACAAAGTTAAGATGAGCCATTTATTTCAAGAGCAACCTTAAGAATGAAGAGTTACATGTTGGATGTAAAGGGAATTTATTTCAAAGTTGTTTCGAATTTAAGCTTTGACTCCTGCCTCAATCTACCTTACAAAGAGAACTTGACATTGAGTTCACAGAAGATATACGATGAACCTCCTCTAGACAGCACAAATGTTATTTCATTACAATCTCCAAAACATTTTGTTTTTTAATATGAAAAAGGTTCAAGTAAGAAGAGCAGAGCTGATGGAGTTCACTATATCGTGAAGTGTGGAACGTATTTCTCTGGATAACATTTAGCGGAATGATCTTGAACTTCTTTTTTTAAGGATAAGGTTAACGTCGCATGAACTATAGCTCATTGGCTTTGTTTGCCACACGACCCTTAAATAATTCAAAAGAAAATGTTGATTGTAACATCCCAATTGAATTACTTGTATGAATTTTTAATATAAATGGATTTTGAGAGAACTAGATAATCAAAGTAGAGCATGGAGTGGCTTGAGAGAAATATTATACAAGCTCAAGTAAGGCTCAAAAAACATTCGCAATACTTAATCAAAGAAGGATAAAGACATGAAACTTACAAGAAGATCAAGAAGAGATGTCAAAAAGAATTTAGTTTTAGGATGTGTGAGCTACACAAAAAGAGGGTGAGTTTCTCTCTCTTGAAACTACAACAAGCAATACAAGTATGAACAAACTAACATATTGCAATAGCTTACGAATAAATTTTTAACTAACAATTGATTAATTTTCCAAACTCTTTGTGTGAAAAGTAAAATAATGAAAATTAGGTAAAAGTAAATAACTAACATACTAGATTTTTCAGTGATTCAATAAAAAACCAAAGCCTACAACTACTCCTAGTTCGATGACTATGCTTGTACTAACAAAATCACACCATTTTGCTGCAGCTAATTGGAGTAAATCGTATAGAAGAAAATCCATGAGGAGATCTATGTTGTGCTCAAAGGAGCCACTAATGCAAACTTAGAGGATTTATACAATAGCAACAAAGGAACACAGTTTCAGCACTACGCCCAATAGAATAAATACAAAAACCTATACCTTTCACTGGCAAACAAAAGTAACAAAACTACTAAATAATATGAAAAGAAGTTATCAAATAGTGATGAGATTTTCAGGAATCAACACATACAAGCAATAACAACAGTTAAACCAAATTTCCTAACGAAAGCCAACTATTCTAGCAAGGCTGAGCTTTAGGTTTTCTTTGAGAGATATACAATTGAAATCATTAATTCATCTAAAAAACTATTACTCATATGAATATCTTGTTATTTATGCTCCTCATATGATTAAATAATAATTTAAGGAGACCCAATGACTAAGAATTAAATTTCCAATAAGATTAACTAGTTGTTAGAGTTCACAAGTTTCGATCATACATTACAATTAGAGAATCACACCAAGGAGATATACAAAAAGATATGATAGTAATGCGAAGTGCCTATACAACCCACTTGTTTTGATTACTTAAAATAGATCATACAAGTACAATAATAGATATCACATTGTATAATGCATATAGAAGACAATGTTAAAATTGTATTTGCTTTTCAAAACTTTGTACTACATGATCATGAGGATTGTATAAGTATAATACCTTTAATATTAAGTATAATCTAAGTTATTTTAGGATTATACATGTCCAATAAACTGATCATATGTTTATGATGAATTTTTGTACTAAGTTTAATCACTCTTGAACTTTCAGGTTATTAGTATGGGTACAATAATTACATGGTAAAAATACTAAGATATTTAAGTTTAAGTTTTGAATCACAATCTCAAGTCATAATACCTTCATACAAGAATAATAAATACATCATATTTGCATGTAGGTTTTCCAACTTTATTACTATACCATGCATAAGTAGATCATACTCATACGATCCTGTATCATATATGTATGATGTCATGTAGTTCGATGTTGCCCTAATTCTATCTAAATAATCTACCATACAATAGATCATACAAGCACGATAAGACCTCTTATATTGTATGATGCAAGTGTTCGCTTAGAACACAAAGCAAGAAATAGTATGAGATGAAAATGGATATTATTGATTTACGATCAGTTATACCTTATTTACATAATTAAAAATAGTGATCATACGAGTAATTTGAAACCATTGCACATGTGCGATATACAAATCAATATATATATTAAATTTGAGACACAAAGCAGAAAGGCTGAGTAAATAAGTACGATATGAGACATCATTTTGTACGATCAACTTGTAAATTAAATATAGAGTTTTGTGTAAATTTGATTTCATTGCACATTTTATTATTAATCCTAAATATAGTTTGATTATTGAGACATAAGAATTCATATTATTAAGTAGTTAACTAGAATTTTAACTCATGAAGATATATAACATACAAGCATGCATGAGTAGGTTGAACAAATGTAATCCTTTGTCATAAGGTATCAAATGAAGATTTGACATTTTAACTATTTTATGTATTAGATGAAGAACTGTTGACAAGCAACCACTCTATCTAAAGTTAAATCTATATGACTCTTTAATATGAAAGTTGAGCCACCATCCTTGAGCAATGCTCCCATCAACCTTGAATCTTCTTAAAAGTGGATTGCTACATCTTCTCAACTCTTTATGAATCTATTATCTATCAATTACATCTTACACAAAAAGTTAAATCAAAATTCCTTAATTTTGTTATTATCAAACCTCACAATGTACGGGATCAACTATCTCTTTCTTTTGATTATTACAAAACAATTGCTAGAATAAAATATAAAAAAATTTGCTTATCAAACATCCAAGCAACATGATCAGTTAATATAAACAAACAACAAGCTCAAGTAATCTTCATCACAAATAAACATCAACACAAAAAACCTCCAGACTGAAAAGATTAGAAGTAATTTGGCACAAAGCTATAGCATATACAACCACTAAGGTTCAGCACATTCAAACACTAAACTCCGCATTTCCATGGCAGAATTCACAAGAAGCATCAGCAATTCCAGCACAGGGAAGACTCCCCCTAGATGAGAGCTCCCCCTTAATTTTGGCATACTTTTTCTCCCCTTTTTTTTAATCATTCTAAGGGATACATAATTCTAAAAACATTCAACATAGCATTGTTGGAACATATGAAAGAGCATGAGAATTAGAACTAGTTAAGCATTGCAGTTTCAAAATAAATTGTTGTGTCAAATATACTATCAACATTGACAATTATTAATTAAGTTCTCTCTCAACCTTTCTTCAAAAAGTTTTTAATTTTAATCATGAATCCAGTGAATTCACTAGCGATCAGTTCATATTGAATCTGAGATTGCTATTGGAGCCTTGTGATCGATCCCTGCATATCAATAATCCTCTGATCCATAAGTTGAGAATGCCTCTGGAGAATAACTTCCAAGGCAACAATTCTGGTAGCAAGATGTTGATCACTTGAGGCAGTAGGAGCAGGAGTACTACGAGTAGTAGGCGGTATAGTAAGTTCATCATCATGGGAAGGAGCCAGGGGTGGTACAAAAGGTTCAATTGCAAGTAGCACGTCAGTTCCTTCAGTTGGCTTGGATGCGTATGAGCAAAGTATGTTAGATGCTTCATGTTACTTAAAAGGCTCTGGGCATAGAATCTATGTCATCTACCCTAATATTGTATTTGTAACTCAAAATAGGTGCAATAAAATGTCCAAAGCTAAGATTAATCCTTTTCTTATACTTTGGATTCTTAATTGCTATAATCTTTTTCATCAATCAGAATATAGTCACAGCCGTATCAAATGTTTCTCTCCTTAAACAGAAATATGTAGCCAATGAGATCTATGGAGTGATCCCTGGGTGATCACCCTTCTTGGGCATGACTGTAAATCTTAAGAAATGTTGCACCAGGTATGCTCTCAGAGTTAAATACTTGATTTTTTGGATGTGAGTTTTGATGGAAGAGTTGGCTAGTACTTGGTTGACCTCCTTGCAATCAAATGTTGCACTTTTACAATTTGGCCATAAGGATGGTCCAATTACCAGGATTTGAAAAAACAACTGAAATCACCTTTACTGATCTCAACATCAGTTTTGCACGAGTATGACTTTGTTGTACTAAAATCCTTAGTTATATCCAGATTATAATAAAAATACTTGATTATATTGCCATTGAATGGATGCCTCACTTATAAAGTATAAACCTTGATTGTCCGAAAATGATGGGCCATGCCTAACTGGCTCCTGTGCATAAAAAATCTTGACAGTAATCGGTGCCCTCACCAAGTTTATTTTATACTTCTATAAATATACTTTGTAAAATTAAAAAAAAAAACTTAAGTTTGTTTGCTTGGCATAGTTTTATTGAAACCACAACTTGTTTGTATCATACAAACATGTATATCCCTAGGTTGCAATCTTTGTCCCTTCGGGTTGCGATCCAAAGAGATCCAAGTTACATTCGAATATACTTCCACTGTTATGATCTTTCTCATTATTGCTATCTTCCATCTCAAAGTTCAATCTTGAATTCTTATGTTCAAGACTAGTTTCTTTAATTATGGCAACTAAACTTTCCTTAATTTCACTACAACCAACAATAGATGTAACTCCCCTAGCTTATTCATATTCTGCTTGTGGCACACAACATCTTGCTTCAGAGAACACACTAACACCATGCAAATCTTTTGTATGACATATGCCATGCGTTTGTAATAAAGAACAAACATCTCATGTCTAGACATACCATCCAATAAGCTATGCCCTATGTGAAATTGATATACAAAGTGAGCCCTTGAACTATTGCAAGTATTTTTACTTGAATTTAGTAAATCAATGATGATAGTATCAGATAGCATTCTAGTAGAAAGAATAAGTCAAAATACTGGACACAGCAAACTTTAGCCTTAAATATCGATCACTTGCTAGATTTGTATTATGGCACAGACTTCAGCACCAACGCTCTAAAATTCTACAGGTTTGGAGACAAGCTACACATCAATTTATGCTGAAAGCTGCTATCATGACAAGCTAGAATATCAAATGTGAAATGGTGCATACTATAAAGATTTTTTTAATAAAACACAAGAAATAAATAGAATTAGGATAAAGTTCAACATAATGTCAAAATAAATGTGAAGAATGCTGTCAAAGTTAGTCAAAGAGATCAAATGGAAGTGTATAACAAATAAATACTAGAAGTTTCATACACATACAATAGAATAAACGTAAGTAGGAGAAATTTTAAGCAAAAAAATGAAATTGACAGCCAAAAAAAAACATAAAAAACAATGAATACAAGACCTGAAGCTTTGCCTGATCCTTGCTTAAACCTACACCCCTGCCAAGAACTTTGCCTCCTAACTCAGCCTATATAACATTACAAAAGGAAATTCAATAAGCATAGAATAGAAAAAGGTCTAAACTGCAATGATATGCAAGGGGAACCAGGAGAAACCTCAATACAGTACTCCCCACCACGTAGACTAGCTGAAGCCACAGGTACTTCTAGGAAGACAAGTTTTTTTCTTTCTAAACACTAAAATTCAATCAGGAATGTATAATCCACTTTTACATCAATATCATATAAATAACTACAGAGACGAGTTTTTGCTTCTTACAAGATCATTTATACCAGAGAGAACAGATGATAATCTCTCTAAGCTATTAGATTGGTCCAACTGCCCAGACAAACCAGAATTAGGCAAATGTTCCTTTTTTGACGACTCCACCAGAATAGTATCTGGCAAGTCCTCCAAAAAACCATTTCCATTTTCAAGAGAAATATTTTCTGATGCACCATTGAAGACATCCATATTTGGAGCAATAAATGACAAATAACCACCTAGTCAGGCATGAAGATAGCACCAAATGATCAGATTGTCTGTCACATACTAAAAGGTTAGCCATGAACAAAATTTATTTACTTACTAGCCAAATTGCGCAAAGCATTTTCAGCAGCTTGCAGCTGAGCTTCTTTTCTTGTTCTTCCCATTCCAATACCAACCTTTTCTGTGCTAAATAGGACCTATCAACAAATTAAGAGTAAATTTTCTATCTTCTCTCATATAAGGAAACCACACAACCTAAAAAGAAAAATGTAATAGATTACTAAGTACCAAGAAAAAAACATCAAATAGATAAAATAATTAAGTTGTACCAGTGCTTAGGTAATATATTTGGATATTCCTAAGGGATGAAATGTGCATGGTATTAATACCACTCAAGTTAATTAATGCATTATATGAAAATCTTAAATGCTTCAAAGGAAAACTGGCATTCTAAGCAAGCACCATAGCTACTTGTGAACATAAGAAAGCCAAAGCATTCGACAAAAATCAAAGAGCAAAATTCAGCAGCTTAGTAACACACCTCAATGGTAAAGTGCAAATCCTTGTTGTTTCCTCCAACAGATCTAAACTCAACCTTCAAAAGAAAAAACACAGAAAAAATAATAAGTCCTGTTATTCAGAAACTGTGATACCAGTAAAAACACACAACTTAGACTAAATTACCTTAGAATCACACCTCTGGCCTATTTCCTGCAATACCTCTATAAGCAAGGATGATGGAAGTAGTGGAAGAGACTCACCTCTATTGTTCGTTGCTCGACTCACAGATCCATCATCTTCACCAAATTCAACGAATTAGAACAATTAAAGAGCATAAAAATCCCCATTTCTCAGGTTCTTGTCAAGAAAACATGGTATCAAATATCACTTGCATTTATCCAGGTCATGTCAAACCCAACCCAACCCAAATGATGGAAGAAGCATGTAAAATGTCCATCATTAATCCTTATCAAGTGAACAACAAAATGTTTGTGTGAAAAAGACATATACTTCAAAGCAAATAAAGCTGTATAATTGATATCAAGCCCTTTTAGCAGGTTTTACTGTCTGCGAACATATGGAAATATTTATTTGATAGTATTTTGCAAACATAATCATTTTCCAAACTCAAACTACTGCCTCATCAATTCCAATAAGAGTACATGGCCAAACAATTCATTTGCATGGAATGTTGCATAATATAACAATATACATATATATAAGACTTCAAATAAAATTTGAAACGATGGTACAACAATTATTAATAGTAAGGGTGTCACTTCCTGCTCAGCATAACCTGGAAAACAACCCAAATAAAGGCCGCCTGAACACAACCCAGTTAAGATGTTGACACTTCTTCCCAAGCCCGAACCAAACCAACATTAGAAGCCAAATTTAACAGGGAAAACAATCATCAAGTGTTGGATCCGGGTTCCAATCAAGAAGAATATAGTTCAACTAACACAATTTGCACATGCAAAGTGAGATGTGGATAAAAAGGTGCCATGCTTGTTTCTATTCAAGAAAACATGTCAAATTTGGAAATTTGTTTTGTGGGTTTTCCTAGATATCTGACCCAAGCTTGATCCAAACTGTATGGCAATACATGGATTTACCAAAAACCAAAACTTCCTTGGATTAAGAATTATGTGTCTTGTCAGTTCCAAAACAGACAATCCTAATCAATAGACTATTTAGCATTCCAGTCTTTCACTCCATTGATAAGAAGAAAAAGACCAAAAAAAATGATCCCTTGCCACACAAAATGCAAAATTAAGTGAACAAAAATTTATAATCTCATCTTAAAAAAAGCACTTTAAGAGTTGGTATTTCAGCAAAAGAATAAAAGTGTACTAATAGCAGCCTAAGCATTATGACAATAATACTTGTACAAGCAACTTGAAGAAAACCTGGTGCTATGTATTGGGCAGACTGTGCATTACGTTGAGTTTGTTGTTCAACTCCGGCAATAACCTGCATAAACATCAAATAGTAAAATTACAGACATCTGATGAGGTGCATTGCAGTCAAAGCTGGAAATGATACCAAATGTATGGAAGCAAACTTAAAATGTGGAATCTATCTGTTAATTATGTTTGCTTGGGCAGGCAGCAATAATAGCATATGTATTATTTTTACCATGCAATCAGGTTATCAGGAGTTCAGTAGAAACAAGGATAAAACTGCATGAATCACACCAAATTGGTGAAACACTTCCCATGATAAAGCTTCTAAACAATTTGTATCATAGTCAACTGCCTAAAAGCAATACCCAAAAAGTCCAGTGCCAAAAAGAACAGAGAATAAATTACTTCATGCAACAATGATAAAGTTTCTAAAATTGATAACACAACAGAACCTGCTGTGTACAGGACAGAACCTGAAACCAGATATGCCACCACACACCTTTGGGATGTAAATTACACAATTGCAATTAAGCAAGTCAAAATAGGAATAAAAGTTTAAAACAATAAGACAAGTGCTCTTACTGGCCGATTAGATCTTTGTTTGGCTTCAGAAACACTCATGCTCTCAGTGATAGCAATATCCTTATTGCTATTTACCCCTGCACCAGCATCCTGATAGTTCACAAAATTCACAAGTATTAAAGAAATAAAAAATACTATCATTACACTGCATAACAAAAAGTTAGCCGTACCTCAGACATCAAGTAATCACTCACATCTGGAGCACAAGGCAATTCAGCTACCTCATTCTCATAACGTAGTTCAAATATTCTTCTCAGTAGGACATCATCAAATTCTCTGCCATGAATGACATGTTACTTTGTCTTAACTGTTTTTGCATAGAACATAACATAGGCATATAACCAGTTTGCTTAACTATTTCATGGGAAAACAAGAAACCAATTTCTATTTAAATATCCCACTTACTTGAAGAAGCCACCTCGGACATTGCAGGCAACATTTCTTGCAACACATAGTACAGGAACCATATTAGCCAACTGCAAATTTTGAGCATGTATTATTAAGTCAGTGATACTAGACATCTTATCAATCATGAATCTGACAATACAAATGAGTAATAGCCACCTCTGCTTGAGGGGCATAATATGGAGTAAATGCTGGAACAACATGAACACGAGGCTGGTCTCTCTCGTCCCAAACTTGCAACCTGTCATCAATAACCATTGCCATTTTTGGATGACAATTACCATCTTTAAAAACATGTTGAAGTGACTTCCTCCAGCCTGCCAAGTAATAAAGTAAATGGCTTATCAAACCGATCAACTAAAATACAAGACAAAGGACAAACCAATGCGCAAGATTTATCTTCTGCATATGCACCATAATCATGAATAGACCAGTAATTGGAAGAACACAGGTGCTTGCATATATTAAAAAAAATCAAAATATAGAAGACAATAAAAACTGAAACAAAATGTGCAAATATATTCATGATAAAGACCACAATATCCTGCAATTTCAACATCTTATCTTCAAGGTGAACTCTTGCCCGATTTTACGCATACTATTCGATCCAATAGTTGCTTTGAGCTGATAAGATGAGATTCTGGATCTAGAAGCCTCCATATCTCTAATGCATAGTCCCTTTCAGCCATTGTGCACACATATACTTCAAATCGTTTTCGGCCTTTAGCAGTCAAGTAGCTCCTCAAGTCCTCCCATGCAGGTCGGAGTCTAACAAACACACTGGTGTCACGAATCTGCAAAAAGATAATGCAACAGAATTATTATCCTTAGATTTGGCTGAGGAAAAGTGCTCTAGTGGGTTCCATGCCCTTAGCTGATGAGTATTCAACAACTAGGTGGAGTGGCTGAAACTATTCTTAATGTTTATTCAGTAAAAGTTGTATCACAAGTTGAGTTCTATACTCTTGAGAGATGAATATGAAATAGCATCAAGAAATTCAGTTTGACATTTAGGAATGGTGTTTTCCAAGAAGACCTCCAAATGAAAGCAAATATAATGCAGCAAGAACATGAAAGAGCAGGCTTTGTCTTATTGAACAGCTTTTTCTATGCCATAGATGTTGCATTATATGTATGAAAAAAGTACTTAAATTGAATTTAACTTACCAAAGCTTTTAAGAAAATTGGAAGCACTCAAAAACTGAATATCTTGCCTATCCCTTCACCTCGATATTGAGCCCTAGAGCCTAAATGGTGCCTTTTACCTTTGTATGCATGGCTACTTGTTTTCATGAAACAAGTAAATAATAAATTTGGCACCTAAATACTTCTCATATTACATAACAGTTCAAGCACTTAGTAACACTTGCTGAGGAGCCATGTATAAGGCATCAAACAGTAATCTTCCTCAAGTCAAAAAATATGATATGCCAGTGAAAATTAGTAGTATTTTGAAAAACATATTCATAACTTGTGCAGCCATTAAGATTGAAAGATCTATCATGAATGCTAAAGTTACAACATATAATAGACTTTGTTGAGGTCTGATATCTTAGCTTAGGGACAATATGTCGAGAATAAATTCCATGACCATATGTAGATCTTGGGCATCAGCAGGTACAGGATGGCCTCTAGAATTATGATGAATAGAGCTAATGTGGAGAGTATTGCTGTTGAAGAATTGACCCTATTTATAATTGAAGTTGGTTATGATAATCTGTACCCAAGAACTACACCTAGGACTTGCCATGATTGTTTCAAACCTGTCAAGTTCAAAATGGGGCAGGACCTCTTATTCAACTGGGTTCATGCTGTGGCTTAAGTTCACTTAATTTGAAAAGAGTATTTTTGGCCAAGTCACATAATGCATCTTCGTTGGCCCCTTTGTTGGCCCCTTGATCCCTCAGCTCTTCATTTATGTGAATGTCAGAGTATCACAGCCAACCAACAAATGCATTTTTGAGTTCTATAAAATACATTTTTAAATGAATCATGATGGATCATACAATTTGTTTACCCAATCTCAATACAAATTTGGACAAATGCTTATCTTTTCAAGAGACAGTTTAGCTTCCACCACTAATTTAATTGGTCTAAATTATATTTCCTTCTCATCCATTCTTTTACCTCATACTCTCTTTTACATGTGCTGTTATCTAGGTTTCCCCACCATGAACAAGAAGAAGTGTATGCTCAGCACCTTTAAGGGAGTTTACAAGAGGATGAGGATGAAATTTTACTCTTTAATGAAAAATTGAGAGGCTAATCAGGCAATGAGGACAAGATGACCAATGTCATGGCTATCACTATAGAATCGATGACCAGTGTTGTTTCTCCTAGGGCAAGAAAAAGGAAGAGGTGACAAAAATGATTACTCCACTTTGCATTAATGTTGATAGTAGCCTGGAGTAAGGAGTAAAAACAATAGATAAGGAAATCCAATTCTATTGACTCCTACAATCTACCAATGAAATTATCTTCCCCACCTGAGTGAAATGAAAAGGTAAAGAATCAGAAGAGATCTTCCCAACACTACTAATTTCTTCTTTTCAAATGTGGAGGATAGATATGAAGTGGATTAGTACTATGAGACAATGGAGTTGCCTGAAGGAGCATTGGAAGATACTAAAAAGCCGACAACAATTTCAATTTTCAAAGCAATGAGAAGAATTCAGACTCAACTTCTAGGTACTGGCATAGAACCATCGACCAACTACTGAACAATGTCTAGTCTCATGTTAAGGGTGCAGCCGAAGTCATCAGATAATAATCAAGAGACTAATTATACCAATGCCAAACTCGAGCAAATGGGGTACTTAGTAACGGAGAACTCCACAAAAGGCTATATGCATCTCAATTAATTCATAGATTTGCCTCATGCAACTATTTCTATCAAGCCTTGATGAATGTTCAAGGAAAAATAAATGAAAAATTGAAAAAAAAATTGATAATAAAATTAATCTATAGAAATTAGGAAAGACAAATACTATCAATTCATTTTGGTTATTCAATTTAAACCAAATAATGCACATCCTTAGTTCCTAATCTCTGAAGTTGACTTGAAGCTTCCACTAAAGGGTATCAAAGCTCCAATCTTCGAGCATCTTAGTTCAACTATAAAAATTTAAGTTGCATATTGACTTCATGATCAATTTATGATCTAATACGTTGGGTAGTCTACCTCTATGTAAATTATAAGCTTTAAACCATAGGTAAGTGTGGTTGGCATTTCTCCAATAGGCATTGATGTGATCGTCCAATATGCTAATACAATAAATACAAGCTTATTGACCCATCTATCCCTTCTTGTCAAGTTAGGACTTCAACATCTTCAAAAGGCTTTTGTTTACTCACTTTGCTCCATTTGTACAAAGATGTCCAATTGATACATACTTCAGGCAAAGCCCTAAGACCTAATAGAAGCTCTAGAACTCTTTTGATCTTAAAATGGTTATATTGATGGTGACAATAGTGGCAAGCACTCCAAATAGATTAAAGATCCTAGGACATTAGAATTTCTTGCCTTCCTTAGGATTGTCATTCTCAATCGTTGACTTAACCTCAATCCACTTGGTGAAAAGGCTACATAATACAAACAATTGCTTCATTTCCCTTAAAAATAAGAGACCGAGAAAATACCTACACCTTATACCATAAAAGCTTCGTCATTTTAGCGAGTTTCCTAAATAAATTCCATGTATCTGGCTCTCGTTATTTGATGAATTCCACGACTTGTTGAGTGGGCCAATAGTATTCCTATCAAAAGATCTTGGCTATCAAAAATTATCTCAATCATCATTTAGAAAGTTGCACTTGCATTTTTCAGACCAATAGGCATTACCTTGTATCAAAAGGTGCCAATGCAGTCTTTTTTGTATTGTATGGTACCAATTTTATCAAATGATATGCCAATAAGGTATTAAGAAAGCAAGAAGACCTAAAGCCATTAATCTAACTATCATGAACCCTAGGGGTTACTATGAATCCTTCAACTAGGCTTGTCTAAGGTTCATGATGTTGAAACACATTTACTGCTTGCAACTGTTCTTTTTCAATAAGTGTTATAGACTAGTCAAATGAAAACTAGCATAAATATTTTTTTATCAATATCTTGATGACCTCCCACTTTTCTCAACTAAAGAGACTCTTTTCTTTTTGTTATGAGATCGACTTGTGTTTTACATTCAATCAATGCTCACCTCTCTTATAACTACATGCATGTTTATCCTCAAGTGAAAACATCAAAGTGATATGGCAAAAGATTCATGGTGACAAGCCTTTAACAATGAATATGACAAACAAAAGCACTGGAGGCTGGCCTCAAGGTCAATGTAGTATTGAATATCTAAGAAATAACTCAAGATACCTCAGGATCTTACTTCCCATAAAATAATGACATAAAAAGAACCTTGAACTTTGCCATTACTGTTTTTAAATGTACATAACCAATAATAGGAGAGAGAAAGTAGGTCATAGTAAAGTCTCATACTATATGTATGGACAAACTTCTCTTCTATTAGTTAGTATGGAACTCTTTGTATCATCCAATTTCTATTATTTGACAAATGGCAAAAGGAGGAACCAAGAATTGCATCGTAAGCCAATGCAAGCTACCAAGGGATTGGTGTTTAGTATTCCAGATCTAACCATACTAGAGGAGTTGCAATGTATGCTAAATGATTATGAATTAGTCCTAGAATCACCCAAACAATTCCATTTATTATTGTGACATCCAAAGTAGTTCCTTGATCACAGAGTTGGACCAACATCTCTTGGTCCTGCTCTCCGATGCTTCATCAACTAGGGTGGGCACGTCTTCCTTTAACACAACACCTTAGCATTTGATCCACCTATAACTTCTCATAGACTATGTCATAAATTATTGTAAAGGATTTGAAGGATGAAGATTCAAAATCCAACTACCTTAATTGGCACGTGTTGACACAAAAAAACCCGATAACCATATATTGGAAACGAGGCTAACTCGTAGGTAAACCATCGAGTCGACGTCCAATAGTGATCCAAGCTTACACTGAGGGCCACAAAAGGTCAAAATACCTACTAAGACAACTCATCTATCCTTCCAAGAGGAACACCATAACAAGAATATTGGGTGACATCCAAAAACATGTGCCATTGGTTCACAACTAACTAAAATAAAACAAAAGCAACCAAGAGTGACTAGGAGACCTACAATGCCACAACCAAGGATGCCCACAATGATAATTCTAAAAATTAGTTGCCAACTTAGCTAAGAGATGGAAGGATGCATAAGTGTTTTCACAAGTCTTTCATGGTAGGACTCTCAAAGGAATAACATTTTCATTGAAAAGAAAATATGAGGGATGGGTTGGAATACAAAAGATTTAGGATGGTGCATAAATTAATTCCTCTCTAATCAAATAATGCCTAAGGTTATCGTTGATCCCTGACTAAGATTTTTATACAAACCTATAAAACAAAATAAGTGCTTACATGGGGTCCTATTAACAAAGGAAATAAAACAAAATTGCAAGACGTGGACACCAATATTGACAATGCAGCCACACAAAAAAATCTTAAGCCAACAACAACTACATCTAAAATATATGACACCTAACAACTCAATAATGTTAGAAGATGATAATTATGCACTTAGACATTGCTCCATTATTAGTGAGCCACACTAAACTACTTGTGTTAATTGTGTCACCAAATTGCTTAACTGACCCATTACCAAGTAACAAGCCTTTCTTTAAGGCTTATGAGACTTCTCCTTGAGCACACTCCTTCCCCTCAAGAACTTGCCAAGCAACTTCCTTGAAATAAAATTTTCACTCCCAAAGAGCATATGACCTTTCCACAAGACCACCTAGTACCTCTCAAATCCTTTATGTAGTAGTTACCTTTAACAACCTTAACCCATATGAAATATACTCAAACATTGAACAATTTCCCTCAATAGTGATTGCCCTCAAGATCTAATGAAGTCTCCTTTCTCTTCAAAATTTGAATTGATCCCCTATTCACACGATTCTACCGTTGTCATGAGCATGCTTCATAATCCATGCCTTTCATACATGCCTCTACACATTCCACCAAGCTAAATAACACATTTAATTGTCCACTTAATAAATGATTCTCATGTTGAAAATATACAAATAGAAAGTGATAATCTTTATCCTATTGAGCATAACATATATATGATGACACAATTCAACTCAAGGAAGTGAAATACTTAATGTGAAACTCTAAGAAAGACATAGGTCCATGATCAAAACAATCAACAAACCAGCTAAAAAATTTATGTAAGGATTAAACTTTGTTTAAATTTGTTTGATCAAGAGTTATAAATACACCACTATAGTTGCACATTTATATACATTTGATATTCCATTTGAAAACATTTAAACATAGTTTAGAATTACTATCTTAGAACCTAACTTAAGATTGTGTGGGTTAGCCTAATCATCCAAGTTATATTACCTATGCTTAAATAAATATGGCTCATATTCATGCACGATCATGCAAAAGCTTTAATATATATAAGAATGCATAGATTAACCAAATAGTAGTCAAAGACATATCATGATTAGGTTAACTTAAGTTGAATGCACAAGGGTACTTGTTCATGCAAAGGCTCAAATAGACAAAGGTTTTTCTTTGCATGAATGATATATTTATAAACATATTGATTATGTAAATGTTAAGTTGATTACATAACATTGCTTTTAAAACTTAAGAAATAAGTTTTTACATATTTTTCAAAAGCAATTTATGCAAAATTCACTCAAGATACTTAAACAAAATTAGGCTAAATATTTGTACAAGATGTATGATATGTCAAACCAAAACATACAATGCATAAAACTCATGTATAGTACATGATGGACAAAGTAATTCATGTGAAAAAGAAGCTTAAGTCGTTCATTAAAACAAAAGAAAACATACGACACATGATTATTCACGCATATACATGAGTGCTGATATACAATACATAAACATTGATGTATATTATGTCTAAGCCATTTTGAGGGGTATGGTTAGTAGCACACAAGGTACATAATACACAAAATTCTCAAACCATAACTTGCATATGATATGTTATTTATTATTTATGATATGTCTACTTAACTAAATGCAAGACATGTTATAACAACTAGTGCATAATTTGGTCCAAACGTTCAATTAAATGTTGATGTTTTGTACCAACATTCAACTGAGATTGAGAGAGTTTCTATTAACTACTTTGCATTTATATTAACCATTCTAATCGTAGAAAAAATAATCTAGAAATTCCAATGAGAATTTTTCCAAAATGAAAGGACAAATCTATATTGGCAAAAATTGAAAAGGAGTTCTAACCTCTTGCTATTGCATTCGTCATTTTCATTGTAAGGAACCTCAAGTTTTTTACCTTTGGCTGTTGCATAAGCAACATCTTCATTGGAGGAACTTGAAAGTGCATTTCTAGGAAAAGATATACTCACTCACTATGTGCTTAGCACACCCTCTTAACCACACTCATGCTCAAGTAACTTAATTTAATTCCACTAGTTGTTTTTAATTGTTCAATCTCTCAAAGTGTTTTGAGTTGTAATTTGGGAATTGACTAAGTAGTTATATTACTCCTTAGCTCAGTATATAAGCCAATGAGCTCTTGTGTAAGGCTTTGTTAAGATTATGTTTGTGCCCATGAAAAAGAATTGTGGGTAAAGTTTCAGCCCATAAAAAACTCAAGTTAGGTTTAAGCCTATAAAAAATAAAAGAGATGCTAGATTTGAGTCTTGTAAAAATGAAGAGAAGGATGAGGTTAAGCATTAGAAAAAAACTTAAGAGGTTGTGCTTGAGCATGAGCATTTAGACAAAAGACATAGGTATAATGGTGTCTCCAGTTTTTGCAACAAAGAGTGAAAGCTATAGTGCTAGGCACAAGCTTACTAGCATGAGGGTGAATCGAATCACTTAAAAAATCTAATATGTTCTTTACTAGCAACATTTTTCTTTATTGTGATTGGATGTTCTTCATTGATCCAATTAACAAATAAGTTTTTTACTTAATGTCATATCTTAAAAAAAATTTTAAAAACTTTAATTGTCCAACTTGCCCCTTAACAAATTTGATCTTCACAAGTGCATCATTTCACCCTACTCAAGATCTATACATTGCATTGGATCATGCTACAATACCTAACAAAAAGATTATGGGTATAAGGTCTACATTTCATTCTTTTTTAGCACTGTCAGTCCCCATACCAATCATTATAAGAAATTATTACACCTCATTTTAGCGTTTGGATGATAAATGTCTCCCCATAATGAAGGCATGACAAGGAATTTAAGAAACCATTTACCATGCCCTGCTTTAAACAATTCAATAATAAACTTAGGAAGAAGTGTCACAAAAGCTCAACAGATTATGCTAAATAATAATAAGAGTAGATATAATGATTTAAAATACTCTACTACAAGTTTGACATCTGGGTTCTGTATAAGCCAAGAATTAAGCATAATTAGAGGAGCATACACAATAGAGGCACAAAAATCAAGCACAACATAGTAATGCACAGGAGATTGCATTAAAGGAACATGATAAAACTGATATAGATATCAATGAATCACCAAAAAAAAGGGACAAGGAAGTGAAAATAACCTCTGGATTGATACGAGTTAACACAATATTCTTCTCTTGTAGCCGTATGACAGGCCTGGTGAGTTGCTCCTGACTACCAGGAAGCAAAGGAACCTGTTCACTCAGCACGTTGGTCAACTTACCATTATCAAACACCGTGTCACTCTCTGCATACTGCCTCAGGATTTCTTTGTCCTCAATGTACCGTTTGAGTTCGGCAGACATTCCAGAAACCTTGACAGGATCATTCTCCACATCAATCCTGCGGGACAGGGCCTCAATCCTGTCCTCAAATGATTTCATTGTATTCGCCACAATGAGCGTTTCATCAAGGTCAAACACAATGGCAAGGCACCGCAGATTGAGCAACGCCAAGCACGAGTTGTAGAGTCCAGCCCGGACCGAACAGCACCAAAAGCAAGGGGATTTCTCCAACTTACTTGGCATCGCAACAAGGTGAAACTCTTCATCTCCAATAACCATGAAAGCAGTCTAAACGTTTAGAAATAGAATGTCAAACAGCACGCAAGCAATCATGAAGCAAACACGTTAGCAGAAGACCAAAAAAAAGGACCTTGAACTCCTGGAAGCAGGATAGGTAGAGCCGAGAGATAGGGGAACCGCTAGTAGCCAATTTCGCCTGAACCTTGCACCGGACGGAAAACGGAGAGATAGTTTGTAGCACACAGAGAGGAGGGCACCGCTCGCTCGGGGGAGAGAGGTCGGTGATGCGTATCTCGTTGTTGGGGAACTGAAAAGCGGAGCTCTTTGTGGTCGGGACAACCTCGGCTTCACCGAGGTTGACATCGCCATGGAAAACGGAGACGGGTTTCACCCCAGGGCGAGCCATTAGGATATTTTGCGTTTTGATAAGAAAATTGGGTTCAAAAAGCATACTTGGCCAACCTTCACCAAACTAGCGGGTTGACGACGAAGCAATAAAAAAGCTCGTATCGAGTCTTTATACGAACCTGAAAAGAGCTCATGTACATAGTTCTTATTAAGAATAGCGATGTAGCAAATTTTGGACAAGTTGATCTAAACTTAGACTTGCCTTGATGTATTTGTTATTATTTGTATTTGATTCATAACTTGTTGATCCCCATTGAATTTTCTTTCGAATCCCTTCTTAAATGTATAGTAGTATATATATTCTGAACTCATGTAATTAAATTCAATTATTAAGTGATCCCAAGCTTTTTTCACATTATTTTTTTTTTTTGTACTTTAAATAGATAGTTAAGTTAGACTATAAAAAGAATAAGAGATAATTAAAAGATCTATTGATAATCACAAGTTAAGACAATTTTTTTAAAATTTATATTTTTTTTCATAATTAAGTTATATTAATTTATGATTGAATTGGATATTGCTATGTTAAACCCCATACTCAACATGCCTTGTAATGGGTTTTTATATTTCTAAACTTATATTTGTCTTGTGGGTTGAATGTTGAGATTCATTTTGACCCAATTAAGGGTAGTTAATTAAGTATGAGTACAAATTATGATTCTTAATTCTTATATGCTAACATATACTTATGTAAGTATGATATTTTCAACCTTGAAATCTAACTTATACGAAAAAGCAAATGAATGAAGAAGGCATGTATTTGGCATGCTCATTCATTACTTGTAACTTTTAGTGTTTTTGAAAAACTTTTACTCATTGATTGTAATTCATTAAATAGCATAAATTTAACAATTTGAATCATAATTGATGAATCATTTGAATACCTATTAGTATTACAATGATACTTTAGAATAAGTGTAGCATGCTTTATAATTTGTTTAGAGTTATTTAAATATGCATTTTATATGAACTTTTATTTCATTATTATAAATTTCATATTAGCATATACTTATAATATTCTTTTTATTTTAAAGAAAATTATTTATTGAATTAAGCAAATTTTGTATCCTACAGCTACTTCTATTGAACCAATAACGAGTTTGACAAATGAAAAGAGTAATGTGTGACAACCATATGAAATAGATCAAACATCGTACTAAACTGATTATACTAAAGTGTTGTACTAAAATGATGTATTGTCTTGTGATTTGTATATCATATCAGATAGATGTCTCCTTCAAGTATTATGTTAATATGAGAATTAGGATCTTTTAGACATTTGTAAGATGTAGAATTTGGTCATTTTAGTAAGTACTAGCTTTACACTCTTAAAGGCCCACAGGAAACTTGAGAAATGAAAAATATAAAAAAACACAAAAAATTATATGAAAATCCTACAAATAAAGAAAAAACAATGGGTGCATGACAATGAGAAGATTTTCTTTTCTTCTTTGAGCACAAAATGGCCTATAAGACTTGTACATATAAGAAAAAGTCTCAAGAGAGGAGAGAGAGTAATAAGAATCAAAAAAGGATTAGTAATGGAAGAGCTATAAACTTAGTCCTAAGAAAATAACCATTATGCTAATATGAAAAAAGTAATAAAGGAGGTGTTGAAATAAGGTTTTGAAGTATGTGAGGTCTATTATAGTAGTTGAGAGGACACGTTCACCAATCTAGTCGAGGTCAACTTATTTAAAAACCATGTAACTAGTATGCTATCTCGCGTCTTGGTCTAACGTTCTATTATGCAGAAATCAAACAAGATGGTTTAATGGGCTACACAATAGAAAGATAAAGAATGTCTCAAGGCAAAGACCTAGGCATGAAACAATCAAGTAAAATTTAATCCTAGAGAGAAAGGTTGTATTAAGACTAAGATTTCATATTTTTATTCTTATGTTTTTATTTCAAATGTAATACTAAATTGAAATTATATTCCAATTGAATGAAAGCTTTTTTATGCTCTAATTGCTTTACTTGCTTTATATTATGTTTCTATATTTCTTTTGTGCATTATGAACCCAAGCTCAGGTTGAATTTTTACAAGGATTTGGATTGACTTTTAGACAAGGAATGTATTTTAGATGAGAGAGATGAGCTATAAATTGATTGGGGTGATAACACCATAATAGTGGAATGAGAAAGATGACAATTTTTTGGAAGTCAAACTATCATGGTTTTAGACCAAATTTGAGCTATCGATGTGGGCTTGGATTGGACGAAGAGGATTTATGGTACCCAATGAATGGGTTAGGATAATTTTCATATTTTAAAATTCCTTTTTGCATTAGCATTCTACTTTCTAGCTTGCTTTCACTAAGTCATTCACTTCTTCACATTTGATGACATGATAATTCACCATAACTATGACTTCCCAGTTCAAGAAAAGTATTATGTTTAAGACAAGCATTCTTGACACCAAAGACCTATGATGATCAGTGGATGGGTATGATTTGTATCTAAAACTTTATCTTATTATCCTAAATGCGATGGTTGCTAAAAATAGGACTTATAAGGGGACATTACCAGTATCCACCAAATTCTTTTCATTGGGGTTACATCTTCCTTTCTAAGACATCTTCTATGAGTTGGGCTAATGTCATGCCCTACCTGTAATACTTTATAATTTTCCAAAAGGCAAATATTATTAATTTAACCAAAGAAAAAAAGCAAAAAAAATATAAGGACACAACCAAGCATTCTACTAGTTCAAATTCTATTACTCTTAACCTTTTTTTTTTTCCAAAATAACTACTTTGCTTGCTAACTCATTAAAATTATAATAACATTAATTATAAGATTAACTTGTACAAGAAATACATCAAGTATTATATACATATATATATATATATATATATATATATATATATATATATATATATATATATATATATATATATATATATATATCCCAAAACTATATAAATGTACATCAGCCAACATATTTTGATAACTATTCGACCCTAATGTTATCATGATCTATCACTTTTAATGTGCTAATTACATATCTTATAATATAAATAGAACAAATAATAAGCATAAAGTTCAATAGATAAATTTGATATATAAATAGAAATTCCAACGGCTTTTGCTACTATGCCTTTCTCAACCAAGATGTTTTCTTCTTTCTAGTTATCTGACTTGAAAAAAATAAATTCTACTGCTGCTAAATAAAAAAATTAGTGGATTCATTCATTTTTATGACAACTTCTAAAAACATAAGATCCACTCTATACACCAAAGTCTGTTTTTTTCATTTCATATAATTTGATTGCGAACTCGTATAATTCACACTCTTTGACTTTACCCATCCTTTTTAAAATTCGAATTCTTTTCTCAATTCGAATTGGGTTAATACATAACTATGTTGTAATAACAATATTATCCAATAAAGTAATATATAGTAAGATAGTAAGAAAAAGGAATCAGTGGTTGCACAACAAAAAGCTTTAAAGTAGAGGAAGAGAATTTCAATACCAAAAGATGCTCACTCAAAGAGTTTTCAGATGGATGTAATCAAGGATGTAGAGATTGATGTTGTATTGCTTTTCTTATCACCTTTCAGGTAGTGCTAAAAAGTTAGAAGGGATATTAGAGATTAGCTTAGAGGACTAAAGGCTATGCGAATCAGTAGTGAGGGCAAGATAGCATTCAAGATGTAGAGAAGAAAACATAAAGAACTAAGGGTGGTGAAGACATACTACTAAATTGGTCAGTAAAGTTTGCAGTAGTATTATGCTCAAACAACTTTAAGTTCTACAAGGTTAAGACCTTAATTGGCATTAGGATGGTGGGCTAGGATGGCTTCGATAGTATGTTAATGTTGTTTTCTTTCTTCAAGCTCTTGAGTGATTGTGTGCCTAAGGTTGAAATGGTCTTAGAGCTAAGTAATACAAATATGTTAGGGACTTGCACAGCTTCAAGATGCTTTTGATCTAGAATAAAGAATAAGAAGGCCATAGAGGAGCTCAACAAGCTAAAAGAGCTAATACATACTAATTGGAATGCAAAAGAGAAAGAATAGAGCCACGATGAGGTGGAAGTGTTGAAGAAGGCCTTGGTAAAGTAGATGGTATCTCACAAGAGGCACTAAAGAAGGATTGCTTAGCTTATAAGAAGGAGCTAAGGTAAAAGGAAAGATGAAGAAGTTTAAAAAAAGGAGGAGCTAAGTGCACACTTGGTGGAAGCAATTTCTTTCCTTTATTAATACTTATATTTTTTTTTTATAAAACATTGTTACAACAATGTTCTATGAAACACAAAAGAAAATGTTTCATTCACATACCAAGTCAGGATAATGATGAAATGTATAGTTTTAAATTCATTGTATTAGTACAGGAAGAAAATACTTGTTTGATTTGTGAGCCTAGAACCATCAATTCAATGTAGAAGTAATAAAAAGTGGTTGTTTATATCTAATGAAATGTTGATTAAACAATCAACAATCATATGTAGGCATACTTGACTGGGGTGAACAAAGTGCTGGATAAGTGTGAAGGAGATTATCAAGATTTGAATAAAACAATAATTAACAGTTTACACTTATGACGATGAGATAATAAAAAGTGGTTATTTATGTCTAATGAAATGTTGATTAAATAATCATATGTAGGCATACTTGACTGGGGTGAACAAAGTGCTGGATAATTGTGAAGGAGATTATCAAGGTTTGAAGAAAACAATAATTAACAGTGTACACTTATGACGATGAGATAATAAAAAGTGGTTGTTTATGTCTAATGAAATGTTGATTAAATAATCATATGTAGGCATACTTGACTGGGGTGAACTAAGTGTTGGATAAGTGTGAAGGAGATTATCAAGATTTGAAGAAAACAATAATTAACAGTGTAAACTTATGACAATGAGATGATTTTCCCAATCTAATGGATAAGTCCAATAGTATAAGAAAAATTTATTGAATTATAAAAGAACGAAGCAGGAGTCATCCAAGTTTGATGATGCAAAAAATGAATAATAGATAATTTGAGGAGTTATCCATTTGATTGAGTGAGCATCATATGTTATGTCGAATGCATAGAAGAACATAGTAAGCGTACAATTCTAATTTTTGGATCGTGTGATCGAAAATGATTTGTAGTAATGAACAGTGATTGAAAGCATCAAAATGTAGTAAGACAATGTATGAATTGCCCAAGTTTGATGTTGCAAATAATGAACAATGATTGTTTGTGCAGCTTCATCCGTCTTATCAATTAAATAACAATGGAACATTGATACATCATAAGTTGTGTTGTATAACTAACTAGGACATTGATGTCCAATGAGCATACTTACCTATTTGTAAGATCATACTCATTTGATGAGTTGAAAGAACTGTTGGGGTGCTTAAAATTGAAGAATTAGATGAAATGATGCACACTAACGTACTAGACGATGATTTGGGTAGATGATAAATTTTAATGTCATTTTTCAGGTTGTCTTGTATACTGAGTTTGATAATCTTGTATGATCTCCTAATATATTGTGTGCTTGCTTTCTCTAATGCAATGATAATCTTATATCTTTCTAATTTATTAACACCATCACCAACTTCATGGTATGTCATTCTAGAGAGGGCCTTCTACTTTATTTTCCTCTTTTGTAATATAGTTCTATGTAATGTATAGCTATTTTTCAAGCCTCCTAATATGCTAAATCATTTTCATAGTTTTCCATTACAATGATTATAATCCTAAAATGATTTTAATTAAGAAAGTTTTGAGATCAATCATCACATGACTAAACTTTTAAGTAAAGAACCATTGTAAACATGCTAAAGGACCAAGTGTTTGAGCTTCCAATATTAAATTTATATTAAAAAGTGCAACAAAAGAATAAACCAAAATCATAAGCATTATTAGAGGTGGAGGAGCAAGATGAGAAGACCAACAAACAAGAATGACTTAGGTTTAAAATGATTAAAGGATATAAAAAAAGCTTTCTCTATGAAATTAAGTTGAAACTTGCTTACTACTAAATCACTATGGTAAGAGTTTATGAAGACAAAATATGGGGAAGGAAGTCAATCATGTTTCAAATTAGGAACATGAAAATTAATATTGATCAACTCAAAATTAAACAAAAGCCCACTCAATAAAATCCCAATTAGTTGATAGTTACTATTGGTCTCTAAGTTATGATAGCACTTTCAATTTAAACACAACCTAGAATGTAATTAGAAGCAAACACTCAACTATTAGATTTGCCAATTTGAGTTGGAATTCAAGATGCCCAATAAAAGTTTCCACCTTCACTTGAAAGATAATTAAAAATCTATTGCCTTTCTTAGCTCAATTATAGAAAATAAGCATCCAAATAGCATCTAAATGTCCAATGTACAATAATAAAGACTTAATTGATCAAGTTTACTAAGTGCAAAGTAGCTTCTAAAATGTGATCCTTTTTTACTTAAACTCTTGGGATTAAATTGCATACCAAATAGATGTGAAAAGTACCTACTAGCATGGATATACAAATAAAAAAGTATATGTAAATAACCATCCACCTAGATTTAAAGTCAATGATGAGTTGGACTATATATATATATAATTAAAGAAAGCATTACACAATTTAAAATAAGCATCTAGAGTTGGTATGATATGCTTTGTAGCTTTCTTATCTCTAATGGTTTCTCTAAGTTTAGAGTATAACTACTCTTAGTTGAGCTTATAAAGGAATGAGTCCCATAAGAGAGGAGGGAGGTGAATGGTGTGTTAAAAAAAATTGAACAAGTAATAACACTTTAAAAAAATTCTTGAAATAAAATGATTATTTTAACTTTTAAATTGATTATTCTTTTAAGAGAAAGCTTTGTTAAGGTTTCCAAATCAATCTTGTTAAATAGATAACAAATATAATCAAGAAAGAGCAAGTAAAGGAGAGGTAACCAAATTTTTAGATGGTTTGAGCTAACTTATGCCGATATCCACCCTTATTCAACTAATCAAGCTTGCACTAAGAACACTCCTTTGCCATAACTCGTAGGGGTAAACATTATAAAAACAAAATTCATGAAGGGATCAATAAGGTTCGTAGAGGAGCTACCACCAACAACAATTCAAGCAATACTAATAACAGGCAAGAAGATATAGTTTATAACATTTGAAAAACAATTAATATAACAATCCTACACTTTAATCTCTTAAATAGTAGCAACACAATGGCTAAATGAATAATAATTATGTTAACAATAAGAAATGAATGAAAGATGAAGTGAAAATAAGCAGAAATATATTGTGATTTGCACATAAGTGTTTCAATCGAGAGAGAGAGAGATGAGTAGGTTTTTCTTTTTAGCCTTTTTAATATTTTTGCAATTGAATCATTCATTAGCATTGGCTTATTATTCTTTGAAAACCTTCCTATTTGTATTATATCATCTCTTAAGATCAGTTATAGTACTTAAAATAACAAAAATGATAGTTCCAAAGAGATTTAGCTAGCCATTACATGGTTGGTTTGTGTTCAAACATATATGATCAAAAGATCTTATCAAGATAATATAAGGAAAGTTTTGATCGCCAAACAATGTTCTTGTTTGATACATTAATTTTTCTTACTTAAAATGTATCATTCATGTATGACTGAGTTACATTATACTAAACGATTGACACTTATTATTCACTCTTAAGTTTTCAGCTATTTGTACAAGTATGATATGATGATCATAATTGCATAAAGATATGCACATTAGACTTAATCATATAGGTTAACTTGTTATGGATGCTTCATGTGAAGGCGCAAGAGAGAGCATGCCAAAGCCCGATGAATAGACAGACCCTAGCGTTCATGGAGGAGGAAGAGGAAGAGTCGAGGCATGAAACCACTTTTCTATGATCCCGATTATTTCAAATTACGCATCCCCTGCTACCTGATCTGTCGTCTCCACGGCAGCCACATCAGTTTTGTTACTGTGTTTTTTAATAGTGAATTATACTTGTATAATATAAAACTCATACTAGTGAGATCCTACAATGGTTTGACATAGCTTATGTGTTGAAACATTGAGAGTGTGATGTCTAAAAGGGGTAAATTATGCAAATTAATAATTCAAGAAATACAAAAAAATTATAATGTATTTTGATAATTCTAAATTTCTCTTATAACAAATTTAATAAAATCTTGTGTAACTTTAAATCACTTTGTATGAGTGTAAGGTAAAGGTACAAATATTTCAAGTGATTCAATCCAAAATCAGATCTACATCTACAGTTGACTAAAAGACTAGGTCAAATACAAAACATTAGACCAAAAGATCCAAACACATTGGCTTAAAAAAGTCCACAATATCATCTTATAAAAGCCTATAACAATGACTTAGAAAAGTCTACAACACCAACTTAGAAAATCCAACAAGGCTAGCTTAAACAATCTTACAGCATCAGACCAAAGGACTCTACAAATGATGACCAAAAGACCAATAAAAAAAATAAGTATGAAGTCCCAAACATGAGACAAAGAAACTAAATGCATAGTTCAAATACAATGATCTTATAACCCAAGTATAATTAAACAAGAGACATACTAATATAATGTTAAAGTAATATAAAAAGATATAGAATATTACTCAAGAAGAGTATGGATTCTCAAAAAAGAGAGAATGCTTGTTAAGATGATATTAATGCATGCAATAATGGCTCTATTCCCCTCTTCACAGTGATGATGATTCCAACGAGCAATCTTTCAAAAATTATGTAAGTTAAGCATTAACCCTTTTCTTACATGTTTGGATAATTTTAAATAGTCATTAGAGTGCTGTTCAATGGCTCTAAACTACCACAAACAATTATATCAATTTCCATAAAAATAGTCAAATTAACTATTCTTTATTATTCTAAACTAATTGTATTATCAAATTTGAGAGGTTGTATAAGAATAATGCAACTATCAATGCATTGTCTAACTTATCAGATTTCTTTGACTAGATAATTTCTCATCACACATAATATCATACTTATATTATGAGGATATCATATCTATATAAATAATACAAATCTTTTAAATGCTCTGTTTCCAAACCCTTGGGATTTTTTTTTATGATGCATGATCATATATTATGATGAGGTCTACAAGTAGCTCACAAATTCTAAAAGAATTATACTCATATGATAGGTCTATCATACTGATATAAAACAAATACACTCACTATGTGTCTGTCTTAAACTATAACTTTTCAAAAAAAAATGATATTGTATTAATATGATAAAAAATGACTCGCACATAGCCTAAGTTTTTAACTATCATTACTCTAATAAAGTGATTATACTTGTACGAAGGGTTGAGTATACTCATATGACACAAATATACTCACTTAATAACTAAGTTCGTAACTATCAATATACTAATAAATTGATTGTATTAATATGATAGTTATACATACTAATATAACAATACAAAGTCTAATTCATACCTAACATCGCTCAATTCAATCTTATATATAATCTTATAAAAGAACAAATTAGATAAATATGATTGGTTGCATTGTATTATACAAGGCTTAATAACTCAAAACTTAAAAAAACAACTATTGATAAACCATTAACATACTTGTATGATAAGAGTATCATACTTATATGACTAATATACTCAAACAACTTAATCAAGGATATCCTATGAACAACACTATCCAATCCAAAGGTACACTAGTCATATTGTATGATGGGGTCACCATATAAGTATGATTTGTACAAAATAATATATTCTTTACTCAATCCATTCACTATCTAATACCAACTTGATTGTGTGATAATAAATGATGTAACTTATAAACATTACATTATTCTAAGACTTATTTATATGAACATAAACTTAAATAATATGCATGCCTTAAGCTATAGTCTTATGCATTTAAAATCATTTAAACACTCTCACTCAAATACTCATTGAATCTTAGTACATCATGTAAATTATTATAGGTTTAACATTCTTATGCTAATAAAGATGACTCAATCAAAAATTCTTGATATGTTACTCAAACTAGTGTTTCTTGTTTCGCTAATTCCAATTCACACCTCAAACACCATTTCACACCTCAAACACCATTGTTAATCTCCTTAAGTAAGTTGATCAATCTCTTTATATAACAAACTCATTTACTCCTAAGATGCATGATTTCAAAAACATTAGGAAAAAGAAATAGTAATAAAAATACAGCGATTTTTGTTTTTATCAAACAAGTGCTATAATAACCAAATGTTCAATAATCTCTCCTTTTTTTATTATTACAAAAACATTAAACAAACCATAAAAATAAAAGTGTATTAAATCATTGTTGCACATAAATGTTCCTCCTTGATGTATACAATTTAAACAATTATTAAATAAGTATTAGAATCATAAATATCTTTTATTTTTTACTTTTCTCTCCCCTTTTTTGTTTTACATCAAAAGATAAAACAAAGAAAAAAAAATAAACAATCAAAAGGTTCTTATCTATACCATTGTTGAGAATGTGATAATGAAAGACCAAGAGTTCAAATTATAGATTTAAATAAAATACCACTTGCAGATAAAAATAATGCATTTTAAATAACTTCAAAGGGTTCATTTATTTATCTCCCCCTAAATCAATGCATCTAATAATTTTAAAAGAATTAAATTTTAAACAAGTCAAAACTAGTTTTAAAACACTTCTAGCATGCTTCCATAAGATTTCTCCAAAGGAAGCATGCACAATAACATCATACTTAAAATTTAGGTTTTGAAACCTTAATTGATTTGGGTTTGGCTCAACTACAATAAAGTGAATCATCTTTTCTAAGTATATTATTATTTTTCTTCTTTGTCCAAATAAAAATATGATACTTAAAATTAATAGTAAGTCTTACTTCACAATCCTTAGATAAATACTTTAAACAATAGTTGCAAATAATAGATGGACATAAAAAAGTTATCAATAATATGCATTGATTTTGTATTATAATAAAAATGATTCTTTTGCATGTAGTGAGAAAAAACACAATGTAAATACAACATTTCAAATTGTCCAAAAACTAGCTTTTTGTTTGTATTCTAAAAAATTGTTTTACTGAGTTCAACCTTTGTTTGATGTAATTCATGTAAAAAACTTGAGTTCTTTTCATTTAAATCTCCACAAAAGCTAAGGTAATGTTTATATTATTTCTTCAAATTCTTATGTTTAATTTTCATGTGATTTAAAAGAATTAACTAATTTAACAAAATTACTTTCTAATTTTCATAAGAAAGATTATTTATTTTATTATCTTCACTTTCAGGTGAGTCTTCATGCAGTGTCATAAAATATATGATTTTTCTTTCATCTCTTACCTCACTACTTGAGGATTCTTCATGCTTTTTGTAAGACTTATTAGGTTCTTCTTTTCTTCCTCACTCTTTTTATAGCATGTGGATGTAGAAGCCTTTAAGTCACTTTATGTGGCCATCATGGCATTTTTCTTCTTGCTTATATCTTTCTTGAGTTGTTTTTCAAACCAATTTAAGACAATTGAGGTGATAATGTCTTGATTCTTAACATTCATAATAGTGTTCCTCTTTCTTTCCTTTGTCTTTATGACTTCCTTCTTCTTTGAATTACCTAAAATAAACATCTTAAAATATTTTTGTTATACCTTTAAAAAATGATTCTACCACACTATTACATGGGGACCCTTCATTGGATGTAGATGGTAAAAGTTTCAATACAATTTTCTTCTCCTTTTTCGACTATTTGGGCTACACTTCATCTTCCTTTCTCCTTGCCATATTCATCTTATTAGTTATGCAATCTCCAAGCATCTTATCCAATTACAGATGGTACATGTTCTTGGAAGCTTAGATGATAGTCACCAAGGAATCAAACTCCATTGGTAACACCTTTAAATTGTTCCTTGTTCAACATTAGAGAAAACTCTACCATGATTTGAGAGATCATTTAAAATATTAGTAAAATGAGTAAAGATAAACTCAACTATTTCTCTTTCTTGTACATAAAAAGATTTATAATTGTTCATAAGTAATCTTGTATTGCTTGACTTGGCTAGTCCCTTTATACGTAACCTAAAGCTTTTCGCTCACTTCATGAGTTGTTTTAAGGTTTATAACTCAATTGAATTTAGTGGCTAAGACCATAATGAAGGATGTTCATAGACTTTACATTAAATAGAACTTTATGTTTCTCTTATAGAGTAAGGTCACTCAAAGGCTTTACAACCAAGACATCATCTAACTTCTTGGTGGAAAATTCAAAACCATTTTCAACATGATCCTAAATTTCTTAATCCATGGATTCAACAAAGATATGAATTCAACTTTTTTAATATAAATAGAAATTACACTTAAAAAGAGGTGGATTAACCAAATAAGCCACTTCCTCTAGGATAACATGATTGATTATCATAATTTATGACATTATGTAAATCTTATCTAAGCAATTTAGACACTAGAAGAAATCATGATATGATACCACTTGTTAAAAAATTGAGAGCACGATTCCACAAGAGGGAGTTGAGTTGTGCAAATTACAAAATTGAGCAACATAAATAAATTACATGGAAGTCTTTCAATAATTCTTATAACTCTTATAACAAGTTTTACAAAATCTTGTTAAACTTTGAGAATACTTTGTATGAGAGTGCAAGCAAAGTAAAGACACAAAGATTTCAAATGGTTTGATCCAAAACCAAAAATACATCCACTCTTGACCAAAAGGCTAGACAAAACATTAAAAATTGGGCCAAAAGATTTTACAACATTAGCTTAGAAAAGCCTATAAAATCGACTTTAAAAAGCCTACAACACTAGCTTAGAAAAGCCCATAACACCGACTTAGAAAAGCCTATAACACAATGCCAAAGAACCTTACAAATCAACCAATAAAAAACAAGTATAAAGTACCAATAATAGAAAAAAGAAACTGAATTCAAAGCTTATTTACCATGATCCTATAATCTAAACACAATTAAATAAGAGGTACACAAATACATAATTAAAGAAATATAAAATGATATGCAATGTTGCTTAAAGAAAGTAAGTACAAATTAATATAAACTTAGCTCAAAGAAGAAGGAAAACTTGTTAGGATGATATCAATGTATGCAACGATGGCCTTAGTGATGATGATTCCAATTATTAGTCTTTCATAAAAATAAGCAAGTTAAGCATCAACTTTTTCTCACATATGAATGTCTTTAAATATCCCTTAGAATGCTCTACAATGGCCCTAAACTCTCATAAATAACTATATCAATTTTCATAAAAAAATAATCAATTAGTTGTTTAAACTGATCGTATTATCTAATCGAATGGATCATATAAGTACAATGCTATCATCAACACATTGCTTGACTTACTAGATCTGTCATATTAGTCTATTTCTCATCAAACAATGTATCATACTTATATGATAAACACATTATACATATATGAATAATATACATCTTTTAAATACTATTTTTCTAAACTTTTGGAAATTTTCTTTATGATGCATGATTATACACTAATGATTTCCATAACTACCTCACTTATAAATTATAAAGTGGTTATACTTGTATGATGGGTGAATCATACTCATACAAAGAAAATCCACTCATTGTGTGTCTGAGACCCAAACTATGCCTTCTCGAGAGAGTGGCATCATATTGGTAAAAAATGAGCATTATTTGGTATGAGAAAAAATGAGTTGCACATAGCTTAAGTCATCAACTATCAATACTCTAATAAAGTGATCATACTTGTACAAATGGTGGATCATTCTCATACAACACAAATCTGCTCACCTAATGCTATGTTCACAACTATCAATATATTATTAAATTGATCATACTTGTGTAATTATTATATTATACTAGCATGATAATATAAATTTCAATTTATTCCTAACATCACTCAATTTAATCCTATGTCCACTCCAATAAAAAGATAGATTGTATAAATATGATTTAGCATATCATACTATATGATGCTCAGTAACTTTAAATCTATATTTGGGTTAATCATGTTGAGTGATAACACAATTTATAAACTTTCCTATAGTATGGCATATGGATATTATATAATTATGATCAGTATATGAGCTGAGCAACTTAAGAAATAAAAGAAGAACTAGAAACCTTTGTACAATACAATATATGGGTATCATGTAATATATCCATTCAATAAACTAAAGAACTTAAGTTAAACAAAAATTAGAAAGTTTCATATAATATGATATATATGTATCATATAATATAACCATTTAGTAAACTTACCAACCTAAGGAAAACAAAGTCTAAAAAGTTTCATATAGTATGGTACATCCTCTCGTACAAGTATGATTATGTCTTGTTAATTAATTAAGCATAGAAAGAAAAAAAACTAGAGAATTTTGTACAACATGATATATACATAAGATATAATATAATCATCTGTGAAAACTAAGAACATTGAAAGAAGAAATTGCCAAGTAATATGATGTTTTGGTTGATCAATTCATTAGATGTATTGTATAGTATGACTTATTTGATTATACAATACCAACTAAAGTGAAAATCACACAATATTTAGTTAATCATTTAAAAAATCTTGATTAGTCATTAGGTAACTATTGGGGTTGCCTTAAGAAGTATATTAAGCATTCCTTATCTATAAATATCATTTTTAAGAAAATGTTAATGGAAATTAAAAAACTAATATTCAAATCTAATATATCTTCTACTTTAACCTTCAGTATTTCATTCACCTCTTCATTCCAACAAAGTGCTTGTGGAAGGGGTTGTTGAAAAGCAATTTTCAAGTGTATCACCCTCTTCCATTTAGTTCATTTCATTGGTAACATTGTTTAATACTTCTATGATAATGTATAAACTACAAGAGGTGGGTGCGTTGTGCCTTTTAAAAGAACTTTTAATTATCTTTCAAAACTTTTGTACAAATTAAACAAATACATAAATATTATAAGATAAATCACTCCAAGAGTTTTTGTTGGTTTGATTTGAACTTGGATCCACATCCATTCCTAGTTTGATGACTAAGCTTACTCCACTAAATACACCTTTCATTAGATGATCTCTAGATGAAAGCCCTTACAAATTTCTAATCCATAATAATAATGCCAATAAGGGGACCAACTAGCCATAAAAAATAAAAATTCAAATGAGACTGTTATAATAATGGCTAGAAATAAGTATAAGGACTTTTACATTAACACTTCATAAGGTCTTCACAACTTTAAACAAGGCATCAAGTGCATAGGCTAAATGAAATTAAATAAAAAAATACTATTTACCAAATAAGTGAAATGTGAAAGAATAAAAATGTATTAAATTAGCTTTGGAGGTTCTTTTAGACTGCTATAATGATTAACAATTGAGGTGAGTAATGAATGGCCCAATTGATGAACACACCTCATTTAGGCAATATATGAAAATAGCATTAGTTCTTTTGTAAGTGATTTTAAGCCTTAGTTTTAGTGTAATTATGCTTACTTCATGCACTGATTTCAATCAAATTGATCTCTCCAAGTTGCTATGCATGATGAAGGCAAAGGTAATCCCTATTCCCGAAAACAACCCATTTAAGACAGAAGACATTCCTTAAGATTGAAATGTCATACTTGGCAACAGCTGAGCCCAATCAGCTCCATTTTTCTTTAAAGAATTAGTTTGGCAGTCTCTTAACTAACAATTCTTGTTAACTGAAATTTGATTACCTTTAAAAGGAAAATTCTTCTTCAAAATCCTATCTACTTGGGACATGTATTTAACAATCCATGATTTAAACCAAACTATAAGCAAAGTAAAATAACATAACATTGCAAATAATAAGAAAACTATGAATAAAATGGTTAAGAAATGATTTCTATATTTTAAGCCAAGCCTTGGAAATTACAAACCTCCTGCTTTCTTCATTAGCTAATTAGCAGCATGGAAACCTTCAATTAAGCATATCGACTATCGCATCCCATACCAATATGATTGCTTATAAGTGGAAAATTTATATCTTCGGTGAAGCAATCGGTTGTGCAGATGCAGGAGTCTTGGTTCATTCTCAATTCTTTCAGTCCCTGCAACCAGGTCAGCTTGAATCTTCTTCTTCCCTGACTCTGTCTCATATAAAGAAGATTAATTAGATGATAGGTAATTCAAAAGCTAGTGTTTAGAATGTAACTCTTTAATCTAAGGAAATTACTTGGAAAGCCTTTCGGGCAGCAACCAAGTTGAATTCCGTATCGTTTAGTTCATGCGATCACAATGAACTCACTTACAATACTATATAGGACTTGATCTCTAGGGCAGACAACATTATGAATTATTCTAATGCTGGAAAAGGGTAAATGATACATCAATCTCAGACTCCTACACCTTAGCAGCTTTGTCAATTTTAGTAATTGGAAGATCTTCTCTTGAGATTATTCATTGGAGGTTCAGTCAGAGAAATATATCTATTGCAGACACTTGTTCAGATTGAGATTCTCTTGTAGGAAGTTCATCTCCTGCCAAAATGAACCTTTTTCTCTAACCATAATACTCTGCATGTAAACTACTATGCCCGCTTCAGCTACTTCCAAGTTGCTTCCCATAATTTGGAGGTCCTATAGCTGGGGTCGAACAAATATTGGTTTTCTTGAGAGGGTAGATCTCTACCTTAGCATTAAATCAAACAAACCACAAATAATAGGAAAGATTATCATCCAAATAAATTTCAATTAACTTATTGTAAAGGAGACCTACAAAGAAGAAACAATTATAAATTGAATTCAAGCACAAAGCAAAGTTCACTGCATAATGATGATTGCACAGAGGACCCAGGGATATGGGAGTTGCATGTTATTTTGTAGCTTATCCTTAAAACAGCTATGCAGGAAGAATCAAAAATCATAATTCATCGCATTGTTGACAAAAGGAAAGGGGTAAGGCAAACATATGAGCAGTCCCAGCAGCAAAACAGCTATGCCTAAACCAATGTATTTCTTTTCTGGTTCAGTGATCTCCTCATAAAGTGGGGCAATTGGCCCTCTTTGTAAGAAAAATACTAGGACTGTAAAATAGAATGCTACATCACTGAAGAGTGAGGATAGTCCGAGGAGAGCCAGGGTGATGCCACTTAAACGAGTGGATACCTGCAGCAAAATTTGAGGCAGCTCATCAGCTTCTCCAGGTTTAAGGACTTCCTCTTCCCATAAGAACTTATCAGCATTTAGAAAAAAAAAAAAAATGCGAGACATATGATCACCAGATGGACGTAGCAAAGTTACTTGTAACCGAAGTTTGGTTTGGAACAAACAAAAAAAAGTATTTCAAGTCAAACGTAAATAGATTTGAGCTACTTCGTGTAAATTGTTTCAAAAATGCTTCACAAAGGTAATTGAATTGTCAGGGACAATTGCTTGAATCTTACTTCCAAGGCATATGTGCTGTTTTTTATATACCTGAACAAAAACCTTATTTTTCTAGTGAAGTACACATACTCATGTTGATGTGGGGTAAGAACCTAGTTAAGGTGGAAAAATTAGAGTTTAGCTGAATTAGATAAACTTGACGCAACATTCTCCCATAATAATAATAATAATAATAATAATAATAATAAGTCTTAATTCTTCTTATGTGAATTTAATTACATGAATTTATGAACATCATTATGCTCTATTTATTGGTAATCTTTTTCTTAATATCCAAGAATATCAAGTTTTTTTATGATAATCTCTTGTTTGGCTTTTGGTTGTCCTCTTGGTATATTTGTATAAGAAAATTTTAATAACTCACAATTCCAAATAATAGCATTGATTGACCAATTTACATGTACAAACCATCTAACTCAACTTTTCCTTGGTTTATCCTTCATCAATAACAAATTTTTCCAATGTGAACTCTTTTCTGATTATTCTTTCCAGCATAAGCACTCATTTATTTTCATACGTATATCTTTTCATTGCATTATATTTAAATATTTGAAATTAATGTGCTAACATTTAGTAGCAATCACAAGTAGCAACTCAGCACCATCCCTTACCATAAAAAAATAAATAGAATCTAAACCTTTTGGTATGAAAACTACCAAAATAGTTATTCCAACAAATGAAACGAGAATTCCTCCAAACAAAAAACAAATGAAACAAGAATATTAATTATAATTGTATAATGCAATTCTACAGTAGAAATACCTTGAAATAGTAGATGAAACAAGAGTATTATAAAAAATTATAATACTCTCATATAATGCAATTATAACCTTATGAACTTGAAAGTAAGCTGTCGGATAGTTTTGAGCATAAAACGATCAGAAAAATTGTTCCAAAAGAAAAGTACCTTCCTACCCCATAAGCCATATGCTATACGACCACCATCAAGTTCTCCTGCAGGAATCATGTTTATTCCATTAATAAGAAGACCAGCCCAAGCCCAAAGCAATACTGGGTTTACAGATATTGGTGTCCCCTCCTTCAAAGCATCTCCAAGGACAAGCTTTGCTACAAAGATAAAATATTGATCAGAAACAGAAAAAAAAAAAAGAACAGGTGAGTCACAGGGATCCCTAGCTGTACTCTGTATTGAGCCACAGATTAAAGTATAATCAATGGTTGGTTTGGACAGCAAAGCAAACAGATTACACATTCCACTAAGCCAAGATGTGAGGGGAACCTTGATGATGGCCACACTGTTATGTACTAGCTCCTCCATTGGCACTACTGACCTGTGAATGCTTGTAAAATTCAACGTTGGTCAGTGCTCCATTCATCTGACTTGGTGTTTGGGTAATGAGGTTAAGTTTACAAGCTTCACCTTTATACCCCTCTACCCAAACAAAGGATAGTTCAGTTCAGTTGCTCTCTTGTTTGGATAATAAGGTCAAATTTACAACCTTCTCCTTTTTAATCCTCTACCCAAACAAAGGATATTTCAGTTCAGTTGTTCCCGTATTTGATAATTTTCAGAGTTTAAAAGTGGAAATAGAGGGGGATGGTGATATTACATGGCATTTGATAGAGCTCCAAAACTGCTTTTTTTTTTTTTTTTTTTTTTTGCAACAATATGTCTCACTTGCCTACACCTATTCCCTTATCTCCCTCTCATACAACTTGTTTCTAAATATTATCTGGGCTTCAAGATCAGCCTTGTTTTTACAGTTAAAATTAAACAAAAAAGGAAAAGAAAAACAGTGTCAGATGCAGAAAAAAGCAACAATAACCAAAATCTCAGAATTCTAGGCAAATGGAAGCAGACGCAGAGAATGAATTGAACAACCCGAACCATGTTTAAAAAAAAAAAAGAATGGAATGCAATAGATTAACGATATGGAGTGCACTACTTACCAATACCTCCAACAAGAAATGAATCGTGAAAAACAGTTGGATCAACAATGATTCCAAAGCCATCAGCAGGAGGTAGAATGAAACCTAATAAAAGAAGGGTAATGCCCAAGAAAAATCCACTCAACGGTCCAGCAGCAGCCAGCTTGACAAGGTCCTCACGATTGGCCACGATACTAAGGATCCTCGTGATTGCGCCAAAAGAACCTATCTACAATAAGTTGGCCTACATTTAGTTTGTGCTAAAGGAAACAATGGAACTCAAGATGCTTGAAAATAATGCTAAAATGGGTGTTACCACACCAAAAATCTTCCATTGCTAAAGGATCAAAATATAGTCATGCAAGATAATTAACATTGTCAACTATGAATATTTTTAAGTTATCTTTCTTTCTGTAAGCTAAAAGTGTAGTACTATAGAACTTGATTTTTATAAGATGGGCTCAAATTCTTATTTAGTTCTAAGAAATATTATGTTGCGTATCTTTGAATTTGAGAATAAACCATGGTCCTACTTCCTGACTAGCATTTTGAAGTGATCTGTTTTTTTAATATTCAGCTGACAAAAAATCCAAGCTTAAGGACGAGAAATTTACATATTTTACTCTTTCAAGACTCAAAGCATAGTAGTTCCCATGCCATGTCCCAACATTACATATATGCTTTGTAACCTAACATAAAATTTGAGGTGTGATTTTTTTTAGCAATGAATTGCATAAATCTATAAATTAAAGTACCAAGATAAAAGAGGCATGGATATGCACAGTAAAGGAAACACAATTTGGCTTGAAGGAGATGCAGTTGAACCAATTTTAAACCTGAAAGGTTTAAAAATCAATTGGCGATTGAAACATACTACCATTTGACCAATCTTATTCATCTATGAGTTGTAAAACTAATAACACTGTGAAGTGCCTAAAACAACTCAGATAATCCTTTCATACAGGTATTACTATTTAAATACAAACGTACCTACCAAATAACATTGGGTAGCCAAAAAAAGTTGAGTAGAATAAGGGTGCTGAAGGGCTTAATATGCCACGTAATCAACAATGAATAAAGACAGGAAGGAGAAGTTATGGGACAGATCGATTACTCCCAAATGTCAGCTCCACATGACATGAAAAAGAGAGTTGGCAAGCATGGCACAGCTTTATATCCAACACTTGTACAACACCCAAACTCTACCAGCACATAATTTTATATTTGCTAATCCTGACGCCATTCCCCTTACTACACACATAGCTATACCTAAATTAGAATCCAACCAACTCTGCCTTAGTTAATTGTCAATGAAAGATGCAGAGATGGTTACTAGCAGCCAGTTTTAGGCATATTCTCCATAGAGGATGGTGAAATTAAGACTGGGAAACAGGGTAGTGACGGCATAGCACACATAGGCTGAGCAAGCTCTACAAACATCTTGCATGCCATCTTTAAAAAGAAGCAAATCTTCCTAGGACTAAATTCGGTCACCATTAAAGAAGGATGAAAGACCATTCATGATTTCTTCGATTAGAGAATCAAAACTACAGTATTTTAAGAATTTGCCAAACCATATCCAATAAACCATAATCTTTTCTAGAACCCAAAAACATCACAAATAAATCTATTTCTACTTCTATTAGGTCAAAACTTCAAGCATTTATATACTACTAAATCACTAATAAAATTTAATTATCCTTAAATTAAATCTCAAGATACTTATCTTTGGGCCTCTTAAACTTTAACTTTTACCCAATTTTTATGTACTAATCATACTTTACAATAGCATTATCCATAGCTTATGATTTGCTCCAAAAATCTCTTTTGGGTTGAATTCTATCTTAACCAAACCTAACATATAATAACCCTAATACCTTATTAAACCATATGAAAAAACCATATAAATCAAGCCAAAGCACGACATTAGCCTAATCTAACAAGCTCTAAATCCTAAACACATCTAAAAGCCTAAACCTAGCCTTTAAATATAAATACCTTTGTTTTGGTTTTTCTTGATCAATACCTAGAATAGGTCATTGAACACCTTATGACTTCTTGTTTCTTAGGATTACATTCTACAACATTGACGTCAACAATCAATGAATATCTAATGCCAAAAATGCTCCTTGGAATAGGTAGCTAATACTTGAAGCCCCAAACCCACCTAAGAAGCACCCTCCTTGAGATAAAAATATTTGAATGTTTTGAGCCATTGATAGAATGCTTCAATGGCTAAAATTTGGCTAGATGAAATTTGCCTTAATATAGCATCTTCTACATCTCTAACTTTTTTTGTTTGTATGAATGTCACATAAATAATAAAATTCTTAAATATTGCTCATTGATTCTTATTATGTGCATCTTTAAATAATTACTTATATTTTAATGAGAATACCTTGGAATTATTCAAGTTGATCCTTTAAGCCATGAGATTGAATGACAAATTGTGCCTCTTTGATCCAAATAGTTAAATGTCTATTAGTTTAAGTTGATTAATCATATAATAATTAATTGATTTCATGCGCTTTGCATTTGTCATGCATGTAATCAATAATGCATGTATTGTCAATGCAAATTATAAGATCAAGGGAAGATATAGAGATCTACTTCACGTAAACCACAAATCTCATGAAGTTGTCAAGGAAAGAATACAAGGTGCAAGCTCAAGAAAGAGGGAATACCAAAAGCTAGAGTTTGAAGAATGGAAAAACATCCTAAGATTGGAGAATCTAGCAAAAAAAAATTTACTTAAAGCCCCTAGTGCTTTATTTATGAATGAATAGATCGATTCAACTTGGTCTAGCATGGCATGATAGCTAGCAAAATTAGCTTTGGTAGTGAAGTGTCTCCTCCCTTATTGAGATGAAAGGCATAGATATAATATGCACTTGAACATTGATTGGACCAAAAAGTGAACGATAATCTACATCATAGCTTTTTCTCCACAAGACATACTCCTTAAGACATTGCTCCTTGAGGCTTTGTTCAAGGCCATGCTACTTGAGGCCAGAACTAACAAGAATAAAGTATTGTTGCACATATTTTGAGACTTGAACAATAAGTCAAGTGATTTCTAACATATCCAGCAATGACCAGCCGAGAGGAGAAAATTTGCATCTTTATTCAACTTTCCAAACTCTTCACCTCTTCATTTATACAATAAATGATAAGTTTATTAGTACTACACATATCTCAAACAACAAAAATGTGGCTAATGAAAACCTTGAAAAAAATAAATCAAATAATCAAAATGATGTTTCTTATGAGCAACCTAAGTTACGAAGGCATGATAAGATACCATTTCCATCCTTACGGGAGACAGGAAAGAATTGAACCGAGACATGTCACTTATAAATCATGGTTGCAAGTCGAGAGGAACATCTTCATAAAATTTTGCCTTACTCAAAACGAAGAGCTGTTTTGCTCTCATTTCCAGCACCTTACAAATCATGGGTGCAAACAATGCTTATTCAACATCTAGCTCTTTGAAAAGAACTAAACCTATCCCCAGTGATATTATAAGAAGCTCCAATGGAAAAAGTCATTGAAGCATTAAGTCCACAGAAACAAAACTCCAAAAAACTTTTTCCTACAGTTTTAATACCTTGTAACTGCTGAGGTTGGTACACCAGTTTCGATCTTAATTTGAGAGAGGCAAATAAAGTGATGTCTTGTACAAAAAAGTGAGCAGCAACTTCAAGTTAAGAGCAGCATTGTATTGAGCAAGTAACTTTGACTAGTGACAAGGTGATACGTATTGAGATAGGATATCCAAAAGTGCACAACTAAATATGAGTAAGATGAGGAAAAGCAGCAAAACAAGCAACAAAATGCACATAAAAACTCCAATTCCTTTAATTTGAAAAGAACATTAAGTAATCTACCACCAATAAACCTTAAGTACTTGGCAAAACTCCATGGACAAAAACCTCTCACTCAGAGTAAATACTTTCAATAAGCTTAAGACCCAATCATTTAAAAAAAAACAAACAAATCCTAGTTTAACTCCAAATTCCCAATTATTCAGTGACTAAGCTAAACATTTTTGACGAATTCCAACTATGAATCCCAAAATGGCCCAAAGCATGGACTAATTTGGCCTAAATTGGCACCTGTCTCGACCACCCTCACGGACACCCGTTGAGCATTGTTCTAGTCATCTCAAGGCTTTTGTGAGACTTATTCTTTATTCCAAAAATTTGCAAAAAATCTCTCCATACTTCCTCTTCCCTCAAAGTAATATTCTCTCAAAATCAGCTTTTCCCTATAGATTATCTTTTGCAATTGTATGTCACCTCAAGACCCCCCTCGACGATTCACACAATCTCGAGCTAGCCTATTCTAGAACTTAAGAAAACTTTCAAGAACATCTCAAAACCATGCCTCTTAAGCTAATCTACTTCATATCCTCTCCCTTTAGGCCATTTTCCATGAAACTATTATCCTCAAAAATCATCAATAACTTTATTGTGGTTACTCTATGGGGGTTTAAACTATCTAAAGACAACTTATCAGTGCTCCTATATCACTCAAGCATATCTTTGTAGAAGTGTTTCTTAGCTTAGTGACAACACTCAAGGCCATATCTCCTCTTTTGATCATCTCACAAGCCCAAAACTTCAAGGTGTCCATCTTACATCCAATCTCTAGATCAAAAGGAAATTAGCAATGCTTCTTTGAAGAATAAATCTTTAAGAGATAATTGAAGAGCTTTTTGAACATATTAATAAAGGACTAGAAAGCACTTTAGTTTAAGGAAGGTATCCAATAGATCTTGTGAAGTTAATTCAGGTTATAAACAATGATCGAGAAACCATTAAGAGATTCAATGAGACATCTAAACAAACATTGCTTGCAGCCACATCGTCCACAGAAACAAACACGAATGGAGGGAAACCTTGTTCTGAAATCAATTCGGGATGATATCATAATATTGACATTGCCCTAGAAAAGCTTGAAAAGTGCCAAAATGAGATTGCAACAAATCAAAACAAAATCAAGAAGTGACAAAGATTGAGAAATGAGCTTCATTCTACAAAGACTCAACTTGAAGTGATATAGTAAAAAAAAGACACAGCTCAAAGTGTTCTAAAGAAGGCTAAACTATTGAGCAAATTATTTTGGAAAGTGAAGGATTTTGCAAGAGAAATTGCCCATTCCACCTTGTCGAGTGGACTCAAGGAATCTTTGCATTTCAAAGAGTTGAAGAAACTCTAATAATACCGATTAATCAAAATTTGATCACAACTAAAAGTTTGTATAGCCTAACCATCTATTCATTACTTAGTCAATCCAACATGAATAAGATACAAGAATGATTGAGGAGTCTGAAGAAAAGAGAATTTTGTAGCAAAGTGTAGTTTCATTAGTTGTATTTTTCTCTTTAAGATATTAAGACTTGAGCAGCTTGAAGACCCTTCATATGTAGCTCAAGATGTATCCAAGAGGTTGTAATTTCTTTTCATTTGAAAATGGAAAAACTCTGAAAACTGGATCCTTGTTTTGATCTAATGATCATAATTCCAATCGTTTGGATTTTGGGATTATTGAAGTAGTAGCGATTGACATGTGTCCTATATAATGCAGTAGTGGAATAGTTGAATTAATAGACAACCAAGAATCTGGCAGTCGACATTAATCAATCTTGAGAGAGATATTCCACTATTCATCAAAAGGAAAAATATAACATTTCTTTTAGCTTTCAATATACTGTTCCAATCCTTCATAACTTTAAGCACATTCCCTTCTTTCTTCCATACTGTAATTATTAAACTTTTCAATCAATAAAAATATATAAATAAGAGTTTCAAGGGATGACACCTTGAATAAAGGAAAAATTTGGCCACCAACAAAGAAATTAAAGATCCAAACCGTTCAACATTTAATTTCAAGATCTCATAGTTTCAAGAAAAAAATTCAAAAATGTAAAGAACAAATCAAGGATTTTGAGTTTATCCCAAACACTCGAATTAAGATAACTTAAGAAGATAGACCATCTTCAACAAAAAACTGGAATGCTATTTGTATTTCTGCTATGTTTGTTTTGCAAATGGAATCTTCCTATCATTCCAAGAATGTTATGCAAAACGTTTCAACCACTTTGGTATTGTACATCCCAATTCAGCCAAATGAAATTGCCATTATTTATTACTTTGATAAGATGCCAGCCGCTATCAAATTTTTTTCGTCCCTAGATTGGATAAGATGAATGCTTGAGGTAGTTAAGCAAAATAGGATGCATCTATGTTTAGTTTCATAACAATAAGAAAAGATTTAAATTTCTAACTTTATTTGTGGATTGGAGGAATAGACACATTTTTGGGGTTGATTTGCTTTAGAATTGAAGGTCCAAAAGTCCAAAAGATTTGAAGTGCCCATCTTGAGGGAAGATGTCAATGAAGAACCTAATGAAAAAAGTGATTGCCATCTGAAGAGCAGATAAACTCATTTCCCCTTTGAGATGCTTTCAAGAAATATGAACAAGAAATAATTCTGGACAAGCTCTAGGTTAAATGGAACGACAAGATGAAATATCACATGTAATGATTACTTTCTAAAATATTTGTTGCTTTCTAGAAAGCTCCTCTACCTGAAAGACAATATTGTTTTGTATGACTTAATACATTTCATTCTTGTATGTGCTTTGATATGAAGCTGTGTACAATTCTCTTGTCAGATTGTAATGGTAACATATATTGCCAACAAATGAAAAATGTCCGACAAAAATCAGGGTCGCTGAGTATCTAAATTATCCTAAGACAAAAATGCTTGACTGTAGAATAAAAGCAGCGCGTTCCTAAGTATTGAATTGAATGGAACAATGTAAAGTTCTGAACAACATTAAAATGGATGAAGCTTAGCTTGTTATTGTTAAAGCCCTTATTGATACTGATTTTAGATGAGGAAATTAACTTGCACCTCAACTTATTGAAAAGTAGAAATGCGACTCAGTTTAGTGTATAAGCAAACTCAACTTGAGGGATTGCCTCCATTAGAACCTTCAAACCATAGCATCAAGCCAAGCTGGTGAGAACTTGACTCGAGCAATTGTCTGAGGACAAGTAAAGTCAATTAAAGCATTATAGCAAAATTGGTGAGAATTTAACTTGAGTGGTTGCCAAAATAAGAAATAAACTCAAACAAGAGCAATGGAGTCAAGTCAGCATGAAATTGACCCAGGAGTCCACCACGAATAGGAAAGCGGAAGTAAAGCATTTGAGCTAACTAGAACTAGTGAGTAAACAAATAACGGAAAGGCTTGAGAAGGAAACCCAAACCAGATTATTAGAGAAAATTGTGAGAACTCGACTTGAGGATTTCCTATAGGAGAAGGAAACTTGAGCTAAAGCAATATAGCCATGCTGTTGAGAAATTAGGTGACACAAAAGAACATTGAAATGATCTCATGATTTGAGGCTACTACTCTCAACAAAATAGCCATCATGACATTCCGGACTACTATGATGAAGACCCTCAAGAGAAATCCTTAGAAAAAATTGACAAATGAATATATGATTCAAAGATCATAATGCATATGAACTTGACAAAGGTTTCTCATTCCATGAATAATGGTTTTCCTACAAATGAGTCAAGTACATATGAAATATAACTCTTTTGACAATAAACAACATAGGTAATTGTTGGCTCCTCTGTTTGGGATTTACATGTGAATTTCCTTTTTCAACTTGTTTATATCCCAAGCTATTAAGTCTTACTCAAGTGCCAAAGCAAGTCTAGGCTTTGTACCAAAAAAGGTTTAGAATTAGTTGACAAGTGAACTAGAAGAAGTTCATGTCTAATATAGTCAGTTGTATAAGAGAGGCAAATGTTAGTAAAAATAACTTCAACATTTTGAGTGATAACCCTTACTAGGAAAGCTTAATTTATGAACCATATAGATAAAAAAACTTTGTAGTTCACATATTAAGAAAACCCTTGATAAGAGTGCCACAAAATTTTGAAATATAAGATCAGTGAAAGTTTTCATATCCCAAAAAAAATCTAAGTTATTAAAGTTGTGCCAAACGCCATGATAGTACACCAAATATCCTCTAGATGACATCGTTCTCCTTCTCTTAAGTAGTTGTACCAGTTAACCAACTAAAACTCGTTGGGCCTTCCTTCTTGTAGTCAAATCAAGACGCCTTCATTTGCATGTTCTTCAAGCCTAGAATGCCTATTGACATCAAGCTAACCAAAGAAACTCATGGGTGTCACCTCAAGCACAAGAAAAAAATTCCACCATATGTGTTCACCTAAGATCCCCTTCACCTTACAAAGAGTCTTTATCTTCCCAAAACTATACTTACGTTTTATTTCTAATTTGTTTGGCAACAAAAATCCCTTGGGAACTCTGAAGTATAAATAGGAGTTCCTCAAGCAGTAGACAGCATCTACTCTTGGTTATCCTAAGTTTTAAAGAAGCATCTCTATTAGGGCTTTTAGCTACTTTTGTTCCTTGAGCAATCCAATGATGAAATTCTACTTTCTCTTTATCTCTTTCAAGTTTTAAATTATCAAATGACTCTCATTATGTGAGGAGAGTTTGAGAGCATAATCTAGTCAAGCTAAGATGCTCATTACAACAAGAAAGGACCTTTGTTTTGGAAGTTAAATAATCGAATGATTGCAGATCTTGACTACTCTAACTGGTAAAAATCTTCCAAGTTCCAACAAATTTCTGCATTAACCTATTATCTTTATCTTTGTCAAGCACAAAGTATATGCAAAACCTTAAAAGTTGATTATTATCAAATTAGAACAATTAAAATGTGATTATGAACAATTATAATTTAACAACATATAAAAAATATTGATACATTTTATATGATCTAGAAGCATCTCTTGATTTGCAACCAAATTAAACTAGAAAATAAAATATATTGAAATTTGAAAAATAAAATTATTTTATATAAGTAATTGTCAAGATTAGTCTAATAGTAGCACTTTAATGGAAATCAAAAGTCGTTTAAATTTTCGATGAATTTTTTAAAAAGAATTAAAATAATGTTTTATTATTAAGAGAAGGAATTTATGAGCAATGCAAAAACCTCAGGCTAGGGGAAGGATTTATGAGCAATGTGAGGGGGATTTGGTGGGAGGAGACATTATCAAGTTGAAGGTTTTGTCAAACTTGAGAGAAAGAGCAAGAAGGAGAGAGAAAGAGGAGGTAAGGCAATTCTGAGGAGGATAAAAGAAGCCCAATGATCAAGAGCAAAGCTGAAGCTTAAAGAGAAGTTGTGTGAGCTAAAGAATAATAGAGAGAAGAAGGAGAAGAGATGAAGTTCATTTTCATTCAAATTTAGTAGCAATCTTTAAGAAGTAGAAATTTAATTCTAAATATTTTTGAGATGATTAGAAATTTAGTTGGATCAATGTCTATACATTACGCATAAAAATCAAAATTTGGGAGATTTTTGTAAGTTTGGTTACCATTAGAGATTTCTCGAGGCTAGGTATAATTTTCCACTACTTATAATGCTTTCCAAAGCCAAACTAGTTTCCCAAGAGCAAGCTTGAGTTTAGGGACCAACCTTTTATTTTTTGAGGCACCTAATCTTCCTCGAGTAAGCCTTGTTTTATGAGGCCAAGCTGGTTTTCTTGGACTTGGCTTGATATTTTAAGATCAAGTCTTTTCTAAGGTAAAGATGGTTTTTAGGGGCTCAATCCAATTTTTCAAGGCCAAGCCTTTTTTTTAAGGTCAAACTGGTTTTTTAAGGCACAATTTGATTTTTCCAGTTTACATGCTTTTTGAGGAAAAGCTTGTTTTCCAAAGCTTAGCATGATTTTCCAAAACCAAGCTAAATTTTTCGAAAGATAGAACCCAATTTTCCAAGTATGCTACCGCTCATTGCTTAAGTTCAATTTAGGTGGATAATCTGATAAAAATAATAATAAAGGATAATAAATAGAAAATAATTAATATTAAATAATAAAATTGGTGAAATATGCATTGATTAAAACAATAATATTTTCTAATAATTAGCAAAAGGAATGGATTTCAATCATGCAAATCAAGATATGTGCTTCTAATCTAAACATTATTATTTTGTTACCATGTGATGTTGTAGCGATGTGATTACATAATTTATGAGCTTGTATACAATGCTATGAATTGTAATGTTAGTTAAATAACAAATTGCTTTATTTTATGTTGTGAATTGAGATTTGCACATATACATGTTACATTTCATTATACAATTATCTTGTTGTTATGATATGGTGAAATGGGCATGCAATATTATTATTTGTATTTTGAAATATCAACATGATAAAAATAAACATAAATTATTGGATTTTAAATATTGAAACATTGAAAATAAAGGATTTCAAAAGAAATGTTATGTTATGAAATTCGATAAATTGTTAATATGTGAGTTTTTTTAAATGGCTATTTATTTTTAAACTTAAGCTAAAGATATAAGATTTGACTGTCATGATGATATGAGCCTACAAATAGAGGTTTGTAGTCATTAAGGAGATGCATAAACCAATGGTTTGAGATTGAGTGTCTATTGAAAGGTCCAAAACTGTCATAGATAAATTTGTTGGAGAGTTAGATACCAACCGACAGTGAATTGTTGTTGGAGGGTTAGAAACCACTTGACAGCTACAAGATACTGGGAAGAACAATGAGGCTACATGTTGAGGCCTCAAGTCATTGGTGGTTATGCATACCAGCTTGATTAGGAGATACGTGGAATTGTCGACAAGGAGTTGAAAACCACCTAACAATGAACATCAAATAAAGGGTTGCACATCGTTCAATGGTTGTTTGAGATGGAATTTTCATGCCAAAATATGAAAAATTGGGCCCAAATATTACTGATGATAGAGGAAATAGAATAAAAATAAAAGTGTGACAAAAACAAGCTACTAATGCCTTGTAGCATATTTTTATTCTTACTGTAGATGTTATTTTGTTTCATATGGTTTAATATAGCTTTCATTAGCAAGTTCTATTATACACACCTTATACCATTTTAGGTCATTCACATTTACCACATAAAAAGAAATATTAGGGTGATCAGTAAGATGATGTCAACAACAATGTTGTGTGAGCTACAAAATATGTCAAATATTTTATAAAAATGTTTGGTTGTTGTACATTATAGCAACAAAGCTAAGCATATTGCAATAATAGTTTGTATCTTACTATGATAAACATGTTTATTATGATACAATTTATATTTTATCTACATGAGATATTATTAATTATGTTATAAAAAAATAGAAAAAAATAATAGTGATTTATGATAATTAAGACATCCTTCATTGAAATTAATCATTGATTGATCCTATTTATTTTAGAAAGGGCATGACATAATGATATCAAAATATATTAGCTACCTTAAGTTCTATCTTAGGAAGGGAAAGTTGCCTAGATGTAATTGTGTTCAGACACACACTAATGCTATGAGTTTTTTTTATAACATGTGCATAGTCATGCTATTTGTTGTGAAAATATATACATATAAATATAAAATTTTAGGGCCATTGCAAGCAATTAGAAAAGTCAAGAGTGATGGGACAAAGTCCTAATATAGAGAGAAGACACTAGAGTAATGAGCACAAATAAATGTTTCATGCATTCCTTTAGACTATAGAAAATTTACCAAGTATCGCAACAATAAGTGGTGAAGCTATTTGTGCTTAAATGAATAAAAAAATAGAGCAATTTTAAAGGATGTATACATCCCATTTCTTTTATGGTACCACCAAACTGATGGTGGTAGAAATTTGGCTTAAGTGGATAAAAATGGTGCTTGATAGTACGTTTTGTTCTAAAGGTAAAGGATTGGCTCTAATCGCTTTGGTATTAAATGATGTAACTGGCCACCAGTAGGAGAGTTAATAGAGGATTAGGTTTGAGGGTAGACTAAGTAATGACAACACAGAGAGAGATTAATTTATCCTTGAGTCCACCATGGAGAAGATAAAGAATAAGCTAATTAGATTGTACCAAAGGGGTATCTTTGTGATTAGTTATGAGCAATGATTTTTAGATTTTTCACATTATGCAACAAAGATTGTGACCATTAAGGGTCAATAGTGTTACATGTATAGGAAGGGCCTACAAGCTTCTACTAGGAGTTCTATTACACCAGTGTAGTTTGGACATAAAGGGGTTAGTGTAGATTAACATGTGGATGTTAAGCAAGTAGATATGGAGTTCAAGAAAGAGACCATTAAGGAAGCCATGTTTCATCCCATGGTGGAACATCACTTAAGAGGATCTATTCCAAAAATAATGGATCATTATGTAGTTTCGAGTCCAGTCTAGCTCGAGTTTTGGTTCTAGTTTTACACCATGGTTTCAAAGATGCAATAGGATTCATTAGGGGAATTGCTTTGGTAGTTGACAAAGCATTCAATTCAAGTTTTAATTGTTGTAACCTAAGGCATATAGCTAGAGTTTGCTCTTATCTTCATGTGCTGGTTATGATCTTTATTCTGAAGAGAGTAGCAAAAGTGTGACATTAGTGAATCAAAAGTACATGGAGCCAATAAGTCAATGTCAAGGTTTATTGGTAGAGGCAAAGGAAATTCATAACAATTTACATCATGTGTGGTCTTCTTAGGTTGTTAGTGACATATGAATGCGAAGCTCTAAAATCTCCTAATGTGATTATAGATACTTTATCATTACAACATTTATCTATTGTTCTATTTAATTTTGTAACATCATATTCTTTCTATGTATAATAATATGGTAAAAAAATTTTCTATATAATTGATTGATTTAAAAGAACTTCTATTGTTAAAATATTTGTGACATAATTAAAGAAAATATATAAATGAGAGTATAAAATTTGAGAAAAAAAGGATTTCCAATTCAGTTGATAAATATTTTCATATATGTTTTATGCTATTTTAGGAATAGATTGGTTAACTAATCAATAAGTATAAATTATTTGTTGGAAAAAGAAAGCGAACATTAGAATTCCAAGCGAAGGTTTTTTCTAAGTTAGGAATGTTTGAAAGGTACCAATTATTCCTGAAGGCAAAGCACCAAAGCTGTTGAATAAGCGTATTTGGTAGTATTAGCGGATGCTCAAAGAAAACCACCTAAGTTATAAGAGAAATTACGAATATTAACTCTTGATCATAAAATCAAGTTCATAATTGATTTAATTCCTAAGGTTGAACCCATATCAAAAGCTCTCTATTGGAAATAATATTCATATCCTAAAAATTGTCACAAATTACAAAATTATTAAATTAAAAATTTGAATCCCATTAATCATAGACAACTTAAATGAGAAGTGAATAAATATGTTACATATATTACCTAAGCAGAAAAATTTTCCTTCTATGTATAGCAAAATAACTATAATTATGTGCATCATTTTTCCTATATAACCCATATACGTGTAACATTGTACGTAATAGAAAAAAATTATAATTTTCTTCTTTGTACTCAAATTACATTATTGTTCATGATATCATAGTTAACTAATTGGCTCAAAAATCTGCCCATGTGTTTTGCTTAAGCTATAGTGCACAAGAGGTTGTTTCACTTCACTATAGGAAGTGTAATAAAAATCTTCCAATTGTTGGAAGTATCTTCTGAAGCAAGTGTGCACCAAATTGAGATCGATTCCCAGACACAGCAAAAGACGACTCTTGGTCATCACAAATGGAGATATGTGCATTTTGTTATCAATTTTGTCCATTTGACAACCCAAAACCTCTCAATCCCCACTCCAATATAAGGTTTTGTTCAAGTTGATTTCAAGAAGCTTTCATTTCCAACTCAAGGAAGATTTTGTTCCCAAAAACTATAGGAAGCTTTCACTCACGAAATATTTTGGGAAGCTTTCATTCCAAATGAGCTCAAGTATTTCTATGCAAGGTACTCCACGACAATAGCAAGGTAAATTGATCCACTAGTCCCAACATTTTCAACATATTTTCGCTCCTTGAGGAAAAGAGCTATCATTCTTACAGGGAAGTGTAATCCAACTTTGCCACTCTCTGATGTGGCCTTCTTCAATGCAGTTAAGCCAATTACTTTCCCATACCCCATTATTGGCATAACAAATTAAGAAATTTTGAGTTTTTCTCCATTTGACAACCTAACGTCATTGAATTACTCAAGTAGCAGTAGAAAGAAAGGTTGCTACATGAACAAAACTTGAATTCAATGTGCAAACTTGCAACACATGAACATATAAAATCTTTTGATTTAAAAAAGAATTTAGTACTTCATGTTTCAAATTTGAAATGCAATTTATTATTTGTAAGATACTTAAAGATTCAAATTGTTCTATAACATTTTTCCCACTGGTTATAAATTTCAAGATGAATTTAGGGAAAATGATTAGCAATATTGATGAGCAAATATCTTTACAATTTGTCTGATGTTAACTCTACTTTAAAGTGTCATATATTGATAATTGTTTCCACTTTCTATGATCCATATGTTAAACTTTGGCACAATTAATTAGGATGTCCAAGTTTTTCTTATTTTAAATATTTGTGTCAACAATTTTTATCGATAAAAACCCCTCTTCTTTTCGTTGTAAATATTGTGTTTTGGCATAACATTTAGTAATTATTTTTTATACTTTTTTAATTCAAATGTCAAACTTTGGCATAATTAATAGAATATTCAAATTTTCATTATTCAAAACACTTCTATCAATAATTTTTTATCAATAAATATCTCATTATTTTGTTGGAATTCTTATGTTTTAGCAAAGCAACATCTAGTAAATTACCCTCTTTACTCTACAAACTATCAAAATCTTTTGATCTTATTCACAGTGATGTATGGTGTTCATCTACAATAACAAACTTAATTAGATGATGTTGGTTTAGTACGTTTGTTGATAACCATGCTCCTATTTGTTAGGTGTATCTAATGAGAAAAAAATTAGAAATGAGTATTTATTTAAATAATTTTATAAATTGATCAAAAAAATTTCTAGTCTTTTATTTATATTCTCTATACAAATAATAAGAGAATTATTTTCCAGAAGAGCTAACTTAATATCTTGCGAAGCATGGTATACTTAACTAAAAATATTTGACTTTACTCCTCAACAAAATAGTGTTGCAAAAAGAAAAAAGCATCACTTAAAGTTGCAAGATGATCACGTTTGCACATGTCATATTCTTTTTGAAGAAAAACAATCTTATTTCACCTTATCTCATTAATTTTTTTTCATCAAAAATTTAGTAGTATCATACCCCTCTTAGTACATTACTATTTATCTTCTCACATTTACAACTCTTTTCCAATTTATGTTTTTAGGTATGCTAGCTTTGTTTATAATATCCAACCTAACAAGCGTAAATTTGATCCCAAAGCTTTTAAGTGTCTCTATTGGTTATTCGCCAATGCATAAAACCTATAAATGTTATTCTTCTTCTTCAAAAGGTTTCTTTGTTTCATGTTGATGAAAATCATTTTATTCTTGAATTTCTCTCTAGGAGGAGAACAAAAATTAGAAAGTCAAATATTGAAATTCCCTTATTGCCATACTTATCACTGAGCTCTATCAACCCAAGCTTACCAATACCCAAACTGTAAGTCAAGGGAGAAAATTTAACTTAACAAATCTACAATTAATGTTCGTTTACTCCAAGAGACCAAAAGCTTCAATGCTACACCAATAATCTAAACTATTTGTAGATCCTTCTATCATTAACTCCCATGATGAAAAAAAGGGTGTTTAGAGGATAATGGAGGAATCAATAATTTGAATCTCCCAATCATAATAAAAAAGAGGATAAGAGCTTATAATAAGCATACAATTTTAAACCATCTCACAAATTCCAAATTGCAGACAATTTTAAGACATTCATTACAAAAATTGACCAGATTCGAGTGTCAAGAGATATTCATAAAAGCTCTTCAAGATCTATACTAGAAGAACACTATGTTAAAGGAAATAAAAGCACTCAATAACAATGAGACTTAGAATCTAATACAGTTATCAATAAGAAATAATATAGTAGGCCTTAAAGGGGTATCCACAATCATGTATAAACCAGATGACAATTGATATATACAAAACTAAAATGATGGCACAAGATTTCACTCATATATAGAATTGAATATGAAGAAACATTTGCTTAAGTTTAAAAAATAAACTCTATTAGAGTTTTATCTTGATGTAAACTCAGACTAAGAATTATACCAACTAGACATTAAAAATGATTTTTTGAATGGCACTTTAGAAAAAAAAAGGTATATATATAAGTTCCACTAAGATTTGAGGCTCAAGAAGTCCTACTCAAAGTATGTAAACTAAGGTCCCTTTATGACTTAAAATAGTATCCAAAATTATGGTTTACTCGATTCAAGATAGTGATACAATAGTTAAGTTATAAGCAAAGACAAATCAATCACACCCTATTTGTTAAATTAGGCGAGTTTGGAAAAAAAAGCAATTCTCATTGTTTATATAGATGATATAGTTATGAAAATAAAAGAGAAAAATTGTTAAGATCCTTTAAAAAATTAGGAATTATTAGCATCTAATAAGCAAACTAATTTATGTATCTCATACAAGAGTAGATGTTGCTTTTAACATAAACTTTATTAGTTAGTTTATATATGCTCTTATAAAAAGGCATATGGACGTAATGAATTAGATCTTGATATACCTCAAGAGAAGTTCTGATAAAGAGCCATTGTACAAGAAAACTGAAATAAGAGATGTACTTAGATACTTGGACATAGATTAGGCTGAAACTGTTGAGGATAACAAGTATATAGCTAGATGTTGTATGAATGTATGGGAAAATTTACTTATTTGGAAAAGTAAAAAAGTAATATGTAGTAACTCCAATAGTTTAAAAGTTGAATATAAAGGCATTTCACAAAGAACATGTGAGCTTATTTAGATCCAAGATTGATGACTAATTTAAATATGCCTTCAGCTAATCCCATGAATTGTTTAATGATAGTCATTCAACAATCGACATGTTTCACAACTTGGGTCAACATAACATATAAGAATTGAAAAGAATTTCATAAAACTGAAATAGAAAGTAGTATTATTGTATTATCACATGGTCTTACCAAATTTTAAAGAGTAAAAATTCTTACAAAGACTATTTAAACTAGGATTTGTAAATAATAGTCAAATCCTAAAATTTATATCACAAATTATGAAATTATTAGCCTCTTCAAAAAAAAAAAATTATGAAATTATTAGAAAGAATTTGAATTTCATTAATTATGTATAGCTTAAATGAAAAATGAATAACTCTCTTGCACATGTCGCTTAGCCAAAGAGAATTTGATTCAATGTATAATAAAGTAGTATAATTAGGTGTATTACTTTTCCTATATAACCTATGTAATTTTAATATTATATATAGTATTAAAAGAATATTTGTTTCATTTTACTCGGCATCATCATTCACTCTTTATCAAAAATCACTAAGCCAAAAGACCATACAAATTATCAAACCAGAAGAACCTATAATAACATTCAAAAGACCAAATAAAGATCAAAGACAAAAGTCCCAACAATGGGACAAAAACAACAAAGCTCAATTATAATGATTCTATAACCCAATATAAATATCAAAAGATATACTAAAACGGTTGTAACACAATGCAATAAAATGTAGAACTTAGCTCAAAGGATCAAACTTAAAGTAAGGCTAGATAAAGAATGTAAGCAATGCTCTTCCAATCCAACCCAAATCACTTTCCTAAATTCTCAAGGTTCATGAAAGATTATCAAGCATAATTTCTTCTAAATGATATACAATTGATCATTAGTTTATACACTATATTTGGACACATTTATATTGCTTTTAAGAAGCTCTCCAATCACTCCAAATATCCCCTAACATCTTTTAACGATTATATTTTTAATTCTTGAAATCTAGTCAAACAAACCATTACTTAAATTAATTGTACTGATAGTACTATCCAATTCAGAGATCATAATATATGATATTACTAAATAAACTGATTGTCTAATAAATCAAACAATCCAACCAATCTCTTAGTATCTTGTTCTCATAATAGAACGTACTATACGATAGGTGTATATTATATTTTACAAATTTCTCTAGTTCAATTCATTCTTTGCTTCATCACTCACTGAGACATGATTGCATCATATGATAAACAAGTATCATACCGTATAAAATTCTCTAGATTTATCATTTCTCTCATTTTCCCAAGATCAAAGATGATTATACTGTACGACAATACTTATTGTATAGTATGAACATATTTATACTATAGTTTAGACATTTTTTCACTGAACACTTGAAGTACATTAATACTACAAACCAATTGTATTATACAATACGATGAGTTTGAACTTCTACACAATGCTTAATCAGATTGTCATATCATTCATTCATACTTTCTTTCATGAAATAATTGTAATACGTGACAAATTCATTATAATATACAATATGAATATTTATGCTCATATTTAAGTTATTGTTGTCCAAGTATTTTAAACATATTTTATTAATGTAAAACTATATTTTTTATCATTATTAAGCCAACTTTATATATAAAGAATGCATATCTAAATATTAAGCTATGTGGGAAATATATTTTGAAAAGTTTTATCACACATACTTAATTCTTCACCATTGTCTTAATATCTCATAAATATTATTGTAGATTGTACATTCTAAATAATAAATATGATTCTAAAAATATTTTTCTCATAGTTTACTCAAGCTTAATATTTGATGCTAGTTATGTTCTCACCAAACATTGTCAATTATTAAGACAAGACAAAGTTTCTCCAATTCAGTTCACTTATTCATTCATGAGATGTATGATTTAAAATTTGAAATCCTTAAGAAAAAACATTAATAATATAAGAGAACAACTTTGTTATCATCTAACTAATCACACATGAGCCAAGAGTTTAACAATATCTCTTTTGATGACAACAAAAGCATTAAACAAATGAAATGAAAAGATGTTAAGACTTATAAATATGTAAAAGCTCTCCCTAAATTCATGCTCCTCGATATATACAACTAAAAAATTTTAAAAAAAATCATAGAAATGCATGGAATATTTTTCATTTCATATATCTCTTCTTTTTATAATATATCAATAGATAAATAAATAAAGATAAACAATTATTAAAACATTTACTAAATATATACAATATAAAAACAAGGGTTTAAATTTATACTTGTTAATTACTTAAAAACTACCATTTGTCATTGAAAAGTGTCACTTATTATAAAGTCATGGGGTTTAAATTTTTCACCTATCTTTAAGTATATAATAATTTAAAAAAAAAACAAAATTTTAAAACAAGCAAACTTACAAATGATAGTTATTGAAACTAATCCACATGCTTCTATAAAGATCTCTCATACTTTTTAATTCAATCAAAGAAGCATGCACATGAACTAAAGTATTTAAAATTTAGCATTTGAAATCTAAACGAATTTAGGCCTAGCTAAATCACAATCACTTGAATCAACTTTTATAAGTATGTCATTGTTTTTCTTTTCTATTCAAATAAAAGTAGGGTACCTATAATTCACATTTAATCAAATTTTGCAATTGTTAGAAATTTATCCCTCACTTAAACAATATTTTTAAGTAAAAAAAGGTGTAAAAGAATTTTCAACATCAATAAATTTCAAATTTTGAAATATAATATTCTTGTCGACATGATAGAATGAAATACAATTTGAATACAACTTTTTGAACTGATAAATAACTAGTTTATCTTTTGCATTCAAGCTAATAAATTAAACAAATTCATCCCTAATTTTTTGCAAAACATGTAAATAGTTTGTATTCTTTGCATTCAAATCTTCACACAAGCTAAGGTATTGATTATGTTCCATTTTCAAATTCTTATATTTCTTTGAAAGAAGTATAAAAGTATTCATCAATTCAAATAAATTATTTTCTAATTCTTTAAAAAAAAACAAATGACTTATCTCATCATATTTACTCTTGGATGATAAATGATGTGTTTTGAAAATACTTCATGCTTAGTTGAGAAACATTAAATTTTATTGTTTTTTCTTCGCTTTCCTCATTATTAAAGAAGGTTGTAACTCAGAATTGCTCCATGCAATCATCATGGCCTTCTTCTTATTCTTCTTGCGCTAGCTGGATTTATTCTTCTCAGTTCTCCTCTATCAATGTTGGACAATTGGGACAATATCCTAACTCATTGCACTTGTGACAATGTACCTTTACTTTCTTTTCTTTGTCCTTATAGCTACTCTCCTTCATTTTCTTGCAATTTCTTGTAGTCATCTTCTTAAAAATTTGCTTTAAACTTTTAGGAAGAAGTTCCACCTTATTATTACAAGAAGAATCTTCATCAGATAAGGGTTGAGTAGCCCTCAAGGCTATATCTTTCTCATTGAGCTTCTTAGTCTGCACATCTTCTTTTCTTCTTGTCATCTCCATCTCATTGGTTATGAGATCTAATAATTTATCAAATAAGACATGGTTCAAGTTCTTAGAGACTTTGATGATGGTCATCAAAAGATCAAACTCCTTAAATAACACTCATAAGATCTTGATTACCTATTCAATATCTAAAAACAAACAAGCAAAATTTGAGAGATCATTGACAATATTTGTAAATCTAGTGAACATATTTTTAATAAATTCTCTCTTATACATTTGAAAAAGCTCATAATCATGCATAAGTAAATTAATTTTGGATTCCTCAACTTAGATAATTCCTTCGTAAGTAACATTTAAGTTTTTTCCATACTTATGAACAATCTTAAGCTTCATACATTATTAAATTCAGTGACCAAAGAGGCCACAATAAATGATATTTAAAACCTTGTTACTGAGTTGAACTTGAAATTTCTCTAGTGGGATGAGTTCACCCAAAGGCTTTCTAGCCAATCCATTAACCACTTTTTTGACAAGAACCTCTATACCATTTTCAACTATCCTAAATCTTAACAACAATGGATTAAAAAAAATAATCATCCAATTCTTTAAATACAAATGAAAAACACTTTTAAATAAAGACGAACAATAAGTCGAAGCGTTTTCTTCGAAGATAGTATAAACAACTATCTTTGTGTGAGATATCATGTGGATCCTTTCTTGGTTTACTAGACACTAAAAATAACCACACTCTAATACCATATTTTCCTGGTCCTTAATCCCTAATTCAGTGTAATGTCCACACAAAAGGGGGAGTGAATTGCGAAAATCGTAAACTCTATATGAAATAAAGAAAAATAATTTAGAGTTTTTTAATTATTTTTATAAATTTGTTTTAGAAACTCTTGTGAACTTCAAAAACAATCGTGTAGAGAATAGAATAAAGGAGAAAGTAAACAATCAAATTTTAAATTGTTCAATCCAAAACCAAATCTACACTTAACAATCGCCAAAAGACCCTACAAGTATTAATCCAAAAGAGCCTACAAATTACTGGACCAAAAGACATTACAAATCACTAGGACAAAGGACCCTACAATAATAGCAAAAATGATAGTTAAAAAAGAAAAATCCCAAAAATAACACAAAAGAAAGTAAAGCTCAATTGTAATAATTCTATAACTTGATACAAATATCAAGAGACACACAAAGGACATCATAACACAATGCAATAAAGATGTAAAACTTAACTCAAGGATCAAATTTAAAGGCTAGGTAAAGAATGTATGCAACACTCTTCCAATTAAACCCAACTCTCTTACCTAACTTCTCAAGGTTCACAAAAGATCCTCAAATGTAATTCTCTCCAAATTATATACAATTAATTATTAGTTTATACACTATGTTTGAACACCTTTATATAGTTCTTAGGAAGCTCTCCAATGATTCCAAAGGTACACATCTTTTAACGACAATATTCCTAATTAACAAAATCTGGTCAAACTCATCATTACTTAAATAAATTGTATTGTTGTATTATTTGATCTAAGAATCATACTCTATAATATCATTAAATGAACTGATCATCTGATAAATCAAATAGTCCAATCAATCACTTAATATTCTTAATTCTCATACAATGTGTGTATTGTTTTATATAAATTTCTTTGCTTCAATTCATTCTATATTTCAACACTCATCAAAATAAGATCATACCGTATGATGAACAAGCATCATATCGCAAGAAATTGTCTTAATTTTTCTTTTTCTCTCATCATCGCAAGTGCAAAGATTATTATATAATACAACAATGCCTATCATACTATGTTGTGTTATGACTTAGACATTTTTCTCGTTGACACTTTGAAGGCATTGATACTATAAACTAATCTTATTGTACGATACAAATAATTGAACTATATGATGAGTTCAAACTCTTGCACTATGGTCAATTAGACTATCCTATCACTCATTCGCACTTTCTTTCAAAAATTAATTGTATTGTACGATAAATATGTCTAAGTATTTCAGATATACTTTGTTAATATAAACTATATTTTTTATCTTTAATAAGAAAATTTTATAAGTAAAAAATGCATAACTAAATATTGAGTTATTGGGAAATATATTTTGAAAAGTTGTCATGCACATTCAATTTCTTATTGTTGTCCTAGTACGTCATGAACATTGTTATAAGTCTTACATTCTAAAACAATTAAAGATTACTACAAAATTATTCTTCTTTTGTTTGCTTTAACTTCATGTTTAGTGTTAATTATGTTCTCACAAAACATTACCAATTAAATCTTGAGTAAAAACCAAGTTTCTCCAATTAAGTTTACTAATTCATTTTTAAGATGTATAATCTAAAATGTTTAAAAAAAAGTATCACTAAAATAAGAGAACAACTATATTATCATCAAATTAATCACATATGAATGAGAGGTTCAATATAGAATTATTAAGATAAGATCAAAATGATTTACAATTTTATAAAGTAATCAACCACTTTAAGTGAAGGAACGTTTTCGCATAGTCCATATTTGTTTAAAAGTGAATATTATTTGTATTGAAAAAATTGAATTCAAATCTATCTTGAATCTTAAACCTAGATATTTGGGAGATTGCATAACATCTCTTTGTTTTCCCTACTAAGGTTATTAATGGGGAAGTAATTAGAAAGCTCATTATTGAAATAAATATAGATGAAAAGTACAAAGTGCAATTAAATTCCAAGGCTATTAATATCTTACATTGCAATCTATCTATTTTAGAATATAATATGATTATGAATCCAAGAACCACTCATGAAATCCAGAATAAGTTGAAGATTGCCAATGAGGGTTGTTTACTCTAACAGCATGCTACAAGTAAATGGGCTAATAAGAAGTGAAAATCAAGAAGCAAAGTGTAAGGCAAGGAAGAAATTACATGCCATGAATGTAAAAAGCTTAGACACATCCATCATGGTTGTCTTATCTGTCTTAAGAGAGTCGAGAAAATCAAAAATCAAAGCAAAAAGAAGAAAGATATGAAAGCTTTGTGGAGTGACTCTAACGAGTCATCCTCAAGCTGTGAGGAAAATATAATTTGTTTGATGGCCAAGGTGGTGACTTCTCTCCAACTTTCAATGATGATGAGGGATGTTCTTCACATGTAGATTATGAATAACGATACATTGATGTGTGCCTTAACTACCAAAAGCTTGAAATAAATACAAAAAATCAAAAAGATGTGCATACTAGTTATTTGGGACTATGTGAATCTCTAAATAATACTAATGCTAAGTACATGACTTGAAATCTATGAGAGATGAATTAGCAAGTTCAATTATTCAAAACTTGAAGTTAACTACATTCAGTTGTTCAAAATTCGAAGTTAACTACTAAATTAGAACAATTCAAAAAGAAACATGCTTATTGTCATATATCACACCATAGATTGCATGCTCATAGTACTTTAGCTTCTTCAGTTGTTTCTTATTCTAACTCACTTAAAAGTGATAATTGTTTAAAAGCTTGACAAACTATTGGTTATTGTAAGATTAGAATTAATATTCATTCAAACTTTTCAAAGTATGTTTGGGTAAAGAAAAACAGTTGACAAAAGTTTCATTCTTAAGCAAATCAATCCAAAATGGTTTGGATCTCAAAATCTAACTCTCAATTGATTTTTGTAGACATACCTCCAATAGGACAGCAAAAAGCATATGGCATATGGATGCTAGATATGCAAGACATGACTGAAGGTCCCTCAATATTTATCCAACTTAAAGAATTTGATGGTGAAGTTAGCTTTGGAGATAACTCCAAGAAAAAAGGTCATTGCTATTAGCCTTGTTGGTAACTTTTTCATCTCTATTAAAAAGGTCCTTTTAGTTTAAGGCTTAAAGTACAATATTGGTATTAATCAATTATGTGATTTAGGATTTTCTAGTATTTTAAATTCAAAACAATATATAATTAATAAGGATAACAAATGACTTATTATTGCTCTTAAGAAAGTTAACAATTGTGTTAAACTTAAAGATTACTGAAGCTAGTGGTTTAGAATGTCTTATTTAATAAATGAATAATGTTGATTTGTGACAAAAGATTGCCATATTAGTTCTTCTACTATTAGAAAAAAAAGTAAGATATGACTTAGAGGATTACCAAATTCGTAATGGAATGATAGAAATATTTGTGGGCCATGCCAAATGGGAAGGAAATCTAAATCCTTTTTCAAACTCAAAAGTGATGTCTTGATTAGGAAACCTATAGAATTATTGTACTTAGACTTGTTTGGACCTATCCACTCACAAAGTTTTGATGGAAAGAAATATTAATTTGCAATTGCTGATGATTATTCTAGGTAAATATGGGTATTTTTCATTAGGAAGAAAGTTAGGCATTTGAGAGATTTATTCAAATGATTATTAAATTATAAAAAGAGCTCGATACATCATTAATGTCAATTAGGAGTGTCCACAGAAGTTAGTTTAAGAATGAATCTTTCATAAAATATTGTAATACTTATGACATATCTCATAGTTTTTTTTTTTTTTTTTTACCATAGACCCCTCAACAAAATGAAACAGTTTAAAGAAAAAATAGGACATTATGAGACATAGTTAAGTGTATGTTAAATGAATACCATCTATCCAAACATTTTTGGGCTGAAGCGATTAAATCTACCATGGGATCCTTCCAATACTACGAGGATTAGAGCCTCCCTCTCTCTCCCCCTCAACCTTGGCTATGGCTTCCTACCACTGTAGGTGAAGCCAGCCCAATAAGTCTCCATTCTTAAACATTAGTGAAATCTTAAGTTGAGAAGCCTAAATGCAAAGGAGTTTTTCAATCAACCCACTCCTCAATGATTGAGTCATTGGAAAGGAGAATCAATAGAGTGGATGTTATAGACTTAGAAGCCATCTAGGGCAAGGAAGGATTTGTAATGGTCACTTCAGCCAATTGGTCTACAATAGAACCCTAAATGTGAACGAAGGAAACTCCTTTTCGATCTATAGCATTTTCCTCTTCAAGATGTCAAAGCTACTTGCTTTAATCCTTTTTTTGCCCAGGGAACTACAAAAAGAAAAATGAACAAACAAAACAAATGTAAGTTACAAGAAGACTAAGAAGGATTAAATTTAAGGAAATACCACATACATATAGAAGAAGAACAATGATCGAGCACAATTGATAGGATCCCTCAAAATTCGAGTTTGAAATGTTGCATTTTAGTCCAAATCACACAAGTCCAACCATGGATCTAGTCCACCAATGGAAGCACAATAGCATTCAACAATCTTACAACCTACATGAATGAGGATTAAGAGTGTAGTGGAAAAAATGATTAACTAAAATCCACCATCAAAAGAGTTCAGATATTAAGTATGGTTCAAGCAACCCAAAACAAGCATTTTACCAGTACCGAATACGTCACAAAACAAGGAGCTGCAGCTGACAACCAACCTAAGAAGTATCGATCCAAATAGAAATGAAGATTCACTACACATCAGCCTAATCTGTAACTGCTATTGCTGGAGACTAAATAAGAAAATCAGATGTTCATGAGGGCCAAATAATCAATCAAAAGACTAGATTAACTAACAATGATTAGATGGTGCTCCTTTGTATCAAGTTATCCATCCCTAGGGGCATAGAAGTGAAAAATTCTAATGCTGACTACAACCTTCATGCTGACATGAACTCTGTTATGGTCAATACCCTAACATGTTGCACCCATATTCAAGAGATTAAGTAGCATAAGTGAAAGGAATAAGTCCACTAGATTCAAGCATCATCCCTTAAGCCTGTTAACCACCTTCTTAGTCTGCTAGAGCTCAATCCTCTCAACTCTCTTGAGAACCCATCCTATTGAGATCTACCAGATAAGACCATGTATTGGTTGCACTATTGTAATCACCTAATTCAGGGATGTCTGCTTGTTTTGGTGGTCTTATTTGAGCTTTAGTTGTATTTTTTTCCCTATATATCGCAGTTTCCCAAATAAATTATCGTCTCCATTGCCATTCTCAATTCTCCACCAACGTAAATGTTCTTGCAATAGATCTCGATAGCACCACAAAACTTCATTCCCCAATTTTCAAGTAAATCCCTGTTGTTTTTCTATCTTAACCTAAGTCTGTATCAATAGTTAGTGAAAATCTAATTATCACCACTAATGCCATCAAATTCAAGTTCACAACTTTGCATTTATTGCTTCCACATTCAAATTGCTCTATGCTTTATTTTGTTATTTGGATTGAATATGAGATGGTGCCCTGCTGACATTGAAGGACATTGCCATCCAATCCATTTTACAACACATTCAAATAAAGAAACCAGTTCCTATGCTACAAATCAACGCATGTGTGATATTATATAATATCTATGAATTTGAGGTAAGTCCCAAAGCGCCTCAATAAAGTAATCGCATAAAAAAGAGGGCCGCAAATTCAAGACTGTAAATGTTCACAAAATATGGCTTCAGCAAAACTGAAAGGCCAAGAATTGTGTTAAAGATCAATACCAGTAAAAAGTCTAGATGGATCGTGATGGCTGAATGCAACTCTTTTTATCTGACTATTTTACTTGCAGTACAGCTTTCTTATTTCATACTTCTATCAATTTCTCAAACTAGATGCAACATTTGGAAGACATAAAACTGAGACGTATGTAAAAAGCCAATGGACATGAGAAATTGGAGAATAAAGGCCTTCCTTGTAGTCATAACAGAGATATGATAAATTGAAGCTAACAGGAGATACCTTACCTGCCAGCTAGGAACAAAATATGGTACTCCAAGCTTGACTCCAACAGTTCTTGCGATTAAAAGATGGCCAGCCTCATGGAAGGCTAAAATAAGAGCAGTAACAAGAGCTCCAGGAAATCCATCTTTCAACAAGTCAAGGTTATCAAATGTTGACCTGAAAGCATAGCATTCCATTAGTGAAATATGAAAGAAAAGTTAGCAAGGAATATGGCATCACAATAAGTCACCAGACTTGCCCAACGTCTAGCCACAAATAAGTTTTAACTACTTTATTCAAATTTGAGGAGATACTTGCAAATGATTATGAATTTACTTTCTAGTACGAGGCAACAAAAGAAACTAGCTTTCTCCAAATCAATGACTTAACATCAACTGGATTACCCATCTAACTCTATTCGTATTCTTATTTACCTAGAAAAATTATTGCCTTGAAACACCATTGCTCGTACAATAATTTTGACAAAAAGGAATCCGGCGGTGATTTAGTTTTGGTTATTTGACAATAAACCAACAAGCAATGTCAGGTAAATCTACAGTCCAACAAAGCAAATATGAAAAATTTGGGAAACTAACACAACAAGGATGACTAACACGTATACCACTTATTGGAGGATTGACATACAGCCATCAGAACCATATGACAAAAAGGCATCCCAGTTCCCAGATGAATTTCCAAACCTTTTGCATGTTGGGTGAAAAAAAATAATCCAAACTCAAAGCAATTGTTTTGCCCTCACATACGTGAATTTTGGTACACTTTGGAATAATTTTGAATTTTTTTTGCCCCAAGCATAAGATATATGAAAGCATATTTTATTTAGATTTGATAGTTTCCTAGAATCACTACAAGGAGAAAAGATCAATTAACTTGCACAAAAAGGTTTCATGGAAACACTCAAATAGGAAGAAGGATGTAAAATGTGCTACATCTTATGAGGTTTTCTAAATGACAACAATTAATTCCATATCGCTATTCCATTAGATATACATAAATTTACATAATAAGTCTTAATTCTATTAGGAAGAGTTTATTCAATGAATCTTCTGAATCAGTATACTTGAACAACTCTTGTTTGAATCCAAATATGTTATCCTTTCTAATAATATCTTACTACATAATTTTTTGTCTATTTCTTATTCAATTCATAAAAGAAAATTCTAACAATTGATATCTCCTAACTAGGATACTAAAGTCCAACGATGTGCAACTTTTTTACAAACAAACAATGCTTATAAAATCCATGCTTTATGAAAATGAGATAAAATATAAAGCATACCTCTACATAATAATTCAATCTCTTGGGATTATAGAAGTCATGGAAACATATTGAAACATCATGTAGCTTGATAAATCATGAAATAGATTAAATACAAAAGATGTGATATCCAAACTTTGAAACAAAAAGAAAAAACATAAATGGAGTTCCTGACAAAGGCCAATGCTTGGGTTGGCCAATGCTTGGGTTGGCCAATGCTTGGGTTTGTGGCTTTATTTAGCTTTGGTAAGAGAATTGTCCTACAAAGTTAGCACTCCTATTTTTTTAAGTTATTATATTTTGCATCCAAAAAAATACAAAAGATTCAGTGTATAATGAGCAAACAAGATAGCACTACAACAAACAAAATAGGCAATATATAGAAAAACTAATAAGGAAAACTAGAGATTAATGCTAGCCAACATGATTGGCCTTTTTTTCTCTTTACACTTATATTGAAGAATTGTGGGACCTTGACTACAATAATCATCAGAAATATTTAACAAAGCCAAAGTTTCATTGGAGTTGATCGCAACATAACTATGTGCCAGTGAAAAGAATCCTTTCATGAAAATTCTAAAGAGGAGTTCTCGATGAAATTTTGTGAGTTCTTCAATCTCTGCATTGCGATCAACAACTATACATTTCTCGTAAATATGATGACAACTTTGGGTGAAACTCAAATGAAGAGCTTTTTCAATAAGCTCACTTAATGGTAAAGCACATGTTGAGAGTTCAATTTGAGTGGAAAGCCAGATGAGATTCTGCCTAATACAGATATCATCATAATAAAAGAAATCAACAATTTGAGGAAGATCTGATATTAAAAAAAGGTCAAAGGTGAGAGGCTCAGGAGAAGACAGAAAGAGATGTTACAGCAGAGGTGCAATGCTCACTCTTAATAAATGTTGTAGAAGAAGTGAGATCTGTCAGAGATAAGTAAATGTTGTTTTCCTTAACATAAATAATGGACAGTGATCTGAGTAACAGAGATACTCTTAATAAAGGTCAAAACTAGAACAATAATACCCTAATCAGTAGTAATTTGAAGAGAAGAGGTTTCAGAAAGGCTTGACTGTACATCTAGTTGTTTAGCATGTCACTTAAGTTTCACATTTCTAGAAGTAAAAATTGAAGCATTTAATCACTATTCAGTAGGAGATAAGGCAAGTGTTGTGATAGATAAATTTTGATTAAGATTAGTCAGTATCGCTAATCAGCCAAAGACAAGTGGCTAAGATGCATTTTTCTTAGATTGAGATTTCTATTTCCAAATTTTCTACTTTTTCGGCTTAATATTCTCAATAGTTGATTCCCTTGGTCCTTTTCGGGGTTGTAACGATAATTTGATTCCTCATGGTTAAGCATGTGACAAAAAGAGTAGAAATCAAGAATATTTTCATATTCTATAGTCCATCAAAAATCAGCCGAACCATCTCTAACACATATTTTATCTGACAACTTATTCAGGAGCTTGATTTCAATATATATCCTTGCAACACTATGTTGGATAAGGGAAACAGTTGAGGCATCAGTCTTTAGAGGTGCCCCAATAAAACAGCCAATAGAGAAGAAAGGACTAAAGAAGTATATAAAAAAAATGTAAAAACGAGATTCAAATTTCCACAATTGAGAATTCCAACTCAATGAAGAAAAAAAAGGACCGTTTGAAAGTTTTTATGAGAAACCCTTGGAAGGTCCAAACTCTACACAACCAGCATCTAAGGAAATCATATTCATGTTTGAACATAATAACCCAATTGAAAAGAACCCCCAAACCCAATTTGACATAAATCCTTTTTGCAATGAATCCATGTTAGGATGACCCGAAGAGAATCTTCCAATCAAAACAAACCTAAAGGAGTAGGAAAGTATATGCACATCCTCTATAGTGAATTGAACGACTGGCTTACCCTTGAAAGTGGTGACATCACTCACAATGACCGATTAGCCCATAGTGAAGGTGCATTTATTGTTAATAAAGTCCGTAACAGCAAAGGGCCTAGAGTGTAGCTGAATGATATCTACAAAGGATTGCAAAGAGTACACCTCAAACCCACCAACAAAGCTGAGAAAGGTTGTGCTGAAGGCTGAAACCTCCTTAATCACCTAGGTTAAGGTGGCACTTGTAAGTAGAGCAAGAGGAACGGGAATCAAAGGAAGCAAAATAGGGACTTGAAGAGAAACAACCATCGCAACTAACTCCTAAACCATCGACGACAAAACAAATGAGGCCAAGAGAGGAAGAAGAGCAGATCTTCAACGACAATGAGACGCTAGAGCCAAAGGATTGATCCGGGGAGAGTCTGCAAACCAAAGCCACGATGAAACACAGCTGATCATTCGCAAACCCAATTACAACAATAGACCAATGAGAGAGAGCGAGAGAAATATAAGGGAGAAATAGAAAGGGGGATGAGTGACATCTCCTAGGACACCTAGTAGGAAACCTAGAAGAGTGCAACCTTAGTGGAGAGGGAGATGAGCGATGCTCATTTAATCCAAATTTTCTACAAAGACACCCGAGCACAAATTTCTGGTGCTGAAGTAGTGTCACTCTATAAAAGTGGTGTCAATGCCAAGTTATTCTTATTTAATCTCTCGAATAATTCTCTACTTAGCATTGATGGCATACCAAATCCTTCATTTGAGGTTACTAGCATATCACCCCATGGATATCTACAAGACGGTCCATCATGTTCGTAGGCCTATCAGATTATCAACACAATTTATAAGGTTGTGGCCATGATTCTTATTACGCACTTATAGACTGTCTTCCTCAGATTATTAGCCTAGGGTAAGTGACATTTATCTATGGGAGGTCAATTTCTGATAACATCTTTATGGCACAAGGGTAAAATCAAAAGCCCAACACTTCTTAGGAGGGGCTAATGACTCTCAAGCTAGATGTTGCATAGGTTTATGATTATATCCTACTTGGGCTTCTCAGATATATAGTGTGCATAAGTGAGCATGCATCTATGGACCTCAATATGGCATTCTCTTAAATAGGAAGAGACTACCATAGATCTCTACAACTTGGAGGCTTCATCAGATGTTGCCCTCTTTCCCCTATCTATTTACCATTGCCTTGGAGTTTTTCTCCATTGCTATTCACAGAATAAGGATCACATTTGATATTAGAGGCATCAGCATATACCCATCAGCACCAATTTTACCCATTTACTTTATGTATATGACATCCTCATTTACTGTCCAACCACTTGAGCTTCCGTGGTTGCCGTTAGGAAAGTCCTTACTCTTTATTGTAAAGCTTCCGATATTCAGATCAACTATAATAAATCAACTGCATTATTTAGCAAAGGGTGGCACAAAAGAGGAAGAAGTGGATTTCCAATAAGCTTAAGATGAAGCAATCCTCCAAAAGCAGATACTTGGGCATTCCAATGGGAACAAAGCATCTTCAAGCTTCCGACTTCATGCTCTTACATAGGTAGTCTCTACTAAGATTCTATCTTAGCATACTAGTCACTTATCACTTTTTGGTTACAAAGTTTTTGCAAACTCTATACTTTCTGCATTGCCTATGTTCACTTTATCACATGTTTTGTAGATGCAAACTTTCTTAGAAATTAAGCATATCACCAGAGCCTTTATATGGGTGGATCCCATAATCATCGCTTTATCCATTACATTGAGTAGGATACAATCACTAAGCCTAAAGATTAGAGGATTAGGACTCTACTGACAGATTCCTGGCAAATCTCTCTAGTTGCATATCATGCCCATGCTTTCCTTATTAGAGGTCTCTTTGGATTGCATCTCTCTATTCTAGGTACGATAACCGGTCTAGTGCTTTTAAGGTCCACAAAGGAGATTCATAACCTAGACACTTATATGTTAGCCTGGTGATTTCACTCACGCCAAAACTATGTGGCGTATTGATGACGTCAAAAAATAATACACCCTTCAAGATAGCTGGATTGGCCATAGGGAGCTACTATAAATTGACCTACCACACTCGTGATGGATACCTCTCGTTACACAATGTAATTCTTGGATCCCAATGAAGACTGGGAAATTGATCATTTAGCCTTATGCTATAAGCCATAGCCCGTACAACAAATTATTCTCTTGTCCCATACATCTAGATTTGGTGACACAATTAGTTTGGTGACTTTGGACTGCACTAGGTCTTGTAATATTGGATTGTGTCATCCACGTATTGATGTTGGGCATGACAAACTGACTTTGGGGGCAGGGGCATGGGCATGGAGGATTCAAACTCAACCGAGAATGCTGGTGTTTATCTAAAGGGTTTGTTGGGCCACGTTCCAACTCAAACATGGCTTGTTGCCTGGGGGATGGGTTATTCTGCTGCTTGTCCATGATGTCACTCGCTGGCTAAGGATCTCGTGCATGCTTTATGAAACTGCCAAACTGTTTTCCAAATTTGGGAACACTTGTATCAACTAAATGATGGGTTACATAGATTCACTTCCTTAGGGGAACACTTGGACTAGAAGCAGCATTCAATTAGTCGCTCCCATGACTCAGATCATGGCTCCATTGTAGCTTCTGCACTTTACCTCATATTAAAGAACTATAATCACAAAGTTCATGCCCAGCCTACCTCCACTGTCACCATACTCTACCAGTGGATCTTCAGCATATTAGGCAGTGTCCTTCCCTCGACCAGGTCTCTTGGGGCCAGTTGGGGCCCTTTGGCCCCTATGTCACTTTCCTCTCACTAATTTCCTCGTCGTCTAGATTGGATTAAGGTTAATTGTTTCTAGACTACAGCACCATCAGCATTAGCTTTATTGTCGGAGATCACCTAGGGAGACCTCTCCTTATGGAGTGTTGCACATGTTTTTCTATGGCCATTGGGCATATGGAGGAGCATGTGATTCTTTGTCTATCTCATCACAGCTTATCCTAGCTCAAAAGGGATATGGATTGAATCAGTTTATTGTCGAGTTATCTCTTTTATGCAACATGCAGCATCCCTACATTCCATCAAAAGTGATCCTTTTCGTCATGTCTGGTGGGATATTTGCTACTTCAAAGATATCAGGGTCACACATATTCTACATGAGGCTAACTCTGTAGCTGATTAGGCTGCCAAATAATTATCTCTTATGATTTCAGATGGGTTTGAGTTATGCCCCTCCCACCATAACTTATGCTTAATGCTTATCCTTGTATCTATCTACTTGTACTGAGTATCTTAATTAACTTTAATAAAGACTATAACTACTCCTTTCAACTCTCTAATAAAACAAATTAGATAAAAGAATAAGATAACATGGGTAAAAACAAAGATGTTAGAGACAGTAAAAATTGAATCACAAGGTGATTTACCTCAAAGCTTCAACCATAATCAAGAATAAGTACTACAAATACAAATGGGGAAGGATCTCCCAAAAACTATTTTATTTGTTCATCCAATCTACAAACAATACACAAACTATTTATGATATGATTTGTGCAAAATATAAATCCTTTAAAACACCAAATAATCTTTATTTAGTCAATAAATGCAATATAAATGAATAGAAACATTCCTCTTGATACTTCGACATTTTAGGATAGTTATAAATATTCTCACAAAAGCATCAAATTACACCAAAAAACATGGCATAAGACCCATAACCCTCCAAATGACTAGGAGCAATACCCAAATTTGAGTAGAAACAAAGCATTGTAAATCATTTCATTACTAGACAATTAATAGACAAGTGAGAAATACTTCATACGACAAATTTGTTTGCAATGCAGGTACGTTTCTCAGAAGTAAGGTGAAAATGGTAACAACTCCAAAAGAACCAGCAGCAAACCATGCAGGGACAGCTGCACAATAAACCCAAACATTTAAAGGGTAAGAACTAAATTTAAACCGTTTAAAGACACCTAAACCATTTTAAGAAAAGGAAATATAAGATTTTTGACTAACAAACTGAATTAGATAGGAGGATGAATCTTATACATTTACATTCTATAGTTTCATGTGTGAGACAAACTCCAAGCAAGAACATAAAATTACCAGTATCCTCTGCCTGAAAGGTTTGCTTAGGAACCACAACAGCCAATGGTTTATCATCTTCTGGATCTAAGAGAAGGAAAAGCTTATACTGATCCCCAAATCTATCCTGACATTAGTGCATCCCATCAATCACACAATCCTACTAGTTGGAAGGGTAAATGAATAAGAGATGGAAGTTAGGACCTCCAGAGTTAACAGCATATATCCCTTGTAAGAAAAGCTCACATATTCAATTTGCTAGATAAAGTATCAAAACAGAAAATCAGAGTACCTTCATTCTCTTTGTTATCTTCTCGTAACTTTTAGCAGCATTTCCTCTAAGATTACCTCTGAACAAAACGCCACCCTGTCAAGAATAACGGCACGCCAGTAGATTAGAGTGGCTCATCACAGACAGACTACATATAGTTTTTAGTCTTGCTAATTGCATTTGCATTTGTTGGTGATAAAAGTAATCTAATAGATTGAAATGGGTTATTTTACCATAAATCAACATGAAGAAAATGAATGATCCAGCATTATATCCTATCTTAAAACTCAATTGCATTCAGATTTACAAGGTTCAAAGGATACAAAAGAAATAAGGAAAATAGACACAGCCTTTAAGTGGAAAAAAGGTAGAATCCTCACACAAAAATAATTGTGTATAAAAACACTATCCAAATGTTCTTGTAAGGATATAATGCAACACAAGATGAGGATCTAAAAGAGTCAAAATACTAAAAGCCTAAATTCACCACTAACCATGAATTAGATCTAAAACACAGGAGCAAAAAGGACAAAAAATTGTTGAGAATTGGAAAACCTTCAGGTTGCTATAGTATATGCTAAACAAGTGATTACCATTGTGAAGGCAAAAATTGATGTTCTCCTTATTCGGATGTTAATTTAACATTTTTCTCATCTCCTCGCCACCATCACTGCCACCAATTTTAACCATCAGTCCTCTTGCGCACCTCATTAGTCCTCATGCTCACCACCCATTCCAACCCAGTCTATGCCTAACCACAGCCACTACAGCCACACAAACACCTGCATCTATATACCTCGCTTCAGAACCCTAACCCTAACCTGCATCTATATACCTGACCATCATAGCCTCCATCATCGGCTGAACCATTAGGCACTACCATCCTCGTGCTGGCATGATTTCCCCTCTCCAGGGATGTACCTACCCGAACAACACCTTTGTGCTACTAGAGCATCCCTCCCTACCTACTTCATCACTTTTTTAATATTAGATCAATGGCTTCACAATGTCCCAACCACTGCAACGGTCCCAATCCAAATCATGATCCAAGAGTTATAGAAGATTTTCATATCAAGAGGAATCCATCTTCTCAAGGGCTAAGCTCTTGTTGAAAGGACTACAAATCAAGAGAGTTGCTAAAGGAGGTAAACCTATGAAATACAATATTGTTATTTGTTGTTTAAGACTTTAATTTTCAGCATAGAGAGAAGCATGATGGGCAGGTTTTTTGTCACTCATATGAACAAAAATATATGCAACTTCCTCAAATCAACTAATTAGCCCTTAAATTCAACTCAATCTATCCTTGACTTTTTAAGAGACAACTGAGAGAGCCATCTATCTATTTATATTTAGCTCACTTAAAATACAAAGTATATGTTTAAGAACATAAATTTTATTCATGATGAGAATTGCTTTGATTGTTGCTTTGATAATTTAGGTTGTCTAATAACTATTTGCTATACTTTTTGATAAAAAAAATGATATTATTATCTATATAATTTAATTCTGGCAATATTTTAATTAATTTATTTTAATATTATGACAAATTATTAACTAAAATAATATTAAATATCATATTATTGTTAGTAATTAATTATTTTATTATCTTGTTAACTATCTAAACATCTTACATATTCCATAATGCCATCAAAACAAAGTCAAGTTAAGAACAAAGAGACTTCTTAAAATAAGATATATTGTATCATGCATGGGAGAATTCATCTAATAATTTGGATAGAATTGAAGCTAATCTAAATAGCTTCGTTGCAATTTAAAATAGTGGTCAACATAAAGAGGAACCCAACCTTTTCTATCCTAGATGAACCTTTAAAGAATAATCATTACATAATTAGAAAGAATAAATTGGATAAAAGATCTCCCCTCATAGAAATCATCAACATGATCACATGGAGATCCACAACAAAGTTAGGGTTAAGATATCCACATTATTATGTCTATAATCCTAATAAATTTTTAAACATGTTGACCAAAATAGAGTATTTTTTGACCAAAATAGAGTATTTTTTTTTACTAGTATGGAATTGATGACTATCATAAAACATGTTTTATTACAATAAAATTAATAATTAATACAATAATATTTTGGAAAAACACATTGATTAGGAATTAGAAACTAAGCAAAAGAGTCATTACCTAATAAGAAACGAATACCAAGACATTTTTAAGACCTAGTAGCTAGAATAGACTACCTTGATACAAATTCATAGTAGATGAAGAGATTCATCTTAGACATAGGGTCAAAAATTAGAAAAGAGATATTACATGATTCTTAGTTCATAAAAGAGGCAAGTAATTTGGCTCAATTTTGATGGACAAACTTAAGAAGCCAACACTTATAGACATTAAATTTAAAACTTAGGGATGGGTCAATGCCTAGGGCATCAAAAGCTAACACTAGACCTAGTTTGTCGTTATCATCATCTAGTACTCAAACTACTAAGGGAACAACTAAAATCACCCACATAATTCGATTGAGTACTATTACAAGATGTATATAATATGGTCATAGATAATATCAACGTAGATTACCCTAATCATTGAAAAAGAGAATCAACATGAGCTTAAGTATGAGAGCATAGAAGAAGAAAACACAGAAGATGATGAACACATAAGCATTATGTAATGCCTATCTATGTAGAGATGAAGGTAAAGATTGAATAAAAAAGACATCTTCAATACATTTCAAACCTATAATAACAAGATATTAAAGTTGGTTATAAATGGAGAAAGTATTATGAATTTTATAAGTTTACTCAAAAGAATTAGCTTGACGGCTAAACCCCATTCTTGATTATGCCATGTGAGTTGGGTAAATCAAACATCCCTAACAATTATTTTTAAGCATCTAGAACCCTTAAAGATAGGAACCTATAAGGGCAAATTTTGGTATGATGCCTTATTTATGGACTTATCACATATTTCGTTAGGGAGACATTAATTATATGAATTATGATAAATAATGGAAACAAGTACCCTTATGCATTGAAATTCAATAACTAGTATATAAGAGTACATTTTAGGGCTCTTTGAAAACATTACACCATTTATGCTATCTTAAGAACTAAAATTAGTTAGTACTTAAAAACCGGTAGTTGATTACCTTATAATTAGAGAATCTTTAGCTTCCAATCAAATTAAGAGAATGAATGAAAGAAAAAATAGTATTTGAAATTAGAAAATATTTGATTTAATCATTAAAAAAAATTCTTAAAAGTAACCCTAATATCTCCTTCATATTAAAGAGATTCTAGCTTACCAACATAAGGGATATTTTTATCCAAAGTCTACTAAATTATTAGAGCTTGTTGATATTACACCTAAGGAGTTTCTATATGAGTTAACTCTAATGAGAGATATTTAGCATGCCTTTGACTTTATCTTAAATTATTAATCATAAAATCTTTTACATTATAGGATGAGCCCTATTGAATACATGGAACTTAAAAGACAAAGCTGATAAACTCGTTAGAAAATGATTCCTCTAGACGATCTTAAGTTCCTATGATGTACCTACTTTGATAACACCCAAGAAGAATCAAAGTTAAAGAATGTATGTTAACAATAAAACAATTAATAAGGTTACCATCAAGGACATTTTCTCACACCTAGGCTTGATGATAAGCTAGATTTAATACTTGTATCAACTACTTTCCAAAAATAAATATAGGAAGTGATTACCAGTAGATAAGCATCAAACTGAAAGAAGAATAGAAAACAGCTTTTAAAACTCCAGATGAATTGCATGAGTGATTAGTTATGTCCATCGAATTATTAAATACTCTCAATACATTTCTGCGTTTAATGAATACAATTTTGAAGCCCTTTATTGATAATTTTTTTTACAATTTATTTTGATGACATCTCCATCTATAATCTTTAAAAAATGATACTCATTTGGAGAATCTTAGAAAAATTTTTAAGAAATTATGGAATAAAAATCATTTGTGAATTTCAAAAAATGTTTAATGATGAAAATTAAAATGAATTATCTAAGTTTCATTTTGTCTATAGAATGTATTCAATTTAATTCTGCAAAGATAAAATCAATAATGGATTGACTTGCATCCAAAAGTCTTACCAAAATCCATAGGTTCCATAAGCTAATTACATTTTATAGAAAATTCACAAAACATTTTAGTACAACGATATTACCTATAACTAATTGAAAAAAATACAATTTCCCATAAACCCAAAGTACAAAACAGATCGATATTCAAATTAAAATCTTAATAACTTCAATGCCCATTTTAAAACTTTTGAATTTCTTTTAAAATTGCATGTAGTGCCAAAGACAATATTATCTGATACAAATTTTAAATTTACTTAACAATTTTAGTGAAAAGTACAAAAGGATTTTGGAATTCAATTGACTTTAGTATGACATTTCATCTGCAAACAAATGTCAAACAAAAAGGACAATCAAAACATCAGAAGCCATTTTATGACTATATATTAAACTTCAATAAAAATTGGAATACATATCTACCACTAATTAAATTCATCCATAACAATAATTACTAATCAAGTATTCAGTTGGCACCCTTCGAAGTATTATATGAAAAGAAGTGTTAATTACTAATATGCAAATATAATGAAAACAAAAAGACATTGACTGGACCAAAAATCATAATAAAACAACTGAAAAGATAAAGTTAATCAAAGAGAAGATATTAAAAGCACACGAATGCCAAAACAATCCTGACTCTAAGCACCAAAAGGTAAAATTCAAAAAAGAAGATTGGGTATTCATCAAAATGAGTCCTATGAAAGGAGTTAAGAGCTTTGGCCAAAGTGAAAAGTTTAAAAAAAGTATATTGGTCATTTTCAAATTATCAAAAAAAATGAAGTGATACAAGGTGGCATTGCCAGTGAATTTATTTGGAATTCATAATGTGTTTCACATCACATCACTAAAAACAATGCACGACAGATCCATCACATATACTTAACTTCGATTCAAGTATGTTAAAGCTACAACCAAACTTGATATATGAAGAGAAACTAGTAAAGATTTTGACAAAAAAAGTTAAAAAGCTAAGAAACGATGTTCAAAGTGCTATGGTTGAATCAAACAAAATAAGAGGTTACATAAGAACTCAAAGATTAAATGAGAAAGAAATATGCATTTGTATCCTGAATTTCAAGAACAAAATTAAAGGACAATTTGTGGTAATCCTAATTTGTAATCAAGTGTGTTTTATTGTTATTTGGAATTATTTGTATTTTTAAAAAACTAATAAAAAATTTTTAAAAAAAATTATTTCTTCAAGAAATCGCATATCGCTAAAAGAAGATACATCTCAAATGAGAGATGTAAGCTAAGAAATGAAATGTACAAAATATTTGGAGGTGACTCTATGCATCATTTTCGTATCATCATTTTTTGAGGTGACTCTATACATCACTATATATATATATATATATATATATATATATATATATATATTCATCTATAGCCTTTATATGGCTTATATAGATCAGGTAGCTCATCCAACTTACCGAACTTACCATTATCTTATCACATATTTTATACATCATATATTCTATCTCTTATAATATGGGATTCATATATCAAGCAAGTTTATATATATTCTTCTGAAATAATACCATTTATATATCATAACATATCCTATGACATGCAATATGAATGAATCATAATGCCATATATATACTCATGTTGATATATTCTTTTAAAAATAATCACATTTTATTACTTATGTTACCAATATAAGATTTATCTATCTAAAATCTCAAGGGTTGATTTTGATTCATTCTTTCTTTTCTTTCGTTCCCTGCATCACAAATTAAGAGCATTTACTCAATAAAAATTCATTTCATAATTCCCAATAAGTTTCCTACATTCCACAATGCTCTCTTATATTTCATTCTTTACAATAGTACTCACGCACCGCACTTTCCTTCCAGCATAACATATGTGAGCACTTAAGATTCTCCCCAAAAATAACCATGTGAGATTTTTTTCTTGTCAACATATGGTATGTTAATGATCAAGTACTGAACGTCCATTCCTTTAGCATCATAACACAAAATATCTACTCTTCTTATGAACCACCCAAAACATATTTCACATACCATTTATTATTTATAATATATTATACGTTAATCTTAGAAATCTAATTTTATCACAAAGGACTATTCTTCATCCCTGTTACACCTTTTTTTTGGACTATACAAACCATCCATTAGCATTGGCATATGGTATGCTAAATTTTTGCATTATTTGTTTCACTTAGCATGCCATATGTCTCACTAACTACACTTTACCTAGAAATCAAATATATCGTACATTAACTATTGAAGTACCATAAGTTTTTCTCAAGAAAAAATAGTTTTTTTACTACTCCTAAACTTGATGTACCATACGACATGTACTATGTGTTATATGTTAGTTTTGGTAACTCCAAATAAATGGTAAAACTTAGTTGTTTTGTTATTGAATCTCCTCCCAAGTTTCAAGGCAAGATGAATAAAACATATAGCCCATGCAAAAACCTTAAAGTTTCTCGTGTGCAACTTCATTTACCAAAAACTCAAGCAATTCCATGAGTTTTCCATATAGCATGTGGAAAACATGAATAAAGCACAAAATTTAACACAATTTTCTCACCAAATTCATCTTCTTTTCCAACTTTTTCTTCTATTGGAACCAACTCTTCACCAAGTTTCACTTTCTTTCTTATCTACTAAAGTCTCCCCCCAACAACCAAAAATTGGCTCTCTCCTCTTCCACCATCCCAAAGCTTCCCAGTACCTTATCTTGCAAGCTACCTCAAAGTAAGATAAGACTTAAGACCTTAATGCACCCCCTTTAAAATAACATGGATTAAATTTTCAATTTATTTCTATAATTCACAACAAATTTGATTGTACTTTGAAAAATTGTAAATCAAAATCCATTACATTTGTTTTAATGAACTCTACCTATTGGTATGCTTAATTTAACATTCTAAGCAACATTTCAAAATTACATGCTTTACAAGATGTCAAAATAATATTTTGTATTGTGTAATATTACAAATTTTACTCTATTATCATTATTTAATTATACTCTTAGCAACATAATTATAGTATTGCTAAATAATTAGTCAAAAAACAACACAAAAGAAATCATATATAAGCTTGCAAAGATGACTCTATCCCTTTGTTTTATAAGCTTACAAAGACACAAAGCCAAGATCTAGTAAATATATTTTTGTCACATACTACCCTAACATGCTAATAATATCTCCATTGTAATTGATAGGTTTTTAAAAATGATGCACTTAATCAAATGTCAAAAGACTAACGATACATTTGATATAGCTAAGTTATTACTTAAGGAAATTATTAGACTAAATGTATTGCCAAATACAAAAATTTCATACAATAATTTAAGAATTCTTTTATATTTTTGGAAGATTTCATAAAAATTATTCTGAATTTCACCCTCAAACTGATATTCAAACTAAAGTAGTCAACAAGACAATAAGGAACCTATTACAATATGTAGTTGGGAAGAGCATTAAAAACTAGAACTTACACCTACTCACAGTTGAGCTTGCCTGCAATAACATAATATTTAAGATCACAAAATTATTATCTTTAAAATAATCTATCTTCTTACTCATCTATTTTCTAATTTGTATTATCATTCACTAGAATCCTTTATAATTTGCATGAAGCTAAAAGAGCAAATCAAAACTTGTAACTCAAAATATACTAAAACTGATAATAGAAATAAAATTTTATAAGAATTCAATAATATAAAATATGTTAATGCATATTTGTCTTGAGAAATTTGTCACTACCAAATACAAAAAGTTACATGAAAGAACTTGTTGTCTAGTCAAAATTATTAAAAAATTTAATGTCCATGTTTATGTTCCAAAATTGATAACATACATATTTATTAACGTTGTGTTTAATATTGAAAAATTATTATTTTAAAATAGTAATCTATACAATGAGAATTTGTATATTAACTCTTCTATAGGTAGCTCGAGTGATGATCAGATACTTTTACCTTTAGATATCAAGTTCTTTATAGTTTATAATATATTAACTAACAAATCTTCTAGTTCTAATATCTCTCACAAGTTTTTGAATCATTGATAAGATCAGCTACCATCAAAGCACATTTAGCAAACCATGGAGGACAAAGAGACCGAACTCAATAAAAAATTACTTTAACTTGGGAAACAAAATTCTTCTTTGTGAGGTTGGAGTAGATGCTACACAAAATAATGGATCCAAATGAGCGTAAGATGCAAAAAGCCAAAATTTGTCATCAATCATGGATCAAACAAAAGTTCAAAAAAGGTAAGATGGAGTTAAATGTACTTATTGGAGCTATTATTTTGTGATAAATTATTTATGAGACAAAAACATTTTATATATTTTTCTAATGCTAGCACCCGTATTACTTTTCTTAGTTATTTTTTTATTACTTTATCAATTTTAGGTTGATGATAATTTTTTTTCATTTATAATTAAGGATACACTTTGTAATATACTTAATATCTCATAATAAAAAAATAAAAAAAGATATTTGGTTGTTAAGAATTAGAAACTTCTTCAGATTACTCTAACGGATGCATACACAAGTGAATATAGCTAAAAAAACATTGGTTGGCCTTCTCCCTATCTCGATCTTGATCTAACACCATTGCTCATCTCTTCATCGCCACTGTCATTTTCACATTTAATCATCGGTCCTCCCATGCACCTAACCACTGATCCACATGTTTGCTTGCAAATTGTGACAACACCCACATTTGCAGGCCACCATTGCAAACGTACAAAAGCCTATGCTCATAAGTATCCCTCCTATCACTAGCTAATAAGACTCTCCACAATCAATCTCACCTCAAACCCCATCCCTAGTCACCACCATCAACTCCCTGTGAATGCAATCCATGCCACCACCCATGTTCACATCATTGGTTGTGCGTCACTAATCCGATCAGCAACCAATCACCTCAATTCGTTGTGCCCTAGTGCAATCATTACTATCTCTCTTGTCTATCAAGTCATCGACCACCACTGTCCTCATGCCAATGTAATTTTCTCTCTCAAGGGACGTTCTTATCTGTATCCACTCTCATACACCAAAAGATGCACCTCTCAAACAGATTGCCACCATTATACAACTCTAATCCTAGGCTAGGACCATGCTTTGCAAATCCTTGACGTAACAAGGATTTGTGTTTTATATGTTAAGCCCATTTACTTCCCAATTTAAATTGTGGATTGGCCTCACCTTATACTCTCCCTCCTATCCTGCCTCAAGACATTAACATAATAGAGATGCTATTTAGCATTCCATAAAAAACATGAAGGCTAAGAACATTCAATGCAAAGTTTATCATCCCTTATTGATCAATTTGCAAAAATGAAGTCTATTGATCATCGAAACTCTCTCTCACATAATGAAACAACCTTCAAGAGCAAATCTAATTTAAGTCTTATATTACACCCAATTTGAAAGGAAAGGAATAAAAGATCATTTAAAAAAAATAACTTAGTAAGATCATTGCAGTCTTTGTGATTGAACTCTTCGATATTACATCAACCAATGAGGATAAGCAATTTGACATTGTATTCATTACTCTATCATCCCCATGCCCCACTCACTAATACCTACACTAGGAACTCCATTTCTACTGCTTTACACATTTGCTAATTAATTAGACAATCAAATTCATTTGGTTGGACCATCATATCACCCTCTCTAACTTTATTGGATGGTAATCCTTCTTTATTAGAGTGTAGCAAAAAAGCTTCTTTTTGGGCAATACTATTATTTTCACCATCCAACTAATTTGATTGAATAGCCCAACAGCTTGGTACACACTTCAGATTATTCATTTACTCTTGCCTAGTTGTACCAAAGTCTAGTCAGCAATTTTAAAGCATGGACACTTTGATCATTTTGATTGAACAGTCCAATCCCTTAGCTAGTACTTTGGTACTTTGGGGAATCTATTAGCCCTTATCGGAAAGCGGCAATTACACGTATTCTTTTGGGATTGTTTTTATTTTGGGCTGTCTAATGGCATTATCAGGACTTTCTACTAGTCTTTCAAGTGCCTTGATCAATTCATTCCACTGCCAACAGAGCACAGAGACAATGAAGCTTGCATGAATAGAAAAGTTGTTTGCTTATTATAATCTTTTGTCGGGGAGCTTCCTGTTGTTTCTTTTCTACAAAGCAAATATACCTTGCTCTTTAATGTAGTTATATAATGAAAATTGGGAAATGCCAAAGAAACTAACTATGAATAACATGTTGAAAAGCAATGTGCACAGCCGTAGCATGAAACACTTCATTTTATCACATCTTTTAGAAGGTAGCATGAAACTCTTCTCGTTATCTCATCTTTTTGTATTTGTCTACCACAAACCAAAGTGGCAAAGATCACTGTGCTTTAAAACAGTTACACTGCAATTATTGTGTGAACATCTTATATATTTTTGGCCATATCTATTAACATTGTCTGTCATCTCTCTTGTAGTTCTACATCCTTCTGTTTGCTGTCAGATGCAAGTCAAATTAGAGCATGATTTGCATTTACATTTAAATCAAAAATTATAGAAATTGCAGCCATATTTTTATTTTAGCATTTTTTTTTTTGCATAAACATATTAATCCAATCATCGCCCAGCTTGAAAAAAAATAGAAATATTAATTTCCTGGTCAGATGATCATAATGGCATGCTGTTGTGCATAAGCATGCATATGTCTGTACTTTTGTGCATTGTCCAAGCATAATTCCATTTTCTGAGGATAACCTTGTTGTTTATCAAGCAAAATCAAACAATTAGATTAAGGAAACATAGGAATCACACAACCAGAAATCTACTTAACTCCAAGTATGAAATAGAACAGAACCATATCTTGGAACCATAAAATTTTGCGTTTCAACCAAAATTTGCATGATCATGACACTTCAATCATTTTAGGGCAACCTCTACTCAAACCAATGTCCAAAATCACTTTCAAAGGGCTTTGACAGAAAATGGATCCATCAAAAGCCTCTTGTTTTATAGTAACGCTTTTTCCATTGGCACAGGCAACAAAGGTTTTTCTTGTGGCTGGAAGTTGCGCCCTGGCAAAGCCATTGTTTTGAAGTAAAAAAAAATAGCTTAGCAATCTTCAGTGTCGAATTTGTCTTCTTTCAAATTATATGAGCCCCTACACATGTAGGGTCATCCAAATTGCAATTGTGGAAGAAGCACTCAATGTTTTAGTTTTTCTTGCATTGTTCGTTTCATTTAAATTTTACATTAGTTAAAAAATCAGCTAAAACTAAAAACAAACCATGAAACAACTAAAATTGGAACTTGATGTGCTCAAATGAAACCAAAACTAAAACCCTTGGTTTCAATTAAAACATATTAAAATATATCACTCTGATATAATTTTCTCCATCATTCATACATTCTAAAAATTTTATTAGCCTTAATGACTATTACTATCATTAATTTTCATTAAGGATCTTTTTGGTTCAATGTAATTTAAATTATGTGTGGATTTCTAATTCAAAAGGTTATAAATAATGAAACTGTAATTCTATATTATATTATTCGATTGAATATATTTATTGTGATAAATTAAAATCTATTATTTGATTTGTTGTATTTCAAAATTATTTTTACAAAAATAAAATTTCTAGACAAATCGTCAGTTATCAGTTGTCGATCAGTGGAATCTACCAACCTAAGGTAGGAAATGATGGGTTACGATTGAAATGATGGTGATCTAAGCAGAAAAAGAAAACAGTTTTTTCTCCCTCACCTTTCAAATATAATGAAACCCCTGATTTAAAGAAGTCTTGTAGATTTTGAAATTCCATTAGATTTACAAAATCCAATCAACCAAACAATAAAATTATGTCAATTTCATAGTTTTCTTCAAACTGAGAACTCAGAAAGTTTGTAACTGACTTGGACGTAGGAATCTTTGACATACTTCTGGATAATTTGGGCTAATAGTAACCTTTATAACTTTTACTATCCTAATTTTATCTTTTTTGTGCAGTTAATCCTTATTTTTATCTTTGTACTGTTAACCGCTTAACATCCATCCCACAAGAACGATAAATTTATACCCTTCAATTAATAATACGGTATCTTAAAGACATAAATAATGAACGGAATTGCAGAAAAAGGAAATTTAGCATGTTAAAAACTCAGAAACTATTGACAAAAGACATTTAACTACTTTTCTAAATCCAAATAATGAACAGGTGTAGTTTAGAACATAAATAATTAAATTAGCATTTCCTTTGCGCAGGATGCAGTTGTAAGAGGTGACTAACCAATTTCAAAGACAACGACAATAGAAACTTTGCTACCTCATATGGCTCTTGGCTTGTCACAAAAAAACTGTCAAAACCGAACACTTGGTCTCTCAAAATATCAATTGTGGCTTTGGAGATCCTAATGGGTTCTTTAAGATTCTGCAGCAAATAGGACATTGAGTTAATCACCTAGAATGAGTGAAAAATAACAAATCATCATATTTGTTGTTGCATGGAAGATTAGCTTCATTCACCTTCATTCCGGGTAAAGGAGACCCACTAGCAAACTGCATGTCATCATTCTTCTCCTTAAAATATTCATTAATATTTTCATCAGCAAAAAAAAAAAAAAATAGTACACTATCTAAACTCAAAATATGATTTGTCACAATTGACAGAACACTATCATCCACTGAAATACAGGAATACCTGAATGCTACTTGCAGTAGCTAGATCCCCATCCGCATTAAGTTGGTCCTTCGCATTCAGCAACTCTACTGAAACAGTTTCATGTTTATCCTAAGATGATGAGATGAATATATTTTAAAAAAAGAGATGAAAATAAACAAATAATTTTGAATAAGACTATTGTTTGGATATTATTGAAAACAATTGTATATTTTTCTGCACATGTGGATGGCTGGCTATCAATGAACAGATCTTTTTGTTCTAACAATACAACCAGAAGGCAAATTAGAAATAATATATAATTTCGGAAAGCACAACATCAGGAACTTATCAAACAGCATTTTCCAAAGTGGTATCAAAATGGACGCTGACAGAATAACAGAAAGACATAACAAGGCGTGACTAAACAACAAGCTTTAAAGCAAAGAGTTTACATTATCACTCAAGAATTCATTATCAGAATTCCCACTTGTTTGTGCAATGCCATCAAGTGTTGATGAAAACGTTTCATTTCCAGATGATTCCGTTTCCTGCAAAAAGCCTTATTCAATCAGTTATTTGATTAGTTGAGCAGAAAATTTCCCGACACTGGTTGCATGATAGCAAAAAGACTGTACTTAATGAAAGAGGCCCCCTCCCCCACTCCCCCACTATAACAATTTTGGGTGGGGTTTGAAGGCAGTTTGATGTACAATGCTTTGTTAGCCCTGCATTTAAGAGCCTCATTTTGTAAATTCATAAAGACCTCCAGGTCATAACAAGGCAGCCTGATCATTACTTCAGAACTGCCCTCCCTGGTTGCTGAATAACAAGTGAGACAAAAAAATTACTTGTGAAACGAACATGCAAAAAGAGTGCATGTTAAAGAAAGTTTCACAATAAATAGTAAAGAAATTTTTTATTAACCATAATACTTACGCAACAAAATGAAACTACTCAGTAATCAGTCAATATATCGCAGCATGAAACGAGAATGCAATGATATGCAAGTTAATTAGTGTCTAGCTCATAGAAACCTCAACTTCAGTCCTACAAGCATTAAATTCAGTCTGCCAAGGATACAAGCAATACTAGGCCATTTAGAACCAAATTGAATCACGAAAGACCACTAGCAAGTTAAGGAACTCGTACCATGGTTCTAGCTAACCATTGGTAATGCTTTCAAGGAATGAACAAATTAACTAAATCAAACCAAAACATTGTCCAAGATCATAGAGAATAAAGTATGAAAGAAAGAAAGCCCCTTGCTCCAAACTAAGTCTCCTCAAAATATAGTGCGTTATCTTAAACCATCTATGTCAATGGGGTGATTGACCAAAATGATTAGCATGGGACACCTAATGTAGTATGTAGGTCATTTGGGATGGTTTGAAGGTATCACTTGTAGTGCTTTGGGGATCAAGCCATACAAAACAAATTGAAATAGATGCTTTTTTATTGTTATTTCAATGGCATTTGGCATTGTTAAGATAGAATATCTCCAAATAAGATGGAGAATCCCATGATCTACTAGGGAACTATATGGATGGTGGGTAATTTTGCCATTTGACTTAGGAAGTTTTTACTCCCACATTGCATAGAGGACAGCATGCATATGAGAAGACTAAATAATGGCTTGTACGAGGGGTTGAGATACATGATACCTTGTTGATGCCTGATTTGGTCCGAGTTGATTGGAGTCAAGTATGAATTACAAACTTTGCCAATTTTAGGAGGGTAGAATCCTATATAAAAATGAAGCCAAAACTTATTTAGTAAACTCCAAGCCCAAGATTATGGGTGGAACCCAAAGACATAGGCAATCACCTTACGAAAGAAGTTGGACCCCAACCCAACAGGTGTATAAGCTCTAGAATAGTTATTCCAAAAATTCAAAAACAAATATGATAATTTAGCAACAAGTTTGGTAATTCCTTTCCTTTTTCTCTATTTAATTTTGTAATTTTCAGTTTTCTAACCATTCAATTCACTAACCAACTTTAGTGCTCATGGTTAACTACCTCGGCCATCAACCAACTACATCGAGCCACTAAGGGTAAGGAGGTCGTTTTATTAGGTTTGGAACCAATATAATAACTCTTCCTCAATTAACAATTATACATTCGATGCTTAGGTGCTTGATGATTAATCTTGACTTCTTTATTTCACTTGTTTATGTCTTTCAAGTGATATTACTATTTGCATTAAATTCCATGCAAATTTTACTATGATAATGATTTGTGATTGAACAACATAATTTAGCTAACCATCTATTTTACACAACTCATGAGGCATAAGTCTACCATTTCTAGTGGTTACTTAACCATTTAGCATTGCTACATGGCTATACTTATTATTGTGACAAGTGGGTGTTTCTACAAATGTATTAATAGGATCAAACACAATGTACAACAATATAATAATCCAAATAGATCAAGTACACGAGTCCCTGTGAGCGAGGCTTATTTGGGTCGAGTCATAAATGCTCTAACTAAACCTATTGATGGTAGATATGAGAATTTTGAAATGAATGAATGGAAAGATAATCTACTTTCATTAAATAATTTATTAGATAAGCGAAAACAGAGGATCTTGAGTACTATTCGAAATTCAGAAGAATTTCGTAGGGGGGCCATTGAACAACTCGAAGTACATTAAGACTTATGTGGTCCAACCATAGATTAGGTCTACATCCATAAGAGAAGAAAAATATTGAACTAACAAAGAAACCACAATAGTAATGTCTAAAATGCTCTTTACCAATTTACAAAATACACCTAATTTCTCACCACAAGAGAAGCTCTCAAAATTTACCTTCAAATAAGAAGATTCACTGATAAAAAAATAAAAAATTTAAATAAAAGTATTCTCAATAAAAAAGATCACCAGCATGTATTGATGATGATCTCACAAAGAAGTCCCAAATAGTAAGTTGACTAACACCACATCAAGCCCTATCTCCAAAAAAAATCAGCACAAAGGGAGTATCATAATCTATGTCATTGAACACTATTTCCATATCCCTCTGCATGCTGTAAGCTGAGAAGGGATTTTTTGTTTTATATTCATCATTTAAATAATCATCAAACAAATTAGCACAAAAATTATCTCAATATAACAAACTATAAGAAAATAAAATTGCAATATATATATGTATATAAAGATATATCCAATACCTTTAATTAACTAAAAATATCTAAATTAATACTTACTTTTTTATAATAAAATCAAAATCATAATATCTATTATTAAGTTATTTATTGCAAACAAACTACACTAAAATTAAAAAAAATTAGATAATTAATATTACGAAAATCATAATAATTCTTTTACTTGATTTGATATTGCGATTATTACCAAAAATTATCATTTTTTACTCCCTAATATTAGATGGCACAATGAAGCCCAAAAACAAAGTTAACTAACTCTATTTTATCTACAAAATGACATAATCTTTATGGAAGGTGTGATTCCAATTATACCTTTATAAGCAACCATACCAAAAAGGTTTTTCTAAACTCTATCATAAAATACCACTTTTAAATACCTCTTTCTACCACAAATTAAGATAATTTTCTTTTATTACATGTCAATCATTTAAACAATCATCAGACAAACACTCACACATCTCCATGCAACAAACTATACACAAATAAATACTAATATATATTTAAAGATATATCAAATATCTTTGATAAAAAAATACAGTTATCTCCATACTTAAGTTTGTAACAAACTCAAAATTAGAATATCCAAATATTAAATTTACTATTTCTAAGAGTGTGTATTCAATTAGTTCAATTAACAGACCAACTAAATAGTTAGGCAAAGCCAAAAACTGAGTCAAAAACGAAGTTTATCAAAAAGCCAAAGTAGCTAAACAAAAGAATTGAACTCTTTTCAAATACCAAACCAAATTGAAAAATCAAAACTTCGTTTGAAAACCAAAGTTCTTGTTTGGGCTTTGGTTAATGGAATAACGTCAAGATCTACAAACATGAGTATGGATTGCATTAAAAACAAGTATCAAACCGAATCAATCAAACCAATCCATAATATATATGATAATTTAGTCTTCAATCACTACATTTAAAAATCTAATTGAAAACCAAAAAAACCAGGTTTTTAACAAAACAAATAGACCAAATTTTTTAAGTCCAAACAAATTGATTTAGTATGCTGAATTGGTTCCATTTTTGGTTCAATCTAAGTACTACACACCATTAGTTGCATCACAAAATCTTAAAACAAAAATTTAAATCATCAAAGTCGAGACAATCTTAATAGTTATAAATGGGAAAGTAGGCTCCTTAGTCTTAATATGATGCAACATATGGGATGAATGTGATTTTGGATTGATTATGAGCATTAAGCTATTTTAAAACCTATCACAACATATTCGCATCTAATTGACATGTGTGCTTGGATCTTGTTCTAACCTATATTAGATTTTATTATCAATTCATATGTCTATCATATGAAGCTGAAACTTTGGCAATTCAAAGTTATTTCAAGAAGATCATGTGAATATCATGAAAATAGCTATAGCAGTTCATTCTTTGACGCTTTAGTTTGTTAAGTACTTAACAATTAAATATTAAGATAGCACTTTGAAAAATCAATGAAATTGAATTAGCATTAGATTGAAATATTTTAAAACATATTATTACACAACACAAGCAAATTGAATAGATTAAATATAAAGTCACATCAACTTCATCATTAATGGCCTTACCCTTACTAATTACTATAACTTTACAAATACATCCATATACCTACCAAGTTCTAATTGTAGTCATCAAACTTGTCTACACTAATGTATTGACTTTTGACCAATTTAATCAATGCACGATCAAAAGATCTATTCATAATCCAGCAAAAACTCGAATCATTCAAAATTGAAGCGATATCAAAAAAGAAAGTGATATCTCCATAAAAGAAATTAACAAAAAGAATCATTGCTCGCATTGAAAGTTAGCACTTGCGATAGGCAAATTGTATGTTGCAGCAGCTGAGAGTGGTGCAGCACGCATAGCTGACTATGCAAGTGACTAAGCAATGTGCGATAGACGTAGTAAATTTCCCATGCAGCCGACCACACACGGATTGCTCAATGCCAGTTCCTATGCACCTATTTACCACTAACTCGTGAATCACAAGTACACTAAATGCAACAACACCAACACGTGCAATCTTTATGCACATGAAGAAAGGAAGTGTTGATTTTAGATATATTTATATTATTTTAAACAACAATTAAAGAAATACATATGTATGGACTAAAATATTTTGTACTATTATAAATATATAATTAAACCTCTCATGAAAGGAATATTTTGTCTTGATTCTCAATTCTTGACATTAAAACTATCTTTTACTCTATTATTCTAATTTTATTTATCATTAACATTTTAAAGCAAGATTTGTTATTGAGGGTTTAAAACAAGACACCTCACAAAAAGATCAATGTATTACTTGCTTTTATTATTACCTATCAAATTATTCCAACTACAATTTCTTTAACATGAGACATAACCAAAACAATGAGTCCATCCTTATTAACAACTAAGATTAACTTTAGTCCATGATATACATGCCACATCAAGTAAAGTTGAATTGACTCCACACAACATTGAACACAATTCTTGGCCATAATAATTTGACTAACTTGAGCTTTTGAATGTTCACGAGATTTCATTATGTTACTTGATGGAAGAATGACCAAAAAGGTTCAAATCTCTAATACTTGCAAACAGAATCGTTGTAATTTGAGGCCTAACAACTAGAACCATAAATGAGTCGATGAACATTTACAAGGCTATTCAAGAACACTACTAAAGAAGAATATGATTAAACTTCTTTAATTGTCTTAGACCTTAGAGTCTAAGAACGCACTCATTTAAGGCCCACTACCAAAGTTGAATAGGTCTCACATTGTAACCATTATCATGTATGGTTAATACCACATTTGTGAACATTTAGCTTTGATGGAATAGAACTTAATAAAATGTTCATCTAACACCCTTTTAATAGTATATCAATGCTTCATCTTTTTTCCAATCAAATGCACAATATTCATTCTAATACACTTAAATAGCAACATAACAATGGAGATTTTTTTATAAAAGAAACTTACATATAAAATTTTTATCAATTATAATTTATGTTGAACATATGATTTTAATCAAATACTTAAGAATATATTAAGCAAATCAAACCAATTATTCTAACAGATACTAATTCTTATAAGAATATTTAGTTTAAGGATAACTTGGGGGTAACTTTAGCTATACTATTTAAACCCTCTTCCACCGACCCCATCCTTGCCTAACCACCCTCACTAACCACACAAAGGGAGATGGCTGACTCGCCTATTGCCCTCACTACCATCCCGTACCTCTTGTCGTTATTGCCATCTTTGGTTCCTATCATCAACCCAATTTTGTATGATATCCCTCTTGTCACTACATTCCTCCATGTTGTGCTCCAATTGAACACCACTTGAGCTTAGTGGTGTTGACTCCTTGCCTGTTGATGATCGACCTTCTCCATGCTCTCCTCCAACTGACCTTGTACCTTGGTTGCCATCATACTCAAGTTATGCTTGTTTATGATTACCTTCCTTCTTCGTTAAGGTTTTGCTTTGGTTGGCACTTGACGATTAATCCTCTCTTGCTATTATCATTTTTTTCTTTTGCATGATGCTCCCTCAGTATGCCCTAACATGGGTAGATCCAACTGTCTATTGAAAGTCATTTTTTATTGCCTAGTTTGACCGCAAGGATTTAATAAGGCATCATAGCATGTGAATGCTAGTTAGCTTTGCAATGTCACACTACTCCCACCTAGTCATCATTGTTACCAATATGCTTTCCTATGCATCTCTTCCCCTCTATCAAAGGTTAAGAATATCATTCATAACAAGAAAACAAGCATTTGACATGCGAGTATCAGCTTTGGAGCCATATAATCATGGATAAATTTGCCTCCACTGACAATTGAATTGTAAGTCAAGTGTGTTGTAGTGTTGATGAATTTTGTATGGATAATGAAGATTTTGGTATCTTGATTTACATGCTCATCATCCTTGGCATCTTGGCAGAGCAATAACATTTTTCCTTGTAATGTCCTCTGCCACTCCATGGTTAATGTGATGCTGAATACCTAATAGAGGGCTATGATTGCCCAATTAAATGATTCTTTTACTGTTGTGCATCACATAAATAATGATTATTTCACTAAGTTCACCCTTTTTATTTTCCTTTTTTGCAGCAATTAATGAACTAGTGACATAGGTTAGCAACCATGACAATTGATACACAATGGATAACTAATTGTTATTTGGTAAATGGTCACATGTTTTAGTTTGCTCCTAAATAAATGTATGCTATATTGTTCAAAATTTGTTTACGTGAGCATTTACATATGATAATGTTTTTGTATTCGTCTCCATATATGATTATATTAGCTACAGATGACGCTTATTAATGTGTTTAACCTAATAAAATCTGCTTTAACTCAAGTCACATTTTATATCCTTGATTAATTATTAAATAACCGAACAAGACCCTTGAATAACCCACCATACCGTGAGGTAACATACAAACACAAACTAGGCGCAAATCTCCTACCCCAGACAAGGTACACCTTAGGTTAGCTTGAGGCCGATCCAATCAGGGACTCAGTTGAATGGGTTACAAGTTTTAGACACAAGCATTTAATTGGCCTCTCTGCTATCGATTTGCCCCTTTAGTTGTCATTTCTATTGCTGACCACCACCATTCCCCATTGCCAGTTCTTGTTCATCGCTGGGCTAGCTTAAAAAAACGAGCATAAAATCGGAATAACTCAATCGTGGGATAACAACAAAATGAAATTCAGAGGTAAAAACACTTAACCCAGTTGGGGTAACTAAGTAGTAGTGATAGCCTATACCGAGATAGCTTATGCAACGATTTACTGCATCCAGGGTTTTCACGTGCACGCTAATGTTCATAGAGAAAAAAAAATAATGAAACCCAACTGCCAAGAAACCTTCGTTTATGCTGTAAAAAAAAAGCCTCTTCGAAATGGGCTGTTTGTACCTTTTCATCGTCGCCCTCCGCTTCAGTTTTAGTAGCTCGCGCAAAAGTAGGCCTGCATGATCTGCGAATTTAAAGCTAAGGATGAGACAGACAATAAAGCTGGAGAAATTACGAGGTGATCAAGTAATAAAAGGTAAAGAAAAGAAGACCCTGAGAGCACTAGCTGCAATGGGGGCTTGGTCGAACTGAAGGAAGGTATCCAATTCAATGAAAGAGAAGTGGTAGAGTGGAAATGACAACGAAGTCTCAGTATATGCAAGCGTCGCACCAGCGGACAAGGACTGAAGCGAAAAACCCCTGCCGGCGAATTCATATCTCTGATTCGTGATGTTAGAGCATTCAATTCACTAACCTGGCAGATAATCTTAGTAAAGAAGACGAACAAGGTTTGAGAATTTTAGAGGTGTCCAACCTTATCTTCTTTTGTCCGCCCAGAGGCTGAAAGGGAGGGAAACCGGGACAAATTTGGACATTGTTGGGCCCATGCATCCTTCATATAAACCACTTAAATTATAACTCATTCCTTGTCCATCGTTCAGTTTTACTACAAGCAACGGTAAACCTCGTCCGTTCTTCATTACTAAAACAACTTTTTCCATCTTTTTCCATGTTCATGATTTCAAATCATACCTCTTGAAGCATTATTCCATTTTTTTTTTTTTTTTTTTCTTACCTTCGAAAAAATATTCCAAGTATGAAATATTTCCTTATGCGAATATCCTGAAAATAAAATACACGTGTTGAGGAAGACTTTTGCAGCGTTTTGCTCTAGAGACCAATTAATTTATCAAATTTATTAATTTAAATTCTTAAAAAATCATTTTTATTCTTAATAAAATAAAATTAATTTTTTGAAACTCTAATTAATATTTTAAGTAGATTAATTTAATTTCATAATATTTATTTTTTATTTTTCTATAAACAACTAAGAGGATGTATAATGAGAGTTTTAGAACATTTATATATTAAATATTCTATAAAAAAAATTTTCCAAAATACTCACCATTCTCTCCCTGTAATATGAAATGCCTAATTGGCTGTCCATTTGTCTTCCTCATCAAACTGCCTTAATAAGGCTATTGTAGATGCCATCAAAGATATTGGACCAATAACATCAGCACTTAAGAGCTAAAATTGTATCTTTACAAGATAGATTTTATACATTGATGCTAGATTCGTTATCAATGTTCATGAATATAGAGTAAACAATAGATTTAAAAGACATTAAAATGCTTTTAAAAAATTTTAGATCTCGTAAAATATTATTGAGAAATACTTATTTTTTAAAAAAATATTGAACTATCTTATGATATTTTAGTTAGAATTATACAATACAAAATAAAAATTTTATGTGTTTATACCAAAACTTATTTTAACTTAATGGTCATTGTATTTTAAATAAAGAAAGTCAAGCTCACTTATTTAGACTATATTGTAATTAATCATAAAAAATAAAGGACCAAAATTTATGATGAAAAAAAGCCATAAATAAGTTCAAAAAGTATGGTTTTTTATCATCAAATGTGAGAGATTATTGAACCCTAAGTCCTTATACTATTAGCTTGATGATAAAAAAACTAATATATTTTTTTATTAATAATTTTTTTAAGTTATTTAGATTTTACATCTACAAATCAAATAGGTCAGTCATATAGAGAGCTTTATCACTTGACTTAAAGAGTTTAACGATAATGTTTTTGTTTTAATCGTAACTGGCATAAAAAGAAACATAAGCCTTGAGTATAAATAATGAGAATACCTTTTTGAGTCATTTTTATTGGTAATAGAATGCAAAACCCATAATATTTTACATGAGATGCTAGGTTTTGATATAGTTAACATAAGTGCTGAATGTTTTCTTAAAATCATCTTTCCACTTATATTACAATACACTTAAGACATGCATCTCATTTAGTTGATTTACATATAAAAAATATACCTTGGAACACTATAGAGTTAATAAATTGCATTAGTCAATATACTCTAATCAAGTAGGATTTGAAAATTAGACAAATTAGGTGACCAATGAAAAAACTATACTAATAATACTTGTACAATAAACTTATAGAGCAAGTATGATATACGATTGTTTAAGAGGTGTTTGCTTAGGCTTAGATCTGTGTACTTCATACAATATGATATAACTACCATGCTTGCATGACCTATTATATAGTTGATGAAATAATGTGATCAAAATGAGTGATACACATATGTTCTAAGACTTGTATAGTAATACATGTACGATCTATATATCATACCAATTTGATGGCTTTTTTCAAAGCATGATAGTTTGAGACTTAAACAATAAGAGTGCTTGAAGTCATCATATAAGTACAAGTCCTTTATGTATAAGTACAATCCTTTATTTGTAGTGAGTAGTGGGCATTAATGGCTTCATATAATTACAATAATCACACATGGCCTTTTTAGCAATTATTTTTTTCTTTATCACTAAGCAAAACTAGACTAACATACTAATCAATGTATTAGGTCAGTTATCTTTTACGCACTAGGCTTGACATTTAAACTGAGAGTCACGATCCTCCAATCTAATCATTATGCTCATGGCGTGCCAACAAAAATGAACCATGTTCCTACTCCAACAAGTCATCCAGTTCACCCAAGAATTGGTTCACTCCATGCTGATAACCCAACAAGATGCATTGGTGTGTATATGGCATCAAAGCAAACTAAGTAACATATGATGAAGCATATCCATACAAATCTAAGATATCAAATTAACATTTAAAAGTCTAAGTTTATCACGTGAAATATTAAAATATAGATACTAAAGTTTATTATAATAGTATAATAAAAAATTAGCAAATATAAATGATAATATTGTATATGAATAAGAAATTATAATATCATAAAATGTCAATTAGATAAATAATATACTAAAGTATTGACTCTGAAGCCCCTCAACTCTTATGCCAACTCCTAATTTCTTACACCTATAAATGACATAAGGGAGTGAAGTGAACCAAACTTAATAGGGAAACCTCAAGTTTTGTTAAAAAAAATAATCATGTAACATTATAATGACATATCAAATAGACTAAAATCATTAGTATTGATAAAGACATCACATAAGTTATCTCATCCTACCAAGTTTATCCAAAGCATGAAACAATAATCTTTACCTTATAAAATATGTATTAAAGACTCACAAGTCTCTATGACATCATAATCATAATCTGCACCAAAGCAAATGCTTAATCACCCACTAATAATCTAGCACTACCTCTAAGCAAGTGAGATCTTTGACACAAAGTCTAATACTCTTATCTCATCATATAATCTATCACTCTACAAACTATTCAATCATATGGGGCTACTTTATAGGGCTCTAGAAGTCCTTAATAACTAAGCATCACTATATAGGTGCTTTAGCACATCTATGATTTCCTAAGATATCATACAAATTAATGGCACTCAACCACCCCAGTAATCCTTAACACATAAGCTGTTAGTTCATAATCGACACTTTACCAACCACATGACTAGTCACGTAAGACTCTAGGAATCCAAAAAAATGCATGAAACTCTCATATAACAACCAAGTCCATGATCTCTTGTGATTTTAAAGTGGGTCAATGGTGCTTAGCCACACCAAACAATTCAATGGAAGTCCTACCATCTATTGTATTTGACTTGCCCAAATCTGACTAAGAGGCCAACATCTAGAATCTACTACATCTTAATCTGTGTCATTATCAATACAAACTTTCTTGTTATATAACATCATTCTAATGATTTTATCATCAATGATCTAAAGTTATCTAAATATTTCATGTAACCCTAACATATCATTTAGGATAAACATAAAGATTTCTCAAAACACCAATAAATCATCTGGATCATCTAAGGTTTCATAAAAAGCATAACCTTAAATTCTAAATTTTAAACATGACAATATATGTATGAACTCATGATTTACTTATAGAGCTTAATTAAAAAATTTTCAACGATGACATTCAAGGAATATTTCTAGCATGAATTTCAAATTGTAACCAAAATCTTAAAATAAATTTACTTTACCCAATTACCACATATATGCATAATTGCAATAATAATCTCAACTTGAAATTTCATTTCACAAAAAAAATGATTTTCTCATGAAAATATTCATCTCATAAAATTTCAATTTCCTAAATAATCTAGGTCCCATTTCATGTGCTTATAATTTAATTCTCTTAGAAATGATTCAAATTTAAAAGCATGCATTTTAACCTCCCAAAACTTTAACATCATGGATAATTTCAACATGAAAAATCTTGGTTTTAAAAGAGGACAACAAGACATGTTTTTAGCCAAATTCTTCTTTATAAGCATGTTGATCCTTAGTAAAAGTGCCTTGAAGTCCATCCCCTACACACATGTTGGTTCAAGATCTACCTATGAGTGTGGTGAAACACAAAGAGAAGATAATGGCAAATTTCTTATGGAATACTTCTACCAATCCTAATGCCCACCATTAGACATCTTGGAAGAACATTACCTTTCTAGTTGAAGAGAATGGACTAAGGGTGAATAAAATTGCAATAAGCATTAATGTATTTGTGTTTAAACTTTGGTGTTTCTACTATATCAATAATTCCTTATGGGCTTGTTTCATGAAAACTCAACATGTTATCTATTTAAAAAATCTTCTCCTTAAAACATTGGTTTTAAAATTTTTAACATGATATAAAATGATAAAATTGAATAGTTCTCATTAAGGTGAAGAGTTGTTGGAATTCGATAAAATACAAGAATTCATCTTTTCCTTACTAATTGCTAAGAAGTTTTGCATTAGAAAAGCATATAAGAGGCCTTAAGAAGTAAACTCCATTGGAATCGAATCAACAAACTTCTATAACAAGGATGATCTAGTCCATTTTTCCATGGATTGCCTTATCATCAATAGAATCCATAATTGGTTTCTGTAGAAGATATGGGTACATTCCAATGGCAATAGGGTGCAGTTCAATGGAATTTGTAAGTCATGAGAGCTAAAAAGTCCTTACCAGCTAGGCGATATTACATTACTACTTCCTGTCATGATATGTTAAGAGGTCTAGAAAGCTTGGACAACATATTTCTTTGAAAGTAAACAAAAATCTTCTTCATTTTTTATTAATATTATCACTTCCCATTTATTCAGAATCTTTCAGGCATTTCCTCTTAAAACCAATTGTCATAACTATTCATTACTATTGAGTGTTTAGTTTTCCCTTTCAATCATAACGATTTCTTCATAGCCAATTGGTGGAATCAAAAGTCCATCAACACAAGGGGTAGAACAACAATGCAAGGTATCACAAATTAGGAACTACTTTTGGCATCATCTATTGAAACTGCTCATTCATGCCTATTTCTTCCATGCAAATACAAATCTTATCAAATTAATAAAATATCATATGTGGCTCTATCATCATACCAGTCCATTCTCTTCAACATAGACATTCTTTAGAATTAGTCCCTCACAAAAAAACTTGGTTAACCCTTTTTAATCAATCATATAGTACATTAAACCATTTCATATGATACATTGTTGACTTAACTTATAAGATCTTTTATTGTATAATACATTGCTATATGACATATTATTCAACATCTTTTACTATTATCAATGAATGTCTTTGTTTCATGTCCATGCTCTCTAATTCGGCATCAAATTGTCTGTACAAGGCAAAAAATCCCTTCCATATTGAGATTATATCATTAGTGTCACTCATCATATCAAATTAGACTACTATGTGGTGATTCATGTCTTATCACTAAGCATTGGTTCATATTCAAGTCAATTTGTCATATTGCATGATTGCATGATTGCATGATTACATGACCAACTCTTAATCAATCATGTGCATTGCATTAATCTCCTACATTACATATTAATAACTTTGATGCCCTCATCAGATTAGTTTAACCTTATGCCTTGGTCATTCCTTTATTAAACAAGTTTGAATCCCTATTCATCTATATTTGGGTCACCTTCATATAATACAAATCTTTACTATATACCATATGATCTCAAATTGATCAACATTAGGTTACAACTACCTTTATTAACTACCTTTAATACTACAACTATTGTAGATAGTATGATTGTCACCCACACTATGTTCATAGAATTATAACTTATCAGAGAAATGTATTCTTAAGTGGCATGGATTAGGTAACTTCCTTCAAGCAATGGATTTGATCAGCATATCTACAATGACCTATCTTTTTAAAGTAACACATAGTGCATAATGAAAACTTTATTCATCGTAAAATAAAATATAATTTAAAAAAACAAGCTAACAAATTACTTTATTTTATTAACTTAGCATGTTTTTAGGTTCATATACAAAACATAAGGATCCACTTACCATATTATCAAGTAGAGGTCTACACCAAAAAGGGGTCTTCTCTTTTTCTTTAATCATACTTGAAGTTCTTTATTTCTTTCCTTAGTTCATGGTTTCTTTTCCTTGGCTTATCTCAGGTTAGGGCATTTAAAGGAATTCGTGGCTAGAAGGTGACAAAACATCTAGCTCTAATGCATCTTAAGACCTTATATAACCAACTAAATAATCCTTAAATTAAGGGATATCTTGTTAGATCAATTAAGATATCTTGCCTATCTTTTTCCTATGGATTCACTGATTCTAAGGTTTGATTTAATTTTCAATTTCTTTTTCCTTAACCAACTCTACCTAATAAATTTCAAATCCTTAGATTTAAGGCAATTTAATTCCAATTGTTAGGATCAAATTGAACTCAAATACAAAATTTAGTTTATTTAACATCTTTGAATCAACCAATACTATACCCATAACATATTGAACAATGAGTAAATCTCCTACTGCCAAATAACAATTTCTCTAATTGGAATTGCATGATATAGTATTTGTATATGTACATTACATTACACAAAGATTTCTCACATCATAAACTCATAATTCTCTTATGCAATATCACTCTTAATTGATCATATTTATACAATATTTTTAATCTTATTGTACAATCCTCAGCTAACCCAATACTTAACTCACCAAACTTTGAACATTTTCTTCTCTTATCATCATACCCATATGATCATGACTTCAAATCTACAAAATCATAGTATCACTTCTATTTCTAAATCTCTAGCTTTTCATATATGGCATGATAGATAATATAATATATTATATATAATAATTGTTTTGATAGTGTGGACTATGTAGATACAATATATGTTATTGAAAGATATAGAATCATGTGATTTTTATCACTAGATTTTACAATTGTTAGTTCCAAAAGGCACACCAAAAGGAAAAGGTGAATTGAATGTGCAAGTTTTTCATTTGAAAAGATAAAACAAAGATTTTGAAAACCATTTAAGGCTTCAAGAATTCAAATGAATAAGTACACATGAGGTAAAGAATGAGATTAAGACTTTTAGGAGGTATAACTCTAATCTAATAAGCCTTTGCCCATACCTATGCCAACTAGCCTAAGCCAACCCTTAAATTCCTTTATTCGTCATAGCTAAGTAAAGAAATATATTGTACTCAATATTTTTCATTGATTAACCAAAACCAAACTCTTAAAGTTTTTATTACTCTACCACAGCAAACTCTGAGATTTGTATGGATCAACCTTAATCCCTTCACATTCTAAGGCTTGGAGATGATCTCTTCCCTCCACATTATTAATGGTCCATAGATAGGCCTCACAATAAATCACAAAAGCTTACAAACAATACCAAACATAATATAACTACAATTGGATAGATGTACAAATATAACTCCAAAAAAATTTAAGAGTAATTATCAAATATTACCAAGAGCTTTGAGATGGTGTGAGAATGATACAAAAAATATAACAACACCTTGATGAAAGAATCCAAGTGTTAAATACTTTTTAAATTCCTTGCATGTGTTTAAATGTTTCCAAAAAAAACTATTGATATGTTGTTCACACAATCTACTCATTAGATATAGAATATGAAACAATGAGGCTCCCTAAAGGTCTAGAAATGATTTAATAATCTCAACAACTTATTCCCAACATTTAAAAACTTATTTATAATCAAAGAATCACAAAATATCCATCAAAATATCTCCCTTAATGACTAATTAATTTCACAATTTTAGTCAAACTAGCCATAGCAAGATTTTACTTCTAGATCTAAAATGCATCAAAGCTTAGCATATTATATGCAATCCTTAGGAAAAAAAAACGTGTGATGCTTGCACAAAATGCATGGCAAGGTGTGGTTCTTATGCAGTTACCTTCTACAGTGACACACATGGCACATGATGTAATGTGGTATAGAGTCCATGATGAAGTTCATTATCCTTGGATTTAAAATGATGTATTCAAGTGATTTTAAAGAAAATTTGTGAATGTTAGATGATAATTTTAATCTTAAATGAACACATAAATATCTTGAGAGTAAGTTCATCTTTTTTTCAAAATAACTCAACTCTCAAATATATTTTAACTTAAATGCTTTAGTCATTAAAAGTGTAATCATTTGATGAAGCATGACTTAATATATCCAAAAATTAATTAAGTAAATTTATTTCATCTTTTTAACCATCCCAAATGCAATGTCTATCAAATCCTAAGCATGATGTGTATGAATGCTAATGTGTTTATGTGCATGATCTTAATAATTAAGATAAACATCGAATCGATCTTTCAACATAAATCTTTGAAAAATAAAATCTTTTTCTCAAAAGCCTTAGACTCATATACATAAAATAAGTTACCTATTTATCCTTCATATCCTTGAAGCTTTGTAAAGATTAGATAATTTACATATTTTCTAAGCCACTCCATAATAAGTGATCATGAAGTCTATCTATCTTAAGCATAACATATAAAATATGCTAAATAAATATATTAGATCATCATGATAAGAAATTTAATGGTTTGTTATATCAAACTAAAATATTATTTTTAGGCTAATGGGGTAAAAAATCTATCATAATTTGATGATATCAAATTTTTAAATGCAAATGATAAAATAAAAAATTAAAAAATCCTCTATAATATATGCATTACTAAAAGACATTAGAATAATATGTAATCTAATTGAAGCATGCATGGCCTTTAGTCAAAACAATATTTTAGAAATAAAAGGCATTTCATATGTGCTAACTATCTCATTAGTACCTCTTGTATTCATCAAGAGTTTTACCTATTGTTCAATTTTTTATATTACTTTTAGGCATTACAAGAAACAATATTATTGGTTTTTTGCTAAAGCAAACTCTCCCAAAATATTTGTATTAAGATGATAAAAGATTTGTAAGAATAAAATACAACTTATTAGCACCATTTGATAATAAGGATAACATTATTGAGTTTTAAAATGAAAGCTAAATCTAAATCATATGATCACTTAATATATCTTTTATAATTAATAAATAAACTAAATTAAACTTTATATGAGAGGATTTATATAACAAAGTATATATTAAATTCATAAAATATTTTGACAAAATAAGTTATAACAATTTATATGATTTTTAATTAAGATATCTAAAATAAATAGGCTAAGATTTATGTCAATATAATTAAATTTTGAGATACCAATTATTAAATGATAAGGAGTTATATCTTTATTAAGAAAGTTATCCAACATTAAACTTTTGGATATCATTATGTATTCATCTATTATTTGATGCAATAATATTTAGTTTTATTCCACTTCTTAATTATTCACATTGAGAAGTAGGTTGAATTGGTGATGTAATTAAAAAAAAAAAGAAAGTTTTTAAAACTTCTTATAAACTCTTTTGAAATATTCAAATTAAGGTTACTTAGTTCTAGAAAAATTGATTATTAAACTTGATTTTATGAAAGTAGTTTAAGAAAAACCAAATCTTTAGAATAAAAGAAATTCACAATACTAATATTTTTAGATAGTTTAACTTAAACCTAAATCTACATCCACCCTTAAGCAATCTACTTAAGCACTTCTATCAAATGACTTTTTTGTCACAACAAGGTAGAGACATCCTCAACAATTGAATCACAAGTTTAACCACACTTAACCAATCCCAAACTCACTGCGAAGGGATAGGGCCAATTGCTTTACACATCAATAAACCAAAACAAGGCTAAGAAAAGGTACACAAAACAAAAAAAACAAAGAACTCCTAAAACAGAGGCTCTCTAAAAAAAACTAGATAAAGAGAATCCAATATTGAATAACTTTGGCTAAGTATAAAATGTAATAAGATGCATAATGAAGAGGCAAAAGTTGAAACAAAAATAGAAGTAATCATGATACCTACCAAGCACACAATGCCATGGTGCCAAGCACCACATTGGATTAAACATGAATAACAAAGAAGAGGGCACCAACTAAGTTGGACACATCTCACTTATAACAACTAAAAGAAGACTTTGAATGATGAGAAACGCTTCTTCTCCCACACAAAGATCCCTTCAAACCACAACTAGAGCTTTGTTGGAGATTCTGTCTTGCTCACATTGGTCTTTGTGAACCTCACCTCACACTCACATGATATTGAGCTCAAATTCAACCATCATTGAATCTTTTTTTCTCAACCTAAAGAAGCTTCTATATGTCACAAAGCCTCCAAAGCCTTCTTTCTCTCCTCGCAAAGGTTGCCCATGCCAACCAACACCTTGCCAAGCTTTGTTGAAGACAACCTGCACTTGTCTAAGCATTAAATCCATTTCCTAAAGACTGTTCGTACCTTCTTGAAGGCTACCCACACCTGTCTAAGCTTCAAACCCATTTCTCGAGCCTTTCAGTGCCTATCCACAGGCCCAAAACAACTTCCCATTAGAGATCTACCCCAAAATACACCTCAAATAGTACTAAACCATGCCCAATTGTCCTGCCATTGACCCTGAACACACCCGATCAAGCCAAGCAATGTCATTCTGAAGCCAAACCATGTTACACAGCCAAGCCACATTGAACCAAGTTGAACCATGATAAACCAGCCATTCCAATCCAGAGCATGCCTAAGCATTATACTTGTGCTTACAATAAAGCTTTATTCCAATCTAACTACTCTTTTCCACCACTCAAGTGATTGTTATTCAATAAGTTATTAAAAGATTACAATTAGGTGTTAAAAAATCATTTACAAGACCAACTTCCTCTCTTTTTTCTAATTAATACTTTTTTAAATTCCTTAAATCTATTTTTTATATCAACACACAATGAATGTTTTGAATACTTGTAAGAGAAGAGTAGAGAAGGATTGCAAAAATTAGTTTTATTATCTTCTAAAACCAATAGCCCTTCTTGAAAGATTTCTAAGTAGTCATATAGCTTGCGGTATATGCCTTTTTCAAAGTGTGTAAAAAGTTTAAAATCTTATCCACATTATTTAAATTTTATCTAGTCTTAAGTTATTTGAATTTTTGTCCACTTAGGATCTTTAATGGATAACTAGCACCTTCTAATGACTCTTTTCTAGTGATTTTGTGGCAATCAAAACACCATGTTTTCCAGAACTAGACTAGATCATATAGTCCGAGAAGATGATTGTATTTTCTAATATTCATATTTTATGCTCTATAGTCAATACGATCGCATGATTTTTCCATTCTTTAATTAATTAAAATAAATTGATTATACTATTCATTAGAATAAAAAATGTCATGCAATTATCTCAAGGAAATCTCTGTTGACTCATACTAGTTTTATAGTTTAAAAAAACATACCATGCTAAATGATAATCAAGGTTCTCCCTTTTCATAATTAGCTATTTCAATTTAAAACTTTAAAAAAATCCCAAGCATCTTGTCATATTGTAATATAGAGTTTTATCATAGCATATGAATTCTTTAAGTTTCTTACATCCCTTTTTTGCTCCGAATCTCTCCTTTTATCAAACAATTTGATTAGTTAAACTTAGCCCTAGTGGACATAGTACTATCCAATCATGTGATTATACCATCTAATGACACCAAATGACATTAAAAACAGAAATTAAACATATTTTTTAATAGTCTACATCATAAAAAACTAGTCATATTGTATAATGTATAATAGTATGATATGTTTAATTATGCAAAGTTTAGCTTTTTAAAATAGAATGATTTTAAAAATCATGCAAGAATTTAATGCAATGCAATTCAATCACAAGTTTATTCATTTTATAAATAGATGGCAACTCTCACTCAAACCTAATAAGCCATTGAGTCTTCTTAACTCATAGTCATCCTTTCTTCAACTTGTATTACTTCTTTCATTTCCAACTAATTGGCTTTGATCTTAAAGAAAATTACACATCTCTCAACCTTAATCACATGTCTTATCTATAAATAAAATCAAATCAATTAGTAAACAATTTAATTGGGTTATTATCATCAAAATAACTTAAAACATTACATATAAGGCTAACAATATCCTCTATTTTGATGATAACAAGCTACTTAATTTTATGATTAATAAATAAGTGCAAGACAAAAGAATATAACAAATAATCCAGTGAAGTTTGATTACAAGTAAAAAAAATACATAAATGAGCTCCCCCTTACTCCAAAAACTCCCTTAAAAGCTAAGCCTAGTGTTTCTCTCTTTCTTTGTTACCATGAAAAAGTATCTTAATAATGAAGGTCTGACATTTCCCAAGATCTTCAAATATTTCAAAAAATATCTTTACTAAGAGGTTTGGTAAAGATGTCAATTAATTACTCATGATTAGGTATATTGAAGGTCAACATCATTTCTATCTACAAGATCCCTAATGAAGTGATATCTAATCTTAATATTTAACTCTAAAGTATCAAATAAGATTCATTATTAAATATATTGCACTCATATTATCACATTTAATAGAAAATTTGTATATGTAAAGGTCAAAATTCTCAAGTTGCATTTTTAACTATAGAATTTGTGTTATACATCTACCTAAGGCTACATATTCAATTTCAATGGTAGAGAGTGTAACAATCACTTGTTTCTTACTAAGCCATGGGACTAAGGGATATCTAGAGAAAGTTAGAACTCCAAATGTGTTTTTTTATCTACTCTACACCTTGCATAATCATCATCATTATATCTTATGTGGTATTCACATAACTCATTCCTAGGATATCATAAACCTAAATTCTTACTGTCAATTAAGATCTAAAAATTCTCTTCATAAACTTTAGATGGGAATTTTCTTGGCATGACTAAAATCAAGCACAAAGTCTCACACTAAAAGCTTTATCGAGTGTACTAGTTCTCAAGTAAAGCAAAGATCCCATCATCTCTTGATATAACTTAAAATCTATCGACTTTCCTTTCTTATCTTTGTCTAACACGATTGTAGGGCTTATAGATGTTGAGATAGATTTGAGGCTCTCAAAGTTTAAATTCTTCTTGCTTAATTTATAAGGTTAAGAAATAAGTTAACTCTCCCATTAAACTCATCTCAAATTTAGCACTCATAATCGTGTTGAATTCTTCACATAAGCCTAAACTAGTTTATCCAAATATGATGACATCAATGTAAATCTAAACCAAAATGAGTTTAACACCTTAACTATTAACACCTTACCTATCTCTCTCTTAAAAATATGATTGAGATAGAGATGATCATCAAAACCCTCTACTTGCTTAACATACACTTCCTCTATACTTCCATTAAAAAATGTCTTCTTTGCAACTATTTGGTATAGTTTAAAACTTTTGAAATAAGCAAAGGCTACTAGCAATTTTATTGCTTCTTGTTGGGTCCCAAGGAGGCATATCAAGAGAAGAGATGAATTGGTGACACAAACTAAAGAAATACTTTTTAATAAATTAAAATTCAAATAAAGAATTAGTGTCTTGATTTGAAACCACAACATCCTTTAATCAAATTTCTTAAAATGCACTAATACTATCAAGATGAATAACCTCTTAAGGCTACAATAAAAGAATCAAGTAAAGAAAGAGAAGATAACCAAGTACAAAGAAGATACAATATTTTTAAGCAGTTGAGCATAATCTCAAACCTACATTCAATCCTAAACAACTCACTCACTTAAAAGATGAGATTTTTCATGAATAAACCATAGCCTAACAATCTGAAATTTTTTTAACTCAATCACAACCAAATTATACCACACACAATGCTTAATGATAGAGACAACCATTTCACACATCCAATAACTAAAACAAGGCCAAAAGAAACACACAAAAATCAATACAAAACACAAGCTTACATAATGGTAGAAAAAATATACCAATATAAGTAAACAACCATATATTAAATAATAAAGTCATCACTTGAACCAATAGCTTATGATGTGAGGAGTATAGTGATGATATTGAATGAGGATAATCCAAATTTCTTATGAATGATGTGCTAAAGTTTTCTTCAAGATATAAAAGCAAAATCCCTTCAACTCTCACTCATTCAAGTTGAGATTTAGCAAAGATAGCTTCCAACACTCTAAAGAGTCTCAAGTATACTTTCAATTTGATACTCAAACCTTCATCAATCATATTTTATTATTTTCAAGGGCTTATATAGCATAAGATCACTTAGAAGTTTTCCACAAACGTTCCCATGACTAAAACTAATTCCAATTACTAAAAAACTAGCAACTATGCATTATGTGCCTCTCTCTCATATATGATCATTTTGGATATACAATACAAAATATTTGGATTTCAGGCATTTGCAGCAAGGTGGCAAGCATAATTGGGGTGAAGTGGGGAATGTTGTGCACTTAGCATGCATGTAGGTGGTGTACCTAGCACAAATTTTTGTCATGCTACAACAACAATAGTAATTTCATCTTTTTTTGTGATTTTTTCTAACCGCTTTTAAGGGTGATTCGATAATGCTTAATTATATTTTAAAAACATATACAGAAAGGACATTTTTTAGGTCTTAAAAACCAATGCAATACTTGAACAATATTTTTTGTCCCTCTCTTACAATTTAATAAGTATATTGTATCACTAAATATTTATCTTTTAAGCACTTTGTTTAATACAAAATAATATTACTGTATCATGACTTTGACATATCTTAATTGGAATAGAATTAACTATTCACATGATCTTGTAGAATGTTTATATACCATATATTTTGATTTTCCTTCTACATATTATGAACAAGTATACTTAGAGAATTAAACTATTTATTAAAACATTAATATACCATACAAAAGTTTCACGATAATGTAATTTCAATGAACTTTAAATGCATTAAAATAATTAATAGCCCGATGAATAAAATTATGTTGTACAAAAATTTTAAAATTATTTTTTTAACTAAATAACACTCTTATATGTTCTAATTCAAACCATTTGATCACCTAACATAACAGTTGAGAGCACAATATACTATCTGATCATTAGATCCTATGATCTAATTACCAGAGTACTAAGAAAACCTAAATAAATAGTCTATTTTTTTCAAACATCTTCATTGCATTGAAAAGAATTTTGTATTATATGATTATTACAAAATTTATCTTATTTTAAATTTACACTTCAAATAAAATCTTAATAAATCCTTATAGAATTATGTGTTCCTTTTTCAACTTATATCCTCTTAACTAATTTCTTAAAGTTCTCAAAAGCCTTTATTCATTCTTAGGAATAACACCCAAGTATAGCAAGTGCAATGATCTATCAATACATATCTTATGCTAGTGACTTGCATGTATCTAAATAAATCCATGTGAATTAGAACTAAATGTATTGTAATTTTAATCTCATTTATAATTCTAAAAGGCACAAAGCCCGTTTCTTTAAACTCTATGCTAGTTACACCTCTAACCAAATCTAATATATAAGCCTTTTGGGTTGTAGAAAAATTGGTATGCCTCATCTCTTATGCCACAATTCTGTGGAATCTACATGTGTCTTGAAACAAGAATTTTGACAACCTTTATTATCGAAAACAACTACATAGTTCTTATCATTTTTCCAAAGTATAAAGGTAATTTCTTCATCCATCTTGACTAAACAACAAGATTTATGAAATGCTACATTCAATCCTGCATCACACAACTAGTTAATGCAAAGAAATTTATATTTCAGATATTTAACAAGTAATAACCTATCAATAAAATAAGATTGAGAGATACTTAGCCTTCTAACACCATAGATTAACTTCTTAGAGTTATCTTCAAATATAATAAATCCTTCATTCTTTATGAAATGCTCTAAAACTTTGTCTCGTTTATAGTAATATGCCTTAAGTAGTTGCTACCTATGTATGCCTTGATTTCCTTTGGAGGAGTACCTACAACATCAAACAATCATGATTTAAACTTAGGGATCCAAACTAATTTGGGTCCACCAAGATTGTTCAAGTGTTTGTTATCTACAAGATTTTTAATCATAGAAATATAACTATGATTATTCTCTACAATAGACTTTTTGTTTGGGCAAATTAATGAAAAGCATCCATCATTATTGCAATAAAAGCACTTGATAGTGAATGCAAAATTATAAAAACGTCATTACCATACAAAAAGTTTTCTTATTTCTAACTATCAATTTGTGATTAAAAGATAGTATTGCATGGCAAAACATTTTGTTTACATGAATATGCTCATATTCAAGACTACAAGTTGCTCTCTTAATCTTGAATTATCTTCCAAAATAGATAATCCAAGTTTTCTAAGTCAACATGTTTTTGTTTAGAATTGGATTTTAAGAATATTGTATTTTTGTTTAAGCTTTTTGTAGGCTACAATTTAGAAATAGTGTCTTCAAACTCAACACAAAAAAGGTGTTCACTATTCACCTTATCTTCATTAGTCATGTTCTTGAGACATCAAGTAGAGATTCATCACTTGATTGTTGTTAGATGAAAATGAAGATGTTGTCTCTTAATCACTCCACGTGATAACTAAAATTTTATTATTAGTAGTATTATTATTATTATTATTATTATTATTATTATTATTATTATTATTATTATTCTTGATCTTTTCTAGTGGATAGTCATAACACAAGTGCTTGGGCTTCTACACTAGAAACAGATGAGCTCCTCTTCTTTCTCCTCGTTCTCCCCTCCTCTTGACATGTTCCTAAAATGATTGTTGGAAGAGATCTTGCTAAATGACTTCTTATTTTATTCCAATGATTTAGTTGTCTTAGCCTTCTTGAAGGTAAGCCATCTCTTTTTCATATTCACTTTAAAGATGAAGAGGCTTGAGATGCCATAAGGCCAATCTGTTTTTTCTTCCTCAACTCTCCAGCTTCCTTCTCTTCCCTTTAGTTTTTGCTCATGGGCTATCCATGACCCAATGAGCATGTCCAAATTCGCTGAAGTCCATTGCCTCCATAATACCATTCTTTGGTCATGCACCAAAGATCTATTAGCTCGTAGTTGAAAAGAATTTTTTAACTGAATGCAGATCATTTCCAATTTGAACAAGGTCATTAATTACTTTATAAATATCAAAATAACAAATCGTTATTTGAATCTCAATAAGCTTAATTTAATAAAATTTACATGACGTTTAAAAAATTAAATTCAAATTTTCCAAAAACCACAATCTTTATTAATAGTTAATTGTTTCATAATTATAATTACTATTTTAATTCTTTATTAATTTTTGAGTTCACATGTAATATTGCATGATATGATGTTAAGATGTGCATGTGAAAGCTCTATACAAGCTTCATTAAGAATCCACACATATTTGCGCCTTTTAAGCTTTTTATAGACTTCATTAAGAAAAATTAATTACAATATGGCCTACTTTGAAGTAATAGTTGCATATATCATTTTATGGAGCATATGAATACAAATGTAAGCAAGGAGATAATGGAACCATTTGCATGCAAATGAATAATTTTTTTTTTTACAAGAGCTTTTACATAAGTATGATGTGTAAGATGATCATGCATATGCAAACCTAAATCAAGAAATTTTAACTTTAAAAGATTCAATTCATTTTGCATTTGAGAAAAATGCATTTAATTTTTTCTTCAATCCAAAATTTCTTATTATTATCAAATCATTTTTTAATCCTAAAAAATCAATACAGTTAATATGCTTAAAAGAAATAAGTTTATATTCAATCACTTTATCTAAAAGAAAAAAAATAACAGTTTAACATTATTAGATAAAGTTTTCAAATTCTTCAATAAGCTCATCAAAGGAATGAGATAAAGCACAAGAATTAGAAGAATTAGATGAAATAGCAAGAAACATAATTAAAAGTTTGATACAAACCCATTATTTCCAAAGTGTTTGAGAGTCTCCTCTTTCTCTCCCTCTTGTTGCTTCAACTTTCTCAACTTCTTTTCTTTATTAGTTTGAGACAAATCGCTATATCACCTTTATAGAACATACATATCCTCAAACCAAGTACTTATATACAAACTTTTATGCAAATTTCTTATGATAAAACACAAAATAATATATTCAAATCTTTTACAATTTGTTTTATTAATTTTAGATAATTGTCATCAATAATCACTAAATTTTAAGTATGAACTTTGTGATATTTCAAATAAAGATCATAGATCAAAATCCACTTCTGAACAAAAGATTTGAAATTTATTTTTCATGTAAAAAAACATTTTCCTTCAAACAAAAAAGGATACACAATTGTTTGTACAAAATAATCTTTTGTAAATCAAATGAGAAAAGAAATCTCGATTATTCTACCCAAATTAAATAAGAATGATCCTTTTCAAGTTCAAGTTTTACACATCAAATAAAAATACAAAACAACTAGGATTATACATGCCACCGAGTGATCTACCTATAATACTTAAGGCTTTTCACGAATCAATCATAAATAAATTCTTGAGATTTTTACGAGTTAATCATAACCATTTATGAGGTTTATACAACTCAACCACAACCAATCCCTTCACAATGTAAAGCCCAAAGATAAGCCTCTTCCCTCCACATTATTAACAACTCAAAGATAGACCTCACAACAAAGTACTCAACTACAATTGGATAAACATACATATATAACACACTAAAAGATTAAATAATAATGTAAACAAATAGTGTGTGAGATGAATGTTATGTAGAAAATATAAAAATACCTTGATAAAGGAATATAAGTATTAAATGCTTCATAAAGTCCTTTCATGCACTTAAATATTTTCAAATAGATTTGGACTTGTAGCTCACATAAGCCTCTCTCTTGATATCGAATATGAAAGAGACTCCCTAAAAGACTAGAAAGGATTTGACAATTTCAAACTTATTCTAAATACTTGAATGCATATTTAAAAACAAAGGATCCTAAACAATATCCCATAACACCTACGATAGCTTCCAAATAATAATAATCCATTTCACAATTTAAGTCAAACTATTAGTTGGAGAATTTTACTACTAAATGTATCATACATCAAAAATTGAGATATCATACACAATCCACGAGCAAAACACATGTAATCAAACACATGTGATGCTTACACAAGACACGTGGCATGACACGGTGATGTTCAAGACGTGCAATGAAGAATTCATTTTCCTTAAATTTAAAATGCAACACTGAAATGAGTTTAAAAACAAATTGAGAATACAAGACTACAATTTTATGTTTAAATAAACTCATGAATACTTTGAGAGTAAGTTCAATTCTTCTTCACTAGAACTCAACTCTCATGTCCATTTTAACTTAAATTTAAGTCATGAATTAAAGGTGTACCATTTAATACAACATGACTTAATATATCCTCAATTAATTAAATAAATTTATTTCATCTTCCTAGCCATGTAAAATGCAATATTTATAAAATCCTAAGCAAGATATATATAAATACAAATGTATGTGTTCAAACTATTGATAATTAAGGCAAACATTAAACTAATATTTTGACCTAGATCATTAAACAATGAATAATTTTCACAAAAACCTTAGACTTACGTGTACCAATGGAGTTGCTCTTCATTCTTCATTCCCAAAAACATTGTTTTTCTCTACCATCACCCTATGGATTCTGCCCATAGAGTTGAAGATGTGTGAGTTCTTCATAATTGTTTCACTGTGAGCATTCTGCTTACACTCACACCAAGACACTAGTTGGAAATTTTCCTTTGCCAACACAACATAAGATGCTTTCCATCCAAACTTGATCATGATTTTCTCTTATTAGGTAATTTGAGCACTTCCTAAACCACTCCATGACAAGCAATCACAAAGTCTACAGGTCTTAAAAAAAACTTATAAAATATGTTAAATAAATATATGAAATCATTATTATAAATATTTAATGGGCTTCTTATCATTAAAAATCAAATGTTGGCTTTGGGTCTCATAAGATCTAACATCAATCAATGCATGGCAAAAGATATAATAGATCAAGTAAGAATCACGATTAAGATAATTTCCTAATTATGATGACTACCCACCACCTATCATCAAAGGGCATTTCCTTATGCCAATCGTATTGTAGATCTCTAAAAGTTGTCTAGATTCTCAAATTTCACTTAAGAGAATTAAGATCCTTTTTAAGTAAGCTCGGAGTGCTAATCATCACAATAAGAGATAGAATGGAAAGGAGGATAGATCACAAGATTAAGATAGAAATAATATACCCTAATCTTCAAAAGTTTAAGTGAAAGTATGCCAACCAATTCAAACATGCGTTGGCAAAAACGTTTACAAGATTAAAAGGATAATTAAAATTTCACATAACTTATGAATAATGATAATGTTTCATAACAAAAACTTCTAATATAATTCACTATTTTCCAATGATGCAAACCCAATAGAATCTTAGTTGGCTTTATTTTGGGGTGTCATTCTCCCTTATGAGGAAGAGTTGCCACTACTTGACAAACCATGATGACTTTCACTCACCACCTTCTTAACTTGTGAAAACTTGATGAAAAGTGCTAGATAATTATTGAACAAAGGTGGAAAGAAGGTTATTTGAAAGAACCTTGGAGTATTTGATAGAATAAACCTCAATAACAATCATAATTCCATCCCCGTTGCTTCCTATGTTTTGCTCATCGTGTAGAAAATCTAAGGGTAAAATCTTCAAGTCCAAGCCCATGCTACTTCTTTCTCGGCTACAAATTTTGACTAGGTCTTATTAGTTGAGTATAAAGATGGTTTTGCCCACTTTCCTCTAATAAAAGTTAACTCAACCTCAAAACATAAAACAAATCAAAACCTCGAAAAACCTTGTCAATAAAGGTGAACCCTCCCATCAAAATGTTCTGAAGAATAACCCATCCACAATGAGAGTGCAAGCATCCTCCTCCCACTACAAATCCCATGCCAACTATTGTACCACCAACGCCATATCGATCAGCCTTCTTCTCGTTCCCCCCACCACTGGAACTAACAATCATTGATGTTTTCACTACTCAAGCCTTCCAAATGGCAATAATGCACTAGTTTCAGGAATTTAATTAAAATGAAATTCTATTCCACATGCTAGATCTTCGTGATCTGAGACCTTTATTACTATCTAAGATTTTAATACTGTATTCTACAAGTAATTGTTACCACCTGTACCTTCCCTACGGAAACCAATAGATACTTAACATAATCAACATTAAGCTTGATTTTATTTTGAAGGTGAAGGATTTGCATGCATGTCTGCATCCTGTTTACATTTTGGTCAATGTAATTGTTACAACATGCACGTCTGCGTCGATGTTTAGATGAACAAGCTTATAAATAATACGGGTAACAAGTCCAACTATTCTAGACTAGTTCAATTAAACCCAGTCAAATCCAAACATTCCGTAGGAAATTCTTTCCTTCCAAATAGGCTAATCCGTCGAAGTCATGAATATCCGTTCTGCTTATCAAGCTTTGCCTAAGCCATATACATTATACACTACATTTACAAAAAATCTCGGTATATCAACAAAAAATATTTAAAAGCAAAAAAATCGCATGAAATAACTTACCGATACTGCGGCTCTAAACGACCATAACAACGCTGACTGCGTGAAAATTTACATTGAGCTCGAGTTTGAGGAGATTGCCATCCAAATAGCAAACGATAGAACATTTCTTCTTCTTCCAAATTGCAAGGCATAATGGAACTTTGCAGTAGATAACGACGATAGACGAGTTGCTTCAGCTGGCATTGATTTATGTTTTTGGCTTCTTTGCGGGTGGAGGTCTCATACCACCGTAATCGGGCTTGCTCTTGATCCCAAGGAAATGCTCAACCTGCATCAGGAAGATTTTGCCTTGTTAAGTTGATCAATTTACTACACCCAAAGGCTATGTTTCATTTAGTGGAAAATAGAAAAAACAAATACACATTAAGAATTTTAAATAACTAAGAGATTAATATACTTGAAAATTTTTCTTCAACGATTCTGACCACATTGTACAAAAGTTCAACAAAAAAAAAACCTATTACCAAACTCTAAAAATTATTACAGTATTGATTTAAAATTGTAAAATCAAAATTACACACTAAATTAAAATTAAATTCCTTAAAATTCACAAGTTAATAAAAAAAATCATAATTTCACTCAATTTCCACTTCCCCTTCAATTTTCTTTTCCAATTTATGTTCCTTCTTTCATTTCACTCAGCCTAACACAGCTGATGTGCAAACAAATTCAACCGGCTAATAAATACACTAACCTTTTTATCCCCAAGCATTGGAGTCAAACTCCCAGGTGTATCCTTCTCCACCGTAGCAAATCCACTTCTTGGATCACTGGTCTGACTGAACAATCAGAAGGAAAACATTGTAAAGTTGCAAGCAATCCAGTAAAGAAAAAACAAAAATAAAGCAGAAGGTTTACCCCGGCTTCACGTGTCCACTGAGCACAAGGTAGGGCGTCTTCAGCCTTTCCTGAGCTTCTCTCATTTTTTCCACTGCCAATAATGGAGTGTCTGAAGCTTTCATCTGCTTTGTCTTTAGATCTTCTTGATATTGCTTCATACGTTTCTCCAGTTTCATCTTTCCAGGCACCTTACCATGAAACTTGTGGGAAAGCATCCTGAATGCCTCTTTAGGTGTCATCTGATTAAAAAGTTAGACAAAGGTGAAATCGATTTGAGTTCATAGCTCGTTTAGATAGGAATGCTTGTTTTCACTTGCAAATCTCAATATAAGAATTTTAAGCAACATTAAGATGATAAAACAGCCTTTCGTCACTAAGTATGGATATGGCCAATGTTTTCTTCAAACGTTTAAATCTTAGAATGCTCTACAGAAAGCTTCATACCATGCGTCCACTACTTTAAAGCTTAATAAAAACAATGCTTCTGTTAAACAATTAGTTCACATTCCCATGTGTAGAGATCGTTTCATCCAATTCCCTTTCTTTGTAAAATTTCAAACTCTTGAACTCCCATTTGAAGACAAGGAAAACAAAAAATGGCTATAACCTGGAGTGGTTGTTTAATTTAGACTAGCATAAAAAGAAACATCACAGCAAACAAGACCAAGGGCCTTCATTCCCAAAATACTGTTAGGTATTTTAAATCCCCGGAACAACCTGACTTAGGTTGCCTACATCTATTAGAGCAACTCTGATTTCTATTTAAAACATATATTTCTATTTTTATATTGACTTACATGGTCACAACTTAGCAGAACTTAAATGTAGCGTACTTACTATTTAAGGATTAATACAAAAAAGCATATGACATGGTCCAATTCATTTTAGACCAAGAACATTACCAATTAAGCTTTAATAAGCATTTGATATAATTAGATCGACGAAACAAAATAAACATGTCAAACAATTTAACGTTGAATAATATCTATTTCTGTTCTCTCTTTATATGCAAAAAAAAAACAACCTTTCCCTGGATCTGTTTCTAAGGTATAAAAAAAACCACACAATTATAATAATTAAGAATGAAACAAAAAGATAACAAGATTTGTTTTGTGATCAGCCAAAAATTGCCTATATCAGCAAAAAAAGGAGAATCACAAATTCCACTATGAGATGAAATTCAAATACGAGCAAACGAAAAAGAAATAGAAGCCCTTACAAAAATGTCTAATGAAAACAAAAGTGATCTTATTAAAGATACAGGTTGATCTCACATTAAAACACAACCGAAGTCACTAAACAATAATCCTCCTCTTCCATTTCTCTCTCTCACCAATCATAATTAAGAAAACAAATTAGAGGTCAACAATTGAATCGTTGACCAAAAAAAAATTTTGAACAAGACAGATCCGTTCTTCATTCACCATTATCCCTAAATCGTTTTTCTTTGCCACATGAACTACTATCTTTTTATTCCCTTTTACTTAATTCATTAAATCTAATTAACAAGATTCTATGTATTAATCCACACAATTGTCTTCTAAACTCTTCTTCTTATCATTTGAGGTACTGTCATAATACATAATCAAACAATCCTAAGTATTCAAACAAATCACTAAACCAAATAACTTCATTAGCTGCTTCAACAAGAGCCTTCGCAATATATAAGGCCACTACAAGCTATAGAAAAAACTTTCAACAATAATACAACCTACAAGAGTTGTTAAATATAATTAATTAGTCATGCATTAATAATCCATATAACATCTAAAATTGCTCATTCCTATCTTATGAGATATTGCAACAATAAATAACTAAACCATCTTAAAATGATCCCAAGTCTCCAATCAACCCCATCGACCAAACTTCTTCATCATTCACTTCAACAAGCGTCATATAGTTAACCTCATTAATAGATAAAGCCATTGTAAGCCATAAACCTTCCAATAGATGACACCAATAACTTGTTTGACTCATCCTATCTCGAACGCCACTAAATTCTAAACTAATAAAATCAACAAAACTAATAAAATATTTCCCATAATAAATGAAACTGAATTCCATGTGCCTCTTAAGTATCCCAACTCATTTTACTACTTCCCAATAAGACTTACTAAGCTTATTTATGTATCTACTAATGATACTGACATATGAACTATCAAGAAGAGTGCAAAACTTACACTACTCATACTTATCCTCAATTGAATAAGACTAAAGCTACTGACAAGTGAAAGCAACTATCCAATGGAGAACTAACATGCATAGCTTTTTGCACAGTAATTCTCTCTAGCATTTTATGTACTTTTTTGAGATAAACAAGGTATCAACCTTTTGGTCTCAAATTATGCCAATCTTAAGAACTAAAATGCTTCATATTAAATTTAACGCAAACTTATACTTCAGCTTCTATGAACCAAACATATGCATTGCCATAATCAACATATCATCAATGTAAAGCCACAAATAAATAAAAAACTCATCTGAAATCTATACGTGGAACACATAATTGTCATAAGATCCCTTAAAAAGCTAAGACTCAAACTACCAAACTTCTTATATACTTACAATGCTTACTATTTTAGACAAAAACAAGAAATTTTTAACAGATACATATAACCTTCATAAGAACTTTAAGTTTGGTGTTTGCTAAATATGAATCTCTTGTTCGAGAGTACTATGAAGATAATCAATCTTCACATCAAATATTTCAACTTCAATTCTTGAGATGCTACTAAAGAAAATATGAATTAAACTATGTTCAGACACATTTTAACTTATAAAGTTAAGATAACATTTAGCAGTTTCATATGCATCCAAAAAACAATACAGACACTCAAGGGTATGCCATTATTATGAAAACTATAACAACCTTTAATGTCCTGCTCAACAGCACTTAGGAAGAGCAACAAACAAGCTGTTTCTCACTAAAATCTATCATGCTATACTCTTCCTCAACAAAGCAATTAAAAACATAAAAACCTACTAATATATTTTTCTCATTTAGGCACACAACTTTAGAGAAGTCTAATACATTTCAAAAATCTAGATCAAGAAGGAAGAATAAGAATTGGGAGGTATGGAGAGGTGATAACTTACAATTCGACCAAACTCATCAGTTCTTTCAATGCGAATTTCTTTTGAACCATCATTATCATTGATACCAACCAACTTACTTTTTTTTTTATCCATATTTCTACCACCCCAATCAATGCTTTCTTTCAATGTGCCACGATCTTTGAGTAACTTAAGAGCACCTGCTAATCCTTTTCCAACTGCAGCTTCATGGATGATCTCATCTGGTTTAACATCTGTGTCAGAACTGAGAGATGGTTTATCCATTTCCATTTCCATTTCCATTTCCATTTCTCTTGCATCTGTCCAACCAGTAATCTCTGCCTTTGTTTCCCGATCAATTGACATTGGAACATCCTCATCATCCTTAAAAACATCCTCTGATTCAGGATTGTTTAAATCTGTCAATGATAAGGAAGGATTTAACAAATTCACCAAATATGGATTTAACAACAAAACATTGTATTGTTAAATTAGACCTAGTTACATCAATATGAGAAACATGCCATTTCAGAAGTTATAATAACCAACGTTATACAACAAAAAGAAGATGAAAGGAACCAGGACAGAGTACCTGCATTAATGTGTAAACCTAGCACAAATTCCTCCATCTCAGTAATCACAACTTTATTTTCATTAGTGTCTCCTGCAACAGAGCTTTGAACATCATCATGCACTTTATGCATTGTAGCTAAAAGGGCAACTGCTTGAGGACCAGAAGATGTTGTTTCATCAGGTTTCCTCAGAACAAGTTTTCTAGCTTGTTCAAGAGATTTCTGTAGATCCTCATAATCTTCTCCAAAAACAACGTTATCATACTCAATTGGACTGGAAGCCAAAGATTGCCCTTGGCGTAAAACCTTGGATGCCTCCTCAGCTTTAGCTAATGCTGTTTGGTAAGCATTAATCCTTGCTTCAAACGTAGATTTCTCTTCCTCCTCTCTAGCAGATGGTCGCTTTCTATCATTCCTTGTACCAAGGTCACTGACACCCAAACCAGAAGCTACAGCTTCTGCTTCAAGTGCATCCAAATCCAGCCTTTCTTTCCTTCTTAAAGATTTCTTTTTCTTTGGTTTCTTAAATTGAAGCATTTCATCGATGGTGAAGTAATCGGACTGAACTTTCCCTGAGGAAGAAAGGTCTTCATAATCCTTTTTTATCGTGCTACCTTCTATCTTTTTGCGTAGCTGCAACAATAAAGTGGTTTAAAGTCAGATTCAGATGAAAGATAAGGTAACAAAAAATTTGAACATTCCCAAGAGAAACTATTTTTAAATGAAAACAAGGACGCAATAGACAACGGATTCATTGGGCAAATTGCAAGCCTTTGTTCCACTGTTTCTACAAGCAACGTGCACACTGACGTCCTTTTCCACCATCCCATCCCCGCCCTCAACCCACCCACCCATAAACGCGTACACATATACACCCATCCCAAGTCCTCATATAAAATCCATTTAGATACGCCGCTCTTAACAAATTGCATCAAATTTTAAACCAGTGAATTCAACAGAAAGTATTCAGAGAACATAATCAACAGTAAGCATTTGGTAATATGGTAACTCAGACACATTAATTTTAGCATTAATAAAGAAATAAACTAAACAAACAACAGCCATGTATGAGAAAAACTAAGAGATTCAACACCCTATAACAAAGTAATTGCAGATTTTCAAAGAATCAAATTCTTAAAGGATAAATCTGATATTTTAAGTTCAATCGTTCTATTGGTTATAATCAATTATAACGTGGTGGTTGTAATAAAACTCATTGTTCTAATAAAATCAATAAATTTACATTTTACAATATTTGCCTATTTAAAAAAATCATGTTGAATTCAATTATGTTGAACAAAATAGATAAATCCTACAATTTTTATCAAATTGCAAATTGTAAATTCAATTCGCAAGAAACCAAATGGGCAATGAGATGAATTAGCTTTTCTGAGCCAGCTCAACTATAAGAATAATACACAGACAAAAGTAAAGATGTATCTAGTTGCCTCAAATACTAAAGGTTTTAAGAGCAACATACTTCAGCTAGCTTTTTCTCTGCTTCACCAGTAAAGTGCCCACTTTCATCCAATGTCACGCCCTATAGAATAAAAAGGTGGAATGATAAGAACAATGGTAAGGAAGAGAAGTTGTGAGGAACAACAGCTCAAACCAAGCGACTAACCTCGTCGTCAATAAAATCATCATATTGTGGAAGTATCCTACTAGAACCCAGATCCTCACTGAACCTGTGAAAAAGACAAAACAAAAATTACCTGCCGCATTTAGTGTTCATTAAAACAACATTATTTTACAGAAAATCTTACTTATCGTCATATGTCCCAGTTGTCTTCTTTGCAGCCTTATATGCCTCATCTCTACGCTTCTGCTCCCCAATCTCCACATTTTCAAGTATATCAGCATCTGTATAAAAGATAAACAATTAAACTTACCAGACAGTAAAACCAGAAATAAAATGAATAATAAGAACCACTTCGAACCTTCATTAATGTTACCATCTGCAAGAATATTCTGATCTTTCAAAGTCAGAACAACAGCACCACCTTCCATGACCTTCTCAAGACCATGAAGAACTCTCACTCCTGCCAAATCCTCTGGACATACTACTAAATTAAGTAAGGCAGCTCAATAAACAAGCACTACCACAATAAAACAGCTTACGCTACAAAATCAGAAATATGCAAAAAAGTAGCACAAGATTAAGAGCTATGAAGGGAAGAATTAAAATTGTTTACAAAAATGAAGAACATAATAAGCATAGGGCTTACTTCTGCTGTCAGTTATCTCATCATCACGTTCCTCTTGAATTTCTTCCTGAGGATAAATAATGAAGCAAAAGGTTTTATGGAAAATAAACAGGACAGAAAATTTAACCTTTTGTATTGATATACATTCAAAGTAAAAAAAAAAAAAAAAAAAAAAACTATGCCAGAGCATGGATGTGACCTGTTCATCAAGTATCCTTGAAAGGGCTATAACCTTTTCCTTTGCAGCATCCTTCTTCTCAAGCTTTCGACTTCTATTTACCCATGACATAATTTCAGAAAAACCTTCAGAATTTCCCTTCAATCTGGCTTCCTTCATCCTGCAAAAAATAGCATGCTCACAGAGGGACAAGAATATCACCAAATTCAAGAATTGCTGCCTACCATTAAAGAAATGGTTCAGACCGATATTCAACAAAACTTCAAGGGAAGAAAAAGTTCAGTATCAGATTAAGTCATCAAAAAGCAATACAAACAAATAATAGAAGGCATTTAAACAGCCTTCTGGATTATTCATTTATTATAAGAATTATGGCTAAAAATAATACCATGTGTCCCGCTATTAGCATACTAGAACAACGTTATGCTCAATTTGTACTGAATCACATCACCATAGCAACAGATTTGGATCCACTGCTGGTACATTGCTATCCTTCAATCAGTTGTATTAATTTTTATCATCAACAAATCAGATCCTTTAAAAAACCATTCTTCTCATCTAATTCAGCAGCTACTCCAAGGAATCCTAAATCTCGGGAAGACAAAATGCAAGCAGACAACACCAACTTAGTTTTTAAACCAGTATCCACCAAGCCCCTGCACAACACAGAATATTTCGATATTTGAAACCAAAATTTGTGACCACTACCTACCATGCACCATGAGTCTGGATCCTCTTACTTCCGGATAGGAATGGCATTTGCTTATTTTATACCAGTAAGTTAATCCATATGGATTAGTTTGGGTTTAGACATAAATATGTCAGCCTCAACCAAAATAAAATGGGTTGTTATTTCAATTTATTTGGCAAGTCCAATTGCACTAATAAAAGTTGCAGATCCGTTAAGTTTTAGTACTGAGAGAAGATTAGTGTAGAAATACCCAGGTCAGTGAAGTTTAGGCACACAGCATGGATTATGACAACCAGATATTTATTTTACTCGAAGCTGAAAAACACTGTTTTGGTATTATTATTCCAAATCAAATGGCCGTGGAAGTCACGCTAGAGCTTCTGCATCTTATCAAACATACTGTCGAATTCAATGTTGAGGCCATAGCTTGCCCTTTAACTTTACCTAAAGTTGGGCTTCTAGCATCCAAAGATACTCTGAATACGAACCATAACTGGCAATCAAATTTTCCAGTAGAATAATTTGAATAGAAGTCTGGTATTGAGCTGATCACATCTGAGTCTATTATTGGGTCTAATTATGAGTCAATTATTGAACTACGGCAAAGAAACATTGTCAGATCCTACCAAAGAACCGTCAAGTTTTTTTATCATTTGTTTTTTGTATTATTCTTTAACTTTACAAGCCACAACAGATCATATTACAGTTGTTGAGTTTTTATTATATGTCTAGAAATTCTCGAAATCATATGCCCATAGCACATATGATTTGATGAGAAACTTGGATAATGATCCTTTTTTTCAATTAGGCTTGCATTTCTCCACGGGTATATTCCATACTACTCTCATATATGCTAGTCAATATTCAGCACAAGCTTACTCATTTAAAATGACTTAATACCACGTTAACATTCACTATAATATTAGCAGATGTCAAGGTCAGGATCTAGAGTAGCCTAGTCAGAACACTGCACAAAAACCTTCAACTCACTCAAGCCCCCATTCTATTGAGAGGAAAGATTGATTAAAGAGTACAAAAATCACAAGGTCTCAATTTTTATTCAGTTTTAAGATTAATTCATTTTGGTTTGAACAATGTATTTTTTCTGTGGTGTACTTTTGCTTTGTTCCATTTCTCAGAAACAATTTTGTCATATAAACAAGATTGTATGAACTCCTTAAATGATGAATGGAAACATTTTGAGCAATTTGAAACTCTGTAATAATGATGATTGATGCATGTAATGAGAGATTACTTCCTGCTTCATATGGCAGAGCTTTAGCCAATTGGTGTGGCTCAGGTAGACAATGACATTTCTATACCATGGATCTTTTACTACTTACCACTCAACTTAATTTCAAAACTTGACACAATATGCTAACTTAATGAAAGAGTCTGCTAGTTGATGAAAGATTGGAACTTTAGCCACTTGGTGTAACAGAGACATTAACAATCCTGTACCATAGATCTTTTGCAAACCAATTAAGTTAATTTTAAAAATTGTCAGAATATGCTACCATAATGAAAGAAAAAGGTCAAGATTTTTAAGTGAGATCGCACCTCTGCTCAAAATTTCTGAGCAGAAAAATGGGTATTGCAAAACCAGAAAGCCTAAACTCATGAGTTGAACTTAATGTTTAAGATACCAATGGAACCCACCTGCCTTCTTTAATCCACTCACATCTTCTAGAATGTAAGGTTTCTCCTTATCATCAGTAATCAGTCATCAAAATTTATCAGTCAAAACTTCAACAACAAAGCAAATAAGCTTCCAAATCTAAAAGCCACTTTTCCAAACTTCAGAAGTGCTTTTGTTGTTACCAGACTAGGCCTTAAAAGAGGTAACCCATAAAACATCATCTAAACCCAAACTAACCCACATTGGGAACTCCCTCCATGACCACAAGTTTTAAACAAGCAAGACCCCAAAACACTTTGAATTGCAAATATTTTCCAAAGCAACATAATGACTGGTTTGCTTGTTCCAGTCACCTCTCCAAACAAAACAGAAAATAAACTTCTCAATCACCTCCAAGGATTCAAAGTAACAAAGGCATGAGAAAAGAGGTTGGCAAGCATGAAGGTGAAGAAATTATCCCCAAGAATGAGGATTCAACTCTCCTAGAAGGACTCAAGATTAAAAAAAATGGTTTGAGTAGACATAATATTGATAAGTAAAAAAAAACTTGTTATGGTAATTCTTATTACTCCACTAATATACAAGGGAAATTATTCTGTGGAATACTTTCCAGGACAGGTTTACATAGTTCTATAATAAATCATGCTTCATAAGACTCTTTAGCAAATCTCTATATAACGATCCCTTACGTTCCTATCTACAAGTACTCCCTACAATTTAATAAAAGTGTCCTCCAAGATCTATCTAAAAAGATCCTTAAGACTCCAACATATATAGACTTAAGGATATATAATCAAAATATGAAAAGATTACTTGGGAAATAAAACACAAAAAATCCTCCTTGAACTAATTGACCAAACCTTGGAGAACACCTCCCCCTGGTTCTCGAACTAGAAATAGCTGCTCATGTTACCCATTATCCTTTTGTGAGGGCTTCTTGGATCTTCTCACATCTGAATTGAGATTGAATAGAATATATAGAAAGGAGTAATTTAACCAAGCCATCATTATCTCCAAGCAAATTTAATGCCAAAGAATTATGCATTCTCATGAGTGCCTACTAACTTAGCTGACGAGGATCTTGGAAAGTGATGTCATGGTCTAGGGATCAATTGATGCACATATGCTACTTGGGCACAACTCTCACCTTCCAAAAAAAGTAAAGTTGGTAAAAATCAAAGAAGTAATCATGGTTCTAGGATCAATTCCTGCTCATATGTCATTTGGGTTCTACCCTCAATATTCAGAAAAACAAAAGATAACGAAACTCTGCAATCCAAGGATCTCCAATATTACCCTACAACCTGATTACCAAATCCACTTATCAGCCACTTTACCCTCCTTTGCTCTCATCATCCAGCATTTTGTGGCATTCTTATCTTCTTCACTTTCTGATTTCTCTCAGAATTCCCAATTACTGTTTCCAAACTTTTTATTTTCATGCATCACCAAGAAAGGGCTATTGTACCTTTATAACTTATTCTATCATTAAGGTGTTTTCAACTTCTCATTTCCTTGTACCATTGATGGCATCTGAAGGAATTTGTATTCCTTCTACATGTTTACAGGCTCATAAACATCAAATAGGACAGTTGAAACTACCCTAGAAAAAATTCATGCATATTTAATGAATTTATGATACAGGGAATCTAGTACATAACATCTAATCATTGAATTACATTTGCACTAAATTAGCATTAACTCGGCTAACAAAAATTAAAAAGAAACACATCCAGTCAACCAGTTTGTACACATCATTAAAATTTCAAGAAATAAAACATTATTAATCAAAGTTGAGAGAATAATCAAAACCTAAATCAGTCTGGATAAGAGTTACACCAGTCCAGAGGTTCAGTTTCTTTTCCTAGCAAGATGATTACATTTTTATGACTAGCCAATCCTAAGGAATGTTGGTGAGTGAAAAGCATTAGCATAAACATAAAAAGGCAACAAATCCTTTATTTTATTTTTCTTTGGAAAATTTAAGTGTTGCCCAATTTTTATTACAGGTATTGTTTGCAAAGAGAGGCTTATACAACATATAAAAACAAAAATTGGAAGATCCCCAATGAAAAGACTAAGGAACTAACATAAACCACTTAACAATTACAAAAAATATGTTAAATTAATGAAAGTGTCCTAAGAAGCTTCAGATTGCAGAAAATTTCATAGGGACAACCATGTAGAAAAAAAAAAGAAAAAAAAACATCACTTGAGGAGTCGGAGGAGCGAAAAGTTCGAACAAGCATGCAATATTGAAGAGTCTGGCTATGTTGACAATCTGTCTGTCCCACAGAAGCATCCCAAATATTGTAGATTAAGATTTGCTAAATTCTAACAATTTATAAAATATTTTATTATATAGTTCAGAAACAAAAGATTTAGCATGTGCCTATTTAAGGTTTGCACAAAGCTTCATCAACACAAGTAATTAAATAACTAACACAACAATTTACTCTCATTCTATAACAAGTGCTTCATATAAAAGATCAACGTTGAGTATCAACATTGCTTAGTGATGGCTACAGCTATGAATGTGACACCACAATGAAAACAACTGTAAATCATTTGAGAAACATATTTTACTCTGAGTTTTACTTTTAAAATTACACAAACTAAATTAATACTATCAAATTAAATTAAAGGATTTGGCCTGCTTATATGTGCAATACAATAATCAAGGCTATTGATATCAGCTCACAAAAATATATTTCTGTGAAGTAGTAGCGTGCTTTACTCAACTACAAAAGATTAAAGTGATGGGCAAAATAAACATTCCTCAACAGATAAATAGCACTAACAAGTACATGCCATACAAAATTAGACAAACTAGATCTATGAAGTCATTTTCTTCTTCTATATGTGCATTTGTTATAAAATGATTTTGCAGTTATGAAGACCTAAACTCCACAAGCATGATGATTTTAACTATATATACTCATATTTTGCCTTAATAAACTAATTCAAATCACATCCTCTACCAATTCAATAGCACACATTCTCTTTTGATTGACAGGTTTACATAAACCAAAAGAACAAGACCCAGCTAAATTGATGCAGAAAATCAAATAACATTGCAAAAGCTTCAGCAAAAATATCTAGCCAAATCAATTTTACAACTAAATTGCAATGCTTCAGTCTAGAATAACACATCAGCAATGCACATGCTATGTACGGAATATGCTCATAAGCACTAAATTTGAACAACCTAGGGTGCTTTGAACACATCAAAAGTTAGTACATACACAATTGCTGATAAAAGGAGTTGTACAGTGTACAATTGAGGAAAAGAAAAAAATTTTAGATCGTTGAATCAATAAAATAAAATGCATACTGGTACTCACTTTTTTAAATGATCCTCAAGCTCAGAGGATCCTTCAGAGCTCACCACCATTTCCTTATTATCTTCAGAGGAAAGCTTGTTTTGACCATCAACAATTTCATTAAACTCTGCAATTTTTGCCAGAGGATTTTCTTCACCCTCAACCATTTTGTTTCTAATGGTATCAATTTCACCATCCCTTGCACTTAACCCATCTTGATTTGTGGTAATGTCAAATTCCTTCCCCATATGCTTACTCTTGCCCTTCTCAAGCATACCCCTCTCTTCAACTTTCTCCCTATCCATTTCTTTTTCTCGATCTTTTAGTTTTTCCCTTTCCCTATCCTTGTCCTTATATCGCTCCTTTTCTCTATCCTTCCCCCTATCACGATCTTTTCCCCTCATCCGATCCCTTTCTAACTCTTTATCAATCTCTTTATTGCGAACCTTGTCCCTCACTTTGATTCTTTCATGTCCTTTATCCTTCCACTGGTTCATCTCACGATCCCTATGGTGCTCATGTACCTTATCTTTTGCACGCACATTCTCTCGATGCATTCCTAAATCCCTCTCAACATCTTTTTCTTTGTTGCCCTCTCTCCCTCTATCCTTCTCATGACATTTTCCTTGTTCAGTATCCTTATCAATAGTTTTTTGTATGCCACCATCAATGTCATCTTCCTCGTCATAATCCCTAACTTTTACTTTTCCCTCCCTTCCCCTATCTTTTCGACGATCTTGGACTTTTTCATAACCTCTATCAATATTCAACCCTCTATCATGATCTATATTTTTGTACTTGTCATATTCCTCTGTATATATTCCCAGTTCATGATCTCTACTTTCTCGATGCCTACTCCAACCAAAATCCTTCTCTCGAATCTTGTCCCTATCTTTTTCATGCTCATGGTCAGCCGCCTTGTCCTTTCCATCCAACCAATCTTCCTTCCTTCTATCTCTACTGCTGCCTCCTCTTTCCCTTGAATCCCGCTTGCCATTTTCTTTGCCTGACATGTTCTCCCTTTCTTTATGCTTCAACTTGTCATGTTCCTTACTAACATGGCCCTTCTCTCTCCTTTCTTTCTTCCTCTCCTTGCTATCACGCTTTCTTGATTCCCTGAGTTTCTCTGTATCTTGTTCCAATTCCAGTTCATCCTCATGAATTCTGTGACTCCTCCCTGATCTTTCAGAAGAATGGTTTAAGATGTTTTCTTCCTCATCTTTCTGCAATCTGGAGTTATTTTCCATATTAGAACAAACCAGATTCCAGTATGAGTTTGATAAATCTTTTGAGGTTCTCTCAAGGCATCAATCTCTGAGCCAAACCTGCAAAACACAAAGAAAAATAGTGTAGGATAGACGTCAGAGTTGGCGTTGATATTGAACGAATTTCAATTTCCGATACAGGCAAAATTTGCAATAAAATTAGAGCAAAAATTCCAAATTCTATCAATTGATGAAGACAGCAAAGTAAAGAAACTATTCGTGACTGAATAAAAATAAAATGGATGGAAAATGAGTAATAGACCTTTCTCTATCTAGATTAACTTCAAGTGCTTGAATTAGGTTAACTAAGGAAAGACTACACAGGATGCATTCAAGCAATCAGATAGATTCAACGTAGGTTCATTACATAACAGTTGTAACAAGCAACAGAAGCTACCGTCTGGGCTTTTTGAACAGTCAATGGACCCAAATTAAAATTAGTCCAGACTATGGTAGCATAATGAAAGGATGCAGTGCAAAAAGTTACTCCTGAGAAATCATATATACACCATTATTTCTCTTTCAATTCAAGAATCTTTAGATCAAGGGAAAATCATAGCCTGATGCTTCACTGAATCAAAATCCATGGAAAAGATTCCTAAATATCATAATATTCTAAACAAAAAGTTTTAAACAACTAAAGATGATGAGGCAAGACTTATTCCCAGAGGAACAAAATGAATTCGGGTGCTGCATAAACATGCCAGATTGCTCCAAAACTATGCCAATGGCTTATTTTTGCCTTGACAAAGCAATGTAAAGGAGGATCTAGACCTAGACTAAACATTTATCATATAATGCACTACTGCTTGAAAGAAAATATTTGTTCTGCTTGGATAACAGATGAAGATCATCAAAATGACAGCTCTATGGTCTTCATCGAGGTTCTAGCCTATGAATGTTTTCTAATGGAACTTCAGGTTATATCCACAAACAAGAAAGTAAATGCTTTTGTATCATTCCATCAATGGCAAAACTTATCAATGTACTTTTCTCTTGCATAGTATATAATCCCAACAAACATAAAAAATGAACATTAAATACACCTGTTTTTACCATCAGACAGAAATTATCAATCAAATGCTGAATTACATTACTGTGATGCTAACTTAGTTGCATTCAACACTTTATAAAACAAATGAACCGTTACCACCCAATGCTTGTTACAACTACCCAAAAATATGGTTCCCTTGATCATCGATTTCAATATTTATGTGGTGGTCAAACTCTATGATGTTCATTCAAAAGGATCAAAAGAAAGCAGAATCTCAAAGAAAACAGGAGGGAAGAAAGGAAAGGAAAATGCCAACAATCCTGAAAAGGATTTGAACAAAAAGGGGATAAAAAAGGGAAATTGCCAGCAATCCTAAAAAGAATTTGAACAAAAAAGGATAAAAAAAAAAAGCAAATCACCATTATATTAAAGAAACCTAGTGCTTTCAGGAAGAATAGCTTCCAACGACAATGCATAATGAGATCCACTTTGGAACAAGTAATTAAGTTGACACTCTCTAATTACCATTCTCAAGAAACAAGAGAGGGTGATGGAAACGATGAACAGGAGTTTCGGGTCATGAACAGACAAAGAGACAGAGTGAAGGATCCTGCAAAACAAAAGAAAACATAGAATTTTAAGAGGTACAATTTAGCTGTACACAATTTCTTCAGACAAACTTAGCAATGAAAAAGATTTAATCAACTAATATCATTCATTCTATAAACAAAAAGCCCTTTTAGGTAAGAACATTAACAGTAGTTGAAATATTTACCAAAATATTACTGAGCCCTAAAATACAAAATTAGATGCGTACAAAATCTCCTAATTTTATAAATGAAATAGGAAGAACCACTTGAAAAGCATAATTTTTTTTTGGAAATCTTCTTGAAGGTTCATGCTGAGATACTATGGACAAGATGCACTTAAACCTTTTGATTGTGTATAAGTAGCATTGTGGAATGAAACAAGATTTTTGTGTGCCAATGGGCTGTATGTGCGAGTGCATGCGTGCATGTGTTGGGAGAAGGGGAGGGGGGCAAATGGTAGATACAAGAATAAACAATGTAGTTCATATCACATTCAAAGCCAGGCAATTTCAAGATAGAGCAAGGAAAACAAAAAGCGGATATGGTATGGAACTAGGCCAAACCAGCTCACACCAATCGCATGCCCAATAATCAAAATTTAGACTTCATTCATAACCCACACCACCCCTATCAATCATTTGGTAAAATCAAAAATCACAGAGTTACTAGAACAAACACCATGTGCTAACAATTGACCAGTTTATGCCAGCAAGTTTAAAAACCATAATTATGTTATCAATAAATTTATTGGAAGTACATATTTTTTAAACCAAAAAATATGCTGAAAATTGATAACTCATTTTAAAGAAGTGAATAGAGAAAACATATATAAGATCCTCATAGCTTCTTATAATTGGAATTGATAATTAAAAAAAAATTCACAAATTCCACTCATTACACTAATCTTATCATGAAGTTAGTTCAAACAACAAAGATTGTCCCAAAATTAGTTCCTTTTTTTGAAGCTTCGATCAGGCTCAAATCGAAGTTCTATGAGCCAATTACAAGCAAGTTATGTATCTAATAAAGCTAGCATGAAAAACAATGCTTTTTGAAAGAAAAAAGAAAATAACATTTTTGTGGATATATTAATGAGTTTACCATTATAGGTACATCTAAGCATACCAATAAATTAAGTTATGAAATACAATAGGCATATATATATATATAAATATATATGCGTGTGTGTGTGTGTGTGTGTGCAAATCTAGCATATATATAACATTCTGATTGAAAGCACAAAACATAATAAAAAATTATATTGACTTTGCCTTGGACCAAATCTAAATCAATAATTAATAAGCAAGACTTAGTTCAGATCGAGATCAAGTCAAACACCAACAAACCCAACCTTTCATCAGATTGAGATCAAATAAAAAAATTGACACAATCTTTAACCAAGATTGGATCAAGTTGAGGTTGGATAGTTAAGCAGCCAACTTATCAACATAAAAAAGCTTCACATAACTAATCTTGCAACAAAAAACCAAAAAGCCCACATCAAGTAACCATCAATAATGTTGATAGCACTGCAGATATTTTTGAGATCCATACTTCTTTCTTACCTTGTCAAAGTAGATCAAACATAGAAATGATTATAAACCAAGAAGTAGAAAATCCACAAAGCAATTAGGGTTTTAAATTATCAAAGCTAAAAAAATAAAGAGCTAGAAAACTAGGATTTCAAAGAATAATTGCAACTTGCCACAAAGAAAAAAGAGAACATGAGATAGAAATGAAACACCAACTATCCAATCTTTATTTCCCAAGGCCAAAATCACTGAACCTAATCAATGAGCATAATTGACTAGATAATTATAGCCTTATAACATGTCATAAGCTAAGCCAAAAGGAAGGCTACAATGTTTGACATATTATACCTCAATTTGGACATTGTTAATTGCATCACATACACACCAATGAGTTAAAAACTAAATCTCACTCATCCTATTAAGGTTGCATAGAGGTAGGTCAAACATGTTTGGGTACATATTATCATTCTTGAGCCAATTGGATGATATGCTCTTAATCAAAAGCATAAAACCTCACAATCGAACTAATATGCTCACTAAAAAAAAAACTATTACCTCCGCACATCGAACGTAACATACGATGCTCCCCTACTCGTTCAATGGAGCGAATGAAGCTACGAAAACATTTACCATTCATTTTGTGCATTATCAGACTTGAACAACACCTACATCATTCTCTAGCGACAAAATTGATGCTACTCCTACAATCAAACTTATACATTGCGGATGCTCGGAAGTGTACGATGAAAATTGTTTCATCATCGGAAGTGTACGATGATTATTGTTGTTCGCTCCGGATTAATACAAAGACAGCTAAATAAGTCAGATCATCTACTATTCATTTCAAATGCATCTTCGAGCACAAACGATCGTTCATTGTGCTTTTACAAAGACTACATGTCATTGTCAGAACAAAAAGATGGCAACAGGCCTCCACAACAATCAAGTATGTCCATCCATGCTCCTCACGACTACCCGTACTGATATGTTGAAGAAAACATTTGTATGTTTCACCACTATCCCGACTCGGTATGCTAATCCAACATTTGGTTTTCACGTTTCATTACACACTACTGTAACGTAAGTCTATTAATTAAAGTAATTTAAAAAAAATAAAAAGCCGATTGGATAGTGCATTTTTGTAGTTATGCTAAGTTTTAAAATTAAGTTATTGCTATAATCATGAGGCTACATTAGATATTCCAAAAGTTCATTGGAAACAACTAAAGCAATTGCTATGAAGATATAATTAAATGATTGAGCAAAAAAAACAATACATGATGGGTTACCTTTTTACCAAACAAGGCCATCATTGCTGTATTAATATTAATTTATTACACTCCATCAAGCATTAATAGCTCAAAGATGTGAATAATGTATTCTTTAGTTCATCTCCTCTTAACATTAGCAGAGCTAAAACCTTCTATAACCACTCAATTAACTTTCAATCATTCAAAAATTCTCACTATACTCTTCTATTTTGAATTTACTTTAGATTTTCTTGAATGCAAGCATGAACAATCATATTCTAATTTATATATATATATGTATGCATGTATAGTAAATCAAAAAGGGATCAAACGCTTAAAAAACCTAGGTTTGAAGCAATAATGAAAAAATAACATAGGAAAAAATCTGAGATAAAGAAAACAAACTTCATAAATCAAAAGGAGCTTGATGAAAATATTACAAGCAACTAGGGTCCTCATTTAAGACAAACAAAAAAGGTAAAATACTTGAAAAGGGATGGGAAACAAAGAAAACAACAAAAACATAAGAAAAACAATAAGTAGAAGAAAGGTAAAAAAAAAGGGAATATCTCACCCAAGGTTTCTACATTTGTAATCACCACTAACCATAAAGTTAGAATATATCCCTTCTACTGCATGACCAACAGAGATCCAAAGCTCTTTTTCCTTTCAACATTCAAGTTATGGGATACAAAAGTTCACATCTAGTTACATAAAGAGTAGAGAATGGCTTTCCAAATTTAAAATTTGGTACAAGAACAAAAAACATAAAAAATTGCACAATTTGCTAAAACTTTGCAAGTCCCGCACCACTCACCACTTCGAAAAACAAGGAAATTATCTAATCAAAGGGAGGAGGTTTTGTTTTGAAGCCCTAAAATGCAAAATTACTTGGAAAGCTTATCTACCCGATCAATCTCCTTATTGTAACCAAACTTGAGTTGAGCTTGAGGTTTCATTGAGGAGGCCACATTTAAACAACACCAAGCTAAAAAGTGGCCACATAGCTCAAACAGCTTGAATTTCATATTAGCTCCATCAAAAGAGTGAATTGCTTATAAATGGAAGTGGTCAAAACATACATCAAATGGAGCATACAACACCAACTAAAAAAAAATGTCTAATTTCTAATTCCTAATTATAATCTAGGCAATTTGCATGAAGACCAACAAGAGTGAAAGAAGATTTTAATAAGCAACACAAAATAGATACCAACAAGAACAAATAAAAGAAAGAGAAGAATAAACAAAGCAAAAGGCTTAATAGCAGGTTTAGATAAGAACTGAGAATAAGTTAAGTAGCAAATTAAAAAAGTATGTGCAAGATATAAAATCCTTAGCAAGTGCAAACTTAGAATTATCAATATAAAGTAAGAAGATCAATTTGGCGAGTATTACAATTTAAAAAGTTCCATAGTTGTAGTGGTCATACCAAAGTTAGAACTTTAGCTTACTTCATAGACTTTCAAACATCTGTTTCTTAAATCTAATCTGCAATCATTGTTCACAAGTGCTTACTAGGAAAAAAAAGATCATACGCTAAAAACCAACCACAAACTACATGGGCATATCTCATGGATAAAATATAATAGCATACAAAAATATAATAACCTATGAAACCTAGTGGTACAATGCAAATATAAATGAAAGATAAGTTACATTCAGTCAAGTAATTTGATCGAGTCACAAACAGTGCACCAACTCAAGATTTAGATATTCACAACAAAAGTATAAACACACGAGACTACTTGTTCAAGGCTTAGACTACATATGAACCAAGAATTGAAATTTTCATCCAAATCAAATTTGCTAACATAGAAATCTAAGACGTATCATGGGTCTCTATTTGGCCTTCTACAGTAGAATAATTGGATTTTCTCTAATTTTATTATCACTAATCATAAGGTTTCTAGGTCTAAAGGATCACATTCAAAGTTAAAACTCATGCTTTAGTTGTCACACCTTTATCTCAACAAGTAGAGTCAGTTATATGATTCCTCTAATGTCATTGTATTGTATCTATTAACAAATCTTCCTCAATATTTAAGCATAGTATGTTTTTTCAAATAGACTCTTAATGTGCTTTTTTGGCATACCTATTCTATCATTTATAAAAGAAATTTCAAACAACTAATATCTCCTAACAAGGAAATTTCATAGTCACTACTTAGCATAACCAAACAATCAAAACAACTCTTCCAAAGCTTATCCTCTAACGATGATACACAAACCTTCTCCCAAATGCAATAGCTTCTAATTGCATCTTTTCAAGTATAGTTACTCATCCATCAATCATTGCAATGCACTTTATTTGATGTTTGAACTTCATGGACCAATATTATGTACCACACAAACTAAGACAACTAATCAGAGAAATTCAAAATTTAATCATGTATACCAAAGGTCTAATGGAATCAAATGTGGTTAGTGATGTGACAATCAACGCAAACAATGAAGATAAAGCCAAATTGCCATGACAACGATGAAAAGTTATGCTTCAAAGTCAGCAGATCAAAGGCATTTGAAACTTACACCAGGTCAAGCAAATTGGTTCAAAATGAGATAGATTTTCTTCTGGGCCCAAGAATCAAGTTTTTCTATGTAAAATGGACTTAGGAAAAATGGTTGGCTTTGGTGGATGTCAAAAGAATGAATCTTATATACAGTTGGCGATTATTGTGAGGATAGAGAATTGGATGGTTGGTGGTTTGATTGGGACCGTAGCTGCTTTGTGATGCAGGATGTTATGATGTGAAGCATATGTGAAGTTAGTTAAATGCTATGTGTGTTTCATTTTATTTGCATAAGCCCACAATAGACATAAATTCAATATAAAGAAAATTGCATCCAAGGACTGCCGACAAGTCAAAAAACTTTCGGAACACAAAGGTTCACACGTACTATTAAAGCAACTTGATCAGAGGTGAATCGTACAGAAGGAAAGCTCGACCACTAGTAATTTACATAAGCACAAGTATCGGTTCACACAAGCACGAGAATAGCAATAAAAATAGATCACACTCTTACCATAAAAATAACACAGAGAAGAAAAGAGAAGACCAACCAAAATCATACCCAGTGTAGGTGGCTGGCGTTGGCTTGAAGAGAGGCTATCAACGAGAAAATAACGGCCACTGGACTACAGGAGTAGAATGGGGCGGAGTACACGGACGGGCAGTGGTGGGGCGAAGGAGAAATTGGAGAAGATGAGAAACTGGGGAATGAAGCGGCAGTAATGAAGACGAAAAGGGTAAGCGAACAGGAGTTCCGCGTGCTTGTCGGTAAAGGCGGCTAAAGGGGCGTGAGAAGAGGATTGGCAGGGCTCAGCGGCGGCGACGTGGACTGGGATGCTAAGAGGCAGGCGGTGGCATGAGGGAGAGGTTGAGGGAAAGAGAAGGGAAGGTTGAGGGGAGCCGGCGCTGGAGGGATGAGAGGGGAGTTTGGGTAGGTAAACAGGAGGTAATTAGGGCAAAGGACGGGGTTACTGCAGTGGGTGGCGACCGAGTGGTTTTGGTTTTTCCTTCAAAAGAAATGTTTTGGCCTTCCTATTTTCCTTTTAAAAATGTAATATAAGACTTTGAATGAAAATTTATTAGAAAAAAAATTAACAAAAGCATTGATAATATTGATTTTTTTGCTTTTTGATTTCAGCACCCATCATTGGCATTAAATTGATTTTCTTAAAAAATATTTTATCTCATAGTTCACATTTCACTATTCACTCTATTTCAAAAAATTAATATTAACAAAAGTTTTCATTATATTTTATCATCTTAATAATTTTTCATATGACATTTTTTTTTCTTCTAAAATTTTTTTATTAGACACCATTGATCATCTTGGTTTCTTATTGTCAACTTTTGTATTGTTTCTAAATATTAACAGTTCACCAATTAATCATATTAATTAAAATTATTTTATTTGCATAAGATATTTTATATTTGATTTTATATTATATTAGATATTTTACTTGATATAGTTTTATGATTTATCTTTATATGATAGTTATGATTTCGATCTTATGATTATTTTCTGCACATTATGAATTATATGAATATGATCATTTGTAGGCTACTTATTATTTTGATTTAATATAGATGTTAGCGGACCTCATTGATTGCCTAGTCTAGAGTGGACCAATTTTTCACCCAACTAAGTAATTAGTTGTAATAGAGATATGGATCATTTTAAATGACACATTGCAAGTTCAATAGTTAAATTAGGGGTTCAAAACAACTAGTTTGAATGTCAAACCTAGGAAGTGAAAGGTGTCTTGCCAAATAAGTTGACTTGTACATGAGTTCAATTGCTCCCAAGAAGAAAAACAATACTACAAAAAAAGGTTTGACATCTCTAATAGCATAATCTTTGCTTCTTCTCTTTCCTTTCTTCATTTTTATACCATTAAGCGAAGGCCTCAAGGGGTTAACATCCTCTTCTATATAAAAATTTGACTTTTTGACAAAGTGAAGTCCTAATCTTTCCTCTTAACCAAGTCAAAGTTTCTCACATAGCCAATTTTTTTGTTCATTCAAATCGCGTATACTAAGAGACTAAGGAAAACAAAAATTTGGTTCAATTTATGTTTTCCCTCTATTGACAATTTGCAGTGAAGGATCAAAGAGAGTTCAATTTTGGACATAGTTAACTTTTTTCCTCCTCTTGATTACATCATCAACACAAAGAATAAAAAAGTGAGTAGTAAACATAAATACATGGGAATTTAAATAGATATCCTTAATAACCTTTTTACCATTGTGTCCACCTAAAAAGATAATTTTTAATTGTCAGTAAAAATTTGTAGCATCTCCTTAGAACCAAAGGCTACTTCCAACCTTGATAGGACAAATGCACCTTCAAAAGATTAAGTCATCAAAAAGACAACTTTAAGGAGAAGGGGAAAAGATTATATTATCTAAAAATATATGTAACTTTTTAGAAAAAAAAATATGTCATTATTTTGTTTTTACTAACCATTGTGACCTATCAAAAGCTAAAAGAAAATTTACAAAATACCCCTCAAGGACTAACTTCTTGCAGCCCTACAACAAATGCTAACTCTATCCTTTCCAAAAATGTATTTTCATTTATAGTAAATTTAAACAATTTTAAGATTTTGTATCATTTCCAACCATGAATTAGACTCCATCTTTAGGGTCTTATAGTCATATGATTAAATTCTACAAACATAATAAGAAGATAACTCTACTCATATCTTTTATGATTTTCTGTGAGAATAAAATGGTCATCAACCTTGTGATCTCTAGTTGCTCAACATAGAGGATGGCACCATATAACTCTCTCAATAACTTTACCTCAACTACAAGTTAAGCACTCCTCCCTTGATAAGAAAAACCTTCTTCCTCTAAGTTTTCTTTTGAGGACACTAGAGATGAATTCTCTGTATAATGGTCATGTATAACCTCCTTAGTTATAGACAACATTCCTTCAAAAAGTTTATGAGAGATAGACCATTATGCACTAGTTATCTTCAAGTCTTGAAAACACTACAAATATTCTTAAGATTCAATTACAATGAGCTCTTTAAATCATCTAAAATAAAAATTAGAATCTCAATGAGATTAACTATCAAAGTAAAACTTCTGCCATATATGATAAGTTTATATCATCTTATCAATAGTTAGGGATCTCAAGATAAATTTTAATGTCTTTCACTAAAGGATGATCATTCATTGATAAAATCCATACATTTTTTAGTCTTAAGTAATCCTTGATTCAACCTTTAGGAAAGCATCTAAAGCATCTTTCCCTTTGTTTTTCTTTTTCTCTCTCTCACACTATTTCTCTCTCCATCTCTAATGAAAATTTTACAGCCTTTATAATATTGGTGTCGAAGAGGTATTTACCTCCATGTGTAATAGTTTAAGGAAATTCAAAAGGCTAAGAAAATCCATATTCTTCAAATCACATCTTTGTTATTAATAATCATAATAAGTGGCCTATAATAGTTCTATCCCTAACCTAAGAGGGCTATGATAACTAAGAAGTTTAATCAAATTTTGTAATAAGAAGTTTTAAAGGATACTTGATAAAAAAAAATTCTACACTACCATTAGCCTTGATTTCAAAATAGTCACCATTATCAATTTTCTCTAAGAACTACCTTCAATCTTGGTGTCTACATATTTTTTTTAAGAGGCTTACTTTCATTCATTGAAAACTCATCTAAAGGGTTTAATATGGTGTCAAATTAATCAATGTTAATGATCTTTTATTTTAGAAGAATAATAAGTCAACAAAAATATAATCCCAATTAGCAAATTTATGGAAGGAAAAGATAATCCAAATATTATATCAAATATGTTATCACCGTTTTATAAATTTAAAATTACGTATCACCTCTTTATTACAATATAAATGATAATATAAAGAATTTAGTGTCCCAATAAAGATATAAGAATTTACAAATTTATTTTAAACTATTTATTACAAGAAACTATGATAAGGCTCTTGAGAATAGACCATTAAAACATACTTATTAAGGATAAACCCTCAAGACCAAAGTGCTTAAGTTATGCTCTCAAGACACAAATTCTCAAGGCAAAACCCATAAATCGAGGCTTTCAAAGAAAGGCCCTTAAGGGCCAACCATTAGAGCCAATATACTTGAGTTTATGGTGATCCAAGATAGCTTTGCAAGTATTCTTCTTTGGGTTCTGACACTAACTCCATCTTATTGGATCATATGAGAGAAAATAATCATGTGCGATTTTAATGATAAGAAAGCATTTAAATTAGTTTTATGTTGAACTAATTATTTATCTAATAATTAAATTTTAGGTTATAATTAAGATAGGTAAAAAAATCATCCACAATATACAAAGTCAAAGTGTAGTTGGCCATAACATTCAAGTAATGCACTAACCAGCTTAAGAAAGTAGAACTTTAATGCACAATAAAGCATAAGTTCATAATAAAATTAGACAAGAAAAGCTTCAAGAAACTTATGTAAGTAATTAAATCATGTGTACTTTTGTTTGAACAATAGTTATTGCGCCTACACAATTAGACGAACTTATGCATGTCATCCTTAAGAGTGTATTTAAGTATTATTAAAAGTCTTTCTCTAATGGCTTAAATTAGTTTAAGAAAATTTCATAAATTAACCAAGTATGATCTACATTTTTCTTTAGTTATTCAAATAAAATCTAATTGGAATGTAGGCACATGCATAGTGCAGCATGCAAATGTTTTAAATGCATACTTTTGTTAAATCGTTCATTTATAACCCAAGCCCTTATAATTTTAAGCTTTTCACAATTTTGCTTTTAAGTTTTATAATATGTTTTATAGATATTTTTAAAAATAATTCATGCATTATTATGTTATTTTTAAAATTACTTAAAAGATTTTTAAAAGCTAACAAGGATAATGGAAGCACACATAGACATAAAGAAAATCAACCACATCCATGAAACAAAGGTACATTTGTCATAGTCTATAGTGCACATATAGACCTGAGTATTATGTATATATGTCACACATAATCTATAATATGCTAAGACACATGCACATGCAAACAAAAGAAAAGCAAAAAACAAATTGCATGTTGATTAGAGCTATGTATAAGGGGTAATAGCTAATAAATTTGACCAATTGACTTAAGAGAATTTTGTATACATAGGTTTTGAAACTTTTATAAACATTATTATCAATATTTACGAATCTTTAAAGATTTTAATAGCTATATTAACTTTATAAATACTTCTTAAACTACAATTGAGCCAATGCTAAAAATTGTGTCCTTTTTTAAAAATTTGGAAAATTATGCTTTACATAATTTGCATTGTCTTCTTCTTGTTACTATCTTCACTATTACTTTTGGAAGAGTTAGAGGAAGCTTTTAACCTTTTAGTGCTACTATAGTTATTGTATAGCCGTTGGGAGGAAAAAGAATGTCATGGGAAGAAAATGTTTTTGGAGAAAAAAAAAGCTATGCCTTTCAATATTCTTATTGTTGTTGCATTCTCAAACTCTTTGAGAGAAAATTAAGATTTTATCTTTTTTACTATAATAATCATCAAATTTGAAGAAAACCAAAGTTCAAACCTCTAGTTATTAAACAAAGTAAAGGATCCATTTGGGAGAACCTTATGTGCATTGTTTAGACTCATCCAACTCCTTATTTTTGTTATATCATACCCTCTTTAAACACAACTCTTTCTTAACTTTGGTTTACATGTTTGATTCCTATTTTTCTATTATTATTTGGTTTCATATCTCAAGATAATTGAGTTATAAATCACGTGAATTCACTAGTGCTAATATAATATTTATTTATAATGTTGATTGCTCTATATCGTTTGATAATTTAATATTAATTTATAAATATAATTTTTCTAAGAGAATACTAAGTTGTTCATAGTAATGCCATAGATTTTCATATCCTTCTTCATCTTAATGGAGCAATTATAAATAAAAGAAAGTCATTAAAAATATCCTTCTTATATAAGAACAAGTTAATGGTTGAAATCATATGATTAGAGATAATAATTATATTATCAAACTTGACTTTAAGAAAGTATTTAATAACTTATATTGAGATTTTCTTGGATATATGCTATACAAGTTTAATTTCAATAGTATTTTTTTTAATCTTATCATGAGCATCTATAATAGAATCTAACTGATAGTCATTATTAATGGAAAAGATAATGAATTCGTCTAACCTACCTATGGACTAAAGTAAGGTAATCCTCTATCCCTATTTTTATTTCTTATAATAGATGATGCATTCAAAAAAGGTTTAAAAACTTATAAACACAACATAAAGTAAAGCATTATGCCAATCTAAGAGGTTATCAACTCATCTCTCAATTAGGATTTGTTGATGCCTTTATCGTCTTCTTAAGAGGTGATGGTCACTCTTTTAAAAATATAAAAAGATTCCTCATTAATCATTAGAACATGTAGAGTTTGCTAAGTAATGAACAAAAGATCTTCATTTTAGGAAATAAAAAACATGAAGCATAGATAGGAGAGTGACATTAAAAATCTCTAAGGATCCTTAGTAACAGTTTAATGGTAAGAACAAGACCGCTCACTTTAAATGTTAGCTTGGCAAAATTTGTAGGTAAATGACGGGTTAGAAGAAGAAATTACTCTCAATAGGAGGTTAATTGGGAGGTAGGTTAATGCTAGTAAGGTATGTTCTACAATCATACCACTTTACTCTTTAATAATATCATCTCCCCTAGTAAGAGTATTAACGAAGTTGATAATATAATGAATGGCTTCTTTTGGGTAAGACTATGATAAAGTAAGCTATAACCATTGAGCTAGCTAGAATAAGATTGAACTCTTTCATAAATAAAATGGATTTGGGGTAAAGAAACTGAAAGAGCTAAATGAAGCATATAGCGTCACACTTTGTTGGAAGGTTTACATCTCAAATAGTCTCTAAGCCAAATTCATGAGAGACAAATTCTTTAATAAAAATATAATAATGCAAGCTTAATCACATGGAATCATATGCATAAAATGATGCCCATTATATTGTAATTCGTATAATGAAATTGACACAACTAGCTACAGTTACTAAACTTTCACTAAAGATGATAAATTCATTATCAATTCATCTTCATACCAATTCAAAAGCAAAAGCCTTCCAAAAAATTTAGAAAAAAAATATCGAACAACTATTTGTTGCTTAAAATCTCTTTATTAATATGAAGATTTCTTAATAATCTTTTATTTATTCTTGATAACTAGAGAACATTGAATTTTTATTTTATATACAAATAGTTTTTTACACATGTAGGTGTTGTATCATTTGATGTTATGATCACAAAACTAAAGTTAAGTATTTACTAATATCTTGCTAAGCTTATTATTATTTTAGTTAAATTTCAATGAGTATTTTAGTGATCTAAATTTTTTAGAGCAAAAATTATTATAATATAAACAGTTAATATAATTTGATAGCTCAATCTACTGATTTTGAAGCCAAGAACACTAACTTTTATGAAGTAGCAATCTACAAAAACTTTAGTTCTAAAATCTTTATGGTGAGCATATTAAACCTTTAAATTTTTTATAATTATGGCATATAAGATTATCATTATTTTATGTATAAATAAATTTGATTTAAATTATATTTTATTTGAATATTTAATTTTTTTTATAAAAAGTTCATTATAAATTTTTTTCCTAAGCATTCCCATCGCTAAAGCCCAAAAGGCTTGGGTTAAGTGGCCCGAAGTACTATGAGTCATGGACCTTGAGGATCCGCAGGCCACCCAATCGAAAATGAGACGGGTCAAGCCCGAATATTAATTATGTCAGGTTACTATTGCCGTCTTTGAGTGAATCAATTCAAGGGATCACTTCTAAATATACTTAAATAAAACAAGTCTAAGTGGACTCGTTATTTAATTTATGTAATCAGGTCTAGTTAGACACATACGTGCATATTGGTGAGTTAGTCATAACTTCTAAAGAACACTAGGGGGTAACCAACCCTATTATTCTGATTACAATACGTAATACATGTATTAATAAAACACTTGAGTATTTTGTGATGTGGGACAAAAGATAAGCTTTACCAAACTTAAGATTTCTACATTGATCGATCGCACGTTTTCATGATTGAAAAATCAAAATCGCACCCACATTTGTAAACAACCTTCTGTCTTTGGTCGTTCATCTGTAATGCTTGATTGAACGATTGAGAGTATCTCTACCTGTGTGAACAATAATGTCAGGCACCCCACCTTACCAACTACAGTAAATTAAGGATGCTGCATAAGAAATAATCTCGAGTGAGGACAAACCATGCCTAGGTGGGGACCCGACGGTGAGACAATTCTAACCCTCGAACCAATCTGGTATATTTTTTAAAACATTTTAACCATATCCATACCATGGAGCTGAAATGAAAACATGTGTATATTAAACTGTATATATATATACAATAAACCACAAAACTGAAGTACCAAAATGAAACCAAATCCACTCCCACCATAAATCTATCCCCTCTCACATGTCAGGAGTATAGTCCTCTCCTGTACTATTATAATCCCCAGCTCTCGGTGTAGTGGATACATGACCTGTGATAAAGCACTAATGAGACATATATATCTCAGCAGATAAATCCATTATGTAACCAAGTAAAATAAATCTCCAGATATAAAAGACAAGCCGTGAAACATGATAAAACAAAATCCATCTCATAAGCGGTGAAAAATAAACCATATGAATACCTTCTTATCAAATGTCATGCAGTATCAAAAGTAAACCAGATAAACATGTATACCAAATTTTCATTTCCATTATTTTATATGTTATATACTTACTGGGCCTGATTCCCTTCTGAATCATTATCCTCTGGATCCAATCATCATATCAAATGACCCTCCAGCCGGCATCCATCCAGTACATAACACTAGGCAGATATCTGATCCGAAGACCGATACCCTGCGATCTCATCCGCTAGGCCTAGTGCCACCAGGCAGGTATAGTACTGATACCCTGCGATCACATCCGCTAGGCCTGGTGTCATCAATATATATGGAGGTCATGGTACACATACACACTAGGCAGATATCTGATCCGAAGATCGATACCCTGCGATCTCATCCGCTAGGCCTAGTGGTGAGGATAATGTCTCCAGGAATCCAATTTTCAATTTTTATTTTCCAACCATGTCACACATGTGATAAATATGCCAAAACCATATCAATATGTCCAACCAATTATATTTTATCTCATATTATGCTTTTTGTTTCAATTTCCTTTTTGTCATCTTTTATGCTTTCAGTTCAATCAGAAAATAACACCATAAAACATATATCAAGCCATGAGATAAAAGTCATGTAAAGAAAAACTGTAATGCAGCCCGTAAGAAACCATGTATCGAAAAATAAATAAATACTATTGTGCTATATCACAGGTTACGAATTTATCTACCTCAATTTGCTGTACCAACTGTCTTACTCACTTCTGCTTCTTCTTGATGTCCTACAAGCCCGTAAAATACAAAAATAATTAATTTAAATATGCTTATTAGTCAAAACTGCTTTCTAAAAGCTTTCCCAAACACACCCCAAAATAATCCCAAAAATGGGCTTACGCGGCACTGAACCGCCCGCTGGACCGCGCACGCAGAAAAGCTTTCTAAAAGCCCTGCCAAACACTTCCCGAAATCCCCAAAAATCCCAATTTTTCTCTTGTTTCTCGCCGCGCCTGGACTGCGCCTCCGCTGAACCGGCCTGCGGTTCAGCTCCGCGGTTCAGCCGACTGAATCGCTCCTCTCTCCCTCTCTCTCTCCTCCGCCTCAACCCGAACCGGGCGCCTTCCGGTTCGGTTAACCCGAACCGGTTCAAACAGGATCATCCCTGTTTCTCACCCGTCGCTGCTTCCCTCTCTCCTCGCCGCCGCTCGCGTCCGGCGGCTTCTAGCCGCTTCCACGGTAAATTTCTCTTTTCCCCGAATCCCTCTCCGGAATTACCAAGCTCCTTTCGACTTCTTTCGCACTCCTCGACGACCAATTTGCCGGAAAAATATTCCGCATCTCGCGGCCGACAACTCCGGCCACTCCTTCGGCAACCCACTACGTCTCCGGCCGAAAATAAACATTCGGCCGGCCTCTCTTACTCTCCCCCCACTCAACAGAACCCTAATACAGCAAAATAAAACGAACCATCTTACCTTGCCGCAGTTTCTCCGGCGAGCTTCCGAGCTTCCGTTAAATTTCCGGCAGCTTTTCGCAATCGCTAAAACTTTTCCAAACCGCTTCTGTATTTAAGGGGATTAATTCACCCGGACTGGACACGTATGTGTTGATTTCGCCTTGTACCGACACGTTCGTGATTTTTTTGCAGAACACCCCCTGAACTTTTCCAAATTACAAATCTACCTTCCGCCATCCGATTTTAAACTAAATCGGAAATCCTAAATTGCAGATATATCCCGGATCTGAAATCCTGAAATTACAAATATATCCAAAACTTTAAAAATTCATAACTAATTATCCAAAATTCCAAAAATTACAAACTTACCACCGTTGGACTCGTCTCAAAGAGCTCTTTCTATAAAAAAATATAAAAGTACAAATAAGAGAAAATTAGGGCTGTTACAAATAACCTCATCATCGTTGCCATCCAGCCAACTTTCAAATCTAACACTCCATATTTTATCTCGCTATGATTATCTATATACTCTTTATTAATTAAGCTGAACCAATGATGATCATGCTTCATTTACTTAATTGGATGGTCGTTGCACCGTCTTCTTTGCATGTAATGGCTGGTTTTATGAAAAGTAGATTTCAACCATAAATCAGTTAATTTTAGAGTTTTGTATTTCAACTATAAATAGGGATCATTTATTAAATATAAAAACCATTGAATTAAGCTTGAAAATTTTCATACAAATTCAAGTGAAGTTCAAATTATAAACAACAAATTTTTGCATAATTACAAGAGCTATGGATTTTCATTAGTTTCTATTTCTCTACTTTTGTTTATAATCATTTCTATATTTATTAATAATATTTACTTCATTTATTAGTAGTACCACTCTTATTTAAAAAAATCAAAAGTATAGAGATTTTTGTAAGCAAAAAATTATAAAATTTCAAATTTTTTAAATAACTTGAAATTTTTTTATTTTGTTGTCTCATAGGAGCATTAGTGTATATTTTATCTTCCCCTTCTAGTTTTGGAAAAAAGGGAATTGTTAATGGAAGCTCGATCAGAGATCAAAAGTAAATGTAGATAAGGGTTTTGATCGAACCACCTAAAAATTGTTTTTGCATTTCGTTTATTGTAGAGAAATTTTGTTATTCATTCTAACATCATACAATTATCAAACACATCACTCTATTGTAGATATTCTACTTCAAAGCAAGTATTGTTCAGTATACTGCTAAGTGTGAATCATTTGAATTTATCCATTGTGCTTTTGAATATCGTTTAAGTCATTCAATTATAATAATATATTAGTATATGGATTAGACTTATCCAATGAGGCACATTTTCTTGGTTGACATAGTACAATTTCCTAATCAATTTGGTTTGACATTTGAAATCATGACAATTAGTATTTTAATACATCATCAATACCAATCAATTAGATCAGTTTATCACACTACTAATTTTGGTCTTGATCATCTTGTTATGGCCAATCACTTCTAAGTATTAAACAAATACATTGGCATTCACTGATCTTACCTTCATCACAAGGTTATGAAACTTGTCATCGATTTACATGAGATCTTTTTCATAGCAAGACTGTCATTAGCTAAGTAAATTGTTCGATACAAACTATCTAGATTTGTCCAACACACTTCTAATTTGTTTATGGTTCATTCTTTTGCGGTAATACTTTAAAGCATAGATTAGATTACTCCACTAAGACAGATGCTCTTAGTTGTCATAATATGATTTCTCAATCAGCCTAATTTGTCATTTCACTAATCTTGTTTATAAAGCGTATGTTACGATGGTTTCTCTCATATTGTATGATAGTTTCTTGGATCAAGGTCTGTCTCAACTCTCCCTAATGTGATTAGACTATCACAGTGCATCGTTTATATGACATTCCTCAAGGTTACATAGACTCCTTCAAACATCACATTACTTCGAATCTATAGATTCTTTAAGTCATACCAATAGTACTTGGAGGTCTCTTTGTAATATGTAATGGTAACTATATTACATAGGATGTTCTTGTTGGTTAGCATATCAATAGATCAAGGAAGCTCATCAACCATCAAAATCTTAATTGTAGTTTTGTATTCTAAATTATAGCACCAATATTTGATCAAGTTTAAAAATACACATATTTTTAACCTTTGCTATAAAATTTATTTTTCCAAAAAAAATTCAAGTGAATTGCCTTGTATTTTTTTGATGAAACTATAATATATTAAATCAAAAGCGGCATAGGCCATACAAGTGTTTCATATATGAGATCCTCACGGAGGATCAAACATGAAATCTAACGGCATAAGTTTGATGAGGGGCTTAGGAAGGGATTCCCCAGATTCCCATACGAACTCATTGCAGCATGTCGCACGTGTCACCCAGTTAGTAAGTGCATTCCCTTCTATATGGATATGAGAAAACCTGATTGCCTCCAGACATCTGGCTTACCTGACAGTCTCAGTAAAGTGGCTAGCCTCAAGGGGGTGGGATATCATCTCACGGACCTCCTGAAGCATCGTCATCGAGTCAGTCTGAATCTCCACTGTCTTGTGGTGGGGAAGGGAACCCCTTAGCATGTTAAGGGCCTCGAGCATAGCCTGGACCTCCATCACATCGACAGCCTGAGAGAAAACCCTCTTACCAGCCACCAAGAGCGGCCTCCTCATGTAGTCTCTAACAACCAGGCCAAGGCTAGCAGTGTTATCCCCTACCGCAGCATTACAATTCACTTTTATCCATCCTATTGGGGGGAACCCAACCATGGGTTACAAGCAAGTCCAAAGAGTTGCAAGTATTCCTGCTTGATAGGGATGAATAGAAGTTTTGTTGTCTGACTGCCTAATCACCTCGATCTTGATCATCCTTAGAAGCATGCACGGCATGCCAACGGATTGTTATGCCTCATCGTATTCCTTACCCAGATGTAGTACATGGTGGTGGCCAACGTGGCAGCATGCCCAGCATCAGCTCCGCATCGTGCAGTCGGAGGACCCACGAACCTCATGAGCTGGTCGAGGAAAGTCAGCCCGGCATCCGCACTCGTGGGCCATCCCAGCGCAGCCACTGCCCATGGGCCTAGCGGTCATCCCAGAGTTCCTGTGGGTGCGGGCAGTCCCAGAACACGTGCTGCATGGATTCCTCCGTCGCGCAGCCCCATTAGCAGTTGCTGTCCTTGAGCATTCCCCTGCGGGCCAGCCACAACGCAGTAGGGAGGAAGTCACCGGTGACTCGCCACATGAACATTTGCACCCTCGGCACTGCTTTAATCTTCCAAATGCCCCTCATGTCATCCGCGTGATGTTAGCCACCCGACTTGATGATGTCATCAGCTCCGCACACCATGTGCATATAGATTCTCCCGCTATCGACCCTCGCCGTCTCGGTGTGCTTCTGAAGGAGCATGTCCTGAGTTAACGTTTGAGTTCTAGGGAGATGCAGAATTCTATCAATCAGCTCTTCACCCACCATGTACGAATATTTTCCACGTCCCAATCCCTAGCAATAGTGATGCAATCAGCCAGGCACGTCGGCCAAATGATGTTCATGTTGATGAAGGTTGGCCAGCAGTAAAGTGGAAGGATGCCCAACCAATTATCTTCCGCGAATCTCACCATCCTCCCATTGTCGATTCGCCAGACGAAGATCGACATTGCCTCTGGCATTGCCTCCAGCACCAGTCTACACGCATGGGATGCGTTTTGGGGAGCTTTCATAACATAATTCATCATCGTGTACTTTCGCCTCATAATTTCGACCCAAAGGCTTGCCTCGCGGCTGAGAATGCGTTTGCAATTGTAAATTTGCAGCACACCCTGTCATACGTGGAAGTCCTGAAGTCCAAGCCAGCCGATGGCCTTCGGCAAAGTGACGCAATCCCACGGCGAGTAATGCATCGTGTGCGCATTGCTCGTCCCGTTCCATAAAAACCTTATAATTCTCTTTTTAATGTCATCAATCACTCTCGCTGGCACAGCACAATGTCGTAGAATGTGGCTTGGGATGGCAGTGAGAACAGAGGAGGCCAAGGCAGCTCTGTCGCGAGTGATAGTGGACCAATTCATCAATTGGCCACTGCGGCATCAATCCTCTGAATCAGGAAATTGAGGTCAGCTTTATTCAGGCGCCTCACAGCAATAGGGACCCTAAGATACGTGAGCATTTGGCCTTGCTCCATATGGAGTTTCCTCGACACCAGCTTGGCTTTCTTCTTGCTGATCTTCGTACTTAAATATACTTTGGATTTCAGAAGGTTGATGCACAGACCTGCAGCTTCCCCAAATGTTCACATGATTCTCCGCACAGCGCATGCGACCTCTCTCATGGCGGGAGCAAACAATAACACATCATCTGCATATAGGAGGTGCGAAATCCATGGTGCGTGTTGTCCAGGTTTGAATCCGAGCAGCTACTTAGTCTCGCAGTCCATCACAAGCACCAATAAGAATTCTATAGCCATGACGTACAAGTAGGGCGAAAGCGGACATCCCTGCCGGAGTCCCCACTGCGCCACCACCCAAGGGAGGTGAGAGCCATTAACAAGAACACAATCTCGGAAATGTAATGCATGCAGTGATCCATTCACACCAGATAGGAGGAAATCCTATAGTCTTCATCATCTCTAGCAGGAAATCCCAACGCACGTTGTCATAGGCCTGCTCCATGTCGATCTTTACTACCATGAGGCCCGAAGCAGCAGTACAGGAATTCATTTTCGATGCCATCTCCTACGCGATGTAAACATTATCTGAGATACTTCGCCCAGGAATAAAAGCTGCTTGTTCGCACGAGATGAAGCTTGACATCAACTGTTTTAGCCTCTCGACCAGTACGAGCGCCACCACCTTATATATGGTGTTGTAGAAGCTAATTGGCCGGAAGTGCTTCGGCCTGCACGCCCCCTACTCCTTAGGGATAAGGACAATAAGCGTGTCCTTCCAATCCTCCGACAGCCTTTGCTCCTCAAAGAAAGCCTGCACCGCGCAGATGACGTCCCTGTGTGTGATGGCCCAGTAGCCATGCAGAAACTCTGCCGTGATCCCGTCAATGCTCGGGGATCTGTTTCTCCTGATTCCCCACATAACCGAAATTATCCCGATCTCGATGACACTGTAGCCAAGTTTGGAGGCCATATCATCGCAGATGATGCCATACAGCATAGAGATCGGCGGTAAGGCCGCCCACCTCGCCCCCCCCCCCCCCCCCCCCATCGCCACTTTTCTTCAAAGTAAGCTGAAAAGGACAATCCTGATGCTTTCAAGTGTATCCGCCACCTTGTCCTCCGCGTCCCTCAGCTGAGTAATTCGGTTTGTCCGTGCATGAGCCGTGGCAGCAGCATGGAAAAATCTGGTGTTACTATCCCCAAGCTGCGCCCAATGCACTTTAGCACGCTGCCACCACCATTGTTCCTCATGTGTGCAACCACGGTGCAAAGCCGTGATCATTTGACCAAGCCGCATACTCTCTTCCTCTGTTAGTCCCTCCCGAGATTCCTTTGTCTGTAGTTCATCGATGCCTCTTTCCAGCTCCGTGTTTCTATTGGCAATGTTCCCCACCTCCTCCTGGCTCCATCTTCACAGTGCCATCAGCGAGTGCCTGAACTAGGTTATAATCGCCTCTATGTAGCTTCCCCAACCCGTCTTTGCCATGCTCGATTCACCACCCAGAACAACTGTGGAAAATCCAACCACACACTTTTGAATTGCAGCCTTCCATTGTTCGGCCGTGGATTTCTACACCCCAGATCAACCAGCAGTAGGCAATGATCAGACCCAAGCCGACATAGGTGTTGTACAGAGCACTCGGGAAAGACCTGCATCCCCGCAGAATTCATGAGGACACGATCAAGTCGCTTCAAGATTTATGCGCCACACTACTTCCCGTTGCACCATGTAAAGCAATTGCCAGTGAAGCCCATGTCCACCAGCTGTAGCTCCTACATAAGGTCAGCAAGTTCTTACAGTCCCCTACCGTAGATGAACTTCTTCCCGCCCCGTTTCTCATCTTGCTCCATCACAAGGTTGAGATCATTTGCGACAATGAGTGGGTCGTCCCCACTGGACGCATGCTTAATAACGTCCCAGACCTCCTGACGCTTGTAATGGTCTTTAGGGTCATAGACAATGAAGCAATTTATCTTGCTAGCACCACGTAGCCTCACCTTGCATGCCACAACATGCGTTGAGGCTGACATGTCGGCTGAAAGGTGAGCAGCGAAGTTCCAGTCCTTCTTAAGGAGCCAATCAGCCTCCTTCCGTAGAACACATTGCGCTTTCATCTCCATCTGGGCCACAACTGCAACATTCCCCTCACGTACAAATCTTTGCAGGTATCTTCTTGACTTCCTGTCCCTAACTCCTCTGATATTCCAAACTGCAAAATGCATCTTCACCTGGAATTTGTAAGTGGTGCCCTCATGTGGCCCAGCAGTTCTCCCGCCATACTGAGGACCTCCTCCCCATGTGAGGCCTCCTCCATCTTCCTCCTCGATGTCCCCTGTGTGCCACGAAGCGCAGCCCATGAGAGATTCTCCTACTTCGTTTTGGTGTGGTGTCCATCTAAGTTTTTAATTTGGTCCACAACACAATCCTCCTGCAGTAATGGCAATTTCCTCTTGCTCCCTCCTACCTGCGCCGCCTGTCTCGTTCCCACATCCTTCATAAGAGCATCTGCCTGTTGTGTCCTCACCCAATCCTTGCGGGCCCTTGGGCGCGAAGCCCGTCTTGCCATACCTTTACCTCGGTCCTTGGATAGGATCCTCGTGCTATGATGCATGCTAACGGCCACCTCATCAGGAATCCCTCGGCTAAAAGTCATCCGTGGATTCTGGCTCACCTTATTTGTTGTGCCCATATGGTCAACCACGCCTTATCTCCTGCGTTGGGGTTGGACAAGCATCCACGGGCCCAACTTTTGTCCCTTTTTCTCTAGTTCATACGTATTCTCCTCCCGCTTCCGAGGAGTTCTGGAGCATTCCGCCTTAGTGATCTTCCCGCCACAATTATGCGTATCCTTCGCCTCCAACAGTCCACCTCCAATGACATTGTCTTCTGGGGTCGCAGTGGTAATTGGACATGCGTGCACCGCCTCTGGGGACTTATACGCATTGCACTGCCCCGTGAGGTGACCAACGTGCCCGCACGAGAAGCAAACCCGCGACAGTCCCTCATACTCGAATGCCTGGTAGATTCTTCCAAATTCCCTGTTAAGCCATATACCTGGTTTTAAAGGCTTCGAGAGGTCCATCCGGACACACACCCTAGCATAGGAAGATCGTCCCATATCACAGCCAGCCGTCAAGTAAAAAAGGCTCCCCAATTGCCTTGGCAACTCTTAAGATATTCTCCACATCCCAATATATTAATGGGAGGCACGGAAAGCGCACCCACACTGGTGTGCACATTGTCGTGCGGCGTTTGACCTGAATTCATGAGACCAGATGTCAAGCCCCATGGCTTGGCCTGCGACTTGCCACGGGCCGCCAAGCCAGACTTCATTCCTTTCACGAATGGAGTTGAAGTGCAAGCAGAAAGAGTCGGATGACAGGTCAAGAATCCTGAAGTTCTTTTAGTGGCCCCATCTCTTCAACAACACCCGTGCAATGGCGGAGAATGGAAGGATGTTCCCATATACTCGCCCAACCAGATCTAATTTATGGAATTCAAAACGCATATAGCATGCTTCCAATGAAATAAAGACATCGCCACCATCGACATGATCTGGGATGCCTCCAGCACGATCTTTTACGTCGATATTAGCCAGACGCACGAAGGAAGTTGCTCGACTATTCGGGGCATTGTTGTTTGCAATTAGGGCTTCTCTGAAGCTGATCTTAGTTGAGGGGACCTCCCGTCTCCCAGCAACCCCATGCTCGGGGTTCATCATTTCCTCCGATCGCTTGCTCACCGCATGTTCTGCAGCCGTGTGCGTTGTGTCCTCCAGCTCCATCAAGCCAGCACTCGCAGTATGACCTCCATTTTCCCCCCCACATCCATCCCCCTTGTTCTGACGGTCAGGTAGCTCAACTGGAGCATCCACAAATTCCACCCCTTTCATCGGGCTGCCCCTTGGGTCAGTAGTTCCAGTAGTTTCGATTAATACCTCTGCTGCTGCAGCTGGATTTTTAAGGAGGAGATTCTTCTCGGCAGTCGTCATATCCCCTCAAGAGGTGGAAGAGAAGCATTCTCTCACTGGCGAGTTGCTCCAAGAGGTCCTCATCTTCCTGTTACTCTTCCTTATCTTGCTTCTCGCCATCTTTCTTCCCTTTAGGGCTGCAGGTGTCCCAGAGCCATGCAAAGGGACGACCAGTATGGTACCCCAAAGGATGACTTTGCAGTTTAATCCTGTCTCCACGCTCCCGTTCAGAGCGAATACTCAGGATTTCAAATTCTAAATTCCCGGATCCACGTGGCCCAATAGTTCTACACAACTGTCTTGGCTTCTCACGTGCCCGCTTGCACGTGCGTCAGTTAACCGTTACAGGTGCCCGTCACGTGCATACCTTCTCCTCCGTTCTGCTGTGAGTTTCCCTGATCCAGTCTCCAGCGATGACCCAATACCACACCCTCCGTTTACGCCTCCCCCACCAGCTACAGATGCCAGCTTCTCCTTACCTACCTTCTGTCACTCACGTCCTGTCCCCTGCACTTTGCCACCAGCAATCCGTCTTCAGCCCCCCCGTCACTAGCCCCCCGCTGCCCGCTCCCCATCCCGAACTCCTTCCCGTCGCTGGCTTTCATCAATCTATGGCATGATATCATAATCGTTTGAATAAAGAAAAGTATGACCTGTATAAGACTCATTGTTGAAAGAGTTGGAATTGAGCCGTGAAAAATCAAAAGTATAAAGCTTAGGTTACATTTATGTCTGTGAAAAGTCAAAAAATGCTATAGTTGAATCTTAAAACCTTAAAGTATGTATGAGATTACAAAAAATCAAGAAGTTAGTATAGAGTATAATGAAAAGCTAAGAATGATTGAGTTTTAGTCTAAAAAAAATTCAAGAGGCTATATTTGTGCTTTTAAAAAAATATACTTTTATTGATTTCTCCATTGATCATAGCAAATAAGTTGAAAAGGAAAAGAAAAAGGTTTAATTGGTTGGCTTGGGAAAGGATGTAAGCTAGTTGAGTATGAGTCATGCCATTTGAAAAATTATATTATATTTTTTTTATATTTTCTTATTTGTCAATGGATGTATTAATTAGTTAAATCACATCAAGATTATAATATTAAATTTTGTAAAACAATCTTAAGAAAGTTGGATCTTCCTTAAGGGACTTAACGTATTCTTATACTGAAGTTGACTCTATCATGCACACTCCACCTTAACTTGATAAGCCATCATCAAGATGACATTTGGAACCTACTAATAAAGATAATAACTTATTATACACAAACATGCCAAGTAATTAAAGTCAATATCAATTAAATAACAATAACTCCTCGCTCAAGGGCTCGCCTTAGGAGATTATGTTAAGATTAAAGTAACTAAAACTAATACTTCAAGAAAAAATTAAGACAAATTCTCCACTCCAACTGATATAAGTATACTTCGAGGTTAAGTTAATTTTCATTTCTTGTTTTCTCTTAATTTTCCTCAACTTATGAAGATATAACTCTCTCTCTTCTTACTTTGTAATCTCATCTTTTAAAATTCTTAAACAAACTTTTGATTAAATTCTCCTTAATTTAATTTCTATGTCAATACTATTCATTAAAAATATTTATGCATATAATAGTAAGACTTAATAGAAATACAATAGCATATATTGACATCTTAATATACTTAAATATTTAAATTTATTTATGATTAAGAATTTGATTGATAAATTGAAAATTAATCAATAATTATTTGACTTTAGCTAAGATCAAGCTTGGATTGATCACTAATGATACTAGCTTAGCTCATTTTAAGATACATGAAATCCATTCCATTCAACGTTTGGATTGAATTGAAAAACGTTGATTCATTCTTAGGAGAGTGTTAGACCATACTTAGTTCTAATCATGAGCCACCTTTTAAATATTTTTTAATAATAAATCAAATTAAGAAGTTCTTGGAAGTTGAACTTGGCTTACAAAATGAAATATATCTCTTATAAAGATTAATTAATTTGTTATTATAAATTTAATACTAAAAGATTAAAAAAAATATACAATTACATTTAATTTTGTATGTCATTAAATATCAAATATATGATGAGGTTCATAAAATAAAATTCCTGTACTGCCTGCCATAGGAAACATCTCGTTCACGGAAACAAATAGATTTCGAAATTTTCCCGCCACATTCGTTTTTACCTCCATTCTCCTCCCGCTTAAGATCTTCTACGCCCAGCTACGTCTCACCGGTGGCAACTCGCAAGTTCACGACTTCCCGGCAGTTCTCATTTGCCTCGCTAGGTTTTCCTCCAATCATTCTCTCCTTTTCTACGTACCTCAGATAAGCCATGGCGAAGCAGGGAAGAGCCAAGAAACAGGATAAGTTGGGCACAGGGAAGGTCACGCCTATGCAGATCGCCTTCATCGTCGACCGCTATCTCACCCAAAATAACTACTCCGTAACCCTCGCCTCGTTCCGATCTGAAGCATCTGATCTTCTATCCAGAACACAGGGGAAAGAGGTTATTTTCTTTTCTCCAGAAATCGCCTTTCTTCTATCTCGCATCTTTGGCTACATTGGAGAGATTCGCAGGTGCCCAAAGGGTTAATGGGGTTGGCTGACATATTGGATGACTACATCCGACTAAAGGAACAGAGACTGGCGATGGATCACGAGAAGCAGAGACTTGAGGCTGCAATGAAGGGTATTCAAGAAGTGATACGGGTTTACCACTCGGACACGGTGTCGGCGAATGGCTCGGGTCCTCTTTCTGTTTCTCCACAGCAAATTAAGCCATCGCCTCCTATTCCTTTCTTTCCCATAGCAAACCCTATGACTGGATCCCATTCAAGTAAGCTGCTCGATTCTTCTGTGACTCTTGAATGTCAAAATGTTTTCAATCTCCTTTGCATGACTTGTGACTTGTAGGCTTTAAGACATTGCGGGAGGAAAAGCGAATTAGAAGGATGTGTATTGATCTGGTGATTCTAAATCTGTAAATGGTAAACTTTGATGCGTTATTGGGATTTACTTTGTAGTTGCTAGTGAGATTATACACACAAGATAGGATTACATATTGAAAGTATGTTCATTTGGTTGAATGAGAAAACGGATTAAAGATACTGCTTAGAACATTCTACATAGGAATGGCATTGGTAAAGCGACTACAAAGATACAGCATTGCTTGTTTAGCAATGTAATATGTTACTTCTCAAGCTCGATAAAAATTGTCTATTAAAATAGATCAGTAGTTTACACATCGATAAAGACTAAAGATCACGTATTACTAAGAATGGTGTTAAAACATTTTTAAGTAATCTAAGCTCGGGAACTTCAATATGCAACTGTTGGAGGAATTGGCTTTGAACAATTCTAAGAGAAATATTTAATCTGCAAATTCCATTGTTGATTGCTTTGTAGAGGTATCACTTTGACACTTTACATTGTTTTGCTGCATGTATCGAGTTTATGTGTGGTGTATGAAAACATTTCCGTGGTGAGATTGATGTAGCGTTTCTTCTTTTTATGTTCAAATTACAGTCGTTCCGGTTGATGGAACTTGCAACTTGAACTTTGCGAAACCAACTGTTCTGCAAGCTAAGGCTGCCGATGCTACGGCATCTAACTCAATGCTTCATCAGCATATAAACGAGAAGAGGAAGGCTTCGAGATCTAATGTTACAGAGCCGCCTCAGAAGCAACTCCGTACTCGGTCAACTACTGTCTCAAATAAGCAAGGTAATGTTTTCTAGTTCATGAGGTCTTAACATGTGCTTTGCCTTTCCAAGAAAAGCATCACTTAAACATTCCCATTTCTACGTTAGGAATTGGACTAACTTCACAAGATACATGCACAACCAATGGAGATTTCAGCCTTGCAAATCATCCTGTCGTGCTCCGAGGATTTCATAATGATTCAACACTTTGTCCTTCAGTTCTAGATTCCTCTGTATTGAATAACAAACAAGCAAATCCAGATGGGTCTCAACCCAGTACTTCTTCTCCTAAGACCCCTCCGCAGGAATTAAACTCCCAAATTGAAATGTCTGCTTCTCCATTAGAAAATTCAGTCTCCAATGCAGTGAACGCTAGTAGCTTTCAGAAGCACGCCTCAACTAGTTGCTCTGTGATCTCTGAAACAATCATTATTAGCCCTCTTAAACATAAAGGATACTATGCCATTGAAAGAAGTTATCAGATGACTTGTTCTCCACTGAAAACAAGCCCCAAGAAGCTTGGCAAAAGAGACCATGTTAAGGGTAGGCTTGATTTTGACAATACTGATGAATTCGACAGGTTGGAAAAGCATTCTGCAGCTGATAATTCACTCTCTTCTCCAACTGATGGTGAAACATCTTCGGGTTTCGATTTTGACCTTCCTGATTTTGAATTTTTTGATGGGGATTTCATATCCGGACTTCTAGGGGACATGGCTGGTCAGAATGATGAGCTTACAGGGTACAACTTTCTTCTTTCATCGTTTTTTGTTTCTTGAATTTGGGCTTTATGACATTAACATTTGCATCATAATGTTTATTTGACTATCTTCTTCATGAATCATAAAGGCCTGAGCAAGCAGTAGATGGCGGATGCCAAGTAACAGATAAAGCTTTACTTGATTCCTCTATTGCTGTAGATGCTTCCACTTCTACGGGTACCACCGGACTGCAAGGTTACACAAGAAATCTTCCATTAACTACTGTTCTCTTCATTCTTTTTTCTCTACTACAACTAGATGATGCTAATTTTTCTCCCACCTTCAATATCGATGGACAGGAATCTTTGATGGTATGAACTCCGCTAAAAAAACCAAGAAGGGCTCAAGTCCTGGTTTGGGCCAATCCTTCAACCCTTGTTACAGTACTACAATTTGATGTGTGGCGTGCTAATATGATTTTATTTAATGAGACGCTGCATTGCGTGCTTCTGCAGAAAAGGGTTGATTTAAAGGGGAAGAAGCTTAACATGCAACATGACATTATACAGCTATTGGAAAAGGCTCGTATGACATTCATCGCTGTTCTTTGAACAATGCAGTCTGTTCCTCATGCGCTAACATAACTCTGAGTTTGTCTCAATTTTTTAGAAGGGATTTAGAGTAGTTTAAAATTTGGTTTTAGTGTACAATTGGTGTTGATAGCTTTGAAGTAAGGTGAACGCCATTTTATTCTCTCTATCCTTGTTCAATAATTTTCCTATTTAGCCATTTTAGCTCTTAATTGTGTTGTCATTGTATTCATGGTGCTTCAAAATAGTACTACCTCTCAAAATGAATATTTTAAATAAAAAATTTTCATAAAACTATTAAAATGGGTTAGAGTATATTTTTATATTCAATTTAATTATATTTGATTTCCTAATATTAGTTATCATTGAGTAGAATCTCATAAAATTACTAATAAAAAAAACCACAAATACTAAATCTTATCCAAGGACTTGTGGGCATAGTTTTATAGAACTACTTCCTTAGGTCAATCTATATATTTAAAACTAATATTTAGGCATGATTTATTTTTTTGGTCATATTTTTAAATAAAATTTGCCTTTGAATGTTTATGCATAAAATCATAGCTTTTGAAAATTGTTAATATAAAAAGAGATGTAGATTAGGAATTAGTTGATTTAGAAAAACATAATTTTTAAATTTTCACTATGACTTGAGCCATACTCAATGTGCTTAATATTGTAATCTAACTCATCAATTCTAAACTTGATAGGCTAATAACTGATGCAAAACATAGAGAATGGCATAATGCAAGTTAAGTTGGACAAAGACTAACTTGAACAAAATGTGAGATAATTCATTCTACTTAGTTTATTTAGGATTAAAAAAAAATTTGTTTCAGTTTATTCTTTAATATAATTCATGGAAGACTAATTTTTTATATACAAAAATTCTTAATCTTTGTTTGAGTTCCTTAAATAAGTACTAAGATATGATTTAATTTTTATTTTATTTGAAATCTCTCTTTATTTTCTCTATTCATTTATTTTCATTTGATGCATTAAGAAGAGTTTGATTAGGGAATTTAGTATCACTAATTTTCTTTTTCTTTCGTGAAGTTTTTATGAACTCTCCTATTTAACAAGATTATGATATTAATCAAAGATAAGATAATAAAAACTTGTCAAAATGTTCTTGCATAATTTAATGGTTGATCTAATCATGGGAGTATTTAGTGACATCTTTTGTGTCTCTTGCCTATTTTTCTTGAGTTTTAGGTCATATCATTTTAATTTCTTTTACTTTAACTATTGTTTTTAAAAAACATATTTTTTTATATATATATAAACAATTTTTCAAAACCTTTAACACATTCACATGTTCAAAAATCATTGTGAAATTAAGTATAAATCTTTACAATTCAAAAATCCAAATTGAAGCAAATTAAAAACTACTTTGCTCATAAAGTCAGAACAAAATGCTAATCATGTGTAAACTATGTACATTAAGTACATTAATCATGTATATGCTAAAACAAATACATAATAAGCTATTGCAACAATATAATAAATATGTAACAAATAAGTTAAGTTTCCTTAAGATACTCTCACTACTCCATAGTAGTCCTATGCTATGTCTTATTTTTAACTAAAATTGTTAGATCATAAAATAAATAAAGCCAACCATTACAATAATAAATACACACACATACATACACACATATATACATACATACATACATACATATGTATACATATATAAACATATAAATGTAAATTAAATAAGTTTTGAAACATATTATTACTAGGTCAATCTCATACAGTGAATATATACATACAATGTGATAAATAATTAAAATGAAATGCTATTCGTGGTTTTCAAATACCTAATTTCCATGTAAGAAAACATATATGTGCCTTTTAAAAATTTTGTAATATTATTTTTATTTTCCTTTTCTTCTTATTGGTTTAAAATAAGACATTTTTATAATAGATTAAACATATCTTCCTCAAATATGTCATTTCAAGTAAAATAACTCTCATGATGGCTCCTTTAACTTATCTTTGGAATGTATCATTCTAAAATGATAATCACTATTTTGGTTAACTAGTCATCATTTTAATTTTAAAATCTTATAAGAATAGTTAAACATAAAAGAAGGGTGAATTTGTAATTTTAGAGAAAAAGATCTTAATTATTTTTAAGGATTTTTGTGAGAAGTATATAATAAAAAAATTTATAAAAAACTAATACTAATATTTTAAGTGATTCAATCCAAATTTATATCTATGTTTACTTCTATTTCGATGACTAGATTTATCACAACAAAACAGGTTTTGTCAAATAACTAAAAAGCAAAAATTTCACAAAGTTAATATAAAAATGACAAATAAAGGACCCAAAAGAGCCACAAACAATAAGATTTTAAATGGTTCAATGTAACAATGGCTATAAAAATAATTACATAGCTATGCAATAATAGATTTACAACTCAACCTATAACATTTGCAAAGTTATCAAGTAGCTCCATCTATATATAAATAAATATGAAGTAATATTACTTAAATGGCTGAATAAAGAGAAGAAGAAGCATTTGAAATCTACTTTTAGAAGAGCTTTGACACATTCACAAGGTTGAAATCTATTTTATAATTGAATAAGTATGTGACTTGAGCTTAACATCTCTTTTAATCAACATACGAAACTACATTAGCTCTTTCTAGAATATTTTAGATCTTAATTATGGTAAAGGAATACTTATAAAGTTTATTAAAGCAACCCCAATAATTATCCTATCACAAATTTTTAAATTTTGAGGTGATTAACTAATTGTTATGTGATTTTGGCTTACATTCATATCATAAGATATTGTTAAATGACTTAAACATCCAATGCATCAAATTATTTGACTTTTTTTCTCTGAGCATTAATAATTCTCATAATGAATCACACCATATGACAGATATGCATCTTATTATATAATATTTCTTAGTTTAAATGCTTAATCTCTTTATTAGATAATATCATACATGTAAGATATGTTAAATTATATTATAGAAATGTCTTTAATTCTTACTTATCAATATTTGCTTATTTGTTAAGTTATTTTATTGTATAATACTTATGTGACATATTATATAAAGCCCTCACGTAAAGTTGTTTATTTACTTTCCACTTATGATATGAACAACTTACAAGGTCATAATACATGATAACCATGTATCTCACTATATGAAACCCTCAAATTCATTTATTTATTGAGTTACTTTGCTCTTATATGGATTATATTCATATGATAGCCTAATATAATACTATATAAATTTATTAGCTATGCTCTTACTCACAATAATTAGCCCCAACAAGTGGTTATACTGTATAATACTATATTTCATACTATATGATCATCATAATAATACTAATTAGTGTATAGATTATAAAATCCAATATATATATATCCCATACATTAAATGTCTTACTCATACTAATGCATTGTAAGCATTAGTAGATGATTTAGATGAGCCAAAACTTATCCCAAGGTGAAAATTAAGTTAAAAGATCATTTAGTTAATCAATGAATGCATAAACATTCAGTGGTACATAGGTCAATTACTAGGGTTAAGACCAATGAGTTGTAACAATGCAAAAAAAAAGATGTGGTACTTATTTTATGATAGAGTTTTTGTCAATATGTATTTATTTTAATTTTATGTTTTTGAATATTTAATACTCAATTGGATTATAACAGTTAAATTTTATTCTTTCAAGAGTTAGTTATTATAATTGATAGTTAGTTAAGAATTAATATAGCTTATCTTAATTTTTCATGTCTTATCTTCATAAAGTTAAAAATAATCTAAATTTATCTTATCTTTTTATATTAAATATATAAATAGCTTGAAAGCAATGCAATTGGTGACTTCTATTGAATTTAAAATATAGTCTTGGCGAGATTTGAGCCTAAAATAGCACAGCTTTAAAAGAGTTCAGTTTATCTCCGCTTACTATCCCTGTTATCCTTATTCTATTATACGAGTTCTTCTTCCCTCATCACCTCTCACCCCATCAATTTGGTATCAAGTTTGTGCTCTTTTAGGCATTGTAATGAGCTTGTCTAGGCTTAAAGATCTTCAAAGCTTTATTTTAAATTCATCAAAAGTTATAAATTATATGACTTTCAAGCTATTTATAGACATAATATGAAACGAAAAGATAGACTTACCAAATCATTATCTTTAAAATTTGAACAAACTAATTGATTACTAATTATCATATTTAATTTAACTATCATAACTAATTCAAGAAATGATAAAAATTCTTAATAATTTTATATTATTTTATTAAATATTATATCAATATATATATATATATATATATATAATTAATGTAAATAAATAATGATAAAAACTTTATCTCAAAGAAGACATTTTAATTCTTTTTTTTACTTTGCTATAGCTTTATTTCTAAACCCTAACAACTAACGTGTTAAATTTTTGGAATTTTTTTGTATGAAAAAAAAGGGACTAACTAAATCATCTACTAGCTCAATATGCAAGTTTAAGATATATTATGACTTATATGAATCATCAACTGATATGTGCATTGCTTTAGTTTCCCTATTCATAGAAAAAATTTTCTTTTTAGAGTTAAAGTTTAAGAAGTCTTCAAGTAGATAATTTAATCTCTAAAAATCATTAATAGTCATCCACGTGTCATTTAAAGGTAATTATGTTTTGCATTTAACTAAGAACTTATCTCAAACACCATGGTTCAAAGAAATCTCATTAGTTAAAATATGATCAAAGTCAAAGAATATTTGGATTAAAACCTTAGCCATTTGGATAAGTTTTGAGTCACTTACATCAAAGTTAGCCTACAAATTTCATACATAAATAATAGCTTTTAAAAGCAATAATATTCAACATAAAAAGTATTACTTATAAACATGTTAACAAATAGTTTAAGGATGTCAATATTATTATTAATATTTTTATAAAATTTTTAAAGTATCAAAAGCTCTCTTATGTAATTTCTTATATTCAGTGGATGCTAAGCTCTTATGATGAACGTTCATTAAAATGTATTCATCTTGTTTAAATTTTTTAGTTGTCTTACTTTTATAGATTATTTTAGAATACTTTAAATTATTTGATTTTATATGATACTTAACTTTATCAAACAAAGTTTTAAAATTATGAGCAAATGAAAGTATAAAATAAAAAAAAGACGAGATGACAAGTTAATTAAATCAATAGGTTGATTAGGTTTTATGTCATATAAAATTTTAAATTGGGATAAGTTTTTTTTCTTAGATATTATAGTATTATAAACAAAGTTTTCATATGATAAATTCAAAGCTTAATGTTCAATACTTTTTCTAACTAATACTCTTAATAAATTTTCAAAGACTATTTATTACTTAATTTGTCTATCTATTTGTATGTGAATAATAGATAAAAAATTAAATTTAATACCTATTAATTAAAATAAAGTTTTAAAAAAAATATGAAATAAATCTAACATCTTTATAAGACATTATAGTGTTAGGCCATCCATGCAACATTTGTATTTCTTAAAAAATAAGTTTTCTAGACGATACACATCATTGGTCTTATTATAAAAGATAAAATGGATCATTTTAAAAAATTTGTCTACAACTACAAAAATATTATCATGGTTTTAGTTGTATGTGATAACCTTAAAATAATATCTATACATAAATCTATCCTATAATTATTTGGAATAGATAAAGACAAATATTTTCTTGATTTTCATTTGATAGTATTAGCTATCCTACAAGTATGACATTAAGCAGTTATTTTTCTAGCATCCCTTTCCAAAGATGGCCAATAAAATCTATAATCTAATAAAGATATTATCTTATCTCTTCTCATATGTCTTGTTAAGCCTGTAGAATGCATTTTAAGGTTATAAATTCCCTTAATGAATATTATGGAATGCATTATTTCTTTCTAGATAAATACCCATGCATAATAGGAAACTGATTCCCTAAAGTGAGAGGCTTGTCTTTCACTTTCTCATATATAAGATTAAAATTTGAATAATTTTGAATAATCATCTTTAATCTTATAAATTTAGGAATATTAAATTCTAGAGATAAGCAATCAAAGTAACTTGAGATAGTGCATATATAGGTTTGTTTTGAATTCTTTTTTTTTGCTTCAAAGTAAAAGAAAAAGTTTCATCAAAAGTCTAACAACTTTGCATGTATATGTTTTAGCTTTCTTTGAGTACTTATAAATTTTAATACATAGAGGTCAGTATTAAAGATAAACTCTTAATGAAGTAAATAATACCTCTAATATATAAAAATTTGAATTATAGTATAGAATTCTTTGTCATACATAGGAATTCAATAGAAATGTATTAATATGAAATCATGAACATAACTAATACATCATACATATGTGGAATGTTACATCATTCTACATCACTAGATCATCTTCTATACAACATGAATGCATATGAGTAAACTTGAAGAAGGTCAAAGATTCTATCATATTATTTGCCACAAGTATCTTAAAAAATGAAAGATATAATACTTGACTCATCTCATGTCTCGTTATCATTGTAATAGCACAATCCAACATATGAGATTTTCTTACTTTGATATAGTATTTGAAGATGGTTCAATCAAGGTAGGTTGAGCACAAAATCAAAGAAATTTAAGTACTAGTGAGCTTCCTTACCATTCACAAAACCTTATTTTTTTTTTTCTCCTTGTTGATGCCTCTCTATCCTCAAGATTGGATAAAAGTTAACTGCGATAAATTTGTAAGAAGCATTGACCAGGCAAGTGTTTGAGTTATATAACATTTAAATGTAAGCTCGTGTTGACTAGAGTTTAAGAAGTATTTTTTTACTACTATAAACATGATTGAGGAGCATGCATTACTTCCTATTTTCAAAATACGACTTAAAAAAGATCCATATGAGTTGCTCCAAAAGTTCATAGAACATATATTTAGTAAATTCACTAATTCGAACCAAATCGAGTTTTTCCTAATATGATACTAATAATGCTCTTTTTGAGAATCTATTTTTATATTTTTTATTTTTTAACGATTGAAAAAAGATTTATTTTAAAAACTTCGTCTCCGACGACCACGTATTTTCGAAGTTTTTATGTTTTATATATTTATTATAAAATTTAAAAAAGGATCTAGGCTGCGGCGCTCAGCTGGGAGGACCGGATATAGGAACACCATCGGAGATGGTGGAGGAAACATCTACCACAAGCCTATGATTCGGCGTACTCGAATTTAATGCGCTTAGGTTGCATACTGAAATTTCCGGCAGCGGCAAGTTTCTTTCCAGATACTGAACTACCTGGCTCATGCTCGGCCGCGACGCCGCCTCTGGCAGCGAACATAAACACCCCAATCTCAGCACCAACTCCACCTCCACGGCCGCAAAGTCGCCTCCCATCCTCTTATCTCTGGCTTCAATCAACTCCCCTTTCATCCAATACTCCAAAACCCAATCAACGAGAACCATCTGAACGCCGCTTGTCCGAAACTGCACCGGTCGTTTTCCGCAGGTCACCTCGAGCATGAATGCACCAAAGGCAAACACATCTGTGTTGGTTGTCGCCTTGCCAGATATCGAGAGCTCAGGCGCGAGATAACCCAGTGTTCCAATGACGCGTGTGGTGTGCGCGTTGCTCTCGCGATCAAGCTGCCTCGCAAGCCCGAAATCCCCCAGCTTTGCGTTGAACTCAGCATCGAGGAGAACGTTGCTCGCCTTTATGTCTCTGTGGATCACAATCTGCTCCCACTCCTCGTGAAGATAAAGCAGCCCTGAGGCGATGTCTTTTATGATCTTAAACCTCTGCGGCCAATTCAGGGGCTCCTGCGGCCGGCCGAAGATGTATTTGTCAAGGCTTCCTTTGGGCATGTAATCGTACACCAGGAGCAAGTCTCTTCCTTGGCTGTATCCGAGGAGCTGTACTAGATTCCGATGCCGGAGCCTGCCGATGGTTGAAATCTCAGATATGAATTCTTTCATCCCCTGTCTTGAATATTCGGAGATTCTCTTCACCGCAATCTCTTTCTTCGATTTCTGAAGCTGTCCTTTGTAGACCTTCCCAAAACCCCCGCTCCCTAAGAGGTTCTTATTGCTGAATCCTCCGGTAGCTCTGTAAAGGGTTCTGTATAAGAACCTACGGGGGCCGTACACTGTATCCCGATCTTGCATCACCTCTGAAAAATTTTTTCTCCTTCTTACTAGTACAATTAATACGCCTGCGACGGTACTCAGGACCAATAAAGTTATTCCAATGGGCAGCACGATGCTCAAGGGTTTGTTTGGTTTCCTGCTATTTTCCTGTACCACTCCTCCTGGTATCTGTGGAATGTTGGAAAGATCGAGGTCTTCAGCATTACCGTTCGAGCTAAAACTCCATCCCAAGATGTAGTGCATTCCATAGATCGCGCCAGTGGAGGAACAGAACCCAACAAACATTTGATCGAGGAAAACCGAGGAAAGATTGACGATTGATGAAAGGAGAGGCACATAAGGCTTAACGACATCGAGAGGAGCTATGGTGACGTTGAATTGCATGTTCTTCCCATCATGCTCTACCCATATACGCATTGGCTTGCCACTGATTAAGCTCAGGTTGTGGAACAAAGGGCCAGTGGAAGATCTTACAGCATAGGAGGCAGGGGCAGACGAGAGAGATATCACGCTATTCACGTCGATGCCAACGTGGTTGTTGTTGATGTCGTAGAACTCCTTGTTCTGGATGGTGTCGAGCTCTACGGCAACGATCCGGTTTTTTGGGTTGCCATTGTGAGTCATGTTGAATAAACCGAAATATTGGTCGGGGAAACCGGCGGAGATGTCCGGTGAAGGGGATATGGTGAAAGCGAGACCATGTGAGCTGAGGTTCTGGAACTGGGGAACGATGGCGAAAACGAAGGACGTTGAGAAGGACAAAGCTTCACCTGAAGAAGAATTAAGAAAGGGGAATGGTTTGGGGTAGAAAGCGTGGCCCACATCATTTGTGGTGGTGTTCGTGAGGCGGAGTATGCCACCGGGCTCGATCTTCGCAGCTCCGTTGAGGCGTATGTTGGCATCTTGAAAGCCGTTGAAGATGAAGCTCGAGTTTGTTGAAGATGCAGCTGTAGCAAGGGCGGTGGAAACAACGGCGAGCAAGACGCCTTTGGTAATAATCACAAGAAACAGAGGAATAAGTTTCTGCAGCATGTCTGTCAAGAAGAATGTAATGGCTGAAGCAGGGCTTCTCAAACTCTGCTTCTGGACTTTATTGATTGCTCCCCATACAAAAACTTGGCCGGGCCTTTTGTTTTATTTCAAGCGGCAGCACAAAAAGGACGTTATCAGTACTAATTATCGTTAACAAATGGCTTTTCCTGAAATCTATTGAAGTTATCGATTCTGGAACGATTTTGTCAAGTGAAGTCAAATTAAATCATTTTTATATGAAACAAAAATAATAAATGATACAAAATTTAACATTAAATTTTTTTTTTTATTCGATTTTTTAAATATAAAATTTGACGATGATAAATACAAGAAAAGAAAAAGTTAGCTAAACAATAGTGTTTCTAGATTATAATTTATTTTCTTCGTATCATCATACTTTTTTTTATTGCTAAATAGGTCTCTTTATAATTTAAAAACATGTACAAATATTTGTTTCCTTTAAGATCATTTTCATGTGGGGGGCATTAAAAAAGCATTAACATAAAAAATTAACTTGTCCCTTTTTGAGAAAAGAAATATTTACCTTTTAACCTCTTTATCATAATAGATTCTGCTAATCTCTATCATGTGAATCTTAACAAAAATTAATTAAAATGGTTCTTCGAAGTCCGAAGTGCTTTCTTTTGACGGGACTAAAACCAACAATTATTTGATTAATTTGACGAATGTGAATATTGATCATTTCAAAGTTGTTGCGAAACAAGGAAACAATGTTAATAAAATAAAGACAAGAATTTACTTGTTCTATAATAGCCAAGAAGTGATTTAAGTTTTTTCTAATTTAGAGTTTTTAAAAGAAGAAAGATGATATATATGAATGAAGCATAAAGTGAAGAGATTAATTCTAAAGATTTAGTATTTTTCTGAAAAAGTGATCATCATTGATGATGCTTGTAATGCTCAAGAGTCATCTTTTAAAAAAATTGATAATTAGATTATTGTGGAAAAAAACTTGTGTAGACATTCTTCCTAAAGATATTGCTCGAGATATCATTCCTCTTAAAAGGAATTCATGAGCTCAAAAGAACTACATTCTGAAGATATCATCCTAATACTCTTAGTGCTAATTATTAGTCCACTAATAAAAATTTATAAAGGCAATTATATCTATAAATGAATGGTAACTATTATCAGTGGTACCTATAAAGAAAAATGAAAGGTGATTATAAAGTTGGTAGGCAAATTAGGTAGAATGGAGAAGCTTTAAGGAGAATTCAAAAGAGATCATGATGGTTTACCAAAGTGAAAGAAAGAGCTAATAATCGAGAATTTGCAAATGGAAATAAAAGTAGACATCTTCATAAAAAAGTGGAATAATAACAAACAACTTTTGCCAAATTTGAAGAGGCCTTACCCAAATCTAGATATAATGAAGTTGTATTAGAGAAAAGAAATATGAAATTATTTAATAATGATTGGGCCATTAAGAGCTAGTTTGAAATGAATAATAATAATATGAAATCACTTAATGATGGAGGATAGAAGCATGAGAATCTTAAAATTAAAGCTGGATTTAACCGTGATACCTAAGCCAATGTAGGAGTGGTACGTGGTAACACACTTTAAAAAATTGCTTGGTTCAAAAGTTTCCTAAAACTTGAGGCTGAATCTCTAGAAGAGGTATTTGACATGTACTTTCCAAATTGGTGGTCACTGGAGGTTCACACGTTAGTCTAGTTTGTATTAATTGACTTGATGATCAGGACGTGCACTCACATAATTGCAGAACCAATTTATTAAATGAAGGTTAAAGCTAAACAATGCTTGGAGTACCAAAAAGGGGGGGGGGGAATTGTGTTCAATGCCAAGCATAGATGATAAGGGTAATAGCACAAGTGTTCAATTGAATGTCACAATTCTATTTTGAAAGTGGCACAATATGAAGGCCATGACTTGTCATGAAACAAAAGATGTAAGGAGGTGGATTACTTATCATGTCATGGGAACACTAGTGAATGGGTGAAGTTGGTTAACATTAGCATTTAGTAGAATTGTTGATCAATGAAAGTGGTAAAACAATAATAAAAATTGATGATGGATAGAGGTAGGAAACTAAGGAAAGAGAAAGTTGATTAGTGGAAGACAAAATGATAAGATAAACCTAAATTGTAACCCAAATAACATTTGGATCATAATATGAAGGAGAAAAGTCCTAAACAGGCTCACTATGACTCTTGATTTCTTGTCCATGATTCGCAAAACAACTACACTTCCTCCAGTTTAGTATATCTTAATATTAATCTCTTGATGCAACTTATCATACATCACTTAAGTTTTTTGAAGAGTAGAGAAGAGATGACATTGTTATGGCTTAGAAGAATGTAACAATGAGTTAACGAGTCGAATGAAGACTTCAAGGATAATTATAATGACCTTTCAAAATGGAGATAATGTAATGATAAAGTTTCTTTTTGAGAAAAAAGTTATAAAAACCTATGATGCAAAGCTCCTAAGTTCATTGGTTTCTTTCTAAAGAGACTAACACAATTAATGTGCCAAGTACTTAACAATTGCAATTCTCCTTCCAACATCAGTATATAGTAAAGAGACATCATATAGTCTTGTGGAACTAAATGAGTACTGCAATTGGAAATAAGAGAACAAAATCATGTTTTGATGTAATTTTCTTCATATTTATTGAATTCAAATTTCTTTAGAAACTCATTTTCTTTATCCGTAAATGGAATAGCTTGTAAATGAAATTTTCATTTACAAATTTTTTTTCCTTATTTTCTATAAGTTATGATAATTTTCATTTTCTTTTTCTTTTACTAAGGCCTTATAGCAAGAAATATTGTACCTAATGTTTTCATCTTCTTCCTTGTTATTGATCATGTTCTAGTTATTTTTTGTTTCCTTCTCCATTTATCTTTCAATTTTTCATATAATTTTTTATTAGAAGGAAAAAGAAAGTACATGCTACTTGATTAATAAAGATTTTCAGACCTATAAAACATTTTTAGCTACAACCTTCTGAAAGACTTCAAGTAATCTTAATCATCCTCATGAGACAAGATACAAGTTTCCAACTCATATTGAATTCCCAAATTCTTTAAATATAGATAATAAGGTTTGTATCTTTTTGTCTACATTGATTTTTTCTTTCTTCTCATATCCCACATTTCTTTGGAACAAATTCTTTATTTCTTTGGCTTAGCTCCTTTTTAGATGAATAACAAAGAATGGGCATGAGAAATTCTTACAATTAGGTCTTACCAAGCTCTAATACCAAAATTATGGAAGGTCCAAATTATAATTTGGATATTTGGATCACAAGCAAAAAAACTTGAATGGCATCCCAAGTTGTACATGCAAATAAGAGCAGAAATTAAAGTTTATGATAAACAAAGTGCCAAGCCAAAAAAATCTTTTCTTTTTTATTTTATAAAGCGTATTTATAAATAAAAAGGATAACGATTGGAATAAATGAAAAAACATTATAAAAATAATCCCTTTCTAATAAAAAAAGGCTAAATATGCAAGAATAACTAAAAGATCATAAGGGTCTAAATTAAATAGTTTAGTTCACTTTGGTGCTTTACTTAGGTTTGTGGAGGTTCCTTGAGGAAAAATGAATCTTTATGAAACCACTAATGAATTCTTATTTTTTGATAAGCCTCAGTCAAAAGTAATTGATGGAAAATATATTTCTTCATTGTCTCCCTTGATGTCAAATAATGTACTTAAATAAAAAATTCAAAAATTTAGGAACCTCTCTTTTTACTAAATGGGAGCAACACCTTGAATGCTTATTTTAATGGCATAAGACGTAATAATTCATTTACAAGGAGATAGGCATCATCATAAGGCCATGTATTATAACATTCATTTACATCCAATACTATTTCTTACTAACTTACCTTTTTCTTTTCTTTTACATATTACAAAAAACTAGCTCTTTTTCCTACAAATAGGAGAAGTTCCAATGGGTTGAGAAGTCATTACATTGAATTGGACTAAGGAAATATCCTAGTTGCAAGGAAAAATACAATTATTTGAGTCAATGAATTTGTTTTGAACATCTTTTACTTTTGAGGTAAAATGTTTTTTGATTATTGATCCTATTAGCACATGACTCTTTTTTTGATTATTGATCCTATTAGCACATGACTCTTAATCTAGCCCATCCCTATAAGGAAACAACTATACTACAAATATTAAACTTTATTCATTTATATGTATGGTCATTAATCAAAGTTTTTTTCATTTCTTATAGAACATGTCTTGCACTTGCATGTCAAACAAGATGATGGGTAAATTACAAAACAACTCTAATTCTTTTTGAAGAAATGTTGCCAAATTAGACATAAAGGGAATACTTACACAAGGGATATTTGGGTATTATATAAAAATTAGCAAGAAAACAAGAATCAGAAGAAATAAAATCTTCCCAAGAAAATCTTAAGAAATAGTAGGTTCTAACCAAAATGAAGGAGAAAAAGATAAGAAACCTAAAAAGGAGTTTAAAAAATTAAATAAAACTTATGACAAATGTAATGTCCTAAACATATGAAAATTTATTTAAATAATAATTATTAAAAAACTTAAAATATTTTTTCATAAATTTGGAAAAATATAATCAAGGTAAAAAAAAAATAAACATTCTAAAAAGTTAATAAATTTATTAGTTTTTAAATTTTAATAATTACTTTTAGACTTTGATAATTTATTAAACTTTTATTAAATTATACAATTTTCAAAAATGGGCTATGATCCCTAAAAAGAGGAAGATGAAAATCAAATAATGAAGTATACTTATTAGACCTAATGATACTACTAATTTTATAAAATTTAGATGTCTTGATTATAAAATGAGAAGACAAACCTATAAAAAAATAATATTTTAATATATATAAAAATAATATCATTATTAAAAATAAAAATATATCACAAAAAATTAAATGATATTAAAAGTTATAAAATCCATACAATTTGTAGAATTTAATGAGTAGATAGTTCTTAAAGTGTCCAACAAATTTTTTGTACTTGTTTGGATGTAACAATTAAAAAAAATTTAAAATTATATGGTTTTAATTAAAACTTAATTAATTTTTTGATTTGGTTTCTAATATCCTAAATCCCTAATAGTATCGTTTAGGCTTTGGGGCATAAAATGGTGAATTGGTAATAATCTTTAGCAATCCAAATGGCAAGTAGATGGAGAGATGTTGTGGGAAGTGAAATGCTTATAAGCATGTGGAGGGGAACAATTGGGTATGTGAGGAGTTCACCAAAAAGTTTACAAATTTGGTTTGATGTGATTTTAAGAGAAATTTCTGAAAATTTCTTTGGACAAGCCACATGAGAAGAAGGGTTTTAGTTGAGAAGAAAGAGGTCATATAATTATATGGGATGAAAGAGAAAGAGAAAAAAATTTGAGAGAGAAAGCATAAGGGGTTACCATGAAGAATTTCTCAAACAAGGAGATAAGAAGATTCTTATGTAAGTTTTGTGGGAAAGAGCAAGAATTTAGCTTTGGAAATCTTTGAGGAAATGTGCAAGCAAGAATCAATTTGCTTAGTGTGACCACTATATCATAATTAAAATAGTAAGGATATTATATATTGTTGGTTCAACTAATTGATGGTCGGTTGTATTGCAATTAGTGGTCTTGTCTCATGGGAAATTTATCTTTTAGATTAATAATGATATGTGAATTATGAATTTGTTGTTGTTTGTTGTGATGCAAGTTTTCTTTTATATGCATGTAAATTTTAGTTGACAATCACCATTTTATTATATCACATGATTTCTATTAGAAATAATTGATTTATATTATTTTAATATCATATATGAAAGAATTTAAATTTTGGCATAGACACTAATAGATTTTTTGAAAAATAAAAGAAAAGTTTTAATTGGAAAAATGTTTTCTATGAAAAAGTGATCAGCTATATAACTTGTTCTTAAGGGAATGAGTTAAATTATCCATAAGAAATGGGACAAATGCCCTCAAGGTATGTTAAAGGTCAAGTATACTAATAACGTATATTTTTAAGTTAGGTAGAGCTCATAAAAATAATATAGGTAGTGTACTTAAAAGATAGTATTATATAGGTAGAACCAATAAAAGTTACATGTGAAAATAAGAGAATTGACATAATAAACCCAAATTACTAGTGATGATAACTCAGGAATAAATAAGAACATGGGTTGTATACTTGTTTTCTTTTTTAAACCATGAGTGTAACCAAATCCAAGATCACAATATCAAAATGTACATGCAAATTTACATTATAGTTTCATGCAAAATCTTATCATTAAGAATACACAAATCAACAAACCACTTAAATCTATTTAAATGTGAAGCAATATTATGAATATCTACTAAAGTTTGATAGAAAAGCTAATAATAACTATCTAATCTAAATAAATACTCCAATACAATTTATGTCTGAATAATACGACAAAAATAAATAAATATCTAATCTATTATTATTGATGATAAAATAAAGGTGATGAAACATCCAATAACTGCATTTACTCTAATGTCACTCTTAGCACTTTGATCTTACAAAATATAAGAAGGTGAGTTGGGAAGCTCAATAAGAAATTTTTGAGCTATACTATAAAACTAACAAGAAATCGTTAATTAATATGGATGTAACGACTGAATAAGTCATGTACATGAATGATATTTATTTTTAACTATCATAAAGCTTTGTAAGTTAATATATGTCATTATAATGTGGTTAATTAGATGTTTAAAATCTCTTATTGATCTACTATACTTTTATTTAAGAGAATCATGATAGAGCCTGACATCCTTATCACATGATGTAATCAAGTATACTATAAGATAATGTTGATCACATTGGTTAATCTCATAGGATTCTAAAAGTGGTTAACAACTATGTGTACTTACTTCCACAATATAGTACATTATTTAATTTTTTAGGAGACTAAATATGTAATTATTATCTCTTGTGACTATTTATATAATGGCTTCCAACAAAATCGTGAAGTTCTTTCCATGCAATATGGTATTACATTTATTACTCTTACAAGCTTAACCATCTAAGTATAACTACATCCAAGTCAAGGAAGTAAGGTACATCAACCTATTAATCTTCTGAGCAAGCATGTATATTAAGAGTTCATGAAAAGTAATCCTCACCTAATTAAAATCATAACATTAATGTGTGGCATCCTGTTAACTCTAATTTATAACTATCTAATATTAGTTAGATTTCTCTTAATATGAATCTAACATGTAAGGAGTTCTTATAATAACTAATAACATATTAGGTCAATGATTTCTCTTAAACCAAGACTCATTATCTAAGTTCTTTAATGCTTTGAATAAGTCAATCTAAGACTTCATTCTAAACCTTTTTAGACTTACCTTAATTTAATTTAGAATATTGATCATTTAGGCTATTCTTAATATTACAAAGCCTTAGCTTTTACCCATAAAATCTTGAGTTTACTCTTAAGTTTTGTATATCGTTGATTACCATTACAACTAAGTCTAGATTCACATAAATATCATTAATGACCCTTATACTTTCAAGATAATCTTAAGTAATATTTCCATCTCAAGCTCTCTCTTAAATCACCACACATCTCTAAGATCATCATCCAATATTTAATCATCTTACTTAAGAGCCTAGATAAGATCACTCATAGTTTGACCCAAAAACCTAATCAACACAATAGTTTAACCAACAACTTTATCTATTTTCTTTGGTTGAACTTAGCACATCCATAAGTATTATTTTAAGATATTCTACCTTCATTAAAGGTCTCGATTGAGAGCTTAATTGTCTAATATTTAATTTATAATATGCATATCATTCACTAATAATATTTTCTTAGATCATCACTAAGACTTTTTATTATAGATTCATTCTTTATGGGTTATTATTAAGCCTTTAAGCTTAATTCTAATATTAACCTTACCTCTCATATCCATATACAAGTATCTTGAATTTCCAATATAACTTTATTAAGGACTATATATTTTTTATTAGATCTTTACTTTAAGGTTTAACTCAACTTTAGCACTTTTAATCATAACCAATCCTATACTTGCCAGCCATATCCCTACTCAACTTATCCTTTTTCTAATGCCTTAAATCATGTATTTCAAAGCTTCCAAACTAGAAATGAAGAGTTTTACACTCCTTAGAAGTCATTTAGGTTCTCTTAAGCTGAAGTCATGCTTACTATGAATTAATTATGTCATGTTTTGAAAACAAAACAAAGGGATACTTAGCCATAATATCATGGGTTTGGCTTTATTTCCAAGCTTTGAATCATGGTTATCTTCTAGACTAAGGGTTAAAAGGTCCGTACAATATTTGACACACTTTTATACATTATTGTGTAATACAAATATATTCATATCATGTTATGAAGTGATATAGCATGTATCTTCTTATTTAGTCAAGAGTTTTTATTTTATATGAGTTATTACTTAGAAAAGAATCTGTATGCAAGCTTGGAGTTTAATTTTTTGAAAAAAAAATAATAATATGAAGCTAATGTCTTAACTATAAGAGCCATACACATTACACCTTACTTTTTCATAGTTTAAAAATTTTATAATATTAAGCATACTAAACCTTGCATATTAATTAACATTAATAAAGTACATTAATTAATATGTTCTTCAAAACTAGTCCATATTTTTATTTTTTGGGAAAATTTTTTTTGCATCAATAATAAATATTTTAAGTCCATGCTTCATGTATATCTATAGATAAGACTAAACATGCAAGCATATAATCATAGAATTCAATTTATATTCTTGATTTGATTAATTCATAATTTTTGTATGATTCTTTTAAAAAAATTATACGAGAAAGTAATGATAAAGAACATTTAAATACTAATAAAAAATCTCCTTAGCCATGGGTATAAGAGATTCTCCCTTTTTTAAGCATAGTTTAAAGAAGAAGATAGACGAGTTTATCAAAATCATTTTTCAAGGTTTTCGCATGCATTTTAATAAGATAATTCTTTTTTATCTTGTTTTAGATATTAGCTAAATTATTATATGAAATAAAGGGTCATTCTACCTAGAAAAACTATATAGATACTTCTATTTAATTAGATGTTTTCTTACTTTGAAGAATGAGCCATTCTCCTTTTTCCTTATGGCATGTCTTTGTTTTCTACTTGGCATCCTCTTAGTTGGCCTCTCCAAATTCTCCATCATAATTAGATTTTTTTAAATTCCTTAAAAATACTTCTTGAGGGTTTGTATTGCCTTTGTCACACCTCCTTAAAAATTTTTTTACCTTAAATTAAATCAATTTTAGTTTGGTGTTGCCATGACTCAAGTTTTTAACTAATCGTCTCTTAATCAATCTCTTTATGGCAAGCCAAATCAAACTCCTAAATACTGGGAATCTAAAAAACTTTTGAAAAATAAATATATTACATATTAATTTTTCGTCACATATTTATTTAATATCTTAATATATTCTTAAATACATCAAATTTATATTTTTATTTCTTTTAATTCTCTTATCCTTAATCACCACTTTTAAATTTTAAGAATCATATCTATATCTTTTTATTCATTCATAATTAGATAATAATGAGAATTAGAGATAAAATAATATCAATAAAATTATAAGCTCGTTGTTTTGCATTAAGCCGCTTGACTCCTATGATCCAACATAATCTCACCATTTAACCATGATTTTAATTCAAATTTTAAATTTCAAAATTAAAATTTCAAATTTTAGTTAACAAAAAACATATACTTTGATCAATTAATTTAGTAATAATATAACTAAGATTGTTATGTATAACATGGGTTTTATAAAATTGGATAAAAGTGAATAAATCATGGAATAAATCTGAAAAGTAAGAAAAAATTATTTCAAATAAGTTATTACATTATATTCTTAGTATGTTTTGTTTTATATATATATCTACAATGTAGGTTCTTTTAGTATATTATCAATATGCATGGACTTAGCATGTGACATGACCCTACATTGGCATACTTTGCATGGAGATTATGTAGATTTTTTCCATTAAAATTATGATGGTCAGCTCGATTTGTTTCTTAACAATTATAGTGGCATAGATGTTCTTAACAAGATTCTATGTTAGTAATATGTTGATATGATGAGTTAGAATATTAATGCTTTTATATATTGCATTAGAGATCATATATTAAGATTCAAACATTTGGGTAATATCAAGTATTTGTACATCAACATAATATATAATATAACTCTTATTTTTATTATTTTATGAATTTTGGTTCCATTACAAAGACATGTCATTTAGATTTTCTATTTTAAAAATAGTTAAATTTTATATTCCACTTAGACTTATTAATCTAGATGATTTTTAAAGTAAAAAAAATCTTGATTTGCTTTCCTTACAAAAATTTATTTAAGGTTTCAAAAGAAGAAAAATTTTATGCAAAAATAAATTCTAAATTAATAAAGAAAATGAAAAAAATAATTACTAAAATTTGGTGGTGACAATAAGGTGCCATAATAACTTCATTACATGAAATAATTGCAAGGAAGAGAGTAACTTAGAAGACAACTAAAAAAATCTAAGTTGAGTCTTCTAAGGTCATGTTTGATTCCACCCTCTTTCATTAGAGAATTAAAGATTTAGAATGTAAACTTATAGAGTCTCATAACCAAATGACTTATTTGAGGAAGGAAAAGGTGCTTATAATTGTGTGACTTCTTTTAAGAAATGCTTCAAAATGATAAAAAACTTTTTTTGCCCTCAAACTAGAGGTAATAAAATATGGTTATTAGATGTATTTTATAATAAATGGAAGATATAAGCCTCTTTGAGGCTTTGATAATTGCACCTAATTGAATAGGGTTAATGCCTTACCCAACTTTTTTTTAAACCATGAGTGTAATTAATCCAAAGATCACAATGTCAAATATAATTATAATTATCATATAGTTTCATGTAAAATACCATCAAACTAAAATTCTAACAAGTTCTTAAAACATAAATAAATCATCCACAAAATTAATAAATCACTTGAGTTTAATCCAATATAAGGTGACAACATAAATAACTACAAAAATTTGATGAAAATATAATAAATGGCTACCAAGTCTAAATAAATAATAAAATATAATCTCATATCTAATAAGTATAATTGATAATAAAAAATTATTCAACATATTATTATTAAAGACGAAATAAAGAAGATAAATTATCTAATTATTACGCTAACTCTAATGATCTCTAGGGCGACTCCTACTCTATTGCTAACTCATTGATTATGTAGAAATATGAGGGAGGTGAGTTGATAAGCTCAAAAAGAAATCCTTAAGCTATATTCTAAGATTAATATATAATAGTCAAGAAGTATATATATATAATAATTGAATATATCATGTAAATGAATGACATCAATTACTATCTTTCACAACATATTATCATCTATCATCTAAGTTAATATATATATTTTTATAATATAGTTCACTAGATGCTTAATGTCTCTCCTTAATCTAATACATTCTTCTGTTTAAGAAAAGTATGATAAATCTTAATACTCTTATCTCATCATATAATCTAACATTCGACAAGATAATACTGATCACATAGGCTAATCTCGTAGGGACCTAAGAGTCCTTAATAGCAATATATACTCTTACTTCCTTCCATAACACTGCACATTACATAATTTTTATAAGACTAAATGTTTTATTATTCCCTTTATAGAATATTTTTTAATTGCTTCTAACAAATTCTAAAAAATTTTATCATATAATTTAACACTCCTTTAAGCTCAACCATTCATGTGTAACTATCTCTAAATTTAAAAAGTAAGATAATTAACCTATCTATCTCTTAAGTGAGCATACAAAATCAAAGATTAATTGCTTACCTGATCAAATAAGACTTTATCATATATCATCTTACTAAGAATCCTAGGTAGTGTCCTATTAATCACAAAGATTTGGCTTTTATCCTTAAGTTTTAACATAACTGATTATCATTACAACTAAGTTTAAGTTTACACAAGTATCACTAGTGATCCTTATGCTTCTAAGATAATCTTGAGTTAAATCACAACCATCTTAAGGCATTTATTAAGCACGCACATCCTCAAGATCTCCATCTTGAGTTTTATCACATGGCATAAGAGCCAAAATACGACCACTCATGGTCTTAACCAAAGAACTAGATTAACATAAGGGTTTAACCAATATCCTTCTCTTATTACTTTCTTTTTTTGAACCTAGCACATTCATAAATCTTATTACAAACTCTTCTAGTTTCATCCAAGGCCTTAGACAGGAGCTTAACTATCAAAATTTTAATATATAATAGGCATAGAGGTTCACCAATGATGTTGTCTTAGCCATCACTAAGATCTTTTAATATAGGTTCTATTTTCATGAATTATTCTTAAGTATTTAAAGTGTAATTCAAAGGCTAAGCTTACCTTTATGCTGGTCTACCATATCCCTAATCAGTATAACCTTTTTTAAGGCCATAAATCGATCCCTTCAGAGCTTTTTAACTAGAATCTAAGGGCCACACATACTTTAGAAACCATATGGTTTCTTCTAAGGGGTTTTCCTATGCCTCATATGACTTAACCAAGCATTGGTTTCATGCATCATAGGAAAAAATGAGCATAAAAGCAATGCTTAACTACTACATGAATATGGGTTTTTCCTTAACTACAACATGAATAGGAAATATGGTTATCTTGTTTAGGTCGTGAAAATTAAATTCAACAAAATTAGCATACCCGCAATTTGCCAATTTCATTGATGCCATGATAATCTGTGCTTAATGCTTATATGCTTAATCAACAATTGTGGCATAGAATTCAACGTGATTTTCAACTTATTGATATGATAATGTCTTAGTTAAGGGATGTTTTGATTTAATAATTTGCTATTCTAATTTCATCTTTTACACACACATACACACAGATATATATATATATATATATATATATATATATATATATATATATATATATATATATATATATATATATATATATATATATATATATATATATATATATATATATATATATATCCAAAGCCATTTATGTAACATAAAATCATAGGTTCTACTTTGCATACACAGGTAAAATGTTAATGCAGATTTTTGGCATGGTTCCATTAGAAATATTACATGAGAAAGAATGTTAATTGATCTCTTTTGACTGTCAAATAAAACTCCCATTGTCTTGGGTAGACGAAATTTCCTAGTTCTTAAGCAAGATTCATGAAAATGAACGACTAGTTTTCCAAAGTTTTACATTCATTTAGCAATGTTATTCATTTTTATTTAGTTTTAGATCTTTGATTCATTTGTTATATAAATTTAAGGGTCATCCTACCTAAAATAAATGTATAAAAGAGTTTTTCTTAATTAGATCTTCCCTTGCTTCCAAATTCGAGCCCTCCTCCTTAAGGGTTTGCTTTTGTTTCCTTCTTAATATCCTCTAAATTGGTCTCTCTAAGTACTCCTATTATAGATAGGTTTTTTTTAAAACTCTTAAAAGCACATCTTTAAGGTTTATATAACATTGATCACATTTCCTTAAACTTGAGTGAAGCCATAATTCATGCTTTTAAACCAACCTTCTTTTATTCTAACCCTTTTGTTGTTAGCTAAATCAAATTCTTAAAAATAAAGAATCAAAAAAATAATTTCTAATATATATATTCATTATTTATTCTTACTTTTAAAATATTTTTTTAATATCTTAATGTATTCTTAAATACATCATTTTTATTTATATTTTAATTCACTTATATTCAATTACTAACTCCTAAATTTTAAAAATCTTATTCATATCTTATCATGCATTCATAATAATAAAGATGCAAGATAAAATTAATAATATAAATTTATTTATAAGCTCATTTTTAAATATTATGTCTAATCAAAGCTCATGTGATACAACTTAAATTTTACTATTCAACCATGCTTCCATTAAAAATTAAAATTTTAATTAACAAAAAATGCATATTTTGACCAGCTAATTATAAAATGATATGACTTAAATCAAGGATCCAACTCTAAGAAAAAGTTATGGAATTTGTCTCAACTTGAGAAATTTGAAATGCAAAAATTAAAAGAACAAAAACATCATGATTTATGACATAGTTGTAAAGAACTTAGTGGCCCATAAGAGGGGTGGGGGTAAGGGATGAATTATGAGTTTTAAGTTTTATTTAAAATAATGATGAATTATTTTAAAATAATGGATAACATTAATCTCAAGAATATGATAGTAATAGAACTTAATTTGAGCACAATTAAACAAAGTTTATTATTAATCAAATAAATTCAACAAATATGAATTATTTTAATCAACTCTATTTAATTATCAAACTCTTGTTTGTTGATTTGGTAGTAAGTATAAATTTATAATAGTAATAAATAAGACACTAGTAAGTAAGCAATACTTTGATTCTAAAAATCCCTTCTTTTTTTCAAATACTTTATTATTAATTATGAATTAAATTGAAATATGTAATGATAAGTAATAAAGTACATGAAACTATAAGGAAAGTGTACACAATATTTTAAGTGGTTTGATAAAATCTTTTCCTATATTTACGCTTGGTTGGCCCAAGTAAGTTTCATTAATCTAATTGCCTTTTGCTCAACTGGTGGGTACGGCTAAAACTCTTACAACACTTGATTGACATGATCAAACGCAACTATTGTGAGCTCACAATAATAGTCCAACCAGGCCACACAAAGAACAGTTGTTCCACTAAGCTTACATATAGGACAAACATTCCTACACACAAGTTAACTGGCTGGAGTAATCACAACAGCTAAAATACCAAGGTATGAAATACTTTAAATATTTTTTACATCTTATACCTTAATTCTTCAAGAAAAAATTTGACACACATGTTAAATAATTGATATAAGATATTAATAGTATATACTAATTAAAAATAACATATAAATTGAGTTTAGATTGATGTTTGTAAGTGAATTCTAGTACTTTAATCATAAATTTAGAATATTGCTAAGTAAATCGATCAATTTAGTATTACAACTGAAGAATTATCATTTACTTATAATCTTTCATCTATATTTATATGATGAAGTGCATTAGATGTAAATAAAGAAATTGTAATGGCTAAAATTGTATTCCTAGAAAGCTCAAATTAGCAATTACACTATAAAAAATTAGATCATATTAGTATATTTGAGAATTATATCATGGTGTTAAGGTCTATACATTGATCATCCCAAGGATGCATTTGTTCAATTAGTTCATTCCCATTAGTGTAAACGCATTATACATATATGATGATGACATCATATAGTATAAATAAAATGAAGTTTATTATAGCAAAACTATATGTTATTAAGAAAATATTATACTATATAGGACCATACAATACAATATATTATATCAGAAGTTTGTAGTACTAATCAATTAATATTGATATGTTTAAAATAATCTATCATATAAGTCTGAGATAGCTCTTATATTGTACAATTCTAAGTTGTAAGAAGTGCTTTAGGTTTGTATTAATTATATTAGTCTTAAGATAAATAACCATTATATAATACATATTTTTTTTTACCAAAATTGAGGTTTAAAAAATGTCATATATTATAATCATAAACTATGATACTTGTTTAATATATATTAATTAGATAAGATTATTATACACATGTGATAAAATTTATCATATTAGCATTTTGATAAGTATTATGAAATAGATCATGTATAAGTCTAATATCTAGATTGTTTTAGTATGATATGTAATATATATTAAGTGTTGAACGTACTTTTATGATAATATTATTGTATTTGTACAATGCCAAATTTAAACTTTTATGTTTAATAGTGATCATATATGTCTGATGCATCAGTGTTCTTATATGTGAAGTGATTATATATTGATTCATATACTCATATGATATAAATATCATGCTCATATGGAGTAGTAAATGAGTCTATTAATAAATTTATAATTATGATACAAATACTTCATATTTGTGAAGTACACAAAACAGTAATAAAATGAAGTCATACTAACATGATATAGTAGTTATATAATATACATAATATGAACTTTTATTAACTTATATAATATTTTTACTAAAACATATAGTTATGACACAAAGATCCTATATTGTATAATATGTACTATATAATATTTGTAACCAATACTAATCCCAAACACTTAATTAATCATAAGAGAAAATAAGTAGTGTATTGGTACAAAAAAACATTTGTACTTATATGATGTTAACAAAAATTTGACTCTCAGAGATTAGATAACACATGTAAGAGACCAATATCTTATACAATCTAATTCATGCGTTTAACAGATTATTTAACTAATAATTGTAATTGCATAATGAACACATCATACCCTATGAGGTCATGATAACTTTAGACTTCAAACGAGATTTTGAACAAAAATGTAAATCGTTTAAGTATGATATTAAACATTTTAATATATGATCAATAAATAGTGAACAGCATAGTTTGAATTAACATGTTTTAAGTTTGAGTTTTCTAAACTAAGACTTGAGTTAGACTTAGAATAACTTCAAGTGATATTTAATAAATTTTTAATATAATTTTGGTGATCATATCAAAGCATAAATGATATTTTCAAATGAATGTATGTAATAAAATTCTTTTTTTTGCTACATAAGCATTTAAAGGAAGGGTTTGATAATCTAACTATAGATCATATATAAATAAAGGTCTCCAATAAGTTTAGCCACCCCATAAGTAGAAACTTGATTGGCTTCAAAATCTTAAAATTAGTTCAAGTTTAAGTAAAGCCATTAACATCCATTAACATGTCTTTACAAGTTGATTTCTTTATGAGGTATTTGATCAAGCTTTGTAATTGATTAATTCTTTTTTGATCATGAGAAGCATGATTTGAAGCATAGTTAAGAAAAAGTATTATAAATAAAAACATAATAATTTTGTGCTCATAAAATAAGTCATGCACAGTCAAGGGTTTAATAGTAGTTTATAAGAATGAAATTATCTCATTTGTTAATCTACTTTTGTTTCCATGTTTATGTTTGGTTTGTTATGAATTTCATATGTCATAAGTTTTTTAATTCCTTTTTTAGTTTTAATTAATGATATTTAAAAAGTATTCATGATTGAAAGTACAACTATAATTTTAAATCAAATGTTGGTATAAGTATTGATGTATTCTTATAAGAAGTATATCGTTTGTTCCTAAGAAATAATGAAAGTAAAGTATATTAATATTTTAGTGTTTCAAATTCAATAAAAACCTAAAAAATGAACTATTCTAATGTAGTAATGTTTCATATTCATAAAAAAATTATAAATAATCATGCCTTATTTTAGAGTAAATAAATAAATAAATATTCAACTCTTATGTATGAAAATTATTTTTGTAAGATAAAAAAAGAAATGTTAGAACAATTATAACAAATATGATACTATATTCCAGTATGTTAACAATGTTATCTAAAACAATTAGAGCTCATTTATTGACATAAGTTATGCATGAATATATTTTTATTAGACTTGAGAAGTGATAACAACATTGAATGTCATGACTTATATTATGCTTAGGTTTGCTAGGTCTTTTCCAAGTTTTTATAGTACTAGTTTACTTACAATTAATGAAATTTTAGGTTGCCTAAGGATGCATAAGAATTTTTCCTAAGTAACGAGGGTTTGAGAATTAGCTTAGGATTGGTAGCAGTGTTTCTATAGCAAGGAATAAAGAAATAAAAAATTTACTTTATAAAGTGCATTGCAATTTATGATGGAGCTCTCTAGACTTGGTCATACCATTTAGGTATTATATGCTTTGTTTCTTATATTTTGTCTTATGCTGAATGTCAAGTATAAGCTAATAGGATAAGGTTATTATGGACAATATAAAGTTTTCTTGCATAAGAATTTATGGACCATCCTTTTAGCACATAATTTTTTAGATCATTATAATTCCATGTTCATAATAATTCATCTTCTTTATATGATTTCAAATTATCTCTTTGATTATATGTGGTCCTTCCCATCTTAGTCCCTACTTGTTTAGCTTAACTTTTCTAATCAATTCAATGCATTTCAAAGTAGATCCTTTTTTTTGAAAACACTTTATTTTGATTTGTTTATCATAGTATCTATTAATTCTTCTCTTTTGCTCTACTTTTCTAACAATTGATTTACCCTACAAACCTTTTAATAGCTCTAAAGTTTGTTTCCTTAGTTCATCATTTTCAATCATCTAATGTAACATCTTGAAAGTTCATGTGTATATTCATAATATCATTGAAGCAAATATCATTTTATGTGAAACCCTTAAATGATGCATTTTTTAAGTGGTCTTATAGACAAATGTGTATGAACGACACTTAAAGGAGAGAGGTGCACATCTAATAGGATAGAATGAAATATAAAGATTTTTGTAAAGGCAATTTCATAGAGGTTGGATGTAGTTTAATGATAAAACAAAAAAATTAAAATGAATTGAGAAAATAACAGTGTTTTATTCATGCGATAGTTTTATGAGAAATAATATGACAAATACCAAACAACATAAAAATTTTAGAAATTTATATCGGAATGTAAAGGTTAATGAATAGCATATATTAAAATCTATTTGATAAATTTTGGAAATCATGTGGTATAGAAAATTTGAATAATATGAATATTTTAAATTTTATTAAAATGTTATTTTAAATCCCTTATAATACACCTATTAGTGACAAGGAGAGAGAGTAAGAAAATGGATACCTTCTAGTCTCCTTGAGGCATCTAATCACGAAAGGAAAAAGGGAAATTCAATGAAAGAAGGATTTGGTGAGGTGTAAGAAGGGCTTTGATTTGGGAAAGAATCCATTGAGGAAACCTTTTTAAGCATGCAATATATGTTGTCTTCTAGTCTTACCTTTAGTTTTGGAAAGGTTTTAGTGAGATTCAAGTTTGAGTGCATGTATGGAATGCACATGGGATCAAAAATCTCGTTTTATAACTAAAGGTTTTTTGTCAAATTCTCAGACTAGATCATTTGAAGGATATCAAAAAGTTTTATGAAGATGTTTGATAGTTTGAGAATTTTGTCAAAAAGGTTTTGTAGTCATGGATTTTGACATATAAAGCTCACATGGTTTGATAAGAATATTAAATGATCCAATGGGGATGTATAAATGAATAGATTACAAGATGGATGGATGTTCTAGGCATTTCATATCTATTAAATTAGTGTTGAATGATCTGATGAAAAGAGATTAGATAGTTTAGTGAAAATAATAGATTATTTAACAAGGACTTGGGATAATCAAAATGAATGGTATGATAGGTCCACATTTGTGGATGCACGTCAGAAGCTCTAATTGATAAAAAAATTGTCATATTAGAGCATATTGACTTCAATTTGATAAAAGTCATTAAGAACCAATTAATGCATTTTAATGTGATAAAGAAAATAAGTGCCAGAGCTCCACCTAATCATATAGTTAATATAGATAAAAAAGAATTTAAATGTAAAATAAAATGACAGATAAAAATACAAATTCTTTGACCAAATGATGTGATAAAGTACATTCCATCTAACTTTTAAACTATATACATATTTAAAATAAACAAAAGTTTCTAACTACATAACTGTTTATAAACATACATTAGATACAAGAACTCAACTCAAAATAAAACACTTTACATTCTTACATGTCATAAATGAATTTTTAAATATTAATATTGAAACACTACGTCTTATAAAATTTATCTTAAGATAAGTTTATATCATACTAATTTGATATCTTAATTAAGTTGTAAAATTAATATATGCTTTAATTATATCGATAGTCAAAGAAAACCTTAATGCATGTGAAGAAAATCTAAATGATAAAATCGAAAGAAAGCAATGACATTGTTTGATGAACTCGCCCAAGGCAAGTGAAGATGCCATTATGATTTAATTGAGAAAATCATTGAGCAAAAATATATATTTATTATAATCTTAAACTAATGTATTAACTATTTTTATAATAATAATATCCAACTTTTTCGTTTTGCAGTACATAAAAAGCTACAATTAGCTGTGCACAATAAAAAATATAAATGTTTTTTTCCAGACTTGGAAAAAAATGAAGCAATTGTAATTCAAATGACAGTGGAGAAACTTAATATAACATTTTAAAATTTTTAGATTAACGTCTTCTTTAAATAATGTTCATGTTTATTAGTTTCTGAAAGAAGTCATTTGAAAAATTCTCCCTAACATGACATATTTTTTAATACTTCTTGAAGTGATAACATAATAAAATTTAAAATTAAAATGATATGTAAATAACATCCAAACTTTATTTATTAGATAGATAATTTACTATGTTATATATGAATATAAATTTCTTCAAGAAAAAAAAAAATACTGTGTTGATTTTTTTGACATCAGCGAATAGATCAACTTAACGGTTTCAAATTTTGGATATTTTGTTGAATTTAAAAATTAGGATGCTAAAAATATTTTTTGTTGTGTTCCGTAATTTAGAAATGTATTTTGGTGATATATAAACGCATGTAAAATCGGATATTAGGTAATTAATCCTAAGGAGCAGTCTGCGAGATATATACCCGGGATGGGGATGGGGATGGGGATGGGGATGAGAAATCCCAAATGCCTTCGCTTTCCAGCGGAATCTTATTGAGATCTGGTTCCAAGAATCGACGCTTGAAGTCGACAACTGAAATAAAGTGCACAGTTCCAGGGTCTACTATTCTCTGCTATATATTCTTCTATAATTCCTCCCACATTTCTACTCTCCGCAGCCGCCGCAATGGACTCCAGTCGAGCTTTCGTGAAAGATGTCAAGCGCCTTATCATCAAAGTTGGTTCCTTTCCTGCCTCTTGCCATTTCTCGTTTTCGGCGTGTTTCTGTCGCGTTCTCCAAATCTGCTGAGGTTGTTTGAGTGCGTGATATTGATTGTAGTTGTAGTTAATAAAGTGGAGTTTCCGGTACCAACTTTTGCTTCATTATCGACTGTTTATCGCTTTCCCTTCTTTCAATTATTCCGTCATGATAAAGCGTGCAAATTAGGACTAGGGAGTTCTTTGCACACAAAGTGGTGCGTAAATTTTAGATTTTTCATATGCTACTGATCAAAGCAAAGATCCTCTTTGAAGGCCATCGGTTATTTAGTATATTATAGAAGCCATCTGTTCATGTTTTCCACATAGATAATGATAAGGTGTTACTGCGTCTTGGATCTTCTTGCACAAATATAAATGTCATCTGGTATGAACTATGCAATGTTTTTGTGCGGTTTCTTTCATATTCTTTTCTGTAAACCTATCAGGTTGGAACTGCGGTTGTTACTAGAAGTGATGGAAGGCTGGCTGTTGGAAGATTGGGAACTCTGTGTGAACAGGTATTGTCGGGCTTTCTGAAGAAGTATTTATCGGTGTTTTTTCTCTTTGTTATGACTTTAAGCTGTATGATTAGTGCTTAAATAAAAATTTATTCAGGTTAAAGAGCTAAATTCTAATGGATATGAGGTAATATTGGTCACTTCTGGTGCAGTTGGTGTTGGACGACAGAGGCTTAGATATAGAAGGCTTATAAATAGCAGGTCTGTATCTTTATTTGTTAAACCATATTTTATTGCAAGGAGAATCATTCTGTTTTGCAAGACGTAATTCTGTCATGAATGGGCCACTATCCTTGTGATTAGGGCAATTTTTTAGAAATATATTAGTGGAGAAGATAAGCCAGCTTAGAAAACAATTTAGTCATTTTGTTTTTAAAATTTATTTGACTTGCACACATTGGGTGATAAGATTTATCAACTAATATACTTTTTTTTTTTTTTTTTTTTTTTTTTTAAAGCTTTGCTGATCTTCAAAAGCCTCAACTAGAAATGGATGGAAAAGCTTCTGCGGCTGTAGGCCAGAGTGGCCTTATGGCGCTTTATGATGCTTTATTCAGTCAGGTTCGACTCTGAAAGTGTTGTTGATAGTATACAGATCAATGCATCATAATTAAAATTTTCTTTGTATGACATAGTCCCTTGATAACTTCTTTAATGTTTGTATGGGATGATGTTAACATTTATGCAGTTGGATGTGACATCATCTCAACTTCTTGTGACTGATACTGATTTTAAGGATCAAGACTTCAGGATGCAGTTGACTGAGACAGTTAAATCTTTGCTTTCCCTTAGAGTAGTACCCATTTTCAATGAGAATGATGCAATCAGTACTAGGAAAGCACCATATGAGGTATGCCCTTTATATTATATCTCTTGAATATTGATTATAATCAGCAAATTTGTCTAGCAATGTGCGAGTTTGTTTTCATAGTGTAGTAATTGCAGTTGCATATGAGTTATTACATCATTATATTATTTGTTGGGCTTCACATTGTTTTGAAAAAAACGATACAAGTTTAATTTTTTGTAATATTCATATAGTTGCTTCAATGGGCTGGTGGGAATCAGTTTCATCAAATGAAAAAGACCAGAATAGTAGTGCATTTGAAATAATGCAACTAATTTGTTAGGTTTGTTTAATGGAAACACTAGTAAACTTTTGGTGGTCTGTTTATTCTAACTTAATTACTTCTCCTTTAGCAACACAAATTCTACAAATCAACCAACAATTTAAAAATGCAACTATTTAGAAAAGATAAGCTAAATGAATATTTACTTTGGATTGCTTTTAAAGTTGTAATGCTATAACAGCTTATAAGATTGGTAAAAGTGGTTTTTTTTAGGATTGAGAGGGCCTAGAATAGTATATTAATATCAATGGAATGTACAAAATGGGACACCAAGGAAGCAAAAGTAATGATGCTATAAGAGTAATTGACCATAGTTTTGTTGATCAAAACTAATTACTAGAAAATTTTGAATAACTTGACTAAGTTGACAACAAATTTCTTGAGAGATGATTAGGCATGATGAATAACTATATACTCGAGATGTATTTGATGCGTTGTGTATTGGGGTGATTCGAGGCATAAAAATAACGTTTATGAGGCACAATGGGTCGAGAGATGTACCAACAAATCTCAAGAATGCTTACAATATGTTGACGCATGATAGATCTAGACAATTGCATAGTGCACTCAAATGAATGATCAAAGCGTTTAGGTAATGAACATTAGCATGAAGTGGTTAGCATTATGAAGAGTGGCAGGCAATAAGACAGGACAATCTAAAGGATTGGGTTGATGAGGATGGCCAGTTTGTGTTATGAAGAGTTTTGTTTCGTGTGTAGATGGGCATTGCACTCCTTCCATATATATTATGTAATGTCATAAGATTTGTTTTTGCCAGAATTGAGTGGCATGTCATGTCCATAAGTTGGTCAATGAGTTGATAGAGAGATATGGTGTTTCTAATGGGGACAAAGTTTGAAGTAGTTTTTCATGATTGACATATAAAATGAGCAATCAAAGAATACATGATTGTAAAATTCATCATGGTGCTAATAGAGGGGGAGTCATATTGTGGTGTTGAGGTTTTGCCTCTTCAACTTGTTCAAAGTCTTCAAATGTCATTACTTGCAATGTTTATGCCAAAAAAATTTGAGTTAAGAAAAAGGATACAATTTAGAGAGGTAGACATTAATTTTGTTTGGTGACTAATGTTGTCAATGTATGTTTTGATGAACAAAAGTGGTATTGAGAGTTTTGTGGATTAGTTGGTTTTGATGAAAAAGAGATTTAAAATGAAAAAATAATGATATTATATAATAAGATATGATTAGAAAATTGTGCTTTTCAGGACTATTTATGCGCTTAGGTGAATTACCTGTTTTTTATTAACATCAATTGGTTTCCTCGCACATGATACTATTATGAGCTATGACAAAAATCGTGTTTGACAATCGTTTATCAACACGAACTTATGTGAATATCATGGGTCACGTGTGTTTCTAAGCTGTCAAAATGGATCAACAAACATGTTCTTGTGTATTGGAGAATCTGACCTTATTGCTTTGAAGTAATTGAGCTATTGCACTGGTGAGGTCCTGAGAGTACTTCTGCTGCTAATTTCACATAGCTTGTTATATGCCAATTGGGTGTTTGCTACTACCCTTATGAATTGTGGGAGTTACTCATTCACAACTTGATTGTAGTAAGATAGGTTGCATGCCAGTTTTTCATCTTTTGAATAAGATATTTTGGGCATTGTAAATGGAAAATGCTCCTCCTTTAAGTGTTACACATTAAAATCATATATAAAGCAACACCAACAAAATGAAAGTCAAGATGAGCATGATAACTTAATTGAACCTACTAAAATCAATATCGAATAGTATGCATAATAATAACCAATGTCCAACAGGTAACACAAACGAACTGAATAAGCAAAAGTCAATGTGAAAGCAAATTAAAACATAGTTATGGAAAAGCTGCAACTAACAATCTAATTCTTGAAAATGATCTAGTCTCTTGTCCTTGTATCAGTTTCTTTTCTCCTATGCATTGCGATCCTCTTCCTCTAAACAAATGACTTTTTACTATCATCAGCTGTCAAGAACAGCTCCCTTTTCTTATCACTTTTGATTTGCTTGTTGTAAATTTCCAAAGCTTGATGTTGTCATTTACATTCTTGTCAACTGTTGTGGCTGCTTTAGTAATGGTGAGTAATTGTGAAGCATGCCTTATAGCACTCCAAAGCTATAGTGGACTTTGCTTTTGTTGCTGTGGTGAAACTATTATTGTGATATGCTAGCTGATGGCCTTTTGCAGTTCTTGTTTTTAGTGCTATTTATTTGTGATGTTGGTGCATGGGAGGTGGATGGAGTGATGACATTTAGAACATGTAAAGACAATTCACCATCATTAGATGAATGTTAACTGTCCACTAGGAAATCAAGGGTGTTATTTTAATGTTTGGTGGATAGCCCATATGATTGCTTGCTAGAATTGGAGAAGGCATACTGGATAGTTTTTCATCCAATTCTTTTGGAATTCTAGCACCTAAATTTTTTCATTGTTAGGTTACCTTGAAATTGACTAGTGGGTGGGACATTAATACTCGGCATATTTAAGATGGACATGTAAATGTTTCTTTGAACAGCTGCTACTCACCTTGCACTTTTCAAACCATATTTCTTCTATTATAGCAACTATTTTTCTTTTTGCATTCTAGCCCATCACTTTTTTTTTGCTTCCTAGGAGGTCTCTTCGTAGTTTGTAATTCTTTAGTTAGTCTCTTTTTTAAATTGTTTTCATTGCTTTTGTTAGTTTGTGTTAAATTTTGTTATGATGGCCTTCCACCTAGCACATTTGAAATGTGTTGTGGGCCTACTACTGTTTCAATCTACTCCATGGAAAAATTGCAAAACTAGTTGCATGTTTGTCCCATCGAGCAGTTATTCCATCATTTGACTTGCAAATAATCAACTAATTAGATAATAGTTCACTAGAGGCAACCAATACGGCAAATGGTAAACTTTAGGGAAAATACACAATAAACACCTTGTTGCAACATGAATAATAAACCTATAGCAAATTGTGCAGTCCACAAATTATTGGTGCCAATATGTAAAGAAAATAAGATAATCTTATTGCTTACTAAACACTTCATTAGAACACAAATGGTATACCTATGACAAATTATTGGTACAAATAATAAGAGAATATTCTTAGTCATAGAGATGGAAAGAAACACAAAACACTCAATGAATTGACATATCAAAAAATTTATTAGCTATGTTGTTTTGTTCATCATAGATAAAAAATGTCCAAAATCATAAGTGGTTGATGTGGTTGGGGATGAAGTTGATCATACAACACTATAGTTGAACAATTTAATGCCAAGCAAAGCTAAATGTTCTTGTGATTTGATTAACATAACTTTAATAACAAAGGGAAGGCGAGGGAAAGAGCAAAATCACAAAGGTTTTGACCATCATTTATAATGATCGAAGGGTACTCAATGAACAGGATAGTTGATGTTCATACCAGAGTAACTAGCTAGCATTGCAACAAAGGAGTTTGTCAGAGCATCAACTATGGTGTTCATGTAGGGGGAATGTTGGCGAACCCAACTTGATGGTAAGTTAAGAGCCATACGAGGTTTTTGAAGGATAGTAGTGAAAACTAGGAAAAATGCCTAACTATAACTATCCAAGGGTAAATGTGTCTTTCCTGTAGCTTTAGTAAGCCAATAACAAGCTAACACATGGCATTAGTAGAGAAATCAAATGCAGCTCCTCATCATCTCGTTTGGTAGGCCTGGGTAGGATTTCAAAAGCCAAAAAGCTTTGCTGTGATACAAATATTGTGCGTGTCCTTCCATGATGGTCATAGAACCCCCACTTCCTTCGTGGCCCCTAGTTAAAAAATCAAATTAGAGAAGTTTGGTTTGAGTTGGATAGTGATGAGTTTCAAAATGGCATAATCCTTTGCTCATTAGTTGTTTTTTAATAAAAGCATGCTAACTTATTAAGAGTTTCAACTAGATCAAAAGTAAAATGATCAAGAATGTTGAAAATTGCTATTGTTGTAAACCAATGGTTAAGGATAAAGGAGTATCCATCACCAAGCCGGTAGTTGGTGAATTTTTTGGGAAGCTCTCTAGTTGCAAGGATGATATGCTGGAAAGTCCAACCAAAAGGATGAGTGATGAGTATATTTAGGGCTTGTCCATATAGCCTACAGAGAATTAAATATGAGTAAATGCCAAGTTGCCAAGATAAGATGTGCTAGATTAATCTTTGCAGCATTAGGTGTGCATTAGCTAATAAGGGTATTGGCAGTGTTGATGCAAAAAAGGGGATTTAGTGAATTTGAACAAAATTTTATTTAAGGCAAAAGCAAGGAAGCAATTTTTCTCAAAGAAAAATCAGAAAAGATCAATTGAGTTGGATCTAGCTTCATTGTTGCCATGTTCTAAATCAAGAAGGTTTGATTTGGCAAGGTTTGATGTGGTTTGGTGCTATCCAGCCTGATTTGGGTTGGTTTAGCTTGGTTTGGTGTTGTTCGGCCTTGTTATGTTTGGTTCAGCTTGGTTTGATATTGTTTGGCCTGGTTTGGCTTGATTTAGCTTGGTTCGACGTTGTCCGGCCTTGATTTGGTGTGTTCCGGCTTGCTCTAGATTAGTTTGGCTTTGTTTGAACCGGTTCAGCTCAATTTAAGCTCGGTTTGAACTAGTTTAGCTTGGTTTGGTTCGTTTGCAACTATTAGACATAGTTTGGAGTGATTCGGCTTGGTTTGGCATATGTTGGCTCGATTTGCAGCGATTAGACACGCTTTGGAGTTGTTCAACTTGGTGTAGCGCATTCCGTCTCTGTTTAGGATGGTTCAACGCAATCTTGTGTGACTTGGAGGTGGATTGCATATGGATTGTTGCAATTAGGCGCATTGGGACACGTTAGATGTGTTGGGTTTGACATGATGTGGTTGGGCGCAGGTGCTTTGGCCTCTGACTGGGTTGGGTTTGATGCAAGTGGCATGGTCAGGTGTTGGACTATGTGGAGTGATTGTCTTGGGCACAACTCGGTGTTTTTGGAGTCTTCCGGGCAGTACGAGTAGGAGCAGGGGTGTTGTGCTGGTGCACGAGGTGTGGGTCAACATGTGTCAAGCAAGTTGTTTGGTTGGAACAGGTCGTGTGGGTCGGGCAGCTTCTACACCCTTCCGGGCAAGGTGGGCAGGTAAGGAAAAGAAAAGTAAATTAGTGATTTAGGTGAGGTTGTTCGAGAAAATGCAAAGGGGGCATACTGCGTCTGGGAAGTACTGTTCAGGAGCTCGAGTGGGGTGAAAGGTTTAGAAGAAGAGTCTGATGACCTATTGAAGGTGAGCTTAGGAAAGGAGAGACGTAGAAATCTCCAAAGAGTGAGCTTTGGTTTAATCACCATGCTTCTAATGCTCCTGAGCTAGCAGGAAGTTGGGCTTCTTATTGTAGTGCTCGGCGGATGGCTCCAAATCCATGTTAGATCCCTCTTTCTCTTTATTTCCTGTGGTTTTCTTTTTTTGTGGAATTTGGTGGAGTGCAGTAGGTATTGTGTTTTTTTTTAATTCTTCTTCATTAGGTGGGGTTTATAGATATCTTATCATGCAATGATAGACCACTTCATGTCAAGAGAGTTATACAGAATGGAGCAAGCAAATAAGTTGTTAATTCTATTGACAACTACAATTACCCCTGTCAAGGATATAGTCCATAAGCTACCAAAGAAGGCTTTTAATTTACCTGTGGAGGCCTCTGAAAGTTTTGAGTAATAGGAACATGGGCTGGGATCTTGGATGGTTGTCTAGCCAATGCAAATAAGAGTATCAACTAATGGCAATACCCAGTTGAAAAAACCAAGCGGTTATGCAATCAAGTTAGGGATGCAACAGAGCAATCTGAATACTATAGTAGTCACGGCGATGGAAAGGCCTGAACAGCCTTTATCAAAGGAAGTTAAAGCTGTACTTCATTCGGGCAAGATAGCTCAAAACCTTCAGCAATCGAATATTGGAAGGGATGAGAAGGAAAACCATAAGATCACAAAGCTGGTTGTAATTCAGGAATCAGCAAAAGGAACTTTGACCAAAACTGAGTGGGTTTCGAAGCTAAACATCAGCAATGCTTTAATAAGTTTAGCTATCCCTGTGGCTTCCTCCTCTTTGCAATATCAGTTTATACAACCCAGGAAGGAGATTCTATGGAAATTAGTGATGCTAACTTTGCTGTGGCTGGTGAACATCAAGGGGAAGGATTCTCTGTGCTTATATCTCATGTTGGCTATCATATTGCTACCATAGTAAAAATTGGACTTTTAGCAAATTGCGTATTGGCCGTGATAAGGGTGCAGGTTAGACCTCCAAAGCTTTTAAATTAACTAGAAATCCTTAATCCTTAATTCCTAATCCAATAAATGGAAGTTTCTTCCCAGCTGTATGTGCAAATAATGGGACAGTTTTTCATCACTTGGTTTGCTGAAATGAGTTAAACTTCTCAGTACCTTTGATTAGGAAAGCCCTTCTTTCAGAAAATGCAGGTTCCTCTACATTTCGTCTGGATTGTGGTCTTACAGTTCCAGCAGTTTGAGCGGCAATTTAAAATGCAAATTTTACTCAACAATGGGTCAGCATATTGGTAAATAATGCTTTAAGAAGACATGCACCGGTACTGGTAATTGAGCTACTGAATGCTACTTTATCAAGTTCAATCTGTTTCACTCTTGGTTACGGCACCTCTGGTTTTGTTAAGCTTTAAGTTCAAATACTGAACTGCAGCAAGTATTCAGTTTCAGTGAAATTGCAATGTCAATCCTGGATTTTCCTATATCAATAATGATCGCAACTTTCAACGGCATGTTTCTGGAATGCCTATTGGTGCCTAATTACAGAAAAAAATCCAAATTTACATCTCATAGTGTTGATCAGAAATATGGGATATTGGCTGCTTGTTGCCTTTCTACTCCCTTTTACGAAATGGCGAATGGTCTGATTGGGCCGAATGGAATACTCCTTTGAAATGATGCTGGCTCTATCAACTCAGGATTTCTGGTCTAATTTATAAAGCTGAAACCTGGAATGCTCCCCTTTAACGAATTACAGCAAAGTTCTAATCCCCAAGTTCCAAAATTTTCATAAACCTGGCAAAAGAATTACTGTTTGCCTCTTTCCTACTCGTTGAATTAGCAATTTTACTGTTCCAAATACTGCTTATCCAGTCTAACTAGTTTCATTTTCAGCTGCTGTGCCTTCGGTTTACTAAGTTTTGGCAAAAGATCATTTTCTTAATATTAGAGCTTTAAGTTCCTCTGTATAAACAGCAATTCCAACTCAGTGTTCAGGCTCATTCAAAGTTCCAAATGCAGCATTGCAGTTTGCATTAAGCTACTGCAAAGTTGCAATGTGGATCATACCTGGGCTTGCATTAATAATGATCAAACTAGTGAGCAGTGTTTTTTTGGAATGCCCATTGTTACTGAATTAAAGCAAAGATTCACATCAAGAGTTCCAAAAGTTGAACAGGGTAATGTGGCTGCTTAAATTTCAGCAAAAGCACAGATGGTCTAATTACTACTCCACCTGTTTTATCATGCAAAAGAATGTTGAATTACCTGAAATCCCTCTTGGGGCTACGTTGCACTGCTGGCCAATTGCATTCTGCAATTCATTTTGTCCAGTTCGGTAAGCTCATGCAATTGAGCTGCTGCTTTCACTATTATTTATGTGCTGTGCTTCCAGCGATAAACTGTTATACGAATCTGTGCTATTTCACATTTCTGTTTGTGCATGTTCGAAATGTTATTCCTCAACATTACCTTATGTTATCATCCCCAAAGGGTCCAGATTTCCTGCTTAATCAGTACAGAGAATTGAGCGCTTTGTTCAGGCCTTGACCTTTTGCAGTAGTGTAGATTGCACATGGATTCACTGTGTAGGCTGTTCCTGTTCTTAATCACTTAATCCAATTTGAGTTCCATTATTCTTTGGAATATCTGTGGTATTTGGGCTGAGCCATCCAGGAATTATCTACGGGAGCTGGTAAGACAACATAAACCTCATATTGTGGCACTTCTTGAAATTAGAGTGAGCAAATTTACAAGGGGGGATGCTGATTGACTTCTCAGAAGAACTTAAAATTTTTTTGTATAACCTTCAGTTGGTCTGTTAGGTGGTATAGTACTTGTTAGGTGGTATAGTACTTCTTTGTAGGAATTCTATTCAACTTTCAATTATGCATCACTCCAAATAGTTAATCTTGTCACATGCTTTGTATGGGTTTTTTTGTATTGTTCATGCATCAAAGGATTATCCTATCAGGTGAGAAGTGGCAATACATCATTAATGCATCCCAGAATGAGGTTTTGCTCCTTATGATGATGACTTCAATGTCACCCTATCTCGAGTTGAGAGAAAGGGGGGGGGGGGATTCAAATTTGGTGCTACACAAAAGTTTGCACAAGTTATTAATGATCTGGAATTATATGATTCGAGCTTTGTGGGGAGTAAGTTTACTTGATATAATAACAAGGAGGGAGGGGTTGGGCTACATGAAAGGCTTGATGGTATTTTTGTGAAATTCATTAAAGGATATTGAGATATCACTAGCAAGGACTTTTTCAAAACAGTTCATCATTTTTTTGCTAAAATTCAAATGCCTACTAGGTGGAAAATTATCTTGGTTGTTCTCCTGCTTCCTTATCTTTAAAAAGCAAGAGGTGGATAAGCCAAGCCAATTCTAACTAATTAGCTTTTGCAACAGAATTTATTAAGTTTTAACCAAGATCTTGGTTAACTGGCTCCAACTAGTACTTCTTGAATCATTGCAAAGGAGCAGGAAGCCTTCATATGAGGTAGGTCCATATCAAATAGTATCATCCTTGCATAGGAAGTGGCAAACCACATTCATACTTCTTCTTCTAAGGAAGGTCTTATGGCTATCATGCTAAACATGAATCAGGTTTATGACAGAGTGCAGTGAGACTTTGTCATCTTTATGTTGCAGTAGTTGTGCTTTCCAGCTTTATGGTGTGATCAGGTCCAGGCATGTATTATTGCATCAAAGCATGGAATTCTTATCAATAGTAGATGCCTCCCATAGATCACCTCAAATAGGAATGTCTATTTTCCCCATATCTTTTTGTAATCATTTTGGAATATCCTTTAGTGTTCATTTATGTTTAGTAGTTTGTAGGAGCTCTTATTGGCTTTCAAATTTGTAGATAGTCACCAACTACTTATCTATTATTTGTAGACAACATTATCCTCTTTGCATTGGCAACTTATGTTACAATTACTACATTTAACAAGGTGTTCCCAGTGTATGGTAATTTAGGACAAGTGCTTAATTTTGATAAATCCAATGTATTACTTAGCGAAGGCATGCCCAAAAAGAGGTTGAAGAAGATAACAAATAAGCTACTTATGAGGTAGCCACCACAATTAAGTACCTTGGAATTCCCCTTGTTGGAGGTAGGCCCAAAAGGGAAGACTTTGATTTTCTCCAACAACGAATTGCAAGTGCAATCTTAGCTTTGGTTGATTAGATCATTATCTCTGGCTAGTACCAATGTGGTTATGACTACCATTTCAATGTATTATTTGGCTCATTATGCAATCCCAACAAACATACTCTCCAGCATAAAACGTATTTTTCCAATTCCTTTGGAGCGAATCAAGTGATAGTAAGTCAATCCACTATTTTCTTTGGGACCAAGTAAGTCTTCCAAAAGATATGGGAGGTCTTGGCATTTGTTACCTTTAGACTTGGCAAGTTGTATTAGCTACTTGTCATTTTTGTCAGTTGTTGGCTTGTGAAGACAATATATGGGTTTCGATACTATACATTAAATATGGAACTAGGACTCAAATGCTTCAATGAAGACGGGGTGATTACCAAATATCGAGATTGCTTTGTATGGCTGCTCATGTTGTAGATCACACATTATGGCCTATTGGTGATGGTAAATGGTGCTCTATTTGGTGGGAAAATTGAATTGACCCTAATGCTTTGTACAAATAGCCAACTTTTATCAATATTAGGGACAACTTGCTTCTTGTGTTTCTTTATTATTTGATGAGAGGAGCAATTTGAACATAGAGAGCTTCCACTATTATTTTGTCATGGACTTGATACACACTATCCAAATGAGTCCAGGCTGAAGCTGAGGAGGATGATGTCTTGATTTGCCAAAAAACTAAGAGCAAAATTCCAAACACTGAGTTTTATATCGCAACATGCTTATTGTGGATCACCTTCAACACTTGGTTGGTAGTTGGGCATGGAGAATTAAAGTCCAACTGAGATTCTAAGCTTTCATTTGGTGTGTCTACAAAGGTTTTATACCAACGAAGAGTTGGCTGCTTTAACGACGAATTGCTGTGGATTCCTCCTACTTATGGGGATGCATGACAGATGAGACAATGAATTATTTGTTTTGGGATTGCTATATGGTATAATCCAATTTGGAACCACCTTTTTAATCTTTAATTCACATTTCTTTTTTATTCCTTTTTTGAGCTCAAAGTTTCTTTTGTGACCATTATTCCTGCTCATCGAGATCCCATGTTATATCATTTATCATGGAGCCACTGTTATTTGATTATTAACATCCTATGCTAACTAGGATGGGGCTTATCATGTCATGGTTTCATCATTGTGTGCTCACGATAGTAGGGTGTGATTTTCTTTTCTTATATGTCGCAGAGCCTTAGTCTCTTATTGCCAATATCCTGTGCTGATGACAATGAGGTTTTTGTCATTTTGTGGTCTTGTCTTGAAGTACCCATGATAGTAGGGTTTGATTTTCCTTTTTCATTTTTGTCTTGAAGTATCCATCCCCAACTACACCACATACAACACTTACACATCTCAAAAAACGGAAACAATCGAAATCATACATGAAATTGGCTTTTCGCCCCTAGAAATGGGTCAAACTTTCTTTCTCTCCTCCAAAGTGATGCTCTCTCCATGAAACTCTTTAAGAAAGCCATTCTTACAGCTGCTTTCCCTTGCCTCAGCAATTTCTTACAGTTCCTCCTGTTTCTTGCTTCTTGATCCTTCTTCTTTTCGCTCCTAGGGTTCACGTGAGTCACAATTCTATGGTGATATTTCTCCCTTTTATAATAAAATGGTTAGTTAAATATTATTTTTTTTATTTTTTTATTTTTTTTCACTTTCAAACTTTTTAGGAAATTTAAACAACTTTCAAAATTTACAAACAACATACCTATGGATTCTTTAGATCGAGACCTTCATAACTGTATGTTTAAATTTTGGATTTAGTTACTATCATCTTGACATGCATCTCTGGATGTCACAATTTTAATAATCTTCGATTCTTAGATTTGAAATACTCGTATCAAATAAGAAAACTTCAATTAAGAATACATTTGATGGTTAATTAATGCGGATTACAATATGTGTAGGTGGAGTCTAGTTGGCTCTCGTACTAACCCCTTCGACAAGATGATTACGTAGAGCCATGCAACTAAATGTATTTTGGCTGGATTGGTATCGTCAATGATAATATTATATCATTGGTGTGTTCCACCTCTATGTTGTCATTCACAAGGTGCATTTAAGTGTTCATAAGATTTTGGTTGGCAAAAAAGGTGAGTGATGTAGTGATGCCAACCATGTCATTAATAAAGGAGATGAGATGTCAGAATGAGCTGTTTGTTGAAGAGGGGATCTAAGAATGGGAAGCGAGTGGGAGGCATATGTCATGCTCAAATGGCTCAACATAGAAGTACGAATATGATTGATGGTATGGATAGACAAATCAAGAGAGTCATTATTGGGTTGTGTGTGTTCGTGGGGAGTTGAGTGGTTACTTAAGGAGGGGTGGGGAGGGGATGCTACCATAACAATTGCTACAAGGTTTGCATAAGAGCGAGTACTAAAGAGCGAGCAAGGGGTTTGTCGGTGTTGTTTTTTCCTGGGCACTTGTTTTGCATTGGGAATAAATCAGAGGAAGTAGGGGAGGTGTCACATAATCAAGAAAGGGGTGGACAAAAACAATATTGATGGGTGCTACCTTATTGGCATGACTATTGGCAAAATGAGAGCAATGGTGGCAACTTAGTAGCAGACTACCAAGGTAAATATCTGTACCAAAGTTGGTGTGTTTGAAGCCTATTGGATAAGGAGTTATGCATGTTTTTCTGTTAACCAAACAAAAATTTACTATATCTTTGTTATTTGGCATGGTAATTTGCACAATTATCATATGAACCTCTTATCCCTAATCTTTTATTGTTACACCATTTTATTAACTTGAATCTCAAGGTTGTGTCTGATATTATGTTTGGGTTTGCACTATGACGTTGTCTGATGGAAGTAAATTTCTGAGCCTACAACATGAACTTAATATCCTACTTTTCACTGTCCAAACATGCTATAAATTTATCGCTTGGCCAATTTGTGTTTTTTTTTGTTAGTTCTTATTTTGTTATTTATTTTTTTGTAGTTAAGTTTTTGGGTTACATGCAGGATTCTTCTGGCATCTTTTGGGACAATGACAGCTTGGCAGCTCTACTAGCACTAGAACTGAAAGTTGATCTCCTTGTCTTGCTTAGTGATGTGGAAGGCCTATACAGTGGTCCTCCAGGCGAACCTCATTCAAAAATCATACATACTTACATAAAGGAGAAGCATCATTGTGGGATTACTTTTGGTAACAAGTCAAGGGTTGGTAGAGGTGGTATGACAGCTAAAGTAAAAGCTGCGGTTCATGCAGCGTTTGCAGGAATTCCTGTTATAATTACTAGGTTTGTTATTTACCTTTTTCAATGCATTACTTCATAGGGTGCTAATCACTTTTGGTGAAATGCTGCAACCAGATGTCTGTTTTTTATTCAAATTTGGCAAAATGCCAATATTGAAACATTATCTTCTATTCAATTCCTTAGATATGTAGACCATTAAAAATGAAACAATTTTAGCAATTTTGAGGTGTAAAGCATATTCACTCTCTCAGGAACTTTTAGGTTTATATGAATCCATGGCTGTTGTGTTCATAGGATTAAGAAGTGAATTTGTTATGTTTATGTTATTTAAGCTAGTGAAGAATTAAATAATTTTTTGACTATCTTTGGGTTAATATGGTCATAGTTAATAAAAAATAGACTAAGGGGCCAAGCATCATGTGTATTATAATGTGTGGTTTCATAGTTTAATAATTTTTTTGTTTAACATTTTTATCTTTGTGATCTAGTAGTGATAGATACCTTTACCATTGGTAAAAACTAACATGGATACTATCCCTCCTTTGAAATGCTTTTGTGATGAGTTGTGCATGAATATTCTATTGGTATGAGTAGAACTGACCAATATATAAAGTTACTCAATTTAGGAACAAGTATATGAAAACAAAAACTTAGAAATGGCTTATTGAAAAGAGGTTTCAACTTTCTTATTTGTCCAAATTTGATTAAATCTCACATAGGTTAACTTTAGAAAGCATTTAATTTCGAACCTAGAATTCTATATTATTGGGTTTAACAACAAAATACTTCTCTATTGATGTTGTGCATTGTGGAACGTATCACAAGTAATTGTAATCTTCTCAAATGTTTCATGTACAAGTTGTGCTCCCCTTTATGCTTTCTCACCACTCTTTGGCTAACATGGAGGTGATTGATACTTTCATTTGTAAAGAGCTTCAAATGAGGAGATCTTAAAACTTGACTAATAAACATTGTTATTGATTAATTAATTTTATCAATGTTAGATAATTTTCCTATTTGGTTCTAAAATCCAAAACTCATAGCCTTAATAAGATCTCCAAATTTAGAATATTTCTTTCACTTTTTTCATCTATCTAGGAATATAAAGTTGCACTAAAATTTAGCTTAGATTTAAATATTTAATTCATCTTTATCGAAGAATATGATGTGAATTTAAGATTGTAATTTGATGTGATAACCTTTTACCATGGCTTTTTTTTAGGTTTTTCTCTTCAAATATTTGTCATTCCTTGCATGCCTTGAGGAAGAAGCCATGGAATGTGTGAATGTGTTACGATAGTGATTTTAGGGCATATTGAAGGGTGGATCCAAGGATGTCTAGGTAGATCTGGAAGGCATAATTGACATGATAGTTGGATCATGGATCATTGTCAGGAAGTGTAATGGCAAGGATTGTTGTTGCTTACTCAATATTATGGAACTTTTTATGTTGAGAGTTGAGGCCTTTTTGATATCTTAAGTGTCAGTGATAATCATAAGTATGCTTATAAATCTATGTTTTTGTAGTCCTTAGGATTTAAACCTAGAGGGACTCTTATAAATATCTTAGAGTAAGTATTAGGAATCAAACACTTAGCAAAACAATTCTTCATGGTTCTTTCTTCTTGTAATTTACCTCATTGTCACTTATATTTCTTAAGAGGTAAGCCTCTCACCAAAAATGGTATTGATACTTGTGAGGTGTTGTTGCTTTGTTTGTTTGAATGTTGTACGTCAATGTTCTACTATAAGAAATCCAGTAGAGAAACAGCCTAAAAACCTTGTGATCCTTCTATTCTTTAGGAGGGGTAATAGTGGATATACATTGGCCACTAAAATGTAGATAGATCATAGATAAGTTAGAGGAGCTCATTTGATGTGTGGCGCAACAAAAATCGATTGCATTGAGGATAACAATATTATATGACTTAGAGTGTTAGCATGCTAAGTAAGCATAGGAGTTGAATATTTTGCTTGGACGTGTATGTTAACGTAGGTGAGTGATTATATGTGAAAGGGTATGATTTTAAATGATTGAATCCATGAGAAATTTGGTGCATTTTTAATTGAATTTGAGACTGGTCTATTGCATTTTTTCAAACATGTAAAATGATAGCTAAGAATTTCTAGAATTTGGGAAAGAGGAAGATCCAAACAACATGATAAAAGGTTATTAGGAACGGCCTTTTATACTTGGAGCTTATTGAGAGATTTTAATCTAATAGGAGATAATAAAGACAGAATTTATGCAGCCAATCCTATTTAGTAGTACTAAAGTACTCAAAATTTTCACATGAAATTATGCATTTTATTTGAAATTATTTTCTTTGTTTGGAAAAAATAAAGTGATTCGTAGGCATTTGAAAATTCTATTCTTGTAAGACTTTCTTATTTTAGTTGGTTACAAAACAAATTTATGCAGATGCTGATTTTTTATCTGCCTTGTTTTGTTGTTTTGTCAATGTCTTATTCTTCTTTCTATTTATCATACAATTAAATTAGAATAATGCTCATAAAAAAATGAAAAAGTCAATTAATTTATACAGATTTTTGCTGAGGAACCTGAGTGCTCATAAGTTTTTGCTTGTAAATATCGTGTTATTGTTTATCTTTGTTGCCCTGTTGTGCATGCCCTGAATACAGCTTTTTGTTAATAATTTCTTGCAGAAGTCAAATATTTAGTATCTCACATTTTTTAACTGCAAATCACCAAAGGCTTTACAAGACTAAGCTATTCCTTTAAGAAGCAACTTTGAAAATATTAGTTGTGAAATCTTGTAATATCCTGAAAATTTAGTTTGTGTTGTGGCTTTTGGTTGTCACATGTTGTTATATAGGAATTTATGCTTCGAATTGTACCAATTTGTAAGCATTAATTGTTCTATTACCATATGTTTAAACATTTGAATGTTTCTGTTATCACAAATTGCCATTTGTTTAGCTCTATTGGCCAAATCGATGAATGAATTGTTGACAATGCCATTTTCTTTTGAAGTGGTTTTGCAACTGATAGCATTACGAAGGTTCTTAAAGGAGAGAGAGTTGGTACCCTTTTTCATAAAGATGCTAGTTTATGGGCATTCCCCAAAGAAGATAGTGCACGTGAGATGGCAGTTTCTGCAAGGGATTGTTCAAGGAGACTTCAGGTGCAGTATTTGCTCTTCGAGTTCCATTTTATTCATGCAACTTAAAGCCCAGTAGATTGACATCTTTGTTGTTTATGCATTCTTTGTTTTATGAAGAGTATTTCATCAGAAGGCCGGAGGAGGATCTTGCTTGACATAGCAGATGCATTAGAGGCAAATGAGAAGTTAATTTTGGCAGAAAACATGGCTGATGTTATTTCTGCACAGCAGTCTGGTTATGAGCAGTCATTGATATCTAGGCTAAGTTTGAAGCCAGGAAAGGCAAGGACATTCAAACCATTTTCACTTTTCTGTGAATGGACCCATGGACTAACTAACTGCTAACTCCCAGTTCAAATAATCTCTATTCTCTTTGGATTCTATGGACATATTGTCTTGTTTGTTAGATGAGATCTTCATCCAGATAGCTTTTGCGGTTGCTCATTCTTGTCATTGCTATTATTAATACAGATATCAAATCTTGCAAACTCGATTCGTATCCTTGCACGCATGGAAGATCCTGTAGGCCATGTTGTGAGCAGAACAGAGGTAAGGAAGTTGGCTCGTTTTCTCTGTAGTTCACAGCCAGCACCTGCATCCATGTATCCTGCTTTTCTTTCTCATGGCTTCTTTTCTCTTTATTTCAATTACCTTATGATTTTTAATCTACCATAGCAGCAAGCCTACTTAATGTCATTAGCTTGCCATGGTCGCATATATACTTACTAGTGCAGCTTTCTATATTATTGCAGTGGACTTTACCTTCTAAATTTTTTTTCCTAGGTCGCAGATGAGTTAATTCTGGAGAAGACGTTGTGTCCCCTGGGTGTTCTATTGATAGTTTTTGAGTCACGACCAGATGCCCTAGTGCAGGTATAAAGAAGATTTATGTTTGCACGATCATGTTTTGTGGAACCATTTTCTTTCTTTGTCCTGGTGATGTGCTCACCATGGTTAAGGATTTACGAACCTTATCATATTTCAACCATTTTAATTTTGGAGATTCCTTCAACTAGATTTTTCTTTCAATTATTATTTATATTACCTGATTACTACTTTCTGAGGATGATAAAAAAATTTCATGTAAATTATTTGCATGCTTTGGTCCTGCCAATTCTGTGCATATGTATCATCCCTGTGCTTCAGGATTGCCCTAACTTACATGTGGACATCAGCTAACTACCCTTTAGGATGCCATAGCTAAATCGTTCCACACAAAAATTGGTGGAATAATAGCTTTAATCAGCACTTAAGAATTTCTTTTTGGTTAAATGTTTTCTTACAGGTTGAATTTGATTGAATTTGTTCCCTTCAATACTTTATTTACTTCTTGCTGTAGTCTGAGTTAGGCTAAAACAGCTTGATAAAAAGCTAGTAGTAGAAGAAACAACTATGCTCCTATAACCTTTACCATGCTTTAATAGAAATTATGCCCTCCAAAATGGTCTTTTATCACAAATAATCCTATTTTTACCACGTCTGTTTGGAACAGATCATCTTGAGCAGAACTCTTGCTAGTGGAAATTTGTCATAATCCTGCAAATTATAACCACATATTTATTGTTGGTACTTTTCCTGCACTATATTATGTGTTGCTAACTGTTCACAGCATAGACACTTCGAATAGGTACTGTGCTCATGTCTAATGTATTGGATACTCCAGATTACTCTTAAGAAATGTTGAGAAAGGAAAAAATTGTATATATAAATTTTGTCTAGGTGCATATTCAAAATCTTAAGAAGTCGGTCTTATGCCTTAAATTGTAGTAAAAGCTATAGAATATTTTATGGTAGGTTTGTTATTTTGTTCAAATTCTTTATTGTGGGCTTTGTATTTATTTTTGCTAACTCTCAGATTTACATTTTATAATGTCTAAATTTGTGTTAATGCTATCATTTTTTTAATATGTTGGCAAATTTAAGTGAAGATAGATTACCAATCATTTGGGGAGGTTACGTTGTCAACCTAATTGCTTAGAGTTCAAGCTTAAGCATGCTTCTAGTTGTAACTATAGTTAAACTTGTTCACATGTCTACTTGTGTTCAGACATAGGCGCACATTTCTGTTGTTGTATGCTGGTATTTGCTAATTCTTGTTATCCCTTTTGTGTTATCTAGCATATGATCATTTTGTATCGTCCATGTTCACATGCAATAGAAAACTTGATGGAAAATTTGAAATTCTCATCTTTTGATGTGGAAAGGTTTTTTTTTAATGATGTTAAATACTTTTTTTTAATTACATTAATTTTGAAAAATTTGCAAAACAATGGACCAAAGCACTAAATTCTCAAAAGTATACATATCTTAACTTTTTTTAATTTTAGTGGAACAGGCTACAATAAACATGTTATGGATATAACTTTTCTAGGCCTCTGAATAAATAAAACATATCTGTGCTTTATTATGTGAAACTAAAAAATGTACTTCTACCTGTTTATTCTGATGTTGAATTCTGTCATCTGTGATTAAGCACTTTATGCTTATGTACTAGCCATCCGTATCAAACTTATTGTTATGTCATACTATTTTTGCTTCCAGTTTCATTTAGATTTTCCTTTTTGATATTAATGTGCACATAGATTGCATCCTTAGCTATTCGAAGTGGAAATGGCCTTCTCTTGAAAGGTGGGAAAGAAGCCATGAGATCTAATGTAGTCTTGCATAAGGTATCCTCTCCTAATCAATCTTTTAGACTATGGCTATTCTTCATAGATGTTAAGAAATTTTGGTATTTTTATTATATATTTCGCTTTTTTTAACTATAGATCATTACTGGAGCTATACCTGAGAATGTTGGTCAAAAGCTTATTGGCCTAGTTACATCAAGAGATGAAATCCCTGATCTGCTAAAGGTGAGTTTAATTGTAAAATATAGGCGTCTTCTTTTAAGCAGATGACCTGGTATTCTTTGTTTTAAAATTTTCAGCTTGATGATGTGATTGATCTCGTTATACCACGAGGCAGTAGTAAACTTGTTTCTCAGATCAAGGAGTCCACCAAGATTCCTGTTCTAGGTCATGCTGGTGAGATAAATTGCATATTCTGTGTTTTATGTGTTGCAACTGAAATGCTTGTTGCTCTAAGACAATATAATTTAAGTTGCTGGCCACTCGTTGTTTCCACTGCCCAGATGGAATTTGTCATGTTTACATTGACAAATCAGCTAACATGGAAATGGCTAAGCGCATTGTTCTGGATGCAAAGGCAGATTATCCTGCAGCTTGCAATGCTATGGTAAATTTCACTTTGTTGTTGATGTCTGTTCTTGCACAATTCTGTAACTTTTGACGTGTTTGTGTGATGTAGTTCTTTATTCTTTCTCAAAATTTCCCTCTAACAATTAGGTAGTGAACTTTCCTTCAATTGGTTCCTTCAGGAAACACTTCTTGTGCATAAGCATCTTTTGGACAGCGAGGGGATTAATGATATAATTGCAGAGCTTAGAATTGAAGGTATTGCTGCTGCATCATCTGCCATTAGGTGCTATGCATATGTAGTGTTGCACTGTGATGTACACTACTGTTGGATTTGTCTCTCAGTTTGTGTATAGAATCTACATAGTTTTTGTGATGTTGTTTTGCTATTAGATGAAGCCCGTTTTTTAAGCAAGTTAGAAGCTGATCCAACTTTTGTTGGAAATGAACTCATACTAGTTTCTTTATATGGCTGTAATTTTAGGACATAAATTGTTTACGGAATATTTTAATTCGCATATTGCATGTATAAACAAGTATTTAACTAATGATTTCGAGTTTAGGCTCCATTTTGCTATGATTAGTTTTGCATGCTGAAAATTGAATTTGTTTTGACTTGTTCATGTATCAGTCTTCACAATGGAGTAAAAGTCTTTTACAAATCGGTGCCTTGTGGCCTACAAGGCATTGATATATATTTCAGAGCCTTTTAAGAGCTATCAAAAAAACTTAAGCCCAAGTGTAATATGTTTCTTTATTTGAAACACAAGGCTTTCTTGGATTCATACAATAAACAGCCTTTTTGGTCACTAGTTGATATTTGAAGAGTTGTAATTTCTTAACTGCTATAGTGAGCACTGTTTTTGTGGTGTAATTTGTTTATAAATATATTTATTTACACAAATCCACTTAGATATATAATGTAATATAAAGGATGTATTATAGATATGTTCTTATTGTTTAGGTTAATTCTTATGTATGTCACTCCATATTGGAAAGCAATTAGATGCACATAAATCATACTACTAGCACTTTTTCTATCTTAACCATTAGGCTGAAGTAATATAATGAAAGTACTCCCAGGTGAAAGATGTGACTAAGTCCTTTTGTTTCATATTTGTTGTAAATAGGACCTTTTTGATCTATAAGCAATGTCACTGTCATCTCTTTCGTCATATGCCTACTCCTTAGAATGCTCTGCCACCATCAACATTGTCTTGTGTGCAATCTTTTGTGTCCAACACTTCACCTCTATTGCTATGCAACGTGGCTACCTCATTGTTGCTACTTTGTTGGGTAAGGTAGGTAAGGGTATGTTAGAATTTTTTGTTAAGTTTACTTCTTGAAATTGTTGTAAAGTCAAGCGCAAATTTTATGTTTTACAAAACTTGGGAAACCATCCTTGAGAATCAGTCATATTTGCTCGAATATAAATTATTTAGTCCAATTTGAATGCACAAATGTGATACCTTCCAAGTTGAGCAAAATTGAAATAAACATGAATATGTTTGTGTCAAATTTTAAGGAAGACCAACTTGAAGCCGATTGTTTTATGATACTATCTAGACGTTTTAGGATGAAATTGTTGAAGACTTTTACTGCAGCTGCGATGACACGTCTTCTAATGGAGACAAGTAGCTGCTCAAAATTGGTTACTTGTAATACATAGGTATTTACTGCACAGTTTATTGTTGTGGATATACTTTATGATATTTTTTCACATATCGTTGAATTTCAGCAGTCCTTCCACCATTCACTTTTTTTTGTCATGTCATACTTTGTAATTCGTTAGTGCCAAAATATAAATTCTCATGTAATATCTTATTTTTCTGCTCCATAAAATTAACCAGATAATTCATTTCATGACTTAGAAATGCTAAATATCGAAGGAACATCTAAATATGTATAATAATTGTTTACTGGCAAGATGCTGTCTCACATATGGATTTCATACAATCTAATCTGTGTATAAATGTGTTTATTGTCCTTCTGTTGTCATGCTTACGTAGCTTAAATCAACAACGTGGCTGGAACAACTTATTCCAATGACCTTCTAGACTGTTTCTACACTATGAACCAATTTAATAATAAAAGAGAAAAATTGATTGATAATTTGGTTCAAAGAGTCCCATTGGAGATTAAAAGCGTGCTCAACAGAACTAATCATCAAAAGACCTCTTTTATGCTTTATTGTCATGAGAATGGATTATGTATTCATTTGTATCATTTGTGAACCTAAATACTTCTTTAGTTTAAAAAGATATTCTGTCTTGCAACATAGATATTCTTTCTTACTTGAATGTGGAACTATTACTACTTGAAATTATGCTAGTAGTTGAAATTAGAGAAAGGATAGGGGCAAAGTTTTAGTTGAGGCAAAGTCAAGACTTTCTTATAAGTCTATCGTAAATTGATTATCAATGTTTTAAAAGCTGTTCATAATAATTTTGGTAACTTTGTTATTTAGACACTATGTTAATTACATACTCTTCTTGATTGATTCAATCTGTGCATTTGGGAAATGGATTTGTTGCCATCAAAAGAATGGATCTAATTCAATGAATCTAACATGCTATGTGTTTTGAAAGTATCACTTATAGAAACAAATTTGGATTGACTCTAGCTTGGCAAAGGTTTACGTTCTTCATGATGTTTTGAAAATTGAAATATTTACATGAAAATTTTCGGCTACTAATTAGTAAATCAAATAATAAGATTGTTTAAGAACATATATAGAAAATATAACCAAGATTAGTAAGGAAGAAGAAAGTCCAAAAATATAATGCTTTTTAATGATTAGAAGATCAATTATAGGTCTATTAAATCATTAAGAAATCCATAATTAAAAAAAAAATCAATAGAGGAGACAAAGCAGTACAATCTGAATGTAGTTGCTAACGAAAGCTCATTGCAAGCGCATCAAAGCATGTGTGATAGTGTCCGGTCATGTGGCCATGCTTGAAGGCACTGGCATGTGCGGTAGGCATGGCGTGTAGGACATCGCGTATGACAGTGTGGGACTACCGCCCATGCGGAGCACGTGTTGTGGTGGGTATACCCATCTTGTAGATGTGGGACATGTGCATACAGCGCGACACATATTGTCTCACATGGTCTGCACTGTCATCTGGGCATTTTTTATGTGCGTGGATAGTATTTGCACATATGAACAATGGAATGGGCCTTTGGAGTTTAGATTTTTGCGATGGTGAATTTTTTGGTCAAACCACACGTATCATGTGGAAAATAAAATTACATGTATTTTGTAATAAAATATTGTATTCAAACTTACCTAAAAAATAAAGGAAGGGCAAATGAAGACAATTCTAAACACTGGCAAAACTTTTTTTTTCCTTGTTTCTTTGTTTTAATTTTACTTTTGTAACTCTAAAAATAAGATCTACTATTGAGGGTTCGGAGCGAGACATTTTGTAGATAGATCACTTAGAAATGTTATTGTGTGTTTTGTGTTAATTCAGAAATTGATATTTGCTCAATATTAGTAAATATCGTTGTATTCACACAGCAAACTCTACAAAATTGTAAGAATCTTTAAGTAATAGAAATTGGGTGATACAGGTATGTAAAGAAGATAAAGTCATTGATTGGTCATGAATTTAGTTGGCACTAATCAAATAACTGTACTTGTTATGCATGGATTATCTAAGGTTTCTCAATATATTTTATTTATTTTTCTGTAGGAGTAGTTCTTTATGGAGGAGCTCAAGCAAGTTCCTCATTTGACATCCCTCAAGCAAATTCTTTCCATCATGAGTATAGCTCATTGGCATGTACTTTAGAAGTTGTTGACGATGTGTTTTCAGCAATTGAACATATACATCGATATGGAAGGTATGTGGATTCAATTGGTGTTGTATTGCTTATCTTAAATGGAATTGGTTGCTTGAAATTTTGTACGGGTTGGCTTTGTCTTTATGTAAGGGAATAACTTCCGAGCATTATAGTTTGTCTATTTATTTGCAGTGCACATACTGACTGTATAGTAACTGAAGACAAGGAAACTGCAGAGATTTTCCTTAGTCGTGTTGATAGGTATGTTAGTGATTTTCAGATTTTTGATATGTTTGTTTCTTATGCTTTTGTTATATTAATTCGTTCTTTATGCAAATTATGGCTTATTGAAACTAGCATGTTTCTCTTCTTTTGCAATGAAAATTCATAATTATAACATAGATTTTTAATTGAATATAATTTAACAGTATTCCTTTATAATTCACTAACAAGGTCCTGTCCCCTTAACTTTTGAAGCTGTGATTATATGAGAAAAATGTGCTAAACTCTAATACATTCAGTAATCAAATGTAGTATTATGCTATTGACTAGTGAATGCAAATTTAGGAAGGCCAAAAAAGCCTCAAATAGCTTTTGGTGCAAAAGGTTACATCAGAAATCTTGTTTGAGAGACCAATCAAAATCCTTGGTAGAGAATGTGAAAAGTATGTGTTATAAAACTCAAATCAACTCAGCAACTAGAAGAAAGCTTAATGCAGGATTTATGCACCAAGGTAACCCTTGTAGGAGGAAATCCAGTCAAATACAGCAACAAATGTATTAAATTCCGCCAATCTTGTCTCAGATGTGTTGTTTAGGTAACAATAATATTCTTTCTTGTTTACAGAAGTCTATGCGAAAATTGAGTTTGAAAAAACCAAGCAATAAGATATAGCAGTATCACAAAGTGTGTTTCCACCCCCATGCCTGACGCCCCTCCTACTCTTCTCAAGGAATTTGAATAATGAAGTCAAGAGTCTACAAAGAGCTCTAACATTCATTAGTAAAACTTCATATCTTCAGGAAACCCTAAACTTTAATGAAACAATTGTTTTACAGTAAACCACAAAGAATTGGATTGAAATATTCCTGTTATGCCATCCAATAAAATAGTCCTTATTTCTTATGTTCTTTAGGATACAGCTTTTATTGTCATGGACGAACTTGCATCTATTTATAAGCAAAACTAGACTTTGACGAACAACTCCTATAGTAAAACACAAAACAAATGAATTGAAATATTTTTGTTATGTCATACTAGAAAATATGCATTATTCCTTACCTTTGTTTTGCTATACGTTACATTAGACATTGTAATGTATCTTTTTGATAAAAAAAATAAGGTACACTATATGCTTATAGGTAGTGCTTATGCAAAAGACCTTACTTTTCTTGAGGTAGATCTCTATATTCATGGTATTGTTCAAAATATTTTCTAAAAAATATAGCATTATACTTTTTCCCGAAGTCATGTTGTTAATATTGTGATAACTTTAGCCTATGTGAAGCTATACTTGCCAAATATTCTACCATTAAATGTTATTCTAATTCAGAAATGGAGTCAATTTCTGACCTGACTTGGCAGCATTAGAAAGTGTGTATACTTTCACCCTTGGTAATGCATATCAAGTGCATGATTATTTTATTCATTGCCTCTTTTGGGATGATGAAGCTGTTCACCTCGTAATCTATGAAATCCTTGTTGTTGCTCCCCTAAATTGTTCAAAAGGACATATTCTTTACTTAAATTATTTTCTATGACTCAATAGGTTTTAATCTATTTTTTGTGCTTCCACCAATGCTTGAGTCCAAGATTGGATGATTTAGTTTTTCATAGTTTGAGGTATCTTTTTGCTTAGGCTTATTCATCTAGTAGGGATTTTAGGAAACCAAAAATATGTTTGCCATTAGTTATATGATTTGAAAGATGGAAAATAACTTGAATTTAATGGTTTTGTTGAGAAATAAATGAGTTTGCTCGAAGTGTTTTCTTAAAAGAATATTTGAAGAGTTTTTTTATGGTTGTCCTTCATACTTTTAGATATCTAGTCATGGATATCCTTATTCATGGTGAGCTTTTTAAGTTGAAATTAAGATGTAGGAACTATGGTGTGCCTCATTTGCTTTGAACCTCTTTTTCTTGGATAATAACTTTTCTTGTCCCTCATTGGAAAGCATGTCTAATCTCTTTTTTGTTGTAGTTTTCTTTAGTATTGTATCTTGATGAAGAGACTTCTCTATGCTTAGTACGATTTGTTGAAGACATGGTAATACATTGTGAAATTCAACATCCAATACGATGAGCTCAAATGTTTTCAAATTTTTAACATTCACTATTATGTATATAACTATGCATGATGGAAGCCTTAATTGGTAGCATTACATTAAGCTTTTTGATGATATAATAAATCACATTTTTGATAGGTTTGATTTCTTCTCTCTTTTTATTATTTTTTTTATTAATGTGAGATCAATTTATTATTATATTGTTGACTCATAATCATAGTAATTTGTTTCATGATAACAAATTCTAAGTATTTCTAATAAATTTGTTTTAGTAAATTTTTAGATAATAGATAACCAGTTTTCGTGTTCATGAGATAACTTAAAGAAGAGGATGAGCAAATGTGAGATCCTATGAAAATCATCTTTGTTGGAGTAATAAACTATTAAAAGATACATTTTGAATTTAATTTTAGGTATTTTAATTTTATTTTAATTAGAATATTAAGTTTGTTCAAAATCATTTTTACAAGATACTAATTAAATTTTATTTAATTAATCATCTTAGAAAAATATTTAGGTTTTTAATATCTTTGATCATCTTATATTGATCATTTTAAAAAATATTTTATCTCGATTATATCTTTGAAAATTTTTTTTCAATAACTTGTTTTAAAAAATATCTTATAATAAATGATTAATTAGTAAATATAATAATAATAATAAAACTAACATAATTAATCTAATTACTATAACTTTGAGTAAGGACAATTAGCTCCTAAACCCAGTTCATTGCAATAATCAGGTCGAGACATAACTCCTGAACCCGTTTATAAGTTTGTCGGATTGGGGTATTAATTTCAGATTTGTAATTTAACTATAATCCATGAGTAGTAGTACGAGTGATTAAATCCTGAACGAACTAGGGGAAAGCCAAAAGCTCGTTTAATTGGCTACTTACAAAGTGCGGAGAAAGTCTAATATGGAGATAAACACAAATTGAATATAACATGGACTAAAATGCAGTGCTTTATTCATGCGATTGACTACCCATTTATGGGAGTGATTTCCACTTTCTGATCACATAATTTAGCGATCAAATGGTCACTATCTCATCTGTCTTTTTAAATGTGCCTATTCAATTAATGGTTTGATCATGCAATTTTGCAATTTTGTGATCCTGTCCATGTTTTTTTAAGCATAAGATCTAAATTTAGTCGTCAGATCACGATTTAGATATAATAATCCCAATCAAATTTAATTCCTAAATAACACCAATTTAATCTCATTCGTCCGATCGCGTAGTTTTTGCGATCAAACGGTCCAGGATGCTTCCAATTGTCTAGCTCCTATGCAATAGCTCTTGTAGCATTATTACAAGCCATTACAAATTTTTATTTAAATAATAATTTTTTGATTAAAAAATGTATATCGATAGAAGCATTAACGATTATTTTAGTGTGTTTGGTAATTGCTTTTTGTCTTAGAAAATGTTTATAAATAAGAGAATTGTTGAATAAAATTGATTGATAAAAGTTTTACAAAATCTGAAGAAAAATTTTCAAGTCATAATATTCAAGCTATTAATTGGTGCTCATATTATCGTTTCCTTTCGTGCATCTTTTAGTTGTCAAACTTTTAATATCTATTTTCTTTTCAAATCAGCTGTCTTAATTTTTTTATTTTTATTTGATTCAATTAAAAAACTTATGTCTTAAACATTTCATCAAATATAGGAACTTTGTTTGCGTTTGATTTTCTGTCGCTAAATTCTTTTCTATTACAGATTTTATTTCGTTGTGAGGTCCTAGTAAACAATCTCTTTTGTTTCGTTATTGTGACGGCTTAGCCTACTTGTTTTTTTGGGGAAAAGCTTATTTTGATTATGTTTATCTTTGCCTGATTTTATTGGGGGTAGATGTAGGATTAATTTTAAGTTGAACTATCAAAAAATCATTAGTATATATTTTTAACTTTGTTGAATTTTTTATTTTATAATTTTCTTAAAAATTTATTATTAAAATAAAATTAACATATTATTTGTACAAAATTTCTTTTAGAGTTGTACTCAAATTTATTGAAAATCACTTCAAAATATTTTTTAAGAAATAAAAATTTTTATTCTTAACAATTCACCTTCTTTTATTGAACCATGTTTTGTTTATATCTTTGGCTTCAAAATGACTCTTAAGTTAATGTTGATCATGTCTTATTTTATAATCTTTTTTGGATTTTTTTTCCAATTAATTCTTCACTTTATGTGGATCTTTTTGATCCATTTTTAGGAATATTTAGGCTTTTGTTATCTTCGTTCATTGTTGACAAATGTCACATTGAGTCTTAACTTTAAGATCAAATGAATGTTATGGAACAAATTCTACGGATACTTGACAAAACATTTTTGTCAATTTATGCAACATTCAACTGGGGCACAATGTGAATATATGGGCAGCTCTTGCCCTTGTTTTAGCTTGTTGTGCATGTATCTTCACAATAGATTAATGACTTTCTTATTTAACATCTTTATTTGGTCAACAATTTGCGAATGACATGCGGTACTCATTTGCAAAGTAGTCAAGAATCTTAAACCTTGATTTAATATATTTGAAGAAGGTGAGCCCTAATGAATTCACAGAGACTCAAAGGTTCTTGTGGCTTCTATGCTAGTAATAGACAATCAACGTGCAATTAAAATTACAATCTTCCAAAACTTATACACTGCCACAATCAAATAATTATGTCCATTTTGAATTATACGTATTTCTATTAGAAAATCTATGGACATTCTTTGATGTAGTCTCAAGGGAACCTAAAGTGAGATTTAAAGGCCATGCTTGCAGTTGGTTGGCTTGGTTATATTGTAGATTTACACATCCACCCTTGAACTTAGTTATATTGCGATGCAAAGTAGTCTAATGTTTTTTGAAGAATGAGGTTCTTGGAACCATTCTCAATCTATTTCCATCTCAAGGGATGCAAAATAACTATCTTTTGTGTGACAGTCCTTCTTTGAAAGCATTGTCTTTTATTTTCCCATCTTGACTAAATATACCCACATTGTTATCGGTGAGCATAAGCAATTAATTGAGGATTTTGAGAGCTGCTAGTCTATCTTGAATTTCTTTCTTGTACTTGTTGGTACAATTGAATTGTTGCATACATATCTTCCATTATGTGTGTCTCTCTTGTTACAAATTTTCTTAGGCTTGGAGATGTTGTAAAATTTGATAGTTTGTATAAATGGTTGTCATTGTCTAGTAAATACGGTCTCTAATGGTTTATTACTTGATGTAATGTCCAAATTGTTTGTTGTAAGTCTGGTAATTTTTTGGGTATCTTGTATAACTTAAGGTGGTATATTGCTTTTTTCATTGTTTTGCATTATCACAGCTTAAAGTACATATCATGAAGCATGTTGTCTCAATTTGAATATTGCGGTAATTAGAATGGGCTAAGTTCTTTTTTAGTCCTCTAGTTGGTATAGATTAAGTGTTTGTTCATGTGAAGCATGTTTGATGTTCTTGCTATTTCGAAGAATCCTCGAATAGTCTTTTATATTGTTCTCATAAAACTTCAAACCTAAATGTTATTGATACATCGAGTCCATTTTTGGATTGCTTTAACCTTCCACATGTCAACTTTTATCTCTTCATTTCTAACTTTAAATCTAAAACACAGTAGAGGTTTTTGGCCGAGTTTACACTTTATGAGGTTGAGTAGTAGTTAGTTTTTTTGTAGGAGGTCAAAGACTTTTCTCATATGTTTGAGATGTTCTTGCATGCTTTAGCTATTAATGAGATTGTCGTGGAGATAGAAGACCATAAAGTCTTTTATATATGACCTTAAGATATCATTTGTAAAGTATATAAATATAGCGAAGACATTCAAAGCTCAAATAGCTTCACTAACAATTCATATACTTAAATATCTTTGGGTGATGTGATTCATGAATTTCTCTTGTGAATTCACACTTATTGATACCCTGACTTTCGATTTTATTTTGTGAAGACTAGCATGTCATATTTGATCATTTGTGCATGACAATGATTTTCTACTTTTGATAGTTAACTTGTTGAATGATGGGTTTGCAGGGTCGCAAATGAATTGCCTAGATCGATAGCATATACACATTTGCTGCAAATCATCATTTTTTTATCATTATCATTGAAGTGCATGGGGAATTGTTGGGCTTTAGAACTATGAGCTCTAGTAGCTCCCATGCCTATCATTTAATTTCTTTATTCTCAGCTATCAAATTTTGACATGTGCTTATGTTCAGGAAAGATGCATTTGTCTTAAGAGGATATTCTCATGATCTACATCTCTTTTAATTGTATCCCATGTTGCTCCTCAAGTAATGTCAACTACTCCTTTGTTAGCTATTTCAATGTTCAAGTCATCTTGAAAGTCTTGAGTTGATTTTTACTAACTGGCTTCTTGACACGAAAAGGTACAATGTATATTTTTGGTAAACATTTATCTCATCATTTGTGTTATTGCTTCTAGGTTGTCAATGTTAAAGTCTCATTCCTTTGCTAATAAGATGTTTCTTTTAATTCTTGGTTAATCAGTATTATTGTGCTCTCTTATGGTTTTCACACTAAGATCTTATGTATATGAACAACCAAATGTTGCTTCATAACTTTAGAGCTGGTACAAATATGCATTACCGCATTAGTTGATGTATATAGAGAATAATAGGTTTCAGATTAGTCAATCCATGCATTAAGCTTTATGTTACTAATCTTTCCGCCATAATTGAGTATCTTTTCTGACTTTTACCTTATAGCCTTTGGCTTCTCTCACTAATAGATGTGATTAAGCTTTGTTTTCATTCTTTTTGGGGGAAAAGCCATTGTTATTCTTCTTGTTGAAGCAAGATGAGTTCTTAGTGAATTTTCTTTTTTAGTTTACTCTATTTCTAGGGTTTCTTCTATCACTTACTAGGGTTTCTTCTATCGCTTAAATTATATCTAATTTCTTTCTTCTCTATTGCCTCATTCCCTTTCCAAGCATATGTGAGAACTTTTTGTATTCCAAACATAACATATTCTTGAGCACATATATGCATATAACAAGCATATGATATTCATAAATTCAAATAATAACAATATAATAAGCATATGGTTCTGATAACCACATATAAATGAAAAGATTGTGCCAATTTTTCTATCCAACTCTTTATCATGCTTTAATCGAGTATGATCATGGGTTATAAACAATAATGTTGATTAAAACTAATGAGTTAAGCTATCTTATACTCAAATATTATTCATTCATGATCTATTTAATTTAGGTGTTATAAGCTTGTTCACCTCTTAGGTCAAAAGGGCTAAAATGTACAGATTTTTCCATACGCATGCTCACCACATCACAAGTGATTGTTCAAGAGTGTGGTAAGGTGGCGCCATTGTGAAACATATGTAAACAAAATTTATAATCATGCATATGGGATTGCTGACCATTCCAATGTTTTAATTTCAAAAGATATGTATTAGTATGAATTTTGGTATTAGTGATCATATTAGTCCTCTATGTTATTAAAATTTGCATCCTTGTTAGATGCATAGAGCACACTTAAAAATAAGTACAGCAACAATAAGAATTATTAATCCACTAATTGGGTTCCATGCAAGATTCTTTGACATCCATATTTATATTCACTAATTGCTATTTTTTAAAATCCAAGTATGTTAATTCCCTTCTAATTGTCTCATGCTTTATCTTTTTTGTATTTCTTTTTTATTTTCATTCTGAAAAGTTTAGTAACTCACCTCTTCTAATGGATCATTAACTTGCCTAAATCATTTAAATCAATTCTCTTTATACTTTTCTTAATTGCAGCTAAACCAAACTTCTCTAGCATGTGCTCTTTTATAATCATGTTCTTTTAAATAGTTGCTCGTTTGTCTCGGAATCCTAATCTAAGTATTACTTATTTGTATTTATAGATTTCATTTATGCAAGATTTAATAAAATAAAACAACACTCGTTCTGCTGTAGCTTTTATAAACATATCTTTAATTTTGTATTGGATATTTTGATTACACAATGTACTAGAGATACTTCTTATGTCTGTATTGCTTGAATCTTATTATTGGTTATGTTTTAAAACACTGCCAATTTCTTTATCATTTTGGATTATTGTCCTGAGATGATAAAATTTCTTGATTTCACAATGTTTTGTGATCACCAATCATTATCTCTTTATTTTTTTTCTTGCCTTAACTTGCAGTTTATATATTATTTATCCAGTTTAAGTGAAATTCCTTGAATCAAATGTCATTATTCATAATTGTCACTTATCTTAGACGATGATGATGGTTATGCAAGGGCATTTACAAAAAAGAGATTTTGCAAAAGACAAGAGGCCTATGTTCTTTTTTGAGATATCAACTTCAATAACCATGCTCTTGTGTTCACGTGTAGTAGCAGTTGAAAAGCAATGCTTTGAGAATATTCTTTTCTTTCCATATTAACCATACAATAAATAAATTTTAAGAATTTTTTAAGAACGTCGAACGTCTTTTCAATCACAGCAATTGTGCAAAACAGTTGCTGATTCATTAGCATAGGATTGATGGCGTTTTGGAGGAAACTCGTGATACTTACCTAACTTAGCGCAGTGCTCTTCCATCTGTTTCTACATAAGGATTTTTATCTTTCTTATTGACAACCTCTGTTTGCTCTGATAGTTCATGCACTGAGAATTTCCACATGGTCCATTGCAAACCATACCCTCATTTCTTGGTGCACAATAGTGTTGCTTTTTGTGCAAAGAGATGCTTGTGGGCTAACACTTGTTTGTTATAACAGTGCTGCTGTCTTTCATAATGCAAGCACGCGTTTTTGCGATGGGGCTCGTTTTGGGCTTGGTGCTGAGGTATGTTATGTTGTAACGTGCAGATTTTAGGTTTGGTGAGTATTAAATGTGGTAAATATTTCTTCTGTTGATCCATGCAAAGGTTGGTATAAGCACCAGTAGGATTCACGCTCGAGGCCCTGTTGGTGTTGAAGGACTGCTGACTTCTCGCTGGTATGGTTTGATGCTATTTTTGTTTCATAGAATTGAGCTTCATGCTTCTCAATTTTTTATGACTTTTAAGTGTCTCTTTAGTTGAAATTTTTCTTTTCACCAATTTGGTTCAGTTTTATGCTATATTAGTTGAAATAGTGTAAATTTTCATAATTAATTAACACATTTTAGAGAAGAACAAGATACATTCTTGTATCCAATTGGAAGTGCATGTAATTTTGGGTAAATTTGAAGTAACTTTATATTTCTATGTAATGACAATGAAGGGCTTGTTGAAATGTAAGTTTTAAACTACAACAAATGCTTTAGAGCAAATGTCAGTCCTTCAAAGGTCCTATGTACATGTTGACAACGTTTCACTCTTAATATGGCAACTTCTGTGGTTCTCTGTTAACTGGAATCATATGTTATGCCATTATCAATCAATTTCCAACCTTTGCAACAATCTCAAGCTTATTTCTTTGTCCAAAATTGTTGCATGCATATGGTTTTGTTTATTTTTTTCATCTGACTTTGTTTTCTGTCTTTATGAAGGATATTAAGAGGAAATGGTCAAGTGGTAGATGGTGATAAAGGAGTGGTTTACACACACAAGATTCTTCCGCTTGATTAAGTTATTTGGGTACCTTTCAGTTTGACATTTATTCTTTGCCATATTTTATTTTTCATTTTTTACATACACCTTGCCCCTCCAAAGAAAAAAAACTATATTTAAGTAAAATGATACATAAGATACCTTCGTTTAAAATTAGTCATTGATGTAGGCCATTCATAGTAATAAACTTTAGTCATTTTGGCTTGAATGCATATAATAATAACTAATGGAATGGGTTGTTGAATTTCTATAAAATTGGATAGCCATTGTTTTGAGTGTCTTCTCCAAAGTCGATTTGTGTATCTCAAATATATACTAAATTGCAAAAGAAAGCTTCTTTTTAGGTGATTTGATATATTATAAAGAAGTTTAGGCTACTCTTTAATAACAAAATGATCTCTCTTTATTACCAAAGTAGTCATTGTAAATTTATTTGAACTTTATCCCAAGTAATTGTGCAGTGATATTTTCTTAATATTCATTGTCTTATTTTGCATTTGAGACTTCTAATCATAGCAAATGATGTACAAATGGGGAGGAGACTTCATTTTTGTATCTGTTAGCAGGAATTTTATCCATATAAAGAGAGCTAGGCTGTCGCATGTCTATCCATTCAAGCATTCTTATGACTATATTATTAGCTCTTTATCATACAAAAAGTATCTATTTATACAAAATTTTTGACTAGCAATTTGAGTTTCTATTTTATGTTATTGTCTTAAGCGTTCCCTTATTCACTTTAATTTGTAATTCTTCTGTTAAATCTTCTGTCCTCATTTCATATTAATGATTATATGGGTTTACATTGGGAATAATTTCCTCCAGTGTAAAAGTTTAGTCTTCTGGCCTCTATAATCTCCTATACACTTCAAAGTTTGCAGTGTTGTTCAAATTTGTATGTCATGCACATTTCATTTAATTTGGCTATATTGGAAATAGAAATATCCCAAGAGCTAACCAACTTTTTTGTGCTTTTTTCCATTAACTCAAATTCATTAAGTAAAGCATTTTTATTGCATGTGTGCTGCCATGTAGAACAAAACGCAAATAATGTTAATAGGTATGAGATTGGTGAAATGAATTTTACAAATAATGCAATTGCATTCGTTCAAAGAATACATGATCATACTTACGAACATACTAGTGTGCTGGACAATTTAATCGAAGATAGGTTAAGAAACAATCAAAGAAGATTGAATTGCAATGGCTCAAATACACTAGAGTATGGTTAATGCAGGCATGCAGCAACTGAAGTATGCAAACAATAGAAATGTGATATGCTATAGCACTAAGCACTGGTCTCATCATCATAGATAAATTTAAAGAGATCATACCATAAACCAGTCCGCACAATACTAGTATGAGAGGAGAAAGCAACCTTAGTACTTCAAACTGATGATGCTTCTCTCTATTTTATACTGTTCAGCTAGTTCTGCAGAAATGGAGAAAAGGGAAAATGAATTTATCAAAATCTTTTGAACTTTTTAAAATTTTTGTGATAGGTCAAATTGGGACTTTACCCATGCTCTTGTACACTCACATCAGAATCCATTAACTCATGATTTGGCTTCCTTCAAAGAGAAGTTTCAGTTGTTCAAACTTTGAAATTTGTCACAACCATATGGTGAAACAATATAGAAATCATGCTTAAGGGAAGTTGACCACGAAAGGGTTTGAAGCCTTGCCTTTATGGGCCCTTGCAATGCTAAGAATGCAATCCTAGACAATGTGAGACTGAACTGTCAAAATAAGTTGAAGAACAAAAGGCTTGTTACTGTTGATTTTTCGTAGAAGTGATGGTTGCTTTTCTCTATATGATACAAAAAAGATTGAAAATATAACAAAATCTAAGAACAATTAAACAAAAAACTCATTGCCTGCAACCATCATTTGATTGCTTCGTTTTGACTATGAACATTTAGATTCAGGCTAGGTATTGAACTAGAGATTTGTAGCTCTCTTTAGCATTTGCAATGAACTAGAAAACATCCAATTCCAGTTATAGATTGGAACAATATTCTCATAAACTGATGTACCAAGGCATTTGCAAACAAAATTGCATGGTTGTTGTCATGCATAAACAAGGATGAAGCTGTTGGTGTCGACATAAATAACATGGTTGCCTTAGTGATAATAAAAATATTTCATTTCTTGCTCGAATGATTGAATCATCAAATTTTTTGTTTCACTAGGTCCTTTTACTTTAATCCAAACATAACTGCAAGATTCACGTGGTTCCTAGGAAAATAAAACCATTGTCAAATTTAGTAGAGCTTGTGGGTTTATCCAACCAAAAATAAATATTGATTTTGCTAGTTCTTTGAAGGATTTTGATCTTATGGTATTCATAATCATTTTTGTTGCAGGAATAAATCTGGTGATGCTTCTGTTTGGCTTTAGAAAAGAGAGGTAATGACTCAGTATTTGAAGCTGACGTATTATAGTTTTTGTATTGGTTTTATTCAATTTTTCTCCTTAAATCATCTTGTAGAGTCATTTTTCTTTTTCGGGATGAACTCTATCTTCAATTGACGCAATTCTTCATTGAATTTGTCGTTAAATTAAATACGTTCATCAGTTCAAGGCACCAATCAAATCATGGATCTGAAGATTATTTTGTTTTTATTCACTGTTTTGCTTTCATTTAATCTTACATTGTTTTGGATAGGGTTGTGTTCTAAACGCCAAAGCCAAACGAATAATTCCCCCTTGGTCGTTAAGAGTCAAGGTTGGTCAGCTTAGAAAAAGAAGATGAATAAAATGATCATGAACAAACTCTTGATGGTGATTTTTTGGCCAATACTTAACAAATTTGGCCTTGTATTGTTCTTTGTTGCCAGTTGTTAATTTAGGTATTTCAAGCTTCGTGTTGAATATGGATGATTATGAATTGTGATTTGCTTAAAATGTTGTGTAAAGTGAACATTGTTTTGATTGGGTTTTAGAGACTAGAGCAAGATAACAAGGGATATATGATTTTTATGTAAAAATATTGAGCGTGAGAAAACTAGTCATAAGGTATAGGGGGAGGATTTACCATGTTAACGTGAATACAAAAGGCATCTCAAGTCTTTATGTAGAAGTTAAAAGCCCTTGAGACTCTTTAGTCATTACAAGTGATGAAAAGGAGCATAGAGGCATTGAACCATCCATGAGGGAATCCGAAGGTAAGTTTAAAAATAATTTGGTAGAAGAGGTCTCAAGCAATCCCATCGATGAACTTGGGCTTTGTGATTGAGGTTGACCAATAAAGGATCACAATCCTTGGAATTAAGATTATGCTATTTAGTCTTAGGAAGAATTTGCAACTTAAGCAAAAATTGGGATAAGATGCTATCCAATCTTATGTGTAGTGTGTTGATTTGTGTACTGAACTTGGTTAGCAATCATGATGTTGGGTGTTACATTTATCATCACATGTTTATATATTATCGGGATGAAGAATTAAACAAGTTAAAAAAATTAAGGTTATTATGATAAGTGCAAGAAAGTTGAGAAAGGTTGCTTATAAGATATAGGAGGTGCATGATAATCTTTTATAAAGAAGATTAAGATTTGAAGTAGAAGGTTAGTTTTTTATAGACATAAGTGGAATTGCTAACTTGGTAATTGTGAATCATCTCTTCTTAGCTATCATGGTAGTACATGGAGGATGGGTTGGAAAAATAGGTTCTCGAGATAGTGAAGCCATATGGAAACATCAAGAGTGTAAGCATGAAAATCTCTAAAATGTTAGTGAAGGTAATTCATCACTCAAGCTTTTTTTTAAGTGAAGTTAAATGCATCACCTAAGCTTGTATGAACTGCTGTGTATTTAGTCATAGTTTGAAGTATAGGCATGGTAGATGTTGACATCTTCAAGAATTAGAGTATAGCAATCCACACACAGGTGATGGTGTAACATTGCATCACTTGATGGTAAGCTAATAGGATAAAAAAATAGCTAGAATGATTTTGAAGAGATAAGATCATAAACCCAAGATTTAATAGCCCTCTTTAATTAACCGTGAATTGTATTCTTAATGAAAGTTTTTTTTTTATTAAATGTTGATTTTGCAGTTCTGGATTGCACGTTAAGACGATAACAGCCAAATCTTAGATTTGTGTATATTATTGCAACAATCTTAGCATGAGAAATATGTGGGTATGATTTTCGTAATATTTGAAGTTCAATTAAAATTTTTAAGGATTTTTAATATAGAAAAAAGAAGAAATAATAATTAAAATAATTCTTATATCATGTAAAGGGTAATTTCCCTTCCCACATAAACCATACGTACGTGAACACTCGGAGCGAAAAGGAGAAGGATTAAGAATTAAGGAAGTAGAATTTCTGGAGTGGGGTGGTTTGGAAGAACTACTGTAAGCAAAGCTACCTTTAGGAGTTTGTAGTCAAAACCTTGCTTTAGGAAGGGGAAGAACTTAAAGAAAGCTTTATCTATTTTTGAAGTAAAATTTTGGTTTAAGGTATGATTTTGTTTGAGTTTCTCTTATTGGAGATGTGTATGTGATTGTATGAGGGGTAGTTTGTGGTTGGATATTGCATGTGGCAAGGATTTGGTTGAAAACCCTTTAACTTATTATTTTTAGTTGTGTTGATCATACAATATGATTGAAGTAATTTTATTGTATGATCTACATAATCGGACAGGGTGATAAGGTTATTAGCCAGTGCAATGATATGAAGAATCAGGTCAATTAAGGCCATGAGTGGATCATAGAGTCTAATAGAGATGATTGAATAGTGCGATTAGTTTTAGGAAGAGCGCAGCTATGATTAGCCCCATTTGATCCTTGTTCAATCAATTATTGGCAGAGGTCGTATAGTACGATTGGAGAAATTGGACTATATGACCTCATCATATTATATAATTTGAAGCTAGTGGACCATAATCAAGTTAAGATTTTTTTTAGAAATATTTACGATAGCTTTCATAAGCATTTTTGTTAAATAATGAGCATTTTTGTGAAATAAGAAGAAATATGAAGTGAGAACATAGAGTGCATGAACTTCTTAAAGTTTGAAAATAGAATATGAATCATTATTTTTAAATTATAGTGAGAATTGTGTTAAAAATGAAACAAAAAATAAAAAAAAGTAATGCTGTTGAAGAAACTTCTCATAACTATTAGATGAATAAATTAGATTAGTGTGATGCAAGTAGATTAAATTATTTCAATTTCCTTGAGATACAGTAGAGTGCGATATAGTGTGAGTAATTAACATGACATTGAATCATCTGCATATGTCTAATCTATATGATTGTATGTTGGTATGATTGATATATATGTATATATATATATATATATATATATGTATATATATATATATATATATATGTATATGTATATATATATATATATATATGTATATGTATATATATATATATATATATATATATGAATGTGTAAATGTGATGTTAAATAAATTAGAATCGAACCACATAAATATTATGGTGTATCATTTTAATTTTTATTTTTATTTTTGTATATCATATTAAAAAAATAATATATACATATAATTAAGAATTTTTAAAAAATAAAATTATTTTTAAGAAATAAATATGTTCAAAAATAACAAAAATTATTTTTAAGATTACATTTCCCCTCTCTTGTGAGGTTTTCATACTAATTTTTATTTCAAAACACTATCAATAGTGTACAATAAGCAACTAATATAATCATGATAACTAGCAAAATAAAAATAATTTTCTTATAAATAAAAAATATGTATATTGAAAACTAAAACATTCTAAATTAAAATATTGAATGCTAAGAATATTATTATGCATTGACTCTCTCATCCAAACTCTTAACTCCAAATGCAAGCAATCAACTCCCTTGGGCTTGCATGTAAATGAAGTGAGTTGAGATACTCAATAAAAAATACTTAAGATATGTTATAAATATAAGTAGCAGTCAAATGTATATAACTTAATTAAAGTAAAATATAACTAAGAACCAAGTATAAGTATATTGAAATATTATATGATATACCTCAATCTATCAAGTTAAACTAAAACATCACTTGAGGTACAATCATAACAGAATTATATTAATCACTTGTCTCTTAGCATAATTCTGAAAATCTTAATTTATCAAATAACTATTGGGATTTCTCTAATCTTTCAAAATCTCATAGTCTTGTTTTTATAGATTTATCATTTCATATTGTAAATTTGTTAATCAATTTTGATGAATTCTTTCTTTGTGAAATAAAAACAATATCATGCATTCGTTTTGCTTGCATTTTATGATTTAAACTATAAATAAATCATTATGATTTCATTTTTAAATAAAACATAATCTAATTCATCTTTTTTGAAAACTTTTACAACGATAGAAATATACATAAGGAATCGTATTACGTATAAAGTGTTTTTTTAACCATATTGGACTTTCAATATTCTAATGATGTTGGTTTGAAAATTATGAATTTATAAAAATTGTGGTTGATTTATATAAACTTCTTTTGAAAATCTATTTAAAAAATGATCCCTATATTAAATTTGAAGAAAACATTATTAAAAAAAAAAATTCTTTAAAATTGATGATTGTTTGTTGAAATGAAAAGGGCTTCTTCATTAAAATCACTTAATTAAAATTAAATAGCAGTTAGATAAAAAGCTTGATGCGCACTCGATCGATTTTTTTTTTGTGGAAATAAAAGTCGAATTAAAGAAGCCAAGCTTAACCCATCTCAATGTCACATGCAACAAAGAACGTTACATGGCACTCGTGGACCATACTGCGTTGACAAACACCCTTGCGTTGCCATCTGGCTGCAGCACGAAGACGAAACCGTAGAAGTCACTCTGCGATTTGAGTCTCTCTTGCCTCTTCCAAAAGCAGGCATCAGGCCTTTTGGACATGATGACGAGCACTCCTTTCATCTGCAAATAGAGGAAGCAGTTCGTACCTTATCCTGCGGTTTTAGATTTGTGAGATTGTAGTTATCATATGAATTAGAAATGAATATTCAGATTAGAATCAATTATTCAGAAGATTATTTGTGTATAAAATGATGTAATTAGATAAATAATATTTCGAATATTTGTTTCTAAGTTGAATATTCATTCCTAATTTATACGATGAATATCAACTTAAAATTTAAAATTGTTTAAATATTTAAAGTTTATTAATAATATGAACTGTAATGATTATCGTTTTGATTCTGTGAGAAGAACTGCCGGCGAGGCAAAACTGGCCCAGTTTTGTTCCAAAGGAATAGAATTGCCAATTGTCTCAACATTCATCCATCTTCGAGGTGTTGATATTGCTACAGGTTTGCAGTCCAAAATCCTAACAGAAAAGTAAACTATAAAAAAAATTATCTTAAACAAGGGATATTTTTTATATAATTTAACCTTTTCTATATTAAAAATCATAGTCATGACTATTTTATAAACATTGATCCAAAATTACAGAAATTTTTTATTTGAATATACCTGCAACAGTTGTTTGCTTGGTTGTTTTCTGATGGATTGCTTCTCGTTCTATTGCTTGTTGAATATTCTCCATGGTTGGCCAGCTTTTTCTTGCCTTTGCCACTGTTTCTATTTCTTTGTCAATTTATTATTCTATTTCGGTTGACTTTATAATAAGCGATATTTATTTGCCAAATTCTTATTTAAGGCATAAAGAAAACATCACGTTTTGTTAAATAAGAAAAAAAATACATAAAGGCAGCACAAGGATTAAAATAAGGAATATATTTATTTTTAGGATGCAAATTTTCATAATGTGCTTAAAAAACATAAATGATATCGCTACCCCCTCAAAGAAAAACTATTAGGCTTCCAACTTATTATCTTGAAAATCAATTGACTGAATCGCAAATCCTTGCAAAGGCTTTTAAACTTTTCTTGAAAATGTTGTAGATAGAAAAACTATTAGGCTCATAATAATGAAAATGTATTATCACATAAAAGACTAAATTATTTGTCACTTATGATACATGATTTGTTTTTACATGATTAGCTAAATTACATCCCTGATCCCAAAAACTCTTTTTCTCTACCTCAACAAACTTTGAAAGTGAATAAAAATAACCAATTGTTTGCATCAATGACAATAATTGATGTCTGATAATATCTCTAGAGAGAAATTGTCGCCTTGGTTTAATACAGGTCAACATTTAACCAAAAATTTATGGTTTAAAGCTTCATAATAAACACTTAAATATCACTAAGAAATTGTTCTGGATTTCATGGATTACAGTTGGAAAATAATTTGTCAACATTTTCTTGTATATAGAAAGACATATGTACAACTCTCTTGACAAATTGAAAGTTTTTTGAAGCCTCTACAAATAGCATCACATGCTTTCATGCAACTTAGCTTCACTTTGAATTTGGTATCAATACAAATAATAAATTTTTTCCTTCATATTAATGCTTGCTCACATCACAAAATTAGTGGACCTAAAAGAAAATGTTTTTCTAGCACTACTTATGGCAAACATGCATAGCAATTGTGTTGTAGGTGCCAATTATTTTTAGCTTCAACATTTTTTATGCATTTATAAGTCTTTTCTATCTAATGCAATGTATTCACCAGTTGCATAGTTACTTTAGTTCATTTGCTTCTAGACATGCTAATTTGAGCTTGCTTTTCTTGTAAGGTGTTCTTTTGATGTATGTTATTTCTTATCGCTCAACCACAAACCAAGTAATGCATGTTTCAATTTATTATGAAAATGGATTCAAGACAAGCATTAATGGATGATCATCTAGAGATAATAACAGAGTTAAATACATATATAAAGTCAAATTGCTAGATTATGTATAGACATTTGATAGTGTATAGACTAGTCATCAAATCTTAGACCAAAAAGATGTAAAGTAAAAGAAAAGCTAAGATGCCATTTCTAGAATGATCTTATATTGATTTAGTGTCTAGTAGTTTTATCATATTTTTATTAATTTGTGTCATAATAAATTCAAAAAACTTATTATTATTCAGTTGTTTTTTTTATGCATTAATTAAGTTGGTTAATTAAGTAGTTAACTTAGTTTTTATGTAATCAAAAGTATATTTCTCATCAAGCTCCACATTTTAAGGAGTCTCCAAATACCACCAAAGTAGGAAATTCCAAGTAGGACACCTTATCTTCATTTAAATAAAGATCAAATTTTGTTTTGCTTAACTTTTCATGTTCATAATCTAAGGAAACTAAGGTTGTAAATAACTATATAACTTTTGATAAACTTTTAAATGAAGCCTTATGAGCTTTGTGCCAGTAGAACACATTTCCTTATAACTAGAGTAGGAAGATTTGCTAGTTATTATGATTAGGGGATTAATTTAAAGTTTATTTAATCACAAAATAATTCATAATTATAAAAAATCAAGGGAGAATACAAAATAAAACAATCATTGAGCCACTAAATGTGGTGCAAACTGCTCATACGATTATGTTTGAAAGCTTGCTGCATAGTGCTATAGATCTTGTAACAGTGCAAAGGCCACGCAGCTACACACGAAGGCATCAGTATGTGCACAAAGACATCTGTGAACTTGTTGTACATGACAACTACCCTTGTAGAGCCATGGAACCTACCACTGCATTTGGTCCACGTGCATGATTACTCACTATCCATGCAAGTGAACAATATTAACTCACTAAACAGTGCCAGGGGTGCAGTCATTTGCGCATGCTTAGATGAGCCATTATAGCTCAGATTTTATGATGCTTAATTTTTTAGGTCAAATCTTATGTATTATGTGAAAATAAAATAATATATATATTTTACAATAAAATATTATATCCAAAGTTCTATAAAAAAGAAAAAAAAATATTAAGTGAAGAAAATTCTTAATATTCGACAAAAATTCTCTTTCTTTCTTTTAAGTTCTTTTGCCAATCTTAAGCTTCAATTTTGTTATTGTGACTCTAACATAAGATTTTCCGTTGAGGGTCAATATGAGACACCTCATAGATGGATTATAGAATAGTTGTCTTATCTTATCTCCCATTATATCTATATCCCTATGTCCTTAATCTCGTGATTTAAAACTTTACATCTCATGGCCAACTTTCTTTTTCTTTTATAAATATCAAACCATAAATTTAATACTAATCTTTTATCTCAATATAATAGCTCACGAACATCTTATCCCTTTCCTTTTTTTTCTTATGAAACCTTAACTTTAGCTATCTTTCTCACAACCTTCTGTAATAAAGTTCATAACCTTCCCTCTTTCAAAGATCTCTCAAATATAGTGAGATTGAGTTTTCACAAATATAATGTAAGAGTAAAACTTCTTCTAATTTGATGTGCTTTGGGGATGAACTAAATAAAAGCCAATGGGATTGTAATACCTTGGAGTGAAGAGGATAGAAAGTTATCATTGAGTGATATCCCAAGAAAATGAATTATCACACAATGAGTGACTCTTAATAAGCTTTTAGGTAGAAAGGCATAGGTATGAATTGCTACATTGGTTATAAGAGAAAGATTTTATATTTTATATATGATACAATGATCTTAAGATATTCATAAACTTTTAAGAAGCAAAACTCAGGTTAGTATGGTCTAACCCAAGAATATAATACTTTAAAATAATAAATCTGAGTTATCATAAATATGATATTAAAGTAGAGCATTCTCTAGTTTGATATGATTCAATCATAAACCATGTGAAAGTCGACGAGCCTATGATATAGGATAAAAGAGGATAGAGAGTGATATATATCCTAAGGAGAGGTACTAATTATCTTATGTAAAGAATAACAACATAATAAATAAATAAGAATAGATAATAACATGGTTTGTTATTTTAAAATGTTTCATTCATACCCATGTTTTTCATGTATTTATCCATCTAATTTGTTTTTAAAATTTTAAGATTATTCTCTTTTTTTGATAATTTTTGGGTTTTTTTTTAAAATGGTGATTTGTAGGAAGTAAATTATCTATCTTTCACATATACATAACCACACAAATGACTTTCAAAATTATACCTGTTTGGTTCATAAAATATATTACTACATAGGATGTATATAGATTATAGATGTTATACACTTGATATATATATATATATATATATATATATATATGAGTTATAGGAGAATGATGCTCTACATGTTTAAGTTTAAAATTTACAAATAAAATTATATTAATAGTATTATGATAAACAATATGGGTTCTAAATTTGTAGGAGAAATGTCACATTGTTTGTACCATCTGCTATGGCATTCTTTTATTTAAACTAGAATTTCACTTGATTTTTGAAATTTTTTTTCTAAGAAAATTTTGTAATTTAAAATCCTTATTTGATTTTAATATTTATTTGTTTTGAAAAATATAATCCAACAATATTTTTTTATTTCAAATGCAATGGAATAAAGTAAATCATATATTTCTATTTCATGTAAGTGAAAATCCACAAGCTAAATTATTTCATTGAGGAATAAAAATAAATGTCATGTTTGAGTTAAATTAAATGGTTTTACTATCATAGCAACATCAAATGCAATTATCATAGTTTTAATACGTGATCTTTAATACATATTAAATTAAGAAAATACTGTCAACTATCTCTCATTACATCCCTGGATTCTCATGGAATGCATTCACATCTCTTAAAAGTTTGAAGACAAAATCATTATAGGCTTAATAGGTAATGTTGCATACATTTAATGTGATTCAATATAAGTTGTGGTCATGTTACATGTTATGGTTCATAATATGCTACTGACATGCCTTATGATGTAATAACCAAATGGAACTCCAAAGCGTTTAATAAGTAAATCAAAGTGTTAAGCACAATGCAATAACAATAGTAGATGATAATATTAGAAATGATAAAAATAAATATATATTTCTAATATATTGTTGAAAAAGTGCAAAAAGAGTAGCTAGCTAGAAGAAAAATTTGTTGTCTATGAGTGGTAGATTGATATTAGTCAAACACATTCTTAATTTCATTACAGTCCACTTGCTTATGGCTAAACACGCTCCAAATCAAATCATCCAAAAATTGGCTAATGATGAACTCTTTTTTGTGGGTAGATCAAAGCATTATATATAGACAACATTAGTTGAAATAGGACAAATTGTCCTACCCAATTAATGAAAATTAGTTAGGTATCAGGCATCTAAATGAGATTGCTTAAGCTTATGCAATAAAAAATAATTGGAAGTTGATAATAAAAAAGTGCTTATCAGTCAATTCATTCTTAAATCTACATGGAAAGTAATAAGGTAGAAAACTTTTGAGATTAACATAAGTAAGATCTAGAATTTTAAATATCTAAACAAGATATCAGTCTTGCACTGCAGAATCATTAACAAATTTCTACCTTTCTTGACATAGTTAAAGAAGTTTAACGTCTATATAATCTCAAAATTTCTTCATTATCAAGTGGAGGACACAATTGGTCACACTTTTAGTTCATGTTATCTTGCTTTGGAAATTTGAATTGTTCTATCAAAAGTTTTGGGATCCACTTATAGAGTAAGATGTCTCAATGGCATGTTGAAACAATGGTGGGAAAACATGTCCAAGGGTTTTACAATTTAAGAAATCATGCAATACATCTCATTATTGATATGTTGGAATGTCTAGAAGATGAGAAATAAGAAAATCAATGAAGAAATCAAACCTTCAATCTCACAAATCATCTACAACATTAACTCTTGATGTCTACATACATTTAGATGTTATTCTTTAATTCATGCTAATCAGCAGATCAATTTACTCTGTCAATAAGGACTACATCCCACCTTTCAACAAAAGATAGTGAAGTGTACTTAAAAAGTATTCTAGATCTCACCTACAACTAGCCAACTAAAGATTAACATTCATAGTAACATTTAAAATCACCACATGGCTGCTGGAGACACAACTAGGGTCTATAAAGGTAAACTCATGCATGCATTATAGAAGAAATAGGGAAAATAATAAAGTTAGAGGCCATAATTCATTTTATCAACAAAAGTTTATGCTAATGTTCCAAACAACAAATTCATAATACTATCATTAAGATGGATAACAAGGAGGCTTATGATATGATCACAACTTCTATTAATTGGTACTAAAGGCTAATAAAGGTTTTGCAAAAAAATTAACAATGATGAAAAGTCTTTCTCATGTTCTTGGAGTTTGTAAGATGAAGAAGCCAACATGGTAGCATGTTCTTTTGAGGAAGCTACAATAAATTCAACAATATTGGGCATTTAGACTACAACATTGTTTCCTTAATATGCCATAGCCTTGATCCAATTAGAAGGTGTAGGTATTGCTACTTTCACTCTTTATACAAGTTTCAAAATCAAATCATATATGAAGTTCTTAGTGTTGAAACTCAAAGTAGTTGCCAACAAAAGCTGTCTTCCAAGTTAGACAATATGTTAGATCACTTTAATCTATTATGACTTTTTATTTGGTCTACACCACCTAGCATTTATATAGTTTTTTGATATTATGATTTTATCTTGTGTTATTATGATATAGACACAAGGGGTACTGTTCCTCTTAGATGATCATTAGAGAAATAAGATCATCTATAGATTGCTCAAAATTTGCAGATATCATTCATTTTCACAGCTAATCATACAAACATAATCTGTAATATCTAATCTAGTGCAATGCTATGATGGACATTCAAGCGGTCATTTGAATGCACTAATATGACTACAAAATCACATATCTACGATGATGAACACTGAGGGACTCCAACTAACTTACAAACATCAAGTTTCATTACTATTACAATTAGTCTGAATTTTGGAGTTATTGTTCATTTTCATAACAAATCATAAAAATTTGATTTTCAAGCTTAAGCATCTTGGACTTATACTACAGCCAGCCAAGTGCTCATCTAATTGTATCAATATGAATCCAAATCATATATCTTTTATGACAATAACAAGATGTAAACCCAATGAAAACTACAAACATCAAGACAACTCTGATTAGACTAATGTGATAAATTAACATTTTACACTAATCACAATATAGAACAAGTATGTTCTAGTTCATCGGACAGGTACCATCTGAACTTACTATTCATTCTAGCACCCCATAGTATCAAAATGATGATATATGCATGGATCTTTTGTAGAAAGCCGATCAGATGGATTTTTTGGTTTGTTGGTGTCATATACTGAATGGGGTCTGTTATTTTTGGATCGTTTGGTTACAAATTGTAATATATCTAATGTTATAAACTTTTTTAATATTGTAATCCTTTAAAAAAACCTATTAGAATGTACCAATATTAAGTAAACATAATAACCAAAAAACTTAATAGTATTAACACATAAAATCATGCCAATGAGATAACCTAATAATTTCTTGTTATTCTATTTTTCATTTCTCATTAATTTAATATTTTTATAAAATACCTCATCTTCAAGGGCCGTTTTTGCTATAATCATTATGTTCACTAGCAAGTATGTCACACCTCATAACCATAGACCTTGCCCATAGGCTTCAATATCAAATACAATCGGCATCCAAATCACATAAATGTATGACTCGTGTAACCATACTTGCCTTCCTAAATAGATTAATGGAAACAAATTCATAAGTAAATGTATAATCTAAGACTAATATCTACTGCCTTTCTCAAAGTACAATTAGTTAAAATCTAAGAAATAATATCATATATGGAATCAACTTATATCAAAATATAATATAAAACTAATACTCATCCTCTTACATAGAAAAGATGTTCTAATTTATATTTTGACAATACTAACATGATCAACTCAAATTAACATCATTAAATCCAACAAATCAAATGATAAAATTATTAACTCTGTTTGATTAATACATTGATATATATAAAACTAATTTATAAAAATAATGTTGATAAAATTTATTTTTAACAAGGATTATATCATTTTAATTAATGATGTAATTGAAATTTATTATAGTGTGCATAATCTTCAATACAACCTCAGTAATAGTAAAAATATGCATACACATATATTTTGCCATGATGAATTTATTTCAAATAAAATATTATAATTTTTTATGAAACATACATCAAATTGTGATGATAGTGTATCATTACAATTTAGCAAGATCATTATACTAATTGAATCAACCCCAGTCAACAATGGTATTGGTTGGGTAGCCTACGATTGTTTATAATTGATGACAATGGTGATAGTTGAAGTTAAGCCCAATGTCCCATCAATTGATGACCAAGCTAAAAATTGGGTAAACAAATCAGCTAGACAAGGGAGATTAAGGCCTATTTGGGTTAGAAAAGATGATCTAATTTACGTTTTGACAGTATTAACAAGATGAACTTAAATGAATATCGTTAAACCCAACATGTCAAACAAAGGTTTAGGCTCTTTAATAGTTGAATATTATTCAATACAGGTTTTCAAACAAAAAAATATCCAAATGAGTTAGCAAAAGATATTTTTATAAAGGTTTTATTGACTATCTTTCTCTAACAACTATCAAGTTATTAATCAAACTGGTAAAAAAAAATCAACAAAAATCCTCCTTCAGCAAAATGGAACAACCATGAAAGAAAGAGGTCATCCGAAGGCCATTAGGAGAAAATTTGTGCCTGCATTGTAGAATATTTTCTCATTGTCGTTTGTCAAATTGCTACATGAAGCCTGGAACAAAAACAGAAACAATAATTTCTTTATTTTTCAATTCAATCTATTTATTTATGAGAGATATGAAAATAATATTTTCCCTGTAAAAGTTTCTTTTAAATATTTTCATTTTTTGGAAAGCTTGCATAGTTATTTTTATTCTATGAGAGAGATGAAAATAATTTTCTCCTTGTAAAAATTTATTTTAAATATTTTAATTTTTTTTTGGAAAGCTTGTATAGCTATTTTTTAATATTACCTTGACAGGTAATCATCGATCAACCAGACAACTGGTTTAGTTTGTCTTGCTATCAATTATTAGAACTGAAACTTTTATTCTACGAGAGAAATGAAAATAATTTTTTCCTGAAAAAATTTCTTTTAAATATTTTAATTTTTTTTGGAAAGCTTGCACAGTTATTTTTTAATATTACATTGACAGGTAATCACTGATCAGCCAGACAACTGGTTCAATTTGTCTTGCTATCAATGATTAGAACTGAAATTTTTACCTTTTTAAACATGGGGAAGTATCTTCCTTTTACAAAAACACTCGTGATAGTTCTTGTTTACACTCACAAAACTAGGTTTATGACAAGCATACAATAAATAAGCTTCTTCGAGCATTGAAGAATATTAGGAACTAGAAATTGTCAAAATTATGAAGGAGAGATAGACAGGGAGTCATAAATTAGAAATTGTTCTTTACATGCGTCAAAAATAAGATATTTATAGAGAGAAAAAAGGGTTAATTTTTGCTACTTAAGATAGGTTGTCCAATGATCGCTTTCAATTATATGAGATGATTAGCTAATTCAAGGAGCTAGTAGGAGATTTAAAGAATAATATGTATGCAAGAGGCTCATGTAGATGAATAATATTTGAAATTATGATTAAGGATATGAGTGAAGAAGTATGACGTGTGTTATAAGAGTATGAGGAGATATCCTTTTTAAGAGAGTGGCTAAACTGATCTTGTTAAAAAACTATAACCAAGCTTTGGGACAAGATACAGCTTGACTAATCTTGATAATAAACATAACCAAGCTTAGGGAAAAAGATATGTTTGCACTTGTCACACCCAACCTCTTTAGCTACTATTTTTCAAATGTAACAAAACCAATACACAAGTCAATATACTTGGCTATCCACTTTTTCAGTGTCCCAACTTCATAATCAAATTAGGAGTCATAGTCCCATAATATGATTATCATGCTTGTGACATGTTACCCAAAGAAGTCTTATTCTTATATCAACTAGTCACCCAATTAACTTAGAAATTGATTCATCCCAAGCTAAGTAACCAACCAATATACAATGGCATGTATGAGATACCAAGACAAACCTGATAATCTATCACAAAAGCATATATCCATATAAATCCACAATATAAAGTATATAATCACATATTTTATATGTCATTCAAAAGTCTAAGTCTATCACATGAAAAATAATATATAAATGTAAACATCAAGTCTATAGTAAATATTTTATACTATACAAAATCCACTAAATATAAAGATCAATTTTATGTATGAGATAAGAAACTATAACTAAGACATCATAAAATAATAACTAGATGATAAGACTATTAGAGGTATTGACTCTGATCTCCCACTCTGACTCTTATGTCAACTCTTAACTATTTGGACATATATAAAGTATAAAAGGAGTGAGCCTAGCTCTATAAGGATCCTCAAGTTATTTTTAGTAGTCTTGTAATGTAATAACATATCCAATATAACAAAATATGATCATCACCATAAACAATGATATCTTCCAAGAGTATGCCAGCTCTCTAAGCTGGTCTTAAACATGAAATCATAATCACTAGCCATATTTAATATCCTTAAGACCTTATAAGTCTCTATGATACCATAATCATGTAATGTAGCTAGTTGGAAATCTAGTATCCCACCAATAATTTGGCATTTTCTCTAAACCCATGAGGTCTTCAGTGTAAGGTATAACACTCTTTTCTCATCACATAGTTTTGCACTTCTCTATAGAGAAGTCCAATCACATGGGGCTATCTCATAAGACTTTAAAAGTCCTTAATAACCACTAGGCACTCTATCATGTGCTATGACACGTCCATGATCTTTTATGAACCCAAAAATTAGTGACATTTAAGCACCCTAGAATCTCTAACACATGACCTGATAGACCATACATTAGCCTTTGTCAATCATGTCAACAAACTGCTTTAGGACTTCAGGAATCCTCATGGGACACTCCACCATTATATGCATTAGTATATTCATGGTCTTATCACTAAGCAATGAGACACATGGAGGCTTTTGCCACATGATTTGATGGTTCACTACTACGATTCTATGAATCACATGAAACAGTTACCTCCTTACTTGGTTGACTATCTAGTATATTTAACCTATCTATCACTAGCTTGAGGGGCCAAAACTTATTATCCACTACATCCTATCCATGTTATCATCAATATTGACTTTCTTATTACACAACATTATTCTAAATAAGTTATGATCAATCATTTATGATCATTTAGGATATTCTTCTAACCCTAATTAGGCTTACTTAAGTACTTAACATCATCCAAAATTTAAATTTCAAACCTAAGATATTTAACCATCAAATCCTAAGCTTTTAAATTTTGAAGAGCATTCAAATTTCAAATATAAGATATTTAAATTTTAAGTCCTAAATATTAAATATTTAAACCATAGGTTCTCTTAATTATCCTAATTGTTCTTTGGACTAGCATAAGTTAACTGAGCTTACTAGTTCACTTTAGACTTCTTTAATTCCTATATCCTTCTTGACCAAATCCATGATCTCTTTTGCTAAACCTACCTAAGACCTACACATTACCTTATCTTTATTTAAGACTAAACTAAGACTCTCAAGCTGTTTCCACAAAGAATTCAAGAATTCTCGTTCACACTAAAGCCATCTAAGGTCACTTTCAAGGCCTCTCAATGCATCATAAGCCTATAGACAAGCTTTAACACTTAGCTTCATGCATTCAAGATGTTAGTTAAACTTTTAAACCTCTTCCCCTTATCTGGCTCCATGATTCCTACTTTTAAAGAATCTCATGCAAACCATTTGTTATCTCATGAATGGATTCATATCAAGATAAGCATAGCCTATATCATACTTTTAAACATTAAAATCATAATAAAGCCATTTTAGCTTGTAATCCAAGATATACAAAATAAAATATGATATTATTTCACTACCATTCAAATTTTAAATTTCAAAATTTAAATTTACTTGATATTAATAGCTTAAATAATTATTCTAAATTTAAATAATCAACTAAAACAAGAACTCAATCAAGAGAATCAAACATTGAGATAACCAATTTGATGAGTGTGATAGCTTTGACCAATAAGGGCAAGACAACTAGAGTCCTTGTTTGAACCCATGTCCAGCATTAAAATATCCTTTAGATTAACTCGATCAAGTGGACACATTGGATAAAAAGATTAATGGGAGTTTCCCTGAGTAGGATTTTCTTATTTATCTAATGAGATTTGAGAAAATTTCTATCCAAAGAAGCACTTTTCAAAAGTGTCGAAGGAAAAAACTACTAAAGAGGGCATGATATAATGAAAACAACTTGAACAAAGAATATGCCAAGGGGCAAATTAACAAAACTTGGCCAAGTTTCTTGTTGCCATATGATTTTACATAAGGAAACATATGAGCAAAACTATATTTAAGGGCAAGAAATATAGGATAAGAAAATTACCTCATTATGAAGGCCCAAAAATTTATTTAAGTTTACTAAGATGCAACTAATTGTAATGATTATCCTCTAATTGGCTTTAAATAAGAGAGAATGTAGGAGAGAGATATCACTTTTTCTTGAGCAATTACAAAGTTTTAATGATGGTTCTAAACTTGACAGGAAATTTTTATTTAACAAACCAAAGATGTACAAAAAAGAAAGATTGACCCCTTCTTTAGGCTTTGATAAGGAGAGGTTTTTCATTAAGAGTGATGTTAGCATTCCTAAAGGAGCACATCGAGAACTACTGGTGCATGGGAATGGTGGGGGTGGAGGGAAGGTTTAAGGCACAATAGCTTAATGATGAGAATGATAAAGACATTATCAATAGGAGAGTGGCCAACAACAAGCTATTTATAGGAAGGAAGCTTGTGTCAACTTGCTGCCCCAACTAAGGGAATAGAAGGAAACAAGTTTGGAGAAGCACCTTATGAGTAGAAAGAGATAAATAAAGGGTTCCAAAAGGTGGAGGCTTATCACAATAAATAAAAGCTTAAGGGGAATCAAATAGTCTAAACTTAATTGAGTTGTAGTTGACATCTATTACAAAGTTTTGATGTCATGTACTCTCTTTATCTAAAGAATAGATTTTGAATCCCACCTTTGTAAGGATTCCAATGCTAGGATTCTTAAGTAGGCAATCCTCTTAACCAAGTTCAAGGAAAGTGGCTATAAAAGGAGATGGCCTCTCTAATGTGGTCAACTGAGAAAGCCAATAAAAAAGTGGTCAAGGATAGTATGGTTAACTTAGAAAGGTTGACAACTTTTCATAGGTAGGCAATAGGGGAGGCTCTCTCGAGTAAAGATTTTGCTTGGGAAGAACTAGGAGCTTACTTGGTAGCCCTATAAGACACAAAAGAAGGTAATGGACCCAATAGCCTAGATGATCGACTTCCAATGGGAATAAGAAGAGATAAATATGGAATTGGATGCTTCTTCTCATCAAACTGAGATAGGAAAGGCTAGGCACTATGATAGTTGGTTGAGACAAAGGTTTGAATGAATGATAGATAAAAACATGAAAACATGCTCATTGTTTGTGGGTAAGTGCAAGACAAAAAAAAAGTAATAGGAGAGATAATTCTAGAATTTAGAGAGGTTGGGACCATCATGAAGAGTTGAGCTAATAGAATTAATTAGAAAGAGCAAGGGGAAATGAAACAAGGAAATGGTTAAAAAGAACGAAACTAGGAATGAATATTGGAGAATAAAAATCTAATCAAATAAGTTGAAATAAAGAGTTCAACTTAAAATTTTAAGATCAATATGAGTGCAAATATTCCTAAACATAGTGGATCAATCAAATAAGTATTGATGTTATTCCAAACTAGAAAAGTATTAGTATGTAAAGAAAAACCTTGAATTCAAATACAAATAGTTCATGCAATTGAAGCTCTCATGAAACAATCTAAATATATAATATCATGAAAATCAAATTTTTAGATCAATCACTTTATGAATTTTTATTAAGTTCTATGATCATTTGATATGGAAAATGCTCAAATGACAACAAAATAGATTATCAGAATTTCTAAAGATTAGTAACGATAATAGTTTTATCCAAAGTTATTATCTAATTCATTGATACTTTTTCAAAAGTGGATCAAATTTAGAGAAGAAATATGTGCAAAATAATTCATTAGTTATTATTTTGCTGTTTTAAAAGTGGCTAAAATATTGTGGTAATAAGTTTCTAGCATGAAAAAAAGATAACTTGAAGATTAAATGGGCTATAATTGGAAAAAACGAACCTATGGGATAACTTGAGTGAATCACCAACGATACTTGAGAGACATGTCTCTGGATCAAATCTCCTTTGAAGTGGAATTTGCTTAAACCCTTAGCCAAAGCAAACTCATGCATTCTTTTCTATTCAAAGAGGAAAAGGTTCTACATATTTTCATTTTTAAGGCTATGTGTAGTAGTGGGAGAGACTTAAATATCATGAAACTTTCCAAAATTAATGAAGAAGGAAACATAAAAAACCCAATTAGGATAAACTATCAAGTGTGATTAAAAGGAACAATCAATGCAATCCTTCATAATTCATGACTATTCTTTTAACTAGATTACGAAATGATATTTATCAATCCATCAATTATATAACTGAGGATATTATTGTGGTAGGAAAAACAAGTGTTTTGGAGTCTACTTTATCATATAGCCATCTAAAACCTAGAAAGGCAATTTCATGTTTAAAGTAAATAGTTGTATTATTTTCTTTGATCAAAACTCGACTGTCTTTTGTGTATCCAAGCTACTTCTTGAGTTAACAAACCTTGTCTTTCAAGATATGACCTTATTTAGTCCATTTCACCAAGTAACCATCGATTTAATACAAGTATTAATCCTCAAAACACTTTAGACTCAAAATGAACAAATTATCTTTTAAAATTTGCTTTGTCAAATACCTAAACTTTCCTTAGTCATTGCCATCCTATCTCAAGCCAATAAAACAAAGTGATAAACCTGTCAATTTGTTTTCTATTTTTTTATTTTTTGCTTCCAATTCAAAACTAGTGTTTTCAAAGCCAATCTAACTTTTATGCTATGCTAATCGGTATTTCCAATGACTAACATCTTCAAACCCTAATAGCGACAAAGAAAAGCAAAGACCTCTTCTTGCAACTTGCAACCATGATGGAGACAACCAATAAGATGGACTCTCCTCGATTGAAATGCAGTTCCCTTCGCCGATTGGCTCTGTCGTTCACACCCAATAAATACTCCATAAACGGAGCTCCCACCATAGTTTTCTCCAACTCTCGCAAACCCATAAAGAAACCCTCCGACTAAAATAATGGCAATTACCACAGTTCCTACTGCAAGAGGCTGTGCCATTTTCCTCTTCTCCGCCATCCTGTTCGTACTTCTGCTTGCCCCTCGCTCACAAGCCGCCCGCGATATCATGATGCCCGGTGACACGCTCCTCTCCGGTCAGTCCCTCTCCTCCGGCAACTACAGTCTCACAATGAAGGAAGATTGCAATCTCGTGCTGTACAACCAAAACAAAACCACATGGGAAAGTAAAACCGCAGGAAAAGGTACGAACTGCTTCCTTTATTTGCAGATGAATGGAATGCTCGTCATCTACCCCGAAGGCACCACCAGTTGTGTTTGGAAAAATCAAGACATGCTCGAATCGCAAAGCGGCTACCATGGCTTCGTCTTCGTTCTGCAGCCAGATGGCAACGCTAGGGTGTTCGGCAACGCAGTGTGGTCCACCGGTACGATGAATGTTAACTAGTCCCCTCCTCGTTAGGATTATCAATCGAATCCATGATCCCCTTTTATTGTTCTTCCATCCGTGCGCAAAAAATAAAGGACGAATCTTTATGAAAACGTTATAAATATGCTGTTCTGAGCCTTCTTTCAATGTTAATGAATGCTTGATGCCTTTGAAAGCTGATGCGAAATAGAGAAAACGAAGGTTTTTCTCTATTTGTCTTACGAATATAGTACCGTTTATGCTTCGAAGAAACAACTGGGAAAAAGGCTTTATAGAAAAATAGCTGGACACTTAATTTTAAGTTCTATAATATTGGAATATTTTTTATAAAACTTAATTAAAATACGTTTATTATAATTAAAATTAGTTAAAAGGACATAAAAAAATTATTCAAATACTATTTAATACTCAACCATACAAAAAAAAGGTCCTATGAATGATATAATATAAAAAACACTTAAATATTTTCATAAAGCACGATATAATATTTCTTTTATTTACATAAAATCTATCTAAAATTACTCCAACATTATTAGTTGTAAAAAAGTTTAAAATATATTTTTCATCATTATTTTTTAACAATGAATTTTAAAAATAAGCAAAAAAGTATGCCCAAATAGATTAATTAGTAGGTGTAATTAAATCAAGATAAAAATAATAATTATAATAAAAATTTTAACAAAGTAATATAATATTTCAGCTTGCATTAGATAAAATCTAGTAAAAAAATACTTTTAACACATAAAATAACCAAATGTAAAAAATTTAAATATTTTCAAAAAAATTCTTAAACAATATTTTAATAAAATATCTTAAACTTCATTTATAAAATAGATAACAAAATTAAAAGAATTCGAACGAAAACTAAAAAAAATACTCTATTACTCTTTTTATAAAACTTCCAAATATTTTTCTTACCTTTATGCTTTTCTATAATATATTTAAAAATACATATAACAACAAATTAATTATGACTAATTCAGAATTGTAATAAATCCTCCTTAATAACGCACAATAAATATATTCAAAATTTGTTCAAAGTAAAAAAATTAAGACATGTTCAAGTGAGATTTCATGTTGTATAAAAAAAATACATTCCTAATAGTTTATTCACAATAATTTTCTTTCATGAAAGAGTCATGGATTCTCACAAAGATACTACATATCAATTCAAACTTATATTTTTTATATTAGAAGTTTGAGAAAATATAGATAAGTTTTAAAAGAAAAACATGCTAAATTGTAATATTTCTTGTTCATCGTATTCATCAACTATATACAAATTTATGTCACATGAGTGATGCAAATGACTTAGAGATGAACATGTATATATTAAGAAAATAAAAAAAAGTGAAACAAAAACACAAAAAACTTGAAAAAATAACATGCAAGAGATATTTATCCAAAACAATCTTAGTTAAGAGGAGACCAAAAGTCACAAAGAGATCTCTCCATATACTAAGCTCGTAATCTCTTCAATGGCATATAGATGGGATACTCAAGAAGAAGAGCTACCTGTGATGTGCCGCAAGAGCTCAATTAGCACGAAATGAAAAAACACATATGGAGAGATTCCCACTCTTCTTTCATGATAAATTGGTGAGCACTTAGGTAAGGATTCATTCTCAAGGAGTGTGCATTTTGATTTAAATAACTCATGGAGAGTCACAATCAATCCTTATAGGTCACCAAATTTGGGACATTGAAGATATTATTGATATCGTAGTCATATGGTTGCTCCATAATGTATGCATTTGGTCTAACCATTTCTAAGATTCGAATGAACTTGTTCCTGTTGTGTGTAACTTTCATAAAGTTTTTAATAACAACCTTTTGGACCTGATTTAGATCACAACATAATCTCTTTCCAAGAATTTGTGCATGTGATATGCATTAACCAATCTCTTGTATTATTCATTACTAAAGTTTATTTTTTCTTTAATTTTATCAAGGATCTCCCTATATATTATGCAACAAATCTAATATTACCAACTAAAGGCATACCAATGATTAAATTAGATGCTTTGATTGCCTACTACTAGGTAATGACATGAATGCATGAATGTCCTTATGGAGTAGTTTCTTCTTGACTAACACTTTGCAAGCTTTCTTATTTCTCAAAATAGTTTCTTTTTTATGTCTAGTCTTCAAATAATTAATAAGACATTTTTTCTTAGATTTGTAAGCACCTTTATCTTCAATTACAATGCTTATATCTTTGGGTCTGATCCCTAGGCTAGTACCCATGATACTCTCCAATAGGCTCGGCTTGGATTTGTGTTAACTAATCATTATAGTCAACCTTCTTCTATTTCTTACCTCTAATCTATTAATCCTCTATTCTAAGAAGAGTTAAATTTCTTTATCTTCTTTTTAGGCTCAGAGAGCGAATCAACCTAGTGCTCTACTTAATCAACAAATCTAGTAGCCTCAACATACTCTCAGTATCTAGTAAAATGGGTCAATACTAAATGTCTCTGAAGGGAAGTAAAGTCCCTCTGTGAATAATTCACATTAGTTCCCCTCTAATGTGGCTAGCTCAGAAGCATTTCTAATCATGTATATATGTCAAGAAACAAGATTTGTAATTAACATTTGATTCTAAGGTATGTCAAACCCCTTCTACTCTAAATCTTGAATGCCTTTAACACGAGTAATCTCTATAGTAGCCATAAAATCATCCCATGATACATCACTATTTAGGATGTCCCTAAATATAGTTTGACATGACCACACCACAAAGTACCTATCTCCCCATTTAAAAACAAGGATATAAGTGTGACCTATTTGGTTATGTACCCTAATGCATCCAACAACTTCTAAACATGAGCTAGCAAATCATCAACAACAATTGAGTCAGTCATGCCTAATGATCTCTGCCACATAAGAGCCTCCTAGTAATATTCCCCCCCCTTAAGACTCAAGCTATGTCTAGGGTGTCATAACCCTAACTAATAGATCAATAATGAGTTCTCCTTGGGCAACATCATCACTCATCAAGCTTCTAAGTAGCACTAAATGTCTTTGACCATCTTGTCAAAGAAAAAGATTATACAAAGTTACATCATAATAAGAGCAAAATTCATAATTAATCTTTGTGACTTATTTATTCATAAATCTTATTCTGTCCACCTTATTAAGCCTAAGCTTAGTATGTCTCAGTATGCTTAAACTCTTAGATAAGCTTTGATACCAAGCTTGTTAAACCTTTTTGTTTTTCCCAAAAATCTTAAGCATAACAAAAATTCAAATGCTAATAATATATAATGTACCTAGAAGACAACAACTATAACAAAATACTAATATAAAAATAATTAAATAAAATTCTTATCCATAAATTTGATTTATAAAACTAAATATCTAATGATCATCAATTATATAACCCAAATCTAATAAAAAATATTATAACATAATAATAGCCACTGCTCACACCAACCCATAGGTCATGCTTGACACTTTTGCAGATATTCAATTCATTTTTTGGTAGAATTTAAAGTATTTATTTTGTAATTTGTGATAAAATTTAAAACTCTAAAATGTGTTTTAGAATTTCAAAATTTATCCCTTAGTATTCTTAAATGTTCTTTTGTATTCCTAGGTTAGCAAATTATTATTGTACTATTAAGGTCTTTATAAATAGAGATACTTATGATGTTATATGGGATAAATTTTTTGAATAAAGTAATTTAGTGTTGTTGTTAAGTTTATGTGATACAAGTGTGTTGTGTACGAAAAATCTGATAGTATGATTCCAATGGTGCTCTTAAAGGACGAGCAAAAGGTTAAAAAGGGAAAATCTTGACCCATTGTCTAACATTCATATGAGTGTCAAATCATCAAAGAAATTCTTCACCATTTTATTTCAATTTTTAGGAAGCTTAATCATTGTGACCAACTCTCTCATGAGTGTGTGTGATTGTGAGATTTTTTATTTGTCCTTCTAAGAACTCCACTTATGTATATACCTTACCATATAACCACCAATATGAGTAATTAGGTGTATTGTTTAAATTACTTTTTCTTTAAGTTGAGATCTCTTATATTAAAATCAATGAAAGTTCTTAATTTTTGGAAAAGTTTTTGCTTAGTGATCTTATGATTTTTTTTAAATCTATAATACCTTTAGGTATGCTCTTGTATGGATATATTTTCTAAATCTAAGTCATTCTTAATTGTCTGAACTAAAATAAGTTTTATCATATCATCCTACATCACCAACAATTTATATTAATTTTTAATACAATAGATCTTAACCTAAAAAAATAGTTTTGATAATCTACACCCAAAGTAGTCATGTTGATGATGAAGTGGTCGGATACACACATAAGTTGAGTGCTTAAAATATCAAAAAAAATCACATGCTCATTTGCATGAACTAAAAAATTGGATGTGATGATCAAATTTTCTAAAATATAAAATAAAGCAACTAAGCATTTTTTTAGTGATTTGATGTACTTTATGGATGTTTACTAATTAGTTAAGGTATCTTTTTTATCCTCCTACTTACCTTCCTAAGGCATATCCAGAATCAGATTATTGGATTGATCACAATCAACATGCTCGTATCAAATAAGCTTAGTGGCAATACTTCGTTACTTTATTTAAAATTATCTTAAAAAGCTATAAACTTAATTGATATGAGTAAATCCAGAACAACCTATGAGTTTTGGCCAACAATCTAGCGAGTGCTGAGATGGTGAGCGGTGTAATCGATGAGGCATGGGCTGAGTGACGCATAATACCTCGAGTCCAATTTTTGGGTCAAAATGAGTTAAAGAGAATCAACACATGTTGACTGGTTGACACATGTTGATAAGTCGAGGACATTTGCAAATTGAGTCGATGTAGGCCAAGTGGATCAATGAGTTTGAAGGGTCAACATGGGTTGAGAGGGCCATACGGGATGACAGAAGCGACGACAATAGGTATTAATGGTGACGTTAATGGTGATAGATGGTGACAGACGATGGATGACAATAGAAATGGCCTAAAACTCAAATTTAAGTATTTTTTTTAAAGCCATTTTCAGCCAAGTTTTGTATCAGAGAAATTATGAGACGACCAAAGGGATGTCTTGTATTGAATTAAAATATGAAAATATCTAAAAAATCTATCAATTTATCTTTAAACTATTTAACCTTAAATGTAGATGCAAATAACTTGACGAATTGATAAAAAACAAACTAAAATATGCACTAAACAATGGTCAATTATAATTGATCCCTATAATAGTAATGATAACTAAGATTAATGAGAAGTAGAGAAGTTAATCTAGCATGACTTTTAGTCCAAATAAAACTAATACACCTCCAAATGAAACCTCTATATGATATGATGGATATTATTGTGTCAATGATATTCTAATAGAATTATAGGTATTATCACTTTAAACCCAAATGTCCTTTATCTCTTACAGATTACTAATAAAAATCTACATACATACATAGGATTTAGTTCTTAATAACATGAAGTCTTAATTTTACACAATTAATAATTCAACATGTGATGAAACCATAAATTATTCATCCATCAAATAAGATAACTACACATTAATTAGTTACACTAGCATTCTCAATTACTTAAAGAAAAATGAGACCTCTAAAGATCTTAACTCTAACAAGCTATACATTTCAATAAAACATGCTATCAAATCTTAGTTAAGAGCATTGTATTAAACATAAATAAGTCATTTTGTGGTTTACATATTTTATAATATTTTTATGCTAAGAACAAAGTTATTTTACACACATATTCTTCTTATAACTAGAAAGCATAACAATTTATTATGTTTTTAGTTACAAATCATATCTCTATTAAGAAAAACTTTGTATTAGTAACCAATGTTCCAAGTATAATAATTGAATTCACAAGTATATCATTAAAGCAATCTTACCATTTTAAACATATAATTATGGAATCCCCTTCTATAATTTTGAGATAAGACTATAGTAAAAATTAAGCATCAATTTCTTATAAAATTGCCCAATTCTATAACAAAAGGAGCCTGTTATTAGCTTATAAAAATTCCTTGATGTCTAGCATTTACAAATACAAATAAATGTGCTACCCGAGAAATAATATATTCATAGAATTTACTTTAGATTCTTGTGTTAGACATTAGGACAAGTTTTGGCATGATTATGTTAAAAATTTTTCTCAAGAAAAGAATATCAAACAATCAATACATGCTAATTATAATTATCCTTCATGGTAAAGTAAATTTATTTATTTTTGTATAACAATTTCATGAAAGAGGATTAGCTAGAGATTATCACATTAATTTTAAAAGGTTTACACATGAAATTTAATTAGATAATCCCATTTATCTTTCCTTAGATTTAGATAAATTTAATATATGACCTTAGAGATCATCCTACTTGATAACCCATATAAAGGACTTCTTCTCAGTTAAGTTTTTTTCTTCCTTCTAGTCATGAGTCCTCTTTCTTTCTCATGGCTTGACTTTCTTTCCTTCTTAGTGCCACTCAGTGGGGCTCCTCAATCTTTATTTATGACTAGGTCTTTTTTAAACCCTCAGAAAGCACATCTCAAAGCTTTAAATAGCCTCAACTAAGCCTTCTTAAGTCAAGGGCTTGCTTAAGTGCCAACTAAGTTCATATCAAAGTCATGGTTCACCTGAATCAAGTTTAAATCACTTCTAATTACTATCTTAATTAGTTATATCAAATTTCAAAAATTTGGACATCTAAGGGGGGATATGGCTAAGACATATGCTGGCACATTTATCCTCTCTTTTTTTCTTATAGATATTCATGCACACATCTTATCAATTCCCTTTAATCCATTTATCTTTATCCACTTACTAAATTCTTGATTTAGAAATTTTATTCATATCTTCATTGTGCATTCATAGTTGAAAAAGGATAAGATGACGATAAGGTAATTGATAAAGATAAGAAGGCTACAAGCTTATTCTCATGGTATTAAGTCCTTTATTAAGCCTCATATGGTATAAATCAAAACTTATCATTCAATCATACTTTCTAATTCTAGGATTTTAAATTTTAAATTCAAAAAGTAATTTATATATATTCAAAATTTATACATATTCAATTCAAATTTTAAATTTTAAATCACAAGAAAACACATACCTTTTTCAAATAAAATGAATTCTTCTAGTCAAGAATGTTGGGTGTAAAATATGAATACCTTGGGCCTATAAGGTTTAGTGGGATTATTCATGATCATGAAAGTCTAACAATCAAAGCTTTCTATACATTTTTAGGCTACAAGAAAACATTGAAGTAGATAATGTTGGGACTATAGCTCTATAAAGATCTGGGCATCATAAACATCATTATGGAATTGGATTGCAAGGTTTTCCTAGACATGGTACATGATAGAGTGACTATTCGTTGGTAGATACTAAGTTAAATCAACCAAATTAAATAGACGAACTTTACAACTATTTAATTTTAGCATATCCATAAGGTAATGTAGTGATGAATTACTTAGCTCAATTGGCTAACACTAGTCTTCAAATCAGTACCATTGAGCCACAACAAATCTCAAATCTATGAAAAGTTCTCATAAAATTGGATTGAATTTAATACACTCATCTAAAGTCGACACATTTGACAATATCAGGACAACTAGGCGATCGAATCTATTTTAAGAAGTTCCCTTAATCACACATTTCAATATTCCACATAAAAAATCTAAACCCAAGTAGTCTCTAAAAAGAAAAATGCTTTATTTCTCTATCAATAACTCTTTCACTATTGCTTTGTAGAATCTCATCTCTCATATATAAAAGCATCATATTTATTCATCATTCATATCATTTGTGTAAAATTGAACATTTAAAAAATTAAATGACAACTCATATTTCTAAATTTGCATCATAAAAAATTTCTGGTTAACTCATTAAGCTAACAAGGTAGCTATATTCTTCATAAAGGATGATGATTCCCCTCTAATCAACAGCATGATGATGACCAAATCTCCACTTCTTCCAATTATCTATGAGCAACTCAAACGGATCGTTTATAAAAAAAACCAATGACTTCGGCAGTGGAAATGGTGCTTCTTCCACCACGGCTAAAATGGAATTCAAGGTGTCATTAATCCACTTATAAAGTTCCACCTTCTCACTTTTCTCCCAATTTAAATTAAACCCAAGAACAGGTATACGCTTCACCAAATAACCGATACAAATGGAAACGATGATGAAGTACCTGCCTGTTCTCGCGCTGCTTCTGCTCGCCAGCATCGCAGGCCTTGAAATGGCCGATGCGGCTGGAGAATGTGGGAATCAGTCTCCAGATAGGATAGCGTTTCAGCTCGCTCCCTGCGCCTCCGCTTCACAGAACAAGAACGCCGCCGTGTCAGCGCCGTGCTGCTCCGCAGTTCAGAGGATAGGTCAGAACCCTAGCTGCCTCTGTGCTGTTATGCTCTCAAAAACTGCGAAGAATGCAGGGGTTAGCCCAGAGGTTGCGATCACAATACCCAAGCGCTGCAACATCTCAAACCGCCCAGTTGGCAGCAAATGTGGAGGTGGGTTTACTTAATTTGTTGATCGGCAATATGATCAAATTCGACTCTTCCTGTGCTTACTGGCCCTTTTGCAGGTTATACGTTGCCTTGAAAGTGGACGCAGGTGAGCCCGACGAGTTTGCATATGCTGCAACTGTTGTGATGTCTATGATGCAAGTAGCTAAATAAAATGCTGCATGGTTTGGTCGTGTGCCACCTGTGTTGTTTGATGCACAATACTTGGATTAATAATGTGCCTCAAGAAGTACTATGAAGTTCCTTTTTTTTTTTTTTTTTTTTTTTTTTTTGGTGCCTCGTGCAAAGGAAGGCCAGTTGCTTGTTCATTTGCAAAGCATTTTGTGTAGGACAACCGTAGGTTTGCAGCCTCTGCCCTACGGTATTGTCAATTGAAGTTATCAAGTTTGTTGTGTGGAAATAAGAATTTGGTTGACTGGGGTTAGCTGTTTTTTGGCAAGAATTTAATTTTTTTTTAAGGAATGGATTCTTTGTTTTTTTTTTTTTTAAATAAAAAAAAGATGAAAAAGAAGAAGAGGAGATGATTGAAGAAAAAAATTATAAGAAAAGGAAAAGAATGAAAATAAGAATAAAAAGAACAATATGTAAAAACTAAAGAGCAAGATTATACAAAAATAATCTTAGAGATTTCATCCAAAAAGACAAAAGACACACTATTATGCATTATAATTATGAAAGATGATAGCAGAATAATCTCTTATAATGATAACTGGGACAATCAAGATTTATTCATATAAAGAATAGATATCTTAATTATCTAAAAGTACAGTGCATGTCTGACAGGCCCATGAATGTCGAAAATCTAAACTATTGTTATCACCAATTCTCTTCGAGTGGAAAAAAACTCATCTTTGATTAATGAAATGCTCTATATTAGCTTTAGTAAGTCTCTAATGAATTCAAGTTTAGTAACTGTATCTCTTCCCTTGTGATTCAAGTATCATCAATATTTGATCATCCTTTTCAACAAACAAAATACCATTGATAACTTTTGTTTCTAGTTAGCCTAATCTCGTCATCCAATATTCTCCTTTTATGATAGGCTAGTTGGAAATCAGGTGAGGGTCACTATCAACGGGAGTTAATGTTAACTAAATGGCTCACTAAGAATCACAATAAACTCCTTGTAAGTCAACAAATTTGAGATGTTGAAGATATTATTGTAATCATCTGGTAGCTCCATAGTGTATGCATTTGGTCCAACCTTTTTTAAGACTTGAAATGAACCTATTATTGTAACTTTTGTAAAGTTTTTGGTGGAAACTTTTCAAGCCTAATTCAGATAATCACATAATCTCCTTTCAAGAATTCTTTGTGCTTGTGGTGTGCATCTACTAATTTCTTATACTGCTCATTACTGAAGTATATTTTTTCTTTGATTTGATCATGGACCTCCTTTATATATTGTGTAAACTCTTGTGCAGATATAGACATGCATAATTGAATGGGTAATGTAACTAAAATATGATATTTATATTTATTATAAACTTCAAAAGGGCTCAATCCAATGAATCTATTAATGAAACTATTATAAGAATTCTCTACTCATTATAAGAGCATATCCAAATTCTTTATATTTTCTCCTACCAAACACTGTAATGAATTTCCTAAGCTACAATTAACTACTTCGATTTGATCATTAGTTTAAAGGTGGCAGGCATATGAAAATTTTAATTTTATTCCTATAATATGCCAAAGAGTTTTCCAAAAGTATTAAATCAAATAGACATCTCTATTTGTGACTATAGTCTTGGGAAGCTCATGAAACTTTACTACTTCATTAAAGAATAGTTAAGTAATGTATGAGGTATTAGAAGTTTTAAAGAAAGGGATGAATATATCATTTTGATAAATTGATCTACTACCTGAAGATAGAGTCATGTCTTTGAAGGGATTTGGGTAGTCTAAAGACAAAATTATAGTAAGGTTCACCCATAGTCGTGATGATACTGGCAATGGGGTGTAGAGTTAAATTTTAGGGTGAAATATTTGGCAACTGCACAAGTCTTATATCTAATAACTATCCAAGTAGTATGTCATTTTAATCCTAGCCAATAAAACCTATCTTTAATGGCCATGATGGTTGTGTCTCAAATAAAATGGCTTGCTAATCTTCCTACATGTATCTCCCAAATTAAGAAATCCTTAAATGATATTCACAATATGCATTATTGCTTATCATGATAAAGATACCCATCTTTAATCATATAATCATAGATAACCTTGGTTAGATGGCCAACTAGTTATCTATAGATGGGTCTAAAGTTCATTAGTTTGAGCTTAGTAGTTTTTCAAACTTAGTGATGAAGAAAAACATTATGGTGAGTAGGTTCACATGCCTACTAAGGGTATTAGAGACTCTATTTTTTTTACACTTGACTTATTTCTACGGATGAAGGTTTAGCTCCAATGAAATTTAACCCACTTAACGTGTTGTGGCTTTAACTTTTTTTTATGAGTTGAGATATTGTAAGGCCTCCAGCTAAGAATTAAGTACAAATTCTTGAGGTAAGAAATAATAAATTCAATGCCTTAAGGTACCAGACTATCACATATTTTTTTATCATAGATAGAGTATTTGTTGTGATACTTATTAAGATTTTTGATTAAGTACGTGATTAATCATCCTTCCTGACTAAGGACTCCTATTCCTACTCTTAAGGCATCACAAAAGACTTCAAAAATAATAACAAAATATAGACGTTAAAGTATAGGTGGTTGGGCCATACTCTTCTTGATATTCTCAAATGCTTTATTAGCTAGATAGGTTAATAAAAAATTTCTTATATAGTCAATTATAGAGACAATAATGGTACTAAAACCCTTAATGAATCTCTTATAGAATGTTGCTTCATCTTAAAAACATTATACCAAGGCTTTTCCTCATAATACTCTAAAGCTAAAGTTTTTTTCTCTAATAGCCAACCAAACCACAACATTAAATAAAGTCTATTAAGCATGTTTTAAGTCATAGAATTATATCAACAGACCAATAGTTTATTCAATATATTTGTATCATAATAGTATCATAAGTTCATCATACTATATAATTAGATAGATGAGTTCTATTGAGGGAGATATTATTATATCAAGTACCTCACTTAAGATCTCCCTTATTGCAATGACCTAGATGAGGGATAATTCTCAAAGGTATTATTTAACCCATTTTAAGCAATTGGTCTTCAAAATAGATAAAGCAAGCATTCTATTTAAACTTGGAAGGACAAACTTGTCCACTACCACAATGTCTACATCTTAAGCCTTGATCTCTGAACAAATCTTTAGACAACTTAATAATTGTTTGTACTATAATAGTGCACATTGACAATCTCAATTAGATCTCTTCTTTCATTTTTTTTGTGAGATTTATGATTCCTCTTCTTCTAAGGATTATTAGAGTTTTCTCTTCTCTTATTGGCCTCTTAATGAGCCTCCATGATGCTCTACTTGCTCGATCGACTTGGCGGCCACCACGAAGTCACAATATCATGTAAACTAGAAAACTACAATGTGTCTCTACAATAAAGGACAAAGTCCCTTCATAAAGAGATCACAAAGATGCTCTTACGAAGTCACTAGTGTCAAAGCATATCACATATGATAATGAATCTAGAAGCATAATCCACAACAAACATCTATCTTTGGGTTAGATGAGTTAGTTCTCTATAGATTTAAGCCATTGTCATCTCTGGCACAAAAAGGCCTCTAAATACTACCATGAATTGGCTCCAAGGCAACTCACTATTCATGACATCCCTAAACATGGTCTAGCACTAACCACGCCACTAAGTAGCAGCTTCATCATCAAGAACCAAGATTATTAATGTAGTCATCCACTCAGTTGAGCATCCTAATGCTTTAAACAACTTTTGAATATTCATTAGCCAAACATCCACCATGACTGGATCTATCATTTTTGAAAAGACCCATAGTCTTAAGGACATAAAAGCCTCTAAGAATGGCTCCACTATAAGCATAAGATTGACCTATGGGGGTCATAGCTGGTCAGTCAAACTTTAGCTCTCCTCAAACATTTTCTTTATCCATCATGTCTCTCAAGGTAGCACTATAAGTTATGACCATCTATTTCAAGGAGAAACATATCATATTTAGTTACTTAAGAAAATAACCAAAAAAAAAACATAATAATTCATTGAAAATATAAAATCATATACCCTAATGATCCCCACCTTAATAAAATTTAAACTAGTATACCTAAGGATGTATTAGGTCTAACTTAGTCCACACAATCTTAGGCTTCTTTAAACAAGGCTATAATAACAACTTTATCACACTTGTCCTTTTAATAAATCTTTTTTATATATATGAGTGCATTTAGATCAATGTATTAATCAATATATTTGGTTATCCATCTTCCACTCCATGGGCTTAACATTTAAGCTACGAGTTGCAATCTCACTCTATTCATTATGCTCAAGTATGTCACCCAAAATGAGCTATATAATAGCACAACAAGCTACCCAATTAACTTAAGAATTGGTTTGACCCAAGCTAAGAAACCTATCAATATACAATGACATACATGCCATCAAAGCATACCTGATAACTTGTGAAACAACATATCCAAATAAAGCTATAATAAGAAAAATATCATCGCATGATCCATAAGCCATTTAGAAGACCAAGTCTATCAAATGTAAAATAATATAAATTATAGAAATCAAAATCTAATATAAAATGTATCATACGATCCAAAGTCCAATGCAAAATATTCCATAAAATCCAAAATCCTATAGTATAAATGACAATGTTATGCATGAAATAAGAAACCATAACTATAACATTATAAAATGCTAGGTAGATGAATAGTTTGTTAAAGTTATTAACTTTAGCACCCTCACTCAAACTCCTACATTAGATCCTAACTCCTTAGACTCAAAATTGATATAAGGGAAGGGGGTGAGACAAGCTCATTATGAAATCTTTAAGTCAAGCTATAAAAATAGTTATATAAGAATTTAATAAATACAACCAATAAAGTATAACAATCACTATGAAGGTATGGTATAACATAAAAGTATATCAACCTTCTAAACTAATCCGACATGCAAAATCATAATCATTAGCCATATCTATTATCCATTAGGGCCTAACAAATCTCTAAGATATCATTATCATGTTATGTAGAAAAATAGAATACTTAGTGACCTACCAATGATCTAACAATCCATCAAAATCCATAAGATCCTCAAAATAAGGTCCAACACTCCTATCTCATCACACAATCCAACACTCATTAGAAAATTTCAATCATATGAGGCTACTCTACATGACAATAAGAGTCCACAATAACCAAAAGATGCATTTTCAAGTGCTTTAGCATATCCATGGTCTCTAATGATGTCTTATAAATCAATGGCTCTTAATTATCCAAAAATCTTGAACACATGAGCTGGTAGACCTCTCCTAACTTTGTCAATCACATGGATTAAGTTTTGTGAGACTTTAGGATTCCTAAATAATACATAACACTCCAACACTATTGCTCTGGCACATTTATAATCCTCTTGTAATCCTAAGCAAAGTGGTATGCAATCTATTAAAGTCTTTTACCACATGATTGACTCACCTCTCTTAACTCTATTAATCATGTGAAATAGTTACCACCATACCTTTTAAGAGTACTACAATCTAGCATATTTGAAATAATTATCTCTAATTGAAGGGCCAATATCTAGGGTCCAATATATCCTAGTCCATGTAATATCAACATATACTTGCTTAACATGATGCATTATTCTATATAGCTTTTTAGCAACTATTTAATGTTGTCTAAATCAACCTTAATAAATCATGAAAAAATACTTAGCATTTTTTTAAAAGATCAACAATCTGATCCATCTAAGATTTTCTTAGAAACTTACTTTATTATCTACCAATTTAACATTTCTTTCAAATCTTAATTAACATATCTAAGGTAATCCTCCCATCAAGACTTCCATATCTTTATTTAGTTTTTGCCCAACCTTTATCTATGAACTACATTAAAAACCTTTTAGCTTATCTTAATTGACACTTGAGTATTAAAAAAAAATTTCAAATCCTTGGCTCAAACCCTTGAAGTTATAGCCTTTAGTTTTAAACCTGGGTTACATGAGTTCCATTAGTGACTCTTATGCTTTGTAGTGATAAGCATTTCTAAGTTAATATACCCTTTCCAAAGGTCTTTCTTAAGCCACAAACACATCCAAAATAAAAATCTAAGGCATCAATCCATGGCTTAAGTGTCTAAACTATGTTGTCATGGTCTCACACAATAATCCATTTAGCTTAGGCTTTAGCCAATATCTAATAAAACAATTAGCCCTTTGTTAAGTTTACTACAACTCTTAAGACAAAACCTAGGCTTTTAACTCAATCTAACCCTATCCAAGGTCTAACTTAAAACTACTCCAAAGATAGCCTTATTCAAAGTGTGATCATGGCTTCACTAAGTACTTGATGTCTCTAATCCATCCTTAAATTCAATCTTTAGGGTTTACTTAAACAAAAATTGAAGTCCACATAACCTTAACCAAAGCTATCCTATGCTTAATTATTTATCTATCGTTAACCTTATTTAAGGTCCACCCATGTCATAATTACTTCTATGATTGATTAAGATCACTTGTGTCAAGCCCCCATCTACATCAAGTACCACTATATAACAAAATTACCGTCAAAGTGAGGATAATAAACAAAACCCAAGGTAGGGACCCAACGGTGAGACAAACACAAACTCCCAAAATCCAAAGTATATATATAAAGGCATGTTTTAAACAATTAATCACACCAAAACTTTTCCTCTCTCACACATCTCTTGAAAATGGCTCTTCTGTAGCAGCACCGTTCCCATCTCTCGGTACAGTGGTTTCATAACCTGTGATGTAAGCACTAAATGAGATTTTATAAATCTCAGTAGATAAATCCACATAATTAACCCAATATAAATGAAAATGCATATCATGAATAGCACAGATGAATCATATACATAAGAGAAAACCATACCAAATGTCATATATATATAAAGTAATGCCAAAGGAAAAACCATAAAGAAATGCCAGTTCCTTATATAGTGTGTTATTACCGGGCCCAATTCCCTTTGACTCATTATCCTCTGGATCCAATCATCATCAATAAATGACCTCCAGCTGGCATCCAACCAAACACATAATACTAGGCAGATATCTGATCCGAAGATCGATACCCTGCAACACATGCTTGGCCTAGTGCCACCAGGCAGGTATGGTACCATACCCTACAACACATGCTGGGCCTAGTGTAAATCATCATGGAGTCATAGCACATAATACCAGGCAGATATTTGATCCAAAGATCGATACCCTGCGACACACGCTGGGCCTGGTATAAACACTAGGCAGATATCTGATCCAAAGATCAATACCCTGTAACACATGCTAGGCCTAGTGGTGAGGATAATGTTATCTGGGAATCCATTTTTTACTATCATTTCCAATCATAATTCCAAACAATTATGCCATATCAAAAGATCTTTCTTTCCATATTGTTTCTTCCTTTTTATTTTATTATCATATAATGTTATTTCTTTCTTTTTAGTTTTCATGCAAATGCATAAGTAATCCATACCATAGTATTTCTTCCTTTTTATGTTGTCATAAACATATGCAACAATCACAATTCTATAACAATAAGAAGAGCATAAAAAAATATATAATATTGTGCTACATCACAGGGTTAGAAATTTATCTACCTGGATTTGCTGTACCAAATTTTTTTGCCTACTTCTAATTTGATTTCTTGATGTCCTACAAGGTCATGGTCACGAACTAAAATATGTTCATTAACCAAAATTGCTTTCTAAAAAGCTTTCCCAAACAAATCCCAAAAATAATTCCCAAAATCAGCTTACGCAGGCACTGAACCGCCTGCGCTCGACACTGGACCTTGCACGCTCGGCGAGTTCGACCGCTCTCGTCTGGCGCTGGACCGCGCGCTCTCGGCATGCTAGACCGCCGGCGCTGAGCAGCCCGGTTCAGCAGCGTAACCCAGTCCAAATGCGTGGACCCCGGTCCAACTACGTGGACTTGTTTTTCGCTCTTTCTCTCTCTCTCTCTCTCATGTACGTCCGGCGAAATCGAAATATTTCGCTGGCGAACTCGAAATCTCTTGCATCTCTCGCAGGCCAATTGACCGCCACTCACCGGAAAAACTTATACAACCCGACGACAAAGCAAACAAAATTCCCACCTTTGTCGGTCGTCGCCGTCGCGTGCCAGAAATCATAAAAATTTCTCGCCGCCGTGCCTCGACGTCGTGTTCGCATAAGTGCTTTTGAAACGCACATGGGTCGGGTTTTATAACGCGGTCGAAACCGACTTGCCGTGAACCACATTTTTCAGAAAACCCCTTCTAAATTTGGTATTTGCAAATGTATCCTCCGCCAAATCGAATTTGAACTAAGCCGACATTTAAAAATTACAAATCTATCCTCCACGTTACAAATTTATCCCAAATCTTTAAAAATTCATACTTTATTCATTAGAGCTTAAAAAATTACAAATTAAACATCGTTGGATTCGTCTCAAAAAGCTCTTTCTTTTAAGAAAATAAAATAAATAAAATAAAGAAAACTAGGGCTATTACAACTTGAGCACTTAACCTCATCCAAGGTTCAAAATTTAAATCATAAGTTTGCAACTTCTAAATCTTGGTTTTTTAAAATTTAACCCTAAAGTATTCAAATATCAAACCTAAGATATTTAAATTCCAATTCTTAGGTTATTTAAATTAAAAACCTTAGGTTTTCTTGGTCAATCTAATTGGTTGTAGACCAAGCTTAAGCTACTTTGGCTTACTAGTTATCATAAAATTTTTTAATTTCTAATTCTTACTAAACTAAACCCACATTCTATTAATAAGCTTAATTAAGACCCACAATTGACCCTATCCTTCTTTTAGGACTCAATTGAGACCCCTAAGCCTTCTCTTACAAGGAACCCAAGAGCTCTCTCTCTTACTATAAAGCTATTTAATGTCATTTCTATGGCCTCTCTTTGAATCTAATGCCCATGGTTGAGCCTTCCAACTCAACCCCAAGGCTTAACCAAGGCATAAGTCCCTTTTTACCATAAAAATTCATTTGTAGGGTTCAATTAATGAATAGAATTTTGCATGTGCTCATAGAAATTCTTTACGACATAACCTAAAAATTGTAGCTAAGTTCTTATGCTAATATTTTCATCATCATGCCATTGGTCAACCTAGATTAAGTTATAAATTCATGGGAAATTCTTGGTCTTCCAAAAAAATATATAATAACAATGCATGTCATGGTAAAGATTAAAAGATTATCTTAACATATTCAAGATTAATCATAATAAAAAATTCTTTTAGCATAGATCAAGTCACAATTTTCTACATGTAAAGCTTATAACATTCAAGGAATTTCTTAATTTAACATGGCAACCCAAACCATAATCACTTTAAAAATCTAAGTTTCCAAATGTGAACATGATTTCAATATTGATCTTTAAAACTTAAGAATGTACATCATAAAAACATGATTTCAATATAGAAGCAATCATCTCATATGGATTTAAATTTAGTAGAATTTGATTAAAACATTTAGGATATATTTTAGTTTCTTTTTCATAAGTAATACTTGCAATATTCAATAATGATGGAATCACATTATAACTTAACCAATCATAACTTTAAGCATGATAGAATTCATCTTATCGTATATGAATCATGATAATTTAAGATTATATTATTTCTCAAAAAATATAAATTTCATTTCATGTGCATAAATCTCAATTCTTTTAGGAAATCTTAGAGTTTAAAACATGTCTTCATAATAATGTAGATTGTGTTTAATCCCTAGCATGTCTTTAAACTTAAATGTAAGACAAGTACTTCATCCTCTTGACCTTCTTCCTTAGATTCCCTCAGATAAGTCTCCTTGAAAAGGCTCAAGGCTAAGTTTGCTAAAAATAATTTCCTAAACCACAATTAAGGCATTTAAATAGCCAAGTAATAATTCTTTTAACCAAGGAATATCTAGTTAGGTTGGCTAAGAAATCTCCATCCTTATCCTTATCCTAAGGGTTAATGCTTTCAAGGGATTAATTTAACTATCAAACTCTTTCCCTCTTATCCAATCCTTAATTCCTACTTTTTAAGGAATCTCACACAACCTTTATAAATATCTCATAATTAAAGGTACATCTAGATAAGCATTATCTAAATTCAACTTTTAAGATATTAAAAATGTATCTCCTTATCTCATAATTCAAAATATACAAGATACCATCTAATATTATACCATTATCAATCAAATTTTAAAATTTCAATTTAATATTCAAAATTTAAATACATTTAAATTTTAAATCATCATTAAAAATTTAAATAGTCAATTAAAAAACAACACTCAATTAAGAAGATTATACTTTAAACTAATCAATTTGTTGTGTGTAACAAGCTTTTCTAAAGACTAGGTAATTTTTAGTATTTCTAAGCCACATTAATGATCATTAAGTCTACCTATATTAAATATCATTGAAGTAAAATAAGTGCACAAATCCCATAAGACAAAGATGAATTGTAGATTTTAAATTTTTTTTATATTTTTTTAATCATATTTATGTTCCAAAAATTCTTTATATAAATAATTTTATTTTTATAAAAAACATTTATATTAAAATTTTTATAACTAATTTATATTTTTATGATTAAAAAAATGAGAAAATTATAACAAAATTTTTTAGGCGCTTTAATTCAAATTAAAACCTATGTCAAATCCCAATTGAAGTCAATCAAAACTCCACTATTACAAAAATTATAATTTCAAATTTTTTCTTATGATTCACCTCTAATATACTTGAGAATTTTTACAATTCACCTCCAGCTTTTTGAGATTCAACTTTAAAATGGGCTTTTGCAACATCAACTTTAACTCAAGTTTTTAAACGAGGTCAAACTAAACTCAAGCTTTCACAAATGTTAGTCACTCAATCCAAAAGAAAAAACAAAAATATAATAAGAAAAAAATTTTGAGATAAAAAAACATACAATGTCATATAATTGTTTAAGAATATAACAAGACAAAGAGTTCAAAGTTATAAAAAAAATAAAAAAATGAAAGTTTAAATGAATTAAGATTTGCTGAAAAAATTTGAAATTTTGAATGGTACTAAGTTGTAATGTTTTATAAAGAGATTTTATATCAGTGAAAAATGATGCAACATTTCTTTAAGATTTTAAAATCTAGTTCATGTTCGTTAGTCAATTCATTCATGATTGTTAGATTTATATAAAAAAAGTTTGACCATAATCATTAGAAAATCATGAAAAAAAATCTTTCAAAAGTTGTTATCAAACAACTTAAAATATTCTTCCAAATGGCTTTTACACGCCTCAAATAATAGCTACCTATCTAATTAGATGAGTTATAGACAGTTGGATTAATACGAATTAAATCTGAGCCGTTTGATCATATTGGACAAGATCTAGATCATTCAAATGATCAATAATAAAAGAGAAAATGATGTTAGTTGTATGATTCAAAATTAGAGATCTTATATCAAATCAAGGATAAATCAAAAGAGGAATCAATCATGAACATTAGATTGAGTTCATCGAATGAATGATAGGATGGATCATGATCATTGTTGAAACAAGCAGATGTAATCGCAAAAATGTATAATTGTATGATGTTAAGTCCCTCCAAGTTTGGAAGCATACAAGAACTACCCACTCTGTTCAAAATGTTTGCTCTTTATAAGGATTCTTCTACACATAATTCAAGCCAATACATAAGGTTAGCTTCTCCCTTATATTCTTGGGATTTCATAACCTAGCCCACTCGTATTGCTACAAGTTTATTCATAATCATTGGTTTAACACAACCAACTACCTACCAAGATTGAGCTCGACCATAACTTGGTTCCAATTAGTCTCCCACCCAAGCCTTTCTAAACCAAACAAAAATATTTTTTTCTTAAGATAATTTTTTTCTTTTCTAATTATAAAAAATTAATAAAAATAATTTTTTTAATTTAATCAAAATTTAACAATTAACTTAACATGAAATTTAACAAAGATGAAAAAATAACATTTAACAAAAAATTGATTAATTGATTGAAAAATAAAATCTTATACATTTTCTAAATCAAGGAGATAATAGAACAATCAAATACTTGAATAGAATTTAAAATTGATACGAATAAATGGATGTATTTTATAATAATAATTAACAACTAACATTTTATTTTATAGCAAAAAACTTTTAAAATTGATATAAATGCCTTTAATCTTTGAACCTTGTTAAATATTCCAAAGTGCTTTAAAATTCATTAATTCATCATGTTCAAAATTACATAACTTATTCTTCATAATTAAACATGATCCATACTAAACAATCTTATTAAAATAAAATACTAAACATTAATGACTTGACTCATCAAACACAAGAATGATCTAATAATCTCTCTCTTTTAATGACAATAAAATATAATTGCTTAAATAAAATATAACAAATAAAAATATATATTTAAAAAATATTATTATAATTAGAGGTATAAAAAATAAAAATACACACCTTTTTACTTCATACTCTCTCTTACTATATCATTTCTCTTAATTTATGACTTTTAAATTTTATTTAAATAATGATTATTTAAATTTGTGCTATTTAAAACACTTTGAAGTATTCAATAAGCTTCAAAAATTTAAGACATGCGTATTACGATTGAAAGTAAATGACTTATTCTTTACAACTAAACCTGATTCACACTAAACAAACCTATTAAAACAAAATGCCAAATACTTACAACTTATCAAATATAATGATGACCTAAAAATCTCCAACTTTTAATGATGACAATATAAATATTTAAATAAAAATATAATAAATAAAAAAAATAATTAAAAAATATTATTATGATAAATGATATTAAAAATAAAAAATATATATTTCTCCTTACTTCATACTCCCTATTATTACATACTCTTTCTCACTTTATAACTTTTAACTTTTTTCTAAACCATTTCACACCATAAAAAAATATAAATTTTATATAATTTCTATATACTATTAAAAGTTTTGCAAATATATCAACTAATTCTTACTTCCAAAATACACATTCTAATTCTACTCATCCTTCAAAAACATAATCTCTAATAAAATTTTATATCTTTTTTATGTTTTTATAATGATGAAACTAATTATATACTCTTAATAATAAACCTAACATTCTCTGCCATAATTACTTTATTTTCATATAATTTATTCTTAAATACCAATTTAACTCCAATCAATTATTAATAATTAAACTTAAAAATTTATTCTTATACTTAATTTTTCTCAAGTCTATTTAATTATCAATTATCAGTTCATTACATGAACCCACAACCTTTAAAAAACTTCTCAACAATATTAATTCTATGAAAGATAAAAATATATTATTATCAATCTATCATAAAAATTAACAATACCTATGTCTCATCTTTTCCTTTCACATCTTTTGCAGTTTATCACAATTGTTTCAAGAGTTTGCAAAATATGTTTACATAGGCACTCTGAACAACAATTATACACACACAAACACTCAAAAAAGAAGGTATTAAGCAAAGAAAGCCACCTTGATGAAGACAGCGAAAACAAATTGCAAAATGGACGCACAGATGACCAAAAGAACAAGGTCATGGTGCCCCCTAGTAAAATGTTTCATATTGAGAGCAATGAAGTAAGCGGATGCAGCACCAGTAAGCAGTATGATGATCCATCGTAAGATCTCTACTGGAATCACCATCAATAACTAGAAAGAACAATGCTGGAAATGAGTCTAAACCACGTGGTAGAAGTATTATTAACCATAACAGAAGAAAGCAGTTTATGTTACCACATTGTTGACATACAAGCACGAAATCATCACTTTTCAATAAATTGTATTGTCCAAGTAAAAAAAGGAGTTTAGGGATAAAACCCTAAACTCAAATTTTATAATACCAATGTACTATTGCCATGCTTACAAAATGTCATGGCCATCATCACATAACACAAGCGATCCAGGCAACTGAGTTCAGGTAATAGCTGCAAATAGGGTGGACAAAGACATCGTCCAAGTTAAAATCAAGGTCCAGAACAAATATAGTATTGACAACCACAGATCCGCGAAACATTGATATCACTCACAAACGACACCAAATTAAAAATTTAACAGCTAATTAGCAGTAGTTTATGGTGGCTGGCCCATTTCAATATAAATCAGCAAAAGATGATGAACACCATAAGAGTATCCTCATTGGAAAACATGCTTGTTCAGTAATTACATTTGCAAACCCTACTTTCATAACAGAACTTTTCAGTTATGGATCGAAGTTAAAGACTAGATTTTAGGAATACAGTTTCAAAATAATGAATATTCAAATCATAAGTAATAATTTGATTTGATATATTTCTAAAGATAATCTAATGATTTATAACACATTTTGCAAGTGTCAAAAGTGCTCTCCATTGAAGAATACCTTCTTTCAAAAAATCATGATGATAACAAATTACATCCAACAAATAAGCCAAGTTAGGTAGTGGAATTGATCCGCTTAACATCCAAGAAACTATACGAGCCCTAAACGCCATTATTATACAAAACTAATGATGCTTACGAGTTATATCAACTTTATCTTTTTCCATGAACGAAGGATCTCAATACTGTTTGAATTGATCCCAACTTGTTATCATCCGCTTCGGGTGGTTAAAAATCAAGGTTAAGCAGATTGCTACCACCAACAGCATCAAACCAAAAAAAAATCTTAGTAAGTTTAATAAAGCCTGATTGCTTGCAAATGTCTTAAAGAAGCTGTTTGAACACATCTACGCAAATTCTATTGCTAATTCATTTCATGTATATTAATACTCCGCAATGCAATGTTACAGGTTCATTTAACAAATCAATTTGTCATGCTGGAGTTCACTCAAAACAATGCGGCAATAAGCTATAATAAAACAGCCAATTTCCATAATTAAATACACGCTAAGCAATCCAAACACTTATATAAAGGCATGTCATATTTGCAGGAGGAACTACTCAGTGTTCTAACACCACAACAAAAGTTAACATTAAATACCAAGTGCTTAGAATAGGCTTGCTTGGAAAGCCTTCCAGTTAAGACAATGATGGGAATAATAAGAGTTAAAAAAAATATTGGGATTAATTGAAATAACTGGATAGACTTGAAGATGAGTACTCACAGAAGTTGGAATAAAGATGAACAGTGAGTATCCCCAAATGCACCAGAGGTGTACAAGTGCAGCATTAGTTTCAAAATAACGAAGAACAAGGTAAATTGCAGTCGGTACTGCAAGCATATAACCATATATGACACAAGCTGCCCAGTTTACATAGTTGACATCAAAGTTCCATGCAATATCTGTCTTGCTCTGATTCCTCATAAAATAAGCAGCACAATTTCCCCATGCAGAAAGCATGAAAACCAAGGTAGTTGATATCCAAATAGGCCCATACCTAATGGAAATTAATTCTTAACACAGTAAGATTATTGTACACCATTTGTGCAATATGATCACTTAAAAGTTAACAAAAATGTCAATTTAGTTCTGAAATAAGAATGTCCACATTGATAGCTAATATGCAAGAAAAAAACAGGACATGGAAGAAATAATAGGGCAGTCACAATGCAATTATCATATTGAACAACATGGGCAGTAATAGATTTATGCATGGTGGCATGAAGATCGTGACTTTTAACACTCCTTATGCTTAGTTCAAGTTTGTAAATGCTTTTCAAACATGCAAAAATACCCAAATTAAATTATAGAATTATTAAGGATTGCAAAATTCAATCTTTGATCTCTAGATTATGCAACCACCCTTGGTATCAATTAGAACAGATTACTTCAAAACACTTAAAAACATGCTCCTAAACATTCAAAGAATTAAACTTCAATCTCAAACCTCAGATTTCAAATCACATGCAAAAAAACTCATGAATTCCACAAGATACTGCTATTCATGTGAAATAGATTGAAAACAATGCAGAACATAGGAAGAACGAAAAAACAACTGTAAAGGAAATCACAAACAAGGAAACAAAGATAAAGAGGCAAGAAGTATTTCACCGTTGCAGACGAACACAATAGATTTTCATCAACGTCCATGCAAAGTTGGCTTCCCAATCAAAATAGCACTCAAATAATAGCTAAAATAATTGTAAATCATCAAAATTTTGATATAATTCACTTACATAAAAGTATTTAATGGCTAGCCACAAAAAAAACTAAAATAACCCTAATACAGACTCATTGGACGATATACATCACAAGTTGGTCATCCAATTGCTTGAGCGATCAAAGCGAGTCAAACTTATCATATCCTTCTTAATTGCTATCATCCAATTAGGAGCATGAAACATAAATCATGTGTGTTGGACATCCAGTCATAAATTATCAATCATTCAACAAAAACCATGTCATCATTTCCAAATCCTTTGGATCAATTCTTGATCGAGGAATTGACTATCCGATCTATACACACTAACACAGATCACTCAAAATCATCATTTTTATCTCACCACAACTCAACCCTCTAAATAACTCTCTTAAGACATAATGATCATACATAATAAATTTGACATCAACAAAATATAAAATAATATCTAAAAATAAATAACCATTATTAAAATAGGCAAAACAAACACAAACATCAATCCATGCCATGATAATTCCGATGATCGTACTGTAGATAGACATACCTACATCTTTAGCCTCTCTGTCATTGATTGTGATCAAAATCTCCCAATCTATTATCTCCAATAATTTTCCCCCATTTGAAATCACTCATACCCAATGAGTGGTCCAAGTGATATTGATGCAATAAGTTAACAAATAAACTCTCCATGTTCTCAACAAGTACTAATGCAGCCTTAAACCCAAATGTTCTCTCACACAAGCAAGCTCTAACATCCTTATAAGAATCATCCCTAGAATCCATACTTCTCATCTATGGACAAAACTAAAAATAACAAACACAAAACATACACAAACATATCAACTGATAAGGTATCATCGTCAAAAACAAAATCATTAAGAACAAATGTATAAAAAAAAACTTTAGGCAGAGATGACTCCATAAGTGTAACCAACTCAATATCAACATGATTAGAATAAAAAAATTCTCACCCCAAAACTCATTAGAAAGACAAAGGAGTAATGCAAAAAACATAAGATATTTTGTTAAGTTTTTCTTAATCCATCAAGTCAAACACATTGAACATAGGTTTAACTCCTCAATCTAGTGGTATTCTAATTCATAAGCATACAATCCTAATTTTCTCAAAATTTTAAAAGATCTTGTTCAACTATAACCTAATTTTTTTAATATTCCAAAAAAATAATCTCTCAAACATGAACAAAGCATCACACAATAACCCATTTTAATAAATTCTCTCCTTCATTCAATGACATTATTTTGATAACTTCCATTAGAATTTAGACATCCATCTAAGTTTTGGGCAAAATTTTGTACAAAGTCAATAGTCATATATGCATGCAATAATAAAATAAGATCTATAGAAACATGTGTGCTATGGCCGAATGATATCCAAGTCGGTGACATTCTAATTGATTTGTTTCTAGATTTGTGGCATGAAATTTGGGTTTTTGGAAGAATGAGATCTATTTTTTTGCAGTTTATCCAATAAACATTAACCTTCTACAAGGTCTATGGTCATATACCTTACAAAAATGTCCACTCAAGCCTCTCATGAATTTACCAAATGTTAGAATTTCTTAACAAACTATTTGGAATGCAAAGTTTACTTTTATGAAACAAATAGCCATCATGCAAAATTTAGTCATCTAAGAATTTAATAGAATTATCTTATAAATAAAATAGACATCCTTAAAATCATAACAATCAACATAATCATCTTTGTTTCTTCAAAACTTATGACTTTAATATTCATATTTTTTAGAATAAGTGTAATCCTACTTAATGCATCAGTTGGCATATCATCACATCCCTTGCAATGTTTCAAAGCAAACATGTAGTCATGGAGGAAATAAACCAATTTAACATGTCAAGAGATAAGTTAGGCTGATAATTAATATATCCAAGCCACGGATGATCAAACATAAGAACAAATTCTTGTTTGAAGCAAATAATATTTCCAATATCTCAATAATTGAACTACAATATATAACTCTCACTCAATAGAATAATTAAGTTTAGGACCACTAAATACTCACTAAATAAAGAAATAAGATGGACTTGGCTTAACACACCACTAATTCCAATAACCAAAATATCACAAGAAAGCTCAAAATTTTAGTAACCAGCAAGCATCAAAATTGTTGTTGTTAATAATTTATCTTTAATCAAATTCAAAAGATTTTGAAACATTCTTACTCCACTTAAATTTACCTTTTTCATATATGCTATAATTACTAAAATTTTCGATAAACCTCTAATAAGAAGTGTTAATCTATGAAAAGTCTAAACCTCTTGAATATTATTAGGTTCTTATTCTGTAATCACTTTAACCTTTTCTACATCAAATTTTATTCCTTCAACAACTACAACATATTGAACAAAAATATTGGATTCAACCATAAAAACACACTTCTCAAATTTAATATGAAGTTTTTAACTCCTAAACATCTCAAAAACAATCCTTAGATAAGACAAATGATCATTAGTGTATCTAATATAAATTAAAATATTATTAAAATGAACAACTACAAAATTCCCAATATGAGCTTTAAATAGATGATTTATCATCCAAATAAAAGTACTTAAAGTATTTGATAATCCAAAAGGCAATATCAAACATTCATATAATCTATTTATAGTTTTAAATATCATTTTCCATTCCAAAGCTTCTATAGTTCTTGTCTGATGATATCCATGTTTTAAATCATTCTTAAAAGGCGAAGTAATACCATACCATATCAAGCATATCACTCAATTGTGGAATCGGAAATCTATATAATAATAATCTTATTAATCGCTCCATTGTCTATACACAATCTGTCTTATTCCAATATTAGTAAGGCAGGAACAGCATATGTACACAATTGTTTCCTAATAAATCCTTTTTCTAACAATAAAAACATTTGTTTTTGTCATTCTTGATGTTCACTAAGATTCATGCAATGAGCTGATAGATTAGGTAAAGATGATCTTGGAATCAAATCAATTGCATGCCAAATGCTAAGCAAAGGTGGCAACTCAATAGGTAACTCATCTGGACAAACATCTTTATAATCTTCTAATAATTTCTTAATACTATCAGGCAATGAATCCTTACTAATATTGAAACTTTCATTTTAAAATTACTTTTTATTTATGAAATGCATAGGCTTGATCTTTTCAGCTAGAAAATATGATTCTTTTGGAGCAATGCCAAAGTTAATTGTATGTCTAGCTAGACATAACACTATTTTCTTGCCATTCATTCTAAATGTTTAAGTACTTGATTTTCCAAGATATATAATGTCCATATAATATAATCTAGACGAGCATCCATGAGCAAAACATCATACTAAACCATATTAAAATATTTACCAATAGAAGAAAGTAAATAATGTTGGGTAATAGGCATAGTTGAGTTATCTAACCATGTTACTGCAAATGGTTGCAAATGAGGTACAATTTTAACATTCATCTTAATAAAAATAGCCTCAAAAATAACGTTTGTACAACTACCTTCATCTATCACCAGCTTACAAGTACTTTAACTACACCTAAAAGAAAGTATAAAAAACACTAGTCTTACACCAATCATTAGTAGCCTGTGACACAAAATAGATGCATCCCAAAACAAGTTCATAACCATCTTCTTGTATAGCACTATGCTGACTACAATCAAAGTGAATAGGAAACTAATCCTGTTGTCTATTTTCATATTCCTTATTGTCATCATTACCATGATATTCAATCACAGCTAAGTTCTTTTTCTTATTACAATCCCCAATGAAATGTCCTTGATTAGCAAAATAACGACACTCTTCTTGCAATGTAACCATAGCCTTACCTTTGTCTAGGATTTCTCTAATACTTAGCGTTTCAACAAATCCTAAATGTTTGAAGCAAAAATGTTAAGTCCAATTCAAAATAATCAGCTCCATACAATTCCTTTTTGTCTCAAGTAAAAAACCATGCTTACTTCTTGACAAAGACTTCATCCTTCCTCAACAATGTCACATCTGCTTAACAATTTCCTTAATTCAGACATAAAATGAGAAACAATCTTAGACCCTCATTTTAAATTTAATAGTTAAACAATTGATCACAATGACAAACAGAGACACATTATTATTCAAGAATAGTGGTCATCTGATCCCACATAGCCATGGGTAGCTGTCTTGGACTTAGCCTAGTTTCAATTCCTATCCAATTATGTCATCTTTGCTAGGCAATCCTCTATCTCATCCAAATATTATACCAATCAAGATAACAATATATATCAACCAACACAAAAAAAATTTAGTATTCAAATTCCATCATATCTTATAATATCATCTTCCCTCTAAACATTAACATGCCTACCTAAAATCCCTCTACATCCATCATGTGGTTCACCCAGGCTAAGGAGAAGGGGTTTGACAAATAAGTTAAGCAGGATCATAGCTATAGCAGGACACAATTGTCTCATAAGCACAATAATTTTTCTTAATTCTTATCCTAAATATTCAAAAAGTGGTAACATCTCCCTTAAATTCCATTAGACATTCCTTAGTGATTTTGCCGCCACGTAAATTAGTTTTCCATAAGATGTGCTCATGATGTAGAAGCACAATTTGTGTCTGAACATGCAGTCATACAAGCAAACAATAAATAAAAAATTACCCATAATTAGAAATGATGCAGATTTTTCAAAACTGTACTTCAATACCAATAAACTTGATAGAGAATGACATGACTATCATGATGTTTAAACTACATAGGTTTAAGAAACATTTTTCAATTACACAAAAATACCCAAATCAAATTGTTACTTTATGAAGGTTGCCAAAACTGAACCTTGATCTCTAGATTACACAACCACTCTTGGTATTCAATTAGATCAGGTTAATTCACTACAATAAAAAAAAAACAACCCCAAAAAATCAAAAATTTTGCTTCTAGAATTACACCACCTCAAACTTCACAAATTTCAAATCACATGCAAACAAACTTGAGAATTTTACAATATAGTCAGATTTACCAAAAAGACATTAAAAGCAATGCGAAACACACAAAAATGAACAGATTTATAGGAAATCAAACTCAAGAAAATAAAAATAAGAAAGCCATAAGAATTTTACCCATACGAGTAAAACCCATATGACTTTAGTACCATTCCATGCTAATCGGTTTCCCAATCAAAATGGCATGCTAATACAAGCTCATCACACAACAGAAATCATAGGATTGATCATCCAACCAGTCAACTAATAAAAAAGATTTAAAATTCATTATCACAGCCCTCTTGGTTGCTACCATCCAATTGAGGTAATCGAACGTCCCACATGTGTATCGGATGTCCAATCATAGATGATTAATTCTCTGATCCTAAAGCCATTAGACATCTACAAAAACTTTGTTGCAGTCAAGGATCAATCATGCGATCAATAGATCAGACATTCAATTGTAACTAATAAATCGTCTGACCATAGCAAATTAGTCATTCAATCTATCCAAACTTACACAAATCACATTAAAATCATCTTTAGGCCATATCATAACTCAACCATCAACATTAAACTCTTTAAATAACTCTCATAAGAAATAATGACACTACATAACATATCTAACACCATCAAAATATAAAATAATATCTAAAAATAAACATGAAATAATAAAAATAAACAAAAGAATATGACTATTAGGCTATGCCCCAATAATCTGGATGAAAGGACTATCAAAGAGCATATCAAAGTCTCTAACCTCTTTGTCTCCAAGGGCAATCAGCACCTCCCAATCTATCATGTCCATCATATCGATATCATTGACACAGAAAAAATAAATTAAGCAAAAATAACTATATAATATGAAAATATTCTAAATCATCAAAAAACAATTTATAAAATAGTGTCAAAATTTCAAAATTTTATTGAAAGAAAATTTTGCTTAATCTATTAAAGAGAATTTCACTTGGAGAGAGCAATTTTTAGGTCTAGAAAAATATCATTTCTTCAACCGAGACTTCCTAGCAAATTATCTTTTGTAGTCAATGGCCTTACTCTTGTTCTTTGCAAGACCTCCGTCAAGCCTGATCTTAAACTACTTAAATTTCCTTTTCATGAGCTATTGTACGTGTTGGGGGAGAATTTCCTAGTTTGCACCATTATCCCATCACTAATACCAATCACTGTTTAACTCCTGAAGCTAAATGTTTTGATTAAACCTATTAAGGCTATGTTAATACCACTCCAAAGGCATATTATGGAATTCATTCTACTTAATGTTAAAACTACTCTCAAGACATATTATGCAATCCATTATGTGTCTTTTGGTTTTTTCAATCAGGGAACTTCCTCTAGCACCAAGCACATCTCCACAATTAGTCAAGTTGGCCCAATTCAATTTAGCTCAATGAAATGCAAATATCCAAACACAAAGTACAAAAGACATTATCATTTTAACCTTGTAATTACTATTTATGGGATGATCTAAAAAAGTATGATAAAGGTCTTTGAAAAAGGTTGTCACCTTATACATGATAGTACTATGATAATTATTTTGGCAAATATGCATCTAACCCAAATGCCTGGAGGAAAATATATATTGAGCTCATTCACAAATGAGACTATGATTCCAATTATGACCATAATTAATCTTGAAATGGCTTTAGTGTCACACATGATTCTTTGACACCTTGTTATAACCTTAATCAATAGTATTGCATGGAAGCATCAAGCATTTCTAAACCAAAATTCATCTAATTATCATGCATGAAAGCATTGAGCATTTTCTAGCCCACAATTGCCACTAATGGAGATAAGAATTTTTGTTTTGAATATGTATCAGCTACATTTGTCACATTGTCTAGTTTGTACAAACTTTAATTCTAACTATTATTTAATATTTATTTAAAAATCTGAAAGCAAGTTATAATTATCTTTTTGGTCTTCTATGAAGCTCTTCATGCATAAGCCCTCCTTTCCCATTTTAATTAGCTAAACTAGGATTTTTCCCAAAAAATATTAGACCTTTGCGGAGGATTTTAAATTCATTTAAGCCCAAAATAGAATCTAAATATAAATTCAGTTGAATCTACATATTAAATTTATTTGACTTTACAATTTTTTTCTCTTGTACAAAATTTAATTCTGATTATTTATTGATACCACTTGTTTCAATATTAAAAAAATAAGTTATTATAAACTTTTTCTGTCTCCCACGAAGCTCTTCATACATAAGACCTACATTCCCATTTAAGTTGGCTTAACTAAGGATTTTTTTCCCAAAAAAAAACTATTAGGCCTTTTGGAAAGATTTTAAATTTATTTAAGCATAAAACAGAATCCAAATACAAATCCATGTGAATCCAAATATTAAATTTATTTGACTTTACATTAAAATTTGGAATAGAAAAAACAATTGTATTTTAGGGTGGGAAAGTCTATTGATATTTAATTTAATTTTGTAGCTTTCTTTTAAAAAATTATTATCAAAAAATATATTTTAATTTGAAGTGAATCTAGTAACAATAAAGATAGTATTTATACTAAAATTGAGTTAAATAACAATTATTAGACAAATAATTTGGATTAGGTATTACTAAAATGTTTAATGGAATAAGCTAATATTCAATTTGTATGTACAGATAACCCTCTACTACGAATCATAGAACATTTTGAGCACAATTAACAATGGTTTATTTTTTAAAGTAAAACATATTCAGAGTGGATTATCGACCTTTGTTGTAATTATGGGATAAGATCAAATTTCTAATCTCTCTCTCTATTTCTTGTCCTTTCTTCTCAAATTTCTATCTTTCCACTTTGAAGAAGTATTAGGAGGCCCTTTTCTTTTAGTTCCACAAATTTAAATGAAAGAGTCATACATTTTAATTTAAAGTGAATGCAATAACAAAAAAAAGATCATTCAGATTAAATTTGAATTAAATGACAATTATTGGACCAATTGGTTGGATTATATTTTACTAAAAGTTTTATTGGAATAACTAATTTTTAATAAAATAACTAATATTCAATCTGTGTTTATAGATAAGCTTCCATTGGAAATCATTGAGCATTTCAAGCACAACTAAGAAAAGTTTATTTTTCAACATGGTGTGTATTAAATAGAGTGGATTCTCAACCATTGTTGTAAATATGCTAAGTATACATGTCTAACGCTAAGCTAAAGGGCAACGTTATAATACAAAGGAGTCTCAAAATAAAGAGTGCAAGCCTTCAAGAAGGGTAATTGTTCGATGCGACATCGAGAACCATCATCATGATAAGATTATGTCCAAACGTGAATAGTGAGATTAATGACGACAATTATCTCTTTGATGCATAACTGAAAGCTTCATTGCAGTGCAATGATGCCCCTTTTTTTAATAGGTTACTAATTCGATGGACAGAATTGATGGTAGCTGTCCGATGTGTTGTGTCTTGATTGTTCTAGCATGCTTGGCCAAACCTTGAGAGACTATTAAAGTGATCATACAATTGTTGTGCTATTGAAAACATTTGGCGATTTGGCCGATATGAAAGTGGAATGAATCATCTTGGAACAAAGCAAGGATATTGTGAACAATAGATGCTTCACATAATACAATGATAATTATTGTATTATACGAAAGATTCGCGCTGGGTGAAAATATCCAATTTTTTCGTATTGCACTAAAGCTAATCCTCAAGGTTGATGCTTCATATCTTGTAGGATGTTTGAAAGTATGGATATTGAATTTCATCAAGTTTAGCAATTACCTTACACATGAAGAATCAATAGATTCTTTTGTTACAATTTCAATCTATTAAGAGTACAAATGAGGTCAAATTTGTATATCACTCCATGGTTGTGGAGAAGAATAAGTTTATAAATATAGATTGAGAAAATGATAGATAGGAGTCTAGACTAAATGATCACTACTTTTTAATTTCTTTCCACATAACCTAATCTTCCTTTTTGTTGATTTTTATCCATAGAGGATTGGTTGATCCTTAAGGAGAAGTGGCATTTGGCTAGATATTGAATTTTCAGCTTGCTAATCATAAATTGCCCAAATATTCAGTTGAGTTCAAGAAAAATCATTAACTACTTCTCTTACATCCCTAAAAGCAAGTGATGGAAAAGCTACGACCACTAAATCAAAGGCAATATATAATGTAGAATAATGGAACATGCAATGGCAATCAATCAAATTATAAAGGTGGAAAATTGCTGCAAAAGCAAATTAAAAAAAAATGTTGAAACTTTGGTATTCTTTGCTGTTGTATGTTCATGTTACACTAGGCTGGCTTTTGCATATGAAAACCAATCAATCTTGAAGTTCTTGGTGTTCATATCCACATGTTGTAAAATGCAAAAAAATAAAGAAAAAGGCACATAGGAAAATGCAAGCGTCAGAACAAAGCGCCTTTGAAAGAGTGTAATCCATAAAAATTTCCACTATAATTAGATACTGATATAGGAAACTTACAGATCCGGATTGGCATCTATCTTTCTGAAAAAATCATCCATGGGATACACTGAACAGATGAGCCTATCAAAGACAAAATCTGTATCAACGTTGAAATATGGCTGGTATGAAGAAATGCTAAAAATTCCGCTCCAACTGTTTGCCTCTTGAGCATCCTCGCCTGCATTCAAGTAGAAAGCTTGATAAAGTTTTTATACCAAGAAACCAAAATTAGTTCGTATTCACAACCATAAAGCAGATAAATCTATAGTTCAGAATCATAGTTATAGCGTTACTACCCTGGATTTCCATTAAGGAATAAAGTAAAAGCAACCCCATGCGGCAAATGTCAAGCATGCACGAGATCTAGAAAAAGCAAACAAACAGTTTCAACCACATACAGCCTCGCCTAACATTTTGTGAGCTATTTCACGACATGATCCTCAATTTCAAAATAAAATGGAAACAATTTTCACCAAAATGCTAATACTCCAAATAAGAATGCACGCAATAATACATAAACAATACCCCGAATAAAAATAAGAAAATCTTAACAAGGGGATTAGATTTACAGTAAGAGAAGAGGTATGCTGCTGTTTCTAACCTTGAAAAAAAATTTAAACATTACATTTCACAAGATGATATCCCAAGATCACAAATCAAAATTCATTAAAGAAATGATCTACACTGATTTAAAAAGCTTTCGACTAAGAAAATATTGTTTGCCTTAAAAATAGAAGTTTGAGTAAAATGTCCTGATAAAGAATGCTTGAAAGATTCCAAGTAATTTCTGGTTATCAAGAAAAAGAAACAAGGACCTGTCTGCATTGCAATAATAGGAATATTCTTCAAAGTTCCTACGCTTATTGACGCTCTCTCGAGCCATAAACACTCTTATTGGCCACAACACAAGTAGTTCGTGACCTATCTAGCACACAATATCTGGTTTTGCTAGACGTAGCTTTTGCTAACCTTAAGTATTAAGGAGACACCAGCCACGTAAGATCAAACGTTACATTATTTTTTTGGAGTAAGGTGAGCACAGAGCCCAAAAGAACGTGAGAGTCGTTCAAACCAAGGACCTTCACAATAATTTCCAAGCTGAGTGAACTAGCTAAGACCCATTACTACCATTGTATTGCCAATATTCAATTTTCCTTAGTATTGTAAAATCTGGTTGTGATATTCCCAGTACTACAAAGGGAAACTAATTTGATATATAGAAAAGTTCTCTGTTAGACTAGGAAAGACATGAAAAGAGACATCAAATGGACTTGCACATTTGAAGCACTATTGCACGTGCAGGAGCATCTATATATGTCCAGACCTCTTAAATAATGCATGGCTTTGACATATAATCAAGATGAGAAATACAAGTCTCAATCCTCTTATCTAGAATCATCACACACAAAAAATATGAAGCTCTCCTCAAGCTAAAGGCATGGCAGTGAAATAACTTTTCATTCATCACAATTTATCAGTCATCATGGCAACACAATAAAGACCCTTAAACATCTAGGGAACCATACGTTGTAAGACACCTTACATCTACAGTACAAAATTGCATGTGGTACACAAAATACTTTTAAATAGACAGCACAACTTTATTAAGCTAAAGCTAAAGCAGCAAAACCAATTATGACTTTCCTGAGCAGAACAAATAATTCAAGAAAACTAGTTTGAGCACAAATCTGGAACCTATAATAAACTAATGCAGAGATTGGATCATAAAAAAATCAAGGCATGAAAACTAGTTTTGCCTCCAGTTATTGTCATATCATCAGAATATTACGTTTGTCATTCTTGAAGATGTCAATCATATTAGTCCAATATAAACACTAGTTAAGACCATCTAATATGAGATTTGAAATGCATTGCCCATGCCTATATTTGAATCATGTAACAGATCATTCAACTTAGTAATTAAATCGTCATAATATAAAAGCATCACAAGATGAATAGTAGCTACGATGACCAAGCATGCAAGTATGAACTAGAATGTCTTTTTGCGTCGTGTGCTATTCTATGTGGTCCTTCAGACTAGTCTCAGCATCCACAGACTATACGTTGTGACAATAGCCATTTCCTTTTAACGTAGTGTTACAATTTGAAGTGTCGTTGCATTGTAATAGTATTGTAAGCTAATAGTGTTTATATTATTTCATACTTTTTCGATACATCAGCTATTGAAATCATACTGAGGTGATCACATATTGACACGAATAGCGTTCACTATCCACTGCCATGTACATCGTAGCTGTTCAACGATTTTGCCTAATATAATCATACTGTTACAATTTCCATCACACAGGAAAGTAACTCCCGACCACAGAAGTACCTGTCTGATGCAGGTTGTATATATTGATGTGAAATTTGTTGGACTTAACCTTGTAAACTAATGTGAGCCAAGTTGTAGCTAATGTTCCAAGGTCTATGTAATCAACATCGAAGACAACCGTCCTTATTATGGAATCTTATGAGAATATGCATATGATCCAAAGAGCCAACATTGAAGAAGCTTTAGAATCCAATTTTATTGAAAGCGTCTCTAATGGTCTCTATGTTTGGTCACCTATGCAAGAATTTGCCGATTATGATAAATGTGAAAGGAGGCCAATTTAGCGATTTCAACCTCGTCGAAAAGCACCTCAGGTTCACCCTTGTAAACTATAGGAGATTTAATACGTATTGAAAAGCTGTGTAAGGCTTCCCTCATAACATCGACAAAGGAGCGATTGTGAGATTCCTTTCCTTGAAGACCACTAGAGGCACATAGGCCACAACAATTCACAAGTCATAACAAGGATCGTATGGTCTTACCTGTAGCAATTATCCAAGACGATCTTTTGCTAGTCTTTCTGTTCACATTCTGTCCCACTCAGCTCCGAATGCTTTTCCGATCGCCGCTCCAATTGCTGCTCTCATACTAGCTCTTTTCGTATTTAATAATTAAGTTTAATTATGATAGTTTATGACATCCATTTCAAGTCTAACATGACCTTCACACTACAAAGTCAAAACCAGCCACTTGATATGATCGATTGCGGATCAAAGCTTTCTAAGACCCTAGGAACATCTCAAGCTCCTCCTTAATCCCCTAAGCACCTCCATGTCATTCTAAAAGTATGGGGGATACAACAAAGTCAACATATACATAATTTGCATCTCCAACATATTTGTCAAGCTCCAAAAAATCATATAACTAACCCTCAAATCTGAGAAAGGCAAAGGCAAAATCAAGAGCTTCTTACCTCTAACAAGAATAATCAAACATTATCCATGGGAATCATCTCACACATAATAAAACTAGTTCAAATTCCATGCTTGGCCTCTCAAAAACAGCACCTTCATAAACTACAAGATAATTGCCACCTCATCCGTCACCACCTAATATGCTGGGAGGAGGTCATAATGATTCTTGGTAGGTAATGTGGGTAAGGGTGGCTCAAAAGAGGAATATGGATGAGATAAGCTAAGAATAGGCTTTCTTTTGTTAAAATCAAAAGTGATTTGATGATTTAATAAATTTTTTAAATTTTACAAACAGTAACAAAATATAAATACCAAAAAATGTCATTTTATTTAACTTTTAAAGATATCAACAAAGTTAAGAAGTGAAATTAGTCAAGAAAAATTGAACGATCCAATATGACAATCAGAAGGTTTGATTAGTAGCATCAAACGGACCAATAACAAGGTTTGATATGTAGCATCCAAATAAATCTAAGTGTAAGGTATACAAAAGTTTTATAAAAGATATATCATTTTAAGGCTTGAATGATGTTTTGGTTTGTTCACCATATTGAGAAGGTTCACAAGTATGGTTAATAGTCACTTTCAACTCAAGTAAAACCTTTCACTAGTTTATACCTTACAATTTTCTTAATTGTAGAAGAGCTTGCATGATAAAGTCTTCTATGCCAAGAATTTGCATCATTAGTATGAGAAGCAAGGCATTTGATTCCACACATCCACAATGCTTAAATTTAGCATGTGTGTGTTGTTCTTATAAGCTATCACCAAATGTCTATTATTTTTACTTGATTATACAACACTTGGTATCAAAAGAAACAATAAAATTGAAATCACAAAATTGGCTAATACTTAAGTTATATTTCAAGTCTTCAACAAATAAAACCTTGGTAATAGATGTAGAAAAGTTACCAACAATACTAATCCCAACAACTCTTCTTATGTTGTCTCCTAAGACGATTTCTCCACCATCAAATGCTTTTAGTTGAGTGAACAACTAATTATATATCTCAAACATACATTATCCAAATACTAAATATCCTCCTTGGTACTATTAAGGAGGCATCTCTATACATAGAAATCTAAACAATAGTTTTGAGAATCCAAACCTTTTTGGGTCCAACATAATTAAAAGTGATCCTAAATGATGGTGCAATTGTGTTCTTTTCTACCCACTTATATCTAGGGAATCTTGAACGCATATTAGTTCTTATTCTACAAAAATGCAAAGTACGTTGAGATCTCATGAAATAGTTACAACTAAATTCCTCTTTCTAAGATGAAGCATGTTCATAAATAAAAGGAATGGTTTTAGATGTAAAGTGAGTGTGAAGAGAATGCAAATGCTTGTAATCATTGAATTCTTTAACTACAAATGCATGTAATGCTATGGACTTAACAAGCTCATCTCTAAAAACTTTCAAATCATGTGAATATCTCTAAAATTTTCATTAATGCATTCACAAATCCTTAAATAGTCACCATACTCTTTCTTCAATTTCTTATATCAATTCAAAAAGCTGTCAAACTTTTCACAAACAAATAATAACTTTTCCTCTAATTCTTCTCAAGTAAAATAATGTACCTTAACCTCAAAAGTGAAGCATTTTTCTTCATCATTATGGGACATGGACGTATCAAGGCCTCTTTTTGCTCATTCCCGTTTGAAGAGGACTCCTCGGAGTCACTCCAAGACAACCTTCATAGCCCATTCCATTTTGTTGTTTTTCTATTTTTCAACCTACTACATGGTTGGACAAAAATGGTGAATGTGTCTTGGTTTCTTGCACTTTTGGCGAACAATCTCCTCTTTGTATTTAGTTTTCTTGGATTATCACTCTTTTGAACCTGTTTTTCTAACATATTTGGTTCAGATGATTCTTCAATCTTCAAAGCAATTGTCTTCTTTTTCTTTTTTGCTCTTTCTCTTATTTATTGCAATCTCCTCATCTTTCCTCTCCATTTCCATTTTATTTGTCATTTAACTCTCCTAGGAGGTCATCAAGAGAGAGTATAAAGAAATTCTTTGCAGCTTTTATTGCAATTATTAAAGGATAATACTCTCTTAAGAGTATAAGCAAGATATTCTTTACCTGTTCATCATTACACACAACTTTTCCAAAAAGTTTCAATCTATTACTAATATTTGTAAAATTTGTAAACATAGATTTAATGTATTCAACAGATTTCATTCTAAATAACTCTTAATCATGTGTAAGCTTTTTCACCTTGACCAATGAGATTTCCTCATAAGTCACATCTAATTTGATTAAGATTTCATTTGCAGTTTCCAAAATCATTATTATATTGAACTCATTTGCATTTAAGCCATAGTGACAAAGGCTGACAACTCGAGCTTTTAATTGTATTCTATGTTTTTCATTAGGATTAAGTTCAAAAATTTCTTTTGTAATAGAAACATCATTTGCATCCTTAGCAGAACAAACAAAAGGATGCCAAATAATATCTCATAAATCCAAATTGACTGAAAGAAAAAACCTCATCCATTTTGCCAATATAAGTAAAATTCACCACAAAACAAAGGATAGTGAGAAGAGGATCCTTCACGTAAGCTAGCTATTACATCAATAAGGTTGTGAGCCATGTTGGATCATATCAAAAGAATTACTTGCCTTAGAAACCCTCTATGATATCAATTGAAAAAACAGCTTAGCCACAAGAAGGATGAATTGTGTCTTATCAAATTCTAAAATAATGAGTTATATAAACAATGAGTATTATAATTGAAGTTCAAAGATTTACTAGTTTTAAGAAAATCTCTTAATCATTAATCCAAACTAATATGAAAAAACAAGAAATAAAGAACACCAATATTTCAAGTGATTCGGCCACAACAACTTACATCCACCCTTAATCCTAGAATAGGCTTACACACTAAATTAATAAAACATTTTGGCACATAGCTCAAAAGAGCTTACAACTACTGCTAACAGCAGCCACAAAAACAAAAACAAAAACAACAATTGGCTCGAAGTTTGGTACTTTGACAATTAAATCTTATAAATGTAATCTATAACCAAGCAATATCTTGTAGTAACACATGTTCAATATACAAGATTAAAGATATTACCAAATGAGAATCAATAAAATAAAATAAAATAAAATATTCAGTAATAAGATATTCTCACAACACATAGCAAAACATCTAAAATAGTCTTGAAAGGTTAAGTATAAGAAGCTCTTAAGAATCATTCTAATGAGTTGATTAACCTTCTCTCATATAAAAATTTCCTATTTATACTCAGAATTTGGTTAAGCACAAATTTAGAATCCCCAATGGCTCAAAGATTACATTCCCAAAGTGATTAACAAGGTCTCGAGATATGATTATAGGATTGTAACAAGGCAATACCTAAATAGAGCTAATCATAAATGACATGCTTGTACAACACGCATATTTTGGTTAAACTATGTCGTAAAAGTACGACTATGGTCATCATACTATACAATACATGTTCTCAACACACTCTTAAAAACTCTTTTGGGTTTTCAAAGCTTCATACTAGTCGATCACTAAGATCATACAAGTACGATACATTTATTACTCACATGTATATGTGATCGAATATGCCTGATAAGTAGATTGCCACTATAAAATTAATTTTTTACATAAATTGCTTTGCTCTCAGATTTTTGGATACTTTATAGGAGTACAATAATAGATAGTATTAATATGAAAATGTCCCCTTAGTATATTTACTTGGAGAGCTATAAGTTATATGCATTGTATGTATACGATATTAACATCTTAATTGTACAAAGGTAATCCAACTACTTATTTTGTATTCTACATGATGATCATACTCATACAATATTGCATCATATGTATACAACATTATTATAACATATATTTTACTTAAGTTATTTGAGTTTTGTGTCAGAAATAATTTATACAAGACATGGCATTATTTTATATGATATCTAAGTCTTGTTGAGCACATAGAACATAACATAGACTCAAACATGGCCTATAGCTAACTATACCATGTACGACCAAGCAACACTTGATTACCCTAAGTTAAAGAGAAGATCATACCAATATGATAAAGCCATCATAACCACACGATATGCAATCCTAGCTAAAATCTATAGTGAGACAGAGCAAGAAGCAGATCGTACCAGTACGATAAAGGACATCGTTCAATATGATCACTATGCAAACTAAGAACAGAGCTTGTATCTAGGATAATTTAAGATACTCTTCCACAAGTTTTAACCCTAAGAATATTTTAAGCATTTAAACCTTAAGATCTTGATTTTACCTAATAGTTCTTGTTAGTCATATTTTATGAGATTAAATTATAAGTTTAAAACATGCAAGAGATATGATGTATGGAATCTTATGTATTATAAAAGAAATTTGGCATACGTTTTAATAATCTAAACATATTAGAAGTAAATAAAGATTAGTCATGATAGTTGTCACACCATTAAGACTAAATTCCTCCATTATTTGACACACGAAGATCTTGTTCTTAGAATATCTCATGTGAGACTATCATACTTTCAACACTAATAATACAATTAATCCTATCTCTCACTTGAAATAACAATTCAAACAAACTTTTAGTAGAAACAACACATGATTTTGGTAACGATCAAACTACCATAAATGGCCATGGGGTTAATACTATCATTTTGAAATTTATGACACAAGTTTGTAGCTATCTACAATGATTGAATATCAAATATATGACTATAGTCTTATGTTTGATATTCCTACACCCTAAAAAATAAAACATGATATAAACCTCAATATTTGTATGCCAATCATAATGCAAGGACAATCACTAAGCATTTAGTAAATATCGACCTGATTAATAAAAAACATAATTAGAAGACATAAAGTTCATCATATTACGTATTCGTATATTTACGAACTATAAGCAATGTTTATCTCACACAAATTTAACTAGATTTTAGTTATTTTATGATGTAGCTCAATTTGGCATGACTTCAAACAAGTATTACAACCCAAGAATCACAACCCTTGAATCTGTTAATACACATATGCACTTGATTCTGATTTGGCTTTTGATCTTTGAACTTTAATGATAACTTGGAAATTAATACTTCTTAGTCCCATTATGACCCAAAGATTGTTTCGAAGATGAGTTACAATATAACTTATTTTCTTAGAATTAACTGAAATAAAGAAAGATAATTAATATCTTAAAAAAATCAAAGCTCACACGAACAGTGCGAATGGCAGGATTCATTTTCAATTAACGATTAGAAAGGTCAAAAGTTTATCTTTAAATAATGTTTGCCTTAACAAAAGAATTAAGTAAATAAAACTATATATTTTTTTCAAAAAAGGTAAAATAATAATATGTGAGAATCAAACTAACAACTCTCATATAAAAAAGAAAGAATGTTACCACATGAATTTACAAATTTGGAATTAGTTTTATGTAGAGTTAATTTTAAAAATAAAACAAAAAGTAATTATAAAAAATGAAAACAAAACAAAAAAAACATAAGGTGAAACCCATTATCACTTCTATTACATATGCTAAACACTACACAGTCTAAGTTATGCTACACACCAATCAAATTTACAAAAGAAATAATAAAAAGATTGAAAGCCAGGCAAATATCAGGACATTGGATTAGATTTAAGGCCAAATTTAAGTGCCTAAGAAAGAAACTTGCCACCATGCCATACCACTTCCTCTTGACATAATTAAGATTATATTTGCAAAAAAAAATAAAAACAAAGACAACATCTTTTAGAGAAATATAATATTTATTAACATAACAAAAACAACAATAATTTTTAAGAAAAGGACAAAAACCACAAAAGCATGGTCAAAGACTTTAGCCAATTTCACGTGAAACTAACAATCAAGCCTCGTTTTGGCCAAAATTGGTCAAATCCAAAAAATCTACGTTTGGTTTTAGGTCAGTTGCAACCAAAACTGATGAAAAACTTCAACCTTGCTTTTGTGTTGAATTAGTCCATGTTAGTTAGATATTTTTAAAAAAAATGTTTTGTCTATTTTTAAGACTTCTATGAAATATTTGATACTTGTATAAACATTCACTTTGATTAAATTTGTGACTACAAATAGTTTTTAAAGCACATATGATGAAAACAAAGAGGGATTATGGCTTGTTAACAATAGTTGTGCTAAGTTAATTGACTATGATTAGTAATGCACAAGATTATATATGTGCTTAGTAGAAATCACACATATATTGTTAATTAAATTGTTAAGATTGTAATCATGACCTATCATCAATACTAATTAGTCATATTCTAAATACTTGAGTGCATCCAAAATCTTAGAATTTCTTGATTTAATTGTCATCTTTCTTTGTTTAAATTTAGTACTAAATCAATTTTATTTAAAAAAACATAGTTTTCACAATCAAATCATCTTTCTAATTACAACAATTAATCAATTGTTAAAAATAAACATAAGTTAGCCATATTATCTTAGAGTTCAACATCCATTTCTTTCCATTATTACATTAGAATAAAGGTTGCAATTTGGTTTATTATCTATTGGAAAATGACAATCACACATGCCATGTGTATTATCCAAATCTGTTGCATTATTGTATTCATATCATATGCAAACTTTACAACCTTCAAACAAGCTTTCTGGACATTAGGTTCAATGCTCACAATGGCAAACAACCATTCATTATTTACATGCTCTTTGTATTCAACTTGACATTAAGGTAATAGTGTCTCTCATGCCTTAATTCAAAACAAGAAACAGATGAAACTCAAATGTCATAGAAAAAACAAGCTAACATAGAACAAAGAAGAAATCAATGCTTCTAACACAAAGTATGATGCTAATGGCAATACTTTTCTTATATGTTAATTGTAATACCTTAAACATTCAAGATCATTAACGTATGTTTCATGTGGTTAGTGTCCTCGGGATACTAGGAACCACAACTAAGAAAAGCATGCATCACTCACTCAAAACTGTAGGATAAATATGGTACTTTATTTGCTAATAAGATAATAACAGGAAATGACATTCCCTTCTAAAAATATATTCACCGGAATGAATTTTTATGTGTTGAGTCATGAGACAATCAAGAGAATAATAAGGTCCAAAGGCAAGCCTTCCATCTTGCACAAAATTCCATAACCATGAAAGATAGTAAAAGGATTGTGATAGGACAAACTAAGTCCAATAGCAACAATACAGGAATTGGTAACAATGCTCCGGCCCTTCCATTTATGGCCGCTTCCCATCCACATTACTAAATTGAAATCTAAGATATTAACAGCTGAAGTAAAATAAATAGGAATGTGTAAGACGATATGCATACCATAAGGAGTCTCAGATGCACGGTGACCAAAATTACCAATACCAGGCGGAAAGATTTGCAGATTCGTCTTTGCGTCTACAAGAGTGGAGCGCATACCAAACCAATGGATAAGAGAGAAGGAAAAAGAAATTGATGCATGAAAACGTACAAACTTCAATCGTGGTCCTACCTTGACTGCCCCCATCGACTACAGGCTGCAATGCAAGGTTATCAGATGCAAGAAACGCAAAACATAGCTAAGGCGAATACATCTTAGCAAATAACTGACTGGAATTGATAGAAATAAAATTGCACATACAAAATAACTTCCGTTCCAAAAAAAAAAAAAAAAAAAAAAAAAAACAAGGAAATAGAAGGCATGATGATTGAAAAGCGGGATGTACCGGCACGGAACCCACTAACTGACTGGTAGGGATACTAGTGTAGCCCTCTTCCATGGCAAGATCGATTTGTAGCAGCAAAATAAATTATTCACCAAAGAATTCCATTTAATCCAATCTCGTGGAACCCTAATCTAGAGGGGAATGTAGCGTTGGTGGAAGCGGTGAAAAAAAACTCGACGGGTTCAGCAGCAGCACGGCATTTCAAGGAAAATGTTTGACAACGGTGAGCGGCCAGGCAACTGTAGAGGGTTTGCAACGTGAATCCAACATGAGGAGAGAGAGAGAGAGTAAAGGTTTGGGCAAAACGTGGCCGATGGGGGCGACCGCGGCATTGCAAGGTAAATTGCCATTGTGGACGATGATAATTAGCAGGCCGAGCTTTGGACGGAGCGGACCCAACATCGGCTTTGCGAGGAAGGCCAGATCGGGGCGGGCCAAGTCTGCTCGTTGGGTTCACTCCATCCCGGTGATAACAAAAGTAGGCAAAATTTCGGGCTAGAACTACGGGCTTCAATTCCGTGGATTCAATTAAAAATAAAATTACATTGAATAATTTCAAAATTCAAATCAAATTAAAAAAAATTCAAAAATCAAAAGAATTCAAATATTTTATGCAGATTTAACTAATGGATCAAATTCAAAATCTAAAAATTTAATTTTAATCAAATCATTAAGCCAACAAAAAAATGTACCATACCTAATAGTTTGTCTTTCTTATATTTCTTGTTTATTTAAATCATGTACCAAACAATCTTTTTTACTCCCCCTTTTCATTAAAATAGTTTGTTTTTCTTATATTTCTTATTATTTAAATCATGTCCTTTACATTCTCTTTGCTTGTTGGGAACTTCAAGCCCCAAATCTACACTCTTTAATGGTATCTCAATGCTTACCTCTTCTCCTTGTGCCCCATTTCTAGACTTAGATGACATTGCTTGGATCTTGTTTCTCTCTTTTTTTTAGCTAGCTTAGATTGGATCTTAGTCAACCTAAATATTTCCTTTTCCCTCATGATTTGGTGAACCAAAGAGTTTAATTTGAGTTAGGATATATTGCTTAATGTGTAGGACATGAGTAATAGAATGCTTATGTTCATCTTACATAATCTTAACCTTATCAACAACAATTAGATGGCATTACAAATTTGCATGAAATTCTTGAATTTAGGAAATCCAAGATGGTAACTTGTCTAAGGAATATTTAAAATTCAAGTTGAACTTGATAGCATGATGTCTAAAATCTTAATTATGATTCTTCATGTGTCATCCATAATCTAAGAATGTATAAAAACCATTAAGGAGTATAAGATATTTTTTCAAGTGAGATTTAACAGGGAAATATGTGAAATTACATGAAAATAAATCATAACCAAGTTTCATTAGTAAGAATCTTATATGATTAGGTATGTAACATCTCAAATGTAATTTTGGCTAGAGTTTTAGAAATTCCAATCATAAGAGAGATTAATGAGGACTAAAATTGAGAAAATCAAGATAAGGAGACTATTATGAGCAAGTAAAAAAGAAGAAAAATTATAAGTTTGAAGCAAAAAAGAAGTCTTTCTTTGGAGTAGTCCTCTATACAACCTAAAGGTGAGAAGAATTTCAAGAATATGCATTAAATCATTTCTTAATACATTTATTTAGACGAAAACTTCGTCTAATTATATATTAGGTAATAATTGAATATTTTGTTAAGAAGTTGTAGTGGTTGGATGTGATCATGATGTGTTATACCATGCTCCCTTTATATAAAACCTAAATATAGTTCTTAAATTAATTTCATGTTGGTAGATCCAAGACATGTTGATAAGAAAATTATGATTTAAAGTATGCTTATGATGTGACATTTCTATTCTTTATATAAAAATTAAATTTATATTTATAGAAGATATTTATGTGGCTATAATCAAGACATAATAATGTGATTATAATAGTTTAATTACTTGCTCAAGTATAGATACAAGTTATATCACGATTAATGACATGATTATCTTTGTTAATGTTAACCTTTTATGATACCTAAGGTTCATGCTCCTTTATGTGAATATTTCCATGTATCTTATGTTGTGATGGATCTTATGATTTTGGTAGATTAATTTTTATATAAAAGAAATCATGAATGCTAAGGTGTTATGTTATGTTTTAAGGGAAGGAATCATGGAACCAAGATTTGATTGACGATATAATTTTAATTTATGCTCAGATTATAAAGAGATTATGCTTATTTAATAACTTTAAAATATTTTATGTTTATAATGTGATTTTATTTTATATGAAAAAGGAAGAAAATATTGATCCAAGACTATTATAATTTTGCTCAAGATGACACTATACAATCTATGTTTATGATGCCTAAAATTCATGCTTATGATTGAATAATTTAAGTTTACCCAAAGGAGAACTCATAATTTCCTACATTGATACCATAGCATTATGTGATGAATAGTTCATCCATGATCTTTTATATATGTTGCCAAAGTGTAGTATTATGGCACAATGATTTTATTAAAAAAAAATCAAGAATGTTAAGAAAGAGGATTGATTTTATTCATGTGAAATTAATTTCTAAGCCTAAGTTATGAATCCCTAAGTTGGAAATCGCATTTGTAACAAAACTTAGTGATGATTATTGTTGCCAAAATTTGTGTATGCATTAGGTATGCTTAAATAGTTTGGTTACATAGATCATTTAAAGGCCACATTAGGAAATTAAGTCCTTAAGAGGACATGGATGACTTTTATGATACTTATAACTCTTAATTTCTATGTGAGAAGCTTAAAAAGGCCAACTTTTGACCTTAAAAGAAGGATAAATTAGATGAAGATCTTGGTTAGGCTAGTAATTTTGGTTAGAAGTTAACTATGAATAATTAGGTTGATGCTAAATTAGGTTTAGCAAGAACATGATGAGAATTATCATGTGTTATCTAAGGATGATAAATGATGCTTTTTCATGTCTGAATTAAGGTAGATGATATTCTTGATCATGTATAATTAGAATTAGATGATGATAATCTTTGCTATCTCATTTTAGTTAGCTTAGATTGGACCTTAGTTGACCTTGGTGATTTCTTTTCCTCTTAATTTGGCGAACTAAATACATTAATTTGAGTTAGTATGGATTGCTTGTTATGTATAGGAAGGGTGATAGGATGCTTATGTTCACCTTACATAACTATAACCTTATTCACAGTAATAAGATAACATTACAACTTGCACGAAAATCTTTATATTATGAAATCCAAGGTGGCAACATGACTTAAGAATGTTTAAAATTTAAATTTCTTTGAATTCATATAATTAAGAAAGAGAATTTACATTTCTTGAAATCCAAAATATGTATTACATGAATACCATTAAATAAGGAAAGTTGTAACCATCCTTTAAAATATACGATAGTTTTTCAAAGTAAGATTGAGTGAGAAATCAAAAGAAAATTCATAATAATTAATCCTAGTCATGTGTTTGCAAAAGAATTAAATCCTAATTGAATTTTATAAGTTACCTTAATAATAAGAACCATAATTATCTAGGTATATAATTTTTTATAGATAGTTTTAGTTAGAGTTTTAGAAACCTTAGCCATATTAAGGAATAAGCAAATCCTAATTGAGAGGAGCCAAAGAAAGGGGGGTTAAGCTATGAGTAAGAAAAAGGAAAGAAAATCACAAGCTTGAAGCAAGAAGAAAGAAGAATTCTTTGGATTTGTCCACTACATAAATTTAAGGTAAGATTTACTTTTAGATCATGTATTTAAATCTAGATATATGCTAAGTTAAAACTAGGTATTTTGTTAAAGTTGTATTTGAAATTATGTGTTCCAATGATCATGGGTTATTATACTTAGATTCTATTTTATAAAATCTAACCTAAGGAGATATAATGTTAGAAGTGAGATATAATGAGAATGATTGTTGTTAAAAAATATATTCAAGATGTTCTCATATTCTTCACTTGAATATTTGATTATAGATTGATAGATGATGACCATGATGTCATACTCGAGCCATGATATTGGAGTTTTGATGATTAGGTCAAGATTAAATGTGATCTCATGATATTATATTATATTTGTGAAAAGTGGTGTTACACCCCATTTTTTTCTAGGCTGATTTTTGGCATTTTTTTTTTTTTTTTTACATATAGACAGCTCAGATCGTCCCATACCAACCTGAGTAGCCTACGAAAAACATAGGATATAACACATCATTACACACATACTTTCCTTAACAATGTGGATCCCATCTCCCGGGTACACCGTCAAATCAGGTTCATGACTCCTGAATTAACAGATGGACTCGCGCAATGTTACTCCTACTAGACCCCATACTCCTAACCCATACCGGTAGGAGAACCGATCTAATAGAAGTCTGAATCCCCACGGTTAAGTTCCATAGTCATGTAATGACCTCATCAACAAAAATAAAATACATAACATCCTCAGATAAAATATGGTACTCCACACACTATACCACCAAGACAATAAAGTAAAGCAGTGAATGGAAACTACATCACAAGAATAATATCCAAGTCCAACAAATACAATATCATCCAACTAGATACATAAGTCAGAATCACCCTCACATATTACATGACATAAGAATAACAGTCTCCCTGAATACATCCAATAATATCAATCACACTAACCAAAATGTCTCAGAAAATCACAGATCAGATATCCTCCACTAGTCTGCTGACCACGATCCCACCTAATCTGGGTGGCGTCAAGGCTGTCGAGCCGCTGGAAAAATATAGATAATAGAGGAGTGAGCTACGCCCAGTAGGAAAGACAGTTAGTAAAAAAACTCACATGCAAGAGAAGGATAATAGCAAGAGTATAGGAATACAGCATAACAATGTAGGGTGGAAAGGCACTCTCAGTCCCAGACTCTGACCAACCACAGTCACCCCCAGTCACACCAGAGTAGCTCTCCTCTGTGCTCCCAGGCAGCATGCCAGCGGGACTCGCCCATCTCTGCGCACGCATGGCGCCTAGGCAAAGCATGCCAGCGGGACACGCCCATCTCTGTGCACGCATCACAACGCCTAGCACCCGACACCGCAGCGTCTCTCGTCAATCAATCTTCTGGAGACTATAGACAGAACCAGTCACATAGATCTCTAGCCAACGTGAGACACCCCTGCCACCCTCAGGCACGCAGGCCTACACACTTGACTAGCCACGGCGAGTCACCCCTGCCACTGCCACTCTCAGGCGCGCAGGCCTACACTCGTGGACCAGAAGAGATCGACTCAGCCACCGTCCCAAGAAGTCCTCTCCCAACAATTTCCATAGAAGCCACGCCCCTACAGTCATTGCCAGCTCTAACTCCAAGATTCGGCAACATGTGTCCAGATACAACAAGGCGCATACCAGTCCACATGTATACTGTGAAAGTTAAGTCTGTACCGCACAGTTACCTACCACAACTACCCTAAAACATCATACAGGGCCTATGTTAGTCCGGTCCAGTATGCCAATCCATGAAATATGCCAACACTGAGTAAACTGACTCAATCCATGTCATTGCCATCCAAGCAACACAAACTGTACCAAAATTCTGACTATTCTGGTAACACCCAAGTGTCACACTTCCTTCCAACTGATCCAGTTGCACTGAATTTATGGGTAATTTCCAACAGTCAATTTCAACTTGGCTACGTGATTTCCAAAAATCACCTCTTCCTCACTTCAGGAAATTTTAATTTCCAAAATCAAGTTCTGCCCTTTATCCATTTTCCGAAATTCGGAATAAATTTCCGAATAAAATTTAAATTCCACATATATCCTTTTTTCGAAAACTCGGATTAATTTCCGAATTAAATTTTCCTCCGCGCCGTTCGTCCGCGTCGAATCCCGCTGAACCGGTTTTCGCTGCCGGTTCGGAAACCTCGCGCTGAACCGCGACACCGCCGAACCAAATTCTTTAATAATCCGTTAATCGGTCGATGCTTAAATAAATATAATTACTAATAAATATTATATAAATACCATTAATTACTTAAATAAATTCGTAATTAATCTAAACCCTTCTCCTTCCTCGGTCCGACGCCCGCGAACCCTAACTGAAGCAATCGCCGACCAATCCAATTCCTTCCGTCGATTTCCGGCGAACGCGAACAAGGAGAAACAAAATTCGATGTTCGTACTATCCTAATGTTTCAATAATGCCACTAATTTAAAATTTTCGCCGAAAGAGTTCGCCCGTACGCCATTGCCGTAAGATTAATCCAACAATAATTAACTAATTCAATGGCAAACTCATAATACAAATCCCTAACATGTTCCTAAGCATTAACTAAATTTTCCGGCGAAATGGGAAATTTTCCAGAAATCCAAAAATTGTAAAAGACGCAGATTAGCATTCAACTAAGTCTGATTTTTCATCCACATGCTTGTGTTCATTAAGCAAAATATTCCATGCTTTTAATTTCTACTAATTAACTAATTTAAAACTGAATTTCCTACCTTTGCTCGTCGCCGGCGACGGTGAAGCTCGCACGCGATCAACCGCAGCTCCTCGCCGAACGAAACCGGTACCAAAATGCTCGCCTCTATCCCGCGAACCTCCGGTTACCAAAAGCCCCTTGGAAGGCTGCCGGAAAGTACCGCCGTTCGCCGCGAACACTTCGCCACTAGCCGCCGTTCGAAACCCTAACAGCCGAACAGTTCAGGTTAAATACCCAGCTTAAACCGGTAATAACCCGTTAAGACCCATTAAGCACCGGTTGACCTTCCAAAAACGCCGCTTAACACCCAATCAGCCGGTTAATCTCCACCGCTGATCTCGCCCGTCAGATCCGCTTATCCGCGGCTTATCCAAACGCACGCGCAAACGCACCTCGGCGAACCGCCCCGCCTTCGCTGAACCGCTCCGGTCCGGTTCACGCGCGGTAAAAGAAAAAAATCCAAATTCCGGTTTTTAAAAAAATCTCAGTGCTCCGAAAAATCCCCAAAAAATTTCAGAAATTCCAATAGCCTCCAATTGAGCTCCTGGCTCATCCTACTGTCGATCTGAAATCATCCAAGCCACAATTGAATTATTGAAGATTAAACCTATAATATTTTACCAGGTATAACAAGTGGTTTGACTATTTCTAAGTATTTATTGTACTTAAGACTTATTACTTTTGATGTAATTATTTTTATAAAAATTTGCTAAATTAGATGGTATTGAACTCAATATATTGTTAAGTAAATCATGCCAAGAGAAAGTCATGATCTTAATAAACCTTATGTTTTAGAAATACTTGAAAACTAAGACTTATTATAGTTTTTATTTTATGTTGAAAAGGAATAAATCAAGATGCCATGACTGTGTTATAATATTGCTCAAGAAAAATTAGTTTATTCTATGTTATGATGTTTAGAATTCTTGTTAAGAAATGAATGAATTAAGCTTACCTTATAGAGATCTCATGACTATATAGAACACTGTTACGATTTTGGTTGCTATGATATAATCCATGTTAAGATGATTTCTTGGTGGTTAATATGATAAATTGTAGTTATATTCACATTTACAAATTTGAATCTATCAAATAATATTATAGATTGATGCTAAACCAAGATTAAAGTATGTTATTATGATGAGTATTTTATTATGTTGACTTGTAATAATTGTTATATTAAGTAATGACATAATAAATTGATAAATTTTAAAACCTAGAATGCTAAGGAAAATATGAATTTTATACTTAAGTAAATAGATTCCAAGATTAGTTCATAAACCCTAAAAGAAGGAATTTATATTTGTATCCAAACCTAATAATATTTTTTAGGACCAAAATTTGTTGTAATGCCTATGGTTTGACCATATAACTTGGTTACATGGTTTGTTAAGGTCACATGAGTCATGATTAAGATCGTAAGATAATTAAATGTCTTTTATGATGGCTAGAGCTCTTAGTTTTTAGGGGAGAAGCTTGATAGTTTTGGTTTGGATCTTAAAAAGGATTATGTTAGTGAATGTTTTGGTTAAGCTAACAAGATTTGTTAGTTCACCATGAATGGTTAGGTTGAAGTAAGATTAAGTTTAGCAAAGTAACTTAATCATAATTATCATGTGGCATCTAAGAATGATAGATGATGTCATGATCATGTATGATTTATGATTAATAGAATATATTCCTAGTCATGTATGATTAGAATACAAGATGATTATCTTGGTTATACTTGAATTGAATTTAAGGATGATGATCTTATTATATATGATTAAGTTTAGAGGATAATAATTTAAATTAATTATAATTTCTAAGATTAAGAAGTTGTATGAACCTAACAAATGGTACAAATTTTTAGCTTTATTATGCTTGTTATAAAAGAAAAGATTTTAGTAGAAAGTTAAGCCAAGAGAAGCATTAGTTTAACTTTAGTTTGGTTTAGAAGTGTATTATAATTTTTAAAAGAATTATAAGACTTAGTGATTAAGATTGAAGAGATAACTCTTTGGTAAACATTATTCTAAGATAAGAGTTACTTCTAAACCAAACCCAATAGTGATTTTGGTGGCTACGAGGGATTTGTTGCCTTAGGTTAAGCTTTGGGTGCATTAAGAGATCTTGGGAAGGGACCTTGGATGGCTTTTAAGATAAGTGAACCTCTTGTGTTCCTTGTAGAGAGGTATATGAGGCTTAGGCACCCTAAAAAAAGGCTAAAGTTTAGTATGACCTTAAGATGGCCTAATAAAAGGATGAAGCTTTAGTCAAGGCATAAAAGATAAGAAGTTATAAAGTTATCTATTAGACCCAATTAACTTAAGATTATGACTAAATATAGTTATAATAAATATTAAAGATTGAATTTGAATAATTATAACTAAAGTTTAAATTTAATTAAAATCATAAGTAACCTTAAAAAGTAGTGTCTAATGTGTAAAAAAAACCTTGTGGGTAAAACACGAACTGGAATAATGATAACCTTGGCTTGAGATCTTATAATGAGAAGGTCATTATAGGATAAGGAATTATCAATTAGTTTTGTTTTTTAGTAGACCCAAATAATGATTAAGTTAGCCTTAATTTAAGTTTAGTTGATGCTTAAGTTTTTATTTTTAGCATAAAAAAATCTTAAAAATGAAATTTATGTTTGGCCAAGAACATAAACACTTTGATGAGTCTTAAATATGCCTTAAAGAAGGCCTTAAGTTAGCAATGCACTTTATTAAACTTTGGATGAAGATTAGTTGAGTTAGAGAGCTTAATTTTAGCATTACAAATGATGCTAGACTCGATTAAAATGGCTAGCTATTCAATTGCATGTTAGCTAAACCCTAAGCATAATTTAGATTATTTGGGTGTGTTCAAGAGAAACCTTATTGAACCTCTTATATAATGATATGGGGGTTGTATGTGACTTATGAGAGTCCTTTAAGAGGGGTGAGTAACTCATGCTTACTTACAAGACATGAGAGTCATTAGCATAACTCATATAAATGCATATTTGAAAAGATTAATCATAACTTTAGAAACTCAAAGGTTAAAGCCAAGGTTTGAACTTAAGTAAAAGCTCAAATGGTAACTCAATTTAGATGCTAAAAAAGATCTCAAATAAAGTTAAGACAAAGGACAATGTTAAAGACTAATTATAAAGATGATATATGGATATGTTAAGGCACCCTAAATAGTTGAAAAAAATTTAAAAATAACTCTGAGATATCTGAGTAATTATTAGTAACCCCACATAGTTGATCAGGGATATAAAATAATCTAAATGACCCTAGTAAGTTATGATAATATTTTTGTATAATGATTCATATGATAAGAAAGATAAACTAAATAAAAATAAGGATATAGATGTAATGGACCCATGTTTTGGACTTTCAAGCTATATGATTGGCACGTCTCAAATGAGAGTGTTAAATTTTTAATTAAAAGTTTATGTGATATGTATTTCTCAGACTAGGGCGTTAGATTTTTTTTATTAGAGGTTTATTTGATTGACACATCACAAATGAGAGTGTTAGGTTTATAATTAAAGATTTATATGATTAATATATCTCAAATAAGAGTGTTAGATTCCTAATCAAAAGTTAATATGATTTGTACATCTCAAATAAGAGTGTTGGGTTCCTAATAAGAGATTATGTGATTGGCACATCTTTGACGAGAGTGATAGATTTCATGATCAGAGGCTTATAAGATTATACTTAGAGAGAGTGTCAGATCACTAGTAAGACACTGAGCATCTAATCAGATATATTATATAATTATTATTAAGTATGAGAAACATTTGAGATGTTTTGATGGATATTGAATAAGATATTTGGTGATATAACATTAAGGTCATTGATTTTTATAATTATTATGCATTTGTTTAGCTTAGTGATGTGACATATATTTGTTATATATCCTTTCATGATATTGATTATATATTATTTTACATATTTGATATAATACATTGTTAGTACATGTTTTTATAATTAATTAGGAGATCACTTTCAAGCTCACTGAATAAAAAAAATAATCAAGAGAGAAGAAAAAATGACAAAAAATGACGTCTACACAAAGCAGTAGGGCCATGAGCTAGGTTGCATAAGGAGATTCATTGTAGGGGCATCAAAACACCAATGTATTAGTTAAGCATCTACATGTAGAGGCATGGATGCACCCTCGGGAGATCTAGACCCAAAAGAGAAATTTTGAAAAAAAAAGAAAGAAAAAGAAAAAAAGTTAAATGCAGTTATGTTGACTTGGTCAAGTGCATTGAATGTGATTGGTAGGTGCACTAACTTCCACACCCCGTGGGTGTATTCTGGGGGTTAGTGCCACCTGTGTCATGCATATGGTAAGTGCCACTTATCTTGCATGTCTATATATGTCACACATGCAGAGGAAACTGGCGCATGGAAGTCATGTGCTAATAAGGCTTCTATGCATCGAAATGAGGCTGGATTACTCAAAATTTATAGAATTTTTGAATTTTGGTGGGTGAATTCATTTTTTCAAATTAAATATTATATCTCAATCTTTATATAAACAGATGAGAAAAATGTATAAAGGAATTTGAAAGTTAAAAAATACAAAAATTCTAAGAATCAGAACTTCGTCAATTTAAAAATCCTAAAGAAAAATCTTTTGAGAGAATTCAATTTTCTTATGACAGGTATACTCTTATCTTTCTCTTTATTTTTATGCTCCTAACTTTTTTCATTATTTCACTTCCTCAACTACTACTATGAAAGAAATGCCTACTAATAAGGGCTTAAGGAGAAAACACTTCATAAACAAATCAATAATATGACTTGAGAATTTCATATTTAGCTTTGGCTCACTCTTTATTATTTTTATACATAAGTTCAAGGAGATAAGAGCTTACATAGGAGCTAGGATAAAGGGAGTCCATGATAATACATCTAGTAGTTTTAGCATCTCCACTTATAACTTTAGTTTTAGTGGAAGTGATGTTATTTTAGTTATGAATCTGATATTTATACTTTGATAAACTTCAGATGTATTAGATATTTTATTATTGACTCTAATATTAATATCTTTTATATTATTTCTTTTATGCTACACTGTAGACTTACGAATATCTTTGAGTAATGATATTTCATCAACATTGTGGTATATATGGATTGTATTACAAGCTTACAAGCTGCTTTGGTATCGTGTGCATGTCACTGTGATTGATAAATACCTAGATAAGGCATTTATGTTTTAGAGGAAACTCTAAGGTACCTAAGTTGAGAAACTAAGATGGGATCAAGAACATACACACTTGGTGAGTCCTTAAGTATGCCTTAGTTAAGTCCTTGGATTAGTGAAGCTTTTGTTAAAACCTTGGTTGAAGGTTAATTTAGATAGTGAGCTTGATTTTAACTTTACAAGTGAAGAACAAGCATATAAAGTTATGGTCATAAGAAGGTAACAAGAAAGAGAATATAGTAATGACATATAATTCCAATATTTTGCTATAGTGGAGTTATCGAGACTCTCAAAGGTAAATTCATACACCCAATTATATTTTAATTACTCTAGGCTAACCAGTGTGTAAGTCTTTATGACAGGTTCAAGATGCCTCACCTCCTTTAACCATTCATTTGTTGAGTTTCTAAGTGAGATAGCTATGCTTTCACAAGTCTGCATCAATCCAATGACAACATTCCAAAGTGAGCTCACAATTTTTTTAATGAAGAAGAAATCGATAAAGTGGCTACACAATTCAAGCTTCATTAATCAGAAAATTTTCACATGGATGCCCCAACATGGAAATGATCTAATTGGCTTTTCAAAAAATCAATTTTTTAAATTTCTTAAGAAGGGATTTAGTAACTAACATTTATTGATTATATTTAGCAAGGAAGAAGATTGTTTGCAATGCTGGTTTCATCAGGCATGGAACATCACTGGCTTTTAAATGAGGATCTTTCGCATCTTGAGCTTCATTTGAACATTGAACCATTCTTAGCTTCAATTTAGGTTTCATTTGAGCATCTAGATATATTTTTTCAATAAGGTATCTTCGTACTACTTAATGTTGGTAATCGATAATCCTTTAAAAGTAGACATGACCACTATAGATCTAATTAGACAAGCATAGTTAGTGTGTGTGTGTTGAAGTGGATCTAACAAAGGAATTACCTAATTGCACCAAGATAATAAAACATGATGAAACTCAAATAGATTTGACAACAAATTCAGTATGATAACTTACCTAGTTATTACATGGGCTATTGTAAGCAAGGTTTCACCACTCTTCATTGTAAACATAATAAAATGACATCTAATGTGTAAGCTACAATTGAGACTCCCAAAAAATCAAAAATATAGAGATAAAAAAAATCTCACTAAGCCATTATCTAGAAATGTGATTAATATGTTGAATGAAAAGACATTACAATTCAACACTTTCATGTTAGGCAAGGATGATGTATGAAAAATCAATGATTCTCATTCATATTTTCCACCTCAAGGAAGGAATATAAGTGATAAATTGCTTAGTTGATACAAATAACAATCCAATTAAGCACACTACTAAGACAAAATAAGTTCATCAATTAATTAACATGGAATAGCATGTGGTTTTAAACTAGATTACTAATGACTACATTGCTCTTCAAAAAGCCCAAAGGAAGAGTAAACAAGCATGTTCAACTTTTGATTTAGAAGCCTCTCAAGACAAAGCTTATAAGAAGTACCACTTATAAACATTTAAAGATTTTAATAATGTCTTGAAAGAGTTGTAAATTCTATTCTAATGTAATTTGAAGAGGAGGGCTTCATCTTAGTTTAGAATAAGTGCTCAAAGAAAAAGCTTATACAAGGTCAAGAGAAACATCCTAATTTAAAAAGAAAATGTAAAAGTGTCTAATCCCTCTCAAAATGTAGAACAAATATCTTTTAATAGATAACATCCTAGTTTGGAATATAAGGGATGCTGCGAATAATAGCTTTGTAAATTGATTTATTCATCTAATTAAAAAGATAGTTTTGATTGCTCTTATGGAAGACTCATAATAACAAATTGTCTACTATGACTAAGAGATTAGATGTTAAGCACTACGACTTGAACAAATTCAATAAGATCTTGGTATTGTGGGTGAAAAGCATCAATTGTCAAACTCTGAATAAGGATGAGCGATCAATTTACTTGCTAATTGATAGTCCAAGGGAGTGGAATGTTTCCTATTGTACATTTATCTATGCTAAAAGTTCAACGGTCAAACAAAGGACATTTTGGCAAAACTAGCTCAAATTATAGAGCAAATTGAAGGACTTTGGCTAGTAAAAGGTGTCTTTAATGTAATCATTCAACTTGATGAATGCAAGGGTTCCTCAACTCTTAGCTTGAAAGTAATGCACAAATTCAAGGATTTGCATTAGTCAATGCTGCATAAGAGAACTTTCATTCATAAGGCCTTTATTTACATGGAATGAGAAAAGAAACGACAGATTAATTTAGAAAATATTGGATAGATTTTGGTGAATCAAGCTTGGATTGATCAATTCTCTCAAACACTAGTGTAACATTTATGTAAAACTGGATAAGATCTTTCACCTTTACTTTTTCAATCTATAAAGGATTCTACCTTGCATTAAAGTAATTCAAATTTCAACATTTGTGGCTAAAGCATATAACATTCACCCAAATTATGGAAAGCAAATTGATCAATCTATGAAAGCCTTAGTAATTAAATTAAGAAGATTAAAATATTTTCTTACATAGTGGAATAAGACAATTTGTGATAATATCTTTTACTCAATTAAAAAGGCTTAAGATATGATGAAGGTAAAAGAAGCTTAATTTCAAGACAATCAAAATGAAGAAGCAAGACAAGAGCTTATTGAATCAAATGATCATTTAATGAAAGAAATTGTCAAAAAGAACATTTATTAGTAACAAAAGGTAGGTACCAAGTATATTAAAGAAGGTGATATAAATATAAAGTATTTTCATGCTATTATAAAGGACAAAAGAGCAACATTTAATATCAACTATACTAAAGAACTTAATGGTGCTATGATTTTTTAAAAAGAGATAATTCAAGAAGCTATTGCTTAATAATACCAAACTCTGCTTTCATTTATCATATTAGTCTCCAATTAAGGGCTTCTAGATTGCATCCCATCTTTGGTCTTATAGTAAGACAATAACAAGTTGATAAAAGTGATGACAATTGAGAAGAAAAAAGATATTATTTTTTAAATGGATAAAGGAAATGCTTTATGACTTGAGGAATATAATTAACACTTTTTTCACCCATTGTAGGGATACTATAACTTATGATGCATTGGATGTGACTAGGAATTTCATAGCTAGAAATTATATTCCCAAAGACAAAACAAGTGCAAATCTAATATGCTAAAGATTGATAATCCTAACTTGTTTAAGGATATTAGAATAATTTGTCTTCGTAATTTCATTGAAAAGCTATTTTCCAAGTTGCTGGATAATAGACTTCTTGAATTGCGACCTAAACTCATCTCACCCAAGCAAGTTGTATTTGTAAAGAAAGAGATATCGACATCTTGCTAATGTAGAAATTGAGTAAATCTTTAAATAGAAAAGTTAGAGGAAAGTGTTATGTTGTCAATATGGACCTAAAAATGCCTTTAATAGTTTATTATGAGAGTTCTTAAACAAAGTTTTAGCTAATTTCAACTTTTTAGAATAGTTTATTTAGTTTATCATGAATATTTATGGCAACACTTAGATATCCATCATTATAAATGACATCCCAAATAGATTCTTACAATTATCAAATGGCTTTAGTAAAGAAACCCCATTTCTCCTTTATTGTTCATCTTGGCCATGGTGATTTATAGCCAGGCACTAAGTATGCTCATTGGTAATGAAAAGCTCTTCATTATGCCTAGCCTAAAGGTTGTCTAATGATTATACATCTAGGATATATTGATGATGTTATAATATTTTGTAGAGGGGACTTGAAAATAATATCAAGCATATATTAATATTTCAAGACTCCTCAAGCCTCCAAATTAATCTACAAAAAATAAATTCTTCATTATTTAAAAGATGTTACCTAGGTTAATAAGAAAGTTAAGCCCAAAACATGGTTTATAGCATGATACCATCCAAATCAACTACTCATGATGTTTTTTATATTGGTACAAAACAAGTTGCATACTTTTAGCATGTACTAGACAAAGTGGCTCAAAAAATGGTTAGATGACAAAAAAGTTTCATTCAATAAGAGAAAGACTAATTATTTTAAGATATTTTTTATCTTAATTCTAATTTTTACATTAATGATAATAAACCCACCACTAAAGATTCTAAATAGAGTTTAGAAAATTATTAATGATTTTCCATGGGGAGATAATGATAAATACACAAGCATCACCAAGTTGCCTAAGGCAAAATATGTGCTCCAATAGAAGAAAAAAGATTAGGACTTAAGAATCTCAAAAACATAATGACTACTTTCTCAATAAAGTTGAATTAGAAACTACTAATATCAAGTCACAATGGTCAATATACAAGAAAAATAAATAATTAAAAACTATAGGAAGGGGCATTGGTCGAATATTTAGAAGTTCATGGACAACATAAAAAAATCTAGTAACTAATTATTTAAAGGTTTATAATAATACATGTAAACTCATCTGGTCTTTAACTATGAATAGAAATGTCAAGTTACAATATTCTTAGAATACAATTAAGAACAAATACCTCATCCTAAAATCAAGTCAATTGTTATGAAATACTAGATGTCTAATCAAAGTTTCAATTCTAACATTAACAATGTTGAATAACCTACTTTTTTTCCTTGAGAAATTAACAAAATAAAACTTTTAGCTAGCTTTTAAATTCCTTCACTATCTTAGTGAGGATTCATTGAATGACTTTTTCATTAATTATGATAAAGCAAATATGGTGTAGTCTAATTTTGCCAATGACTTGAGAATTTAATAAGATAAGTCAACCAACATAGATGAATGGTTGCTTTATTAACGGAAGCATGGTAACATACACATAGCAAAAGGAGAAGTTATTAATATTCTTCCTTTGCTAATATGCTTAAATATTTAAAAAGCTAAGACCTTAAGATTTTCTGAAGAAGAAAATCAATCAATCATGATTATTATTAACAATGTGACCTACAATAGTTACAACATCTTTAAATACTTTCCTCTCACACAATCATCTTAGAACGACTTGACCATAGCTCAACGTGTCTTACTATCTCCATTCAAATGGTTGAGATACAAAACTTGGTAATTTTTTACATCAAAACTTTTCACCTACTAATATGATGAAATTAAATGTTCATGGTTATATAATACTTAGAAATGAATAAACATATTATGGTGAAATCATCTGTAATCATACAGGCAAAATTATGAAAGCCTATACTTTTTCAACTTGTAAATGGTCAACAATGAAAGCAATAACTTTATATATCATCTAAGGTATGAAGTCATGTAGGAACAAGAAAGTCAATAGGTAATAATTGAATTATACTACAACACACAACTAAAAATGATTCAAGGACACTTAAAAATTTCTTATAAGATGGTTGACATCATTTAGCAAATTAATCATGAGACGAACTCAAACAATGTGGATTAGAACTATATCCACAAAGATAGATGGAAATAAGGTGTCTAGAACACTTATTAAAATGACAACTAAATCAATTATTCTATACATTTAGGATCTAGCCAATATTCTATAGTATTGTAAAGCCTTGATGAAGATCGATAAAGCTCAATTTTTATGTCTAATTATCATACAAGGTTCAAAACATTGTCGCAACTAATCATCTTTAATATGATACAAAAACTTTATGATTTCTATACATATGAAAAAATTATTTATAGTACAATATTTGCAATTATATAATATAAAGATTCAATTTCTAATATCATAGCCTTCTTATCCAAATTTATTAACAAATTGTCATCTTAGATAGTTATGTTAGTTCATTGTTCACACAGAGGATAAACCATATCAATATGTCTTCATTCATTATTTGATGAAGCATGTACATTCAATCTTATATCACCCATAATACTATTATAATGCCATGATTTGTCATATCATCCAAGTATGATTAACAAAATTAGTAGAATAGCTAATGCACAATCTGTTTGACATTTGATTTAAATTCATACTAGTATGTCAGTCTATGCAAAATTCACATAAATGGATAAATACGATCTCAATCAGATGTCATGTTGGAAGGCTCTTATGATCATTAAACACAATAGCATAACTTCAAACAATTTTACTTGATGGCATGTTACTTTATATTATTACAATTTCTTATTCAATCAAGGCATGTTGCAAGGAATGATTAAAGCATTATCATCATTAACTAATGTGTGTTTGTGTTTTAAAAAAGCCTTAAAAGTTATGTTAAGGGGTTAGTAATTCATTTTGGATGTTGGCTAAACCCTAGGCATAACTTGGATTATTTGGTTAAGATCATGAGTATTCCTATTTAGAGTCTTATGCCATGGGTTGAACATCCTAGATGATGACATGGGGATTATATATGACTCATGAAAGTCCTTTGGAAAGTTGTAGTGGCTCAAGTTCTCTTATGAGGCATGATAATCAGTAGCACAATATAAACTTAGATGTGAAAAGATTAATCATGACTTTAGAAATATGCTCAAAGGATAAGCCATGAATTTAGACTTGAGTAGAAGTGGTTGCCCAGATAAGAGAGAAGATCTTTAAAAGGATCCCAAATAAGGTTAAGAGAAATATTATAAGTTAAGACTAATTATAAGTGTAATACTAAAAGGTTAAGATATCTTAAATAAATGAATTAAGTTTTCAAAATAATAGTAAGGTATCCCAAATAATTATTGTTAATCCTATATAGTTATTTAGGATTTAGAAGAGAACCTTAAAATACTTAGATAATGAAATTATGATTTTAGAAGAAAACTATAAAATATTTAGATAACTAATTAAGGTTATAAAAATATTAAAATAATCATATAGTTGAATTAAAGTTTTGCAAAAAAAACCTTAAGATGACTAGATTTAAGATTTGAAACTCAAGAAAACCTTAGTATTATCTTAGATAATAAACTAGAGTTGAATAAATACTCTAAATAAGTTGTGATAATACTTTGGAAATAAGAAAGACAAACTTGATGATAATGAGCATTGGGATGTAATGGATATCGGGATTTGAATCATCTAGTTAGTAATTGACAAATTAGATTCTTATCAAATAAGGAATTAATTATTGTGCTTAATTAGACGACCCTATTAAGGAGTGTTATATCAAATCGTAAGAGACTTTTTATGGTTGAATACCACTTACTCAGCAAAGAGGTATCTATTTTGTATAATTGGTTAAGCCTATAAGAAGAGTTCTATATCACATGATAAGAGAATTAGGATAATTATGTGTCATTATTTATTAAAGACACTCCTTTATATAGAGAAATATGCCAAATTATGTGGCGTGGCTAAGGGCCATTTGAACATTATATCAATTGGGGAATGTGTTGGATTATTTGGTGTGCCTTAATACACTCTAGACACTATAGAATACTATAGATATAGCTGTGCATACAATGTCGTTGAGTACTATTGACTTACGATGGGCATCAGGGGAGACTAAAGATGTGGCCATTATGGTGTGGCTGAGTACCATTGACTTGTTTTGGACATAATAGGAGATTGTGAATGTGGTTGAATATATGATAAGTGAGTGTTATGTGTTTATTAAGAACTTCTAAAGCCCTAGGGGACTAGACCATATGATTAGACTTCCTTATTAAGGAGTGTTGAATCATGTAATGAGACCAGAGTATCATATCTTATGTCATTATTTTTAGGTAAGCTTAGGAGGAGTACTAGATCATTGGTAAGATAGTAAGCTTTTAATTTGAATAATATATGATTATAATTATGGTTATGATAAATATTTGAGTGGTTCTTGATAGATATTAAATAAATACTTTTCTTATAGTTATGTTATTATAACCAATGATTGGTTTGGTACTTTAGAAATAGTTCAGTTAGGTAATCGATATAATAATGGATGATATTCTTAAGCATGATATTAATTAAATCATGCTTATTTAAATTTATTACAATATCTTATTATTATATATTTATTTTATAGTATGACTTGATAATTCTTTATTAAGCTCTGACTTAATTTTTCTTATTTTTATATATAGGTTTAGGAAGATAAGAGTTTACCTAAGAGCTAGAGATATGGTATATATGCATCTTTTACTTTAATGGCGATGATGTTATTCATTATGACTTTGATTTTAAACTTTGAGAGACATTGGAATTTATTAAACTCCATTTAGAGAATTGGATATTAGCATTTTTTATATCGTTTCTTTTATGTTGGATCATGGGCTTGTGGATATCTCAAACTTCATTTGATACTTTATACATACTAATGTGGTTGGTGGGACACCCTAGCCTAGGGTAAACTAGTTTAGTATTAGTTGGGTAAATGGTGAAGGACATTATTCATTTTAGATGACACACTACAAACTTGATGGTCAAATCAGGGCATATTGATTCTTAATTTGAATGTTAAGCTTGGGGTATGAAAGGTAGCTAAACAAGTACATTAATGCATGGGTTTTGTTGTACTTAAGGATTTGGAAAGAGAATTGATATTAAAAAGTCCAGTATAAAAAATCTTCATATCAAAAATTCTTATATTAAGTTTTGTTCTCCATTATTCCTTAATACATGGCTATATTGAAAGAGTATTTACTTATTTGTTTGATGTAAGACATGATGGGTTAAACAAACACCAAACTAGATGATATATAAATATTCATATTTTATTCAAATTATTTTTGTTTGTTTGTTAATAGTTTTGTTGGATTTATTTTTAAGCTATTTATGATTTATTTGAAGTTTTTAAGATAAATCAAAATAGTTGATCAATTGGATTCTAAATTTTTATGAGCTTATATTAATAAATTAATATTTGATGGAATGCAAAAATGTTAGAATTGTTGGGTATGAATTTTGGTGAGGTTTATTGGTCCAACTCTTCCTTCAAGTCTGGCTTAATGGGTAACATTCTCTTTCTCTCTTTTCCCTTTCCTTTATTTCATGCTTATAATCAAATTTAGTATTAGAGCTCAATCTCAATGTGTATTGACCTATCAATTTATATAACCATCTTCTTCCTTGACCAATCATCATGTCTCACTTTGCTAATGTATCATTGATTATTTTGTATCAATTTTATCCCACCATTACCACAATCTTTAGTACCACTAATTACATCTTAATGATGTCCATAAACCATAGTCATTAGCTCCCTATTTACCACACTAACCACCTTATCCTCCCTTTTAACAAGAAATATAACCCATGAAAGAAGCTATTAGTTACCATTTTTAGTTTTAAAGCTTTTACTTTTATTACAACTACAATAAGGCTTGTTCAAATACAAATAATTACCACATTGAGTGTTGCCTTCTTTTTTATCTGTTGGTCCTTAGCACTCATAAGAAGGGGGTTGGATTAGGTGAAGAAAAAAATTTAGATGATGTTATTTTAAGTGCAACTCATAACCTAGGTTGCAGCGAAATAAGATAAACAATATGAAGAAAATGCATAAGGTGATTTAGCTCTTACCCCTAGTCCTACATCCACTACCAAATCAACAAGCTTAGGCCTATCTCTCTTTCTTTCCTCCTTCAAGATTAATGATATATAAGTTGATTATACTGACTTAGTTTACTTGAGGCAAAAGATTAAGCCAATTTTTATCTACATATTAGGCTTGAGTGGACTCCACTCCACACTTGGCTTAGAGTCAAGAACTTTTTTCACATAAAACTTAAAAGTGTAATTTTGTTCTCTCTACACAAGGCTCAAAGTATGCATATATCAAAACTTAATGTAATAGTAGTAGATTCTCACAACAATTAACCTTATGGCCCTCAAAATATTTTGATGATATTAAAACCATATGTTATCTTACTAGTAGTTTGTTTGCGTTGATATTTTAGAAATAGATAAGATCGAGTGATTTTTTTGCATTATCAAGTGGAAATTGATTACTTCTTTTATGAAAATTTCAAAATTAAGAGCTTTGAATAAGGATTATCCCATGAGTATTTTTACTTATTTTTATAAATTAGATTGTTAGAAATTGTAATCTTCTCTTGTGACAAATTAGATACATTGTATTCTTATTCCTATATTATCTTACTAAATCATGTTTTATGATCATAATAATTATAAAATTGTATTAAGTGTTCTAAAATTGCATTAAATTATTAATAATATCATTACCAATAGTCTTTAACTCAATTTAAAACTTATGATAATGAATAAACTTAAAATAACTTTTGTTTTTTATTGGCTAATGATTATATAATACGATATCCAATATCTTACAACACTCAAGTTTAAAGCTATAATTAAAGTTTAAATTTATCATGGCATCGTATAGGAAGAATGGGTTCATTACACAAATGTCATCATCATCTGGACTTAGGATTAAAAATCCAAACTTGATCATATAAGGTATTGACCTTATATGTGTACATCCTTTCTCTTAAAGTCGAATTTCCATTAGCATTGTATGAGTATGAAATTTTTTTCATACAAGTATACAATATATTTTTTCTTAGAGTTTATAATATATATAAACTTTGTTATGATTAGACATATATAATTAATATACTATATTGATATGACCTTATCATAGTACTATAACTTATTATATGAATAATAGTGCTGATATGATCATTAGGTGTTATTCTATGTGTTTAGAATTACTATGTTATGTGTTATTATCATATATATATGATTTATTCTTTATCATAAATAAATAAAATTACTTCACTATAAAATAGATTCATAATATCTTATAACTATAATCATTTGTTTGTTAAGCATAAATATTATCATTTTATGTTTATGTACATTGGTGATCCTAACATCACATTGTATGTTACACCTTTATGGGAGACTTAGGACAAATCAAGTGCAAAGTGTTGTACTATTATCATTAGTTTATCATATGTATATGACTATTTATTTGAGTATAGGTTAACTAATTACTATATGATCATACAATAATTCATACTTTTATTATTATATCATACATTATTTTCTTGAGAGATTGACTCCTAGTGATAATATTATCCTATAGTGTAACCTACTATTATAGATGTATTATGTATTTAAACTATAAAAGTGAATTGTGTTATTTTTTTATAATATGTGTGATTATTTAATATGATATATGTTGAACTTAAGCACTACATTATGAATTGGAGTTATATATTATGTGATTAGGAGATCAATTCAAAACTTATTGAATCTAAAATAGATGAAAAATTCAAGAAAAGAGATAAAATAATAAAAATTGTCAACATAATAGGAGTTGTCCATCAAGACCCACTACAAGTGAACTAGAGCCTGTATTATAATATGCTAACTAAGCACTACACACAAACATGCACCTTAAAGGGTGCATTGTGTTTTGTGTGCACATGGGTAAGTGCAGTTATCATACTGTCATGCCCAAAGTGTACTTGAGGGGTTGTTTACACATGGGAACATTACCTGTGCATGTGTATAGTCACCTAGAGTGACCATACACAAGTAGGGAACACACACAAGTGGACGGCTCAAGATCAAGCAAAGAATTGTAGAATTTAAGGAATTTCTATATGTTTTGGTCAAAATCACATGTTTTTTATTTTATACTTAAATATTTTGTCTAAACATTAATATAAATGGGTAAAGAGGATATATGAAGGAATTCAAAACTTTAAAATTTAGAATTTTGAGAAATAAAACTTTGTGAATTTAAAACACTTCGAAGAGAAATGTCTTGGAAAATTTAACCTCTTTATGACAAAAATATTCTTCTCCTTTGCCTTATTCCTTTGCTCCTCACCATTTCTTATGCTTCTACTTCTACTACTATTACTATAAAAAAGATATATTAATAAGGGCTTGGGGTAAGAACACATTGTAAATAGATCTTATTTCTTTTAGTATTAGAGCACTTCGATTAGACTCTGTTGGGTCATGAGTGAGAAAAGCTTGGGAAGACTCGGAGAGAGAGGAGAGATTAAGAGAGGGAGTGAAAAGAAGTTAATGAAGTAATACTTTCTTGAGTTATAGTTGTGATAAGAAGATTTTGAGATGTAGAAGTAAAATAACTTGAGAAAGAGCTCAAGTTTTGATTCTCAACAAAAGGGTTGAGAATGATATATTTTTGTTTGAGGTTTTTCTTCATTGAGATGTTATTGAGATGTACTTTAAGGTACTTGTGTTATGTTTTTCTTTTGGATGAGTTTTGGATCTAGATTTTTAAGTTGTAGTTTTTCTCTCATGTCTCACATGTTGTATATGAGAGCTAAATGTATTATACATTAGGCCTAAAAACATATGTTGAGAGCGACATATATCACACTAAGTAAAAGGATTTTTTTTGAGAGAAATAGATGGCCATTTATTAACATATCATACTTTAAGGTCATGAATAACGAGCTATCATTGGACCAGAATTTTTTGATAAAAATAGGTGGCACATTAATATTTAATGTACTATATGTTTAAGTCAAAAAGTAAGGTTGCAGATGGTGCATCTAGATTGGTTTGTGATATGTTGTGTATAGCCTACTATATACATTGGGGCCAATGTATCATAGCATGAAGCTTATTTGAAGGGTGCATATTGTTTGGAATGGTCCATCTACTTATGTTAAGGTATAGTGAAGGTAAGAAAAATGTATTATACATTGTGAGAATAATAGCATATGTTGTACTCAATGTATATTATAGTAAAAGAAATGTATAATACATTAAGAAGCAAATGAACAATAATTTCAATAAAATATTAAAAATATTTTTAAGACTCTTTACAATAATATTTGCAAGTTTTTTTTGATAAAGAAAACAGATAGTTTTGAGAAATAATGTAATAAAATAAATCATAAAGCAAAATTTGAAAATTTTTAAAGTTTTATTATTGGAAAAAGTAGATATTTATAAATTATGATGTATATTATATTGGTAATAAAAGAAAAAAAATAAAAAAGAAAATATAATAAAAGAGGGATCATAGAGCTATCAGGAAGACAAACTAACTATAATACAAGTAAATTAATATATTAAATTGTGATGTGACTTTGAAATGTGATGTGATGAAATGTGATATGAACATATTGAATGGCATGTATTTATTTTTTATATGTTCTATTCTATTAGATTGCATGATAATGTATGTTATAGGTATATGTTTATATATATTATAAGAATTATGACACAATAAGAAAGAAGTGAATGAAATAAAAAGAAATAAAAAGAGATAATGGTTGGTTAAGTAATCTTGTTGTTCAAAAAAGATTATGCAAAAAATGAAACGAGAACATGACCTTATCATGTAGTACCCCAATATATTGAGGTCACCTCTATTATCTTCAATACCTATGTTATGGGCCATAATAGATAGAGTCCCACTATTGTATGTACATTATACAGGATGAGTTAAGTGGTAATTCTATGATAAATATGATATCTAACCTTATTTATGTTATTATGATCACTTCAATGTTAGGCAACAAAAAATAAAAACTTGTTTTCATTGGAGCTTTAGTAGATGTTAATGTGGTGAAAGAGATGACTTTAATGGCTTGATCAACTACTAATGGAATCATGAGATGTGATTCATGACATAGAGATACAATATGACTTAGATCCTATGAAGAAAATATGATGGTCATATAAGAAAATTAGGGACCCAACACAGAAATAAGAAAGATGAAAAAATAAAAAATATGAATATAGAGGTAAGAAAAGAAAATATGATAGAAGTACTATATAATCATTATATACATCCATGAGCATGATGCATGTGAGTATATACTGATTCCATATATTATATCTTTTACAAATATCATGTATTTTTATTTACTATATTTTTATTTATCTACTACATATTACATTTTTATTGTGTTATTTTCCTTTGTTGGTAGTTTTCTTACCAAGCATGTTATGCTCTTCAACTACTTACATTATAGACTAGGATGCAAATATTTACTAGGATGAGTGAGCCATAAAAAATGGATGAATCAAGACCTTTTGAAATTTACAAAAAAGCTTGAAATAATAAAATATGCATAGAACCTAAATTAATCTTACTAATTATTCAATTGATCTTTTACAAAATTTCTTGTAAAATCCTTTTGTGAAATAAGTAAAAAAAATTGAAGACAAGTGTGAGAAAATAGTAGTGTGGTAGTTTTTTAAGTGGTTTGGTTCCAAACAAAGTGTACATTTAACCCTGACCTAATGACTAGCTTGCACTAACAAAACCAACCATTTTGTCATAATTGGTAGAGGTAAATCTCATAAAAAAATCTACGAGCAGATCTATGTTGTGCTCAAAGGATCCATTAATATAACCTTAGAGGAGTTACATAATATTAACTAAAGAACAAAGTTTCAACAACTTGAAGAATGGACCAAACATAAATCATATACCTTTCACTTGTACACCAAAGTGCTATTACAATTGAATGATATAAAAAAAAGTGTTATCAAGAAGGTACAATAAGGTGATAAGATTTTAGAAATCAACATGTGGCAATAGTAGTAAGTTTTAGTAATCGTTAAACAAAATATTCTAATGACAATCAATTATTTTAATAAGGTTTAGCTTTCAATTTTCTTTGAGATATATACAAGTAAAATTATCATTTCATTAGTCATTTCTCATATTAATGTCTTACTATTTATACTCTTCATATGATTAAATAATAATTTAAGAAGTCTAACAAATTAAAATTAGATTTCTAATGAGATTAACTTTCTATTAGAGTTTATGGGTTTTGATCTTAGAAGTATAATTAATGGATCAAATTAGATGATACACATAAAGATTTGATTTCCTTATGAGGTACTTATATCATCCACTTATTTTGGCTACTCAAAATATGTTATACAAGTATGATAACAAACATCATTTTGTATGATGTATGCATAGAAAACAATGTTATAATTGCTCTCATATTTTCAAAATTTTATATTAGATGATCAAGAAGATTGTATAAGTATGATACCATTAAATCTTATGTGTATTTTAATTTTTCTTAGGATCATATACGTCTAATAAGGATATCATATATGTACTTTTTTAAAAATAATCTTTGTAGTAATACTATGAGATTATTATACATATATGACATATAACCCTACATATTTTAAACTTAAAACACAAAGTAAATAAAATGAATATATAAGAATAATATGAGACAATGTTTAGTATAATAAGTATATAGATTAAATATAGAGTTTTGCGTTAACTTGATTTGATTACACACCTGATTATTATTAATCCTAAAGTTAGTTTGATTATTACGACATAATAATTTATATTATTAGTTAATAATTAACAAAAAGTTTAACTCATGAAGAAGATGTATAACTTACAAGCATGAATAAATAGGTTAAATAAATACAATCTTATGTGCCACAAGGTATTAAGTGAATAGTTGACATTCTAACCATTTTATATACTAAATTAAGGGCTATAGATGGGAAACCATTATATCAAGAGTTGAATTCACAAAGCTCCATAATATCGTATTTGAGCCACCTTCCTTGAGTAATATCACCATCAACCTTAAATCTTCTTACATATGGATTACTTCATCTTCTCCACTCTTTATGAACATATTCTCTATCTACAATATCTTACACAAAGGTTTACTTCACAATTACATGATTTTATTATCGTAAAATCTCACAAGACATGAGATTAACAATATTAATAGAATTATATGTTTTCAAAGTATAGCATGGGACCTTGAGTATGAAAGGGTGTTTTATTTAAGAGCTTTGTAAGAGAACTATCTGAGGACTTATTTTTTATTACATCTTTAATATGATATATAGGAGTATGATTTTAAATTTTGTTTGTACAAGTAACTTTGAGACTTTATGCATAGCTATTGGTTTGATTACTTGATATGATATTTTGGTTTATGATATTTTTCTTCACCTCCACCTAATTTTGGATTGTGTCCTTAAGATTTTACTACATAATTTATGTTTACTTAATAATTTGGTATTTATAAATATTTTATTTGGGTTTTTTTTATCATTTGGCTATATAAGTGTGACAAGTGAGAAACTAAATAGTTTCATAGCTTTGAAGCATTCCTTTCTTAAAATGTTAATGGTCTATATTTTATCCACATATTTTCATTTACATTAATTTGATATATCCCAAATACTTTTTGACTCTACCCTTTTTGGTTTCTTAAATAATAAGTGATCGAAAGTGATTTTAGGTTAAGTTGAATAGTTTACATGCATATTCACCTATTATGGTGTTCTCTATGATAAGAATGATTGAATTATTTAACATCAATAGGTAATCATAAAATCTTTGGAATTTTTATTACATCACAGCTGCATCCAATTAACTTAATTTTATTGTGTTTGTCTCACAACAAGTTTTGGTATTAGAACTTGTTTAAAATTAAATTTTTTTTTCAAAGTAGGTTAGTTTATAATGAATAGTAATTAATTTTTATACTATTTCAAAGATCTTGAATTCTTCTATTTTTTCTTTATTTAATATTTTATATGTATGTGTAATTTTTGGCATATGATTAAAGTTATAAAAAATTATTTGCATAGCTAATTTTGTTTACCAAATAATCGCCAACTCAACTTGGAAGTGTGCATCATTCACATCATTCGGTTGATACAAGCAAAGTTTTTAATTTTCTTTGTTTTATTAAGTTCTTCATACATAGCATATCATTGCATTCACTATAAGAACCTTGCCTAATGTTAGTCTCATCAAATAGATCTTAATGTTTTCTCTTAATTTATGCATTAAGATCAAAGGATCCTTCATTCAAATTCTCCTTTGGAAAAAGCTCTAATAAAAAGCACAATTGTAGGATGGTTGCAAACAATCACGGTATTTTCAGATTCCACCTTGTGTGTTCATATAATTTATTAGACTTTTTAGTTCAAAGTTGCAATAATTATCTTCTTATTATACAAAATTCATTCCAAAGTTTTTAATGTAGCTAAAGAACTTTGAGACCTCTAGAATCCATCCTCTATTTCAAACCATGTGTCAACATCATAATCAAATTGACTCTTTCTTCTTCGTAGGAAACTATAAAATATCACTGAATTGAACATCAAAGAACAAAAGACTATTGTGAAAGTGTAACTCATTTTGATGGAGAGAAAATAAAGGAAATGATCTAATTAATGATGGAGGAGATTTTCTTGCATTAGATTAATGAAGAGACAGGAAATGATGAGAGTTTAAGGGAGATTTTAATCAAAACTGGTGAGGAGGCTTAGAGTGATTAAAGTTTTAAGAAGAACATTGAGAAATTCTTTGAATGGGGGTTTGTGGCTGATAAGAGAGAGAAAAAGATTTAGAAATGTTCTCAATTTTAGGGATTTCTATGGGAGAGATGACTTAGTTTGTCTTGGAATGATGAGAGGAGAGGACTCTGAAGGTTTTGAGATAGGACCATGGATTAGAGATAACTTTGGGCTAAAGATAGAAAGTTAGGGTTTGTTAAAGAAATAAGATGAAGTGAAGGGAGAAGATAATTTAACCAAGTAGGGAGGGCTACAGGCTACAATAGGATGCTAGTTTAGGTGCTTAATTGAATGAAAATAAGTCCTGGGTCAAGAATATATTTATGAAGAATGAGAATTGTTCTAAACGTTTAAGTGAAAACTATTTGCAAAGAGAGAAAAAATTTACTCTTATCAGAGATTAGAAAGAGGGAAAAGGATTGAGAAACACATATCCCATCAACAATTTTTTTGAAACCAAATTCTGCCTCATATTGTCAACTTCATGATAATTAAATTTAAGAGAAATGCAAAAATTGTTAGAAAAAAGTTAAAAGATCTATGGGGATAACACAATAACTCTTAACAAACATTATTAAAATTCAAACATAAGGTAGAATTATTCAAATCCTAAGCATGACAAATCCTAGAAAAGTGTTGTCTCCACCTACTCCTAAAATAAGTGGTACCATTAATACTTCATCTAAGGAGCTTTTAGCACTTCTTCTCTTAATTTGCTTATTGAGTCATACCTTTATGCCATTTATATTCCTCTCAATTAATATTGTAATTTTATTTTTTTTCTACTTAAAGAAAGTATTCTGAAGACCATTTTTCTATTCATCCTTATGATAAGAATTTTCCAAATCAAACTTAGTACTCTTAAGGACTTTGTATCAATGGTTGAAATAGAAGATGAAAGTATATGTGTAGTTTTTATATCTTATAGGACTTAAAGATTTTTAGCATTTTGAAACTTAAGCATACAAATGCTATTTTGATAACTCTTATCACAGTGTTTGAGAGAAAATTTAGACATTAACAACTTTTTCTTTTCTACCAACATGTTGAATCTTCTACCAAGCAAGCATTTTTTTTGTGAAGTATTTAAACTTAACCAATAAACTTGGAATTAGCATACTAAATTTGGTTTGAATAAATTAACTCTCTAATGATCATCTATATCATGCCAATCAAAGAAATATTCTATATAATTTATCTGTTCAAGTAATGTATTATGTCTTTCACACCAACACTTATTAGTGCTTCAACAGTGACATTTTTGTATAAGTCATATCGGTCATTCCGACAATGTTTAGGAAAAGGTAATATGGATGCTCTATTCCTCATCTTATAGTCTCTTGACCTAGTGAGCTAAACCAACCTTAACCTCAACCCTATCTATTCTAGCATTGGGATTAGCTTCTTGATTGTGCAACCCAACAATATGGTGTTATGATATTTTACCACTACAAATCTTACATTTCTCTAAGTTTCCTACTATTATTTTCTTAAGTGACTTGATGAATAAGATAAGCAATCAAAATAAAAATACAAAATTTATGTATGATTTAATTAATATAGAAACTACCACTATATAGAAATGAAAGAAATGCTTTTTTTGTGAAAGGTCTTGCTTTTAACAAAAAATTGAAAAAAAAAATGTAATTTTTAAATAACAAAATAGATTAAGAAAAATTTGAAGAACATGTAAATACAATAATTATATCTCTATAGAAATTTAATTCATGCTCTAAAATTAATAGCAATTGAAGTAAATGTCAGAAATCTCCCTCAGTGATTACTCAATAGGTTTACCTATTGTTTGAAAGCTATTTTACATGTGAAATAGACTCTAACAAGCCCTATAATAGTAAATTTTGTATTTCTAACCTAATGTGCTAATATTGAAATGTGAGAATTTTTATAATATGAAATAAAGAATGAAACTTATTACTAGAACCTTCATCTCTCATATATAACATTAGAAAATAATATTTTTTATAACGTTAGAGATATTCTAGGATCTTGAGGTTTATTTTGGGATCTCCTATAAACTTATAGAATTTTAAGCCATTTTTATGGAACTTGAAGATTCTTAAAATATCTTCAAGGTTCTTCTAAACTCTTGTTGGATCTTTAGTAGCTACCTAGAGTTCCTTAGTGATCTTGAGTAAACTTTAGATTTCTTCCAAAGAATTGTAAGAACTTTGGTCTAATCCAAAAAAGATGGAAAGTAAGTGGTGAAAATGCTCTTAGTAATGGTAAAGGTAATTATCTTATCATGGATAGACGTAGGGACAAAAAAAAAAACAAAGATGAGAGGTTTAAGAGAGATTTTGTCCATTACATGTGAGAAGGCTTAACGTGGTTGTTCAACCATGTAAATGGCAATCAAGAGGTATTTTTGATGGAAATTTTTCATCACCTAGAGAGGGAGAGATTAGAGTAGAAAATTAGATTTCTTAGAAAAAAGGCTCAATTTTGGGAATTCCTATTGGATTGATGACATGATTAACCTTAGAATGATGAGAAGATATATTTTTGATGGATAGTTGGTGTTTGTGTTGGGTTTAGAATATGTTTGGTTGAGAAAGAGTGTGTTGGAAACTTTAAAAGGTAAAAGATAATGTGAATGGAGAAGATGTTTTGACCAAGCATGGATGGCTTTGAGCTCTAGTTAAAAACTAGTTTGGGTGCTTAATTGAATGTGGAATGAGTCTTAGGTCAAGGATTGAGGTTATGGAGAGAAAAGGAATTATTTCTTACATGTAGAGAGGAAAACAAGAATAAAGAGAAAGGGAAAACCAATCTCTTGTCAAGAGTTAGAAAGAGGGGGAGAAAGGGGCATTTGCCTGCAACAATTTGCTTTTTAAATCCATTCTATAGAATCTCATTCCATTCATGATTGCTAAATAAAAGAGAATTGCATGAAGTGTTCAAAGAATTCAAAAGATTCATAAATTATAAATTACTCAACAACTCCTAGCAACAATTATTTAAATTCAAACATAAGATGGAGTTATTCAAATGCTAAGTGCTGCTACATCCTGAAAATGTGGTGCCTTCACACTCTCCTAAAATAAATGGTGCAATCAAAAATTCATCTTGAAAGTTTTGGACAGTTCTCCTTTTGACTATTTGCTTATTCATGATCTAGTTGATCTGTTAAGCCTTTTGGAACCATCAAGAAAATAGCATTCTTTTGACTGCATCTAGATTTTTAAAGGTCTTCAAAATAGATCTGGATCACGTCTAATAAACCAAGTCATACAATTAACATGATGATGCAACTTTTTGTGCATCAAATTTGTTACAATTCAAAAAATATTTAAAATAATGTTAACCCCGCTCTCTTATTAAATAAGAAAACTAATTTTCTGATTCAGTTTCATAAAATAATTTTTTAAAATAATTCATTTTCCCTTGAAGTTCATATATGATCATTAACACTGCTTCTGTTACATAATTGAAGAGAAGAGGTGTCAAGGGTCTGAATAAATTTACAAACTTACGTTGGAAAGAACAAGCCTTCTGCTACCCAAATCTGGTGATAACCCTATGAGATAAAAGCAGCTGTTTTGATATCCATCTTTCGAGTTATGTATTGATGTACTAGGTATTGGAGTGGGTCTCGAGTAATTTGCCTCGAGAAGCATACACAAGGTGGATTGTTTGAGGCTTGCTTTTTATTATTTCAGTTCAATTCATTTCAGCCACAGATATCTCAACTCCAGGCGAAGAAGGGAAGCTATAATCATTTCTATCTCCTTAGCATCGACGACTGCGCACCTCACTTATAATTATAACATTCTCGTCATTTGTCATGCTATGTCAGACTGTCTTTGACTAATTCATTTATTAAAAGAGTATATGCATCATTTGGAGGACTTATAAAAGGTTGTGGTAGTGATGGTGGGGGTGGTGTGGATATTTTTTTTTTCTTAGTTTAATTTTCTGATGGAAAAAAGAGATTTAGAATGAAGGAAAATTTTCTTGTCTTGCCTCCTTTTGCTTTGGCATGCACTTGAAGAGAGAGTTCTTCCAATTACAGTTACAAATTTTCTATGTAAGAAGACGATCAGCATTCCAATTTTCTACATTTGTTTGTAAATTCTGTTCTCAATGATTTTTCTGTCTCAGGTAATACATCTCTTTGAAACTTCACAATCCTCCAAAAACTATTTTATTCCCCTTAGATAATTTTAATTTCAAGGTTTCCTGATTGGAGAAAGGTGTGACATGTGAATGATCATAAAGCGACTGTTGTCTTATTTCTCTTTAAAAAGCAACCAATAATCTGTCTACTTGTGAAACAGTAGGTTGCTGAATCATCATGTTTACTCCAGGTTGTTTGATAAAGGACACTTCTATGAAAACACACAGTTCTCTGACGGTAAATCTACAAAAGTTTGTATTTGTTATAAATCTCAATTTTAAATTTCTTGGCATCGAGATGAAGAGTTAAAAAAGTATTTAAGGGGTGTGTTGGATGCTAAACTTTATTTATGTTTGAGAGTCATGCTCATATAAGTACGATGAATATAAGGCACTTGACAAACGTACAAGCATTTGATCAATCAAGCACTTTACAAGATAGGCACATTATCCACAAAATCTCAGATGCAACTTTGAAGTTTACTCGCTGACAAGATGAGAAAGAATGTTTCTCGGCATCTAACTTGATTACATGTAAGGGTATGCTTTTATATTTTAAAACCAAAAAATGATTCCTATTGAAGACCAAGCACTTTTTTTGTCCTTCCTTCGTCAAAATCACTTCACTGATGCCCACAAAGCATGATGCAAGTTGTGGCCTGGCAAGGACGAAAGACATGTATTCGCTACACTTGGCGTCATAATAACCTTGAAAGAAAATCATAAGAACAGATATATAATGCAAAAAGACAAACAAGCTAATTATATCTTTTGCTATCTGCACAGATCCATCTAATGATTCCTACCATGACCACTTTTATTCGTAAAGTGAAGTAAAATATTAAGAGCTACAGCCGCAAAAGATAGGATGAGGTGGAATATGCTGCAACTTGACCAGTCCTTCAAAATGACATGCAAACTTTCTCCATTTTGCACACCAAACAGGAGATACAAGGCCTGCAACATGTAGTACCTCGTGAAAAAATTGAATCATTTACGACAGGAAGGTATCCTCAAAAGTCTCTCCCCAGAGTTATATTTCGAAAGTGAAGAAAAAGGAATAAAAAACGGTGACTGAATACTATGAGCGACCAATACTCAATCGCATTACCTGCTTCTTTGATGTCGGACAAGAACCATGTAAGAGAAGGAGTCACATCCAGCACAGGCTAGTTTAAAGTCATTTATTGCCGATGCAGCATCATCAAGATTCTCAATCCCAGTACAGGAGCAAAGAAAGAATAAACCATCGGAAAAGTTTGTGAATCTTGATGATGCTACACCAGCAAAAAGTGACTAGGTTATACCCCTGATCACCGCAAGCTGCAGCTACCTAACCCTAATTCTAGAACGAAAGTAGTAAAAGGAAGAGAAGAAGAAGAGATGAGGTGGATTTAAGAGTGAAGGGAGGTTTGGAAATGAGAGGTATAAATAGAGGCATCACAGGTCTCGGAGATGGCCCAGGAGTGGGTGAGGGTTCAGTTACTTCGTGTAAACGTGGTACGTGTGAACTATAAAAAAGGTGGGTGTGGTATATGTGCGTTGTGGGGGGTGGGGAGAGAGGAAGAGAGAGGACACGGTTACACATCGCCATCGACCGATTGCCAAAAACCCTAGGGTCTTTAATCTCTTCTGTGAGAGGCCACTTGCCGTAGATGTCCATGGGATCAAAGCAATTAAAAGCATCCTTGAGGAGAGAGATTCGGACGCTTCCTAAAAATAGTAAACGACCAAGTTCTAAAGCCTAAGTAATGGTAAAAGATGGTATGCATCGACAAGAGAGGGAAGGTTAAAGGCTCTATATAACCAGGTCGGCTTGCTAGCTACGAGCTGCCATGAACGACAGATTTCTTGCGTCCACTTCAAGCTTTACGTCACTTCTTACCGTCCCTTTCTTTCTTTCTATTTCCTCTCTCTCTTTCTGAATCATCTCCGTTGTCTGATCCCTCCAGCTCAATTATTCATTTGAATTACATAGACAATGTATGTTATTATTACTTTTTGGCGTGCCTTGTTAAAAGAACTAATGTTTGTCTCGTATTACTATACCATTTTTTTTTTGTTTTTCAAAAGAAATGGTAAAGGATTCTTCCCAATCTGCATTGTTTTATTCATGTTACCAAGACTACAAAAACGATAAATAAGCTTACCTGATTAAGGATATCCTTAAGGTATAGTTCATCTGTGACAAAAATGGTAAAGCCAAACAAAGGAAAGAAATAACAGAAAAGTTGCATCAAATAAGCGAAATAAAAGCCTCACATCTTAAAAAAGCACACATGGATCATAGCATATGTACTTGAAATATTTGTTCAATTATTGTCACCCATGTTTTGCTTACATCCATGTAAAACTTTTGTTTATTCATTCAACTCAATTCAAATAAAATTTTTCTTGATCAATAAATTTTATTACAAATCAAACTATCCTTAGTTTAGATATTTGGAACTCATCAAAATGATGATCCAATCCGTTTAACAAATCCATAAATCTTGTACTTTCCATGGTAATCAAAAGCTGGAACCTCAATTTTCACATGTTTTATTAATGGTTTTATTAATTTGTGAGAGATCTATCATCATAATATCAATAACAAATTGACAAAAATCATGATTAATTCTTAGTGGCTTAAAAGATCTATAGTCTAGCATCAAATTAGCTAGTTTGTCTCCAATAAAGATGCCAAAATTCAAACTCTTCTTTTTCTAGATTGTTCGAAGAAATGAGGAAATTCATGCATTCTCCTAATAATAGGAGGTAAAAAGGCCACTTGCCCATTCTTCCTTAAGCCTTTTTATGTCCATAAGAAGTGAATTGATTAAAACAAAATCTACTTTTTTAAGGAGTATATATAATAGATTGAAGAGAAAAACACAAGAAAAACAAAGAAGTACATAGATTGAAGGAATTGCGATGTTAATATTTTTCCTTGGCTAGGATTTTATAATTCTTCGCTAAAAATTTAGTTCACAACTCTACTGTTTCTCTCTTTACCACTATGCAACTCTTTTGGTGGATTTTATCAAGAAATTGATCTAGATAAATATAGAACAAAATAATAGAATAAGGAAAAATAAAGGGACTAGTATAATTCAAAGCCTAAATAGTTCACTCTCAAATCCTCAAATCTACAAATGTAGATAGTGATCTATTCTACTCCCAACAATCTCAATTTGCATATCTTCAACGGATAACATCCACACGCTCTTAAATAGTCTCTTATCAAAACCTAAGTAGTTGAGTGTGTGCCATTTGGAGTGTTGGTGGGTTCTTGAAATATGAGTTTGAGGCATGGTATGGTCTTACAAGATCGAAATAGGTGTGATTTTATCATTCAATGTGTTTCATACATCTTGAGCTCTCTCAAGATCATTCCCTCTTGAAAGAGTTGTTAAGTTTTCTTAAGATTTGATACTTTCACTTGAGGGAAAAAATTCATGGAAATGCTGTTAAAAACTCCTCTTAACATCTTTAGGATAGGTTTAAGGCCTCTTAAGCTAATCCCCTAATGGAGAAAGATTGATCTCTAGTAATATGCCCCTTTAGCGATTCATGTCCTACTGAATCTCTATATTTACTATGGATAATAACCAACGGTCTTTAAGTCTTCATCATGCAATGAAAGTGAAGAAAAGAAACGTGGTTCTCCTCGCTCTAAGATGAATCACTTTTATGTGAATAATACTTAAAACTCTTCTTCTAATGCAATATACAATCTTAGTACCTTATATCATAGTACATTCCTTGTACTTGAGGTAACATCTTTTGAGAGAGAGAGGCTACCCTCTTTTTATCATTAGAGCATCCATCAACAGTAAGATCTTATATGGTTCATTATTAGTCATGGATGGTTAAAATGGTTTTAAGTTATGTACATGTATCATTAAATAAAAATCCATGCAGGGTTTATCAAGGTTACCTTTTGCTTTAAGGGTGTAAAAAATGCTTTTTGGTTGCTTGTTTTAATAAAAAAAGAGTAAGCCAAAAAACTTAATTAAGAAAACTTGAGTCTTATTATACAACTAAAATGTTATAACAAGGAGATATATATCAATTAGTGAAAGAAATGTATAACTAACAAAAAAAATCTCATTAAATGTATCTCTATCTACAAAGCTGTGTTGATGCATTAGTTTATGATGCTACTAATTAGATGCATAGAGCTTCACCATCATTCTAATACTTTTCCAAACCATTATAATCATAATAAAGTCTAACCTTCTTATAATATCACATGATCTAACACTCCATAATAGTAATATCTATCATATGGATGAACCCAATAGGGATTTAGGTGTCCTCAATAGCCACATCTAATATGCACTATATATCATGACACATCATATATTCCCCATAGGATTGAATATGTAAATATTTTCTCTTATGACTAAATAAACAAATGATGCCTAGCCAAACCTGGAGTCACTTACCATGTGATATGGAATTTCTCTTACAAGATCAAAAAATCATGTGAAAACATTACCTCCTTTTTGGAAAAGTTAAAACATCCAACCTACCCATCTTTATTGTGGTCCCTAATCCTCATTAGCATCATTCCAACCCTCATCTATCCCTATCTAGGCACTATTAGGGTTTTCACAAATTCAATTAAGTACATAACGATTCCTAAATGTCAAATCAAGTACATAAGGTTTCTTCCAACTAAATTTACCATCTAACTTAAGGTTTTCTCTAAACTCTAAATCAATAATCTAGGATGCTCTAATCTTATTAAATATTATTCTTATAATTAGTCTTCGTCCTGATCTTTTCTAGGCTCCTTCCTAGAATATCATTTCTTATCAAGTATAACTCTTGAGTTCTATTTGAATTCAAATCTTTGTCTTTTACACTGAGGGAAAGTATTCAAGTTATTATTACATCAAAAATGTTTGAGCTCACATAAGTTATCATAGCAACTCTTATGCCTCAAAAGCACACCTAAGCTATTGCACTCTTCTTAAAGGCTTAAAAAGGAGCTCAAATTTAGGTTCATTTAACATAAAAACTATGAAAAAAAAATAAAGGGAGGAGATAAAATGACAAAAAAATATCATAACAGCATGAAGTAACAAGGCTACATGTAGGATCACGTGAGGTAACTTGTTTTAGGAATGCTAAAGTTCCCACTATAGCACAAAGGTTGTACACTGCATGTGAAGGTGTCGACTCACACATGAATAGGAGTGGCATGCCAGACGCTTGTGTGTGACTACATGCACATGCTAAGTAGGTGAACCTATTGTGCCACTTAGCCAATGCGTGCATGAAGGATCTATCCACGCATAGGAATAATACTTATGTATATGAACTTTGCCTTGGTAGGAGAGGAGGGAGGCTAGCATGTGCACATGTGAGGGGTTGGGTAGATTGAGCACAAATTTTGTAAAATTTACAAAAATTTGTGATTTTAATCAAAATCACATGTTTCTTTTGCAAATTAAAATATTATATATTTTATAAAAAAATATTATATATAAATATCTAAATAAATGAATAGGAATGATGAATGAGATAATTTAGAATTATGCCAATTCAAGACTTTATGAATTCAAAACTCATTAAAAGAAACTTCTTCAAAAATTTGATATGACAAAACTCCTATTCTCCTTCCTTTCTTCCTTAGTTGCACACCTTTCTCATGCTTCAAGTTCCACTGTTGTAGCTCGAAAAGAAAGTCTATCATTAAGGGCTCAGGGTGAGAACATCTCCTAGAAAAATTATATTATTTTTTTTATCAAAACATTTTAAATTGACACTGATGATAGAAGCTAAGAAAAAGATAGTTAAAGAACAAACCAAAAAAGAGAATCTAGAGATTAAGAATGTTTTAATTGAGATGACCACTAATTATGTAATCCTTAAGCCTCGAAGTAAAGGTAACTCTATTAACTTTAGAGATGCAAATGTTAATAGAAAAAATGTCATTGTAATTAATCTTCTTTAGATAAGCATAGGGTTCAGTCCCCATCTCGCCTCTGTACCCGAGCTAGGGAGTTTCTAGAAGTCCTCCTCCAAGCCCCGTTGATGGCAAGCGAGTAGTCCGTCTATCCTCGGTGCCCGCTCTTCCCCTTCCACTCATTTGGTAGCTCACGATTTTGGTGAAATTGCTCAATTAGCTTTGGCGATGGGCTCAAAGCATAAGAAGTCTCTTGCAGCCACCATTGCCACATTAGTTATACACCATAGTAAAGTTGCTTAAGTGATTCAGCTCTACCCTACTCATTCGGCTATATAAAATGAGAAATTATCAAAAAACACTTCTAGAATTGTGTTAGTTGCAAAAGCACTGAATATGACAACTGGAATTATTGATGCTATTTCTGATCCTATAGGAAAAAGAATTGCCTCTAATTCTAAATTGTCAGAACCAGAGCAAGATAATGTGATGATGGACTTCGGTCCCAATGAAGATGTTGTGCGTGAGCAAAGGATGTATCTAATGTGGTGAATGCTGAAGGTTCAAGCTTTTCTATTCCTGATGTTAGGGTCAAAAATTCCCTATTCTAGTTTTTGTTGAGTGCTAGTCTCCCTCTCCAGCAACACACCATGCAACTATTTGTCTGAATGTGCTGCCAAGTCTCCTCCTCTTGCCTAGTCCTTTGCTGCCCAAAAGCTGGATAATATGATGAATGCTGATAGCGTGCATCTTAATTCACAAGCCCAAAATTATGGCATCCATTGTCTGAATGTTTCCACCCCACTAAAATCATTTAGAGATGCTCTTTCTTCCCAGAATGGTAATTCTGTGGTGGCTCATCAAGCATCAATTTGGTTGAACTGGCCAACTATTTGCCCTTCAAATTTGGATATTTCCTCTATTGCTGTAGTTGATAAATCATTTATAAATAGATTTGTGGTTAAAATGTGTGATAAGGCTATTAATCAGTGGATTGAATTTCATAAATTTGACTTGGTGGGATGCCTTTATAGAGGTAGGTTTTCTTTCCTCTGGCTTTCATGTGAATTATATCTCAGATTATGACACATGCAAGGATTTAAAGTTCTTGACAAGGGTAAGGGTTGTGTATGTTTGAAATTTGTCAACGCAGTGAATCGGGACCTCATTTGGCATGGAGGGCCAAGCACTTTTGGTGGACAAGCTCTTGGGTTAGATAAGTGGACACCTACATTTGTCCCTAACTTGTCTGTGATTCTCTTTACCGCAATTTGGGTGCGTTTATTGAAACTTCCTTTTCTTTATTGAGATATATTGAATCTATTAGAAATTGCATCGTCAATTGGTGAATCTATGCAGATTGATGGGTGGAACAAGGACATGGAATGATCATTATTTACACATATTTATGTACAGGATGATCTTTTGACCCCCACTTTCATCTGGTATTTGGCTTGATGGTCGGATGGGCCTCACTTTCCAACTCTTTGAGTATGAAAGTTTACCTAATATTTGTTTTGATTGTGAACAGATTGTCCACTTTACTAGGGCATTTCAACTCGCTTAGGCTGTCCCTTCATTTTCCCCTCATGAGGGCCAGTGTACTTCTACTCCTTGTGATACTCTACAGCCAATTGCTTCAAGTGTCCCTCAAATTAAAACTAAAACCACCTTTGCATTTAACTTTCCAACAGCTAGTGAAAGGCATGAGGAGAACGATGTAATAGGCTTGGGCCCTTGTATGGTGGTCCAGTCGAGACGCCACCATTGGATTATTGTTCAACAGCTAATGCATAAGAAATCGAATCAAGCAGAAAAAATTACGATGGAAAAGGAAAGCTTAGCCTGAGCTAAACCTCGAGTTGAGCTTAGTGTATCCTTGGGGCCAATCGATCTGGGTAGTTTGCAGCTAGAATCAGTACAGTAGGGTGCGAAGGTTTAGCATGTCCCTTTGGCTCCCCTGATAGGATTATCAGGTGGCATTGCAGATAAGGACATGGATTATATTATTAATCCTAATCCTTAATTCGGTTCTGCAAATGCTTGTGGAATGGTGTTTCGAGTGCAAGCTGATGTGCTTTTATGTGATGCATCGATGGGAATAGGTGCTCCTTGCCAAGATAATTCAACATGCTAATGATGTGTTTAAGTCAAAATTTGTGGAAAGAGTGTAGGGCCTCTTTTCCTTCCTCTATTTTTTAGGTTTTTTTGTTGTTTTTTTTTCATGTAAATTATGCTCAGTGTTGGGAACAATGGATGCTGCTACAAATTACTGCTACTCGTCCCACGAATTTTTTATCACTACATTATGTGTTTTTTGTTTCTGGGTTTTGTTTCATCAAGAAACTACTATGCCATTAGTGGCTACATATGAGCTTCTTGGTAATCGTTGTTTGGGTAAATTCCATATATGGTTTAGGCAAGGATGTGTGTTTCTTACTTCTACATGATACTGTCCATTAGAATAATAGATTTTGATGGAGCTTGCCAGTTCAATGGTGTTATTGGATCGTTAAAGTGTGTATGTGCCTTTCTTCTCTTCTTTTTATTTTTTATATGGTTGAAGGAGCTGCTATTTTGTCTTGAAATATTTGAGGCATTAAATCAACTAAATCTTATACTCACTTATAGAATCTAGTCAGGGATCACAGGATTTTTTTGGCAGTACTTTTGAAAACCTGTGCAAGTAATTTTTCTTGTAGAAGCATTAATAAATTGTTGGGTTAGAATTGGATTTTTTTTTATGCAATTGGCTATGGGGTATTATGGTGGAATTGTCCTGTTATAGAAGAATTGGGTGCCACTGAAAGTGATTAAGGTATCGAGTTAGGTGATTCACTTCAAATCACCTTGGCTGATGACAATCTTTGGCAATATTGTGTGGTATATGTTTCTAAACATTGTTGTACTAGGCATATTACTTGGAACCAAATCAAACAAGCGACCACATTTTGTGGTCTACTTCTAGTTTCTGGAGACTTTAATATCACTATGTCTCAAGATGAAAAGAAGGGAGGAAAGATTTTTTGATATGGAATTCCTTATGATGAGTTTTACTTGGTGCAAAAACAAGGATGGATCTACATGGATTTATGAAAAGTTGGATAGATCTTTTTTGAATTTAGAAGACATGCACTCTTTTCATGTCACTTATGTTACTCATTTATCATGGTTGGCTTCGAATCACTATCCTCTTCTTATTCAGATGCAATAGATGCATGTGAAAATGTTAAAATATAGACTACAATTTGAAAGTGATTGACTTTCTTCACCTCGTTCTTTTGAGATAGTTCGATCGACTTGAAAATATATAGCTAGAGGAAAATCGATGGATTTGCTAGTTACTAAGTCAAACAGGGTCTTGCATTCTTTAAAGGCTTGGCATTCTAGAAAAATTAGCAACATTATTCATAAATTAAAGTAGCTTGAAAGGGAAATTTGGAATCTCAAAATATGAGAAGTAGACATGGGTTTGAGCCACAATAAGAATGCAATGTTGGTAAGAAAATTAAAGAATACCACTCTATTTTATCTCTTGAGGAGGTGTGGTGGTGGAAAAGAGCAAAACTGTCTTAGGCCTACATTGAGGACAAAAATATTTAATTCTTTCATACTGTAGTAACGAGTAAGATGTGTGATGATTATATTCACACATTAAAAGATGATATTGGCTAAGTTCTTCACTATTCGGAGGAAACTCAAGACCGTTTTATATCATTTTTAAGGAAAAATGGTTTTCTTCTTGGTTGGTGGTTGTTCACTTTCCTGATATGTTGTTTCAAAGATATTTGTTTACAAAGTAGGCGGGACTTCTCATTGCCCTGATTTCGGATGATAAAATTAAAATGGCTGCCCATTCTCTTAAAAATAATAAATCTCCTGGAGTTGATGGAATTTTTGAGAAATTTATTAGAGATTACTAGGATATCATTAGGTGGAGACTTGATCATTACAGTGAGACAAATCTTTGAGAAGATTCACATACCAAAGAATTGGATGGATACGTTGGTGTTTCTTATTCCTAAATTTGTCAGTGCATGCAAGCCATTGGACCCATTACTCTATGTAACACAACTTACAAAATAATCACCAAAATTATGATTATGAGACTTAAGAAAGAGTTATCACTTTTAATTTTGCTTAAGCAGATGGCTTTTATCTTTGGTAGATTGGTGTCTGATAAAAACTTTTTGGCCTAAGAGATGGCACACAGGATGCATCGTTCCTTTGTTATAGAAGGCCTTATGTTTGTCAAATGAGACATGGAACAAGCATATGATAAGGTTAATTAGAATTTTCTACTATTCATGATAAAAAAAATTATGAGATTTTCTTCACTATTCTACAAATGGATGAAGGCTTGTATCAAAGGTCCAAGGTTTAGCATTTTGTTGAATGGAACTAAGCTTTTCTGGATTGAGGGTACTCATGGGCTGCAACAAGGTTGTCTACTTTCTCTTCATTTATTCATGATTATAACAGAATATTTTTTCTTGCCTTGTTGCTCAGTAGGTGGAAAAGGGTGCAAATGTTAGATTCAACACTTGTAGATTTGCTCTTAAAATCTCCCATTTTTTATATGCAGATGATATAATTATATATGCACTTGCTACACAAGTTGCTACCGCCACTATTAAGCGTACTCTTAATGACTTCTCTTTATCCACCAGTCTCACAATAAACATTTCTAAGTCCAGCATCTCTTTCAACTATGGGATAGCTAGTAAAAGAAAGCACATGATTACTAGAAAACTTCATATTAAGCAAGCTAAAAATTATTCTTACCTTGGTATTCCAATTTTTCCATCAAAGCCACAAAAGAAGAATTTTTGTTTTATATACAGCTTGTTGCAAACAAAATAAATGGGTAGGTTGCACGTGCTTTATCTATGGCTAGTAAGCTTTAATTAATTAATTTAGTTCTATTGTCTATGTTAGCATATTAACTCATTCATTATGTCATTTTGATGGACATCTTTTCTGATTTTGAATGCTTGATGAGATCCTTTCTTTAGAGTAAAAATGTGGATAGTAATACTGTTTATTATGTTAACTGGGAAGTGATCACTCTACCTAAGGATCAGGCTAGACTTGGTATTACAAATCTTCATGTTTGGTGACAAGCTTTTATTTTCAAGCATTGTCTTTGCATATTAGCAAAGAAAAATACTCCATGGTGCAAGAATTTTAATATTTAGTACAACTCATGACTATTGAACACCTCTTATTCATGTGGTGATTCTATCATTTGCAAGCCCTTTCATATGACTACTCCATGGAATACAAATCATATTGTTTGGCATGTTGCTTTGGAGCATAATGTTTCTTTTTTGGATGATTATTGGATTGGTCTTGCAAAGCCTAAAAAATGGCCAACTTTTTTAAACATGTCACTAGAATTTCTACCTTTCATTAATTACTTTGTATTGGATGAAAACTACTGAAATCTTGAAATGCTTAGAAATTTTTTGGAACTGATTTGACTCATCGTATCATGCATACTTTATGTGTACATGAAGCAAAAAATGATGTGCTATTATGCCTATTTATTATGGATTCTCAATCTATTTTGAAGTAGCTTTATACCCAATTGCTAGGTGAAAATAAGGACCTGCATACTTGCCAAATATTATAGTTTTCTAGAATTGAAAACTTCCAATTCAACCATGCATGCAAATTTTCTTTGGAGATTACTTATGAATGCTTTGCCAACTCAACAATTTTTATAGTCGACACATAGGACTTCAAACTTTATGCCCATGGGGATGTTTAAAAGATGAATCACTGCGGCATATTTGTGGGGCTATACTAGAATGGCTATTATTCAAAAATGCATCTTACAATGATTTGTATGTGCTTTGGATTAATTTCAACATTGGGATGATAATTTGTTTTTGATATAGTGAACTGGATGGCTTGGTACAATAAAGTTCATGCCATGGAGAATATTGTTTGCTACATTCTCTACTCATTTTATTTTTTCTAGTCTAGTCAGAATGAAAAGTTGCACTATAACAAAGTTAGCCTACCTATTATAATTATGGATCTTGCATATTATATACATGTAGTTTATGTTATATCTTCTAGGTTAGATTGTCAAAGACTTAACCATCCATTTGGGTGGAATGTTACCCCTTCTATGCTGTGGTCTTCACCCCCCTACAATTTAATTAAGCTTAATTGTGAAGCAACATTTGGTGAAAATGATGTTGCGACTATGGGTATATATGGGATGCTTGTGGGAAACTGCTAAAGATTATTGACTGACAAGTTTACTTTGCTTCTATTTCACATATTGAGGAGGAGGGAATTTTGCATGTTTTGCATTATACTATTCAACTTGGCTTATTATTCTGCAATTTGGATTGAGTTTAATTCCATGAAGGTGGTCTCTAAACTCTTCAAAGTATTGGTTTTATCTTATTGTAGCCAACAATATACTTCTTTTGCTACAAATACCTGCTCGTTTACTACTTTAAGACTTTTTTACATTTTGTAAGAAGGTAACTATGTAGTGGATTGGATGGCTCACTATGCACTTTCTTCTGATTGTACTTGGGATTAGGGTATGCCCCTTCACAAATAACTTGTTTCTATTTTACATTCTGATTATATGTACGAACCTCAATAAGGAGTGTATTTTGTAGGCTTTGACCATTATTATTTCAAAAAAAATCTTAATGCCTTCTTACAATGAATCCAAAAGATAATCTATCAAACATTATACTCTAAATTAGAAAAATTTTAAATTAAATAATAATATCAAGATAATTAAAGATAAAATTGAGGTTGACATCAATCTCACCTTTTTAATGCATAGAAATTGACAATAATCCTTTCATGATAGATGTTATATTTAATTTATCATTTTATGATGGTATAATTGATGCTAAGAAATTTGAGACTTTATTGGAGAAACTAGAGACATTTTTTTGTATGAATATTCATCAATAAATAAGGTGGTATATATTTGATTAAAAATTATGAGTCATGTGTTAGTTTAATGAAATGTTCATTTAAGAATTGATATAATTATAAATGTATCATGGAGCTAATTTATAAAATTAATTAAAGAAGACTTTTATCTCATGGATTGCATGGAGGAAAGATAGAAAAGGAGGCATAGTCTATGACATTAACAAAGGCAAATGGTACAATAATATATTACAAAATTTTGATGATAGGCTATAAGCTTGAAAAAACTCATTAACAAGATGCAAACATTATTAAAAATATATATTATTAGTTTAAACTATCTTAATATAACTAATGTATCACTTTTCTTATTCAACCTTTAAAACAAACCAATACATATCTAATAACTATAAAAAATAAGAATGAAAGCAAAAGGATAAAATGTCATAAATTCCAAGTGTAGATCTAATCATTGGTGGCAAAAAATAGTATTCTATAACAAAGTATATTATAATCACAACTAACATCACTTCTTTTATCAGTGAAAATCAGAAGTACTGTAATTACTATAAGAAGACATGACACATATGACAAAAAGACTACAAATTACATGTTGAACCATTTTAAAAAAAATCAAGAAGTAAAAAAATACTTATTACAATTAAAATAAAAAAGTTCTAAAACTCTTCTTTAAGTTGAAGAAAGCTTATTTCTTATGATGAGGCTAAAAGCTCTCTTCAAGTTGATGAATGCTTATTTTTTATTATAAGTTTAAAAGTCATCTTCAAGTTGGTGAAATCTTATTTTTGATATTGAGTCTAAAGGGATATCTATTAAAGTAAAAGAAATAGAAGAACTCTTCACTATTTGAATTTAAGTAAAGAAAGAACTTATAAATACTATCAATAATAATAGAAGAAAAAAGAATGAAATAGTAGAAAGTATTGTAATGAAATAAAACCAGGATATTACACCACATTCATAACTCTATTCTTTGGGATAGATTCATAAAATCTCTAAGATGAGATTTAAAAAATAATGTAAGGTGAAGTTTGTTATCACCAAAGGCTATTTATAAAATAATATCTTTAGATATCTACGAAATTATATTAGAAAATTCATATTTATATGATGAAGGTACTATCTATTATCGACATGCTTAATGGTATTGGTTTATAAAGGATGAGCAATATTTCTTTCTAACACAAGATAAAGAATTATTAATAAAAAATATTATTCATGTTGACAAATGAACAGAAGCTCAATTCCAGATTTATTAAGCAAAAAAGTGTGAAAATTCAAGTGGCAAACAAATGAAAATCATCATATCAAAACTAGGTTGCAAGAACCATGCATAATGGCTCACCATAGGCATTGTGTGTAAAGGAGTAGGTGCATATGAGGGAGGGCATGATAAACTAGATGTTCTTGTAAGTGGGGGTAAGTGATCACTGAGATGATGACAGCAATCACCTACAGTGCTGTCATGATCAATGCACGTGTAGAGGGACATTTCACAAATAGAAACAAAGCATGCACGGATGAACAGTACCCTGACACAGATGAATGTAAGCTGATAGTTTGCACTCATGCATAGAGATGGGTTGCTGTTACTTGGAATTTGTAGAATTTCTATTTTGGTTACAATCATATGTTTTTTATTTTTTTAATAAAGTATTATATCAAAATTTTTATATAAAGAGATAAGAATGATATATGAGATAATTTAAAACTCTAAAATTTAGAAGTTTGTAACTCTGAATTCTTTGAAAAAAAATCATAAAGAATTCAATCTCCTTATAATAAAAGTCATTTTCTTCTTCTTTCTTTCGTAACTCCTTACCATTATCATGCTTTTACTTTTATTATTACAACTAAAAAAATGGTTTATTATTGATGGCTTGAGGTGAGAACATCTTATAGATAGATTATATATTATTTTTTGTATCAAAGTGCTTTGATTCAACAGTTTTGACAAGTAATAAGAATAAGAGAGTTGAAGAGTAAGTCATAAAAAGGAATTAAAAGATTAAGAAGGCTTCAGTCAAAATGACTACATCGACTATTTTATTATTAAGTTTGGAGGTATAAGTGGCTTAATTATCCCAAAAAATGTCAGCATTAATAGAGATGATGCCAAAACCTCAATCCCATCTTATGATAGATTCAAAAGATAATATATCATAAGAAATTACTCTTAAAGATGAGAATGACATCAATCTCACCATTTTGATATATGAGAATTTATAGTATCCTTTTAAGATAGATGTTATACTTGATTTATTAATTTATAATAATATAATAGATATAGAGAAATTAAATGGTAAATTAAAGTAATAGAATCATATTTATTTTTGTGCACCTATTCATTAATAAATAAGATTGTGCAAGCTCGATTAAAAAAGATAAGTCATGCATTAACTTAGTAGAATGATCACTTAAGAATTGCTTTATTGTAGAAGTGATATTGAGTTAATTTAAAAAACTAATTAAAGAAGAATTTCATCTCATGTGTTACATGGAGGAAGCATGAAAAAAGTGGCATAATCTGCAACTTCAATAAAGACAAACTGTGCAAAAATATATCAAATAATTAGGATGACAAATGATGCATTTGTAAATACCATTGATGAGATGTAGAAATTTTAATCTATTGTATATTTGTACTATCCTATTATAACTAAATTATCTCTTTTCTCTATTCGATCTTTACAATAAACTAATATATTTGTATTAGCTATTAAAAAAAGAAGAATGAATACAATGAGACCAAACTATAAGGGTAAAGTACTAAAAAGTTTGAGTATAAATCCAAAAATTAGAAATAAAATAAAGATTATTCTTTAACAAAATATATTATGACCATAAGTAATATCACTATGTTTACTAGTAAAAATCAAAAGAATTATGATCACTACAATAAGATAAAACATATAAGACAAAAATACTAAAAATTGAATATTTAACTACTTCAAAAACATGTTTTAAAATAACAAAGTACTTATTACAACTTAAATTAAAAAAATAATTAAAACACCTTTTCAAGTTGATACAAGTTTATCTCTTATGGTGAGTCAAAATGAGATATCTCATGATGCAAAACAAAGATGAGAACTATTCACATTCAAAATTAAAGTAAAAAAAGACTTTATTAGTACTATTATTGATACTAGAAGAGAAAAGAACCTAATATCAAAAAAAATCTCATGAAGAGATTAAAATTAGAGATTATATCACATTTATGTACTTATTCCTTGGGTTGGATTCATAAACATTTTAAGATGAGAATTAAAAAATAATATAATATGAAGTTTGACATCGAGAAAGATTACATTAATAAGGTTAACTATGTTTTCCAAATTATAATGAGAAATCCATACTTATAGGGTTGAGATATTGTCTCCTATCGATGACCACAATGATATTAGATTACGAAGATGCACAACACTTACTTTTGACACGAGACCAAGAAGTATTGATAAAAATATATTATTAGTCTTGACTAAATGAAGGGGCTATGAAAATTTATTAAAAGCCATGTGCTTCTTGCAACAAAAATAAGGAAATCACTTATTAAGATTGATGAAAGTCACAACTACCTAAGATCACTCTTAAAGAAGATAATATAACTAGATCTTATAAAGAGTTAGTTTAAAAAAGAAGATTAGAAAATAATTGAATCACAAAAGGAAATGATCTATGATTAAGAGCTAAATTCTAGGTTCATTAAACTAAAATAGTGCTTAAAAAAATCAAAAGAGATGGCAAAACTACAAAAACCATCACAGTAAAACAAACAACAAGAACTACGCATAATGGATTACTACAAGCAAACTAAAATGCACACTGGTCAAATCCATAAGGGTGCATGCTGGAGGGCACAGCACAACAAACACCTACATGTGCTAGGGGTTTGGGATGAGCGGACATGCATTACACTTATGCATGTGTGGGCACCCATTATAGACACAGTCTACTTGTACAATAAGTGTACTTATCATGCCGCCATGATCAATGTGCATATAGAGAGATTATTCGTGTGAGAATGTTATTAGCACACATGAACAATGCTAATGCACATATGAATGTGAGCTAATCGTGCATGCATTTGCATAGAGTTAGGCTGCTTGTGAAATATATTTTGTAGAATTTATGAAATTTTATATTTTGGTCTAAATCATATTTTTTTTATTTTTTTAATAAAATATTATTTCTAAATCTCTATATAAAAGGACAAGAATAATACATAAAGTAATTTAAAATTTTAAAATTTAGAAGTCTATATTTCAAAACTCCATAATTCAAAACTCCTTGAGTGAAAGCTTAAAGAATTCAATCTTGTTAGCACAAAAACCCTCTTTTCATTTTTTTCTTTCTCAACTTCTCACCTTTATCATGCTTTCATTTTTATTATTGTGACTCTAAAAACAAGGTTTATTATTAAGAGCTTCAGGCAAAAATACATCACATATAAATCACCAAATACAGAGACTAGTGAACACTTACATATGTTATGTGATGTTAGTTAAAAAGTTAAAAAAACTACTTGATGGGACAAATGAAAGTCTTGACCTCTTAAGATTACTCTAAAAGTGTACAAAATGTACAAAGATGCAATGAAGAAAAACGATTGAATTGGACTCAAATTACAAAAATAAGAGAGAGCTTAATTCTAGATTTATTAAATTAAAAATTATCAAAGTAATCAAAAGAGAAGACAAAATAATAAAAATTGCTATTGTAGCATAGAGAAGCATAAGCCACATACAGTAGCACATTGTAGGCATGAGGAAGTGTCTATTGTAGCATAAAGGTAGTGCATTATGCACAAAGGAATTGGCTCATGCATGAATAGACATGACACACCTGATGCTCAAACACCTAGTAGGTGAACCTAATTCTTTATCACTGTTAACATGCATGCATAGGGCCTATCCATGTGTGGCAATAGTACTCGTGCATAGGGTCAGGCCACTTAGGGTATATATTTTGTGAAGTTTGTAAAAATGTATGAGTTTTTTTTTCAAAATTAAAATATTATACATTTTAAAATAAAATATTATATCTAAAACTCTATAGAAAAATATATGAATGATAAATGAGATAATTCAAAACTTTGTAAATTCAGATCTTTATGAAACTAAAATCCATTGAAGGAAAACTTTTTAAGGATTTTAGTCTCCTTGTAGAAAAAAATATCCTAACCTTTATTTATTCCTTAGCTCCTCACGTTTCTCATACTTCATCTTTTGCTGTTGCAACTTAAAAAAGGTTTATTATTGAGGACATGGGTTGAGAACATTTAGCAAATAGATCAAAGCCTCTCTTGAGCTATGTACACATTTCTCAAATCATTATCCAAGGTGCCAACTAATAATTGATCAGGGTCACTTATGGTCTTACTCAATAAACCAAGTTAGGCAAAGGGTTTAACCAATATTACAAACATACCAACTCCTTGGCTAAGTCTAACATATCTTGAAGGCTTAACACAAGTCCTTCATCCTTCATCCAAGGCTTTTATTAGAAAGCTTCACTATTCAAAGGCCTTATCTATTGTAAGTTTAAAGGCTCACAAAGTGTTAGTAATCTCCATAAAATGTTAGAACTTTCCAATAGAAATTTTCTTCAACATAAACCAGATCATAAGCTTAACAAATAGCTAAACTTGTCTTATATATGTTTATCCAAGATTTAAGGTAGTAATATGCTATTTCTTATGCTAATTAAGCCTTGCACAAATGTGTATAATTTCCTAGGTTTGCCCAAATTTTGAAGCCTTTTTGAATCCTTAATTAAGGATTAATCATAAAACCATATCTATTAATCTAAATCTATCCTTAGTCTTAAGCACCCTTAACTAAAACATAATTCTCTTTACTAGCCAATCCTAATCTTAAACAACTTAGTCTTCTCCTAAGACCCAAATTGAACCCTTCCAAGTGTCTCATCATAAATTTGAGTGACATACACACCTAAGAAGCCATTGAAATTCCTATTAGGGCTTATCCTATGCTTAAAATATCTCAAGCTTCCCATGTATATCCTAAGCTAAGAGATATTTGGTCACAAGAATTCCTAGGTTTTACTGAGTTTCTAAGTCTCATTCAAAAGTTTATGGCCTACACTAAGGATCAATTTGCATGAAATAAAATTTTAATTATTTCTTAACAAGTTCTTAAAATTATAAGAAAGAATTTAACCTTTCACATATCATGAGATCTTGGAATAACACAACAATATTCATATCTTCTCAAATTCTTAATCTAAAGATTATACGACATAAGTTATCATGACATTTACTATCAAAAAAGTTGTGTTTTATACATTTCATTCATTTTTACTAAAATTGAAACATTTCTTTCTTAGTAGAAGTATATGTTAATTTTTTCTATACTAAAATATTCTCATCTTACATGTAAATTCATGAAATCAGTATGGCATTCCAATCTAACCTACTTTTAATCACAAGACTATATTGTCATGCTTTAGGTAGAGAAAAAGAGCTTGCTAACATGTGGTATTCTAAATACAAATTTTGCATTCATGCATATGCCAATAAAGGATCTCCACTTTAACAAGCATATATTCATAAAATTATATCAAACATTTTCAAGACAATATTGAAAAACATGCATATATATAACAACATTTCTTATGGATTTTAATCAGAAGAAGTCTAAGGCTTGCTCATAAAAATTCGTCCAAGTCATGAGCAGTTCAAGTTCATCTTTATATAGTAAAATTCACGAAAGGAAAGATAGCTAGTTAATATTACGATCCTTTTCTTTCCAAAATCACCACATGTAATTTAGTAATGTGGTCATTTTTGGTAGTTTTTCTTCCTTCAAATCTTGAGATCCTTCTTCCTTTTTTATTCACAAGTAATTCTTCTTCTCTTTAGCTTCTCTTAGTTAGCTTCATTTGTTGCTCTTATGGCTAGTTTTTTTCTATAACCTAACAAAGCTACATCTTAATGCTTAGATAGGCTTGATTAAGCATCCTTTAATCAAGGGATTTACTTAACAATTGGAGAATTCCAAGTAACTAGTTCACATGATCTAAATTGTATTAATTTTATTAAAGGAACTAAGCCAAGCTATGCTAGTATCAGATCCTCTTAAAATGTTTGCATGATAAGAAAACATTTGAATGTGTTGTAGCATCTACAAATGATGTTGTTTATATATTCATATCATATTGAACTGTTTTCTCATACATTTTATGATCTATGGCCTTCCAATTAGCAAATCAGTAGCGATAGAATATGAAAAACTTCACTCATTGCTAAGTTCACTTTAACTTGCTATCACTATTTATGAAAGATATCTTTTATGTTGTGATGCTTCTTATGCTAAATTTCTCATGCATTAGTAAAGAAAGATCACATCTTATTTGCTAATTCACAAAGAAAAAAGTATGATTTAAGAAATTCTCACTAACAATGAGGGGGTTTAGAACCTAATTAGTAATTAAGTTCCTTCAATTGCTCCAAAACAATAATTTATTTAAGATTCTCTATACTAATATTGAGACTTATAGGATATCTAGAATTCCATATCATCGACGTGAAGATAAGATATTTTCTTTTGATAGCATTCTAAGTAGAGTGTAAGGTAAACATGGTAATTATCGAGGTGAGTGCCATTGATCAAACCAAGAGATAATGACATAGAATCATCCTAGTAGCACAAGATTAAACCTTAACAATTTCATCCTTCCAATGAAAAGTGAGTCCAATTGTGCACGCATCTACTTGGTTCCTTGTTTATCATTGGTTGCTAATGAGTTGGCAATAATGGGTCCTAGATAATTTCCTTGAATCAAATGGATTTATTTTTTTATGGGGCTAAGATATTAAAGCTTTAGTTTTTTTTATTAGACACTTATTAAAATGAATAGTCTAATTTGAATTTAGATGTCAATCAAAACGACATTTTGAAACTTCAAAAAGATTTGAAATTACAAAATCCTTTGCAAAAGTAAAATGTATGCACATTATTCATATTTCTAACATTAATGAAAAAACTAATATGTTTCATCTATATTAATCATTCATTTTTTTATACTTAAGAATAATAAAAAATTATATTTATTTGAAACAAAATTCATATAAATATTGTTCATGAGAATTGCATGTCAAAAAGGTGACATTCAAATAAAATTTTGTATGTATCTACAAGGGATTATATGTGAAGCTTGAAATTGAGCATGTCAAAAGAGTATGTAAATTCTATTATTATATAATCTAAGGTTAAGAGTATAAAAAATGATGCATTTAAAGGCTATCAAGTAATCAGTCATTATACCATATTTTTGTAAGTATTTGAGATCTTAAGATATCAAATTTTCGACACAATAAATACAATTAATATGGATATATTACTTATAAGTTTATTATTTTAGTACATTCTATTATGTTATGATTATGCTATAATTGTGCATAGATATTGCGATCATTTGCTTTTCTATTTTTCAAAAAGGTGGATGATGGCACAAGCATGCAAGAGAAAAATAGTTGTGGTATTACTTAAATGTTATATATATTTGCTCACATTATTTGTATTTGTCTTATTAGACTTCTTTTTTGTTTTAAAATTTTGTTTTTTATATTTTTTTATCCTAAAAAATATAGATATTGCGATTCAACTGTTATTGGCTAGCTTCTTGTTAAATATTGCATGTAATCAACAGAAAAATATAGCTGAACTTTCATCAAAGTTGGTACTAAGGCTCTAAATGATTTTTTCACAATAAACTTTTCGTCTCAGTTTATGAAATATTCTTTAAAAAAATTGATAAATAGGTAAAAAGAGCTATTTCTACAATAAAGGCTTTTATAAGTAAAAGGAAGTAAATTTTCGATAAAATTTATTACATTTTTATATTGAGAAGTAATAAAAAAAATCGATTAAAAACATGCCCTGAGCTTCTTCCTATAGTTGCCCAGGACGAGCATCATTCCATATAAGTATAATGTGCTATACAACTCGAAGAGAATAGAACCAAAAGGAAAACGTTTTCATTGTCGTGTCGACTTGCTTCCGATAGCTCCGGTTCGTGAACTGGCGAGTTAGATGGGAATGTACTACGCATGGCATTTTGTTGCCTCCGTGGTCGTATTCCCATTCAATGGAAGCTCAGGTACAAGCTAAACGATAATAGAAATGTCCCTTTCAAGTCAAGTTAAAATTAATAAATAATTTTTTATTTAATAGTTTTGTTTTTATTAAGCATAAAATGATTTTAGAAGATAATGTAATAAAATACATTTTAAAAACATGTTAATGATACTCAAATTGTTTGGTAATTTAATTTTTATGTCCACATATGACATACTTATACTTTGCATGTCTTCTATTAGCTTAGCTTTTCAAGATAAAAACAAAAGATATTTTTTAAATATCATATATTTTAAAAGTCATATTTTGTTTTTTAAAATTTATAAATAAATTTAGTTAATTCTTATCATATATATAAAATAATATATTTTTTTTCTAGTCATTCTTTTATTTCTTTCATTTTTTTTTTCTTAAGTATTTAATATCAGAGCTCTTGTTTGAGTATATAGCATTAGTAAAACACTTAAATTGTGTTTGTTTATGGAAGCATCTTAAGCCAATGGCATCTATTGTTAGTGCAAGTATGCCACAGTCAATGACTCTCGTATTTACAAGAGAAAATTATGATATGTAAAAGATCAAAATGTAAATGTTACTATTATGATAAGTATTGTGAAATATTATTAATAAAGGTTACACTAAATATATTAAAGAGGAATAATTAATATGGGAGCAAAAGAAAAGTATGGCAAAAGATTAAATGGACTATGTGAGAGCAACATTTTTGAATCAACATGGTGTTATAGAGAGTTTATTCTTGCAAATCATCGGTGCAAATAAATCGGAGAAAACATAGATATATTAGGAGAGGAATTTATGGTATCCACAAAAATAATTACTATAAAATTGCAAACTCTGCAAAGGAAATTTAAAAATTTGCAAATAAAGAGGCGAATAAAATAAAGAAGTATTTCTAGAGAGCTATGAGGTGATGAATTAGATGCAAACTTATAGTGAAGATATCTTTGATATAGTAGTTAAAAAAATTTAACTAGGTTGCACAAAAAGTAATAATTTATTGTTACCACAATAGAGAAGTCAAAAGATCTATCAAAACTTTTGAAACAATAGTTAATGAGTTTCTTAGAGTCTCATAAAAAAAGAAAGTTGAAACTCGAAAGAAACTTAGTTGAAAGTGCATTCAAGTCAAAGCTAAGTTTCAGATCTCAAATCCCTCAAGTACGAGAGGAAATCATTTGAAAAAAGATTTATTGGATAAGATGTACAAAAGCAATAAGGTGACTCTAAAGAATCAGGGCATAATAATCCAAATTTATTCTGTGATGCATTCAAAAAATTAGACCATAGTATATTTAGATGTTGAACAAAAAATGTAGGAAATATAGTCATAATGGAAGTTGTAAATCTTAAGGTGACAAATTGGGCAAATTCTACGAAGGAAAAAAGAATTTATAAAATATTTTTTATACATGTCATATTGCTAATAAAAGAAAGATGATATTTGGTATTTGGATAGTAGATACATCAACCATTTAACTAATACTAAGAGAATATTTCAAGATATAGAAATGTCACTTAGGAAATAGTTAAATGGTTTGAGCTAAAAGCAAAAGTGGCATTATAGTACAAAATAAAGTGGGATCAAAGTGTATCTGTGATGTGTTATTGGTTTCTGATTTGAAAAAATATTTATTAACCATCAAGTCATTAGTACAAGACTGTATGTTGTTTACTTTAAAGATGATTATATAATATTTGAGCAAAAATAAAAAAATAAAAAATTAACGATGGTGGATATTGTGAGGTTTAGAAATATTTCATTGCAAATTAGTTATACTCTACAATTGGCATTGTAAAGTAAGGTTACTGACACCTCTGACTTATGGTATAAAAGATTTGAACTTCTCGATTTTAAAGCATTAAAGTTGTAAAAGGTTAAAGGCATAGTCAAGAGATTTCCATTTATCAATATAAGATCAAAAACCTATGAAGGGTGTATTTTTGATATGCAATATTAGGCACCTTTCTCTACTCAAGGAGCATCGAGATGACATGTAACTCTAGAGCTAATTCATATAAACATAATGTGGAAAAATGTAAACACCATCACAAGATCAAAACTAATACTTTTTAATATTTGTAAATGATTAACACAATGATAGTATGAGTATAATTTCTAAAATAAAATGAGAGACATTTGAGATATTCAAAAAGTTTATGGTTATGGTTGACAATCAAAGTAATTATTAAATTAAGGTGTTGTGCAGTAATCAAAGTGATGAATTTATTTTTTAAAATTTTGATTTTTTTCGTGAAGAATATGACATTTTGAGAAAGTTAACAACAACATATAGTCCTTATCGAAATAGTGTTGCTAAGGAAATGAATAGAACAATTTTTGAGATGATAAGAGCAATACTCAAGGAAAAAGATATGCCTAACTCTTTTTTTTTTTTGGCAAAAGCTATTAGGATGATAGTTTACATTTAGAACCAAAGTCCAACAATATTGATTCCAAATCAAACTCCAATTGAAGCCTAAAGTGCTCTTAAACTATAAATCCCCCACATAAAAATGATTAGTATAAAGTGTTATGCATATGTACCAACTGAATCTAGCTAATCATGGCAGAACCAAAATATATTGCTATAAAATATCATTGTATTCGAGAAGCGGTTGAGTATCTTGGGGTACAATAGAAGTCTTGTAGAATAGAGCACTAGTTAGTCAAATATATTTACAAATGCATTATTAAAAGAAAAAATTATGAAAAATAGAGAATTAATTAGCATATCAAAGAAAATTGAATTATGTAGGAGTATTAAAGGTATATCATAATTCAATTTTTATGTTGACATATGATTTGCATATCTTCTTTTGATATAGTCATTTAAGATAAAATAAAAACATCTTTTAAAGATCATATCTTTTAAAGGTCTTATCTTATCTTTGAAAACCTAAAAATAAGTTGTAGTATAATCCGTATCATGTATAAGAAATAAATTTAATATTTCTCTCCATCTTATTTTCTTTATTTTTTGTTTAACAATTAATTACTTGAAAGAAATGACATTTGTCAAGAAAGATTTTGTTCAAGATTAATAGTTAAACAACATATTTCAATGAAATATTCAAATATTGAAATTGTTAGACAATAGAGATGATAGAATGATGACTTCAAAACCAAAAAAGTATAGAAGACTTCCAAACCTATAGAATTTTATACTTTTAGCACAATTTAATATTTTAAATATAAATACAATCATGATATAAAAAAATATGAACTGTTACATTCGTTTTGTCTGACTTAAAAACTTACAAAATTTAAATTCTCTTGTTATATCACAAAATAAAATAACAGTTATCATCTAGAATGTTATTAATATTTAATAGAATCATTATTTTTAATAAATTTATTCATTAAAAAATAAATCTACATATATTCAACTGGGAGACGGCTCAAAGTCATTTCTTGAAATGATGCACAAAAGATAGAACCTAATAACAATTTGGCAAGACAAGAACCTTTCCAGTGATGGACAGAAATACCTCACAAACCCGTTCAGGCTAACAAGAAGATGAAATTTATAGTATAACTGTGTATAAACTGTGAGTGTTGTAGGGACAAAAGCAGTTTGCTTTTTATTTAATTAAAACGATAGAACCATTGTTTTTCAAGTAAAGCATATGGGTGAATAGTCATGATTTTTTTTTCTTTTGATGATAAGATTAACATATGCCATAAAGCTCAAAAGAGAAAACCATACAATGGGATGCTAAAAGTTGAAATCATAGACATGAAATGAAAACCACATGAAAAATAAATATATTGTATAAGACAAAATAATTATATGGATTTTTCTATTAGACTATTTTTTTATAAATAATCTTTGATCCAAGCTTAAAGATCAAACTCCTTATCATTAATTTTCTCTCTTTTCATATGTACTTTACATTTTTGTTTCTTCTTTATTTCATTGAATATTCAATTTTCTATGCTAGATATAAATTCTTTATCACACAAAAAATTTTGAAATGTAATAGATGCCTTGTCATAATGATTTTCTCAAATTTAAAGAATTTCTTACATAAACTTTAGATTTTATGTTTTTTTTTGCTATAATACAAAAAAAAAATTAAATAGATTTAAAATATCAAATTTGTAAAAAGTATTTCTTTAGTAAAATATACTGTATAAATTTATTTCAATAATATTTACTGATTTAATCAAATGCTAAAACGTAATATGCAACCTAATTTACTTACCATCAGATTTTTTTTTTCTATACATAAATATGAGAATTCAACAAAAAAACTATTGCTTGAATATTTGACTTCATCTATATGAACCTCAATTTAGCTTATAGATTGGGTTCTTCATTCTTTTGGATCTTCTCCTCTCTCTTTATTTGTACATTTCTCTTTTACTTTTCTTTTATTTTTCTTTATGTTATGTGGCTATGTTGCTTCACTTAAGAGGCTTACTTTTTCTTTACATTGAAATCTTCTTTTTGAAGTTTCTAAAATGTTATTTTTGAAGTTGAGTGTCCTAATAAAACTTAGAATCTTCTTTTGTGTAACATAAGTGATAGTGAAATTTTTCTCCATTTGAGATTATAATGTTATTCTCTTAACAATTTTTCATGTTATTTTTTTTTTGCTTAATCATGATTCTATTTGTTTAGCTTTAGCTCAGCACACTACATTCTTATATATATATGGGATAAACACTTGAACACTCGTTAAAGCCACTCATTGCAAGAAACATAATTTGGAGCTTTTATTGACATATCAGTTCTCAAGACCTAACATTGACTTTTTAATGAATTATAAGATTTATGTTAGAAACTATCGATCAAGATCCTCTACTTACAATATGGGAATAATTAAAGTTTTTTAGCCAAATAGATAAAATTTAGATAGGTAGATGTCCACTAGATATGCCTCTTAACAAAATCCATCATCTTTCTCTATCATGATTTTCTTAGCCCCTAAGCCTTGTACTTATCATTATCCATTATTGTACCTTCTAAGGTAGCTTCTATAATATTGTACCATCCCATCATAGTAACTATTATTGTGATGCCCATTTAGCTTAACAGAGTAAAGGTCTTGGCAACTCCAATCATGTAGGTCATACTTCAACCCATTTAAGTGCACTTGTCCTTATTTAATATCCTTTAGGCTATTCTAAGGTTAATAGCATCTACCTACTTCAAAGTGAGCTACTCCACATCAAAGCTCTCCTTATCGTAATCTTAATGGTCTTGGTGAGACTCCAACACCTCAATGATCTATTCATTCTTCATTAGCAAAATGATCTCCCTCTCTTTCCTCACTATTAATGATTATATCAATATAAGGATGAGCAATATTGTTTTATCACTACTATAATAACATACTTCCTCTTTATCTAATGAATTGTAGGTATATCACCTCCTAAATCATTACAATTCTTTAATGCTATGGATATTCAGTGGCATTAATAATAGAGAATGAGTAGGAGTAATGCTTATAACTAGATCTCAACTTGCACCTAATACGAAAAGATATAGGAGCAGAGCAAAAGAAAAACTCTTGTACTGAGATTATAATAAGAATGATAGATAGTGGATATAATACCTACTCTTCTTGATAGGTTATGCTCTTCTAGTCATAAGAGTGTGCTCTTCAAGTCACAAAAACTCATTAAGGTTCTATTTTTTTTCTTCAAATCAACTCTTTGTTTGTATTCTATTAAAGCTTATTTATAGAAATACAATATAAATCTTAGGCCAAGCAAAATAACAAAAAATGTCTTTCTTAATAAAAAAAATAATAAAATATATAAAAAAATAAAAAATAATATAAGGGCTTTGTATATGTGACTCATTATAATTTATAGTGAACTAAAAAATATAATTAACTAAAAAAATCTAAATAAAAATCATAATATTAGCTTGATCATCATTTTGATGTAGGTTTCTCTACATCAATCCACTCATTGAAAAAAGATCTACCTCATAGAGTTACATTTCTAATAGATTTTCAACAAACCCAATAATAATCTTAGTAGATTCTTAATCAAAATTAAGATATCAAGTGGTCTCATTGCATGAAAAATTAAGCATGCTAACTAAGTAATTCTCCATCTAACTCAACAAGAGATATACTTACATATGATACTGTAATAAGCAAATGTAACATTTCTAAAATTGATGACCTCTGGATTAAAATAATGATGCCCTTAAAATACTCCATCTATTTGTGTAAGCTTCCATATGATGATTAAAATTAAATTTTTATCAAATAAATTTGAAAAATAAGCCTTCCAAAAGAGTGAAATTCATTTTCTATACTTTAATAAAATCCTTGTACACATCATTAAGATGATGATGTTGTCTACAACACATCATGACCAGTCTTATAGGATTACTATTGTCCCTTAAGTTGACATAGCCATACCTAATCTAATGAAGCCACTCTTATTCTTATGGAGTTTTTTGGATCGAGTCTATCAAACTTTAAACCTTTGGAAGTAACCTTTTATACACATGATGTTTAGTCATTGAGGGTTTTTATAATAAAATTATGTTTCTTTATGTTATTTGTTGTAAGTACAAGCCATTTTCTTTCATTCCATTTTAGTAAAATTATAGTTTGCCATCATAGACAAGAGTTATCTTTCTTTTGAAACTTTTTTTTGGGAATTTATTGATCATCTTTTTATTTTTGTTATCTTTAGATTTTATCATCACATTATTTAAATTCATGCATATCTCTTACTTCAAAAAAATAAAAATTAATTTCCAAATGGTCTAAAAATTTGATTTGAAACATTTGAGAACAATACTAGGGAAGCTTATTTGTTTAATATACCAAAAGCTATTGAACCCAACACATATGACTTGCAACTATCAAAAGCTAATATAACATATAGCTTGTTGTTCTCATGCATTATGATGAGCTATTGATGATACTTATAAGAATTTTGATACATTTTTTGGCCATTAATGAGTGATTTGATGCTTCCTACATTATTATTCGCATTGAGTTAGGAGAGAATATTGAGTATGAACTAGATGATTAGTACACTTCCTTTTATAAATAAGCCTACCAAGATATTTCATATATTTGCAAGATCACATGATTTCGAGAACTTTGTGCTTTTGATTATTTGGAACTACCTATACTCTATTCGCTTCGAAAGACTAGCACTACTTATACCCACTACCATTAGAGTTGAGACACTCCAACTAATAAGAGTTGGTATTACATGTCTTCAAAGTTTATTTATTTAATCTAACTTCTCTAGATTCAAGTGTTGATTCTATTCAGAGTTGTTGGAAATAATATTTCATACAATATGAGGATGAACTATTCTTTTTTAAATTATTGATTGTTATAATAATAAAGTTTTAATTAGAAAATCTTGTAATTAGTTTTTTAAATACTTTTTTGTGAGATTTAATAAAAAAGAAAAGACACAAAAGATACTTTGATTCTTCAACTAAGAACAATATACCCACATCCACTCTAGCCACATAAGAACAAGTTTACTAAGTCATCTTTTGCTAAAGTAAATGGATGAAAATCATCACAAAAATGATCAAGATGGATCACACAGGGTACCAAAAGAGCCAAGGAAAACTAGTCCCAAAAACTTAGCATAAGTGCCTTAAAGAGAAAATGCAACGTGAAGGAAAATGAAGAAAAAGAAAAATAGTAACATTCTTTAAAAAATTTTGTAGCCTAAGTCAATCAAAGGGACATAATACTAATAGAATTTAAGATTTATTATAAAATTATTGATCATGTAAAATAAGAGTTTCCCCTAAAAATTTTAGAATACAGTTCCAACTTTTTTAAGTTTTAATAAATTTATAAATAGCTCTCAGCTTTGGGAATTTGAAAATGATTGATCTAAAAAGTTATTTCTTAGCTTAAATTCAAGGAATTTTTATAGACATAAGACTTCTAGTGCTCTAACAATGACTTTTAGACCATCAATTAATTAAAAATGGCAAGTATTTTAACATTTCAAAATTTTTATGATTGTTGCAAGTTCTCAAAATAACATTGAATTGTCTATTGATGATTTAGTTATGTCATTCTAAAACATTTCAAAAATGGACAGCTAATTATCACTTAACAAAACTACAAGTTATAGGTGATAGCTAGGACCTAGGCTTTCATTAGATGGTCAAACTACCATTTGACATAATAATAATTTTGGTGACCTGCAAGTTATAAATAGTTGATGGAGATGTTGAAAGGCTAGTTAATCATTGGACCCACCATTGAATGCTCTGATGCCCATCTAACTAGCCTTTTCTTTTGCCACTTAGCTAAAGGTTTAATATTGAATTCTCTATTAGATAGTTTGATACCCATCAAATGGGCTATTGAATGGTTCATTGACCATTCAATCAAGATCCCAAATAATGTTTAGAAATCTTTGTCTTTCACACTCGACCATTTCAGTATTAAAATTTTTTTTATTAATCCTTGGGTACAAAAAAAAGGCATGCACACCTCAAAGTACTTGGTTAATCACCTTTCACTCCTCAAACTTCACCTTTTAACTTAGTGTTGTGATCCCCTAATTTTTTATCAAGCTCATAATGGGCCATTCAAAATGAACCACGTTCTTCATCGTCTGGTCACTCAGCTAATATTGAACTGGTTCATCTTATGTTGTGGTACCACACTATAGTATACCAAAGAAAACCTATAATCTCATATATGATTCATATTTAATATATTAAAAAAACATTACAACCCATATAATCCATAATCTAACATATAAGATCAATATAAAAGATGTTAATATCAAAATCTAAAATAAAATGTTTAATACAACCCAAGTTCATCAAAGTACAAAATAAGAGTCATAAGTGAAATAACATCATAGAAATCATATAATTTGAAGACAATCATAAATTAAATATATTTGATATAAACAATTACTATTTTATAGTCATAATACATGATCTTTGAAAATATTATTATCAAAAATTTAATCTTTCATACTTTTTTGTATTGTACCTTTGAGTTCTTCCTCAATATTAATTGCATAAAAACATTTCGAGATGATCAAATTGAAATTAAGTCAAATAATCTGTATAAATTTTGAGAATAAATTATATAAGATATAAGATGATGAGCAAAAGGGAAGAATTATAGTGGCCGCCAAGGAGGAAGAGTACCGAGACGTCGAAGAAAATCGTCGAGGTAAAGCGGCAGGTGAACAGACCTCGAAGACGAGATGAGGAACGCTTCAGGTGGTTTATCAATAGACAATTTACAACATTTTTAATTATTATACAATATTCTTTAATACGAAAACTATATTAAGATATACGACAGCTGTTTTCTATTTTCAAGTACCTGAGACTATTCCCAAGAACCTGAACCTTTTTGGGTCATTATTTTATGAAGGTTTTTACCATTAATCACTTTTTCTATTAATATGATGATTGAAATATAAGAATATATATATATATATATATATTTATATATAACTCTTGGGTTATGTAACACTTTTGGACGTCTAATACAAGTGTTTTCATTGTCAACTTGATGAGCTAAGCAATCATGACGTTGAGTGCCAATTTGCTATATCAAATAGCCGTGATTATAAAACATATAGATAGATATAATCAATAGTTATTGATGTTAGATATAGACCGAGTTAACGTTGAATTAATGATTAAATAACTTAGTTAATTAGTAGTTAGTTGATTCTTCAATAAATTGATATTTAACAACTAATGACCAAATATTATAACAAATGATCACCATCCTTTTAGTTTCAATCATCATTTTCTTAGTTTTAAATTATTAATGATAATGATTAATTTTATTTTAATGATTAATTAATCATTGAATAATTGGTGATTGATATTTTTATTTCACATCTAACATTTGAATCAAAACTTTTTTATATTGTTCTTCTTTTAGGTAGATCAATGATTATTTTTTTTTATCATGACTTGTAGACTAGGGATTTTTTTTGTGTTTTTTTTCTTATTCTATATTTTATATATTTTTTCTTATATGTTTAGAGATGGAACGTATTAAAAAAATAGATAAACGAAGTTGATATAACATGTGGCAATTAATTTAATTCTTCAACATTCTCGAATCAAGTAAATTGAAATTGATCTCATAAGAGAAATAATTGGCATAATTCTTTTTGATAGGCATCCTTGTGAGAAAAAAATATTATAAATAATGCACATCCCGTTATCAAAATCCATCATCATTTGTCCAATATGAGATAGAAATACTTATTTTTCATAATCACATGTTTCTTATCTTTTCCATTTTTTTCATATCTTTTTGTCAAAAATATAATGAAGAACAATCATATCATATTCATAACTAAAATAACGTTAATATATTCAGACGTTAAATATTCTAAACTAAAACATCATTCAATTTCTTGTAAGCAAAATATTATTCAATTTCAATTATTATATTCAAATTCATGCAATTAAATAGAAACTTTGAAAGATAAATATTAGATAATTAATTTAACTAAGACAGCTCAAGATAGCAATGGGCCTTAGTCTCACCCTCTTCTATCAATTATGATATACGAATATGGACATCCATTCCGACCCATCTGTCTATCATTTAGTAGTTAAAAATGATTCGCTGGATGCATTATCATTATTAACTTACAGCCAGACGTTCTTCCATTGGTGTTGTATTCATTCACGAACAAGTTGCCCTAATCTGAAGAGTAGTCAAATCTACGCAACACGTGGAGGATATTTTTCAGAAAACATTTTGTTTACAGTTTGCAGAACAAATTCGTGGAAGGCATTATTTTCATCTCAGGAGCCAATTTTGGTTTCACACGTTTCTTCTTCATACACGCATGTTTGCAGAAATAAACTTGATCACAAAATATTTATATGGATATTATTCATGGCATGCGAAATGTGATTTAGACCACATGGGTACGAATCTATCACGAGGGATGCTCATCCGCCGAGAAGAGAAGACTGAGGAACTGATGTGTGGTTTCGGATCTTATGGAAGCCCTTCCTCGAATTATTTTCAACATGTTTTACACGTCCTTATCCGGCTATGTTAAAACATTTATTGTTGGTGAATGTATTACTTTTGTTTGCTGCTTGAACTGATTCATCACATTATTTAGCCATTATTGAGTCATTTTTAAGCCTCTCAGAGAGTAATTATGTTAAATTTGTGATAATATGAATGAAAATATAAGTATTTTAGAAAAATAAGATTAATATTTTAAATTTGTTTTAGGTAGATTAAAATAATAATATTTTGATTGTATTAAAAAACAGCATCAATTTACAAACATTTTATAGTTTGTAAGTAATTATAAGATTAGATGCAACTCAATACAAAAGATCTGAAAGTACTTGTTTTGTAACGTTTTGGAATTATAATTTATGTATTTTCAAATTAGGAGAAAAAATAATTATTTTTTAAAATAAATAGCTTTGAAAATTCCCTAAATAATAGGGATTTTTTTTGGTGATTGAGCATATTTACCACATCCTAAGGTGCATATTAGTGAAAAAAGGAGTTGGTTTAGGTGGTGGATGAAGGAAAAAGTCATAGGAGAAAGAGATTTCAAGAAAATTTGAGAGATTGGGAGAAAGACAAGTCATTTGAAGTTTTGAAACAATAGCGATTGCTTGCCTTTGTAATTTTAGTGGGTAAATTCAATAACAAGGAAGACTTATCAACAAAAGTAGAGAAGCTATTGCTGCAACAGACAATTTGGAAGAAGTCATCAGAGTTGTTTTTATAAATAAAGAAAGCAAGGAAATGTTGCAGCCATAGTTTGAATAAACAAATTAAAAACATGAAGAATTGGGTTATTTGTTGTGTTCTTCGATAATTTGTGATGTTCTTAATTTGTTTTAATTCTTAAAAGAATTATTTAAATTTTTTACTGCATTAGAAAGATCGAAGTTTAGAGAAAACAAAGGAAGGATTGTCGTTCTTGCATTCATTCCATAGTTAATATTTAATATGTAGGAATTAAAATATGGTATTTGAGTTGAGAGGTAAAAAACAATTTGGTACATCATGGTTAGAGTATAATGCATCAACTAGACATATTGTATGCTAACTCAATGGATGATATGTTGTGACGGGAGGTATACCATATGGGTTTTTTAATATTTTGTAAATTATAAAAAAATGAGAGATGTTATTAATAGGAGAATAAACATATTATAAAAGATTTTTGCATAATTTCATTATATAACATAACAAAAAAAGAGACAAACTAGAAAAAAGTATTTGTATCAATATCAAATAGATAAATCTAATTATTATGATGTGTGTTCATTCTTATTAAGCTATCCTTGGTATGCATTTTATTTTATATAACATCATAATATATAATGTGATAGATTGGGTTTTGTTTTGTATTTATATGTCTTGAATTATTATGAACTATTATGTTATTACTCATTTTTATTATAAGATGTATTATACTTGATATTTTTTGTATATTATATATGTTTCTATAAATTAACAAAAATAATAATGATATATGATAAATAAGGGGAAAGGAAATAAAAATGAATTTGATCAAATATGATATCATAATTTTGTGGTGTGGTATATGAAATGAAATAATATGTGAAGTCTAGTTTTTTTGAGACATTATCCAAATACTCATGATTGATATTCTATTTATGGTTTCATCCACTAGTGCTTATGTTCAATATTAGTATTATATTATATCTTGGTATAAGATAAGATTATATATAATATGACATCCTTTAATTTTAATTGGTATTATTTTATAAGGTAGTTGGCATTAATTTTGGATCACACTTTTAATTGTCAATTTTATCTCTAGTAGTCTACGTAGAAAATTAGGTATATTTATCAGAACCATCCCTTTATATGAATATATGTTGGTTATGTTGATGCTCACAAACAAAGGTCCATAAATATGAGATGTGATGTGTTTAAGAGCAGGGATAATGGTCAATGAGAAAATAAGTCTATAAAATTAAGCTATCTTAAGAAAATAATATCTTAAAAAATTATGATGAAAAGATGGAGAAATAAGGAAATTAATGGGTTCTTTCTTTAGCATTATTTGTACATTTATACCTTTGAATTCTTCAATTGAATATTCATGAAATCTTAATTCTTTATGGCATTATCATATTTTTTACAAAATTTTATTTCTATTTTTTATTACATAAGATAGGTTTTACATTTCTTTGATTGTATAACTTGATATTTGAATTTTATTTGATCTGATTCAATTACTATGGTTAAAGTAGTTGGGTCTATTTCGATTTTTTGCTTACTTATTGAATCTTTATAGATTGTGTCATTTTTGTCCAATCAAATGAGGTATTGAGGAGAGACAAATGAAACACTATGTGTTCAAAACATGTTGCTTTTGTTCGATTTCATGACAGAAGGTTTTGACGAAGAGCAATGCAGTTAATCACCAAACAGTAAAGGAGTGTTAACACCATTCTTATCTGATACAATGTTTAAAAAGTGTCGTAACTTGCTAATAAGCCAACACCAAATTAAATTATTGTATTGCCCTGATCTTGTGAGATGTGTCATTATTATAGTATGGTTGCATTGAATTTTTGTTTATTAAGCATACTTGTTCGTTGTTGGGAGATCATCATTGTACAAAGGTGTCCAAAAGTGAATAGTACAAGCATCAAGAAGCTTATATGTTTAATGCAATAATAAGAGGCATTATCGTAATATGATTATGTCTAATTGTGAACATTGAGACTACTAGCAGGATGTATTTGTTTGTCGTAGTTATTAAAAGTGTTATTCTAATATGATGATGCCCATTTATCAACAATAACAATACGAATGAGGCGAACTTTTCTATTTCAATAACTATAATAGTCATAACTGTCAGATAAGTAGTGCCATGATTCATTTGGAATACTTGGCCAAACTTTGGGGAAGTACTAAATGAAATGTACAATTATAATGATAACATGAACATTAAGTGTCTTTGATTAATGTAGAGGCTAAATGTAATATCTTGGAATGAAATTATGACATTATGAGCAATAAAAGCTTATATAGTATTACTATGATTATCGTATTATATGAAATGTTTGAGCATAATGAAATTATCCTATTTTTTAACATTGTACAAGGACTAATGAGCATGATTGAAGCATCATATCTTGTACAATGTTGAAATATATAGATGATGAATTTAATCAAGTTTAGTAAGTTCCTTACAGTATTTGGGATATTTTGTGGATACCAAGAGTATGATTTTGAGTTATTCATGTTACTATTCTTATTATTTCATGTTTTACTTGTCAATTTATCTATTGAGTTTGTTGAAGTATTATTTTTTCTTACATTATAAGATATATTTCTATATCACATAAAGATAAAGATCATGATAAAAAAGATAATGGTTAAATTATGTAGATTTATAGTTTGTGAGTATAGAATGTTTAATATAACATATATATGATACATATATTGATGGTAAGTTATATAGCTATAGTGTCATGTTGTGAGAGATTATATTAATTAAGTATGAGATGTATTAGATTTGATATTTATAGTTGGCTATAATACATAGTTATGTGCATATTTTGGATAATTTTGATATAATTTGAATATTAATTTCTAAAGTAAGGTAATTGATGAGTTTTAGAATTATTTCATTATCATTCCCTACCTAAGAAGTGTCATCTATTGATGAACTTTGTGATTATTATTTATTCAAGATAGATTATTTTGTAATTATTCAGAGCAAGGTCCAAGGTAAAAGGGTCTCATGAGGGAGGGCATTAGCACAATCTATATGTTTGTAGATTTTTATAATTAAGTATTCTTTTCTATTGATATAATAGATCATTATATATGAAATTTTCTTAATCAAGAAAAGAAGAAGAGGAGAGGACAAAAATTATAAGAAAGGTTGAGTAAGAACAAGTTAGAAGGTAATTTGAGAAAATAAAAAGAATGATTAAATATTATAAATAAATCTTCATTTTAAAAGATTTTGAATAATAAAGAAAAGAAGTCAAGAAGACAAACTAATAAGATCAAAATATGACTCTATCATACACCTAATAAAGGTATAGTTAAATGTTTAGTATGTGGAAAATGGCTTTTAGGGATTGGATAATATTATAGGAAAAGTTAATTGTGATATTTTGTATATGAAAAAGTAAGTCATATAGTTTAGTATGTTCATGAGTAGGGATTAGAATAAAATGGATAGTTGAAGTAGATTACAGTGGTAAAAAAGTTATGGGAAGAGATAAGAGTATTTCTTTTTCTATAGTTTTAATTGAGCTTAGGATAGAGCAATTATAAGTTACTAGAAGTATAGATTTTAAAATAAATATGTTTTATTTCTAATATCTTTTTGTTATGGTATTGCATGATTATAACATCTTTTATGTTTTATACATGATATAAAATCTAAGGCAAGGTAATAATGTTGCTAGAATTAAAAAACTTAAAGGATTTCTTATTATTATCTATTAGTGAGCAATAGCTTAAAAGAAGAAGAAATTTTTTATAAAATAGTTTGTGTTATCTTAACAAAATATTTATGTTGGGTATGAAATGAGCATGTAAGTAAGAAATGGAAGGCTATGGATGAAGAGGATGAAGTCAAAGTTTGAAATAAAAAAATACATGAAGATGTGCTAACATTATTTTAAAATATAAAGAATTACAACTTTTTGGATTACTCTAAACTAAATATAACTCAAGAATTTTCTTAAAATAGGATATACTAATGAAATGCTTATAGTGAAATGAGATTTGAGAAAATTATGAATATATTCTTTAGATATAGATATATATAAAATTTAATGGATATGGTAGTAGATACTATTTTACAGTTTGTATAAAGTCATATCCTACGAGAATATTTTAAGATACAAAAAATATATGTTATGAAAAAGTTATATTTTATATTATTGCCTTGTTTTTGTTTATGCAATATGTTTGGGTAATCAAAGTTAAATATGATAAACTCTAGAAGAATAAAAATAATATGAAAATAAAAAAATAAGATACATGATTTTTTTTATCATGGGAAAAACAAAAAAAAATTAATTAACATAAAGAAAAGTGTAATATCGAGTGATTTTTATAATGATATTAACATTATAATTAGTTCATGATTAAGTAATTTGATCAAAAAATTCCAAAAAAGAAAGAGTAAAATATTTTGGAAAATATCTTTAATACATTATATAATAAGTTATTTACTAAGTTTTAATTGGATATATATATATATATATATATATATATATATATATATATATATATCCAATCAAAATGTTAGCTTACAATAGTAGCTGACATCTCGATCCTGAAAGTATGGATATCCCAACATAATTTAACGAATATTTAGAGGTAATTATTCATAAATAACCTCATTAATGTAGCCTTAAATGAGGACAAATTTCACTTTGTATTATTTTCTAACTCATATATTGAATTTTTTATGACTCTGTCTTAAAGAATAATAATCTTTGATTCTATTCTTTTGATGTAACATATATATATATATAAACTATAAGGTTAGCTTTCAATAGTAGACAACATCTCGATTCCATAAGTTTAGATATCTCAATATAATTTAATAGATGTTTAAAGGTAACACTTTAGAGATAACCTAATAAATATAGTTTTAAGTGATGATAAATTTTATTTTATATTATTTTTCAACTCTTATCTTAGAGTCTTTATGAATTTATTGAGCATTTTTTATTAGATAAAATGACATATAATCAATAAAAAATTATGAGTCATACATTATCTTGGTAGAATTCTCACTTAAGAATTGATACAATTATAGAAATGATATGAAACTAATTTAAAAAATTAATTGTATAAGAATTTTAACTCTTGGGTTACAAGGAGGAAAGGTAGATAAAATAATATAATTTACGACATTAACATAGACAAAAAGTATAAGAATATACCAAAAAATCTTGAAATATGGGAATACTTATTAAAAAAAATACATATATTAACAAAGTATATTGTAGGTCAAAATTTTCTTATTATTATTAAATTATCTCTTTTTTCTATTTAATCTTTAAAATAAATTAGTAAATTTGTAATAACTATTGAAAAGAAAAATGAATATAAAGAGATAAAAAAATGATGAAATAATAAGAAGTTTAAGTACAAGTCTAAAAATTGAAAATAAAAAAAGAGAATTTTTCAACAAAGTATGTTATGACAATAATCGATCTAATATAATTCTAGAAATGATTATAAACTTGAAATCTTAAGTAATTATAAATCTAGAAATGATTTAGCCAATACATACATGAATGAATGAAATTCTAAGTATTTCATAAAAGAAAATTATAGTTTTAATAATTTAATTCTTGCAATGAAGTAAAAATATCCATGATAGCCACCACATCACCAAAAGGCAAGTTCTCTATGAGATATTCAAATATTTAAAGCTCTCAATCCTCAAGGTTTCAATGATAGTAAGGATCAAACTAAAATTTGTTATACTTCTAATTTACTTGATACAATGTACATCTAAAGTATTTATTCAAACAAATTTGAAATACAATAGATGAATTTGATATCATCAAACTCTTTTATGAGCCAAGGATTAGCATAGTTTCGATCCTTATAATTGAAAAAGGTTTGAACAATTTGTATATTAGATAACAACAACAAAAGACTTAGTATTTAACTTAGTGTTATATCTTTTAATATGAAAGATTGGTCCTTACACAATCAACAAACCATGCCCAAAGACATGTAATTGTTTAAACTTGTAGTACGTGAACATTGCCACAATGCAAACCCATATAAAAACTCTTGCAACTTACACACCCCAAAGTTCTTTCAATGTTCTATCAACAAGTAAGTAGGAAAGAAATAAGAAAATACAACTATTTTCTAATAGAATTATTCAAAAAAGAAAGATTCTTATAATTAAAAAGTAACAAGCTAAAATTGTGTCACAAATCAAAATAATACAATCTGATAGATAGTGAATAAGTTGCAATCAAATGTAGTAATGCATAGTAACACACATAGAAATATGGTATTGTAAATATATTATAACTAATATTTTAAGTGCAAGCATGTAACATGGAAGAAAATTGTCGAAGTTAGGCATCATAATGTTCTAAGACAAACATTCAAGCCTTGTCACCAATGACTTAGTCATTAACTCAAACAAGACTTTCTTGTTCCTATTCCTTAATTTTATCTCTTCTTTTAGTCAAACCTTCTTCCTCTCATAAACAGTTTTCAATAACATCAATTGACTAGCTAGGCTATGTATAAATCTTGTGGCAAATTAACACAACTCCATGCTATCCTACACAAATTTGTTTATTTCTTTTATGATTTATAATAAGTGGCAAAATCAACACCTTGTTGGAAGTATTTTTTAATGGAAGTACTCGATTGTTGAGAGAATTTCTCAAGTATATATTGGTTGCCATTCCTATAAGCATGGAGGCTTGTGATGAATTTTTATAAAATACTTTTTATCCTTGAATGTTATATATTGTGATTAACCTTATAATAAATACATAAGATAATAATCATGGGTCATAAAAACAAGCTTATTTTTTATGCCTAGAATGTCTTGTCACAACTTCCCTTCCTTTAACAATTGACCTCACTTATTCTTCAAGTCGATTTTGACATATAACTTTTTAATAATAGCATTATATTTCATAGTTTTTAGTCATCCCTCTTAGTTGAAATGAGATATGGGATGATTATCTAAAACAATCTACTAAATAAGCAAGTCACACAATATCATCGATTATCATCATATCATTCTCATCCCAATATGCAATCTTTTCATCTCTTTTAATCTTACTCTTTTATGGAACACTTCCTTTAAGAAATAAGTACAAAACTAAACATATAACTAAAAACATATATGCCCCATTCTCCTTGTACACAAAGAAGCCATTAAAGTATGTATTTAAATGTAACAGCCAACCATCGAAAGGCCCATATCGACTTCATGACTTACAACAATACTATGTAATAATTAAAGGCCCTTAACCACAATAAACTTTTAAGAATATTTAATAAATATTTTAACATTTTTTAAAAAAAAAAACAAATAAATCATTATTTAAATAAGATTTGTGCTTAACATAACTATCATATCTCTGATTACATAAAAAAAATCCTAAAATGTGTTTGTTTCGAATTTGTCATATAAACCAAAAAAGTGATAAGAAAAACATCATTTGAACAAAGATATTAAACATGCATGTGGTAGCAATGTCTAAAGATAAAGCTAGAACAATTTCTTCTAGTTGCGTCATGCAGTTTGACAACAGTATTATTGAAGTAATAGGTTATACATAAATAAAATGTTTTTAAAAAAACCTGGCAAAAATAAAATTTAAAAATATTTAAAAATAAATTTGAAATGTAATTAACGAAAAAACAAATGACAATGATAAGAAAAAGCCATAATAATCACATTGATATTGGAGTCGATGGATTGGCTTGGAAGCCTTCAAAGGCTTTCGTTCCCAGAAGGCTAGTCATGCAAGCATATTATAATATAGAAATAATAGAAGTGTACAGAAGCATTACTGCATAACGATGGGGTCACCGTCTCCTAGAGTTACCACGTTAATTCTAGCACATGTGTGTAACGATTGCTTATTTTTCGCCGTATTTGGTCCGCACAGTAAGCGTGTAATGACGGTGAGCAGATCCGTCAAGAAGAAATTTTTAAATTTCCTGAGAGCTCTCTTTGACAAAGAAAGAATCCGTAATCATTTATGCATCTCGTTTCCTCTCCTTGAAGCGATCAAGCGAAGCGGCATTATTTAATTCAATTAATAGTACTTGGAAGAACGGTTCGCCTATTTAAACCAACGGGTTCTTCTCTTCATCCTCCCCTTCACCACTTCCTCTTCGTCCCTCCCCTGCAACCAAGGAAAAAACCATTCGCTACTTGATTTTCCTCTGCTTGTGTTTTGCCAATTTCTTGATCGCTTCGGCAGATTCTCGTTTAGTGTATTCTGGTAGGATGTATTCTTGCAGAACCTTTTTGTGTTAGAATAGTTTTATACTCAAGGTTTAATCGAAAAAAGAAGATTTCAAATTTGCAACGAAGGATTATTTACTCTGCGAAAATTCTTGATAAAAGCTTTTACGTTTCTTGCTTAAATTGCTGAAGTTTTTGTTTATATATCGTGGAATTTGGCGCTGATTAAAGATGGAGTATGAAGACCGATACCGTCAGATTAAGAAGGCAAAATACGAGTGCCTTGTATTTGGTAACTTCTCTGCTCTAAATTCCTTTTTGTTGAGAGCTCTGTTTAGATCAAAATACTAAAAATTTGGTCATTATAACTTTAGATCTGGACGATACCTTGTACCCCTTAAACAGCGGGCTTGCAGCCCAATGCCGTAAGAATATTGGAGGTACGGGATTTTCTTTACTCGAGCTTCGGTGAAATGCTGGAAAATAATTAAAATAAAAGGCATAGAAGATTAATGATCGAGTATAATTATACATTATATAAACGACGAAGTTTTAAAGCTTGGAAGGCGATGATTTTTCATTGTAATTTGTTCTAGAATATTGATCGAATTTTTTAAGAAAATTATCCAGTTGAAAATTTGATGTTTTTGAATTGCTGGTTTAGATTACATGGTGGAAAGGCTTGGCATCGAAGAAAGCCAAATCTCTGCTTTGTGCGATCTTCTCTACAAGAATTACGGAACCACCATGGCTGGTCTTCGTGTTCGTCATTTCACCCTCTTATTCCTTTTTATTGATGGATAAAAGTGGCGTTAACTATTCACTCTTACCTGCAGGCAATAGGCTATAAACTGGACTATGATGACTACCATAGGTTTGTAATCTACTAGTCTTTCGGCACCAATTTTATTTAATATTAGAAGGAGAGTTTCAGACCACACATTAACCTGATGTTTGAGATACTAAACAGCTTTGTTCATGGGAGACTACCTTACGAAAATCTGAAACCTGATGCTTGTCTCAGAAACATTCTGATGAGCATTCCAATTCGCAAAGTGGTTCGTTTCATATAGTACTGAATAATCCAACTACTTCGTCTTGTTCGTGAGAAGAGAACTAAGCTGCTTTGTTCCATGGAACAGATATTCACTAATGCCGATAAGGTTCATGCAACTAAGGCTCTCAGAAAGCTAGGCCTGGAAGACTGCTTCGAGGGAGTTATATGCTTTGAGACTCTAAACCCACCTGAGCAAAACACACCTCTTGACAGAGGAGATGACACAAAAGGCAGTATCTTTGACATCGTCGGTCACTTCTCCAGAACAACATCACAGGCAGGGCTACCTACAACTCCGGTTCTCTGCAAGCCATCCGAATCCGCGATGCTTCGAGCTCTTGAGATAGCAAAGATTAACCCTCAAAGATCAGTACGTCTCTTTACAATGAACTACATATATTACACAATTAACTGGAATGGGATGAAAAACCCATCATTTGTGAATTGTTTGTTAGATCTTCTTCGACGACAGCACCCGGAACATCCAGGCAGGCCATCGAATTGGCCTCCACACAGTGTTGGTATGCAAACAGCAAACTAGCTTGAACTTTTGTTGATTTGGCTTTAACTGTTGCAAATGCTTTAGGTAGGGAATTCACATAGAGTGAAGGGGGCAGATCACGTGCTTGTTAGCATTCACAACATAAGGGAAGCCCTGCCGGAGTTGTGGAAGGAGGGAGAGAAATCAGGAGAAGTACGATATCCAGAAAATGTTGCTATACAAACTACTGTGACTGCTTAAGAGGATCTCTGTGGGAGATGATCATTCAACACATGAAGAAATTGAAGCCACATCTCATTCTCTGGATTAGTATTAGCTGATGGATGTGCATAACCAGAATTTGTATTTCAACCTTTCTCCCTTGTTTTTTAAAATAATGCATTAATCATTTTAATGAAAGCCACAAAATTCCCTGTGGGTATCACGCAACAATTTTATTTATTTTTTTTTTCTGAAATCGCACTATTATGAGCATGAACAATTCGTTTAATGCTTTATGCCCTCGCCGGGTTCATTTGACACTCAAACATTGGCTTTTTCTGATCTGAGTTCTAAGTAAATAAGTTGTTTGGCAAAAATAACTTTTGAACTGTCGTTTTTAAAACCAAAAAATGGCATGGTGTCCTTTCTACCATTCAAGTGGTGTTCAAATCCTAGGAAAATTGTTTATTAATTTTGTGATAGATTTGGTCTTACTTGAATACAAGACATTAAGTATACTAAAGAAGACAGATAAATGTTTTTATTATCTTATTTTGTACAAATATTCAAGAGCAAAACAAGAAGTATGCCACTCATCAAAGTTAAAATGAAAGAGGTTTCACAAAACTTGAATTATAGAAGGACATAAGTAAGATTTTATTGTAGAATATGACCCTCCACTCATCAAGGTTAAAATGAAGGAGTTTTCACAAAACTTGGATTATAGAAGACCATAAGTAAGATTTTATTGTAAAATATGACCCTAGTAAACAATTTCTATGCTCATAATAGTATACTAATATAACACCAACTAATGATATCGCTAACTCAACAATGACATAGAACTATGACAAGATCCTAAATATGGACCAACTAAATTGAAGTTTTGGGCACTTATCATGAAGCATAACATGTAAGTTCATATAAACTAGTTTTTAATTAACTTATAAAATTCACTTCAAAATATTTATCTTACATTTAGAGATTTTATTTGGATTGAAAAATGATGTTAGTAATTAGTTATTTTATCAAATAAGTTTAATGCTTTCTTATTTTTATAAAAATATGTTAGAAGATATTAATAGTTATAGTAAAGAAACATGTATAAATAGTTCTTAAATTTGAAACAAAAAATATATAATTTGATGAATTGAGTTATCTTCTTTATACTATTATTTGGTGACTTGAGCGTGAGTAAATCTTGCTAGCTTTTCCCTTCCCTTATACAACCCTTCGGTGAGTGTTTCAAACTCGTTTGAACTTGATACTATAGAAATCGCTTGGCTTGCACCATAGCAATATACATGCATTATCTATGCAACAATCTACCCAAAGAGAGCACATCCAATGCCTAGTTAGTGTACATATAATGCTCAGTAGTATGCCTTCGTACAATAAATATTACCAAGACAACTTTTTATTTTCAGCTTGGGTTCCTTTGATTCTACTTCTACATCATCATGGAAGTAAGGAACCTTTATTACTCCTTATTATTTAGTATCAAAGATGAAAAAATCCTCAAAAATATTTTGAAGTTTGAAGAACATCACAAAGCTTCATAATTGGCATTTTACTCTTCATTAAATGCCAATTGAGGTGAAGTCTTGTCCTTCCTTTTTTTGATGTTTCTTTTATTTAGTTAGAACTCTAATTTTGTAAAGGCAAGACTATCATGTCTAGTTATAATTCTATTCTAAAGTAGTCAAAACTCTACATTATAAACTAAGTTATTTACCTTCAAACATACTTTTACTTATATTAATTGTCTACTGGCAAGGGAGTATTCTACTTAATTACCATATATATTGAATACTAATTGTTGCATGAAAACTTAAATTGCCTAACTAAAGAGAACAATCTGATTATTATTGAGACTCGATTGCTTTTACTTGCTCTAAGTTACTTTCTTTTCTAGATTAAAAAAAAAATTGTTATCATCTCATTAGTTAATTTGCATTCTTATATTGCATCTTTTGTTGCATGACTTCTCTTTGTCATTGCTGTTAATTATTTATATTTAACATTGCATAAACACGTCTCCTAAATCATTAATTATGAAACAATTAGAAAACCTAAAACAAGCCACAAAACTTACAATATAACAAATTGAACTATCACAATTAGAGAATTTTGATATCTTAACAAAAATGATCCTTTCACTTTCTAATAAAGTGCAAGCCTTAAACTTGCAATAGAGTCCTAAAAGTTCAACTCGATCTCATTGTGGTAGCATTGTTGAGGATGTAACTAGAAAACATAGAGAATACATTTTGAGAAGGAACCATGAAAGTAAAAATGAAAGCACCAACTTTTGGTTGTATTTATGACCCAAACAAATTTCTTAATTGGCTAACCCAAATGAAAGACTTTTTTGAATGATACAAATGAATGATTTTCAAAAAGTTAGTTTTAATAAAATAAAAGTTATTTATCATACAAAAATTTATTAGACATACTCTTTATGAAAGAATGAGTGAGTAGATGAGTTATGATATGGGTAAATATAAAAGAAAAAGTAAGGACAAAATATTATCCATGGCATCATGACAAGAAACTTTATGACCAATTATTATCATTAGAACAATGACTATTAACTCTAATTAACTATTTTATTCAATTAGAAAAATTACCTGCTCAAATAGGTTATCGTGACAAAGATTAGCAACTAGCTAACAAATTTGCAGTAAGACTTCATCCAAAAATTAGGAAAGAAGTTAAATTTCATGACCTGCAAATGTTAAAAGAAGCTATCCATATTTCTCGATTAGTAAAATGTAACATAACCTCTTCCTTATCAAACAATAAAAATAAGCCTAACCTTTCTCCAAACTTCACACCAAAACCAGTTACGAAATCTAGTTGTACCAGTCAAGCACTTATTATGTCATAACCCTTCACTTTATCTCTTTCAAAAAAATAATCTGTTACTTCCAAAACCAAAGAAAAATGTAAATTTTGTGAGTCCGTTAATGAGTGATCTTACATTTTTTATGCAATTAGTAAATATTTTTCTATCAACTTTTTAATAGTATTAGAATATTGTTATATTTATTTACCTTAGCAAGATTTCTGTCAGGAACCCTTTTCAACATTATTTGTAGTCATCTTAAAGGCCATCATTCAATTGTAGTGTTTATTTCAAGCCAAGGAAGACCATGGTATATGATTGTTCTACTATGTTCATGAAGTAGTGCTTGTCTCGTTTTCCTCTTGGGCCATGGAATCATAAGAATCATAGTAGGAGGTCATCATTGACTATGTTGTGTAGTGTTGTAGGAATTAGTACTGTTGGCTCAACAATAATTAGAGAGCAAAATCTATAGACACAATGTTTTAATGCAATGATGCTTAATTGAGTTGATAGAGATGATATTATAGGTAATGAGATAACTTTTTATTCTAAAAATGAGAATTATGCAATTAACATGGGAGCTCAATGATGATGGGTGAGGATGGCAACTATGATAGGGATGAGGATGATGATTGGATAAGATAACACTTTACATACCTTTTTCTTATTTTTTTTTTCTATCGAAGAATTATGCTTGTTTAGATTTTATTTAAATGTGTATAATGTTTACTTTCTTGTTAATGCTTTATTTGTATAATATATAAGCATATTGATGCATGCATTATATTGCATTGCAAATTCTCTTTAGAAATGTTATTAGTAACTACTTATTTATTATTTTTGCACCTTCACAATCTATTTTTTTTATTTCAAATTTCATACATATATTAATTGATTGATGAGCAATTAGCATTTGAAAGTTATAGTTACTAACCAATTCTTTGTCTAGATAGTGATCAATGCTCCAAATAATAACAATATATCAATTGATCAACAACCATACCTACTATGTTATTATTGATGTGATATGAGATCAACGATCAAAGGGCTAAATTTGTTAGTCCTTGACAATTTAATCATGCATTAGGATTTCAAAAAAATGATGGAATTTATTGTTCGATAAATACTTAGTACATGATTACTAACTATTATATTTTTGTCGCTAACCTATTGATATTTGATCGATAAACCCAACAACTTAATTTATTCAATTGCATAATGTGTTTGCTACCAACATTTTGATGACTAATGCATATGACAGATTCATTTGGTCGATAAATCTATTTGCTAATAAAAATGACTTTTTATTGGTCAATTTTTTTTGGTAGATATAGAGCTATTTTATTTTAGTCTTTCATTGAGCAATCATAGATTGAGTTTATGATTGGTGTGAAACTATTACATTTTAAAATGTTCAAATCTTTTTGTGTATAGGAAACAAAACATTATTATGATCATTTTAAGGTTTCTAATCTACCCGATGTTATAAAATGAGGCAAAAACTCTAGTTTAGTAATTGCATAAATGTCCTTTGAATTGAGTTCTCATGAATTATAAAACTTTTTTTTTGTGAAAACTTAAAGAAACCAAATGTGTAAATTTCAAGTTCTATCATTTCATTTTCTTCACAATGTCTCAACTTTGTTTCTGCATTTGTAATTATATGAACTTTGCCAGAGCATTTATTTTCATTCTTTTCTACAATTTATTTCTTAGATTTGACTCTTTTGAGTCAAATCTATAATTAACTATAAGACTTCGCTTGGCCAAAATATTGGCTTGTTTTTTATGTTTTTAGCATCCTCTTAGTTTGTTGTAGGTTTTTTCAAGGTTTATATGATTTTTGTTTTCTAATTTATGCAAAGAATAAACTAAGAAAAACCTAATCTTATGTGATTGAGGCTGAATTGGATCAATTGTTGAGCCTCCCAAAATGGACCGTCTCATTTTGTTCACAATATTTGCTTTTGGTAATGTCATTCTAAAGTGCTTAATAACAAAATACATACAAGAAAAGGTTTTTATAAGTAAACCATTTCAAACAAACAATTGATTGTCTCTCTTGATAATATTAACAAAGGTTATCAAAGGATCATATTATTCAAAAAGAAGATACTATTAACTTCAGATCTCATTATTTGTTATTCATAAACAATTGTTTGAAGATGCTTGACTATAAATACATGCAAGGAAATTATGATATTATTCTAGATAAAAAAAAATTCTTAAAAAGAATAGTTAGTTTATGACTATTTTTTTAGTTGTGAGATAATGTGATTTGATGGTTTCTTGTTGGCCTAACCAATTCTTATCATTTTACATTATCTCACAGCATTTGCAGCTGTGAGACAATGTAAAATGATAAGAAAAAAAAAAAAGAAAATGATGAAATAAACAAAGCATGTTATAATATTACAGCACAATAGAAATCTTGAACAGACAAAAGTTATGACTTTAAATGACTAAAATACTCTAAAATTAACTGAATTTATAATAAATCGAGACATCTCATTACATGAAGGTGATATAAACGAATGATATCTTAAAGAGAGTAAAGTTATTTTGCATAAGATAAAATTGGGTTTTAGTACGAATGTAATCATGAATGGATTCTATAGAAAAGGGACGATGGGATTTACAAGGTCTAATCCGAAGAATGGTGTAGAAAAAAGACAAATCTAGAAGAAAGAAAACAAAAACATATGACATTATAGAAAGATAGATTATTTTGCATGAGTTGAAATTGGGTTTAATAAAGACAAAGAATGTGATAGGATTTATAAGATAAAATGTTAGTATTAATTAAGAATATAATAACATTAAGTAGATATTTAATATTTTGAATATGAAAAAGATATGAGTTGACAACTAAACGTTATGAGACATAGATAAGACAAACTAGACATATTGGCAAGGATCAACATGTTGGTTTTTTCAAATATTTGATTTTTCAAAGTCGAATTAATGCTAAGTAAACGAGCTAGAATTAGAAAAAAATTTTGGAAAGAAATTTGACACGATATTTCAATTCTTGAACAAGATGATTAACAAAACAAATTTGGGTTAGACAACCTCACAAATTTTGGACAAACAATTTGATAACATAACTATTAACTTTTTTTTTAATCCAAAATGGCAATTAATATAATATTATTTTTGAAAAATATTGAAATATGACTTTTCTACACTTGTAAATTTTCAAGAAAAGATTTAATGTGCTTGTTTAGTCCACATGTTTTTCGTTTCTTTTCGTTTCCACAGTCATCAACCACTGGTTTGAAACTTCAAAATGTGAAACGCTTTTGTAGAATAAAGAACGTCAGCGAAGTGCACAACGCACGCAAATGTCCACTACATAAATTTTCTATATAGTTAGCAACTTTATGAACAGAATAAAAGCATTATTTACATTTATAAATGAATAAACTTGGCTCATGCGTTTGTGAAAATAGTAGCAATCTTATTAATGATCACAACTAATTCAAGAAAATTTATGCTGCATTGATTTAAAAGGCATATTATTATTAGACACTCATCACAGTATAATTTACACTTTACCCAATTTTGATTACCTTTGTTTTTGTTAGATAAAATTAGAATATTATGTTGATAAAATGAGACTATATGATTGAAATTTACTATTTTTTTTATAGAATAACATTAAAGAATAATATAAAAAGAGAAAATAAAATTATATATATATATTTAATTTTCTTAAGATTTAGTGGCATTTTTTATGTGTGATTGTTTACACCCTAATTAAAAAATATTGAAATACAATTTAATTTTAATCACATATGTTCAAAATTTAAAACAAACAGAATTTTCTTATCTTCATAAATAATATCAAATTACTTTTAAAACTATTTTTTTTTAACTATTGGAACCAACCAATTTGTCACGTAATCAATATGTTATTAAATTTGGAAAATATCTAAATAATAGGTATATTTTTATTTAATAGTAGAATACCAAAGATATGTATATACTTTTGAGTTAAATAAAATGTATTGATAATTATTAGATAAAATTGACATATCAGCATTATCTATTTTTAGATGTTAATATTAACTCAACTAAATATTCACTCCAAATTAGTTTGGCAATGCTGTAAAATTTTTTACTATCTCATTTGTAACTAAACATTAATGGGAAGATTTTAAAATTTTCTATTTGCTTGTTTGTAATGCACTAAAAACTATTTAGTTATTTTTGAGTCATTAACTTCCTCTACTAAGTTTATGCTAGATAGGTTATTTTAAAATGTCATGTTTGCAAAAAAACATCTTTTTTTATTAAAAATGTAATAAATAAAATATCAAAGGGTAAATGATTATTTTGTCCTAGAATATGAAAGAAGGTTGGAAAAGGTCTCACAAGTATAGAGAAAGTCAGAAAATGTTATATTTCTTGGTTGAAAATAAGATGGGTAAAAAGAAATAACACAATTTGTCAAGTGGATTTAATAGAATAAATTCTACTTCTTTAGACTTGCAATTGACATGTGAGGTTCACATTCATCACTTTAAGTATGATAATTTTAAGTTTGAAAATTATAATAGATTTGGCTAAGTCAATAGCAATCATGTTTCCATCTGTTAATAATAATTGATTCTAAAATATCATCAATGGTCAAGATTTTATTAAGTGGCTATAATTAATTCTCCCACATCACCAACAGTTGAAGGTTTTACTTGATGTTATAACTTCGTAATGCAAACTAAAGGCATTCATCAACCCTAAAAGGTTAGGTTATTATAAAAAATAGTAGAATAATAATTGTAATTCTCATTATGCAAAGGTGAAGTTAACAGTCATCATCTATTTTGTCAGCTACTATAAAGAGTCCAATTTAGGAGAGTTTGATTTTATGCTACTAAAGTGGCTCAATTCCAACCTATTTTGCACTACAAAGAGCTAAATTCCTTTTTTTCTTTTCTTTTTCATTGGGCATTATTGACCTATAAGTATCCCAAGATCTCTTTTTCTCATTTTACGATATAATCACTTTTTATTCTCTTAATAAAATTTTTAATGCATTTCATTGAATCCAAAATTACCATCAACATTTTTCTGATATTACATGTGTTAGGTGATTGCTTGTTAGAGGAGCTCTTGGTTGTCAAGATAATGGTTCCAAACAAAGGAGAAATGAGCAATGGGAGCTAAAACATCTCATAGAAGTCAATAAGCTCGAGTCATATTATAGCGTTCTTTGATCCATCATTATTATAGATGATCCTAGGCAAAGAATCTTATAGAGAGTACCTTATTATTTTTAAGGAGATTGAGCTCATAGAAACCTAAGCTTCCTACGTCTTCTTTTCATTCTTTGTGATAATCCACAAATGCATGAAATCTACTTTTTATTTAGTTTATTTTGTCAATCATAAACTCCTTGAGCATTAATTCTCAAAGCATTGAATCCTAGTCTTTAGCCTCATTATTTGGTGTCCTATCCTTGCTTTATGACTTGAAGATCCTACTCACCTAAAAAAAGTATTATGTAAGTATGTTAGTTGCTCATAGATGTCTTTTTTACTTCATTTCTTTCTCACTTTCCTAATGTGTTGTATGTTATTTAAGTATGTTAGTATCTCAAAGAGTAGGATTGTAACATCTTGAATATTTTGGAAATAAACTTTATTTGAGCTATTTATATTTATGAATTACATAAATTTGTTTGAACTTTTTTAGAAAAATTACAAGTTTTTGAATAAATCATATGTCACAAATAGATTTTTAGCAATTGTTTTTAAATCTTAGGTACAATGAAACCCATATACAAATCAATACACTTAGCTAATCTCCCTTTCATTCTCCATGACTAATATTCAAATTATGAGTCACGATTCCCAAATCTGATTATCATGCTCATGATATGCCAACCATAATAAATCATGCTCTATTACCAATTGGTCGTCTAATAGATTTATCATAGGTTAGGATAACTCACCAATATACATTAATATATACATGATACTTATATAAACTTGTAAATGAAACTATCTATATTCACATGCTTGAATGAAATTATAGCTCATAATATCTACAATACAAGTCTACCATGAAATTATAAAATAAAAATATAAATCTTAGAGTCCATAAATAAATAATAGTCTCATACATCTCTAGTTTATCAAAGTAAAAATATTAGAATCCTAAAGAAATAATACCACTAATACTAAATCAAATGTGCAAATAAAACTGTTGAAACCACTAGATGCACAACACGAAGCCCACAACTTTAGCACTTATGGAAGCTCTTAATGCCTTAGCTCTAAATGTAAAATTGAGTTAGCCATAATTAAATAAGAAATTCTTAAGTCGTACTATAAAAATAAATATATAGTGACAAGGTTTTACATTACTTTGTATAAATAAATTATAATCAATGATATTATATTGATGTATGTTATACTATTAAGCCAACAATCTAATACTTCCTCCAAGCCCCTGAAAAACATTTCATAAAGTATGACATTCCTATCTCATCACATAATTTGACACTTCCAATCAAGCAGAATTGTTTCGTGGGCTTTTAGGAGTCTTTAATAAGAATGTAAGACTCTGGAACTTTTATCTGATCGCATGATTTAGCACAAACAAAGGAACTGTCTCATAGGCTTCTAGGAGTCTTTAATAAGCATACAACACCTCTCACATATGCTTTGGAACATATCCAATTTTTCTCTTTAGAGGCTCATATGTAGGTGGCACTTAGTTACACTTGGAGTCTCTTACCACGTGATTTAGCACTCCTATAAGTTTAACCAATCACACAAAATGATTATCTCCTTATTGAGCAAGCAACACACAACTACACTAGAGTCTTCTATGATGTGATTTGACACTTCTCTTATAGGATCAAACTATCACATAAAAAGATTACCTATTTATCTAGTGGGAGTCATAATAACTAACATACTATTCATTATCTTGAGGATCCCAAACTTGAGGTAACATCCTAAAACTTATCTTCATTAGGATAATTGTAGTCATCATATCAACATTATTCCAACACATTAGTGTCAACTATAAGTTACAACGAGTTACTCCTTTAGACCTAATTTGATGTTTGGATTACTCCTAGCATTTCTTTAAAGCTTTAATGGTGGGACACCAGCGCCATGCATGATTTTCGACGTACTTCATCTGTTCAAATGCGCTCCTGCACTACCCGACGACCAAGGGAGTTACTCTTCATGAACATGATCAATTTGAAGCCCAAAGTTGCATTTCGGGCTCGAATTAACACTCAAGAACATTATTTTTGGATTCGGGGACCCAAATTTGGCCAAAAGGCCTCTTTTTCCGGTTTTCGCCGCCGCCGGACGCCTTCCGCCGCCGACTGCGACCGTCCGCCACCGCTTCGCCGCCGTCGGCCGTTGAGTCGACGGACCCGCGCGCGGGTTCGCGCGAGACGCGCTCGCGGGTGGCGGGTCGGCGCGACCCGGTTCAGACCCGTGTCATGGCTCGGGTCGCACGACCTGCTGGATGAACCGCGCCGACCCGTCTCCGACCCACGCCGACCCGTAACCGACCCGCGACAACACGACTCGACCGCGCAGCGTCCCCGCCGGATTCGCCGCCGGATTCGCCGCCGCCAACCGCTGCTAGCCCGCCGGATTTGCCTTAAAAGCTGTTTGGCAACAGCTTCTGGATCAGCTTTTGACTATTTCCTGCCTTTTTTAATGTTTTAAAAGGCAGAAATTGATATGCAGCCTTTATATTTGTTATTTTCCTATTTATTTCCAAGTTTCACGTATTTTATTCCTTTAAAACTCTAAAAGTTGTTTTACCGATGTACCCTTAGGCTCTCTATAAATAGGGAGGCCTACCCCTATGTAAGGTCAGTTGATATTTGAGCTTGTTTAAGTATTTTAGTGCTTTGCTTTCACTTGTTGAGTCATTGGTGTGATTCCAACAAGACTTCGGCGTGCTGATTCGTCGAGGCTCCGGTACTTGGAGGAGGGGTGCGAGGCCCAAGCGGTGAGAGGCCGTGCCAGTTTATCAACGACGCCATCTTCATCTTCGTCCCTTCATCGACATACTCTCCATACCCCGCCGCTACCACGACGGTAACGTTTCATAACTACTCATCGTCACATTCGCCTTTTCATCCGGATTTCGACGCTTCTCTCTCTCTTAAGATTTGGGTTCCCTCGGACTTGAACGGTTCTTACTCGAATAATATCTGTTAAATTTCTGATTTACGGTGATTTAGCGCGATCTTTGTACCTTTCAACTGCGCCGGTGCGACCATTCCACTTTTCAAAATTTATCTCGCTCGGTATTTAAACCCTTATCCGAGTACCCCGCGTCTGTGCCGTCGAGGTGTTGCGGACCACCTAGCCTACGGAGCGACCTCTGTGTTGCTCACGGTCCCCCTCTTGGCTAAGATTGCCTTGGACGGGTGTCTCTTGCTTGTTATTTCTTTTCGAATTTTCACATTTTTACCTTTCAAGTTTACCTTATTTCTGGTGTGTGGATGTAATTTCTGTATTGCTCAAATTATTGTAATCCGTCCGACATCATTTAATCTATGATTTGAGATTATCTAAGATTTTCTTATAACTTTAAACAACTCTCTAGGATTATCATTCTATTATTTAGGGTACTACATTTATTATTATTATTATTATTATTATTCATCTTATTCTTCTTCTTCATCATCTTATTCTTCTCCTTCATCTTATTATTATTATTATTATTATTATCATTATTATTATTCCTCTTCATCGTACTCTTTTTTTACTTTATTTTTTTCTTCTTCATCTTTTTCTTTTTTCTTCTTCTTCTTCCTCCTCTACTTCTTCTTCTTCTTCTTATTATTTTTCCTCTTCTTCTAACTCTTCCTTTTTCGATTCATCTTCATTTTCTTCTTCATCTTTCTGTTCTTTTTCTTCTTCTTCTTCTTCTTCTTCTTCTTCTTCTTCTTCTTCCTCGTCTTCTTCTTCTTCTTTTTCCTCGTCTTCCTCCTCCTCCTCTTCTTCTTCTTCTTCCTTTTCTTCTTCTTTCTCTTCTTCTTCCTCTTCCTCTTCTTTCTCGTCTTCCTCCTCCTCTTCTTCTTCTTCTTCCTCTTCTTCTTTCTCTTCTTCTTCTTCTTTTTCTTTTTCTTCTTATTCTTCTTCTTTTTTTCTTCTTCTATCTCTTCTTCTTCTTCTTTCTCATCTTCCTCTTCTTCTTCTTCTTCTTCTTCCTCCTCCTCCTCTTTCAACTTCATCATCTTCTTCTTCCTCTTATTCTTTGTTTTCCTCTTCTTCTTATTCTTCTTATTCTTCCTCTTCTTCTTCTTCTTCTTCTTCTTCTTATTCTTCTTTCTCTTCTTACTCTTCTTCTTCTTCTTTTTCTTCTTTTTCTTCTTCTTAATCTTCTTCTTCTTCTTCTTCTTCTTCTTCTTCTTCTTCTTTTTCCTTAATCTTCTTCTTCTTAATCTTCTTCTTCTTCTTCTTCCTCTTCTTCTTTTTCTTCTTCATCTTCTCCATCTTCTTCTTCTTCTCCTTTGTTTCATATTGAATCTTTTGTCAAAATCCACAAAAGCTTTTTCTCTTTTGTGTAATTCTAATATGCTTAAAAAAGTATGCAAATTAAATTCTTAACAAACTCTACCATTATTTGATAGAGTTAAATTAGAGTTGTTGCATCCATTTTTAATGACTTTGTAATCATAGATGTAATTGTACATCAAACTGCATCATTAAATAAATGTAAAGGTAGGTATTTCAATCATATTTATGTAGAAGCATGTAGTGGTTGAGTGTTGAGGTGAAATTGTAGATTCAATTCAAATAATCACATCTAGAATTCAATGACATTCCATGACCATTGAAAAGTAATGGAGGAGGTCATCCTCCTTATCAAATCTAAGAAGAATGAGTTTAGTATTCCAAGAGCCAATTTTAATCTCTTGCTGAAAACTAATTATCGAGAAAACTTTTCTTATTGATTTCATGCATGGTCTCTTGTATGTAAATTTTCAAATTAATGCATGCTTGAAAATGGTTGTTATCTTTCAATTTCAACCTCCTAAAAAATGGTCTATGCTTCCCATAAAATGTCGTGGTTGTCTTGATTTTAATTGAGGATCACTCATTTGAGCTACCCAGCACTTCCATAGATCGTTTCAAAGAGGGTGTTCCTCTCAAACATTCCATGGAACACATTTCTTAGCACTATTGATTAAGCAACAACAATATAGTTTTGAACATGCATGTAATCAATTTCCATGCCAAATCATTTACTGATTCCTTTAGTATTGTTCCTTAAAATTGCATGGAATGTTTTGATCTTCAATCTCCAATTGTGCTAGGGGAAGTAATCAAATATATGTTGTAATTAGGTCTTCAAGACTAATGCTGTTCACTATCCATCGCCAGTCAATCATTGCTCCATCCATTATTGGTCATTTGATGATTTTCTCCCCATGATCCTGTCAAACTTTTGACATTCAACCAAAGATCAGGAGGTATCTAAAGTGTCATAAAATAAGTCAAAATTTCATCTTTGATCTTGTTATGTATTATTCTTTATAAAACAAACCATAAACACATATCATTCTTGCTTTTCATTTCATCATATTATTTTATTTTCTTATTTTATAAACAATACAATTGAAAGAATATTATGATCTTATTCAATTGCACTATAAAAAAATTATGTAAATCAATTATATCATAATCAAGTTATTCAATTGTTATGTTGTGGATAACATTACACGTAATAATTATTAAAAGTTGAAACTTGATAGCATTGAAAAGCAATTTTGGCATGTTTGAAAAGAGGATAAAAAAATTTGGCCAAGGAAAAAGTCATAATCAATAAGCATGGGGTGGCCTACAAGTTTATAAGCCTGATCAAAGAAGGAGGTTACATTCATGGCATCATAATGCAGAGAAGATGGTATTAGTAGGAATTTAAAAAATGGATAAGAGGAAGTCGATCAAAGAGGATAAGGAATCCAAGAAGATCAAATATCCAATGAGTAAGGTAAAAAGGTAAAGAGGAATGATTATTTGATTAACGGAAGAAGTCACAACCTAGTTAGTTCTTATTAAGGGATATTAAGTAAGCATTAGGGAATCCTAGTTGGTGTTCATAAAGAAAACAACAAATTCTACAAGAAATCATAAAGTTGAGTAGAAGAGAAGAATCGAGAATTTGAAAAGACCTCTAATAATTAATTAAGTATTCATTGATAATAGAATGATAGACCTTCAAGAAGATGGGTGGCTACCATTTACGGATGTTTAATGGAGAGGAGTATTGAGAAATTGAGAACATTAATATGAACAAATCAAAGATATATAGAGGATAGAAGAATTGAAATTTTTATTAGGAGAATAATTGTGATGCTTATTTAAGGGAGGTCAATCAGAATCATATGCCTTAGTTTTTGTTTCCATGAAAAACATGACTTGATGATTTTCAAATTTTTGTTTTAACAACGATTTTTTAAGAGAGTCATTGTATAAGACCATGAGGGCATATATAACTATTTTTTTATGAAAAATCTATATAAATGCATAGTCTTTTGTTATGATTATCTTAGAAATTTGTTATAGAAAGCATTTTTCTAAGAAATTCATTTTAAAAAGTCCTCACAAATATTTTAAAATGATATTCAAAGAAAACCATTGTAAAAACCTTACATTTTAAAAATGGTTTCATGGAAAATAACATTAAGATTTTGTTTCAAATGACATTTAGTAAAATTGAATTTAAAATCTTAATAAAAAAAACTTTTGTAATAGATTTCCATCATTTACTTTGAAGGTTTTTTCCAAAACCATTTTAAAATATTTGTTTGTTTGAAATAAACATGTAATTATGCCTTTTGAAGATTCCCTCCACACAAAGTTCAAGACTTAAAATGACAACAAATTCTTAATACAAAAGACAACTACATTGCCACTAGCATACATCATATCATTCATGATTTGCTCCACTAGCTCTCTACAAAATTCTCTTAGGGTGTTAACTTTTAGAAAAAAATCGCTTATTCTACTACATAATTATTGATGAGCTTCATCGAAGGAATTTGCCATTCATTCTACTCGTGGCAATCATCTAAATCATGACTCAACTCTCTACTCCTCTACTAACAAAGTTGATTCATTAACACCTTCATAATTATTAAACAAAATTATCTCTAAACTCTTTTTTTTCCTTCTTCTCTTGTCACAACACGTCAAGCTTTCACGTAACTCTCCAACAACCATGTTTATGGAGCACACACATCTTAATGCACTTCTTAATTTGTTCCACAATAGATTGCACTAAGAACTATTATTAAATAACTTTTTGTTTTGGGATAAAAAGCAACAACCCATTATAGTTTATTTGACATATAGATACCATATGAACAAAAAGAAAAAGTAAATAACCACTGCTGAAGAAACAGCAGAATCATATCTTCGACATTAAAGACATCTCCGGATCTTTTCAACTCGAATTGCTCCTTAAGTTATGCAATGATAACCAATAAATTGAAGCATGATGTGACAGTTATACTGTTTTGTACAATAATCTACCATGATTGTTAAAGAAATCCCCCTTTCTTCCACATCAGTCAATGCCATTATAGTTTGAATCCAATAAGATCATCAATTATTTAAAAACAATAATACAAGTATAAGTCATATCATTGGTTGTCTTTCTCCTCCAGGTCCCCATCCAATAAAAAATCAATTTTTTGGACGTAAAAGGCATCGATTTTGCATGAAAAAGTTCGCCTTTTGCTGTAAATTGTTTAACATATCTGACTGATTTATTTTGTAGCTGTTGGCCACTGAATTGTTTAGTGGTCCATATTTGCTTAAGAAACAAAAATGCATTCGACTTCATGGCCATCAACCATTTATAGGTATGAAAGGTACGATGCACGTGTTGATTGTAGTTTGATATCCAACCTTTTACGATTTTTTTTTTGATAATTTTTTTTAATAGCACTTTTTTTTTTCTTTCGACTTTATTATTGTCAAATGCATGCCAAATAATTTCCATATTTGTTTTCCTAATTACAGAGAATATCTTTCAAATTTTGATAATTTTTTTTAAACAAATTATTGCTAACTGTGCTTAGCTTTATGGGGTTCAACAGCTTGTTCAATCATCAGCAAATGGATCGTAACGCATGCAATTGACATTTCACACAATACAATAACAAAAACAGATTGTTACGATTAGTTTTATGGGTATTGATGTATTTAACTTGTTTAAAGCGTTATTATCTCCAGAAGAGACAGTACACTGCTGAGAACAATCAAGAATAAAGTAACTTAGTTTTTAGTTAACAAAACATAAGATAAAAGGTTGTTTTGTACCATTGTTGTGACTAAAGATAAAGCTTTTAGAAGGAAGTTTTTTTAAAAGAAAATTCATCTAAAGTAGTTTTTGAACTGCTATTGCAAATGAGACAATGGTGCTCATCAAAATAGCTTCACAAATGAGGCAATGTCCTTAATTAATACTAAGGCAATCAAGGTTTTGTTTCTCAAGATTTTGTTAAACTTATAATCAATCATTTAATTTTACATGAATTTATCATTTGATTAAAAATTTTATAAATAGATTATTGGACAAGTTTGTCACATTAAGACTAGTGCTATATAGTGGTTTTTAATTCAACATTATCTCTTTTTATCAAAAGTCCATTGGGACAAAGAACTATTGAGTGGCATATTTCTTGCCAATAGATTAATAATAACACCATACTTATAATAATTATATTTAATTTTGAAGACACTGAGAAATAAAATAGATAATACATCACATCTAATATGGCAGAAAACCTTCATCTATGATAAAATTATATAAATACAAAAAAATAGTTTTATTTATTAAACTAAAAATAAATTTAATTAATCTCAATAAAGGAATATAAAAAAATATCATAAGAAAGTGAATAGTATTCTTACTAAAAAGAAACAAAAAACTAAAAAACAATTGACTACTAAATTTTTTTTTTTTCTTTATTAGTTATCTCCTTTTTTTTTAATGCTGGATGAGCATAAGTAAAATATCATATATAACTAATAATAAAACAAGTTATTGAGATAGAGCTTATATAGAGTTAGATTACTAGATAGTTCATAAAAATCAAATCGTTTATAAACCAATTAATAGAGCATTGACCAAGAAAATATAGACAAGTAGAACAAAAACTAAGATACCACTACTATGATTATTTTATGTTGATTTAGTCCTTAGTAGTTTACTCTATTTCCATGTATTTGAGTTAAGAAACAAACTCAATAGAATTTATAGCTATTGAGTTGTTTTTCTTTCAATAGTTAGTTATACTACTTGGTAAGTTAGTTGATTAAATAGATAAGATTTTCTTCCATGAGTTAGTTCCATGATTTCTAATTTTTTTTCTATCTTCTTAAGCCATTCTTTCCTTAAGGTTGCTCATATCTCAAAAGAAGAAGTAAGAAAACCTTTTTTATATGAGTTCATCACATCTACCATTTCCTAAAACAATAATTAATTAAATGTCGCCAACCATTGATTATTAAAATGTATCACTTAGCTTCAATTATCACCATTAATTCTAAAGATTGTGAGAAAAAACTCAAATTTATACACATCATCAAACTTATTGTTTTATCATAATGATGGTCATCATTGTTGGCTTCACCATCAATCATTAATTGCACATGCGAAAAAAAAAGATGATAAAGGAGAGTTGGACATTCAACAATTTTATGTTGTAAGTCTTGAAGAAATCAATCAATAAAATCATTTATAATTAATCTACTCATCCTAACTAGTTGTTTTCAGAGCCCCAACTTTTCTTTGGGAACAATCTTTTTAGTCATAAATAATAGATTCTAATTGGTGAGAATTTTAAAAGATATTGTCTCATTCTGAGTTGACTTAGTGATAATATATAACAATTTATACTTTTTGAATATTTTACTTATAATCATTTCTTATCAATAAATGTGTCAAGCCCAACATTTGGAGAAAATACTTCAATTACAACACTTTTGTATCCCAATAACAACAATACATCTAACATCAATATTAGAAAGACCAACATGATTTTTCAATAAAATATCCCACAAGATAGCTAACCCTACAAAAGTGAATAAACAAGAATTTTTATACTTTCTATTTTCAAGATATCCTTCAATGCATAAACTTTTATATGTCATCTATGAATGGTAATTGGTTTCCATAACATAAATATAACTTGGTATTGTCTCTCAAGTACATTAATATCTACTTGTAACTTTCTAATATTTCTTACTTGGTTTACAAGGGCATCTACCCATTGTGTCAATAATATTGGTACATATCATTACTAACATTAAGCTTCTAGTTGTTAAGGATTATGGATTCATTTTCTTTGCTTCAATAGTGTGACAAAGCAACATATTAATCTTTTTATGACTTCTTAAATGAGTTCAATAGATTTTTTTTATTGAACTTTTTAATTATTAGTACAACAAACTTCCTCTATAACAATCATAAGGTTCTAGCTTTTCTAACATGTGATAACTTCATCCACAAATTTTGCTAAGCAAAATCTTCATCCTTCATGTCAAAGAACTTAAATATGTCCTTCTTTTGCTTGTTAATCATGTGAGTAGCTTCATATGGTATCAACATGCCATCAATATGTAACAAAATTATGATAAATTTACCTTTATATAACTTTTCATATATGAGATAATTTGTAGAAGCCTTGCCACATGTGTGATTTTTCGAGAATGAATCATACTTCTTATACCTATGCTATAGTGTTACTTTAACTATTATATAATATATTCTAAAAGTTAAAAACTAAGAGTTCTTTTTCTTATACTTGAAATCCATCTAATGGTATCATATGAACATCCCTTATGCTTCATTATGTGGAATTGTATTCTTCACATCTTCTACTTGATTCCAAGATCATACTATTAATTAAACCCAGATCTATGTGAATGGATGTCATCTTTATTACTCGGGGAAAAAAATCATCAAAGATTGTCACCTTTTTTAGCACAATCACTTCAAAATGAAAATATTTATGATTCATCTTATTATCATTTTATTTTTTCATGATAACCCATTTCCTCTTCAACACTTTTCTTCTTCTAAGAAGTACAATAAATGCCTACACATTTTAAGGGACATTGATTGAGTTCTAGATGATAGTGGTAAAGATATGACTTACACAAATTTCTCATATTGGTTAGTACATCATGGAATAAGGTGCTTTACACAAATGGTTGTTGGCTCTACAGACTTGTGTGAGTTATTTGAAGAAAACAAACAATAACTTTTGTAATTGTATGGCTTTTCTTGTGTGATTTTTTAGATTTTGTCTCCATACTCATTTAGAGAATTATTTAGGAGTACAAAACCATTGATTAGTAGAGAAGAATAAGAGCATTGATATGCCGCTCAACAGACAAATTAGCAAAATGTTCAAAGGTGGTGTACCCATTACATAGATAAGATGAATTAAACAAAATTGGCTAGCCTTTTTAGGAATAAGACATGCATTATTGGAATTGTCTTCATTTTATATTTTAGATTATGAACATAAGACTTTTTCTTATGAGGCACTAAGATAATAATCAATAAAATTTTGAGTGAGTAATCATAATACTTCATTACAAAACAAACTCACATATAAACTTAAATATATGTTTTCTACAAAAGTGCATACAACAATTTTTATAATCTACATGAATTCACAAAATTTTTTACTAAATAATTAAATGTAAGGTTTTACATCTCCTTCAAATGTTTTCATTAGATTGTAGTAGTAATAAGTGTTAGAATTAATCTTTCACAACTTTCATGTCATATTAGATAGTGACTAGGAAATTCAATCATGGATCTATTAAGGATAAAATTCTCTAATGTTGAAAGTGGTGCACTGTTGAGGATGATGGCTACAAAGTTATTAGATACTAATGAGTGGTTGAGTTTTTGTGAGAATGTAATGTCTAAATCAATGCTTTAAAAATTCTAGGTTGGAGCAAGGATCTACGAATTTGGATTAGAGGAAGATTAGAGTCCTTGGTTCAAAGATGGCTTAACTTTTAAATCGAGTTAAGAAGGATGCTCTCTGTAGCATGGATAAAACATATGCAATAGATCATCACTTAGACCACACTAGTTAGAATATAAAATATTTATCCTTAATAATATAAAACTTTAGAGTATTAAAATTTCTATGCATGCATTGTTTAATGATACTCATTAGGTAATAAAATAGCTCTAAATTTGCATTAATTTAATTGTAATAATATTACATTTAAGCTCTAGAGTTAAGTCGTTCCATAACATAATAAAATTAAGTGAAAAAAGCCTTATTCCTTACATCCCATTTAACATACAATATGATGTCTTATTTTGAACTTACATGCTCTTCATTCTAGCTAAAAGTCTTAACTAACATCTAAAGTTGTCATGTGATATTATAGTTACATAGTTTCATCATGTAGATGTGATTGTCAACTAAATAAAAAGCTAAAAGCATAAACAAGCTCATCCAAGACAATGACTTTTTATATATGTTGTTTGATCTAACAGTTGAGTTTCCATTAGCATTGTATAACTATGAACCTTTCTTCTTATAGGTATTTACCTTATTCCTCTTTAGGTCTATTGTTTGCATAAACCTAATATTTTTTAGCAAATATGATTACAATATTTTATTAGCAAAATTTTATCCAGTTATTTGTAGCTTAGTCATATGCACAATAGTCTTTATATAATTTCCAAGCTATGCTTACAACTTATATATCAAACAGTACAAATAAAGTATAATAGTTGTAAGTTTTTACCTAACTTTCAGATAATATAATTGACTTAGAATAGTAATATTCTTATTGTGTTATATGAGTATAATACTTGTATTAAATAATTATATGATGTAATACAAATTACATTCTTACACATATGAGTATCACTCATGCATTATACATATATGATCACTATCATACAAAAGACAAAATAAATATCAATTAACTTGGAATTATATAAATATGATAATTCTATCATATGTATATGATCATCACTTAATAAGGTTAAACTTTAAAATGACCATTAAACAATAAGATGCAAAATGATAACATAATAATAATCCAACAAAATCTAAAACATAAAATAAACTAACTAATGATCATTAATTATATGATCTAAATTCAATTAAAAAATACACCATAATAATCATCAAAGTCTAATAAAAAGAACATAAATAAGTAGCTATCAAGTTTAAATATAATAGTTTAATATAGTCTAATGTTTAACAAAAATATAATTGATAAATATATAAAACAATATTTTTATTATTAATGATAAAATATAAAAAGATTTATCATCTAACTGATGTATTCACTTTAATAATTTCTTGCTTGACTTTTACTTGACTCTTAGCCCTTTAATCTTACAAAAATATAAAAGAAGTGAAATGGATAGCACAATAAGAAATCTTTAAGTCGAGTCATACTATAAAACTAACATATTAAAACATATATATATATATATATATATATATAAAATAACTGAGTAAATCATGTCAATAATTAAAATCAGATCTAACTTCTATAATTTATCACTATCTATAAATTAAGTCAATATATAACCTTATGATGACAACCACCTAAGACCAATAGGCCTAAATATATCAACTGAGACTACAATCACTAAGAAAGATCAGAAATTCTTACCAATCACAAGATAGCCCTTTGTATAAAAATAATCTACTAATTTTTATAAATCTTTTTTTATTATAAAAACTATTGCTAAACATTATCTTTGTTATTCTTTAAGTAGATTCATTATGTATGATTAATGCATTCTTGCTATAGAGACTAAAAGTAAAACATACTTGAAATAAAAAAAAAATATTGTCCGCAAACGAGAGGACAAAGGTAGAAAAAAAAATGTACTATCTTCTCGTGTTCTAGAAGAAAATTCTCCACCTTTAAAGGTTCGCAAGGTGATTCACGAGTTCACCATCTTTATCTTCGCTTGCGGACACACTTACTCCGCACACTAATAAGGAACCATTATTGCCCCCACTTGACAGCTGTAGAAGATCCAAACAACAACCTGTTCACTTTCCTCAAAGCCCAATTCAGCAACAAAGCTGCAGTAGCTGCACTAAAGCAAAATACATGACAGCTATAACCGCAGAGAACGCTTTTTTAAATATTGTTGTCTTTTTATGACTTAAAAGAAATTCAAAAAAAAAATTGAAAACTTTTCAAGAATATTTTATATGAAAAAAATATATAATTTTGAAAAAAAAAATATTGCCAAGATTTTAATATTTAATTTTTTAAAATTAAAAAATTAGATTAAAAACTTTATTTGAAAGACTAGCATTTTGTAAATTAATATACAAATGATTAAAGAAAAATTAACAGGGACAGCAGCCACCAATAATGTGTTGGAGAGGAAGGCTTTGTCTTTGGAGTTAAAGGTCATAAAGCACATGGCCTTTCATTTGATTGCATCTTATTTCAATTATAAAAAATATTGTGAAACTCTTCTGTAAAAAATATTTTTTTTACTCATGTCAAAATATTTTTCTAAATAGTTTTGTTCTCAATTATTTTTCTAATCCCAATAATCGTAATAAACTAATTGGTACAACTCCTTTGTGCCTACAATGTTGAAACATAAAATTATGACAAATGAATACAAAAATATTGAAAAGCAATACAATTATATCATTAATTATAAATATTTATGTCACAATATGTTTCCAAATATGGTAGAATATTTTAGCAAGATGATGAATTTTTATTGAGGGTGGACATTCTCTATCATGCCCTTGCAAGATAGAGTTTCATGAGAGTCTAATATTATTGTGAAGTGAGAGAAATCAAACAAACAGAAGAGGCTTGGTGAGACATTAGAAGTTGATATATATATATATATATATATATCAACTTAAAGTTGATATCAATAGATAATTAAAGTGTGTAAAAGTCTATTGTGGTGTTAATCTCTAATTATGGTATTTTATTTAATTATAATAAATTCTTATCATTTTAATAAATTTAGTTGAGTAATTTTTTAGATTATAGATAATCAATACTTATACTTATGAGAGAACTTAAAAAAGAAGAGAAAAAAATGATCAAATGTCATGAAAATTATCTTGATTGGAGTGCTAGACAATTAGGACTTTTATTTGAGCTTTTATTCAACTTAATAATTGTAGAATAACCCTAGGTCTAAGCATTAATCATCTTACCTTGATGATTTTAAGAATCAATTGATATTAATAATATTGTTAATTTTTTTTAATAACTTGTTACAAAAAGTGTATTATAACAATAATAATTTATTACTTAAAAAATAATATTAACATAAAGAAAAGAGAAAACCTAATTGTACTTAACCTAAATTAACCAAAGAATTAATCCCTAAGTCTCAAGTTATGACATTACTCTTGAACCCATTGTTATAGTAATCAAATCAAGACTTCACTCTAAAACTTGTATTAAACTATATCATATCAGGGCTTGACTGCTCAATCCATTAAAAGTAATGCATATTAACAGTAAGGGTCATGATTTCCCAAGCGAACGAGGGGGTAGCCAATCTTTAATGTTATAGCTAACTCAATGGCATTGGAGAATTATTATAAGGAGATAAAAGCAAATCTTATAGATTTTGTAGGACTAAAACGCAGAGCAACTTTTAAGCGACTAACTTCATAAATGCGATAGTTATGTGAGTCATCTGATCACACAATTTCACTATTAAATGATCGAGATGTCATCCACTTTTTTAAGCGCTAGCTTAATGAGTCGTTTGATTGCATAATTTCACAATCGCATGGTCTAAATTTAATCTACACGTAACATCTAGATCTAGTCGTCTGATCATGATTAAGATCTAATGGTCAAAATCAAATCCTATTTTTTATAAGTCCAATTTAAATCCAATCATTTGATCATGCAATTTTTGTGATCAAATGATTTAGATTCTTTTTTATCGTGTAGCTCTTACTTTCATTAATTCAGATGGGACAATTCTAATAATTTTTTATGGACCACTTACGTAATGGCTATTTTATTTATTATTTTTGAGCCATTTGTACTACTATTGAAATAATAATACCTAAATTTTTAATTAAAACATACGTTGACATATTTTTATTAAAATAAAGAGTAATGATTATTTGGCTTATTTGGTAAGTATTTTTAGTCATTAGAAAATGTTAATAAATAAAAGATATTTTTAATATAATTGATTAATAAGTTTTTATATAAATTTGGTAAAACTTAAAATTTTTTTTTAATTTATTAATTTTCTTACTTCATAATTGATTTAATTAAAAACATAAAACATTTTTCTTTTGTTAGGTATTTTATCAAGCATAAGATTTTTTTTATATTAAGTTTGATTTTGTCACAGATTCTTTTCATCTATTAGTCGATATATCTTTTTGGCTAAAGTCTTATGCTGAATGTTTTTATTTTACTTAGTTTTTGTCAAAGATATATGTAGGTTTGATATTAAATCAAATCATCTAAATATCATTGATATATTTTTTTAATATTCATTGACTTTAATTTAATAATTTTTATAAAAATATTATTAAAAAAATTAATGTATTTTAAAATAAAATTAAAATTTCTACAAAATCTTTTATAAAATTTTTCTCAAACTAGTTAAAAATTAGTTTAAAATAGTTTATTAAAATATTTTAAGAAAAAATTAAATTTTTATTCTTTACAATTCACCCCCTCTTGTTAAACCATAGTTTAATTAGTATCAAATGAAGGTTCCTTTCTCATAAAAAGAACTTTTCTTAAAGATTTATAGCACAAATTGATGCCTCAATGACTTTTGATAAAATATCCTCCGATAAGCCATCACTCTTTTGTGATAATTATTGTTTCTATTAGAAAACTAAAATAACTAATCATTTAAAATCAATTGATAAAAAATATGAGAACTAATATAATTTTTTTTTTGAAATTTTCTCTAAGAAAACACACAAGATATTTAGTAACTAAATCTTTTAGTAAAATTTATCAAAATAAAAAACATAAAGTACAATTAAATAATAAGATTGTAAATATTTTTCATTATGCTTCAAATATTATCAGATTTAATATAATTATGAATTTAAAAACGACTTATGAAATTTAACATAAGTCTGAGATAATCAATGAATCTCTAGTTAAGGAAAATAAAATAAATATGATGACCAAATACTATGAGTTTTTTATAATACTTTTTTTTATTAAATCCATTAAATGCATGTTTATAAGATTTAATAGCATTACTAATGGAATTTTTAGTTTGGGAAAACTTATTTTTGTGAATAAACAACTAAAGAAGATACTTGAAATTTTACTAAAGGGGTATGATTAGTTGACCACCACCATCAAGATAATTAAAAACATGTCTACCATGACATTGGATGACTTGATGGGTGAGCTAATAACTAATGAGTTAGAGATGAAGAGATGAAAAGAAGAGAAAAAATTGATTGAAAGGAACAAAACAACAAGAAAAGAGCAAACATTAACATTGAAGATGGAGAAAGGAACTTTAGAATTGAGTCTACTGATGAAGATGTTATCACTTTAATATCTAAAGGATTGTCTAAGGTTGTAGGTATTTTAAGTAGATATTGATATTAAAAGTCGAAGAAGAGAGTTAAAAAAAAGAAGAAATCATTTATCATGAATGTGATAAACCATGACATATTAGATCAATATGTCTTACGATGAAAGAAAACATTGAAAAGAAAAACAATGAAATGAAGAAGAATAAGAAAAAGAAGAAGAAAGTATTGAAAATAATTTTGAGTCACTCAGAAGAGAGTAAAACAAGTACAAAGGAAGATAATAATGAAGGGCCCTCTTATATGATGGTTAGAGAAGAAAAACATATACTAATAGCAAGGGTTCTCGAACTAAAGAAGGGGTAGCCAACACCAATGTTTTGGCAAACTCAATAACATAGGAAAACTGTTATAAGGAGATAAAAGCAAATCCTATACGCCATGTGGTACTAAAATGTAGAACTTTTTTCATGCAACTAACTTTAGAAAAGTGGGTGTCACGTTAGCTATATAATCACACAATTTTGTAATCAAACGATTGTCACCTCATCTTCCTTTCTTTCAGTGCTAATTAAATGAGCTGTCTCATAGCACAATTTTGAGATCACATGGTCTAAATTTAATCAATACGTAAGATGTTGATATAGTTATAAAATAATTATTAAGATCTAACGATTACTCAGAAGAGACTAGACCAAGTACATAGAAAGATAATATTGAAGGGCCATTTTGTATGATGATTAGAGAAGAAAAAAAAAAAGAAAATACATCTTTAAATGCAGAAGAGGTAAGTTACTCAAATAAAAAATTAACTCAATAATTAATTTATGTTTATAATCAATATAAAAAATTTTATAAATAATATAAGAAATTAAAAGAGAAAGATAATGAATGTCTAGGTCATAATGAAAAAATTATAAAATAGGTTGACACTTATTTAAAAAAATGAAAAAAAATCAATGATGATTTAATACTATTGGTTAATGAAAATACATCTTTAGTTAAGGAATTCAATGATTTTAAATCCTTGCAATCTACTTGCTTATTTACAAAAGTTAAACCAATTAAGAAAGAAATTCTTATTGCAAATGCTAGAAGATCTTAAGTGCATAAACATTTTGACATTTTCAATAGTTATAATAACAAACTTACGTCATATTATTGTATGCTACCCAATCATATTTCATAGACATGTCAAACTAGAGCTAGTATTCATTTTACATTTCTTACATTTGAATGGACAGTTAAGGCAAATATAACTCATCAACTCTTAAATGTGTTAAGACCTAAAATAGTTTAGGTTCTTAAATCTAACAATTAAAACCAAATATAAAAATTTGTGTATGTAAAACTTGAAGAATCAATTTCAATTAAACAAAATAATGTCAATATAGATAATGAACAAATAGAATTTTTGAAATTAAGTTAAAAAAGATTTAAATAAAAAGATAAGAAAAAGAAAATAATTAAAGCAAATGCAATCTTAGAATTTTAAAATTTCATAAGGATCATCCTAAAAAAAAGTTTTAAGTAAAATTAAAGATGGTATTAGAACTAAATCTTATCATAACTATTAAACTTTTTTAGTATGTTTTAAGGCAACCTCAATACAAGATGTCTGAAATAATAAGTTTTGAATAATAATTATGATTAAGGAATTAAATCAATTTGAAAGAAAATGCAAAAGTTGACGCCTAAGCAATCGGATAAAAGTGTAATTGGAATAAAATGGACTTGATTAATATTTTCACAAAATAATTAGGTTATGAATAATTTACAAAAGTTATATTGAGATTAGGAGTATTAAATCACATTAAGTGATAACATAAAGGAAAAGAGAATACAAATTAAAAAAATAAGTATAAATTAAAGAAAAGTCTTAATTTAATCTAGCATACATGTAGTGACCGATTAAGGAGTTTATGTTTTTATCAATTTTATTAAAAGTTTTGTTATCTTCAAAAGAAAAAGATTATTATGATGTTGACTTTAGTCATGGTGCTTTGATAATAACAAATCTTAAATATTTTTAATCAATTTGGTTGTATCCTTTTTTCAGATTATAGATAGTCGATGCTCGTGTCTATGAGAGAGCTTAAAGAAGATGAGCAAAGGTCAAATCCTACGAAAATCATCTTGGCTGGAGTGACAAACTACCAAGAGATTCATTTCGAGTTTAATTTTAGGTATTTCACTTTTTTATTTTAATTAATATATTAAGCTTTATTGAAATTATTATTATAAGACAAAAACAATTTAATTTTATTTAACTTAACCATCTTAGAAAAATACTATGACTAAACATTGACGATCTTAAGAATTATTTGATTTCAACAATATAGTTGGAAATTTTCTTTCAATAACTTTTTTACAAAAAGCATATTATAATAATAATAATTAATTACTTTAAAAATTAATAACAACTATACAAAAAAGGAAAAACAAAAACTAATTCTACTTGGCTTAATCTAGTTAAAGGGTTGATCTTTAAGTCTTAAGTCAGGCACTACTCTTGAACCCATTGTTATAATAATTAGATTAAGTCATCACTCTAAAACACATACTGAATTGTATTGGATTAGGATTTGACTTCCAAATTTGTTAAAAGAAATGCATACTAATAGCAATGGTCATGACTTCTTGAGCTAAACAAGGGGTAGCCAACACCAATATTTTGGAAAACTCAATAACATAGGAAAGCTATTATAAGGAGATAAAAGCAAATCTTATACACCATGTGGTACTAAAATGTAGAGCTTTTTTCATGTAACTAACTTTAGAAATGTGGGTGTCACGTCAGCTGTATGATCACACAATTTTGCAAGCAAACGATTGCCATCTCATCCTCCTTTCTTTAAGTGCTAATTAAATAAGCTGTCTCGTAGCACAATTTTGCGATCACATGGTCTAAATTTAATCCATAGATAAGATGTAGATCTAGTCATAAGATCATTATTAAGATCTAACGGTCTAAATCAAATCTTATTTTCTAAAACTAATTTAAATCCAGTCGTTGGATGCTTTCCAATCATGTAACTCTAATTTTTGTTTATCTAAATCTAGATGTCTTAATGGTGAGTGATGGGCCATTTGCAAAAAAGCTATTTTTGCTATTATTTTTTTGCTATTTGCATCATTATTAAAATATTAATACATAAGTTTTTAATTAAAACCTATGTTGACCTATTTTAATTAAAATACATAATAACAACTATTTGGTCTACTTGGTAATGATTTTTAACTAGTAAAAAATGAGTATAAATAGAAGATTTTTTTAACATAATTGATTTATAAAATTTTTATGTAAATTTGGTAAAACTTGAGGAAAAATTTTAAGTCATTCAAACTGTTAGCAATCAACGCTCATCATTACTTCCATTCACTAAATCATTCATTTATCAAGCTTAAAAATTCTTCTTATTTCTTAAATCAATTAAGTCCTCAATTTTTTACTTCATAATCGATTTAATTAAAAATATAATACATTTGTGTTTCGTTAAAAATTTCATCAAGCATAAAATTTTTATTTGTATTAAATTGATTTTGCGTTGCCAAATTTACTTTGTTGTACGACTTTGTAGCTCATCTCTTATCTTTTATTGTTATAAGGGTTCAACCTACTTGTCTTTCAATGTAAAACTTATATTTATTATTTTATTTCTATCTTATTTTTATTCATAATAAACATAGCTTGATTTTAATTCAAACTATCTAAAAATCAACAATATATTTTTTTAATTTTTTATTTCATAATTTTTTTTAAAAAAAAATTATTATTAAAAAAAATAACTTGTTTTAAAAAAACTAAAATTTGTAATAAATCACTTATATTGATATTCTTAAACTTATTAAAAAGATCATTTTAAAATGTTTTTAAAATATATTTTTAAAAGATTAAAATTTTTATTCATTATAATTCACTTTTCTTTTATTGAACCACACTTCAAAGTTGAATATAAAACTATTCATAAACAACAAAATCCATTTTATTTCGTTGCTAATGAAGTTAATAGAGCAATATTTGGCTTCAAAAAGGAGTAAGCTTTGGCATTTTTTCTTTAATCTCCTAGATATTGTTGTAATTAAATAAACAATATGCATAATTGTTGAAGAGAATTAGTCTTTATTTTCAGCATAATCTTCACCTTCAGAGGCATGTAGAGAGAAAGCAAACTCATAATAAAAAAATATTATGAAAATAAGCACCACTAAAATATTTATGAAGACATTTTATTATGGTTCAATGGTTGGTAATAAAAAGATCTTTGTTGAGACAACTTATTGATGGCAAAGGTAATAATGGGGTAAGCAAATGAAAGATAATGCATGCCATGCACAATAGCTTGGCATCTAATAAGGTCATTAAGAGATGCTCTACAAGGTGAGCTATTGATCTATAAAGAGAGGATAATACATCTCTACCTAATTCAATAGGATTTGAAAGCTAGGGTTCATGGTGAGCATTGAAACAAGGGACTTTTGGTTTTCCAAGGCATCTATGAAGATTTAGTTGATGGTTATCGGTCGTTGTGAGATTGATAAATAGTGATAAGAAACTCAATAGTAATATGAGGTATCAAAATTGTTGACATGGAAAGAGTGAGGTGGATTGGTGATAAAATAATCAATTTCAAGATGGCTGATAACCAACACTGAAGTGTAGTTGATTAATGTAGATCTAAGGCCATCAATGGTGGCCATATTGGACAAGAAGATCAATGAGTATCAAAAATGGCTTAGGATCATTGGCAATGGCCAGTGGAGAAAAAGTAGAAGAAAAGAAAGAGATAAATCTACATATCAAATATGGGAAAACATTAAACCACAACCTAGAAGAGAGTTAACTTGGCTTGCAACCTAATGTAGGGTTAAACCAAATTGCAAACCAAATGAGGGATAACGTAGATCACAATTGAAGAAGTGAAAGCATGCACTATGATAAGCCTTAATTTTTTTAAAATGACAATCTCAACAAAACTCTTTTCCTCAATTACAATATATATATATATAAGTACAACAAATTAACTTAGATTAGACTAAAAAAAAAAGAAAATGCCCCTATTAAATAAAAATTACAAAAATAAAAAAAATTACAAAAATAAATAAATAACTTATATGAGTCTTATATATGAAAATTAAATAAAAATCTTATATGAGTCTCATATGTGACTATTATAATCTAATAATGATTCATAATACTAAATAACTAACAAAATAAAAAATTTTCATTTAGGCACACATTAAGCCTTTGTTTGCAATTAGTTTATAATAAGAAATAAAATCAAACCTCATCATTATTGTCTATCTATTGATGCAACTTCTTTTACCTCAATTGATCTGACCAAGAAAACACTTATCTCACAAAGTTATAGTCCAAATACATCTTCATTAAGCTTAGTGTTTATCTGTATAAGTTCTTATTTATTAGGACATAATGTAAAGGATGATTCTGCCAATATAATCTAAAAAATAAGTGAACAAAATAACTTATAAAAGCAACGTCAAATAAATTACACTAAGATTACTTAGATAAAAACATATTCAAGAATTTTTCATTAGATTTGTAATTAGTAGAATTTTTTATAATTTTTTTATCCATTAGTTTTTTATAAAAGAACTCAATATCAAAGATATTTTATTAAGCATGTGTGGTGATAAATCCAAAAAACATTTAATAATACCATTATTCTTACATAAATCAAACATTCTCACAAAGAAAATTTGTAATTTTAAAAGAGTATATTTCTCTTAATAAATACATATTAATAATTGATCACTTTTACTAAATTTTCTAATAAACCTAATTTATTTAAATAATTTAATACACTAAAATAATTTACTCCATCTATTATTTTATTAAATTAAGCATGCAATAAAAATCATTTTTAAAAGTGGAGAAGAAATATTAATATGTATATGTGTCCAAACTATTTTTAAAATTCTTATGACTTAATTCATGGCTCTTGTCCATTTCCTTCAAATCAATTTCTTTTTCTTCTATCTTATATTTCGTTTTAGTAAGAGACCTAATTTCTTTTAAATCAATCTTCTTAACAAGGATTACCTAGCATTTGACAACATGAGAATATGATATTAAATATTGATAAACATGAAGGTAGTGTGAACCTACTCAAAAGTGAAGCTCTTAAATAAATTAAAATCAACTTGGAGTCAATCATAGAAGAGATCAACATACAAATTGAATGATTTTACCTTACCCAATAATCCTTTTTGCATGTATGAAATTCATACTTGTATGACTAAGCATATCATACAAGACAACCCAAAATGTATCTTCAAAAGTAATTAGCTAACATGATCATCATACATGATTGATCATATGATTTTACATTTCGAAGTTATAAAACGCCCTTCAACAATTAAGGTGATAACGATCAATTATGGTGCTGACCTATTCAAACTTACCTGATTCCAATATTCTTATTAATCCTATAATAATTTGTACATAACTAACTATGGTTCTAGATGATATATCGTATAAGTATGTTAGCTTAATCATTTGAATATAATCTATATATCCATATGAAAACCAATTGCTTAGAGGAAGCATTATATTATACAGGTCTGTCATAACATCATATTAGTTTGACTATATAATAACCTGAACTTGCATTGCTTGATTGCTCAAAAAAAGATCCTACAAGGCTAGTTGGAGCAAAAATGGAATTATACTTCTCTTCCCTAAGAATCTCTCACACATACCAAAATAGAGAAGGAGAATAAGAAAATGCACTCAACTAGAAGGATTCAACTAGAACTATAAAGAAAAATACTCCACATAACAAGATCTTACATCAGTTCTTCTTTTCTTGATGTCGCCACTACTATAGTTGTCAACACCAAACCCTAGAATCCTTTTGGCCCTTGATTGTACCATACAATGTCATGATGCAAAAAATTTGAATGTCACTCTCCACAAATAAGAACAATTTATATAATATCAAAACTGATATGTAACCTTTCAAAAAAAATCTATTAGGAAATCAGATCTACATTGATAATGATTTGCAAGGAATGTGTGGAGTAATAATGAGGAAATCAATAAGATTATTTTCTAAATGAAGTGGCTGAAGGATTTAGAAGATTGCACAACGAATGTTGCGTGCAGAGAATATGAAACAACAGGCATAGTAGGGTAAGCAGATATGTTCACAAAAACTACCAATAGGATCTCTCTTGACAACAAAGACTCGCATTACAGCAGAAAAAGATTCTGGAATTGCTTTTGCAGCATGAGCCCACACAAAATTGCAAAATGTACACTTATTAATTTACCTTAATATCTGCGCTCTATTTACATGCACTGGATTATTATATGTGGTTTGTATGTGCTCAACGTCCTGTCTTTTGTTTGTGTGAGCATTGGACCCACTTATATATCCATTGTTGAGACCCAGAGATGCCTGTGTTGAACTATATGTACATTATTATAGTTTATATATAAGTATTATAAGTGCTTGATTAGCTATGCAAAAATTTTATTGACTTTTCATGAGTTGTGAACCATAAATTTGAACTAATAAATGACAAACATTGTTCCATGCCCCAAAATTGATCCTTGATCAATGTCAACATACCCTTTTTCTTTAGCCTTTGAGAGAACTAGCAATCCAATCGGTTCTACCATCCCATCTCATAAGACCAGCCCTGAATTCCCCATACTGGGCATGTTCTCGAGTGCAACATTCATAAAATATTGTTTCTATCAAGTGCTGCTTCAAGTTGAGGGCCACAACCACAAATACAATTTGGCACCCAAGGGAACCCACACTTAACAAATCAGAATAGAATTAGAATTTAAAAATGCAAGAATCATGATGATTTCAATGTAAAAAGTGTATTTGATATTAGCAACTATCTGACATCCAAGTTTCCCTGTAAGGAATCTTACATAAGAATCATGATGATTTCAATGACAAATCTTAGTTCTTGTTTAGCAGCTCCTGATGTAAGATGACTAAATGTGGCATCAGAAATTTCTCCTAAACGAATCTCCTCAGTAACGAAGAAGATATAAACTAAATCAAAACTTAGGTACAATAGGCATAGCATCTACTAATACATAGGTGCCACTGTGACCAACCAAATTCAAGAAACAACTAAAACTAGAATAATAAGATAAACAGTGACGCATAGCTGCGGAGCTCGCTCAAAATTATTGCTTCAGGTGCAGCTTAGATAAAGTGAAAGCTTGAACAGGTAATGAATTAGCAGGTAAAAAGTGGGAATGGTGTTACTAACCCAGTCCATGAACGAAAAGAGAAACTCTTAGAAGTGTGCCAAGCTGTATACTAGTATCCAAGCAAGCTGCATTCCAACAATAAATTAGTTCACTATGAGTTCAAGGTATTATTTCAAAACAGAACTAAGAAAAACTTATACGTTTTAGTACATGATATAAGTGTAGCACATTGATGTTATATACTAAAACGTTTCATAGGAAAAGCACAGATAAGAACTAATGATGAGGGAGGTTACCAGGAAAACGGAGAATGATGCAAATAGCCCTTCCTGAAGCAATGCCCCGTGTCCTCCAAATTCTTCCTCATCAACCTTCAGAATATGAGCATAATAGCCATATATAACACCCGATGACAGCACCAAAAAGCTGGTAATAGGATGGCCACGTCAATACAAAGTAGAAAGAATTTGCTGGTAAATTGATCAGGGTCCAAATGAATAAGAAAATAGATAACCAGGTTAATCTAAAAGATAAACACAAATTTAAGATATAAATTGATCTTGGCGTCATACCATGTGAACTTTAGTTGTATTACCCTAATTAGTCAGAATCAAGAGAGACAGATAGGTGTTCAGCATGTGGAAAGTGCAACATTAACTAAAGCTCTTAATTAAAAATGTGGAAAAGTGCAACATTAACAAATCGATAACAACTTACAAATACTCTTGACTAAGGAATAGCTCACTTATGGATGCCAACAACCATAGTTGGTAAAGACCTTGAGTTATTACCAAAGATCGTGTACGTGGGTTTGATCTGTCTCGCATAATATTCAAAATTCTGAACTTCAATTCAAAAAGATAAAAGAAATTCAGCTCAATTTAACAGAGCTGAAGTTGCAGTACACAAATTTAAGCTATAAATTGATCTTGGCGTCATACAATGTGAACTTTAGTTGTATTAGCCTAATTAGTCAGAATCAAGAGAGACAGATAGGTGTTCAGCATGTGGAAAGTGCAACATTAACTAAAGCTCTTATTTAAAAATGTGGAAAAGTGCAACATTAACTAATCGATAACAACTTACAAATACTCTTGACTAAGGAATAGCTCACTTATGGATGCCAACAACCATAGTTGGTAAAGACCTTGAGTTATTACCAAAGATCGTGTGCGTGGGTTTGATCTGTCTCGCATAATATTCAAAATTCTGAACTTCAATTCAAAAAGATAAAAGAAATTCAGCTCAATTTAACAGAGCTGAAGTTGCAGTACACAACTGAACTTGTCAGCTTATATTTTATGGAAAGGAAATGCCACTACAAGTTGAGGTAGATTGTATTACTCTAATTACTAGGTAAAAATTTATCTGTTACATGCAAAAGTAGCCTAACAGGATCAAATTTAGCTTTTAATGACTGAATTCTTTCTGTTCAAAAGTCTTGACGCACCACTTCAGCAATTTTTCTCTCATTGTTGCCAAGTGCTACAATTCTATTGTAGCAAAATGGTCCATGCACATTGTCAGACAATCAGGGCCCACCTGTTAAGGCTGTGCCACCAATTTTTGCAGTTGCTATGGTCCTGAAAGTTGAATGAAGTTTTGCATCTAACGTCATAAGCCACTCCAGAACAGGTTGATGTAATTATGTAGATACCCAACTAGCTTGAGAGCTTTGTTACGCATTAAAAGCACAAATCAAGGGGTTAGCAAGTTTAAAAGCAAAAGTAGTTCCCAAAAAAGGAACTTCGATGCTAGTACAGCAGAAATGTCTCCAACTTTGGCCATCAACAACGTTGAGTTCGAAAGCTCTAATTTTAAGAACTACAAGTAATAGGATTTAGCATGTTTTTAAAGTAATTTAAAAGCTTAAAGGAGCTTTGATATGTGCAAGAAACTTCTGTATAAATTTTTCCATCTAAAATGATTAGTACTAAATTTTAAACTTTGATAATAAGACAATAATATTGTAACAACCCTCATTTTTGGCAAACTTAGATTGGACCTTAGCAGATTTAAGTGATTCCTTTCCTTCTTTATTTGGTGAACCAAGTACTTTAATTTGAGTTAACATGGATTGCTTGATGCACATAAAATGAGTGATAGGATTTTTATGTTCACTTTAGGAATTCTAATTTGCATGAAATTTCAAAAATTTAGGAATTCTAACTAGTGATAGCTCAGGAAGGTCTAGGAGTTTAAATTGCCTTGACTTCAAGCAATTAAGGAAAAGAATTAGATTCTCCATAATCCCAACCATGCATTGCCTGAAACAACCTTAATTTAGGAATGTGCAACCGGCCATTCATGACTTTGTGTGGTTTTCCAAGTGGGATTTGAGAAGGAAACCTGTGAAATTGCATGGAAATCAGTCCTAGCCATTTCTTTGTGGTGCTTCATTAGTAAGAAACTTATATGGCCAAGTATATAAGCTCTCAAGTGTAGTTTTGTATAGAGGTTTAAAAACTCTAGCCATGAGAGAGATTAACAAGGATGAAAACCAAGAGGAGCCAAGGCAAGAAGGCAAATCATGAGCTAGAAAAAGGTAAGGGAAACCACAAACTTGAAGCAAGAAAAAGGAGGCTTTCTTTGGAGTAGTTTTCTAAATAACTCGAAGATGGAATGAACTTCAAGATCATACATTAATTCAAATTATATGTTAGATTATAATTGAATAAGTTGTTAAGAATGCATGTGATAGTAGTTGAATATGATTATGGTGAGTTATACCACTCTCCTTTCATATAAAACCAAGATCTAGTTATTAAATTAATTTCATATTGGCAGAACCCAAGACATGATGATGGACAATTGTGATTTAAAGCATGCTTATAATATTATATTTATGTTCTTTACATGAATATCAAATTTAGACCTATGAAAGATATTCATGTGGCCAAAATCGAGATATGTTATGATTTAATAAATGCCTAAACATGGATTCAATTGAGATCATGATTTATTGCATGATGATACGAAATTAGCTTGGGTAATATTAAGTTTTTATCATACTTGAGACTTATATTCTTTGATGTGAAGATTTTCAAGCAAAAAATTTGATAGCTTAGGTTACTATGGATTACATGATTTTGGTGGATTAATTCTTGTATAAAAGAAATCATGAATGTCAAGGTCTTATGTTGTGTTTTAAAAAAAGGGACCATAAAACTACGATTTAATTGATTATATAATTTTAATTCATATTCATATTGTCAAGAAATTATTTTTATTGAATGACTTTAAAATATTTTATGTTTATAATATGGTTTTATTTTATGTAAAAAAAGAAGAAAATCATGATCCATAACTATGTTGTAATCTTGCTCAAGATGGCACAATAAATTCTATATTTATGATACTTAAAACACATGCTTACAAAAGAATTATTTAAGCTTACCTCATGGATGACTCATGATTTCCTAGAACAATACCATGAAATTATCTGATGAGTAGTTAATCCATAATACTTTGTATATGTTACTGAAGAGTAGTATCATGACATAATTTTAGCTAAGAAAGCACTAAGAAAGCTAAGGAAAAAAAATTGAATTTATTCTTGTGCAGTTAGGTTCCAAGTTTAGGAACCCCTAGGTTGGAAATTGCATTTGTAGCCAAACCTAGTAATAATTCTTGCAACATTGGTTTTATTTTATGTAAAAAAAAGAAGAAAATCATGATCCATAACTATGTTGTAATCTTGCTCAAGATGGCACAATAAATTCTATATTTATGATACTTAAAACACATGCTTACAAAAGAATTATTTAAGCTTACCTCATGGATGACTCATGATTTCCTAGAACAATACCATGAAATTATCTGATGAGTAGTTAATCCATAATACTTTGTATATGTTACTGAAGAGTAGTATCATGACATAATTTTAGCTAAGAAAGCACTAAGAAAGCTAAGGAAAAAAAATTGAATTTATTCTTGTGCAGTTAGGTTCCAAGTTTAGGAACCCCTAGGTTGGAAATTGCATTTGTAGCCAAACCTAGTAATAATTCTTGCAACATTGGTTTTATTTTATGTAAAAAAAAGAAGAAAATCATGATCCATAACTATGTTGTAATCTTGCTCAAGATGGCACAATAAATTCTATATTTATGATACTTAAAACACATGCTTACGAAAAAATTATTTAAGTTTACCTTATGGATAACTCATGATTTCCTAGAACAATACCATGACATTATTTGACGAATAGTTAATCCATGATACTTTGTATATGTTACTGAAGAGTAGTATCATGACATAATAATTTTACCTAAGAAAGCACCAAGAAAGCTAAGGAAAAAAATTGAATTTATTCTTGTGCAATTAGGTTCCAAGTTTAGGAACCCCTAGCTTGGAAATTACATTTTTAGCCAAACCGAGTAATAATTCTTGCAACATTTGTGTATGGCTTGGGTATGCCCATCCTTGGTTACATGACTTGGTTAACGGCATGAGATGCATGATTAACACTTTACAGAACTTAGACAATGGTGCTTAGAGCTCTCAATTTCTAGGTGGGAAGCTTGAGAGGCTCGATTTGGACCTTAGAAAAAGACTAAATTACATGAAGATTTTGGTTAGGCTGGCAAGATTTATTGGGATACAACTATGAATGATTAGGTTGAGGATGGATTAAGTTTGCATTAAAAAATGATAAGAATTGTTGTGTTTCTAGAGGATCATAGATGATGTTAGGCTATGTTTGACTGAGGTTTAATAGATGATATTCTTCATCATAAAAAATGAAAGTAAAAGATGATATTTTTTATTAGCCTTGACTGGATTTACGGATGACGATATTGATATTGCATGATTCACTTGGAAGATGATAATTTGGGCCGGTTATAATTTCTAAAGATAAGGAGTTGTACAAACTTAGCAATGGATGTGACAATCTAGCCTTTATATGCATGACGTAAGAGGATTAGATTCTAGCAGATAATGAAGTAAAGTTCAAGTACTATGTTAACTTTAATTAAACTAATAATTCTTTTAAAAGGGTTAACAAAACCTTTAAATATCCCAGATAAGATATTTAGGATTTAGGTGAAATCCTAAAATACCTAGATAAGTTATTTAGGATTTAAATGAAACCCAAATACTCTAGATGAAACATTTAGGATTTTGAAGTAACCCTATGGTATCCAGATAATACATTTAAGGGTTTTGGGAAAAACTTAAGGTATCCAAATAAAGCATTAAGGGTTTAAAAGAAACTCTAAGATATCCCAGATTAAAAACTAGGATTGGACCAAGAACACAAGCACTTAGTGAGTTCTTAAGCTTGTCTTTGTTAAGACCTTGGATTACTAAGACTCTTAGTTAAACCTTAGATGAACGTCAGTTGAAATAAAGAACTCGATTTTAGTCTTAAGAGTGATGCTATGCTCAGCCAAGGAGTTAGTTGTTCACTTCGATTTTAGTTAAACCCTAGACATACTTTGGACTATTTGGATAAGATAATGAGTAGCCCTGTTTAAACTTTTAGGCCACAAGTTGGACACTCTAAATAGTGATCTAGGGTCTATACGTGGTTCAACAGAGTCCTCTGGGAAAAGTACAGTGGCTTAGGTTTGTTTGCGAGACAAGAGAGTCACTAGTTGAACTAATGTAAACCAAAATTTGAAAAGATTAATCATGATTTTGAAAACTTACCCAAGGTTTGAAGCCAAGGATTTGGACATGAATAGAAGCTCAAGTGGCAACCTAGATAAGCAAGATCCTAAAAAAACTCTTAGATAAGGTTAGGAGAAAGACTATAGGCAAAGACTAATTGCAAGTATGATATCGAGATAGGTCAAGGTATTCTAGTTAGTTGAATTATGGTTTGAAAGTAACTCTAAGGTATTCCAGATAATTGATTAGGGTTCAAAAAAAAAATCCTATAATGCTCAAATATTTAAATTAAAGTTTTAGAATGAAACCCTCGGTTGCCCAAATAATGGATTAAGATTAGCAAGGAAATTATAAAATGCTCAAATAGTTGAATTTGAATTTTGGAAAAAAAACCCCAAGATGAATAGATAACTTATTTGAGATCTAAAGAAACACTAGAATCATCTCAATTTAAGGTTAAAGAAATATTCTAAATGACCCTAAATAAGTTGTGATAATAAATTAGAATAATAATTGATATGATATGAAAGATAAATTTGATGAAAATAAGAATTGGGATGTAATGAACCCTAGGCTTTGGACACTTTTAGATTATGTGACTCCCATCAAATTATGTGGTGTGGCTGATTGCCACAAATACATTCCATTGATTGAGGAATGTGCTAGATTAGATGTTGTGGCTAAGTGCCACCGGCCTACTCTGGACACAAAGGGAAATGGTGCATGTAGCCGAGCATATGGTGATGGAGTGTCGTGTGCTTATTGAGGACTCTTGGAGCCCTAAAAGAGTGGAACATGCAATTGGACTTCCCTTTTGGGAAGTGCCAAATTATGTAATAAGACTTGAGTGCCTATGCCATCCTTATTGTGGACTCCTAGCTCCCTACAGGATTGAACAAAGTGATTGGATTTTTTCTTGAGTGTTAGCTCATGTGGCGAGACAAAACGCCAAACCTTATGCCATGGTTTAGGGGTGGGCTTAAAGGAAGTACTAAATCATTAGTGGGATAGTAAACATCCAATTAAATATACTATATGACTAAAGTCATGATTATGATTACGATAAAGATTTGAGAGATCCCCAATAGATATTAAATAAATAATTATTCATAGAGTTATGTCATTGGGACTAGTGATTAATATAATATTCTTATAATAGTTTAAGTAGGTAGTTTGAAGTAGTTGTAAATGATATTCTTAAATCATAATATTGATTATATTGTGCTTGTATAGATTTATTATAGTATCTCGTTACTACATGTTTATCTTACAATATGGCTTGAGAATTTTCTATTGAGTTTTAGCTCACTTTCTCTTATTTTTACATATAAGTCTAAGGAGAGAAGTTTTTTTAAGAGCTAGAGTTGGAGACTTCTATGTTATACATCTAACAATTTCAACAATTTTACTTGCATCTTTGATTTTAATGTTAGTGAAGTTATTTCAGTTATAACTATGATATTTGTACTTTAATGGCATTGGAATGTATCAAATATTTTATTTTTGATTTTGATATTAACATCTTTTATATTGTTTCCATAAACTAAATTTATAGACTTGTGGATCATTTGTGCATTATGATATTTCATTGACGTTGTAGCATGTGTGCGTTGTATTACAGGTTTACAGGTTGCTTTGATATCGAGTACACACCAATGTAGTTAGTGGATTACCCAATCTAAGGTGAACAAGTTCAGTATCAATTGGGTGACTAATTGGTTAAGCATATGGTTCACTTTGATAGCATACCATAAGCCAGATGATCAAATTGGGAGATCACAACTCCCAATTTAAATGTCAAATCCAATGAATGAAAGGTGGCTAACCAAGTAGGTTAAGTAGTACATGGGTTGTGTTGAACACAAAAATTTGAAAAATAAGTTTTGGTATTAAAAAGTTGAGTGTGACAAAAGTGGTTACAAAACCTAGCTTAAAATAGCCTAGGTTGGAATAGCTTAGTTAGAGTCTCGAGCACCTCTAGGCATACTAAGTTCAATCTTATTAAGATGAGTGATAGGAGGTAGGATTAAGTTAGATGTATTTTTATTATATAATCTAGTTTTGCCCTGAGTAATCTAATGTGGCATTTTTCCTTGGCAAAAATGATCAGGATGCATTGAGCTGCAATGATAGGCTCAATGAATATTGGTCATGCCCCAGGGGATACCTATCTGACTCGTCATGTTTTTGAGATGTTGACTTTCGAGGAGCATTGATGCGAGCTTTCTATGGAGCAAGTTGGACCATCACTTTAAAGTCACTTAGAATTTTCCTATGTCACCCGATATCACGTCTTGGCAGAGTCTACCATGACAATTAAGCAAGTGGAGCGTCATATAGAGACTCACCTAAGGATAGGTAAGAAGAGAAAAAATCCTACCTTTTTTAAAAACAAAAGGGCTGGTAAATCTCATGGTAAAAAGTAACAAAGGAGATCTAATAGAGAAAATCATTCTACATCAACAATAGCACAAATAATCAATGAGCAACCGATGGGGCAATCGAAAGATCGGTCTCAAGGGAACTGCTGATTTGATCGAAAATACGGTGGTGATTACAGATATAAGGATGTTTGCTTCACTTCAAAGAAAAGTCAATTGTCTCGAAAAACAGAAAACTGTTTAGAGTGATAAGCGAGCAGAAGCTGTTTCAGGACAACAGTCAAGGGTCTAAGCACTCACTTAGCAGTAGACTGTAAAGGCTTCAGGTATGATTTTATTTTGAGATTTAGTTTGTTTTCTTTTCGATTCTAGAACATCGCATTATTTTATTACTTAGTATGTTTAAAAGAAAATTAAGGGTATTTAAGGTTAACTATAGTCATCATTGATGGTGAAACTAATATTTTAGTGAGGAAATACCAACTAGTTTTAGAGTTTCTAAGAATAATTAAGAGAAGAAAAAGACTACCTAAGAGGGCAAGAGTGAGTTTTGGCACAAGTGGCTAAAGGTATTTGTTGGACTTCGTAGATGAAATTCAAATTATGACAGAGAGAATGTTACACCCCTCATTTTTGGTTAGCTTAGATTAAATCTTAACTAACCAAGGTGATTATTTTCCCTCTTAATTTGGTGAACCAAGTGCTTTAATTTGATTTAGCATGAATTGCTTGATATGCATAATATGAGTGATAGGATTCTTATGTTTACCTTGCATGACCATATCCTTAACCACAGCCATGAGATGGTATTGTGATTCGCATAGAATTCCTAAAATTAGGAACCTAGGTAGCGACATGGTTTAGGAAAGTCAGAATTTAAATTGCCTTGAATTCATGCAATTAAGGAAAGGAATTAGATTTGCCTTAATCCCAATCATGTATTGCATGAAATGCCCTTAATTTAAGAATGTGTAATCTGCCATTGATGATTTTGTGGAGTTTTCCAAGTGAGATTTAAGAGAAAAACATGTGAAATTGCATGGAAATCAATCCTGGCCTTTTTTTTTTGTGATGTTTCATTGGTAATAATCTTATATGACCAAGCATATAAGATTTTTAGGCCTATTTTGGCTAAAGTTTTAGAAACCTTAGCCATGAGAGAGATCAAGAAGGACCATAATTAAGAAGAGCCAAGGCAAGGAAGTTAAGTCTTGAGCAAGGAAAAAGGAATGGAAAACACAAGATTGAAACAAGGAGGCTTTCTTTAGAATAGTCTTCTACGTGGCTCAAATGTAGAATGAGCATTAAGATCATGCATTAAATGAGTTATACCATGCTCCTTTCATATGAAACCTAGATCTAGTTGTTAAATTAATTTTATGCTGATAGAACCCAAGACATGATAGGAAATTATGATTTAAAGCATGCTTAAGATGTTATATTTATGTTTTTTATATGAAGATTGAATTTAGAACTTTGGAAGACATTCATGTGGCCAAAATCGAGACATGATATGATTTAATGCATGCTTAAGTATGGATTCAGTGGAGATAATGATTTAATGCATGCCTAAGTATGGATTCAATGAAGTGAAGAGGAAACTGTAATGTTTTAAAACCAGTGAAGTGAAGAGGAAGCTGTATTGGCTTGTTGTAAGAGGAGAACAACAATGTGTGAAAGCTGTCAGCATGTTTCCCTTGCTTTTTATTCAGAAAATTAGTGATGAAACAAAAGGAAAATGGTGACTTTGAGCTATGGCTCAAGGATCTATTGCTGGATTACAACGTAGAGATGACCAACAAGCACAAGGACGTAAGACCCATAAGAGATATTAGAGTTTTTGATGACAACAAGGTAAAGAATGAAATTGCTAATGACTTTAGCTATTTATACTAAAGATGGAAAAATGCTAGTGAAGAAGGCTTGAAAATCATAGTCATGAACGGATAAAGGAGATCCCCAATTCTGAGCATAAAGATTTAGCTGTCAAGCATACATTCATGTGTCATAGGATTGAATTTTAGTGTTGCTTTGTAAGTAAATATGGTACTAGCACCCGATTCTCTAAGAGCTCAAACTAAAAAGGAGAGGCATATACGCAAAATGATTTCAACAATATTATTCAAGTCTCTTTGATAAAAAAAATTCATAATTACAATTTTGTGGAAATTTTGTCAAAGAAAGTATTTATAATTATTTCCAGTATTTTTTTATGAGAAGCGTCAAAAATTACTTCTTTAAGAGTTAAACTTCCATTTGTCCATATTTCTAGTAAAAGTGTCTCTTGTTTTTCATTCTCATTCCCATAGGAATGAATACTATGATTCACATTTCGAACAGCATTGAATATAAATTATTCAATCGCTCTTCTAAATTCTACAAAATGATGCTTAAAACCATGTTACATATAGGATAGTTCATCAAGTAAATTGCAGATCCAACCAAGCTTTGTATATTCAGATGATAAGTCCAAATATCAAGAGCAAAAACGACCAGTTTTCTAAGTTTTGGTTCGTTTTTTTTGCCAAACATGAAAATGGCAATGGGAAATGAGTTTACTGGGCTATGCTTGGCCACCTAACTCTATTAAAATTGATGCCTTACGCATGAATAATATAAAGAGATTTTGAATGAATAACTCAAATTAAGCTTTCTGGATTGGTGGCTAATATAATGCTTGCTTAAAATAAGTACAAAAGAGTAATGAACGCAAGGATTTTTAAGTTATTCAGCCAAACTATCGACCTCCCTTAAGCACACTGCTTGAGCACCACCACTCAATACCTGCAAAATTCAGATAACAGAGAAGCCACTGTCCTTTCTTTAAAACAAGAGATGATGGAGATACCTTTATGATCTTTTCAACACTAGGCCTAGGACTAAACAATTATAATCTCTTCAACACAAAGTCTAAGAGTAAGCAACTCACTCACAGATACAAAAGTTGTGAGATGTCCCTTCCCTTGTCCACGAATTGAAGCAATGGTTACACTTAAAACAATTTGAGTACAAGAACAAAAATACAATTAAACTCTGGTTGGCAAAAACGCAATGAGAATTACATGAAGTTGAGGAAAGAATTTACCAAATCACTCAATAGCGTGCAAAGTGTGAGGATAAATGAAGATGCTATAATAAAAGTTTTAACTCATGCAAAGATCTCTTATTAAATCATTTAACCCTTAAAATAACTCATAACTTTCACTTAAAAGAAGTTGTGAGAGGGATTGTATAACCAATTAAGAGGGCAGACGAGTACCAAGGCTCAAAGCCTCCCATAAACTATATTAGTCCCAAAAGTCAAATTTTCTAGTATTTAGTCAAATTAGTTACTTCAATGTTTTCTACATCCCATGTATACCATAAGTTAGTCTATAAATGCTAAAAAAACTTCATATGCTATACATTGAGAAAAAATATGTTATTCCCCCAATAATGCACATTAAACATGGGAACCTCTTTTGAAAAATGAAAAAAAAAACAAAATATAAGTGATTAAAATATGACATTTTATACAAGCATGCTCTTTGTATTTGAAGAATTAAGTTGTGAAAAGAGAATTGTTAAAAATATTTTAAACACAAATTATAATAATTTTAAAACAGACTGCCAGATATTTTGAAGCACAATATGTAAAACATTGTACATGAACTCAAAAAATAGTAAAAATATGCAATGACAAGTATTTTGACAATATCTATGCATTTAAAATATATATCCTTTTTAAATTATTTTATGAATTTATGACATTAGATTGTTTGCATTAAAACTTTTGATTTCTATTTAGTCAAGCTAAGTCTATAAATAAATTAACTAATACCCAAATAAAGTGAGATTTAAAACATACAAAAATGGTATTTGTAATTTCTACATGCCAAACATAAGTAGATGTATGTACATAAGATGTTATCATGGTATACAAATAGACAATGCCCTTAAAACATGGAATCCAGGGGTTCAACTAGGTGAATTAATAACCAAATGATATCAAAGTAGGACCATGGATGTAAATAATATTCTAACACAATTAACATGCTAAACATAGGTTTGTATCAAGGTAAGTGATATTTTACATGAAAGACATTTTCAAGAAATTGTTGAACTAGATCTCTGCCCTAATGTCCAAACCACTAAATAAAATTCCAAATCCATTCAAATTTGAACCATTAGCTTACTCCAATGCATACAAGATTTTAACTTGAATTAAGTGATTACAATCCAAGTGCCTTATACTTATCAATTTTGTCATTTGTCAAGCTTTAATGCAAACCATCAAAGGTGTTATTCATACATCTATTGATCATACCATCAACTCAAGAGACAAATCATGAATCCTACATTCTATGTGGAGATTTTCCTGAATAGTTCAATCCCTAGGTTATGCTTAAATGATCAAATCACAAAAGAAATGCATGATAAAACTAGTAAGCGTTCGTGCAAGATTTTGAATAGAGAAGTTCAATAACACAACCTTTACAGAAGTCATACTAAATGAAAAATCAATACCTAGTTGTTACAAGCACACTTATCACAGATTCAAAAAACCAACAACTTCTTGTGTGGCGACTACAAACTCTCTAATCCAGTCTTAACAAAACATATAAATGCATAAAATAAGCAAGATTAGGAATGGGAAAACACTTTCTCTTTGTTGAATTTCACGAAAGAAACAATGTACAAAGCAAGAAATACATACAAATACATAGGTGGTTCCCCAAAACACCTTTTATAGCGATTATACTCTTACAAGTTGTGGATGGTTGCTCAATCTAGCATTAAGAAACAATTCTCTAAATTTCCCAAACATCAATCAAAAGAATAAACGATTGTATTTCTGGAATTCACCTCAAATATGCTGAAGCTAATAGTGTAACAAACCACCCACACCAAAAAAACTCGACATCCTTGTTAACACATGCTCAGCTATCTATCTCTCGAATTACCATAAAATAATGTCCTCCTAGCATGACATTTCAACCACAAGTTTCCCTTTCCGTTGAACCAAAAGCTCAATTCTATGAATTTTCTTGATTCGCCCAAAAGGTCCGATGATCCAAGATCTTCTTCACGTCCCAATCAAACTATTGTTGCACAACAAGTAGAGCATGCTTGGTCTAACTCCTTGAGGGCTCCACCTCATCTTCATGATACTTCTTCAAGAAACTCACATGAAAAAGCTAGTTGGACCTTGATTCTTTCCAACAAATCCAATTGATAAGCCACATTACTGGCATTTTGAACTATACTTCAAATGGTTCATCATACTTTAGGATCAATCCATAATGCACAAGTTGGCTGCTAATTTTCCTCCAAATCTGTGGAGTCAACTTCAACAACACTTTGTCTCCTACATTGAACTCTAATTGCCTACACTTTTGATCTACATACTTTTTCATTTGTTTTGCAAGTTTTCTCAAGCTATCACAGGCTTCCTCAAACATCTCTTATCTGTCTCTAACATACTTATTTGTTGTAATACACTTTCCCACTAAATGTTTGCTACACAATCTCTAAGGAGTATTGGGTTGATCTCCCAAAACTAGCTCAAAAGGGCTCCAGCACCATTGCGAAGGACTTATACAAGTTATAGCAAAATTGTGCACTGTCCAGCAACTCAACCAATTATTTTAACTTGGGATATAATGCCTCAAGTATTCCTCCAGTAGTTGGTTTATCCTCTCAGTTTACCCACCAGTTTGTAAGTAATTGGATCTAAAAAATTTTATATTAGTTCCCATCAAATTGAACAATGGAGTCCACAATCTCCCTATAAATCTTACATCTCGATTGCTCACAATCTTCGAACACACCAAAGTACTTAACCAAAAGCCAGTAAAATAAGCCAATAGTCACATAGGCCAAACAAGCTGAGGCCATGTCATTTGATCTTAAGGAACCAACTAATGAACTCCATGGAAATAGATGCCCACAATTTCTCTAGAATCTGAAGAGGTTGTAACAAATTTGCTTCTTTTCTTGTCTTTGGATTGTCTTGTTAACACACCAAACAAGTATTGACATAAAGCTCAACATCAACCACTATTTTAAGCCAATAATAAGAATGAGACGAGAGCTAGCATCTTTTTCCTACTAGGATGTCTAGCCCACTATGGATCATACGACTCTTTAAGTAACTCACTATAAGGACAAATATTCTGTCTCCTTTGAACATCAAGAATCCATCCTCAATCGAATACCATCTCACAATTCCCTCTTGCACTTACTCCAATAGTTTACCATAAGCCTCATTAGCAATAATAATTCGAATTCTATCCATCATGTCTGTTTCCACCCAACCAAGTAATAACATAGATGGCAATAAATACCTCTTTTCAACTCAGCACATCAACATCCTAATTATACTTACCAGGCTTGTGCTCCACACAAAGTCATATTCGGCTATGAACTCTTGCCAACAAACTTGTTTTTGTGACAATATCTTCTAAATTTTGAAGGATGTGTTAACAACATTATCAATCAACACAACAAATTTCATTCCTAGCAAGTACACCATCCAAAGTTGAAGGCAATCCACAATAGCAATCATTTCTTTTTCACAAACCAAATACCTTTACTCTGCAATACTCAGCTTCCTGCTTTCAAAAGCAATGGGATGGCCTCCCTACACCAAAACCTCGCCAAAAAACTTGTCTACCACATCTGTATGCAATTCAAATGGTAACTCAAAGTTAGGTAACTACAACACTAGTTTATTGGAAATTGTAGCCTTAACTTTATTAAATATCTCTTGACAAGCATTAGAACAATTCCACCTTTTAATCTTCTTCAAGAAAGCAATTGATGGAGCAACCTTCTTTGACTATCTAATAATGAATCTATGAAAATAATTTGTTAAACCAAGAAAAGACCTCAGCTCAGGGACCCTTGTTGCACCTTCTTTGGATCAATTCTCACTTGGCGATTGCTAACCAAGTGTCCAAGGAACATGATCTCTTCCATATAAAATTCATATTTTTTCTTCTTCACATAGAGCTAAAATTCTCTAAACCGAGACAACACCTTCAAATGCATCGCATGCTTTTTAAGAGAATTATTATAGATCATACTAACATTTAAGTAAACCACAACAAACTCATCAAAGTACTCATAGATAACATTGTTCATTAAATTGCAGAATAAGGTAGAGACATTTGTCAAGCCAAAGGGCATGATTAAGAACTCAAAAGAACCATATTTGGTCACAGGTTTCATCTCTAGCTGCAACTCTAACTTGCTAATATCCTAACCACAAGTCCATCTTGGTGAACCTTGTTACCTTGCACAATCAATCCAATAAATCCTACACCAAAGGAATCAAGTACTTGTTCTTCACTGTCGCCTTGTTCAATGCATGGTAGTCCACACAAATCCACAAAGAACCAACATGTTTTCTTTGAAACAACGTCGGGGCACTGAATGGAGTTTTATATGGTTGAATGCTTCCAACAACACATTCAATTGTTTGTGCAATTCTACCAACTCCAATAAAGACATTCAGTATGATGGACGTACAGGATAAACAACACCAAACAACAGCTCTATTTTGTGATAGACCTCCCTTCTTAGAGACATACTTTTAGGCAACACTAAAGGTATAACATCTACAAATTCCTTTAGAATTTCAGCAACTACATCAAGTACCTCATTGGCCTGATCTTCCTTTTCAACCAATTTTCAACCATTTTTCTAATCACATTATTGAAATACATTTTGTTTTGTTCTTCCTTTCAACTCTCTTCTTTTCATATGGATGGCAGCAAGAAACCAAAAAAAGAGTTGCTTCTTGCATCACCATAATCTCATCAAGGTGAAGAATTGGGACTATCTTAAACTTCCTACAAAAGTTTACTCCAAGGATCATATCAAAATCATTTAGAAGAATGACCAGAAAATTAGGTTTTCCCATCCAACTACCCAAAGTTAGCGATACTCCATAAGTCATTCTAACCACAGCTTGAGCATTGCTACTTGCAACCCAAATTTCTGGACAAACCTTACAACCATGAAGGTGTGTGTAGCACCCACCATTGCCACAATCTCTTGGCCATTCGTCTTCACCAAAACATGCATCAATAAGAATGAGCAACAACCACATCACTACTTGTTGCATTTCAATTAAATAAGCTACCAAAGAATTGAGTAATTTACAAGCGATTAACAAGTGCAGCAACTTTATCAAATTTCTCACTAGTTTTTTCAACCATGAGAGAATTAAGCTTCTCACGCTTGAGGCAATCGTTAGCACAATGAGATCCATAGCACAGAAAACAACCTTGCTGATTTATTAAATTGTTTATACCTTGGAAGAAAAATGACTTCTACTTCTGCTTGCCTTTCTCATTCCTATCACCCTCACCATGCTACCTTGCATCCCACTTCCATTCCCCGCTCTTTTCTGTCTTTCTCTTCAGATTTTGAAAATGCATCCAAAGCTTAGGAAGCTCTCAAGTCCACAAAAGCGTCAACAATTGCGATTGCACTTGGCAAGTCCTTCACATTTTGCCAACGAAGCTCCAATTTCACCAAAAGTTATAGCCAAGACAAGAAGTTGAAAAGCTTGTCTTCCTCAAACATATTCCAGATATTTGGAATCAACTGAACTCCTTGACATATTTCGGCACAGCTCAATAATGCTTCAACTTCTTCAAAGCTTCCCAAGCCATCCAAGAAGCAGTGCAAGGGAGAAATGAATCCTTCATTTCTCTCTTGAGCTTTTTCATGTATCAATCTTTGGTCTTCCAGTATTTTCATCATCAACGCTCCTTATTCTCCATCACAATTTTGCATCTCCCACAATACATATGCTAGAAATGATCACCTTCTCCACATTCGACATATGAGCAATAGTGAAGTATCACGCCAAAAAATTCTCCAACTCCTTAGTATTCTTGGTGATTTCACAAAGCAATATACAAGGTAGGCAATACATACAAGAATACAAGTGGTTCCTTGAAACCCCTTTTACAACGATTTATACCTTCACAATGGGTGAACAATTGCTCAATCCAGCATTAAACAACAGTTCTTTAATATTCCCAGCAGCCAGTCAAAGAATAACAGTCGCATTTCCAGATTTCTACCCCCATCCCCCCTAATCCACTAAAGCTAAGGGCGTACACTACAGCACATGCATGACAGTAGAGAAGTCTTCAAATCTTCCTCATCCTCAAACCATGTGACGTGTCTCCTAAGTTTATGCACAAGTGCTAAAGTTCACCAAATCATGACTATCTAATGTTACCTATCTTATATACTTAGCTTATAAAGTGCACTAAATAAAACAATAGACAATTATAATAAACAATTGCAAAATTTGTTATCATAGAATCAAATATAACCAATGAGAACTCAATGGCTCAACATCCTTAATGTTTAATGAGTGAACACCTATTTTAGAACATCAATTATGAAATCTCCGCCTCATTCCTGAGCTCAATGCAACCCAATTATAAGCTTGGTGTAAATCCTATTATATTCTACTTTCAACCAACTTATGAATTTGTAAGGTTTTTAAATTGCTTTTCTTGTAATTTTCCTATTTTTTTTGTTTCTTTTCTGTTTTGGGATAATAAATCAATGCAAGTCTTTTGAGCAAATATGCAAGACTCTTTTAGGGCTAACGCATCACCTCTTTAGAAGCAATCGTGTAGAAGCCCTTTTGGATAATTTCTTTAAGCTTCCATTGGGGCCGATGTGTAAGTTTTTTTTACTAATATATGTGAAGGAAGCTTAATTTCTTATTTAGGAGTGAACACAAGCCAATAGTTAGCTAAACCAATTAAAAATTCTCTATGCATACATTTACATTTCTACATCTTCATTTCCATTATAACCTGTCTTTATTTGCTTTAGTTTATTTAAAAGCTTTCAAAAATCACAATTCACCCCCTCCCATAGAATAGTGCTTGCTACACCACTCTAGAGAGCATGCACGATTTCCTATAATATTCCAAGTTTTTGGCTAAAAACAGGACTATAAACAAATGAGAAGGCACACCAACAAGAAAAAAAGAGAAGGAAATGCTTTTCTCTATTGTAGGCATAATCAAGTTGAGGTCAATTTCCATTGACATCAGTGAATATTATTGAAATAAATATAAGGGAAAACATATCCAAGCAATGGATTATGCGATAGCTTGCATTGAAAAATTAATATTCCAATAAATTAATGGAACTTCACTCTAATACCAAACAATGGTGGATGACCCAACCCAGTCAACGTAGAAAGGATTGCTCAAAAAGGCATATGAGAGTGCAAAAGCAGGCAGCAATAATGAAAGCAATACATAATATAAAAGCAAGAATTAGTAGTAACATGGCATATAAACGAAAAGGTAAAACATTAACTTCATCATCAAATTAGATAGAAAGACTGCTGAATTCTCTCTATCTCAAAAGGCAAGCTTTTAACCATTTGAGAATCACATAAATCTTCTCATGGATGGCATTGGAAGAGATCACAAATAAATCTAGAAACCAACTTGAGGCATGGAATTATTGATTTGAATGCCAATAAAACCAAGGAATACACCAGTTATGCGTTGCCTATGCTACAAAGATCAAAAGTGAAACACATATAAACAACACAAAGTCAACTGTTAGACATGCCTGTAAGACATTCATGCACGAGATATTATCTAATTTAACCTAGACATACAATATGACAATAAAATTGTCCTGCACCACAGATGCACAAAGAAATCTGAGTGCTACCTAACTTTAGGGTCTTAAGACAACAGGGAATGAAATATCTAAATCTCATAATAATTTTTGCACAAAATTTGACAAACTGGAGATTTCAATGTATTGCACATCATCTAATATATAGACCCAAACACACTCCAAAAGCAAAGGTATGATTCACACATGTTATAACCACAAGACTTACAAAGCACATCAAAGCCACTCAACAGATGAACTAGACAAAATTCACAACAACATAACTTTGACACTTCTCTTCCAATCTAACCTCACTCATCTGCTCACAACAAAATGGAAGATCATTTAGCAAGGATGTCAAAAATGGGCCCATCTCATCAACCCAAGGTATGACCTGATATTACTAGATAGGGGTAAGATCAGTCCAGAACATAAACTTTTATTAACCTGCTTATGAACAACAAAATCCAGATCAAATCTAGATTGAAATGCAAATCCAGAAAAAGATGCATTTACAACCTTGCAAAAAAAGTAACCTTAAACTAATTATGACCTAGCCATTCATTTGTAACCAAATAAAGCATACCTTCACCTAAAACCAATTGATTTAAGACCATCATTCAGCTAAGAACCATTTGCCCATGTTTTGAGTAAAATTTGATGTGTTTATAATCTAAAACTTAACAATGAAAACTTTTTCTTTACATAAATATTAAATTAACAAAAACATCAAATGATTATCTGAGTTATAGATCCACTAACAAAATAATATAAAATTCAATGAAATATCCCTAAAGAAATTCAATGATACATTTTTAGACCAATGATATCGATTAAAAAGTTTTGTTTTAAAATATTCAAAAACTAATGAAAAGGAAAGAAAATAAAAAAAACTATAATTTTCCTCTCACCAGATTGAAGCCAAACTCTTCTCTGTATATATACCTACATTACTATCATATGAAAAGTCACTGAAATTTTATTACCAAGTTAATTTGTGTCAGACTTCAAAAAAGAAAGTCATGCTCATATTGATCCAAAATTTTTTGATTGTTTGGATGGGCATTAAAATATAAGAAAAATTAGCTAATTCCTACTTCAATATTTTCTGTCTACTTTTTTAAAATCAAAGTCTATCAATTAAAAAAAAGTCAGCCATATAAATCAGCCTCTTCATTTAAATAACTTGTACAAAGAAAGCAGAAAAATATGTTATCATGCTTGACGAATAGTCCATTAAAACCAGAATTGAGTTTTTGACATACCCTAAGCCTAATTGTTTAAGCTTTTTTGCCATTTCCCAATTAGTATATGAAGTTGATTATTCAAAGAATGTAAGACAAATTATTATGCAGCTGATACAAAGAGAAAAGTACTGATTTAACATATAGTAAATTCGTCCTATACAAACAATCAAGTCAAGCCTGACATCAAATGTTGATTCATTGTCACTAACATCAATCATTGAATCAGGAAATTCTACTTCTGTAGATCATTTATCTAAAAGAACTTGTCAAACTTGTTTGGAATGATTTCAACTATGACCAATTAGATGCATTATCAGAGTTTCACAAACAAAACAAAATTTGTGTTAATTTTTTATTGTATCACCATTCCTAAAATATTGTAACCCTGGATACACTGCAATTCCATGCTATGGTTATAGATGTGAGACCACTGTCAGTCTAAAATTCTCATTATCTTGTAATCAAGTTAAAAAAAACTGTCTTATTCACTGTTATTAAATTCATCGATTTTTTCTTCCATTGAATGCCAATAGGAAGTTCCAAGGATAAGCTTCAGTTGTACCATTTTTCTTTTGGTTTTGAGACCATTTGTATTGGCTCCATGGAGAAAATTTTGTAGTTATTTTCAGCTTTCAGTATATCTGTAATAGATTAAACTTTAGGATGAATATATTTAGTATGTAATGATTATTCTTCAAAAATCAAATTGATCAAGCAACTAAAAATAGGTATTGCCATTTATAGAAAATTTCCTCTACAACCTGATGACGTGTATCCTAAGCATGCTCCATCAAATTGCATTGATTCCACTATTTCATTATCGAATCGTAGTGTTTAGTTGAAACTGATGACAAAGATCAACTTCCATGTAAACCTGTTAAGTGGAAAGTACGCCTAATAGCATTTTCACCTTGCATGCAAATTAAGCTTCTATTCCTAAGTTAATATTTTTCCTGTCATTGTTCCGCTTCTCCTTTTGGAGTTTCTACCTCCCAATCATGGCCATGGGTCTCTAGGGGCATCAAAGGAAGAAAGAAAATATCTAAGCTAGAGGCAAACCAAAAGAAGACGAAGATTCTAGAATCCTTAACTTATGGCTTCAAGATAGTTACAATATTTTCCACTCTCAATTCTGAAGGAGGATGTAGACTTCTAGTTCAAGGATCATGCATTTAACTCAAACAATAGAATATCCTAATAGAGGCAAAGGAGGATGATAAAAAATCATTAGCAAAGGAGAATAAGGATGTTGTTTGTGCTTTCATTGATTTCTTCCTTTTTGGTTTGTTCCTTCCCTTCCATGAATGTTTTATTAAAGGATGTTGTAAACTTTAGGTTGAGTAGTTAGTTGTTTGTCCCACCTACTAGCTTCACCAAATTGGAGACATAAAAATGTTTTTGTAGTGGGATTTCTTGACAAATTGGTTGTCCCAAAAGATGTCCTGAAAGATAGGTTTGTCATCTCAAAGTTTATTCTAAAGAATCAAATCTTGTTTTGAATAAGCTTTTCAAAGAAATGAGAAATTAAACAGCAATAATGAATATCGAACCCATCAAAAAACCTGATTTTGCTAAATGTTGTCTAGTACATAATTGGGTTAAACGCCAAAAAAAATTAAAGAGGATGTGAAAGCTCCAAAGAAGGATAAGATTGTCATCTAGTTCATTCAAAAGAAACCCAGTGTGGTATAGGAGAAGAATTTAGAAGAAGAGTAAGAGCCGTGGTAGACTCAAGTTTGGTAAGTCGTTCAACAATGATAACACTTTCCAAGATCTATTACTTTGATCTATTTGCTTCTTCATATAGATGGCACAAACAAAAAATGAAGATTTTCGTAAAGGAGAATTAGACCAGAGATAGATAAATGTCTAAATCTCAGAAAAGCATAAGGACTTCTCTTTTCTCTTAAAGCAAAGTAGAATATGATTGAGAAATTTACTCTCAAAATAAGGAGAAAATAGAGAACTAAAAAAAAAGTAATGAGATAAATCTTAGACAGAAACCAGAAACAGCTGAGTATAAGAGCTAAATTAAGTCCTTAGCTAGATTCCCTAAAGAGTGCCAACACCTTTTATAGTCAAAGAAATTGATGACGACAAGCTATGAAGTGATGGCGCAATGCTCCACATGGCACAAAAACCAACAGTAGATTATAACAATCAAGTTAGAGGCCACACTCTTCTGAGCTAGCAAAGATAGTTCAACCACCTATTTCCAAATGACTCCTAGTCAAGTTGCCAAATTCTGATATTGAACACTGCATTACACGCATTGTTGACCTCATCTTGAAGATATCATTTGACCCACATCAAATCAAATCATTAGATGGTTAATAAATAACATGCCTAATTTTACATATTTGGATGATTATCTTGATTTTTTTTTCTCTGATTCAACAGTATTTTCCAATGCAATTTTCAATCCATATTGTTTTCTGAATGTAGTATCACAAAAGATCTAGTAGTGCATGGTTTGCTTTATATTTCACTTGTTGGGCAATCATCGAAGAATCATCATTAATGCTTATTGTTAGTGATACATTGATTTTAGCACTCCAACATAATCTTCACAACTGGGAAACCAACTAATAGGATTCCACTTTCATCAAACTGTTCTGTTGGATTAATCATAAGCATTGGACAGAACGATGAGCTATTGTAAAAAAAAAACAGCTAGTGCTAGAATGAATTTTGATCACCTCTATCTAAAGAAATTTTGATAACCTCTTGTAAGGAAATTTTAAGATTCAACAATCTTGAAGCTTTTTCCTAAGAATCATCATCACTGCTTAAGGAGTAGTTACAATTTAAAATAGCATTTTTGTATCCTATTGCAGAGACCTCAGTTGTGGTGTAGTTGCATTATCTTTCTTTAACTAAAAGTTATTCAAACTTTTCTAATGAAACCATGTTAAACTTGATCTTAACAGAATAAAACAAAATTTCCAGTCATTGGGATAAGGATGGGTTCAAAGATTGCAACAAGGAGAAGGCCTGATTAGCTTCATTCTTTTGTAGATGGAGATTAAATAAAGTGATGATGTCATAGCAGGTCAGTTGAGGTTCCATGAACAAGCAATGCACATTCCAACCTGAACATCCTGAGGCATATCAACTTTTACAAGATTCATGTCACAGAGACTCCAATACACGTCTACAAAATTTATGAAAGGGCAAGGCAGATTCGAATGGAAAATAACATAAAATAGGGCATGCATTGGCCTTGCTCAAGCTGACCAAAGAAATATCCTGTTGCTATCATTCTCCAATTATGTATCACCAGTGGTTTTATTTGTTATTTTGCTTCAAACAATAAAAATTTGATTAACTACTAGAGCTACATTTGGTATGTGCATCATAAGTTGTCATGAAATCAAAATAATCCAAACACCACATGAATTTATCATAATATGGGCTTAACAACAACTTAAATTAAATCAATGGTGTATCAATAAAAACTTTTGAAAATGATGTAAACCCAAGTTTCTCAAACATAAAAACAAGATGGTTATGCTTACTCCAAAATAAAAATGAAAAACCCAAAAAAAATGTCTTAGTTGAACAACTACAAATAAGTAGTCAAATTTGCTACTCGTATTCCAATTTAAGCATCAATAATTTAGACCCATCAACAACTAAAATTAAATCTTAAATCAACACGTATCAATAAAGATTTTTTAAAATCATGTATATCCTAATTTTCTCAAAAAAATATGATAGTTGAGTTTATTCAAAAATAAAAATGATAAGCTAACAAAATATTGCTTTAGTTGAACAACAAAAAATAAGTAATCCAATTTTCCACCAATAAAAACATTTTTATGTATTTGATTGATGAGGAAATAAATATAGAATTCAATTAACCTTTGTTTCAAACCAATGTGAGTTGCTTAAGGGAAGATTAATAGTCAAGAAGTGCAGTTTAGTTAGACTTTTTCTTTTCATTCTATTTGGTAGGAAACTATCTCCTCTTTCTATCCATTTTCTCTCTCACTTTTCTATTTGTTTATATAGTATTAAAACAAATGTGTATAATATAACCAAAAGGCACTCCAAATTTTGTGGGGCAAGATAAATATAAAACACCTTTGAGAGCACACATATTTCTTGCATATAAAAGCTGCTTGTGTAGCACAGGTATCTACTTTCAAGAGAGAATAATACATTGGTTTACTTCTATCATAGGAACCAAATTTGCAAACTTCAAATCTATTATAATCCCAACATAACACTGCAGATGAAGATTGGACAATCTATGGAATTGTAAAACATGGTATAAACAATTGATCAGTAGGAATCGCTTGCTAATCACCAGACCATATGCCGCACAACTGGCGGTGGAGTGGTCAGTTTTTAGACTTCCCAAGGACAAGATATCAGTAAGCAATAAAAAGGAAGGACCAGATGCTCTAAGATGGTACATTAGCTCAACCAGGTTTGATTAGTGTCAACCATTTTTTTTTTTTTTTTTTGGAGCAAATGTAAAACTTGCACCCAGACCAAATGAAAGTTTAGTATCCAGAATATGGAAACTGCAAGTGAAACAATTCACTTGAAGCATTAGTGAAAAGGATTTGGACAAAGTCACACACCATAAATTCTTACCAGTGATGTACATTACTTGTAATATGACCTTCATTGATATACAAACAAGTCAAAAATTTATTTCAATTGTCCAAAAAAGGCATACAAAAGAAGATTGCCAAATGTTCTACTAGAACCAAATTTCAGCAGAGTTGTTTGTTAATTTATCCTTTCTTGGGTGACGAAAAAAATCTTATTTAGCAAGTTAACTATTCCAACTCTAACTTCAGTTGCAATGTACGGAGAGATTCTGTGCTTCATTTTTTATTGTTTTTTAGGTTGACAGCAAAACCTTACTCAAATAGAGAGTAGCAGGAATTGAACCATGACCTGATAACAATATTTGAAAAGTTTAACAACTAAATCAGCACCTAGATAAGCTATTTCACTCAAAATCTGCTCCAAAATCCACTGAAAATATGCTACATTGAACACAAATATCATTAGTTCTCCCACTTCCGAAGTGTCTTTACCTTTTTCTATCGCATGCAAATACCAAGTAATCTTCAAGTGACCAAAAAAAATGTACCATAATTCCCTCATATTTAACAAAAATAAATAAAAATCAAAACATCTGCATCGACATCTAAGCCAAAAGGAATTTTACTATCCAGAACAAATCCAGATTTGTTCAGAACTTTCAAATCACATCAAACGCATCCATGGTAACTATCCCATACATCAAGTCACATCAAACGCATCCATGGTAACTATCCCATACATCAAGTCAAGCCAGGGGACATGAGATGATTAAATTTATTGAGAAGGACTTACACTACAAGCCATAAGGCACCAACTAGAGGGATCGCTCCCCAGATTACTCCACAAACTAGGCCCGCCGCTTGACGAATCCAATGAAGAACATCTCCCAACTGATCCTGAAGCAAAATAAGCAACATCATGTTAAGATACTGCACAAATACATGTACGGACTCATAAAAAGGGAAACTTTAAAATAGATTGCAACAACAAAATTATAATGGTCGGAAACGGAACTCAGAAGAAGGTCAACGTATAATAAAGATGCCTACCTTATCCCACGAGGCCTCCGGATCAAGCAATTTGCCAAACGTGAACGGCGGAGAGTGGCCGTTCTGCTTCCTGATTGATTTGGCTTTTTTCATTTTCTAGCGATAGTGTTAACAGCAGTAAAGCGACGCCCTGTCCAATAACTCCGGCGAGAAACCTCGCCAAAAATCATTCAACAGCCGTTGCAGGGATCACAAAGATCTATTCATGAAGAGGACAGATCGGAAGGAGAAACCGAGAACAACTATCTGACCCAGACGGTGGCGATGATTGGCGATGTGCTGTCCAACGAACATACGCCCTCCTTAACAGTGGGGCATGACGGCATAATAGTACGGCATCTCTTAACGGTACGATAATCCTTTGGATTAATACGCGATTTCACCAGATAATATCTATCCATTACAGAGATTATAATTAAAATGAGGATATTAAAAAATTATAAACTAAATAATTTAACTTTATAAATTGAGAAGAACACAGTTGAACATGTCACACATAAACACTACCATAAATATATAATATAATATTAATATTAATATATAATTATAATATTCATAATAAAATATACATAATCGATTATAAATAAAAAAATTTATTTATATTTTATATAATTTTGACTTAACCTTTGCTATTAGGGAGTCTAGGGAGTTGTTAAACACTGATTTGTTTTATTTTTGTGAGAATTAGTATTAATTGTTATCTAGTTTGGTCACAAAAGTATCTTTGTGAATATTTAATGTGAATTGTATTTTGTTCATATAAAATGAAGATATTTGTCAAGAGATAACAACTTATTTTTTTGCCAACTTTCACCAAGTTATCATCTTATCATTTATGTTAAGTTAATTTGAGAGCAAACAAATTTGTTTGTCACATGGAAAATGTCCAAATCAATCCTCACCTTTGAGAAATCCCAAATCTATTTGTAATTTTCATCATTTGGGCATCACACATTATTATGAAATTCTTAGAGACTTTTTGAATATATTTAATTTGCAATTTTAATTGTAATTTGAATTTTTTTATAATTCAATTTATTCACAAAATTTAATATGTTGACCAAAGAGAAATGGTTGTTAAAGGAGAGAAAAAAAAATGTCTATGGAAAGATAAATTTTAAAAAACTATTAGTGATGTTAATTTTGTGAAAATAAGGTATAATTTGGGCACAAAATAAGTTGCCAAAACATAATAAAAAAATAATAAGATTTTAATAAAAATAATTGATAATAAAGAAAAAAAGTTACTAACATATCAAATAATGTCAAAAAATATAAAATTAGTAATGTATATGTTGTATTTCTTATTCATATGATTGCATCTATCTTGTATGATTGCATGGGATAAAAAGAAATTCATGATGAAAATAAATAAAGTAAATAAGGTTTGTCTGAGATGGCATGTAATAAATAATAAGAGTCCAAACATATGAGAAAAAAAAGCTTAAAATGGAAATGTCATGAAAAAGGGAGATTTTAAATATGAGAACAATAGCATAACTAGCCCATATATTAATGATAAAAATCTTAAATTAGTAGAAACAAAGATTTTATATTTGATATAAGATCTTAAGAAAAATAAGAGATCAAATAAAAAATGAAATAAAAAGATAAGAATTTAAAATAAGGTTAAAAGTATAGCATTTGACATGTATTATTTTGCAAAACCAAAATTTTGATATTAGTATTTTTCTAAACATTTTAAGAGATAATAATAATTATAGAGATTTTTAAAAAATTATTAAAATAATAATTAATATCAAAAAATATTATCAAATTAAAGAAATTTATAATATAAGACTTTAAAATTAATTTTCTCATTTTTTCAAACAATTTGGAATAAAAAGCTAAAAGAGAAGTACAAGATGCGTGAACAGTATGCATATAGTACCACTACATTGAATAAGCACCCAACAATGCCTATTATGCATGCACATGGGAAGGGGTGGCATGCAGGTGCATGTAAAAAGAAGTTTGCTTTAGAGATGCATGCTCAAAAACACCTTAACAAGGAAGTTGTGCACCCATGTACGAGTAAGTTGGTGAGTCAATATGTAATAACCTTATTTTGTAATGTTTGAGTTATCAACAAAAGTCTTGATAATTTTTTAGCAACTATCAAACATTTGATAAATTTTGAGATACCAGCCAACCTTTTCATAATTCTTGAACTACTAATCAAATATTTAATAAATTTTGAGCTACCAACCAAATTTTTGATAATTTAATCCACCAACCAAAGTTTAAAGGATTTAAAACCTATCACATTTCCCATGTGATAAAATAAATATTTCATTTGTGCCAACAAAAAAGAGGCATATGAACATTGAACAACTACTTTCTCTTTCATAAACACTCACTCTCCTCCTTTCTATACTCTCTCTCTCTTCCTCTCCTTCTTCTTCTAACAATATTACACCTCTCCTTAGGCTAGTCAAGAAATATTATTTTCATTTAATTTTTTTAATTAAACACTTCTAAATTTGACTGATTAAGATAGATTATTACTATATATACTTTGATGAAATTCATATTGTATGATGGTAAAATATTATATAACACAATGAGAAAAAACTTATTTAAATTCAATTGTAAATATCATGTGATAATATATTAGTTAATCATACAATAAGATTAAACAAAAAAAGAAATTAGGATATAAGTGTAAATAGGTTTTTAAAGTGGACTTCGATCATATAAGTGTAACTTAGTAATTATATAAATAGAATTATGTCATAAACGTTAAAAATCAGACCTATCTTATAGGATAAGAAAGAAGTTTTTGTATTGTATAATATAATCATAGTACATCATACGATGTGATCTAATATGAGAAAGAGAGAAACGTTAATAGGAACAAAACTTAGTTAGTGATTGTCCCAGGTCAATTACACTAATGTATAAGGGTGTTAATGTAGAAAATGGAAGTGATATTGTCATTATACAATTACAAAGTCATGAATCATAAAGGTACAATAATAATAGAAAGAAAATTTGAGCTAAGTTTTGAATGAGCTAATAGATCATATAGCACAAAATAGTTACAGTACTAATATGATACATAGAAACTGAATAAATAAAATTTTGTATTTGAGTTACATATGATCCTAAACATTAGAATTGATGTATCCTAGTTTTAAGAGTTGGAAACAACGTAGATAATGGTCATTGCATTAGGATTAAAGGAAGTTAGAGCACGCGATTATCACAATCTAATTATAGTTGTGAAATTTAATGAGAGGGATTAAGATTTTATGGTTATTTATATATATAAGATGTACTTAATTATCCTAACATACCCTTACCATCCTTCTAACTTAGAAGATTAAATTAAGACAAGGTGGAGACCTCACTATTAATAAGAGAAAGAAACAATCAAGAGTTGAAGGAAAAAAGGAGAAATCCCCAAAAAAGGTCCTTTACATGGTTAAGAAAGGGTGGATCTCAAGATATCGTAACTAAACTTAGATATTCTTAAGATTTATCAATTAATTATTGTGTTATATAATGTTATGTATGATGTAGAATTATGTTACATTATCTTCTTTCCTAATTAAGAAATCAATTATATCACCATTAAATCTAAAAATTATGAAAAATCAAGTGAGAAGACAAAACAATAAAAATCATCATAATAGAACAAAGTAATAAAAATATGAGCTGGGTCAGTCATGTTGTACCTTTAGTCATTGAACCACTTCTTTGGTATACCAAAACCATTGTATTAATTTTTATAATATTTTTTAGAATATTTCAAGTCATACATCTCAAGTTCTCACAAAATCAATCAATTTGAAAGTTTTGACCATATGTCTCATGAAGCACTATTCAAGTGAAGGTATACCAAATAATGGTGATGATAATGTTCTAATTATAGCTTAAATAACATATCAATGAGCTATTGATCAAACTTTTGATGGAGTAGTTGACTGTCAGAATTCCATCTTCAAGACACCTACTTGTTTTGTTATCTATCCTATCACTCATTTGCATCTAGCACAATTAGATGACATAATCTCATTCCATCAAATGCATGATCATTGATTTTTTATGCATTATTATTTTAGTAGTTACAAAATTATTTTATTATTTTAATAAATACAAAATTACTTTAAAAGTAAAATATAATTAATATATAAAAAATGTTTTTAAAAAGATAAAAAAATGTTAGCTTAATCACTCACCCCTCAGCCAAGCCCAAAGGCTCGAGCCAAGTGGCCCAAAGCACCGTACATTAGGCCTTGGGGAGCTATGGGTCAGGAGACCAGTTGAAACCAAGTTAACTCAAGCTCGAGTCTCAATCATGGTATAATCTTATAGTAGTTTGAGTTAAATCTGGTCAGGGTGTCAGTCATAAACCAAGTTTAAGCTTATTGGGTTGAGTTAGTCACAAGATATTTAAGGGGATTGGGTGATATGGAACCCATGTATATAAGTAGATGACTTGAGTCATGACCTCCTAAGAGCACTAGGGAGTATCAAACCCCTTTTAAGCTACTTTACCTATGTAGAGGAACTAATATAAATTACAAGCTAATTGTATTTTTTAGCATATGAGACTAAAGTCATTGACTCCTATTGCTTCTAAACTAAGAGTGATTTAGTATCTACTGATTGCACATTTTTGTGATCAACTCATGTTCACCATTTTTAACATAAACCACATCTTATTGTCAATTTGATGAGCTTGATCAAATGGTCATGATTTGTTCTATCATTTTGAATAGTAAATCTCATCTAACCACTCATTCAATGAGCCCAATTAAATGATCATGTTCAGTTTTAATATTTTGAATAATAAATTTCATATTATTATTTATTTAATAAGCCTGATGAAATGGCTAGAATTAGTTCTTCCTTTTATGAATAGTGATCTTACGAATCACATCGTCCATCTAGCACGTAATATCTAACAATCCAATTCAAATCTCACTTTGATTAAAACTGGATCTAGTCGTTTGATTGAGTAGCTCTCATTTTGTCCAACCATATTAGATGTCAAACACTATTCTAACTGGGTAGCAACATTCTAGAAAGTTATTTGTATTTATTTAGAATGTTGAAATGCTTGTACTAAATCTTATATTGTATGTAACTATTATGATATACATAGACATATTTCTTATAATTGTCTAATTAAAAAATATTTTTATTTAAAGCAAGATAAATATGAATGAATTTTGAAAGGAACATGATTGAAAAATTCCTTTGTAAAAACACCTCAATCATACACTACCACAACTAAACCCAAGATATTTTGGGTTCTTAAATTTAAAGCTTAGGAAGTTGTATTGGTAAGATAAATATGAATGAATTCCTAAGAGAACATGTTTGAAAAATACCTTTGTAAAAATACCACAACCATACACTACACAACTTAACATAAGATGTTTTAGGTTCTTAAAATTAAAGCTTAAGTAGTTGTATTAGTTTGTCTTCATAATTAGGACCTATGGAGGCAAGCCTTATGAGTTTTCATGTAATTTCACTTGCAAAAAGTGTATGATCTTTATTTTTTAAGATAAATGGTTTAATCTTTTAACTATATTAAGATAAATGGTTTAATCTTTTAACTATATTAACTAAAATTATTTAATACCTATTTAGAAAAATTGGATATATCATGTTTCAATATGTAGCTTGAAAGTCAAATATTATCTTAAAAGAATTTTAGGAAGACGAGAGTATCAAGACTATAATGATTTTGATTTGTTATCATGAATAATTAGATCACAATGGTCTTATGTTTAGATTTTTAAGTTGATGATATATGCAATATAATCTATTTAGAATGTCATTAAAGTCATGTACACTCAGGTAGAGGTAAGTGAAAATGCTTTTTGGAATGATGTTAAGTTACGAATTTTAGAGATAGAAAATGAAAACTTTAAATTGGAGCATAATTTTCTAGATAATGTTTATAAATGTTAAGCTCTTAAATAATTTGTTGAAATTTAAGAACACAAGTAGTGGTGAGTAAAACTTAGAAAAATTTTGAGAAAATGTTATTTTTCCTTCACGTTATAGATGGATTTGAAAGACAATATTGTTTACAATAATATCAAATACTTTTTTTTATTAAATCATTACTTATTGAAACCTTTCACAATCTCACATTATTCTTAAATATGATTAACTCTTTTGTTTGATTATGAAAGGAGGAGAATATAGTACTAGAACTTAGGGGAGCATAGGTTAGATTTCAAGGAGAGTTAAACAACTTTATCTCTTATTATACCCTTGATCATTCTTTGTTAAAACATTTAATAATTTAAATAAAAAAAATAATTTTCTTAGATAAAGACTAAAATGTTGTAGTTAAGAAAGAGATTTAGAGTGCTAAAATAAAAAAAATCTTTATTAGTACCATTGTGTTAAAGCAAATTATTTCTATAAGTGAACCTTCTTGGTCTTTGTAGTCAGAATTAATAACAAGTGATATATTAATTTTGACTAATTAGGAATTAAGTATAATCCTTATAACTTATAGATACATACCAATGGTTTTATTATGTATCCTTTTACCTTTTTGAACTTAAAAGAGGGAGAAGCCCATCATAAGCATGTTTAACCATATGGCTTTGTTTTAAGTTAACTTCTTATAGGAATTACTAAAAGTATACATAAGGAGAGTGATCGAGTTCAAAATTATCAATGTTACTAAACTAAATGTGGATATAATACATAACAACTGATTAATATTGTTATATTTATACAAGATTGTTAACATTTCTCGTATATAGCTTGATAATTAGCTTTTATTTAAGCTTATTACTTAATAATTTTTTTTTGTTTTTTTATCTATTTTAACAAATATTTATTATAATTTATACCCTTAGTTATTTAAAAGCAAATTATGCATATTGTTGTGTGTGCCATTTGTTTGTATATTTTACTTTTGATTTATCTTTTGATGCATGATAAAAAGGGGGAGAGATATCTATGAAATAAAAAATATTCATTGCATCTCGAGTTTGTGGCATCAATTATATGAATTTCATACATTGAGAGGGAGCATAAATATAGGGAGAGCATATGCATGCTTGCATGATTTATGTCTTTTCATTTCATTATTTTTTAATGATTTGGTTATCATAAAAAAGAGAGATTATTCTATCTTTGATCATAGAATCACTATTTTTTATGACATTAATATTATTGTGTTAGTTTTTCTAATACTTTTTTCATATTTTAAGTCATGCACCTTAAGGTCTTATAGGATGAATTAATTTGAGAGTTTTGACCAAATGTCTTATTAAGCAATCTACAAGTAAAGCAATGTCAAATAGTGATAATAGTCATGCTCTAGTTATAGCTTAAATGACATCAAAAAGCTATAGATCAAACTCATGAGGGAGTTGCTAATTATTAGGAGTCCATCTCCAAGAAATTATTGATTTGATTATCCATCTTTTCACTTGTCTATATATAGCACAACTATGTTATTAATCTCAATTAATCATATACATAATCATTAATTTCTTATATATAATTTTCTAGTAATTTTAAAAATATTTTATTATTTTAATAAGTACAAAAATATTTTTAAAATAAAATATAATTAATATATAAAAAATGCTTTTAAAAAGAGACAAAAAATTTAGCTTAAGCACTCACCCCTCGACCAAACCCAAAGGCTCGGGCCAAGTGGCCCAAAGCACTATACATTAGACATTAAGGAGCCGCAGGTTAGGAGATCAACTAAAATCGAGTTGGGTTAGACCCAAGTCTTAGTTAGGGTATAATTCTATAGTGGTTTGGGTTAAATTTGGTTAAGGCATCACCCTTAAGCCAAGGTTAAGCTTATCAGGTTGAGTCTAATGCAAAATAATCAAGGGGATTAGGTCAGATTAAACTCATTTATGCATGCAAGTAACTTGGGTTATGACCTCTAAAGAGCATGAAGGGATAATAACCCCTTTCAGGTTGCTTTAACTATGTAAAGGAACTAATATAAACTACAAATTGATTATTCATTTCAATATATGGGACTAAAGTCATTGGTGCATACTGTTTTCAAACTAAGAATGATTTAGTAGCTTTCAATCGCACATTTTTGAGATCAAATAGTAGAGTTCACATCCACTATTTTAAATAATAAATCCTATCCTATCATTAATTTGACTATCCCAATTGAATGATTAAGATTTGTTTCATTATTTTGAACACTAAATCCAATATAACTATCCATTTGACAAGCCCAGTCAAATAATCATGTTTGGTTCCATCATTTTGAATAGTAAATTTGATCTAATCATTCATCTGTTAAGCCTAATAGAATGACTTAGATTAGCCCCACCTTTATGAATAGTACTTTTGTGAATCACATTGTCCATCCAGCATATAGGATGTTCAAGCACTTATCATTGATAGAATTTGTGTATAACAATAACTAGCAATTAACTATTAACATAAATGTCATATGAGGCTCTATATGGTTAGCATTGTTGGTCTCCATTATGTTGGGTTGAGTGTGAGTACATATAGGTTTTTGGACTCAAATTATAGAGGACTATTAAGGAGTTATAAATTATAGAACAAATTATGTGTTGTGTAAGATCATTAGAAAAAAAATACTTTGATAATAAGTCCAAACTAATTAGTTTTGTGTTTAGGGAATAGGTGTTCCTTAGGTCGGCTCAATACAACTACTATTTATATTTGGAAAGGCTTTCAAATTGACATTTGACCTTGTCAAATTATGGATAAAATTGGATTATGACTTATAGGATTTTGTTGTTAGAGATATTAGTTGAGATACATGATACTTTTCATGTATCTAATTTGAAGAAATATGTATTAAAACTAATCCATGTTCTTTAAGAGGAGCATAAGGATCTCTAATTATAGTCAGATGCGCATTTCAAGTGCAACACATGTATCTTGAAATTTAATACCAAATAATTGAGAAATCAAAGTCCACCTATGGTTAGTGTCCTTTGGAATAACTAGGATGAGTGAGAAGCTATTTAAGGGGTGGAAAGTAAGTTCTATAATAAATGATTAGGGCTTCTCTTTGGATTTTAAGAAAAAAATCCTAATTAAGGTATAGAGATTATTACATCTCTCCTTTGCCTAACAAAGGTATGTTATTTTTATTTACTTTTATTAATTAAAAACATATAAATTAAAGTGATTAAGTTAAATCACTATTAATTATACTTTGATGAGAATCATACATTATGATGACAAAAGACATGTGATATGATGAGTAAAGAAGCATGCTTGAGAACTAAGTTATGAATATCGTACATTATAATATTGGCCATGAAGTGTGGGTTAGGGTAAATTATTAAGAATAAAAATTTTGATTTCTTAACAAATATTTTTAAAAGAAATTTGAAGTAATTTTTAAAAAGATTGAATAAATATCTAAAAGTGACTATAAATTTTAATTTTATTTTAAAAGATGCTAATTTCTTTTAATAATGAATTTTAATAAAAATTATAGAATAATAAAATCAATAGAAATTAATAAACATTTTTAATTTTAACAACTTAACGCACATACCAAACTGACCAATTTGTTGTCAATATTTTAATTAAAGAATTCCATCATACTTTTTTAATTTTTTAAGTATAAAAATCTTATCAGTTTGAAATAATAGCTAAAAGAGCTGTTGGCATGAGACGAACGTGAGAAGAAGTATAGATCATTTGATTGATAAAACTGCATTATTGGATGACTAAAAATAATATGTCGCTATTTATTGGTTAGGATTTCATCTAGATTCTTAGATTTGAATCATGATTTGGTAGTTGGATTTAGTTTTACACATAGATAAAATGTGGATTGTGTGATCATGAAATTGCATGATAAAATAATTGATGGAATTAGCATTTAAAAAGGTATATGAAATGACGTCCATTTGATCATTAAATTGCACAATCAGTCGACAACAATCACTCCTGCAAATTGGAAGTTAGACACATGAAAGTTATTTTGATTTTTAGTCCCACATTGCTTGCTTGAAATTCAATTAAATGATTTGTAGATGTATGCAGGAGTAATCCCTCGATCTGACAAACTGACATAGAAGTAGGTTCGAGAGTTACTTCCAAACCTTATCATTGTAGCGAACAGGGTTTAGGAATTATTGTCTTGATTTGCTGCGTAGAACATGTAGTCATGATTGAGTTCTAAATAGTAATGTGAGTAGATTAAATTTATTTATTTATTTTATTTATAGTTTATGATATTTTGTTTAATTAATTAATATTATAATAATATATTTTTGTAACAAATTGATAAAAAAGATTTTTATTAATATGATCAAGATCAAATGATTCAAGATAAGATGATCAATGCTTTAGTTCCATGATTTTTTTGAGATGATTAATTTAAATAAATTAGATTAATGTTATTAACAATAAATGGAGAATATTTTAATAAAAGTTATCTAATTTTCCAAAACATTTGTATGAATAACAAGCCAAAACATTTAAACAAGAAAAATAATAACACAATATTCTTAGGTAGTTCAGTCCAATCAAGGCCTACATTTACGACTAGTATGATACTAGACTTGCAGTAAGAAAATCACTCTCATTTATCATAATCGATAGGGAGAAACTTAATAAGAGGAGATTCATGAGAGGATTTATGCTACGCTATGAAGAGATGCACAACAAATGTCACATGCAATTTTTTTTAAAAATCACAAGTATAACTAATCTAAATTCACAATGTTAAACCTACTTATAATTTTATTATAGTTTCATATAAATAAAATCATGCTATGAAATCCAAGTAATTAATGAACCACTCAAATAAAAATCTGATCCAATGCAACATCATGAATAATTACTAAAATCTATTAAAAGCATAACAACAACTACCAAGTTTAAATAAACTATCTAATACAATCCCATGTCCAATAAATATAATTAATGATAAATAATATCATATCTATAACTAGTGATGTTGAAATAAAAAAGCTTTATTATCTAAATATTACACTAACTTTGATGGTCACCAGCTTAACTCTTATAAACTCTTAATTCCATAATCTTGCAAAAATATAAAGGGTGATTTGGAAAGTGCAATAAAAATTATTGAGTCATAATATAAAATTAACATATAATATTTGAGTAGTATATATGTAATAATTAAATAAATCATGTAAATGAATGATATCAATCATAATAATCATAAGCATTATAATTATCAACTAAGCTAATATTTATTCTTATAATGTGGGTAACCAGATACATAATATCCTCTATCTGATCTAATACACTCTCATGTCTAAGAGAATCATTATAAGACCTCATGCTCTTATCACATCACATAATCCAACACTTCACAAGATAATGTTGATCATATGAGTAGGCTTTTATGAATCCTCAATAACCACTTATACTCTCTTCCACAACGCAACATATCATATCATTCTATATAAAACTAAATATGTCATTATTTGCTCTAAGGATTATTTATTATATGACATCTACTAACTCTAAAGTTTCTTATCACATAATCTAAAACTCTTACAAGCTCAACCATCCACATCTATCTCAAGGTCAAAGGAGTATGAAAACTAACATGTTTATCTCTTCAATTAGATGCATGATCAAAGGTCCCCTAAACTTGAATTCTTGAAGGTTCACTCACTCAAATATTTAGAATATCTTAGTATATTTCTCTTAATTTTAGTATTACCTTGATTTCATCTAAGATTTTTTCTATCTAAGCCAATCTTAATGTTCATGAAATCTTAGATTTTACTCTTATGTTCTATATATAGTTAGTTATCAGTAAATCTAGAATCATAAAAGTATCATTAGTAACTCTTTTTTTCTTGATAGTTAACTTGAAGTCATCATAACTATCCCACAACATCTCTTAAGCCACTAAACATACCTAGATCACCATCTAGGTGTAATCACATTGCCTAAGAGCCTTACTTATGGAACATGATCATACTTAACATCTAGTTAGCATCCTTATCTTTTTTTCTTTATCATTTTAAGCCATAACAAAACATTATGTTTGATAATCATGTCTTTACTCAATCTATACTTTGTCTAAGGCCTTAAACTAAGTCATTAAAGGTCTTTCAACTAAAAACCAAAGGTGGGCCACTTGTACCTTAGAAGTCATCTAGGTTCTTTAAAGATTGAACTCGTGCCTCTTATGATTTAGCCTAATCATGGTTCTTTACTTCCCAAGTAAACTCTAGACATGAGGATGCTTGACTAAAATAATTATTAAGGTTTTACTTTAATTATAGGTGTCTTTAAATGATTTATTACTCAGACTAAGGAGTGAAATATGCCATATATCCTTTTATATTAGTTTCATCCATAGTTTGACAATATATACACATCCTCACCATGTCTTGATGTCAACTAAACTCGTGAAAAGTTTGAAACACAGCCTTAAAACCTCCCATCAAAATTTGCATTTTAAATAATTAGACTTATATAAAAAAATATGAAATAGGTCTCAATTTTTCTTAATACTTGGTTCAACCTATCATGAAACCCATGAATAAGGAAGTACTAAACATTGCATATAGTCTACTTAGTCATGCATCCATTCTAGTTGGAACAAATAAATGTTTCACTAGAGATCTTAAATTCCAACAAATATGATAAAAAAATAAGATTATCTTGTTTTAGGTCATGAAGTTTAATCACAAACAAATATGTATCCCAATAATTTGACAAAATTTTTTTGGTAGTTTTCATGTTACTTCATGCTTAATCAACCAATAAGACACAAAATTCAATTAACTTAATCCATACAAAAATGTCTTGATTAAGGGGTATTTTATGTTATCAATATTTTTATTAGACATTCATCTTTCACATGTATCTATAGTCAAAATGAAATATACAACATAACATAACATCTGGATTATACTTTAGATTCATGGGTAGAATGTTTACATATATCTTTTCAGCATGGTTCTATTAGAGATATTGCATAAAAAAGAAAGATAATAAATCCATCATAGTCTTGGGTTGAGAGAAATCTATATCTCAAAATCAAAATTTATGAAGAGGAAGGTCTTGTTATAAGTTTTTTTAAGGTTTCATATGAATTTAGCAAAGTATTTCATTTTGTCATGCTTAGAACTTAGCTAAGTTTAATGTATGAATTAAAGGGTCATCTTACGTGAAAAAATAATATATAATATTTTTCCATAAATTCTTTTTTGCTTTCAAGCTTGATCCCTTCACCTCCTTCTTTCTTGTATCTTGCCTTGGTTTTTCTTTAGTATGCTATCAGTTGGCCTCTCTAAAATCCCTTTTTCTACTACATTTTTTAAAAACCTTAAAAGTGTATCAGGGTTTATATAGCCATGGATACACCTCCTTAAACTAAGGTTTTAAACTTAAGATGAACAAGTTTTGGTTTGGTATAGTCATGATTCAACTATTTAAACCAACCCTCACTTGATCCACATCTTTGTGGCCAACCAAATCCATCTCCAAAAAAACTAGAAATTTAACTTAATATTTAGCTAATAGATATATCCATTTATTATTTCTCTTCCCTTTATTTTTATTCTCCCTTAAATATTTAAATATACATCACATATATTATCTTTTCTTTTAATCCCCTTATCATCAACTATCACTCTTAATTTTTAAGAATTATTTCCCTATATTTGTATCAATTAATTATTAAATAATAATGAGAATAAAAAAATAAAAATAATAAGATAAATAAAATCACAAGTTATTTTTAAATTTTAATTCACAAAATAAAGAATACTTTAATCAATTAATTTTGTAATAATATGACTAAAAATGTTAGGTATGACATCAAACTTAGAAGAGTTATTATAGAGGTAACTATAAAATAATATTTATGTACCTATATGATATAGTAATCACAATATTTATGCATTTTACTTATAAAAACAATATGACACTAATTCTAAATTATGGAGAAAGATTACCAAGCACCATGTAATGTGAAGATTAAAAAGTGGACATCAAAATATAGCTAAGTTCATAATAACAATTGCTAGGAATATGTTCTAATGACATAAGTTGATCTAATAACTTAAGACTCTTATTTTTCTTTATAGAGATATGTAAGGGGAATTTTAGCTTATTCTTAAGTGAGAGCATTTGTATTATATTGATAAATAATTAAACACAATTTTAGAAGTTTTGGTAGCTCAAAAATTATGTTTTTAAAGAGATTAACTAGTCATTAATAGTCTCAGGTTGCATTCATGCTTTTAAGATTACAGGATCTTACACAAGTGACAAGTGAATAAAGATATTCACTAGATGATAAGTCTATACAATCCCATGTATTTTGGTTATGCATAACAGATTATACAAGTATAGTATTTAACATCATATTATACAATGCATATACTAGACAATCACGAGGATAATACAAGTAAGATTTATATGTATTCTAAATGTTTAAAGATCATAAATATTTTATGAAGGGATCATCAGTGTTTGATGAATTTTTGTACTAAGTTGCATCTTTATTGGGCTAAAAGGTTCTTTATACTAGTATGATACTTGATCATATTAGTACAAATTATTCCACTTAGAAATTAATTCAATAAACTATAAGTTATTTTTATTTCATATGTGTATGATATGCATATTATATTTGTATAAAGTAATATCAATTTAGTTTTACTACTTTTTTTATAAGAATCATACATATATTATACAAGATAAAATTCTTACGATTAGCCTTGAATGAAGGTGTGATGAGAGCCCATATGATTTGATTGTTGAAGACTTTGAATAGACCTTCTTTCCTTTAGAAACTGGATAGAACAATCATTTTGAATGTATTGTACGATCAAGTGAGCAGCGTTAGACCATGGTGTTTAAAAAAATCATACAATATGAAAATATTTTTTAGACCATATGACTAGGATTTTAGCAATTAATGAAACATAGTTTGAGTGAACCATTGCATGGTGCTTATGAATATTGGGCTACAAAATTAGTTTATTGGAAGGAAAAAAATTAGAATACTTGATGTGGATTGGTTTAGCAAGAATAAGAGTCATATTGTATAATAAGACCATTAAACAGTACAACCAGCTTCAAAAAATAGATTAAAGTAAAGATCAATCCATATAATCAAATGTATGTGCAACTATTTACTAGAAATCATATAGTATTTATCACACCTATTTTTTTAAACCACGAGTATAACAAAAATCTAATCAACATAATATCAAAATATACTTACAATTTATGATATAACATTATGCAAAATACTATCATGTTATGAATCCAACAAAATTTTCTTATCCACAAGATTAAAGCATAAATAAAATACTTATAAAATCAATAAACCACTCAAATATATACCAATTTGAGGTGAAACTATAATAACTACTAAAGTCTAGTAGAAAAACATAACAAGACACTACCTAGTCAAATATGACAATCCAATGTAGTCTTATATCTAATAAAATATAATTAATAATAAATAAATATCAAATCGATTACTACTAATGATGAAATAAAAATAATGAATCATCCAATAAATGCACTAACTTTGATAATCTCCAACTCGACCTTTACTCAAGACCTAACTCTTTGATCTTACAAAAATATAAAAGAGGTGAGCTAGGAGGTTCAATAGGAAATCCTAAAGCCATTACTATAGACCTAATATGTAATGAGAAAGAAATACATATATAATAATTAAGTAAATTATGTAATTGAATAATATCAATTTCTAGCTACAATAAACACATCACCATCTACCACCTAAGTTAATGTATATTTTATAATATGATTCCCTAGATACTTAGTATCCCTTTTACATCTAATACACTTTTTTAAGATAATCATAATAGAGTTTGGTACTTATATCACATCATATTATTTAGTAATCCATAAGATAATGTTGATTACATGGGTTAACCCCTAAACTATATATACGCCCCTTCATAATGTAGAACATGTGATTCCTTATAAGATTAAATGTGCATCAATTCTCTCTTAAGGCTATTTTATAATGGCTTTCAACCAATCCTGAGGATTTTTATCATGTCATTTAGCACTCCTCTTTTAGGATCAACCAATCAAGTACAATTATCTCTACGTTAGGTGAGTAGCATAGTCAACTTTTCTATCTCTTAAGTGAAATTCATGCATATCTAATCCTCGTCTGATAAAAAAATTGTAACATTAACTTGTAGCATCTTGTTAACATAATAGCTAATGTTTTTTAACTCTAAATACACTATTTAAGAACCTTTATGTCATAATTGAGTTAAGTTAGAGATTTTATTAAATTGAGGTTACTATCATGTGAATGCTTTAGAGTTTTCAACCATAGTTGAAGTTTTTAGAATATCATAACCCATTTTTCTTCTATTTAACCTTGCCTTGATTACAACTATGACCTTTCCTATCTATATTAACCTCAGTGTTCACAATTTTGCTTTTACTCTTAGCTTACATATGTAGTTGACTACAATTACAACTAATTTTGGAGTTACAAGACTTACTAGTGACCCTTATGTCTTTAAGGTAACCCTGAGTCATCATATCTATCTTAAGACCTCTCTAAAGCCATCACACATCTCTTAGATCATCATCCATGATATCATCATGTGGACTAAGAGCCTTAATAAGGTTACTTATGGTCTTACCTAAAAAATTTAGTTAACTCGTGAGTTTAACTGTTACACCCCATTTTTCCTAGGCTGATTTTTGGCATACATTTTTTTTTTTTTTTTTTTTTTTTATATAGACAGCTCAGATCGTCCCATACCAACCTGAGCAGCCTACGAAAACATAGGATATAACACATCATTACACACCTACTTTCCTTAACAATGTGGATCCCATCTCCCGGGTACACCGTCAAGTCAGGTTCATGACTCCTGAGTTAACAGATGGACTCGCGCAATGTTACTCCTACTAGACCAAATACTCCTTACCCACACCGGTAGGAGAACCGATCTAATAGAAGTCTGAACCCCCACGGTTAAGTTCCATAGTCATGTAATGACCTCACCATCAAACAGAAAGATATATAACATCCACAGATAAATGTAGCACTCCACTCACCATACTCCAAGACAATAAGATAAGACAGTAAATGGAACTACATTACAAGAATAAGATACAAGTCCACAAGTGTAATATTGTTCATCCAGATACATAATTCCGAATTACCCTCAAATTATATGTAACATATGAGAATAACAGTCTCACTGAAACATCCAACAGCAACAATCAACTAACCAGAATATCTCAGACAATCACCAATCAGAAATCCTTCACAAGCCTGCTGACCACGATCCCACCTAATCCAGTAGCGTCAAGTCTGCCGAGCCACTGAAAATATATAATACAGGAATGAGCTACGCCCAGTAGGAAAGTCAGCTAGTAAAACTCACATGCAAAAGAAGGATAATAGCAAAAATACAGGAATACAGCATAACAATGTACGGTGGATAGGCACTCTCAGTCCCAGACTCCGACCAACCACAGCCACCCCAGTCACACCAGAGTAGCTCTCCTCTGGGCTACCAGGCAACGTGCCAGTGGGAACGCCCATCTCGAAACACGCATGGCGCCTAAGCACCCGACACCGCAGTGTCTCTCGTCAATCAATCTCCTGGAGACTACAGACAGATCCAGTCACATAATCTCTAGCCAACGTGAGACACCCCTGCCACCCTAAGGCGCGCAGGCCTACACACTTGGCTAGCCACTGCGAGACACCCCTGCCACCCTCAGGCGCGCAGGCCTACACACATGGACCAGGAGAGATTGACTCAGCCACCGTCCCAAGGAGTCCTCTACCAACAACTTCCATAGAAGCTCACGCCCCTACAGTCATTGCCAATCTCTAACTCCAAGATTCGGCAACATGTGTCCAGGTACAACAAGGCGTATACCAGTCTACATGTATACTGTGGAAGCTAAGTCCGAACCGCACAGTTACCTACCACAACTACCCTAAAACATCATATAGGGTCTATAGTAGTCCGGTCCAATATGCCAATCCATGAAATATGCCAATACTGAATAAACTGACTCAATCCATGCCGTTGCCATCAAAGCAACACAATTGTCAATTACTGACTGTTCTGGTAGCATCCGTGTACCATACCTTTGTCTGACTGTTTCCAGCTGTACTGTCATCAGTGATAACATTTTTCCCCACTTCAGGAAATTTGTTCTTTACCCACTGATCTCTAGAATTTTCGAAATTTCTCATTTCCAAGTTTTCTGATTTTCCTTGAATTTTCTAAATGTAAATAATTCCTAAAACTCAATTATCGAATTTTTCCTAAATTTGAAATATCAAATTTTGCATTTTATCCATTTTTTCCAAAATTCGGAATAATTCCCCGAATTTAAAATTTTGCTATTCACTATACCGCGCCGAATCCCCTGAATCGCATCTTGCCACCGGTTCGGGCTTTCATGCTGAACCAAACCCCGCCGGTCAGTTATTAATCCGAAATTCAGCCGACGCTTATATTTAATATTAATGATTAATATTATTATTATTCTCTTAATAATTCAACTAATCCCTAATTAATCCTTAATTCGTCTCCTTCCTTCGCCCGTCGTCCGCGAAACCCTAGCCGCCGCAATAGCCGACCAATACGATCATTCCGTCGATTTCCGGCGACTGCGAACAAGGAGAACATGTTCGTACTATCCTAATGTTCCAATAATGACGCTAATTTCCTAAGGTTTAAATCAAGTTTTCCGCCGAGCAGTTTCGTCTAATCCTCATGTTGACAATTCACGAAATTATAGTTCTAGCATTATACAATCATATTAACATGAATAAAGTGGCATATTTAAATCCTCATGCTTGGTAATTTTCCAATTTCGGCGAAACAAATTAACGTCCCGAAAACCCTAACATGCAATTTTCGATAATTTGTACAATTAGCTTCAAAAATCACATTCGCATGCTTAGATAGAGATTTGCAAACTAATACATGCTTCAATTTGCTAATTATCTAATTTAAATATCTGAATTTCCTACCTCGAAGACGCCGGCGACGGTGAAGCTCGTCCGCAGCTCGCCGCAGCTCCTCGCCGAACGAATTTGGTCTCAATCGACTCTCCTCGGTCTCGTGAATCTCCGGGCACAAAAAGCCCCTTGCCAGGCCGCCGGAATCACGCGCCGTACGCCGGGAATTTCCTCACTATCGCCGTCGAACGAAAACCCTATTCGCTGCTTCGCGAGGGTTTTTATACCCCGGGCCGACACGGTGAACCCGTTACGCGTTCGACACGTTTTCGACACGTGAGCACCCGATACGCGCTGTCGACACGCTATCCACACGGTAAGCACACAATACGCGCTGTAGACACGCTATCGACACGGTAAGCACCCGATCAGCCGGTTCGATCTCACCCGCCGATCTCGACCGTCCGATCCGCTTATTAGAACGCACACGCAAACTCACCCGGCGAACCGCCTCCGCCTCCGCTGAACCGTTCCGGTCCGGTTCACGCGCGATAAAAAAAACGATTTCCGGTTTAATTTAATTAGATTTTCGAATTTCTAAAAATCTAATAAATCCAATTAAATAGGGAAAATTAATTAAAAATTCCTCGGTGCTCCGAAAAATTCCCAAAAGATTTCAGAAATTCCAATAGCCTACAATTGAGTTCCTGGCTCATCCTACTGTCGATTCGAAATCATCCAAGCCACAATTAATTTATTAAAGATCAAATACATAAAATTTTTACCGGGTATAACAATCTCCCCACCTTATCAGGAATTTCGCCCTCGAAATTCAGCAAGAAGTTCCGGCCATTTTTCAGCAACATCCTGCTCTAGCTCCCAGGTTGCCTCCCTTTCGTCATGTCTATTCCACAGAACCTTGACCATAGGAAACGACCTGTTCCTCAGCTGTCTGCTGCTCTCCTCGAGGATGCGAACTGGTAGTTCCACATAAGAAGAATCTGGTGCCACTTGTAAACCAGGAAGATCATCACTGATGCAATGAGAAGGATCTGGCACATATTTCTTGAGATTCGAAACATGGAACACATTGTGAATCTCAGTCAGATGCTCAGGAAGTGCCAACCTGTAAGCCACTTCACCGATCCTCTCCAGAATAGGATAGGGTCCAATGTAACGAGGTCGAAGCTTAGAAGGCTTTCCAAACCTGAATAGACCCCGCATAGGACTGACCTTTAGGAATACCCTATCTCCCACAGAAAACTCAACAGCCTTGTGCTTAGGATCATAATATTTCTTCTGGCGATCTTGCACAGTACGTAATCTGTCCTGCAATAACTTGACTTCCGCTGTGGTCTCCTCTACAATCTGGGGTCCCCACACTCTCCTGGAATCACCCTCCTCCCAACAAAGAGGAGATCTGCACCTACGCCCATACAACGCCTCGTAAGGTGCCATACCAATCGACGCCTGGAAGCTGTTATTGTACACAAACTCTACCAAGGGTAATCGTCTAGTCCAATCTGTTGAGTAAGTTTGTACGCTCAAGCGTAGCAAATCCTCCAAGGTCCGAATAGTCCGCTCAGACTGTCCATCCGTCTGAGGATGATAAGCAGTACTGAACTTTAACTGTGTACCCATGGCAGTGTGTAAGCTCTTCCAAAACTGTGATGTGAATTTGGCGTCTCTGTCAGAAATAATAGAACGGGAAATCCCATGCAATCTGACAATCTGCTGAATATATATCTCTGCCAACTGTGCCGCTGAATCCGTCTTCTTAATGGATAAGAAATGGGCTGACTTGGTCAATCGATCTACGATGACCCAAATAGCATCAAAACCTTGTCTGGTACGAGGAAGACCAGTCACAAAGTCCATAGTGATGTCATCCCATTTCCACTCCGGAATCGGCAATCTCTGTAACAATCCTCCAGGTCTCTGGTGTTCGGCCTTAACTTGCTGACATGTAAGGCATTTCCTAACAAAGGCAGCAACATCTGTCTTCAAACCTCTCCACCAGAAAACACTCCTCAAATTCCTGTACATCTTGACTTCTCCAGGGTGCATAGCCAAGGTTCCATAGTGAGCCTCCCGAAGGATCCTCTCCCTGAACTCCTGATGTGATGGTACACACCAGCGACCCCTGAAGGTCAAAATGTCGTCTCTGAGAGCAAAGTCTCCTCCCAATCCCTGCGATGCCAACTCAATCTTCTCCTTCAGCTCTTCATCACAAAGCTGAAGGTCACGCATCTCAGATAACCAGTCAGCCCGAATAGTCAATGAGCTGAGTCTGTGAACCAGTCTCTGAATAGACAACTGTTCCTGACATCTTTCAACATTCCCATCCAAGTCTGGTATAGAGTCACAGACTAACATATTATGCACAACTGCGTGTCTGCTCAAGGCATCAGCCACTGGATTAGCCTTCCCCTCGCAGTAGTTTATTGTCAGCTCGTAATCCTTTATCAGTTCCAACCACCTCCTCTGCCTCAAGTTCAGTTCCTTCTGAGTGAACAGATACTTAAGACTCTTGTGGTCAGAGAAGCAATCTACAGGAACTCCGTACAAATAATGTCTCCATATCTTCAAGGCAAAAATGACAGCAGCTAACTCCAAATCACGAGTGGGATAATTCTTCTCATGATCCTTCAGTTGCCTCGAAGCATATGCTATAACTCTGTTATCCTGCATCAGTACGGCTCCCAAGCCTATATGTGAAGCATCAGTGTACATCTGATACGGCTTCTCCTGTGTGGGTAACATCAATACTGGAGCGGTGCTAAGCCTCAGCTTCAGCTCTAGGAAACTGTTCTCACAACTCTCTGTCCACTCAAAAGATTTTCCCTTCCGGGTCAACTGGGTTAGTGGAGCAGCCAGTCTAGAAAAGTGAGGAACAAATTTCCTATAGTATCCAGCCAAACCAAGGAAACTCCGGATCTCAGTGACAGAAGATGGCCGTTTCCAATCAATAATAGCTCGTATCTTGCTAGGATCAACAGCCACGCCCTCCGCACTGACAATGTGTCCTAAGAATGCTACTGAGTCCAGCCAAAAAGAACACTTGGAGAATTTTGCATACAGCTCATTCTCCCGCAACACTGTAAGCACAGTCCTCAACTGATCTGCATGAGTATCCCTATCTCTGGAATAAATCAATATATCATCTATAAAGATGATCACAAACCGATCCAGAAAGGCATGAAAAACTCGATGCATCAGGTTCATAAATACTGCTGGAGCATTAGTCAATCCAAAAGGCAACACTGTGAACTCGTAATGTCCGTATCTAGTACGGAATGCTGTCTTGGGTACATCAGAATCTCTAATCCGGATCTGGTGATAACCCGAGCGTAAGTCAATCTTGGAGAACACAGTTGCTCCCTGAAGTTGATCCAGCAAATCATCGATGCGTGGTAAAGGGTATCGGTTACGAATAGTAACCTTATTCAATTCCCTATAATCCACACACAGCCTCATACTACCATCTTTCTTCTTGACAAATAAGACAGGGGCACCCCAAGGTGAACAACTGGGGCGTATGAGTCCCTTGTCTAATAAGTCCTATAACTGAGTCTTCAACTCTGCTAGCTCGGCTGGAGCCATCCTGTAAGGAGCTCTAGCAATAGGAGCTACTCCTGCCTCCAAATCAATTGAAAACTCCACTTCCCTAGCTGGTGGAAATCCAGGCAACTCCTCTGGAAAAACCATAGGAAAGTCTCTCACCACTGGAATATCTGACATAAGGGTAGTGGTGGCTTGGCTATCGGTCACATAGGCCAACCAACCAGTACAACCCTTACTTACTAACCTTCCAGCCTGAAGAACTGAGATCAGGGGAATCTGCCTGTTCAGACCAAAGTATATCACATCCCCCGAACCAGGCACTCTCATCCTGACCTTCTTCTCCCAACAATCCAGAACCACTGCATGGTGGCACAACCAATCCATCCCCAAAATGATGTCGAACTCTGCTAGTGGCACACATATCAACTCTGTCACGAATTCGTGTCCACTAATCAGAATAGATCCGTCAATCTTCTGAACAGTGGGAATCTCTTTCCCATCTGGAAGTCTAACCAGTAAGGGTTCCTTCAAGTAACCCTTGGATCCTGATATCTGATTCCAGATCCTCTCAGCAACAAAAGAATGAGATGCACCAGTATCAAACAAAGTCATGCACTGCACGTTGCCAAAATGAAGCATACCTGTGATCACTTCTGGTGACTCTGAAGCCTGCTGCCGAGTCAGTGCAAATACCCTGGGCTGTCCCCCAGATGAACCAACCGGTCCCGTGATCCTCTGTTTCTTCAACTCTGGGCAGTCGCACTTCTTGTGTCCGGGCTGTCGACAATGGTAGCAGATAATCCCCCCAGTCCGGGTACCTGTCTGCTGCACTGGTCTCTCAGAAATAGGTCGTGGCCGGACCACGACCTCCTGAGTACCACTGTGATCTCTGTGTCTCTTGCCCTTTTTGTTTTGTTGGATATTTCTGATTTCCTTCCTCTTGTTATGAGTCTCTCTCTGGGCCTCCATCCGGATATCAATAAGCTCAACGGATCTCGCAGCCTCCACCAAGTCACGAAACCTGGCAAACCGACTCACAACTAGCTGGCGCTGCAGCATAGGACGAAGTCCCTCCAGGAACATCTCACATCTGCGTTCCTCAGAAGGCACCAGCTCTACGGCGTACCTCGCCAGATAAGTGAACCTCGATAAGTAATCGTTCACTGACATCTGGCCCTGCCTGAGGTGTATAAGTTCCCTCCTGAACTGAGCCATGGCAGAGGCCGGAATGTAGCACTCCCTGAATGCCTCAACAAAGTCATCCCATGCTATCTCACTGTTCTGGGCCTCCCCAAACATAGCGCGCCGCTGGCCTCTCCACCAGGTAGCAGCCTCTCCCTCCAACACTAGAGCAGCAAGCACTACCCTCCTGCCGAATGGACATCCCAAGGCATCAAATAGCTCAAGCATATGAGCCATCCAGTCATCTGCCACCGCTGGGTCAGCCGACCCACTGAAGCTCCGCGGACGCAACCGCATGAAGGCATCGATCCAACGATCCACGGCTGGCTCAACTGGCAATGCTGGGATCGTCTCCGGGGTAGGAGTAGTAGATACAGGTCTGCCCCTAGCTGCTCCACGAGCGGAAAGTCTCCTGGTACCAGCCATACTGTCAAAAACAATTAATCTGGCATTAGAGTCGTCATTTGGCAATTGGCATATGGACTACTATAGTATACAAAAGAATCAACAGTTCTCCCCACCTTGGGTTGAACCCCTATACACGTCTAGCCCCGTTATCCTCACCTAGGGCTCTGATACCACTACTGTTACACCCCATTTTTCCTAGGCTGATTTTTGGCATACATTTTTTTTTTTTTTTTTTTTTTTTATATAGACAGCTCAGATCGTCCCATACCAACCTGAGCAGCCTACGAAAACATAGGATATAACACATCATTACACACCTACTTTCCTTAACAATGTGGATCCCATCTCCCGGGTACACCGTCAAGTCAGGTTCATGACTCCTGAGTTAACAGATGGACTCGCGCAATGTTACTCCTACTAGACCAAATACTCCTTACCCACACCGGTAGGAGAACCGATCTAATAGAAGTCTGAACCCCCACGGTTAAGTTCCATAGTCATGTAATGACCTCACCATCAAACAGAAAGATATATAACATCCACAGATAAATGTAGCACTCCACTCACCATACTCCAAGACAATAAGATAAGACAGTAAATGGAACTACATTACAAGAATAAGATACAAGTCCACAAGTGTAATATTGTTCATCCAGATACATAATTCCGAATTACCCTCAAATTATATGTAACATATGAGAATAACAGTCTCACTGAAACATCCAACAGCAACAATCAACTAACCAGAATATCTCAGACAATCACCAATCAGAAATCCTTCACAAGCCTGCTGACCACGATCCCACCTAATCCAGTAGCGTCAAGTCTGCCGAGCCACTGAAAATATATAATACAGGAATGAGCTACGCCCAGTAGGAAAGTCAGCTAGTAAAACTCACATGCAAAAGAAGGATAATAGCAAAAATACAGGAATACAGCATAACAATGTACGGTGGATAGGCACTCTCAGTCCCAGACTCCGACCAACCACAGCCACCCCAGTCACACCAGAGTAGCTCTCCTCTGGGCTACCAGGCAACGTGCCAGTGGGAACGCCCATCTCGAAACACGCATGGCGCCTAAGCACCCGACACCGCAGTGTCTCTCGTCAATCAATCTCCTGGAGACTACAGACAGATCCAGTCACATAATCTCTAGCCAACGTGAGACACCCCTGCCACCCTAAGGCGCGCAGGCCTACACACTTGGCTAGCCACTGCGAGACACCCCTGCCACCCTCAGGCGCGCAGGCCTACACACATGGACCAGGAGAGATTGACTCAGCCACCGTCCCAAGGAGTCCTCTACCAACAACTTCCATAGAAGCTCACGCCCCTACAGTCATTGCCAATCTCTAACTCCAAGATTCGGCAACATGTGTCCAGGTACAACAAGGCGTATACCAGTCTACATGTATACTGTGGAAGCTAAGTCCGAACCGCACAGTTACCTACCACAACTACCCTAAAACATCATATAGGGTCTATAGTAGTCCGGTCCAATATGCCAATCCATGAAATATGCCAATACTGAATAAACTGACTCAATCCATGCCGTTGCCATCAAAGCAACACAATTGTCAATTACTGACTGTTCTGGTAGCATCCGTGTACCATACCTTTGTCTGACTGTTTCCAGCTGTACTGTCATCAGTGATAACATTTTTCCCCACTTCAGGAAATTTGTTCTTTACCCACTGATCTCTAGAATTTTCGAAATTTCTCATTTCCAAGTTTTCTGATTTTCCTTGAATTTTCTAAATGTAAATAATTCCTAAAACTCAATTATCGAATTTTTCCTAAATTTGAAATATCAAATTTTGCATTTTATCCATTTTTTCCAAAATTCGGAATAATTCCCCGAATTTAAAATTTTGCTATTCACTATACCGCGCCGAATCCCCTGAATCGCATCTTGCCACCGGTTCGGGCTTTCATGCTGAACCAAACCCCGCCGGTCAGTTATTAATCCGAAATTCAGCCGACGCTTATATTTAATATTAATGATTAATATTATTATTATTCTCTTAATAATTCAACTAATCCCTAATTAATCCTTAATTCGTCTCCTTCCTTCGCCCGTCGTCCGCGAAACCCTAGCCGCCGCAATAGCCGACCAATACGATCATTCCGTCGATTTCCGGCGACTGCGAACAAGGAGAACATGTTCGTACTATCCTAATGTTCCAATAATGACGCTAATTTCCTAAGGTTTAAATCAAGTTTTCCGCCGAGCAGTTTCGTCTAATCCTCATGTTGACAATTCACGAAATTATAGTTCTAGCATTATACAATCATATTAACATGAATAAAGTGGCATATTTAAATCCTCATGCTTGGTAATTTTCCAATTTCGGCGAAACAAATTAACGTCCCGAAAACCCTAACATGCAATTTTCGATAATTTGTACAATTAGCTTCAAAAATCACATTCGCATGCTTAGATAGAGATTTGCAAACTAATACATGCTTCAATTTGCTAATTATCTAATTTAAATATCTGAATTTCCTACCTCGAAGACGCCGGCGACGGTGAAGCTCGTCCGCAGCTCGCCGCAGCTCCTCGCCGAACGAATTTGGTCTCAATCGACTCTCCTCGGTCTCGTGAATCTCCGGGCACAAAAAGCCCCTTGCCAGGCCGCCGGAATCACGCGCCGTACGCCGGGAATTTCCTCACTATCGCCGTCGAACGAAAACCCTATTCGCTGCTTCGCGAGGGTTTTTATACCCCGGGCCGACACGGTGAACCCGTTACGCGTTCGACACGTTTTCGACACGTGAGCACCCGATACGCGCTGTCGACACGCTATCCACACGGTAAGCACACAATACGCGCTGTAGACACGCTATCGACACGGTAAGCACCCGATCAGCCGGTTCGATCTCACCCGCCGATCTCGACCGTCCGATCCGCTTATTAGAACGCACACGCAAACTCACCCGGCGAACCGCCTCCGCCTCCGCTGAACCGTTCCGGTCCGGTTCACGCGCGATAAAAAAAACGATTTCCGGTTTAATTTAATTAGATTTTCGAATTTCTAAAAATCTAATAAATCCAATTAAATAGGGAAAATTAATTAAAAATTCCTCGGTGCTCCGAAAAATTCCCAAAAGATTTCAGAAATTCCAATAGCCTACAATTGAGTTCCTGGCTCATCCTACTGTCGATTCGAAATCATCCAAGCCACAATTAATTTATTAAAGATCAAATACATAAAATTTTTACCGGGTATAACATTAACCAACATCTTTACCTTATTGTTTCCTTAGTTAAACTTAGCACATTCTTAAGTCTTATTCTAAACTCTTATATCTTCTTCTAAGGTTCTATCTAAGAGCTTAACTAATTAAAACTTAACTTATAATATACATAAAGGTTCATTAACAATATTTTTTCAATTTATCACAAGGATCTTCTAATATGAGTTCTTTTTCTATAGATTATTTCTAATCTTTTAATCCTAATTCCAAGGATAGGCTTATCATACATAGTCATATTTAAGTACTTAAGATCTTCTTTTATAATCTTATTAGGAATTATCCATAACTCCTTAAAGGCTAACCTTAGTTTTAATACTTCTAGCCATAACCAAACTCTTTGCTTACCAATCATATTCTTATCCAACCTAGCCTTCTTCTAAGACCACAAACTAAGCACTTCATGGCTTCTTAATTAGAAATCAATGGCTAAGCATACCTAAGAAGCTATCTAAGTTTTCTTAAAGGTTGAATCATGCCTTAATGACTTAACCAAGCAATGGCTCCACAATTCCCAAGCATACATGAGGCAAAGGATTACTTGACTTTAATATTTTTATATTTCTAAGTTCCAAAGTATGATTCATCTTATGGCTAATATTTAAATTATTTATATAGCACATGACATACTTCTATACATGATTTTGCAACACATATACACATTCACATCATGTCATAAAATAAAATAGCATATATCTTTGTGTTCATAAGTATAAGTAGCTTTTCTTATTTTTTAAAAAATGTTTATGGAAGAAGATTAATTAGATTTTAACCAAATTTTTTTCAAAAGTACTTGATATAATTTTAACAAGATAAATCATTTTAATTCTTCCTTAAAACATAGCTAATTTTATTTTATGTACTCAAGAATCATCATACCTGAAAAATAATGTAGAGGACTTCTCCTTGGCTAGGTATTTTCTCTAAATCTTAAACCCTTTTTCTTCTCCATCCTCACACCTTGTCTTACTTTTCTCCTTGGTATCCACTTGGATAACCTCTCCAAATTCCTTTTTGTGGCTTAATTTTTCTAAAATCATTACAATCACTTCTTAAGGGCTTAAATAGCCTCGACCATACTTCCTGAAATCAAGAATTTGCTTTAAGAAAAATTCGTTTGGCTTGGTTTATACCATAGTTCACCATTCAAGTTAAAACATCCTCTTATTAACCCTTTTATGGCTTATCATATCTAGCTCCTAAAATTTAGAAATCTAAGAAAGATACTGCTAAAAGATATTTCAACTTTTTCTTCTTTATCATAGTTTTTCTTAAAGATATTTTTATATGCATTACATAGTTTTTTCTCTTTTTAATCCTCTTATCTTCACCTATCAACTAACTCTTAATATTTAAGAATATTATTCATATCTTTATTATATATTCATAGTTGGATAATAACAGGAATAAGTGATAAAATTTATAATAAAAATTATTAACTCATTTTAAGGTATTAAACACAATCCTATCAAAGCTAATGTGGTATAAGTCAAGTCATGTCATTTAGCCATATTTTCAATTCTATGATTTCAAATTTGAAATTTTAAAATTTAATTTATCCATATTCAATTCAAATTTTAAATTTTAATTCATAAGAAATCATATACCTTGATCAATTAAATTATAATAATATATCCAAGAATACTAGATATAATTATATGATAAAGGGGATCAAATTATATGATACGAGGCTTTGAACAATGAATCATAATAGAATTTTTTTAATGATTTAAAAAGCTTCTTTTAATAGTATTTACAAGTATGTTTTATAAAGAAAATAAATTTTTAATACAATTCGAAAGAATAAAAAGAGTAAAATAAAGCATATTTGATTTTATTGCTTAAGAATAAAACCTGAATGGTTATTGATAAATGCAATGGAGATAATGTAAGAAATGAAAGAAAAATATAAGATAATTGAAGAAATATTCTATAGCCATCAAGTAAACAACCTAAATAATTATGATATAAGCAAATTAAATTGTTGAAGTATCTTGAAATATTATTGTAGAATAAAATATGGTGTGTGCATCCTAAATGTAAGATACTGGTTGATGTGGGTAATGACTCAATGATATATGAGAAAAAATCACAATTATGGTATTGTTATGACTCATATTGGCCCTACAACATGTTAGAGGTCACATCATCATAAGCACAAAATGCTAGGTAATGTAGGTGATAATTCAATGATATATGAGAAATAAAATCACAATCTTAGTGTTATTAGGACCCAAATTTGGCCCACGACATGTAGGGGTATCGTCATCATGAGAACAAGATGTTGAATAATGTGGGTGGTAATTAATGATAGAAGATGATACGAGATCTCAAGAAGTAAGGTTACTGATCATATGAGAAAATCTAAGTTCTAAAAAAAGAAACAATAAAGAAATGAGAAAGAAAGAAAAATGAAACAAATTTAAATATGAAAAAAATTAAAAGATGTAATATGATATGAAATGATATGAGTATTTATAATATTAGTACTATATTATGATTATATAGATACATCATCACAATACATACTAATATCGATGTAATAATTTATACTTTTATATTTTTATAGATTATTATGTCCTTGTTTTGTTTATCGCTACCATCACTAACTTACATTATAAGCCAAGATGCATATATTCATAAAATTGGGATCCTTAGAAGATAGCTGAGGACCCTGAGTATGAGAGATCATGTCTTTATTTATGAGCTCTAGAAGAGATTTTTTTTGTATGTAAGAGCTTCTGTTGTATGTCTTAACAAATGGTGTACCTATATTTCACATTAGTTTTTACAATATTTAATAACTTTGAGACTATATGCATTATTTTTATTTTATTTTCCTTTCTTAGATGATGTATGGACCAAGATACTTCATCGTCACCCTGCTTGATTTAGGGTTGTGTCTTCTAGAATTATTATTTGCACTATTTATATTTGTTAATTCATATTTTACTTAGTTATGCCAATTAAGGATAAGAGACACATGCTCTACATTGTTCAATGTACTCTTAGAGCTCAAAGGAATCTATTGAACCTAACTCAATGATTTGATGAATGACTGACATAACTGTTCTTCTCTAGTGTTCCATTGAATCATTTGATCACTTGATTGGACTATCTAAAAAATGCCAAGAACTAAATGTTTTTCTTTACAATCATGGTTTTAGTTGTTTACAATTCATCCATGGCTTTAATTAACATCATAGAACCCTTTGCAAACCTTCTCCCTCATGCATGAACCCTAATACATGCATAATTTTCTCACAAATTAGGTAACAAAATTTAGACTAAAAAAGGGAGGAAAAACTAACCTTAAGTTGAAATTTAAGATCTATTTTGTTTTGTCTTTCATTGATCAAGTTCTTTTGTTTGATCATTCTCCTACAAATGAAATCTCAGGATCACAAAGACCCTTTCCTTTTATTCTCTTTAACCCAAAACACAATCGTCCATTAAGCCATTCTTAAGGATTCATTAAAGGATTTAATATTATTTATTAATTATTTTAAAACTCTTATTATTTTATAAAACTTTGACTCTTGATTTTTTTTGGCACAAAGAAATATATATTAATTCATAAAATATAGATTATTGGAATGTCATTTTGGCTAAAACATCTAGTAATCAAGCCTAAGACGTATTGTACCCTTATTATATTCTCTAATTACATTTTCTGAAAAAAAAAACATAAGAATGAAAGTTGTCCATTATCTAACAAATATGACAGAGGTCTTCCAAACATTTGGTATAGATTCAAATCCTATTGGTTGCAATGGATTTCCATCTAATAGAATGATTTCCATCTATTAAAATAGAAAATTCCTTTTATAATGTGTGAAAGCCAGAGCACCATCACTATACTAGGAATTATATCAATATGATCTAAAGGTTGTGTCTAATGTAGTTGTCTAAAGGAGTTCCAAATTAATTTGTCTATTAATTTGGAGTTGTATTCGTCTGATTTGTAAGGGTACTTTGACAGAGAAGTATGATGGTGTGACTCTAAAATTTGCTAAACATATTGGACCAAAGAATTTATTGATAAAAACATGCTACAGTATGCTGATACACTTGAATGAACAATAATGCATGCATTCAAACATAATACTAGTTTGGTGTGTGATGTTGTTGTTTCTTCTTAGTATGATCTTGTTTCTCGATAAACAATAAACATAGAAGCAAAGTTGACTTGTCAAATCTGAACACTGGTTGTGATCATAATTGTCTATTGAGAGAAATCCTACACACTCTAACATATAAGTCTAATTTCAAATAAGATTTTGGTGCAATAGTACATTAGATATTTTGCAACTTTTTTTAATCATATTGGGACGATTTGTAGGAGCATGTCATTTACTAGTATTATGAATGACATTTATTGATCGGTGAACATACTTATCCGTTCAAAGGTTGAAGATTATCATATTGATACGATCAATCCTTAATGTGATTAGTGAATTGACGTATTTTGCTATTACCTTAGTTGCCCAAATCGACATAATACAATGTTTTGACAATGAGAATCATCAATATGTTGTACAGTATAAAGCAAGGAAACATATTCTATGATGATTTCTTGTGTTAGTGTAAATTTAATTTTTCTCCATCGTACTTGTATTATTTTTGAAAGTCAATGTTTCATTCTTATACGATATTCATATCTATAGATACTAGAGTTCGTTAAGTTTGATTAGAGCCTTGTATTAATTCAAAATAGATAGTGAGTGATCAAGAGGTCATTTATAGGTTTATTAAACTAAAAAAAGCACAAAAAAATCAAGAGATGCAACAAAATGATGAAAATTGTTATAGAAAAACCAGAAAGTAAGAACAAAACGTGGACCTGTACACGATTACTCATTATAGGCATCACACATGGAGGTGTAAGTGCACATGCAAGAGGGTGTGGAGCACCACACACCCCTGCACATTAGGGAGTGTGCGATTGCATGGGACAGTCATATGTGTGTTGCATGTGCATGCGTGTTAGCCACTCATTGTGCCATTACTATCAACATGTGCACGTGTTCACTTGTGGGAACAGTACCCACACGTGCGAATAGTGCTTGGAGAGTGCGAGCAATGTGTGTTGGAGAGGGGGCAACCCACTTGGGGCATAAATTTGTTTTATCAAAATCCACATTTTTCTTGTGAAAATTAAAATATTTATGCATTTTATAATAAAATATCTTATCCAAATTTTTATATAAATGTAAGAATAATATATAAAGTAATTTCAATTATAAAATTCATAATTTTATAATTCAAAACTTCTAAAATTCAAAGCTCTTTAAAGAAAAACTTTTTGAAAGAATTCAATTTTCTTATGGTAGAAACTCTTTTCTTCTTACTTTCTTCATTTGTTCCTTGAAACTTATCTGCTTCAACTTCTATTGTTGCGACTTGAAAAGAAAGTTTATTGTCATTGGCTTGGGATGAAAACACCTCTCAAACAAATCAATGAGTCTCAAATAGTCGATGTTATAGATTTTGTGATTGATTTAGCAAAGTATCTATCATTTTGTTGTCTTCTTCATGTAAGAAGTTTTATTGTATATTTATTGACTCCTTTTCTCGTCTGATTTGTTGGATAATATTCTACAACTTCCAAGGCATCTTTATTTGCCCTTACACAAATCTTGGAATTTCATGACAATTTATTTTAATGATCAGATTGTGTAAATCCACTTATGCACAATTAAAGACCTATAAGTAAAGCGTTACCTTTTGCTTCTATAAATATTTTATCCCAACAAATTTTGATTCTTGATTAAATGACTTATAGTCGTCATATTTCAATGAAAACAATTTCATCTAACTTCGGATATTTTCCTCTACAATATTCTAAAATTTCCTCCATTATTTAGAGTTCACGTCATATTATAATTATTACAATCTATTTATGAAAATATCAACTTTTATAATGAAAGTTTTTACATTTAAAAATTTAGAATTTCAAATATAATATAATTTATTCAACTATATTAAACCTGATTTTTTTTCTAGGATGCTACACATGGATAGGTAGATATTGTTATCAACATAACACACCCAAACATGACAACTAGATGCATGTTTATACTTTATAGATTAAGGATCCATCATTATGAAATATAGCTTTAGATTTGAATTTTTATTCTATTTTTCCATTAAAGTAGAATTAAAACATTCAAACTGCAAAAGACTCCAAGTCTAGTTTTTGAAAAAGAATATTAACTGATATAAAGCTTGAGTTCCAATCTAAATATTATGAGCCTAGTACATACAGATCAAATCCAATTACCTCAGAACTGAAGTAAAATAATAATCGTTCTTTATTTTTTTTTGCTAATTAATTATTACATCATATTTAAATATGCATACAATACAATTATATAAACACAAGTTGACACTTAATTTTAATAGCATATATAAATAAATATATATATATATAATACAAATTTAATTGACAGATAAATAATTGTTCTAAAGTTAAATCCACATAACATGAATCACTTGCACTCTTACTTTGGACTGGTTGGATACCAATTCAAACTATCCTTGCCATTTCAGTTATTAGTAACGTCTAGCTCACGGATTGCATGCTTCTGGAGATGATCCCTCATACAAGCCACCGCTCCAGTATTTTCCGCTTCTTAAATAAGCCAGCACGCTCCATGTTTACTGCACTTTGTCCATCTGTTTTGGTATTTAAAACCTGAACCCATTCCCCATTCTTAAACTAATGGAAGTTGAGAACTTGCTGATGCAGAGGGAGGAAGAACATCGGAGGAGGCTCGAGCTCGAGGACGAGGTGAGAAATAACTAAAGACATCCACCTATATCATGTACAGAAGCTTTCTTCTCATTGCTAAAGTTCGTGAACGGCTTTGAACTAATAGGTGGTTCGGCTTCAAGAAATGCTCGAGAATGAACAGAACCTAAGTAGAGTGCTCCGTTGCGCTCTGCACAGACCATTCATGTGTCATTCGTGTATTTTCTCATCCGTCACGTGTCAGGTACTGTTGGTTAAAGAAGTGAGTGTTCTGTTCTTCATGTTGTAGAACTAACAACGATGCTTGTTTAGAAGATGAAATAAAGAAAATGACTTGAAAATATAAACTTATTTATTAAATAAATGATATTTGGGAAATGAATCATGAAAAATATTTTATATTGATTTGAAAATTACAATTGATAAAAATCAATAAATTATTTTAGATAATATTTTAAAAGATCAAATATCTAAGAAATTTAGACAAATTAAATATTAAAATTAATGTCATAAAAATCTGCTTTCTAGTAAAAACTATCAAATATAATTTTAATTTGCTTTTGAGAAATGAAAAAAATAATGTATCTAATTTAATAAAAGTTAACTATTAATTTTTTATTTCAGTTTTTCTTCTTTTTTATTTTCTTTGTGAATTGAAAGTCCACCAAGCACTTCCAACGAAATGCAGTCAGCTACTTTTTGATGCAAATACTTAATCCTAAGAAATCAATAATTCAATTTTTTTTCTTATACGATTTCCATTTATTTAAGAATTCAATGAGTAAAAAAATTATTCTAAGATATTTTTCTTTTTTAAGGAATCTATAATTAAGATAGTAATATTTGTTTATTTATCTTGCATAATATACATTTATTTATATTATAATTCTTTTCATCAATAAAATACAAATAGAAAACATCTCACAACCTTCTGTGGCGAAACTTCTAATAGATTGATGAGATTTCACAAGTGATATATATAACCGACTTACCGCTACACTAAATTCCCCTGCAGCTATAAAAGCCTTCATCGAATAGATTTACTTCAATTGCAGGTAAAAGTTCTGCTTCGAGAAATAGCAAAAGTTCAAGCAGAAATTATCTATTTAGAGAGGAAAGTCGAAGAGCTGAAGCTAGAACTGTTCCAGCAACCATATCAGCAACTGCAGTGGGATCAAAGGCAACAAAGGAACCTCCTATGCGAATCTGGGGATCATGGAGCAATTGGAGAACCAGAGCAATTCCCAGATATTGAAAAAATGACTTGGCATTTAAAAAGTGAAAGCAGTAGCAATGTGGACTTTGTTACAGAAGCAAAGGGTATTCATTCCATGAAGAAATCTGGTTGGTTCCTTTCTAGTAAATCCATTTCATTAGGTATTTCACATCTGCGCAAGCCATCATCAAATGGCTGAAAGCATTTTTCGTTATTTCCACAGAAGAAGATGCCGAAACTAAAGAAAAAATTAAAAAACCACTCTACGCCTGGGGTTTGAGATATGAACAAGCTTGTAGAGACTCGCCCAATAAACTCTCTGAGAATCTAATCAAAGCATTGATTTGTATTTTCCATAAGATAAGTGTCTCACCAGTTCATCTTGGATGTGAAAAGGCCGCGGCAACAAAGATTCATATATCTTGCATGAGATCAAAGAGCCTTATACACACTCAAGAGGGTAATGAAGCAGCTCGAGATATAGGTCCATACAAGGAATTCATACAGATCACGAGAAGCACAGTAGATATGAATCGTATTGAGCTGTGCTTTCCAACAATTGAAAAATTAAGGTAAACATTACATACTAAAACCAAATAAAAAGGTAGTCTTTTTGCTCCTATTCTTTTTCCAGTTCAACTCTATGTACCCAATTTAGATTTTACCTTTGACTACATGCTATCATTAACTAAATTAACTAGACTCTTCATATACTAAGAGATGGGGAGGAGTTAGTTACACAACTGAGAATGTGAGAAGCAAGTAAAGCAACTACATTCCAGAACTAAAAAAGGGACCTTTTTGTTTCAGGTTCTTAATGCATAAGCTTGTTGTGGTGGAATTAAGATTCCTCTCCTACAAACAACGGCTAGCATTCTGGATAAATATCTATAATGCTAGTATAATGCATGTATGGTAAGCCATCTTCTAACAATAGACTTTATCATCTGATTACACTTATTTGAGCGTTTTTAATGTCAGGCTTTTCTTCAGCATGGTTTGCCAACCTCTCCAGGAAAACTGCTTGAACTGCTGAACAAGGTAATTAAATTTGCTTTATTTTTTTCTCTCAATTTTGTGATGAGAATGTCAAAAGCAATTTTTTTTCATTCAATATATGAATCCCTAAATAAAAAATGCTTCTTCTTTAATTTATCTATTTAACATTATGCACATCAATATAGGGAGATGTATTTTTTTTGAAGACGTTATTCCCTAATATTATGACTAGTAACTAGAACATAATTTGTTATGAATTGGATCTCTCAGACCAATCAAGAATATTAGACTCGTGTTCAATGGATGTTGCAACAACAATGTAAATTAGAATCAAGATATCAAGATAATTTGGTATACTTGTCACAAATAGAATCAAGTAGTGAGTGTTACTACTACTCACATAAAAAACTAAAGCTATAGGAAGTACGAGAACTGGTTCTAAGCAAGAAAATAAGGCATATAGAGTCAGGATAACTGTTGATTTGCTTTATTTATTGCTGTAATGTATGGTGCAGGCATATCAATATAGGTATGTCAAAATATAAGGGCCATTGTACCTTATAGATGGACTTGTGTGGTAGGATTGTGATAAGAAAGGGCATTTGAAGTGACTTTTTAAAGCTTTTAAGAAGCAAGATGGTTAGAAGCTGTAACAGAATACACCCACAAATGTAATAAATAACAACATAGAGGATGCTTTGATTCTTTGTGTTGATAACCTGAACAAATCATGGATTTTGACTCAAATGCTTTGTTCTATTATACATTATGTAAAGAGTTTCTATAGGGTTTTGTAATTGAAAACATGGCAAAGTGTACTTGGCCTAGGATAATCCTTTGAGTATCATGAGGAAGAGCAACTTGCATATTATGACATCAAATGAAACATGATTTACACTTAATAATTTATGGCATGTTTCAGGTCTAAAGAGAAATCACATTCCAATCAGTCTATTGGACAATGTTGGGTGTTGTTATCATATATGGAGATAATACCTAGAAGATTGTCAATGGTGCAGTTGGCAATGAGTAGGTTGTTGCTTCTACTAGTACGAGCTAAATGCTGGATGCTTGCAAGGGCTGATTGCAACAATGAGGAATAGCACATAACTACACACAAACCAACCAGTTGCCGAGCATAGTACTATAGCTATGCAAAAGCTACAATATCTAAGAGCCAAAAATAAAAGAATTACAATGTGAATGGACTAGAAGAGAATAACGAAATTGTTTGAGAGCAGGGGAATGGAGAGTATGGTTAAGGGGGTCAAATGAAAATAAAATAGAGCTGAGAGGATCAAAGAGAAAATAAGGATTCACTCATTAACATGAATCTAATAAAAGCCGTTAAACTAACTCAAACACTCAAGCCACTAAGTTGGAATACAATTAAAAGTTTTTTTTTTCTGTTTTTATTCTTACATTTGAAAATTTATGCATGTCCATTCTTACATTAATGACTACTTGTGAAACTACAATCTAGATACATGCCATCGTCCTTTAAACTTTTTATGTCTTTGTTTCTCAAGATATGATATTTTGACTTCTGAAACTTAATTGCTTTTAAAGACTTCAAAAGGGAAAATGCTGAAATTGATTTCTTATAAATTATTAAATTATGTTTGCATGACTAATGCAAGATTTACTCAAAATTTGTCTAATTAGGTCATGGTTGTTTTCCTTGCATACTCCTTGTGATGAGCCTATAAAATGTACTTGGTTCCTGTAACATATATTCTTGGCTTATTATTTGTGGAATTGAGGTAATCTTGCACTAACTATGGTGTCAGCTTGTCTAGTTCTTCCTTTGTCATATACCCTATATTATCATTATGCTATTGATTTTATCATCTTACAAGAAATCCGTTAGAAGAATGTGTAATAGAAAGCTTATTAGAAATATTAACATGCACTTTAAAATTGTTTTGTTATAGTTGTTGAGATGTGGAGCACGATGCTCACACAAAAGAAGGGTGAATTATGAAAATCTCAAATTCAAACAAATACAAGTATTATAACAAAGTTTTTTTAATCTTAATTACTTTTATAAACTTGTTTTAGACAATATTATTTACTTAATAATTTTTTGTGTAGGGAGTGTAATAAAATAATGATATAGTAGATTTTTAGATGATTCAATTCATAATTGGATCTATGTTTACCCTCAGCTAAAAAACTAAGCAAAGTATTAAAACACATTTTGCAAAAATAGATTAGTCAAACCCCACACCAAGTTAAAAGAACTTGCAAACACCAAGTCAAAAGAACCCATAACATGAACACAAAGGATCCTACAATATTACCCTAAAAAACATTATATATCATTGGGTCAAAAGGCCCTACAATAATGGCTAAAAAATCAAGACAATATCAAGTATACAATTCCAATAATGGGACAAAGAATTAAAGTAAAAGCTTAATTAGCAAGTGTACTATCTCAAAAAGAGAGGTAATTTATCTTAAAAAAAATATGTTATTTAGAAATAATTGATGATCTTAATAAGAGAAGAGTTATAAATTAATAATTTTGATATAAATATATTTTGAGAATATTTATAATTTTTTTTAATTTTTTTAAAGATATTTAAAATTTTAAGATAACATAAAGTACAATATTATAGAAGATGGCTATTCAATAATAGAAGTATTATTAATAAATTTTGTTACTTGAAAAAACGTTCATGTAAAATCATTGTTATTGTATGTATATGTGGTCTTAAAAAGTAATATGAAAAACTTGATTTTTTTATGAGTTGTAAATGATTGATTTTTATATCGTTTTTGTTATCGATTTACAAAGGTTAATAAGAAAATGCTTCCATTACTTTAAAAGAAAATTTTAGTTTAGTTTTCAAACTATAAACTGTGAAGAAAATGTAAAAATAATAAATGTTAACTGATACCCAAGACCGAGAAAGATTGGAGATGAAAATGAGATGCCACACAAAGTTCTATAACCTAATACAATTCAATCAACAGACACATAAATCAACATTAAAGTCATATAGGAGAGATATGTTTATTAGCTTAATATTCTCGTTGGAAAGAATAATATAAAAATAACTTGGAACTCATATACAACTTAACTCAATGTGATGTTGAATGTAAGAAGGCTTGGATGGTATAAGTATGCTTGAATCCCATGACCTTATTCTTTCCTTCACTTTGCAATAATAATTTTCAAGTAAATCTTTTTCTTAAAGATGTACAAATGATCATTCGTCTGTACATTATGTTTGGAACTTTTATATATGCATTAACACACTCAAAGCAATTCCTAACAATTATAATAAAATTTTTTGAAAATTTGTCAAAATAATTGTTACTCAAATTTCCTGTATTAATTGTATTATCCGACCTAAGAATTGTAAAAGTATAACACCCATAATATGCTGATTATCTGACCCTTTAGACTTGTCAGATCAGCTGATCTCATTAATTGATAAATGATCATATAAGTACAATCAAGCACGTTATATTGTAAGATGAAGTTCAAAGTAAATACTCAATTATAACACTCGAGTTTTATGTACTTCGTATAAGTACAATATATAATCGTATTTGTATGATTACTTTAGCTTTTTAGTTCTCTAGTTTTATATTAATTATACAAATATGATAAGTGATATCGTATTGTACGACACTTTTAGTTCATCTATTTTCTCTAGTTAACTTTAATCTCTTTATAAAGAATCATACAAAGACAATATACAATATCATATTATATGATAGAGTTGTACAAGTATTTATCACTTGTTTCTTAGAAATAACAAAAATCATACAAGTATGATAAGAAGATTGTATTGTATGAACATCCAAAATATCAATTTAGAATTAGATTGTCAAGTTTGACTCTTTTTCTGATCACCTAAATGAATTGATCATACAAGTACGATAAGAATATCATACTGTATGATTATTATACTTTTGCCAATTCATACTTAACTCATCCTCTTTTTTATTCTTATTTGATTAAGTTTTGTTAAGTGATCTAACCAATCATCTTGATTCTATGGTAAGGTATATTTATATGTAAAGAATCTAGATGAAATGCATATCTTATGCTAAAATCTATATAAGTGGAAGATTGATTTTTAAAAGTATTTAATACTCACATATAAATCCTTATAAAATTTTAATACCTTAAATAGATTGTTATAAGTCTTATATTCTAGTATCAAAACGAAGATGACTTAAAAATAATCTTTTCCTTATTTTCTTTAGCTTTGTGTTTCTTTTGGTTCTAATTTTGATTACTATACAAATACCACCAATAAACTCTTTAAGTCAATGATCAAGATCTTCAATTGATTCATTTATTTAATTTTAAAATGCATGATCTAAAGTAGTTAAAAAAATATTAATAAAATGATTTTATTATCATTAAACAGTAATACATAAATCTTTGGTTTAATAGTAATAATAACAACTATTGATCATAGGATAACTTAATATTTTTAGCCTTTTCTCCATTATTGTTATGATCTTTGCCCTCATTGGGTTGAATCTCTTCTTGTTTCTCATTCTCTTGAATAAGGGGAGTAGGATCTCTTTGCATTTGGTACAAGTTAAGAGCAATGTTTTGTAGGTGGATTTGTATGTGGTTCCTTTAGGTTTGCATTTGACTTTGTATGTCAAGCATCAGAATTTGCATTTATGCTTGGCTTTTTTTTTTTCTTCCACTAATTTTCTCATACCTTCTATTTGTGTCATGGGTGAAAATTCTGTTGTTTCTTTTGCAATTCATTAAGTTCTTTTTGAAGTCCATTGGCTTTTGAGATCATTGTAGTGGACTGAGCAGGACAGTGTTTGACTTTCATACTAATTGATGTAAAAGAGGATAGGAGATTACGAGGCAATTAACTTGGACTCAAAGGATGAATGCAATTTTTCTAGCACTACAGCTTTTGCTGTTTTTACTATTCATTCTGCAAATGGTGTGTAGGTTGCTACTTCTATTAGTGCGGACTAGCACACTCGACACATGTAAGGGCTGATTGCAATAGTGAGGAGGTACAAAAGATTGAATGCAAATGAGTTGATTGACGAGCGTGATACCATAGCTATGTAAAAGTTATGTTACTTAAAGAGTCAAATTTGAATGGAGTGGAAGGGAATGAAAAGATTGTTTGAGGGCAGGGTATAAAAAGTATGGTTGAAGATTTCAAATGAAGAGAAATAAAATTAAAAAGAGAAAAGAGAAACTACGGATTCATTCACTAAAATGAGTCCAATCACTCGAACGAACAAGCAATGATGCAATCAAATAACCAGTCCTAATTTTTTTTTATTCTAATATTTGAAAATTTATATAAGCATATTCTTACATTAATGAGCACTTGGGAGACTACAATATAGATCCATGCCAGTTAGATTTTCTTCATCCTTAGAGTCCAAAATCTTTTGATCTCCCCATTACTTTCTACATCCATTATTAGACCTCATCTTTTTTACATTACTTTTTATATAGAGACAATCATTGAGAAACAATAGTCTCATCTTCATTATGTTTTATGAATGATATCACTCTTGTCGATATTTTGGACATAGATCGAACATATGTTTACTCCATTCTTCTCAATGTCTACACCGATTGGTTAGTTAAACACGAAGAGAGGAAAACAAAAATAAAAAAGCTACCAAGAGGGGAGGTGTAGGGGTCGGTAACAAGTGTGATGCTAGGGATGTATCAATATTCTAATGGTAGTAGTGTGGTGGAAATGGAGAGAATTAACAATGGTCGTAAGGCTAAAATAGGAGAATGTGTGGTAGATTTTGTGCTAAGATTTTGAAGTTTAAAACACTAAGAAAGAGGTTGAATCTTAGGAAGCTTAAAATAAGAAGATTTTAGATATTTAGGAGTTCTAGTTGGGTTTAAAAGTTAGCTTCATCCTATTTCATTTGGTGAGAGAGAATAGGCAAACAGTAAGGGTTTATTGGATTTTGGGACAGATTGGCTAAGCTGCATTAATGCTCCGAAAACTCGCACTTGTCAAGCTAATTCATTGAAAGCTCAAGATATCAGAGCTATGAGGGGGGAAGTCAACTATCAATTTGTTAAGTTTCATATCATTTGGTACATATTTAGTGTAGTGAAAGTCTAAAATATAGAGACGTTACATGAAATTGATATTAATACACATTTTAGCTTGAAACAAATTTTAAGCTCATGATCAAGAGAAAAAAACCTTCTTATTAGAGATATTTGATTTCCTCATCATACAAGAATCAAAGTTGTAAATAATGACAAACTTTAAGCTCATAATCAAGAGAACAAACTCATTTCATGCTAGTGATCTTTATAGAATCATATGAAAGAGACCCAAAGCATAAATGTTTATACTTGTTTGAATTTTTATTAAGGTAGCATGGGAAGATGGTTTAAATAAAAATTGATAATGCTAGTTTTTAAGACGAAGTGTTGGAGAGGAGGAGATTTTGATGAAAACTTAAGAGAGTGGTATCTTTATGGCACTTCAACATAGCCATGATTGGCACGACATCTCTCTGGCGGGCTCTAGATTTGAAGGAAAGTATCTTAGTACACTTGCATCACTCAAGCCTTGATTGTTGCACACCTAATAAGGAGAAAGCTTTTGTCTTCATTCTTGCAAATGGGTTAAGTGTCACAAGCATCCTAGAGAACTTTTCTCTAGACATCTCCTCTTTATATGGGAGCCAAATCAGCCCAAAATCCCTTAAAGCAGCCCCCACAAAGCGTATAAAAGAAATGCCAATTTTTAGGAACTGCTATCGGTCATTTAGTAAACTTATTGGGATGTGCTTAGGTCATTATAGTATCCTCATCTAATCATTTATGGCAATCCAAGAACCTCCAAAGGTGGTCTAGATAAATTTTGGCCAAGGACAACACCATGTAGCTATCTAATGCATTTTGCATGACCAGGACTACACTTAAAACTTTGACATAACATACATATATATAATGCACATCTAAAGTCCTAAATATCACCAATACACTTAGTTCTATGCACTATCATAAAATATATATAGCAAATATATGTACAATGGATGATATTATCAAACTATGAAATATCGATAGACTCAATGCCATAGTCATCTATGGAAATCATACTGAGTGTTGACGCAACTCTGAAGCCACCAAGCAAGTTTTCTCTCTTGAAACCACTCAATCTCAAGTGTTAAGGGATTGAGAGGTATAGGTATCATCTTCTCTGTGCCACCATGAACACTTTGTTCTCTTCTTGTCCTCCATAATGTCTAAGGGAAGGGGCCATCAGGTCTCATTGCAAAATGTTTTATACAAGCATCAAGGTTGGGACACCAATTTGTCAGATGCTAAGAACAGGTTCACTTTCTCATGCACAAGTATAATAACATAGATCAGTACTTAATATTGATATTAAATTAATTTTAATTGGCTATGGTCCTTCAAGTGGATGTACAAGGTCTAATGGTAAGGCAAAGTCAATGCCATTGGTTAAGAGCAATAATGATGGTGCCAAAAGGGATGGTGGTAGGCCTATTCGAGGTGGGGTAGCATGAGTGGTCCATAAGATCATATAATTTATCTTAACATCAATAAGCTGAAATTTTGTTTTATCACAATTGGCCTATGCACCGAGCAAAAAATCTATGGGATATATTCTCTTAGAGCACAGCTTCCACAAGTAATCAATGATGAAGAGGGAATTTATTAAGGTGTAAAACTAATACAACTTTGAAGGGCCATATAGAACAAATAGTGCAATATTCATATGATAGGTGCTGTCAAGCACAATGTTATCAAAGCATAGAGTCAACTCATATTATTGATCACAATTGGCCTATGCACATAGTAAAAATAGGCATGTAACACTAAACATACAAAGATCTATGGAATATATTCTCTTAGAGCATAGCTTCCACAAGAGCAATTAATGACCAAGAGGGAAATTATTAAGGTGTAATCCTAATACAACTATGAAGGGCCATATAAAATGAATAACACCATGTTTATATGGCAAATGTTGTCAAGCACAATGTTATGAAGGCACAAAGACCACTCATATTATGGATGGGCAATGCATAACGATATGGGCATAAATTATGGATGCTTTGTATGCATACTATGGAGACTGTGCATGCGTAATATGGGGGAATGGTATTAGTAGGGCATAAATTTACAACTGCTTTTCAAAGGATGTAAACGCTAAGATGCAAAAATTTATGAGACAGCTAGAAGACAACACCTACTTATGAAAAGCAGGTTGATCAGCGGTTATGGCACAATGTGCAAGTATGTAATAACTGTGGCTTGCCAGTGGATCATGCTCTAGCTTCAAAATGTACTTTTGGGGACTAAATAAGAAGAATACTACTAGTGTAATGATTATGAGAAGGAATATGTGTGTAAATGTAACTTTACTGCAGTTGTTGTAAGAGTAAACCTTAAAGGGAAGGTTGTAACCTCTTTCCAAATTCTAGCTAGCAATTTTTTTCATGTATGAGTTTTCATTTAAAAATTTGTGACTTACCATTCATATTGTGGTTTTCTTTTGTTTCTTCTATGTGTTGTTCTGCCTTCTCATTTTCTTTAATTTCATACTATGTATTCTATTGCATTGGTTGACAAGCAATTTAGTAGTAGATTGTCTAGATTAAAAGGTTTATCTTTGTAGTTATCTTCAGAAATTCATCTATTACCCAAGTGAGATTTGCAGTACATGTATTCCCAACAATAAGCTAGATGTAAAGATGTAAATCATTCAAGCACAAAACATGATTCCGTTTAACCCAAAGAATGTCCTGAAAAAGGTCAATTTGCTCAATCTCTCTAAAAAGAAAAAAGAAAGAATTCCAGAGTAATTTCAAGCACTCTCAATGTCTTCTAAAGCCATAAAGGTCTTCACAAACGAGGCCCAAGCCACCATAAGGGAACCGAGTGTGGCATAAACTGATCAGGTTCAAGCACTTTATGAATTTGCATTATTTAAAAATATTATGACCTTCGTTAACTCTTATATTTTGAATAGTCATATTGTGTTATTGCGTTGTTTCTTTTGAAATAAAATCATACTGTTCTCATGAACTTAACAAACTCTCAATTTAACTTACAGGAGCATTCCGTATGGCCTTGAAAACATAGAAGCTTCAGTTGAATACTGGGCTTTCTGTTATAAATTTCGCTTTCAATGCCCAAGTCATGATATGGGAACCTTTTAGAAAGGAAATCTCAATAAATTAGGTTTGCTAAATAGCTATTTGTCATTGAACAGAGTTCATGGGCACGAACTGCATCGTTTCACAGATTATGATTTTAAACTTTACCAGAAAATGTTCATTCGAGAATTATATCTCTAAATATATATATCTATTGTAACGCAATTTGGTTTATACACTGCGAGAACTAAACTAGATCTTAGTGATTTAGGCGGCATTCAATGTTGGAGGCGTTGTTCTTAATGCTCTGGCAATTGAGCATTTCATTCTGCGGCACTCTTCTGACACCAAATATGTGAGTAAACCATATTTTTTCCTGTAGTATTTCCTATGATTGCTTTCATGTGTTTATGAACTCCTGATAGTTCTAATATTGTAATGAAGGGGATGGAAGACGAAAAAGAGGCCTTGCTTCAGCATGCCTATGGACTTGGTTACCCCGAACCAAACATCACATTTGCACTTTGCCGAGGAAGCTGGTCTTCACCTGCAGTAAGTTCATTTCTGTCATTTCATTAAGATTTCTGTTGATTCATATGATATTTTCTTCTTATAACTACAATCAATTCTATATTCTATTGCTCAGTTAACTAACTTAATAAGAAAATTAAAAGTGCACTAATAAATCCTTTACCCTTGTTTGGAATGATATTGTGTTAAACTTACTTGATATTAGACTAACATGATGTTAATTTTATTAATCACGTTAATAGAAATGATATGCTTAGTTGCTAACACAAGATAATTTGGTTTTAATTATAAATTGTTTTTGGTTGTACTACTTTGTTAAAAGATTTGAATTGGCAAAAAATATTAAAAAGGCATTGATTGAAATTTTAACGATTGAAATTTTATCTTTCTCATGTTCTCTAAAGTCTTAACAACAACATTTTCCTTTCTTTCTGCATTAATACAAATACCATGTTTGATTTAATTAAAAATAAGAACAATAAAATAAAAATTTCACCACAATTTCATTTTGTTGTTTGTTTCAATGAATTCACAAAGAATTGAAATCAATTTGCTTATAAAACTAAAACGTGGGTATAAAATTGTGAAAAATAACAATCATATAGCAAAACAAAAGTGGATCTGTCATTTTTACAGAAAAAAAGGACATTTTTTAATGAAAGTAATTGGACATCAATGTTATGAAGGAATCAAGGTGCAACTTATTCACTTGCATCATCAAACGAGATATTCATTTTAATGGATCAAAATATGTGCCTCTGCAGCTAAGAGTTTATACTGCAGAGAATGTGATGAATGAGCTAGAAAGAGCCAAAGTAGAGTTTCTTGAAGCTTCAGTTTGTATAACATGCAAGAGAAAAATGGTACTGCCTCAGCTTCTGCAGTGGCACATGCAAGATTTCGCTGATGATATAGAATCACTTATTGAATGGATATATAGCCAACTGCCCAGAACAGGATCGCTGAAAAGATCAATGATGGAATGGCTAAGTGGAGAATATAAAGTTCCATTGTCAAAAATGGTGGAGATTCATCCTTATGAAGCAGAATTTCGATATCTGTTGCCCACCTATTGAAGTTTCTCTTGTGCATAAAAATCTTGTCTGCTTACAGCAAAGTTGAATTCGAGTGCTTTGAAGAAGCCATGCTCTTTGCCTTTTAAATGTTGTTTAATTGCAAGAACTAAATTATCAATTCATCTTAGCTAGTTAATCCTCTAATGCTGCATTAAATCTAATGCATTGTCATCGGATGTGGGCTCAGAACAATTTAAAAAATGTATATGTTTAAGAACTCGGTATTGATTTTCTTTGAGGTATCTCTTCATTTTTTTTTGTCTTAAGGCATAGTTTTAGTTAAAAAGACATGCACTTGATATACTTTTGGAAGTACGGGAATGAAAGTACTTCCAGTCCCATATGAGTCACAAACGAATTATTCGAAGTATTTGAAGAGACAAATGATTCACACTTGGCAACACATGGCTGCACTTATTTGAAATAGTGGAATACTTGGTAAGAGATTGAAGAGAATGAGAAAACCAAGCACATGCATGCAAAGAAAGCAAAAAGGTTACAAGACAAAAAAATAAAAAGGAAAACAAAATTTATATGAAAACCAGGATGTGATAAAAACCAAACTCATGTTTTGAAAGATCTTTATTAGAATTTTAAAAAAAAATCATAAAAACTTTTCTCATGATTTTTCTATTTATGGTGATTGTGACGATTCACGCAATAACGATGAGGGTTAAAAGAAGAAGAGTAGCTCAACTTTTATGTACTCACTTTGTTACTTATCTTTTTTGATACTAATCTTCTTCTCATGTAGTGTCGAATGATAGATGGGACTCGCCCACGTTAAAACATATGCGGCCAAGTAACATTCTATCATCATACCACAAGTTTGCACCATGGTCACTTGTTGGATAGTTTTTAGGATTTATTGATGTTGTTGTCTATTATTTTTGTATCATAAATATTGGTAAATTTTCCGCTTTTTATGAATACCCATAATATTATGTTATGCTTATACTTGTTTGTAACATGCTCACATATTTCATAAATTATGTTTTACAACAATACCTATATGGATATTACACCGTCTGCTCCATATTATTAACAACTTAGAGATTGATTGATTTTAGGAGAATTATGTTCCAAGAGTATGACTTCTTTTTTTTTCTTTTTTCTTCTTCTTCTTCTTTTTCTTTACTTCTTCTTCTGTTGTTTCTTCTTGTTCTTGTTCTTCATCTTTCATAGATTTTTCATATCTTGAACATGATGTTTTTGCTTTCTATTTTCTGTGTTTTTCAATTGAAATGAAACAAATCTTTATTTTATTGATAATAATCATCTTAAAAAATATATATGATAGATTGTTCTTTTCAAAAAATTTCGTTAATGATAATGTTCTTTTACTATTTAAATTCATGATGTAATGTTATTAGAGATAAATGTGTTTTATCTTGAAATAAAATATGAGATTCTTTATAAAACAAATTATATTAAAGCTTTCACTAAACATGATGCAATTAAGCTATTCCATCTTCATTTTTTTGAAATATCTTGTATCATATTAACTCATTTTTAGCATCTTAAATGGTTATATACTCTACTTTTATCATTAAGAGAGTTATTCATATAATAACAATATCTAACTTATTTGTAAACCCTGAAGTTTTTTCGAGTTGACCACCTTATATTTATATCTAAATATTTATTTTGTAAAAATGATAAAGTAAAAGGATATATTTGACCTTCAATAAATAAAAACTTAATTTTTATTATTAGTTAATAAAAAATAAGAGTAAAAGTTTTGAAGCAAACATTGAAATGTTTTATTTTTAAAGATTTGAATTGTATTAGGGTGTACACATCCAAGAGACCTTAGTGCTTATGTTATTTTTTAGGTTAACCATTATTTGTTGTCCAAAATTGTAGCTAAGAAAATGCATGAATATATAATATTATTATATTTGAAGAAAAACTTGCATCAAATTTTGAATAAAAAAATCTATAAAATTTTAAGCATAACATATTTTTTGAAAATTCTTGTTAACATAAATCAAACATTTTGTATTGGTTAGAATTAAATTTCACTAATGCCAAAACTGAGACAGTCAAATTCATACTAGTTAATAATAGGTTTGAAAATAAAAGTTATTATATTTCAAAAGTTTTGATACATTTGTGTCGCATTCTAATTTTTCAATGAATGTGTTACCTTGATTTGGTTGAGTTTAATGTTTCATCAAAAAGATTAAAATATTATAATATTTGAAAGAATAATATCTTAATATAATAAAATTATGATATCATAATCTAAAAATTTATGTTATAATGATTTCAATGCTATTGGCATCATCATCAATAGATAGATATCATTTAGTTCTCCAAATTTGTAACAAAATATATGCTGAATATTATTAACTGCTACAAAAATTAGAAAATAATGTAATGGAAAAGGGTCGTTTTTCTGCCCAAGGGAAGCTTTTGCATGCCAATTCTTGGGCATCTCATGGGAAAATTAATAACTTTGGTAGATAAGCCACGTATGGGAAAATTGAGATTTGTTTGGGAAACTATAAAGTTGCATGGGAAATAAGCTCAGGGCACTTTGCGTACAAGAAAATAGCATGAAGAGAAAACAACTGAATTAGAAAAAGTGGGAATGAGAGTAGAGGAGAAGGTGCACAAGAAATTTGAAGTCACAACATCCACAACATGGATGAATTGGAATTTTAATTTTTTTTAACAATTTTTTATTATAGTTGGAATAAATATTAAATGTTTTAAAATCCATAAGTCAGATGGAGTTTACAAAAAATGAAAAAAACATAAATTTTTAAATGTTTTGTTTAACTACATCCAATATCCACACATGATCATTTAAGATTAAAATTACTTTGCTTTTGTACTTTACAAAATCAGGTGAATAAAAATGATTAAAATGATTAGATCGACTAAGATGAGTTTACAAATACAACCTCGCAAGAGATTCACCTAATCAAAGAATCTTTCACACAAAATAGCCTAACATACATAAAAAAATAAAAATGTAATAGAAAATACATTTATAACAAATATGATAGAATAGAGTAGTGCAACAAATCCTATAAATAATAACATGGAAGCACTAGGCAAATCCCATATCGAGAAAAATATATAGCTCATAATATTTGTTAACATAATATAGATGTTTCATATAAAACAAGGACGATTCAAAGGATAGGTTTAATTTTGCATTATTTTATAAAATACTTAAATTAAAGCTAAATTGAAGATAAATTGAAAATTTTCTATTGATCGATTAATGAGTTAAAGTTTCATAATACATATATGTATCTAATATTAATAGATTTAACAAACTATCAAACTATATGTTTTACAATTTGAAGAATCATGATTATCATGATTGTTATATAAAGAGAGCTATTGCCTATTATAGTATGTGATATAATAACTAATTTATCATTACTTTTTAAAAACATATGCACATTAATATTTTGGAAAACTTATTTGACTACTTGTAAAAGAAATTTGATAAACATAATATAAACTCAAAAAAATATTTTCACCAATATATCAAGTAAGGTACCTATACCATATAGATAAATGTATCTCTATGAGAAAATAATGTTTGAATTAAAAAGAACTATGTAACAAAGCTAATGTAGAAGGAATTATCTTTGAAATCTCATTGGTGAGATCTCAATATTTTGTTTCTATTATTTGAACCTAATGTCTCAACGAAACTAGACCATGTTCTTAACAATATTGATGAGGATATAAACTTTGAAGTGTATTATCATTGTTTGTTTAGGATGTTTATTTGGACTAAAAGGAAGGACTATATGCTACACAAATGAAAATCTCATATCAACTTTTACTTGTATTATCCTCAATTTTATTGATGTTGGCCCAAACATTAAATATATTATTAATAACTTTTTTATAACTCATATATATTTAATTATATCAAGATTTCTTTTTGACAATATTAACTTTTAAATGAAACAATCACTTTAATGATAAATTTGTATAATTAAACTCCTTGATAAGTTGTGCAAAGCTTGAGAATATTGCAACACAAGAATTCATAGCATGATTTAGGAATCTAATTTGTTGTCTTGCTCTTTGGGTCCATCACAATTGGTTCTACGAAGTTATTTGTTTGGTTCAATATTTCTAATTGTTATTCTTGCACACATTTATCTTACACAAGCTAATAATATATCAATAATCAATATGAACATGAAATTGGTGGAGCTAACCCAATGACTGTAACTTCATCAATGGTTTCAATTATCACACTAAATTATATAGAAAAAATAAAAAGACAATGAACAATAATGCATGTATGAAAAAATTATCATAACAATTATGATCATCATTATTATGAACACCTCATGGATGTTGTTGAGTTTGAATATTTTGAATGAGAGAATAAGGTTAATGCAATATAAATGCATTTTGATTTGATACTACGAAAGGCACTCATGTCATTTCGTAATATGATCTTATTGATAAAACATAAACTAAAAGCTCATTATTAATGAACTTTGTATTGACCATAAAATATCACAAGTTTATTACATTTACGATCCAACTTTATGACAAGACAAAATGAATATATAAAATTAAGTCTAGATTGTTAAAAATGATGAACTAAGCATGGAAAATGTAAATAAGAGTGTTGATGTGGTTCTATAGAAAACTGAAGTTACCAAATCCTTCATCTCGTCATCCTTCAATGATAAGCATAATAAAATCTAGTTTTACAAATTTTCTTACTTGACAATTGCTCATTAATGACCAAATCCTACGATAAAAACCAATTAGCAACCATTTGGTGCCCACATCCCGTATAATGACTAATACTCTGACCATTTAGTGATCAAACATCCCATATAACTACCAATTCCACAATAACTTTGCAATCGAGTACCAAATGGGTCAGTGTTATTTAGTTTCTTAATATAAAATTAATAATTGCATAATTCCTTAGTGAGGGGCTAAAAGTAGCAACTGGTTTATGATCAAAGGTAGCCATCAGCTTAATGACCGACAATTTAGCATTAAAGTTACTTCTTTTTTTAGTATTGAAATTGAAATATAGGTTTTGCCAATCAAACTTTTTATTGCTAATTAGTAAATTTCTTATGGTGCTAACTACTAATGTTCTTTTCATCAATAACCACCAAAAACAATCATCTCATCTTCAAAAGCCCTCATCAAAACTAATTACTTCTTCTTTCAACATAGCTTTTCTCCCCTTCAATGATACTTTTCATCAACAATAACTCTTCCCAAACAGTCTTAATCTACCATGTGATGCACGAAACGCATGTGATCATCTCTTGCCACTTGCCACAATGAACAATAAACAAATGAACGATATTTATAACGTATAGATAAAGCCTCGTTCAAATATGAAATGAATTAACAACTTATAAATAAATGAACACAAAACATTACAGAGCTGGTAATGATGTGTAATACATATGACCAACTATAAATTTACATGTACAAAAAAGGAAGGCCTTCCGGTGTTCAGTGCTGAAAAGACTGGCATAACCAGTCTTGGATAGCATGGCGCAAACCATGATTTGGAATGAGATTTAAGTGTTCCAGTTTTAAATTAGTCATAGGAGAAGTCTCACGTCCATTAGCAAGCCACTCTCGGACAGCATTTTCTTCGTAAGTGAAACCATCAGCAGCCACAAGTGGGTCGCACATAATGTCCTGAAATACATCATGCAGAATAATATATCAGTTCAGAAACTTCAAAGCGGTCACAGCTTGATCCAAACAGGTTAATCATATTACAAATCTATCAAGTACATAACAATAATAAGGCTACTATAATATACTTATGATATGTTGCCTATTATCAATATAATTTTGAGTGTGTATGACAGTTTTATTTATTAAAAAACTATTTTATTGATATCATAAAGTTATAAGGAGTGCACATGAAACCAGTGAAGAAAGTTTGTTGCGATATACAGCGTTAAGGTGATGAAAATAACGTAAAAACAGTAGGAAAAATTGCTAACATCGTAAGTATACGGATAAGCACAAAGCGGTTGATGTGATGTACTTATTTGACATGAAAAACAGTTCAGCCTCGTATCAGATTGGCAAGCAATTAATTTGAACGGTACTGATGAGTTGTTATTGGAGTACAATAAGAGAGTTGTCTCAGATCAAAATGGTGCGCAAATGAACAATAAATAGATAGCCGTACTATGTTGTTATTGAAACATAGTGTATGATGCACTTTGCAAGGGTTGGCAGAGTCGTACCTACAACAAGTAAGCAAGGGCTAGCATTGTATAAATATGAGGTTGTGCAAATAGGCATAGTGTGATATACATAGCGATGCTTCGCATTGTATTAAACAAAAGAGTGAAAATTTGACATAGTACTGAGTCATGTTGTTGAAGTACGATAATAGAATCATCCATGTTAGATAGTGTACTAAAACCAACAATTTTAGATCCTTTGTTCATCTGGTCAATCGTGCTTGAGGGTATCATAAATTATGATGAATGAGTGAAATAACAATGACTTCCAAAGAGCGTGCTAGGCCGAAGTAGTGAGCATTCTTGTCCAATGACTTGCCAAAATGAATAGTACCCAAAGAAGCGCCCACATAATAAGATGAATCGTTATCGCAATGATACAATGACGATAGAGAATGTTGGCGGAAGGCCTGAGTTAGAAAAACATATAATGCAATGAATGCCAACATATTGAGCAAGGGCAAAACCAACTAAGCTCTATCAATGAATTTGAGTGTCAACATTTAGATCGTCTTGCACGTTCAAATATGGATCTTGTACGAGCTGTGAATATATGGAATTTCAGCTTTCTCTATTGTTGTGAGGGCATTGTATCTATTAATTAGAGTAATTCCTTTACTAGTTTGTTGACTAACAATTCCAGTTGAAGCTCACACAGCTTTGTTTTCCTCCTTTTCAATGTAATTCCAAATGATTTGAGCACTTTATTTCATTTTCTTAATCTACTGAATACTATCCACATTAGACTAATGTGGAGCTATGATACTAAATATCATTTTAATTAGATTAGAGCATTTGAGATCAATAATTAACTCATTGAGAATTGCTGAACACAACATTATTGTAAACTCTTAATGATGACAAAAATAGTGACTTCCAATGCTAAGTATAGCTAACTCAACAAAGGATTGAAGTACATTGGAATCCTAATCACGAATGAGTAATGCCACTTTTGCACGTTTCTGTTGTAAACTCCATGAACATTCACTTTAACTCTGTGTCGAGAGAGGAGTCCATAAGATTTTCTCATAAAATTTAACTTTCCTTAAGAAAGAAGCAAAGTTGTACCAAAATTTGTTCTATTTGTTGTGTTTGTATCAATGGAAAAACTCTAAAAATACTCATGCATTGTCAATTAATATTCTTTATTATTTACCATTTATATTCAATTGTTCTATTATATCTTTCTTTCTGATTCTTACTTCCAAGATGTGCCAACATATCAGGAGTAGAATAAGATTCATCACTTGTCGATTTGCCAGGCTACCATTAATACCCTACCACCATTGATTTATGAGAGACACAATCGATTGATATACCTTGACATGATTATCTAAAATTGTACAATAGAAACACCAAAGACGTGTGATATAATATTCAGTAAAAACATGATCCATAGTGTCCTCATTAAAACAATGGGGATATTTGGATGTATGCTGAAAATGTAATTTTTTTAGCTGGTCTAAAAAAGAGAGTGCGTAGTTAAGTATCTACAAAACAAGGATTAATATTTTGGTAGGGAATTGCTTATTCTAGATTCTTTTCTTGAAGGTCCTATCAAAACTATTGCTCCTAATAACATTCCAGACATATTTGAGTGTGAATATGCCATCATTGTTTAAAATCCACTATACTATTTGCAAACGATTTTAGCATCAAAGATGAGACTAATTCCCTTGTTTTTTTTTCATATTCTTCAATATGTCAGATTTGATCTATGCGTGCTCCCATTCAAATATTGAGCCTTTATATATTCCACCTAAAAGGATTGGTCTAATATTCTAATTTTGTTTTGCTTAATAGGTCGTAGCAATATCATCTAACTTCCTTATGCTACGCCAATTTTCCTCACATGGTTAACTTACTTTTTCCCATTTGATCCAATGATGTTTGTGTTTACTTTCCTTATCTCTCCATAAGAAAGCATTCATTAATTTTTTTAACTTTTTAATTATCTACATGTGAGGGACCATAGACATTAATGCATAAGTAGGGACCGAATTTAGTATATGCTTAACGAGTATTAATCTGTCACCCATTGCTATTAGCTTCTTCTTCTAACTAGCTATTTTGTTTTGCAATTTTTCTACTAACTATTGGAAATATATTGACTTCTTTCTACCATTGTATATCGGGCATCCCAAATAGGTTATGGGGATTAAGCCTTGCTTAAATCTTAAAATATTTTCAATTTTTCTACTTGTACTTACTTTTAACTAGCTTAAGATGTAAAATTTGTATTTTTGCCTATTTGATTGCATGCTTGAGATATGTTAGAAAGAATAAAGGTGCTTTTGAATGCCTTTTAAAGACTTTAAATCCCTTTTACTAAAGATTATGATGTCATCGACAAAGCTGAGATGGGTTATTGGTGGTGTACCCCTTGTTGCATTATTGTCTTATTGTTGAAGTTCTATTTTAAGCTTTTAGTGAAGAATTTCATTGCAATGATGAAGAGGAGCGGAAAAATAAAACTACCTAGTAATAAACCACTTCGTAGTGAAAATAATGTCATGTGGAAAGCTATTAATTATAATGAATATTTATGTGCTATTGATGATAATTCTAACTAGAGAGATGAATTTTGTTGAATTATTAAATTTTTTTAGAACTTTAAAAAAAAAGTCCCATGAAATACTATCGAAAGAACTTTTAATGTTCAACTTTATCATGCAGTTTCTCCCTCTAATTTTTTTATTCAATAAAGCCATTATTCCTTGAGCAATCAAAACATTATTAGCCACCTCTTTGCCTTTAATGAAACCTACTTCTCTAGTGAAATAATTTTGCTTATAAGATGTTGCAATCTGTTGGTCAGGAGCTTGCTCAAAATTCTTTTATAAAAGAAGTCCTAAAAGGTGACTAGATTATTGAGATTTAGAATGAGAATTATATGAGAGCTAACAATCTCCTTGGGGATAACACCACCTGTCATGAATCCTTCTATTGCACTGTTAAATTCTAAAACAATAATGTTCTAATAAGTAGTGAAAACAAACCAATTAAATCCATCTGAACCTGAAAAAATGTTTGTCCAGTTAAAATACCACTTGACGAACTTCAATTAGTTCCACATTTTTGACAAATTCATTATCCTCTTATGAAATAAACTATGGAATACAGTTTTCTAGTTGAATGATCTTTAAAATATTAAACAACAACATTTTGTAGTTGCTCCTGACTCGAGACCTTTGTTTCATCTTTCCTTCTCATCTTAGCAATATGTAGTTTAGACCTTTTTGTCTTTTACAATGGTATGAAAAAATTTTGTAATTTTTTACCATCAGTTAACCATTTAACCAGTGTTTTTTGGTGCCAGTAGGTTTCTTCATTTTTGGTTCATCAATGAGTTTTTGGTTGGTTGCATTGAGTCTAATCTTATCTTTTTCTAAGAAACTTTTCAAAAATTGCTTTTCTCTAACCCTTACTTCCCCTTCAGCTTTTTTAATATTTTGAAAAATGTTTCCAAAAGTGCTACTATTCCATTGCTTTAGAGAGTCATCGAGTCTTCTAAACTTGAATGCTCAAGCTTGTATACCAATCAATTGAGTAGAACTAATCCAGTTGCTTTCTTTTCGGTTGTAGAAACTTGGATATGATATTCACATGTTTTGAAATTTGAATTGTCTTGGATCAAAAAATTAGTTATTTGTATGATGTAATGAGGGGGAAAGGTTAGACCCTGCCTACAAAGTGCTCAAAAATTGCAATTGGGTTACTGTCCAGCCATTTTTTGTTCACCAATTCCCTACTAATAATTGCTTTCAGACTTATTTACCTTTCTTTTTACCTACCCAAGTGAAGGGAGAGCCCTTAAATAGAATCTCAAAATGCAGTCATTCAACTCATTTATTATTACAATATTAAGAGTTCATGTTCCCTTTTATTTTTAATTAATGTTATAATATTGAGGTTTCTCTCTATTATCCATGATACATTATGGTTAGCAACAAATTCAGTGATCTTGCTGCACAATTCACGTCTTAATGTTTTAGAACATTTGGCATAAACAAAAGTATAAATTGAAGCTGGTCCATTCTTGATAACCTAAAGATGGATAAGCTATCATCACCATAAATGGTAATGTATTAGATGTCATTCAGCTAAAGTATCCAAATTTTATTAGATTTATTGTTGGTATATTATGCATACCCTAGATTGAAAGCAAGGTCATGTAAATTTTAACTTGCACCATAGGTTCAAGTAGAGCAAGTACCACCATGTTTTTGTTTGAGTAATGTGTTTAATCTAGTAATAGATTTATGATTTGAGGCTCCCTTAATATTTCATATGAGCATGTTATCCATTGATCAAGTTTGCTTCAACAATTTCTATTGATTTGGCATTCTTATGATTCCTTTTTGGATAGGTACATTGCTCGGCCATCTTTTTGCCCTTTTTTTACCTTATCGTTTGAACAGGAGTAAAGTATTCGGACTCCATTGAAATTAAACTATTTTCATTGCTTTTTCGTGAAATTCTAACAAAAAATCTTTCAATACCTAAACATCCAGAGGGAATTGAGATTTTTGTTAGGTTGTAGCTTCTGAATATGATAAGGACCCTTTATCAAATTGAGGATCTTTGCGAATCACCGTTAGGTCAGTTTGTAACATTTGTCTCTTACTACTTGTCATATTGGGTTGAGTAACTGTCTTAGTCAAAATCTCTCCTTGCTCCAACTGCATAGGCAAATCATTAGTTTCATAAACAAAGTGCTATTGAGGTTAAAATCTAAGCTAGGTTGTTCTTCTAAATAATTAGATATTTTGCTCTTAGCTTATAGAGTACTCTCATCCCTATCTTGGTCCTATTGTGCAATACAAGCATTAGCAATGGCTAGTTTCGTTTGAAACTTTGATTTCATTGGGTTGTGTTTGCAAGTTAGTTTATTATGACCTTACAACAATGGATGTAATAAAGCCACAGATTATCATATTGTATCTTCTATCAGAATCCATTTAAACTGCTATCTTTTTTAGTTATACAAATGTGTTTAGGAAGCTCCTTAATCAAATAAATCTCAATGCAAACTCTTACAAAACTTGGCCAAGTGAAATTTAGAGTAGTTGTATCCATTTTTAGTGGTTTCCCAATTATAGAATGGATCATATATAGTGCAGCATTGTTAAATAAGTGTATTGGTAGATACTCAAGTGAAATCCAAATTGAAGCAAACGATCGTTTAGTGTCTAGAACCTATGTAACCAACAACAAAGGAAATCGTCCTCCTTATCGAATTAAAGATGTTCCTACAATCCAGGGATCCAAGTTTGACTTAACCTTGACAGCTAATCATAGAAAATGCCTTTCTCACAAATTCTACACTTTGCATCCCATATGAAAATGTGTCAATTAGCACGAGTTTGAAATCGGCAGCCATTTTTCTGATTTCATCCTCTTTGAAAATGATTCCTAACACCCTTTTAAAAATAGTGGGTATCTTAATCTTAATCAGAGAATGAAAATTTAAACCACCCAGCACTTCAGCAAATAAATGATTCAAAGAGGCACCCTTTGTCCCTTCCAAAATCCCAATTCTTCAAATGATAGTATGATTAAATCATAAAGTCGAGGTTTTGAGCATACTTGTGCTTTGAAACCTATGCTGAATATTTTGAATGTCGCCACAAAAGAAGGTCCTTCCGTATTCCCATGCATCACTTCAATCGTCATCCTGATCGTCATCTCAATCATCCCTATGTGTCCCCTAAAATTGGTTTTCCAACATAGTTTTGATTCAACCGTATTATGAGAAAGCTAAAAATTAAAATCAAAATTGTTATTCCTCTTTTGAATACATTAGTAAATGAATAATTAATAAAAAATATGCTTAAAAACAAATTTTTAAATAATGATAAAAATTTCAATAATTCTTTGTTTTGGTTTTCAATAAAAAATAAAAAGTAGTGCCAAATGCATAAAATTGAACCATCTATCAATGCCAAGAGTCAAATATGATCTGACAAAGCCAATTGGAGAGATATCGACAATGACAAAATAATCCATTGTGATGATGGTTTAGCTAGGTGACAATGTTGACATAGTATAATAGAGTTGAAATTGACATGATATGGTTTAGCTGGACAAGGTTCTTACTTGAGGAAAAATATTTATTTAGTGCAAGTAAAAATAGGTTTAGTATTATATTATAAATTAAGAATTATGTTAGAATCATTATATATAATTAATATGACCTCAACATAAAGGTTTAAGTTTTTAAGTTATTAAGATCCATTAGGTGTATACGAAGGTGAGATTCTCACTTGAAAAACAAATTGTTGAAGTATAAGTAAGAACGAGTTTGATGCCACAATATATGTTGAGGATGATTAAACTTCTGAGTTATTGCAAATTCATTTAAATGGATGTTGGGCCTAACTTAACACAACTTGGTAAAATTCTTTTTTGATAATGCATGCATAATGTAAAAAACTTTTTTAACAATCATCAAAATTAACCCAAATGATGGACAATGGTCAAATTTAAAATTTATCATCCAAGTTAAAATAGTTAAAAGATGATTAGCAAAATAGAACTAAATGGTCAGTGGATGATAAAATCCAACCACCCAATTTTATGTTAGATGGCTGATCTCCTTCGAAATTGACTGGTTAGCTTGAAACTTAATTTGCAAGCAATTGCAAACTCCACCAATCATTTTTTGAACTGTTCAGTGTAATTCAAGATGGACCAATCTCTTTAATCCAACCAGAAAAAGTTCCAAAATCAATCAAAATTGGTGATTTCAGCCAATGTCTATCAACAATGATTAAAACACCAAACTTACTACCAAAATAATTGAAATGGTTCAAAACACAAGTTTTTAAGCTACTCTCACATCGGCCTCATCTTAAATGGATCAGAAATGACTCACTGATTAGTTTGGGCTGAATTTCCCATAAATCCTCTATGTATTTAAAATAATAAAAACTGAAAATTTAGCTTTCTAAGGCATTGGGAGTGCAAGAATGTTTTGCTCACCTTGAGTATTGGGCACAAGAACGAGCAGGGTACAGTTTTCTCCTGCCTTGTTCGCAGCTGTTCAAACTCCCTCACTAACGCAGGTGTCAGCTCTGGACGGTCGTACCCATTCATCTCACAGCACTTCAAACCAAATTCTGCAAGCTTTTCAGCCACATCAAGAGGCCATTTCCCAGCAGTTTTATCCAACAAAGCTGACAATTGATTGGATAGTACAGCTCTGCGCACCTCACTAGCCAGACCAATTGGGGTTTTCCCAGTGAGTAACTGGAGGACAATGATGCCAAAGGAATATATATCTGATTTCGTTGACATAATGCCAGTTCTCTGACACTCAGGATCAGTATATGGAAACTCTCCGCAAGGATTCTTTGCATGTGAGCATTGCTTGCGCAAAGGATATCCCCATGCAACCTCATCAGGTATCAGCTCACAGAAACCAAAACCACTAATTTTGGAATTGAAAGTGGAATCAAGAAAGATGTTCATAGGCTTAAGGTCTCCATGTAGGATCTTCTCAGGTCTAGATGTACGCAGGAAGAGGAGAACGCTTGAGATTTCTGCAACAATACGAGTTCGGATCATCCAGGATAATGGAGGTGTCATTGTTTTGCCGATGAGGTAATCATGGAGGGTCCCATTTGGCAGATATTCATAGACAAGTGACAAGGCTTCAGGGCATGCTCCTATAAGAGTGACCAAATGAGGATGCCTCAACTTGCTGAGCACTACGACCTGTTTGAAAGTAAAGAATTTAAATGATTATTTGCATTTGGTAAAGATGCAAGGGCGACTATTATTAAAAAAAATGAGTAAGGTTCAGAAGAGCTTCTCTGTGTTAAGCATTGCTATTTTCATTTATGTATAAGCACTAGCAGAAGCAAATTCATAATTGTGGGAGGCAAGAGTATGACCTCCTGTTGGAATTCTCTCTGGTTTTGGATGCTATGTGTATGGAGCCTCTTAATCGCCACAGTTTGATTAAACATCTCCCCCTTGTAAACACATCCATGGCCACCCTCTCCAATCATGAAGGTATCTGAGAAATTGAAGGTTGCTGTTTGCAAATCTGACAGTGAAAACTCCTTAAAATCAGTTTCATTTCCAAAACCAATGACTTCGCTGTACATTTTGAACAAAAAATTGTTGCATCTCCCCCTTTTGGACCAATGAACATATTCATGTGTCTGATGTTGAATTTTCTTGTTTTCAAGCTTGATAGCTTCTATAGAAGACATGATCGCATCTAATTTGCTAGATAACCCATCTGCCAAATCAGTCATTTGACGAGCACAAGATTCAAGCACAGCCACATCTGAAGATGCAATTTGAAGCTCTGTCCTAATTTCATTTTTTTGAATTACAAGCTCGTCCAGCTTTAGCTTAGTATCTGCTAGAAGAGCTTCAAGCTCTTCTCTAGTCTTGATTTCTTGCAGATATGAAGCTTCAGAAGCTTTTGCCTTGTCAAAAAAGGAAGAGAATAATCAGCAAGTAAGAGGATTAAGCACAAATAATTTTGAAAAAGTTTGTTCAACATTTCAAATGCAGAATAATCAACATATTTTGCTAGTGATGAAAGAATAATTGGAAAACATAACATTAACAGGGCAAGAAAATGCAGACAGATAAAGATGCACATTGAAGGCACAATACAAATAATCATTATCATAATGTCTAACTTAAACATCAGATTTTATAATACGAAGAAATCCTGCATATGAAGATAATGATTTTTGAAGAATAACAAATAAACTCCTACCACGTTGAAAGCTTCGGAAATTGCACAGTCTAACTCCCTGCGCCTGCATAAATCTAGATTCAGCTTTCTTTTTGCTACCTCAGCTTCACCTGCTATTTCCTCAAGTCGTTTATTAAAGGCTTCCAAATCTTGCTCTCCCTTAATGTGGAAAAAATATGAAGTTATTAGTGAAAATTTAATAACTAGTGTAATATTATTCCGATAAAAAGCCATACCTCTGGGACTGTTTGGGGTTTGTTTTCACTGGGTAAAGAAAGCAAATATTCTTTACTGTCAGATATAGTGTTATCCCCTGAATAAGTAGCGACGTCACATTGAAAAATACCACATTCAGTCACTAAAGTTTTTTTATCATTACAGAACTGAGAGAGGCCACCGTTTCCATCCCTGTCCAGTGCCATTGAAGTAAAAGAACCAGATATATGGCATTCTGGATTGGAACTGGAAATAGAACTATGATTATTAAATGAACTTGTCCTAATTGTTTCTCTTGATAAAGATCCAATCCAATCAACGGCTTGTTCAAAGACTACTCCACTGGCTTCCTTGACCCAAACCAGCTTTCCTTTTTTTACAAACCATATCTCACAAAATGAAGGAGCATTCTTCATAGCCTTATTAAAGACCCCTTTCACCTTGAAGAACTTGTATCTAGTTATCAAACAGAAACCAAGCATCACGATTTGACCAACACAAGGGGAATCATTAAGATAATCTCAGCTTTTGGTATTTGCACACTAATATTAAGAAATACCCTACATATAGTAAGCAATATGTCTAGGTGGAGGTTTCTCCACCACGATTCAACGAAAGCTTAATAAGTATGAACATTTCCAGGGAAGTTAGAGCAATAATAAGAGCAAAAACAATAAGTTGGTAAAGCTTTTTAAGGTAATACAATTAATATTGATGTTTTCTATTGCATGTAGTTAGCTCAGTCACACTGTAAGATAAACAACAGCAAATGGATGATTCATGAAGCCATAGCGTAGTTGAAGAAAGAAAGTTCTTGTAATGTACAAATTTTCATAAAACAATGCCAAAAGAAACTAGTAGAAAAAGGGGCCTTACTTATTTGGTGGTGCTCCAATAACTAGTTTTTTTATTCCATGTCTGCTTATCAAATCAACTAATTCTTTCATAACATGTTCAGCCTTCACTAAAATTAATTTTGGCTGCACCTGCATTAGAAAGAATACTTTAAGCATGACTTTATAGCAAGAATTTAACTAGGTAAATCAGTCTCCAACAATCTGTCATGTCTCTAACCTGTATCCTTTTTCCTACAGTTTAACACTAATAATTAATGTTCGAACATTTGTTTTACAATTAAGATATTTTCGTTCACGTTACTAGGTTAAGAGTAAAATAGAGGAACCTGGAATCTGTAGCAAATATCCAGATAATATTGTAGAATTTTCTGTGTGTTTCCCCATTCCTCCAGTCGATGTGCAGACACAAAATGTTCATTTGCCTGGTCAGCAGGAAGATTACCCACTGCAATTTTATAGTTAATTACTAACATGTTTTCAATCATTCATAGAACAATTTCATAAAAAAAAAGAATGTTTAAAGACCTACCAGAAGAGATGCCCAAAAAGTTATGCAAAAAAGATAATGAAATGCAAATTCCATAAACCATCATTAAGTCATGAGAATTCTATTTCAAACAGAAGTTATAAGGATTTTTGTGTGCCCCATAATGAAATAAAAAAGGTTGACTAGTGAAACGATAAGAAAATAAGACTTCATCAAGGTTTCTTTTAAATTGCTTAGACGAACAAGTGATCACACGGATGGTTACAATTCACCCCAAAGGCCTTCTTCAGTAGTCATTGCACAAGGACCCTGCTCAATAAAGATCTGAGCGATCCTTTACATTTTCTACATTATTTGTCTAATTAAATTGTTAGTGCTGCTCCAAGCCACAGTGTGACATGCATTTTGTTGCATTGATATGATTGTGTGCATGAACCTAGCTTTCAAAAGTTTGACTACTTACTGACAGTTGGAGGCATTATAGTTCTTTAGAATTTCAATCCACGTGACCTTTTGGGCATTTCTCATTCATTTTGTACCATATTGGCTTTTAATGTGAGCAGAGGAGAGTTAAATTACAACTTCATAGTATTTTAATTAACCTTGCTTCTGCATCCTCAATTTTTACATCATTATTTATCATTTGGAGACTTGTTCTTCCTGAAACCAAAACAAAATATGCTGTCTTGATTAAAATTCTGGATTTGGTCATCAATATTTGCATCTCATCAAGGGCTATTCCTAGTGCTACGGCTTGTCATCGGAATTCTACTGCATGAGCCTAAAAAATTTTGTTCCATTGGTGACACAAGCTATGTCGCTTTGTCATTCTTTAAGATATCCCATCAAATAAAATTCATCCTAATAAGTTCTTTGAAATGATTACATGAGCAAATTTTAACTCCATTGTGCATTTCACCATGTCAATGCATAATGAGATAATTTTACCTGATAGAAGACCACCTTTGGTGGAAAAATTATCCATAGAGCCCATACATTGCCAATTTTAGCATCTACCTTAAATGACCTATTGTGGCAATAAAGAAACGACATTGTGATGCTTTGTACACCATCATCGCCATTTCTCATTTACCATCTTCCATGGGCTTTCATGGTATGTAACTCCCTTTGGATAGGAGAATTCTTTCTGCCATGAGGAATTGAGTCCTGCTTCTCCTTTAACAAAATCACATTAAAAAAAAAAAGAAAACAATGGAAAAAGTCCAAATAATGTGGCACTTGGCACTTGGAGCAAAACAAAAGATATCTAGAAGCTTTGTAACTCTTATTAAAGACCTGTAAGATTTAAACTGACCCATTAACTCAGAAGAAACATTCTAAACATGTTTTTATGTTATTTTGGGCCATTTCTTATGCTTTTGTCTAAGGCGTTTGATCACCTTAAGACTTGTGCTTCATGGACTCTTTTGTATCCTCTTGTGTTACATCAGCTTCCCCTTATTAGAAAGAACTCTATTCTATAGAATCAAAGTTCAAATAGTCTTACAATAAGTTTAGTATAAATTTCTCCATGTCCTCCTTGATCAACTAAATCTCGTTTTGTGAAAGTTGATAATGCTAATAAACCAACCTATGAAAAATACCAAAACTAAAAAAATTATGAGTTAAGAAACTATCAACTTTAAATAACTTGATATCAAAAGACAAAAAAGTTGGTCATCACTTGAGCTATCTATAACAAGGTTAGCTAACAAATTCTATTCATGCAAAATACCTTTATATGATAATAAAACTTTTACATTAAAAATATTACTTATAAACATATCAACTAATAATTTTAAAATATAAAAATTTGTATTTACCTTTTTAATAATTGTTAGAAGACTATAAGTTTCAATATTTAATTTCATATATTTGGAAGTAAAAAAATCTCTCATAACAAATACGTATTAATACATAATCTCATTCATTAGATTTTTTTTAAGGTCCTATTTTTATTAATAGTCTCAATATTTTTAAATTATTACTTTCATTTTATTGTCTTACATTTTATCCAAATTATGAAAATCATTTACAAATGAATATGTAGAATAAGAAAATAAATGAATAAACATATCTACTAAACTAGTTAGGCTTTTAAAATTTTCTTCTATCTCAAAGAATTATAATTTGATAATTTTAAAGACTGTTGTTATAAGAAAATTCCAACCATAAGCAAGTATAGCATTCAAGTCCCAAAATCTTTCCCAACTAAGCACTATAATAAATTTCATAATATCATCTTAATTACCTTAGTTTGTTCATTAGTTTAAAAATGAAATGTAAAAAAAACTTACACTAAATATGAAATAACTTTTACAAGATCTTTAAAAAGTAAATATTAGATCTAACATCTTTATCTAAAATTATAAAATAAGATAATCTATGTAGTATAATAATTCTCATTAAAATAATTTAACTATATGGGCCACATCATTAGACTTTTGATAAGAGATTAAATATATTATCTTTAAAAATCTATATATTATCACAAAAAAAAACTATTATTATATCCAACAATAAATGATAGTCCTAATACAAAGTTCATAAAAAAGTCTTTCTAAGGTCTACTTAAAATTACAAAGACATACTTTTTTAAAGAACAAATAGTAACTCTAATATCTTAAAGTTTGAATATAACATAAAACTCCTTATCATAAATAGAATAAGCTATAGGTACACCAAAATCAATGCCAAATCATAAGTAATCTCAAGTATCTTAGAAAATTGGTAACATTAACATAAGTAAAGCCATTAAGATCTTAAATTTGGATAAAATTCTTTTTTGTTCCTTTGGTCTAAAAAAAATCTTTTTATAATAAACTAGTTATGAGTGTTGTAATAGTTGTAAAATTTATAATGAATTTTCTATAAAATATAACTAACCCATGAAAATTTAAACCTTGGCAAAAGGTCTTTAACAAAACAATGAAATTTAAGAAATTCACATTTGTCTCAATAACTAAACACTTCTTTAGGTAAAAAACTAAAGAGATGGTAATTGTACTTAATACGACAAATTTATCGTACATGTACTACACTAAAGTGCAATATTTCAAGAACGCACAAGTATGATGCATAGACTTCATATTGTGCACCAACAAAACAAAAACAAATTAAGACATTGTTACGATACAATGATTATATTAGTACGTATTATAAATGTCAAATATAACTTATATAAAATTTTCACATGATTATATAATTATGATCTAAGGACTTCATATTATACGGCATATAACGTTTGCAGATTAGCATATGCATCACACAGCCTATCCTAAAAGGAAATAAACTACATAATCGTATGAATCAATCTTTAAAATTATAAGATTCTAGTAGTAACTCTACTCTCAAAAATCGAATAACACAAGTATGAGACTGAAACCTCGTACAACCCAATTCAGGCTTCTAACAGATTGTTGAGTCGGCGATTGAAGTTGTACGATAATGACATTGTACTTTACGATCCCATAATGATTTTAGACCACAATTAAGATTTTAAGCCAAAATGTAGATTGTTCAATACAATATTGGACATCATATTGTATGAATATTAGGTAGAAAACAACAAGGCTAAATTAAACATGTTTTTTAAGTAAATTTTTCAACTGGATTTTCTTAAAGGCTTGAGTTGAACTTATAGTAACTTGTAAAAATATTAGGAAGATTTTAATGTTATACTAGTAAATTTGATAACTCAATAAATAATTTAACAAAAAAATACATTAGTTAAAGTATGCAATACAATTCTAATCATGTTATATCAATATCAAGTAATAGGTTTAACAATTCTTAATCTCAATAAAATTTGGATAATGAACTCCGAATGGAAAACCATGCTACTAAGGGTTAAAACAATGGCTTCATGATTTCTAAGTTGAGCCAACTTTGAGCAAAGCCACCAACATTCTTTGATATGTCTTTGCATGTGGATTTCTTCATAAAATACTTGATCAAGCTCTCTAGTGAATTAATCTTTGTTTGATCTTAAAATACATAATAAAAAAATCACTCAAAAAACAATTTGTAAAATTAACATAATGATTTTGTTGTTATCAAACAAGTGGTGCAATAACTTTAATATAAAAAATGGTTAAGTTGTAGAATAAGCAAAGAATTATTAGTAATGAGGAGTCGAGCTCATGATAGAATTAAAATTCAAGTATAAGCATAATAAAGAGGGAGTATAAAACTATGAAACAATGATTTTTATATATAAAACCCCACAAATGTACAAAAATATAGACAAGAGTTAGAAGAGGTGACCACTAGCTTAGTCTCCTGAATAACACAAATGAAGGAGAATATGGATTGAACATATATAGAAAGGAGGATCTAAGACCATAAGACTCTTAAAGTAATGAAAATTAGAAAAGATAATAGCCTCAATAAGCAACCTAATGCAATCTAATTGCATGCCTTAAGAATTTGGAGAGGTCTTCCACTCACATTAATTTCTTGCCCACTAAAGCCTTCTTATAACATGCTACAAGAAAGGATTGAATTATAGGTAGGAACATGTTGGTACAAATATGGTGCATCCAAGAGAATGATCAATTGGTTGTTTAAAAACTTAAATGAAAGTTGATTCAATAAGCTTGATAACCATTGATGAATAAATGAGAAAATAACTTTCAATAATTCAAGTTAGCAAGAGTTTAGCAAGTTGCCATGCCAATGATTAGAGGTTAAAAATTAAGATCTGAATTAAAAAATTTGTGTATAAATGAAAAACAAAAAAAGATAAGGATGTTGGTATACAAATTGTTAAAATTAATACCTTAATGCATTTAAGGTTTGTATCTCACAAGGATGATCACTGGGCACACAAGTTCCTTGGGCCTCTAGGTGTTTTTTTTTTTATCAAGAGCTTGAGAAAAAGCTTATTGAAATCAATCTACAAAGTGAAGAATGAATCTATTAGGTTAATATAACTTAAAATAAAAGGAATTGACCAACAAAATTCAGCTCATAAACACACTATTTAAAAAGTTTCTATATAAAAATGAAATCCACAACACTTTGCAATATAAAGGTGTGCAAAAACATTCGAAGAGCTTGGAGTCAACTTAGAACTAAACCAAATTGACAAATTTGGGTTAGTTCTGAATTGGGATGGGTCAAGTATGGCTCTTAGTATCCTTAACACTAATTGTATTTTTCAGTTCTCGGTTTAAGACCTAGGATCCATGTGATTCGAACCAACACATTAAGTAATTTTTATTTTTCCCTTCTTTATTTTCTTAATGCCTAGTAATCTTGTCACAACTAACTTTAGACTACTTTTTATTTTGGCTTTTTTTATCCTTCTTTTTTGATCATCCCTTCCCATGTGAAGTGTAAAGTGCAAAACACCGCATTGCCAATCAATTATTCCTTGCCTTCTCTTGTGATGTCTAATGCACTCCCTTCCTTCATGGCCTCACTCATATCTTTAACGCACTCCCTTCCCTCAAACCACCAAAATTGCCAAATCTTGTAAACAATTTCAATGAAAATCATTTTCTACAATTCAAAGATTAACCACCTTTATCAACTACAGCTATCATAGGAACACCTTCACCGTGCCATCTTTTCCACCTTAGTGGTAGTCAATAGGCAACAACCTTCATCCAAGGCACTCTAGCAATAAGGTTTTTATTTTCATATGTTTTTTGGTGGTTTTAGATTTATGGATTAATGTTATTTTCGTGATGTGTATGGATGTAATAGCACAATTCAAATGCATTTTTATTTGGGCACTTGATTTGATTAGACGTAAACGTTATGTGGATGTTTTTTTTTTGAAAGATAATATTGATAATTTTCTTTTGGCATTTGGTGATGTACATACATAGACTATGAATCTTATTTTGGTGATATCCTTGCGTTGAAACCTTGACAAATGGTAATGTTGGTATAATTTGTCCATTAGTGGTATGATAATATTTCATGAAAATTTTGGAAGTTAGAATAATGAATGATGAATTATAGCATATTGAATGAAAATAAATGCTTTCGTAATGTTATTTTTGCACTTAATTATTTTATAAGAAATTATAACATATAAGTGTTAGAATGATTGAACAAAAAAGGGGTGTAAAGTATGATTCAATAAAAGGAGAGTAAATTGTTAAGAATAATAATTTATATTTTTTAAAAAAATATTTTAAAAAAATATATTTTAAAACAATTTTTAATAAAGTTAAACAAATCTCTAAAAATGATCATATACAAAATTTTATTTTATTTTAAAATATATTAATTTTTTAATAATAAATTTTATAAAAATTATGAAATAAAAAAATCAATATAGAATAAATATACACTAGGTTTGACTTGAAATTAAACATATATCCACTCCCAATAAAAACCAGACAAAAACAAAATATAACCAATAAAAATCTTTTACTAGAAGACAAGTAAGCTAACCCCTCACAATAATAAAACAAAAGAGATAACCATTATAACAATACAAGAAAATAAAATCGATAATAAAAGAAAAAAATTTTGTGACACAAATTCAAACTTAGTATAAACAAAATTCCTATGCTTGATGAAATGTTTAATAAGACACAAATATTTTAATTGACTCAATTAGAAATAAATAAAATTAAGAGTTTAGCTGATTTATGAAGAAAGTAAAGTTTGGAGTTTGACAACTAAAAGATGCAACGAATAGAAGTGATGATAAGCAATGATTACTAATAATTTGAACGACTTAAAATTTTTCTTCAAAGTTTGCTAAATTTTTCATAAAAATTCATCAATTAATTATATTGGAAAAATCTCCTATTTATAAACAATTTTCAATTGTTAAAAGCAGTTACCAAACTGACCAATTAGCCATTACTACTTATTTTAATTAAAAAATTAATGTAGGTTTTAATTAAAAAATAACGATTTCAAATGGCTTGAAAATAATGGCTAAAATAGCGATTACACAAAGGAATGTCGCACACTGTCCGATCTTAATTAGCAAAAACAAGAGTCACATGATTGAAAGGATTCTAGATTATTCAATTGCAAAAATTTACAGGATCCAACAGTTTAAATCAAATTTGGGAGTATTAAAAAGGTGGTAAAAATCATGACCGTTTGATCTCAAACGTGATTAGACGTCTGGATTCAAATTTTTTGCTTGGATTAATTTCGAACAATGCAATCACGAAAATTGTGCAATCGAACGACTGATTGAATTAAAGCTTAAAAAATAATAGATGTGGTGACGACTGTGGGATCGTGAATTTGTGCAATTAAACTGCTCACATCACTCCCAAAATTTAGAAATCAGTCGTGCAAAGAGTATATTACAATGTAGTCCCACATTGCCTACTAGCGCAAGTTGTATGCATTTATAAGAGCATTTTTGCTCATTTAAAAGAGCCTTTACTTTGGGATTTGCTACCTCTTGGTTTGCTCAGGAGATGATGATCCATGCTGCCAACGCATACTCTTTAACAGAATATAGATTTTGGGAGTCACGGCTAGATTCGATGCAATATGGATTCGTGAGTAATTCCTCGACCCGATAACAATAGCAAACGGGTTTTAGAAGAACTGTCCCAACCTGCAAGTTATGTTTTAGTTCTACGTTAAAGCACTAAGTAGAATTAGGTTTTTCTATTTAGTTTTAGTTATTATTAATATTATTATAATTTTTATTAATTAATTATTATTACTATAGTGTCCTTTTTGCAATAAGTTATCAAAGAAGATTTCTAAAGATATAATCAAGATAAAATGTTTCTTAAGATTATTAATGTAAGATGATATAAGATATTAAAAACCTAAATTTTTTTAAAAATGATTAATTTAAATAAAATTTAATTTTTGTGTCTTACAAGAATGATTTTAATCAAACTTAACATTCTAATTAAAATAAAAATAAAATATTTAAAATTAAACTCAAGATGAATCCCTTAATGGTTTGTCACTCCAACCAATACGATTTTTATGGGATTTGATCTTTGCTCATCTGCTTCTTTAAGTTCACGCATAAGCACGAGCATCGACTATCTAAAAGCTGAAAATTTACTCAAACAAATTTATTAGAAATATTTATGATTTGTTATTATCAAATTAAACACCAAAATTAGGGATCAACAACACAACATGACAAATTAAAAATTTTGAGAAAACTATTACTCAATTTTTTAAATCACTTGTGTAAAGTAACAAATAAATATATGAAAGTAAATCACTCTGATACCAAAAAGTTTTGAGAAAACTTCTACTCGATTTTTATCACTTTTGTGAAGTAACAAGTAAATATATGAAAGTAAATCATTCGGATATTTTTTGGTAATTCGATTCAAACTCAGATTGATATCTACCTCCAGTCTGATGATTACGTTTACACATTAAAACCATACATTTTTGTCAAAATAATACTAGGTATAAGCTCTTTTAGGCCATTTATTAGTTCCTTTGTAGATCAACTCTTATAAGGCTTTGGTAGTCTGTGATTCTTATAAGAGTTGATCTACAAAGGGACTAATAAATGGCTTAAAAGAGACATAGACAACCAAGACTCAATTGAGTTAATACAAGAGAAGCCAAGAATAAGTTTAAACACTTTGACAATAAGCTCTTTATAATATTCCTACAATCTTAATAAAGATATTAAGTAGCACAAACTAGATGAAAATAAATCTCACAATGATGTTACTAAATGCTTCTAATGTGAAAGAAGGAAAATGTTGTAAATTAGATTTGTATTACTTTCTCACAGTTGGAATGCTTCACAAATAAGGATGCATATAACAACGACATGATTGAAACAAAATTTTCAGGTAAAGGTATGAAAGTATCTTTTGTTGCATTAGTTCTTTCTCAAGCATATTTAGATGCTATTTATATTAAAACAAAGGCTGACAATGCATTTTAAGAAACCTCAATGGATATAAATGACTAATTTTATGATTTCCAAAGAGTTTAATAAACCATTATTGGTTTTTACTTCTATTCATACTGCACAATCAGAGTGATTGTACTATACAATACAGTTTAATGAATTGATCGTCCAGACTATCAACTTGTCCAATCCAGCTTATACAAATGAAGGGATATGATAAGTTTTACGAGGAAGGGTCTGAAAGAAGGAATTAAATAGTGCAACAATGCGTAGGAATCAATTTCAATATGTAATCGTATAGTACAATAATATTAAACAATACAATTGACATAAGGAGAATAGTCTAAGAACAAGATCAGATAGTTCGAAAGGGAAGTTTTGTATTACTATCATATAGTACAATCTAGTGAATGAATTGTACAACAACACTGCAACAAAAGAAGTTATAAATGAAATTATGGTAAAAAATATGAATGATCAAAAAATTTAAGAATAATTCGATAATTAATTAATTGCATATAATTTGTGACACAGGCATTGAAAGAAAAAGACATTTCTGAATGAAGCTCATCTTCAAAAATTTAGATAGATAAATTTAGTTTGACGGTATAAAAAAAATAAATTGAAGTAAAAAGGAACATAAAACATGACATTATAACTACATAACATAAAGTGAGTGATAAGATTTATTTATTTTTATACATATTTATACATGAAAAATATTTAAACCTTTTGCTATATAGAAAGAAAGCATGAAAATGAAAATCACAAATAAAAGTAGAAAATGAATCTAAATAATATAAAAGCTAGCTAACTAAGCCATGCGATAAAAGAAATGAAAAGAAAGTAAAATTGTGGTTTCCCCAAAGACACTATCCTATGAAAGAAAAGAAAATTCACACTGACAATAAACCATGCCAGGAAAGAAAAAAAAAGAAAGAAAACTAACACTAACAGTAAACCAGTACAAGAAAGAAAAGAAAATTGACACTAACAGTAAATCAGGCTAGAAGAGAAAAAAGAAAAAAATTGACATTAGTAGTAAATAAGAACAAAAATAAAAATAAAAGAATATGATACTAATAGTATATCGAGCCAAGATGATAGAAAATATGGGATAGTAGTATTGAAGAAAAACAATGCCTTAATAGAGAAAAATGAAAACATGAAAAGATAAAAAGAAAGTAAAAAAGAAAAAGAAAAAGATAAAGATAAAAGAAGAAAGAAAAGAAACAAAAGAATAAAAGAGAAAGGAACCAATAATCTTGATAGAAATGAAAATAAAATAACTATGTATACTTGCATAATTGCTCATAGGATCTTGCTTAAAAAGAATTATTAAAAGGGATTATCTATTTTTAATTCTACTTGTATTTCAAGTTAGCTAAAAATGTCATGATATGTTTATTTAATTTATTGCAAATGCTGTTTTATGTTAATGTTAGTTCAATGTTGTTTATGTTATGATTTATCTATTAAGAAATTTGCTCACATTCACCCTACTTATATTTAGAACATTTCAACACCACACTGAAAGGGATAGAGTATGGTGACAATGAGAATGAGTAAACTTCCCCTACGAAACAGCGAGAAGTTGCATATGTATAAGTTGCATGCGTGAATAGAGCAGTAACTTTCTATTTTTAGTGAACTTGTGATTATGGAAATGTGATAATCTATATGTTAACTTGTATAAAGCAAAAATAGAAAAAACTAGAGATAGTATCTTCACTCTCTACCAGAAAAAAATGCCTTCAGCTTTCAACCTAAGTATTTTGATAAGTGATAAGATTAAGGATTGATACAGGTGAGGCCATTCCATTAAGAGAATCATCCTTAAGGCTCCTCCATGAGAAAGTTGAGTCACATTTATCCTTGATCAATGCATGCTTGACCATTGCTTTCTAAACTTGTTTATCACATTATCACAGCATACATTAGTATACAAATATATGGTTTTACCATCATTAAACTAAGGATATGGGATTAACAACTTGACCCAGAACACTCGAGTCAAGTCTGCATAAGTTAGTGGCTGCACGAGTCATCTCCAGCTCCATGAATCAACTTAATTCAAGTTGAGTACGAGTTTGGCATAGAACTAATCTGACCAAATCTAAGTCTCCCCCTAACGATGTTAACCAAAGATTGATCTTTAAAATGTTGAAAGTGTGAAAGAACAATTAACACATGATTCATAGAAATTTGTTCTTAGACCCAACCTACATTCACTCTCCAAGTCCCTTCTTTAGGAATTCCACTAAAAATAAGTATGTTCAAACTTGGCCAAGCTTATGCCATTTACAATGAACAATCTAATCATTTTCTACATGAGAGATAAAAGCTTTCAAACCCTTACAACCATTTCTTACAAGAAGAAACATAGGCTATTTTATCTCAAATGACAGCCTAGACAACTCACATACACCTTGCACAAACACAATTAAAAAAACAATAACAACAAGGCACTAAGATCAAAAAGCTCACAAAAATATCAAAAGTCTTCCTTATGCATGCAACTTAAATCCAAGCTTTATAATTTATAAAGAACAAATAAAAAAAATTGAGATGAGTGATTTCAAGAGTTAAGTTCAACAAAATCATATCTATGTTTGTTTGTAGAGAGATCTACAAAGAAAGCCCAAAAATTTAAGAAGTAACAAATGTTAGCAAAAAATAAATTAAGAAAGAAAACTAAAGAAAAAGTCTTGTATATGCATCAAAATCTTCAAATCCAACATCAAAGAAACCTCTTCCTTGGATTGAGTTTAGGTCAACTTGAGATTGATTAGATCAAAATGGGCCATTAAGAATCAATTTGGTCAAGTCAACCAAACCAATCAAACTTGGTTAACTTGGCTAAATTTGGGTCAACTTGGGTTGCACCATGTGAAATGAACTTAGTTGAGTCAAAACAATTCAATCTAATCAAAACGATAACCTTAGTCAACTTGAGTGACACTCATTCAAACCTAGTCAAAATGGGGGCTAAGGTTTTTAATGAAAGGTTATAGTTGGAAGATAAAATTAAGGAGGCTTAAGGAGATAGTGGTTTAAGTCAACAATAGGAACTTGGTGGCTAGAGAGGAGTGGTTAGTGACGAGCTAGGTAGTGGCAGTGACTTAGGGCAACACAGTCTAAGAATAGAAAAGAATTGAAAGTGGTAGATTGCTCATATCTAGTTAGAGTATAGCTCAAACATCTTAGGATTCCAATTCTTTTCCGTGAGTGCATCCTTTCAACCCTTTTTGTATGTGAAGTGAGCCAGAAGCAAGGTAGGTCATCATAAGTTTGGCTTTCATGACAATGCCACAAAGGGAGGTAAAAAAAGAAGAGGCGATAATGGGAGCCAATAGCTTAAAGGTTATTGTTTTGTCATGTGACAAGAACAAGAGAGAGAGTTTAATTTTAAAATATATTTTTTAAAATTTATAGAAATTTTAAACAAACTCCAATAGAATGAATAATGGGAATTGTTGAGAAGTGAAAAGCAAGAATTCCTTGTTGTGGTTATAGAAATAAAACATTACATTGTCACACTTGTATATGAGTATTGAAGATAAAATGTTTCTAAAAAAATTAATAAACTACATGTCAAACTCTATGCTTCAGGGCTCATGTGGTATCATCCATGCCATTTGGTGATAACAAAAGTAGGTTCCCCATTAGCTTAAGAATAAACATTCTTTTAGGAATAGACTTGTTCTTTTCTATAAAGAGAGAAGTATAATATCCCAAGAGAGTGATCAAATTTTTGAGAAACATTGTACTATACAAGAAGAGCCTAAGAGAGCTAGATAAAGAAGAAAGTTTCTATGCTTTGACTACAACTATTTGCAAAGTTAGTAAAACTTTGAAAGAATAATGCCAAAATGACTTTTACCTATTTTGGTAATAATAAAGCATGATCTCCCTATTTTCCTTCTTTCAATATTTTTTTAATCTATGCCATGAATTTGAATAATCTTAGCTCCTATAGTTTTGCTTCAACCTGCTCTGTCAGTAGTTTTATGAACAGCCTACAACAACCATTCCAAAAGACAGATCTATTGACTCTCTAAGACTTCATTGGTTTAGTGCCCTTTTTTAAAAGATTAATTTTTCTTGTGTTTCTAAATAATTTCAGTAAAAAGTACTAGCGTGATCATATTAACTTTTTCAAGAAAATATTTTTATATTTTTGAATCATTTTTGGCATTCACAGCAGTTCTACTAAACAAACTTTTACAACTTGTTAAGAGTTTCCCATTGATATTTCCGCTGTTAAGACGTTAATTTGAGTTTTTAATGCCTCGTTAACAGGCAATTAAGGTATAAAAATTAAAAACTTAATTCTTGGACACTAAAAACGAATCCAATACTCGGCTTCTGAACCATTGCACCTTGTAGTGGAGCAAAAGCAAAAAGTGTTTAGGATGTTATATACTAGATTACTTAAATAAAAAACTGCAGAAATACTTATTACAAGCAGACAAATAAAAAAGACCAAATCACTCCTATTTTATTACTAAAAATTACTAATATGATGTTATGATGATCATTAAGAGTTCCTCCGACAGAATGGCAATGAATTGAAAGTGCAATTCCATGACAGTTTTCTCTTTGACTGAAACGTTAAATAATTCCAATCTAATATAATACATATATATATAGCAAGCACATTCTGCTATTTGAGTAATGGTAGAAAGCAAGCAATAAATTTGAGTTTCCACAAAGTCAAAATCACACCAATAAATTTGAAATGAACTATTGAAGTATTCCCGAAATTCGAAAAGGAAACACACAATTACAAACAAGAGATTTGACGCGATAGAACTCACAAGGGGTTGGAATAGCAGGCGAAGGACGGTGGATATGGACGAGGACAACTTCCCGGGACCGGAACCGAAGAAAGGTCCACTCCAGCAACCGAAGCGTCTTCTCCGGCGACCTCCCAACCGCAACGTGAAGTGTTTCGGAAGACGACACGGCCTCGCTGTCCTCCGGAGAAGGTTGGAATCCCACAGCCGTAGAGGTACGGAGTAGCTTCATGTCGGAGAGAATAGACTCCTACAAAGTCGTTGGGGAAGTAGGGGCTTAAAAGGATTTATCCCGCTGTGACAGAGATTTGGAGGGCCTGCATTTTATGGTTTATTGTCATTCTACGTGGGATATATGACGTGGATTGGTTTGAATTGTAGGGGAAGCGTCATTATCTGTACTTACATAAGATTATAAAGCAATGTAAAAAGCTTTAAATCAGACAAAAAAAATATAGTTAGGTCTAACAATTATTAGAGCTAATGTTAAGTCACAGTGAAATCTACTTGATATGGTTATAAATCTTTAAAAGCAAAAACATATTGAAGAAGGCCCATAAATACAATGTCTATAAAGAGTAAATCTTCAATAGAAAAGGGAGGAAAATACTTAGAAAAAAAAGTAAGATATTCAAATGAACAAGACATCTACACACTTTCAAAATTAGATTGAGACATTGGCAACAATAACTTCATCAAGCTTTATTTCTAGCAAGGTTGAACAAAGAGTTCACATTGAACAAAGAATTCTATTTAAGATACATAAACATTCTATACTTATGTTAATTAAATTGAACTTGAACTAAAACTTCTCCTCAATAAGATTGATGTGGCAATTTAGTAGATATCCAATGGTTTCACATCATCTTCTTACTTTATAGAAAAGGACTATGGTCATCATGTTCTCCTTGTCTATTATAACTATTAAGGTGAATAAGTTATTCATTCTTCCTTTGGACCTTGCATAGAAGGTGTTGACATACCTTTGCAAAGTATGGTCAATCCACCATGGTAAAGGCTATGACAAAACATTAATAACGGTAGAAAAAGTTGACAAATAATATTTTGGTAACTTTTGATTTTGATTTATGTAATTTTTTGGGACAAATCATGAGTAATATACTAGTTGAAATTTCATAAAAAAGATAATACTTGATTAAAAAAATAAAAAAAGCAAAATAGATCCACGTTTTAAAATATGGCCAATTCTTACTTTCTTAAAAGCCATAAGGAGATTGAAATAATTTATGTATGTATGTTTGTGTGTGTGTGCATATATATATATATATATATATATATATATATATATATATATATATATATATATATATATATATATATATATATATATATATATATATATATATATATATATATATATATATATATATATATATATATATATATATATATATATATATATATATATATATATATATATATATATATATATATATATATATATATATGTTACATGAGAAGGGGCTATTGAATTGATCTTATGAGGCTCAAGATGCAAGTTGTTTAGTTTTATTGCAAATCATAGATTAGATCACAAAAAAATTAATCCAAATGTCTCATATAAGGATTTAGTAAGTTATTAGAGTTTTTAGATTATAATGAGTCATTTATAAGACCATATAAATTTTTATTTTAATATTTTAATATTTTATCATATATTATAATTTATTATTATTTTATTAAATGGGGGAATTTTTTTATTTTTTCACTTTAGACCTTAGGTTACTTTTTATATATATTTCAACATTGCAAATAAATGAAGAGCAGATGTAGGTTTTGCTATTAATTAAGAAACCATAAAGTTGTGAAGTGCATGCTTGCACATGAGGTTTTCTTTCACAAAGGTGCATAATGGCATTTGTGTTCTTTAAGTTTGTATTTGAAATTTTCTCAACAACTGAATTATAATATGAATTTATCTTATTTATCTTCATCACTTTGTTATTATCTCTTTCATTATCTTCTCTATAGATTATCAATGTTAATTTAACCTTAGTAGGTTAGCAATCTTCCAACCTATAATCTTTTAGAGTTTTTCATTATATAATATGAATATAAATATAAGTAATTTGATGGAATAAAGTTAGTATTCTAATTTTTTTTTAATTTTGGAAAAAGATATTAATATTTTAAAATATATTTTGAAAAGTGAGTCATGCTACAAAATGAGTTTAGAATTTTAACAATAGAATTCTTTATGAGTAATTCAATAGTATATATTTTATAATTTTTAGATATCAAATTATTTTATTATAAGTTTTGAAATGAAAGTATATATGTTATTTTGGCAATTATAAAGGAAATATTAATAATTCTATAAATATTATTTCACCACCTTATTGTAGATATATAATAAATAGATTACAAATAGAAAGATAAATATGGTTTGTAAGCTAAGGATTAGTGAGAGGAAAAAAAAGCATAGGCAGGAGAAGGGAGAGAAGAAGGAAGGAAAGGTGTGGTTAAGGTTGTTTAAGGGCAAGAAAGTTCAAGAAAAATGAAAAGGGAGAGAAGTTAGGGATTTTTTTCAAAATTTCAAAACATATAAGAAGAAGAAAAAAGTAAAATAAGCTATTTTAAGAAAAGCAAGGAGAAGTAATGCTAAAATTATTACTAAAAAATAGTGAAAATCAAAGGTAAGAGAGTTAGAAATCTTTGAGTTGTTATATTTGTTTATATGCATAGTTTTTAGTATTTAGTTACTCTGAGTAATAAAGATGTGATTGTAAAAGTTTGAGCAAGTTTTGGAATGTAATTGGAAGAAAATTAAGAGAAATTTAGAGTTTTGTATTCATTTAGAACATAATATCTAACATAATATATTAAGGTGATTTAGAAAAAAAAAACATTACTTAACATTCACCAAGGTTGGCATATGGTGTATTTAACTAGATGTATCATATGTTAGTTTTAAAACACAATACACTACATGAATGACACCAAGTATAAGAGTTGCATATAATATTTTGGAGGGTGATATAATATACTAAACTATATGCACTATATATTATACTCAATGTATGATATATTAGATTATAAAATAGTAAATGTTAAGAAAGCATAAGTTATTATGGGATGGTAGTATGAGGTATTATATTGGATTGGATATAATATACATTTACTAGAATACATGATACATAAGCTAAGGAAGTTTAGAATGTATAATATATCAGATATAATATACAATACATTTGTGTAATAACAAGTAGGAAAAATCTAAATTTTTTAGTCAAATAATCATTAGAGAGTATATGAAACATATTAAAATAGATACTTTAATGAATAAGGTTTACACAATGGCATTTATAAGGAATCAAAAGGAAACAGAATTTGAAAAAGATATTTTTACATCAAATTCAAATAGCTAAATTTGATAACTATGGTATAAGTATAATAGTAAATAAATTTTTAGCATATTTTATAAATAAAGTTCTATCATATGTCATTTATTGTTTGTTTACTAAATATGATTAGTTTAGGTTTTGGATGAATTTTTTTGTTGGCATATTACTTTAAATTTAATTATTATTTTTTAGAAACATAATTTGCATGATATTTGATTGACCTATGATGTGTTCATGCATATAACAATAAAATTTGGCCATATGTACATTGAAAAGAATTTAATATTATCTTAATTTTAACGACATGATAGTAAGGGGTATTATATTGGACATACTATGCATTTACGACAATGCATGATACATGAGCTAAACAAGTTTAGAATATATAGTATGTCAAATATAATATATAATACATTGGTACTATAACAAGCAGGAAAAATCTAAGTTTTTGAGTCAAAAAATCATAAAAGTATGCATGAAACATATTAAAATAGATACTTTATTGATTAAAGTTCATACAATGGCATTTGTAGGAGATAAAAAAGAAAGATAATTTAGAAAAGACATTTTCACATCAAATTAAAGTAGCCAAATTTGACAACTTTGATTTAAGTATAATGGTAAATGACTTTTTAGCATATTTTATAATAAAAATACTATCACATGTCATTCATTGTTTGTTTACTAAATGTGATTATTTTAGAGGTTGGATGAAATTTTTTGTTGGCATGTTAATAAAGATTTAATTAGTATTTTTTAATAACATAATTTGTATGATTTTTTATTCACATATGACCTTTGATCATGCATATAACAATTAAATTTAACCAGATATACTTTGAAAAGAATTTAATATTACTTTAGTTTTGATGACATAATAGTAGGGGTATTATATTAGACATACTACACATTTACTATAATGTATGGTACGCGAGCTAAAGAAGTTTAGAATGTATAGTATGTTAGATATAATGTATAATACATTGGTACTATAGCAAGCAAGAAAAATCTAAGTTTTTTAGTCAAATAATCATAAAAGAGTTTATAAAACATATTAAAATGGATACTTTAATGATTAAAGTTCATACAATGGCATTTATAAGAAATCAAAAGTCGCTAGAATTTGGAAAATATATTTTCACATCAGATTCAGGTAACTAAATTTGACAACTATAATATAAGTATAATAGTAAATAACTTCTTAGCTTATTTTATAATTAAAATATTATCATATGTCATTCATGTTTGTTTACTAAATGTGCTTATTTTAAAGGTTTGAATGAATTTTTCTATTAGCATGCTACTTTAAATTTAATTAGTATTTTTTAGTAACATAATTTGTATGGAATTTAAACTATGTACTCTGAAAAGAATTTAGTATTACCTTAGTTTTTGTGGCATGATATATGAAACCAATTTATAAATGAAAATATGACATAATATATGGAATTGAATTTTCTTAAGATTTTCTCCTACAACTCACATTTTATTATTTAATATTTGGCATTATAATTTTATGCAAGATAGTGGGTATTGATCCATGATCACACATTGATTTGATATCTTTCTATTTATAATATGTCCTCATTGGGATTTATCACTAATGCTTTGTATAATGTGACAAGGTGTTGGTAAAAGACCATATCCCTATTTATTATTTTTGACACTTATTATTTGTGTAGGGTGGTTGATATTAGTTTAAGACTACACCTTTATATGCTTTGGATATCATTTATATTTATGTTTATGTATAAAGGTCTTTGGATGTGATATTGAATATTCTTGGAAAATGATGATAATGTTTATAGGGGTAATAAGTTCATACAAAAAAAAAAAGAAACGTGAAAATTTGTGTTACACCCCATTTTTTCCTAGGCTGATTTTTGGCATATTTTTTTTTTTTTTTACATATAGACAGCTCAGATCGTCCCATACCAACCTGAGTAGCCTACAAAAAACATAGGATATAACACATCATTACACACCTACTTTCCTTAACAATGTGGATCCCATCTCCCGGGTACACCGTCAAATCATGTTCATGACTCCTGAATTAACAGATGGACTCGCGCAATGTTACTCCTACTAGACCCCATACTCCTAACCCATACCGGTAGGAGAACCGATCTAATAGAAGTCTGAATCCCCAAGGTTAAGTTCCATAGTCATGTAATGACCTCACCATCAAAAATAAAATACATAACATCCTCAGATAAAATATGGCACTCCACACACTATACCACCAAGACAATAAAGTAAAACAGTGAATGGAAACTACATCACAAGAATAAGATCCAAGTCCAACAAATACAATATCATCCAACTAGATACATAAGTCAGAATCACCCTCACATATTACATGACATAAGAATAACAGTCTCCCTGAATACATCCAATAGTATCAATCACACTAACCAAAATGTCTCAGAAAATCACAGATCAGATATCCTCCACTAGCCTGCTGACCACGATCCCACCTAATCTGGGTGGCGTCAAGACTGTCGAGCCGTTGGAAAAATATAGATAATAAAGGAGTGAGCTACGCCCAGTAGGAAAGACAGCTAGTAAAAACTCACATGCAAGAGAAGGATAATAGCAAGAGTATAGGAATACAGCATAACAATGTAGGGTGGAAAGGCACTCTCAGTCCCAGACTCCGACCAACCACAGTCACCCCCAGTCACACCAGAGTAGCTCTCCTCTGTGCTCCCAGGCAGCATGCCAGCGGGACACGCCCATCTCTGCGCACGCATGGCGCCTAGGCAAAGCATGCCAGCGGGACACGCCCATCTCTGTGCACGCATCACAACGCCTAGCACCCGACACCGCAGTGTCTCTCGTCAATCAATCTTCTGGAGACTATAGACAGAACCAGTCACATAGATCTCTAGCCAACGTGAGACACCCCTGCCACCCTCAGGCACGCAGGCCTACACACTTGACTAGCCACGGCGAGTCACCCCTGCCACTGCCACTCTCAGGCGCGCAGGCCTACACTCGTGGACCAGAAGAGATCGACTCAGCCACCGTCCCAAGAAGTCATCTCCCACAATTTCCATAGAAGCTCACGCCCCTACAGTCATTGCCAAGCTCTAACTCCAAGATTCGGCAACATGTGTCCAGATACAACAAGGCGCATACCAGTCCACATGTATACTGTGGAAGCTAAGTCTGTACCGCACAGTTACCTACCACAACTACCCTAAAACATCATATAGGGCCTATATTAGTCCGGTCCAGTATGCCAATCCATGAAATATGCCAACACTGAGTAAACTGACTCAATCCATGTCATTGTCATCCAAGCAACACAAACTGTACCAAAATTCTGACTATTCTGGTAACACCCAAGTGTCACACTTCCTTCCAACTGATCCAGCTGCACTGAATTTATGGGTAATTTCCAACAGTCAATTTCAACTTGGCTACGTGATTTCCAAAAATCACCTCTTCCTCACTTCAGGAAATTTTAAATTTCCAAAATAAATTTCTGCCCTTTTTTTCCATTTTCCGAAATTCGGAATAAATTTCCGAATTTAAAATTTAAATTCCACATATATCCTTTTTCCGAAAATTCGGATTAATTTCCGAATTAAATTTTTCCTCCGCGCCGTTCGTCCGCGCCGAATCCCGCTGAACCGGTTTTCGCTGCCGGTTCGGAAACCTCGCGCTGAACCGCGACACCGCCGAATCAAATTCTTTAATAATCCGTTAATCGGTCGATGCTTAAATAAATATAATTACTAATAAATATTATATAAATACCATTAATTACTTAAATAAATTCGTAATTAATCTAAACCCTTCTCCTTCCTCGGTCCGACGCCCGCGAACCCTAACTGAAGCAATCGCCGACCAATCCAATTCCTTCCGTCGATTTCCGGCGAACGCGAACAAGGAGAAACAAAATTCGATGTTCGTACTATCCTAATGTTTCAATAATGCCACTAATTTAAAATTTCCGCCGAAAGAGTTCGCCCGTACACCATTGCCGTAAGATTAATCCAACAATTAATTAACTAATTCAATGGCAAACTGATAATACAAATCCCTAACATGTTCCAAAGCATTAACTAAATTTTCCGGCGAAATAGGAAATTTTCCAGAAATCCAAAAATTGTAAAAGACGCAGATTAGCCTTCAACTAAGTCCGATTTTTCATCCACATGCTTGTGTTCATTAAGCAAAATATTCCATGCTTTTAATTTCTACTAATTAACTAATTTAAAACTGAATTTCCTACCTTTGCTCGTCGCCGGCGACGGTGAAGCTCGCACGCGATCAACCGCAGCTCCTCGCCGAACGAAACCGGTACCAAAATGCTCTCCTCTGTCCCGCGAATCTCCGGTTACCAAAAGCCCCTTGGAAGGCTGCCGGAAATTACCGCCGTTCGCCGCGAACACTTCGCCTCTAGTCGCCGTTCGAAACCCTAACAGCCGAACAGTTCAGGTTAAATACCCAGCTTAAACCGGTAATAACCCGTTAAGACCCATTAAGCGCCGGTTGACCTTCTAAAAACGCCGCTTAACACTCGATCAGCCGGTTAATCTCCACCGCTGATCTCGCCCGTCCGATCCGCTTATCCGCAGCTTATCCAAACGCACGCGCAAACGCACCTCGGCGAACCGCCCCGCCTTCGCTGAACCGCTCCGGTCCGGTTCACGCGCGGTAAAAGACAAAATCCAATTTCCGGTTTTTTTAAAAAATCTCGGTGCTCCGAAAAATCCCCAGAAAATTTCAGAAATTCCAATAGCCTCCAATTGAGCTCCTGGCTCATCCTACTGTCGATCTGAAATCATCCAAGCCACAATTCGAATTATTGAAGATTAAACCTATAATATTTTACCGGGTATAACAATTTGTTATGCCATTATTTGCATAGAAAATTTGAATAAGCAAATATAAGAATAATTTTGCATGTATATTTTTAATTCTTATATTATGAATATAAATTATTATGTTATTTATCAATTATTTTTTTAATTTAGTATATCATGTTATTTTGTTATCTTATAAATTTAGCTCTCTAGAGTCTAATTATTGCTCACATCAAATGCCATGCTTTCATATCACAATAAGAGAGGATTATAAGAAGATGGATGGAAATCAAACTTAGAAGATTGTTTAAAAGAGAGTTAGATAGATGGAACTATATTATTATGTTTTTTATACAGACATTATGATGTATGGTTGTGACATATTTATACTAGTAGTTTATATCTTGTATTATGTGATTTGGCATGTGTATATTATGATGTGAAATTCTATATGTGGATATATTCTTTAGATATTTGAAGTAATAGTTGAATCCTTTTTATTTTAAAGTCTGTGGTAATATATAATATTTGATCTATAAAAATGAGATGATTTGGGTTTTGTCTTATTGCCATTCTTCACTTAAAGAATTTGTGTATTTTTAGTTTTTAATCATATGTTTTTATTTTTTACAGTTGATATATTATGTCATTAGGTTTAGCCAAGAAATGACACAACTACAAGGATAAACTATCTCATAGTAACTACTTGAATGTTTGATTCCTTATCACTAAGTAGACTACCATCACTTCTTGCATCGAACTTGTCAAATTGGAATAAACTAATATCAACCCCTATGTCATACTTGTCAAATTGAAACCCTAACCAATCTATGCCCTTTGGTTCACAAGTTGAATAATACAAATCTACATAAAAGAAACTAGAATCACATAGCAAAAATCTCATTTTTGGGTTAGCGTTTCAAACTATTTTTAGATGTCTTGGTTTGAAGTTTTAGCTAGATTTCATGTTGCACAACTTGTTATTAGATTGGCACCATATACCACACTTTTATCATTAATTCATTATCAAAGCCACATTTAGATTTAGATTAGGAGTTTCATCTCACACATTCTACATCATTTTTTTGTGAGGCAAGTTTTAATTGGTATCTTAGCTACTAAGATGATTTGATGAGTTTAGACAAAAGACTACTTCAAATTTTGCTATGAGAAAATTGAAATTCTTGTGGTGAATGTATCCATAAAGGAAGTAAACATAAAATTCTTGAATTATAATTTTCTTCCATTTAGTAATCTATTATCTCAATTTGAATAATAGTATATTAGGTTAAAAATCTATAAATTATATTATAATAATCGTTTGATTTTATTCTACTTTAAAAATTTATATAAACTTTAAGTGAACTTTTCTTGAAACATTTGTGTGCCAACTAAGGACTTCAACTTTGATATTATTAATATATCTAAAGTATCATTAGTTTTGGTGTTGGAGTTGAATTTCTAAGAATAACTATTTGGTAATTGTACTAATATTTTATTATTATTCTTGATCTATCATTTATTGGAAAAAATTCTACATCACTTTATTAGGCATTTGTATTTTAGTTAAAACAATATATGAAACTATTATTTTAGCATTTTGAAAATTTTTCTTAATTCTATTGTTACTAAGGCAAGGAACTAATATTAATAATAGGTTAAATGAGATAGAAGCTATATTAGCTAAGATAAAAAATTTAGTAAATTATAGTAAACATTATTAGTTTTTGGAAATCATAAAATTGACTATTATGACTTATATGAAAAGTTTAAGATTGAGGCATCCACATTTGATAGTTAACATGGATTTCATAAATTTTTTGAATAGATAAATTAGATAAAATATTCTTTTGATTATTATTGTATGGATGGTTATTAAAAAATAAATGTTTACAGTTAAAATTAATAGGTCATGATAAAAAGTTTATTATAGTTATCTTGGTTGGGTTGCTTACTTACAAATGAAATGATTATTATGAGATAAATATTTTCTTGAACACCAACATAGGGTTGTCATAATATATATATATATATATATATATATATATATATATATATATATATATATTGGCTTTAAGAACATTAGAAGTGTCATAGTCCCATAAGACTTTAAGAAGTCATAATATCTTCAACATCTACTTCATCCACAGATATTAATTCATATGCCTAGCCTTAAGTTAGAGAAAGAAGTTATTGTCCATACTATTAAGGTGAAAAATATAGAATATAAGGAAATTTATTTAAAAGAAATTGAAGTGATGCAAAACCTTAGTATCTTTAACATGTCTATACATATTATTTTTTCTTCATGAACATCTAAAAATAATTTTTATTGTATGTTTAATTTAATTAAATAACATGTTAGGACCAATAATTTTAAGTGTACTAAATCCATGAAATAAATTTGTCATCATAGATGTCTTATAAAGATTTTTTTGATATTAAGTTCTCTTCATTTTATTAAATACTAATGTAATGAAAGGATTAACAAACAAATCTTGTTAATGATAAATTTGATGAATCGCTCTTGTATATCTCTTAACCTATGCTTTCTAATTATTATCTTTTATATGATATTGTTATTGTAACTTATTTTGCTTCTCTTGAATTTTAGATACACCAGAAATATTACCCTCAACCTAATATTTTATTTACTAAGAAGGGCTTGAATAAATGGATATCTAGCTTGATGAAGATACAATAGAGTATAATTTTGTGCGATAGAGTTTTTTGTGGTGGGCTAAATTAACATCGGATAGATTGTATTAAAATTAAAATATTGAGTTGATCTGGTTTAGCTCTAGTTGTAAGAAGTTCAATTTTACTATAAATTATGAACTAAATATAAGGCTGGTCCCAAAAGGCCTGTATAAGGGATTTATTATGTTATTAATGTTTTTTTTTTTGTTATAAAGAGATATTTCATAAGACATGGATTCTTATTTTTTATAAGAATTTTATCATTTATTATATTTTTTATTATTTTTATTAAGTACAAATACTTTTATTTTTTCACTTTTAACATTGTATTACTTCTTATATTTTTTAAGAATTATAAATGAATGGAAATAAGATATAGTTTATTGTTAATTGAGAATTATAACATTTTAAAATATGTGCATGCATAGCAAGTTTTCTCTAATGAAGGTGTAAGTTGCCCTTCTTACTCTTCTAAGTTAATGATCCAAAATTATCCTATCCTTTAGGTTGTAATTCAAAATTATCTCACTCATCATCATTGCTTTGTTGTCATATTTGTCATCATCCTCTCTATCAGACACCATTGAAAATCATAACACTATTACTATATCCCATTTTTAAATAACTACTAAAGTTGCGACCAATAAAAAACTCTTTCTTCTCCTTTGCTCTCTAGTAGAATTACAAATATGGCCTTCTATCATACCTCACTCTCTTAAATGACACCTCCTAGTTATTATCTATCTATGCATGATAATTTGAGTTCCCTTAAAATATTGGATCTTCCTTTCAATGTGAGATCTTCTTCAGAGCAATCCTGAGGATTCATTATTAGCTTTATAAGTAGACTCTTTTTGTTCACCATGCCAAAATTATAGAATTAAAAACCTTTATTTTTCTTTATTTGATCTTATACTTACCTTCATTGGCACCTCTTGATGGTGTGGCACTCCAAGCTCATCAATGGCTTCTTGTTTAAACCTATCTATAACAATCCACTTAATTAACCTCCAATGTATTTTCAAAACATGCATTACATATGTGTTATAAATCTAAAACTAGAATTTTGTTGACTTGTGAGAGCCTAAAAAACCATGTCAAGTTGTGGTGGCCAAGTCTTATATTTGAGGCAACCATTATGAAGGTCTCATTGTGAGAAATCCACATGTATAGGGTTTGCATTTTGTGGAGGTGATTTGTAATTTCTATCAATTATTTTTTTTTTAAAAATGAATGAAATATATTAATTTAATCCTCTTATTTAATAAGAGAATAAGCACTTGTTCTTGGACCAAAAAATTAATTAGTGTTTGAAAACTTTGGGAGAAAATTAGAAGAGAGGGAGAGAAGAATGGAAAGGAACCTGAGATGCCCTTTTAGAAAACTTAAAGAAATCAAGAGGAAGGAGGAGCATAAGTAAGAACTTTATTGTAGCTTGTATTATCAAAATCACAACATAAGCAAGAACTTCATTGAAGCTTTGTGTGTGAATTTGTTTTGTGTTGTTAATATGTAAAGATATGAAAAAAATATGAAAATATAGTTGGATTTCATAAGGGTTGGAGGCTATTAAAATTTTTTATTGCAAGGATAGTATAAGATAATCATTCAAATCATATTAGTATAACCCTTAAAAATTAGAGCTAGTAAAGGCTTTTAGCTTTAGTGTGAAAAGGGGATCTGCTAAGTATCGTATGAGTATGATTAATTGATACTTATAGGATAAGTTATGCAATGATTAATTGAGAAATAGTCTAGTCTAATCACTTGTCTTATTTAATATTTAAGAATATTATATTAGTATGATAGGTTAATCAAACTAGTATGATCTTATTATAGGAAGATTATACTAGAGCATTTCTCTAATTTCTTATATGATAATATATATGTTACCAATTATACAAGTATGAAAGGTGAATCATGCTAGCATGATTAGTTAGACAAGTTTTTTATAAAGCGTATGTCATTATAAAAGTACAACTTTGGAACAGACAAGTATGCTTAGTGTATAAATAACTGTTAGAGTTTACTTGTATTAGATCATACTATTTCAAAAATTAAGATCACACAAGTATAATTAGTTTCCAGACTATTTAATAGATGTCGATTATATGATTTAGTGTCCAACTAACATAAGACATGTATTATATAGTATGATATGGGTGATTATACTATATAATGTGAAAGAAAAATATGAATAAGACATGTATTATATAAGTATGAAATGAGAAATATGATTGGTATGATTAACTAATGGACAAATTTAGTGATCTTTAGTACAATCCAATGACTATCATAAATTATACTTGTACAAATACAGAGATTAGAAATATATGATCAATGTCATATAATGGTCTAATCTTAGTAAAGCTTAGATCATATAATACGATATGAGTGATCATATTGTGTGATGTCAAGGCAAGCATATGAAAGAGAGTAGTTTTGAAAGAGCTTTTGAAAATGTTTTTTTAATAGAAATTGATTTTTTATTGATAAAAGGTATTATGATGTATAATAAAAAGAGTTGATAAAGAAAAAAAAGAAAACTATAAAAAAAACTTTTTAAAGTCTTTAAAAAAGAAAAATAAATAACCATGATGTAAGTTACAAAATTTTTTTGACTACTCTTGTGACTTGAATGAGAGTGTGAGCATTTGCATGGCAAAACATGAAGGATGTATGTTCTAATTTTATTATGGTGCTATGTACCCTTGATGTCTTTATATATATATAATATATATATATATATATATATATATATATATATATATATATATATATATATATATATATATATATATATATATATATATATATATATATATATATATATACATATGTATATATACATATGTATAACATAGATATATAAATATTACAAATTATAATATTTGAGAAAAAGAAAGAAAAATTAGAAGTGAAAAAGAAAGAAAAATAATGGCTAACTAAGGATTTGATAAATCACAAGAAAGAAAGTGAGGTTTATGATCATATTTATAGCAACTTAATTATTAATATATATGATGATATAATTTGTCCATAATTTTATAGTACTCAAAGGTGAGGCCCAACATATTAAAGGTCTTTGTTAAGTGGTATCTAGTTAGCCATAATATAAGAATATATATATATATATATATATATATATATATATATATATATATATATATATATATATATATATATATATATTGACTTACTTGATAGATTGTGATGTTTATGATAATTAGTAACTGATGTCATTCATTATTAGATTTATATAGTTATGTACATACTTCTTAACCTTTTTATGCTAAGTTTATAATATAGTTCAAGGATTCCTTATTAAGCCTATTATCTCACCCTACTTATATTTTTGTCGGATCAGAGAGTTAGGAGTTTAATAGGAGTCAAGTTGAAGATTAAAAGAGTTAATATAGTAGTTGAAGAATTATTTCTTTTAGTTTTATATCAATAATACTAGATATGATCTTATTTATCATCAATTATATTTATTAGACATGAGACTATATTGGGATATTTATTTAGACTTTATAGTTGTTATTATATTTTTCATCAATTTTTAGTGATTATTTCTTGATATTGCATTAGTTTAGATATATGTTTGAGTGGTTTATTAATTACATGGATTTGTTAGCATGATGATATATGTATGGTGAAAATTATAGTTATGTTTGAGATTATGAATTTAGATTGATTGCTCTTGTTGTTTTGAAAAACAAGTTGGTGTGACAGATTTGTAGTGATCAAACAATCAATCTTTTGACTTTTATGCAACTTTGAGTGAAGATTTACCTAGGATTCATAATAAATTACATTAAAGACTATTGTTAAAATTGTTATGTTTTTTTGTTAACGTTTAGGAGTATTACATGTAATGATTATATCATATGATGAATATTTTTCTATTATACGATTCATCAATATTAATTACTCATATACAATCGTTATTGAGTTATTGTACTGGCTAATGATGCAACTTTATAAAATTGACATATTAATATAAGGAATTAAGAGTTGTAGTATAAAACTGATTAGAATAATGATGTTTAAACATGAAATTACACAATACAAACATATGTTTTATATTAGAAGAATTATGATTGAGTAGAATAGGTGAAATTGACAAGGTCACTAATTTTATTGAACTTGTTCAATGAGTCATCAATGGCCATAACATCACATACTAGTCCAAAATAATTAGAAGTTTAGTAGTAATCAAATCATGATAATCTCAAATGTTCAATGGCATCATCATATTGTATGAAGTGATGCATCATACCATATGAATGGTGATCAAGCATATGTGCTACATAGAGAATGTCAATAAGAATTTTGGACTTAGCTAATAAGCAAGAATGGTGTGTGTTAACATGTATTTAAACTGATTCAAGAGGAAGAGTGGTAATGCATGTATGACACACCTCTATGACTAAAAGCAATCAAGACTTAATAGATCTGAGAGTGAGGAGCAAAATAGTAATACAATGATAGCCAATAATCAATTCTAAAGAATTAAGCATGACAAGTTGTCTAAGGAAAAGTTGGGAATCTTAAAGTAATATACAAAACATTAGATGTCATGGTAAGGGAAGTGGATTAGTATGAAAAGATATTTTATATGGTATAATCATTAATAAATTGAGAAAAAAAGTTATAGTGTAAGATCATTAAAATCATATTATATGATTTATTTAAAGCTAACAATGAGTAGTGTAAAAAGGGAAAACAAAATGCAGTGGTTTTTTTTAGATTTACCAATGAATTTGATTTAAATTTGTGGTTGTCCTTTGTGCAAGGGGGTAAAGAGTCATCCAGGAAAACTCTACACCCCTAGTTGCATAAGTATCATCACATATACTAACCTTAGATAAGATATTAAATTCCATCTAGCTTGATCAGAACTTGCATAATTTTGAGATTTGCTACAAATCAAAAGTATTGGATTTATGATTCATGTGAGCCAATTGAGCCAACTAGTTTGCCACTATATTACCTTCCCTTTAGATGGTTGAAATTGAATGCTAGTATTCTAGTATTTGATTTGGTTGATGCAGCGTAGCATCTTCTAAGGAGTAGTCACATTGCCTTATGTTGTGTCTAGTCTAACATCTCAATCCAATTCCATAATGATGTTTAAGAATCCCAAGTCTTTGCAAAGTTGCAATCCCAACATTACAACCATTCCTTCTACTTCAATTTTTTACTTATGACAAATTAATGTGAAAAAAGCTTTGATTGCTAGACTTACATGATCACCGATAATCCCAACACAACCTACAGAACCAAGGTTGCCATGTGTTAAACTATCAACATTCAATTTCATAACATTTCTTGGAGGAGGTGTCAATTGCATAATATTTTAGCATTTATTCGAGGAAAAGGTGGGGTAAACCTACATTGCACCAATTGAAAATCTAATTGAAAAGTTTGTGCTAGAGAAAAGAATTTGAATGTGCTGTAACTATTATATATGACTTTGTTAATCATTATGTTATTATTACATTTTGCTCCTTTAATCTTAGGTTATGTGTCTTCTGTTTATATCAACAAATAATTGATGACAATAAACATACAACCTCATATTTTGTAAAATTTGTAGAGTCATTTCTCCACAAATGTTGTAGCTTTTAATGGATGGCATTGTGATTAACATCTTGAATTTCCAAACCAATTGTAAAAGGCTCTATAATTGGTTTGACTAAGTATAGCTTACAAGAGCATGATTTAATGAATCAATACTTGAACATATTAATTAGATAAATGTTGAGCTTATATGTTCTCCAATAAAGGTAATACATTGTTCAGAATTCTCCACATGAATATGAAAATATTTAGCAAAATGTTGTTATTCCAAATAATTTTTCATGATTTTAAGTTGAAAATTTTTGCATTTTAGCACTTCCCATGTTGATTTAGTGTTAAAATTGCTATCCTTGATAAGCATACAATAGGTATGTCTAATTGTTTTAGAATATATGATATGTTTCATAGTAGTTTGCTTACTCCCTTCCATACAATTACAAATTGTTGAAAGTGCAATGCCTCTTTTTCATGATGAGATAGATAAATCAATCATTAAAATTGAACTTATGAACCACATTTCTTAGGAAGTCCCAAAGAAAAATTGCTTCTTACTTTATGATTATCTATTACACCATTTCTTATGCAAGTAATATTTTGTTAGTAATATCTCTATTTATCATATAACTTAGTTATTCTGATGAGATTAAGAATGTAAGGAATTATTGTAATCTTGATGCTAATAATTTAAGAGAAACTACTTTTGTGAAGCTATAAAAGAAGATAGATATGAAATCATCAATATTGTTGGGTTCTCAATTTTAAGGATTAGAATTAAAAAAGCACTAACAATTTCTCTTGGAATTAGAGAGCCAAAAAAAAGTTCATAGTTATCTCTAACACATTATTCATTATAACTTACTAGTAGCGTTTAAAAAAGAACTCAATGAACCTATTAGGATGTAGAACACTTAATCATCTAAAATATGATCTATTATATTTCCTCTATGATCATTTCTTGTAGTAATGTTTGATTATTCTAAAGAGATATTCGGGGGTGTTTTATTGCATTAAGTATTGAATCATTATGCTTCCTAATAGTTATAGATAATAGATGCTGATAGTGTTATATTGCTACCTTCAAAATTTTATTTTCCTCAACTATCCAATAAACACATGAATCTTTGATTCTTTGTATCTTCACTTTTGTGCTTGTTCTTCACTATTTCTTAAAATAATTTAGTGTTTCTATGATCTTTAGTAAGCTATTTCACATCAGCTTTCTGTCACCAAAATTTTTATTCAATTTTAATAGCTACAAGTAAGTGATCTTAAGCTTTTAGTAAATCCAACCAAGAGATTTTAATCTATAATAATTTAAATTATCTCTCTATCTCCCTAACTTACTCTTCAACTAATTGTACTATGTCAAATATAAAATTTAATTTATTCCAATTTTTTAGATAGCTTTAGAGGTGTTTAAATTTGAATGCCAGAGCCTTCATGCCCAAACCCATTATTGGAAGGCTCCTATTCTGCTATATGGTAAGTAAGAAGTCATTGTTGTGAGTTCACTTATTGTAGAACCTAAATTGATTAAGGGTCAAGATTGAATCCAAGGGAAAATTGAGAAGCAAAGGAACATAATCAAATGGTCTTTGTTGAGCTATTGAATGTTAATTGAGTTTAACCAATACTGATTCATAAGTACACAATCCAACTAGGTGAAGACACTACTATAGAAAGAGTGCTCTATGAGAGTGTAGTAGTCAATATAATCTATAAATTTTATGATGGGAGCAATCTTTGGGGTGGAGTGTCCTTTATATTTATCTATGAGACAATGGCATTGTAATCTCCATCAACCAACCAAGGATATTAGTGGTGTCTACCATTATCCTAAGTTTATTCTTTAGACTTCTTTTGTTAGTAAAAAAGCACATTGCATAAACAGAGAAGCATAATTAAGCATTCCAATCTTCATGTTTGAACTATTATGTGCATAAATTGTTCTTCATTCTTAACAACTTGATAAGAGAATTTTTGTTTCTTTATCACTTAGATTTTATTCCATCAATTATATTCACAAAAGTCAAAATTAATTTTCCTTCTAAGTACTACTAGCTAGTTTTACATACATATAATCAATAATACAATAAGATATATCTTGCAAAGATTTTTAAGAGATTTAAGATGAAAAATTGCTTCTTTGCCAACTACCCCTCTAATGTTCCAAATAAGGAAGTGATTCATTATAGTTCGAGTTTCTTAAAATTTGAGTTGCTTGATATCTTCTCCTTATAGCATTAAGACTACTTGTTTTGTCTACATTTCTTTTTCTTTATATTCTTATTTTCTACTAGAAACTATCATAAATCTTTCTTATTCTTGTTGAAAGAGATCAGATGCAAGGGTTCTTTAATACAAATCCTCACTTAAAGTTTTAAATGACTGAATGCCATTTTTTTCATTAAAGGTTTTCATTACGTATCATTTAAATTTGATTAATTGTCCATCTTTCTATTTTCAAGTTATTCATTACTTTGAATCAAGTTGTCAACTAAATTTTTTTGAATAGGGTAGTTATTTTCAAATCCTTGATTTTGCTCCTCAATGATTCAGAGAGGAATGTCAATGTCGTTTTTGTCTTGTGTAATAGTTTCCTATTATAAGAGAGTAAGAGGGCTAATACGTTAATCCATATCTTGACCATTATCAATAGATTGAATTGCTAAGTTGTCTATGTTGGCTTGAATATGATGTGTCTCTCGAGTGTCTCTCGAGTGTCTTCGTTTATGATTATTTATGAGGGGTTGGTTGTAAGAGGTTCCCGATACATCAACATTTCACCTAGCTTATCATTGGAAGCTTTGTTATATTTATTCTATATGCATTGTTGTAAGGAAAGTCCCTGTTTACTACAACGATATAGTACCTTGGAAAGTTGTAGTATGAAACTTTTTTCCAAAAGTAGTTATTACTTCCGTGTTATTTTAATATTCTAATTCAAGTGGGTTCCTCCTTGAAAAATTCTACCTTAACACAACCTCAAGCAACATGTGGTCAGGTTAACTTTATAGTTGCAACATTTAATCTTAGACTGATTCATGTTGTCAAAGTGATCGAGTAGAGAGTTTATTTGTTGAACAGGAGAGTAGGGAATTTCTCTAGAGAAATCCATATTGGAGCTGACGATGGTTCTGAGTTCAAGTATAGATAAGGATGCCATTTTAGTGTCTACATTTAGAATTTAACTATTTTCATAGATGAGGCATCCAACATCTCAAGTAATTATCTTCTAAGGAGAAACATATGAACACATATCAATTGTCCAAAATCCCACCAAAATGGCTCTTGTAAATCCAATTTTTTGGATCTCCATGTCAATGGTCTCAATGTTATGATAATCATAGTTAGTCTGAATAATGTAATCATTTATTGATCACAAAAGCCTTAAATATGTTTTTACTTAGAGGAAGCTTAACTTATGACAATGACAATTGTTGGGGCTCATCATGAATTATGATTTGGACATCAAGTATGGCTAATGTAAGACAACTTCAATGGTAGATTCTTTGAGTAGAGGCATAACTTTTTTTATGCATATAAAGAAATCAAAAAGAAAGATAGTGTTGAATGTTTGTAGAAGATTTATTCATTTAGCGAGATAGAATTGTATGTGTAGTAGATTGTTCGATTGCATAGAGTATCTAGAGTGATTATTTTAATAGAGATAAGAAGTTAAAATCAAAATTTTGGAACCACTTACATTATGCTTTAAGAACTACTCTCTAGTTTAGTAAAGCTTATAATCTTTAAATAGATGGTTAGATAGACAAGACAATCTGGACCTTAGAGGACCTATTGAAACTTAATGTGTAATCCTACTCTACATATTGGTATTAGCTTTTTCCATTAATTGAGCTCATATACAATAATTTCTATCAATTAGCTAATGGCATGGCCCCAAATGAAGCATTGGATAAGCATCATTCTATATCTCCCTTATGTTAGATCAAGGGTTAGCCTAGGTGGATTTTTGAATCCTAAATCATCAAGGAGACTATGGAGAAGATCTTGAGGCTGTACGAGAAATTACATGTGGTACAAGACCATCAAAAAAATATTTTGATGGTAAGACTAACTAGTGAGCTTTGATATAAGTGAGAAGGTCTTTCTTATGATTAGTCCAATGTGCTGATTGTTTTGATTTGAAAAAACTTTGAAGATAAGACTTAGATATATTGAACAATACCAAATTATGGAGAAGATTAGAATAATAATATATTGACTCTAATTGGCATTTATTTGGCTGAGATTCATTACATCTTCTAGATTTTTAATTTAAATAAATATGTCATTTTCTTTAATAGGAGCCAAAGATACTTCAACTATTATTAGATGAATCTTATCAAGAACATCTAGTGTGTATTTTGGAGTTTAGTACTAGATAGCTAAGGAATATGAGCTTTCCCATGCTTAAAATATTATGGAATATTCAAGAGGAGTGAGAGGCTACAAGGGAGATAGTGAATGAGGTTTGCCAAAAATGTTTAGAGCTATTTTCTAGACTTTGGAGATGAAATCCCAGTTGAGATGGGGAGAATGATATGCTTAAGTTGGTTAGCTCTGACAGGACCTTTGGTTGATGTTTCTTTTCCTCCTGTTTGGACAACTAAGTTTTTTTTAAACTAATTAGTTAAGCTAACTTGCCTTTTTGATATGCATAAAATAGAATCAAATTATGCTCAAGCTATGTTTGATCTTTCATGTTCTTTATCTATCCAAACAATGAGCTAAAGACCTTTGTGGCAGGAATTCCCTAAAATTTAGGAGATCGAGAGATGTCTTAGTATGAAAGGAGTTAAAATTTAAATTCTCATTGATGCTTTAATTTAAGAAATGATTGCAATGAGCCATAACCCTAATCATAATTCCACTATGGTGCCTTTATTTTGGGAAGGTTTTGTAACCGACCATAATTATGTGATGGGGCAATTTCCATTAGGGCGAAAAAAGGGCAGTTATGAGATTAAGCAAATTAAACCTAGCCAAAATAATCTTAAATGTCCTTAAATGTTAGAGCCAAAATCTTGCTAATTATAAAAAATTCTTTTAAGGTAATTTTCTAGAGTCGTGAGAGAGAGCAAATAGGATCTTTAATAATGAGGAAATAAGGAAGAATCCAAGTGGTAGGCAGGGAAGAAAAGAAGGAAACTATAAGCTTAAAGAGGTTAAGGAAGTACATCCTTTGGAGCAGACCACTACAAGGATGAAGAGGTAAGGTGAACTTCAAGATCTTGCACCTAAACTAGACACATGTTAGGTTAAAATTGAGTATCTTGATGAAGCATGTATGAAACTAGATTTATTATTATCATTAGAAATATTGTTACATACTTCACATGAAAAAAGAGATCTAGACTTATTAATATAAATTATGATGCATTAATCTATGACTAAAATCATGTATGATTGAGAATTTATTATTATGATTCACCACATGATGACTTAGTTTTAGATGAATCCATGACACAAAAAATGACCACATAACAAGATTTTCTTTAACAAGATAAAACTATGTAGGATAAGGTGAGATGATAATCTTAGCAATGTAATTATAGTTCTCAAACTTCATCAAGTTCTTTATCTTGTAATATTGTAATTTCTTCTTATTTTTATAAACCTTAAATGATGATTTCTTATGGCAAAAAAATTTGTATTTTGCCTTGTGTAAGCCTTTTGGCTTGATTCGACGGCTCAATTAAGAGAATGCGTTGCTTGGTTGAGACTTCAAGAGAACCTAGATGGCCTTTATAATAGTCAGGGACTCTTGATTTTCTAGGTTAGAATCTTGGTAGTCTCAAATATAGGCATTAGAAAAAAGCTAGGTTAAATGGAGGTTTTGGGTAAGGTATCAAGAGAAGGCTGGGATCAGTAAAGTACGATTTGTTAAGTTTGAAATTAGAGTAGGTTTAGCAAAAGATGTCAATCATCTAAGATCTCAAGAAGTTGAGATTTGGGTAGGCTTAACAAGATGGAAGATAGTCTCAATTATGCATGACCATTAATGTAAGAGGTTTGAATTTAATTAAAAAGTAGAGTTAAGTGTAAGTTAAAGTGCTAAGTTACTTTTTGTTTTGGCTTGATAACAAATTATGGCTTTTTTGAAATTCTTATGATCAAAATTTAAAGTGAAAAAGGTCATGGATAGCATAATAATAAAGATCTAGGGTTTTTTCAACTGTTAAGTAAATCATGGATAAGATAATATTAGTCTCAGATTAGGTTAAAAATGATACTTAAGATTCAAATTTATCACAAAAGCCTTAAGAAAAGGTTGAGGATTGGATTAAGAACTTGAGCACTTGGTTACTCCTTAGGCATGCTTTAATTAAGTCCTTAGTTAGAGAAGCTCTTGATTTGGACCTTAAATGAAGTTTAAGGTTGACAAAGGACATAGTTATTATCTTAGAATGGTACTATAGCTAAATTAAGGGGGTAGTAATTGCTTAAGTTTTGGTTAAATTCTATGCATAGCTTAGAAGCATTGGATAAGACAATGAGTGACTATTTTTAAGCTCTTAGGTCATCGATTAAATACCTTATATAGTAGTCTAGGGTTGTGAGTGGCTTAAGAGAGACCTATGAGAAGGGCATAGTGGCTCAAGTTTGTCGAGTAGGCAGGGAGAGTTATAAGAGGAACTCATGTGATCCCAAGTTTGAAAGGAATGACTATGGCTTAAAATTGGTTCGTAAGGTCAAATGAATGTTTATAGAGTTGATTGCAAGCTCATGTGAAAGCCTAGATAAGTAAAGAATTCTCTTGAAGAGTCTAGATATAGATTAAGGTTAAAGAGTAACTCTAAATCAGGAATCTAGAAGTCTATAATAAGATAAGATATTTAAGGAAGAAATCTTAGGACAAGGGTTAAGGAGTAACTTTAGATGAGAAATCTAGAAGTCTATTATAAGATAAGGCATTAGAGTTTAAAAGAAATCATAAATATCCTATATAAGATGATTAGAGTTTTAATGAAACCCTAAGAGACCTAAAAGAGGATTAAGGTTTTATCTATAAATATCATTTCACTTTAAAGTATTAAGTTTAACAAACATAGTTTGGAAACAACTATGGGAAATTTTACATTACAAAATTCTTAAGTGTTCATCCTCTTATAATTGTTCATTCACCATTTTATTGGAAGTAAAAGTTGGAAAGCCTCCATCTACTATTGCATTGCCACATATCCTTTGGAAAAATATTGAGGTTACTTGCCTCTAGTAATTACATGAAGCATCACATTTTGAGGAAACTGTGGTTTAATTACTGAAAGGCTTCATTCACTCACTACATGCCCTCATTACAACCATCTCGCACACAACTCTTACTCAACTAAAGTAATATAGGTATAATTTCATTTAATATTTTTAATTTTTATTATATCTCAAGTATTGTGACTTGTAATTTAGGAATTTTTCTTGTATGAAACTATTTCTTATAATCATTGTGTTTGAGCCTAGAAAAACTTAAGAGAGGATTTATGTTTTATCCAAGGAAAAAAATAATGATATTAATTAGATATTATTTTTTTTTTGAAAAACTTAGGTTAGTATTGGGCCTAAAAAAATAAAAATAGTTAGATTGAATCTTTTGAAAAAAAATCAAAGTTAGGTTACATCATTGTAAAAAACCAAGAGATAGATTAGAAGTTAAGCATTGTGAAACACCAAAAGGAGATGAGCTTTTGCCAAAAGAAAAGAATTAAGTAGTTGTATTTGAGCTTTAAGAAAAAGATATACACTTATAATGGTTTCTTTATTAGATCCAAAAAACAAGTGATACAAAAATTACAATGCTTAAGCATGTTGGCTTTGGGGTTAGATGTAAGCTCAATTGGGTAAAAGTGAAACCAATTAAAAAAACTTATATATTTACTTTATGTATTTATGTTTTCTTATGATTGGATGCTTAAAATAAGATAGTCATATTAATTCCAAAGTTTTCCCATAAATACTAAGCTCTAAAAACTTAAAAATTTTACTTGCCTAATTCACACCATTCTTAGGTGCAAGTGATCCATATAAAGGCTTTAATTATGAATCTCTAAACCCTTAACTTGCCTTGGATTATCCCACAAGTCCTAACAACCTTTTTACTATAACTACAAACTAGCAAAATTATATTATCACTTCTTTTGCTTGACTTGGAAAGCATAGTGCCCACAATTCATTTTCATCATCTGTGCTTGCTATTTTAACATCAATTTTACCTCAAAAAATAGTTGGCAACATGGATTTAGTACTACAACGTTTTAGAGTTCTTATAGTATAGATTATTAATTGGTCATTAAGAAATCTTAAATCTTTTAAATTATTGTTCACTTTATTCTTGGTTTTTATTTTGCTATTAATATCCAAAATTTCTATTACCTACCTATCCCTTGCAAGCATATGACCATTAAGACATCTATCATAATCTAGGTTTGAGTTATCATTAAGGATTTCTACTATTTCAAACTATCGTCTTTGATTTCTTTTTGATCATGGCTAAAGTTCTAATTTACATTATAATCTTAAATTTGTACTTTTACCCTCATTATCCTTAATACCAACTAGAAATAGTTAATTATCACCACCCACATATGGTGCACAAGCTACAAGGGTTGTTATTGAAAATTATAATATGATTAACCTAGGCTCTTAATAAATGATCAATGCTTTCTATTTATGTCTTTTATCTCACCTATACTCTTAATTATTTCTATGCTTGGGAAATTTTAGAGATGATACAAAGATGTCTTGATCCTATTAGTTATGAAGAGTATCATGATGAGGTTTATTATGATGTGATGATGTTAAGCCCATAGAGTTTGTTGCCACCCCTTAATTAGAAGTCACTTCCAAGGTTCTTATGATTCTACGATTACTTCTGAACCCCCACAACTTATTATGCTCCTATTATTTATTAGTACTCCTACACCCATTGAGGGAGTGCATATGTTGGATACAGTTATGAACTAGACTTTGAAATTTTTCATAAGCATAATAATGTTATTAAAGTGTTTCTTACATCCAATACTAATAAGTCATTTTAGACCCTTTTATTATAGAGCTTCCACATACTATGCATTGAGTTGATTCAAGGGTTGTCTCTTACCATTTATACTTCAGCCACTTTACATTTACTTTATTATTCAATAACATGTGACATTTATTTAACCATTCTTATGTAAACAAAGCAAGGATAATGTCACATTTATGCACATACTTCTACAAGTTATTAAATACCCCCATAAGTTCTTTCACCATAATAAGCTTTATTAAATACCACCAAATAATGGCCTTAAATTTTTTATGAAACATGCTAAATCCTGATCTTCTACATTTTTAGATTCTTTACATACTTTGTTTAAGGTTAGAATTTCTACTCCAAAAGTTATTTTTCTTGAAATCTTAGAACTTATTACTTTCACATTTTCTAAGATTACCTACTACTAAATTTCACCACAAATGAAATTAAGTAGATTGTATTTCAGATGGACTTACAAAGTGTAGAAGGACTTGATGGATTCAAAGAGGTTTCTAATAAACACTATTAAGATGTCATTACACAAGCTGTATTAGAGGCAGCTAAGGATTTTCTTACTGGCATTCCAATTCCTAAAGGAATTTGTAAGTGCGAAAATAGTACTAATTCTAAACAATAACAATCCAAAAATATTCATTAAATATAACTTATATGTTTTTGCAAATTTATGACTAAATTATTTTCCAAACTATTGGTTACAAGGCTAAAAAAATTTCTTCTTTAATTGATATCTCCTAAAAAATCAAGTTTTGAGAAAGGTAAGGACATCATCGAGAACATACTCCTTATACAAGAATTGTTAGATGACATTAACAAGAAAGCTAAAGGAAAAATTGCATTATAAAATTAAATATAAGAAATATGTTTGACACCCTATGATGGAATTTCTTAAGTTAGGTTCTCTTGAAGTTTAGCTTTGAGGTTAGATTCATTAAGCTAATTAGAACATCTTACACAATAGTTGGTTTTCTTTTATCACTAATGATAAGTATAAGAGGCATTTTCAAGTTTCTCACGATCTCAAACAAGATAGCGTCTTATTCCTTTTCCTCTTTATTCTTTTAGCTAAAGTTCTCAAACATTGATTGAATAATCTCATCATCCAAAGTAATATCCTTAATTATGCACTTTCTGGAGGTTGTTTAAATATATCTCCTCTGAGTGAGATAAGACATTAGTTATTAAAAAAAGAGTTTTGCATTGGAATTCTAATGTTTATTAGGCTTGTAAAAAAATTTTAAAAGTATTTTTTATATGTAGTAACAAAATAAATCGAGATAAGCTAGATCACTTAGTCAGATATTAAGCTTCAAGAGATGCAAACTCCTAATACATCATTTTGGATGCCCTCTAGTTGGCTAATTATCTTACTCAAATGGCAAGGTACACCTTCTAAGCTTACACTTTTGACCTACAATAACTATCAAACTATTGCTATGATCTTATTAAACTAGATAGGATTCAGTGTCCCTGCTCAAGATCAATGTATACAACAAGGGCAATCTTGTCAATTTATTAGTATCAAGAAATGCAGTGAATTTAGCTACTCCTTTGTTACCTCCAACGTATGTACTCCTAATGCTATAAACTCTTTTAGTTTGTAATACAATTAAATTTGCAAAAAACAAAGATATCCATTCATACTAAATGGAGGATGTATTAGACGAATAAATATTGATGATGGTAAGTTCTATTACAGACTGTGACCCTAGATGTTTGCTAATGTTGATCCTAAAAAATGACTTGTTTTGCAAGTAGAGATTTGACTCAATGGCTTCAAGCCTCTATATCATGTACTAAAGATTGTACTAGTGAGCCTTGACTATTGAAAATATAGAGTTTTTCTAGGTATCCATCTTAAAGGATCCCTATAATTTTATTTTTGTCGCAATATTGTTTAGGTATCTAGGTTTTTTGTATATTCTATGACACCCTATATCTTGTAAAGTGGTTGATGCAAGTTAGATTTCATATGCATGCTTTGCATTTATTTTAAACTTTTTAGTTGTTCTTGGGAAATATTTACACATTTCTTAGGTGCCAAGTGTTGAGTTAGTCATTTTAGTTTCTTGATCACATTAGATGATGAGTGGTAGACATGATTTATCATATCTATTTGATTGATAAGGCATTAGCAACTACCCAAGGCTATCATTCAATTTCATTGGAAAGTTTGACCTAATTACATTGGGTGTTTAGGTCAAATTGTAATAAACAATTGAGCCAAATACATTAAGAATTTTTTTTTGCTTTCTTCTTTAGATTTCCTTATTCTCCCTCCATAAGCTATTTAAACTCTAGTGTGGGCCCAAATTAAAAGTTTTTTTTGGATAATGTAAACTTATGCATACCTTTTGGAATGAATCTATAGTGATTCTTCCTTAATTGGTGCGTTGTGTCTAACTTTCACAAAAAGAGATTGTCTAGCTCCTTTATTTACTACTTTTGTATAGAAGTTAAGTAAATTGTGGTAGAGCAATAGAACCATGTGCTTTGCTTTTCACTTAAGAATCTCTAAAACTATATCCATTTGCACTTTAATTACTCCCTTTTCTTTGATTTCTACTTTATTTCATCTATTATATATGAGATTTGCATTTATTTTCTACAAAAGTTTTGAGCATGGGTATGCTTCATTTATTGTGATACATTTTTCTTATATTACCTCTAACACTTCCAATGAACTCTCCTTCAAATTCTTAATGGAAAGGCTTGTAACCAAACTTTTTTTAGAACCTTAACAAAAAATTAATAATTTGCATCCCTCAAGATTTTAATCTTTTTCTTTAAGTTGCCTAACATTGTTTTAGTCTTTTCCTCTTAAAATGTGTTCCAAAAGCCCATGTAAATCCACTAATTGCTATCTAAGGCCATGGTTTTGCCTTATTTTTAGGATTTTTTCTCCCATATCCTTAAAAAAATTGACCTAAAATTTTGCCGAATTCTAATGGACTCATAAAGCCAAATATTTATATTCTGAGATCCATTACATTTTCCCAATTTCTCTCCTACAAAACATTTATTTAAGCTAGAAATATGAAGTACATTTGTTTCACCACCGATCTCCTCATTTTCCCTCCTTTAACCACCATTACTCTTTTTAATCCCCTTGGTCATAGTATCTCCATCCATTATAGTACCTTTCTCTCTCCAAAAGCAACTAAAATGATCTTTTGAATAAGTATTTTCAATAATTGAAAGAATTCTTAAGAACTTTCTCTTGTACTGATCTTATGTGGCATAATGAGGATCGAATGAAGGGTAATTATTAGCCTAACCCATTGCAAAGATTGATAAGAAAAATGAAGAAGGTTACACAAATTAAGAAAAATTATCAAATATGGGAATTTTGTCTCAAATTTGGTTAAAAATTGAGATATTCAATGATCAAGAGATCAATTATTGGTTCATTCAACTGTGAAGAAATTTATAATTGAAAAAAAAATCAAGAGATGACATAAAATTATAAAGAATGTTAAGAAACACAATGAGACATGACTTGTGCATGGAAGAACACTAAACATGTGTCAAAGCACACATAGGTTGTGTGGTTGCATGCATGAGCACTAGAGTGAGCATAACTTATGCAATAGTGCTGGACACATGCACAACTACAGCACCATTAGGTATACTAACTGTGTCCATGCATCATGTGTGTGCACACCATGGCACCTACTATAGCACAAGTTCCACATGCATGGTAAACGTTTTTATTACATTGCTCAAAATGCACACATGCGTGTAGCTAGGCACTCTCCACATGCATGAACAATGCCAGAAGTATGGACGTCTTCATGAGAGCAACAAAATGTGCATGGATGGGACCTTCCAGTGTTGATGCTTGTGATGGTAAAATTTCTTGATTGAACCTCATGTATCATATGAAAATAAAATAATATTATTTTATAATATAATAATATATCTAAATATTTATAAAAAGAAAAAAATGATGAATAAAGGCATTCTCAACATCTGACAAAAACTCATCTTCTTTTTTCTTTAATTCTTTAGTTATTTGTAGACTTGAACTATTGAAACTCTTAAACAATGTTTGGTATCAAGAACTTGAAGCAAGATGCCTCATAGATGAATCATTCAAACTTAGACAGAGGGAATAATTTTAAAAATTAATTAAATTAAAAGTTTGAACTTTATTAAAGTCCTAAATCCCTTAAATATTTTAGCTTGTTTTGAGATTTTTTGATAAGATTGGGAAAAAATATGAAAAGTAAACTTAAGCAAACTCTAGTTCACACAATTCAAACTCTCATATTGAATTTCTAAAACAAAGAGAAGAATATTCTTGAGTAGATCATGATCTATCACCCTCGTGATGGTTTATAATTTTTTGAGCTTATTTGGTAAAATTAAAGCCTAAAAAATAAAGATAAGAAGTTCAAAATATTTGACAAAAGTTTTAAGAGATTAAATTTATGCATAGAAGCTTCTTAAGACCTATTACTTATGTTGTAAAAATTTAAGCAACTTAATATATTATCAAATCAATAAGAAAATCATGTTGATCTTATTTCTATTTTTCTTTTTGAGAAATGGAACATGAAGGTAGAGTGGAAAAATTTGTAGCAAGCAAGAGATAACTTATGGGATGAAGATATGGATGAAAATTTTGTGTGAGAACTTGGGAAATAATGTGGTGATGATTATTGAGTTAACATATGTCCTAATCACCAAACTTAGAAAACCTCAAATGGCCTTGGACTATAATTAATTTCATTAACTAAAGCCTAGACTAATCAGTGGCTATGCAAACTTGTTGAACAAAGTTCCATTTCATTTCATTTCATTGCTTCTAATCTTCTTAGTGCTTGTATAAAATTCAAAAGATTTAGCACCCGTAATAGTCTCAAAAATACATGTGTTGTCTAGATGAAGCCATGGACAAAGTTGACAAAAAATATTGCTTAAATGCATATACAAAGTGTAGGAACACATTTGATTATCTAAAAAAACACACATGTACATATAATCATATGGTTGCCTTATAAAACCTTGGTATACCTTGGATGTATAACATTTGCAAAATATAGAGTACATATATTTAAACAACTAAAAAATATAAAGAGAGTATGGACCTAATGTTATTTTCTTTTACTAATTAATTTTAAAATTTCTAAATTCTTATTTTTTTGCAAAAATTCCTTTATGAAAATTGAGTCAAAAGAAGTTTCTTGTACAAAGTATTTGTGAAGCACTGTTATACAGCGTAGCATGTTAATTTTATATTTTAAACCTCTTGCAAAGTTGAAGCAATGTACAGTATTCGAATTAAAGCATAAGCAGGATGAAAAAGAAATCCGTATCTTCCTCGTTCCCCGTAACCTAATAGGTTAATATAAGATGCATACTTTGCTCCGCCACGAGCATCTTCGAATCTGATTCCCTCCTACTTTTGATCCCCATCGCTTGGCCACCATGTGTTACAATAAAAGAGCGCAGACAGAATCGGAATCTTGGGTTGTGTGCTTAAAAAACTTCGTTTTTTTTTGGCCCTTCTAAATTTCAGTGCACCCACATCAAAACAAAATTAACAAAAATATCCCCATGTTATGCCTATATTTTCCTATTTTTGAACAAAAAAACATATAAATAATATCTCAAAGACAATCAAACATAAGAATTCAACACATAATACTAACCCAATTAATCTCCCATAAGTGTTGATTTATAAATGAAAACATCATATCCACCACTCCAAAATTTTGATAGATTTCATGCATTTGAAGTTCAAGCATAAAAAGTTATTTTGATGTTCAAATTAATTGTTTTGATGCATCAATTAGGATCATAATATTTTTTTAAATATGTTATGTTTATTTTAATAAATAGTTAATTATTATCTATCTTCATTTGGTCTTATGTACCAAGGTTATGACTTTGCTTTGTTAATGATGCCCACACATGATTGTTGGTATGATCTTTGGTATTTATATTTGTAAATTGAAAGCTCAACAAAAGTTTATTAACATTATGAAGAGAGAATACTTGGGAGATTTTTATGTTGGAAACTTTGATAATCAAGGAAATAAAATGATCCATGTGGCAACATGTAGATGCATTATTTCAAACTTTACAAAAAGGAGATAGCTAAGCCTTTACAAATGGGTAGGTCTTAGATTAGTAGGAAAGTAAAGTTCACATGTTAGCTTCTAAAGAATAGAGATGTCTTGGCTAAGCATAAGATGGAGAATATTTGAGATGGTTTGGTAGATTGTAGTTTCATCACTTACAACCTTTGAGTAGTAAATCACTACAAATATCATCGCCATCTTTAAATGCACCTTTATAGCATGAGAACTTTTCAATTGATTGAATGTATCATCTACATTAGTGGAAGGTAATAGACAAGGGCATAGGTCTTACTTTTCGATATGTTGAGGATAAGCCATGCTCTCTTGAAGTAGTGTGATGCCTCATATAGCCTAATAATGTGATGTTAAACTTTGATGATGAGTAGTGAAGCTAGCACAAAGCCAATATGTATCCTTGATGGTCATCTTATCATTATATCTCCATGAGTCATCATATTTTTTTTACTTTAAAAGAATGTTGCTTGCTTCAAGTTAAAACACAACCCTCATAATATCTTGATCAGAAATAATCAAACAATAGCTCCACTGAGAATGCAACTACAAGCCAAATATGACTTCACATAAGCTAACTACTTGACACAAACTTAATAACCTATATTTTTATAACATGTTTAAGAGAATAAAGCCTATCAATATCATAAAATTTACTTATAAAATCTATATGACAGAAACTAAAAAAATATTGCAAAAAAAAAAATGAAACCTAATGCAATCTAGAGATTGAACAAATAATTAATGCAAAAATTACAACAACAAGAAAAACCATCTTCTTGATTATGCACAGCCTGAATCCAATGATTTAGCCTTTTCTCTCTTACAAAGGTTTGCAAAAAGAGCATCATCGATCTATTCTTCTTGATTTCAATATCTATGTACATGACTAAGTGAGTTAAATATAAATAAAATAGTTCCAATATCTATAATAGGATTCCCTAAACAATCCAACTAGCTTTTTATGGGTTACCACAATGAATCGTATTAGTAAGCAAAAAGTGTCATATTAACATGATGATGGTAATACTCCAATCGTACCAAATTGTACAATGATATGGTTAATGCAAAATAGTTTTTAATAGCTTATTATACAAGTATTTAAAACATCTTTATACTATATAATACTTATAGTCAATTACTTAAATACAATTCATATCTACTACTCAAAGAGATCATACAAATGTGATTAAGGATCACTACAAATATGTTAATTAGTTACACTAAAAGTTAAGCTCTTGAAAGAATATTAAATAATGTGATCATATAAGGATGAACTATTGTAAGAACATTCAGTAATTAATTTAACTAGACTTAATGACATAGATATACATATATGATCAACTTATCGTATTAGTATGACAATTTTGTACCAATCTTTTTTTAAACCTTATGTAAAAAGGAATCATACAAGTAATATATAACTCATCCTCATATATTAATATAGATGAATAATATTTTATCTTGTTAAACGTTGATCATACTCATATAATATAGATGTTGTATTCGTGTGACACATTAAATACATTTCTATCTTAAAATAATTTAAGTTTAATTTGAGATAAGATGACTCACACAGATATAATACTTTACTTCAAACTAAAAGATATAGAATCTGTAAAAACATATATTGAACTTAAACATCATATAAATATTATTAGTTCTATGACTAAGCTATAGTATCATGATTTATATTAAACACAAGGTTATATTGATATGATTTATTAATCGTACATGTCTAATCATAACTGTGTTTATATATATATATATATATATGATAGGTTCTAAAAGAAAATTAATTATACACATATAAAGTAAGCTTTATATTCACATGATGATAGTGAATACTCAACTCTTAGAGAATAAATACGTAATGTATAAAGCCAAACCTTGTATGACAAAGTTTTTATACTAATTCTAAGTCTAGGTAATAATCGTATCTATATGATGAACCCATTGGACCTATATGAAGCCATTGCAAATTTTAACTTTAATGGTTTCTATAAGCATGAATATAGATTGTATAAGTATGATATTAATCATCGTATCATACTATCATTAAGTATTATAAAATATGACTTGTTTTAAGTTTGATTTTATTAACATAAGTCTACAAATTAATTAGAATAGTTTGTATTGATATTAAAAATATGCTAATATAATTCTAAAAGACCTAATAACTCAAGAACATGATTTGATAAGAGAATTCATGTATAAGTTAAAAGAATGTAATCCTAAGTATTATATAAATACTAAGTGATGGGCTTAGTAAATTAAACCTAGTTAATGTCCCAAAAATGAACTCTAGATAGATAGCCACTCAACCAAGAGCTTAGAGATTGTCTCCATGATATGTAAGTTGAGCCATCTATGAGCAAGGAGTCCTTAAATTTCATCCAACTCTATGCACATAATCCTTTCTCTCTGTTAACATTCCAATTCACTATCAAATTTTATAAATACACATTACTCCAAACATATATTAGTAACCAAGAGCTTATATTTTTTATCAACATCTTCAATGGTATAATAATCTCCTTCTTGATTATTACAAAATAATGCTAAAAGAAGGATATTGCTTTGTAAAGGACTAATGAGAGAATATATTACTGTGAAGAACTTGAAAGTAGTAAAAAATAATTATTAAAATAAAATAAATATTTTATATGATGAACCATCAATTAAACATGATATTAAAACAAAAACAATACACTTCAACAAGCAAATTTGATAAAGATATATCTTGAAATTGACTCCCCATATATTAATGTAGTTAATTGTAGTGACAAAACTAATAATATAACATAACAAAGCAAAAAAATAGTTATAATAATACAATAGCTACATCATTACAATATAATTCCCCCTGTATTTATGCATTCAATATAATAACAAAGTCCAATAAGTTATTAAGTTCATACAATTTAGCCCAACATCCCTTAAAGCATTAATCTTCCCCTAGAAGTCTAAATTCTAGCATTTTGATTACCCTCCCTCTTTTTGTGATCATTCAAGAGGACTAAGGAGAGACTATATTGATGTAATAAGTTTAAAATACAATCAAGGCATGAATTGAATACTAATGTATTTAATTCATGCATCCACTCCAAATTAAGTAAGTGACAAATGAAATATGAGCCAAAATGATTCATAACAAGTGAGAAATTTAAAATGATTCAACATAGAAACACCAGAATTAGCACAACCAAATTGAGTTTGATAATCACATGTAGTAAATATTCTAAAACTAGTGTATCTACAAGTCAAAACTATTTCAAATATATGTTACAACACATTCTTTAAAATGTTTTTTTAGCACTTCTTTGTAAAAGTGTTATTTTTTCTATTTAAGTCATTGATTAAATTAGAGAAGATATCAAGGTAAATGTAAATAGCATTCTCCAACAAAGAAAGATGAACTTTAATCTTTCCAAATTGTGCATTGTCATGGGACTCTAATGAATCAATCCTTAAGAGTAACATGTCGTTTGATGCACTTACTTTAAGAGCACAAATAGATGAGGTGGATAGTTGATGTGATTTTTTTTAAGAGCACCATCATTTGAAGGTTGAGATCCATGGTCAACATCTATATCTAGCTAACTTTCATCCACAAGAGCTCTACTTCCTTACATTGAATATGACTTAACAAAAACTACATTCTCTTAATGTCTGAACCCTTAATAGTGCTAGGAATGTAGCAAACATCTTCTAATCTTATGATGTTTTTGAAGCTAACATTTAGAGCAATTAGATGTCCATAACTTAGATTTACTTTCTTCTTATTTCTTTTATTTTTAAGATATTATTCATCAATCTAAATATCATTTTAGCAAAATTAAAAGTTTTCTTCTCCAAAAATAAAAAGTAGCAAGAGATAGCCAAGGTGTGATGTGCAGTCTATCACCATCATTTGACATTACAATGCCTCTCAAGAGGTGATATACTAGGTAAGCTTGCTAATGAACTTTATATTTTCTACATGACTGGTCTCATTAGGTTGCAAACTATCTTATTTACTTAAATCCAACTAAAGCCATAACTCAAAATTTGTACATATATTTGGACAAGATGTAGGTATCTTACAAAATCCATTAAGATATTTCTTGGTGATCTCAACAATAGTCCTACACAAGTAACATTTGGCTACACTAAAGTTCTCACTAATTTCTAAATTCACATAAAAATATCTTATCATAATACTACTAAATGGATGCCACAATTGAAGTGCATCCTCAATTTTAGTCTTGATAAAATAGAATGACATTAGATCTCCCTATTTAGACTCCAACTCAATATTTAATGGTTTAGGAATATTAATACCTTAATCCTTAATCTAATCAAATGCTTCCATATTTGCCATGGTTCTTAAAAATTCTTCATGTATTGCATAGCTAACTATTGGTTAGGTCTTCTTAAAAGTTGGTTTCTAAGTGTGTGGTATCTTAGTCATGATATATATATATATATATATATATATATTAATACGTTATTATAACAATAAACATAGTTTTGGATCTAACCTATGTAAGAAAATTCTTTGGATTTATGAGAATTACCTAAGATAAGGCTAAGTAAAAACCTGGTTGAGAATACGGAGAAATAAGAAGATCATGTGATTCTACTAAAAATTAAAGCTCTTGAATCAATTGAAATAAACTTAGAGCTAACTATATTGGAAATCACCATATAACTCCTTTTGGGATGATTCTCTTTCTGATTTCATATTTTGTTAAGTTTTCAAGCAAGATACCTTACTTAATAATGCTTTATATATATATATATATATATATATATATATATATATATATATATATATATATATATGAGATAGTCATAAATGTAACCTTTAGCTTGTAATAAATTTTTTTTCCAAGAAAAATGAAGAAAGCAAAGTAGACTTAGTAATTTTCTTGGATGCCTTTATAAATGTGCCTAATTATTAACATTAGAAATTGATGAATACTGAAGTTTGAAATCTCTATGTTATTGAGCTAAGTTACTAGTATCATTACGTGTTCAAGGATAATGTAACTCAACTAGCCTTATGCTTTCTTGCCTACGCCTTAAAATAAATCTATTGGCTAATTATTAATACTTATTAAGGAAAATAGCCTTAGCTATTAAACATTTAAATATACTCAATTATTTCATCAAAATAGAATTATCTTACTTTAAATTTATGTAATTATTTATATAATCTCGTATCATGATATCCAGGATTTGGTGATGTGCATGATAACATTTTATCCATGAGGTTTATACACTTAATCATATTAGCTTCTAACTTACCTAGATTTTTATTTCTAATAACATTAAAAATAATCATTTCAATTTTAATTTGCTTTAAAGTTTTTATTTGGTTATGTTTAGGAAGCATGATAAATAAAAGATTTGATTAAAATACTAAAACTCTTTTTTTCATACATTATTTAACTAAAATAATAGTACGAATAAAATAACAAAATAATAATAAAATTAATTAAATAATTCTTAAGATAAAGGAAAACTAAATTGTGTAATGTTTTTTTATTCTTTTTAATAAATAATAGACTATAAATAATAACAAAAAGGTATTATTATAGTTATCAAAGAATTTTCTTTACAAATTTAACTTAATCAATGAAGCTAATGATAATTTGGTTAGGCTAAAGAAACTAAAGCAGAGCACTCCTTTAGTTGTCATTTCAAAGTTTAAGAATGGTCCATTGAAGGTTATGGTTTGACTTAGAAATAAGATAAAATTTAATGAGTACCACAACCATAGTTTATGTACTTGAAAAATAATATATTAATCTTTAAGTTTAGATAATTATATCGAATGAAAGAAAAATATAACTCAAAAAATTTAAAGTTTGTTATTTTGTAAACTCGTTGTTTAGTAAATCTTTCATATTTCTCACCCAACATTTGAAAGTAATCTTTATCTAAATTGTTAAAAATGTTGTTATGAAGGTGTGGTTGATTTATAGTAATTTTTTTCCAAACTCCTTTAAAAAGTACTTTGAAAAGCTTTCCCAAACTAACTATAACATCAATTAAATTTCTAATCTAATTCACTTTTGTTTGCTTATCCATTTCTATATTTTGTTGGTTCGTAAGAGTTGCATGTGTAAAACATATGGGATTGAAGTCTATGTCCTACAATGGTAGATAATTATGGAGGTAGGAATACCATTAGGGAGTTTATGGTACCAAAATGATGGAGAAATGATGATGAAAATAAATCTAAATTATAATTCAGATATCGAATCCCCACACAAAAAGAAGCAAGCCAAAATTTTTTGTTCATAAAAATGCTTTAAATATATTACAATACTAAATCTAGATTCAAGTAGAAATATAAAAACTATTCTTTTTAATAAAAATATATGAAAGTAAAAAAATAAAAATATTATAAGAATCTTATGACTCACTACAACTCATAAAGAAATAAAAATATGATAAATTTAATAAAAAAATAAATATGACCTATTAGATCAGATCAATCATCATTTTCATACAACTTGTTTTACATTAGAAGTGGGATTAATAGTTCAAGTGAATTACATATAGTCAATCTCAAACCATTTGACAAGGATAATAACGTAAGCAAAAGCATGGAATTGACTATGATATGTACTTCAAACAATTCTGCTAAATTGACACAATAAAGTTATAAGATTTGGCAATTATATGCCATAATTATAGACCATATCATCTTGACATGAAGTTTGCCTTCATTAATGGTGTGCTTTAGAAACTTTTTGTTAAATAATTAAGAGTCTTAAAGCATATGATGAAGAAAAGTTGTATAAAAATAGCATGCACTAAACACCAATTCCAAAAGGAATAATGGAGTAGTAATCACTTTCCTTTAAGTTTAGAATTTGTTACTTGCAAGAAAACTAAAAACGATGTTCAATAATTTCAAGAATGACTTGTTCAAAGTGTTCAAGATGATTGATAGAATGCAAATGTTTTATTTTCTTTGATTAAAGTAAAGCAACATGAAAATTGTAACTTCATCTCTAAAAAAAAGTACACAAAAGCAAAAATTTAGTAAATTTAGAAATGCATTGCTACAATATGGTGAATATTCACATACTATCAAACTTGAAATTAGAGAAACGAAGGACAATTATTTGAATTCAATCCTATTTATGTCAATAGATACAAGAAAAGCACCAAGAAAATTGTAGAAACTCGTGGCAAAGAAAATTCACTAGTGTTTGAAATTTAAGATAGTCATAGGGTACATTAATTATTCGTAAAATAGAAATGATATTATTTAAAAATTTTGAATGAGATTAGGAAGATGATTGAGTAAAGGAAAACTTATATTATCTAACACCTAGTATATAATAATTCATAAAACTCACTTTTATAAAATAATGTTAATTAAACTGAAAACAACTTTTAAAGTGATTGATAGCTTCAATTACCATAAAATATTTTTCTTTTACAATAATCTAATATCAACAATAGTAAAATGTTAGCCTTTTATACTTGTTGATTAGTAGCTATTGTAAGAAGCACACCTTTTACAATGGTTGAATGTTAACTACTATTAGAAATGAACCTTTTATAATGATTGATAGAATCAATTGCTTTAAATGATAAACCTTTAAAAGTGGTGGATATTATTAATCAATGTAAAACGTCCTATATAAAACCATCACAATCTCATTTTTTATCCACTTTGTTGGCACTAACAAAAGATTTCACCATGAACCTTCCACTCTCTTATCGCTTGTTGGCTCTCCTCTTGATATAGTTTTTATCTAGTAGCTAATAGACTCCTCTCACTAGTGGTTGTCTTCTAGCAACCAATGCACTTCCTATCACCATTAATGTGCCATTCTCAATGCTTTAGTCCATCCTTTTTTTTTCTTTTCTCCTTTTTTTGTCTCATTTTTAGCAACCCAAATGAGTCAATGATTAGGTTGGATTTCAAAATTATCTTGGTTGAATACATAAATATGGCGAATCAAAATTTATTGTTATTTATTAGAAAACTTCATGAACCTTATCATGCTTTTTTATGTGTTTTAATTCCATTATTATGTCTACTTATGTTTTCATCTATTTATTTCATTTCTTTGTGATTTTGTTTCCTTAAGATCTTTATCCAATAAATTTTTTGCATGATAATTTGTAGAAATCTTTTTATTGATTGAGCTAAGTTATGATAAATAAATGTGACTACTAATAACTTATGTTATTGTGTTATGTAATCTTGTTCACATTTGTTTGCACTACAAAGGACTAGATGATTAGTAGAATATAAGTGATTTCCCAAGAAGTAAATAAATAATTAATTGAACCATAAAAAAAGATTCATGAGTTGGTTACATTACCTAAGTTGGTTAGGTTGGAGAAATGAGTTAGTTATGCTACATGAGTTTTTTTTTTTCATAATGTATACTTATAAATCTTTTATTTTAAAAAATATTGCTATGATCAATTAACCTATTCAAAAGGGTAATTAAGATACTTGGAATGATTATCTTTTTATATTAGTTACTTATTACACATTTGACATTTCAAAGATCAATTGAACAATAATAATTTAAAAATTGTCCCATTCGAACTTTGGGAATGTATAATGGTAGAATGTCATTTTATTTCAGAGAAATTATAACACATCTTTTTTATTGTTGACATAATATATATTCAAGGTTTCTCTAGATGTTTAATAAGTGATACACTAAATTATTAAGTTTACTTAGAAAAAGTGGGAAGTTCAATAAAAACTTTTCTAAAAAATAATTAATTCACGAAATAATAGTTATGTCAACTACATATAGATTTCTGAAGAAGACAAAACTTTAAGCAATTTATGATTTTGGTAATTTTTAATGCATATTATTTATTCATAATTGAAAATAGATAAAGTGTCAATTATGTATGACAATAGAGTGAATTATTTCCTAATAATTGTATTGAACAATTCAAATTCAAAACAATAAAATTTTAGATTCCCCAATTTAAAATATTAAAATATAAACTATTTACAACTAAAAATATTAAAGAACATTTATTCTTCAAGGATTGAAACAAATTTGAACAATGGATTTGACATAATGAAGCTCTAACAAGTGAAATAATTAATGGGGCTAAGACTAGATTAAAAGTTGGTGTCTATAAAGATGATAATGCTTAGACAACATTAAGGAAGAAAGAATGGGGGACTTTTTTTAGGGACATTAAAGATAATTTTCAAAAGAATTATAATAGTTAGAATAATTCTTAGAAGGTGCGAATAGTCTACTATATCTTGGTTGTAAGAATTTTTACTAACCTTTCTTTTATAATAAGACTTTTTTTATTTTAAAGGCATAAAATGATTAGAACAATGAGGGGTTTTATGCATTATTACATTTATTAAATGAACATTTACCTAAGCTTTACCATCTTCTTATATCAAGTATGAGACAAATAAGGCACTTTGTAAATTTGGGGTGCATCGTAGAAAGATAAAGGTGGGAGATTTGCTCAAATGACATCAAGAAGAAAAAACATATTGTTATAGAAAATGTTATATGATATTTTTCTCTTATATAAAATATTATGAGAATATTTCATACTCTAGAATTTGTAAAAAATAATCTTGCATGGCATGCAATGGTGTTTTATATTTGTGTGATACAATGATGTGACATATAATAGACCTTGAGAAATGAAACTCATCTAATTTTATGTTATAAAGAATTGAGTGCTAGGATTTACATGCAAGAGGTGGGCGAATTATAACTTTTTACAAAATCAATAAATTGAGTAGGAGTATAAACTTAGCCAAAGTTATTTATTATAAGAGTACTTAATCTTTAGTAAGCTAATTACGTAAGGGGTGGTAAAGTGAAGATACCAATATTTAGATAGTTCCATCCCAAATACTAGATCAATGTCCATCCTTAATCATAAAATCCTAGGCCTTAATCTTAAAGCATTTCATAAAATAAGTAGAAAAATCTTTCTTATTGGGCCAAATGATTACAATCCCTAGGTCAAACAAACTTATAATTCATCTGTTCAAAAGAGCCTATAATATCAAATCAAAGCATCCTACAAACTTTGGCTAAAACCCTAAACAACAATGATGACAAAAGATTAATCACAAAAACCTAAATGGAAACCAAAAAAATTACAACCAAAAGTACAAGATTCTACAACAATTCAAATAATTTGAAGGCACAATAAATAGATGTGTATATCATGAAAAAGGTTATTAGAACTATCTCAATGATAGAACCTTGCTAGAGGTAAGATATGATGGATACAATAACTTCCGAAATTTAGTCTAATACTTTTGAATAGATCATTAGACTTAGTAATGATCTTCAAACAAAAAGCTTGAAAATGATAAATAAAATTTTATTAGTCTATTTTATGGTATTTTTGAGATTTTATACTAGCATTTGGTTCTAGTATAATGGCTCCAAAATTCCTTAACATCTTTTTAAAGCTATAAAAAAATCAATTATGGTCAAACAAGTCATTATAATATTCTTGTGCTAAATGCACCATATGTCCCAAATGAAGTAACAAGCATCAAGGTTGATGTACTAAACATCAATATTAAATTTTTATATGCAATCCTTAGGATTAAGAGTACAAAATCATGTAACATGCATGGCAAATTAGCTCATGCCACAAAATAGTGTGGGAGGATTCCAAGTGCATCACAAATGTATGCTTATGCATTAATCTATTAATAATGCATTAATTCATTTATAGGGTTTTAAGGCATGTATTCTAATGCTTTATATTCTTTCAAATTCTTCTTGATATCTAATATAATCTAGTTATGATAAAAACATATTTGTGAATGCAATTATATACTTTTTAATTTTTTTAAGGATGATCACATGATTTCCAAAATAATCTTGAGTGTAATGTATTTAGAGTATTTGTCATTCTTTAAACCATTTTTTACTTAAGTAAGGTTAATGATGGAACCATTTTATTTCATAAGAAATCTTAGATAATTCATTTACTTACTAATGATATGATCAATTACCTACAAGATATACCCCAAGCATGAGAAATATTTTTTATATATGAAGAATAATTTTGGAAAACCTTTACTATGAATTTTAAACGCTCATGATCTCACCTATTTAGTTTCTCATGCATCATCATTATTTTCATAGGCTCATAAGTTAAATTAAATAAAAAATCCTCCATAAATTATATATGGATGACAATTGTGTTGTCTTATTTACTTTACTATATTGCTTAATCTTCATTTTTTTGCAAGCTACAATCTCTTGGAAAATATTGATAATGAGCACATTTAAGTCATGGAATAATGTTCTATAATTACTTCACTAAGTAAGCTTAAGAGGCATTATCTAAAAAGCCACTTAGAAGAAAAATATTATATCATGAAAAAGATGAATTTATTTTCATTAAACTAACCATACAATAGACATGGGTTGAACAATATCCAATTTTAATAATGACAAAAATTCAATTAAATTTGAAATGAAAAGATAAATCCTAAGTACAATTGTGTTTTTAAATGCTCTCACACTCCCCATAAATTGATGTAATCAAAGTAAGTTAGCCTTCTTCTAAAGAAACTTGACTATTTTCTTTTCAATGTTCTCCTTTATTTTGTCATCTATGAAAAAGGAAAACAAAAAAATATTTTGATACTCATCTTAAGGTAAAAACATTTTAGGGCTAAGTAGTAAAAGAAGTTCTCTTTTCTTTTAATAAATTCATTTTGTATCTCCTTTTTTTACATCGAGCATTAAATTTAAACAATACTTATCTCTTCATAAACTTAGATACTACAAAAATAATTCCAAGTACAATTAACTTTCTTTCTCAAGCATAAAATTTAAATTTTAGGTTTTAGAACCTAAATAAATTTAGGTCTAGCCAACCTACAAATACTTTTATCATTGCTAGATATCTTTTTAATGCAAATAAACGAAGGGTACCAAGAAAGAACAATTGCTTTAACCTTGTAATATTTAATAATATGCTTTTTCTTCATACAATAGTGACAAGATAAGAATGATGAAAAGTGAGAAACTTAAACATTCATAAACTTATTGTTTTGATATGGAACATTTCTATGAATATGATTTGAGCTAACACAATTGTAATGCAACTTTTTAGAATGGTCAAAAACACTTTTAGACTTTACGTTCTCAAGGATAGCTTGTGCAAGTTCACCTTTATGAGAAAGTTCAATTACATCATAAACTTTTTCTTTGGATTCTTCATAGGTTTCTTGATGGTTTGACATGAAACACATTCCTAAATTTTCTCTTTCCTCCTTTCTTGTCCACCAACTTTAAACAATTAGGATAGAAATGTCTTATTTCTTATTACATCCATAGTAACATGATTCGTCTATCTTCTTTCCTTTATACTTGTAGTTCTTCTTTCTATTGTTTGAATTATCTACAATATATTTCCTAGTAATTTTGTTTAAGATTTTAGTTAGAAATTCTACCTTATTATTGTAGGAAGAATCTTTATCATCTAATGAGGATGAATTAGCCATCAATGTAATGTCATCTTTCTTCCTTTTCTCAACTCCACATTTTTTCTCCTTGCAATCGTAATCTCATAAGATAACCAAATAATTAATATAAGAAATGATGATCTAGATTTTTGGTTGCTTTGATTATAATTACCGAGGGAACAAACTCTTTCGTCAATACTCAGAACTTTTCTTATCTATTCAGTTTTAAAAAAATTTCTACCAAAATTTAAAAGTTTATTTATTATTAATAAATCAAGTAATCATATTTTTAATAAAATCACCATCATTTATTCAAAATAATTTAAAATTATTTATAATCAAATTATTTTTACTTTTATTAATATGATTGATTCCTTCATAAGTAATCTTAAGTTTTTCCCACAACACTTGAATTAATCTAAAATTTAAAAATCAATTAAATTTTGTGCCTAATAGACCACAATAAAGAGCATTCAAAGCTTTACCCTCTATTTGGTATCTTTTGGTTAATAGGGTTAAGTAACTTAACTCCAACCCTATTGCCAAATGCCACTTAACCCTAAACCTGATTAGGTGATAGTTTAAATCAAAGGGTCGTATAACCCGACTAACATTATCCTTGGTTCTCATGATGTTAGCTCCAAGTTTTTGCACCTTTTTACAATGTTGCATTCTTGTTAACAATGTGCTCAATAATAAGGGCTTTGACCCTTCAATGATCATGTGATTTTCCTTCATTTTTAGTAAAGGAATAGAGCATCATGGGCCAATATCAAGGAGAAGCACCTAAAAGGCTACTCGTGAGGTTGAGATTGCCATGATGGAAATAAAACATTATTGTGCCTTCTTAGGATAGTCGAAAAGTGAGGCATATGGAGTGGTTGGTGAAAGGGCAAAAAAAGCACTGTTTTTTTTTTCAAAGATAGAAAGAGTTTTTCTATTTGCCATGAGTTTGGAAATATTTTTTGAATGGCATTATTTTCATTTTGTACTTCTTATCATTACCAATTTTTTATCTAGAGTGAAAAATATGCTCTTTTTGTTTGATAGAAAATGATAGTTGTCTTTTATTTTGTTCTTATGAATAAAGTTTAGTTCTTATGAGTTAAGAATTTTTTGTTGTGTTATTGTTAAATATTAAGTAATTGAATAAAAATGAATTACATAAATTACAATTACTAAAACTTTTATTGTAAAATAATTATTACATTACTTTGTGATCATTTTAACATAACATCCAAATATAAGCATAAACATTCTATATTTTAGAAACTATATTTATAAACAACCTTTTCATTCTTTCATTGGGTTAAAAAAAGTAATGCTTAAATCTAATTGTATTTGTGTTGTTCAAATTATTTATGCTTGAAAAGATAATGCTAGAATTTGAAAAGAAATTCTTGCTTGTAAGAACTATCCAAAAATAGTTCAAAAATATTCATGTAAAAAATATATTTTATACAAATACATTACTTATAAAATTTACTCTAATATAACATAGCTTATATTAATAGCTAAACACAGAATCACTGTAATTCAATCTAATATAGAATAACGTTCAAATAGAATTTCACTTTCCTTATTAACACAAGGATATTTGGGTTAAACTAACCTCAAGTAATTTAACACCATGACTACTAAATAAGGACTTAGAGTTGAGTTAAACTTTATGCTTTTGTAGATGTGATAACTCACCTATAAACTTTTTAACAAATATTATATCTATCTTCTTAATAAAAAATTCAAAAGGATTTTTATTAAATCTCAAAAATCAAGATCTATAGATTCAAAAAAAAATTAACATCTAGTTTTTCCATTATAGTTGGAAGTCACCTTTAGACAAGGGTGGATGAAGGGATGAAGCACCTTCTTCCAAAATAGCATGATTATTGACAATTGTACGAGACATTTTAAAGAAATTTTAAATATTTTTAGTCAATAGAAACAATTTTTCCTTTGACACAAATTATTAGGAATGAGAAGTTAAGACGTCCATATAAAAGGGAGAATAAATTATAACCTTTAATGAAATCAGTAAATCAAGAGTAAGAGTATAAATTTAGCATTTTTTTTTGCTGTAATTACTCTTAAATTGTATTTTAAAACTCATAATTTTTTTAAAGCTAGTTGTGTGAGAACTAACAAAGTAAAAATGCTAAAATATTTAGGTGATTCAATCACAAACACTGGATTTATATCTAATCTCAACTATGAAAGCCCAAGCTTATAATCTCAAATTTTAGGTAAAAATAGGCAGACAAAACCTTACATTGGACTAAAAAACACTATAATCACTAAGCTAAAAGAACATATAAAATATCTATCCAAAAGAGTCAATAATACTTAGTCAAAGAACTCTAAATGATCAATTACAATGATATAAAATAGAACAAAAAATAGGAGTAAAGCAAAAGGCAAATGATCATACAACTTATCAAATAATTTGAGAGGCATAACAAATGTATATGTATGTCTTTAAGAAGATTACTAGAACATAGTTCAATGAAAAAAACCTTGCTAGTAGTTGACATAAAACAACTTTCCAATTTTAGCCCAACACTTTTGAATATACCTTTAATCTAGGTAATGATCTTCAAATGATAAGCTTGTAAATTATTAAACAAAACTTCATTAATCTACTTTATGATGTTTTGAGTATTTATGTAAATACGTTGATCATTTTTAGTGGCTTTGAAATCCCCTAATAGCTTTCTAATGGTTATAGAAAATCTTTTCATTTCTAATCAAATTTGCTATTATAGTTTCTATGTATTAGACATACCATCTGTCCTAAATGAAGTATTGTACATCAAGGTTCATGTAGTATACATTAATATTAATGGATTGTATGTAATTCTCAAGATTGAGACTATAGAATATTGTAGCATGTGTTGCCTAATAGCATCGTTAGACTCTAAGCACAACATTGCATGTGCTTGCTTGAGCATTGAATTCATTTTTAGGGATTTAAGGTATGCATTCAAATGATTTACATCTTTTTAGATGTCTCTTAAAATTTAATATAATCTAGTTATGATAAATATATATTTTATGAATGTAATTATACAATTCTAATTTATTTCTACAGATGATCTCATAATTTTTAAAACAATCTTAAATTATAATGCATTGAGAGCATTTGTCATCCTTTAAATTCTTTTTGACTTAAGTATATTTAGTTATATAACCATTCTAATTCTAAACAATCCAAGACAATTTATTTACTTACTCTTACCATGATCAATTACTTATAAGAGTTACCTTAAGCATGAGAAATCTTTTTGTATAGGAAGAATATTGTTAAAAAAATTTTAATATAGATTTCATATAGTCTTGATCTCATGTATTTAGTTTTTAGTACCTAATAATTATTATCATAAGATAACAAGATAAATCAAACAAAGAAGACTCTAAAAAGTGCACATAGATGGCAATTAAATCCTAATAACTTTGCTAATGTTTCTCCATTTTCAAGTCTGACATAGTTATAATCTCTCTGAACATTTTACCAAGCTTAAGAGGCATGAAATACAAATTCACCATGTTTACAATGTTAAACTCTAAACGAAAATAGCACCATTCTTAAGTTGATGCTTAACTTATCACATTGGTAAATGATTTGAGATAGTTATGAATGAATGTGGTACAAACAACACTAATCTATATGACACATTCATATTAAAAGAGATGTTATTATGGATTATGAATGATCATCTAATGTATCTTAATTTGGTAGGATGTATTATTTGAGGTTTTGTTTTTTTAAAGATAAAACATGTTCAAAATATTTGAATTACAAAATAACTATGCTGCATATGACATTGAAATTAGTTGCTTCTAGATCATGTTTTTCAATAAGAAAAAACAAAGAAAAAAGCTTTCAAAGTTTAGATCAAATTTGATAAATTCCATGTCCAATCAAAAAAAGAATTGGCATAGATTCTCTATAATTAGGTCAAAAATTGCCTTTGAAAAATTGTGAGAAGGGAAAATTGACATTAGTTTTGGGATTTTATTAATATAAAGAAGACTGTTTGCAAAATATTATTGGTATCCTATTGAATATTCTTTCAAAGATTAATGATGATCTTAACATATAATTTGATATGACAGACATGGGAATTCAATAGTAACTTGCATCCAGAGGTATAGGAAATCAATAATGGTCTTAACATACAATTAAGTTCAAGATCCTAGAAATATGTAATTCTTAATTGTCCTCAATTACAACCAAGATTGTAATGTGTGATAAAGAAAATGATGTGTAACAACCTAACATGTTCCAATTTCCAAAAGGAATGCCCTCAAGTACATCTAATAACAAGAACAATATCTTTATTATCTCATCGATGGTGAAGATCTAGTCAAGTTAGCTCAAGAAATAAAAAAAAGAAAAGCAAATAATTGCAAGAATTTAATTTTTGTCATAATGATGTTAATAGCCAAAACATGTTCTAGTTTACAAAAGGAATGTCCATTAGTACATATAACAACTCAAACAAAATTTTTAATTATGCCATTGATGGTAAAAATCCAATTTGATAATTCATAAAATAATAAAAAGAAAAGAAAATAACTATGACCATTTAATTTGCATTATCTTATACTTTGAAGTACCATGGCTATTGTAATTCATTTCATTACTCATCTAATATTCATTCCTTACAATTGTCTTAGAAAAAGTATTTTTTCAAACTTTTACCAAATGATAGCATATCAATAATCTTTTACTAACTCATAAAAAATACCCAACCATAACTAAGATGAAGAATTTAGTGAGTGACTAGTTGTAGTATTCCTAATTTAACTATTTTTATAAATTTTATTAGAAATATTGTTTTATATTGACTTAGATTTATATATGAATTGTATTATTTTGAATAAAATTTGTCATGTTAAACATCATTTAATACATGTTTGTGAAAAATCCATAGAAAGTTGTTTAAGAACTATATTTGCATTAGGTTTAAGATAAAAGAGCATGTATCTTTAAAATATTAGCTTCATTTGATAACTAGCATGTTCAATCATAGTATAAAGTTAGTTTATATAACAATTGAGTGATCATCCATTATAAAAGATCATAATCCTATACAATGACACTCTTTATAAACTATAATATAAGATAAACTTTTTAGAATGATTTATCCACAAATTCTTGATGGATTCCAACAATACTCAGGCATGTAGTTGAACAAGCAAAAATGTAAATTTTACATAGCTTGTAAGGTGAAGGCAATTTCAAGCAAAAAGATACTAGATTTCAAGCAAGATTCTCTACCCATTAAACTTGATACCAGCTTATGCTTTAATGACCATAAATCCTTGAATATAAATATATATAGATTGGAAAAGATAATGAATGTTTCTTATGAGATGATATGGAGAACAATCACAATAATCACTAGATGAAACGAGATAAAATAAGTGAGCCACTTGAGAGGAATGGATTGGGTATAAGAAAACAAGATGATATTAAGCTGGCATACTCAACAAAACATAATTGGAAACTATTGATAAATCAATCCCTCTGGATGGAGTTTATGAAAGACAAATATTTGAATATGAATTAAAAGAATATCAAATTGGATACATGGAGGAACTCAAAAAAGATAAAAGACTTAGTATTAGCCTTTTCACATAGATCTACTATAAATTACAAATTCTTTTGGACCTTAAGTAATGATGTTAGCTTCAATTTAAAATTAGCATGGAATGAAATAAGGAGCAAGAATTTTGAGAAATTATCAAGAAAGAGAATATGGAATTAGAAATTTCTTATTAAGATAATAATTCTAGTGTGGAGGATACTCAATAATGCAATACCTTTCTTAGATCAACTAAAAAGATTTAATATACAATACACATCCAAATGCTCACACTACCCAAATGAAGATACTATTGATCATGCTTTCACTTATTGACATCTTACACAATGTCTTTGGTCATTTTATGGTAGGGCATTAGACATTCACATTTAAGGTAAATTTGAGATTTAGTACTCTTTTAGACCATTGGTGGTAGGGTATCAAGGGAAGATCAGCTTATTATAATGTCATGTAATTGATATCTCTCTTAATTTTTTTGTACGTTTGGATAATAAGAAATAAAAAAATATATGAGAACATTAATGAATTCGAATTGGTAATCATACAAAAGCATAAACTAGCAATACTCAAATATTTTCAAGATATTTTAGGTGATACAAATAGAATAGAAGGATCTAATCATAGTTTAGTTTGGTCTATTACCTCCATTCAAACTAAGAAAAATCAAGCATTATGAAAGGATATATTACCCCCAATCCACTCAATTAAAGAAAACATCTATAGAGCATATAAGAAAAATCAAGCTATTATAATGAGCATCATTAGAGATCATGATTCGTTTTTCCTCACTTTATAGGTCAAATATCAACAATGGAAGCTATAGTGTTTGGCATTAGCAAAGGTTAGTAATATTGCTTCAATTACCATTTCTTTAAGGGGCACATTGACCTTGAGTGCTTTGCCTTAACAAAAATGCTATAAGGTAAAATACAAAATCATAATGGAGTATTGTAGATGGCATCCAATAAATAAGCTAAAGTAAAATATCTCTTAATAACTTAAAATAATATCTTAAAGAAGGAAAACAAAGCTACAAGAGCCCTACAATATTAGTAAGAAAAGCAACTAAAATACAAGTGCATTAAGGAAAAGTCATAACCAATAAATAGAGGGCTACTATAGCAAAGGAAGAAGTCAAAGTACCTTACATTAGATTATCATATAAAACTTAAAGCTTGATACACAGTACAACTAGAATGATGACTTTCAAAATCAATGACTAGGCTTTGATTATTAATACATCCTACAATATGTCTATTATCATTATATTCTACAATTTCTCAATTCTGAAGAGCCTACTTTGGAACACAGATTTTGTCGTATTGTTATGTTAATGCTTCATCTCAATACATAGGTGCCTCTTCAAGCACTGTTCACATTTGTGGCTCATTGGAGGAGGACTTTTCTATCTTAAGCTTTTTACGACCCATTGAAGTTACTGTTATTCAAATCCTTCATTGCAATGGTGCAACATCAGTGCATGCTTTTATGTGGGCTTAAATAATTTAGGCGATACCTCTTTTGCACATCGTAGTCTAGCCTTCAGGTATCGGAGTAGAATGATTTTTTAGCATTGTTCATCTAGGAGCTTACATGCATCATGAAGTCTTCGCCTTCATACTTCAATGAAATCCCAACATTATTGTTCAAATCAATACTCGTTCATTTTGATATGATGCGGATCTAGTATCTACATTGGATATGTATAACAGAGCACACCCGTTTACCAATTCTCATATATGTGCGATGTTTAGTCTATTGGTGGGTTTGTATTAGTACATTGGGGTCCTAAATCTTGGTGTGAAATGCTACACCACCCATGATTAGTTTGTTTGCATGCATTTCATAGTACAATCTTGTACTTCTGATCAATACAAATAGTTTTTCCTTAACAAAAACAAGTTGATTTTATGTAGTCATTTATAATTGTTGTATAATGTTGCAAAGTCTTTACAATAATACTATATTATTGTCTATGGTACACTTTTTGAAAACTATTAATAACTATTATAAAAATTCTTAACACAACTAAAGAAATATTACTTTGATTCTCTACCACAGGTTACTACCTTCTCATGATCCTCAATGAAGCTAGGTATCATGCCATTAAAATAATTAAATGAAGTAATATTTGTGACAATAATTCAAGTACAACTAAATTAAAATGACTATTGAACTTATTGCAAAAGTTGTAACTTCCCAAGATAGATTTTGTAACTATGTTCATTAACAAGTTAGTCATTCAGCTTGCAAAGAATCATGTAAAGCATGAAAGGAGCACGGCATTGATATTATGTTTGCTTTTTTTTTTGTAGAATGATGATAAAATAAAAAATAGAAGACCTATAATATTATAATAGAAAGGGCATCTTATTGATATTTTTACAAGTAGTTTTTATTGTTCATTTTGAAGACCATTTAAGTAAATGTTAGCGGAGCAAACTTGAAGGAGTTTTTGATGTGTTAATATGAACAATTTTTAAGTACTTATTTTGGGAGCTTTAAGTAATTAACTTAGAAGATTTTTAAATAGTTCATCCATAGTGTTCTTTTAGAATATTAACATATATTCTTAATTTAATATAAGACTACCTATTTAGTCATGCGCATTACGAGCGAAATGATATAGAAAAGTTTATAAAATAGAAAAGGGAGAGCCAAAATAATTAGTTATGAAGTGGCCACGTAGTGACCTATCACACCCTCTCTAATATTCACTGCAACTCCTCTCTATCCATCCCATCTTTTTGTACATTGGTTTCTGAATGGAGACCGTGAAAGGATGACAAGTCTTATAAAAATTAAGGGATAGATTGCAGAGATCGTTTTGTTCAGGTACTCTCAAGCTAATTAAGGCCATTCAACAGGAAGTGCCGTCTGTCTTGAAGTTAGACTGGAGTGATAGTTTTGTCCTGCATTGCTTTTATTGCTGTGCATGTATCAAGTTGTACGCTTCTTCCTGTACATTAAAGTAAGCTGAACTTTTAAAAGCTACGATGGACGCATAACATTAGCGAGGCGGTGGGGACGTTGTTCTTCTTATTCGGAAGTGCATGTAGCTGAGGTTAACAAAGTTAATGAATAAGTGAAGCAATCTGATAAAGCGAGCGTGGAGCTCATACATATTGGTTTCAGGTTTTAAGACTTGAATATTGCAGTTGCTAATACAGCAAACATCGCTGAATCTTCCCTTTGTTTTTTTGGTCTGTAAGGTTTAGAATAATAGGACAACTTAACAAAAGGAATAAAAGCATGATAAAGCTTATGTGAAATAAGGCTAACAAATTGGTCATGTTTGATTATGATTGTCTACTCTCCTAAGAGTTTTCACACACGTGGCCATATAAAGGATAAAAACACATATGTAATTCTCGCAATTATATTTCCTATGACAAAATTTGGGTTACAAGAGACTTTGGAAGACTTTGCAATGCGTATGCCCAAAGGATGGTTGATTGCGAAAGGGATGCTTAGTTGGATAAGCATTTCCAAATTGCTCATACAAAAATACTAAAAACGAATCATGAGTTTGTGAAGAACACTAATTTAAGTCCTTTAGGAATGAAAAACTGTAAACAAAATATACCGTCAAGTGATTTGATACATAGATTACACAATATTAAAAAAGAGAGAGAGAGAGAATGTGAAAATATAACAATAGCATTATAAATGTGAATAAAGGGAAGTGAAGATAATCGTTCACTTTAGAACAAAGAAAAATGAATAGCAATGATGCAGGCAGCATTCCCTTAGCTTCCTCCAGAAAACTATGCTTCTAAGTTGTAACCCTACGCTTCTATGTCAACTGTTACTTCAACACAGCTTTATCTTTTTGCTTTATCATGTCGTTTACTAAAAATGTGATTTATTGATCTCATTTCATCAAAGACTACATCCTTAGTTACATTTATTGATTTATATATTCATAGCACAATTCACAATTTGCGAATACGTGAATTGATGTTCATATAAAAGCAAATTACTGAAATCTAACTGAAGTCAATCATCTAAATTAGCTGAAGTGAAGCCATGCATGTACCACCCGTTCGTACACGTAGTCTAACGTACAAGAAAACCGAGAAATACGCCGTCCCAAATTGATCAACTTACAAATCAGACCATTTCTCTTTTATTTTCTACGAAAGAACCAGACACCGCAACGCACTCACGAATCACAGCAAATTTCCAGTTGAAGAGGTGAAGCCGGACAGATGAGTACTGCTCATCCATCCTCCGCTGCCATGGCCGCCACCGGCACTCCCGTTGTTACCCCCCTCGCTCCACAGCTGCCGATCGTTTCTTGGCAGACCGAGGAACTGCCTAGGCAAGTGAATGAGTCTATCGCTTTCCTCAATCTTTTCTGCCGTCATCTGCGTGATAAGCCCGGGGCCAGTCTCTGGCTTTGAATCGTTCTGAACATCTCCGCTGGCAAAAGAACCACCAACCACCTCTCCGTCAAAGGAGTAAAGCCCCGACGCAACCGAATTCGCAGACTCCAATCCGCCTAAGAAGGGAAAGTGCTGAATTTGTGGAATCCTCCACTGCTCCAAACCTAAGCTGTTGCTTGAGCCGCCGCCGCCGATGGAATAATCCGCCACATCGGATTGGGCTCCTCCTGGGAACCCATACTCCGGGATGTGGTGCCATCCGGAGAGAAACGGTAGCGGAGCAGGAAAGAAGGGCCCGGTTTGAGCTGCTGACGTGGTGGTGGAGGCAGTGGATGCGGGAACCGCCGCCGTGGGAGTGGACTTGGAGGAAGAGGATTTGTTTCGTTTGTTTCGGCGGCAACCGCCACCTACAGGGACGTTGCGGAGGGCGCCACCACGTGTCCAGTAGCGGCGGCAGGTCTTGCAGAAGTGCCGTGGTTGGGTGAGGGAGTAGTTATTAAAGTAGCAGAACTTGGTGTTGGTGGAGTCGCAGCGCGGGCACTTGAGAGCCGCCTCAGGCTGTGGGATCTTAGCTAGCCTGGCACGTTCCGCCATCGAGGGCGGTCGGGACGAGCCACCATCTGTTCCATGCGAGGACATAGGAGGCGCAGGCTGAGGTGCTGTGCCTGTGGCCAACATGTGTTCCTGAGGGAGCTGGGGAACGTCATGGCCTCCACCGATGCTGCCGCCTCCTTTCTGAAGTGCCTGCAGCAACACGCACCCACAAAACTCAGCATGATATATAGCTGACAGAAGGAAAACTCTCAAGTGGTACATATTCTCCAAGAAGAGGACCATCAAAAAGCTATGAGGTGTATGAGCATATTTTAGCTTTTTTAAGTATTGTGCTCTTTTTCATGAAGAAGCTATAGGTGGAAGGGAAATGAAGAACAGAACTAGGGTTCACCTGGCTCCAGTTGGGTGGACCTTGATAGGGAGAAACCGGTGGGAAGACCATGCTTGGTTGGTTAGTTTCTTTGCCCGACTCCCTTCCTCTTTTTTTTGCAAAAGGTTGATGCGCTTATGGAGATGGTGGAGAATCAATCCATAAGGGTGTTGCAGGGAAAGGAAGAAGAGAAGGGAGGGAAAGTTGATGTGTAGGAGGAAAAGCAAAGCAGGGAATTTCTTTCTTTTGCGATGTGGTGCGCTTTATATATCTAGATGGGTACACTTCCTGTGGAGGGGAAGATGAATGGACGAATTCCTTAGCCTTTAAGATACTGATCAAGCCTTAGTTCGCCGATCAGTGTTTGCTCATACTCTCGTAGTATATAATGGTCTAAAAAAATAATGTTTAATGATGCTATCGCTAATCTTGTTGATACCTATAAAGCATGAGGATAAGCTTTCCCAGGCTAATTGTCCCGGAAGCATGGCTGGTAATAGTTGCCTTGGACAAAATTGTCAAAACGAGCCTGTATTAAGCCCAATTTGAGTAAAGGAACTCCATCTTCAAATTTCACCAAAGAAAGCTGTTGGGTTTGGAAGACACCAAAAGGGAGGAGGGGGTGGGAACGGGTAAATTGGTGTTTAAGAAAAATTAGCAAGTTAACAAAATTTTCATTCTGAAATTTTTATTTCATTCCCACACAATCGATTGATAGATTTAGTCATAGAAAATAATAAATGCAAAGTAAAGCAATAAAATGTAGTAAAAAAGTGCACAAGCAATTTAAAGTTCAATTCCTATCTAATAAACTTACATCTATCTCTAAGCCAACTAATTTGAGCATATTAATTATTTTTTCCTCCTTCCACCATAATTAGATCGTGAAACCTCTTACATTTGAATCTTTTACTTAGGTAAGATATATCTTGTTTTTTAGTTTTTTCTATGACTAAACAACAATAGATCCGTACACACTTCCAATACTCACAGATGACACATCTCTCCACACTTGAAACTGTTAAAGTTGGATACTTCTTTTGAGATCTAAAGCATGGAGTAGGGTGTCTCTTGCTCACAAGCTGAGCTAAGAGGGCTCCTCACAAGAGAAAACAACTCTTATCCCACCACACTCTTAAGTCTTAGACATAGATCTTTCTTCTTGCTCACAAGCTAGGCCAAGAAGGTCCATCACAAAGAGAAAAATAGGATAAAAAAAATAGTGAAGAAATCACAATACAAGTCTAAAATAATTTGGATAGACAAGCAATTAGAAATTCCAAAAAGATTGAAAATAGAGTTATCAATAAATCAAGGGTTTTGTTTTGAGGAAGAGTGAGTAAACATTGAATGATGTCAGTCCCTTCAAAAGATGTACATGAATTTATCCATAGTGGTGTAGATTTGTTTATCATAATGACTTTTTCTTTTTACTAGATTTGGCAAACAAACGCGCAAATTTCTCCCAAAATGATCTTCAGATAAATATTAAAGAATGTAAATCATTCCAAGGAATTTGGATGGGTTTGGATTAACAAGGAAAATCTTAAAAATACTTTTTAATAGCCTTAAACAATTATATAATGGCTTTATTAAAATTTCAAAATTTTGGTCAAACTAGTTGTTATAGGCAACAACTAAATGTATTGTATATGAAGGTTTTATGTACAATATGTTTGAATTTTATGTATCATGCATTAGTTTTGTATAACAATCTCAGGTTTCTTATATTTTCTCTGATTATTAGCCAATCAGGCACATATTACTTATTTAAACTGAACATAGTATGTGTTGAAAATAATATATTATATATAAGTTTCAGCTTGAGTTATTCTTTTTAATATATCATTTACAAGATTGCATATACCATTTATTTGAACTAGACATACCATACATATAAAAAAAAAATACCATACACAAGTTTAATTTTAGCCAATCTTACATTAGATTATTTAAGCTTGAATTTATAAGTTTAATTTCAATGTGATGCTTAAGATATACTTAGGAAAACAAGTTTTGATTTAACACCAAATGTAATATGCATTTTAAAGATTTGCAAATAAATATTTCTTAAAACACTTCAAAGGTCAATTTTTAATGGCATGGAGTATAATTAAACACAAACTAATATGTGCTATGTTTCAAGGATAATTTAAGTGCAAATATGTGATGTGAATAGTGCAACCTCTTGATTTAAATTTGTAAACTAAGTTTTAATCCTTACACAAGTCTTTAGGAAGTGAGAAAACCATCTAAAAAACCTTTGACTATTGTATACCTCTGGAGTGCTCCATCTTCCTTCACCACTTCAATTACATCTCAATTGACCACTTTTGAGAATACGTTAAGTCACTCCATTGTGGGTAATCCATGAGTCAACCTAACTTAAGAAGTTTGTAAAATATACCAAGTGAACATGTTAGATCACACAAAACAAAAAGGACTTGTATTATCAAAAAAAGATATTATCTTTAGGGTTTATGAGATTCAACAATCTATTTCATTCTGATGGTTAACTTATAGGGGATTAGAAAAATGAACAAATAAAAAGTCTCTCATAATGTGCATGCAATTAAGGAACATGTATGAGTGTAAAAGATAATAATGTTAACATAATAGTAGAAAGAATAACTAGGAAAAAAAAATAAAAGCACAATAGTGGAGAGAACAATTAGGAAACAAGTTAAAAGCACATTCTTAAATACTACTTATTGATGTACTTATCAATGTAAATAAGTCTTAACTTTCTTTTTCCTACAAACATGCTTCTCCTTATTTATCATTATCAAAGTGGGGATGCCAAGAAAAGATTGGATTATATCCTCCATTATTCATATGGGCTTCTTTTTGAATTATAAGGAAGACACATGTGGTGATAAGGATAAAAATTTTTATCTATCAAGCATTTTAAATTTGTTTAGTTCTTATTATTATAACGTTACTTCCTTATACTCTATGAACATCCTCAATTAAGTGTTTTCATAGTTAGTTTTGTGGCTAAAATATTGAATTTGTAGTTAAATATATGAAGAGAAACATTTATAGTATTTTCACTTCAAAAAGATTCCGTATAATATCATAATTACTTCTTCAAACAAACACTAGAATTACGTGCTTTGGTGGTGGTCTAGAGGTTACTTGAGAACTATTTTCTAACTTTGAGTTGAGGATGTTTATTGTTGCAAATAGAGTTGAACTAACCCTAAGATTATGGTTGACTTTCTTTGATTTTATCTTAAAGTTGACTCAAGTATTTAGTTCATGTAACCAAAATAATATTTTAAGGTTAGAGGAAGAGCAATTAAAGGATGAAACATGGTGATATTATTGATGTAATAAGGTAAAATGAGTGTGTATAAATCCCACAAAAGGATGATGAATTATAAGTTTTAAAATATTTTTTTATTTTTGGATTGTATTTATTTTTCAAAAAAAATTTATAGAAATAAGTTTGTGTGTATAACAACCTCGATTTTATATATATTATTTTTTTATTTTTACGATTAAGAAAAGTAAAGGTAAAAATTAAAAAGGTACAACAAAATTTTTATGTTGCTTAATTCAAACTACAACTTACATCCACCTCTAATCGAGATAGAGAAAAACATCAATATTATGAAAATTATAACTTGAGTTTTTTCTTTATGATTCACCTTTAATATTTTTGAGATTTTTTCTTATGATTTACCTCTAACTTACTTGAGATTTTTTTACTATTCACCTCCAACATGTTAGCTTTTATAAGTTCAGCTATAACCTAGTCTTTTGCAAGCTTAACCCCAACTTAATGTTTTAAAAGATCAAATTGAGTTTAGATTTTTGCAAATGTTAGACCATCCAACCCAAAAGAAAAGGAAAATACAAAAAGGAAAAAGTTTCCAAAAAAAGATTATACAATTTTCTATGCTTATTGATGAATAGAGAAAGACACAGAAAGGTCAAAATTATGAAAAGAAATAAGAAATTTAAATTTTAAAAGATTTAGATTTAACTTAAAGAATTTAAAAATTTGAGAAGCACTAAATCATAATGTACTATCAAAAGAGTTTACACTAGTAAAATATGATACAATGCTTCTTTGAGATCTTACAATTTTATTCATATTTATTATTTATTTCAATCATCATGGTTAGATATTTATAGAAAACTTTTGATTATAACCATTAAAAAGTAAAAAAAAAGCTCTTTCAAAAGCTGTTGCCAAACAACTTAAAAAGCTTTTCGAAATAACTTAAAAATTTTCTTTCAAAATAGCTACCCAATGGCTCAAAATAATGACTAGTGAAATAACAGTTAAATGAGATCAACCTGTGCCATTGTATCTAATTGGAGAGGATCTGAACTGTGACATAAATATATGTAAAATAAGATGAGTTATGGATAATTGAATCACAATGGATTAGATCTGGACCATTTGATCATGTTAAATGAGATTTGGATCGTTTGATTCATCAATAATAAATGAGAGAGTGATCTCAATTGTAGGTTTTAAAATGGAGAGATCTAGACCATAAGATTAAGAATATTTGAAAAGGGTAGAATCAATCCTAACTATTCATTTGGGCTCATGGATGGTAAGATGGATCATGGTCACTTTTTAAAAGGCAAATGCAATCTTTAAAATTTGATCACAAAAATGTGTGATTAAATGATACTAAGTCACTCCTGGTTTGGAAGCATATAGGCATCAAAACTTTAGTCCCATATGCTGTAATTGTTAAAGGTTTACACTCTATAATATTTTTGCACATGAATAATGTAAGCTAAAATGAGGCTAGCTCTCCTTTTGTACATTTAAGATTTCATCATCTGAGTCACTCATATGCTTATAGGTTAATTCATAATTATGGGTCTAATACGACCAATTACATATTTAATTTAAGTTCAACCTGGCTTTATCCTTCCTCTGCCTTAACCAAGTTTAGGCTTGACCTGAGTTAGTTCTAACTGGTCTCCTAACCCAAATCTTCCTAGGTTACTTGGGCTTGGTCAACCCGGGTGCCTTGTACTTGGGCCTTACTTGGGGTAGCTTAGGATATTTTTTTCATTATAAAAATTTAACATAATTATTTTTTTCTAATTTTACCACATTTTAATAATTAATCTATCAGAAAAATTTTGTAAAGATACATAAGTATATTTAACTAATGAAATGATTAAGTGTTTGAAAAATAGGATCTATATTTTCTTAAATCAATAAAAAGATTGAACAAAATTGTATGCTTAAGTAGGATTTAAATTGAGAGATGTGTCTTATGATTGATAATCAATCTTTTTTTATTCAATTCAAAGTTCATCAACGCTTCTATCACATCATCTAAATTTTTATTAATTATTTTTATGATTGACTCATCAAACAAAACATATATGTTTTTATCTTTCTTTTTCTCAAATTAAATTAACAAGATTTTTAATGGTCTTTTTTAGTTTAAATAAAATGATTAATATAGATCTAAAAAAATCATGATTAATCTCAAATCTATATTACTTTCAAAAAATCAAGTAAACTATCTCTAAATATCTACTCATTACAAATTATTGTTAGGTCAATGTTTTACATGACTTAGTTTTTCCAAGTCACTTATGATTTAATTATAATCACATAAAATATAAAACATTTTAATTCTCAATGAGAAATCATAAAAATATCCAATCATTGTATTTATCACACTACATTGTATATAATATCTACCTCGTTCTAAACAATTAAAATTAATTAAGCCTAAAAATATTCTATCTTAAAAATGTCTCATACGAATAATATCACTATATTATGATTGTGGAGACATCCTATGCTAAATTCTCTATTCTCTAACCTTAGAAATTCAAGCAAGCTTGGGATGACTACTAACTTCACTATTGACGGTTTGCATGATGGTTTTTTTCTTAATTAATCTTAAAATATTATTATCCACATCAAATTGTATTTTTCTTATAGAATAATAAGTTGCTAGTGAAATCTAAGGGTTGAAATGTTATCTCTCCTTTTTGTAATATAGTGTTTCTTAAGAAATTTTATTCAAGATAAGCATCCAAGACTAGCTTCTCGACCTCTCTTATATGAAACTTTGGAGTAATTGATATGACCTTGTTAATCTAACTTCAATCAAACAAGTTGTTTTCACAATTTGGCCATAAGGAGGGTCCAATGATTGGTACCTCATAAGTTTGATTTAGATCATCTTTGGTTATCTCAACGTCCAACTCACACATATAAGAGGAACCATGCTAAAATCTAAACATACACTTAAATTGATAAAAAAGTTCTTGATTAAATTTGAGTTAAATGAATACCTTGTAAAATATTTTCTACACCAATCCCACTAAAGAGTTTAATCATTGACACACCTAAGTGGTATTGCAAGTTAGGATTCATAAGCTTGGTTTTATTCATCATGCAATGTCGTATGATCTAGGTTGCATCATCATCCTTTACTATTTTGATATCAAACTCTAGGGAGGAGCAAGTTTTGTAGGCTTAGATTTTTGACCTCTCATGCTCATATTAAAGCAGTCTAATAAGCTCAAATTTCAATAATTTTTTATGCTCTAAGGTTTTTGGGCAATAAGTAGAAATTGACCAAATATTGAGCAAATTATGATTATTATTATTTTTTGCAAGGTTCTTCTGAGGATGTTGCTACAATGTAAAGCAACTATAGGATGTTCCTTATGCATTCTAAGAATATACATTGGATCCTAATGAGAAATGTCCCTCATAAATTGTTCATGACTTGAAGTTTGAAGCAAATCCAAACCAAAAGGCATCTCAAACAAAGGTGCCATCAGCTACGAAAAGCCTCTTTTTGATAAAACATTCACGTGTTTCAACGTTTCCACAAGAACAACAATTGCTTGCAATCAAAAGCTAGATGCTTTCAATGAGGAAAAACTAAAGAACCTAAGCCAAACTATATAAACTTTCTCCTATGGAGAGAAGCATGCTAGGAAATTAGAGTTTTTTATTTTAGTTTTTGAGAGATTTGTTTGTTGGGAATTACATTGTTTTCTTTTCTCTTATTTAATATTACTTTAGTATAATTTTGAAATATTGAATATTAAATTTCAAGCAAAATTTCTCTTTTTTTAAACATTTATTGTTGTCAAGTTTTTTTTTTATCTAAAGAGATAATTATAGGACTTAAAATACTAGATCATTATTAGCTTTTGTCAACCAATTTCAAATTTAAATTAAAATTTTTAAAAGCCTTCTAATATTGTATTTTCAATAAATTCTCATGCTTAAAGAAAATTATAGATTAGCATGTTCATTCTATTGAATTAACTTCCATCAAATGCTTATATCAAAGTTAGTTTAAGTGTTTAATCAAATTCTAACATATATTTGATTTTATTTTACCATTGTAATTAGGAATGGATTAAAGAACTTAGATCTAGACTTACCTAGGTAAGTTATAATTATTTAATTAAGAATTTGTTAAAGATTTTGAAAAATTTTAATGAATTTTATTCATATATGACGTTTGAATTTCCATGTTTGAGATTAGTAAGTTTTGTTTTAATTCAAGGATCAGGATGACATATATACATCCTTTCATAAGGATAGGTTACTAACTTAATTTGAATAAATGTTGACTAAGTGAGCAAAGATTTTAGTCTATAGAACAATGATCATAAGTCAAGACATGTCTCTATGGAACTTTTGCATGTCGATAACCTTAAACACTTAAGCTTTAGTCGTAGGAATCAAATTCTTCTTTGGTTCACATGTGATAGCATGTGAAGTACATAATTTTGCCATTTTAAGTCTCAGATTATATCCTTTAAGAGTCCAGATAATTTTTTTTTGTGATGGAGAGCATGGACTTTTATCTCCTCATTTGCTTCTTCTTTTTATGAGTCATGGCATGATTCCATATAACCTTTTTAATTCATGCATAGCCTCATAACAAGTTGTTAGAAGGCACACCAACGGTAAGAGGGAAATTGGTGTTTAAAAAAATTAGCAAGTCAATAAGTTTTTTGAATCCTAATTTTGTATTGCACACCCACATAATAGATTGATATACTCAGTTATAGAAACCAATAAGTGCAATGTAAAGAAAAGATGTTACAAGAATTAGCATAAGAAACTTAAAAGGTTTGGCTTCTACCTAATAAGCCTACATGCACATCCATGTCAACTAGCATGAGCCTACTCTTTATTTTTCCTCCTGTGTTTTTTGAATCCTAATTTTCTATTTCACACCCACATAATAGATTGATATACTTAGCTATAGAAACCAATAAGTGCAATGTAAAGAAAAGATGTTACAAGAAAAAGCATAAGAAACTTAAAGTGGTTTGGCTTCTACCTAATAAGCCTACATGCACATCCATGTCAACTAGCATGAGCCTACTCTTTATTTTTCCTCCTGTCATAGGCAAATAGAGAAACCTTCTACAGTTGAGTTTAAGATACAACCTATTGTTGATTATAAATGCCTCCAAATGAACACATTTTTCAAAGATTCAAATACCCAATGTTGGGCACTTCTCTCTATATTCAAAGGCACACTATATGCCTATTTTATTCACAAGTAGAGCCAAAAGGATCCTACACAAGAAAAACCAACCCATATCCATCAACACTCTAAGGCCTAGAGAACAAAATGGTAAAAAAGAGTAACAAGGAAATTATAACATAATTCCAACTCAATTTGAATGGATAAATAATTACAAATTGCTAAAAATTGAAAATAGTGTTAATAATAAATAAGAAGCCATGCTATAAGGAAAGTGAGTGAATAGTGGATGATGTAAGAACTTTCAAAGCATGCAAATGAATCTTTCTAAGTTAATTTTTTATAAAAATAAATTATCATCTTTACTAGATCTAAGAAGAAAGCACTAAAATTTCTTCAAAGATGATCTCTTAATAAATATTAAATAATATTAATCATTTCATGAAGTTTAGACTGGTTTATATAAACAAGGAATCCCAAAAGTTATTGTATGTGAATTCGTGTAGAGCTTGATTACATAACAAAGAGGCTAATGATAGAAGTGGTGGAATTATACAAGAGACACTACAAACTCCTAAAAGGATTAGCTAATTAATAATGTCCATTATTTTAACTAGTTTGACAATCTAAGAATTACAAGTTATGATTTTGAAAAATGAAGTTAATTAACAAAAGAAAAAGTACATTTGTTTTTTATTTAGAGAATGTAAGGTTAAAGTGGTTATGTTACACCTTCAATTTGGCTAGCTCATATGGGAACTTAGCCAATCAAGGTAAGTTCTTTTTCCTCTTGATTTAGTGAACTTAGTGCTTTAATTTAAGTTAGCTTGGATTTCTTATTATGCATAGGATGAGTCATAGGATGCTTATGTTCACCTTGCATGACCTTAACCATATCCACAACCATGAGATGACATTACAAATTTGTGTGAAAATTCCTAAAATTTAGGAATCCTTAGAGGAGGCATGGCTTAAAGAAATATAGAATTTGAATTACCTTAATTGCAAGCAATTTTGAAAAGAATGATAAGCCATTACCCTAGTTATTTCTACATATATGGTGTCATTATTTTAGGAAGGTGTGACTGGCCTTTTTAAGAGAGGATTTGATGTGGTTTTCTAAGTGGGAATTGAGAAGGAAAGCATTTTGATTGCATGTAATTAAACTAGAGCCAAATTCTTTGAGGTATATTAATTTTAAGAGCCTTATTTGGCTACTTATTTAAGATCTTGTGGGATAGTTTTAGGGGGAGTGTACAATTCCTATCCATGAGGCATTGCATGGAGGATCATACCCCATGAAAAGCCATAAAGAGGAGGTAACCCATGAAAATAGAAAGAAAAGAACAAAATTTCAAGCTTGAATTAAGAAGAAGAAGTTGTTTTATAGTCCACTACATGACTTAAAGATAAGATTAACCTTGAGAACATGCATTAAAATTAGATATATGTTAAGAAAAATTAAATATATTTTTAGACATGCATGTGAAAATATATGTAGCTATGATCATGAAATATTATGCTTAGATTCCTTCTTATGAGACCTAACCCAAATAAAAATAATGTTAAAATTAAGATATAATGATAATTCTTATTAAAAAAAATTCTTATGATGTTATCCTTATGTTCCTTATATGAAGATTTAATTTAGATCAATGAAAGATAATGATGTTACCATATCCAAGATATGATGATAAGTTTTTAAGATTAAATGTATGTTCAAGATTAGATCTCATTGATCTCAAGAATTTTATATATAATTTTTATTTAGTTTAATTAATGTAACCATTACCTTATGATAGTGGCATGTAATTTTCTTAATTATGTTTTCGATCATGCAAATTAATAACTTATGTTATGATTAAACTCATCAATTGTAGATCAATTCTTACTTATGAAGAATCATGAGCATTATAGTTTTATGTCATGTTTTAAAAAGAGGAATCCTTTAAAAAGAGACATGATGATGATATCTTTTAGAGATTAAATGAATGCATATGATTAGATTCAATTGAAATAGTGATTCTTGCATAAAATTATGAATCTAATTAGCTAAGTGTTCAGGATGATCTCATAACCAAGATTTAAACTTATTTTGTATGATTATCAGCATGCAAAATGTTAAATCATGTGATGAATTATCCTATAAAAATATGGATTTGCCCATGATTAGGAATAAATTATTATATTATTAACTCTTAGTCATGATACTTTGTTTGATGGTAATAAATCTTAAGTATTTCTAATATTTATTTTAAGTAAAGTTTTAGATTTTAGATAATAATACTTATTTTTATGTGAGAAATTAAAGTGGAATAAGGGAAAATGTCAAATCTCTAAAAAATAATCTTAGTTGGAGTGATAAACTATAAAGAGATTTATTTTGAGTTTAATTTTAGGTATTTTACTTTTATTTTTATTAGAATATTAAACTTGATTAAAATTATTTTTATAAGATACAAAACTTAAATTTTGTTTAAATTAACCATATAAGAAAATATTAAGATTTAAAAATATTCATCATCTTAAAAATCATTTGATCTTGATCATATCTTTGAAAATCTTTCTTCAATAACTTATTACAAAAATTATGTTATAATAATAATAATCTTAATTATAATTAGCCTAAATTATTACAACATTAAATCTCATGTCTCAAGTTTGGGCATTACTATTGAATTGATTTACGACTGTAATCGAGTCAGGACATAACTCTCAAACCCAAATTGTAATAATGTAAGATCGAGTCATTATTCTTGAATCCATTGATCGATTACTGGTAGTCTGCGTGATCAAATCTTGAATGAACCAAGTGTATTCAACTCCAAAAAGAAGGCTAACTCTATATCACAAGGAAGATAAGAGCAAGACATAAAAACAATGTAAGACAAAACATAATCCTTCTATTTGTGTGGCTAACTTCCAAATTGTGAGAGTGATGTGAGACATCTAATCGCTCAATTTCTTGATTGAATGATCATAATCTTATTTTTCTTTTGAAAATTCCTAATTAGATTTATCATTTGATAACTTAATGTTGTAAATGCACAATCCATATTTAATCTGCACATAACTTCTAAATCTAACCATCAGATCATGATTGAGATCTGATGATCAAGATCAAATCTCATTCTAAATAGTTTCATTTGATTTCCAGTTATCTAATAGCATAGTTTTCACGATTGAGCAATCAAATTTATTCCCTATCATGTGACTCTCATTTTCTCTTATCCAGATCGGATGGCATCAAATAGATTATTTTTATAGTGGTTGTTTATCATTATTTTCAAGCTATTCACATTATTATTAAAAATATTATTAACTAATTTTTTAATTAAAAATTTTGTTGACATATTTTATTTAAAATAAGTTATAATTGGTCTACCTGTAACTACTTTTAGTAATTTAAAATGCCTATAATAAGAAGATTTTCTTAAAAAAATTTGAACAATGAATTTTTATTGGTCTTGATAAATGTAGAAGAAAGTCATTCAAGTTATTCAAGAGGTTTTTATTTGTTGTGTTCTTCAGTTGTCAAACTCCAAATTGTACTTTCTTTTTAAATTAACTAAGTTCTCAATTATTTTTATTCCTATTGATTCAATTAAGATACTTGTGTCACGTTAAGTATTTCATCAAGCATAAAATTTTTATTTATATTATATTTAATTTTATGTCATTGAATTATTTTTTTATTACTATTTTTATTTCATTATAAGACCATTGTAGCTTATCTTTTTTATTTCATTATTGTGAGATCTAATTTACACATCTTTTATTAAAAGATTAGATTATAAGTAAAATCATTTAAAAATTGTTTGTATACCTTTTAATTTTTTTTAATTTTTTTATTTCATAATTTTATAAAATTTATTTTAAAAAATGTATTTTGAAATAAAAGTAAAATTTTCCCAAAATCAATTATTTAGATTTCCTTAATTTTATTTTAAAAATAATTTAATATATATTTTTTAAATAATTTTTTTAGAAATCAAAATTTTTATTCTTAACCTTACTCTCTTGTTGAACCACACTTCGAGTAGTATTAAAAAAGATCACTTTCTGGTGATAAGAAATTCTCAAAGCAATCTATGATTCAAATTAATTCTTTAATAAGTTTGGGTGAAGATGTCTTTTTCTAAAGGCCACTCTTTGGGGTGATTATTATTTCTATTAGAAGATTAAGATAACTAGTCATTCAAAATTGATTGATAAAGAGATGTGAGGATTAATACAAACTTCTTTTGATTTTTCCACTAATAAAAACACACAAGATATTTTTTTACTAAAATCTTTTAGTGAAATAAATGAAAATGAAAAAAAATAAAGTAAAATTAAATAATAATGCTATAAATAATTTACATTATACTTTGAATGCTATCAAATTTAATAAAATTGTGAATTTAAAAATAACTTATAAAATTTGGTATAAATTAAAAATAACATTTAATTGCACCTTCTTAATTAAGAAAAATATAATGAACTAATGACACTTTACTATGAGTTATTTGGGTAGGTTTCCAATGAGTGCATTAAAAGAATGCTTACAAGATTTATTAATAGTACTAATGGTCTTGTTAGTTTAAAAAATCTAATTTTTATGAATGAATAGGTAAAAAAGATACTTAAAAATGATCAAAATAGTATGATCCATTGACAACTACAATCAAGATAACTAAGAACTTTTCCATTATGACATTAGATGACTTGATGGGTGAGCTCATGTCTAATAAGCTAAAAATTAAGAGAAAATAAGAAGAAAAAGAAGAATTAATTAAGAAGAACAAAACAAAGAGAAGGAGCATATAATAATGTTGAAGATGAATAATGACACTTTAGAAGAGGAGCTTATTAAGGAAGAAGGTATTAATTTAATCTCTAAAGTTTGCCTAAAATTTTTGGTATTATAAGTAGACATAAAAATAAAAAATTTAAGAGAAGCAAGAAAAAAGAGGACATTATTTATTATAAATATGATAAATAAGGTCATATTAGTTTAATATGTCTTATCATACAAGAAAGAGCTGAAAACATAAATAATAAGATGAAGAAGAGTAAAAAAAAAAGAAAAAAATATTGAAAGTAACTTGGAATAACTTAAAAGAGACTAGTACAAGTAAAAAAAAAGATAACTATGAATAAGTCTTTGGTATGATGACTAGATAAGAAGAAAGAAAAGAGAATAAATCTTTAAGTGAGGAAAAGATAAATTACTTCAAAGAAAAAATAACTAAACAATTATAATAAATATAAAAATTTGTGCAAAAAATGTAAAAAACTAGAAGAAGAATGCTATAAATATCTAGATTATTATGAATAAATTAGAAAAAAAAAGATCGACATTTATTCAAAGAATATGGAAAAAAAAGTGATGATTTAACATAAAAAAACTAATGAGAATGTATTCTTTGTTAAAAAATTCAATGATTTTAAATCCTTACTCTACTTGCTTATTTTGAAAGTAAAACCAATTAGTAAAGAAGTTTTTGTTACAAATTCTAAAAGATCTCATGTGCATAAGTATGTTCATATTTTACATGATTGTAATAAAAAAATGTACATGTCATTATTGCATTCAACCTAGTCATAATTCACATGCTTATAGAATTAAAGCTAATATTTATTCTAAATTTTTTACTTATGCATAAGAAGTATAGGCAAATAATAGTTCATCTATTCTTAAATGTGATCAATCAAAAATAATTTGAGTTCTTAAATCTCACAATTAAGATCAAGTACCATACATTTAAACTTCGATAAATAAATTTCAGTTAGACAAAATAATGTATACATAGATAATGAATAGATAGGATTTGAGAAATTATATTTAGAAGATTCAAATGAAATAAATAAGAAAAAGAAAGTAGCTGAAGAAAATCTTAAAACTAAAAAATTTAATAAGGATTATGTTAAAAAACAAGTTGTAGATAAAATTATGGATAACGTTAGAACTTAGTCTTATCATAACCATTAAGCTTTTATAGCAAATGTTTAGCCAACCTTAATACACTATAGCTTAAATAATAAGTTTTAGGTAATAATTATGAAAATAAAATTAAATAAATTTAAAAAGAATTGTAGGACTTGACCCCTAGACCATTAGATAAAAATGTAATTGAAACAAATTGGGCCTAATTGATGTTTTTACAAAACCCTTAGATTTTGAACAACTTATAAATCTTATATTGAGTTTAAGAGTTTTATATCCCTTTATATGATAACAAAGATGGAGAGATTAAAAATTGAAAGAAATTGGAAGAAATAAGTACAAATTAAGGAAGAGCTTTATTTTAGTCATGACATACATGTAAGGGAGCTTATCTTTAATTATTTTGTATATTTTTTCATAAATAGTTTATATATTTATTAGTTTTATTAAAAGTTTTATTATCATAAAAAAGAGATTATTGTATTGTTGACTTGTAGTTATGGCGTTTTATTTCATAATAACAAATATTAAGTATTTTTAATAAAGTTTTTGAGAGAAGTTTCAAATTTTAAATAGTTGATACTCGAGTTCATGTAGAAGCTAAAAAAGAAGAGAAAATGTTAGATCCCTTAAATATCATCTAGGTTAGAGTGGTACACTGACGAGAGAATCATTTTAAATTTGATTTTTAATATTTCACTTTTATTTTGATTAGAATATTAATTAAACTTGATTGAAATTACTCTAACAAGATGTAAAAATTAGATTTTATTTAAATTAACCATCTTAGAATATTAAGATTACAAAATATTTATCTCTTAAAATTATTTGAATCTAATCATATCTTTGAAAATCTTCTTTTAATGACTTGTTAAAATATCATATTATGATAATAAATAATTAAATAATAAAATAATAATAATAATAATAAATCTAAATTCTAATTAATCTAAACAACTATAACTCTAAATCTTACGTCTCAAATCAAGACATTACTCTTGAACCTGGTTCGCTGTAGTAATCAGGTTGAGACATTACTCTCAAAATCATATTATGATAATGTCTTATTAGGTCATCACTCATGGATCTACTAATTAATTGTTAGTAGTGTAAGTGATTAAATCTTGAAGGAATTAGAGGGTAGCCAACCCCAAAGACATGGCTAACTATATGACACAAGGAAACTTCTAAGAAAAAGATAAAAGCAAAACATACATGTAATATAGGACTAAACATAATGCTTCTATTTGCACAGCTATCTTCTAAATTGAAGGATTGTCATGAGTATTCTAATTGAACAATTTCACAATCAAGTGGTCATAGTCTTATTCGTCTTCTAAAAACACCTAATTAGTTCTGTGGTTCGATCATGCAATTTTGGGATCACATAGTCAATATTTAATTCGTGTTTAAGATTCAAATCCAATTATCATATTATGATTAAGATCTAATGATCCAGATCAAATCTCATTTCTAAATAGCACCATCTGATTTCTTGTTATCAAATCCCCATAGTTTTCATGATCGAGCAATCAATGTTATTTTTTATCATGCAACTCTAGTTTTCACTCATTCAGAATAGATGATGTCTAATTAATCATTTGCATAACTATTTTAACCATTACTTTCAAGCCATTCCCTTTGTTAATAAAAAATTATTAACTAAGGTTTTAATTATAACTTACATAAATTTTTTTAATTGAAATAATAACTCATGGATAATCAATCTATTTGGTAACTACTTTTAATAGTTGAAAAATATCTATAAATAAGAGATTTTTTATATAATTGATCGATAAATTTTTTTATGAAATCTTGCTAAAATTGGAAGAAAATTTTCAAGTCATTCAAATCATAAGTTGTCAGTTCTTATCATCACTTTCATTCATTACATCCTTTAATCATTAAACTCCAAATTCTACCTTCTTCTTAAATTAGCTAAGTTCTTAAATATTTTTATTCCAAATTGATTTAATTAAAACAATTATATTTCATTAAGCATTTCATCAAACATAAGATTTTTTTGTATTAAGTTCAAGTTTGTGTTATCAAATTATTTTCTTGTTTTGTCAATTTTATTTAATTATAAGACCATTGTAATATGACCTATTTTTATTATTGTGAGGATTTAATGTATCAACTTTTAGTGAATGGTTTAAATTATTTTATTTTACTTGATATTTACTAGGACTTAATTTGAAGTCAAATCACCTAAATATTATTGGTGTACCTTTTAATTTTATTGATTTTTTATTTCATAATTTTTATAAAAAAATATTATTAAAGAAATTAACATATTTTAAAATAAAATTAAAATTTATACAAAATCAATTATATAGATTTTCTTTATCTTATTAAAAAATTATTTTAATTTTTTTAAGTAAGATTTTAAAAAATCAAAATTTTAGTTTCTAATAATCCATCCTCTCCCCTCTTGTTAAACCATACATCATAAACCATGAATGATGCAGTTGTATTTAATGCTAAAAAGGAAGGAAATCACGTTGTCATGTCTATGTTATAATCTTACTCAATATGACATAATTCATTCTATAATTTTGATGTTAAGAACTCTTTGATGGTTTTTATTTATTACATGTATTTGATGAGGATATAATTATTGAGAATATCATCAAAATCTTATGTGAAAGTTTAGTTTAGTCTTTAAGAAATTTTATCTTGCCAAAGTTAGTGATACACATTACCAATGATAGAATTGATAATGTTAAGGAAAAAGATTGATTTTGTTCTTGTGAAATTAGATTCCAAGTTTAGGTCATGAACCCTTATATTGGAATGTACATTTATAACCAAATTTAGTGTTGATTCTTAAGGATAAAATTATTTATTGCCTTATTGTATCCATATAATTTGGTTACATGGCTTGGTTATGTTCATGTGAGGTATTGTTAAGACTTTAAGAAGATCTAGATGGCTTTTATGATGCTTAGAGCTCTCGATTTCTATGTGTTAAGCTTAAGAGCCTTGGTTTGGAATTTAAAAGAAGGCTAGGTTAGGTGAAATTCCTAAGTATGCTAACAAGATTGGTTTGCAGTTGGCTATGAATGATTAGTTTAAGAATAGATTGGGTTTAGCATGTCAACATAGTCATTATTGCCACGTGTTATTTAAGGGTGATAGATGGTATTTTTGGTCATGTATGATTTGGGGTTATCATAAGTTATTCTTGTCCATGCATTATTAGTGTTAGAAGTTGATAGTTTTAAGTAAGATTTACTACTTAGAGATTAAGATAGATTTGGTAATTCTTGAATAAACCTTAGACTTAGATAAGATCTACTTCTAAACAAACCCAAGAGTAAACTACTATAAGGGCTTGCTACCTGATTTAAGCATTGGAGCTGAGTGGTAAGACTTGGCTAAGAACTTTAGCTGTATTAAGAAAATTTGGAAAGGAATTTGGATAGCTTTTAAGGCAAAGGGATTTGTTCCTCAAGGAGAGGCTAGAGAATCTTGACTTGTTTTAGAAGAAGGCTAATGTTGAGTGATGGTCATGTAATTGTTGCATCATTAAATTTACAACTTGACCATCACTAGATTTTTGGAGCCTTAATATCTAATTATTTTATCCTCTTAACATTTTGAAAACCATAAAAGTTTTTCTTTTGCTTTATAAACCATCTTTAATAAAGGAATAGTGAAGCACCCTTCAAAACTCTTTGAATATAAGATCATTTTTATAAAATCTATTTTAATTCATAAATATAAGAACATATCCTTTACATGCAACTCTTTCCATAAAAAAATCACCTTTCAAGAAAAAACAAATTGTAAAAGTGATTTGAATAAAACCATTAACTAGAAAATCAATTAACATGTCAAACAAATTACCAAAGTAGAGGTCAATTCAACAACTAGAATATTTGTAATTGTCTTATAGCTTAAACAAGAACAAATACAGTTATCAACATGTTGAACCTTATTATCTGCCCAATCTTTATTACATAAACATTACTAACACCATTCTCACATAATAAATAAAATGTAGATTATTCTCTTGGCCAACTAGCATGATCTAGCCTCATTGCTTCCCTATATCCTCATGTAACATCTCACTTTGACTTGAAATTGTTAGGCCAAAAGAGGCATAAGGCTAGATCAGTGGAAAAATCATATACAAATGTAAAGAAATACATTATTAAGTAATAACATAGATGGTCATTAGCAACATTACAATTAAGAAAGAGGCATGATAATAAAATATAAAGAGCAAAGTAAAATTTTCTCATGAAAACTTGTAATCAAAATTTTCGTTTATTACTTTGCAACTTTTCACATTCGTTTTCCTTTTATCGTTCTAAGACTTGGTTTAGAAAAATGTCACATCATGAATGGTTAGGCACGTTTAGGAACCATCATTTTAACATAAACATCCTAAATAATTGATTCCTTTGACTCATCTCCAAAATACATTATTTTAGAATGCTAATCATCACTTTAGACAAGCAAAACATCTTTTATCTTTATATTTCATTTCCTTCACCATATTTTCTTCTCTTTTATTTATTTTTCTTTTTTAATTTGATATACTTATCCATTATAAATCAATATTACATCTATCTCTTATCTTATCTTTTTTTATTTTTGAGAATGACTATGCAAATTGACATTAGCTTGAAAGGATTAACATTATAACAAAGTACCAACATCTTCATACCCAATCAACATGAGAAAATCATTAAATCATAACTAATATGAAAGCATTTCAATTTACAAAGGAATCCAATAACATTCACTAGAAAAAAATTCAAAACCTTCATAATACCCTAACAAATTAGGATTACACCATTTATCAATCATAACAACAACAAATCTATACAAGCATTTCTAATTCTTACTAAGAACAAAATCATTTTATGACCTCAAACTTACAAGCATCAAATAGTAAACATATATACATTAAATAAGTTTATTTTCTCTTTTTTTCTTTGTATAATGATCACACCAAAGCTTAAATCTTTGCACAATTCTCTTAGATGATATTCTCTTACTCTTATAGCCCTAACTAAATATTAAAACTTTTAATGTTTTAAAAACTTTTTGAAGTCACATATAACATCTTACTTATACTTGTTTTCATTATTTTCCACTATTCCTACTTATCAATTGCCTCCAACGTTTGCATCACTTTATGTTGATACCTTTCAACTTATATGCTCTCATTTCTAAGGATTGTTCTTTGATTAAACTCAGTTCTATGTCAACTTTCTTAATCATTTGTTATTTCAAATTTTAAGAGATGTTCAATTTCAACTAATTGTATGAGTATAATCACCCTAATCATATCATATGATTCTTAACCTCAACATCTGTCTTAATTTCTTCTGATCTTATTCTTACAATCTAATTATCATACTTATACAATACTCTAATTTTTCTTGTCATACAAATGATTCTATTAATTAGTGCATATTAATAAAACTTTTGATCTAATAATTTAAAACTATATCCTTTAAGTTGTTGTAAGCTTGTTTATATGTGCATTCATATTCCAACATCATATCAAGCATAATCCATAGACTTGTGTCATACATGTATTTATAAGTGAATAAAGAAACATTATGATTATCTATTATTTAACATTGTGCTTAAATATTATAAGCTTTTGTAATTAAGATTATGATGATAAACCCCTACTTACTATGACAAAAGAGTATAATTTGTAAATACTATCTCTACCTACTACAACAAAAAAGAGTGACTTTGATAGTGAATCCTGATCAGGTTAAACGAGAGTGGACGTAAGACCATGTTAAGTCAAAACACCTAAAAAAACTCATTATCTATTTTATTATTTTTATTATTGTGTAATTTATGATATTTCTTTTAACAATATTTAATTTAAAAAACTATAGATAAAATAATTTTCAAAATAATTTTTATCTAGTACAAAATATTTTATTAAAAATATAAAATTATTATTTTCTTTTTATATAATTTTTATTTAGAAAAATTATTAAAATTAGTAATTTTATGATTGTCAAATTTTTATTTAAGAATTTTTTAAAAAAATAAGAAGTTTAAAAGTATAATTCACCCTCTTGTATGCATTAGTTCAACATGGATTATATCAATATATGCCTCACTAAGAACATTATCCAATATTCTAAGATAAAGCATAAACAAATTAGCATCATTTCATTTAAGATCATGTTAACAAAAAGGAAGTTGATATTAAATTCAAAGATACAAAAAATCAACTTGTGGTTATCCATACAAAAGCTTTAAATGAAAATAGATTTTGTAGAATTAAAAGTGAATTTGAAATGCAAGACCATATCATTTTTTTAATGATGACAAAAGTAGAAGAATAATATTAAAGAGGAGAATAACATTCAAGGGGAGTTATAAAAAAGATTAATAATTTTTTCTCTAAGCATATAGAAAGTTTAATAATTGGAGAATATTAAAACATTAAAAATAATAAAACATAGATTAAGGAGTTTTAAATTTGTGTTTATCTTTTAACAGAAGGAATAACATTTAACTATTCATTAATGACACTTGCCATAACATTTTATTATTCATCAATATTATTATTCTATGAACTTTTAAATCCTTTTGAAAATGAAACAATATTAAAAAGTATTTTAGTTTTATATTTATTTTCCAATCTTAACTTTGGTTGGTTTGTCATCATTAAAAAGGAAGAGATTATTAATCTCATAAGTCCAAGTTAGTTCAAAATAGATTTGATGATAATAATATAATTAAAAATATACATAATCAAAACTCAAAGGAACTTAAAAGATGCATAGTCAAAGAAAGAAGCTCAATAAAGTGTTTAGCTCAAAAGAATTCAAGATAGATAAGAAGCTCAAGGGTACTTGATTGACTCAAAAAGAGCCTTTATTGATAACTTAACTTGAAATCTTTGAAGCATGAATAAGATTCATCAACCTTGAAGATCATAAGGTGATAAGATAAATATTGGGGTGATTTTTGTGATTAATTTATTCAAATTGATATAGCATTAGCTTATTGAATTTTATGCATTCATTAGTTTTAAAACAAAAAAATGTGAGTTTTTACATGTACTTTAGAGTCACTATGTGCACTCACTTAAATTCTTAATTTCGACAACTCAAAAAATCAAAATGCTCAAATTAATGTAGTACAATGTGATACATCAAGTTATGAAGTATGGTATGTTGCTAATGAAGTATTGTATGTCAATATCCAATTTTAGTGAACATCCTCCAAACCAAATCCTCACACAATCCAAACCACGTCCTCTCACATATAATGCATCATATATAACAAATAACAATATGTCACTACCATGTAAAATACATCATTTGGAGCATAAAGTATGTTAAGATAATTCCACAAATTGCAAACATGCATATGGTATGAACAAATCACATTTAGCATGTAATATACAAAATGCATGGTACAATAATACTTACGTATAATATGTCAAGCTCTTGATCTCAACCCAAGTTTTGCATATAATATGTTCAGTTTATATGAACTATAATGTCTATAAAAATTAATACTTTTTTTTAATCATCCTAACCATTCTAAATGTCTCTTTAACAAAAAATGCTTCAAAGAGATCGTGGACGAGTGACAATGTATTTAAGAGACCTTAGAGAGTGATAACAACTTGTAACATTTATAAATAAGATCCTAACCTTATGGATAGCACTACAACACTTGCAAATTCATTTTACATTATGTTTTACCAAGGAAATATCTTATTTTGATAGTCACCTACTATCACACTAAAGGAGCTTCTAAATTCACCCTTCTATGCTCTTTGAGCATCTAAATTTTTTAAGATCATTTTTGTCACACCCCACTTTTGTAACATTTTCTCTTGAGATGCAACCAAACTGATGCACTAATCAATGTATTCTCTTAGCCACCTTTCTTAGGGCTTAACATTCAAACTGAGACTCGTAATACCTTAATTTTATCGTCAAGCTTGTAGCGTGCTACCAAAAATAAACTATATTCTTGCTCCAATAAAAAACCTTGGTTGAGTTAAGAACTAGTCCACCTCAGGTTATGTAATATTCCTAATACACTAGCATGTATATGATACCAAAATAGTCTCAACCTATAAATAATCATAACATAATATAATAATCATAAATAATCACATAAACCTAATATATAAGTAATACATATGATTCAAGTTCAATAAATACATCTCAATATTAAAAATAAATAAAACTATAAATAAGACATGCTAAAACACTATTGATGAAGGATCCATGAGAATATTGACACCACTCTCAATTATAATGTTGTACCAATAATTAACTCCTTACAATTATAGATAATATAAGGATGGTGAGTTAGGCTCAATAAGAACACTTATGTCCTACTAATAAAAATATACATGATATGATATAATAGTAAAGTATAATCATTAATATGTTAGAGGAGTCATATGAATATCATAGTGTACTAAGCTAAGTCAATATATAAAACCATATCACTAGCCTTCATATACATTTAGGCCCTGCATGTCTTAACAAAATCATAATCCATCCCTCTAAGACCTTGTAATACTCAATATAAGTCAAACACTCTTATCGCATCACATGATCAGATAATCCACAACCTAGGTTTTGCCAATCACATTGACCGTCCCATAAGTTATTAGAGTTCTCATCAATCATGTGACACTCTAGTAAGTGTGTTGGGTTACCCTTGTGTTTGATAAACTAAGTCTTAAACGTTTAATATTTTATTCTAATGTATTTGTTTAATGTAAATCAAATATAATTTTTAATGAACGAACCATGCACCTTAGATCATAATGAATTAGTAATCTTCAAAGCACCTTGGAGTGTTCAACAAGTTTTAAAGATTAAAGACATGCATACTTAGTTTTGATAAGATTTTACTTTACTATGAAATAGAATATTAACTTGTTGATATTAAGACACTCTCATTTTTTATCAACTTCAAATCATATTCGAGCATCAAATCTTCAATCATCTCCTCGATTTAATAAACGAATAGGATTTCTTTTTAATCTTATAACCATTTTCTTGGTTAAATTTTATCCTTGTTAAATTTCATATTAGTTTGTTTGTTAAACCTTGATTAAATAAAAAAATTAATTCTGTTAAATTTTTTATAATTAAAAAAAATTTTACAATATCCCAAGCTTGAGCCTAAGTGCAAAGCTCTTGGGCCATGCAAGCCCAAGTGGACACTCGCAAGCATCAGGTCAGGAAAATCGGGTCGAACCTGTTTAGGTCCAAAGTTAATTCCAAAACCGAATAGGGTAAAGCATTGGGTCAAGTTGAGATGCACTCGAACGAAGTATGTATAAGTCTGGTCAGACTCGTATAAACCTGTAGCCTATGAGTACTTCCAGGTGATCAATTTCCAAGCACACAATTGGAGAGCCAGCCTCAATTAGGCTCTAAATCATATCTTTGCATGAATGCATATAAATTCAAAATACTCCTTCCCTGCAATGTGGGACTAAATCCCTTGTGCTTATCTACATCCAAAATCGACAAGTTTGAACACCGTCTGATCTTGTATTTTTGCCATCACACAGTGAAGAATGCCTCTGCTTTATTAATCGATCATGATCTTCCATCCCACTATCCAATTAAATCTCTCAAATCTAACAGTGATTATTGATTTCATCTATTTCTTATAATTTATTGGTAGATATGACGATCACAGCTTCATTCGAACTTATTGGACGATTAGAACCCTTTCCACCTTATTCTTGAATCATGTAACTCTTAATTCTCCTATTTGAATCCTATGACTAAGATTAACTCTAACTTTATAATTATTAAATTGAACGACCAGATTGAATCCGACATCATCGAATGACCAAGATCAAATCCGTCTTAATTAGATCATCCATAACTCATTCGTTAATTCAGTATTAGATCTAACGATTTGTATCACCTTCAATCAGATCCAAAGACCCTAGTCCATCCCCTTAATGGTTAATTATTTAGTCGTTGTGCTAGTCATTTTGAAAAATTATTTTAACATAATTTTAAGTTGTTTGGCTATATCTTTGTAAATAGCTTTCTACACTTTTTAACACCTATAATAAATTTTTTTCTATAAATATCTAACCATTATAAAAGGAATAACAAATGAATATAAATTAATCTTTGAGATCTTAACAAGTGTTGCTCAATATTCTACTGGCATAAATTCTACTAGCATTAACTAGGACTTTTCAAATTGTCAAATCTTTCCACAAAACCTTGCATGTCTAAATTTTTATATTTTCATATCTTTACTTAAATTTAAGCTTGATATTCATTGTTCCATTAATCAACAAATATAGAAAGTTGTATAGATTTATTAGTCTTTTTTTCTTACCGTATTTTTCTTTTTCTCTTTGGTTGGACGACCCAGCATTTGTAAAACCCAAGTTTGGGATGTTCTCGCAAAAAAATCGACTTGGGGTTGAGCTCACAAAAGCCTAGGTTATAGTTGGACCCACAAAAGCTAATAAATTGAAGATAAAACATAAAAAATGCTCAAGTTATAAACTTTTTTAGTGGTATTTTTTTAATCTCAATTGGTGGTAGACGTGGGTTTTAATTTAAACCAAATCACATAAAAATTTTGATGTCTCACTTAATTTTTGTCTTCATTTTTCCTTATTAAATTAAAAATTTATATATATATATATATATATATATATATATATATATATATATATATATATATATATATATATATATATATATATATATATATATAATTAAAGTTTTTTACAAATATAAAATTATTTTTAAGTATATAATTCATCTCTTGTGAGATTTGCATTTTAATTTTTACTTTAATTGGTATCAGAGCAGGTTCCTTACATAAAGTGAGTCAAATCACTCAGGTGATCCATCGTGTGCATTTTAATTATTTTGTTTAATTTTTCTAATTCTTATTTTAGTTACACACTAATTTAAATTTCTTTTATATCATTTTTAAGTGCTTTCTAAAATACTTGTTTGTTAGTTTACTTCTTAAGTTTTCGATGTCTTCACCAATGATTGATATTAGTGCGACACTTAATGAAAGATCTTTAATCTGTCCACCATTATTTAAGGGTGAATTTTATTTATATTGAAAAAATAGATTTAAAATTTTTATTCGCTCAATTGATTTAAAACTTTAGAAAATACTTACTAGACTATATGATTTACTCAAAAATTAATGCACAAATAAAATTAAGTCTTTCAATGAACTTAGTGGTGATCAAAGGAGAATGACACAACTCAATGTAAGAGCACTCAATACCTTCATTATGACATATCTTTAGCTGAATTTAATCAAGTTATGAATTTACATACCTCACATAAAGTTTGAAAAATATTAAAAGTTACTTATAAAGGTACTTCACAAGTAAAAGAAACTAAAATAAATCTTCTTATATATGATTATAAATTATTTAGAATAGATTCAAGAGAATCTATAGAGAAAATTTTATGCAATTTGTTAATATTACTTATAGATTAACAAATCTTGAAAAAGTATTTTTTAATACAAATCTTATAAGAAAAGTGTTAAAGATTCTACTTAAAGAGTATGATCCTCTTATTACGACAATAAATGCTATCAAAAGCATAAATAAGCCCAAGTTGGATGAGCTACTTGGAGAATTATTAATGACCAAAATTGAGATGTATACAAGGATTAAAAAGGAGACTTCTACTTGTAAGCCAAAGCACAGAGCAAGAAAAGAGAAACCATTATTATTTAAAGCAAGCAAGGAAGATTCAAATGCGACATCCATCTCTTTGATGGATTTGGAGGAAGAGATAAATTTTTATGTTAAAGTTTTAGCAAAAATTTTGACAAAAAGTTTTGTAAATAAGAATTGGCAAAAGAAGAAAAGAATGGAGAAGATGAAAGCACCAAGATGTTATGATTGCAATCAAATCGACCATATTAGACCAGATTGTCCAAAACTCAAAGAAACTAAAAGAAAAGTTAAGAAAAAGAAGAGAATCAAAAAGAAAACCTTTCAAACTACTTGAAGTGCTTTGAAAGATTTTGACTCCACAACTTCAAATAACCAAGAGAAAGAGATGTTGTGCTTCATAGGAAATGATGCTTTAAGCATATCTAATGAAGAAGAAGAGAATGAGATAAACACTTGATCTCATGATGTTCTTCAAAATAATTATACCAAAATTATTAATGCTTTAACTTCTTTCATATGTGCACATAAAAATAAAAAATATTTTACAAAGAAAAGATTGATCTTTTAGATTTTTTTTATGAAAGAAGATGAGAAAAAAATAAAAATGTTTCAAATTTATGATGAAAAATATTTCATGATTATTAAAAAAAACTTCCTTGAAAAACGAAATTACTAGTGTAAAAATAAAAATTTATTTTCTTGAACACGTAAAATTTTCTAATGCTTAACATGACGTTCATTTTTCTAAACATAAGTATATATCTTCTTTTGAATACATGCAAAATATTTCAAAATTACATGCTTTTATGGTTATAGAAAATGACATACCATCAAAGATTATAAAATTAGAAAAAAAATATTTTTAGTTCAAAATCTTGTTTCAAATGGATAATTAAAAATAATATTATGAATACTCTTATAGTGAATATTAATGCTCAACCCAAGCTTGCTTGAGCTTTTATAGTTAGATAATAGAAAATTTAATGTAAGACATTCCCACAATCATGATATAAAGATATGATATATTGGAAACATTCATAGGCTAGAAATAATATACCTAGAAATTTTATGTATAAGAAAGCATACAAACTAAGCAAATAAAAGTTATATTTTATGATTACTAAGTTAAAATTTTATAATTTATATAGCTATATATAGAGAAAAAATTAAGATCTAACTCTTGGGTGTTGGATAGTAGATGTTCAAGGCATATGATAAGAGACCAATCAAAGTTTGTATCAATAGATAAATAACATTAAGAGACAACTCTAAAAAGAAGATAATTGAAATTGGTAATATAGGTGTGCCTAATTTTACACATTCAAATATTTTCTTAATTGATAGATTAGAATTTAATTTAATTAGTATTAATCAATTATGTGATAATCGTTACTTTATTAATTTTGTTATTTAATGTTGCAAAATATTAAAAAATGATCAAGTATCACTAGTTGGTAAAAGAAAAGATGATACATATGTGATTAAGTTTGATCAACTAGAAGCTAATAGAATAGAATGTCTTGTTACATATTCAAATGAGAATAATTTATGATATAGAAGACTAGGTCATGTAAGTTATTTAACTTTAAAGAAAATAAGTAAACTAAATATAATTAAAGGTCTTCCTAAACCAAACAAAACAAGTTTGAAAATCTGTGCATCACGCCAAAAAAGAAAGCAAGTTAAATCTTCATTTAAACTAAAAATGACTTAACCACTAATAGACTTTTAGAGATATTTTATTTAGTTCTTTTTTGACCCATACAACCCTCGAATTTAAGTGAAAAGAAATATAAATATATGATTATTAATGATTTTTTTAGATATACTTGGGTTGTATTTCTTAAAAGTAAAAGTAAAATATTTAAAAATTTTGTAATTTAATAAAAGAGATAGAAAGACAAACTAAATTTAAATTTATTTGTATTCAAAATGATAAATGATAATGAATTTAAGAATGAGGATTTCTATGATTATTATAAAGACAAGAGAAAAGGGCTTTAATTTACATGTCTTTATACACCTCAATAAAAAATGGAATTGTAGAGGGAAAGAATAGAATCTTGGTAGAGATAGGAAGAACAATTTTGGTCAAATACAGTCTACCAAAGTATTTTTGAGATGGGACAATTAATATGACTTGTTATATAATAAATAAAATTAATTTAAAGTTAATAATTAAGAAAACTCCTTATGAATTATTTAAAAATCAGATATCAAATGTTAGCTAACTTCATATTTTTGGGTATAAATATATCATTCTTAATAATAAAAGAGCCAACTTGAATAAGTTTGATGAAAAAATAAGTCTAAGAATTTTCTTAGAATACTCTTCTTAGAAAAGCGTATAGTTTACAATATAAATACTCCAAAGATAGAGAAATCAATGCATATAATGTTTGATGAGTCTATTAAAAGGAAAAATAATAAAAAATTAGATAAAGAGATAAAGTCTTTAGAAAATTTAGACTTGAAAGAGAAAGAAGACAAAACCTAAAATAAAAAAAGAGAAAAGATTAGTCATCCATTACCTAAAAATTAGAAATATCAAGATTCACATTCAAAAGAATTAATAATAGATGTTAAAAAGGAGTTAAGACTATAGTTTCTATGAAAAAAATTGATCATGATATATTTATATCATTTACAAAACTAATATCAATAGAAGATGCACTTAAGGATAACTATTAAGTTCAAGCAATGAATGAAGAATTAGATCAATTTGAAAAAAAACAAAATATAGAAATTAGTTTTTAGGCCTAGTTATGAACAAATAATTAAAATCAAATGGGTATTCAAAAATAAATTAGATGAAAATAAAGTGATCATTATAAACAAAGCTAGACTTATTACTAAGAGTTATAACCAAGTTGAAGGTATAAATTTTAAGGAGTCATTTGCATCGATAATAAGATTAGAGGCTATTAGACTTTTCTTAGCATATTCTTGTCATAAAAATTTTAAATTATTTTAAATAGATGTAAAAAGTGTATTTTTAAATAGAATAATAAAAGAAGATGTGTATGTAAAAATAATTCCCTTGTTTTGAGATCCATGCACATTGTGGTTATGTATATAAGCTTAACAATACACTTTATGGCCTTAAGCAAGTTTCTCATGCATGGTACCATAGATTAAATAATTATCTAGCTAATAATAATTTTAGGAAAGGAAAAGTGGATACCTCGTTATTTCTAAAATTTTTAAATGATTATTTGTTACTGGCACAAGTTTATGTCAATAACATAATTTTTGAAAACACAAATAAAAATGTGTAGAATATTTAGTGATTTAATGACAAGGGAGTTTAAGATAAATATGATGAGTGAGATAAACTTTTTTAGGATTACAAATTAAGTAATTAAAAGATGAGATTTTTATTTCTCAAACAAAGTACTTAAAAGAATTATTCAAAAAATTTGGATATAAAAATTTGATACAGAAAGATTTTAATAAATCAATCAATCAATTTAAACTTAGATGAAATTGAGAAACTCATTGATTAACCATAAGTATATCACTATTTACAAGCTAACCAAATGCTCAATGTTCTCATTTATCGATCCAATACACTCTCCAGCCTAAGAAAATTATGATAGTACCTTGTACTACTATCACATCATTTAATCTAATATTTTTCAAGATGATGTCAAATATATAGACTAATCATATAAGATTCTAAGAGTTCTCAATAATCACATATACTCTTCACCATAATCATAATGCATCATTTATTTTCTGTGAGACTAAATGTGCAATTGTTCCCTTCTAGGACTATTTATACAATGGTTTGTAATCAACTCTAAAGATTCTTATCACGTAATCTAGCATTTCTCCTATAAGCTCAACCAATCACATGTAATTATTATCTCTAAGCCAGGTGAGTATAATAACTAACTTATTTGACTCTTAAGTGAGCATGCACAATCAAGAGTCTACTACATCTAATATTCACTTAATATAATCACATCCATGACTCTTGACATCTTAACAATGCTAATCTATCACTACTTAGCATTACTTAGATTTTTTTTAATTTAAATTTAATATGTAAGGAGTTCACAACTTAACCAATAATCTATTATGTTAAGAATTGTTTTTAATTATAAATCTACTATCTAAGATTTTTCATATCCTGATTAATATAATATAAGATTTTAATCTTAAGTCCTATTTTAATTATCTAAGTTTACTATCATCTGGATAACTTATGATTTTTACCAAACCCTAATTCAATTATTGAAAATATCACAACCATTTTTTTATTAAATCCTATCTTAACTTCATATATGACCGTAACTATCTAGGTTATTCCTAGTATTCATATACTCTTGGTTTTTACCTATAAATTCAATGTATAACTAATTATTATTATAATTAAGTTTAGATTCACACAGGTTTTACTAATGACTCTCATACCTCTAAGAGAATCTTGAGTCACAATCTCATCCAGAAACCTCTTCATGGCCACTACACATCTCTTAGATCACCATTCAAGGTATCATTATATAACCTAAGAGCCTACTTAGGATCACAAATGATCTTATCCGAAGAACCTCATCAAGCCAAGGGTTTAACTAACATTGTCATCTTATCAATTTTTTAACTGAAACTAGCACATCTCTAAGTCCAATAGTAATACCAAGTTTAGCTCTATAAACTTTTATTATGAGTTCCATCTTCATAAATTATCTTAAGCCTTTAAGCCAAATTCTAAGGCTTGGCTTATTGTACATAAGCCTATTTAAGTCTTAAGTTCCTTTTCTGAACTCTACTGAGAATTAACTGTGAGACCCTAAAGTCTTAGCTTCAATACCATTAGTTATCCTCATTCTCTTTGTTAGTCAACTATATCTTTATTTAACCTAACCATCTTCTAAAGCCCCAAACTAAGTCTTTTCAAGCTTCCAAATTAAAAATCAAGGGTTATACATATCTTAAAAGCCATCTAAATTCTTTTAAGGGTTAAACTCATGCCTCCTATGACTTAACCAAGCCATGGCTCAATGCTTCATGAGCACACCTGAGGCAAAAGAATACTTGGCTACAATATTTTTTATAGCCTTAGCTAAATTTTCAAGTTCTATTGTTTGGTTCATGATGTAAGTTAAGGTATAATATGTATCACATAGCATTTTATACATTTTCATTCATAGTTTTGGAATAAAGCATATACTTTGTTCATGTCATATCATCCAATAAAAATTATAAGTGGTATCCTATATCATATACACATTTTAAAAAATAAATTTATATGCCAACATAAATTCAAGTCTTGATTTTGCACATCATTTGATTCATTATATCATAAAACTCTTAATTTAATCATGTCACAATCACAAAGTGAACATTACCCTCAATCTATATTAACATACATCAATTGCATTTAGAACAACCTACATAACAAGTTTGTGATTTACTTTTCTTACAACATGAAGATTTAGTTTTTGACAATTAATAATTCAACATGTTATGAAATCTTAAGTATTCATCTATCAATAAAGGTCACTACACAAGCTAATGGTTTTACACTAGTATTCTTAATTACTTAAAAAGAGATCTCTAAAGATTTTAATTCTAGAATGCTATACATTAAATAATACATGATTTTAACATTATTTCATATGATCACGTTTTGAGTAAAAGTTATTTTGCATCAATAATAAATATTTAAAGTCCATCTTTCACGTATATCAATAGACAAAGCTAATCGTGCAAATAATAATCATGGTATTTAATGTGCATTCATGAGTAATATGAAAGTACATATTTTTTTCATAAGTTCTTCAATAATAATTTACAAGAAAAAGTGATAAACAACCACATATATTCTCATAAAGTCTCCCTTAAGTATAACATTCACAAATACAAATAAGGGATGCTACCATAAATTCATGCAATCGAATTTTCATTCTTGGGTTGGATATTAGTGCAGATTTTTAAATTGGTCATTTAATAACTTTTCACAAGAAAAAATATCAAACAAATACTACATACTAGTTACAACTACCTTTAGTCATGATAAAATACTTTTCTCTTTTTATACATAGCAATTTCATGGAATATGATTGCATTTATTTTTTAAAGTTTTTACATGCATTTAGCAAGATAATCCATGTTTTCCTTTTTTTAGATCTTAACTGAATTTGATGCACAATCTCAGAGTTCATCTTATCTTATCATTTGAATAGAGGACTTCTCTAAAGATAAGCTCTTCATTTACTAAGTCTTGAGATCTTTTTGCTCATAGTAGAACTCCTTTTTCCTTTGCTACCTCATAATTTTCTCCTTACAACCCTTCATGGCTAGGGTTTTTCTATAAAACTCATGCAAATCATAAATTAACCTTAAATAAGGTCTATTAAGTACCCCCTAAATCAAAGGATTATCTCAACAAACTAGCCCCCTTCCATCCTTTAAATCAAGGGCATCGCAATTTTAATGATTGAGATCGAGAGCAACTAATTGTAAAATTATGATTTATTTAACATCTTCATATCATTTTAGTATGATAAGTTTATCATACTATACATTTAAAGAAATCTACTTGTGTCGAATAGCAATTTTCTAAGATCATCTAATATGATCATGTGCTTATACTAATATGATACACTATTAGCTAATTGGATTTGTGTGATATTAATTATTGTATGACTATCAACTCTCTCGATTATTTTTCTTTTATTATTATCATACTTATACAATACATTTCTTCATATATGTATGATTAACTCTCCATTTTCTTCATTATTGTCCACATATGATGTCATGGCTATCTTTAAATGATCAACCTTACTTTCTTGCACTAAATCATACCTTATGACACACTTAAAGTATCTTTTCTTGTTTTAAAAGAAAAAATAGATGGGAGAAGAAAGATTTTCTTATGTGTTCTCAACTTTAACAAATCTAATCCAACAAAAAAGAATTCATAGCTCAAACTATTGGTTTATACAAACAACTTTTCTTTTATATTATGATATCTTATATTCTTCTGGTTTGATTTGAAATTGATTCTCTGTTGTTCCATTTATAGAGTTTTTTTTAAACTACTTAATTTCAAATAAAAGTATAGATAGTAATTAAAACCTTTGCTTTATTAAATTAGTTTGATTAACTCAATTTTTTTATAAAATAATCATGTATCAAATCAATACCCCTCTTTTTCTCTTATGCTTATTGCTTGCTTATACATTCAACATTTCATCCCTCATTAAGATGTTGGTCCCAAAACTTTTTGTGCTCTACCAATTTCATTTATGCAAACATAACCTTTCATAATCTTCCATCTTATAATAGTAAAAAAAGTTTTTTATCTGAATTAATTAATCTAAAAATTTATCAAGATCATTAATGCATTCAAACAAAAGTGTCCTACTTGATCATCTGATGATCTTCTTTGGACCTTCTCTAAGATCGGCTCTATTGATATTATGTTTTTTTCTAGTTTCTCTTCTCTTGATTAAACCGACCCAACTTCTTGTAATTTTAACAAATGCATAAGATTTGGAGAAGGGAAAATAGTTCTCCCATAAGGACATCTATTAGATCTTTTCAAACATTTTTGCACAAGAATTTTAGGATAAGCTATGTTTTGTTTAACTACCTTATCTCAAAATCAAAATCATTATTATATAGTTCTAATCTAATTCCACCAAGAGCTTTAATAAGAATTTATTTGAGTGACATCTTTGAATATAAAAAATATTGCAATTGAATTAAATAGAATGAAAAGATGCAAATTGTGCTAAAATATATAACAATATGTACTTTTTAAAACAAATCATATGAAGATTAAAAATAGTACACCTACACAAACTTTCATAATTAATTAAATAAATTTCCTAAGAAAATCAAATTAGCATTTTAGGATTTACATGTCTTAAAGAGTGTGTTAAAAAAATTTGTGCTTCTCACCCTCACATGACACCCAAGTGGTCTGTAAGATAGATTCAATTAATTAAGGTGGGCAATGAATTTTCATGTGAAGCAAATAGCTCTTAACGTGTAAGCACATACATAAATAATTTGCCAAAATACTAAAGAAAGCAACCAAAGGTAATCAACACTCTAAAGATTTACAACTTTCCTCTCATTACATGTATTCTCTAAATTGCAACCACATTCTACAGATCTGATTTTCTTCAAACATTCTATAGAATTCTTTAATTTCCTTAGTATGTGGGATATTTATAACTAATTTAGAATTTGTTCATTTCAATGTGGATGTAGAAGCTTTCTTAAAAATCTTGAACTTTTGTGGAGAGCGGAACTTTCTTGAAGGAAAAAAGAATTTTTCAAAATTTAAGAAATAATTTTTCAAACTTTTTAAATAGATTAGAAATTAATTAAGCTCTGATACAAAAATCGATAAATGACAAATACAACAATGAAGATAAAGCCCAACAAGAGAAAAAAGAGAAAATTTTATAACTAGAAGAAAAAAAGAAGAAATAAGAGAGAGATTAGCTACCTCTTCTCATTTAGCTAGTTGTCCCGATCCAATAAACCTAACTTATGGTTGATTAACAAAAAAAAAAAGCAATTCACACCAAGCAAAGCAAAGCAAAAGAGAGAACTCAACCTACTTGCATTCATGGAGCATGAGAGCTATTCATTTTTATGGAAGATTAGAATCAAGAAGTAATCCTACAAGTGTCTAAATCCTAAATAGTAAATGCAGGGCTAATACAAGCCACAATAATAATCAAAATTAGAATTAAAAAAAGTGAAATTAAAATTAAAAATTCATCATATATCATGTCTCTAAATGTTTAACCATGTGTCATTAGAATAAACTATCATGTGTTCTACTCTGCTAAGGCCGATACAGTATAACTTGTTCGGCCTATAAGTTTTTGTGTTCATTATATATTATCTCTCTAGATCAAAAAATGATTTGAAGAAATTACAAAAATAATGTGCTAGTTGGCCTTTCTAAATCTTCTTCTACGTCAATGGTTTTGTGACAAAGTTAAGCTATTACATCTTCAACTTTGGTACCATTTTCTTGAATTAGTGCAACATGATAGCTTGATTATGAGGGTAAATGGTTCTCAAATTGGACGTTAGCACGCATAATGACTCCTATTGCTTGCTTTTATAAAATTGATTTTGTATCAATGAATTTGATGCTCTAGTCCTAATTAAGAGCAATATTTTTAGAAGTGGTCCTATTATAGACACTTGGATTCCTAACTATAGCATACAACTCTCTAGTCTTATAAAACTTATGTAAATTCAGTTTAATGTCAATAAAGAGTTCATGTCATATTTGTATTAAAATCTCAAATGATAAATGAAAGCAAAGTTTAACATAAGATTGCAAAGTTTAAAATAAGTTTTACAATCATGATAAATTTAAAATTTAAAATAACAAGAATTAGCATATAATTTTCTTAAATATCATTCACAAAAGTTAAATTTCCCAAACAAAATAGATTATTGTTATAAAAAATTATTAAACACAAGATACAAGACAAAGTTTAATAAATTCAACGTCACACAATTCATCACAATATAGAACTAAAACGAACTCTATGGTACCCTTCATCCACACTTAACTGTCCTTTGAGAAATCCAATTATAGTCTGTTTCAAACTTGCAATTTTTTATCCTATATGCCCAAATCTTTCTTTAACTATTTAAATCCAACAATTGCTTCTTCTCTAGGTCATAAACCAAATTCTTTCTCTTAAAATAAGGACAAATGAACGTATTTCTCATAATTTCTTGGCCCAGACAATGTGAAAAGCGTGGCAAACTGCTGTATTAACGAAGAATTGAGCTGACATCTTCTCATTTGTTTTGGTTTGATCACTTCACACTCTTCCTCTTATTAAAGTCTTAGGTTGCGACTAATATTTAAAAAGGAAAATATTACCAACTTCTTTCATTGTTGTGTATGCCTTGGTTAACTCTGTTATTTGACAAATTAATGTTAAGAATATTAGAAATCAAAATGCCAGATCAAGTAAATAAATTCAACCTTCACTGTGCTTGTACTGCTTAAATTCATCACAATGAGCACTTGGAAAGCACGAGATATTCAACTCCAAATTAATTTTCAATGATAAACATATTAATAAAAAGAACATAAATATCACAATATAATACAAACCAAAACATTATACCCTTCTTTGTCTGATTTTGTGTGATGTATCTTCAAACATATCACAGCTAGAAACATCTTTTAGTTGCAGAAAAACACATGTTAAATAAAAAACTAATGCGATGAGAAAAACCAGCATGTGGCTCAAATAGGGAAATGTGAACAATAAAATCTATGGAAGACTACCTCTCTCACAGATCAAATAAAGCAATGATGAACTATCATGACCCTGTGGTTATTTGGAATTGCAACTATATAGAATTGAAAACTAAGTATGAACAATTACCATCAAATTTCATTGTACCTGCTTCTAGGATCACAATGTTGACTTAAGGGGTCGAGTACAAACATTATCGGTTCGTTTCTCAACCCATAATTAGATAACAAATAAGAAGAAAGAACCAATGTCCCCAATGTGCAATGATGACAAATATTAGTATAATTTTTTTTTTGTTATAATGTACGGATGACAAATCAAATAGGACTCAAAATGATAAACAATTTTTTAATCAATACAAAAACAATTTTCTTGTCAAAAAATTCAGGACCCTCTATTTTCCACTCCTAGACTTTACATGATAAGGTTACTCTAATTGCAAAACCACAAGCAGCAATCCATACGATATAACACATTATTGAGTTTAGTTGACAATAGCACTTGGAAACAGGTTTAAGAGCTATAATTACAGAAGCAATAGTATGAAGACTTTCCAAACATTGAGTTCTACTTGTATTGCATTAATTGTATTACAAACGTAAGGCTCAGTGCTTATTTATAGAGACTTAGACTTAGTTAGGATTCTTAGAATTAATCTAACCATTCCATATGTCAAATAATTGTTAATCATTCTTAGAATCCCTCAAAACATCTCTTAAGAATATTTGAGAATAGCTAAGAGACGAACTCTTATAAATAAAATAGTCAATGGCAATAAACCTTCACATGCATCATGAACTAGACATATCATATGTTAATTAAGATATGCCATGTGCAAATCTCTATTGCAAGCACTTTTAAGTTATGCATCACCTTATAACATCATATACCACCATGTTTGAACTAGATATACCTTAAGGGTAAAATCATGAACTGTACTCAAGTCTCGAGTTGGTCCATCCTTGTATGTTTCATGTACTATATGTTCAAATGGATATCATATGAAAGTCTGCATTGAAGCTTACAACCTATAACATATCATACATCTTATGCAACATAACTTTAATACATGAATGACATATTGTATACTGTCTATAGACATATTATAAGTCATACTCAATTTTTCAAATTTAAAAAATATTTTTGAGTAACTTTAAGTGGATTATGTGAATGTATACAAAAAAATAATTTTTAATCAATTTTAAAATAAATATACAAATAGTTGACCATAAAAGATTATTTTTTTATGTAAATCTACTCACAAAGTTCTCAGAAAATGATTTTATCATCTTCTTTGCTTTGTGAAGTAGTCTTCAACCTTTGTAAGATTCTTAAGTCATCTTTGACATCATCTCTAATTCTTCTTGTAAGTATCATGAGTCTTCTTGACATCAAGCAACTTTGAGCTACTTTCGGTAAGTATTTTGAATGTTCCTTAACTTGAACTTGTTTAAATCATCCTTCAAGTTACTTCTAATGATCTGCTTACAAGGTATTCTCATCCCGAGTACTTAAAGCAAGCGTTCTTTTCAGAATAATAATAATAGAAGTGAAAGCGTGACAATGGCTAGGAGCAGTTGAAGGAGAAGGAGAAGAGAGTTTTTGTCACAAGAAGATTGAATTCTCTAAGAAATTTTCTTTCAAAGAGTCCTGAATTAACGAAATTCTGATTCTCATAATTCTTAATGTTTGCTTCATATATCCTTCTCAACTTTTTATATAGAAGTTTGGATACAATATTTTATTATAAAACAAAAAATATGTGACTTTGACCAGAAAGATAAAAATTTCCAAAGTTATGTAAGTTCCCCACCTGACCACGCTACATGCCTACACCCTCGCATGCATATGGCGCTTCAGGGGGACTGTTCAAATGTGTGAGTACTATTTTCGTGAATGGACAGCCCTCCGTGCTTGCGTTGACCATGATGACGCTATAAGTAGACAACATGGCACACATGCATTGCACGTGCGCCCGTCTAGCGCAGCGTTAGTGCGTGCCCATCCCGCATGACAACGCACAACACTACTATGCCTATCCCGCATGATAGCTCAAGCACCCAGTGCATCACACCCTTTTGCGCTCACGCTGTAGCATGTGCTCTAGTGCTCCTATAACGAGTCTCCACACAACTGTTGCTGCTTCGTGCTATGATGATGATTTTTGTCATTTTGTCTCACCCCTTATTCGGTTTCCACAATTTTAGATTCAATGAACTTGAAATTAATCTCTTAATCATTTAAGCTCCACATTAATTGCCTAGTTATCTCAAAATCTATATGCTTTAGATAATCTCATATGTAACTAAATTGAGATGTTATCATTAGACTTCAACTTAGAGCTATTTAGGTTCATGAGGCTAATAACTACCAACATTACAATAATGATAACCATTAACAAATATTTTAAAAAGAAGCTAAATTAACTTCATATGCATAGCACAATGGTACACTTCCTTTTGCAAGTCTAGATATCCATGAAATTCACTAGTGACATTTTGATTACAACAACCTCTCCTTTGCTAACAATATTTTGAACATATATCGCTTTAGCAACCAAAGATACTAATACATAATGCTTGTTTGTTTTCAATAAGACACAAAAGTTCACATTTCATATCCATATTTATTGACTTTAGGTCCCTTTTGTGGCAAATGCATATCACACCATTGATAACTACATAATGTTGTCTTATTTCCACCACCATAATCCAACGTTATCATTTCTGTTAACCAACTATAATAATCGATTCTAATTAATTCATCTCTAATTTCAACAACAAAAACACCATTATTTTTTGTAGTAGACTAATGTTATGAGCTTCCATATGAAATCAAAAAAAACATTGATTAAGATGACTTTATAAGACTTGATAAATGTAGATGACCAATACCAAAGGCAATAACTCATGTAAACCTTGTTTCCTTTAACTTGTTCAACCTATTGGAGAATTATGTTGGTCATACACATGTCACATCTTCAAAAAATTATGATGATAAGAAAGTAATGAATGTTACATGCTTTCATTCAAAACCATTCACTAAAATATACTCCCCTCTCTTTTAGTTGATAATACTCCCTATAAAAAAAAAATATTAAAAATGGAACAAACAATTCAATGAAGAATAAAAATACACACACACACACACATATATATATATACACACACACACACACACACACACAAATATATATATATATATATATATACATATATATATACATATATATATACATATATATATATACATATATATATACATATATATATATATACATATATATATACATATATATATATATACATATATATATACATATATATATACATATATATATATACATATATATATACATATATATATGATTACATGTTGATAATATGGTTGAATTAATCACAATTCTTGAGTGCATAAGAATGAGGTTTCTTCCATTATTTAATGTCAAGAAGCCTTGGTTGGCTTGCACTAAAAGAACATCCACATGGCAAAAAATTGATGAAGTACCTCTTGTTTTCAATACGATTGTCATTATTCCTATTACCATGATTATATTTTGTTTCAATATTATACCCTTCCAGTCTTGTTTTATTACAAATCAAGTTTTTCAACTTTTCTAAATATTATTCTATTGGAAACACCTAATTGAACAGAATGAGTCCAGCAATAAATGCTTCAATTGCCAAATGAATTAGTAGATGCATAATAATATCAAAGAAGGATGATGGAAATGTCCTTTAAAGCTTACATATTATAACTGAAACTTTACAATTAATGTCATCGTTTAGTGTATACAATTTTGGCACAGAAAACAGAGAAAAATACAAAATTTCTATCATAGGCACAATAATGTTATCATCAAGGAGACTCCATAAGGTAGTCACTAAAAAACTGTTTAAAGAGACATCATAATCATGATTTTTCAATCTTGAGATCTTACAATCCTTGGGATATGTAGAATTTGATATATTTGAAGAGAATCCATTCGGGATTCATAATCATTTCATGAATTCACAAAAGTTGCATTTTCCCTTTGCTAACAAATTGGAAGTTGCATGAGACAATAGTTGTTTGTCATCCTGCTTTATTGGGTGTAATTCTGTACTGATTCCATACAGTGTAAACCAAGGAAAATGTTCATAGTATCATTACTTTTTTGGGCAAAACTAAAAACTAAGTCTTTAGAGTTTTATATAAGATACCTTTAAGAACTCAAAACCAAATTACTTCCATCTAAAAAGACTGTTTGTAAATATTAGTTACTTACAAGTAATCCAAACAAAATAAATAAAGACAATTCAAGAGGCTAATAATTTTAGATGGTTCGATTCAGACCCAAGCCTACTCCTACCTTCAAGTTTATCAGCTTAAGCAACACTAAAATTCACTCTTTCACTGCAACAGTGGAGAAACCCACTACAACCATGGTTTCTCAAAGGATTAAAAACAACCCATGCATCCTCACACTCACAACCCAAGAATGGGGCCAAGCACTCCACACTTCTATGCCCAAAATTGGACTAAGAAAAGAAAATAAAGACAAAGTACAATTGAACACAAAAGCTTTCTCAAAGGCCACATAAAACAAATCCAATATTGAATAATTATGACTCAAGTAAGAAATGCAATAGGATGCACAAAAAATGCTTTTAATCTTTCTAAGAGAAGATTAAGAAAAAGATTGCAAAGTTAAGCTTTACCATCTTTTTTCACCAATGAAATCAACAAGACTCCAAGAACGTTCATGATAGCATAATTGGTTGTATATGGTTTCTCTTAAATGTGTGAAGTCTTTGGAATTTTCTTACCACTTTTTACAATCCATTTAAACTTAAGCATTTTAAATTTTTTATCGTTCCAATTCTCTAACGATTCTATTTCGATGATTTTGTCACTAAGGTTTCCAAAAATGAATCTAATCATATGGTATGATATGGCATCATGTGGCCTGATATTCACAATTTATATATTCTCAACAATAAAAATTATTATTAATATATTGTTAAATTTTCTCGGTTTTTCTAAAGTCAATCAAAATGAGTTGAACATATTATACATTTGAATATTTGTATGTCGTATGATTTTCTTGGGATATCTCTATTCACTTGAGGGGACACTTGTTCGACTAATCATATAATCTCATCAAGAAAATTGTACTATACAATAATCATGGTTTACCTTTTCCAAAGTCGCTTAATGGTTTACCTTTAATGCAATGTAATAGAAACATGAGTTGCTTCAATTTACAAATAGAAAAAACTCTCACTAAAACATCATGTGTACTTTATTCTTCCCAATTTTAGTCATCCATTCTTCAAACAATCTTGTAATGTCCATTTCTAACTAGCAGGCTTGATTTTAAAGGAATACTCATCTGCTAATCATAATCATCTATTTTATCCACAATCAAAACTAAATCAATTAGTAATTTACTTAATTGGATAGTTACCATTAAAATAACTTTGAGTATTACTTATAAGGACAACAACCTCCCTCTTTTTTATAATGCTATACTAGCTAAATTCATGATATAACAAATAGGTGCAGCATAAAAAAATATAACAAATTATCTCTTAAGCTTAAAGCAAACAAAAGAGATCACAAAGTAGAATTCATAAAACTCTCCCTCACTCAAGGAGCTCTCTTTAAAACTATAAGCCCAAAGTTTTTCTTCCCATTTTGTCATGATAAAAAGGTGTTAAGTAATAAGGGTCTATCATATCTAAAGATCACCTAATATTGCAAAAGATATGTTGGCTAAAGGGCTTTGTAAATGTATCTATTAGTTGCTCATGAGTGAGCACAAGATGTCTAACTGATTCCTTTCCACATGATCCTTGACAAAATGATATCTAATCTGTATGTGTTTAGTCCTAGAATGCTGAATATGATTCTTTGTAAGACAAATGATAATCATATGATCATATTTAATAGGAATTTGCTATAGGTGTAAGACAAAATCCTTAAATTGTCTCTTTAACCATTAGAAGTGTGCTACACATCCACTTAAAACTACATACTCAACTTTAATGATGAAATGCAAGTCTCTTATTTCTTACTAAACCATGAGAATAAAGAATATCTCAAAAAAGAGCTACTCTAGAGACATTTTTCCTATCTACTTTACACTCTGCATAATCAACAACATTTTATCCCATAAGATCTTGACATATTTCATTCTTAGGGTAACATAATCTTAAATTTTTAATAACAAGCAAATACCTAAAAATTATGTTTATAACCTTTAAATGATACTCTTTGGGGAATGATTGAAATCAAGCACAAAATCTTACACTAAATACTATGTCAAGTCTACTATTAAATAAATAAGAAACCTATCATCCCCCGACAAAACTTAGAATCTACTGGCTTACCCTTCTCATCTTTTCCTAATACAATTGTGCAGCTCATGGAGGTTAAGATGGGTGAGATATTCAAACTTAAACTTCTTCAACATCTTAAGTTTTGTATGTGTTATGAGAATGCCTTTCCCATATTGCTTAATTTGTAAGCCTAGAAAATAGATTAACTTTTCCATTATACTCATTTCAAATTCTATAATAATAGTTATGCTTAATTCTTCACATAAGCCTATGCTAGTCTTATCTATATTGTCTTTTCAAAATCATTATTAAATAGAAAACAACTTAATCTAACATATCAAGCCTTTGGTGCTTACTTTAAACCACATAAGATTTTTTTAAACTTGTAAACACAATCAGAATAAATATGATCAAGTCCTTCTAATTTCTTTATATACACTTTTTCCTTTATAATTTCATTTTAAAATGCATTTTTTATATTTATTTGGTACAATTTAAAACCTTTGAAACAAATAAAGGCTAACAATAATCTTATTGTTTATAACCTAACCACCAGAGCAAATGTTTCTTCAAAATTTAAATCTTCAATTTTATTGTATCCTGTGTCTAATAATCTTTCTTTATTCATAATAAAGATCCCATCGTTATTTAATTTATTTTTAAATTCCTATTTTATTCCAACAATGGTGTGATCCTTAAGTCTTTCTACAAACTCTCATGTATCATTTCAAATAATTAATTCAACTGATCTTGTATAACAATGCACTAGAATTCATTTTCTAATTCTTTATTCACATCTCTAGTTTCTATTTCTAAAATGAACGTGCCATTTATAATTTTTCCTAAGTGAAGAATGGGTTTGGACACCATGAGTTGCATCACGTAGAATTAATTCTCAATGATGGTTCTTGTTGTATACGATAATCTTATCTTCTAGTAGTGGTTTGTCTTTAATCTCAACTTTTCGAAGTCTTCTTACTCTTTCAAATCTATTCCTTTGCCTTGCTGAATAGTCTTATCAAAAACTATATAGCTAAACTCTACTACAATTAAAATATCCATGTTAAATATTTTATAAGCTCTATTATTAGATGAATAACCTAAAAAAATAACTTTTAACTTACTATCTACCTTTTTATGTCTAACATGTTTGAGGATATAGAATTTGTAACCAAAAACTTTTACAAGTGCTAGTTTTTGCTTCTTGTTTTTCCAAAGATAATAAAAAGTCTTATTGATTATTGTTCTAATAAAAATCCCTTTCAAAATATAACATATTATTTTTATTGTCATAAGCCAAATGTATCTTGATAAATTATATTCATGTAACATTATTCTAACTATCTCTACAAAAGCTTTATTTATCCTCTCTACTCTATTTTGCCATGGGGTATACAATAAAAAAATATCTATTTGATCCCTAATTCATCACAAAAATTCTAAAATTTCTCATTTTCAAACTCTTTCTCAAAATCACTAAGAATACTATTTATTACTAATCCTTTCTCTACTTAGATTATATTGGTTAATTTTATAAAGTTACAAAATCCTCTTTCTTCTCACCTAAGACAAGACCCAAGCGTAACATATATAGTATCTACCAATACATATTCGTATTCCTTTCCTCTTCGGTTAGTGACTTGCATGGGTCTGAAGAGGACCATATGGATTAGCTCTAAAGATCTTGTGATTCTAATCTCATTTATAGGTTTGAAAGAAGACCTAGTATGCTTACCCTTTTGATAAGGATCACACAATGTTCCTTAAATTCTATGCCAGGTACAGCCCTAATCAAACTAATTTGCATGCCTTTTGAATTTTAGACACATTAGTATGTCCTAGTTTTCTAGGTCACAATTTTGTTAATTTCATGTGTCTTAAGAGACACATTTTGACAATTTTTATTCTCTAAATCAACAACATAGAAGTTGTCATTCATATAGTATAAAGATAATGTCTTCATCTTTCTTAACTAAGTAATGAGAGATATGAAACATTATGTTAAATCTTTTATCACAAGCTAGCTAATAGTAAACAAATTACGTTGCAATCCTTCAAAAAGTAATACCTTATTAATAAAATGAAATTGGGAGATACCTATTCTTCTGACTCCTTTGCTTGTTTTCATAAAGTCACCTCCCAAGGTTACAAATCCATCATCCTTGATGGAAATGCTCAAGAATTTTGTCTTGTCTTGAGTCGTATTCCCTAAGCAATCACAATCTATGTTCCACTTGCCTCCCTTAACCTCCCATTAAAGTCAGACCTATAACATCAAGCAATCAGAGTTTAAACTTAGAAACCCAAATTAATTCGAGTCCATCTCAATTGTTCTAATAAATGCTATCTATAGGGTTCCTCACTTTCCAACATAACTATGTTTATTAATTTCAATAGATTTCCTAAGTGGGAAAATAGAAACAAAATGTTCAACTTGAATGCAATTAAAACAATTTATGTTAGATGATGAATTATAAAAACAAAATTCTTTAGCATAAGAAAATTTTCTCATATTCTTAATTGCAAGCTTATAATTACAAGCCATAAAAATTTGTTTCTAAGAAATGCACTCATTTTTAAGTACAGTAAGTTGATTTCTCATATTTGAGTTTTCTTTTGAAATGGATATAGCATTAGTAATAACTTCCTCTATATTCACTTTAGAAGCTTCTAATTGTTCTTGCAAGTGCTCACATAATCTCATATAATCATTAAACTCTTAGTGAGTTTTTCATACATGTCAAATAAAGCAGCATACTTTTGTTTATAATCAGATTTTAAAACATTCTTTTTTTTTTGTGTTGCTTAAGCTTCTTGTAGGCACCAATGCAACTTAGAAGTAGTAACTTTGAGCTCATCATAAGAAAGATGTTCACTACTCACCTTATTGTCATTGGAGTTTGATATCAAGCAATTAGACAAAGGTTCACCAACTAATCATACATTAGATGATGATGAAAATTCAATTGTGTTAAAGTCACTCCAAGTGGTGACCATCACTCTCTTCTTCTTCTTCTCATCATTTTCTTGAAGGCATTCACTCTGAATACACATAGGCATCTTGCACCTAAAGCAAATGGATTCCTTTTCCTTTCCATTCTCCTTCTCCCTTCTCCTTGACGTACTCCTAAAATAAGCATTAGATGAAAACTTTATAGATGATTTTTTACCTTTGTTTTGATGTAGTTGCTCCGGCCTTCTTTTAAGTTAAGACATCTCCTTTCAACTTCACTTTTAGAAGATAAGAAAGTTTGTGATGCCTTGAGTGCAAATTGCTCCTTCTCTACTCGTTACCTTCTATTTCTTCCCATTGTATCAGCTTTTTCTCATGGACTATCAAAGACTCAATGAGTATGCAAATTAAATATTTGCTCAAGTCCTTTGCCTCCATGTTACTTTGGCATCCCACTCTTTCGGCATACACAGAAGGACATTACTTTACTTATTCATAATTTGAAAAATATTTATCCAATGAATGTAAGTTATTCACAATGTTAGTGAGTTTATTTATCATATTAGAGATGGACTCTCTACTTTTCATGTTAAACAACTCATATTCACGAGTTAAGAGATTTATAAAGGATTCTTGTACCTCAATAGTTCTCTTATATGCATTAATGAGCTTGTCCCAAATCTCCTTACCTATATTGAGCATACAAACCTTCATAAAGTCATCAGGCATAAAGGCATAACAAAGATAGGTAATTGACTTGACATTGAGTTCTGACATTGAAGTCTCTGTAGTTGTCCAAAGGTTTTTCCACCATGTTGTTGCCCATTGAATTCATTGGCAGAGAATATTCTATTTGGATCATATGCCACATGCCAAAATCTATGAACCATAAAAATCTTGACATAAATATTTTCCAAAATGCAAAAGGTATCTTATCGAAAGGCAATGACTCTGTAATAAACTGTCTTTCAAAAATGAGTTTACCATGTGGATCACCCTTAGGTTGTTAGACCAAAAAATAGTATTAGCTCTAATATTACTTATATGTTCAAGACACAAACGATGTTGAATTTATGTTTAAAAATAAAAATCAAGCCTTTAAAGGTTTTTTAAAAAATTCTTCTAAGTACTCAAAATGAAGTTATTTTTACCCAAAAAAAACTGTTATTAAATCTTGGTTACAAACAATCCAAGTTAAATAAATAAAAACAATAAAAGACAATTCAAAAAGTTGGCATTTTTAGATGGTGTAATTCAAACCTAGGCCATTATCCAACCACAAGCTTACCAGCTTTAGCACCACTAAAATTCACTCCTTTGTCATAGCTAGGTGGAAAAAACCCATCACAATCATGATTTTTCACAAGATTAACCACAAGCCAAAAATCCTCACACTCATACCAAAGGGATAAGGCCAAACATTCCAAACTTTCATAGCTCAGAACTAAGCCATGAAAAGAAAACAAAGACAAAGTAAACTTCAATATAAAAGCTCTCTCAAAAGTTGGACTAAGCAAATCAAATTTCGAGTAATTGTGCCTTAATTAAGAAATACAATAAGATCCACAAGAAAAGCATTTAATCTTTCTAAGAGAAGACTAAGAAAAAGATTATTTTACTATCTCATTTCCACTAATGAAATTAACAACTCTCTAAGAATGTTCGAAGTAATAGCATAACTAGTTGTATATGCTTTCTCTTACGTGTGAAAACTCCTTAGAATATTCTTTCTATTATTTATAATCCATTTAAACTTAAGAATTTCAAAAGTTTTACAATCTAGGTCTCTAATTATTGATTTGCACCTCCTAACATCTCTACTCTAATGATTTTATCATTGTCAGGTCACCGTGGTTTCAAAAAATGAGCAAGATCATACAATACAATACAACCATACAATCCAATATTCACAATTTATGGACTTTAGATGGTATGAAGTAGTATTAACATGCTGTCTAATTTCTGACTTTTTTGGAGTAAAATGAATTGATCATACCATACATTTGAAAGATCGAACTAACAATCTATACAATATCAAATTGTATGGCATATCAATTACACGAATATAAATTTATACGATTTCAAAGTAAATTTATTTTGAAAATCATGCATGAACTAAATGCAATGCAATTGAGCGATAAGTTGCTTCAATATAGAAATAAAGGAAAACTCTCACTCAAACATCATATTTACTTAGTTTTCCCAATTTTAGTCATCCACTTTTAACTTGTCTTATAATGTTTATCTTAAATTAGTTGGCTTGATCTTAAAAAAATATACATCTCTCAATCTTGATCACCTATCTTATATATAAGCAAAATTAGAGAATCAATTAGTAATCTATTTAATTAGATTATTATCATTAAAACAATTTATAATATTACTCATAAGACAAACACAAAAATTATTCCCTTTAAAATTTTAATGATATTTTTAGCAATATGCATTGCACTAAAGTTATGATGTAGAAAAAGATAACTCCTACAAGGAAGATAAAAAAAAATACAACTTTTTAGCCCACTTATCACATTTTGTTTCATGAGATACTTTTATTTTATTTTTTCTCTTACTTCATGAGATACTTTCATTTTTTTTGGATCTTTAATTAATACAAATCCTTTAAAATTAGCAAAGTGATCCAATGTCATATATCCATCAATATGTTTAAGAGGAAGACAATGTTCTTTGGCGTCATCAAAAGAGCCACTATCATTTCTATACCTATGGCTTAAAGATAAAAATCCACAATGATTGTTTTAATATTTTTTTTCACAATTATGAAGACATAGAGAGTGGATATAATGCAATATGTTAAATAAACTAATTTACCTATTGTGCTCAAACTTGATAGCATATCATAAACTAGAAAATTATTAAAATTCGACATCAATATAGCATGTAAGAGTTAAAGTTTTGTTTAGTTGATTAATCATGTGTCCACACTTATCCCTCATGGATTCTTTTGTCTATCAAATAAAGGCTAAAAACACTCAACAAAAGTTACCACAATTTTAACCATATGTGTATAGCCTCTTGGATTTGGCAAGAGGAAGAAAACCAAAGTCTAACATTTTGAGGTTCCTTTGCAAATCATCAAACTCAATATCCGCCAACTTCTATGCCTCTGAATCAATCCAATGCCTCAAATTATTATCATTAACCTTATGGTGAAAATGCCACTACATATCAATAATAGCATCCCTACATATGAAACTTCTTTGCAAATTTGGCATTACGAGAAGATAGTGATGTGCTATCTTAATGGCAATGTACATTCCAGCAAACTTGACCTTTAAGTCAATAGTATGCTTTTCATTCTTCTACCTAGAGCACCTGTATATTTATGAGAGTTAAGAAGCATATCCTTTCCACAAAAAAGCATATAATCATTTTCATTTGTGTCAATCTTTTCAAAACTCAACCCTAAATTTCTCTCATAGCATATTTTTATATTAGGAAATTTTAAACCAAAAAAATTTATTGTTTCATTGCTAATACTTTTTAGATGAAGCAATTTCATAGGCACATAAACTTAAACTTTTTTTAGCCAACATATATTGCTTTTTCAAGTTCATCCATCAAACTATAAAAGCCTCCAAATTATGGTTATCAATTTGAAGTACAACATATTAATATTATTATAAATTATGAGGGCATGATGTTCACAAGAGGTGGGATGAATAATGAAAACTTATAATTTTAAAACCAACTTAAAATCACAAATAACATTGTACTTAAAAAGTTATAGATTTCTTAATCTTGTTAGCTATTGTAGCACTTATTTTACAAAATATTATAAGCTTTTACAATACTAATTATATTCTAAAACAAATAAAGTAAAATACACAAGAGTTTCAAACGGTTTGATACAAGCTAGGATCTATATCCACCCTTGACCAACTAGTTAGGCAATCCACTAAAATATTGGTTTAATAAAAGCCTACAATATTGATTTAATAAAAACCTATAACACTAACTTAATAAAACAATACAACATTGACTTAATAAAAACCTACATAATACCTTAATAAAGTCAATACACCGACTTAATAAAAGCCAATAAAAAAACAAGCAAAAGTCCCAGCAATGAGACAAATAAACCAAGTAAAAACTCGATACAATAATTCCTATAATTAATGAATAATTAAATAAGAAACACAGTACTTCAATCAATGTAAGATATGTAATAAAGTTTAATGCTCATACAAAAAAGGGTATAATAGATGTAACTTGAAATAAAAATAATAATTTAGCTTAAAAATAAAAAAGAAGGCTAAGATGAGCCCTCCAAGTTGTGCCTTGCACTTTCCTCTTCTTAAAAATGATAAATCTTATCAGCAAAAGATTTTTCAATCAAATATTAACAATTTCTATCATGTTTGGATTTCTTAAGATACTCTTAAGAATTCCCTCAAACAATTCAAAAACTCTCTCAAACTATTGTGTCAAAAATCAATTAGATTAATCATTGCTGATAACTTGAACTGATTATACTATGTGATCCAAGGGATCATACAAGTACAATGCACCATTGATAACATTGTCTAAGCAATCACTACAATCTAACTAATTTACTTTCAATATGCAAAATAGATCGCGCAAACATGATGTAGATGTCGTAAAATACAACTAGAATAAAACTACACAAATCTAAATTCTGAGCCCTCAAAAAAATATTGTACAATGTATGATTGTACACTACCATAAGTCCTATACAACTCATGTCAATCATAAGATATTGTATTAATACAATAAATGACTTATACTACTATGAGCCAAATCTATACAATATTTAACTAACTCATCCTACTAAGCTCTCTAGTGAAATGGTATCATACAAACACAAAAGTCATATAATATAGTTACAAAGAAAATCAACACGCTCATAATCTATTTCATGAACTTTGACTAAACAAAGAAATGAATCATATAACTACGATGAATGTCATCATAGTGTATGAAACCCATCAGCTCCTTACATCATTCAAGATAATAGATAATGTACTCATACAATATAATGATCATACTTGGATGACAGTAAAATAAATTATAATTTCTTTCATCACTCAATCTAATTCTCTTTCTGATCTTCTAAATGAATGTATTATATCAGTATGAAAGGTAATATTATACTATACAAAAATCAAGACTACTAAACTTCAAATCAAATCTCTAAAGTAAATGATCAGCATATTATACAACATGTACTAGTACAAAAAAATGTAAAACAGTCATATTACCCAGGTTCACTATTAGCCGATGCTCTTTCCAATCCAAATATTAATTAATTGTATTGTATGATAGGTTTATTATATAAGAATAATTAGTTCAATCAATGCAAACCTCACTTAATTCAATATTTTTTCAAATCTGACTTGATTTAACATTAACACATAAATTGTTATAAGTTTTAGTATCCTAATTACTAAAATAAAAAAATAATAAAATTTTTTTCATCATATTACTTTAGCTTATGTTTCTCTTGAAACTAATTATGGTTAATACCCAAATACTTTTGTTAAACTTTTTGAGTAATATGATTAAGCTTCTTACATAATTAGTCTAATTACTTTTAAGATGTGTGATATAAAATCAATACTTATAAAATATTAATAAACATAATACAATAATTTTGTTGTAATCAAACAAGTGATATAATAACTAAATGGTACAATAAATATGACTTAAAAACATAACACTCACCATATTTTTCATTTCAATAAGATCTTTATACTTTATATTTTCATCAAACTAATAATAATTTTCAAAAAATAATCTTACTCTCAAAAGTTTATCCAACATTGTCATCCATTATATAATGCACAAATAAGCATTATCTAGTATCACCAAGGACATATTGTTTTATTTTGACATCTTACAGAGGAAAACTTACATGTCACGATAACCTATCATAGTGAAATTAATTGCAAAAAAATATCAACTCATTTTCCATAAGTAACGTTAAGTATTGTCTAGAGATATAAAGTATATTTGCTTCAAAGGTTAACTTATTAGAGTTAAAGATATATATATATATACACATATACGTATATATGAATTAAAATATATTTTAAAAACATAAACGTGCTTATTCTAAACCTTTTTTTATTTTTATCAAAAAGTATAGCTAAGTAATAAAAGTCAATGTATTTATAAGTGAGACAAAATAAAATAGTATTAATAAAACTCAGTATATGCTCAAAAAGATGTCCTAACCAAAAACCACATGCAATATCAAAAGAAGGCAATCAAGGAAAACTAATATTGGAGACAAAAGAAAAACTAAAAAGAGCAATTAAAAATCAAATAAATTCAAAACTATTTAGACATTAATTAAAACAAGTTTAGCATTGTGATAACTTTCTACATAAAATTGTCAAAGTGCATAAATAATTCAAACTAATTCGTCATTAAGCTAATTCACCTAGAAAATATTTGAAAGGATAATTTCAAGTCATTATTATGTAGTTCATCATTCTATATTCACATGCATTGTTCATCCTTTTTCAACCACGTAAGGATATGTACCAAAGAAGTAAAACCATAAAAACATGTTAGACATTGCCAATTAGGCTTGATTAGCGAAAATACCCAATAACAAAAGATTTACATTCATATCATAGATGAAATTTTCATTAATAACATAAAAAATTGTGATCAAAGCTAACTAGTAGCACAAAAAACAATTCTGCAACTCATGTTGAGATCCTAACCACTATAAGACGCAATCAAACCATTATTTAGATACATTCCTACACATCAAAGGCAACAGTGAACACAAATCTGCTACTAACTACATTCCATTTCATCAAATACGACATAAGTGAATACATTTAAACACCAAATGCAACGCACAAGGGTTCGATATGTTCCTGTAGATCAAATGCAACACATGATCATCGGATACATTCCTGAAAATCTGTTGTAACAGTGAACATAACCTGCTTCTAATTACATCATAATCACACATGTTTACCCCAAGAATAACATCACGCCCAAATCAAGAACTCTCAAACAGCAGAACAACTCCCATATTAATGTTCACAGAACAAAAAGAATCTAAGATTATCAGCACAACAAGAACTGCGAAACAGCCCACCGATCAAAAAGTAAAGTAAACAGACGGTAAAAACGAAAAACAAACCAAGCAGACGGCAATGTACTTGGAATTGAGATTACTCAAACTTTCACGCATAAAGCTGGCCGCCGTTGTGAGCTGATCGCCCTGCGTGGGCAACACCAACAAACGGGTGATGAGTAGTACGGATCACTTCAGCGGGCGGGCGTGTAATTAGTCAATTTTTAAAAATTAAATTTCAACATTTATATATTTAATACTATATGGTTTACTTCATGTTTTAATTTGAAAATTATTTAGTTTTGTTTTCTGAATTTTAATATATTTTACCTCTGCCTTCTTTTATTTATTTTTTTAATTTTATAAATACATTATTATTTTAACTGAATTTGAAAAACTTTAATTAAACTAATTTACAAGTAATGAAAATCTTAATAGAAATTAACATAACTACTATAATATTCATACTTATATCCTTTCCAAATAAATAATTTTAGTTAAGTACTAAAATATAATGTTAGAAGTCAAATTAAATGTTAAAAATTAATGATTTTAAATATGAGTTTCTTGTTTATATTGAAACAAGATAGGTGACCATCATATTCTTTTTATAATAAAGAGAAAGATGAGAAGTATAAAAAAAAGTTTAATATTTTCATCTATTTCAAATGATTAAGTATCTTTCAAAACACACATTCTATCGTTGCTTGACCACTAAATCATGATACTTACACTGAGTAAGCTAAGAGAGATAAGCCCTCAAAATCATTTTTCATTCATAGGAAATGAGAGTTATGTATGCTTGCAAAAGATTAGAAAATGAAAAGTAAGCAATTTAAATCACCAAGGATATAATGAAAATAAAATTATCATAATCTTAAATAGTTAATATATACCTAGATAAATCCTATCAATAAGCCGAATTATAATTAAGAAAAGTAATATTTAATCATATAAATATCTCTAAACTTTCATTCATATTTTTTTAAAATTAATTATCATGATGGTTTGGTTGACCAAGTAAGACTTCATGAAATTTTGTTAGATCTTTATAAAAGATTTCCTGATCTTTTTTAAGTCTAAAAGTTTTTGTAAGATTATTTTGCCCTACATCTCTTTTAGTAAAATATTTATTTATAAGAATCACAAGCATAAAATGTTTATTTGTCTTTTTTAAAATCTTCTTCTACATTAATGCCTCTATACATCTCAATTATTATATGTTCCAATCTATTTTTGAGACAATTTTCAAGAATGAGTGTAACAATGAAGGCATGATCTTAACTGAAAGGATATGAGATTCCTATATTAGACAACATGCATAACATTTGTTTTCCACAAAAAAAATTGATAAACTAATCTCGAATATTACTTTACTTTTAGGAACATCTGTTAAGAATGAAAAACTCAATTATAAGCATATAATATATTCTTAGATTAGTCATATAACTCTCTAATATTATAAGATTTAAAGTCCATTATCACATTATAGCTTTCTTATAAAGAATAGATATTATATTACACGAGTTTCCTAACAATATTAATCGTGTATTCCATTTTTAAATCTAGCAACAATGAAGCAAAATGATTGGTCAAATGACATTGGATCTTAATTTATTAATGTATTCCAAGATATTTATTTTTACTTGCATAAGCTTGTAAATCTCAATTAGCATCTTCTTAAAATAGTCAATAAAAGGTATTTTTCTCAAAACTTCCTCATAATAGTGACTTTTAGTTCTCTCAACCACTTTAAAAAAAATACCTTAGTCCTCACAATTCTTTTCTTAAAGAACTCAAAAAATTCATACAAGTAAAAATGTTGATCCATTTTGACAAGTCAACTCATAAAGGCCTTTGCATTATTTCTTTGTCAGATGTTACTATTTTAATCTTAATTCTCTTGGTGATATCATTATCATCCTCACGAAAATGGTCTACACTAATAATGCCCTTTACCTTGCCTTACATCTTCTCTCTTATTCTCACTTAATAGTTTACCACTTTCCATAGAAGGTCTACATTGTGCACATTAGTGTCTCTTCACTTAATCTCGCTAATTTCTTGTCTAATTATTATTAGCTTAGCTAAACTTCAGGATATGACTCTCTCACTCTTTTCTTATGAAAACTTAATAGTAAGGTTAATGAAAAGATACTCCCTTACCAAGTTAGTAAACAACAAAATCTCTTTGATGACCAATCCCTTCAAATCTTTTAGGCATTAAGTTAGTCCACTAAATCCATAAGTAATTTTTGTACAATGCACTTTAAATACTCAATTAGTTGCTTTGATGCCAAGAAAACATGGTAGAGTTTATCATGATCGAATAGCATTGAACGATAGAAATTTTTATAAGCACCTTTTATGTTAGAAAATCTTAATGACAAAAGTTTTTTGATTCATCTTTTTTACACCCAAGGTGAACTAATTTACAATGAAGGTAGTTTTAAATGGTATATTTAATGGTCTTGAAATCTATTAATTTAGGTTTCAATTTTGCTTTTGGGGTAAAGTAAATCAATTGATTAAACCTATGTTTTCAAATGTTATATAAATAGTTAGTGTTTAAAACTAAGCCAAATTTGAACTTAATTTCATAATGAGGTTGTTGTTTTCAAATGTTCATGACATTGAAATATGAAGAGTTTTTTTTAATAAAAACTAAAAGTAGATTAACTAATATTCTACAAAAAAATGTTTTTGATGTAAGATTAATTCTATGTTAAATAAATTAAAAATAAATATTGTCAACCTAAAAATACACATTTGTAAACTTGGACAAACAAATACTACAAAGCAAGAATAAGATTTCAACCTTAGGATTAAGAAAAAAAAAGTTAAAGCACAAATATAGTCAACATAAAAACTATATTTAAGCAAAATTTAAATCTTAGATTATCAATATTTAAAAAAATAACAGATAAATAAAACTATGCTCCTTGTTGTCCTTAGGAGCATCAATGAGGTGGGGTGGGAGAGGTATGAATTTGATGAACAAAAATATTTGAAACTTAAAGTGTAGATCGTAAAATAAACTTTTAACACAAAAAGTAAAGCAAAAGTCAAATGAAAGTAAAGGAAACAAATCAAATTTCTTGGTTGTATATCTCTTAATACCTAAACTTAAGTCTAATCCCAAGTAATTTGCTTAGCCTTGCAACTCTTCTTTCTTCTTTTGAGATTGCTAAAAGAGCAAGCACATGTGAATCTTTTGCTGGATTTAGTGATTCTTTCCTTCCACGTATGGTCGAAAGCATGTATCTACAAATTGCTCACCTAACACAACAAATCTCAATCAATAGTAGTAGCAGTAGTAGTGATATCCCAAAAGTCTAAATATTTTGAACATGATTATGTGTCATTACAAAGAGATTAATAAAAGAAGGTGATATAAAATAGCCATGAGTTGTTATATTAATAAAATAATTGTAATGACTGATGTATATAAAAGAATCCTAAAGTAGGGAAGAAAATGTCATTTGTAGAATATTAGAATTTAAGAAATTCAATGATAACAGATGAAGTTAGATTTAGAACTAGTGTGGTCATAGAATAAAATTTTGAAACATGTTGAACATAAAATTATTTCAAAAAAAGAAATTTTTAAAATATCAAATGATGTTAGAAAAAACAAAATCTTACTATAGAAGTAAAGAATTTGAGTAGATCATTTAAAAATAGTTTGGAGTGGAGGCTATTTGGTGAAGAAAAATGCAAGAAATATAAAATGATATATAGTTTTACTTAATTGTTGGTTAAAGGAAATAATTTACTTTATATATATATATATATATGGGTAAAGGTAGAAAAGTGAAAGTGGAAGGATAGAAAGTGTTGTACTAGGAAAAAGAAATAAGAAAAGGATTTGAGAAGAGAAAAAGTAGGGGAAGGAGGAGGGTTTTGTTTATGAAAGTCATCGACAATGATGAACTTGTGAAAGAAAAGAGGTAAGCCCTCTATGTAGTTCTAACTTAGTCTTTTGGTGATCTAGTAAAAATTTAAGTTTGTGAAGTCAAAGAATAAGACTTCAACATAAATTTTAAAAGCATTTAGAGTAGTAGATAGTATTTATATTAAGGTTGTTAGATTTGTAATCTACATGTAAGTTATTCTAAAGTCCTTGTTTAATTTCTAACAGATGGTTTGACCTCTAATCGAACTCCCATTTGTTGGTCTAATAAAGTAATCAAATGGATTAAGCTATCCAATTATCCCATTTTCATTAGACCAACCATCAAATAACTATTGAATGGTCGAATAACCTTTTGATAGATCATTTGAAATATGGCTTAGTAATGATTAAGAAATACTTTCTACTAAAAAGTTTAATATACATCAAAATATAAGTAGTGATTGATTAGAGAGTCAGATGTTTTGTCAAACAGTAATCCTTTTATCAAATAACTTTGCTTCTCATATTATTTCACTTAATTAAATCATCTAAGTTTATGAGAATTATAAAAATTTAAAAACCTTTTAATTCAATGTAAAACATAATTATGTAAATATCAACTTTTTAAATTTGAAGAATATGTAATGATTATTTTGACAAACATGCAATGAAATTGAGAAAATATACTTGGTGAATCATACAAACTTCTAAAACATTTATACCTTGAATTGACCTTAATCTCTTCTATGTTTCTCTTTCTTTTTCTAGTTTTAAGTTATTCAGGTGCTATGCACATTTCAATTATCACTTGTTTAATATAATATTATGTATATACCACATAATAATTAGACTTTCATAAGATTAGTTATTATTATCAAAATTTAATTTGAACTAACATACTCATGAGACTAATACTCCAATATGTATAAAACCTTTTGTTTATGACCTAAACTTATTTAAAAATTTTCGTGTGGTTATTTCAAGGGTTTGATACCAAAATTAGAATTGTTCAAAAACTAAACTAAGGCCATTAGAGCATAGAGTCAATAAAACTAATGAATAAGTGATAAGAAAAATACTCTTGTAATAAAATCTTGATCTACTTTGATGTCGAAATGATGGGAGAAGGGCCAAGATGAAATCTTGCAATGGCATCTAAGGTAGGAAATGGCGATGATGAAGAAAATGACGATGGAGAAAAAACCTTTTTAATTGAAATTCAATTGTTCAGATCAATATTCGAAAACCTTACATTGCACCCTAATTCTACATGCATGCATGAAAAGAAAACCCAGTTTCTAAAAAACACCAAGACAAAAATCTATCATTTTTTTTTGCATAAAAGATATTTAAATAGAATGCAAGACAAAACCTTAGACTCAAAAATAAACTAAAAAAATATATTTTTTAATATAAATTATAAAAAATATAAGAAAATATATAAAAATTGCTAAAATCTCTTAAGTGTTTTATATATGACCCATTACACTCTTTAATAAACTAAAAATAAAAAATAAGTATGAAAAACTCTATATGACACACTATATTATTATTACATCATGCACTTGATATTATCTATCCTACATTAATTCAAATTAATGAAGAATTAAAATCATAATTGGGATCTTTATCTAAAGAACCCTAAATCATAACCCATGTTATGAATTTATGCACAAAGAGAAGCCTATGTTTCAAAAAAGTACAAATGCTAAGCCAAAAATTCTCTTTTATTATTTAATAAGTGATTAAATAGAATATAATATTTAATCCAGTACTTAAAAGAAAAATATCAAAAAAAAAAACCCTTTGTCATACCCCCTTTTTAACAAATTTTTTTCTTAGGTGGAATAAGGCCCATGTACTAATTAATGTATTTAGCTAGCTACCTTTCACTCAGTAAATGGATATTTGAACTAGAAGTCAAGATTTTCTGTTTTGATTATCAAGCTCATGATGTATTGCCCAAATTAAATCATATTTTTACTCCAAATAATTTCTCAATTGAGTCGAGAACTTGTTTGTTTTAAGCTTAGTTCTTGGCCAAATATATTAGCATATCCATGCTACCAAAGTAACTTATAACATGCAAATGATCATATCCACATAATTCATGACATATATAAATATCCATAAAACTTAATAATTTAAAGAGTCTATCAATTGGGGTTAGTTACATCATTGTCTATACCATCATCAATAAACTTACTTAACACTAGAATGATTTTACTATGGTTACCTAACCTGGGTTTTTTCTAGAACCTTATCGAGTATTTATTTTTGTTTGATCATACTATATGATAAGCCAATATCATACATAAGACCAACCAATATTATATTATACAATATTTATAGTCAAGCTTTTAACCAAATTTGTTCCCTCATTGTAACATATGATGTCATCACACTGTATGATCCTTATTATGAGAATGATTATAGTTAGCTTAAATAATTTCAAGTATTAATTTAATAAAAAAATAATGTATCTTAGCTAGTAAAAAAGGTGAAGTAACATCTTAAAATCATCTTGTCTCATATAAATACTCCATTACTAACCAATGTAGGATCATTAATCCCTATATTTCTCTACCTAAAAGCTTACTAGGAGCTACTCTTTGTTTAATAATATTTTTCTTAGACATCACCCAATGATCATTATATACTCTCTTCAGTCTCAAGTGTTGCAATTTTACTAAAATAAAATATAATTTTAAATTATAGCATTTATTTGACAATATTGCCTAAAAAGAAGGAAAATTAATCTTATAAGATTGTATACTTAATAAAAATATAAATTAAAAAATGAAAAAGTGATGTTATAGTAGCTTAACTTTTAAGTGGTAGCCAAAACTTATCTTAAGATTATCAGACATTAGGTATTAAGTCATGTCTTAATAGAATCGATCATCCCTCATGTTCATTTGCTCTTTTTTATCCTTTTATAATTAAAACGTTGCTTATCCCTTTCATACTACGTGATCTTTCTCTTTATATAATATCTAATATCCTCTTATAAGCACCAAACAAATAATAAATCTTTTCTAAGCAATATATTATTATGGTTTATCTTTTTCAAATTTTTTCATATAATAGCTCCATGTCTCCTTTTTTTTACTTTCTTTTCTGCAATTTTCAATCTCGATGATCCAATAATCATAAGGGGTGGTGATATGAAACTCATAACCTATAAATCAGGAAAGACCATTGTTAAAGATTATTTGAGATGCAATTGATTATGGATAAGAATGGGAAGAACAATAATATTCACTTTGCATTATAAAAGAATTCTAAATTATTAGCAAGTGTTGTTATCATTTGATCATGACTTAAAACTTGCTGCACATATTTTCCATCTTATGTCTAATTATTGATTGATGATTATTCAAGTATCTACATTTTATTTTACTATTTTATCATTTTTTATCTTAAATTCATACCAAACATATTCTCCCATCTTTAACAAAATTTTAATAATTTTAAACCAAAGATAAACCATCTTTTTATCAATAATTTATGACAAATTGGGATTCAATTTAAGGTTTAGAACCTATTTGATTTAGACCTTCAATTCATCTATAATGGATTGCTTATAGAACACTCTATAAGTGAAATTATCAATTAGTTTATTAAAAAAAATATTTTTAATAAGGAATTTGACTTTATGCAAACATGATTATAACTTTTTATTACATTTATTTACAAATTTTTAAAAGATAATTTTATCATTATATGCTATTTATTATATTTTAATCATATTTTAGCAAATATTGCTATACTCTAATCATGATTTATATTTTCAATAACTTTATTGTGCTTAACATCATCGTTTTATCAAAACAAATGAAGCAAAAAGAATTCAATGGTACAAAAATAATTTAAGGTCCAAAAAGAGAAGTCACTAATTCCATAATTTTTTAAGTGTCCCACGCTGATATTGATAACATTCCTTCACTTTCTAATTATTTTCTTTCTTAGCTGAATAGCTTTTCAAAAGATTTTCCTAAATATTATATCCCACTGCTTTCAGCCGTCATTGCCAATCCCACCAAACCCTAGAATGACGATGCCCTGGCTCTACAGCACAAGCGTCACCTTTCCCACACGCTGATGACCCACCAAACGATGCTTTCCGACCGCGCCACCTTTCTCCAAAAGCTGGTCACACCGTTCAAACCCTCCATCCAACTTCCTCTTCACGTTTAACATCTTTAAGATCTTTAGCCATGAGACCTCTGCTTTACCCATGAGACCTAAGGTGCCGGTTGTTTTCGAATTTCCGTGTACACACGAGTCCTTCTAGCAGCCACACAATATTAAAGGCACGTGGAAATTTAGATTCTGTTATTCTACTTGACCCCACAATGTTGACAGATATTGTTTTTAAATCCCAGCGTGATTCAAATGACTAAAAAGATACTATTTTTATATCAAATTGCAATTTAAATTTATTTTGTTAAATATTGCATCTGCTATAGTTTAACGTATTATCACAAAAAAAAAACCTTTTCTTATTCATCATATTCCTTAGCTTTTTCTAACCTCTCAAACGATTAATGCAACAAATTGCCATTTTTAAACGTAAACGGACTAAGTTTAGTAATTAACAACTAAGTCCTTTAGCCTAAGTTTAGTAATTAGCAACTAAGTCCTTTAGCCGGATAAGTCTTCCTTGTTAAAATGACAGCATCAATAACACTTCTTTCGGGATAAATGAATAATCTTATGGCAATAATATACAAATGAGAAGAATCATTAGAAAAATTGGTGGGAGGGATATAGCTCTTTCTCACCTAAAATTCTCCCTTGAGCAATCTCATATACATAAAAATCTATCATAACTTTGGCAAATTTATAAACAAATAAGATGATGATATGGCCAAATCCCAAAAGCATAAAGCTTAACTATTATAGTTGAAAAGAAATATCTCTCTTGGAAGTGGAACAAACATTAAAAACAACGAAGACAAAGTTATCTTTGACACGAATGTCACCAAATTGTCAAATAATAGGAAGGAGTATCAAGATTGTTGTCTCAGTTCCCTCTAGCTTTGTTGAGATAACAATAAAGACAATGATGATCCTAAAAAATAACAACACCATTAGCTAGCCTAAGCTGAGGGATTGTCAAGCCCCTCTAATAGAAGGATAATTTAATGATCAACATCCAATATAATGAAAGCAATGATAGTCTACAATGTATAATTCAACCAATCATCAACTTTAGTATTTTGGTTCTTCCAAACCAATAAAAGGTAATAACAATAATCAAAGGCTATTGGCTTGTCTTATCTATCATAACAATTTTCTATAAAAAGGTAAGCATACCAAAAAACTGATATAGACATTGTTGGAATAAAAAAACATATTAATTATTTAAAAAATAATAATTACATTTGGTCACTCACAGAAGACAATGATTCATTAAGATTAAAGCCTTATTGACTAAAGGCAATTTTGCAAAACCTAACAATAAATCCAAAGAAATGTAGGTATCATATCATTACAAATTTTTTAAAGAAAAGCACAATACTTGGGCTGGGCCTTGATCTATTGTGTCCAACTATAATGGTATAGAATATAACATTAAGATGGAGGCATGAGTGGAGTATATCATTCTTAAACTCGTAGAATCCTAAAAGGGATAGAGGTTAAGTAATAAGCAAAATTGCATAAGAAAGGAGTGTAACATGAACCACAAGTGATCCAACTTTCAATTCCTAATGCCATTAAGGAGACATAACATAGTTTAAGGTCAATTATGATAAACATTAAAAAATGCACATTAACAACAAATATAGAGGAAGCGTAGCTGACACTCCTTGCAAATTAGTAGGACCACCCATTATTGATCTTACCATGTGTTCTCAAGAACAATAGAACCACTTAAGAAATTAAGGTACTAAATTGATACATGATAGATTTAGACTTTTATCAATGATTAAATTAGAGTTTATAATACTAAAAATGTTTAATAGATTACTAAAAAATATGAAAAAATATTATATAATAATTAAGATTAGGTGACTTGTGTGATATTTTATAACTATTCAAATATTGAAATCTTAAAGATACAACATAAATTACTAAACTAAGCAAGTGACAACAAATAAAGTATTAAGCATAAAATCTTATATAAAGTATTAAGCTTTAAAGTATTCAGACTTCAAAGCTTCATCAATAATTTTTTAAAAAAAAAAAAAAAAACTAAAAAAATTAATTAAATTAAGTAGTTCCCAAATTAGTCAACCTTTTGGGTAGTGAAACAGTAGGGTGTGGCGCAGTGAGCTATCGATCTTATTTTTGGGTAGGCGTGGCTCAAGAAAAATAGAACAGGTCAATAGGATGAGCCGTTGGCATTGGTCATCACGCATCATCATGGGTTATCGAGTGTAATGGGTCGATGTGGGTTGAGCACATGTCAAATAATGGTCCTAAGTAAATTCGGATCACGTAGGAGTGAGTCGATGGGAGAAGCAATGCTGACGACGACGGTGATGGCAGTAGATGGTGACAGATGACAAAAGGCAACAAAATCAATAGAAATTTAATTTTAAGAATTTTCTAAGTAATTTTTAGAAAAAGTTTACACCAATAAACTTGTGGAACTATGAAACGCCAATAAATTTGTATTTGTGAGCTAATGTTAGACGGTTCTGTATTATTCTTCTTAAGTAGGAGAAAGTTTGGCATTTGTGGTATCGAGGTGATAAGTATAATAGTATTCTAATAGGTGTGGTGTGATATGGTGTATGTCATCATACATAAACCATGAGTTTTCAATTGAAGGTTTGCCCTTCCAATGAGTTAAAACTTTTTTAAGTTTATAATCTTTGATTAGAATTGTCTCATAATCTAAATTTTTTTATACATTCTCTTTACTTACTCTCAAGATTAATGTAATGATAGAAATAGATTTACTCAATAAGAGAGAATTAGGCTTAAATTATTTACTAGGTATTAGATGTGATGTATTGTAAGGGACTAAATTCTTTAAATTTGATTTCTTATAATTAGGAGTTTGATTTCTTTAAGTTCCCTATGTTTATTTTAATTAGGCTTAAATTCTTTATTTTTCTTGTTTTTTTATCCATAAGCTTAGGATTTTTTTATAGATTTGTTAGGCTTATATGATTGGAGTCTCTCATGATGTAGAGCAGGGTGTAATATGATGGGTTTTTCTTCATAAATAAAAGAACACATGTTAGCTTTATCCTTCAAATTCATGTCTATCAAAAAGCCATGATCTTTTATGGATAAGATGACATACTTTTATAAGTATAATATCGCATAAAATCTCATCATTATATATATCTAATTTCAAGGATACATAACATCATATCTTAATGGGTATAGAGGTTTTATATATCCATGACATAGAGTAGGGGTTTAGGTATTCCAATAAAGAAGCTCCTATTTGCTTAGTAGTCTTAGGGGATATTGTATTGATACAACTATCATTATATATGATTATCTTATATGGTTGTTCTTGAATTTTTATATTGGTGCTAAATATATTAGTGCACTTCTAATCATCTCAATTATTGGTTTAAAAGGGTGGACCTAATCATGCAATTTTTTAAGTCTTTTAATTCTTACTCAGCTTCTTCATTAGGCATTATATTTTTTTGTTCTAACTCTTCTTAGTGATTAACACTTTTTAAGTTTATAGTCATATATTTTTTTAGATAGTTAGCAGTCACATGTCTCTTTTTATGACACTTAAAATATGTTATTTTAGATCAGTAAGTTGGGTTTAAAGAAGGATGTAAAGAATTGGATGGTAATATGAGTTTGGTAGGTTTAAAATTATAACAGATGGGGTAAACAAAGTGCAAGTATGAATAGGTTGAGAAATGATGTATCAAGTCTTTGGAGGGTCTAGCTTATCATTTCTCTTAAAATTGGAAGTTCTACTTTTTTATATTTTTAGTTATGCAATAAGGTTTCTTTAAAGTAGTAATATTTTTTAAGTTGAGCTCAGCTTGTATGTATTCTTTTAACTTACCTTAAAATAAGAAAATATTATATACTCATGTTCATCTATATCACACCTATGTTTATAATCTTCAAACTTATTAATGTATTCTTCAAAGGATCTACTACATTGAGAAAATTTATCTATCTAATATTTTAATATTATAAGTTATTGAAATAAACATATTATATAACCTATCTTTAAGTTTGAGATATCTCTTCATCATTGTTAATATATTGTTAATATATTGTTCCTAATCCTTAATCCCTAACACTTAAATCCTATATCTCTCTATCATTAATTTTTAATCCCTAATTCTTAACCCCTAATCCTTTTCTTCTTCCTCTTCTTCTACTTATTCCTTCTTCTTTCTTCCACTTCTTCTTCCCCTTCTTCTTAATCCTTAATCCTTAATCCTTAATCCTTACTCCTTAATCCATAATCCTTAATCCTTAAACCCTCATCCCTAATTACTAATCTGTAATCTTTAATCATTAATCATTAATCCCTAATCCCAAATCAATAATGCCTAATATCTAATCACTCTCACCCTAATCTCTAATCCATAATCCTTAATACCTAATCTCTAATCCCCAATCCCCCTCCTTAATACGTATTCCATATTCCCTAATCCTTTATCCAAAATCTCTCCCCCTTTAATTCCTAAACCCTAACTGCTAATCCCTAATCTCTAAACCTTAATCTCTAATTATTAACACATAAATTCCTAATTCTTAATTCCAAATACCTCCCTCATTAATTTTTTATCCATATTCCATGAAGCCTAATCCTTAATCCTTCATTCCATAATCCTTAATCCTTCATTTCATAATCCTTAATCCCTAAATCTTAATTCTTAATCCTTAACACCTCATCAATTATCTATCTCTTTTCCTCTTCTTCTTCCACTTCCACTACTTCTTCTTCTTCTACTACTTCTTCTTTTTCTTCTTCCTCTTCTTCTTCTTCCTCCTCTTCATCATTCTCTTCCTCTTCTTCTTCTTCTTCTTCTTCTTCTTTCTTTTCTACTTCTTCTTTTTCTTCCACTTCTTTTTTATTTTTCTTCTTCCTCTTCTTCTTCTTTTACTTCTCTTATTCTTCCTCTTCCTCTTTTTCCTCTTCTTCCTCTTCTTCTTCTTTTTCTTCCTCTTATTCTTGTACTTCTTCTTCTCCTCCTCCTCCTTTTTCTTCAACTTCTTCTTCCTCTTTTATTTTCTTTTATTTCTTCTTCTACTTCTTCTTCACCTTCATCTTCTTCTTCTTCTTCTTCTTCTTCTTCTTCTTCTGTATCTTCTTCTACTTTTTTTTCTTCTTCTTCTTCTTCTTCCTCTTCCTCTCTTCTTTTTGTTCTTCTTCTTTTTCTTCTTCATCTTCCTATCTTCTTCTTGAACTTCTTCACCTTGTTCTTCTTCTTCTTCTTCTTCTTCTTCTTCTTACTCTTCTCCTTCTCATTCTTCTTCTTCCTCCTCTTCTTTTTCTTCAACTTCTTCTTCTCCCTCCCCTTCTTCTTTTTCTCCTTCTTCTTCTTCTTCTTCTTCTCCTTCTTCTTCTTCCTCTTTGAAGCACTATAATATCAAAAATAATATGATATTCTGTATTGTGTTCTTTCCTTTAGTCATCTATAATAGATATTTTCTTCAAGTCATAATAGTAGAAGTTGAAGCATTAAAATAAAAATTAACTAAGAAAAAAAGAAAAGAGAATAGGAACTTTTTATAAGAAGATTGAATCATTAAGAAGTTTTTTTCAAGGAGTTCTAAATTCATGAAATTTTAAATTCATAAAATTTTGAATCACTTGTCATTATTATCCTTTTATATAGAGATTTGGATATAATATTTTATTATAAAAACTTAATATTTAAATTTATATAAGAAACAAGTGATTTTTTACCAAAAAGTAAATTTTACAAATTTTAAAAATTTTACATATTTTAAAAATTTTGCAAATTTAGTGTCGACAAGCCTATCCACACACATGTGAGAGACCCATGCTAAGGCATTGTTCATGCACACAAGTGCTATTCATGTCCTTTGGTGTTTTTTCTATACACGAACAAACCTTACCACACATACATTAACCACATCAATGATGTAGGTTAACCTACTCTGTGGATTGTAGGTGATTGACATGCACACACATGCAACATTCCTATGTGATCCCAAGTGATCAAATGCCATAGTGTGTGCAAGTATCTGATGTGCCTTACATTTCCTGCATGTGCGCCTACTACAAGCCTCCGAACATAATACTTGTTGCATGGTACTGCGATGGTTCTCATTGTTTTGTCATCTCCCTTGATTTTTTAACAAAATTTTGGGTTTAATGAACATAAAATTAATCTCCTTATTAATAATGATTCATCCTTATATTTTCACATTATACAACATTTTTCTTAATGCTTTGCTCCATATAAAAATAAATACCATGCAATGATGATCTTTTATCAAATATGTACAATCTATTTAAACATAAAAATAAATTACATCATACTTATACATTCATGTAGTCATTTAGTATGATATATATTAGAACTTCAACATTAAAATGAGATTGGAATTGTACAATATAAAGACTTTTCTCAGACTTATACAATAAATCATTTTAAGACTTATAGCATTAATCATATCATGGATCATCTAAATGGTCATAATTTAATTCTCATCATCTTAATATCATATGGATAATATACTAATATAAACAAAATCTCAAAAACATAATAATTATTTTAATCATCTTTTAAAATCATAATTAGTTATTAAAAAGTTCATAATTGTCTTTATGACAAACATTAGTTTAAATAAGGATTGATTTCAAAGAGAAGAAGTTAATGTTATATATTGTAAAATCTAAAGTTTATTAAAAAAGCAAATGATGAACCATCTTCATTCTAGCTGAAGAATCAATTGAAATTTTTGCAATACATCTCTCACTCTTAAGCATTTCTTATCATTTAAATTATATTTATAATATCACACACTTATTTAGTTTGGTAGCACATTTGATTTAAAAGGTTTAAAGGTATAAGACGTTATATGAGCTATGATTTAAGAGTTGTAATCAATTTTTATCAGGCAAAGTTGTTATATTTCTTTTGGTGTCTCCTTTGAACACCATTCTCTATATTTGGGCTTTTCTTACCAACTATAGTGAAAGAGAGTGGCTTAATGGAAGCCTGATCAGGTTGATAGAGGCTAGATGTAAGCATAGGTTAAGCCAAGCAAGCTAAAAAATTCCTACTCATTCTCCCTTTAGTAAGACATTTCAATCTTTTGTTATAGTTTGATTGCTTGATTTTTATTGATTTCATAATTCACCCCCTCTTGTGGTATTAAATCCTAACCAAAACTAATAAATGCTACATTTGAACATCATCATTACTTTCTTCACCCTCAAATCTAGGGTATAATGTAAATGACTCAATTTTCCTATTTGTGAGTTTTTGTCTTTATTTTGTATTATCACTAAGGATAGGAGATATAAAATGTTCAAATTTTAAATATTGTTTTCTCTTATAAGTTTGGCTTTGCATAAAAAAAATCTACTTCATCAACTGCTTGATGGCATTGCCAACATCAAAGTGTATCTTACTCATCACAAAATATATGGTCAAAGAAGTCCTAAGTTTCTTGTATTTCTTATCTCACCTTTTCTAAAGTATATTATTTCATAAAAAAGGTTATACTAGATATACATTAATACATTATTTCTTTACCACTCTGACATGGAACTTAAAGGGAGTGCTTAGAAAAACCTTGTTCACAAGACTCCAGTTAAACCTATTACCTTCACAATCTAGTCATAAAGAGAGGCTAGTAATTAATATATTAGCTTAATGATTCTAATCTTGTTTATAAATCTCTATAGCCATTCCACATACAATTGATGTGACAACTAAAAAGTCTTGGTTAACATTCAAAATTGTATAGAAATGTTAAATAATCTATAACCATCTTAAATTATGTCAAGTAAAAATTAACATTTATATGGCTCCTTAATATCTTTGAAGTTAGCTCACTCCATAATTTTTAAGATCTTTTAGATATGTGCTTGCAAGAGTAATTTTCTAAAAAAATTAGGATCGTCTAATAAAAATAACTAACCATCTTATTTATCTATCTATAAAGTATTCTCACCATGAGCCTTCGACAATAAATCTTCTTTTTTCGAGTAGCAACAGAGAAGCATATGTGTGATAATGGTGAGGAGAAAAGCAAAAAAGAGGAGAAGAGGGTTTTCACCACATGAAAATTGAAATCTCAAAGATGGTTTCTTTCAAGAGATTCTAAATTCACAAAATTTTGGTTCCCAAAATTATAAATTTACTTCATACAACCTTCTCAACCCTTTATATAGAAGTCTGAATGTAATAATTTATTATAAAATAAAAAACATGTGATCTTGACTACAAATATAAAAATTCTCAAAATTCTATAAAATCCAGCTTAATCCTACTGACACTTCCACGTTGACAACATATGTACAGAAGTGCTAAGGGACGTGGGTGGGTGCTATTCCTACATGTGAATAAGCCCTCTATACACACATTGATCATGATGATGTGGTAAGTGCTCCTATGCTTACACCATGCATTACAAATTCTCATATTTCATGCTACCTCACAAAGGCATCTGATGCATTGCACCCTTTTGCTTGCTTACCTACACCTTTGTACGAGACACCTAGCTAGTGCATTATAGAGCACACCGCTCTTACTACTTTCTGCTACGATTACAAATTTTGTCATCTTTCAACCTTTGATGTTTTTCATAATTTTGGATTTATTGAGCTTGGAATTAATATATTGATCATAAGACCTTTGTTTTTAAGATTTAAATCACATTAAATCTTCTTTTCTAAATTGATTCTTTGGTCGATCTAATTTTATCATCTATTTTAGGAAATCAAGATTACCATCAGTCCCATAAAGTAATTTCTTTGATTATCTTACTAAAAGCACAAATCTTCGATGAGTGTTCACTAACCTCTTCATTTGGTCAACACCTATAATGCCTTTTATTAATGCTTCTTTGTATCAAGTTAAAAAGAAGTGTTGTCCAATATTTGTAAATTAATATTATTGTACTCATCAATAGTAAATGGTATCTCAATCTCATAAATATGATTTCTCTAGTATAATATGACAAACATCTAGGCGTATTACTTCATAGATAACCTCATTAATATAGTCTTTGATGATAGCAAACTTCATATTGTACTATTTTTAAAGTCTTAAAGTCTTTATGAATCCACCTTAGAGAACAGTAAATTTAGTCTTTCCACTATACATTTTGATATAAGGTTCATCTTAATTTCAATGTTGATGATAACATTAATAAGTTTTTTGTTCACTTGTATTATGAAGATGAAGAGTTCTTTTTTTGCATTATAAGAAATGCCTTTTGGACTCACCATAAGTGATAAGTTGTCATTAACTTGTAGAAGATTTTAAAGTACATTTTTAGTCTTTGTTGTAATAAGTACTTTCTTTCTTTGAACTTTTTTGGTGATAATTTTGGATGCAATTTTTGGCATTTTTGTCTTATGTGTCACGTCTTTTTGTCGTTATCATAATACTTCTGATTTTTACTAGTAGAAAGAATGATATTAGTTGTAATCATTATATATTGTATTGGAGAATTTTGTTTCATCTGTAGCTAATTTTTAGATTTATACTCATACCTACTAATTTGATGTCTTCTGGTTTTATCCATTTGTATTTTTTGCGATAATCATTACAAATATATTGGCTAGTTTTAAAGATTAAATAAGGAAAAGAGACATTTTAATGAAAAAAAATGATATTATAGGTTTATAATATACTTTCATAATGTCTATATCTCTTATATAAATATTCCCAAATCATGACTTAATATTAAAATTCTGTGATGTATTCCTACATTGTTTGTCCTTATTGGTGTCATAGGCTATATTAATTTCTCCATCTTTCCTTCATGTAATCCATGGGATAAAGGTCTTCTAATATTACTTTCTTAAATTGGCTCTAAGTAACTTTTGGAATTTTATCATTTCTTTGGTAAGCATTCCATGTGGTTAATGCATAACTTGTCATTTTTAATTAAACATATGTCATATTATCTAATGATGAATAAACATATTAAGAGAAATATCTTTAGTTGCTCTAATTAAGTATCTAATTTTTTTATATTTATTATAAAATCATAAATTAATAAATCAAGTATAGTATCTACCTTAAGAGGATGTTATCAATTCTCGTACATCAAAAAGGTAAGATTAATGTTATTCTCATCTTTATTTTTAATTATCAAAGAATTACTATTTCATCTAAAATTACTTTGATTAAGAGGATTTTTTTAAAAACTATTTTTTGGATCCATCTTAAAAAGGGATTAAGATTTTAGCATTATCTTCATTAATAGTTACATATGTTGTGTCAATTGAGTTACCTATACCTCTAAGCTGGAATGTGAAATAGTCAATATAGTCAGCTCGATTAAAGCCTTCTAAATCTCTAAATTCTCTTTCATAGTTTGCTATTTAACTATCTTCTTTTTTATACTTATCATCAGCATCAAATCAAAGTATTATGCTACCAAAAATAACATGAAAAATTTGTGAAGTATTCTCACCTTAGCCCTTGATCACACACCTTCTTTTTTGAGTAGCAATAATAGAAGTAAAAGTGTGATAATAGTAGGAACAAAGGAAAAAGGAGAAGAAAATTTTTGCCACAATGATATTAAATTAATCAAGAGTTTCTATTCAAGGGGTTCTAAATTCAAGAAGTTCAAATTCTTTGAATTCTAAATTTGGTTTATACATAATTCCTACACTTTTATGTAAAGAATTTGATATAATATTTTTATTATTAAACTTGACCAAAAATATAAAAATTTCTCAAATTTCATAAATTCAAGAAAATTGCATCCTCACATTCATATAAACATGCCAAGGGCATGGTCACATTTGTGGTTACTATTCCCACACTCAAACAATCCCTTCGTGCATGTGTTGACCACTACAGTGTAGTAAGCGCACTTACAGTGTGCACTGCAAAATGTGTGCACACTTATTGCTGACATGGTGCTCCTACAACGAGCCTCTCTAATGGCCTAGTGTGTGACTCTTGATGCTTCATGCTACGATGATGACTTTAATTGTTTTGTCTCCTCCCTTGAATTTTTCATATTTTTTAATAAGCTTGAAATTAATCTCTTGATCACTTCTAAACTTTACCCTTCTTTTTAATATACTAAGCTTCACCAATGCCACGTAACAAATTAAAAAACTTATCATGGGATTTTGATTTACAATGAAGAATTAAGGCTTGTCAATATCTACAATTGAGCATGAGATTGAAGTGCAAAATGATTCTTGTAAGGTAAATGTGCCCAAACTTGGAGAACGCATGATTCAAGGAAGCTCAAATTATGAAAATCAAAGAATTATGCTTAGAAGATGAAGAATCACCGTTCATATAAGGTACATTCTTCACAAGGATAGTTCACATAAGGTGCATCATGAAACCCCCTCTCCCCATCCCTTAATAAAATCCATAATTTTGTACTTGGTCCAATTTAACATGCGATTGAATATACCATATGTTGGCCTCCACTTACAATATGTTAATATTTAATTATTTATTTAACAAATAAAAAATTAATTTCTTTAATTAATACAAAATTATCTTTTAATAAGATTAATGAATATAAAAATCAATCCCGATTTAATAAGGAGTACTCAGGATTTTAGGAAAATTAATTTTACTTGTTTTAGGATTCATGATTTCACTATATAACCCTTTATCCATAATATAAATTTGAAGAATTAATATGTAAAATTTTAATTGAATTTATATTTGATTGCGTTCAAACATCTATATTCTTCACATAATAAATTCATTTACAAACTTACCTCAAGGGGATACAACTCTCACTATCACTTTTGTCTTAAGCAAAATTTTGGTAGTTATAATTGATAATTGTCAAAAATTATCAAATCAATTTACTTAATAATTCATTTGATTGTTTGGACATTCTCTATAATGAATTTTTCATAGTTAAATATGTCACAATGTAGGATATTTAACCAATAAGGATTTTGATAATTCTTTTTAATTTTTAGAACCAAATAAGAGATGAAAGCAACCTATCATACAAAATAGATTGCTTAAAACAAGGAAACCAATTTTGACTAAGTGACCAAAGGGATTTATCCTATTAAAATGCTCATAAGCCAAAACATGTATACAAAGGCCCTCAAAGTAGACACCCTACACACCTCAAGCTTTATATTTAAGAACCCAAATAATCTTAGGTTCACATGTGATAGTCAGTGATAATTGTGTAAAATGTGCATGTGAATACCCTACACATGTTCCCATAAGAATTAACATATATTTAGTTCTTTTTGAGCTAATGGACTTTTTATAACAATAATTAAAGAAAATATGACTTAAGCTACAACAATAATTACACACAACACTTGATAATGCATCAACATAAGATGTATGAAAGGGGAGCCCTATTTGTTGGCTCAAGCATGCGAGTAAAATTCCTTTTATTTTGAATTTTCATATTTTTGAGATGGAACAAGATCATGCACTTGTGATATGGTAAATTTTTCCTTCAAGGTTTTTGAATCATTCTCAGTTGAGGCAAAAGTATTTAATTTCTTTTTTAGTTCAAAATTTTACTTTTTAATTTCTAATAAATTAATACATGAAATATGTTCATATTCATTCACTTTAGCATATAACTCATTAATGGAAAAAATTTCAATTTAGCATCATATGTAAGAGATTCGTTTTTTCTTTCCTTAAGTTATAGCATTGCTTTTCAAGATTAAGAATACGATTTTCATTCATAATATAACACATTCTCAAATTTGCACACTTTTTAATGAGGTGGTTATGTTCTTCAATATGCACATCAAAAGTATTATAAAGCACATGAAACTAAACCATTGGATGAATTTGCATCATTATTTGAACAACAATCAAGATTTGCACTTTCAATAAAAAAAAGTTAGTCAAAGATGTTTGAGCGACTTCTCTTCCATTCTCTTCTCATGTTGTTTCAACAACTTTTCCCATAATTTCTTCTCGTCATTTATTTGACACAACTTTTCTCAAATTGATTCTTCTAGTTTACACATGGCCTAAAAAGTTCTTAACATATAAATTTTCATACAAATCACTTAAGATAATGCATAAAATATTTTTTTTAAAATCTTGTTGATTTTGTTTTGATAATTTCAAGAATTTGTCAGCTCAATGGACATTCTCATAAAGATGTTATAAGATTTTTCAAACAAGTTCCACAAGATCAAAATTATGTCCTTCAAACAAAGAAGGATGCTCTATCATTTGAAACACAATTTTTTAATACTAAAACATGAGATGGTGTTGTTTAAAACAAAATTTTGTAGAAAAATATGAAACCACAATGTCATAAGGATGGTGTGCACCAATAAGAAATGTATTATATAATATGACTCTTATTAGAGAAGCTTCTCCACATACTAAAACTATTGTTAGGTCTACATGGCACACCAATAGGGTGGGTTGGTACTTTAAAGATGTTCACAATGGGAGTTATAGTCTTTTTTTCTTACTTTCGTAATTCACACATCACATCAAACTCCTTTTTTTCATCTAATGCAATGACCCCTATACTCATCATTTCATTTGATCAACTCTTTTGCTCCTTGGATTGATACTCAAATTGGGAGTTGTGATCCCCCAATATGATCACCAAGTTGTATTGCATCACCCATAATGAACCAAGCTTCTTTACCAAATGTTCATCCATGTGACTAAGCCATCGATTTATCATGAGTTAGGATAACTTCCCAACTATAATGACACATATAAGGACATGCAACATACAAATAATATACATACACAAATATCCATCATCCAAACTAATAAAAAAATAACATAAATGATAATAAAATATTCAATAATAAAATTTATCAAATAAGTCTGATATAACTAAAGTCCATCAATAAAATCTAATATAATATAAAAATCAAGTTATTATAGCCTTAAAGTAAAATATCAACAACTTACTATTAAGAAAAAGTAAATAATTGGAAATACTAAGTGATTAATAACTATCTAAAACAAAGGCTCCTTATTAATCTTTGACTACTTTGATCTTACATGTAAAAAAATAAAAGGAGTGAGCTAAAGCCTAATATGGAACCCTCAAGTTATACTATAAAATTGTGTAATATAAGGTAGTATAATAATAATATATAAGTAATATAAATCAAGATCAAATTAATATCATAATTATACATGGAATATAACAAAAAACTAGATTGTCAAGCCTAACCAAAACATTTGATGCAAATAATTTGATTCTCAGTGACCCACCATGATCTAGAACTACCACCAAGAATATGCAACTCAAGTGAGGGTCTATAACTATATAAATCAACACTTTTTTCCAAGATATTAAATAAATATATAAACCAATACTTTTTTTAAGATGTGATGTAACTAAATAAATCAACACTTCTTTTCCAAGATATGTCGTTGCTAGCTTGAGGGCTCTAATAATAGCATCCACTATAATGAAGGATAAGATCCCACTAAAATCATTCTAATTAACACAATGAAATAAACTCAAATAATTATTATCCTTTATTTAGGAATTTTAAGACTTTTCTTAAAATCTATAAATCAATCATTTGAGAACCTTGTTATCATCTATAAGTTTAATGATTACCTCTAAACCTTAAATATTGTTTAGATAATATAATAAATCTAAATGTTTTCTCCTATTAATTAATCTTTGTACTTTTCCTTATGTAGAGTCCTATCTAAAACTATTTTTTTATTTAGTTATCTTTGGGCTTTCACCTTAGTCATATCTTAGCTTTACCCCTAGTCCTTCCAAAACATGATGACTCATACATTTACATAAATCCCACCAATGACTTCTTTGCCATCAATCCTAGTTTAGGTCATTGTGTCTATTCAAAGTCTCACTTGAAATACTCACATAACTCATTAAGTTACTATCTAAGGTACTAACATATGGCCTGAGATAGTATAGGGTTATTTAGTATCTTACTTTAAACAAATAAGCCATAGATAGGATTTATCCATCATAAGAATAAACATCTTTTCTATTAGCCAAGCCTTACATTTTCCTCTAAGGCCTAGATAAAATCCTCTTCTCCTCATAGAAGGCTTTACTTGATGATTTCTCTAACTCAAACTTTTATTCCAAGCAAGCACAAAGCTCACCAAATACTAATATCTGTGATGTAATCCTAGGTTGATATCTTGAATTTTCATTCAAGCATAATAAGACCTAAGTCTATTTATAACCTACCTTACTTTATTTACCCAAAGTTTCTTTTATACTATATTTTAACCATAAGTTAGTTAAAATCTATATCACTCCTAATTGAACTTTTAATAATCTCTAGTAAGATATAAACAAATTCATGTTTAGAGATTTGCCTTAAATCATAAATTGGTAATAAATTCTAAATTATCTTGACCTAACTCACTTAGCCACATGCAAACTAAACAAATTCTCAACCAGCTAGGTCTATTTTTTAAGTTATTTAATCAAGCCTCACTAGGTTCTTCCATTATAAACAAAGGACTTCTCTTAAACTTAGAAGTCATCTAGATCATTCTATGGTCTGAATTGTTCCTCTCATTTATCTAATTAAGTCATGTTGCGAGCTTTCCAAGCAAGGTTGAAGCCTTGGTTATAGGATTATTAATATGAGGTGTTTAAGAGATTATAAGATTACTCACTGTGTGACTTAAATCAATCAAGCCACTCCTAAGGTTTATCCCTCATAAGAACAAACAACTCTTCCATTGGTTAAACCTTACATATTCCTATAAGGCCTAGACCAACTCCTCTTCTCCTTTTCCAAGACTTTAATTGAGGACTTTTACATCTTAAAGCCATAATCCAAGCTTGCATAAGACTAAACAAGTACTAATATGCATGATCCAATTTTAGTTTCATATCTAGAATCTTCATTCAATCATAATAAGACTTAAGTCTATCTATAGCCTACCTTATTTAGTCTATCCTAATTTGGTTTTATACTAACCATAAGCTATTCAAAACCTATATCACTCCAAATTGATCACTTAAGAGTCTCTAAAGACATATAAATTCATATCTATGGATCAATTCCACATTAACCTGGCATAACCCACACCTAATCCAACCCTACTAAATTCTTGCAAGCTAAGAAAATTTCTTCACCAACTTGATCCTCTTATAAAGCTTCCAACCATGTCATGAAAGGTTTTTCTAGTAAAACATGAGGACTTCTCTTAACTATAGAGGCCATCTAGGTCATTCCATGGTCTAAATTATGCCTCTTTATGACTTTAACAAGCAATGTTACGAGCTTCTCAAGCTAAACTAAGGCATAGTAATGCTTGGCTGCAAGAATAACTAGGTCTTTAGCTAAGCTTATGTTTCTATCCTAGTATGCAAAGACCTTGTCTAAATTTCATTGCATAATAATTTCTCTTAAATTTATTTTAATAATTTCCCATGTAAAATAAAGGATTATCATCAAGCCATGATTCAATTTGAATCTCATAATGTCGAAATTAATAAGGTTTTTATAAACATGTAAATCTTTAAAGCAACTCCTAGTAATTCATCAAGATATAACTTTCACATGACATGATATTCCTTTAAAAATTGGAGAACAATTAGAAAAGGTTTCAAGCCATTCTTGATTCATTAGTATTTCCTAACATATTATGAATAATATAAGCCCTTAATAACATATATTTGATTCTTAATTTCATGCAATTACTTCATGGCCAAAGAATTAATTTGTAATAATTAAAAAATATGCCAAAATCAAGTAAGGTGATTATGCTAATTTAAATCATCTAAAAATCCACAAAATTTCATATGTTGGACTCATCAATAATGAATCCTAACATTAGAAAGCATCTAACAATAATCTCTTTAATAATGATAAAATTAAACATACATTACTTCTAAGAAACTTTCATAAAGAGGTCAATAAAGATATAGTTTAAACGTGCTCTTGGCAAATACCAACATGTCTCGATTAAGAAACATTTCATCAATTTATCATTAAGATTCATAGAAGCGAAAAATCACATAAAGAATAATACGAATACACATCAATCACAAGCAATTACTTAGTAAGGTAGTTGATTAATTATTTATTATTAGTTAAGCTTTATCATACTATCTTTAGGTTTAACCTACATTATTATTCGAGTAGAGGACTTCACCAAGAGTAATATTTTCTTCTTCCAAATTTAGAGATCCTTCTTCACCTTCTTTCTTGAAATAATTCTTCTTCCTATTTACACTTTGATTAGATAGCTAGGGTCTCTAGGTTAATTAACAAATCATTAATATATATAACAACAATAAACCCTAATTACTCTATTAAGCTTCATGGCTACGATTAAATCATGATAATAAAATGATTTAAATTAGTTTAATCATAGTGTAATAGCCTTTAATCATGCTATTTCCTAACCAATATATCTCAGGCACCTAGGTTCCAATGGTTGGGATCAAGAACAACTCAATGACAAATCTTGGTTTATTCCATGTCTCTATATTTTGTTACTACTATACCAACACCATATTGTATTATGAGCCAAAATTTCTTTAATTAACCAAAAGTTCTAGTAATAATCATATGAAGTAATATTTGTACTTATATGATGTATTATGCATCTCAATTACTTGTCATAACCTAATGATTCTCATGTTTGACATTCCCTTTAGTTTAATCATACTCATAAAATTATGCAAAGGTATAATAGAATATGCTAGTTTTCATAAGCTCATTAAACATAGAATGTTTTCTTTCTCTTATTATTGTACATAAATAATCAATGACCTTATAATTGTATGATCATTCTATTACCCAAACAAAGTTTTTTATTTTCTATAATAAATTAAGATGGAGCCTTATACTAGTCAAATAAGAAGATATAGGCATAAATTAAGGGAGAGTCATAATCTAGTTAAGACAAGTGTATAGAGAGAGTTTTTCTTTAATTATTTTTTATATTTTTTTTATGAATAATTTATGTTTTATCAATTATATTAAAAATTTTATCATCAAAAAAATAAAGAGATTATTATATTATTGATCATTAGTTATGGTATTTTGTTTGATGATAATAAATCCTAAGTATTTCTAATAAATTTGGTTGAATAAATTTTTAAATTTTGGATAGTTGATGTTCACACTAATGAGAAATTAAAAAAAAAAGAACAAATGTCAAATCCCAAAAAGATCATCTTAGTTTATGTGATAGACAACTAGGAGATCTATTTTAAGCTTAACTTTAAGTATTTTATTCTTATTTTGATTAGAATATTAAGTTTAATTGAAGTTATTATTATAAGAGATAAAAATTAAATTCTATTTAAATTATTCATCTTAAAAAGGATTTAGTTTTTTAAAACCTTTGTTTATCTAAATAATCATTTTTTCTTTGATTATATTTTTAAAAATTTTATTTTAATAACTTGTTACAAAAAAAATGCATTATAGTAATAATAATTAATTAATTAAATAGTAATAAAAAAACTAATTCCACTTAACCTAGACTACTTTAAATCTAAATCTTAAATCTCAAGCTAGGGATAATGCACTTGAACTTGTAACTATAGTTAATAGGGTAAAGGCATCACTCCCAAACTTAAATGAAATTAGATCGAATTAGACATCACTTTCAAATCTATTAATTTATAACTAGTAACATGGTTGATCAATCCTCAACAAATCAGAGGATAGCTAGCCTTAATATTAAGTTGATTTAAAGGCACAGAAAAACTATTGTAAGGAGATAAAAGAAAAATGAATATACTTTTGTGGGACTAAAATGTAAAACTATTTTTACATGGGTGATTTCTGAATTGTAGGAGTGACATGAGCCATCCAATCATGCAATTTCACAATACAACGATCGTAATCTCATCCATTTTTTTAAGAACAAATTTAATTTTATGTTAGACCGTGTAATTTAGCGATTGAATGATCCATATGTAATCTAATTTTCAAAATAAGCAAATATCTAGATCCAGTGATTTGATCACAATATAGAGCTAGTGGTTTGAATCAAATACTGCCTTTTAAATTGCACCAATTTAACCTCAGTCAATTGATCATTTAGTTTTCGTATGAAATGACTAAGATTCTTTCCGATTATGCATCTCCTTGCATAACAATTATTTTAGCTATTATTTTGCGAGCAATTTGAACATTATTCAAATAATAATGCCAAATATTTTTAATTAAAAATATATGCCAACCTCCATTTAATTAAAATAATCAATAACAATTACTTTAGTTTGTTTAGTAAATCTTTTTAGCACTTGAAAAATATCTATAAATAGGATATTTTTTTAACATAATTGATTATTGAAATTTTGATAAAAACTAAAGGAAATTTTCAAGTCACAATATTTAAGCCTTTAACAACTAGTGCTTATCATTCTTTCCATTCACTACACCTTCATCGATGAGCTTCAAATTCTACTTTCTTCTTCAAATTAACAAAGCTCTCATTTTCTTATTTTCTAATTAATCAACTAAAACACTTGTACCATATTAAGCATTTCATCAAGCACAAAAAATCTGTTTATATTAAACATATATTTGTATCATTGCATTTTTTTCTTCTTTTTATCAACTTTATTCTTTTGTAAGGCCCTATAGCCTATCTTTTTCTATTTTATTGTTGTAAAGATTTAACATACTTGTCTTTCAACAAAAGGTTAATATTGATTATTTTTTCTTTTGCTTGATTAAAGAGTGAAAGTATGCTTAATTTTAAGTAGAATCATATAAAAATCCTTGGTACGTCTTCTTAATTTTTGTTAACTTTTTTATTTCATAAATTGTATACAAACTTATTATTTAAGAAAAATCAACATGTTTTTAAATAAAATTTAAATTTGTAAAATATCACTTTTAGAATCTTGCTTAAGCTTATTAAAAATTTCTTTAAAATATTTTTTTTAAAAAAATATTTTTATAAATTAAAATTTTTATTTATAGTAATTCATTCTCTTCTTGTTAAACTATACTTCAAAATGGAATGATCACAAGTATAGTAATTCACCCTCATGTTGTTGAACCACACTTCAAAAAGGAAAGAACAAAAGCAATTTAAACTTTTTTTGGCTCTTACCCAATGAGATTACATCCACCCCCATGCAAACTAGCTTGAGCCTACTTTTTATTTCACTCCATTGTAGTCAAGAGGAGAAACCTTATACACTAAAGCCTTTTGCTTAGTTTAGGACACTACATACTCTAAATCTTTTTATCTTAAGGTTAGGACTTAACCTCTTATAACTATGTCTTTTCTATAGTTAAACTCTAACCATTCTTTAGTCTTTTAATTATGCTTAGACACAATCCCTCTCCGCACTTACAATTCCTAGAGTTTTGCACTTTTCTCTACACTAAAAGGCCTAGACTAAGCCGTCTTCTTAGTCACATGTCAAGCCATGAAAGACTCCTAATAAGAGCAATTACAAAGAGATTTACAACTCAAAGCTAATGATAATCAAATAAATATACAATTGTAAGGAAACTAATAGGTTAATAAAAGTGTTCACAAATTAAACCAATAACACTCATAAGTGAATGTGAATGAATGTTGTGATGTAAACATTAAGCATAAACTTTCTCTCCTTAAAAAAAGATGTTGCAAAACTATCCTTCTCAAAGTTCTTTTCTTGGTAGAATATGACAAGTAAAGAATTAGGTATAACATCCCAAAATTAGAGACAATTTACAAAATTAGTTACATTGAGAATGATTAACGAACTTAAGGAGGAAGGAGTTATAAAAATGATTTTGATCTAAATATATTTTAAAAACTTTTATAAATAATTTTTATAATTTTTTAAGGATGTTTAGAGTTTTAAGATATTATATAATATAAATTTAAATGATCATATAATAAGATTAAGTAAGAGAATCATTTAGATTAATAGATTTATAAGATGAGATTGTATCATATTAGTACAATAATGTAATCTTATAAATATGATAAAATATAGTTAATATAGTAATGTTATGGATTAGATAAGTCTAAAAAGCTAGGGGAAAAATTTGATAGTCTAGTATAACTAATGAACAAAATATGTTATAATCAAGTAAATGAGAGAATAAAATTAAGAGAAATGTGAACAGATACAAAAGATGACTAATTATCATACAAAGACAACCAAATCATTATACTAGGGCATTAATGGTTGATACAGACACAATAGTATGTAGTACAAATGAAAATAGCATACAAGTATGATCAATTAAGAAGGAGAAAATCAACTAACTCTACTAGATTGAGTAATAAATGAACAAATTATACACTTGATGAGTATTAACATATAAGTTAATATGGTATATAATAAGTATAATACATGAAAATCATTAAATCATAACATAAGAAGAAAGATGTATCATACAAAATGATTAAAAATAATATAAGTATGAGGTAGGGTGAATACCTAATCCAACTAAGAAATAAATTTTATATGTATGAATAATGGATCATATCAAACAGATCAGTATGAATAAAAGTGCAAAATAGGAGATTAAATTGATTATGCAATACAAATCTATGTATCATACAATTATGGTACACAGAAACTAAGAAGATTTAAGATATAAAATAGTGAATGGTTGCATGAATCATCACAAGAAGAGTTTAATTGAAGAAAATTCATTGAACTTAAATGGAAATGAAGTCAAAGATATGTAAAATAAAAGGAACACAACTATTGGACAGAGATGAACGATTGAAGAATGCAAAGAGGCATTATTTTAATATAAAAACAAGTGAGGCTAAACTTAGAAAGGTTTTTTTTAGTAAAAACCTATGCAATTAACATCAACCACTTATATTAGAGTGAAAAAAAGAAAAAAATAAGTGATCTCAAGAGTTGAAAAGAACCTGAGAGGAATTAGGTGCATAACAAAAGCAAAAATTGAGAAAAAAGCTTATGAATACTATAAAAATTAAGATTTAGAGCATAAATCTATGCCTTGATGAGACAATTACATAGAATTATAAGGTAAGAAAAAATTGTACATAATATCTGATTTGATATAATGTGTAATGCTAAGTTAGATGCCTAAATTGATATATAAAAATATTACGTTTGAAGATGCTTGTCAATCTTGATTTGTAATGACATATTGTTATCTATTAAAGAATGTATATGTAGACAAAACTTGTACATGATATATATGATTTTATATAGTATATAATATTAGGTTAGAGTCTTAAATGAGTATGTAAGAAGGTTATATAAGAGATGCATGCTATCTTGATAATATGTTTTTATACTTTCCTTGACATATGTTTCAGTTTAACTATCATGATATTGTACTTTTTTTAATGATATAGTAAATATTTATTATATCACGTGTTAAAAAGTAAAACAGATAATTAACAAGATATGGATATATCAAATTAGAAAGGATATAACAAAGTTATATAATATGAGAAGTATTAATGATTATTTGTAAAGACCAATTTTTTAGATAGAATAATGTCTCTAGAGGTCAATATTTTATTATAAAAAATAACATGTCTTTTAAGGTAAGGTTACTACTTGAAATAATGTCTTTAGAAATATTACCAAAGAGATGTTATTAGACGATTTAGAATAAAATATTCATGATGCACTAAAGATGAAAAAAGTAAAAAAAATTAATATAATTTTTTAAAGATAAAATAAGATTTTTAATAAATCCAAAGAAAAAGTAACATGTATTTTATTATCTTCATATATTTTATTGATATAGATTATAGTTACTAAAGAATTCTATATTTTATATTATATTACATACTTTTGCTACTAAGATAGTGTCGATTAGCTCATGTTTATTTTGGCCTAATACTTTTATGTCAGAAAAGGGCATCTCATAAGGCTACTAGAATTGAATGAAAGCTAATTCATGATGATTAGAAGATGTGAGTATATGATAATTTTTTATGTTTATTATATTTGAACAAAATGATATGTAAAAGATTTGTTATCCATTAATATTGTATAGAACATGTAGCTTTTAAAAAGAATTTTGAAAACTTTATATTTTCATAAGTTGTACAAATATCTTTTCCACAAAGGTTTTAAATGTTTTGCTCAAACAAATTTGCATCACTTTTGCAATTTGATTTCAAAAAGAAATTAAAAAAGTTTTTACTATTTGATGTTGTGAGAAGCAAAAAAGAAATGAAAAAGAATGTTAAGAAGTGCCAAATAATAGGAAAGAATAGTAATGAAAAAGGGATGCCACTATACACCAAAGACCAAAGAGGATAGAGAGTGAACACTAGGTGATATCTCAAGCAAAAAAATCACTAGACAAGGAGTAGCTCTTGATAGACTTTTAGATAAAGGGATATAAGAACTAATTATCTCACATTAGCTATCAAGAAATTGATTATGGTGTTTATACAGATGTCATGATCTTAAGTTATAGAGATACCTTTTGAGGGCAAAAACTTGTGATTATTCTTTTTTATTATGGTGCATCACACTCTTTTATGTCTATAAATATAATTTAAGAAACCATGACATAACAACAAAAACTTAAAATTTCACTAATAATAATGCTACTTACTGGTAAAACAATTTCAGTATATCGATAAATTTTAGAAGATAGAAATAATTGGAATATCTTTCCATTCTAAATTAATTCTAATTGATATTATTGAGTTTGATATAATATTTGGAATGAATTAACTTGTGACACATAGAGTTATCATAGATTATTAAAGAAAGAAGGTGACCATTAAATTAGATAATGGTTCTAAATTTGTTTACTTCGAGAAAAGAATGAAGGCATCACTTATATCTATTATGAAGACCAAAAAACTATTACAAAAAGGATGTGAAAGTTACCTAGTATACATTCAATGCACCAGACAATCAGCATTACAACTATAAGAGGTCCTGATAATTTGTAATTATTTGAAGGTTTTTCTTGAGAATTTACCTAGATTACCCATAGATCAAGATATTGAGTTTGTTATCAAATTATGCTAGGTACAAAACTAATTTCCAAAGCATCGTATCATATGGCGTCGTCAAAGATGAATGAGATGAAAATTCAATTGCAAGAATATTTTGATAAGAGATTTATTACACTGAGTGTCTCACCTTGGAGAGCATCGATACTTTTTATTGAGAAAAAAGATGATAGCCTTAAAATATATATATATTAATTACTAATAGTTAAACAAGATCACCATCAAGAACAAATACCCATTGCCTATAATTGATGAATTATTTAACCAACTACAAAGAGCAAGAGTATTTTCAAAAATTGATTTGAGATTGAAAAAGATGTTTTGCAAACAACTTTTTGAACCTAATATGGTTACTTTGAACTTCTTATACTTCAATTCAAGTTATCAAATGCATTAAGGGCTTTTATGGACCTTATGATCAGAGTATTGAGATAGTGGTTGAATGTTTTTATCATCATTTTCATTGACGATATCTTCATATATTCTAACAAAAGTACAAACATGCCCCAACACCTTGAGATGGTGCTATAATGGTTGAAGGAACAATAGTTATTTTTCAAATTAATAAAGTATAGCTTTTAGCTAAAAAGTATATCATTTTTTAGGCACATTATAAGTGCCACAAGAATGGTGGTGGATAATAAAACAGTGATAGCAATAATCTTGAGATTAGCCAGTTATTATTGAAGGTTTGTCAAAGAATTTTCACAAACTGCTTTACCCTTCACAAAAATTACACAAAAAGTTGTCTCTTTCATCTTGAATCAACAATGTGAGGAAAGCTTTCAAACATTAAAATAGAAGTTGACAACTAAACAAATTTTAACCTTGCTAACTCCATATTAAGAATTGCAACTTTACATAAATGCATTAGTATAGGGTATGGATTGTGTGTATTAGATTTCTATAAATAGATGGAAATTTTGAAAGAACAACAAAGATATTAGAAGATATGTTGTGATTATCTGTATTGGATTTCAAGAGAAGTTAGGATTCACGTCTTCCTTCGATTAAGTTTTCTTATAATAATAATTACCAATATAGCATTGAAATAGAATCATTTGAAGTATTATATGAAAAGAAATGTTAGTCACCTTTATGTTGGTATAAAGAAAATGAGAAAAAAACTTATTAGACTAGAATTGACTATTGAAACTACAAATAGAGTAAAAAAAAAGGACAAATACATTAAAAGCCAGGGATTAATAAAAGAAGTATTATGACTTCAAGAAAAAAAGTTTGAATTTCAAGTATTTATAAAAGTCTTATGAAGGGAATCATTAAAAGAAAAAGAGAAAAGTTCAAGCCATGATACATTGGTCTTTTCAAAGTTAATGGGAGGGTAGATAAAGTTTCCTACAAAGTTGCATTACCAACAAACTAGCATGAATACACAATGTATTTCACATTTAGTTATTGAGGAAGTATGTGGAAGATCCAACTGATGTTTTAGAGGTGAATTCAAATGAATATGACTTAAAAAAGTAAAATTAACTTATGAAGAATGACCAACAAAGATTTTCCAAGATTGTATAATACAATGAACCAAGCTTTTATCTCATGATTGTACTATAGAAACTGAAGGGATTAAGTAAGATTAAGTCTTGGAGGGGACACTACTCAGTTTTAAAAGATAGGCAAAACATTTACTTATGAATAAATGATTGTTTGTAATATGTATTATAAGATTGAAGGACTGATTAATTAACTAAAAAGGTTAAATTGAATATGTATTAAATGGGCATGATATAATAGGATTATTGTATTGATGCATGATGCTTGTCAAAATTTATATATTTATAAGATGATCAAAAAATAAAATTTATGAATGATGATAAAAAGCAAGTGTTTTCTATATTATGATTTATATATGTATGTGATGCTTGAATATAAATGGTTATGTTATTTTGATTATTGGGAACTCATTAATATAGATGCTAATATGGAGTGGAAGATCAGTAAATAAAGATAAGCCATAGACGTCGAAAGTAGACAATTAAAAATCAACAAATAGTTGACAATTATCTAGCATTGCATGTTCAAGTCATAAAATAAAGCTGGGAACTCTTCTCACATTTAAGGGAGTGACATCAAAGGATTGAACTATTCAACTAAATATGAAAATCATTCATAGGTATGCTCAAAACTTAATCATTGATACTTAATCAAAAAGTTCTATAGAATGTCTACAATGACAAGTTTAGAGGGAATACTCTCTCTTAATTATTCTTTTGTGGAAGTGGTAGGTGTTTCAATTGAGAAATCCTAGATTAAAATCAAATCACCCATCATGTATAAGGAGAAACTAGAAATCATTTTTGAGAAAGATAAAATTAGGAAGATGATGATAGATTTAAAACTCGGCTAGTATGATAGCAATTGCATGTGCATTACCTAGTCTACCCATAGGTGCCCATCCAATTCCCAACTAGTGTACATCAGTGCTTAGCAACAAACACTTGTAAAAAAATGTCTTAATAGTTTCTCTTTTATTTTTGAGCTTAGATTCTTTCTTTTCCAATCTCACATCATCTTGAAAGTAAAGAACCATTATTCTTCTTCATTATTTGATATCAAATTCAAAAAATAAAATAAAATCATCAAATGTGCTTTAAAGTTTGGAGAACATTGCAAGGCTTCATAATTGGAATTTTGCTCTTCATCAAATGCCAATTGAGGTATAGTTCTACTCATCTTGTGTTGTTACTTCTTTTATTTGGTTAGATTTCTAATTTTATAAAGACAAGACTAGCATGTCTAATTGCAATTATGTGAGAAAATTTATCTCCAATATAGTCAAAATTGTATGTTCCAAACAAAGCAATTTATTTTCAAACACACCCTCAACCGTATTGAGTGCCCTCTTGATGAGAGTGTTCTACTTTGTTACCACTACCAATCGAATATTAATTATTACATGTCAACTTAAATTAAACAACTAAAGAGAATTATGTGATTATTTGTTATGGTTTACTTGTTTTTCATATTCTAAGTTTCTTACTTTCCTTTAAAAAAAGTTAAACTTGAAAACAAAATTGGGCTTCACTCACCAATTATTTTGCATTCTTAGATTGCATCTTTTATGCATAAGCTTATTTTTTCATCATTATTAATTACTTATATTTAACAATGCAAAAACATGCTTCCCAAATAAAAAATTATGGAACAATTAGAAAACCTAAAACATGTCACAAACCTTAGAATGGATCAAATTGGAAAATTATAAATAAAAAAATTTGATGCCTTAACAAAAATGACCCTTCAACTTTCCAATCAAATGAAAGCCTTACAACCATTGGTTAGAAATGAAAAAAAATAATATTAAGAGCAAAATATTACCCAAGATATCATGATAAGAAATTTTATGATCAATTTTTATTATTAGAACAAAGTCTATTAAGAATTTTTATTATTAGAACAAAGTCTATTAAATTTAATAGGGTATTTAAATCAATTTGAAGAATTACTTTCTTAAACAAATTATCATGATAATGATTAGCAACTCTCTAATAAATTCACATTATGATTACACCAAAATATTACGAAAAAAGTTAAATTTCATGACCCACAAATATTAGAGGATGCTTTCTATATTACCCAATGGGTAGAAAAAGACACCACTATTCTTATTCAACAACAAAAGCAAACCTAGCCTTTCACTATACTCCACAACAAAATTAGTTATGAATCCACTTTTTTTCCCAATTAAGCCCTTTTCATGTTAAAATCCATAAACCCTCATTTTCTTCTAAAGAATAATTTGATACTTCTAAAACCAAAGGAAAAGAAGTAATTTATTTTAAATGTCAAAAACCAGGTCACCTTGGAAAACAATGTAGAGCACATAGCTTCTCATTAATGAAGATGAAACTATACATTTTGAACTTGAAAAAGAAGAAGATGAAAATCCATTCTTAATAGATGAAAAAAATATGGGAATGAAGAAACACATATTGCAGTCATGCGATGTTTAACAATGTCAAAAACTAACACAAAAGATTGGAGAACAGAAACTTATTTTTAACATGTTTGTCACATGGAATAAAAAGAGGTACGAATTAGTCATTTATGATAGAAATTCTATGAATGCTATCTCTACGCATGCTTTATCTTGAGCAAACCTTAAAGTTGAGTCACATCTAGACCCATTCCATTTGAATTAGGTGAATCACACATCCTTACTAGTAACTTCAATACATCTTGTTCCCATGAAAATGAAAAGTTATAAGAACAAAATTTGGTGTGATATTCTTCCCATGCATATAACACATATTCTACTTGGTATGCCTTGGTTGTATGATTTACATATAATTTGTTTTAGTAGGAAACCTAACCTTTCACTATACTCTACAATAAAACCACTTAAAAATCCACTTTCCGTTATATAAAGCCCATATGATCTCAGAATCTATAAACTCTCGATCTCATCTCCTTCAAATGAACAATTTGATGCTTTCAAAACTAAAGAAAAAGATGTTATTTATTTTAAATGCAAAAAATTAGGTCATCTTAGCAAACATTATAGAGCACATCTCTTTCTTGCTAATAAAGATAAAATTGTAGTTTTCAAACTTAAAGAACAAGAAGATGAAAATACTCTTAATAGATAAGAAAAATTATAACAAAGAAGAAACACACATCAGAGTCATGCGATGTTTAACAATGTCAAAAACTAACATAGAGATTAGAGAAGAAAAAACATTTTTAACATGTTTGTCTCGTACAATAAGAAGAGGTATTGATAAGTCATTTAGTGTGAAAGAGCCATGAATGTTATCTCAATACATGTTCTATCTTGGGCAAACCTTAAAGTTGAGCCACTTTTAGACCCATTTCAGATGAATTGGGTAAATCACATATCCTTATCAGTAAGATCTATATGTCCATCCTGATAAAATGAGAAGTTATGAGGACAAAGTTTTGTGTGATGTCCTTCTAATGGATATAGCACATTTCTACTTGGTAGACCTTGGTTGAATGATATGAACATAATTCATTATGATTGAAAAAATATTTATGTCTTCAAATTTAATAATAAGATTATAAAACTACTATCTTTAAAACTAATTGAAAAACTCTTAGATCATAAGACCATTCTTAATGATTCATCTTGTTAAATTAAGAAAAACCATTTAACATAAACTAATCATATATTTAGGAGCAATTTTAGATTCCCTCAAATCTTGTCTTATCATTAATAGAATTATATTTAAGTGTCTTAGAATAGAATTCACTAGTCCCTTCTTCTTTATTATGTATTTAAAAAAGGCTTAACAAACTCATTCTGAAGCTATCTATCCACCAAAGATAAATGAACTCATATCCTAATTTAGAGATATCACCTCAAAGAAGCCTCTAATGAATAACCTCTCATGAGAAAAAAATCTAACATGTAATATTCATAGTACTAAGTTCTCAATTACCAAATTCCCACACAATATAATGAACTAAAGTGAAAATGTGAAAATGAAATGCCAAGTAGATGAACTTCTTTAGAAAGACTTTTCACAAGAGAGTCTTAGCCTATGTGTAGTTTATAAACTTCTCATACCTAAAAAAGATGGCTAATGATATATGTATATCTACAATTGTGCCAAGTTGATAATAAAATATATATTTTCAATTCCAAGATTAGATGACAAGTTAGAGCTTAACCACCAAGTTTAAGATGGATTAGTGTGGTTCCTCTATGCTTAAGGCATTCAAATTTCAAACTTTGAACAGATAAAAGCATGAGATAAATATTATCTTGACATCCTCCTCCTTCTGACCTAAAAAACACACATGCTACTATGGGTAGGACAAAGGGTCATAATCTTATGAGAGTGAGCTAACAACAGCCAATCATTAGTTTAGACTGCAACATACAACTTGTTCATATGAACTAAAAATTACTAGTAATTATTGGTCATCATAAAGTGGTGAATTCATTATTGGGCATTATACACAATACTTGTCACACCATGGGAGCAAAAGCAAAGCCAATCATTGTGAATACTATAGCTTCATAGGGTCTTTTTATTTAGGTATAAGTAGTTCTCATCTTCACTTACATGTTTATCTCATCTTGCCTCTCTCCCAAATAGTGCTCATGTCATTATGCCTTTCATGCATGCTAGAACTTACCCAAAAAAGGAATTTTGTTACTTTTGGACCATTATAGTTGTGGTTACCATTCATTGGTGCTTTGATCATCAACTCCCATATTATTAGTTGCCAACTTCTTTGACCTCTTGTATTAGGAAAGTGTCAGCTCCCATGCATGATCTTATCACTTTGTAAAGACCTGTTTTTTATAAACAGTAATTGGTTTTAATCATTATGAACACATATTTTTAGCTCCCCTTCTCCATAAGTTTTGTGGCTATTTTGTCGAGTTCCTTAAAGACTTGTGTCACTCCCTTACATATTCTCTACCTACCCTCTTATATCAATTTTGGGTATCAACACCCTTTTGTTTTTGTTGAGGGCCATTCGTGCTTTTTCTTGGGACTATGATAGAGGTTACTTCAACTCCATAACACTGAGTACTCAAACATTAGCTTGATGTATTTCCTCTACCCCTTCTTACCTTGAAAATGCTAGGTCATCCTTTTGTCTTTGAATCATGAGCAAAATGTGAGACACCAAGTTACCTGTTCTCAAACCAAGGCTTGCATATGGTATGTCAATTTTCATATATGATATGTCATATACAAAAAAGTATATTTACTTAAAGTGGTACATGGTGTTGCTTAATCTGAACTTGTCACACACATATGGTACACTATTTATCACATATGATACGTCAAGTTTAGTCCATTGTAATAGCTAATTAAATTAACATTCCTTTGAAACTCTTTAAATCTCTTAACCATTTCAATACTCTCTTTAAATGTTTATTTGGATCAAGTTTTATTCAAATGATGTTGGACAAGTGGCAATGCATTTGAGAGACCTTAGGAGCGATAACCACTTACATCTATAAATAAGATCATGACCTTATAACGTAACACATCAACTATAAAATACACTTCAAGATTTTATGTTGCAACCTTGGCGAGGCTTTTAGTACAACATTTCTACATCCTTTATGCTTCCAATTTTTGTTATCATTTTGCTTTTTTTCTCCAAATGAATTGCATGTAATCAATTTAGGCGAATATGCAAAACAATTCTTGTGAAGCATTATAATTTTTTTAATTATAATTTCTAAAAAAGGCCTACTTAAGGCCTATAAGAGCGTGGAGATAAAAGCTTCCTCTGAACCTTTAGATTGTGGAGATGAGAGCCTATTTTGAGGCTTGGTACGAAGGAGAGGCTGTGTTGGCCTTAAGGAGAAGTGCAATATTCTCAATGTTGGATTGAACTCTTAATGAAGGAGAAAAAATTAGAATATTTTCAAACGTAAAAAAATATAAATTATAAATTTAATAATAACTATCAATTATAATGATTTATATAATATAACAAAATTTATTATATTGATCAAAAAGTGGCTAAAACTCTTGAAGGGAAGTAGAGAATATTAAATAGTGAATTACAAATTATTAGAAAATTAATGTTACTAATTTTATGAAATTTGAATATAGTTTTGTGATAAAATAAAAGACAAAAAATTATATAAAAATATTGTATTAATTAATTATATATATTTAAAAAAAAATTAAGGAATATCAAAGACTACAAGATTTTAATTGAAACTTAGTTAATTTATGATTTTTATCTCTAATTTCTAATGGGTAGTAACAAGAGTACATGCAATGTCACTCCAATCTATCTAGTGGAGAAACAGACAAGTAAAAAGGAATTCTAATAGTATTATTTTAGGTTAACTAAACTTATTGAATATAGTTTCAAGTTAGGTAGAATTTATAAAAGATGCACTTAGAGATGAGATAATTGGCTTTATCAAATTTATTCAAATGGCATAATCTTGAAAAGCTAACACTCATAGAAGGCACACTTAAGGATAAAAGAATTAATCCATCAAAAGACCCATAAGTTATAAACTTATCTGAATAGAGTTCATCAATGATACATCTAGAATTAATTAATTAATTAATCTACTAAGCCTAATTACTAGTAATGAAGATCATGATTAAATAAAAACATAAATTCTATAATTTAGAAATGGTCAAAAGACCAAATAAGAGAAATAAAAAGGTTTTAAAAACATTAGTTGTGCATTAGGCATATGCATTATATATCATTTTATTCTTAGCATTGCTTATTATTATTTGTTAAGAGAAGTTTAATAAAATTTGTTTAGTATATTCGCGTTGATTCGTAATTATTATGTTTTTTTTAAATTTAAATCTTAATTAGGAAAATAATTTACTTAATTAATATAATTATTATTTATATAGGCCTTTCTCTAACCCAGACAGTGCGCACCGCCTTCAGCACTATAGGTTGCCTTTGCTCGCGTTTGGTTGCCGATTCCACCGCATAAGCCTCGTTCATCGTCGTTCGCAGTGACGAGGCGAATTACCGTTGACGGGGTAATTCTTTGAGTTTTCTAAAACCCTGTTTGCGCTGGTGCTTCCTCGTCTCCTTGTTTGTTCACTTTGTGGGTTGATTTTTAAAACGCTAACAGTGGTCGCCGCCTCTCTTTTAGGTTTTGAATCCAGGAGCAGGACGAAGCTGGCGGTGGCATACGGGGAAGGGGAAGCTTGGGTGAAATTCCAAAGGTAGAGGGAAAAAAAAATGAAAGAAGTGCTGATGTCGAGATAGGTAAATTTTTAATTAATTTGGTATATCAAGTGTGGAAATTATACAAGATTGAAATGGTTTATGTGCATGTTGTAATGATCAAGTATACACCATGAAAGCTAACAAAGTGATTGCCATGGCAAGTAATATGATATAAGTAGTAAAGTCACATGAATTTTAATGAAATGTTATGGCATGCACCATGATGTGATTTGAAATATGCTGTTGATTTTTGATTTGACAGTATGATTATAATGTTATTCTGAATTGCAAGCATGATAGTGAGAAAAATAGATAGTCAGGTTGGGATGATTGTAATGTTTTTTTTGAATTGCAAGCATGATAGTGGGAAAAATAGATAGTCAGGTGGGATGATTATAATGTTATTTTGAATTGCAAGCATGATAGTGAGAAAATTAGATAGTTAGGTTGGGTGTATAATGTTTAGTGATATTTTATTTTAAAAAACATGTAAATGATTTGATCTTAATAGGTACAAAGAAATGTGGTAAAGAAAAGGAAACATTATAGGAGGGAATTTGCAAAAGAAATGTTTTGACATGATTAATATGCTCAGTCTAAATCTAAATGTGATCCTTGTAAAAATTGTGAATATGTGAGCATTAAAAGAAAATGAAAAACTAATGTACTATTTTTTGTTTTTGTGTAATATGCTGTCTTGAGCTATTTAATTAAGATGTCATATTTGGACGTGACGACATCTAGTGGTATTGCTTGGAGGATTATCCTGTCTGGGTGATGTTCTCGACATGGAGGTAACCTCTATTATTTTTCAAAAGGTTTGGTTGATGATTTTTATTGTCCCATATGATGTAATATAATGTTATACCTAGTGATATGATATGATTTAGGTTTGACAACATTAAGTTGTAGTCTCTCTTATCTCGTATGGATGGATTGATAGTGAATTGGGCCCATAAACAATGTATAACCAAAAGTTTATTCATATTCAGTCTATTTTATTTATTCAATATATTTTTTTTAACTTAATATGTTTTATTGACTTAACATGTTATGACTTATTATTTAGTATTATGTATTTTAATTGTTTATTGAATATTAAATTAATATTGATTTACCTATGGAGCATGTAGTTGGTTCACACATTTTATTATTATTTTTAGATGTTATAAAATCACCTTATGTGGGATTGGAGTGTGTTGAAATGTTTCATTATTATATATTGTTTAGTTATGATTAGTTATTTATGTTTTGATTGTTTCACTTATATTGAGGTAGTTATGAACTTAACACATGTATAAGCTTAAAATTGTCATTTAATTATTATATAGTTATTGTTGTTTATATTAAATATGATAAGGTGCTTTGGTAAAGAAAAAAAATAGATTAACAATTTGATATCACCATGCTTAAGTGTGGGGATATGGGTCCTTATATTAGTTATTTATTATTTAATTATTTCACTTATATTGAGGTAGATATGAGCTTAACACACGTAAAAGTTTAAAATTTTCATTTAATTGTTATATAGTTATTGTTGTTTTTTATATTAAATATGATAAGGTGCTTTGATAAAGGAAAAAATAGATTAATAATGTCATATCAGCATGCTTTAGTGTGGGGAGATGGTCCCTTTATTTATTATTTGACTTTTCACCCTTATAGTGAGGTAGTTATGAACTCAACACATGTACAAGTTTAAAATTGTCATTTAATTGTTATATAGTTATTGTTGTTTTATATTAATATGATAAGGTGCTTTGAAAAAGGAAGACAAAAATAGTTTACAATGTTATGTTATCATGCTTAAGTGTGGGGAGAGTGGTCTCTATAATATGACAAGTTGGAATTGCATAGAGAGGGCCTTTTGAAATATTTAGTTAGTGGGTCTCCCTTTGTCTTATTCATGAAGGCCTTTCTCATGGACATTATCTTAATCTTCCTTGTTTCATCAGTGGGGGATGAAAGATTTTATCCTACATACACTTTTTCTTTTTCCCTATCTCTTCAACCATTTATGTAACTTCAAGAGCTTCTATACATGCCTTCAAGGTGGTAGTAGTTTCATTGGAAGGATTGATTTTCTTTGATTAGTTTTTTTGTGGCTTCAAGGGTCTTATCATGATGGCTAAAAGTTTGGGTCTATGAGGCTTGGCTAAGATCTCCTTGTTCTTCGCCTTCATCACAACAAAATCTTTGTTTTCAATTAATTTCTTGTCAAGGATTGTGGAGATTTCTCTTTCATTGGATTGTTGAATTTCTCTTCTTTTCAAGAGCTAACAAAATGGTACAAGAAAAAAAAAGCCAAAACTCGAAAGGTTTCGATGATGAAAAGTGCATGCAAGCTAAAAAGATGATCTTTGAAGTTATTTAAATAAAAGCCTACAATTCTTTTAATTGTTGGAAATTAGATGATTTGCGTTTGCTCAATTGTTTTTCATTTAAAATTTAAATATATTTTAAGATCGATGACATTCAATGCTCTTATTGAGAAGAATAGAAGCATTTATTTGCATCATTCATAATAATGAATATCTTCTCCATCAAAATTTTGAGTTGCACATCCTATAACATTACATTTCATAGATTTATCCCAAATAAAAGAAACAATCACAAAAGATTTTCCCAAACTTTAGTCCTTGTGGTCTGCCAATGAACTCTTAAACTTCAATGTACTCAATGGATTGATAATGCTTTTGGCTCGCATTGCCTAATAACATTTTCAAAAGGCAAATTCAAATCACGTCTTGAGCTTTAGTCTAAATTCTAAACAAGTTAAGATTGAATCCTCTTACCTTTCTGGTAATGGGCTGTTCTCCATAATCCAATAAATAGTATTTCTTGAGTAAATTTATTTGCAATTCTTTTTTGGATCAATTGAGCTACCTTCAAGTTGGTTTCTTATTGATAATGTGTGGGTTGCAGAACTCGTCTTTTCGTTTTAGAGTTCCAATTCAAATTTGGAAGTAACATTCATCGCTTGGGAGTTTATTATCTCTTTCTCAATGTTATATTTAGCAACTCCAAGGTTCTAGGTCTCATCCTTTTGCTCTTTCAATATTTTCTTTATCTCTTCCAAATCGTCTCTAATAATCTATAAGAAAGTAGCCATTCTTGCATACACATTTTCAACTCTTGTAATGATTTTATAGTTTGTGATGAAGATGATAAGGCCACACACTTATTCATTAAGTTGTCTAACTTATATACTATTAATAAAATTTCAAATTATGTTATTTCCCCATCTACACATTTTCTTTGATATGTTTAGGCTATCAACTTTTCATTAATCACATATATAAGGATTTGAAGAGTTTGAGGATCATATGAAGTTACAAAAATTAACCTTTGGATTGTGGGCAATGATAACAGACATTTTTACATGGAATTAGAATATTTCCTTAAGCTATCTCCTCTTATTATCAATTTAAAGACCCCCTCTAGAACCATGTAGCCCTTAAGTGGTTTAATTGTTTAGAAGTGTATTCTTCCACTGTTTTACTTTTTCAAGGCCTATTCAATAGTTATGCATCCTTTGAAGATTGTTTTTGGCCCATTTTAACGTCTAAAGCTCAAATGCTTCCTCAAGTGCCAAGTGGCACTCGAGGTAAACTCGATGATCAATTGACCATGGATTATTCATTGATCTTTTGGAGCTTCATGCGATATGGTGGTCTAAGACTAGAAAGTGATTTAGTTTGGAGCTTTGTTTGCCACAATTGATTTAGGTCAAAGACAGGAAAATGATTTAGTTTGGAGCTTTGTTTGCCACAATTGATCTAGGTTATGTGGTTTTGTTCCTTAGGCGACTTTCTTCCTTCAAGAACTTCTAGGTACTCTTACTAGGTACTTGTATATGTTTTTTTCATGTTAGCTACAGGTTGAGTTCTATCTCCAATTCCAACTATATTATCATATGGTGAAATTAGTTAGCATTTTTCTCTTGTATTTTTGTGACTAAATAGATTTCTTGAGCTTAGAATTGGGGCCAAACCTTCTAAGTTCTCTCTTGTGATCTTGTAGAGTTTCTCTTGCTAGAGGTGTTCTTTTTTTTGCCTTTTCTTTCCCCCCCCTTCAGGCCAGCCTGTGAACTAGTCAAATCCTTATCTTCTGTAGAAGCTTTCTCTTTGTAATTAGCTTGTGCTCCATCAAAGCTTCCGTCCATTCCTTAAATACAAAAATTGCATTAATACAAAAATGAGAAATAGTTAGCTAAAATATGTTCTCTTTGCAAATGGTGACAAGATAGGTATTGTTCAAATGATGACCAATAGTTAGCCTGGTGCATTGGCGGTCATGGAATAAGAAAGGCCACCCACTATGTTGATCAAGATATCAGGTCTTTCTATGCTAGGTGTGGCCTCACGAGGATTAAGCTTAGAAATGGTAGAATTGATAGTGAATTGAACATGTGGATTTTCTACATCATCAAAAGCATATATCGTGTTGCAGATTAGATTCTTGGAGAGCAGGAATTTGTTAAAGAAGTATCAATAGTTTCTTAGGATTCAAATAAACATAAGTTGCAAACATAATACTAATTTTTTTTGTCAATTACACGGTTGTGAAAAATTGCAGCAATTCTTGACATGAAGTGTTAGATTTGATCAAATAAAATGCCTAAGATGAGTCTATTGTTTTATGAATCCAATAAAATTATTTTATATCAGGATCAAAGAAGTGACTCTATATGCTTAAAATGTGTACAATGTCACATGGCAAGATAACGGATGGGACAATGTAAATTTAATGGAGTGAACCTGTGCCAATTGTGCTAGTTTGTCAAGGTAATTTGAAATAATTTCCATTTTTTAGTTAAGATATGCCTTACTCTACAATTGTTGTAAGCCAAACTCGCTGAACTTTATCTCTGCAAAAAACAAAAAAGATGCTGACATTGTGGAGACATGATGTTGTTGTGGTGTTGTACCAACAGCATGGTGTTGGAAAAAAGACAATTGTATAGGCAATCGATGAAACAGTAGTCCAGTCTTCATCAGAAGGGTGATGGCATCATCGAACGGCCAGATAGTAATTCCAAGAAAAGGGTCTCCGGTGGTTAGCACTTTATGTGAAGACGTGTATTTGGAGTACTTGGTGGTAAGGTCCATGACTTGGGCATCACAAAGATCTTGTAGCTTTGGAATAATAGGCTTAAAATCTGCTTATGTTTTACATGGGATTTAACACAAATGCTTGCTGTGATGAAAAAGGAATAAACAAGGTTTCTTGTTTCAAAATGGGTGATGGCTTTTTCTTAAATAAGCAAAAAGACTTCATATTTTTTTTTCATAGAAGATTTAAGTAAATTTACTAATGTGTGGATCAAAAAAGCTACCACAGTTGAGTGGGAAGAAAATGCAATAGAAAATATTGTCAATAGTCAACTTTGATAATCGAAGCAAGTAATTATGCTCCTTGTTACGATTTGTGTGCACTGTGGCCTATGTGCCTCTTTTACGATGGCAGCTTCTTAGGAAATGTTTCCCCCAATCGCTTCTTAGCCAATGTCTTGGGTGAAGCCTTGCACACCTCTCCAATATGAATTAAAGCACCTACAGTTTACAAGAGCCAAGTAGATGTATTTTTTGACAAGATTAAAATCGCCAAAAATGGGCACCTCTTTTGAATTTACCCTAATTGGAAAATTCTCGCACGGGCGCCCCAACATGGAGACCATTAGATGTGCTTTCAATAAAATTGGATTCAAAAGCTCTTTCAATGTCAGCTCTTTGGATTATAGGTACATTCTCATAAGATTCAACTGTGATGAGGATTACCTTCGATGTTGGTTATATAGATCTTGAAACTTTGTGAAATAGCACCATTTCTTTCAATTTAATTTGGAACCCTCAGTTGCCTCTATATGGATCTCAATGGAGCATCTCTGAATTTAGTTTTTTAATAAAACTGTGCTGTATAGCATGAACTATTGGCACCCCTTTTGAAGGTAGATACTGCAACTTTAAATCTTAGTCATCCTAATGTTGCTCGAGTATGTATTAAGGTGGAATTAGCAAAAGAGCTGTCAAGCCAAATTAGAATTTTTAGTAAATGTGGTTCTAACAATGGCTTTTGGCAAAAAATTCAGTTTGATAACCAAATACTACAGAGGATACTACAAACAAGGGTACGAGATGGGCCAATGCAAACATGGCAAATCATTAGATAACTCTCAGGCTCCTTCAGTCATTCATATCAAGAAACAGAGGCATGCAATTACTAGATACAATATCGATGAGGATGTTCAAGAAAATAATCAACAACAGGAAAAGAATGAAGCCACCAATAATCTTACTCTAGCTGTTAGCTCTTCGTAGGAAATCCATAACACATAATCAACCACAGGTCTTATTGAAAACATAAGGGACTAAGAACCCCAACCTAGATGAAAGACTATTGATACATATGAGGGAGGACAACTGACTTGCTAGCCAGCTCTTGGATGAATGTAGTTTCTTTAAAAAAAAAGGAAAAATATCTAAAGAAAAATATGGAGAACATTTTGTTTCTAGCTTAGAGATATCATAAGATAAAATTTAGCACCAATATGATATTTAAGCCCTCTAAAATATTTTAGTGAAGAACTACATGAGAGAGGAACGACCTTTGGACTTAAAATTCAAAATGAGGAGTTCACTCATGCAAAGTTAAAGGATGAGAAAAAAGGTTGAAGATTAAGAAAAAATCATCTAGTCCAAAAGGCATTAAAAGAAGCTCTCATATATCCAAATTACAATTAACTTTGTTCCCAATGAATAATGTTCTAATTTAGAAGATTAGGTATATTGCTCATAAAGGGTTAGTTAGGAGATTAATCAATATTATCAAAATGTACATTGTTAGACTAGTTTTTTTGTTGGAACCTATGTCTTCTATGGATAGGATACAACAATCGGTTGTTGAACTCAAGTTTCAGCATCGTTATACTAATCGCTCAAAAAGATATGGATTCTCTATAAGGAGGACTTTAGTTGTAATACTGACATTGATGATGAGCAGTTTATCCATCTCACTGTCAAACATCAAGATTGAGTTCTTGAAGTTAGCTGCATTTTCATCTATGCTAAAAGCATGGTATCTGAAATATCTATTATGGGTAGACCTATTGCATATTGTCGGCAACTCTACAAATCCATGGATGGTGAGTGGGAATTTCAATGAAATCATATCTTTTGATAGTTATAGAGGACCATTATTCCTAAGCTGAAACTAATATGGGAATTTGTTAATTGCATTAATCTTTGTTTTCTTAAGCATTTGTTTTTCTCTCCTTCATATGGGCAGGAAAAAGGGATGGAAGATGGGTATGAAAAATACTAGATAGGATGATAGTCAATAAAAAAATGGACAGAACTACTTCCAACCTCTACAATTTATCATCTTGCTAGAACTAGATTGGATCATGAACCTCTTCGAATTTCGTCAAAGATTCTCCTTCAAGTCCCAAGCAATTTAAATTTTAGAAAGTGTGGTTGAATCACCTTACATTTATGCAAACAATGGAGCATATTAGAATTTGCTTATGAAGTGCTTTGGTATGAAAGTTCTAGCTTTAAAACAAATCAACATTTAGAAACATCTTTGACTTTATCAAATTGGCTTAGGACAAAGTGAATCACAAAGAAGCCTCTATTTCGAAGAAACCAAATGAGGATTAATGGAAAGAGTTGGATCTTGTTAATTCTTCTTTATAACAAGCTTTAGATAGAGTTGAATCTTATTAGGAAAAAAAAAATGGGAATTAGATAGCTAAAGGAAGGAGAAAGAAATACAAAATTTTTCTATTCAGTAGAGAAGAATCAAACAAACAAGCTAAAGATTTCATGTATTAAGGACTCTATGGTATTTGGATCAACCAAGAGGACAACATTGGTTCTTACTAAAAACAACAGCTACAATCAATCACTTTCATAATCTTTTTAAGTCTTTTCTAATAATTGAAGATGAAAGTATGCTTAATTGCATCCCTTCCCTATTAATTGAAGAGGACAACAACAGAGTGATGCAAGATATCACCGAGGAGCTAAAGAGATAATTTTTAATATGGATTTAGAAAATGATTCAAGCCCAGATAGTCATTAGAAAATTCTTCATTCAATGATGGGATTTTATATCTAACGATGCGTTGAATGCAGTTAAAGATTTTTTAAATGGGTCTCTAATTCCTAAAGGATTTCCAATGCAAACATTATATTGATTCTTAAATCTGATAACCTAGAAACATTTGTTGATTTCACACTAATCAGCTTATGCAACTTCATGAAAAAGATATTTACCAAGCTCATGATAGATCGAATACAACGGATTTTAAAGAGGTTGATTTCTCTATAGCAAACCGAGTTTATAAAAGGCAGAGATATTATCGACAACATATTTTTGGTGTAGGAATTAGCGTATTCTCTTAACAAAAGGCAACAATTATATTGTCAAGTTAGATCTTAGGATATTTTTTACAGCATATCATGAGAATTTCTTTGTAGGGTACTCTCTATGTTCAACTTTAATGAGAAGCTTGATAAGTTGCTCACCCTTGCAATACATGGATCTCAATAATTATTAATGGATTGCCAAGTGACTTCTTTCAATTTTCAAGAGGTCTCAAGCAAGGTAATCCATAGTCTCCCATTCTTTTCATCTTATTTATAGAGTTTTTTAGTAGAAGCCTTAATGGTTGTTTTGCTTAAAAGAGAATGGTTTATTTTATATGAACCTAGATCATGTCCATTTATCACTCATCTAGCATATATAAATGATATGATCTTTAACAAAGGAGATCTAAAAGCTATTGGTATTCTTAACAATTTTATATAGTCCTTCTAATGCTCTATGGGCCTTTTATTTATTCAAAATAAAAACAAGGTCATTTGTAGCAACAGAATGATAACCAAATAAATCAAATTTGCAAGAGGTTAGAATTTCATCAAATAAGTTTTATGGCTTATTTGGGCTGCTAACTATACACAAGTCAGAAGAAAGTAGCTTACTTCCAACTATTGTTTGATAAAATTCAAAATAGATTGGCTGGGTGGAAAAGGAAGATGTTTTCTTTAGGGGTTAGACTCATTGTTGTCAAGCATATCATTTCCTTAATTCCATTATATACTATAATGGCACTCACACAATGCAGTTTTACAACTAATTGAGAAAACAATGAATCGCTTTTTGTGGAGGGACTATGAGGAGAATCATGGGCTTCACTGGACTTCTTGAAATAAAATTAATTTCCCTCCAAAGGAAAATGGTCTTGATCTTAAGAAAATTGAGGACATGATCTAGGCTTTTTTTTTTTTTTGGTAAAACTCAATTGGAAGATACTAATTGGCAGCTCTTTGTAGTCTAACTACATGGCAGCTAAATACCATTTCTCGGATGCATCAAGAATGAATTCCAGCACATGGGCTTGCATGTAGAGGACTAAATCTTTAATTACAAAGAATGTAGAGTGGTTTAACTCAATAAATTGTTGGATATTGTCTTTGACTAGTGATTAGAAATTTAGTACTTATTCTGCTTGGGAAGGATTGCCTGATATTCTCATTCTTATTGATCAGTGCCCTTTAAAGATTTTAATATTGACGTTGGAGGATATTGAATAATCTGTTGCCATTCCCAAATAACCTAAGAAAATCCAACTTCTAACTTACTTCAAAATGTTCTCACTATCCAATTGAAGATTCAATTGATCATGATTTCTTAGATTGTGAAGTAGCTAAATAAGCATGGGTTACTTATGCCAACAATTTAAACATTAAGTAGCATGATACCAATAAAATCACTAAGTGGATTACCTTATGGTGGAAGCAAGGCAATATGAAATCAACAATAGGAGAGATCATACTCACACTGACCATGTAGTATGTTGGAATATTTAGAAAGTTAAGAATGTTAAGATCTATGAGGAATTTAATCAAACAATAACAAATATTATTTGTAATAGTAAAGTGAATTGCTACTCCATATTTAGTTGTTTTTCACTCATTCAAACTTTCTAAGAAGATATCAAACCAATGTTATTAGGAATCATATCTCAATTTATAGCAATTAAGCAAAAAGTAATAGAAGTGGCCAGTTGTTGCCCTCCAACCAATGGACTAGATGAAGTTAAACATTACTAGTAAGAAATTAAGTATCAACTGTGGCATTGTTGGAGATGGAATTATCAAGAACCATTTAGAGGAAATGAGCTAGCTTTTTCTATGGTTGAGACAAATCAAAACAATATTAGAAGTCATGGCAATGGTCATACTCAAGGGTCTACAATTATTTAGCAAATTACAGATCAGCAATTTATACATTGAACTGGATTGCGGTGTGCTATTCAATCTATTTCAAGATAGAGTGAATATTCTTTGGAAGTTAGCAAATTGTTTATTGCAAATAAGTAAAGAAACTAGTTTGGTAAACATATAGTGGAATCTAATATACAAAGAAACCAATAAAGTGGCTAGATCTTTGGTTAAGTTTGTTGCAAAACGAATTGAACTTGTATATGATGGACAATCAATTCCAAATCAATGCAAAGCTCTTATCAATGTGGAAAAATTGCAGTTTCCATAAATTCAATTATTGTATAAGGTATGATGTTAAAAATCCTAATTATTTTCCTACCTACATAGGGGCAAAATTAAGTTATTCGAAGTTTCTTCATATTTCATAAAGTATGATTATTGTTGTCTTAAGATACAAAAACTCAACTGCAATTTGGCTCAAATTAGTTCACAAGGTTAAGTTCTGTAGGTTCTACGTCAGACAATTACGATATCCTATTTCAGATAGGTCCTTTTGCTTTTGGGAGTTACTGTTCACGTGCATCGAAAACAATAACATTATTATTATGTTAGGCAAAATAGTTAGATAATAAATACTGTCCATCTCAGTTTATGATTACCTCAATTCGACTTCAATAGTCGGTGGATTGAAAAAGTATGCAACAAAGTAAACACTATCAACCTACATTTATATTATGATGTAGCGCTTCTTCAAAGTGTAACACTATGTCAAGCAAAACTTATTATCACCACAACATACTGTTTGTGGATGCTCAGATTAGTTTGAAGGTCCACTCAACATAGCGTGCAATGGACCAATATGATCTCGCTTGATTATATTGTCATCTACGTATGCTTGGTTGTTTTGAATGCTGTTCATCTCATGACGCATTCGAGTTATGGAAATTTATTTACTAAGTCGAATAGATAGATATGAGATTCAAATATGAGTATTGGCAAAGCATCTCAACTCTTGTATTAGACGGACTCAATCAGTACCTATATTGGATTAATACAATTGGCATCTTTGCAATAGCACGAACGTAACATCTCGATGATGTGAATATGCGCATCAGACATACAAAAGCTGGCGTTAGTGTAAAAGACTTCCATCTATACATTGCGATCAGACTCGTTCGATTCTCACCCACTTCCATAATCAAATTTCTCACTGGTTTGCTAAACGACATAAACAACTTTAGCTTTGCATGTACTATTGAATAGTTAGAAAGGAAATAGTATAGATTGTGGAGTAATCTGTAATCAATTTATTGGATGAATAAAAAACCTAGATGTTTAAAAAAATTATTGGAGATCAGAATTTCATCGATGTGGTATTGTGAATTTTTTCCTCTAGGATAAGGGCATAATACTTGGACATTTGAGAGTATGAGGATAGGGGAGAAAGAAATAATAAGGGAGATGACTAGGGTTTGACACCCCTTCATGTTACACTTTTTTTGGAATTCATGCTTATTGATATAAAATTTTAGGCCATGATAGAAATCCACAATAGAATGGTGTTACAGTTTTCTTTTATTGATAATGACTCAATAACTTGATTGTAATACACCTTATTTTTATCAAAAGTTTAATGTAATTATTTGAAAATACCTAAAATATCCTTAAAAATAAGAAAATTAATTAGTTATTCCAATCGTATATAAATTTGAAAAATAAAAACAAAAAATGTTGTAGTTATGTTGTGGTTATTACATCATCTTGAGGTCATTCTTGTTTTAAATTGTTCAATAAAAGAATAGCTTGGACTAGACTATACTTTGTTCATGGGTGATTTGGATGCCACTTATAAGCATCAAGGGTACAAGTCGTTGACAAAATTATGTTCTTTAATTAAGGGAGAGTTACTGCAGAGCTTAAGATTTAATAGCATTGCCCTGAGCTTTTGGTCAAGAGGATATTGCTTTATTGATCATTCAAATTAGTTGAGTTTCTTAGGCTCTAAAGAATCCTTAAATCGACCAAATTCTCATCATGCTTTCATTGAATTAGATTGATTTTGTAGGATTTTTGAGTCAATTGGAAGCATAAGCATGTCATCCTTGTTGTACTGAATGCTAGAAGTATAGTAATGGCGTAAGAGGAAGGCAAAAAATTTCATAAAAGATATCGTAAGGTCCATGGATTGTACTCCTTTATTGAACATGATTTTTTACATATGGGTTTATGTCAATGTGCTTTGTTCATTGGTATAGATAGAAGTTGTTAAACGAAGCATAAGGTTTCTTAGTGGGACCTCAACTTCCCCTTTGCCTTATTAAATTCTTATTTTTTTATATGCAACTCTTGGTTTGATTAAGTGATTCTCTTTTACTTTCCTCATGATATTTCATTTTCTAATATTCAAATCATGAATGTATAAAAAATAAATTTTACCAAACATTTATAAGGCTTCTTAAAGCATGGAACCTTTACAAAACGTATCTAATTGTCATGCAAGAAAATATAGAACTGTTACAATTCTTTTATGTTTTGTATAGATAGACTAAGTACAATAGCCTAGCTTCATTGTCTCGTTGCCATTGATTTCACTAGTGTGAATGCTTTCTTTTTGAAACACTGGAATTGGCACAGTTTGTCATTTATCATTGTTGAATATGGTTGTCTGTAGAAACTTAATAGAAATTTGTAGTTAGACACTTTGCTTATTTATTGTGATCAGTATACTCTTTATGAATTATTGAGTATAATTGCAATGGAATTTTTAATAAAGTTGGTGTATGGAAAGTTGATTTGATTTTCATATTTTTTTAAAAAGGTAATTCCATGTTGATATTTGAGGTTTGCAATATAATCACCTCCCTTGTTTGGGAATCTTTTGCATGCATTGGTTATTACAACATTTCTATTAAAATGCCCATCTATTATATTATTGTTTAAATTGAGAGTTTTTGTCAATAATATTTGAAAAAAAAAAGAAATTTTTTGGAAATATTTAAAATGTCATGTCCTTTGCACATGTGCATTATAGTGAACTTTGGTAATGATTTTATGAATATGCAATTGTTTGATATGTTTGATTTATAAGAACTAGATACTTGAATTGATTCCTTGACTTATTAGAGTTATATATATTTATTATCTAAGCTTCAAATTCCATTCTAATATCTTGAATCATTTTTTGTTGAAATTGCCCATCAATCCATAATCTTGTGCTACAACACTAGGTCATCGATGTGCCAACGTTAATCACTCATCATAGCCTCTATCTAAATTTGAAGGACATTGCTTTTGAAACAAATAAGTGGACAAACAAAGGCCAAGAAAATTGATCTTCTAGGATTCAAACCTTAGTACACAAAGTGAGAATCAAAACATAAATTGCATTACCATAATTTAAAATTGGATATTGGTTATGATCTTAGGAAGCAAAATGCTAATTGAATTACTTGAGGTTTTATAACGATATAAATTGTTTTATCAATGATACATATTTTTAAAATATGAGAAGAGAATGTAATTTCATATAAGGATATATCTTTAATAATGTAGATTGATTATTGTTTATGAGAACAAGAGATTATCTAGATTACAAAACTCTGAGATTATGTTAGAGAACTTGTAAGTGTTGGACAAGTCTTAGATATTCATCTTAATAGGTTTTAGAAGAAAAGAAAATTAAATCAATGTTGTAGAATTAGATTGTAGAAACTTGATAAAGATAGTACAGCTTTATTTAGATTAGAGCAAGGTTTTTAAGACCTTGTTTTGTTGCTATGGCTCAATTTTAATAATCAAAGCTTTTGATTGGTCTTGTGCATAGATGGCTTGATTGGATTAGCCTATCAACAATCTAAAAATTAATCAAACGGTTCAATCTAAATATCAGACTCTTTGATCTACAATAAGTTTTAAAATAAAGTTTTGTAAATTTAAAAATTGTTAAGCAGGTTATGGTTCTTTTTTAATTTATGCTTCCAAGCCATTTGTATTACACTTAAATTTACTCATAGAAAATGGAACGTGAGAGAGCACTGGATGTAATTTGGCATAGTATATACAATAAAGCATTTGATCATACTAATTAAATCAAGCTTAAAGAATATTGGCATTAAACTTTATGAAGATTAACCATTTCTAAAATGTTGGCATCAAGGATTTCATTATTACAAAGAAAAACAAATATAGAAGCATAATATATTTGTCCATGGCATAGAAGCATATTATTCTTAAGATTAATAGCCAAAATACTATACTTTTTATCCAAATAAAATGGAAATCTATACAACCGTGACAAGCATACGTAGTTCCACATAAAGTTTTTTTCAATAACATAGTAAATGACTATATATTGTTTTACACAATCAAAAGGAAAATCCTCACTTGAAATTTCTCCCTTCTTATTTTTATACCTTGAAGTGGTGTCTTAACTATTACTAGAAACAACTGTTGGTCCTTTTGATGACTAAATTCTCTTCTCAGAGTCTCCTCAAAGGAGTCAAAGTGAAGCTTTAGATATTCAAAACTGTCAACATAACATCCCAAACTCTGATCAATTTGATCTCTCAACTCTTATAATTAATCCATGGATGATTGAGATGGCAAAGTTTGAGACGTAGGATGTGGCTCATCATACTCCATTTCTTGCTTATGTTGATAGTTATGATATTGAGGTTGTTATTGAGCCTAGAGGACTAGAGCTTTAGGTTGTCCTCCAAGTTTTAAGAAGTCATTCTATGTGAACATCATCGTTCATGAAAGGAAGCATCTAGCTTTTCTTAGATGGGCTCTTATCGCTTAGCTTGAGGGTAATAATATATTTAGAAAAATTTGGTTATTAGTAGTTCAAAATATTGTGTTACATTATGAATTCCCTTGAAATTAGATCTAAGGGTTTTATTGACAAGCAACTAATTATAGTACGATTCACTTGCACAAGTCCAAGTAACTAAGCTATTATTCGGAATGTAAATGTAGGTCTTAGGTCCTCAATTGTAATCTTAGTTTGATTACCCTTAATATGTCAAAGAAGGATGGAAAATGAAGCATGCTAAAATAAAAGTGATACACATTGATGTTATGAAAATTGGAGTTTAGATAGACAAAGCTATTACGTAAGTGTTTGTGAAAAAATCATGTGTTTCATGTTATTAGTTTATAAGTGGATAGACACTTGGGAATGCGATATTTCTTCACAATAATCATGCATAGGCTTGACTTCTACCGAACAAGGAAAATCTTACCATATCTTGAACACCTTTTTAAGGTGTGCTCTAAAGAACCTCCATTAGGTTTGGATTGGGGTGATAACTATGTTGCTCAGTTTAGCTAGACATTTAATTTGATGAGCCATAATTTTTCAGCTTAGATTGATAGGAAATTGAGAAAATTTTTGGTAATGGCTTAGCAAAAAATGAAGAGTGAATAATATAAGAAGAAAAATATAGGAGATAGAAGTTCCAAATTGACATTTTAAGGACTTGATCTTGCTTCGAAACAACATTTTTAGAAACCTCTTTATCTTATTTGATTTCCTCCCGAAATCCTTCTCAATTGCTTCTTGAAACATGAAAAATCGAAAAGCTTCCTTCATTTGTCTAGTTTTAATTTAAGTCGATTCCGAAAACTTCAGATCATCCAATCCATCAAATTGAATTGTTCAATTAATTTAAACAATTCTACACAAAGACGTGATATTTGTCTACATTGCTTGATTTATAGAATTGAACCATTCATTTGGTTGTAATGGTTAACAATATAAATTTTACATAGATTAGTTCTTTAAGGAACCACTTATGTACCCTAATTTAATTTTGCAAATGAGTTTATTATGCTTAATTCTCTTTTGATTTTCAAGAATTTTTTCATTTGATAATTGATTATGTAAAAATATCTAGTTGTTTGTTAATGGGTATGTTGTACTAAAAATAGTATGATATCTAGAAGAAGGGGGTGAATTGTTTAAATTCTAAATTTCAAGATAAAATCAAATCATTTAAAGAACTTTTAAAACTTATTTAAAACTTGGTTTAAAATATGCTTGAATAGAATTGTCAATTGTTCAACTCAATTCAAATAACAACAATTTTAACAATCACAAATTATGTTATAGTGGAAATCTTTTTATTATTTTGATTACTTTTAATCTCACAAGATTGTAATAAAAGTATTGTTATTTTAAAATCAAAATTGATTATTCAAGTAATATTACAATTAGTTACTCTATTCAAAAGCTTTAACTATACAATTTTTTTGGTAATCTTAATTATTCTTAATAATTAATCTAAACAAGTTTTAAAAAGATTTTAATTTTACAAATATTTGTATGAGTGTAGAAAGATACAGAATATAATGTGATTTTTAGGTGATTTGATTCAAATCAGATCTACATCTACCCCCGGCTAAATGACTAGGCTTGCATTAATCTACTCCCGTTTTGCGAAGCCCACTCTCTTATTGCCACAGCAAGTAAGGGTTAATCTAATACAAATCTACACCCTTTTTTCCACAGACAAGTAGGGCTCAACCTAAACAATGTACTAAAGAACCTAATGGTCAAAAGACCAAAGCAAGCACAAGTACGACGTCCAAACGTGGGACAAATAAACCAAATGTAAAGCTCAAAAGGCTCACTAATGCAACGTTGAAACAACAAGAAGATATACAATATAGCTCAAAGGAAGTAATGAAAATAACGATATGCAACTTAGCTTAATCAATGAATGCTATAATGAATGATGCAAGATAGATGCAACGATCTTACTCTTCCCTGTTTTAATATAATGAAGATTTTCAAGCGATATTCTTTGCAAAGTTATGCAATTGAACATTGGTCTTTTCTTTAATGTTTAGATGCCTTTATATAGTCCATAAGATCCCCTAAAATAGTTCCAAACCACGTTGCAACGGCTATAATTGATTTCCTTAAAATCTAGTCAAATTAGTCGTTACTCGCGTTTCTGAACTGATTGTATTATTTGATCTAAGGGATTGTACTAGTACGATGTAGTACTGAGCAAATCATCTAATCAATCTTCTAAATTCGATTAGTTCAATTTCATTGTGCAAAATGGATTGCATAGATACAATTAGTACATCATATGATATGATTAGAACAAAATCATGCGTAGCCAAATTCTGAATTATCAAGAAAATATTATAATAAGGTATCGTATTCGTATGATAAGTATATCGTAATATTACGATGAAAATCTACTCAATATATAACTAAATCATAAACTGGGCTTCTAAGACAAATGCTATCGTTCATGTATTAAAGTGATATCTTAAGGGGACGTTTCTCTCACTCATTGCCTATGTTCTCAACTCACAATACTCTGTTATGAATTATTTATCATACAATTACAATGAGCATGGTTATACTATACAATTCCATTAGCTCCTCAAAACTCTCATGTTAACAGGTAATGTATGCATACTATATGAAGACCTTACTAGTATAACGATATAACAAATTCTAGTTACCTCGTCGCTTGATCGTATCTCTTGTCTGATTCTCCTTATGAATTGATTGTATGTATGAAATGTAACATCGTATTGTACGAAAGGTCAAAAGTACTTAAAACTTAAGATACATCTCTCAGAAGGCCATCCATATTTGTGTACAATAGAGGTATCGTATTGGTACAAACAGTATAACTCATACATATTCTATAGAATTGACTTTGATTGACTTTCTATCCAATCTTAGGAAATAGCCAGTTGTATTATACAAAGGTGGGCTCGTATAAGTACAATTGGCGCTAATAACGCAATCCTCACTCAACTAATTCACCTTCAAATTCTTAAATTTGCTATGATAAATGATGCATATTTTTAGGAATGTAATGTTTTAAGACATAGAATATGTATGTTTATGAGTGCAATAGATGATTTTAAAAAATTTTAGTACTCTTCCTCATATCATATTAAAACCTAAGTGCTTCAAGTAATTGTTATAAGTTTCAACATTCTATTACTAAAATAAGAAAATGACTCAATAACAAATACGAATGTTATGGTAATACTTAAATGCTTCTATTAAGCTCATGAGTCAATCGATCAAGCTTTCCATATAATTAGCTTATGTCTCTTTGACATGCATGATTTAAAGATACTTTAAGGAAAAGTATTAGTAAATATAGTAAAATAATTTTATTGTCATCAAGCAAGTGGTGTAATGATCAATGGTATAATACGAACTATTTTGCATATTTATATCTTTAAATAAATTGTGATTAAGGATAAAATAATGATAGAATGTCAATATTTTTAGTTCATTAGTGGCGTGTTAAAAGTTTTTAGTTAAACATATCATGCTTATGTTATCACATTTGATTGGAATATGGCTTAGTTTGTCTCGAAAGTTCTTAAGTTATTGCTTTAGTTATATAAGTTGAGCTGCTCAACTCTTAGTGTTTACATACTCCTTTTCTATAGATAAAATAAACTTTTCTTGCTTATGGACCAAGAAATTAATGAAGTACTTGAAATTGATATGTTTTAATGCACTCTTTTGATAGACTTTGCAGTAAGAAAAATTAACATCAAAGTAACCTAATTGGCTACATGTTAGTAAATTCCTATGATATTATTATAAGCTAAGTGATGTTGTGTCTATTGAATACTTAAATATGTACTTAACAACAGTTCAATGCCATCCTTCGATACTAGATTGAACAATGAACATGATATTAGGACGACTAGCTATGTAGTACGAAAATATGGGTCAATCATATCATTATAACGCTTTTGATCAATCAGCTTACGATCATTTTTACCCTTTATATTTATGGTGCTTATAGGGGAGCCTTTTGCCTTTAATCCTTCAAAGCCCAATTGTTTAGGAGTTAGTTGATGTCCTTGGTTTGTGGGATGAATTTTTCTCTTCTTGCTTAATTTATAATAAAAGATAATTTTCAAACACTTGTTATTATTCATGTCAAACTTTGTACTCATAGAATTTGCAAATGCTTTACAAATTTCTTCACTGGTGGAACAAAAATTATGTCATTTACACAACAATTTAAGTTGTTATTATTAGAATTTTAATGAAAAACATTATATTAACCTATAAGTTTTTAAAACTATTCTCTAATAACAATGAACATAATCTATCGCACCATGTCCTTTAGACTGGTTTTAACAATATAAAGCTTTTCTTAAGTTGAAAATATGAGGTTTTCTCTTGCTATATTCAAAACTCTCTTAACATAGATGTTTGTAAATCACTTCATCAAGAAATGCGCTTTTAGTATCCATTTAATATAATTTGAAATATTTTGAAACATGAATCACAACTAAAGGTGATCTAATTGCTTCTAACCTAGTTATGGGAATAAAGGTTTCTTTTGAGTTTATGCCTTTGATTTGATAATACATCATCAACTAACTTTTCCTTATGTCTAATTACTAATCCATTCTCATTTAATTTATGTTCAAATACCATTTTGATTTTAAGATAAGATGATTGATGATTGCCATTTGATGAAGATTAATCTTTGTCATTTCACATGGCCTTCATGACTCTCTTTTGTGGCCTTTTTTTTCTCCTGGTGATGACATTTCGGCAAAATGTGGCATTTTTGAATGCTTTATCTTTGCTTTGCTTCATGCCTCTCCTTTGAGGTCTAGCAGCAAATTTCTTTGTAAAAAAAATCTAATCAAATTTTTAGATATATGACTATTGCATCATTATTAATAGAAGCTTCCTCATTAAAGAAGTCCACAACATTAAGGGCATTTGGCTCCATTTTGTTGGGTTACTTTTCTGCTTGGTGCTCCTCATTGGCTCTCCTTGCCATCTCTATCTCTATCTCAATTTTGAAGAGATTACGAAGCTCGTCTAGGTGCAGTGTGATGTCTTATGTTGTCTAGGTTGTCACATTGTACTCTTTCAATAGCACATGCTATATCTTTCTTACAAGATTTGCATTAGAAATTTCTTTACCAAGATTCATATGTTATTAGTAATGTTAATAAATCAAGCAAGCATAAAGTTAAACGTTTCCTTTGAGACATGTGAAATAGTCGTAATCATGCATTGAAATATCTTATCTTACTCTCTTTTACTTGTGATGTCCCCTTATAACTCACTTCAACTTTGCTCCAATTCTCATGTGTTGTTTGAATTTTTAGCAAACAACTTACACAAAGCTCGGAGTTCACAGTGAAAAATGTGTCACTTGGATTTAATTATGTAGTGACTTCACAATAATTAACTCAGAGTGTCTTCCACACATAAGAGTTGCTAACTTGTTGCATTGAAAACTCATATGGATTCCCAACTCCCATTGCTTGTGATATATGCTATCTTTATAGCTTCTTATCAATTTCTTCTAGTATTAGCACTCCTCCTTAAAAGGGGTTGATAATGTCAGGAGTCTCTCTCAACCAACATGATCAAGTCACTAAGTATCTAATGTGTCTCATATTGTAGGATCTTTGCTTAGATTTTACCTTTTGCTAGAATTTGCATCAATATCAATGGAAAAGTGATCTAAATATCAATAAAAAAGTAGTATGGTACAAAGATAGAGTGAATTGTGATTTTGAATAAAATAAATTTTTAGATGATTCAATCAATTACCAACTTATGTTCATTATTAATCAAAAGATTAGACCTCTCTTATTCTTGTTTATTAGAGGTGATAAAAAATACCTGACGAATTGAGAATTGCCTTGAAAATCAAATCCAATTGGCTAATTTAGGATGACTTTCGCAGATTGTTAGAATCAATTGAGTACTTAGTGCTCATGTTCAGATTCAATGTATTCAGAATTTTCAAAATTGGTTTAATAATTTATTTTTCTTGATATTTGTAAGAATAGTCAAGCCATAAGAAGAGGTGAATTGTAGTTTTTAAACAAAACTTGTGATTATTTTGAAATCCTTTATATTATAAATATTGTAATAAAGAAAGCACTAAGACTTTTAGATACTTCTATCCAAATCTGGACATATGTTCATCCCTAGGCTAATGACAAAGTTTACTAACTACCTTTTGTCAAATGATTGGTCAGTAAATACTCTTACAAGGTGATCCACAGGGGACCAATGAGAGGCCCAAAGGAGCCAATAACTACAAAAGCTTAATGAGTTTAATATAACGCTGGCAAGGGACCAATATAAAAGCTTTAGAAGATAGCCTATAACCTTTTAACTAATTTGCAAATGGCATATTATATGTAAATGAAGAAACGATGTTACCAGCGAAATAAACCAAATGGAAGAGATAGATTTACCTAAAAAATGCTTTTGAACAATCCCTTTCACTATCATTTTGTTGGAACGCAAAGGTGAAAAGATTATAAAAAGCTGAAGCAGAAGTCAGCTCTTGGGCTTGAAGTTAGTATCTTAATTTGCATTAGTTTTGTCTTAAGTGTTCTAAAGGGGTATTATAAATAACGAATGCTTAATATGTTACTTAAGACAACCCCAACGATTATCCAATGTCAAATTTTTTTATTTCTGAGATTTAGTAGTTGTTGCGTGATCTTTTCTTTGATTTGTACCATATGATCATATGAATTGTATTATGCATTATCTATATATGAATTGTTTGTCCAATATATTATACTGTACAACAGTTCTTTCTCGCAGGTTTCATAGCTCATAATTAATCAACACACACACGTTGTATTAAATGAAATTATTTATTTATTTTTTATTCTATGCTTAATTAATTATCAAGGTATGATCATACCTATACTGTTGGACATATTGTATTGTACGAAACTTTCTGATCTTAGCGTCACCTTCTCTATTAGACTATTATCAGCATGCTCTTTAGTATATAAAAATTCACAAGTATGCCTCTCATATTCTGATTTATAGCTTAGGTCTAACATCAATACAATAACATGCAAAACTTTAACCTTAACCTTGTCAATATACCTCAATACTTGTTAAATGTGCTTAACCTTGTTGACATTAACCTTATCCTTCATCTTCATAGCCATGGCTGATAATAATTTTTGGATGATGCAAACCTTTATTTAATGTGCTCAACGAATAACAGTTTGCATTAACTTAAGTCAAACAATAAGTTCTTTGCAGTATAAAATTGCTTTCGAAAGCATAATAAGATTTGTGTCTCTCAAACAACACTTGTTGATGGTTCCTTGTAATGATCAGCAGCAAAATTGGAATTTTCACCCTTGTCTCTTTCAAATCCCTATTAAATTTAATTGCTGCTTTGTATAATAAAAATGCTTAAATCGTTTAGTTGCATCATCCAAATAAACAGATCCTTTGTAGGTAACCTTTTCTCTTTTAGCACATACATTGAATTGTTTTCCTTTATCGAGGAACTTCTTAGGATATTTAACAATCTCATAAATTCATTCAATACTTTCATATTTTTGTTTCATGCCAGCTTTCACAATTATATTTAAAATATAAGATGCATATAATATGGAAAAACTTAATAGGTAAGTAATCTTTGTCATTGAACTTTTAACTTTTGTCTTATATAAATTTTCATGCAATCATTTGTCAAAGCCATGCGTTAAATAAATTGAACCCATTTTGTAAGGGTTTCATTAGTGGTTCACTATTTCAATCATCTTGAATGATAACTCAAAGAGAAGCTCCTGTTTCAACGTGCAAGAGAACTCATATCATTATACTCTTTTTCATTCTTCTTGCATAATACAATTATTGTTTACTTTTTATCCTCCTTGCTATATGGATATTTGCTGAAACGTATTTCTGCAAGGGACTTGTATTGTTAATGCTACTATAATCGTACTACCTACAATGCTAATTCTATGAAGCTTTATTTGTGTTCCCTTCTTTCTTTTGGACTTTGGTTTGTTTTTATAAACTTTACCCTTCATTCACTTTTGTGTGCTTTAGGTTTGGAATAGCATAGCTTACCTTGGTTTTGATTTGTACATGGCTCACTTCATTGACTTTTTGTTCACACTAAAATCATGTATCTCCAACACTAGACATTAACAAGAAAGAAAAAGAAACACAAAGCAATCTTAACATTTAGTGCTTGGTTCAACCCTAACAAGAAGGGAATTAGCTTGATAGATATAGATAGCTCCTAAGACATATCATTCATGTCTCAACAAATAATAAAGGATGATTATCAAAAGGCTTCACACCACTCTCGAAAAATAAAGGAAGAGTCTAGTGTAAAACTATTTGAGACCAACTTCTCAAGGTACCTTCATTAGGTCTCTAGAGAGATCCCTAGCCCTTGAGATAGTCCCAATAGGCTAGTGGGTGTATTGATAGGAACTTGATGATGCAGTTGTTTTCAGAATATGACCTTGGCAGTTCTAACCAAATAAGTGAGGTTATTTTTGTATTGTTTTTTGGGCAACTAAGGAATGTAACTTTGGGATACCCCTAAGTTTAGGCATGTTATTAGAGGTCTATTGCTATGATTATCTATTAGGGTATAATATATAATCCCATTTTGTGTAGGGTGTTATTGTTTTGTCTTTTAGATTATTGAGTTATCAAATTTTACAAATGTAAAAAGAGCTTATTCCTTCTATTCTCTTTTTTTCTCACTTTTTCTATTTATTAGTACTCATTCAGATCTGTCTGGTACTTTCCATGAAGATCTTGCAAACCTCCTTTTAATTGGGGATCCAAAGATGAATTCATGGGAGAACACATCATCTTGCATAAAGCCTTGTTCATATGTGTATGGTCGAGACTTGGAGGTCTTAACGAGAGCAAATTCATACATTACAACCTTAATTTGAGGAAACGAATCTAGTAAATTCAATATCAATGGTTAATGATCAGGAATTCAAAAGTTGGTTAATGATGGAGAATCTAGTTAGACATTGGAGTAATAAGGCAATGTGATTGGGCCCAAATGGTTGAAATATTGATGAAAGTTGTGATGAGGCAATAGCCTACCCCAATGGTAGCCCCAAACAAATGAACTAAGGAACAACATCATTCCCAAGGATAGATGCAGCCAACCTAAATTGAAATGGGTTTGGGCAACCTTTACATTATAGGGCTAGTGGGGGAGAAAGTTGATGAAGTTTGCATAGCACTCTCATAGCATGTAAAGTAGCAAAAGTTGTTTGAGATCAAAGCTAGGGTGGATTTATTGGTATGTGATGGGGAGGTAAAATTAAAAAGTTAGTTACGTGGATGGACTATTTCAAAATGTATTTTTTGTTGTATATATGTACTGCAATGTACTTCTAAGTTATGTATTGGCTTAGTGTAATGGTTATTTTATGAGGACCCAGGCCTAGGAGGTATCATTGGACAACTCTTAGAGGTTAATTTGATAGTTCTGCTTTATAGGATACATCAAGAGCAATGGAGAAAGGAACCTAACTTATGACATTAGCAAGGATAGATTGTGTAGGGCTATACCATGGAATTTTAGCACCAATCTATAGCCCTTGCTATCAATTAGGTTTCCACCCTAATGAAGTACATTGTAAAATTACATTACTTGATGACAACACAACTTGAGTATAACCCTTTCACAACTTAGCCAAATCAATTCATATGTGATGATGATTGAGAAGAACAAGCATAGAAAGGAGGATGTCATGACATTTAGTACTAATAGCTCTGGGATTACCATGAAGTGGACTGAAGGATTGTAGAATCAAATAGCTGGGAAGGAGGTTGTAATATCCTAATATTTGCAACCTTTGTAAATTATGGAATATATATAAGCATATATAATTATATATATTTTAATATTATATTGTTATTGTTTTGAGAGATTGAGACACTAGAATAAGTAGTAATATTTTAGTCACTTATTGTAAAATAGAGTTTATTGAGATTATTGTTGTATAATTTTTAGAACTCTTTTTTATTTTTAATTGAGTTTCAAATTAATTAAATTATAAATAAATAAATTTTTTTTATTTAGCAATGGTTTTTTTAGCAGCAGCATTTTTTTCACTGATTCCCTTACCGCTTATGCAAATTTGAGAAAAGGCTCGTGAAGGATGCTGCTTGTTTTAGAAGACCCGTGAAGGCAGGTCTTTATTTAGAAGAAAGAAAAAAAAAAGAGAAGGGAACCCTTAAATGCGAGGAAGGAAGCGGCAAACACAGTTGGAGCAGAGGCAGTGTGGCTGCGGCAGTGTTTTTTTTAGCACAGGGAGGAGCGGAGAAGGATTAGAGGGCGAATAGGTATGAGAAGTTTTTGGCCTCCATTCATCGAAACAAGTGAGGTTTGAATGAATTTCTTCTCTCAGCCTTCCGGTTCTCTGCTGTGCTCTAGAACAATATTAGTAAAGTTGAGGAAAGAAGGTGAGCTACAAGCAATTGCATTTGAGAAAATTTTCTGCTGTTGCTATTGTAGCATAGAGAGAAAACATTAGGGTTGTGAACACAAGACAGGGTTTAACAGCAAAGCTATCTATAAAAAGGAAGTGAACTGTAGCTGCTGTTGCAAATAAAAGAATAAGGGGATATCAGTTGTGCAGCAGACTTTCAGCAAGAACAGAATTCAGGACTGCGGTTGGAAATGGTGAAAATAGAGGAAAGAAATCAAAACAGCGAGGAAAGAAATATAGCTAAACAGCAGCATAAGAAATAATAAGATGAATTCTTTATGAAATTTTTGGTTTATTATATTTTCAACTATCCTTCTATTATGTTATATAAGTTAAAGAAATCATTGATGTTTATGGATCTCTTGGAAACTAAGTTATGAATAAAGGAATTTTATTAGCAAAGTACAATTTTGATAAGTTGAGTATGGTTTCTCTTATGTTGAAATAAAAGGCAAGAAGAAGGAAGGGATCATAGAGATTTTCAAGAATTCAAGTAAGTGAATTTAAATAAATTATAAGTAAATATTATTTGAGTAATATATAACATTTATAAATTTTATTAATGTCCTTATGGTAAATCTAAAATACAATTGATATGATATGTTTTGATAATTATTATAAGTAAAAAAATTATAAACTCATATGCATGCACACACACACACAACACATACATGTATATATATATATATATATGTTTTTATATATATATATATATATGATATTTATAAATATAATTATTGGGACAATAAAAAAATGGAATAATAAAAAATAAGAAATGAAGTTGATGTAATAGTCGTCCATTGAGTGTACTATGCATTGCACTTATAACATGCTATGTTAACCTAGTTAAATTCCATTGTATGAAAAAAAAAAAAAGAATTGAAAGCTAAAATTCCTTATGATTTCATTATGTATGATGAACATTGATGGGCATTAGTTTTGTATTGGATTATAAGGTGGCATTAGTCACCTCTTTCGTTATTATTAGTTATTTATGGAGCGCTAATGCAAAAAGATGATATTGTGTTATATTCAAATATTATTAATACTTTGTGTAATGCTAATATATTGAGGACAAAATGTTATTGATATAATTAGCCAATTAGATATGCATATAAGTAGATGTCTAGAGATGATGTGATGAGATACTATATAGAGATAAGATGAAATATGATAATGAATATAAGATAAATCTTATGTAAGAAAATTTTTGGGCTTAGTTAGAGTTATCGAAGAAGAATAGGAGAAAGAGATGAAAAAAGAAAATAAATTAAATATATATGGAATTCAGTATATCTATATGTGCATGTTTATGTTATTGAGCATGTTATTTATTATTATTTATTAGATATTTATTTTATGAGTATTTTAAAGATGTCATGTTCATATTCATATTAATGCTTATTTTTGTTATTATTTATTTTATGATATTATATTAATTATTACATATAAAATTTATTTGTTGAGTTTTGTATAGCTTATTTCTTTATATTACAGTTCATGTCATAAATATGCAGAGAAGGTGGTTATGATGGCATGTGAGTTAGTTATGAGTGGTTTTTTATATATTATGGCTTTGTACTTGACATATTATTATTGAGTTTGGATTAAGATAGTTATGCATGTATTATATTTTATTATGATTTATTTCATAAAAAATGATTTAATCATAGATTATATTTAGTTTTTTATCACTCTTATCTGTTATGATATTGATGTCTTTAATAGTGTTGTTATATTGTGATTTTATTAGATTTGTTTGTGTTTGTGTGTGTGTATATATATATATATATATATATATATATATATATATATATATATATATATATATATATATAACAATGTAGGTGAGTTGTGACAAGCAATCCCAAGAAAACAAAAAAATAGGCTTAGGAAATTATTATAGCCATTGTCAGGGAAATAGGCATATTGTTAAGAATTGTTGGAGATTCTAATCTAATCTACTCCTAAAAAGAAAAAGCATGAACCTTAGGAAAAATCCGATGATTGCCATTAATCAAGGACGAACACTTGAAACTATGTGGAGAGTTGATCTAAGTCTTTAATGGTAAAACCTATAAGAGCCCGTTAGGTGCAAGAAGGGGAAAATGTCGAAAGGATTTGTTGATGGAGCTAGTCGAAATGATTATTGACATAGACAACTCGAAGAATTTAATTTCAGCGAGCCTTGTTAAACAACTAGGACTTGTGAATATACTTCATCCACAATCCTACTCATTGAGATGGATGTGGAATATTGAGGCAAAAATTGAGAAAGCATTAGGTAAGTTTGTTATTAACTAGTAATACATTGATGAGGTCACATGTGAAGTGGTGTCCCTCAATGCCTCTCATATCATCTTAAGAATTCCTTATTTATGGGATCTAAATGCAGTTTATTTTCAGTAGTAATGGCAAATACTAGTTCATTGAGGATGTGAAAATGTACACATGAATTGATACCAAGCACTTTAGCTAGTTTGTTTGGTAGTTTCTCATTGGGTTATCTTGTAAACGTTTGTTGGAGTTATGTGCTACTCATTGGTAGATTGGAAAAGTTAGAAGCTTGAGTTTGGGCACTCTAAAAAGGAAAGCTGCAAGATGAAGCCCTCATTGTGTGATATTTGATATTATTTGAAGAGCCTTGATGATTACCTTCGAAATGAAACAAAAGAACATGAGATTACTTTTGTGTCAGATTTCTCATTTCCAAATATCGAGATGTATCAACACTCGGTTGTGGAGACAAAAGAAATAAGAGGCAAGTGAAGGAATTTCTTGAGACTTGAGCACTTAGGCTGAGCATTTCATCATGTGCACTGCCAATGAACATGGTACTAAAAAAGACATGAGATGGCATATATGCTTTGATTATTAGATATTGAATAAATTATATTGAAGATTCGAAGCCATATTCTTTATATAGATGACTTTTTAGGCTAAATGAAAGACACAAGTCTTCAAGAACTAGACTTGACATTTAGGGACCATCAAAATCAAGTTCATGGGAAAGACACTTAAAGAACGGGATCATCCAAATCAAGTTTGATGTTATGAGCTTTATTCAAAGATGTATGTTCTATAATACATTGAAGCTAGCCAAATTGGAAAAACGGGTTATGCTTTGCGTTATGGTGTCAAATAATTAGTGGAAGAGTATATTGATGGGCATCTTGGGAGGTTTTGAAGATGACAAGACTTGAGTTTTTTTTGCTCATGGTCATGGACAGATTCTCGATGGTGTGGCCAAACTTAAACCTTGTTGATATGAGATTAAGAGTGGGAAGTAACATACTAGTTCTTTGAGAATTTTTGGGTGTATCTTTGATTATTAAACAATATTGTTTGTAATTGGGATTTGCTATTTTTGTATAAATGTTGGCAAATTATTTTTGCGATGGTAAACATGTCATTGTAATAGACATTTTTCCTTTCTCAATTTGTCAGGTAGATGGATTTCATAAATTGAGTTGTATAATTGCTGAGGTGGTATAACTCAAAAGTGTATCTAAAGATTTGGGATGAGAGTGTATTGTATATCTAGTTTGCATACAGTTGAGCTATGGGTTGTTCAATTGGAGAATACCCCTTCAACGTTTTTGAGATATTTATATCAAAGTTTGATTGATTTAGAGTTTCATCTCAACACTTTCAAGGAATCGAGGGAATTGCACAGTTGAAGGCTTAGAAGTTGATCAAGAACATTTAGAGAATCTACACCATGATTAAGAAATAGTTTGACCTATTTTAGAGGAGACAAAAGGTCCAATAGGCATTGTTTTCTGAGAAAGGTTGATGTTTTGGGGATCTCCCTTAGTTATTCTTGAGACGGGTAGATTAAAAGGTGAAATTGGAAGTTTAAGTTGATTTTGTATGGACTATTTTGTCTCAAGCAAGATCAACGACAACTAACGCAAACTCGATTTACTAGCGTACATGAAAATTCATTCAATTTTAAAAATTAAGAATGTAAATCAGCCCAAACTCTCTTTGGATGAAGAAAGCCATGAGGTGCTATTACCAATAGATGACTTTGTATTAGGAAGAATCCACTACTCTAGGATACCATTCTCGAAAAACAATAACCATAAAATAAGGAACCAAAATTTCATTTTGTATCAGATGCAAGGGACAAGTATTAAAAACACTTCAGTTGTATATCCTAGATGAAGGGAAAGTTTAGTTCTTTTACCTCAAATTTTAACTTTAAGACAAATCCTCAAGCATGACAAGAAGATTCTAGAGGTTTTGAATCTAAAAAAGAAAGGCATATGACAAGGGATTGACTCAACTCTAGCAACAACCGAGCTTGACATCTCTCGGGATGTATTGTAGATCAAAAGAAAAGGATGATTATCGAGAAAATTTGCACAACCCTCTTGAAATTGAAGAGTCTTGCTTAATATTGTTTGGGACAAAAGCTTCAAGGAACCTTCAACGGGTCTCAATAGAGATTCTTAATACTTGAAATATTCCACATTTGCTTGTCGAAAGCACATCGATGGGAATTGGAGAATGTAGCTATTATCCAAGTATGTACTTGGGTTGCTCCAACTAATTAGGTGGAATTATTAGCACACTCTTGTTTTTCAATATGAAGGAATGTTTGTTGTTGAGAGTGATTTTGGGGGAGATCGGCCGTACCTTTTTTAATTTTAGAGTTTTCAGCCTTTATAGGGTAAAATAGCTTTTTTTCTACTCACTTTCTCTCTTTCACTTTTTGAATATGAACACTTTGAATTCTTATATCTTGCTTTCCAAGAAAAAGGTCCTACAAATATTTGCTCATTCAACTACTCAATGAGTTTCGAAGGAGAACAAATCAGTTTGTAACTAAATAAATTTTCACAAAAAACCATATTTAATTGATTAAATGTTAAATCATCTCTTAATAATAAATATTCAAACCTTAACAATATGTGAGAAAAATCTCTCTTTGTGATTAGAAGATCTTTAATATGTTGAATTTTGTGAATTTCTTTATTTTCTTTGTTGTTAACCTTCAAAACATTGAGAAAAAATTATAAAGGTGAAGAGTCGAGAAGGATAAAATTTTTAGCAATGAATATAGATCTTGTTTGTGACATCTTTGCTAAAGAATAATTTTGTTGTTGAAAGTGAGTAGGAGATATCCACAAGAGGAGGGCATGAATTATGCAAATATAAGTTTAATTCAATTTAAAACACAAGATTAAAATCAATAGAATTCTTTAGTATTTACAAACCAAATTCATTGAAGTTAACTATGAATTTGATCTTTATAAAATAAAACCAGTTGCTTTAATAATATTAAAATAATTGTAATAAGTTTTTAAATTCACAAACAAATCACTTTAAAGCTTTAGAACAATATAAGTACTTTGTTTAATATAATCACAAATGTGATCGTAGATTGCTTATGGAAATAGTTGATTAGTTTACAAAACCTTTGTGTATGATAAGTAACAACAATCACTAATACTTATTTGATGCAATAGCTCTATAATTAACCAAATTAAATACATTTGTCAATTCAAATAATATCACAATGGAAATATCTTTGTTACTTTAATAACTCATAAAGTCACAATAGCTAAGTCAAATGTTTTGTAATGGAATAATTTTGTCATGGAAAACATTTGTACCAATTAAATAACTTGATAAGATCACCTCAAAATATATTTTTGTTAATTTTAATGGTTATTACATCAAGTTTTAAAAAAGGTTAAGTGATTTTCTAAAAACATTTTGTGGCAAGTAAAGCATAATTAGAAAGGTCACATAAGATTTTAAATGGTTTAACAAAAGTTTCCCTACATCCACTCTTAATTGACTTGACCAAATTGTCATTAACAAAACAACTCTCTTTTGCAGTTGCTAATAGAGATAAACCTTCACAAAGCTATTCTTTTTTGTTGCAGGAGATAGGGGTACATCGTTACAATAAACAGATACAATAACTTAGAAGAATAAAGCTTGGTTTATATAGTAAGCTCAATAATGTTTCACCATCACTTGAAAAAATAATATGGCACAAAGCTAAAATGACATGTAAGATATTATCAAACAAAAATAGAAGTTCAAACCTAGAATGCTGCAAGTGGAATTTATGTTGCTACTATAAAAGATCTTGTTTTATAACCTTATTGAAAAGGCTTAATAATGAGTATCAACTAATTCGTAGTCAATATTATCTAATATCCGAAGGCAAATAAAAGCAAGCACAATGGCTAAAAACACATTCTAAAAGTTTCTAGTTATGCTTTTGGGATTTAGATTGTATTAATATGATAACGGGATCGTATAGAGGCGATATTTAGATTAAATAGCCTCGATGATGCACCTGTTTAGTTCATTTCTTTAGCACAAATTTATCGTACTTATACGATGATGTTATCGTACAGTATGAATAAAACAAAGTCGCTCGATGTCAAATTTTGATTTTTTAGAAATTTATGATACAGGATCATAGCATATCCCATTTTTGCACAGCAGGGTTACAAAAATCCCCGAGAAGCAACTGGTCAAATTATATGTATATGTATACGTTGTATTATAACCTCACGTCTAATAAATAGCTAAGTATTCGAACTGAACTCTTAGATAAGTATGTATGTATTGTATTGGTATGACATTAGTATCGTGCTAGTACAATAGAAATCAATTCAAAATTTGTCCAAGTCTTGAGCTAGTTCTGACATGTTAAATTGATCATACGAATCTAAAAATAGATCGTCACTATACGATACATATTTTCACAAAAACCAAACTTTCGAGAAAATGTTGCGTCGTGATTGTAAACTACAAATATTTGTACGATACTGTATTAATTAGTTGAGATGACTGTATGCATACTATAAACTTTATTGCATTATCATAAGGTTTGGAAGTAGACCATTATACAAATTTGATACATAGATAACCTTAGTAGGACGTATAATATACACTAAGTGATGAATGTGCTCTTTTGATGCCGCTATCGTATTTGTACGATGTCAAATTTATGTTTTTATAATAAATAGTAATCATATAAGTTTGATGTATGAGCATTTTTATACATGAAACAATTTTATATATTGGTTCACGTATTCATGCAGTATAAATATCGCCATACTCTTATGGGTATTAAACACTTCTATTAACAAACTTATAATTACGATCCAAAAATTTCATATTATATAGTGTGCAAAACATTAATATGATAAAATCGTACTGGTATGATGGTACACACAGTAAGCGTGTTTACTAACTCATATAAGACTTGCAATTGAGCGTACAATTACAATGCAGAAACTTCGTATTGTATGATATGTAACGCTTGTCGATGCACTCATAACAAAATATGGTCGTATTAGTATAATATAGAATTGTACATGTTCGACCAATACTAAGCCTATGTACTTAACTAATCATAAGAGAAATAAAGAGTATACTTGTACAAATAAATCTTTGTACTCATACGATGTCAGCGAAAACACTACTCTTAGAGATCGTACAACACTTATTAGATCGATACTTTGTAAGACCTTATTTACATTTATAATAGTTTGTTTAGTTGGCGATTGCTATTATACGATAAAGATATTGTATCTTATGATGCCATGACGACCTCAGACTTTAATTGAGATTTTAAGCCAAAAAATAGATCGTCCATGTACGGTATTGGACATCGTGTTGTACAACCAGCTGGTAGTGAACAATATAGCTTTAATTAAACATGTTTTAAACTATATTTCAATATTTTAAGACTTAAGATGAATTTAGAATAACATGTAGTGATATTGCAGGTGTCTTAATACAATTCTAATGAATTATAAAACTCAAGAAAAAATTTAGCAAGAGAATACATGATTTAAACTTGCAATACAGTTCTAATTATATCATATAGAAAATAAGTGATGAGATAACTAATCAATTTAAAATAAAGTCTTGATGATGAATTCCTAATAGTTAACTACTTTACTAAGAGTTAAAACAAACAGTTTCATGATTTACCAGTTAAGTCAAGCTTGAGCAAAACCATCTATAGTCATCAATATGTTTTTGCATGTGAATTGCTTTATGAAATATTTGATCAAATTCTTCAAATAATTAATTATTATTTGATTTTGAAATATATCATTTGAAATATTTGAGAAAAAATATTATTAAAACTAACATAATTATTTTATTGTTTTCAAATAAGAGACACAATGACTAGGGGTACAACAATTAGGACACCATAAGCTTGCCATGTTGGAAGGTCATTGAGCTAAGGAGATGCAAAGACGAGTAGTTATTAACAATAGCCATTGATTGAAATTTGTGGTTGATAACTTGGGACAAATTTGATGGTTAATTGAGATGCATGGTTTGAGACAACAACCATTGAACATAAGCAAAAAAAAAAAAAAAAAAAAATGAAAAAAGAGTGCATTGTTTGAGAAGTAGATGGTTGAGAGACAAGAGTGGTGTACCCTATTTTTTTAGGCATACTGCATACAAGGGTAACGAAGGGTGGGCTAGCTGGAGGAAAGTGCGAGCTGCAATGATGTTGAGATGCCCAATTAAGAGATTTAGGATTTGCTTCATAATCATACTTGCTACTTGATTTTAGTTGTGCCTAGATCTTGAAGTTGTGAATTGACCTTGGAACATTTTAGAAACGAAAATTGGTGTGGCCTAGACTTTTCCATTCAATTCAGTTTTGGTTCAGTATTTGGTTCAGTATTTGGTTCTCTAAAATATCTTGCACGCCATTGTTTTGGAATTTCATGTTTGGGGTGAGAGTGATTATCGCGATTAGGTTTTGGAATATTGCATGCAAGAATGGTGAAAGTGGGAAGAAAAGTGAGAAGCATGATTGTAATGATATGTATCATTAGGAGTTTTATCATATAATATGTTATAAGGCTTAAACCGGTGTGAATAAGTTCCAAATATTGTAGACATTGCATGAAAAACTGAGCTTGAACACTGGCTTCATGATCGAACTAAAAGATATTAGTAGGGGGAATTGAACTTTCAGTTGCCCTCATGAAATGGTAACTTCATTTGATTAAAGGTTTATCTTATTTGTAGTAAAGTGTACCACAAATGGTAAGCTTTGGTGCAACTGGGGCTTTTGGGCAATCTGAATGTGTTTATTGTGTCACACTTCATCAGGTTAGGCAATATTGTGAACGGTTCTTGTATAAAATGTAAAGGTGGTGGTCATTCTCCACACTTATTATGCGGATTGTGCAAATAATAGGTTTGGCTTTTCTTAATCATTTATAAACCTTTTTCTATCATTTTCTAGCGATGTGATGTTTCAGTAGAATTTCTCCATTCAAGGTGAATCCTTTTTCAAGCATTATATCCCTTGCTCTTTACAGTAAATCATTGTTTTTCCCACTATGTTCTTGTAAATTTCATCATTTCCTCTTATTTATTGCTGCTCCTCCGCATCCACAATCTGAACTTTACCTCTCACACTGTTCAATTCTCCTTGAGTAGAATTCTATTGACTGCTTTTATGTTGACTCTTCCTATGCGCTGGTGATAGATTCTTTCGTTGTATACACACTTGTAAACCATCTCATGATTCTACTGAACGTTTTCAATGGAAAGTAGCTGTTATTCTCTTTGTAGAAATGTACTAGATCTTGATTATTTTCAATGATTTAGTTATCAATTATTTTTTTGTTTTATGCGCTTCTCTGATGTCAAGTAAATGTGCAGCCCCTTAAAACTCCTTTGAACTAGTTTTCGTTTGCTGCTATTTTTTTCTGCAGTTTATTTTGAACCTTGACTACCCAACCAAATTAAAGCTTGAAAGATGGGTCGGAAGGCTGGGAGCTTGTATATCAATCCAAAGAAATTTGGTGCTGTTGGAAAACCATGCATGAGGGAAATGCTTGCTTTTCTTGGTTGTTTGTCTCTCAACAAAAGCAATGATGAAAAATGTATCCGACAAAAAGAACTCTTGGTTGCTTGTGCTGAAGCTCAGGTGAAAATGAAAAAAAACCAAATCGTCCTTAGATTTGGAAGTTTCCTTCAACATCAAAATTATTTGTTTTTCTCTTGTTGTATTGCAGAGCGGGAAACCTAGAAATCCGGCGAGGAACATCAACTATCACTTGCAGAGGCTTGGAAAAAGCAAGTTCCTTTAGCTGTCATATGCTAAGCATAGTACCATCCATGCTATTTGCTGTGCCAATTTTGTATATGACAAATGCATTTGGAGACAAAGAAGTCAGACATGAAATCTTTAGAGATGCTGTCAATCTGATCTGTTCGTTTTTTCAATGCATTAATCTCTATTACTCTGATATGATAGCCTTGGCTTGTGCGGGCAGCTGAAACTAAGTGCAAATGTATTTCCTTCGAAAGTAGAATTAAGTAAGAAATTTAGGTTTATGATAAAGCATCAGCTTGTAGAATTTTCATCATGTAGTCGTCTTCTTACAAACGTCGGTTCCTTAATGATTTTTAACTTAAGAGCCATGTGAGTTTCAATGAGAATTATTGATCGGATATGGAAGTAAAATGGTGTTCAAGCAGAACTAACTAATAGTAATCTGCCGCTGTTTCCCTGATGTGTTATTGATCGTTATCGTTCTTTGTTTTCATGTGCTACTATTCTCTTTGATGTGGGGCCCCGTTTCTGGTTAGGACTTGGGTCAACCCATGTTGGTTTTAGTTGTTGTACAGGTTTAATTGTTTTTGAAATGCTATTGCTTGTTTCAAAATTTTCAAGTGTTTTGAATGTATACCATGTGTTATGATATAGTTTAGTTTGAAGAACTGTGTTATGACTTGCTTGTAGACCTCTCATGGGATTACTTTTATTTTTTTAAACAAAGTTAAAAATATAGAATTATTATATTTGTAGTTATTATATTCAATTTAATTTTATTCTGAGAGAAGTTTTGTTTTTATAGATCTATCATGTTTCAAAGAATCATGTTTGAACCACTATTTTTCAATTGTCATTTTGTTTTTATAATATTATTAATCTTCTTGTATTTGTAATTCAGTTAAAACAAATGAAGTCTACATTGTCTTTGAATATAATCCCTTAAATAAGACTAGGTTTTTATCACAAGTTATTAATCTTTAATAGGATTCATTATTAATTTTTTAGAAGCCTAAAAACTTTAAATGATGTTGGACAATTTTGTTATTTCAAGCATCTTTGAATGACTTAATGCAAAAGTAGTGATATAATTTCATTTGATATTTAATGAAAGAAAGGTTTATATTTACCAAACAACCCAATTCCTCTACTATAGCGTAGTATAATGAGATTTATTGGGCTTTATTGTTCCACCTTCTCTTCAAACTTAGATGCATAAGAAAAGATGTTTGTCAAATTCAAGTTGCACCACTAACATTTTTCTCTATGCCCTATTAAGAATTATTGTAATCGAAGGAAGTTAAAAGAGCACATATATAGTTAAAAAAAATGCTCTTGAAATGGGTCAAAGATGACATCCAAAAAGAAGATAAACAGATGGCCCTGTAGAATGGTAAAGTCTATCATGTAGGTGACCCTTTCTACTTATGTCCTTAGCATTAGAAGTAATGAAATTATTCCCACAAAAACCATTTTTTGGTGAGGACACCTTCTAGATTATTCAAGATTTTATGTACACTAGTTTGACTCTACTTAGAGCTATGCTTGCTAAGACTCCATTTTGTAAGAGTGACACTTTCAATCACTTCTAAGTCCAACAATTTTACTTCAGCATCTATATCGAGCAATTAGCATCCATGCACTTATGCTCTTAGTTTCATCTGTATCATGATTTGGTTTTCTTTAGCATTCTAGATCATTTAACAACAATATTGCATTAAAGTTCACTTGCAAGATTAGTATCATTTTTTATTGGTTATCTGTGAATTATTCTTGCACTTTTTAGTCAATTTTTGGACAAGTGAGAGTCATGAGTTTTATGCCAAATTGTGCTAGTCTAGCCTTGACTTAAAAATTTGAGACTAATTGGGAATTTATTGGATTTTATTAAATATTTGATTGATATCAACCATCTAATCATAACCCATTTTAGTCCTACTTCCCCTTCTTTTCAATTTGATCTTTAGATATAAAAGGCCTATAAATGCTTTTGTATGAACCATGTTTTTGGATGAAATTATGCTTTAGGTGGAAGCTTTTTTAACTCATGCAATTTTCAATTTTTTCTTCATCTTTATGTTGATTCAAGAAGACTCTAGGAAAATAATAGAAATGCCCAAGCAATAAGATATCATTACGAGTTAGCTAATTGCCAAAAGTATTAGAAAGCTCATATGACAAGCTTTAAACATAGCTTTTTGATATGCACCTCTAGTTTTGAAAGTGTTATAGCTAAGGATGTGATAACCCAATTTAATTAATTATGAGATATAGTGTACATTATGATTTTATTATTAGTTGTGGGTTACATGCATCTAGAATTTGAAAATTAATATATTTTGGTGTCTTAAAATACGTGTCAAAATAATGGTAGTTAAATTTAAGATCTAAGCATATCATTATGAAAGAGGAATTTTTAGATATGTTATTTGTAATTTTTATAATTAGTTTAGAATTTTTATAAATTATTTAAAGTGAAAAAGAAAAAAAAGAATATTTTATTTAAATTCTTTTATTAACATAAATGGAAACTTAATCCCTTTTTTATGCATACCTAATGATTGTAAAAGGAAAAATAAGAGTAAGAAGGAAAGCTTGGGAATATAAAAGAAGAAGAAAAAGAGATTTGGGAGAGGAAAAAGAGAAATCCTCAAGTGGTTCTGGTTCAATCTACAGCTATGACAAAGGATTTAGGAGTTGTAAAAAAATAGAAGTTAAGGAACTCATATCTCATTTCTATTGAAAGAGTTTTGTAAAGCTTTCATTTAAGATTTTTCTTTCTTAGTATGTTGTTGGGTTATATGTTGAGTTGCTTGGAGTTTGGTTTTGGATTAATCATGAATTGGGTTGAAATCCCCAACTTGTTTTTTGATTGTGCTTAGCATACTTTATGATTGGGCCGAGAATATAATACGATTGGCTTAATTGGACAGTATGATGTAGGCAACAAATGTTATGATGAGTGAGAAATTAAAACCAAATCTTTCTTAAGGGGGTTGTAAGTATGATAATGCTTATTATACTATACAATTTGTTGAGCAATGTTAGACTTCAAATTCCTTTTAGAATTGCACAATATTATGATATTTGTTGGATTATATAATCAGTTGTGCAATGTGCTTATCATATATGGCTTTTAATATAATTTTTTTTAAAATTATTTAATGCAATAAGCCCGTGTATCCAATCAATGTACTTGGGCTTAACATTTAAACTAGAAGTTGTGATCTCCCAATTTGATTATCAAGTTTAAGGTGTACCACCAAAAATGAATAATATCCTTTACCATCTAGTGACTTGATTGATATTGAGTTGATTCACCCTTGGTTGAGGTAACCCACCAACAACACTAATATATATGGTACTTATGTAACTTGTAAATCTATAATATCATCTATACAAGATATGTCAAAGGAATAACAAAGCTCAGAGGTAATCTATAAATCTACAAATCTAGAATAAAAGCATTATATAAATTTTATTATTTAAGTGCATAATAAAATATCAAATACATCCAAGCCTATCAAGGTACAAATATAAATTATAAAAGATAAACTTTACTATCACTAAAATCAAAGGTACAAATAAAAAATATTGAAGCTACTAGATGCACTAAGAAAGATGTCCTACAACTCTAACTTTTATATAAGCTCCTATGTCCTCAAATCTACATGTAAAAATAAAGTTCGTTGGATTTCAATAAGCAATCTTTAAGTCATACTATTAAAAGTAACATGCAATAATAAAGTAGTATATCAAATATGTAAAGTAGCATATAATCGATATCATGAGTAGATATAACATAGATATATGCCATATCGCTAAATTAATTACTCTACTATCATACTCTAAGGACCTTGTTTTATAAGAATCAAGACTTCACAAATCTCTATCATATTATGATATTGATAGAAGATACAACTTATTAGATACTCAGTATCCTACTAGTGAATTGGTGCTCACTTCTAGTTTAATCATATAAATGTGTGGTAGGTACTCTACCACCAAATACATGACTAAGTTCATAATCTCTTATGAGTCCAAAGCAAGTCGACGGCACGTAGCCACAACATATAAGCAACAAAGACCATGGTCTCCTGTGGATACATATAGGTCAATGACAAATAACTACAATATATAAAATCTAGTATGAGTCATATAATCTTGTCTACCAATAGCTAATTGGAGAAATCAAAACTTTGAATCCACTACATCTCAACCCTTATCATTATTAAGTTTGTCATTCTTATTATATTAATTGTTATTCTAAAGTATTAACACAACTTATTTGGTTAACAACAATTATCTGGGATACCCAAGGTTTACTTCCATACCTTAATTCAACTATCTAAAATACTTAAACATAGCTAGATGTTACACTTAAATCTAGTTTTTGTCTTTTGTCTTTTGTCTTTTGTCTTTTGTCTTTGCTTAATTGTATTTAGGATCCTCACTAAAATCTTTTTCTTATCTAAGTTATCTTAAATTCTTTCTAAAGTTCAATTCTTTTGGTTTGTCCTTAGGATCATTCTAATGTCATGATCAATCTTACAAGTCTTGGTTCACGCAAGTTCCAACAGTGACTTTTTTGCCTTATGGGTAAACCTAAGCCATTATGCTCATCTCACAAATCTCCTTTGAGCCACAAAATCTTCTAGACTATCATTTAAGATATTAACCTATGACCTAAAAGACTAAACTAGGTTACTCAATATCTTACTCAATGAACCAAACCTTACTTAGGGTTTAGTCAACATCACAAGGGCAACTAATGTCTTGACTAAGTTTAACTTCTTTGTATGCCAAGACTAAGATCTCTAGCTCAACCAATCGTTATCCAATGTTTTTAATGCTAATTTTTATCTTTATGGTTTCTTTATGCTAAAATCCAAAATCTATATATTAATAAAGCTTAGTCTAAAGCTAGCTTAAGTTTTATTTGGGTTTAGTCTATATCATTTGATTCATAATTTCTTAACTTATCTATGACCTTATCGTCTCAAGGCCACAATTTATGATCGTCATCTTTCAATCATTGTGTACATCATAATGTTGCATACCTTAGACCTTTGTCTCTAAGGTTACCTATGATCTTAACCAGGCTTATTTTCTAAACATCAATGTACTAACATTCAAATCTTAAGCTTATAAATCTCTAACTTAACATTCAATATACAAACTCTAAGATTTATTAAAAATATTAACTTGCTTAGTCCTAACCTAAACTTAATTGGATCTAAGAGCCAAACTTTCATTCTTATCTTTTATGCCTTCCTTTACCAAACAAACATTCTTTTGTTATGCTTTCTCAAGACCATCACTCAACTTTAGGATTCTTTTAAAGCCAAACTCAAGTCTTTCAAGCCACTCCCCAAGGAATCTATGAGCTCTCTCTTTGCTTTAAAAGCCATCCAAGGTCCTTTTTAAGGTCTCTTCATTCATCAAAAGTTCTTGGCCAAGCTTTTCTACTTTGCCTCAAAGCATATCTTAAGGCAAGAAGTCCTTCTTAACCATAAAGATTACTTTTAGATTCAATTTAGAAGTATCTCTTACTTTAGTTCAAGTTTTACTCAAGAGTTATCAAATCTACAAAGTCTTATGATTTTATTAAGAGCTACAACTCATTTCCAAGCCAATATAGGATTAACCTAATACTTCTATTGAACTTAACTACATCATCTACTAATATCCATCCTTCATACTTATAGGGGGCTCTATCATCTAGTATATATTTGACTCATTGTTTTCATGAGAAGTTTCTCCTAGTGTATGTCATCATCAATAGACTTACTAAGCATCATTATGGTTTTACTTGCATTTATCTAGTATTATCAAACCTTAATATATCATTTAGAGTTTCTTCAAAATCTTAAACTATTAACCAACTATCTTGGTCTCTTTAGATCATCCTCTATTATTTAAACTAATCTAAGGTTTTTAGCAAACCCTCATCTACCTATATGAGGTATTTTTCTTTTTCAAATTTCATTTATTTATGTCTCATGCTTGTTTATATGGTTCTTATTAGACTCTTTTGATTTATTTAAATACATATTCAAGTTATAAATCCATGACTCAACCTTTAAGACATAATCTTTGATTTTTTATATGGGTTCAAATGAGTTTTACTATTGACTTTCACGTATCTAACAAGCTAATTTGAGTCACTCCACCCTTCCCAAAGGCCTCTGCTGAATGATTGACACCTTTTAGACCATCATTTGGGGTGTCAATCCCATAGCCTAAGAGTCAAATTCAATACTACTCATGATCTTATACTTCAAACCAAAGTAGGTCAAGGTTTAACCAAAAATAAGTGATCATTAGTCTCTTGGTCGAGCTAGCATGACTCCTAATGCTAAAACTAAGCTCTCCATCATAATTAACCATTACCTAGGGTCTTGTCATGAGCCTTGTCAAATCATGGCCCCATTTTGAGTGTGCTAAAAATCTTATTAACTTTATAGTATTCTCAATTCATTCATTTTTAGCTTAAAGTTTGCTTCAAGTAAAACCTTGATCCTTAAGAATTTCATCTAAATAATTCCAAAGCTATTCATAACCTTATCTAAGGTCTTTTAAATTCCTAACTTACCTTCAACTCTATCAAGGGTTTTTGGGTTCCTAACTATGTTCAAATTTTAATCCAAAAAGGGTTTAAATTTTAAATCCTAAATATTCAAACTTAAAATCTAGGATATTTAAATTTCAAACTTAAGATCTTTAAATTTTAATTCCTTCGTAATCTAATTTCTAAATCCTTGACCTTCTTAATCAATCTTATAATTTCACAAGTCTAGAATAAGCAAGATAAGCTTATTAGTAAGATTAAGTTATTTTATAGTTTTCTACTCTTTCTTAATCAAATCTAAAGCTTTTTTCTACACTTAATGAAGGCTTAAACCTCTCTTAGCCTTCTTCTATGGCCAATTCAAGCTCCTTAAGGCTTCTAACAAGAAAATCTAAGATCTTACTTACCTTAGAAGCCATATAAAGCCATTTTCTAAGTCTTTCATGCATTACAAGCCTTTGGTCGAGTCCTTCCACTCAACCTTAAGGCATAACCTGAGCTATTTAGCCCCAAATTGGTTACAAAATTCAATCTTATGTTTAATTTTGTTTGTAGGATACCTTGCTTAAGTCATAATAAGGGTTTGTGATATAATTTAAGAAGATCATTGATAAGTCTTCATATTAATTTTTTTCTATGTTTTGTTTATAAGCTTCCTTAATTGATTAGAATTATTCCTAGCTTAATTTTTTACCACAATGTGTAATAATCTCAAATTCTTCATAGCTATATCAATTGCATATTCACAATAATACTTCTAAGAAAATTTAACAACCATAAATGCATGATAGCATAAGTTTACTTTATTGAGTAAGTCATGATTTTCTCAATTTGTAAGCATGATTGTATTTTCAACACAATTAACATCATAAATATTTATGTTAATATAAAATTCAGCAACCCATCTATGTTAAAGAGCATAAATAATATTCAAGTACGTGCTAGATAATCTTAATCACAATTCATGCTGTCATTAAGATACTCATAATTTAATATCATTATCTTCAAAAAGTCTTAAGAGATTACCAATATAAATCTTGAATTAACTAAGAAATTCATCAAAAAATCTTAAATTGTCACTCTCAACTAATATGTTTTTGACATCATACATACATTCAATATTTTACCAAAATTGCTTAAAATCAATTCTAACATGATAATAACACCTTGTCTTCAATAAAATCATTCAATGCAGCATTGAAAAATAATATAGGTTTTAGTAAAACAAGCCTAAGTTTGCATAAACAATCAAGAGCTTAGCATGAAATTTCAAGTATATAATTCAAGCAAATCACAATTTCCCATTCACCCAAGAATCATGACAAAAAACATTACACATTCTTCATATTCTTGTTCAACCCAAGAATATAGCATCAAATTTGTATAAAAAATATTTTATTTTTATTTTCTAACATATATCTAAATTTTAAGTGTAAGATATGATTATTCTTACCTATTGAATCATGTAGATGTCTACAACACTTTGGATCTTATCCTCTTCATGGTTTGGCTTCAAAATCTCCTTCGTCCTCTTTCTTTCTCTTAGCCTTGACTTCCTTGGTCTCCTTATTGGTGCTTCTTTGGTTTAATTATGATTATGGTGTAAGAAAATTATTTAACCTTAGCATATCATGCCTTTTTATAACTAAACAATCTCTTCCTTAAATCTAACTAAGTTAGGTTGGAATTATCTCTTTACCTTATGCATGCTAATGCAACTTATCCACTTGTCTCTTTCTTATTTTTTTCATTATCCAACCAGCTTTCAATCTTATCCATAAGGGGTCCTTTGTAATTATCCCTTTAAGCATTATTCATAATATATTCATATAACAAAATCTAATATTTTATTCCAAAAATCAAATTTCAAATTTTAAACAAAACATAGCATAAAAATATAAAATTTAAATTTTAAATATTTCATTAAGGAGAAAATGCACTAATTTAAAAAAAATCATATCTGAGGCACAACAATATGATTAATCCTTCACATCTGTAACAGAAATGAAACGTCTAATATGGTTAAATACATATACTAAATTTAGGCTTATTCAATACGATATATGATTAGGATCCCAAGCATCAAGTTTCCTTTCTTAATTGTATGAATTAACAACAACTAGGTTAGATTCTCTATATCATACTAGTATGTTTCCTATCTTTATAATGTACATTAGGTTCTCTCTTCAGCTATGCTTATTCAATTAATGGTAATTATATGATATGATTATGCATATAATATGATACACTCCACATAATATTACCAATCATAACCTAGTAATTCTTGTGTCTGACATTTCCCTTAGTTTTATTGTACCGATATAATGTGCTCATCATTGTTGTGTTTTTGACTCTTAGCCGTGGTGCTTTATTTGATACTAAAAAATCTTAAATATTTATAATAAATTTGTTTGAGTGAATTTTTAAAATTTAGATAATTGACGCTTGTGTTTATGAGAAAACTTAAAGTATATGAGTGAATGTTAGATATCGTATGAAGATCACCTTGATTAGAGTAACAAACTACAAAGAGATTTATTTTGAGTTTAATTTTAAGTAAATTATACTTTTATTTTGATTAGAATATTAACTTTGATGGAAATCTTTCTTAAATGACATAAAAATTAAATTTTGTGTAAGTTAATCATCTAAAAAAATATTAGGATTAAATGTTGATCTTTGAATAATTCTAAACATTGTTAAGCTATGCCACTACCTTTGATTTCTTAAATTCAAGGATTCCATATAATTTATTATTCCATCTCATAGTTATGGTCATGTAAGGTGAACTTATGCTTTCTATCACTTATTTAATGCTTAAAGAGCAACTCAAGTTAACTTAAATTAATGCACTTAGTTCACCGAATCAAGTTCCCTAAAATAGCTAAGATCTAATTTACATTAGCCCAAATGAGAGTTGTAATAATGTGTGACTATGAATTTTATTGTTGGACTACCTAGGACTCTTGTAGAACATCATATGAATTATCATAGATAGATTTACGAAGTCTACCTACTTCAAAGCCATCATAATGCCCTTTTTTGTAGAAAAGTTAACTTAACTATATGATTAAAAAATTATAAGATTGTATGAAGTTTCAAAAATGACTATCTCTAATAGAGACTCTAATTTTACTTTTTAGTTTTTGAGAAATGTATAGAAAGCTTTTGGATACAACTTTTTATCTCAAATTGATGGGCAAAATAAAAGAACTATTATGACTCTTAAAGATTTGCTGAGAGTTTTTGTTGTGGACTTTGGAGGTGATTAAGAGAGCCACTTGTCTTTGATAAGATTTTTGTATAGTAATAACTCTCAAGTTGGTATTGAAATGAGCCTTTATGGATACTTGTATGGAGGAAAGTGTAAGCCCTCTCTATGTTGGTTTGAGTGCAAAGAAAGATAATTGATTGAATTTTTTTGTTGTGGAGGCCATTAAAAAGATCAAAATAATTAGTGAAAGAATTTAGATTACTTTACACTATCAAAAAAATATTTGATGAAAAATTTAAGAATGTTGAATTCCAAGAAGATGAATAAGTATTTCTTGAAGTAAGTCTCCTAAAATAGGTAATCAAATTTAGTATTGTAGGTAAGTTAAGATGTAAGTACATTAAGCCTTTTTAGATATAAGAAAGAATTGGATCTATTATCTATAGAAAGGTTTTACCTTCATAGATAGCATAATATTTTTCATATATCTTCATTGAAGAGATATGCTATTGATCTATCTCATATGATCTAGTATGACAAAAAAATTAAAATTTAGCCCAACTTGGCCTATCAGAAGCAACTAACTAGATTCTTGTTGCAAAGAGAAAAAAAAGTTATTTTCATAGTTAAAGTCCTTTAGAGAAGTTAAACTAAAAGAGAAGCAACCTAAAAAGTTATAAAAGATATGAGACTGTGATATCTGAAGTTATTCTAAATTTCAAGACAAAATTCCTATAAGATAGTGAGATTATGATAACTAAATTAATTATAAAATATATTCTTAACTATGATTTTACTATAAGATTATGGCTTTATGGGTTTCAAAACTAAAAAATCAATATATTTTTGTGCATCTTGAAATGCATACTAGGATGACAATGGCTAGATTTGGGATTTAAGCAAATCATAATAAAGGTTTCTATCCAAGCAATCTATAAGTATGTTAATTACAATTTATAAAAGTCATTTACATTTTTTATAATTTTTAAAAATGAAAAATAAAATAAAATATTATATTTAAATTCTTTTATTAATATAAAAGAAGTCTTAATTTCTTTTCTTAACTCAAGGCAAAATAAAGTGAGAAGGAGAGCTTTGGAATAGAATGGGAGAAAAGAAAGAAATTTGGGAAAGGAAAAGGAGCCTTTAATGGTTATAGCTTGATTTATAGCTATGACAAAAGGATTTCTCTATTGTAAAGGAATAAAAGTTGATGAAAGAACTTGGATCTCATTTCTATTAAAAGAGTTTTATAAGGTTGGCTTCCATATATGAATTTCCTCCATTAATACATTATGTTTGAGTTGCATGGAGTCTAGTTTTAAATTGGTCATAGATTGAAGGCAACATATGGTAAGACGAGTAATAAAATTAAGATTGACACATTATGAAGAGGATCATATAGTATAATAATATACAATAGTTTGTATGATTAGTTGAGTAGCACTAAACTCTGATTTCTTAATAGAATTGTATAGCATGATATTATTTATTGGATTATATAATTAGTTGTGTAGCACTGGGATTTCAATTCTCAAGGGTATTATATGGAATGATAATATTCATTAATCCATATGATTAGTTCTTGTTCAATAAATAGAACAATTTGAAATGGAATCATTTGGATGAGATCTACTTCAAGAATAGGTTAAAGTTGAGACATGTTTGTCTAACTTTGTGTCCAAATAGCTACTTATTATTGTATAGTTTTATAAGGGAATAGGTTGTATGTTGTGAAGCCTTAAACAATGAATCTTAGAAAAATTTTTGAATTCTTTTTGGAGCTAATCATCATTGTGTTTGCAAATTCTTTGATATAAAAATTAAGTAGTTTTATTGAATATGAAAGAATAGAAATTAAGAAGTAAAGTGAATGAAATTTTAAAGCTTGAGGATAGAAAATTGAATAGTTTTTTATAGAATGAAATGGAAATTGTTCAAAAAATAAAATAAAAAGAGAGAGAAAAAAAAAGGAAAACTATTGAAGCAATATCTAAAGTTATCAAGAAAGTAAGCTAAATAATTATGATGTAAGCTGAATTAAGTACCTTGGAATATTATTATGGAATGTAATATGATGCAAGCATCCTATATGACAAAAACTCATCTACATATATTTTAATATATGTGATTGTATTTTAATATATATATATATATATATATATATATATATACATGTGTGTGTGTACATAAATATATGTATATGTAGATGTGCTATAAAAATTAGAACATAAGAAAAGAATGAAATGAAGGAAAAAACAAAGGTTTTTTAAGATTAATGATCTATAAGATCATAAGAAATAAAAAAATAACATTACAAAATATTTTGTCCATGATATGAGAAACAAATCAATACCCTTATGTCATTTGGATGTAGACTAGAGCCTATGTTATCAAAGTTAATAAGATTTTTAGGGCATTTATTAATCTAAAGATTTTTTAAATATTTCTTGTGATTATTAAGTTGATGATTTTCATAGTTTATCCCTCTTCTTGTGGAGACATCATGCTCCCACTTTTTCTCAATGTCTCATATAATGATCGATGATCATGCGACTTTAGAAGAGGGTAATTCTTCTTATTGTTAATCTTTATTTGAAGGGAAATTCTATTTATTTTGCAAAATTAGAATGCATGTTTTTATTAAGTCAGATGATATTGAGTTATGGGATATTGTTAAAAATTCATTTGAATTCTCATCTAAAATGCTTGGTAATAAGATTATTAATAAGTTTATATAGGAAATATTATAATCTAGCTTAATTATCATGCATTGAACATTATTCATTATGGTACTTTGACTATTACATTTAATGTGTTATGAATTTAAATGTTTCTTATGATTTTTAGTAAGAGTTCTCCTATCATGAGGGGGAAAGTTTTTTAAATTGCAAACCTACAGTTCCATATCTAGTGGACAAAAAGGAAGAATCCAAAAGCAAAAGAGAAAAAAGAATTATCAATGCACACTGACATAATTACAAAGAGTCGAGACACTTTTGCCTTGAATGTCCAAAATTGATGGATGAAAGAAATAAGAAGAAAAAGCTTAGGAAGAAGAAGTGGGCCATGATTATCACATAGAGTGACATAGTTTCATCATAATCCTAAGGTAGTGAGGGAAGTTAAGAAGAAGTGTGTTTAATGACACATCATGATTCTTTTAAGAGAAAAGATGAAGTAAACTCTCATAGAGTAAATTATGAAGTAATTTAGTTTTAAGTAATTGATACATCTAAAGTGCACTCTAAGAAACATAAAAGAAATAAAGGCATAATGAATATCTTGGTTTTGTTAATATTTGAAGAAAAAAAAAAGAAATATCTAGATTAATTAAGTGTTATTACATATGAGTTAGGCTAGACTATTAGTGAGAATACTAAAAATAGAGTTGCTTTGATTAGTTTAAGAAATTATATTCTCATTATATTACTTCAAATCATATGCATAAGTGTGTTGCACCTCAAAACATCAAATCTATGTGTTGTAAAGAATTTTTCTTATGCTTCTTCTCTTACTTGCAATTATTGCATAAAGAATGGTCACATTTCTAAATATTGTAATAGTAGATTAAATATGAATTCTAGGTACCTACCTATGTATGGATTGGAAAGAAAACTAATAATTTAATAAGAAGAGTTGAATCAAGTGAATGTTGGTTGGCCAAGACTCAAATCCATTTGGATTTGAAAGCTTAAATCTTAAATATCTTTAGAATATGTGCATGCTTCCTTGATTGAATTAAAAAGGAGGAGAAATTTCTATTTGAAAGTATATTGTTTAGTTCTAAATACTATGTCTAGTATGCTTATATGCTTTAAATTTTTATCTTTTTACAAATTATTATATTCAAAATTTAAAAGATAAGGGAGAAAGTAACATTGAATCACATAATTTTACTAAGTGATATTTTTCTTTATATACAACAATTATCAGAGCTAAAATCAAAAGTTGGTGTTGTACCATTAAGAATGATAATCACAAACCAAACTTGTGGTTACTAATGAATGTCTGCAAGTGTTGTGTGGCTGCAAAATTTCATATTAGTTTGCTACAAGGGGTAACATTCATGAATTTGGTGATTTGAAGAAGATTAAAAACAAAAGATCTTTGCTTAAGGATTAATAGACTCAATTGACATATCTTGGAGTCATCATTTTAACTCATAGTAGAATGTTTATTCATCAAGGGTTCATTTACAAAATTTAAATCTTGTTTCATTTGTTAAACTCGTCACTTGTCTTTTTTAATATAATATAATTATGATTATATTGCATACTTCTGCACTCAATAGTGAATCCTTAGATATATGTTTTCTAGAACTATATTATTCTATTGGTTATATCATTACAATTTTTTCTAAAGTTATTTCAAGTCTTAAGTTAATGAATTTAAGATTAAAATAAGTTACGTTTCTCACAATTTTATGATCATACAAATATGATGTCATATATCACACTTGTATGATCTACATTTTGGCCTAAAGCTACAATTAAACTTTAAGGATATCATTACATATTACAAGTACAATGGCTTCATTGTATAGATAAAGGATTGATGTGCTAACTTGATCATATAAGGTATTGATCTTTGTATATGTGTTGCCTACTATTTGAGAGTTAAGTACTAGCATTGTATGAGTATGAAGTCAACTTCATATGAGTACACAATTTATTTTCTCTCAAGATCCATTGTATATATATATTAACTTAGTTGTGGTTGGATGTGCATGATTAGTATATCATATTGATATGATTACATATTAAACTTAGATCATAAAATAGTTACTTAGTTGTATCATCATTAGTCTTTGTATAATCCTTGAACCTTACTTTGTGTTAAGCATATTTGCCACATTTACAAAATGAAGTAAAGTATCATAGTTGTATGATCAATTTTCAATCATAAATGACTTAAGCTACTTATGAAAGAAATGTATTCATGACATCGTATGAATATGATACATGTATCATATTAATCAAATATCATAAGACTAACATTTGAATTTCTAAAATCATCTGTTAGTGTGATTACTGTGTCATAGTTATACAATTCTTTCCTATATAACCCTTAGAACTAAGTTTATTAGAAAGTGCTCATACTATTATGATAGGATTATTATATGTGTGTGACTATCTCAATTATTTTGGGTAAACTAATCACTAAATGATCATACAAGTGTTCATACTTCTATAATCACATCATGCAACATCTTCTTGAGGCTCAAGACTTTGTGAAAAAAAATATCGTTTGATAACAATCTACTATAAAAATGTATAATTAGTTAAATTATGGATACAAACTATATTATAATTTTGTCAGTAGCACATGTCCTTAGCAAGTATTAACTAACATTTTTATTTGATCAGTACAAATAATGTCTTTTGTCAATACTTCTATATCTTTAGAAGAAAGTTTTATCCATCATTCGTGAACTAATACTATTGTGCTCATCAATAATAAATGACATCTTGATCTCATAAGTATAGATTTTTAAATATAATTTGGTAGACATCTAGAGATATCTCATTACAAATAATCTCATCAAATGGTCATCGGTAATAACAAACATCACCTTGCACTGTTTTGTAACTCTCGTCTCTAAATTTTTATGAATCCATCCCAAAATCAGGATATTGGGTGTAATATAGTCTCTAACTTTAGTATTGGCACAAGATTTACTAATATTAGATTTTTCTTATTTTTAGAGTCAATAATTATACTAATAAGCTCTTTTTTCACTTATATTTTCATGATGAAGTATTTTACTTTTTGCTTTCCTTAATGAAGATATCTTTTGAGCTCACCATAAGCAATAAGTATTCATCAATTTGAAGAAGAGTTTTACATACCTTTTTAGTATCTATTATAATAAGTACTTTATCCTTCTTGAATTTTTTTGAAAAAGTTTCAATATAATTTTTAACAATTTTTTTACAAATGTTCTATCTTCTTCTAATGATCATAATACTTTTGATTTTTGTTAGTAGAAATAGCGTTGTTAGTTGAGGCCATAATAAAATTTGTTAAAAAAATACCCTTCTTTTGGTTAGTAATTTTCAGACTTATACTTAGATATCACAATACTTTTTCTAATTTATCCTTTTACATTCATTCTTATTTTCAATAACCATAATGTATATGCTAGGTTGCTTCAAAGATTGGATAGAGAAAAGGGATAATTTGATAAAAATAAGATAATATAAACCTACAATATACTTTGATAATATCTATATCTCTTTAATAATTATTCCCAAACTCACAACTTATTTTTCAAATTCTGTGACATATTCAAGCATCGTTTATCATTGTGGTGTCGTAAACTATGCCACCTTCTTTATCTTTTCTCTATGCAACCCAAGGGATAAAATTTTTCTAAAATTAATTACTTAAATTGACTTTAAGTTACTTCTATAATTGTGTTATTTCTTAAGTGAGTATTCCACTAGTCTAATGTATGACTCATCATTTTCAATCGAGCATAAAATATTTTATCTAATGATGAAGTCATATAGAAAGAAATATGTCTCCAATTGTTCCAACGAGGTATCAATTTTTTTTACATCTATTATATCATTATAATTTAGTAAATTATGTATAGCATCTATCCTGAAAAGATGTTATCAATTCTTAAGTGTTAAGAAAGTGAGATTGATGTTATCTACTTCTTTATTTCTAACTATCTTTGGATTATTACTTAATCCAAAATTTTTTTGATTAAGAGTATTTTTATTTGACAAATTATTTTTTGGATACATCATCAAAAGAGATTGATATTTTAACACCACTTCTATTAACACTAGTATGTATTTGGTTAATAGAGATACTTATATCTCCAAATTTGATAGTAAAATAGTTGGCATAGTCACCTCAATTAAAGCCTCTTAAATCTCTTGATTCTATTTTTTTACTTGCTTTTTAACTATCTTCTTCTTTACACTTGCATTGGCATCAAATCAAAGCACTCTAATACCAAAAATAATATAATCTAACTATGAGGTATTCTTGCCCCAAGCTTATTTAGTAGTTTTTTAGTGACAATAACAAAAATGAAAGCATGATAATGGTAATAAAAAGAGAAAGAAAGAGAAAGAGAATAGTGTTTTTGTGACAAGAAGATTAAATTTTCCAAGAAGATTTCTTTCAAGGGATTCTTAATTTTATGAAGTTGTAATTTTAAGAGCTCTCTAAATTACTTTATATATTTTTTTCTACCCCTTTATATAAAGGTTATGATATAATATTTAATCATAAAAGAAAAAACATATGATTTTAACAAAAATTTTAAAATTTTCAAAAATTTTACAAATTATGTTTGATTTTACAATAGTCCAATGCATACACACCCATGCTACTCATTCATGCAACCATATTAAGGAGGCTGTCTACATGTGTGGGTACTATTCTCACACATGCATTGACTTCTATGTTATTGTTTTCATCATTTTGTCTCATCCCTTGATTTTTTTCATCTATTTTGAATTTAATGACCTTCAAAGTGATATATTAATTAGATAGCTATGCATGTTTTTAATCTTTGCCTATATTTTAAGACATGCTTTGAATTATCATAAATGATATTCCTGTTCATACAAATGCTATTTATGTACTTAATATGAAAAGAAATATATTAAAATCAAACGAGTATGAATTAATAGTCACAACAATATGATTATTATAACTTTATCAAACAACAAGAGCTATATAACTAAGAGTTGTACGATCATTAGATCATTCATGCATAATGATTACTCTAGTTATTTACTTTAAAAAGGGCACTCGAGATCTTGTATAATCTCTTAATTTGTATAAGTTTGAATATCATATTATAAATAAGATTATCATGTAAGTTGTTTTACTCAGAAATAAAATTAACTAAAAAATAGAATATGAATAATCTTTTTAGGGTTTCGATGAACCTTAGTACAGTAAGCCCCTATTACATTCTAGTTACTAAGAGATCATAATGTTGAGTAATAAAACTTTGTCTTTTACTTAGCAATTCAAGTTAGTATCCCCAAGCTACCACACCTTTCCTACTTAAGTAATATTTACTATGCTCAATGGATTATTTTTTGTATATTTTAAGTCTTAATATATGTACAATTTTGTGATCATTTTATTATATTTAGATTTACCATCATGATTAAGTGATTAGAGCTAAGAAACAACCTCATAATAAACCATAACTCTCTATTATCCATGTTCTGGATGAAAAACATTTTAAATCAAGACTTTACATGGGGCATTTGATGGGATCAAAGAATGCAAAATCAATATAACCAAACTAATTAATGTTGTACTAGAATTTAAGAGAAGTGACCTAGTCTTATTTTATCTTGCTAAGATAAGATTGGAGGAAGCTTTCAACTAAGGCATCTATTTAATAGCACTGTGATCAGACACTTCTATACAAACTTGAAAATATTAAAAGACTTCAGTGTAGCTAAGGCATACCTTCATAAGACTCCTATTAAGGTCACCAAGGAGGATCTCTATGATTCTTTAAGATTTCTACATTAGGTCTAAAATCTAGGTTTTGATTTGATTGAAGATAACAAGTTGATTTATAAATAGATAGTCAAGTTCTTTACATAAAACCTATTTAATGCAACATTTCCTACAAAGTATGATTATGCTAATGGAAGGTGATAGATGCCATATCACATCTTGGTTATCTTTTGATACCACTTATTGTTTGAAAAAGAAGCTTTTTGATCTTGTTAAAATAATATTTAGATTGATGAAAAATTTCTTATGATTAAAAGCTCTAATTATAAGAAGGTTAACTTAACTTATGGACACTTGATTTCATCATTTATTAGTTTTAAGTATATTATAAGTTTAAAAAATTAGACTACATTCCTAAAGCAATAACGAGTTCAAACATAAAGTAGATGTAGTATTTTGTAGTCACATTTAGTGTGAGGTGCTATAACTCAAGTGGTTGAAGAATAGCTACCTATAGAAATGTGTCAAGTCCATGGCTCTCAACTGATACTATTCCTCATCTTGAAGCTTATCAGCTATCCTATGTTCGAGTTTCAAATAATAATGCATTATATGACACATTGCTTTTAGGATCAATTCCCTAGAATCTCACATGGACGTAAAGCTCAACAAGCTTGAAGATAATCTTTCACTATTAAAGAATGCAATCTACAATATACTTGATATTTTATCAAATTCAATTGCTAAACTATAACACCCCAATTTTTTCTTCTAGGCACAATGACTTTTATACTTGTCATTGCATTTGGTTAATCATCCTTTTACTTCCTAGGTTTGTTAATTGGGAGTCGTGATCCTTCAATTTAATCATCAAGCTTACATTATGCTGCCCATAAAGAATAAAGCTCTTTTACCAAATGGTCGTCTATAATACTTGGTAAGTAGTTCATGTTAGGCTAGGATAACTTCTCAACTACAATGCTGTATACAAGGTAAAAATATAATATAAAATATACAAATAATTCATATACACAAAACTATAATATCCATCATTCAAATTAATAAAACAATAATATAAATGGTAATAAATTATTCAATGATAAAATCTATCAAATGACATTGATACAATTAGAGTTGATTAACAAATCTAATATAATATAAAAGTCCAATCATTACACCCTTAAATTAAAGGATCAACATCTTTTTACTAGGAAAAAGAAAATAATTAAAAATACTAAGTGATCAATAGCTTTTCCAATCACAAGCTCTTATGCAATCTCCAACCTCCTTGATCTTACTTGTAAAAAATAAGTGGAGTAAGCCAATGATTAATAAGTAATCCTTAAGTCATATTATAAAAATCATATGTAATCTAAAGTACTATAATAATAATAATAATATATAAGTAATATAAATCAAGGTTAAATATGTATATAATCATACATGTCATTTAATAAGCAACCAAACTATTAAGTCTAACTAGATGAATGTATGATGTAATAAATTTGATATTTAATGACCCACTAGGACCTAGAATTACCTCCAAGCTTATGTAACCGAAGTGAGAGTCTATCATACAAATTAGTACTCTTTTGTAAGATATGTCATAACAACATAACTTATAACTTCATTTCAAAAACATACCATATCCAAATAAGCCAACACTTATTTTCCAATATATGTTCTTAATAGCTTGAGGGTTCCAATCTACGGATCCACTACATCAAAAGATTATCTCCTACTAAAATTATCTTGCTTGACATGTTGACATTAATTAAAAATCATTGTTATTAAAGATCTATGTTTTTTTAAGATTTTCTTAGCATCTCTAGATCAGTCATCCAAGAACCTTACTATTATCTAAAATTTTTTATCTCTAACCTTAAAAATAGTTTGGATAAGCTAATAAACTCATAAGTTCTCTCATATTGTTGTTCTTGTCCCTTAACCTTATTTGGAGTTCTATCCAAAATTAGTTTGGCAACCTTTGGGCTCTAACTCATGTCATATCTTAACTTTAATCTTATGCATCATTCTAGAGCATGGAAACTAACTTATCTTGGTTCACAAGAGTCCCACTAATGACTTTTTTGCTATCTAACATAATCAGAGTCACTATAGCCACCCAAAGTGTTACACCCCATTATTCCTAGGCTGATTTTTGGCATACAATTTTTTTTTTTTTTATATAGACAGCTCAGATCGTCCCATACCAACCTGAGTAGCCTACGAAAACATAGGATATAACACATCATTACACACCTACTTCCCTTAACAATGTGGATCCCATCTCCCGGGTACACCGTCAAATCAGGTTCATGACTCCTGAATTAACAGATGGACTTGCGCAATGTTACTCCTACTAGACCCAATACTCCTAACCCCTACGGGTAGGAGAACCGGTCTATTAGAAGTCTGAACCCCCATGGTTAAGTTCCATAGTCATGTAATGACCTCACCATCAAACAAAAAGATATATAACATCCTCAGATAAAATATGGCACTCCACACACCATACTCCAAGACAATAAAATAAAACAGTGAATGAAACTACATTACAAGAATAAGATCCAAGTCCAACAAGTGCAATGTTATCCAACCAGAAACATAAGTCAGAATTTCCCTCACATATTACATGACATATGAGAATAACAATCTCATTAAATACATCCAACAGCAACAATCAACTAACCAGAATATCTCAGGCAATCACAAGTCAGATATCCTCCACAATCCTGCTGACCACGATCCTACCTAATCTGGTAGTGTCAAGTCTGTCGAGCCACTGAAAATATATAATACAGGAATGAGCTACGCCCAGTAGGAAAGACAGCTAGTAAAACTCACATGCAAGAGAAGGATAATAGTAAAAATATAGGAATACAGCATAACAATGTATGGTGGATAGGCACTCTCAGTCCCAGACTCCGACCAACCACAGTCACCCCTAGTCACACCAGAGTAGCTCTCCTCTGGGCTTCCAGGTAGCATGCCAGTGGGAACGCCCATCTCGAAACACGCATGGCGCCTAAGCACCCGACACCGCAGCGTCTCTCGTCAATCAATCTCCTGGAGACTATAGACAAATCCAGTCACAAAATCTCTAGCCAACGTGAGACACCCCTGCCACCCTAAGGCGCGCAGGCCTACACACTTGGCTAGCCACTGCGAGACACCCCTGCCACCCTCAGGCGCGCAGGCCTACACACATGGACCAGGAGAGATCGACTCAGCCACCGTCCCAAGGAGTCCTCTACCAACAACTTCCATAGAAGCTCACGCCCCTACAGTCATTGCCAATCTCTAACTCCAAGATCCGGCAACATGTGTCCAGGTACAACAAGGCGCATACTAGTCACATGTATACTGTGGAAGCTAAGTCTGAACCGCATAGTTACCTACCACAACTACCCTAAAACATCATATAGGGTCTATAGTAGTCCGGTCCAGTATGCCAATCCATAAAATATGCCAACACTGAATAAACTGACTCAATCCATGCCGTTGCCATCAAGGCAACACAACTGTCAATTACTGACTGTTCTGGTAGCATCCATGTACCATACTTCTGTCTGACAGTTTCCAGCTGTACTGTCATCACTGATAACATTTTTCCCCACTTCAGGAAATTTTTAAATTTCGTCATCAATTTCCGTCTTTATCCATTTTTTCGAAATTCGGAATAGTTTCCGAGTTTAATTCCTCATATATCTTATTTCCAAAATTCGAATTAATTTCCAAATTAAATATTCTGCATTTTCTTTTTCCCAAAAATTCGGGATAAATTTCCGAATTTAATTCCTCCCGTCTTTCCTCTTCCGCGCCGCATTAAAATTAAATAAATCATTTCCGAAAATTCGGAATTAATTTCCGAATTATAAATCCTTCCGCTTCTCTCTCATCCGCACCAATTTAAGTTAATAATTGTTAATTAATTAATTTACGATTAATTATTAACTAATTAACTAAATCCTAATCCATCTCCTTCCTCCGTCCGGCGCCCGCGAAACCCTAGCCGCCGCCATCGCCGACCAATACGATCCTTCCGTCGATTTCCGGCGACTGCGAACAAGGAGAACAATTTCCTAACATGCTCCTAAGCATTAATAAATTTTTTTTCGGCGAAATGGGAATTTTTCCAGGAATTCCGAAATTTGCAAAAGACACAAATTAGCATTCAATTAAATCCGATTTTCATCCACATGCTTGTTTTCATTAAGCAAAGTATTTCATGCTTTTAATTTTCTACTAAATCACTAATTTAAACTGAATTTCCTACCTCAACGACGCCGACGACGGTGAACTTCGTCCGCAGCTCGCCGCAGCTCCTCGCCGAACGAATCCGGTACGAATTGACTCTCCTCGTTCCCGTGAATCTCCAGGTACAAAAAGCCCCTTGCCAGGCCGCCGGAATCACGCGCCGTACGCCGGAAAAACTCTCTCTATCGGTCGGCCGAACGAACCCTAATCGTTTCGCGAGGGTTTTATATTTCTGGCCGACACGGTGAAACCCATTACGCGCCGTTGACACGCTTTCGACACGGTAAGCACCCGATCAGCCGGTTCAATCCCAACCGTCGATCACGACCGTCCGATCCGCTTATCAGAACGCACGCGCAAACTCACTCGGCGAACCGTCTCCGCCTCCGCTGAACCGTTCCGGTCCGGTTCACGCGCGGTAAAAACCAATTTCCGGTTTAATTTAAATGGATTTTCGAATTTCTAAAAATCCAATAAATCTAATTAAACAGGGAAAATTACTTAAAAATTACCTCGGTGCTCCGAAAAATCCCTAGAAATTTCAAAAATTCCATTAGCCTCTGATTGAGCTCCTGGCTCATCCTACTGTCGATCTGAAATCATCCAAGCCAAAAATTAATTCATTAAAGATTAACATAAAACTTTTTTACTGGGTATAACAATCTCCCCACCTTATCAGGAATTTCGCCCTCGAAATTCAGCAAGAAGTTCCGGCCACTTCTCCGCAACATCCTGCTCTAGCTCCCAGGTTGCCTCCCTTTCGTCATGTCTATTCCACAGAACCTTGACCATAGGAAACGACCTGTTCCTCAGCTGTCTGCTGCTCTCCTCGAGGATGCGAACTGGTAGTTCCACATAAGAAGAATCTGGTGTCACTTGCAAACCAGGAAGATCATCGCTGATACAATGAGAAGGATCTGGCACATATCTCTTGAGATTCGAAACATGAAACACATTGTGAATCCCAATCAGATGTTCAGGAAGTGCCAACCTGTAAGCCACTTCACCAACCCTCTCTAGAATAGGATAGGGTCCAATGTAACGAGGTCGAAGCTTAGAAGGCTTCCCGAACCGGAATAGACCTCGCATAGGACTGATCTTCAGGAATACCCTATCTCCCACAGAAAACTCAACAGCTCTGTGCTTAGGATCATAATATTTCGTCTGGCGATCTTGCACAATACGTAATCTGTCTTGCAATAACTTGACTTCAGCTGTGGTCTCCTGCACAATCTGAGGTCCCCACACTCTCCTGGAATCACCCTCCTCCCAACAAAGAGGGGATCTGCACCTACGCCCATACAATGCCTCGTAAGGTGCCATACCAATCGACGCCTGGAAGCTGTTATTGTACACAAACTCTACCAAGGGTAACCGTCTGGCCCAATCTGTTGAGTAAGTTTGTACGCTCAAGCGTAGCAAATCCTCCAAGGTCCGAATAGTCCGCTCAGACTGTCCATCTGTCTGAGGATGATAAGCAGTACTGAACTTCAACTGTGTACCCATGGCAGCGTGTAAGCTCCTCCAAAACTGTGATGTGAACTTGGCGTCTCTGTCAGAAATAATAGATCGGGGAATTCCATGCAATCTGACAATCTGCTGAATATATACCTCTGCCAATTGTGCCGTTGAATCCGTCTTCTTAATTGATAAGAAATGGGCTGACTTGGTCATTCGATCCACGATGACCCAAATGGCGTCAAAACCTTGTCTGGTACGAGGAAGACCAGTCACAAAGTCCATAGTGATGTCATCCCATTTCCACTCCGGAATCGGCAATCTCTGCAACAATCCTCCAGGTCTCTGGTGCTCGGCCTTAACTTGCTGACATGTAAGGCACTTCTTAACAAAAGCAGCAACATCTGCCTTCAAACCTCTCCACCAGAAAACACTCCTCAAATTCCTATACATCTTGACTTCTCCAGGGTGCATAGCCAAAGTTCCATAATGAGCCTCTCGAAGGATCCTCTCCCTGAACTCCTGATGTGATGGCACACACCAGCGACCCCTGAAAGTCAAAATGTCGTCTCTGAGAGCAAAGTCTCCTCCCAATCCCTGCGATGCCAACTCTAACTTCTCCTTCAGCTCTTCATCACAAAGCTGAAGATCACGCATCTCAGATAACCAGTCAGCCCGAATAGTCAACGAACTGAGTCTGTGAGCCAGTCTCTGAACAGACAACTGTTCCTGACATCTCTCAACATCCCAATCCAAGTCTGCTATAGAGTCGCAAGCTATCACAGTATACACAACTGCGTGTCTGCTCAAGGCATCAGCCACTGGATTAGCCTTTCCCTCGCAGTAGTTTATTGTCAGTTCGTAATCTTTTATCAGTTCCAACCACCTCCTCTGCCTCAAGTTCAGTTCCTTCTGAGTGAACAGATACTTAAGACTCTTGTGGTCGGAGAAACAATCTACAGGAACTCCGTACAAATAATGTCTCCATATCTTCAAGGCAAAAATGACAGCAGCTAACTCCAAATCATGAGTGGGATAATTCTTCTCATGATCCTTCAGTTGCCTCGAAGCATATGCTATAACTCTACTATCCTGCATCAGTACGGCTCCCAAGCCTATATGTGAAGCATCAGTATACATCTGATACGGCTTCTCCTGTGTAGGTAACATCAATACTGGAGCGGTGCTAAGCCTCTGCTTCAACTCTAGGAAACTGTTCTCACAACTCTCTGACCACTCAAAAGATTTTCCCTTCCGGGTCAACTGTGTTAGTGGAGCGGCCAGTCTAGAAAAGTGAGGAACAAATTTCCTATAGTATCCAGCCAAACCAAGGAAACTCCGGATCTCAGTGACACAAGATGGCCGTTTCCAATCAATAATAGCTCGTATCTTGCTAGGATCAACAGCCACGCCCTCTGCACTGACAATGTGTCCCAAGAATGCTACTGAGTCCAGCCAAAAGGAACACTTGGAGAATTTTGCATACAGCTCATTCTCCCGCAACACTGTAAGCACAGTCCTCAACTGATCTGCATGAGTTTCCCTATCTCTGGAATAAATCAATATATCATCTATAAAGATGATCACAAACCGATCCAGAAAGACATGAAACACTCGATGCATCAGGTTCATAAATACTGCTGGTGCATTAGTCAATCCAAAAGGTAACACTGTGAACTCGTAATGCCCATATCTAGTACGGAATGCTGTTTTGGGTACATCAGAATCTCTAATCCGGATCTGGTGATAACCCGAGCGTAAATCAATCTTGGAGAACACAGTTGCTCCCTGAAGCTGATCCAACAAATCATCGATGCGTGGTAACGGGTATCGGTTACGAATAGTAACCTTATTCAATTCCCTATAATCCACACACAGCCTCATACTACCATCTTTCTTCTTGACGAATAAGACAGAGGCACCCCAAGGTGAACAACTGGGGCGTATGAGTCCCTTGTCTAATAAGTCCTGTAATTGAGTCTTCAACTCTGCTAGCTCGGTTGGAGCCATCTTGTAAGGAGCTCTAGCAATAGGAGCTACTCCTGCCTCCAAATCAATCGAAACTCCACTTCCCTAGCTGGTGGAAGTCCAGGCAGTTCCTCTGGAAAAAAAACCATAGGGAAGTCTCTCCCCACTGGAATATCTGATATAGGGGTAGTGGTGGCTTGGCTATCGGTCACATAGGCCAACCAACCAGTACAACCCTTACTTACTAACCTCTCCGCCTGAAGAACTGAGATCAGGGGAATCTGCCTGTTCAGACCAAAGTATATCACATCCCCCGAACCAGGCACTCTGATCCTGACCTTCTTCTCCCAACAATCCAGCACCACTGCATGGTAGCACAACCAATCCATTCCCAAAATGATGTCGAACTCTGCTAGTGGCACACATATCAACTCTGTCACGAACTCGTGTCCACTAATCAGAATAGATCCGTCAATCTTCTGAACAGTGGGAATCTCTTTCCCATCAGGAAGCCTAACCAATAAGGGTTCCTTCAAGTAACCCTTGGATCCTGATGTCTGATTCCAGATCCTCTAAGCAACAAAAGAATGAGATGCACCAGTATCAAACAAAGTCATGCACTGCACGTTGCCAAAATAAAGCATACCTGTGATCACCTCTGGTGACTCTGAAGCCTGCTGCCGAGTCAGTGCAAACACTCTGGGCTGTCCCCCAGATGAACCAACCGGTCCTGTGATCCTCTGTTTCTTCAACTCTGGGCAGTCGCACTTCTTGTGTCCGGGCTGTCGACAATGGTAGCAGATAATCCCCCCAGTCCGGGTACCTGTCTGCTGCCCTGGTCTCTCAGAGATAGGTCGTGGCTGGACCACGCCCTCCTGAGTACCACGGTGATCTCTGTGTCTCTTGTCCTTTTTGTTTTGTTGGACATTTCTGAATTCCTTCCTCTTGCTGTGAGTCTCTCTCTGGGCCTCCATCCGGGTGTCAATAAGCTCAACTGATCTCGCAGCCTCCACCAAGTCACGAAACCTGGCAAACCGACTCACAACTAGCTGGCGCTGCAGCATAGGACGAAGTCCCTCCAGGAACATCTCACATCTGCGCTTCTCAGAAGGCACCAGCTCTGCGGCGTACCTCGCCAGATAAGTGAACCTCGATAAGTAATCGTTCACTGACATCTGGCCCTGCCTGAGGTGTATAAGTTCCCTCCTGAACTGAGACATAGCAGAAGCCGGAATGTAGCACTCCCTGAATGCCTCAACAAAGTCTTCCCATGCTATCTCGCTGTTCTGGGCCTCCCCATACATGGCGCGCCGCTGGCCTCTCCACCAGGCAGCAGCCTCTCCCTCCAATACTAGAGCAGCAAGTACTACCCTCCTGCCAAGTGGACATCCCAAGGCATCAAACAGCTCAAGCATATGAGCCATCCAGTCATCAGCCACCGCTGGGTCAGCCGACCCACTGAAGCTCCGCGGACGCAACCGCATGAAGGCATCGATCCAACGATCCACGGCTGGCTCAACTTGCAATGCTGGGCTCGTCACCGGGGTAGGAGTAGTAGATACAGGTCTGCCTCTAGCTGCTCCACGAGCGAAAAGTCTCCTGGTACCAACCATACTGTCAAAGCAACTAATCTGGCATTAGAGTCGTCATTTGGCAATTGGCATATGGACTACTATAGTAAACAAAAGAATCAACAGTTCTCCCCACCTTGGGTTGAACTCCTATACATGTCTAGCCCCGCTATCTCACCTAGGGCTCTGATATGTCTAGCCCCACTATCTTAACCTAGGGCTCTGATACCACTCCTATTACACCCCATTTTTCCTAGGCTGATTTTTGGCATACAATTTTTTTTTTTTTATATAGACAGCTCAGATCGTCCCATACCAACCTGAGTAGCCTACGAAAACATAGGATATAACACATCATTACACACCTACTTCCCTTAACAATGTGGATCCCATCTCCCGGGTACACCGTCAAATCAGGTTCATGACTCCTGAATTAACAGATGGACTCGCGCAATGTTACTCCTACTAGACCCAATACTCCTAACCCCTACGGGTAGGAGAACCGGTCTATTAGAAGTCTGAACCCCCATGGTTAAGTTCCATAGTCATGTAATGACCTCACCATCAAACAAAAAGATATATAACATCCTCAGATAAAATATGGCACTCCACACACCATACTCCAAGACAATAAAATAAAACAGTGAATGAAACTACATTACAAGAATAAGATCCAAGTCCAACAAGTGCAATGTTATCCAACCAGAAACATAAGTCAGAATTTCCCTCACATATTACATGACATATGAGAATAACAATCTCATTAAATACATCCAACAGCAACAATCAACTAACCAGAATATCTCAGGCAATCACAAGTCAGATATCCTCCACAATCCTGCTGACCACGATCCTACCTAATCTGGTAGTGTCAAGTCTGTCGAGCCACTGAAAATATATAATACAGGAATGAGCTACGCCCAGTAGGAAAGACAGCTAGTAAAACTCACATGCAAGAGAAGGATAATAGCAAAAATATAAGAATACAGCATAACAATGTATGGTGGATAGGCACTCTCAGTCCCAGACTCCGACCAACCACAGTCACCCCTAGTCACACCAGAGTAGCTCTCCTCTGGGCTTCCAGGTAGCATGCCAGTGGGAACGCCCATCTCGAAACACGCATGGCGCCTAAGCACCCGACACCGCAGCGTCTCTCGTCAATCAATCTCCTGGAGACTATAGACAAATCCAGTCACAAAATCTCTAGCCAACGTGAGACACCCCTGCCACCCTAAGGCGCGCAGGCCTACACACTTGGCTAGCCACTGCGAGACACCCCTGCCACCCTCAGGCGCGCAGGCCTACACACATGGACCAGGAGAGATCGACTCAGCCACCGTCCCAAGGAGTCCTCTACCAACAACTTCCATAGAAGCTCACGCCCCTACAGTCATTGCCAATCTCTAACTCCAAGATCCGGCAACATGTGTCCAGGTACAACAAGGCGCATACTAGTCACATGTATACTGTGGAAGCTAAGTCTGAACCGCATAGTTACCTACCACAACTACCCTAAAACATCATATAAGGTCTATAGTAGTCCGGTCCAGTATGCCAATCCATAAAATATGCCAACACTGAATAAACTGACTCAATCCATGTCGTTGCCATCAAGGCAACACAACTGTCAATTACTGACTGTTCTGGTAGCATCCATGTACCATACTTCTGTCTGACTGTTTCCAGTTGTACTGTCATCACTGATAACATTTTTCCCCACTTCAGGAAATTTTTAAATTTCGTCATCAATTTCCGTCTTTATCCATTTTTTCGAAATTCGGAATAGTTTCCGAGTTTAATTCCTCATATATCTTATTTCCAAAATTCGAATTAATTTCCAAATTAAATATTCTGCATTTTCTTTTTCCCAAAAATTCGGGATAAATTTCCGAATTTAATTCCTCCCGTCTTTCCTCTTCCGCGCCGCATTAAAATTAAATAAATCATTTCCGAAAATTCGGAATTAATTTCCGAATTATAAATCCTTCCGCTTCTCTCTCATCCGCACCAATTTAAGTTAGTAATTGTTAATTAATTAATTTACGATTAATTATTAACTAATTAACTAAATCCTAATCCATCTCCTTCCTCCGCCCGGCGCCCGCGAAACCCTAGCCGCCGCCATCGCCGACCAATACGATCCTTCCGTCGATTTCCGGCGACTGCGAACAAGGAGAACAATTTCCTAATATGCTCCTAAGCATTAATAAATTTTTTTTCGGCGAAATGGGAATTTTTCCAGGAATTCCGAAATTTGCAAAAGACACAAATTAGCATTCAATTAAATCCGATTTTCATCCACATGCTTGTTTTCATTAAGCAAAGTATTTCATGCTTTTAATTTTCTACTAAATCACTAATTTAAACTGAATTTCCTACCTCAACGACGCCGGCGACGGTGAACTTCGTCCGCAGCTCGCCGCAGCTCCTCGCCGAACGAATCCGGTACGAATTGACTCTCCTCGTTCCCGTGAATCTCCAGGTACAAAAAGCCCCTTGCCAGGCCGCCGGAATCACGCGCCGTACGCCGGAAAAACTCTCTCTATCGGTCGGCCGAACAAACCCTAATCGTTTCGCGAGGGTTTTATATTTCTGGCCGACACGGTGAAACCCATTACGCGCCGTTGACACGCTTTCGACACGGTAAGCACCCGATCAGCCGGTTCAATCCCAACCGTCGATCACGACCGTCCGATCCGCTTATCAGAACGCACGCGCAAACTCACTCGGCGAACCGTCTCCGCCTCCGCTGAACCGTTCCGGTCCGGTTCACGCGCGGTAAAAACCAATTTCCGGTTTAATTTAAATGGATTTTCGAATTTCTAAAAATCCAATAAATCTAATTAAACAGGGAAAATTACTTAAAAATTACCTCGGTGCTCCGAAAAATCCCTAGAAATTTCAGAAATTCCATTAGCCTCTGATTGAGCTCCTGGCTCATCCTACTGTCGATCTGAAATCATCCAAGCCAAAAATTAATTCATTAAAGATTAACATAAAACTTTTTTACTGGGTATAACACAAAGTCTCTCATAAGTCACTCAAACAACTTCTTAAACCATTATATAAGGTGCTAATCTATGGCTTAAGAGATTATAGTGTTAATCAGTGTCTTACCAAATCAAATAAGTCATGTGAGGGCTTATCCATCACAAGAATAAGAAACTTTTCGCTTAATCAAGCCTAACATTTTCCTCTAAGGCTTAGATTGAATTTGTTTTTTCTCATCCAAAGCTTTACTTAAGAACATTTCTATCCCAAGGGCTTATTTCAAAAATTCATAAGTCTTATCAAGTACTAATTTTAATAATTTGATTTATGGATCTTATCTATGATCTTCATTCAAAAATAACATAACTTATGTTTGTTTATAACTTACCTTGATCTACCTTAGTTTAATTATGTAGTAATCTTGAAACATAGGCTATTAAAAAATTTGTATCACTTCTAATTGATCTCTTAAATTCTCCAAAAATTTATAAAAATTATGTCTAATAATTACTTAATCTCACCTAATTGAACCTCACCTAGTTCATATAAGTCTAGATAAATTTTCAACTAATCTAGTCTTCTTTTAAGGCATAAAACCAAGTCTTACTAAATTTCTCCAAAAGAAATCAAGGAAAATTCTTAACCATAGAAGCTATCTAGGATTTCAATGGTCCAAACTATCTCTCCATGATCTAACCAAGCCATGCTACTAGCTTCTTAAGAAAAATTGATGCATGGCATTTCTTGGACTTAAGAATACATGGTGTTTTGGCTAAGTTTAGGTTTTTATCTTAGTATCCAAAGTCCTTGTCAAAGTTCAATTGCATAAGGTTGATATCACATGTAAAGTCAAGGATGCTCACCAAACCATAGTTCAACTTGAAGCTTATCGTGTCCAAATTAATGAGGTTTTTATAAATATACAAATCTTTAAAGAAACATCTAGTGATTCATTAAGAAATAGCTTTCATATGGCATGATGTTCTTATAAAAAATGAAGAATAATTAGAAGTTTGAAGTCATTCATCAAAGTAAAAAACTTCACTAAGAGTGAGCATTTATTCCTCCATCTCTAAAGATCCTTCTTTTTTCTTTGAACAATTATTCTTCCTTTCTATACCATAATTAGATTTCTATGGTCTCCAAGTTAATTAGCAAATCATAATATATAATATAACCAAAAACCCTAATTCCTCTCTTAAGCTTCATAGATAAGATTAAATAATGGTAATCTAATGATCCAAATTTCTTTAATCTTAACGTAACTAGCTCTAATCATGTTGTTTTCCTTGATAATGATAAAATTATTTTCCAACTCTTAGATATATGACACATATTTTCCAGTTACTAGGATCAAGAACAACTCAAATACAAATCTTAGTATATTTGATGTTTTTACATTGTATTAACATTACACTAACATAGTACTATATGATGAACCAAATCCTCTTTTATCAACTAATGCTTCTTCTAATCATAATTGTTCAATCCAGTATTCATAATTGTATGATAATTGCACATCTCAATCACTTGTCATAACCCAAAGATTCCTTTATCTGATATTTCTTTTAATTTGATCATACTTTTGTGATTATGGTGCTAATCATGTTGTTTGATAGACTAGCTTGTCAAACTTGTTAAACATAAAATATTTTTCTTTTCTTATTATCGTATTAGTTAGATTAGTGACTTCATACCAACAAGATCAATCCTCTGGATTGACTCTATTTTATTCATTGAAGTCCTTATATGATGGTGCAATCACCTAGTACACTCACTTTACAAGTTTTTCATGACTTCATTCTTTCTCTTATTTGATCATACCATTTGATATGTCAATATCATACTTATATAATATCAAAACTTCTTTCTTACCTTATTAGACATGCTTGATCATTAATATTCATAATATCTTTATACTTATTTGATGATTGAGTCATACTTATATGACTAAGATGTACTCATTCACATATGTACTAGAATATTTCTTTTGTTATATTATATTATACAATCATCTAATATTATATTATATGATATTTATAGTCAAACCATCAATCAAATTCCATTCTCATCATACTTACAATTTTTTTATAACCCTATAAGATCCTCACTATGAGCATGATTTATAGCAATTAGCTTAAACAATTTCAAGTAATAATTAAATAAAATCAAGAGGAATTTAAAATACCTTAGTTAGCTAAAAATGAGATGTAATATGAACTAAAAATTATAACTAATGCCTTTTTTAAAGTATATTGAAAAAATATTTACTAGATGTATATTTTAGATAATCTTTTACTTGATGTTATTCTTGTTCTATTAATCAATATTTATGCTTTAAATTTTACTTTTTTTTATTAGTGTTCAATACAAAGTTTGCTATAATAAATGTTTATTTGTCCCCTTGAGTGATAATAAAAAGGAAGAAAACTATTGCTAGAATTCAAGCATTTAGAAGGAGAATTCAAGGAGAGATCATTAGAATTTAAATTTCTATACCAATGTACATTATACTAAGAAGTGATTATATTAGATGCATAGATCCAGAGAGAGCTTGATATTATTATTATTTATACTTAAAAGTTATATGATATATTGCTACCACATTGAATGTATAATATAATTTTTTGTTTCTGTGATATAAGGAATTGCTTTAGAATGTGTGTTGTTACACTTTAACCATATCCACATTCTAATAATGCTATTTTAATTCTATACTATTAAGAATTTTATTATAATATCTTTCATTAAAAATTAGTTCTGTGATCATTAGAGGGATATTATTATACCTTTGAGTATAATGATTACATAACCAAGCTTATACTTATTGATAAATGTTTGAAAGTGTTATGAAGTCATATAATTTATTAGTAGTTTGCTACAAGGTGCAAAGTTCATGCATTTGATGATTGGAAGAAGATTGATGACAAACAATCTTTGCTTAATGATTTATTGACTCACTTAGTATATCTTAAAGCAATTATTTCAACTCTTGGTAAAGAAGTTTTCATAATGAGTTCAACTATAAGACTTTATTTTGAAATGATCTATTAAACCTATCACTTTGTTTTATATGAAATAACTAGGATTGCATTGCATACTCGTACACTCATTAACAAATCTTTAGTTATATGTTTTTTAGCGCTGCAATAATTTATTAGTTATATCATTATGAGTTACTTTAGAACTATTTCACTCTTATGTTAATGAATTCAAGATTAAAATAAATCATGTTATCACAACCTTATAATAATACAATACAATATCATATATCATACTTATATGATCTATATTTTAGATTAATGCTACACTTAAAGTTTGAGATTGTTATGACATTATATAGTATGATAACTTCATTATATAAATGCAAAAGCCACATAAACAAAGGATATATGTATTATCTTGATTGTACAAGGTATCGATCTATATGTGTGCTATCTAATCTCTAACAGTCATGTACCAACATTAAAAATTATGAAGTTTACTTCATATGAGTACATAGTTTATTTTCTCTCAGAATCTATTATATGTATTAGCTTATTTTTGCTTTGACATGTATGCTTGGTATGTCCTATCAATATGATCGTATGTTCAGCTCAAATCATAATAACGTCACTTGGTCATATCGTTATTAGTCCAAGTATGAATTTTTAATCTCATTCAATGTTTTGTATATTTGTTACATCATATAATATAAAGTAAAGTACTATAATTATGTGAACCATTTTCTATTACAAATGAATTAAGCTAGTTTAGAAAGAAATGCTTTCGCCACATCATACGAATATATTACATATATTATATGAGTAGGATCATCAACTAATAAGACTAAAATTATCATTTCTTATATTGTTGTACTACTGTAATTAATGTATCACACATACAATTCTTTCCTATATAACACTTAAAAACCAAGTCTATTACAAAGTCTTTATACCACTAAGAATTATGTGTATATTATCTCAATAAGTTTGATTAAACTAATTAATATATTATTATACAAGTATTTATACTTATATGATCATATCATATAATATTTATTCAAGAGCTCAAATCTTGATGAAAATAAATATTGTATGATGGTGATCTACTAGTAGATATATATATGATCTAGTTAAACTATATATATGAACTACATTGTATTAATATCATCCATGATTATCCAACACAATATATATAAGAACTTAAATATTGTATTATCAATTTACATCATATAGTATGAGGACCTTTATCAGACTTATACGATAAGTTATTTTGGGATAATTAGTGATAGTCATATTGTTGGATTGTTGAGACCATTCTAACTCTATTATAATCATCTAATATGATTGTTATGACATATAATAATATATGTTGTTAGAACATGTAATGGCTATGTTGATTTGTCATGGAAATGTTATTATAATCATTCCATCTCCTTTATTTGCATCCAAATTACTCATGCATGTAAAAAGATACAAAAATTACAAGAATGTATTGATGATTTGATAATAATGTTCTAATTATAAAATCTTTTGACATGAGATAAAGGCAACATCCTTGAATTCAAGTTTTCTACAACAAAAAGTAGAGATCTTCTCATTACTATATATATATTGCTTTCTCAATTTGATCTTTAACATTGATTCAAACTTTATTTTTATTTGGTTACATCTTTTATATCACTTTAGCATTATGCCACATAGACTTGTATATTATTTTTCTTATGAACTATATTATGTAAATAAGCTATATTTCTTATAAGCTACTGTTCTTATTTCTTGTATAATCTCTTACATGATTGTAATGAAAATGGAGTGGGTTTACTTCACCTTACTACCACAAAATATGAGAGAGTGATTTGTAGTGAAAATCTAGTAATTTTACTGAAGGTAAATATAGATTTGAGTTTGGATCGAACTACCTAAAAAATTATATTATGTTTTTTATCTTTCTTGTACTCTTACACAATAATTTATAAAACTATACAAGCTTTTTAAATCTTATTTATATTAGCCATTAAGAGTGACTAAGATAATTAAAATGTCATCATTCTAAGATCACTTAAGCTATATAGAGTATCTTTACATTGAAATTAAGTGGCCAACTATAACATCATTTGAATTATTGAATTTGGTTTGGAGAAATCAATATATTTCTATTGTTACCTATTAGTTGAGTTGTTAAAATGAAACTTGAGAAAGTAATTGGAGCTATTAAAATCAATTTGTGATTATGGTTTGCATAATTTAGCACCTCATGAAATTCAATGCCTCTAATAATCACAATAGTTTGAACCCTAGGTGTGTTGTTGAGAGGGGGTTATTGGCATGAAAATATAGTATTCACGTGGATCTAGCTCATGTGGCACAAGAGAAAAAGTTGATTTTATGTGGGTTTGTGTCTAGTTCCCCTTTATGTGCTTGATCCTCATGGGTAGGTGGGTGTGTGTACATGTGTGCACTTTTCTTTTAAGTATCTTTGTGTTTAGTCTTTTGGATTATAACGAATGCACTATAAAATTGAGGTAAGTATCTTTCTTATAAACAAACTTTTAAGATAGGTCATAGAACCTAAGGTCCTACAATTACTTCTTAATAAAGTAAAATTATAACAATTAAACTCTACAAATTTCTCTCTTCAATTAAAGCATGATATTTGATATGACTTATATGATATGCTTAACACCATGATCTGTAAGGGTTTTTAGTACTAACATTTATTGTCTTCTTCTATTAAATTATTTTAACAATATTTAATTATCTTTTAGCCTAAAAACTATTTATTTACTTGATAAATTATGCATTATTTTTAGGAGTATTAGAATGATACTTGAAGAATTTAACTTGGGTTATAAGGCATGGTGCAAGTTGAAGAATAAGTGGTAGAGGAGGTTGGAAGGAAACTTGCCATTTTAGTTGTGAATACCTCATCTCTCTCTAATGCCAATAGTCAAACCTTATATAATTGAATGAAAATGATATTTTCTTAACGGATAACTTCATTGATTAATATGTCAAGGATTATTAGTCATTTTATTATTTTGTATTGTCATTTAAGAGGGAAGTTCAAAACCTTTTTTGAGTATCAATAGGTGCATTAAAATATAGAACAAAAGAATTATGAAGTCTTGATAGCTATTGGATTATGCTATGCCTTGATTAAGTTATTTAACATTGAGATATGAGAATTATGAAAATATAAGATGCATGATTTATCTTGGAACACCAAGTTGAAGGTCCTTGTTGATGATGTATTTGAGAACCCTAACCTACTTCAAGATTACATATTAAATCACTATAATTAACAAAACTATTGGCTAAGCATTGATCAATAGTGAAAAAAAAAACCTCAACCCAAATTTCAGGCTGTTCTTTAACTTGATAAATATGATTTAGTCAAACCAGTAGTATATCCTCTTTTTGTATTTTTCTCTATCTTTCAACACTAAACATCTTTATCACTACAAGCGTGATGAAAGAATGAGCAACCCTAACCATCATCATGCGTTATGACCATTGTCAAATAGGATTTCCTTTAAAACCACGTTTGGTGTTCCGAATTGCACAAACATAACTAATATTTGTATCTATCTCAACAGCTTATGTTTAAAAAGTTCATTCAACAAAGTGTTGCATATTCTTTATTCGACAACAAAAAAACATGACAGAAGCAAAACAAAATCCCCCTTAAAAAGCACTTAATCTTGCCCTTTGACATAGCTACCCAGGCGCACAACGATGCCGTCAATGTCGCGAACATAGCCGACTCTTTGCCCCCATTCTTTCTCCTCCGGCGGACTCACCGGTTCTGCACCCTTCTCCACAGCAGTCTTGTATGCGGCGTCGACGTCTTGAAAGGCAAAACAGAGCTCAACCGGCTGTCTCTCCCCCTGCCCCGCCATCTTCTTAACTACGCCACTCTTCTCATCGGTCTCCCTCTGGTGTGCCGGCGTGAAAGCTATCGTAGTCTGCCCACTCTCCAACTCTCCCCATCTGAAGTTTACATTTAAAAATTCATATATTTCCGAATCTATCCGACGCAGAGAGAACGAGGGAATTAGAATACCTGTGAGAAAGATCTAAACGCCGGATGTTGTACCCGAAGGCGTTGGCGTAAAAGGCAACAGACTTCGCGACGTCTTTCACGTACACCACCGTGTAGGCGAACGCCGGATCTTGGGCCATCGATGGGGTGTCGTTTATCGTTCGAATATGAGAGGAAATGAGCACATTAAAGGATAAATAAAGGACGTACGGCTTTTACTCGTTGTCGACAGGTGGAAAAATGTAACTTGCGTGGCGCACTGCAGAACACGACTGTCGCATAAGCTTCCACGTGCATGCCGGATAGTCAATCTTCTAGGACAGAATTAGTTATTTCAATCATAGTATAAATAATTATTATCATGATCCTCAACATTGGCTCCTAGCTATCAATCTAGACCTTCCTTACATTTGCATTTTATTTTAAGGAATCATCCTCATCATTTGGGTTTTACCATGCCCATTTTTTGTCAATTTCACAATTTTTGAAATTTTTATTTATGAATATAACAATTCTCATGCATCAAAATATATATGTGCATATTTACTTTGAAAACTAACCAAGTCTCCCATCTTAGGTTGTCATTAAGGTTTTTAACATGCTATCATACATCCTTATCATGCTCTAGCCCATTTGAATAAGATTTATCATAATAAATACATCTAATGATTAAATGATATTAAATAAATTTATTACGATCAAAAGTGGCTAATAAAATTTATTAAACCATTTCTTAAAAACCTAAGACTTTAGCATGTTGAATATAAAGTTTTATAGTAGGATAAATCTTCTTATATAAAATATTTCTATTAATAATCCAATAACTTATTATAGATGATCACTACTTTATGCATATATAATGCAAGTCTCAAAACTAAAGAGGGCAAATTTGATTGTCAAGTGATTTTTTTTAAAATAAAATTATAAAATAAAAAGTAACTTCTAATATGCTTCTGCATAAAAGAGCATCAGGATAAAAACTCCTACATAGGAAAAAAGAAAACAATATTTTAGACTATATATATATAAGATCATGACCTTAAAATATTGTGACATTTTTTAGGAACATACCCACTTATGTTGCTATAAGACAAACAAAAGATGACTAATGCTGATATAATAAACATTAAGAAGCCTTTTTATGATAGCATATTTTTGTTCATATATGATAACTAAAGGGGAACAATACAATAATATAATAAAGCTAGATTAAAATATTATAGTCTAAATATCTACCTGATCTCATTATAAAGCTAACATAAAGGAGATCTACAACACTATCCACAAAGGGTCTTATAAGATGCCTACTAATGATTGATTGATAGCTATTATTATGTATAAATTTTATTAGATAAGTTTTTAAACTTGTCTGAGGAATAGGATTGTATATTCAACCTTAGGAGATCCTCCAATATCTGAATAATTCTCTCAAATTGGTTGTCAATCTTAGGATGATAGAAGGTGTTGAATTTTAAAGTCATGCTAAAGGCGTGATGCACGTGACTCTAAAATTAAGAAGTGAATTTCAAATCTCTATACAAAATAATTGCCCTAGGTACTCCATGTAGACATACTATCTATTAAATGTATAGTTTGGCTAGCTTACTTAATGAATCAATTTTTTTACGACCAAAAAATGGGCTTATATAATTAACTAGTATATTATCATCCAAATCATATCATAGCCCTATCTAATCTTTGATAGACCTGAAACAAAAATCCATGATGATTTTCTATTTCCACTAGGGTATAGCCAAATTCTAGAGTAAACCATTAGGCCTTTGGTATTCTATTTTAACTCTTTGACAAATTGAGTATTTGTTAACACATTAAGCAACATTTTTCTTTAACCCTCTCAACCAAAAGTGACTTTAAGGTTTGAACACATTTTATTCTTCCTTTGATGCATTGTCATCCTATTATCATAAGTCATTTTCAAGATATTATCCTTGGACTATTGATATTAAAGAACATACCATTGACCATGACAAGTCATAAAACCATCCTTCAAGGAAAAATTTCAAGTACCATCAAACTGCAATAAAGTAATCTTGACGAAAAGCTCTGGATCAGTTTATTGTAGTGATCTTAGTTCATCCATCTAATAGACATGGATGTTAAGCAAGTTAACTTAGGTTAATAGGGATTATAGTACCAATTGTTCTTGAAACTTATAAAATTTAAACTTAGTCATTTTTTATCCATCTATAAGCATGGATCTAATTATTGAATCTCTATTTAAAACATCAGTTACTAAATTAGCTTTTCTTATATAGTAATTTATATACAAATCATAATCTTTAATAAGTTCAAAAAAATATCATTATCATAAATTCAACTACCTTTGAATAAGAATATATTTAAGACTTTAATGATTTGTATAAAGCTTGATTAGAACTCCATATAAATAATGGTGTCAAATTTTTAAAGCAAATGCTATAACTACCAAGTCCAAGTTATGAGTTAAATAATCATAATCACATAATTACTTAGATACATAGGCTACAACCCACCCTCCTACATAATTATAGCCCCTAATCTAAGAAAGTGATGCATCCATGCATAATTGATAGGGCTTACCTTGCATTGGCAAGGTAAAAATTAGAATTAAACTCAATCTACTTTTCAACTTGATGAAACTCTACTTATACTCATTAGATTATAAGAAAACTGCTTTGTTAATTGAGTGAGAGATGCTACAATCTTGAAAAATTGAGCACAAACATGTAATACTATCTAAAAATACTCAAGAAACCATAAATCTTTATCACAATAGTGGGTCTTCTCCATTCTATGATTGCTGGTATCTTGCCAAGATCCCATGAAACTCCATCAACATCAACAATATGTCCAAGGAAAGCCTTAGAATTTTGTCAAAAAAGGCACTTAAAAAATCTTGCATAGAGTTGCTTTCTCCTAAGTGACTTCAACATAATTTGGAGATGCTTTACATGTAATTCCTATTTTTTGAAATATACCCATATATCATCATTAAATATTAGACAAAATGATCAAGGTATGGTTGGAAGATTTAGTTTATAAGAGATATGAACACTACAAGAGTATTAGATAACCTAAATGGTAACACTCTAAACTTGAAAAACTTATAGCAAGTCTTGAGGGCTCTTTTGGGAATATCCTTTCCTTGAATCTTGATCTAATGGTACCCCAATCAAAGAACAACTTTAGATAAAACTGATGGTCCCCATTACTAATCAAGCAAGTCATCAATGCGAGATAGTGGATATTGGTTCTTTGTTGTTACTTTATTCAATTCCTAATAATTTACACATATTTGCATATTCTCATCCTTCTTTTTAATAGAAAGAACAGGGGCTCCCTAAGGTGAAGCATTAGGTATAATTAATTCCTTTCCTAATAAGTCCTATAACTAGGCCTTGTGCTCTTATAATTCTATTAGATCCATACTATAAGGTGTTTTTATAATAATATAGATCATAGCTCTAAGACTATGAAGAGCTCAATCTCATGCTCTAGAGGCAATCATGACAGCTCATATGAGAAAATGTTAAGAAATTCCACACAATCAGGGTATCCTACAGTAATAGAATCTCTAACTATGTGTAAGCTACAAAAGCTAACCAAGTCAAACTACTCCTCCAAACGAACTTCGTAGCCTGGAGTGTTGTAATCAATTGGATCAACTTGCTGTCTCCAAAATAAACCAAGTTGATTGAGTTAAACCCCCTGATCTAGACTTTCTTTTCCTAGTAATCAATCGCCATTTGTTGGGTCATCCATTTCATGCTAAGTCATTCATTCCATACCGAATATAATATCAAACTCGATAATAAGCACGCAAATAACATCAACCTTGAGTCTATAGTTGAAAATAATAATATTGTTATAAACAACATATCTGCTTGGGTTTTTATTCCCAAAAAAGAGTTTCATCATCAGTGGTAGCCACAATTAGTTTTTATTTCTCTTAACTTTCCCACAAGCAAAGTCAACGAAAAAAGAATGCAATAGTGTAAAAAATGAAAAAAATATAATGTCATAGAATAAAAGTGTACCAATTATTACATTGAGTTCCTTCATTGCTTTCTTTTGAGTAGAAGCATAAATGTGTGGCTACCTTTATGAACTGGCTCCCATCTACATAACACATTGCATATTCCTTAGTCCATCCTTGTAGTTTTCTTTCTTATGCAATGGTTTCAGATAATTAAATAGCAATCTTTCTTAAATTTTCAAGCACAATGATGCCTCATAATACAACATCTACACCTCTGAGTCTACTGTCTCGATTAGTCTCCCTGCTGCTTGCTAACAAATTAGGGTATAATGGGAGTGAAAAGATCAATATGATCAGTTCTTTTTTACCATTTATTGCTCAGAAATCTTTTTGTCTTCATTTTTAGGAAAAAGTTGGAATTCTACTTTTTCCTCCTAGTTTTAGGGTGTGCAACAATTAGGTGCTCCACTTGCTCGGCAAAATGAGCAGCCTCTACCAAATCCAAGTATTTAGCAAAACAAGTCACCACCAAATATCACTAAAGAGAAATTCTAAGTCTTTCAAGAAAGGCTCATATTGATGCCCCTTTGATGTGATCAAATTTGAAATGTATCTAATTAAATATATAAACTAAAAATTGTAGTCTATAACTAACATCTAACTTTATATAAGGTGGGATAATTACTTTCTAATCTAAGCCTTGGTTGATTCTAGAACAACTACAAGTTATAATCTATTTTCATAATAACAGTCTTAAATGCATTTTTTTATGTAAGAAAATGTTTTCCTTCAAACAATGGTTGACGATCCATTGTGATGATGCAAATGTAAATGATTCACCACACAAAAAATAGTAGATTAGGATCTTAGAAATTTCTTCACTTGTTATTACCCTATCACTTGTTAAAAATATAAGCATGTAATATGCATTAGTGGCGGTAAATTATGAAGATTTCAAAATTACTCTGATTTTAAATACATAATAAGATAGCAATAGAAACGTTTTAGTTTTTTATTGAATTTAACTAACTTAAGCAATTTTATTGTATCAATATCTTGGTTATTTTAATTGGTCTTGAATACATCCTCAAAAAATGTTTTTAGAGTTTTCTCAAATCCATTTGCAATAATGATGATTTTTGTTCAGTAATAAAATGAGTAAAACACATAAAATGATGAAGTAAATGACACACAAGACTTTTAAATTATTCAACCAAACCAGTGTCTACATCCATCATTAATCAAATTTAGCAAGATTATTTTAAAAAACCACATTATTTTATTGTATTAGTTAGGGTAAGCCTTACAACACCACTTCTTTTTGACAAAGCTAGTAGGGGTTCACCTTACAAAAAAAGATCAAGAAGGCTTCATTGATTTTGAAGCACTTTTAACAAGGTAAAGCTTACAAATACCACACCATCCATTTGAATGATTTATATGGCACAAATATAAATGTTATTAAAAGAAGTTATCAATGGAAATGACAACTTGATGTAATGTTATGAATGATAAGAAGTTATGATTGCAATAATTGGAAGAACACTCTTCATGGTTAAGCACCTTGTATCTAAGAATTTCTCATTTCCACTCTTACAAAATGACTTTCCAATTAATGCATCATCTTCTTACTTTTTTCACTCATAAGAAAACAAAATAGTTTCAATGACTTAAATTAAATTCCTAAAATAAGTGATTTTGGTGTTTATGTAAGATACATAGGCCTTATGATGTTAAGCCATTTTGAGATAGACATAACCTATTAAGTTGGGATGGAACAACCCAAGGAAATAATACCTAAATATTATAAGACTAAGATATTATAGATGTGCCTTATGTCACATTAAACTGTAGATATTTCTTGCCCTCCAATTGAGTTATGATAGTTTTATAGTTAGATTATATATACAACTTCATTATATAATGATTATCATAATATTACTATGTTCAAATCTTAATAATTCACTATCATTAGAGTTAATTTTACCTTAAAGAACCATTCATATCCAATTGGTAGTAAGATGCCCTTTAGCCAGATTTATGTGATACTCTTATCTTAGACATTATACTTGACCTATCATACTCTTCATAACCTAATATGTTTATATCAATGTGTTGTCCCTCTTTTTTTTTGTCTTACATAAACCAATGTGAGTTTTGTCCCTAAAATGTGCCTTGAGATCTTAAGGTCAAGATCTTACATATATCTCAAAATCATTTTCTCTATAATCAATATAAGACTATTTATTCTTATAAATTTTCACTTATAATTATTAAGAGTTACTTCTTATTTGGTGATATCACCTCTAAGAAATTAACTAACAACACCCACTTAATCTCATGTGTTATAAGTATATCAAATTCTAGTTGATTTATTCTTAAATTATGTCATATTATCTAATTTACCAACTAAAATAAGTTTGGTCTCTAAAAGATGTCTCATTATCTTAAGAATAAGTTTTAATATATATAGCTTAAAATCATTTTCTCTAAAGACTTGTTAGGTGGCACTCCTTATCATATAATTACAACTTTATGATATACTCATTGATCACTCCCTTTGTTTTTTATCCTAGAGGTTGTTGCATCACTTAGAGATTAACCAATAACCATCATAGAATATATGTCAAATATTTTGCCAAAGTAGTGCACATGCCAACACTTCTTAAAGATAAATTTTAGTAGTGACGGACACTGCAAAAATATTGTATTTTTGGAGTATTTTCTTATATTTTTAGTATTTTGTGTTTATTATGTATTTTTTGTCCCATATCATCATGAAACTTGTCTACTTGTATTATGGGTTTATTAGGGTCATTTGAGTTTAAGTAGATTAGTTTGTGAAATTTTTTGGATTAATTGAACCACATCATTTAGCCAAATAGCTACGTTAAATGGTTAATAAAAGAAAGAACAACTAATGATTTGCACCATGCCATCACCGATTAACTAATGCTAACCATCATGTTAGGCAACGAACCACATTGGCGTTAAGCCCAGCCTTGGCAACCACTTATATTGTTGGCTAGATAGCACCAGAGGTTTTAGGTTCCATTTTGTAGTCTAAAGTTTACATTATTTGGTGTGTTCTCCCTATCTCAATATTGTCGTATAGATGATTCCTATGCAAAAATAAAAAAAAATTTGAATGCTGCTTTAGCTAAAATCCCTTTTATGGAGAGTGATGATTCTCCATCCATCTTTCTTGTTAACTCAAGACCCATTTAAAACAAGTTATTTTTTATTCTTCATGGTTTCCAAGTTTTGGATAATCATGTCCAAGAATGCTAAAGATGAAAATCAATGTAATGCAATTCTTGGAGGTTAGTTGGATTTTTTTCAACTTTTCATAACATTTTTAAAAACTATATTTTAGTTTTCAATTCTTTGTTTTATTAATTCTTTTATGAAGATTTGATATAGCAAATGGTATTATATGATAACAAAATGTTTTAGATTTCATCCATAGCATATTAATTAAAACTTTTCATCTACATCACTACTGTTTATTTAGATTTTATATGAGAATTATAAAGAGATTATCTAATTAGGACCTTAATTCTAACATTATTGAAATCAAAATTATGAAAATAATTTGAGACAAAGGAAGAAAATTTTCATTTTAGCATGAAATAGTAGGACCCATGCATGAGTTTTGCACTGGTTGTGTGCTACTCGTAGAGGTGCTGGCATGTGAACAAACAAAGGTAGCATTTTGGATGCCTATGCATGCTTAGAGAGCCCAAACCATGCAGCATGGCATATGTGTGTTGTGCGTTCGTGTTGACAACGTACCTCACAAGCGATCCATGCACATGCAATAGGTGAACATACTATTCCACCTTGGTCATTGTGCTTACATATGGCTTATTTGGACATAGGAATAATACACACACCAAGTAATAGTGTGCTGTTATGGGATGGCAATGAGCAGGCTTGCAACTAAATTGCTTTGTGCTTGAATTTTGTAGAATTTATAAGAATGCATGATTTTAGTCAAAATTATTTTTTCTTTTAGAAATTAAAATATTATATATTTTTTAATAAAATATTATATCTAAACCTCTATATAAATGAGTAAGAATGATAAATAAAGTAATTCAAAACTCTATGAATTCAAAATTTCATGAATTCAAAACTCTTTGAAAAAACTTCTTAATGAATTCAATGTCTTTGCAACAAAATCTCTTTTGTTATTCCTTTCTTCTTTAGTTTCTTGCAATTATAATAATTCAACTTTTGCTACTATGACTCTAAAGAAAAGGTTTGATGTCGAGGGCTCAAAACAAGAATAGCTTGTAAATAGATCATATTATTTTTGGGTATTAAACACTTTGATTAGACACTAATGATAAGAGAAGAAAGGTAGTTGAAGAGTAAGCCACAAAAAAGAATTAAGAGATCAAGCAGGTTTAAGTTGAGTTGACAGTGCCAACTATTTTATTATGGAGCATAAAAGCATAGGTAGCTCTAATAACCTAACAAATGCATGTTTTAATGAAGATGATATTAAAAACTTAATTCAATCCTACAATATATTTAAAAGATAATTTTCAAAATTAAATTAAAAAAATTAGATTTAAGTAGTAATCTCAAAATATTTAAAGATAAAGATGAGGATGATATCAATCTTATCCTTTCAATTCACGAGAATTAGTAGTGTCTTTTTATGATAGATGTTACTCTTGATTTATTAATTTATAATAGGATAATAGATGTAGAGAAATTAGATACTTGATTAAAATAAATAAAAACATAATTCTCTATAAGTAACTATTCATCATCTAATAAGATAACACATGCTCGATTAAAGATGGCAAGTAGTGCGTTAGTATGATGAAATGCTCACCTAAAAACTAATACAATTATAGAAGTGATATTGAGCTTATTTAAAAAATTAATCAAAGAAGAATTTTATCTTATATGTTATATGGAGAAATGATAAAAAAAGTGTCATAGTTCATGACATCGACAAAGACTGGTGCAAGAATATACCATAAAATTTTGACAATTTGTGAGTTTGGGAATACTTATTGATGAGATGTAAATATTTTCAAAAATATATTATAAATCTATATTATCCTATTGTTATTGAATTATTTTTTCATATTTAATCTTTAAAACAAGTCATAACATTGGTAATGGATAACAAAAAAAAGAATGAATATAAAAGGACAAAACTAGAAAGATGAAATACTAAAAAGTTAGAGTATAATTCTAATCAATAGAAACAAAATAAAGAATATTTGTCAAAAAAGTATATTATAATAATAACGACCAATAAAACCCAAAAATATTATGAGCATTAAAAGAAGATGAAACAAAGAACAAAAATGATGAGAATTGCATCTTAAACTATTTCCAAAGAAGTTTATGAAAGAAAAAGTACTTATTATAATAGAGATTAAAAAGTTACTTTAAACCATTTTTCAAGTTGATAAAAACTTATCTCTTATGATAAGTCCAAATGACATCTCCCATAAAATAAAATAAAGAGAATATCTCTTCATCATCTAAATCAAGTGAAAAAATATCTTATCAATGTTATCATGATACTAGAAGTGAAAAAACTTAATATGAAAAGAAATTTATGAAGTTAAACTTAAATACTACACCACATCCAAGAAATTATTCCTTACATTAGATTCATAAGAACTCAAAGGTGAGAGTTGAAATACAATGTAATGTGAAATTTGTCATCACTAAAGACTACTATGAAGAGGTTTTTGTAACAGTCTTACTTTTTCTTTATTTTATTTTTATTGAAATAGCTCTTGGAGACGAGTCTAACGGTGTTTAGTTTGTAATTTTTGGAGTTCTAAGGAATAAATTATGAATTTTTAAAGATTTGGATAGATTTGTAATATTGAGGATATATTTGTAATTTTGTAAATATCGGCATAGTTCAATTCATTTTGGTGGAAGGTATATTTGTAATTTTAAAGTTGTTGGCTGTGTTGGGTATATATGCAATTTTAGAAATTTCGGCACAGGTTTTCTCCTGACGGAGGATATATGTGCAAATAAAAAATTGGGAAGGGGTGATATGCAAAATGCCTTCAGGGCAAGTCGGTTTTGACTGCTGTTATAAAAGCCAAAACCCGAGTGCGTTTGAAAAGCACTTATGCGAATACCGACTGCGAGGAGGTTGTTAGAGTGCGAGGGTGAGATTTCCAAAGACAACTGTCGTGCTTAGCGAGGTTCCGGCACGCTACAGTAACAGCCGGCGAGGATTTTCGTAAGGTAAGAAATAATTTATTCGTCATTAGGGTTATGTAAAGTTTTCCGGTGAGCGGCGGAGACCGAGAGGACGGAAGCTGAGGTGGATTCGACCGATTCAGCGTGTGAAACGGCAGATTCAGTGCCGGCGAAAGGGTTCGGTTTCGCCGGACGCACGAGAGAGAGAGAGAGAGAGAGAGAGAGAGAGAGAGAGAGAATATAGATATAGAGAGAGAATATATATATATGTATATATATATATATATATGTATATATATATATATATATATGTATATGTATATATGTATATATATACATCTATATGTATATGTATATATTTATATATGTATACATATATACATATATACATATACATATATATGTATATATATATATGTATATATATATATATAGATGTATATATGTATACATATATACATATATATATATACATATACATATAGATGTATATATGTATATATGTATATAGATATATACATATGTATATATGTATATATATATATACATATATATATATGTATATATATATAGTAGAAAACCGGTCCAGGCCTTTGGACCGAGTCACTCGGCTGAACCGGGCACGCCGGGCGCGGGCGGTCCAGCGCAGAAGGAACCCAACATTTGATTAAGGAAGTTTGGGAATTTTGGAAACACGTTTTGGAAAACTGTTTGGGAAAGTTTTTAGAAAGCAGAATTTTAATTACTTGGGAACAATTTTTAGAAATCAATTTTAGCTAATATATTTTAAATTGATTATTTTTACATTTATGGGCTTGTAGGACATCAAGAAAAATAAGAAGTGAGCAAGAAAATTTGGTACAACAAATCCAGGTAGATAAATTCCTAACCCTGTGATGTAGCACAATATTATATATTTTTTACATGGTTTCTTACTATCACGTGGTGCTTTGGTTATTACTTATGCATTTGCATGAAAACTAAAAAGAAAGAAATAACATGGTATGATAAGAAAATAAAAAGAAAGAAATAATATGGAAAGAAAGGTCTTTTGATATAGCATAATTGTTTGGAATTATGATTGGAAATGGTAATAAAAAAAATGGATTCCCAGAGAACATTATCCTCACCACTAGGCTCAGCGTGTGGGATCGCAGGGTATCGATCTTCGGATCAGATATCTGCCTAGTATTATGTGTTATGACTCCATGATGATTTACACCAGGCTCAGCGTGTTGGATCGCAGGGTATCGATCTTCGGATCAGATATCTGCCTAGTGTTATGTGCTTGGTTGGACGCCGGCTGGAGGTCATTTATTGATGATGACTGGATCCAGAGGATAATGCGTCAAAGGGAATTGAGACCGATAATAACACACTATATAAGGAACTGGCATTTCTTTTATAGTTTTTCATCTGGCATTATATATGACATCTGGTATGGTTTTATCTTTATGTATATGATTCATCTTTACTATTCATGGTAATTTGATATCTCTTTTTCATAATTGGTTAGATAATGTGATTTATCTACTGAGATATATAAAATCTCATTTAGTGCTTACATCATAGGTCATACAACCACTATACTAAGAGATGGAAATGGTGTTGCTGTAGAATAGTCATTTTCACGAGATGTGTGAGAGATGGAGGTCTTGGTGTGATTAAACTTTTAAAAAAACATGATCTTGTTTATATATTTTGGATTTTGGAGTTGGTGTTTGTCTGACCGTCGGGTCCCCACCTTGGGTTTTGTTCTGTGTCCTTAGATGTTGTATCTCGCGACTCTGATGATAACTTTGTTATATAATGGTACTTGATGTAGTGGGGGCTTGACATTCTGTATGAAGCAATACTTTTACATATTTGTCAAATTATGCTAAAAAATTCATACTTATAGAATTGAGATATTTTTCTACCATAAACAAACTCAACAATATCAATTTATGTAGGATAAACAAGACTTCCTTCAAACACAAGATAAAGAAATATCGATAAAGGCATTATTCGTGCTGACCAAGTAAAAAAGCTTGTGAACACCTATTAAAGCTATATGCTACTAGTAATAATGTAAAAGAAATCACTTGATATGATTGATGTAAGTCTTAACCTTTCAATAAAGATAATAGAATTAGATTTTTTTTAATAATCACTTCAAAAAAATTATTATTGTAGCACAATTATAGACTCATTGAATCCAAAATTATAAACAACATCAAGAAATGAGATAAAACGATAAAAATTATCATTGCAGCATGAAGCAAAAATCCTTGTGCAGTAGCTTAATGCAGGTGTGACAAAGTGTGTGGTGTAGTGCAAAGGTGGCAACTCATGGAGATGCTAGCACTCTCACAAATAGACACAAAACTTTGAACATCCATGCAAGCTTAAGATGCATGACCATGCAGAACTGGCGCACATGTCGCCACCAACAACATGTACAGTAGTTGAACCTACAATGCCGCATAGGGCTTGTCTGCATTTAGGAATGATACCCATATGCATGATCAATGCCCTTGCGTTGGCAAATGGCTAGGGCACAGCCAGGCCACTTTGGGCGCGAATGTTGTAGAATTTGCATATGTGATTTTGGTAAAATCATATATTTTTTATAAATTAAAATATTATATATTTTATAATAAAATATTATGTCTAAATCTCTATATAAATAGATCAAAATAATGAATTAAGTAATATAGAACTCTGTGAATTTAAAAGTTTGTTAATTCACAACTCTTTTAAGAAAAATTTCTTAAAAAATTATTTCTTCTTACGACAAAAACTCATTTCTCATTCTTTTTTCTTTAGTTCCACGTCATTATTATACTTCAATTTCTGTTGTTATAATTCTAAAGAAATTTATTATCAAGAGTTCGATACAAGAAAAACTTGCAAACAGATTATTATTTAAACTAGCTTGTTAATTTCTACATTTTACCTAGAATCCATAACAAAATAAGATAAAAAAATTATAAAGTAAATATTTTGAATATTCATTAAGTTTTTCAAGACTTTTTTATTTATTATTTATTAATTATTTGATTATGAATAAATTTTTTAAAGTTAAAATATCCAATAGTTAGTAAAATTATGGGAAAAACTATTATGGCCAACTTTGTGATCATTGAGTAAACAAAGATACATGGGTTTAATACACACTTTATTCAATCAAGTCTAAAGCCATTTTTGGGATCAACTTTTGATTAGAATAATGTTTGTTTGTTGTGCCATTTTTTGCCATCATGCATATTTAGTTTCAACACATTGTCAACTTTTAAAACAACAATGTTTGTCTCGAATGAAAGCTTCTAAGAAAGAAATGTAATATCACTTTTTGGCGATGCAAATGTTTTTACAAATTTACTCATCTTCCTTGTATTTACTGATGTGATGTCGATTTTGGGCAATTACAATATTGTTAATTTATTTTTTGCATAAAAAATGAAAAATATAAATAATGTGCAAATTTTAATTACAATTACAAATAAATAATTTATTTTAAAGCTAAAACAGATTTGCATCACATCTCTCAGAAAGTTTTCATATACTCGAGTAAATTTTTTAATATGAAAGTCAACAATACCAAAATTCAAGAATCAGACATATACATATTTTTAGGTTTTATTCGTGTATTATGTTTGAATTAATTTTTTAAATTTATTATTTTTTAAATGCATAATTATCAAAAGTTTAATATTTATTTAATTTTTTATTCATATAAAAAAAATCTTAATTCATTATCAAATGTTTTTCTAAAGATAAACATAATCTAAAATTCTTTGTCAAACAAATTCATTTTTTTTCTGGCTCGTATTTCCACTATCTTTCAACGATCGGTTCCTGGTTCACGGTTCCCGTTCCTTGCGATCTTTCTGGAACATCCTAGAGTCTCCGCGAACGATTCCAAAAATAATTTATCTACTTGGAGTTCCAGACTTAGCTCGAAGCTTCCAGAACTGAGAAAGCATCCTTTTAAAAGCAACCTGTCACTTTTTCTTGCTAAAAACCTACGATCATTCAGCAATTCACAAAAAATTCTGTTCTTTTTCTAGTTTTTTTCATTAAAACCCTAGGAAAAATTGATGGCCGGAAAAGGTGAAGGCCCTGCAATCGGCATCGATCTTGGAACAACGTATTCCTGCGTCGGTGTTTGGCAACACGATCGAGTTGAGATCATTGCGAATGATCAGGGCAATCGCACCACACCTTCCTATGTTGCGTTCACTGACACGGAGCGGTTGATAGGCGATGCTGCGAAGAATCAAGTAGCTATGAACCCTGTCAACACTGTTTTTGGTGAGTAATTCTTCCATTGATCTTGATCTGCTTAGGGTTTCCGAGGAATGGTTGGTTTCAACGTCATCTAAAGTATTTAGATCTTTCATGACTCTCAAATACTTGCTGTAATTGCATCTGTGATATGATTAACAACATTTGAAGTTTTTAATGTTTTTATATGCGTATCGTATTTGTGGTTACGACCGAAAGGTTGATCATAGTCTTTATTATATTTGAATTTATATTGATATTAGATTGTTTATAATGACATTAGATGCATTGTTTGAAGTTTTAATTGGTATTTGGGCGATCAAACTTTTATGGTTATTTCTCTCTATATCTGCTTCGGAAAGTCTAGAACTATGTTGTAATTTGGTAGCTACGTCATGCGACACACTGATTTTATGCGGCTGGTAAGGGACTGTTTTGTGAGATGCTTCTAAAAATTTGATACAATTTTCGTAGAAGATGATTAAACAAAAGGTTATTCATTAAAAAGTTATTAAAATATCACAAATTAACTTAGTATAACTTTTCAGGTGATATAACCAACTTTTATGTTTTACCCCTCATCGGCTAAGCTTTTCTAGAAATATTAAATCATTTGTTGTCTGATTGGTGTCTTGGATCCATGTTTTCTATTTCATAATAGGAGACGTATTTAACTTTTTTCTGCACATCTTTATAATAATTTGTATAATTATTATGGTTGAAAATATAGTTGATATGACTCTGTAAAACACTATTGGTGACATTTTAAATGGTACTTAGGTACCGTTTTGCTATTTTAATACCACAGCGGACGCTAATTTTGTAGAGTTGTTTATGTGCAAGTATTATTATTGCCAAACGTATATTAATTTAATACGCTGTTTTGGAGCATAATGCTAGCTTTAGCTACAAATATAACTGTTCTTTTGCTCATGGAGTTTAATAAGTTTTCTGTTAATGGAGTTTGTTTCTTGAGTTTCCATTGCCAGCCTTATCTCACTACGTGCGAAAGTTTTTCTGCCAGCTAAAATGGAGAATTTCTAGTTTATAAATGATAACGTAGGTTTTTTATTCCCAACGTATTGGGCAAATCTCCTCACAGAATCTTTTCGTACCTGTTTTCAATTTCCCTGCAGATGCCAAACGATTAATTGGTCGACGATTCTCCGATCCTTCCGTTCAGAGTGACGTGAAGCTATGGCCCTTCAAGGTCATTCCTGGACCCGGAGATAAGTCCATGATTGTGGTTAATTACAAAGGAGAAGAGAAGCAGTTTGCCCCGGAGGAGATCTCCTCAATGGTTTTAATCAAAATGAAAGAAATAGCAGAGGCTTTCCTCGGCAAGACGGTTAAGAACGCTGTCGTTACGGTTCCTGCCTATTTCAATGATTCCCAACGCCAGGCCACAAAGGATGCCGGTGTCATTGCTGGCCTGAATGTTATGAGGATTATCAATGAACCCACAGCTGCAGCGATTGCTTATGGTCTAGATAAGAAAGGCGGCAGCGCAGGGGAGAAGAATGTTCTTATATTCGATCTTGGAGGTGGCACATTTGATGTCTCCCTCCTCACCATCGAGGAGGGCATCTTCGAAGTTAAAGCTACTGCTGGTGACACTCATCTCGGAGGAGAAGACTTCGACAACCGCATGGTGAATCACTTTGCGCAGGAGTTCAAGAGGAAGCACAAGAAGGACTTGGGCGGCAATCCAAGAGCTCTCAGGAGACTGAGGACTGCTTGCGAGAGAGCAAAGAGGACCCTCTCCTCTACGGCACAAACTACCATAGAGATTGATTCCCTCTTTGAGGGTATTGATTTCTACACTACCATCACACGAGCAAGATTTGAAGAGCTCAACATGGATCTGTTCAGGAAGTGCATGGAACCAGTGGAAAAGTGCTTGAGAGATGCGAAGATGGACAAGAACAGCGTTCATGATGTTGTCCTTGTTGGAGGATCTACACGAATCCCCAAAGTGCAACAGTTGCTGCAAGATTTCTTCAATGGAAAGGAACTCTGCAAAAGCATCAACCCTGACGAGGCGGTGGCCTATGGGGCTGCCGTACAGGCTGCAATTTTGAGTGGAGAGGGGAACGAGAAGGTGCAGGACCTACTTCTTCTCGATGTCATTCCTCTATCACTTGGCTTGGAGACGGCCGGCGGCGTCATGACTGTTTTGATTCCAAGGAACACTACTATTCCCACGAAGAAAGAGCAAGTCTTCTCGACCTATTCTGACAACCAACCTGGTGTCCTTATCCAGGTCTACGAGGGTGAGAGAACCAGAACCAAAGACAACAACTTGCTCGGAAAATTCGAGCTCTCTGGAATCCCTCCTGCTCCCAGAGGTGTGCCACAGATTACTGTATGCTTCGATATTGATGCCAATGGCATCGTTAATGTCTCGGCCGAGGACAAAACTACTGGACAGAAGAACAAAATTACTATTACTAACGACAAGGGACGACTCAGCAAAGAGGAAATTGAAAAGATGGTTCAGGAGGCAGAGAAGTACAAGTCGGAGGATGAGGAGCACAGGAAGAAAGTGGAAGCAAAGAATGCCCTAGAGAATTACGCATTCAACATGAGGAATACTATCAAGGACGAGAAGATTGGAGCTAAGCTTAATGCTTCTGATAAGAAGAAGATTGAGGAAGCAATTGATCAAGCCATTCAGTGGTTGGATAGCAATCAGCTTGCAGAGGCTGATGAGTTCGAGGACAAGATGAAGGAGCTCGAGGGCTTGTGCAACCCTATAATAGCCAAGATGTATCAGGGAGAAGGTGCGTCCATACCTGGTGCAGAAGGTATGGATGAGGACGTTCCTCGTGGCGGTAGCGGCGCAGGGCCGAAGATTGAGGAGGTTGATTAATAATTGAATAAAACCTTTTAGTGCTAGCTAGCGTTGCTTTATGTTTCGTGATGTTTTCATTTTGTTTTTGTTTTGATACTTTGATATGTAATCTTTTCTGGTATTTGAAACTGTCGCTTGCCTTCTACAATAATTCAAAAATTATTTGTCGTTTCTCATAAAAATGTTGCCTCATAAGCCTTCTAAATTCCGTACAAAGGCGTGTGAGATATTATAATTGAAAATCGAAAAGGAAAATAATGAATAAAAGTTATTGTTTTAAATGCGAGATTATGATGAAGGTTGAGATCAACCATCTTATCTTGATTTTTTAAGAGAGAACAATGAGAGATTTATATGTAAATTTAAGAACTTTTGTTCGCTGAATTTAAACAAAAAAAAATTATTGCATTTTCTTGAATGGCCGAGACACATTGTAATTTTTAATGTTTTTTTCTTCTTAATTTTGGACAAAATCGAGTCAGTGTCGTACAAGGGAAACTATTTAAAATATTATTATTCTTTTGCCTTATAAGGAATAAAACCAATATTAAAACTCAAATACTGTATTAGTATCATAATAAAAGGAAATATTATATCATTTGATTTATAATAATATTATTATTATATTATTTTATTAATATATATATATATATATATATATATATATATATATATATATAATTATTTTAAATCATATATTTTAAGATTGAATAAATAAATTAATTAAAGAGATTAATCATTAACAATTAGTTTATTAATGATAGTTTGATGCCAACTATAATTGATATTAAAAGAAAGAAAAAAAAGAAAGGATAACAAATAGAAGATTTTTTTTAGTCATCATTATTTTTTTTTTGTAAAATGTAAGATCTATAACAATATATTTGAGAAGAAAGAAAAAAAAAAAAGAAGTATAACAAATAGAAGATTTTTTTTAGTCATCATTATTTTTTTTTTAGAATGTAAAATCTATAACAATATATTTGAGACATCAAGATTTAGTAAAGTATAAGTAATTAAAAGTTTTAAAACTGTTTTTTCAATTATTTAGGATTTCATGGGACATGCATTTTTATGTCTTATAATTTTACAAAGTCAAAAAATTAAATATTTAATAAAGTTTAGTTATAAAATAAATAGTGAATAACTTAAATATCAAGTGACAAAAATGTATTAATATATAGTGCGATATCCATATTGTGCTTGTACAAATAGTTCATTTAGTGGATAAAAAAAAGTGTCAAACTTAGTGACTTAGTTGTAAGTCAATGTTCTTATTTTTATGATCTTCTTATCATATATATATGATTCTTATTTTCTTGAGAGGTGTAAGCTGAGAAATAAAGTCATGATGTTTTCACACAATATGATATCTATATTTTATATGTTTGACTAATTTCCTAATATAATTTAATAAGTGTTTAAATTAAGGTGATAGTGATTAAAGGTATAGGTTGTTATGTCATATAAATTTGACAAGCAATGTCATACATGTATGATCTCATTTATTAATAGAACGAAAGCTTGACTTAGATGAAAATGAGAGCTAATATTCTATATCCATGTATGATTTTCTAATCATACTTTTACAATCCTATGATAATAGAGAGGTATAAGGTTTAAGAAATTTGCTTTAATACAATCTTTATCATGATTCTTATAAAACTCGAGAAATGAAAATTAAAGCTGAGAATAAGGAAGATTGATGTGTTTCGTATATGCATGATAGTTTTGTTATACAAATGTAATCATATATTAGTTAATGCAATGACCTATGTAGATAAGTTAAACAGGTTAGATGATTAGCATATTATACATATTATACTTGTACAATTCTTGGATCGAATGGTATGATAAGCTTAGGAATTGTGTGTAACGACTAATTTGATAGCCATTAAGGTTTGTTTGGAGTCATTAGAGAACATTTAAATGTATATATAAAGAGGTCCAAACACAGTATATAAACTGATAAGCTATTTTATATTTTTAAAGATAAGTTTTACTTGAAGATTAAATTCCAATCTAAGAAGAAAGAAGAGGTTGCATTCTTAGAGTTTTTCTCATCTTTCAAAATCTTTGTCATGTTCATAATCACATTAAACTAGGTCATATATCATTTCAAGCTATTTTATAACATTTTTTCTAATAAGAATTTTAAGCAAAATTTCATATCTTTTTTACAAGATTTTTAATAGGCAAATGATATCCAAATAAGACAAGTTTTCAAATGGCAATTATAAATTTTTTTCAAGAACTACTCTCTTTTAAGAAAGTCAATTAGGATAAGAAACGATTAAGTAGCATACTTACATTAATATCTAAGGAAGATAATAATGAACTTGTGAAAGATGTTACAATGGAGGAGATTAAAGAAGGGATAGTTCAATTTGACAAAGAAAGTGCATTAGGATTGGATGGATTTAATGGATATTTTTTGCCAAATTGTTAGGAAACCATAGCTTTTGATGTACTAGAAGCCACGAAGGATTTTATTGCTAGAAGTTCAATTCTTAAAGGGATTGTAAGCACTCACTTGGTATTGATTCTTAAGACAGAGAAACCTAGATAATTTAAGAAATTTAGACCAGTTTGTGTGCATAATTTTAACAAAAAAAATACTATACAAACTATTGGCAAAATGCTTCATAAAGTACTACTAATATCATATTTCTTGAACTAGCTGGTTTCATTAAAAGAAGAGAAATTATATATAATATACTAATAGCTCAAAAATTAATGGGTCTCTTAACATGAAAGATAAAGGCAAGAATTATATTCTCAAGTTAGACGTAAAAAATATATTCGATAGCTTGTATTAGGATTTTTTGAATAAGATACTCAAAAAAATTCAATTTTTTAGCTCAATTTAATGGGTTGATCAAGAACATTATAAGCAATTCATGGCTTTTCTTCATGATCAATGGGATATCTAATGGATTCTTTCAACTATCAAGAGGGTTAAAGTGAGATAATCACATTTCTCCATTGTTTTTTATATAATACATTAAGGCTTTTAATAGGGGGTTAGATTATTTGCAAATAAGAAAGTACTTCATTATACAACTACTAAATGATGCTTAGTTATTTCACATTTTAGTTATGTTGATGATATCATCATTTTTTAATTGAGGCAATATGGGATCTATCAAATTTCTTGGAAGATTTTTAGAAAAGTTTTAAGGCATGTCAAGTTTTCAACTAAATACATAGAAGAACAAATTCACATGATTAGAATTATTAATGTAATAATAATTAAAAAGATAAGTAAGATCATGGGGTTTTAATATAACTCTTTTCTCATAACATACTTGGAATGTCCTATATTTATTAGAGAAACAAAGAAATATATTTTTGGAAACACTTGATAAATTAAACATGATGATTATTTAGAAGAAAAAAATTATTATTCATGAGTGGTTGATTAATCTTAATAAAACATGTTCTAAATTATTTTCTAATATTTTTATTAATGACAATACCCTCTCCTATTACAAATCATAAATAGAGCTGAAAAGATTGTGAATAGATTTGTATTGAGGGGAGTTTAATAACATTTATAAATATAACTAGATGATTTTAGACAAAATATGTACACTAGTAGAGGAACATATATTATGATTGAGAAAACTAAAAGATGTCATGATAACATACTCTACTAAGTTGAATTGAAAAAACTGATTAACCAATTATTCTTGGCCAAATTTATGAAGGATGAGTACATAAATGATAATAAAAAAGTTATCAAATCATATACATAGAAACACATAGAAGAGACTAGAGATTTGGTGACAACACATGCACATAAATGTCTTTTTAGGGCTCTACTTTTGACCCTTAGTTATGATGGGGCATTCAATTTACAAATAATATGAAATGTAATCAAAAGTAGGTTCTTTGAATTGAAATCAAGAAAAATGATACTGAATGCAAAACATCCAATAAAAATTTTAGTCTTGGTATAGAAAATTTTAAACAAGCCATTACTATTCCTTAAGCAATTGCATTAATCTTTTCAATATTTTGCTAGATTACAAATATTCTCACTACCCAAGTGAGGATTCTTTAGATTATGCTTTCATAGGCATAGAAGGTATGATATTTTTCATCAAGACTTTAACAATTCAACAAGAAAGACAAAATATTAACAATGCACTCAACAATTGGTGCCAACAAATCTTGAGGAATCCAATAAACTATAAAGTACTTTAAATCATTCTACTATTAATCTGTTGATATATTTGGGATGCAATGAATAAAAAAAATAAGGAAACTAATGAATTAAAGACAATAATTTTTGAGAAATTATTAGCTAATATTACAACATATTTAAGTGTTTTCACCAATATAAACTAAACAAGAGGATCAAATCATGAAAAAGATAGGTTTGGTTCCCCTCTAAAACAAATGAAAATTAGAACATCTACTACTTGGAGTTTTCCAACTACCAACAAAGTGAAACTAAATGTATATTGAAGCTACAAGAATGAAATATCTATTACGAGAGGTATCATTAGAGACTATGAAGGCAATGTAATTCAGGCCTTTACTTTCTTGATTACTATAGTTTGGTTATGCAAGCAATACTGAAAGCTATTAGAAAAGGCTTGGAATAATGCAATAGTAAGAAATACACTACAATTGAGATCGAGCTTGACTATATTATATTATTTAAAATGATCCAAGAAAACTTAAAATTACGTTGAAAAGAAGTTGATACTATTTAACAAATTAAGATAAAAGCTATAACACTCTTAGTGAATGGAAATTCATATATAATGAGAAAAATAAAATAGTTAAAAATCTTACTAAAATAATAAAAAAATAAAGAATGTACACAATTAGGATGACCATGGTCAACCATTTCATGTAGGGCCTTTATAAACATGGAAAATGCTCACATGTCTTACATTCATTCATCGTATAAGACATGAAATTTGATCACTTCAAAGGAATAACAATATGATGCTTAAATTCAAAGACAATAAAATTGTCACTAGATCGATGTAAAAATGAATTTCTCCATTGTACTAAACGACATTTCAAGTCCTTGCCTCCCATGTTAGATTGTTGATAAGTTTGGATTGATATGAAGGGAGATTTCCTTTGGACATAGGGGATTTTCCTGGGCATTGTTCACAAATGTGACACTTTGGATTTGTACAATTTATGAAGTGGTTTTATACAAAACAAGGCTGACATTATTTATATTTTTCTTAATTGTATCATGATGTTTATTTTATTCCAAATATCAAACATATATGATCCTATATTTGAAGTGGATTAGCACTCTTCGAATGGGTATGCTCTCTTTTCACCTCATGATGACAATGCCATGGTACTATTTATTTGATCTCGTTCGTAGACTAGGACTGTTAACATTTCGCTCTATTACATTGCCAATACTGTTCTTTTTTTTATATTTCATTATCATTATGCAAAAGACTATGCTACTTACATTGACCAAATAGGTCAACATACATTAGATATGTCGCAATCGTTCTGTTATATTGCACACACTCTAAATCATTAGATTTGTAATATTGACATACAACACATGTTATGAATCAAATGGTGGATAGAAAGAATCAAAGTTATATAAAATTAAATTGGATTCTACAAAGTGAATTTTGATGGAGACACTCTATAAGTCAATGTTAGTTTATTGACTTGCACTATTTGCAATTATCAATAATAATATATCTTTTGATATAAAAAAAATCTAGGAATAATAACATTAGCAAATTAACTCTATATTTTAGTTGGAACCATCTCTTATGAAGTTTTACAATTAGGTTTGCATCTCAGAAATGAAATGAATCTTAGATGTGTTTAAGTTTTTATAATAATTAAATTATAATAATTTTTATACAATTAATAATAAATATAATTAGATGTGTAAGACGAATACATTTAACATATTTAAATGATGTCTTATAAACTAAAATAAATTTAATTAAAAAATTTTAATATATTAAAATAATTTTTTTTTAGATAAAGTTTACGAAGACAAATAAAGTTTATTTCGCATAGATTGACATTTGTTTATGGTTGTTATGCATTTGTAAGATTTAAGGATTTGATAAGGAATTAATTAACAAATTTTGTCACTATTTCGGATTTCAGCTTCTCTACATTCCCTTTTCGCGTTCGGTCGGCCATTTCACCGCGCGACCCCAAAGCCAAATCTCTAGCTCGTGCTGTCGATTAGCTGTTGTGATGCCGTTGAGACCGCGCCGAGGAGGAGGCGAGTATATTGTTTCGTCGGCATAGTCATTATGTGAGATACTGAAACCTTGATTACGTTGTTTCTCCTTCGTCCCTCTGTTCGGCCGTGTGATAAGTTGTTTATTTAACCTAGTAAAGCTCGCCCCTCTCGGCTGAGCGGGTTTTGAGGAGTAGTGCTGGCGACGTTCTCAGGAAAAAAAAGCACGGTAACATTAAACGTGGAAAAACAAAAAGGAAAAAAAGTTGCACAGTAATTCTAGATAGATAAATTTTATATTAATTCAATATATCATGTAATGGATTGTGCTGAATTGTGTGTTGTGATTTGCTAAGGTGATTAATAGCATAGAGTTAGTAATGTCATCGGTTGTAATGAAATGTTATTGCATATTTTATGATATGATTCAAATTGAATTATACTATAGCAGTTAATTTGGAAGTATGATTGTAACGTTATCCTAAATTGCAAGTATAATGATGATCAAAATATATGTACAATGTATAATATTTTTCCATATGAAAAAGCATGAGAATGGTTTGATATTGAGAGATGTGAATGAATGTGGTAAAAGAAAGAAACATCATGCATGAAAAATCACAAAAAATTTATTGAAGTGATTAATTTGCAAACGTGAATAAGAATGCTATTGAACATTGTGCATATTTTGGCATTTGAAAAAGGGAAATAAATAAACTATTTTCTATACAACATAATAGTGCTAGGTCTAGATGGTTGATTGAGATGTGATTTTTAAACGTTATGATGTCTAGTGATAGTTTTTGAGGGATTAACTAGTATGGGTGATGACCCTCGATATGACCTGGGAGGTAACCTTAGTCATCTCTTAGAAACTTTGGTTAATGACTTTTGTTGTCCTATGTGATATGATGAGGTATCTGTTAATATGATATGATTTAGGTGCAACGATATCCAGTGGTTGCCATTGAATATTTTATATGCGTGGTGACCCTAGTATGATGTAGGATGGTAGATTGATAGAAAACTTGACCCGAAGTAAATGTATATAAATAGTAGATATTTATATTCAGTCTATTTTATTTATTTAGTATATTTTGTTTATTTAGATGTTTTAGTGACTCAGCATATTATAGTTTACTGATCAACATGACCTATTTGAATTTATTTGTTATGTATTGAATTAATGTTAATTTACCTATGGAGTTGGTGGTTGGCTCACTCTCATTATTATCATTTCTTCATTTGGTACACAATCTCCGAATGTTGGGCTTAGTAGGGTGTGATGAGAGGTTTTATTATTTTATGTTGCTCACTTATAAGTAGTTTTTTTATTATCTAATAATTTCACTAATATTGAGATAATTATGAACTTAAATATATAAAAGTTTTTCACTATTGTTTTATTATTGTATAGTCATAGTTATTTTATATAAAATATGTTAAGCAGTTTTGATAAAAAGAAATAAAGAAAAATACATGATTAACATAGTATTTTATCATCATCTTGATCAATTTTGGAAACATGTAGATAAATGGGTCCCCACACAGTGTGTCATTGAACATACATCTTGTGAGAACATTGTGAACGATATTCTTCTTATTGTAAGTGATATCTCTATTATCAAGAAAATTAAATAACATCTTTGGAAGACATTTGTTACTCAAGTTTTGGGTTGACTAAAGCATTTTTTTTGCCATTGAGTTTGCATATAAAAACTAGTATGCATTATATTTCCAAAGAAAATATGCCATAAATGTACTTAAGGAAATTAGATTTCTTGAATTAAACCAAGTGATTCTCCTTTGAAAACTTAATAGATTTTATGATGAGTAAGTCTTTAAGGATACTCTTTGTTATCATTTTCTATTTAGTTAGTTTATCTACCTAATACTTGTTTTATCTTAAATTTTATTTTCATAGCTTTGATAAATCAAAATATGTAAAATCAATGTAGCTCTGGGTAATTGTCTTTAAGATTTTATGATATATTAAACCAAGAAAATGGACTTATATATTAGAAATGCAAACATTTACGAATTGAAGGATGCTCTAATGTTAATTGAAGAGTAAAAAGTATATGGTTGTTGCTAAATCTAATATTGAAGTTGAGTATAGAGCAGCAGTGTATTCCACTAATGAAAATATGTAGTTAAAAATCTTATTAAAAAATTGCATTTCTTGTTATTAACTAATGACTCTTAAGCATGATGATTAAGTTACCATCCATATTATAAGCAACCTTATGTTTCTTACCAAATAGGAGTATTCACATTCATAGGAACACCAAAACCCATTATAATACTCTCTAAAAGGAAAACATACAGAGGTAACATGCCTAAATACATTTTTAAGGGATAAATCCTCATTAACCTTGTTCTTAAATAGAGAAAATCATATTTGAACATCAGGTATAGGCTTTCAACAAGTCATGTAGTTCACAAAGTTCGTCCAAATAATCTAAAATACTTAGTTGTGGCTCATCTGGATGAGAATGAGAAATGCCAAACAAAATGGATGTGTCCAATGCTAGCATTAGGTGCTACCAAGTTGCATTACACATTTCCTTTTCTTGCAAAATTCTAAAATACAAATCCATGTTTGGTACTTTGTTCATTTGGCTATTCGGATGATTGTATTAATTGAATGAATAAATCTAGCAATCAGTCGATTGAACATGATTTCAATGTAAGAACAAATATGCCAACACTTTGTTCAGTTGTTCTCTTTTTCGATTGGGTGATTTGAGTGTGATTGGATTTGTATAAAACCACATAACCATTGTGATGAATGGGCAATAAGCATCCTTATATTTCTTTTGTTGGCATGTCTATCAATTTTTCTTTTGTGACCAAATCTCTTAATCATGGTATCCTTCCATATTGAAGGATTCACTCCCATAGCATATGAAGTTGAACCATTGATGCTTGAGGAGTGTAATTTGTCATATGGATAAGTTGTTGCCTTCTAAAACGTCGTAGAAGGTCAAAGGAATAAACAAAGTTAGAACCATTGTCACCATATGCTGCCCACTAAATTGTAGGATCCACGATTCATGATTTGATGTGATAGTCGAAGGAACCAAGACTAAAAAAAATCCAAGCTTTACACCAACTCTTTTCCTCTCATTATATATAAATAACATCTTCAAGCGTTTCATTCTTTCAATTTATATTTCCTTTTCATACTAAGAGTCTCTCAATTGGGACGTTCTTTGCTATAAATTTTGAAAAAATAAATGCTTTATTAATTAACTCAAGGTCAAAGAATGAGCCAAACAATAACCAAGTACATTTCTTTATGTCCAACGTTGAATAAGAAGACTAGATGCAATGTTAAAAGTCTTTACTCTTCTTTTCTATCTTTTCCCTTATATTTACAAATGATTGTCTTTATCTTTTTAGTTATGCTATCATAATATTATGTACTAAATGAAGCCATGGTTTACTAGTGTAGGTATTTATCCTAACACAAGTTAATGGCTTTTCTTTAACTAATCTAGTTTTCTCCATGTCTCTCAATATAAGTTCCACTTTTTGGTTAGAACTATTTTTGTAAACCTTCTTTAATTTTTCAAAACCTCTTCAGCATCATTATCACAATAGCAAATGAGTCCATACAACAACTAAGTTCCTTATTTTCACATGATAATTGAAAATAGAAGACCACATTAAATGTTGTGTGATGAAATTCTAGATAAGATTTGTATTTCCTGTTACAAAAATAAGCCAATGACACTCCTTAATGTAATATCATTTTTTTTTGTGTTTCTAAGTGAACAAATGTTCTTAAATGTCAAACCTACGTTGAGAACACATGTCCAAAAATATGTTGAAAATATGTTGAAAATGATCTTGTATTATCATTCCTGTAACCTTACAAACCAATTCTTCATCAATGATGACCAACACCTCATTATTAGACCCAATTTCCAAGATAACATCTCTCATAAGTCATGTTATAAAAAGACTATCTTTGAATTCTCTATCATAATTCATTCCCTTAAAAAACATGAGACATCCACTTGTAATTGACATAAAGTTAATAAGAGATTTTTCTTCAGGATCAATCCAATAATTAGCCATCAGTGTCACTCTTTTCAAACTCCAACAATATTTAATTGGTTATCATTCCTCTCAACAAGTGCCTTCCATCCAAACATAACAAATCAAATCAATAAAACTTTCATGAAAAAAGATCAATAAGTGCTTATCACAACATGAAATGTCATTCTTGCAAAATAGTTAAAATGATAGATTCATGTAATTGATCTCTAAATTGCATGTTGAAAGTCTTCTCAATAATCATGTCTTTATTTATTCCATTATCTCCCAATTGATGGTTAAACTATGCAATCAAAATATTTAGGGTAATGTTGAAAGCAATGGTTCTTCCTTTTCTTCTAAACTGTTGGTCTTTACATTTACTTGAACCTTCTATATTTTGATAAGATGTGATGCATTCATTTTTGTATGACTTTTAATTTCATTTTGTTGTTCATTTCTTGATATTTTGAACAAATAGGATATAAATTTTTCCATATGAATTATATAAGTCAAATAGCAATAGTGATATTTAAATTTTGTATTTTCACCTCCTATGTTAGCTTTATAACTTCTTTATATATTTCTATGCAAGATGTTTATCAATCTTAGTTTGAATGCTCACATCATTCAAAACTACTTCTATTATTTAATGTTAAAACATATAATAGAAATATTTCTTATCAAATAGTTAGCAACCATAAGATCTAATTCAAATTGCATTCAGAATCAAGAATGATGAAGTTAATAGACATGACATACTCTAAAACTTTTGCCAACTTGTGCATGGGGTGCACAACAATAACATAACATATGGTAAGGAGAAACTCACGAGTTTGTAAATCTTGGTCACCTGGCACGACTTTGCATGCAAAGCGTTTATGAAGTCCAAGAGCTGTGGCCAAGCTGCTTTCGTAGTGTTGAAGAGAGGGGAGAATGAAGTTCAATACAAATCCTAGAACCTCTTGCATTTTCCTCTCAAGGGTAGTTTCTCTAGGATTGCAAAGTTTGGAGACCAATGGAAATGGGAGACATCTTTCTGTTTTGGTTAATGTGTCACGTATTCTTTTTTGTGGCTTTAGAGATGGTTGGGAAGTCAAAATGGGGTATTGAGGGGTTGGAAGAGGTACTAATCTTAGACCTAAAAATGGTTTTTTTTTTTGTTCAAGTCAGGATTGATATGGTTCAAAAACATTGAAACGTATTGGTTCATATGGGATTATATCAATAGTTATCAGGCTATATTTGTGGCACATTGGGCATGTATAAGACTTACATTGGATTTTGTAAAAGAAAAAAACTTTGATAACATCACATGAGACATCTTATATGACCAAAATAGTAAAAGCATATTGATATTGATGTGCTTCATTGCTAACATTGTACTATGAAAAATCTATATGATAACAAAACATCAAGCTAGAGTATTATATCATTAACATCTAGTTTGTTATAATGAATGGGCAATTAAAATCTTATTTGATCCTTTATAGAAGTGCTTAATTATAATTCTTTAGAGAAGAAAAGAGTATTTCTTCTTATATTAAATAATATCGTTAATAATACTCCTTTTTATATTAAATGATATATGTAATGAAATCATAATTTATTAAAGTATATTTTGTTTTTTTAATATATTTATACTCCAATTTCTTTAACTATATTGCTAAACAAATCAAATATTGAACCAAAATATCATGTTATTATTACATTAGAAATAAAATCTTTTTCAAATTTGATAATAAAAAATTACAACACTCAATATAAAAGTTATAATCATAAAATTAAGAGGTATAAGTTATTTAATCTTTAATAATATGTACCTTAAATTAGCACATCATATTCATCCAATTTTAAAAAAAAGAATTTAAAGGACAAACTTGTTGAAAATGCTTTAGTTATAGACGATATTTCTTTAAGTCAAACGAGCCTAGGCTTAGGCCCATCCATGCTAAAGGTTTTGGTGGAAAAGCTTAGTGTAATAAAATCATGCATGCTTAGGTTGGCTTAAGCCAGGATCAATTTTTTCAAGTTTAATTTTTAAATTATAAAATATTTATTTAATATGAAAAACTACAAATTAGCTTAGGTACAACATTTAGGCATTGCTAAGATCATCTTCATCACCATCACTCTCTTTATCTTCATGCACTACATAGTTTTGAGAAATAAATATCATAATCTTAGAGATGTCAAAGTTATTGCAATTTAACACAGTTATTATTGAGGTAATGTGTCCAAGGATTCAAAATTAATTTTGTTTTTCTTATGGTGAATATGTTATTTCTTCCTCTCATCATTCTATTAAAATTTCATTTCATCCATTGTCTCTTAACATATATAAAGGAGTTTTCATATCTTTTTTTCTTTTATTTAAGAATCCTTGTCTAACTGAAGTCATCATCATCATCATCATCAATGTTTTCATATTAATACTTTGAGTTCAGGATCTTTTTTTGTCAATATATTCTTAATTAGTGTGATTTGTGAATTTGATCAAAATTTTAACATAAAAGATTTTTCATATCTTTTTTTCTTTTATTTAAGAATCCTTGTCTAACTTAAGTCATCTTCATCATCAATGTTTTCATATTATTACTTTGAGTTTAGGATTTTTTTTTCAATATATTCTTGATTAGTGTGATTTGTGAATTTGATCAAAATTTTAACATAGATGTGTTTAGTTTTTTTTTAATTAGCAAAGAATTAATATAAGTATGCTTATTGAGAATTTAAATTCTATCATACATTTATGTGATGTTATGATTAAATTAACAATAATTGATATATCTTTAAATGAATGTATGTAAAATTATCTATAATGATTGTGTTGATATAATAATTATATTTAGGTGTGCATCATTCATAGTTAAGGAGATTTGTGAATCTTGAAAAAATTAAGATTTGATCTACATCTCTTGAGATAGATTATTCTTATTTGTTTAGTTTTCTTTTAATTGATGAAGAATTGGTATAAATATGCTTATTGAGAATTTAAATGTTATCATATATTTATGTGATGTTATGATTAAAATTATCTCTTACGATTGATGACTCTTATTTGTAAGAGGATGAGTATATTTTTCACTACCAAAGCTCTCTTTTGATTATATCTGTTGGATGAACATACGACGTAACACTATGATGACATGAACATCTCAGATAAATCATATAAAATATCAATGGACAAACATGACGTGTCATTTATTTTATTTCTTATTTGCAAAAATGTTTAGTGTAAAAATAAACTGAATCCTAGTGTTGTATATACACAATATTTTTGGAATATATTTGCTACTGCAGGTTTGTTTGACTCATTTGAAGTATTAGTCTTTGCATGAAGTTTTTATATGAGAAAAATGATATCTCCCTTTCTCAAAGGAAATATGCAATAGGCTCTTATAATAATTTTGTATATTCCTTAATAATAAGAAAATCTTTGAAGATATTCTATCTGTCATTTTCTTTGATAAAATAATCTAATTGATTATCATTTGTCTTGATATTTACTTTCTAATTAGTGTAGGAAGTCAACACGTGCAAATTAAGAGAAGCTAGTTACCTTAAGGTTCATTTGTTTCTGTGTTAGTGGCAACAATGCAATAAGATGAAGAAATAATAGAGTTGGTGAGGTGACATGCAATTGGAATGCAAAGACATTTGGTAAATTATGATGAAAAAAGTTATGTTGAAAATAAAATATATCTAGAGACAAATGTGTTCTTTGATTTTCTAATTTTAAGATAAATTAAAAATATAATAATTGTAATTATTGAATGATAAGTTTTGGTTTTTTATTTTTTTTAATAACTTGATAGTAAATTTCATGCAAGGTTTGCCATTAGTTATCATAATGTAACTTTCGAAACAAAATTGTTCCCAAATTCACTTTAATGGGTTATAATTGTAAGGATTAAACTTTACAACAAATAAACCTTAAGGATTTTACTCTAGAAAAAAGTGGGTATTTACAAATTGAAGTATGCTTAGATGTTGATTATGTTGGAACTATTAAAGATCGAAAGTCTACTTTTAGATATTACATTTTAATATGAGAAAGTTGTGTGAAGGAGAATACCAAGCAATGACTATCTGTAAAATAATGTGGAAACAAAATATTTACTAAAATATTTTGATTTTATGGTACTGAAATATTGATTAAGTACGATAATTTAGAAAACATCTAATTATATAAATTTTTTTAAGAAAAAAGTATGTATATTAAAATGAATTATTATTTCATTAGAGATATTATTAAATATAAGAATGATTACTCTTTTTTTTCTAGAGAATTATAGTTAAAAATTTTTCGTATTTATACCAATTAAGCTATTGATTAGCTTGTTCCTATTGATTGTAGTGTGCTTAGTAGAAAGGTTAGATAAAAGTTGAATTAATGCACATGGTATTGGGGGCACAAAGCTACCTTAAAAGAATTCTATCCAGGATGTTTTATTAAAGTTACACTCAGAATATCTGGTTATGGGACTTGTTCAAGTGATGGCAAAAAGAACATTAATCTTTTATGGAGCATTTCTTGTATTGATTTTTGAGATATGCTTTCATGAAATGCGTACACATGTTATGCAAAAGATTGAGCCATATTCAATGTGGGATTTAGTTTGTAATGGAATCAAAGCAAATGGGTTTTGTGGTTGAAAGTTGGCAAGCTTCAATTAGACTAAAACCAGTGGTATGGTTAAAAAAACTATTATGAACATATTTGACATGAAAAACTAATAAATTGCAGTTTTCTACAATATCTCTTGCAATGGATAAAAGGAGAGTTCAAGATTTGGATTGATCATTTTAGCTTTGGCCATTGATTTGTAGGTGGTAGGAAAAAAATAAAATTCAAAAATACCTCATGAATTGCACATCCTGATTGGATACTACAATCTCAGATGACAAGCAAAGTTTCACAGTTACATTTTTAAGAGTTTGAAGACGTACATCACATATAGAGTTTTAAAACATTGAATGAAATTTGCTTATTTGGAAGAACTTTCTACAAACACTATAATAAGTCAGTGTTTTCATGAGGTTTTGGAAACTCTCAAGACAAAATTTATGTTAATATCTTTCTGTGTTCTACTTGGCATGTGGAGTAAGGTATATAAACTTTTGGGTTAGGATCCTTAATGAGCCAATACACAAGTTCTATAACTAGAAACTATCTTTGATTGGAATAAGACAATTTATGTTACCATGGCAACCATTAAAAATTTCAAAATTCTTTTCCCAATTAGTAAGAAAGACTAATAGTCTAATACAAAGTCATTGGTTAATGTAGCTCATTGACTAACCTTATTCTTGTTATGCAGTTCATGCTTTTGATAGAGTTATATCCATAGAAATTTTACGAAGTTGTTGGATGATTTAGAGTTCCTTGAGCTAAAATGAATTTCAAAGGTTCATGTTTTTAAAATAACAAATTCTTAGGTAAGAGATCATGCGCTCTAGTACTTAAATATTTTAACCACTTCATTTTTTTGATTAAAATCTTAATTTTATTTTACATCCAATAGAGTGCAAGAGTTTCAATACATGATGTACAAATAAAAGTTGTAACAATCGAAGTAAGCAATCTATTGGAATATTAATAAAGGACATTAAATATTAGCTTGTAGTTCTACAAGATTTTCTTTTTTTCTTTTTGCACTTATATTGACGAATCGAGAGATCTTTAACTATTTTAATTGAAGGTAGTTATCAGAAAAGTTTGACTAGACTAAAGTATTATCAGAGATGATTGTATTATAGCTGAGCTTCGATAAAGAGAATCTTTTTGCAAGTAGTCTAAGGGAAAGTTGTTTGAACCATTACATAAATTTTTTTTTTCATTGGTAGATTTCTTGAGTTGGTATTCATTCCATTTCTCATTAAAGTAGGTAATCAATTGCTTAGCTAAATTCAAAGCTTTGTGTTTTGAAAATAAAACAAATCTGTAGGTAAGAGATCAATTTTCTAGTGCTTAAACATTCGAATTATCATATGCAGTTTTATTTTCCAGAAATAGAATTCTTAAGTTGGTATTCATTATATTTCTCCCTCAAATTGGTATTGACCATTTTTAAAGCTCCTAATCCAGAGAAATAAGAAGCAACTTTGAATGAAACAAAAATTTGGGTAAACACTCTAATTTCAATATGTTATGTAGATTTTGATAGTGCTAAAACACTTAAGGAAATAAATATATAATGTAGCTAATTCATAAAATCTTCTAATCTCACAGAGTTTCTTGGTAAAGGCTATCCGACAATTGCTTTAACTTTTGTAGGTTAGTAAATTCTTCGGTTTTAATCATTGAATCTTGTAAATGTGTACTGATTAGTTGTAAAAGTGTATTTTGTAATGTTGTTTACAAAGGAGTGTTGCTATCACAGGACTTGTATTTGCTGAATGCAATTGATGTGCGTATTGTAGAACTTAATGAAGACTAGTATGTCATTAAATATATTGTGACGAAGATGTCGAGGAAGGTTCTCAAAATTCATGTCATAAGTCCCTTGAATTTGATTTGGGGCATTTACTGAATTATGGTATGATTAGTCACTCGTTAAAACTCATTCTTTGTTTTAAATGTGTTTTTTTTATTTTTGACATGGGCAAATTTGCACTAGGTAATACTCACTTTTTAGTTCTATCTTTGTGAAGGTATTGATGTTCACTATTTAATCTATGAGAGTTAATGTAAACTAGGAACTAGAAAAACAATTTTTATGATTATTTTGTTAGTATTATGACTTTTTATGAACATTTGTCAATTTTTAATCTTTTTAGGTGCCAAAGTACGTGAATTGAGCATAAGCTAATGCTTTCCTTTATGAATTCCTTTTCTGTTACCATAATTACTTACGCAAGTCCTTAAGGTCTTCGAGACGTATATGATGATATAATGAGTGAGGTTAGAAAGTTTCACTCTCAAAACCAAGTCAATTGCATATTTTATGTCTTGCATGAGAGTTAAGGTGTTTGGTAATTGTAGGGGAGACTTATATAAACTTTGACAAGATGATAGGTGGTTCCACTTTTTGTTAGAGTGGGAAGGGCTTCTTGTTTACAATATCTCATTGCTATTGTCTATATTTTTGGACTTGGCATCAAACAAAAAGTGCCTAACCATAGAAAGAGATTACTAGAGGTTGCTGAAGGCATCATTGAATCCCTAACATTGATGTCAAGGGATTTGTTACTAGGCATTTCTCAAAGCTTTTCTTGAGTATACCACTACTGTCATCATCTTTGGCAGAGGTCTTATGAATAAGAGGCTCTGTTACCTTGCTTAGGGGAACTCTATAATGTTCGCTACTAGGATTTGTGTTAATGGATTTCTTTTATGTTCTCTATCTTGGTTTTCCCCAATTAAATATGTTTTTCACATAAAAATCTGGCCTTGTAGACCTTTCCTCTCTTAAATTCCTAATCCATAATTCTTGAAGCAAGCCAAATCCCTTAGCACTTCATGGGTACTTTCTTGTTTAGATAAATTCATGCACATTCTTTTCTCCAACAAAAATTTCCTCAACACAGACTAAACGATTATAATATAGGAAAATATACGTTTTTGTTGCTATCGAGGCATTTTTTTAATGCATTATAGAAACAAATTAAAAAATTAACATTCAAAAAATTGTGCACATTATGTGTTTTGAGGGTAAAATGTCTGAAATCTTAATTTTTGCTGCAGTTTAACGGTCCAATTGGTGTCTCTTCTATCATCCAATCCTTAAACTTGTTTGCCCTTCACTATTTTCTGCTCTGAAAACAAAGATGACTGGGGAGAGGGAAGCATAGAAAGGTATGAGTTGAGGAAGAACTCAAAGCAGAACACAGAGATTTAACCCCTTTCCTCATGTAGGTGGCTCATGAGTTTCCTCAGGTAGGGAGATAATGAGAGGCATGGAAGTGCCAAAGCTTTCATAGAAAGGTAGAAGTCTGTCACAGTTTGCTAGAGTTCTAGAGAAAAAAAAATTCCTTGGCACCTAGTGATTCGTGGATTCCTGATTTTCTTGCTTGTACTAGACATCTTAGTGATTCATGGTTTTAGTGAGCACTCGGATACATATTTGTATTATTTTGTTTTTTTTTATCTTCTATTTTCTCATATATTGTTGATAAAACTGCAGGAGATGAAGATGAGCCAGCCTTCAGTAATTTTGGCTACTGGAGGATATGATCACACCATCAGGTTTTGGGAGGCCAAGAGTGGACGATGCTATCGCACTCTTCAATACCCAGACTCTGTGAGTTGATGTTTGTTGTCGAATTGTTCTCGATTTTATTTCAGTTGTTTGATCCTTGAGTTGTTTTTTGTTTTAACCTTTTTGTTTCTTTCTGTAATATCATTCCGTTAGAGATGATGGTCGGTAGTAGGTTAGGAATTTTTTGTCTAGAAAGGAAAAACTAAGGAAATCAGAATACTATTTGTTGGTTTTGGTTCAAGACAGCATTTCTTTTATGCTTCCATTTTTTATGTATTTTAATTAATTGAGCCATAAACATAAATTCTTTTGGCTTGGCAAAGGATTTTGAAAGGCTTATAAGTACTCCTATCATCTGCTTTCTGCTTGATTTTTTTTATGGAGCTTTGCATGCAAATTAGATTGTTTATAAGACTTTATCTCAATTTGAATTACCAGAAACACCTTTCAGGGACTGGAATCACTTGAGCCCTTACCTAGCTTTTGGGAAAGAAGCACCATTTGGTATAAAATTATCAAAAAGTTTTTTTCAACTTTTTTTGAAATACATATTGCAATAAGTCATTTAGCTAGAATTCATTTCATTTTCAAATTGTAAAGTTTTGAAGTCCATCTATCACTAAAAGATCTTGGGTGCAACCTCATATGTATAGTTATATACATATCACACTCTAAATTAATTTAATGCCTCTTTTTCCCCTTACATAGAAAAGAATCTCTTTATTTTCATTTAGTTTTTGTAATTCAAAGTTGGAATAATTTCCTTTGCAAACAAGCTAGCTTCTGCTTTTGCATATTTTTGGTATGATGTAAACCAAATTTGGTTTCAGAGTAGAATTTATTTTGTTGAGGTCATGTTTGAATTTATGCACATTTATTATTGACATGTTCATGCTGCTCCTTTGTGTTTCTTTAAAGTTAATTCTTCTTTATATGTCTTTTAACCTTGTAGATTCTCACCATTGTAAGTATAATTGATATTTATGCATTATTTTATTTTTTTGCTTTTTTGATGGAATCTCATTGCCCTTTTCTATATTCAGGTTTGTGATTCCTATAGTAGTGAGCTTCTAGAATTTTAGGGTGTAAATTAAATAGCTGATTTGTTGATCCTCATTTTTACTCGATTTAACCTTTGGTTTCTTCTAATGCTACCCAATGTTAATCTATACATATCAAGTTGGCTTTTTTTAGTTGACCTAATAATCTCTCTTCTTTGTGCTTCAAACTGCTTTGAATTATACTTATCATTTTGTGGAGTTATTATTAAGTTTAGGATATGGTAATTTGGATGGCTAGCTAGGGTATTTTATTTTGCACTTTGTTTCATTGTTTGAGCTGTTAGAAAAATCTATATAACTCTTACGAATGTTAAGATGCACATAACAATAACATTATCATGATATAAGGAACACCTTGTTCGACACACCACATGGTATGTATTTACAAAAATAATAAAAGATAGACAAAACTTTTGAGGATACATGTGAGATACATCCATGACACTTCTTAACAAGGATATTGTTGAAGTACGCAACACTCAACCCAATCTCGACTGATCTCACATAAAAAGCGAAGTTTATATTTTTTTTTATATTTTATACTTTTCTTTATTGCAAGTACATAATCATCATTGGGTCCACTCATTTGTTGGTGCATGCACTCACCTCTGATTGCTTCATTACTTAATAAGGTTGCTTTCTCTCGTCTCACATCTCCTTCCCCAACTTCTCATCAAACTTACTACGCAAGCATTATCAATGTGAAGGTTTTAAACCCTTTTTGTTGAGTTACTTTTATCTGTATTGCATGTTTTTACTTTTTAAGTTCATTTAATTTCAGGCTAACTTTGACTTTATCACTTTTTTTTTTAAATTTGTTGTGTTGCTTGGTCATGTCCTCTATTCCCCATGCCATATCCATTCTTCATAAGCCTTCATAAGGTGCCCATAAGTCCATTCTTGGCTTCAAAATCTTTGAAGTCTACTCGTCTTGCAGTCATTCATATGGCATCACATCTATAGAAAGAGTTTCCCATTCTATAGGCACATAGGAGAATCATACCCCTTTGAAGAAGCTTTATGCTCTTGGCACCACATTTCTCAACTTGGCAACTTAGATGAGGAGAGAGAGAAAGAGAGATGTAGGATTTTTTAATAATTCTTTTGGTGTTGGAGCACTAGAAATGCTAAATATCATTACTCTAGGTGTTAGTTGCTCTTAAGTAGATTCCATTTGGATGGAGTAATTGAAATGATATTCAAATTTTTAGGGTCGACGACATTAAGACTCTTCTAGTTGTGATCTTCAATTCACCAGTCGATGTTGCTCTTGGACCACCTTGGATGGGTGGATTAGTCATTTGGGTTAGATCTTCATGTTGATCACATCCTCACATTTTATTTCATGTTTTCTTTATTTGGACATGTTAGTCATTCTCATATTTGGTATTTTAGTCCCACTTTATATAAAGAAGTTTTTAAGTTGTGAGAAAACTCTATATAAAATGGGATTATTTGGTTATGCTTGTATTTCAATCTTTTAATCTCACATCACACTTACTGAGCTTTTCACTCATGAGGATGAACTCTATATGGGACTAGAAGAGCTATAATGATTATGATATTAAATATTTTATCATCAACTCTTTCCAAGTGTGTATGGATTTCAATGGTGCCCTGGGAAGACGGGCATGAGGCCTTAAAGGGGAGATCCTTACCCAAGCTATTTTCGATGCATTTAGGGCGTTTTTTTTATTCTGTACTAATTTGCGATTGCTGGTTCATGTATTGATGTGTTTAGATTTGATATTCGCTCGATTCCGTTTGTGTGAATCGCACATCTACAGATTTCACTTTATATGTATGCATTGTTTGTGATTGGTTTGAGCCATTGTCCACGTTGGTTTTGATCCGTTCTTTTAAGTAGGAGTGCAATTCTTAGTTTCGATAAGTTTCTTAACTTGCCGGCGATTCAATGCTTTTGTATTTTAAATGATTTAGCTCTTCTCGTGCCATTTGCGGATTTGACTTGTAAACGTGATGCGAATGAATGCCCACTCTTGAGCTCGACCTTAAAACTTATTGCACACATAACATTTAATTAACTTGCATGACATATTGTTCGGCATTAACTTTGGTAGCAGAGCATGGACGCTAAGATTTGCATTAAGCATTTCATTACACTTCGCATTTGATTTCGTAGAGCATTCCTTTACACAGGTTTAGTGATTTGCTTCTTAAGTTTGCTAAAATTTATTTTTCTTCTATCCATTTGGGTGTAGGCTCTTTATGGATAGCTGTTTTTGAGTGTTTTGCGGCTAAGATTCCACCATTAAATCTACTATTTCACAAGATGAAAACTTCGGAGCTCATGTAGCCCAAAAATTGCCCCCAAATTGTACATATTTTATTTATGCAATTTTATGTTATTTACTTTTAATTGTAACATTTTCTTAATTTGCGATTATTTTATAGCACTTTATTTTCTTGTCATTTTAATTTTTACAATTTTATTTTCTTATTTTATTGCACATTTACTTTCTTGTCTTTATTTTATTTTTATTTTTCTTCTTTTACTTCTGGTATTTTCTTTATTGTTCTATTTTTCTTCGTACTTGTACTTTAATCTTTTAGCCCCACATTAATTAATAAGTTTTTCTCTCATGAGGATGAGCTCTACATGTGGGGACTAAAAAAGTTATTATGATTATAATATTGAGTATTTTGCCATCAACTTTTTTCAAGTGTGTGCATTTCCATTCTATGGGAGCAAAATCCGATTGGTGTGATTCTAATGATGCCTTGAGAAGAGCAAGTGTAAGGCCTAAAATGAGAGATCTCTATCCAAGCTATTTTCAGTGCATCTAGGGCTTTTTCTCTCTTTTGTACTAATTTACGATTTCTGGTTTATATATGGATGTGGTTTGGATTTAATATTTGCTCGATATTGCTTCTATGAACTGCAAATTTATGGATTCCACTTTATATGTGTGCATCATTTGTGGTTGGTTTGAGCCACCATTTGCATTGGTTTTGAACCATTCTCTTAAGAGTACAATTCACAGTTCCGATAGGTTTCTTAACCTGCTAGTGATTTAATGTTTTTGTGTTTTAAACGTTTCAACTTTTCTTGTGCCATTTGTGGATTTGACTTATAAACTTTATGTGAATGAATGTCAATTCTTGAGTTTGGCTTTAAAATTTGTTGTACACATAACATTTAAATAACTTGCATGATATATTGTCCGACATCATCCCTAGTCTTATCAAACTATTCAATCCATCACTACAAGAGAAACTTCTTTCTATCCATTATATTGCTCTGAAGCTTCTTTACATTTTGAGATTAATCATTTGACCTGCTAAGTGCAACTACTTAGGAACCATGATATATTGCTTGTGTTAATGATGAATTAAGGAGGCACGATGCTTGGCAGACGATGGTTCCTTGATATGAGATAGCATTGAAGAAAAGCAAGGAGAAATACATTAAGAAGCATATCATGAAAAGAACTTCAAATTTGGATATTTGTGCCAAAAAAATGCGATGTTTTGAGAAAGTATGAAGTTTTAATAAATTAACTTGTAATTTGGATTGACCTTGCATTAGTAAAACTATGGTTGAATTTAATACCTCTATTCTATAGCTTGAAGATCGAGACAAATTGTCATATCTGGAGTGGGGATCATATAAAAATCTTTTATCCATAATCTGTTTTATCTCCAATTCTGTTAAGCTTTTGTGATACAATCTCATTTTGTCAGTGAATATATTCATAAAATTGTTGTGAGCTTTTGGAACATGTTTATTTCCTCGTGATTCGTTTGTTGAGGTTTAGTCATGTTGTAACACCTTGACTGAGAACCAAATATTGCGAAGGTTCATAATGTGGGATGGGTTGGTTGCACGTTCTAGTGTTTCATTTCTAAGTTCCTAGTTAATCCATGAAGTGATCAAGATCCTTATCAAGTTAATTGACTAACCATCAAGGTGCCTTGTCCATATTTGGAGATTCATTTCCTGTACTGAGAATTGAATGTCTTCGTTAATTCTGTTTTCTTCGTACCTTTTATGAGTTATATTCTTTACTTATTTTGCATGCCTTTATTTTTCCATAAGATGTATTAGCTATTATGTTTAGACCTTAACTTTAGCCAATATCTTTGTCATTTTTCCTTTGTTCCTTGATAGAATTGATTAATCTGTTAGGTGTTAGGAACAAGCCATGGTAGCCCATGCTGCCTAAGCTAACACGAGAAGAAATTGCAGGTTAAGTTTCATACACATAGATAGGAAGCTTCTATAGTGAGTAATAATATTTGAGAGGTTAGTAACCCATATTGATTGTTCGGATTCAATGTGTTAGTTGACCAATAAGATTGTTATTGGATTATGTATGGATATTTAGCTAGAGATAGAATTATGAGATCCCCAATCATTAGAAGAGGCCTTCTAATTAGCCTCAATTTTTGGTAGGCATTAGAAATCTTTGGTTATCTCTAGTACGTTTAAGCATTAAAATTCTACATCTACCACTCTAAAATCTATTTGATTGACCTGAGAATATACTTATTAATGTTGTTTCTAATCTATTTGTTATTGAACATCTTTCACCAATAATAAATCCGTGAAATCAAAACTGAGAATATTCTTTAAAATAGTTTGTTCATTATGAAGATCGTTGCCCATTATTTCTTTGAAATGAAGAAAATCTTCCTCCTGAGTTTGACTCTAAAGTTATTCAAGAAGAAGACACTCTTATTGATGAGAAAGAACAAATAAAAAGCATATAAGAGTCATTATATGTTTATCAACTGCTAAAATTAAAAAAGAAAGCAAGAGGAAAAGCATATCATGTTTGTCATTATCAATGACAAAAGCATAGAGAAGGAAGGTTTTATGAATGGTATATCAACATATGCACTTTCAAGAAATAATAGCATGCTTGAACCCTATTCAAATCCTTTCACGTAAGTTGGGTTAAGAAAGCATGTCTTTTAGTCACATCTAGTGTTTAGTTCCAATCAAAATGGGTAGTGATGAGAACAAAAATTGGTATGATGTAATAGCTATGGATATAGCCCATATCTTATTAGGAAGGTCTTAGATTTGTGATCTAAATATTAGACGTTATGAGAGAGAAAATTCAGATGTATTTAAATTCAATGACAAGACATTAATTAAAGCTTAGTAAGCCCTTAGAGAAAAAAGTCTTGTCAAATTTTGATAGTGTACATCCATTTAAAGAAGGTTTTGAATTCATCTACAAATCAAGAAAAAAAAATTAAAATTGATACTACTTTTTGAAGTGGTGGACTAAGTACTCTAAAGGGATTTAAAAGTCGAGATTATTTACGAATTTTACAAAATCTCCGAGTTATAACTTACTCCAATGCTTTGAATCTGATGAATACGTTGGGCTCAGTTCTTGGAAAAAGGTAGTCATTATTCTCCTTTCTTGGATAAATTGAATGAAACTATTAGGTCTTGGAAAAAGTTATTCTTATTTTTGTGGATGGAGTTCAATTGTTAGATTAGTTCTTTTATAGCTTTGTCAACATTGGATCTTAGTTTAAACTCTTCCTAAAGCCATTTGCAAGATTATCCAAAGAAAATTATTGGATTTACAAGACTATCCAAAGAAAATTCATCAGATTTATTACGACTACTGAAGATAGACAACCAGTTCTCACTCCATGGGAAAGTATATCTAAGCTTTTGATTAATGGAGGGCTTCGCATTCCTAAAGTAGCCATGTTAAACTCAACAAGCTGATTGAAGGTCAGTTTTGACGGCTAATTCAACTCATATGACAAGTGGCCCAAATGGACTAAATGGAAATATTTTAAAAGTAATTTTGGTTCTTGTGTACTCAAAACTTCTCAATCTCATCAATTTAAAAAGCAGTTGAAACAAAAGGGGTCCTTTTAACGAAGATGCCACCTTATCATTGTTCCACTGACTTTTTTGTCTTGATCCATGACTTAATGAATCGGTTATTGTTGAAATGAGAAGTGGGATTGCTGAAGAATTTCAGTTTTCTGCTTCAACTGAGGTTTCTTCATTTCAAATTGATGATGTGGGACTTAGATAAGCTTTCTTTGCTTCCATTAGACTGTGAATCTATTGCCTCTATCACTGTCCATGAGGAAGACAATATTGTTTGGTCCCTTACGAGTAATGGTCAATTCACTTTCAAATTTAGTGAAACGATCTCTGATTGGTAACCTAAACAAATTCATCTGGCCATGTTTCATTTGGATTGGGTGGATCCTGAGATTTCAAGTTGCGTTATGGATAGAGGTTGCTGGTAAGCATAAGACAAAAGATTTATTCTTAAACAAAGTAAAATCATCAATGATGAATGCTGTGTTTTCTGGCTGGCCAATGAAACAAATCAACATTTATTTGCTGAATGTCATTTTAGTAGGATCTTATTGTACAAGTCTCGTGAGTTTGGATCTTCAGGATTTCTTGTGTCTCTCCCTAGATTGCACAAATCTAATTGTCCAGCAAAAGAAAATCCTTAAGCATAGATTGACTTTATGTTCGTCAACCATTCTTGCTGCCACAATTTGGTATATTTTAAAAAGAAATAGAAGAATATTTTGATAAAGTGGTTTTGTACTCGGATGCTGTCATGTGGAGTGGCAGATTATATGCTACTTGCACTATTACGGTTTTGTGGATGGAGAAAAACTGGGAACAAAGTCAGGCAAATGGCTGGATCTGGTTTGCAGGTCTCTGGATGGCTGATTTAATCTCATTGTTCTGGATTGGCTGGGAGCAGCTAGTGATTTGAGCTTTTTGAAGACTTGAATGTCATTAATGATTGTTCAAGAATCTCTTTGAGGTTTTTCCCATTTTAAGCTGGTGTATGTATATTTTAAGATCTCCAAACTTGATGGAGGTCTTGTTGTTGGGCTACCTCTCTCCTTTAGCTTGAGCCTGTTTGTCGAGTTCAGACTCGTGCTTTTTCTTTTGTAAGGTCGTTGGCTCTTTTCTTAAGCTACCGTGTGGCTTCTTGGTATAGTTTCCATATATTCTTTAAAAATTTTGTCATCCCTCTGAAAGCTTGTTGAAGATTCTCAAGGACCAAGAGGCTCTACTACATACCTTTCCTTCCTCTTTCCAAATTGCTACCCTTCCTCTTTTTCCTTTGTCATATTCTTTGGTTTCCCTTAAATCTAGTTGGACTCTTATCTTGCCCATGGCTTACCTCACAATCTCAACTTTAATCCAACTTCAAGAACTCTTCCTAGATGTCTAATACTTTTCTTCTTTCTTGGTTTAAACCCCTTAGGTCCAACCTTAATTCTCCATTCGCAATATCTCTTATGGTTTTCACTTCCCCATAAAGCCTCAACTCTTTTGCAAAGCCCAAAATCATACAAAACTATTGCCTCTTCTCTTCAAATCCTAATCTTATTTTACATCTCATACCTCTCTCTCTCTCTCTCTGCTCCAAACTTGACCTTAAATTCCATTTAAAGTCATTAACTAAATCCTCTCAAGGTTTATGACATTAACTAAATCCTAATCCATCTCAAGGTTTTCAACCTTCATATTTGAGCTCATCTCTCACTTTCCAATTCTCCTTTAACAACTTCCCACCTATTATTTTTCTATTTGCAATCATCACCTTCTTTAATCATATAAACCTTATAGGCCCAACATTTCTTTCCTTCCTCTTCCAAATTGTTATTGTTCCATTATATCCTCCATATTCTTTAGTATCACCTAAACCTAGTCAACCTCTTATCTTTTCCACGGCTTACCTTATTATCTCAGCCTTAATCCAACTTCAAGGACTCTTCTTGGATGCTTAATACATTTCTTCCTTCTTAGATTAAAAACCTTGAAGTCTTAACCTTAATTCTTCCTTTGTAATATCCCTTATAGCTCACTTTCCTGTAAAACCTTGACTCTTTTACAAAGCCCAAGATCTCACAAAATTATTGCCTCTTCTCTTCAAATCCTAGTCTCCTTTACACCTCGTCTTTTTCTTTTTTTCCTCTAATCCTAACCTTAAACTCCATCTAAAGGTTCATCCTTTAACTCTCAAAACCTTAAGATACTAACATATATTGCAGTGTTTTGTCCAAAACGAACAATATCCTGTACCAATTGGTTGTCTAGTTGATGTTGAATCTTGGGCTAGGTAACCCAACAGATATTGGCTTGTATATGGTACCAATGTAACTTGTAATTTATAATCATGATACCAATGAAATATTATAACACAGAGATGATTCGCAAGTGCAACATAATAAAACAAGATATACTAACATTCATGTCCATAATAAAGTCCTATACAACCTAATCCATCAAGTATAATATCATAATTATATAAAAAAACAAAATCACTAATACTAAATAAAGATTGAAGTAAACTGTTGAAATTGTTAGATGCAACACAAGCTAGCTCTTAACTCTGACTCCTAAACAATCTTTTCACTCCCCAATCTTGCATGTAAAAATAAGGGAAGTGAGCTAATGTCTAATTCAGAAACCTGAAGTCGTACTTTAGACCAAATATGCAAAGGTACTATAAAAAATATATATATGTAGCATAGATCAATATCATGATAAAAAATATCAACTAAGACTATCACAACAATCGAGTTGATCTATCATGTAAATACCATATCCATTATTGGCTCCAATGATATAATTTCTAAGAACCATATTCAATATCCATCAGGATCTCTCAATCCTTACACAACATAATCATAATAATTGGATATGATCCATTTGATGTTCAGTGCCCCACCAAAAAGCTAGATTGGCCTCCAAGCTCAATCATATAAGCATGTGGTAGGTACTCCACCATATATGTGACTAAGTCCATGGTCTCCTGTGGGTCTAGAATGGGCTAATGTGGCATGTAGCCACAACATATAAATAACCAAATCCATGGTCTCCTATAGGTCCAGAGTGAGCTAGTGGCACATAATCACAACACATAGAATTCGATGGGAATCACCAAATCTTGTCAATCATTGACTAGAAGGTCCAAATCTTGGGGTTTATTATATCTTAAAACTGATCTTCATCAAGGTCATCTCATCTGGTGTATAGTTATAGTTCCAATCTGATTACATCAACTAAGAAACCCTAGTATTTGTTTCAAACCCTAGGTTACCAATAATTATTTGGGCTGTCTTAGCTGGGTTCTTCCAACCCTAACTTGATTATCTATGGTGCCTTATCATACTCAAAAGTTTAGTCTTTACTCTTAGGCTTAACTAAGATTTTATTTAGGATTACCATACCTTTTTGAATTACCCATGAGCTCTTGCTCAAGTCTACATCTTGAGTTTTACCCTTAGGCACAAATTTACTATATATAGGAAATAATACAAGTCCAGGTTCACACGAGTCTCACCAGTGGCTCTCATGTCTCTCAAGCAAAGCTAAGTCACTATGTCCATTGCAAGGTCTCTCCTAAGCTAACCTCATTTGCCCAAACCACTATCTAAGGTGTCTACATGTGGCCTATGAAAATCTCTACTCCTAACCCTTAACTATTCTACTCTATTTATGCCAACAAGGATCACATCAAGTGTCATATTGTTTGAGAAGTTATTTTGTAATATTTTGAGGTTGATGTGCCTGTGCTAATTATCAAGGACTTTAATGTTGTTATTTCTCAGGATGAGAAGAAGGGAGGTAAGCATTTTCTGTTTGATCATGAGTTAGAGGAGTTTATTGGTTTCATTAGTGATAATGATTACTTGATCTTGGTTTCATTGGGCCTCCTTACAATTGTTGTAACAATAAGCTTGCATGTGCCTGCATTTTTGATGATTGCACCAATATTTCCTCAACTCTAATGGGCTTTGATTCTTCTCGTGGACATCTGGGCAACATTTAATCTGTATTGGTTCTTATCATTGCCCCTTGCTCATTGATTTTTGGATCTTCAGTTTGGCCTTTTTGGGAGTAATTGAAAATTTGAGGATACTTGGTTGGCCTTTGATGGAGTAGCTGATATTGTTGCATCTACTTAGAGATGGCCTATGAAGGGGTCCTCACTTTCTTGTTTGTCTAATAAGTTTGTCAGGACTCTTCATGCTTTTTATCATTGGAGTAAGTCCTAATATGGTGAGATTGCTACCTCTCATGGGCAGATTGAACAATCTATTGTGGATTTTTAGTTCAAAGAGTCCCATTTTGGTGCACTTGATCTGGGTGACCACGAGCTCGTAGTTGGCCTTCTTTCTAAGTACCACGGTCATCTATGTAGTATTGGCATTTGGTGGTGATAGCATGCCAAAGTTAGGTGGATGCAACTTTGGAGTTGGACATGCATTTTTTCCACAAGCTACTAGGCGCAAGAGTGACTCATTGATTTGCAATCTGACATATCGGTTTCTCTATCTCTTCCTTAAGGGCATGGCTTCCATTAGGCTTAACTTCTTTGGATCTATGGCCCAGAATTCCTTCTTACCTCTTCTACCCTTCTACCCTTCTACCCCTTAGGGCCATTTTGTCTGCCTTCTAGGTTGTGTTGTTGGACATCTTCATTACCCATTTCAAGATGCATTGGGCAACCTTTTCTTTGGCACCAACTAGGCCACTAATGTTGATGGTATGATGGGATCTTTTCTCAGGGGTTGTTGGAGTATCACTCAGTGGAATATTATCAAAGATGTGGATTAGGTTTTCTCATCTAACCAAATGCCTTCTAGGTGGAGGGATACCTTGACAGTTTTTATCCACTACTAGTTTCAATCTGTTAGCTTTTGCAATTCCATTTGCAATGTAGTGACCAATATTCTGGTTTGGCATATGTAGGACATTTTCTTAGATCTTATATGTTGAATAATGAGCTTTTGTTTGGGGCTAATCTATCACTAGCACTACATTCATGGCACAGGAGATCATACATCATTTCTCCTCTTTCTACTCTTCTAATGATTGTTGGCAATTAAAGTAGACATGTAGTAAGACTATGATCGAGTTTACTAGGATTTCATGTTATCTATGATTCGGCTTCTAGCTTCCCTGATATCTAGTGCTCTTGGGTCTAGGCTTGCATCATTCCCCCAAGATGCACGGTGTTATTCATTAGAAAATTGTTACTTTGGATATCTACTTGTGGTTTTATGAAGGGTTGCTTGCTCTCTTAGTACCTCTTTATACTGTACTTTTAGTATTCGTCTCTGTTAATCCATTCGTGTATCAATTGGTGGAGTTTGCTGGGCATTTGGGTTTGCCCCTTTGGCCCTTTGGTATCACACATGCTATTTGTCAACAATGTTCTCCTCTTTGGACCTACCATTTCAATTTTTACTAAGGTTTGGCATATTTTTGACATCTTACTCTATTTCAAGTTAGGTGGTGGACTCCCAGAAGACTTCAATGCTCTCCACTAGAGGCATGGTGCTTCATAGGTAGAAGAAGATTGCTAGGAAGTTGAGGATGTTTTATTTGAGATCTGACAAGTCCATGGGTACCCAATTAGAATGAGCTACATCACATCTATTGACTTTATCCCACTTGTGTAGTTTATCTCTAACAGGATCCGGAGTTAGGGAGGCCAGTCTCTTTCCATAGATAATAGGGTGGTGCTAGCTAACTCTAGTTTGACCTTCATTTTGATGTTCTACTTGTCTTCTTCATTCTAGTTGGGGTGTTCTTCTTTATTGAGTGCCTAATTAGATTCTTTGTTTGGGGAGAACACTTCTCATTTGGCTATGCACCCTGTTTTTGAGGAGCATGCTGCTAGGCCCAAGAGGGATGTTGGGCTTTGGATTTGTTGTCTGTGGGAGTGGTGATAAGTCATCGTGGCTTGATTTACTGAACATTTTTGTGTTGGTGATGACTCTCTCTATGTGCTGAGCCTTTAGGCGAAGTATGGCGAGTGTTCTCCTACCTTCCAAGTTTGTCGTGGGGACTTTGCTGTTTGGAAGCTTCTATTTTTTGTTGGTGATTTTGTCCTTAGCCACATTGGTTGGCTTGTGGGCAATAAGGGGAGGTGTTCTATAATGGATGATAATTAGATTGGGTAGCTTTCTATCTTCTATTGGTTGACATTCATCAACAAGGATTCTCCTCCTATCAACTCGGTGGCAGGGCTTCTGTTGGGTGAGAGGGGTTGAGACTACACTACTTTATGGTTTCATTCTAACAAGGTTGTTGCACCCACATCCTAGGGATGAGTTGTGCTCCCCCGAGATCTCATGACTAGCTTGTTTGGAAATATTCCAAGTCTTATTCGGCTTGTAATTCCTCTTTACTATGACTTGCTTGGCCATTGGATGTTTGTGGTGCTTGGGTTTGGCTGCTTTGTGTCTCTCCAACCTTTGTTTGGATGCTTTGCTTTGGTGCACTTTTGACGCTCACCTGGCTTGGGGTGCAAGGGATAGGGTGGTAGTCTTTCACGTGCCCATGGGGCTACCCCATGACCAAGTTTGTTGATCACGCTTTGCTTCAATGCTCTCGGGCAAGGTCGTTTTCTGCTTTTCGTTGGGAAATAGGGGCAAATATGTCCACACAAGGGCGGGTGAATAGTAGTAAAACAACGAAAGATTGACACAATTCTTGAGTATGGTTACTTTTAAATTATATTTTATAAACTTTTGTTAACTTTACAAACCTTTATGCAAGGAATGCGAAAAAGTAAATAATACGAGGATTTCTGGGTGATTCGATCCAGACATGGATCAACAAATTAGGAAAGCACTAACAAAAACCTTCATTGATACAAAGGTAAACCCTACTCAGTGGCTCAAAGGAGTCTATAACACTAGGTTAAAAGACTGTACAAATCATCAACCTAGATAAGTTTACAATACTAGATTACAAGATCCTCTAACATCACCTAAATGAACTTTTAAATCATTGGGTTAGAGTACTCTACAAGGGGTATGCAAAAAGCCAAATAAAGTCCCAAAAATGAAGTCCTATAGTAAGACAAATGAAACAAAGTAAAGCTCACATTATAATTTCTTATAAGCCAAGAATCGATTCAAGTGACACTCATTCATAATATGAAAGCTGTAAGAAGGATTCACAAAACCTTGCTTGTATGATGGAGAAAACGGATGTGTGCCATTGTTTCTTACTTTAGCCAAGTTTCCTTAGGTCTTAAGGAATGAGATGATATTCAAATGTAAATATTACTAGATAATTTGGAATTGATTATTATTCTTTTCTCAATGTTTGAGTGCCTTTTATATGCTTTTAGAATATTCTCCAATGGCTTCAATTATCTCAACGATTTAACTATTATTAGAAAATTTCAAATTTTGGTCGAAGTAGTCATTAATGTACTAGACGTACCTTATATTAAAGACAATGTACCGTATATCACTCTTAAAATGACCTATATGTATGGTAAGTCAAAATTGACATACGTATACAAATCTTTTGGTTCAAACTTGCTCTTATAATGTATTAGCTTAATTGGCCTAGACGTACAACGCATCAAAAATGATGTAATCGTATACAATTTTCAGGTTCTACATTATTCGTCTAAGTGTATTGTCCACTTGACCATATTATGTAATTTAAATTATATATATTGTACGTTAATATTAATGTACAGTATGCAAAGCTTATTAATATTAACGTATCATATGCAAAATTTGGGTTCTAGATTTTCGCGTAGCATGTCATTCGCTCTCTTGTGTATTGAGTCATTAAACTGGACGTATCATACGTTATTATTAATATTTCGTATGCAAGACTTTGACTCAAGTACTTCTGGCATTGCAATGCCAATTGTACCATCCATGAGCTTTCACGTACTTTACGTAAGGCTTAGATACTATACATGAAGGTATCACATGTCATAAGGTTATGTTTGCTTTTAAAGTTCTTTAAGGTTATGTATGCTGAGTATGGTGAACATGTTTTATGAATGTTAAACAATATTATATAAGTTTGAAAGCATATTGGATGTACGCCTTAATCTTTGCCATGTTGAGATGTGTGAGGAGGTATTTTGAAAAGCTTTTATTGGAACTCACCGTTAAACCTCACCGATTTGTTCCTAATGTCTAAGATTATTGTTATAAGTTTTATACACTAAAAACAAATAAAGATGATTCCTTAATTATTTTGCAAAGATTGCTTAATCTTTATATCTGATGCTCATTACATTTTTAGCAACCGCTTTCCTAATTAAATACTTTAAGTCAATGATCAGGTTCTAAATAATTCAAGTAACCTTAAGATAGATAATCTAAAAACGTTTAAAGAAAAAGTATTAGTAATACAAAGGAATAGTTTTGTTGTTTTTAAATAAGTCACAAATAAATTAATGGTTCAATAATCTCCTTCTTTTGATGATGATAAAATCATTAATTAATAATTAAATGAAAAGATAAAAACAAATATACAAATGTTTTTTAAATTCATATGTAATTGAGGCAATTTTAAATTAGTTTAAAGGAAACATAAAATTTTTATTTCATTATTTACTTCTCCCTTTTATTGTCATGCATAAAAAATAAAATATTTTTTGTATATATATATGTTGAACCAATGGTTCAAAGGAGATCTTTGTTTATCTTTTTTTTTTACTTTATCTTTTTGCAAAAGACATTTTAATTCTAAAAATCAGCTCTAACACTAAACTCATAAATATTCAAAAATAGTTATTAAAATTAATCAATATGCTCTCATGAATTTTTCTCTCCTTTTTTTATTTTGGTGGCGGAAGCATGCGCATAAACTTAGACTTTAAACTCCAAGGTTTGGAACCCAAACAAATTTGGGTCCGACTAATCTACAATCAATATATATATATATATATATATTCTTCTTTTTAATCCAAATATTTGTAGGATACCTAAAGTTTGCATTTGCTCTAATCTTATGATATCATAAAATGTGTCCTTTTTTTCATGCAATGATCACAAGATAGAGATGATGCATAGTGAGAAACATTAATATTTATGAACTTATTATTTTGAAAAGCGACATTGTTATGAATGTGACTTGAAACGACACAAGTTGAATGTAATTTTTTGAATTGATAAAAAATAATTTTATTCTTTGCATAGTCCTTTATAATTTGAGCAAGTTCATTTTTGTTATTCTTTAAATTTTGTAAATTTTTTTTATTTCTTTCTTTCAAATCTTTTCAAAGGCTAAGGAATTTGTTGTGTTCTTTTTTCAAGCTCTTATATTTCTTTGAAAGATTTTTTAAAAGCTTCAATCAAAATAAGCAAATTCTCTTAAAATTTATTATGTGTTTACTTACCTGATTATCTTTACTCCCAACTAATTCATGGTTTGTCATGAGACAAACCATTTGTTTTTTTTTCCATTATCTTCATTGCTTGTAGATGATGGTGGGTCTAGTCACTCCAGTGATTATCGTAGCCCTCTTCTTTTTGTTCTTCTTAGGCTGGTTCTTCTTGTTTTTTTATTTTTTTTGCCAATTTTGGACAATAAGGATAAAGGTGTCCCGTATTATTGCACTCATGACAACTTGCTTTGGCTATTCTCTTTCCCGTGTTCTTGTGACTCATCTTCTTCTTTGGTTTTCTTGCAAAGCATTTCTTATAAATTTTGCTTAGACTTTTAGATAAAAGCTCTATCTCATTATGTAAGAGAAATCATCTTTTGAAGTAGGTAGACTAGCCCTCAAATCTAGATTTTCTCTTTTTTTTTTCTCTAGCTTAAGTTGTCATTCTTCTTCTTTTCTCTTTGTCATCTCATTCTCATTGATTATGAGATCACTAAATAGGTCATCTAGTGTGAGATGGTCTATGTTTTTGGATGCTTCGATGGTTGTAAGCAAGGAATCAAATTTCTTTAGCAACATTGTTCAATATTAGTAAAACTTTTTTCAAGATTGGAGAGTTTATTTATAATATTAATAAATCTAGTCAAAATGATTTTAATGAACTCTTTATCATTTAAAAATATGGATCAATTCAAAATCATACATAAGCAAATTAATTTTCTTCTTTTCTGTTTGCCATCTCATTCTTATTGGTTATGAGACCACTAAGTAGATCATCTAGTGTGAGATGGTCTATGTTTTTGGATGCTTCGATGGTTTTAAGCAAGGAATCAAATTTCTTCGGCAACACTGTTTAGCATTAGTAAAAATTTTCTAAGATTGGAGAGTTTATTTATAATATTAATAAATCTAGTAAAAATGATTTTAATAAACTCTTTATCATTTAAAAAATATGGATCAATTCAAAATCATGCATAAACAAATTAATTTTAGACTTCTTGATTTTATCAGTTTTTTCGTAGGTATTCTCAAGCTTCACACAAATTTTATGTACAGTCTTAAGGTTCATGATCTCATTAAGACCTATGGTCAAGAGATTACAATGAAGGATGTTCAATAGTTTTGCATTATGCTAAACTTTGTCTTAAAATAAGTTCACTTAAAGATTTATCAATCATCTCATTATTTATCTCTCATAATAGAAAATTTAAAAGATTTTTCAACATCTTATCACTCAAGATAAACAGATTCAAGAAAAATTAGCATTCTATTTTTCCAATACAAATAGAAATTTTCTTTAAATAATGGAGGACAAGTGGAAGAAGCACCTTCCACTAACATAGCACATCTATCAAATATTGTGTGAGACATCATAAAGATCATTTCAAGGATTGTTGGTCAATAGAAGCAACTGCACTTTGACACTACTTGTTGGAAAATGGAAACAATGACATCCACATAAGAGAAGAATAAACTGTAAAATTGTAATCTCAAATATACTAAGTAAAATCATGAAAGATTTATGCAATTTTTTAGTGTAATTAATCTTGAGTCATATTTTAAAAGATCTTGTTAATTTTATAAATTTTTTTGTGAGGAATGTTGTAAGTAAATAATGGGAGAAGTTTTTGAGTGATTCAAACTAAAACATGATCTACAATTACTCCCGATCAACAAACTAGGCAAGCACTAACAAAAGCCTTTCATAGATACAGGTAGGCAAAACCCCACGCATCATTTTAGAGATGTTTAGAATATTGGGTTAAAAAACTCTACACATCATCAGCCCAATTAAGCTACAACACCGATTTAGAGGACTTTATAACACTATCCTACATGAACTTATAGGGACCCAAAAACAAAGTGTCATGATGGGACAAAGGAAACGATGTAAAGCTGAAATTATAATTTCTTATATTTTAGTAATCAATTTAAGAGGTATTAAATCATGGTATAAAAGCTTTGGGAAGGATTTTCAACTTTGCTGACAAAAACCTTATTTTAATGACTGTGAAGGGATGCATGCAATTGCTTCTTGCTTCAACTTAGTTTCCTTTGTCAAGTCTTGAGGAATGAGATGTTATTTAACTATAAATTTTATTAAATAATGTACAATTAAGTATTATCATTTTCTTAATATTTGAGTTCTTTTTATATTTTTTAGAATACTCTCCAATGGCTCTAATAATCCCCAATGACCTTCTAATTATTATATTAAAAAATTCTAGATTCTATTTAGACTAGTTATTAATCAGTGAAATGTATTGGTTGTAAATGATGTCGTGCGCATTATATCAAAATTGATATATCGTACGCAATCCTTAGTCTAACTGTATTGGTTGTAAATGATGTCATGCGCATTATATCAAAATTGATATGTCATATGCAATCCTTAGTCTAACACATGCTGTTACAGTGTATTGTCTTAAATGTCTTAGATGTATTGTACGTCAAAAATGATGCACTGTACATAATCATCAAATTATTGGTTATTCCTCTCAGAGCACTATTCTCTTAATGGCATACTATATAGTTTAAACTGCACGTATGGTATGTTAATATTAACATACTATACTTAAAGCTTGGGTTCTAAATTTTTACTCTTTATTGTTTACTCCCTTATGTTCTAAGTCATTGAACTAGACATACCGAGTCATTGAAGTAGATGTACCTTATTTATTAGTAATATATTATACAATAGTTTCTAATTGGGTACTTTGGATAATGTAATGCTAATCATATTGTCTACAAGCTTTCACGTAATGTATGTGAGGCTCATGTATCATACATGAAGGGGTTAGGTATTGTATGTTATAATTTATTTGTAGAGGTATTTAAGGTTATGTATTCTAAGTATTATAAATATGTTTTGTAAAAACAAAATAATATTTTATAAGTATGAAAGTATATTGAATGTATGTCTTAACCTATCCATGTTGAGATGTGTGAGATGTTTTGAAAAGTTTATTGGAACTCTTCACTCTCAAATCTTACTCATTTGTTCTTAATGTCTCAAGATTTTTGCTATAAGTTTTATACACTAAAAACAAATAAATATGACTACAATTCTTTTATGAAAATTGCTCCATCTTTATATCTAGTGCCATTTATATTCTCATTAAATACCTTGTCAATTAAGCACTTTGGGCCAATGATCATGCTTGCCCAATAGTTTACTAAGTAACCTTAAGATAGAGATGATTTGAAAACATTTAAAAGAAAAGTATTAGTAATAATAAGTAATAGTTTTATTGTTATCAAACAAGTTATATATAGATCAAATGTTTAGTATTTTACCTTATTGATCAGCCTAGTTGGAGCTTATTTTAGTTTGTCTCTTGATTAGCTCTATTGCCTAGGGATGCGAGTTTTGATAGAGAGCTCCAACGTTAATGTCATCCTTATTGCTATAATTCTCTACCACCTATATGGAACTAGAAAAATGTGGCCCACGTCTTGTCTTACCTTACATTTGTTCTAGTAAAGATTATTGTTCAATGTTAGTCTTTTAGCACTCGTTAATAGGATCTATGGGACCTTCTGGGACTTTTTTCCCTCCTTCAACCTCTTCTCGGTGGCTCACTCTCTTGGCTAGATCAAGGTGAGCTGCGGTGGCATGCTGTATCTTCTAGTGATTTGTCTTCAAGATGTCTCGATTTGAGCCCTCGACAAGTCTTTTTTTTTAATTACAACAGTGGAATTGAATTGCGAGAATGACAAAAAAATAAAAAAAGAGGGAGTTTTTACTTAAAAGAGAGAATTTTTTCCCAAAAGTTAGAATTGTTTTATTCATCATTCTTTTCTCATTTTTTAGAGATTTAGATACAATATTTATTACAAAATACATATTATTTTATTTATCAGAAGTTTTATGAGAATTTGACTAAACAATTGTTGATGCGAAATTTCTTTACCGCAAGGGCCCATTCACATTCTCACACATTACCGCTACATGTATGCATGGACCACTCGCAGTTTTCCACATGCATTTATCATAGTGTGGTTGGTATACCAACTGTGCATGCAAACTACATGAAACAGTAGGTGCACCTACTATCACATGTGATGCACATGTATGGTGGGTGCATCCATTACAATACGTGTTGCACATGTGCAGAGGTCCCATGTTCATGTCGATGTCATGCACCCATGGTTGGTGTTGCTCGACGATTTTTGTTATTTGTCTCCTTCCTTGATTCTTTCTCCATAATTGATTGTTTGATAACTAAATAATCTTATAATCAATCCCTTGATCATAATTCTTTTTTTTTATTTGAGTCCCATCGAATTTCCTTCCAATGCAAGTAAAATTCTTATCATTTTGTTTGTTTTGATGAACTCTTCACGATTATTGGAGAAGTCTTGTACTTTTTCAAAGCTGAACCATTTTGCAATAGTGGCTTCCTTTCTTTCCAATTTGATAAGTTGTCTTGGTTATTTTCCTTGTCATAATAACTCTTTTCAAGGATATTATCTTCACCTAGGATCTTGTCATCATCTATTTTTAGATCATCAATGGGTGGATGTAGTTCTTCGTCAAGCATAGATGTCACAAATGGCTTTAAGTTGTCAACATTCAAAACTAAGTATATTTCCATATATGTTAGTAGCTTGATTTGATAGGCATCATCATTAATCTTCTGTATTATCTTGAAAGGGTTATATCGTATTGTTTTTAGCTTATTGTCATCTCTTTTCAATCTTTTCTTACTACTATGAAGTCAAACAAGGTTACTTTTTGTGAACTTCTTGTGAATCCTATGTTAGTCGTGTTACTCATACTTTATCTAGGATTGGAGTAATTTTCTTTCAACATTAGCATGTATTTGTTGTATTCTTTTTAAGAATTTTTTTTTTTTTTGTTGAACCTCACTTTCAGCTTTTCTTACTTGTAACTCGAACTCTAAGTTTAGCGGACTTTGGCATAAGAATCCTATGCAAACTTCAAAAAGGCTCATTGATGAAGATATATGCATAATGCAATTGTATATAGATTTTTCACATATAATACCCTCATCTTATGTTTTTGGGTGCTAAGCATTATAACTCCTGAGTTGATAAGTAACTATCCTATTTACCACTTCAATTTGTTTGTCCATCTGTGAATGGAAAGCTATACTCTGCATCGAAGTGATGTCCCCTGTAATGCTCATTAAAATCTACTCAAGAAATGTGTATGTCGATCTAATACTATGGATGATGGTAATAAAAAATGTACCCATATATTTTGAAAGAAAAGTATAGTTGCTTATTCACTTATAACCTGTCTAATTGGCGTCAATATGACTATGTTGAAGAATATATCTATTATGAATAAGTAGTTGTGTCCCCATCGAGTTGTTGGTAGTCCTCTTATAAAGTCCATTGAGATTCCATTCTAGGGTCTTTTTAATATTGATACTAGTTTATAGAGCCCTTGTTTGTAATTTGATGGTTTTAATGTATAGTGTACAACGTTAAATAAATTTCTTAACATCTAAGTTCGTGTGAGGCCAATAAGCATACTTTTTTTTGTAAATTTAGGATGATTTTTGAGATTCTAAAGTGTCTAAATGCTCTGGAAGTATGGGCTTCACATATTCACCATTATTGATCACTACATTAGGGTACACAATTGTTTCCTTTGGTAGAGTAACTTATTTTTAATTGCATACTTGGAGTGTTAACCTTCGTTTGCTTTTTGGTTAATTTCTTCATAATTGGGATTGTCTTTATATTTTGTAGCATACTTCTTAAATTTTGTAGGTTGTATTTGCATAATAGTTAATAAGCATAATAAGATCGAAGGAGGTTGTGAAAATATTTTTATAAGTTTGTGGTATGTGCCCTTCTTGTATTTAATAATTATGTTAAATTGTTGTAAACATGACATCTACTTCAGATGTCATGCTTGTTTAGTTTTGATTAAGTTTGCAAATATTAGAATTATTGGTGATCTAAGTGTACTATGGTTACTTTCCCAAGAATGTAGAGCCTCTAATGTTTGACTATTTTGATGTAAGGTTAGAAGCTCTTTATCATAAGTCAAATAGTTCTTTAAACTATAGGCTTACCTTCTTACATTAAAACTACCTCAATAACATACCTCGATGCATTTGCCTGAATCTCAAATTATATTATATGTTTGGCAGAACTAGAACTAGTGTTCTACAAATTACCTCTTCTAATTGTTAAAATGTTTACTAATGTAGGTCTATCAACTCAAACTTTATGTGTGGATGAGTCAATGAATGTTATAACACTACTATTTTAGAGAATTACTTAATGAATTATTTAGATATTAATAAGCTCCAAGAAAAATCTAGACATTAATAATATTTTGATATTTAGTCCATTCCTCAATTGTCTTAATCTTCTTATCAATGCTTATTTTGCCATTACCAACTTGAAAATCTAAATTCACAATGTTGTTCCTTGCATGCTCGTACTTCTTCTTATTCAATTTTAGTTTATTAGTTTGTAGAAAATTGAACACTTTTCTCAGATGTTCTATATGTTCTTCAAGTATATTATTATAAATGAGAATGTTGTCCAAGTATATTACTCTAAATGAGCATATTGTCCAAGTATATCATTACAAAATCCTCCAAAAGCAAAGAATATCGTTTATTAGTGTCATGAACGTTGCTAAGTTATTGCAAAACCCAAATGGTATTGCCAGCCACTTGTACAATCCCCGTTGAGTCTTAAAAGCTATCTTCCAGGTGCACCTTTTGCAATTCATACTTGATAGTATCTCTCGTTGAGATTTAATTTTGTGAATACTCGTGCTTGATTTAACTAGTCCAAGAGATTGTCGATTTTTGGTGGATTGTACCTATTCTTAATGGTGGTATTGTTGAGGGCTCGATAATCCACACACATATGCTATCTTCCATTCTTCTTTGGAGCCATGATTATTGGAGAGCCACATAAGTTATTAAGATTTACTCTCAAATAACTTCATTACTTGCCTCTTAATCTCTTCATTTTCTACTACAAAGCTGTGATATATACCCACGTTTGAAAAAGTTGGTTTGGATAAACATTGAATCTCGTACTCTACAAACCATCTTATTACTTGTCTTTGGATGTCTCGATTACATTAACTATTATTAGTTATTTCCTTAATTGGATGATATGCCTATCAAGGATGTTCCTATTAGTCTTGAGATTCTCTTGGATGATATGCCTATCAAGGATGTTCCTATTAGTCTTGAGATTCTCCTTTTGCTTGTCCAATTTCTCGAGAGTAATCTCTATGCTCTTCAAAAGGTCTAAAATTGTCTTAAGAATGATCAATCACTCATGATTAAATTTGAAGTCTTTATCAATTTCGTTTTTTTTTTTTTTTTTTGAGACATTGTCAAGGACTCATTGCTCATGAATGGTTTGTGGTCTTCTCTCATTTAACCTCGCAATGCAATCGTGGACAATTTTTGTGTCCAGATTTGCTTAAATGTCTTCCTTTTGTTGCTCATAAGTTCTAGTCTCGATGGGTGCATCTTCAAAAATTTGATCATTAACGACACTTTCCTTAGGTTTGGAATCTTATCTGTCAATTCTTTTATTTTAGGAATGATAATATATCTTCTCTGGGCCTCAAACTTAATCACTCTTAATTGAGGAAATCTTAGCAAGTCTCTATTTTGGATGTTATTTTCTTTGACGTATTTGATACTAAATAGTGAAAGTTTTTTAGCTAGTTTTGGTCTTTATTGTTTGATAGAATTTCCATGCAAGGATAATTTCTTTTGCTTAGCTAATAAGTTATGCTGATTATATGAGTTTACTTTTGGATAATTAATATTTTTCATTGCTAGAGTTGTTTCACTAATAAGTAAATTCTCTGTGCACCTTTTTAATAAGGAGAGGAAAAGTTAGGAGATTAATAAAAGTGCGAAGTCAAAATGATTGATCTTAACCTTTCAATAATCATCTTTGATTTTGTCAAGTGGCAACTGCCCACAAGACCAGTAATGAATGTATGAATGTGTGAGACCTACTTTGCAAAGTCAAATGATCGATCTTAACCTTTCAATGGTCACCTATGATGTGGTCCAGTGACAACTGCCCACAAGACCAGCAATAAATGTGTGAATGTGTGAGATATCTATCTCCCTTGGGTGTAGGTATTGGGAGATGGATCTTGAGTCGTGCATTATCGAACGTGGTGGTGCAGCTAGTATTGTGGAGTAACAATATTGCAGATGATTTCATACTCAAATATCCTACCTCTAGGTGATTTTGGCCTCAGCACATGTTTCTTGATGTCAACCTATCACGAAGTAGATGCTTGTCTTCTTTCTCATGGCAAGATGGCAATCTCGACATCGAGAATTACAAAGAAATGCTAGCTGTCGTGCCACATAAAGCATGATTTTGCACTGCAGAGTTCCTTGCCTTCATCCTTTTTACCAATAAAGGAATTGTATTGCACTGTTACCTGGTTTTTGTTTTTTTTTTTTTTTGAAATTTGGAATCTTTCTTCTAGGTCATTGAATTTGACTGACTCAACCCCCATGCTTAATATTTTCTAACACTAGCTCCCTCTTTTCCTTCTTTCTTTCTCTCATTGTTTCCTCCTACGAGAATTGTAATTCATGTTTTATTGTTTTTTTCCAAGAGAAAGGAGAAGTATCACAATTTGTTAGAATTGATTATCTGATATCTATGATGATTTGTCCTACCAATTTCTGCATCAACGCTCTATTCAAGCTTGTGCAAAAATAATTTGTGGGATTGTACTTATTTAAATGGGTGGTCAAGCTCGAAATGTGTAGGCCCATTTAAAGCTGTTGTAAATCTTATATTTGAATTGCCCTAGAACTTTTTTAGGACTTTTCTTATGGCACTAAGGTTATGTTAAGGACAACATTACTGAAAGCAACTCTTATATCTGCAAATTTTCATTTTGATTCTCAATTATTCTGCTGTATCCTTGTCATATAACCTCCAGAATATCTTCTTGGATTTGACTGACTTATCATCATATGGTTTACTGTTTCTAACTTCAGATCCCTTCTCTTCTACCTTCTGTCTCTCTTTATTCTCTCCCTGTTGGAAAATTGTAATTCATTTTTGTATTGCTATTTATGAGAGATGGGAGAAGCATCACTGTTTTTTTAGATCTGATTATTCCCACCAATTTTTGAGTCAATGCTCCAAGGCTTTGTGCAAAAATAATGTTGGTGGCATTGCATTAAGCTTTGTGTTTGATCTTTAGTTTGCTGGAGCGGAGTGGTCGACAATGAATTTTAGTAGACCATTTCATATTTATTTTTTTAACAGCTACGTTATTCTGACAAAATCAAACTTCCCTAACGTTTTATTAAAGTATGGTTATTACAGCAAGTCAATAGGCTTGAGATCACCCCTGATAAGCGTTTTTTGGCTGCTGCTGGAAATCCTCACATACGCCTATTCGATGTTAATTCAAGTAGTCCTCAACCTGTATGTCTCTCTTAAGTTGAATCCTGTTTTTTTCCCTTTTATATTAGTGAATGCCATCATCATTACCATCTATCAGTTTCTTGACAATTATCTCAGGTTTTGAGCTATGATTCGCATACTGGCAATGTCATGGCAGTTGGATTTCAATGTGATGGAAACTGGATGTATTCAGGTTCTGAGGATGGCACAGTTAAGATCTGGGATTTAAGGTAAATAATGCTTATTGCAGTTAAGTTATTGTTCTGTAGTGGGAGAGCTATTTTGTTTACTCTTGTGTTTGACATTTCAATTTGCACGTAAGTTTTGAAGACCTGATTCTGTATTGTAAACTTCTTTTTTCTGGTTTGTTGTGATAATTTGAAGTCATCAAATGAATTTCTCCTTAGTTTCATTATTTGGTGGATTGGCAGATCGACTGCTTCTGTTGGTACTTTGAAGTAAAAAATCATTGTTCTTTCTTTTATGAAAATAAAAATTGCATCGTTCTGCATGATCTCCATAGGTTTTGAATTTTGCTGAATATGCAAATTAAAAGAATTGCATCCATGAAAAAAGCCCTTGGAGAAACTAGTTTTTTGCCACTGTTTGTTTGTTCAGCGTATTCCATCTCATGATCTCTTGGTAGTGGTATTTGATTTCATGCTGAGATTTTGTTCATATCTCTTGCTCGCTTAATTTGATTCCTCTTGCATAATTGCATTGCCTAAACACACAAACATACTCTAGTTAGCCCAGCATTAATTTATAAATATCTTGTATTGAAACTTCTTTTGTTTGTAGTCATATTATTTAGTCAATTTATCTTATAAATCGTTACTAGATAAACATTTCTGTTTGAGAACTGTTACTGATTTTGTTTTTTTTCTTTTGAACCAATTTAACTGATCAGAAAAATTAAAATGTGTCATTTAAATATCTATTTTGCCGTAGTAGTTCTACTTGCTTATTTATATCTTATTAAATTGAATACTACAACATTGATTGATCACATATTCAACGCACATGGAGTACAGGCTCAGTGTAAAATGTTTTAAGACATCACTAACATATCTCGACTTGTTTGTGACTCTGCAGTGAACCCGGTGAACTCCATTTCTTATCTTATATTTTTTTCAGGGCAGCTACGTGTCAAAGAGAATACGAGAGCCGTGCGGCAGTAAATACGGTGGTTCTACATCCAAATCAGGTCAGAACAAAATCTTATCTGATCACTTTGAGCTTTTCGTCTGCAAGAATTTTATGGCTAAATTTAAGTTATAATGAATGAATTAATGATTCTTATGTCCATTAAGTAGCTGGATGTTTTATTTGCTTAAATCTTGTGAATGAAATCATATTTTTGGACGTTTTAGTGTGATCTACGATATCATGCCTTTGTTTAAAATTGGGTTCACCTTATCGGCAGACTGAACTTATATCTGGAGATCAGAATGGAAATATACGGGTGTGGGATTTGACTGCAAATTCGTGTAGCTGTGAGCTGGTAAGCTGTTCCTTTCTTATTAGTGTCTTCATGTTAGTATACACATACAATTTTTTTTTTGAGCAAAGTCCAGGTGCCAGAGGTAGATATAGCTGTCAGATCTTTAACGGTCATGTGGGATGGCAGCATGGTGGTTGCTGCTAACAATCGTGGAACATGCTATGTGTGGCGACTGCTAAAGGGCACACAGGTGCTTTAACAGTTCAATTTCACATCTAAAAGCAGTGGCTTGCAAATTCTGTATGCTTTTAAGTTTTTCATGTACAAACTTCTACAGACCATGACATATTTTGAACCACTGCATAAGTTGCAAGCTCATGATGGCTACATCTTAAAATGCCTTCTTTCACCAGAATTCTGTGACCCGAACCGGTATGTGTAGCTTACCATTGTCCTGCCACAGTTTGGTACATACACAGTATAAATGTCTGCTTTGACCTTGTTCTGCAAGCTGTTATACTATTATAAGCACATTTTTCATAGAAGAATGGCATTTTACTTGGCTATAATTTTATTTCATGTTTTGCTTTGTTTTATAGTTGAGATTGGAGCTAATATATGAACAATTGCACTAGTTAGGTAACTCCCGGATTTGAACTAATAAACTAACCGCAACCTACTATATATCCCATTGTTTTTAATATTATTTTTTTGAAAATCTATATCCCAGTTTTGGTGGCGAACTTTTTCCTGACTGCTTGACCAATTCTCAGTTATCTTGCCACTGCATCATCTGATCACACTGTGAAGGTATGGAATGTTGATGGCTTCACCTTGGAAAGAACTCTAACCGGTAAGAAAACTTCCCCTATATTCAAATTATACCCCCTTTGGCTTCTTATTTTCATTATTAATCGTCATCTGAACAAAATCTCCAGGACATCAACGCTGGGTGTGGGACTGCGTCTTCTCTGTTGATGGTGCTTATTTAATCACAGGTCCACAATTTTAAGGATACAATTGCTGCTGCTTGTACAATTAACCAGCTTCTTGGTAGACTATTGATGTGCTTTGTGAAATGCAGCTTCCTCCGATAACACTGCAAAACTGTGGTCTATGTCCACAGGAGAGGCCATTAAAACCTATCAAGGACACCACAAGGCTGTCGTATGCTGCGCTCTCCACGATGGGGCCGCTGAATCGTGTCATTCAAGTGCAGCATGAGAGGTCTACTTTTGAGCTCTCAGACAACAGTTTGTGCATTTCGTGCGGCTTTTTCAATTGATAGAACTGATGGTTTTCTTTCCAAGCAACGTAAAATAAGAGGCTTTGAAACAGAAGAAGCTAATTACAAGGACTAGGGATTAATGTAGTGTGGCTTCTGCTAAAGAAAATCTATAAATATTTATCATAAGTTATTTAAGGTCATGCTATAATAACGGGTAGACAATAGCATTTGCGATGCAAAAGCATTGGTCCGAAAGATACAAATGAATAGCCGGAAAGTTAACTGATTTAAGCGAATTTTTTGTTATAAATTGAGTCAAGTTGAAGCTTAATTCATGTTAGATTGTATGCAAATCGTGTAAGAATCTTTAAAAAAGACAATACATTGTTAATAAATTGAATCAAGTTGAGGTTCGGAGGACATGGATGGCCTTGAAGCTGGGGTTTGAAACAAGGCAGATCGATGGTGACCATAGTGCTTGCAGTATGAGTGAACAATCACTCGCCAGTTTATAAGTTCTGGTCCTTAAGGTTGACAACCAGCATCCTATAATCTCCACCCGTGGAAAACAATGTCATAACATTTCATCAAGATAATATGTTTGGACTCGCTTCAAGTATACAACTGTCATTTAAAAAATAATAAGACTGTTGATCTTCAATTCATTTATTGACATTTTTTTGAATTAATGTTTTTACTTGGTTATGTTGACCTCTTCCATTACTATTTGTTGGTTTTCATTTCTAACAAATTTATTCTCCATTTAAGTTCATGTTCTAAACCGACTCCAACATCAAGAAATGCATGGGCGTCACTATGCAATGTATGATGCGACCATGCAAAGACAAACAACAACATGATAAGCTGAAGTTTAGAACACATTAATTTCAGGAAAAGTTCTTCACTCACATTTCTTCAAGTTCGGCCCTTCACTTAATTTTCTTTGATCTCTTGTCACTTGTGGAAATTTGAACCTATCACACTTGCTACTCATTATTATAGCAAATATATGTTGATTTCTATCATTTAATAACCCTTAAAGCTTGAATCACTTTGCATTCCAACAACTTCATTGCCATCATGCGCAATGATTCTTTAATGAAACACAAGTTTTAAACTTTCTTCCACACATGTTTTAATTTTCATGCATCCTTGTTTCAAGTTGCCATAGATCAGCTAACATGAGAGACCTTGAGATGATTTTGAATGGAAGTATAATCATATAAATGTTATTGTGGTTTGTGAATATTCAAGCTTCTTCAAGAGAGAGTACTTCCACAATGCACTATCATATCATGTTCAATTTGTAGGCTTAAAAAAAAAATCACGAAGAAAGGTATGGTATATAGATACCCTCAAATTTGCAAAAATCTGTAATTAAAGAACAAAATCCTTGAGAATGGAACGTTCTTTTTCTTTGGTAGCCATATAGAGAAGCCAAACTGGAATTCTCTCTATTAATCGAGTTTTGCTAAGCTGTTATTTCAAATGAATATCAACTGGTTGATTGATTTAATTGGAATCAAATGAGACTAGTGATATGCTTCATGGTAATGTTATGCTTCATCATGAATAAAAACCTCTTTGAAGTTCCTGCAAAGGATTTTACGACAACAAATAAACTGACTTTGAGGTTAGTCACCTTAGAGCAGAATCTTTAAGGACTGCTTAAAAGATAAAGAAGAGAAACCACAACTAGACATTTGACAAGGTAGAAACAACAAGCCAAGTTAAAATCCAGTAAAGTTGATAAAAAAGATAAGAAAAAAGAACAAAGATCAAATTCAATAGCTCCAAGTTACAGAAAATGAAAAGCGAAACAATAATAACCCAAAACGAAGACTGATAAAATTCTCAATGGATAATTTAAATAATATAAATAGCCAAAAAAAGGAAAGAGGATTAATCTATAGCCAAATATATCAATATTGGTAAACAAGCACAAGTTTATCCAAACAGTGAAGACAATCAACTAGTTCCACAACTTCTCAAGAATTCAAACCTAATAAATTCTCAGTAACTGCAATAATTTTTAGTTAAACAAACTACTAAAATTCCCTCAAAAAACTAACAGGATATGCAAATACAAGCAAAGGACTATCATACATGTGGTAGAACATACCTTAACATTTTCTTATTGAAAAACTAGCTATCGTCTATCAAAATAAACACCAGCTAATCTGGTGTGCTGTTCAACATCACTTAAACAACATAATCTAGATCAAAGCTAATATACATATATACCAATACACCAAGCCTAACCCAATTCACCATTATTCATATGATCATGTACCATTTACTCATAGAAACCTAAGCCAACAATAAATAATAATTTGTGTGGGATGAGATAACTAAGCTAAAGCTTGTATTCCAAACCATCCTAAAAATGTAAACAATAACGATTGAAATGAAAACCATCCAGGAGTGACACATAAAATATTAATTAACAGTTTCTCCTTCAAGCCAAGCAAGCAATCAAGCTAGGTGTAATCATGCACCAAATAGCCTTGGGATGCATCTCAAGGGATAGTTAGCAAAATGTACAGGACCTAAATGATATCAAATGCTCAAAGTTTGTGATGGTGACACACGTACAACAACATAATCAATAAGAAAAGAGAGAAACAAAATTCAATAGAGTCTATGGAAAATAAAAACAAAGGTATATTCTGAGACAGGTAAGGTGTTAAACGAAAGTACATAAGAAAGAACCATTGAGAAGAAGAAAATACAATGGGCTTACTCAGTTATTACCAGAAAATAACAGAGGATAGAGTTGCAGGAGAAAACCATAGAACAAGGAGTTCATCACGTCATTATATCACATACACATGCATGCAATCAGATAACAGCAACTGAATGTCACACAAACTTTAAAACTTGATCATAGTAGAAGCTATATAAGAGAACCAAAACAATAGTAACAGCAGCAAGAAGCAGATTTCCCTGACTAGAGCTGTGATCCAAACATAGTTGTTATTCGGTTCTACTGTTTCTGCTCCTGCCACTGCTCTTCTTCTCAAAAAGCGTCTTTTCCAGAGCCTCCTTATCAGAGCTTGAACTACTAGCATCTGAACTACAGGGAGAAGCTTTCCTCCTCTCCCTTCTTCGCTTGCGGTGCCTAATAGCAACCCTATCATCAGAATCACTTTGACGATCATCCTTCCTTCTGTTTCGATCTTTGTTATGAGCATAACGATGAGATTCCTCTTCAGACATATCATCAGAACCATCCTTCCTCTTATGGCTGCTACGTCTCTTCCTCTCCTTATGACTTTTCCTATGCCTGTGTCTCTCTTCTTCATCATCCGAATTCCTAGATCTCCCCTTCTCTTTCACTCTCCTCCGCTTGTCTTTCTTCCTTTCATCCTTTTTCCAATCGTCATCCTCATCTTCATCACGCCTAGACCTTTTACTGCTTTTATTTGACCTCTCCCTCCTTTCAGAACCACCCTTCTTCTTTGCCTTCTTTCCAGACCTAGCAGCGATTATCTTCTCGATCTCCGGATCCAAATCCGAGTCCGAACTCTCCTCCTCCTCCTCCTCCTCCTCCTCTTCACTCTCTTCTTTCGTTCTCCCACTCGCCCTTTTTAATTCATGGAACAGAGCCTGTGCCTCGTCGGCCACAGCGCCGTCCTTCTCCCTATCGGCCTTGAGGCTGAGGAAATTGCGACACTGGAAAGCAAGGTGGCCAACCCTGCCACATTTCTTGCAGGCCCCACGGGTATCATCAGCGTTGGTCCCGGTGATCCGAGCAAGGGCAAGAAGGCCCTGAAAACTTGCGTAGGCGTTCTCCCCGCTGTCCCCTCCGTCACCGACGGCTGATCGATCGGCCGATGGCTTCGCGTCCTTGTCGTTGTTATTGGTGGGAGCATACGGATCGTAACCGATGGCGCTCTGCCAGATGCCGTGAGTCTGAAGAGCCGCGCTGCTGTGAACGCGGTTGTTTGCAGGCATGCGCACTCGGCCCGCCGTCGCCGGCATGTTGGATTACCTTGAATAACGAATGAACTAGGGTTTCGGAAACGCAATTTGCACTGCTTCGTTTTAGCTTTAACGCAATGCCGACGGAGCGGAAGAAAGCAAATTGGTTCGCTTGTAAATTTGATACACGAAGAGCCACACGGAGTTCAGATTTGGCACAAACTTATTTTTTTTTTAAAAAAAAACATTTATACATAATTAAATAATATTTATAAGAGCACAGATCCAAATCACATCATTAAACAGGTTTAGTCGTGTAACAAACTCTTTTTTTGGATTACCGGACTAATATTTTTCAGTATGATAAAAAAAAAATTGATAAGATAAACATAAATTTTGTAAGAAACTCGTAGGATATAACTATTATCTTTCCTATAAAACTCTTCAACTCAAGAATCTTTTAATTTAAATATTCTGGTATTTACGAGTAATCTTTTGCTATAATATAGCAAACACTAGAAATGTAGTATATCCCATTTCTTTTTATTCTTTTTCTTCTTTTTTTATCTTGTTCTTCTTCTTCTTTTTTTTTTTTTATCTTCTTCCACTTCTTTCTCATCTTCTTTTATTTATCTTTTTCTTTTTCTTCTTCTCTTTCTCTTTTTCTTTATTATTATTATTATTATTATTATTATTATTATTATTATTATTCTAATTGTTCTTCGAGAATGCTTATCTGTAATTAGTTATTTTATTTGAAGAATTATAGCAAGAGAGTTTTCATACTTTGTGAAGTGAATCACAAAATATGATGACAAATATTAGAATTTGTTTCAAAATAGTTTTGATATACATCATAATTTCTATTAGTAAATCCTATGATTTTGATTTATAATTCAAAAATAAGTACAGATGAATGTGAACTAAAAAGTGTGGGTATTGAAAAATTAGTCGTTACATGTAAGGATGTGAATAAATATATATAATTGTGTGTTTTTGTATGTATTTACTTTTTATAGTCTTTTTGAAATTAAAAAATTTGTTAGTTTATGAATACTTGTATTTCTCTTAATGAAGAACAAAATGTTTGACATTTAGCAAATATAGTACACAAACAAAAATATACGTTAGTAAAAAACAAATATAATGTACTCTAATAAACATATGCTTATGATATGGTATAATATCATTTCTAACTACATATGATATTGATGACCTACTGGTTCATTGTGCACCTTATGAGATCCCTATGACATCATCGTCATTAGCTTCATTATTAAGAAAAAGCTATGATCGACCAATGATGTCATGCTCCATTGTAGTTTAATGATGATATATATGATAACTCACTTTATCATACTAAAGAAGATGTTAATCAAGCATCTCTTATGATATATCTATCAAATGGTCTTGTGATTCTATTTATACAACTAGTGTGATCCTTATCATGAGGCCACCAATGTTTGATGCAACCCATGATGAGATCCATCTTTATAAGTGACAAAAATTAAAGCTCACATAAAGTAATAATGTAAAATAAATTGTAGTATAAATAAATATAAAAAAAGACTCCTTTTGATAAGAACACAAAGATGATGGTTCCAACAGGGGCACAATGATATATAGAATAGCATAACACAAGTATTACCATAAATATTATGCCAACATTTTTTCAAAATTAAGATGCACCTCATTTGTCTTCTAGACTAAGCGTGAAAGCTATGACATTATTGAATGTACAGGGTGCATGATATGAAAAATTGATTCAATTCTTTGTTGCATGCCTCATGAGGAGACAAATTAAGGATTCATAGGTTTAGTATCAATTGTTTGGTATGATGTTAAATTAGTGCTTTATATAGTTTATTAATTGTCAATCAAACTCATCTAATTTTTAAGTGTTAAAAGATATAGCTAAGATTTGGAATAAAAAAAAAGATATAGCTAAGATTATATTTGGATTAATTATTCAAGAATTTATTGATGGCATATGGAGTTGAATACAATAGAATAAAAAATTTATACTTCTAGCGATAAACCTAATTGCTTAAAAACTTATCTAACTCATTCCTATAAAAAAACCTAGGGATGGGTTAACCCACACTATGGTGAAAAGTATCATTTCATATACATATTTTATTACATAAAAATGAAGCTGTCAATATTTGAGTAATGAAATGAATATAAATTTTTTATATGGGTCATCCACTCAACTCTTCTACTATATAAGGTCAATTCTCAAGTCGATCCATTTGCTACCCTTCTTAATTAGTTATGTTAAAGGTGCATGTATTATATAATGAAAATAAACTTATGATAACAACAAAAAGCAATTACCAAAAGAGGTGGATAAGGAATACTAGCCAAAGGGACGATCTCAACTTCTTTTAGCATTACTAACAACTAAAAGTGCACCTCTAGTTCTAAGGTGTCCATTAGTAAGAATTTATTGATGGCATATAATATGGTAGTACAAACAATATTAAGTGGATCTATTATGATCTAATTCCTAATAGTTGTGACGTGCAAACTATCATCTCAAATACCATAGTAAAAAATATGTTTGGACATTGACTTAAGATATAAAAAGGTAAGCCATCTTTATTAAATGAATTTGGTTTTTATATTTTTTTAACTTGGACAAAGTTGCTCTTTTATAACACATTACAACATTTGGTGTATAACATCCATATCAAATCAAGTCTCATTCTTATAGACTCTAACAATAGTGGATTATCAATGTAGATAGTTAAGATGTAGGATGATCTGTCTTCAAGGTGTTTTCACTCGAGCCCTCGTCAACAAACCTTTTTTTAAAGATCACTTTTGACTTTTGCTAAGCTTCTTTAACAAAGTTTGTATTACTTATTTATGCCAAGCTATAAACAGTTGAATTTTCTTATTTATAATCCCTTTTGGATAGAAGAATTACTTTTTAGATTTTTTTAAGATTATCTAACACTAAATTGTAGCAATTGACAATTAATTTCATAGAAATTAAGCCATTGTCAACTGCTCGTCATGTTTAATTTTAAACATAATATAACATATGTTATTATTAATACATAATATATTAATACAAATTGAGGTATAAAATTTAGCTAAGAATGTTTTAAAGTATTTAAGAAAATCCCAGTAAGTTAATCTAAAACTATTTTATTTAACTATATTATAAGACATTAGCATGACCTAAGCAAGGCTTCTTCCAAGAAACAAACTTAGGATTGAAAATCTACAACTAAATGGGGATGGTTGTCTATAGTTAAGCCTATAGTTGGTTGTAAGTCTTAGTTATAGGCTTAAAAAGCAAGAATTAACCATAAAAAGAGACCTTGGATGGCATTGGGTTGAGAAGGAACTCTTAGATATCTTATAAAGAGTGCTTGGGAGTCTTAATTGAGCCTTAAAAGAATGTTAAGTTCATATTTTGATTGAGTTGGTAAGGCATTTAGCTCAAAATAAGCCCTATGATAATGCCATAGCTTGTTACCATATCTAGAACTTGTGGTACCTTCCTACTTGAAAGGTCAAGCTTTAGTTTAGATTTGTGTTGTTAAAAATGGCTAAAAGTCCCAAGTTAGTCTAAGGGGTTCGATTCAAGGCTCAACCATGGACTTTAAATTATTAAAAGAGACTAAAGAATTGACTTTAGGTGACTTTCAAATTAAGAAGCTTAGAATGGCTTTCGAAGAAAGCTAAGAAAGGTTTAAGTCTTCGTTAAGTACAAAAAAAGGATTGGGTTTGGTTAAGCCTAAGAAACTAAGAAGGAATTTAAACTAATTAATAGGCTCATTTAGCATAGACTTATCTTATGAAATTATTGGATTAAAAAAGGAGAGATATTATTGAAATTAGAATCTAAGTAACCCTAACCAGAATGGAGAATAAGTTATAACTAGAAAAGACATTGGATGAGGTCATGAAGTACTTGAGAATTTTACATGTAAGAACTATGACTTTTGTATGAAAAAATCCTAAAAATTAAAGTTAGATTGAGGTTATCAAGTACTTGATGAAACCCTGAACACACTCAAATGAGGTTAGATTATGATGAGGATCTAGATTAGACCCTAGATGAGAGTTAGTTAAAATAAAGAGCTGGGTATTAACCTTATGAGTGGCATTAGTATTAACTAAACTGAATAAATAATTAGATTATTTGCTAATCCTTATCATAGCTTTGTTTGATGGGTAGAAACATGAGTAACCCTAAATGATTCTCTTAAGCCATGGATCAACACCTCAGATGTTGGTTTGAGTGCTATATATGGCTTAGGAGAGGTCTTTGAAAAGGTTGGTGTGCTCAGGTTAGCCTATAAGGCGAGAGAAAGTTACTAATAAAACTCATATAAACTTAGATTAAAATTAAAGATTATTATTAAAAAGGGTTTAAACTAAGGACTTATGACTTGAATAGGCACTCAGATGAAAGCTTAGATAATCTAATGAATTTTATTGACTCTTAGGTTAAGAAAAAGGAAAAACTTAGACATGTTTATGGAAAACTAATTAAAAAAGATTACTCTAGATAGAGAAATAAGAGTTTTTTAAAAACTCTAGATCAACCAAGATAGTAGAGTATGGTTTTGAAGAAATCCTAGATAAGATAATTCTTAAATATACCCATTTTGTTTATGAAAAGGGTTATTCTTTACCTCAATCTCTAAAATGATAAGGGATAAGAAATGTATAAACTCTCTAAAGATAAATGTGATAAAATTTACATATCGTAATTACCTAACTTTTCATGATTTGTTCTTATACTTTATATTAATATTATAAATAACTATGCATGTAGTTATTCAAATCTTATATTTTTATATGTATATATATGTATTTATCACTGAGCTAATGTATATCAATTGTCTCATAATACTTTTAAGTCAAAGAGTTCTTCTTTATAAGAATACTAAGATGGGGTGAGAGTTAACACATGATGATTTTGTTATAATTATTATTAGTTATGTGATTTTTATGTTTATTTTGTTTGAGAGAAAAGTTAAGGGATTTGTTAATCATTGGTATTATATATACATGAGTTTTTTAAAAAAATACAAATTACTTGATACTTTTATTTAATTATAAAAGATGCTTCTACTACTTGATTTTAAAATGATAAATGTTATATCTATTATAATTTTATAAAAAGCAAATAATATTTTTTATTTGTTTTTAAAATATTAAAAAATAAAAAAAATAAATATATGATATGGCATCAAGATTTAGAAAGGTCAATGATGTTACTACATAGCCCAACTAACTCCATGGAAGATTTCTTCAAAGCTAAAGTTCTATCATAAAAAATCATATAAGTGATAACTTTTTCTACCTTCATCCATAAAAAAGGTAGATTTAGTCAAATTTTTTATAGGATCCATGAGGAATTGAATGTTGCATTATTGAGAAATTTTTCTTATGATACTCTTAGAGCTTGTCCCTCATTTAACAAATTTTTGATAAGTCTCTTGAGTTGTTACTACTGCTTGATTTTGTCACGATGATGCTCATGATACTTGAAGTGCTTATGATAATTCCTCTTTGTCACAAGGGCCTTCTTTGGTTTAGGGGCCCAATAGTATCCCTTTTTTTCTTCAATGCAAAGAGGACTTATCATAAGGATGGGTAAGCAAAATGAATGTTTCTTTTGGTTGAGACACATAAAATGGACTTAAGAAGATCTTTTTCTAAGGCTTAAAATGCCAAAGATTTTTCTTAGATTTTAGCTCATAAACATGTGTCAAATATTCTTAAGGAATAAGTTTATGCTTTTGATCCTCTATCTTGGCTTCCTTCACCTCCTTGAAAATGAAGTATCAATTAGCTCACTTAATGAGTTCTTCCAAAGTCTCAATAGGATATTTAGAGAGCAACTTATGAAGCTTTAAAAACTACCACTCAGTTATCATGTATAATTAACCTCTTAATATGTATAATTATCATCTAGTTATGTGAAATGAAAGTTTTTATGATTTATATTTTATTTTTCAATTTACTTGTCAAAATATTTAAAAAATCATCTAAAAAATAAAACTGATTATATTTTAGAAAATCACCAATCAAAATAAAACAAGATGATAATTTTGTAGAATTTAGAGATCATTTGAAAATTTTGAATTGACTCCTTATTGCCTAAAAAGGATGGTGGATAAAAGAAGCAGTTTTGAAGTTTGATGAAAAGAAAGAATTGGCTTATTTTTGATAATGAGAGAGAGAATAAGAAAGAGAGAGAGAGGATGCTTTAGGAGATTATAGAGAAGAATAAAGTGAAAGGGAGACAAAAAAGTTAAGACTAAGAAAATAAGAAAAAGATATGATTGTTCTATCAATTTTTTGTAATAAAAGTTTTTATTAGTGCTTACGTAACATTGAAAGCATATTCAAAAGGAGAGAAGAAGATCAAAGTAAATAAATTAAGTTTTGAATTTTGAAATACATATAATTTATATTTTATTAATATATGATTTGAGTATTTTGAATAATTAATTATATTTAAAAAATTATTTTAGTTTCACATGATTTAATTAGAAAAATAAGTTTTGATTAGTTAATATGGAGCTCAATCAACATGAGAGAGCTAACTAAGCTCTTTGTGACTTGTTTGATCAATCCAACTAATCATATTAGACTATCCAATTGTGTTTCGTTAATTAAAAGATTGAAAATTATTAATTAAATTTTGATTATGGATTGGAAAATCAAATTATCCATCCAAATAGATATAAGAGGGCTAATATGATTCATTAAAAAAGTAATAAATAAATGATAACAAAAATAAAAAAATATAAATAGAAGATATTTATTACTTAAATTAGTGTATATTGATAAAATATATATTGATTAAAATAATTAGATTTTAAGTGATTAATAAAAAAAATGTTTAACAATAAATTATGATGGAAGAATCTTATTACTATTTATTATTAGTTTTGTTGTTATGAAGTGTCATGTATTTTATTATAAGAATCTAAATATGTTAGAACAAATTATGAAAACATATTATTGTTGGCTTTTATAATTATGTAATTATGATAAATTTATTTAAATATGTATTTTGATGCTAACTATGAAAATTATTATAGTTTATTTTAACACATGAAATTATTATGAAAATTTGGTAATCAAAATGTGCAAAGTTCACAAATAAAATAAAAATGAGAATGTAATCTTTAAGAGACTATATGCATGATATGAAAATTAAAACGATATGTTATTTCTTTGCTATTCCATACACTTAGGGTTGAGCTTATTCTTATATTATGATAACTTATGAAATTATTATGGTTTGTTGATTAATTAAGCATATATTGATATAGTATATCATAAGGCATATCATGGGATGATATATGATTAGACATATCTTAACAAAGTATAAAATTGTGCATATCAAAGATTTAAGTGTTATGATATCACATGTTGCTAAACATTTATAGAGAAGAGTATGTGATAAGACATAATATAGCTTGATATATGATTCAACATACCTCAAATATGATATACACTTGGACATATCATATTATTTGATAAATATTTAAGCATATCTTAATAAGATATGGAGCAAGATATATCGCGATACATGGATATAGCATTATATGCGATTAATAATGACAAAGTAAATGTGTAGATAAATCGTGTATGAGATGTAGATGAAAGATCGAAGAGAAATAGGACCAAAGACTATAAATAAAGCAAGAAAAAATAATTTTTAAATTGTACATAAGATAATATTTATTATTAATAATACATATTATCAAGATAGTGTATTAACTCTATTTTATTTATATTATTTATTATTATCTTATTATTATTTATGTTTACTTATTAATTAGGTAATTGACTCATTTTATAGTTATTTATTTATATTATAGAATCACTTTGCATTAATCATTGGAAGGGATGGTTTGGGGTGTAGCTATTATAAAAGAGATAGGATAATATAATTGAGTGATTTAGTCATTACATTATGTAGTTCTATTTCTTTTGTATTAGTAATTACTTATATTTTATTATATATAAGATTGTAGTAAATTTCTTTAATTATATATTTTTAGGTTAATTAGTTATTACTTTATGTTTAAATTATCTTGAAAAGAAAAAATATATATTTCTTATACATACATTGAGTTAGTATAGTGAATCTATGATGTGTTATCAATTTGATCTATAGTATTGTCAACTATGATTAAGTATCTTAGTCTTATTTACCTGACTTTGGCATGATAGAATATTGAATCTTTAGAGAACTAAGATTTAAATAGCAGTAGACTCCATCAAATCTTTTATAATCTCTATATATTTAAGAGTGGTCTAGACTAATCTCTTAATATACTCATTATCTAAAATATACTAGATGAAAAGGGGGGTTCATCCCTTGATTTAACCTAAGTTTTTTTAATTTAGATCTTACTCTTAACTTATTCAAAAAGGTCACAAGACATCACATAGCTAATAATAAGCTTTGTAGGAGGTTGATGGACATATACACCAACAATAAGCAATATTGAAGCCCTAATAATAACAATAATGGCCATGATGGATGCGATCAAAGTATAACAAGTGAAGGGGATTAAAATAGAAGTGAAAACCATGAATTGGGACATCATGTGCTAGAATGCCATCATTATTAGGAGCAAGTGACTTAAGATAAGTTTTAATTAAATGAACTAAAAATATAAAAGGCATTGAATGATAATACTAACAGATAGAGTATAAGAAAACATTATTTATTATTACTTTATTGACTTGTCATGTTTTTTATAGATAATAACAAGGTAAGTTAAAAATATTTTGGAAAAGTTTGAGGGTGTATAATTGACAAATGTGTACAAGAAAAGAGTAACAAATATAACAAATAAGTTTTTTTAATATATATTATATATTATAAATCATAAAATTAAGTTAACAAAGTTGTAATCATATATATTTTGATATAATAAAGTTAATTTTATGAAATGTGATATCTTATATTAGAATATTATTTAATTAATATAATATTAAAATACATGTCATGATTTCAAACATAATTAAAATTTTTATTTAATAAAATCATTGAAAAGAGATTTTTAAGAGAAATCCAATATCATTAAGTTTTTAATATTTGAATGCTTAGATAGTTAGTTATGATTTTTTAAAGAAAATAACATAAAGGTGATTTTTAAAACTATTAAGAGCATAAGGATAATTTATTAACCCTTACTTAACCTTCTTAAGAAGAGGATTAAGAAGGGAAGGATGGTTGGCTGAACAAAGGAAACTTAATTAGATAAAGAAGTAAGAAAGTAAAGAGAAAGGAGCATAGTTCAAGGAAAACAGTAAGAACATAAGAGGAAGGATTATAAAGAAGGTTTGGAGTGTATTGCTATAGCTTGGAGAAAAAGATAAGATTCAAGGAAAGAGAGGAAAGCTATTGACAACTACTATAGGAAGAGAATAAAGAAAACAAGTATACAATAAAATATAAGGATTTCATTTTCATTCTTTATGTTGTTAAATTTGTTTTTAAACAAATTGTAGTGGAGTTAGGTTGTTGTTTAAGTTAGAGCTAATGTTAGAATGATTTGAAAGAGATTTAAGGGAATTAAGAAGTAATTTTGATTGAATTTGAGAAGCAAGAAAAAGTGCTTTAACTGGTCAAGTAATATAATACGCATATGATGGGTTCAATCATACTTGTACAATCAATTTTAAAAAATTAGAATAAAAGATCACATCAATTAGTTGAGGCTTCATATAAGAATTAGTAAGTTAGTCGTACTAAACAATTACTTATCATATTAGATGATGTGTTGTAAATTAGCAAGAATTGTAAGTAATAAGATCATACAACTATGAAAGATCAAAACGTACTTGTACAATCATGTTAAGTTGGTGAGAATAAAGGATTGAATGAGTATATTAAGGATATGTATAAAGGATTTATAAGTGAATCATATCAATATAATGGGTGTGATCATACTGGATGATCAGTTCGAATAAATTTAAATGATCAAATTAATCTAGTGTAAGGCTTAAGAAATAATTGTACAATATAAGTGGATACTATATGATATTAATTATTAGATTTAGAGGATAATGTTTCAAAAAAAAATTAGGTCTTATAAAAGTAAGAATAGATATAGAAGACTATACTCTTATAATGTAAGGATAGGTAATGTTCTATGTAAAGTGAATTGTATTAATTAAAAGTGTATAAAAATATTTGAAATAATATAACTTTTAGATATTTTAATCAATTATTAATATGAAAATAATAACCAACAAACTAATCTTGATAATTAAAATAATAATTCATAATATACTTACTAATGAATCAGCTTTAACTAAATCAACAATCAATAAATCAAAAAAATGCTCTTTCTAGCAACAATAATAATTTATCAAATTCTTGTTGATAAATTAGAGTCAATCAAAACAAAAAAATAATAAAATAGAAAAAAATGATAATTTTAAGTAGTTCAATAAAATCTTTGCCTATTTTTACCTTAGGCTGACCCAATCAAACTTTCATTATAAATTATCTTTCACTCAATTAATAAATAGGTCAAAACCCTAATAAACTCTTGATCAACCATATTATAAAAAAGCTTATAATAATAGCTCAACATGGCCACATAATAATAACAACTAAAGTCTATGTCTGATTAATATGTTACTTAATTTAACCCAATTAAGATTTTGATGGTACTTATATGATACATACTATCATAATTATATTATAGAAAATATTATGAACAATACCATTATAATTATTCAATACTTGGGTTATCTTTGTATGGTTGTGAAAATATTTATAAGATAATTATACCATTATATTATTACTATCATAATAGTATGATATTAAGTTTATTCTTTTATATTTAATAATGATCATATAAGTTTGATGTATTAATATTCTTGTAAGTGAATATATTGATTCACATATTTATATGATATAAATATTGTGCACATACTATCAATAAATAAGTTTATTAACGAGTGTATAATTATGACACAGATACTTTATATTTGTATGGTGTGCAAAATTTTAGCAAAATATGGTCATATTAATATAAAATAAAAATCGTACATGTATGACTTATAGATTGTATATTTGCATGAAATAAGTTTTCTACTCATACGATGCAAATTGAAACTCATCTCATAGAAATTAGGTAATGCTTGTATAAAACTGGTCACTTATATGACCAACTTTACATACTCAACTCTAATTTAGGCAATAGTCATGCATGTACGATGAATATATTATACATATATGATGCTAATATAATTAAGTTTCATGTAATATATTTAAACTAGAATAAAGATTGTTTAAATATAATATTAAATATTATATTATATGACCAATAGATAGTGAGAGAACATAACTCAAATTATCATATTTTAAGCTAAATTTTTCTAAACTAACTTCAATTAGATTTAGAACAACCAGAATTAAAGTTCTCTATGGGGTACTTTAGCATGTAAAGCTTTCATCTTTGATATTCTCATGAGAGTAGAATCCTTTATAACCTTTAGCATTTATGGTCTTTAAATATTGTTTATTCTTGAGATTTCAACTCAAACATGTTATTTGTATCACACTACTTAGTTTTGGTATTATGAAACCACTCCAATTGCCATAGTATTAGTTATTTTTTAGTAATTTGGTTTATATGTACACAACTCTCTATTCTTTATTGTTCGGATTGCTATGTATAGTTTTAGTAGCTATGACTTTTTGTTTATTCTAATATTTTTTTACTTATTTGGTTAGATTTCAAAGTGTTGTCTTATTATTAGATCCACATCTAGGTTTAGGTATTCTCGTGTTAGTTTTACATTTATATCTTTATTATTAAGTTTAATTGTATTGTTAGTTGTATGGGTCCCTAACACAAATATATTAAAGAAAAAAATAATCATAACAAATTAGAGCTTTTCTCACCAAAATGGTTACTAATATTAGAAAATATGCATGTCAAAGTGACCAAATATTATAAGAAGTGTCAAAATATCCTTACTAATTCCTTTATAATAGTATTTATAGACAAGTTTAGAAAGAAAAAGTAGTTATAGTCGATTATAAATGGTTATGACAATTGTAATAGTCAAAGTTTTCAAAACCTTTTGATAATCTCTAAAGGGTTTAATCAAGATAGTGATTTCAAGAAAATATTTTAAATATGTTATTTAAAACTATTGTTATGCACAATTTAGGCTTATAGGTGACTAAGAGTTGCTATGAAATCTTTTGAGAAATGTGTAGAGGTTATTCAAAGAATAACTTAAGATCTAATAAGGAGAGAGTTTTGAAACTAATTGAAAAGAATCATTAAGCTTTTAAAAGTCTTGATGGTTGTTGAAATTGACATAAATCAATAATTTGATCATTGGTAAGATAGAGTATCAAGATAGAGTGAAAGAGAATTACATCTAAAATGTTAAAAGATTGATCACCTTGAAGGAGATGTTTAGAGTGGGAGGCACATTCCACACCTAAATAAAACTTTTAAACCGATATGGGATTTACCCAAATTTTGATCTAATTAACAAATCATTTAGTCATGCAGATGGATTTGACCATTAAAGAAATCCCATTCCGTTCCAAACGAGCCTTCTAAAAGCCCTTTGCTTTGCTTTGTCCGGAAAAAGGAGAAGGATGCCTTCCCTCTTCAGTCAGATTCCTGAGCGTGTTTCTGTATTTTCTTCTTCGCCAACTTGAAAGATTGACGAAGTGGTTATTTGTAAAGTTGGGGTTGGAGAGGGTACTTGGCCTCACCTCTCCGATCAAAACCCTAGGGTTCTGTGGAGAGTCTGGTTTCTGCTGCCATGTCTGCAGGAGTCTGTGGGAAGCGCGTAGGGTTCGAGGAAATCTTCGGATCTCCAGCCTCGGCACCATCCGCGAAGAGATCTCGCTGCTCAAATTACGGTTCACCTATCCGGGCAGAATTTGCGTTTGCAGCCGAGGACAAGGTCTCGGTTCTTCTCCGCATGTTTCCTTCCATGGATAGGAAGGTAATTATCTTTTCAGACCACAAATCTGCGAATTATTGTTCTTGATGACTCTTTCTGTTCTGTCAGTTCGGAGTATCTCTGCTCATCAATTAAGCTAGGAAACAGAAATGACCTCCCTTTTTACTGTTTCTGAGAGTTTATACACTTAGAGGCTATAGATTGTTCTGTTGATTATTCTTCAAGTACAACGTTAAATATTTTAAACTAAATGTGAGGCAACTATGACAAGCAGTCAACCAACCACATAATATTTGTTGATTGTCTTGCTTACATATAGATTGTGTAAAATTAAATCCATGAGTGACCAGCATGTGAAAATACAAAAATATGTTGCTCGCAGATATGCAAAATTTCCAAAAAATTGTTCTTGCAACCATCCTCCTCCCGCATTAAATCTTAGGAACATTTTCTAAATCGTGTATTATGTTGCATAAGGCTATATCTGCTATTTATTTTTTTATTGTTTGCTTTCCAAATAACACACTAATATTGCACTATAGGAAGTTTAAGGCTGCTCTTGTGATGCCTTAATGGCATTCCAGTTATGAGGAATAATAAAAGTGTTGCCCTATATATTCATTTTATAAATACAGTCTGTTTAATTTCTGTCTCATATGGAGTTTAGGCGATGATAAATCAATGTCTTTTTTGAAGATCAGGCCTTTTGGAGGTGAAGCCTGTTCATGAGAAGACGAGTTGTGATCAGGTCATTAGATTATGAGAGGTAAGAAATCAGGCAATATTGATTTGATTCAGTTGATCTGCCAATCGTAATTGCCAAATGGTCACAATTCTTGGACCATATTGTTTAGGATAGTCATGATTAACATTCAGACACAATCATGTCTTCTTTTGGATTCTACACATTGAAGATCTTGTGTAGAAGATGTAGTGGGGGACCATGATCATGGTGCTACATTAAGGATTTTTGTAGTCAATATGGAACTGCTTTCATCCCAAGATGTTGGAATCACCAGATTAAAGCCCTTACTTGAATAGTGATGGTTTACGTCTACTTTATTGAAGAGACTTTCTTTTCCAACCAGAAAGGAACAAATGTGTGCTATTTTGATGGTCATTTTGTTGGAATGCTTCTGCAAAATAAGCTATCAAAATGCAAACTGTTAACTTCATCCACAAATGGTGTGGGGGTGATGATACAAGTATAACCATTCCGAGGTGTTACAGCTTCAGATTTTGTTATTTGATCACTCCCATGATGGGGTTGTTCTTGCCATGAACATCAGTGAGCTCTGCAATTTTTTCACTCAATCGTACCATGTAAAGCTATAGGACAGAAACATGTAGGTTAACTTTCCCCACATACAGTAAGGATGCTTTGGTATGAAAATTAATACGTATTCCTTCGACAAACCGCTTCAAGAGGTAAACTCTGCACCAATATAGTTAGTGTTCTTGAAGAAAAATTGTGGAATGATGGTAGAAAACCTGAAAGGTCCTTTTCCATATAAAGTTGTGTTGTGGTAAATGGATGATCCCACATGAAGAACAACAAAAAACAATCGAAAGTAGGATAGTATAACTAGTCGGTTGTTTTCGAGAAAATTATGACTACATAGAAAAAATTTGAATTTGGACTCCTCCAAATCAGCAAGATCCTCCCACCTAAGATAAATGAGCCTCTACTTTTCTAATTGAGAGAATTTTCTCAATTAAAGAAATAAAAGCTTAAGTGATGAATTTTTATTCAGTTAATCTAGGAGAGAAGAGAGGGGTGAGGGAAGGCTTGATGGAGAGGGTTACCAAGTTCAACATTCTATGAAAGTTTTGTTTGAAATTTGATAACATTGTTTCTTCTCTCTCTTTGATAGCCTAGGGTCCATTGTTGAATTACTTTGTTTGGTTCAGCTTCTTCCTTGAGTGGTTTAAGAAGATGACCCTATCTATCTTTCCATTGTTGCATTCAATTAAAAGGGATCACCTTTTCTGTTTTATTGACCGTTATGATTTCTGGAATGCATTGTTTTGAGCTCGAAGTGGCTTACTTTTTGTATGCATACTTGAGAACAATATGTTAGGAATGTTAGTATGACTTGATTTTTATTTAATTTACTGATTTCTGCTTTTTTGAACTTCTTTAGTTTCAATTTGTGTGTCATAGGTAGCTAAATTTTGGAAATGTTAATTGGATGCATGTTTTATTACCTACCTGTGATCTCCACACTTGTTAGCAATCGTAGTGTTGCATGATCTAGAAGGAGAGAAGAGAGGGGTGGGGGGGAGGCTTGATGGGTCCCCAATTTCAACACTCTATCAAAGTTTTGAGAATTTGGTAATATTTTTCCTTCTCTCTTTGATAGCCTAGAGTTCATTATTGAATATCTTGTTTGGTTCAGCTTGTTCCCTGTGTGGTTTAAGATCGCCCTGTCAATCTTCCCATTCCCCCGTTCAATCTAGAGGGATCACCTTGTCTGGTTTATTTACCATTGTGGTTTTTGGAATGTTTGTTTTGAGCTCAAAATGGCTTATTTTTTGTATGCATACTTGAGAAGATTATGTCGGTAGTTTTAACGTCTTGATCTTTATTTAATTTACTCATTTCTGCTAGTCTGATCTTCTTTAATTTCAATTTATGTGTTTCAAGCATCCTAAATTTTTGAAATTTTAATTTCATGCATGTTTCCTGGTCCGATCTGTGATCTTCATACTTGCCAGCAATCCTAGTGTTGCATGATCTAGTTCTGACCATTTTCTTTTAATTGCCCCATTACCAACTAAAGGCAGTAGCAAAGAGTCATCTCTTATGATCTAGTCCTGTTTAAATTTATGTTTCAATTAGAGCTAAGGTTTTAACACTCTAATTCACCTAGTTTCTTCACACAGAAGTTCACAAGTACCCTTAATGAAGGTTTAACAGGTGAGGTTTTATTTGCATCCTTGGTAATGGAGAAGACATCTTGTATGATCTAGTTTTGTTAGAATTAGAGTTTCAATTAGAGCCAAGGTTTTATCATCCTTATGAATGCATTTTCATCAGACATGCATGCATAAGCATTCTTAATGAAGGCTCGATATTTAACCGCACAATGGTATGTTGGAAATCATAAGATTGCTTAGTTATAAACTAACTCAAGTAAATCTACATAACTGAACAACAAATGAAATTTCAAAATCATCTACAGAGTGCTCCTCGTCATCCAAACACACAAAAAGTCTCCTGAATTGCTCCTACATGAAGTTCACTTCATCCAATCAAACCAGACACATCCAAGTTCTTATACACAATAATGCAATGCATAATCCAACACATACTCCGCACATGATAATATATGTACAGTACAAGAAATAAAGGACAATTAAGTCTAGCTACTGCAGCTGATGGATATTGAGCAACTGTCAAGCTTGGGTTCACAAATCAGACTAGTGTTATCATTGATGTGGATCAAAGCTGCCGCATTATCAAATTATTCATTGCCTGTACTGAAAGGTATCTTACCAATTATTGGAATTTCTGTCATAATGTGGCATAAGTATGCAGAGATGGAAATCGAATTGAGATCCACTAATGCTTCATATTTCATCTTGTCAAATCTGTATTTCTTTTTCGTTTTCCTTTGTAAGCTTAATTGGTGTTGCTGTGCCATGTTTTATGAATAGTGTGTATTATTCTTCTGGAGATGGAAAAGCGGGATGACAAATTCATTGCCTATTGGTAGTTGCAGACTTGTTTGTTGTTTAGATGGATCCATTGCCCCAGTGCAATATACTTAAACTTTGGTACTTTGATGAAGTCGTCAAGTATGGATTAGGTTCCAGAAGAAAAGTTCCATAAAATTATAGTACTAGTTGGGATACCTACTTGTATTTAGAGTGTTGGAAAGTAGCTTATCTGTCAATAACTTGCAAAGATTTCTATAATGCCAACTGTTCTTTTAGAAGAAGCTGTAGTTCTTGTGTTTTTTATGAACAATATTGTTGATTGTAGTTGAGGTACTTATATGGGCCATTATAAATTTTATGCTTGTGTTTATTATGAACAATATTGTTGATTGTAGTTGAGGTATTTATATGGGTCATTATAAATTTTATAACAAAACTATGGTAGAAAATTATCTATCAGGAACTGGAGAATCACATTGGCGTAAAGGCACCATTATGCATTTATTTTACGTAGACTTATTCAAAATGATTTTCTTTAAGAAATTTTGCAAAGGGACATTATACTGAAAAACATAATGCACTTTTGAGGGAAATAAAGAGATCCTTTTTTTAGTTTTTAATTATATTAAGGCATTGATTTATTGCCACAAGAACTAATTAAGGAGAAGTTGCTGTGTGTCAAAGATATGGTAAGTTATATGACATGTTTGTGATGGTCAAATGGTTTATAAGTAGCTGTGATTGTTCAAAAATCACCGTAGTCATCAAGTTAATGTTATATGTGTACCTTTGTACTTGCTCTATCAAGTTAGTGTTAGATATGTACCTTTGTATTAGTCATATATGCTGAAATTAGCTTCATTAATGCATTAGCTTATAATCCCCCTTTTTCTGTTTCTTTTGTAAATTATTTACGTAGCCTTTCTAACAAAATTTTGATAGGTCGTGGAAATTATTCTGAATTCACATGAGAATAAAATTGATGATGCCATCCAGAGTCTTCATGCTCTTTGTCTTGGTGAAAATGTGGCAACTGATGGACCTGCTATTGTCATCTCAGAGCTCCAACCAAATGGACATGGTGGTGAAGTTTCTAAAACAATCGACATTGAAATATATTCTCTTTCTTTTATTGTTTTGTATTATGTTGGTGGTTTGTTTCCTTGGCTTAGCACAGTAAGAAAATTATTGCTTTCTTGAGGTAGATATTATTAATGCTGAAGCACCTGAAGTGAAAGCTGAGCTCAGTCACAATGCGGAATCAAATACTGAGCTAAAGGAGATTCATGAGTGTTTATGGGTGGACAAATTTGTACAAGAACTTGTGAATGCATCAGATTGGAATGATGCTAGAAGCCGAGCAATGAAAATTTTAGAGTCTTTTGAACAAATGGTTGTTGCTCATTCTGCTACCTCAAAGGAGGTAATTAACTGATAATTGAGAGTTTCTTTGTAATTGAGGAGCTATTTTCTTTTGAAGTTTTAAAATGTGGGATTGTTCTATTTGTTATCTTTTTGAATGGATGCAGGTAGAGATTGCTTCTCTGAAGGAGCAGTTACATTGCTTGGTGAGGGATAATCAAATACTCAAGAGGGCTGTCTCCATACAACATGAACGTAATATGGAATTTGAGGAGAAACTCAAGGATGTGCAACAGCTGAAAAGTATAATTCTTCAGTACCAAGAGCAAATTCGTACACTGGAGGTATTTTAAGAAACACTACCCTTTTTGCTTTCATATAGATTTGTTATTGGCGAACTTAGAGTACTGAAGCTGCTAATGTTAGTCTATTTTACAGTATTTTTGTTTGAGGATTGTTTTTCTTCATATTTATGGTAGTAGGTACTGGAGATTAGTCCTTTCCGAGCAGCAGCAAGAAATCGGTTGCAAAATGAAAGCATTTGCAACGAACACCCAAATAAGTCATGTTGCTGACCATTAATGATTAGTCATTAGTAAAACTAAGAGCAAGGTTTTCACAAAGATTCTTAACTTCCCCTATGTTTTCAATAAATTGTTATTGGATAAGTTTTTGCCAAATGTTTTTATTGATATGATTTTTATTAGTAGATGCTATTCAAGCACTTTATCCATGTTCATATAAGTGATTCTAATTCCTAAGATGATAATGTCCCTACCCATGACAGACTATAGTTATTGGTGCCTTATTTGAATAGACTCAGTGTGTTGCTTATTTTTTTGTTCAAAAATTCAAACAATCAATACCCTTGTCGGGAAACTTTTGAATATAACATATCTCCGAGTATAGAAATAAAGTGAATCGGTGAAAACAAGTGTCTTGATTTAAGGAAGATCAAGACAAGTGTCTTGATTTAAGATGCATGCAAATTCCAAAGGCTGGGACATCCCAAACCTGCATTCAATCACCAATGATGCAGCAAGGGCCATTCAAGCAGTCACCTTGTTACCCTTGCATAGAACATGGGTAACCTTTAAAACTGAGAAGTATTGTAGAGTAGTAAGGCTTGAAAGGGAGTTCTTATTAGGTGGAAGACTAGAACTGGTAAAGGTTTCATCAACTATATTAGAAGAGTTAGACTCAAACTAGGTAAATGAGGAATTGGGAGAAGTTGGTGCGCCAGGAGGATGCCCTTTAATAAAGCTCTTCTCACCATCACCATGGGGGTTGTAGAGGAAGCAGTGTGACTAAGCTATGAGAGATTGGGCATGTGGCAATGAAATAGTGAGCATAATGGAGAGCACTAGGGTAAAAGGCAAAAGAAAAAGGCTGAGAGTAGACTTACAGTTTCTGTTGTGCCAAAACTTAGATTAAAAGCATAAGCAATGACGACTACATGGGGATCCCTATGGTCAGCGAAAATTTAATGCTCTGTGGAGGTAAGGATAGTGTCAAGGGGTGCACTTGGGTCTACATTGAGGTGCTAATGAGCAGCAGAGAAATGGAGTTGGTTGGGGTTGGAGGATTGCCTCCCCAAGGATATAAGTTGGAATGATCAATGCCATGGAGTGCTAACCAAATGAGGGTCTGAACTGCGTCATAATAAACGCGTTAAAGGAAGGAGATGGCGTGGGGTTGCATGCATATGTTTCAGGTTTTGGTGCTATTGGATTCCTTAGAATGCAAAATTTTTGCTTATAGCAGCTTCAAACCCTGCCACACCATAAGATCACCATTTCCCAAGGCGTGTGGTTGATCCACAAGATTTGCAATATTAGATAGTCACCATAATGAATTTGCAATTGTTTTAAGTTCCAATTCCCATGATGAAAGCAATAGTAGTGTTTAGGGAGGTAAAGCAGGTTTGTGAAATGTAGGCCATCGAGAAATAGGCCTAACCAATACAATTGTCATCCAAAGAGGAGTAGGATGTACCATCATCTAGATCTAGATCAATTTTTTGAAGTTCTAGTTCCCATGATGAAAGCAATAATAGTCTCTAGGAGGTAAAGCAGGTTTGTAAAATGTAAGTTATCGAGAAATAGGCCTAGCTAATTCAATTGTCATCCAAAAGGGAGCAGGATGTACCATCATCCAGATCTGGATCAATTGTTTGAGGACCAAATCACCAGTAGAGAAAATAAGCTATAGAATGATTCGATTGTCGAATAAAGGATCTCCTATCACCATAATTGGCCTCGAGGGATTTTGCCCAAAAGGAGTCATCATCAGCAAAGAATCTCTTAGTATGCTGCCCAACCATCACCTCTTCCTATAGCTTTAGTAAATGAATGCCAACATCATCAGGTTATCAAGGATGATATCATCAGTGTAGAGAAGATGGGAGACCAAAGGTGTAGGGAGCAGGCCTTGATGGCTAATGTGAAGTGCGAATCAAGTTGCTAGGGTCTAATGAAGGAGCGACCAATGAAAATCGAGGGGCCTCGAGTAGTGAAGCATTTCTCAAGTGTGGTAGTTCATTTACTCTTTTCTTTGTAGTATGGGTACTTGACTTGACTTCTTTGAATAGCATTTAGATTGGCTTGCCCCTTCTCCTAGAAATACAATGTTGAATGAGAAGGGGCATGTATTCCAAAACTGAAGATGAACAAGTACAGGGAGAAGGGACACCCTTGATGAAATCCATGGTTTTTGTGATCCAGTGTAATTTCTTTGCATTGAGAAGGAGAGCATATCTAGGAGAAATAACACGTGCTTAGAACCATGAGCACCAAATATTGCAAAACCTCATGTGGCAAAGCATAACCAACAAGAAAGCCCAGTGGACTTGATCACATGCTCTTCTCCATGTGCACTTTAATGGCTATGAGTCTCTTAGTAGAAGAAAAGGATAGATTGTGCATGGGCTCCTAAGCATAGGGTAATTATCTTAAATAGAATGTCCCTCGGCAAAGCCCCTTTGCTTGGGGCATTGAAATATAATAGTGTATTTTGTACCCTCTTAGACAGGATCTTTATCACCATTTTGTAGATAGTAATACACAAGCTAATCAGCCAAAACTAGTTGGGCCTAGAAGCTCATTGGTCTTTGGAACAAAGACCACAAGGGCCTGCCTTTCTACATTGTAGACAATCAGCCAATAAAGAAGACATGATCAATAATATTTAAAATGTTTTCCTAGTTGGTGTCCTAATACCTCTTAATACAAGAACTCTTGATACCATTCACATTTGGAGCCCAATTGGGGCTTAAAAGCAAATGGTTTGGTAGATCTTAGAAGGAGAGCTATGGGTAATAGTCATATTGGCTTTTATCTATATAAATGGCCCTAAAAATAGGAAACGAAGAAGGATTAGGTGCATACTCAGATTCCATGTTTTGGGAGAAGTACTATATCATGATGGAGGATATTCCCTTTATAGAAGACACATATGAACCTAAGGAGTATTAAAGTTCTCTAAAAAAATTGTTCTGCCTTCATGAGGTGACAACTTTGTGGAAGAAAGTGCTATGAGCACCAAGATGCATCCAATGGAACTTGGCTTATTTCCACCACTAGATGTCTACCTTAGAAAGCCTATTGTGATAGTTAGCAATAAGGTCCAAAAGCTGATTATGCTCTTTGGGCTTAAGGGCTTGTGCAATGATTCCTTAATTTAAAGGTTGAAAATAGCGGCTTCAACTACCTATAAGAAGAAGCAATGTTCCCAAATTGGTCTTTACTCAAGTGGCTAAAAGTAGATAATGATCTGGTAAACTTGGTACACATGATATTGGGGCAATTGCATCCTTTAGTAGATCTCTTCTAAGAGGCTTTGATAATATCGTGTACCTTCTCATAGGCAAATCAATTACCCTTAAACTTCCTTTTGCTACTATATGGGGAGAAGTTGAATAGCTAGAATTGAATAATTAGTGGACAGTAGTTGGAAGAAATATAAACCAAGTGGTGAATAGAAGTCACTTGAAACTAAAGCACACATTTTGGGTTTAAGAAGTTGGTCAAGCCTCTTTTAGATATGAGCTTGACCATCTCTATTGTTACACTAAGTGAATGGATTTCCCTTATAGCCGACATCATGGAGGTTAAGGGCGGCAATGAATTGGTAGAATGCTTCCTTAGCCTGAGAAAAATGGAAAGCTTTATTTGAGAGAGAATGCAATTGAAGTATCTAATCATAGCTAAAGGCTTGTCACTTATAGTGACCCTAGAGAAAAGGTTCCAAACAACCTTGCAAATAATAGCCTAGAAGATCTAGGGAGAGTTACCTTAAGGATGGTTTGCTTGATATGGTAGACAAGACAAAAATAAAAGTTCTTTTAGAAGATTATACCACCCTATTTGCTAATTGATGGCTTGATGTGAAAATCCCAAGAATCGTCAGTAAGTTGTCGGCGTCATAACTGGTGAAAGATTCCACTTGGGTCTCGAGCAAGGAAATGAGGAGGCATGTGAGTCCTAACCACCTCGTGTAAGTGTTTTCTCAAAGAGAGCTTGCACGCACCCCGGATGTTCCAATTGAGGGTATTAATCATGAGAGACGATGCATGGTATGCCATTTAACTTTGACGTCAAATGGTAGCTTGGTGTGTTTGGCCAAGGGATACATTACCCAATTTCAATAGAGCTTAGGTTATTCCATTTTACAATTCTCAGCCAGGTTAGCTTGTGTGTAATTATAATCGAGAAGAAGAACAATGAAAGGCATGAGGAGACCTTGACAGCTAACTTCAAGAGCTCATGAAATGCTAAGAAATGGAAGAAAAATGGAATTTAAGGGACGTTAAAAACCTGGAATCGAGAAAGAGCCAAACTAAAAAAGATTGAATGAGTTGGGGAATTATTGTAGTAATTACACATGAGTGAGCATGTTGACAATAGATAGAGTCTATACTTAGAGTTGCATTTAAAGAGGAAGAGCAGAATTCTTGAGAAACAAAAAATGATTGTTATTGACCAAGATCATATGATGCAAGATGGAAAGAACCAATTAAGCATGATTACAAAGAAGATGATGTGCATGAAATTTATTTGGATGGTGGATCTCAATTGCAAAATCAAAATTTGTATCAAAGACCCCTTACATCAAGTATGATAAATAGAGCAATCATAGCCTATTAAAAATAGTTTTTTATTATTTTAGTTCCTAGAATTTTATGTTATTTTCTATTATTTAGTTCAACTTGGGATGCTCAAATATCATATTTTTAGAAAATAAGAGGTTTGAAAGTCAAATTGATAGTTTCATTAATTTTTCATGTGATAATTAATGCAATGTAAGTCTTCTATAAATTATGAAGTGTTGGAATAAAACATTTTTGGTTAGTTTTGAAATATATTTTATCTTAAGTTGGTGGCTTGAGTGAGAATTGGTTTTGTGACATTTTATTAGATTCTCTTTAGTGAGTGTATCCATACTTATGTCTTATCTCTTTTGCCAACTTCTCCCTTGACTTCTTATACCAAACTCCTTAGTCATTTTGCCTTAAACAACTCACATTCCCTTTATTTCCGCCTTATTTGAATTGTTTTCCCATTCACATAGCTGTTGAGTGTTGTAGCAAGACATACGATTTTGTCAATTGGCCAAACCTGTGCACAATCCGCTCAGTTGACCCTAACATTGTCTGCCCGCAGCTCTTGCCCAAAACTGTGTGTGGTGATGCCCTAGCTGAACCACGTGCTTCTTGCTTGCAGCTTGCCAATGCACTAGAACCACGTGTAATCTTACTCTAGTATCATTTAATGTAGGAGGACAATGCTCTGATACCAATTGATGTAAAAAATTCCTTAGCTTTGAGACTAATTGATGTAGGAAAAATGATTAAACAATCTCTTTGGTTTTTAAACTTCTTGTTTTCTTAAAGCATAGCATTTAGACATCCCCTTGCAAAATAAAGTAAAATGTTGGGAAATAAAATTATAAAATTTCTTACATAAACTAGTTGTAATGGGTTGTAGTTACTTCGATTGTCATACTTTATTTAGTGGTCTTATGATACAAATTTTGGTTTTGCAATTGAGATCAATAATCCAGATAATCTTCATGCATTTTGTACTCTTTGTTTTCATCCTCAATCAACTCTTTTTGTCGTGCATCATCATATGTTTGAGACAATATAAATAGTAGGGTCATGCCTTGCCTTGATTATGAATTCAACAGAAACTCACCAGAGATAAGAGTTGGAGAAATCTTAAGAAGAGTTATTTGCTCCTGTTCAAGTGAAGGGGTTAGAGTAATCATTGACATGGTCACTAAAAAAACTTGATATTGGCTAGGCTCATAGAATGATTGGTACTCATGATTGCACTTCATTGTCAACCTTACTAAATGGGATGGATCCGACGGGATAATGAAATGTAGTGACTTCAGGTGAAGTTTGCTATTACTCGAGTCTACATTCGCTAGGTTGTTTGTGAAGTAGTGCCTTGTTACATTTGTTGATTTGTTCTTGGACTCTACTTCACATTGATGACCTTGAGAATCTTCACAAAGCTAGACTTAAAGTTGAGATATCACCAGGTTTGGATTCATGAGCAAGATGTTAGGATGACTTATATTAAGATCCATTAGGTTTATTTGAGTGGCTTTTCGTGACACTTGGATCTAGAAATGCACTAACTGCTCTTATACGGTTGATGAATGATGTTCTAAGGTCTTGCATTGATGATTTTATGATGGTTTATTTTGATTATATTAGTCTTTAGGTTGATTTTTGGCAAGTATAAAGAATATGTGTGGAAGGTCTTTGAATTACTTCAATAGCATCAAATAATACTGAAGTCAAAGTTTGAAATAACAACCTTATTTCGATGATTTGAAAGTTAGGAATGGAAAAATCAAGATTGATGAAGTCAAAGCTACAACACTTGGGATTGTTTGAGACCCTGAAAATATAATGGAGCTTTGAAGTTTCGTTGAAGCATAATGTTATTTGAGAACGATCATCCAAATTTTATTCGAAGGAGGAATGCGAGGGGTTTCTTACCTTATAAAGATAGTTGTGATGTGCCCATGTTAGCTATACCCCTCTTATGATAGCTATTTGAAGTCAAGGTAGTGTATTGGATGCTATCGAAGCATTTCCTTTTACAACAAGGGAGACCTATGACATTACTTTGATATGTTATAAAACAATCAAAAGGCTTGCACAATGTACGATAAAACTCCTGCACTACACCAAGATGTGAAGCATTGGTAACCCTTTTTTTTGTGAAAAGTAGACTATTATACAATTTGATCATCATCCTTTATGGTCTTTACAAGCTTAGATTAATATTGAGGCCCATCTGCAGTAGTATAAGTTTGTCGTGGAGTATAATAAGGAAGCGTTTAAAATTATTGATGAGCAACCTATGTTTGTTTTTAGTCATGCAAATATAGTTGGAGTAACATGAGCAGTACATGACAATTTATGTCAAATACCACCAAATATCATAGCAGTTAAGGCAGAAAAATCCTTGGAATTCTCATAATGAAAAGGGCTTAACATTTGAGATGGAGATTGTATTTAATGGATTTAGGAAGCACACATGTTGAGATTATTAGGTCACTATAGAGTAAACAAAACTATTCTCAATTTGTAGAAACATGGTCATTGGCAAGGGATGCAATTCTCAATTAGTAGCATGTCAAAGCTAACTAATTGAAGGTATTGTTTATACATGCCACCCCTAATAGCAAGTTGACTATGAAAGACTATATCGATGGAGGATTGTTGATGAAAAGACAAGGTCATAACTACTTGTTTTTGGTTGTATACAACTTCTTAATGATGACATAACTTACACTGAGTTGATGGGAGGTTAAAAATAAGGAAACAATGTACATATTGTTTGGGATGGGTACTTCATGGTTTATCGATGATAATTGAATTTGATCAATCTTTAAGGTTCTTAAGCTGGTTTTGCTAGGAAAACAATTTGGTTTTGCTAGCCTTTTTGAGTGATTATGAATGTGACATTTCAAAAGAGTGAACCTTTTAATCTCAAAATAAGTATTAGATAAAGATCTTAAAGTGAGTAGTTGTATGTTTCTAAGAGGGCATAATTCGTAGCGTCCAAAGACATAGGGTGATAGCATTCCTTATATCTAGTTTGCTTATTATTGAGTTGTGCATAATTCAAATGGATTGAGCCCATCAAGGTGCCTTTGGGATATTTAGTACAAAATTTGTTTGATTAGGAGGTCCACTCAAAACTTATTTGGAAATTGAAGAGTTTGCACAGGAGAAGGCGTTCATCAAGAATATTTAGATTATGTGCTACAACCAAGAAGCAGTTAGAGTCTCACAAACAAAAAAAAAAACAATAGAATGATACACCTTTTGACGAGAAGAAAGTCAAAGTCATAGGTTTAATTTGCAATACACATTGAGAGGGAATTATTGGAAGGAAAAGGAATTTGAAGTCGATTCGGTACTATCTATTCCGAGTGATGATAATGCTTACAATTAGACCTATTATTGTAGATTGAAATCTACTCAATTGTAAATATTAAAAAATTAAAGTTATTCAAGTATTTCATGATAGATGATGAATTTTATGAGATATTAACACAATTAGGTGATCTCATGACAAGTAATGAAAGTCAACTCTCGAAGGATGCTATTCTGAAAGATAGGGAGACAATCATGAAATGGGGTAGCAAAGTTTTTTTGTTTGGGTGGGGGGGATAAGCACTAGTAGCCCTTACGTAGTTATAATTTGAAATGAAGGAAATCCAGGTTCCCTCACCTTATTTTCTTAGCTTAATAAAGTCTAAAAGATTCTTGGGTATCTTATTCTACTAATGGAAGAGATTCAATAGAACTTGTATCTGCAAAAGAAAATGTGTATAATTTAGTGATTAGCCTTGCGTAGAACAACAAATCAATTGCTTGAGATGTCTTAGTAGATCTCAGGACTTACTGTGGAGGTTTTCAGAAAAGTAGAGGGTATCTTTTCTTGAGTAGATGGCCTCAAGCAACAACTCTTCGAGAGATGACCTCAAGGAAGAACTATAGTTCTCGAGAACTTAAAAAATAAACAAGTTGCCATGAGGAATCTTGTAATGCAATGTATGATATACCAAGAAGGTTATCTCGAGAGAAAAGGTCTGGACGACTTTGATTAGGCCTCAAGAATAATTGTTACTGCTCGTGGACATCTTGAGTCTCATAGAAGGTGAATCAAGGGCTCAAGAAACATGCATGAAAAAGTAGCCTTAAGAATAATGGATTAGGCTTCCAGATCCAGTCTGCATGCAGGAAAGAAAACCAATATTCATTTAAGATTTGCTGGAAACCAACTATAGGCAAGATTGTAATTGCAAAACGAACCACTTTGTATTTTTTGAATTTTAAGATCCTATTAATTTTGGGATTCCTTCCATTTTAAGTAGATAATTGAGGGTTAGCCCACTATTTTGTTTTTGTATTTATCTAGTAGGTTTATATTATAAACAAATGAGTCATTTATGGTGTCTTTAGTGTTATATCCTGTTGCTTTTCAGATTTTAAAATCCCAACTTAGTTAGAATGTGGTTTTTGTTCTGTCTTGTTTTTTCTTCCTTTCTTTCTCTTTTTTTCTGTACTGTTTGGTCTAATCAACTTGTAAGTGAAAAAGATCTTGTAACAAACTGCCTTACTAATTGCCTAGAGAACCAGCATCACGAAGGACAAATCAAATTGTAACAAGCATGGCACATCAATTAAATGGAATCCATAGTAAGAATGGCATGTCAAGATAAGTTACTGATTTCAATCTCCTGTCTTTAAGTGGAGGATTTTTTTCCTCTTCTGCCATTTTTTTTTGTTGGTTGGGTTAAATCTTTGCTAGTAATGTGGTATCTTTAGAACGATGAATGCGATATGTTGTATATTCGTTGGTCTGATATGCTGTGTTGGCCATTTGAACCAAAGTAGCGTTGCTTCATCATTGTTGCAAATGATATAAATTCTATGCATTGTGCACTGATATATGGTAGTAAAACTTTTTTGTTGTATTGCAGTTGAACAATTATGCTCTTAAGATTCATCTACAGAGGGCTCAGGAAGCCAGTTGTATTCCAGGCCGTTTTCACCCAGACATATTTTGATGGCTAAACCAACTTTGGAGCAATGTACCAACTAAGGCCTTAACATTCAACATTGGAACCGTAAGCAAAGAGTGCATTTTATAGTGTACCAAGTCACCATTCTCATGCGTAGATGCAATGTGTGCTGTATTCATACAAGTTACAACCATGGGTTTGCTACCAATTTATTGGAAATCAGATTTGCTTGTACTTGTAGTTCATCTAGTAGAGATGATGCTTTCAAGTGTTTGTATGATGTATTTGTGTTGTGATGCTATTCCTGCTCTGACGACTCTGTAACATGAGATCAAACTTATAGAATTGCCTTATTTGAAGAACTCACTTCAACAAACAAGACTTGTTCTTATGTTAGGGTGATGTTTGGCATAGGTTTATTGCTCGAAAAAGTAGTCTTTTTGGGCAACATCACATTTTTTTGGACATTATTTTTGTTTTTTTTTAAATACAGGTTTTATTTTAAAAATTATTTTTGAGACTTTTTTCCCGAAATGGTTTTGTTTGTGTTGAACGCAGCCTTTAATAGACAGATGGACCTGTGTTCGAACTGATAGGGAGTTCAATCCCCACTTCGAATCAAGGCTATCAAAAAAAAAAAAAAAAAAAAAAAAGTTTTACTAAGGTTTTGTTTATTTTTATTTCAAGTGTAATTGGTTTCATAAGTTATTTGTTTTATCATAAGCAAGAAAAAGTATGATTTTTATTATTGGAAGTAAAGTTGAAAGTCAGTTTTGCAAGATGTTTGGTTATTTATTTATGGGAATGTGTCATGTACTTCATTTTTAATTCTTTTTTAAAAATGTTTCTAATTAAGGATTATTTAATTTTTTTTTTTCAGCTTTAAAGTTATTTTTCAATTGTGCATTAAAAAAATATCCAAAGTGTTATTATGAAGAAAAAAAAAAAGCTTGATGAAAGTTAATTTAAGTATGACTTCGAATTATTATTATTTTTCCCAACATGATAATGGCAAAACTTCCATAAAACTTAACAATATATCGGACGGATTGAACGTGTGCCTTCAATAGTAATTCTCTAGCTTTGAATTGTTAAGCTCGATCGTTGGTATTTACAAATATATTTTTTTAAAGTAATTGATTAATTAAAAAATTATTTTGAACTTTCACCTTCATACGACAAATTCTGATCCATCAATTCTATCACAAGTTAAATAAGTAGTGATATAATCAATTCTTCAAATGTAAATAATTTAAAATAAAAACTAAAGTATTTTTTTTCTTTGTTTGTTTATTCATTTGCTTTGTTATTTGGTTTTTTTTTTCTTAAACATAAAACCATTGACTCTCAAACAATATAAATAATTATAAGTATTGAAAATACTAAAGAGAGAATGAATTGTATCTTTTTAAACTTTGAAGATAAATAAGTTTTACTAACCAACAATATCTTATTATCTCTACTTGATTTGACAATATCTCCACCTTTAATACATCATATACCTGTTAAGAAATCATTTGTCTAAACCACGGAGCCTTTTATTCTTGTTCTATTACTAGCATTTCTATTATATTGCTAACATTTGCATTACCTACTTTCAATGATACCTTAGAAGATAGCATCATGTGTAGACTTATTTAGCTTACAATTTTATCAACAATTCTTGTAGATTTCATATCATCTATTTCTCGTAGTTCTAATATAAGACCAACATTTATAGAAATAACTAAAATGATATATTTATTCAAGCTAGCTTACCATTGTTCAAGAGTTTGAGTTTTAAATTTATTATGATCCTCGATAGCACCATTATAGTTTATTCAATAAAGGTTCATGATGGTTTTCTACCCTTCCATTTTGTGTATGTTGGGAAGAAGTTTAGAGTACTCATTATTTCTTGAAAAGTGTTGAGATTCAGCATTTATCCCTTAAGCACTCTCGTATAAGTTAACAAGTGATCTTAAGGGGTAGGAATTGTCACGGAATGATCAATATAACTAGTATTGCTATGTGGATTTTAATAAAGATGTTAAGCTACAACATAAACAAGTTATGTTTTTGTTATTTCTAGACCACATGTGATACATTAATAATGTTCTTGTATTGTATTACATATCTACATGTATAGTTAGAGTATTTGTGGTTGATTGTGACCCCTCCAACTAGTCACAATTCAGCTAAATGGCATAATCTTCAGTCATAAGCACTTTTGTGATTTCTTAAATGATTTTACGACATTTTAGATTATTTTCAATTATTGAAGACAATTATAAATAGTTGTAAAGGATATTATGATTTTAAGATTTTTGTCATAGTTTGACAATTATTAGTTTTTGATTGTATTGGTACATAGGATTATGTGTTTCTACATTTATCTAAGGTTTATATAGGCACGACACATGCCAAAATAATTTGAGCAATTTTTAGGAAAAAATGAGGTTAAAATATTAGTCAAAAAAACATTGTGCTTGGCTTGGACTACTTAAGACAACACAAAGATAATGCTAGGTAGGTTAAGAATTACCTTAGGGCAATCAACCCAATTCTAGTGGATATAGCTTTAGGTTGCAATTTTGATAGATTTGGCTTCTTCTCCATTACATATATCAATATAAAAATTATAAAAAAAATCCTCCTTTATGTTTTTATGAAACATATGGTGTGTTCTTGATTTTTGGCATGATTTTCTTATCTTTGATGTGATTAATATAACTATAATCTAATATTCATGAAAAATAATGCTTGTGATAGCATTGCGATCTTTGGTATTCAGTAGTCAGACTTATTCATAACCTTAAGCATGTCATCATTATACTTTTGAAAGGTGAATTCTTTGTCATCTTAGTGTACTCTTTTTAAATGCTCTCTATTTTGCAATCTCTTCAAAGGTTTTTCTTATCACATCATTTCCTTAAATCAACTTTAAATTAGTCTTAAAATCATTCACTATAATGTTGATATTTAAGATACCAAACAACGTCTAATTGCTACAATTTTTTTTAAAATTAGATATGTAAGTTTATTGGAACTGTTAAATTTGTTGCTTTAATTCTTTTCATTTGATTGCAATTATTAGGCTCTATAAGATTTTTCTAAACTAAAGGTTTTCAACTCTAGAGAATTTCTTTTCAACAAAAACAATTAAATTTTAAAGAGATATTTAAGATATATTTTTTTGCATTTTTTTTTCTATTCATCATTTTCAAAGATTTTTTATTTTTGTGGTCAACAAAATATATGATACATAAAATTCATTCATATTTTGATAATTTATTTAAAATCACTATTTTTTTTTATGATTCCTTTGAATCCATTGTGGTACCAATGTTGGCACATTGGATGGCTCCAACTTTGGGCCACCAATTTTGCTCCATTTAGTTTTTAAAACATTTGGAAGTCTTTTGTACTCATATTATTCTATTTTTTTTATTATTTAAGAAAAATAATATGACTTTTAAAATATTTTTATTGGTAAAAATTAATCCAATGTTTGGATAGACTGGTGGTAGGGTTTTTTTGTCTTGGTATGATAGAAGATCAAATCAATTTTAAGCTTTTTATTGTTTTATATATTTAAAAAATAATTTTTTTGGTTTAAAAAATTAATTAAAAGTAATGTAGTTTCTGCATTATTTTAGTTTATAGATATTAAAATAATTAAATATTTAAATAATAAACGACTAATTGTATATTAAAACAGATTTTATTTAGAATATTAATGTTATTTTTATTTTTTATAATATCTTAATTAATTTAAAATTCTAAATATATTTTTAGTTTCAATATTTTTGCTCGTTTTTCATTCCCATATTTATTTTTATATATATATCCTATAGAGTTTTTAGTTATTTCAAGGATTTTTTTGAAGTGAATTTAAATTATTTTAAATTAAATTAAATATAAAAAAATAACTAAATCTAAAATTTAAACGAATCAAATATAGTCCTCCGAAAAGATTTCAAATGGAACTCCGCCAAACTTCTGAAACTTGTTACGTTTTTATGCACGTGATGCGATTTCCCGTCCAGGTTCACGCAAATTTGGACGCCTTAAAAAATCAAACCTGAATAAATATTATAATCAAACGGTTTTTTTTCAAAGTTTGTTGCTTCACGTTAGCTGTTACGGGGATCTGAAAGCATAATTCAAATAGTTCAAAATATAGCTTTATATTTGTGAATAATTTGTCAATTTAAACAAGAATTATTATAAAAAAATTTTAAAAATTGAAAGTTTTAATATAAATAAAAATGAATTTTGATTAAAAAATAAATTTAAAAAAATTAGAAAGTCAATTGAATCACGATTGATAAATAGTCATGCATATCAACAACAGGATGTCGAACATTGTGCAATAGCATTAAGAAAACTAATTTTTTCTAACTTGTATATACATATATATATATTATAAAAATTATTATTAAAAATATCCATTGAATTTAAAATATACATATTTCAATGAAAATACTTATTTAATATCACTGTTTTAAAATTCTGAATTGATAAGATTTAATTGTGAACTTGCCAATATGTCAATTAATCTTTTGGTAGAACTCCACTTTCCATAAGACTGTTTTGAATTGGTTGAAAGCGATTGTTGTTACACAACTACCATTGATCATAATTGATTGATAAGGCTTTACTACAAAGACATTATCCTTGGATTGATCGAAGAGTTATATTGATAATAGGAGAGAAATAAGATGATTGATAATCACATATGATAGAGGTGAGAGTCAAAACTATGCTTCTTTATAATGACTTTTTAAGATTTCAAAATAGTATTTGAGAGCTTCTTATCTAATAATTACAATGATTTTCCTCTTGTGTGCTTTATATCACAATACCAATTAGAAGTATATAGAATATTTCAAATTACAACAATTTTAAATATTCATCTAAAGTCATGGTTCATCTTGTAACTAATAAGATTTCATCCTTCATCTTTGAAAGACAGCACAATATCTACTATAATTGTTATGCCCATTCTATATTGTTTACTAATTTTTGTAATAATCAAAATAATTATGCATAAAGTGAGAATATAAACATTTTTTACAAAGAATAAAGATACAATTTTTAATTTTTATTTTTTTTATCAATATGATATTGCATAATATCTATAATGTCATTAAATATAATTTAACTTATACAAAAGAAAAGATTAACTTTTATATTCATCTCAAATTTATATACATAGATGTTATCCACTCATGTTGAATACTTGCTCATCTTATTGCCATCATAATCTACTCTTTTATGTGCACTGACATGACTTATAATAAGCAAAATAAATAATGAGTAGAATATTTAATAGATAAAATTTAATAATAAATAACATTTAGATGAGAATAAAAAAATAAATAAATATAAAATAAACTGAATAAAGTAGTGTTATGGCATTAGTAACATACCATATTCATGTGCACTAATAAGTTACTAATATCTTACTAATACAAGATAGATTCTAGTATCAAATATTTTTATATATAATTATTATTATATATATAGTTAGTTTATTTTTATTTATAATGTAACTTACATATTCTTTCTTTTTTTTCTTTTCTCATCTTTTTATATTTTCATCATTTTCTTTGCTAGGGTCATATTTCCTTTGAATATTACTATTTCATAGTTTTCATTTTTTTCATGCTTTTATTTAAAATTTTATCATGCAGATACATTACAATATACATATTATATAATGTCATTCCCATACATTAAGGCTCTACATGCTACTAATGATAATACTAATACACTCATTTGATATAATAAAAGTGTTATGCCCCACACTACTTAAACCTAATATACTTGATAAAAAAGCCCAAAAAACTTAATTATATAGGTTAAAATTGAGCAAGCAACAAAATCCATGATAAAGCAAACCAAACTTGATCAGGGGTGACAAAAAAATCTTAATCCATAACCACCTCATAAAGAAGAACCAAATAAAACATCATGCATAATATAAAAGTTTTCATCAAATATAAGTTGAAAAAAGTGGATGCAACAATAGTTATAGTAATATAATCCTTACATATATAACATCTCTCATATAGCTCATGCATAAAACACACATGCTCTCTGCATCCAAGCTAAATTTAGGCACCCCTTCTCTATAGAGATTTGTATATTGGCTTATATTTAAGTAGGGGTGAACATGATATGCTTATGTTGTTGGTTATAAGAAATAAATTAGTATGACAATATAACAAAATGATTGATAAATAGATGGAATAGTAAATAAAAATATATATGGTCATTTATAAAGAAAGAAAAGTATTAAATTATGACATATATGATTATATGCATCATGATCATGTATACATAAAATTATCACATAATATTAGTACAATATAATACTCATACCATATTACAACTTTTTTTTTTCTTTTTTTTGATTTCATATTTAATTTTCTCTTGATATTTGTTTATTTTTTTCTTATTTATTTTTCTCTTGGGCCCTAATAATTATTATAATAGTTTTTTGAGATCTTATATCATATCATTATCTATTACGAAACCAACCCCCACATTGCCCAATGATAGGCTTTGACTTGTCATGGGCCTTAATCTAAGTCTCGACAACACTAGGATAGTTATTTTTTTCTCATATATCATAAAGTCATTACCAACATTTTATAGTATTCTATACTCATGGTGACAGAGCCTTTAACATGTCATGGGCTTTATTATGAAAACTAAGAATATTAAGATAATGATTTTTTTCTTATTTAGACAGTTATGTTATCAGGTTTTAAAAATATTTGTATTTATTTTTTCTTCATTATGATTTTATAGACAATTAAGCTTAATTAATCACCTTCTTTTTTATTTATATTGTGATATTTCTAGCTAATACGTACACACACACACACATACACACATACACACACACATATATATATATGTACACATCATATTTTATAATATTATTTAAAAGTAATTAACAACTTAATCTATTTATATTAAAGTTAATTAATTTATCTACCTAATGGTCATAGGATGACTCTGTTTTGCATTTCTTACACAATTTTTATTATTTTCTATCAATATATATATATGTATATATATTCTTTTTTCAATTAACATTCACAAACATTGTATAAAGAACTTTTAAATCTAATACTGTTTATTATTTAGTCCTTGGCTTCATATAATTTGATGCTCGAATGCTTATTTTCATGATATAATTTGTGCACTAAGTTAGAACAATCAAAGGCTTATCATCATTTTGAAGCTAATTATAGTTTTTAAATAGTCCATGATCTTGCTTCTAACAAATTATTCATATAGTCTGATGGCTCTATGATATGGTTCAATTTTCACATGCATCGTGCAATTGCTTGATTAAATTGCTTTTCACTTTTTGCCCATGGCTTAATTATACTATTAGATGAATATTATTATTTTGTACAAAAACCAAGGTGTAGTATTTCTCAATGGGTGGTGATCAATTATCATCATCTTATTATCTTCATACATCATAGTCCTACACATTGTGCTAGCACTATAAAAGAAAGATATCTCTATTATCAACTCATCATGTCTTATTATGTTAGGTTCTTATTTCTTTCTCACTCAACTCATAGCCAAATATATTGCTAGTGTGTTATATCCTTCATGTTAGCTAGCCTAGATAGGGCCTTTGTAAGTTTATGACTAACCTAAGATATGTCTCTTTTTTCTTTTTGTTTTGATTGGTTAAATGTATTTTAAACTAATTGCTTAAGTTAGCTTTGAATTTTTTGATGTGCTAAGGCTAGGGTTATAATGTACTCAAGTAGATTAGACCTTGCATTTCTTTAAATCCTTCCAAACTATGAGATATGATTCAGGATTAGTATGAATTTCCTAAAATCTAATAAGAAAGGGATGAGTTAAGAAAAAGGGGTTTAAAGTTTAAATCCCCCTTAGAACATGCAAATTAAGAAGTGAATTAAATGGGCTTTAACCATGGCCAAGACTTTTATGTGGCACCTTGAATTAAGGAAGTTGATGGAGCCTACCATATTAGAGATATGAAGCAATTTTTTGAGGAAAAGTGGAAAGGTAGCAATGAGAAAGCAAGGACAAAACCTAGCCATGGGAAAGAAAGGGAGGATATCCAAGCTATAAGTAAAGAAGAATATCAAAGCTATGAGTTAGGGAGGAGAAACCCTATGCATAAAAGAGCTTGATGAGAAGAAGGAGGTGCATCTATTAAAGTTAACCATTATATGGTTCAAGTGGTTGGATAAATCTTAAGATTATGCATTAAACTAAATACATGTTAAGTTAAAAATAAGTTATTTTGGTATATCATGTACGATGTTAGATTTAGATTTTTATTGAGAGAATTATTATAAAGATGACCACATGAAAACTTGATTATACCAAACAATTTAAAAGAATTTCTTATGCCATGAATAAGTTCATAACAAGATGATCTTTTTATCATTCTTAAACCCATGTATAATAAGAGAAATATTCACTTAATAACATGATACTAAATTTTAAGCAATTTTAAGTTCATTAATTTAGAGATCTTATAATTTTCTCTTCCTTTACTTAAATCTTAATTGTTTGATTCTTATATCCAAATGAGATTTATTGCTTTAGCAAAGCCTTAGATCTTGATGGCATGGCTTGGCTAAGATCTTTTGAGGCATCATTAAGACCTAATAAGAATCCTAAATGGCTCCTATGTCACTTGGAGCTCTTAGTTTTTTGGATTAGAGGCTTGGGATTCTTAGGTTATTCTTAAAGGAATGCTATGTTTGATAAGGGTCTTTTGGTAAGCTTAGTAAGAGGAAGGATAGCCTTAGAAATGTATTATGGTTGATGTGAAAGGTTTAGGTTTACCTATAATATGTAAATAAGATCAAGTTGAGAGGTTTGATTAACCTTAGATTAGGTTTAAAGATAAGTTAAAACTTTTGAGAAAGTCTTGGGTTTGAATTTAAATTGAATAAGGCCTTGGGTAATCTTGGAAAGAGGGGTTTAGGATAAGATAGTTCTTGTGTTAGACCATAGATGGAGATTAAGATTAAGAGAGGGCTTGGGTATGGTCTTAAAAGAGGTGCTAGGGATCAGCAAAGGGACTAAGGTCTTTTATGATTTAGCTAAATTTTAGGGATGATTTGGAATTAAGGGTAAAGTCATGAGTTAGCTAATTAAGACTTTTAAGCCATGGGTTAGACACTTTAGAAGAAAATCTAGAGTTTTGAGTAACTTATAATAGACTATTTGCAAGGGCGTAATGGCTTAGGATAACCTAATAGATATATAGAGTTACCAGTGAAATTCGTGTGAACCTAAGTATTGAAAAGAATTGTATAAATTAGATCTTAAGGTTTAAGGCCAATGCCATTAACTATGAGTGGAGGGTTAGATAATAACCAAATTAAGATAAAGAAACCTATTGGGGAGCATAAATAAGCTATTTAGGGTTAAAGGCCAATCCTAGATGAGGATTTTGGATAGGTAAAATAATATAAATAAGTCATTTATGATTTAAGAAAAATCTTAAGATATCCCAAATAAATAATTAAGATAAAGTAAGGAAACTCTATGTTACCCAGATAGGTTAGTTAGAGTTTTGAAGAGAATTTAGGTTGCCTAGATTGGTTGGTTAAGGATTTGAAAGAACCCTAAGATGCTTAAATAAGCTGTTTAAGAATTTAAGATAATCTTAAGATGCTTATCTAAGCTAATTAGTGTTTGGAGAAGACCTTAAAATGCCTTAATAAGATTGTTAAGATATTAAGAAATCTTAAGATATCCTAGATAAGTTAATTGGTAAGGTTAACCCAAGGTTAGATGCCGGATAGGTTGATCTAGATTTAAGTTCAATTAGAGTTATGCTTGGGGATTTAAGTTAAGACATGAGATGCTCTTATTTAAGTTTAGAGGAAAAAGATGGGGTGCCCAAAGGTTTGGAAAAGATTGACATGCTTAATAATAATCTTATAACATAATTATCTTAATACTATTATGATGCTTATTCAATCAAACCCTATTATTTCCATCAACATTTAGGAAGTTTGACTTTTAATTATCTTTCAAATTCCTATTCTTTGATTATGAAGATGTGCTTATCCATTTCTTCATGTACTGTTTAATTACTAACAAAGTATTTAATTGCTTTAAACAGATGTTAGGCATAACAACAAACAACAACACAATGTAATATAACTAAATTCAAGCATGGACTACGAAAAATTATGCTGATCTGGGTGAACTAGTAATGATTTTACTTGCCATTATTTGTGGGTTATGTGGAAAGCATGGACAATGGATCATTTTTTAAAGATAAATCTATATCTCATTCTCATTTGTTTAATTTAATATTTGTTCACTTGTATAAGATATTTCAAGAATTTTCTATGCAAACTAATAACAAGACAACATCTATACTTTGCAAACTATATTCTAACTTATCATATGCAATCAAAACAATTGTGAGAAAATTATTAGTAGCACAAATCAACTAAATTTTATTGATATTTAGGTTTTATCTTTGTTGAAGCTTATATGGAATGGTTCACATATAAAGTATACTGTATTACAATAGAGACATACAAATTGATAGATCTATTATGAATTATTAAAGACATAAGCTTTTGTGTTATAATAAATGTTATACTTTTAGAGGTTTTGTATTATGTTATCTGTAAGAGTTAACATTTATACTAAAAAGTCTTATTCATTCATTTGAATGAAACATACTATTATGACTTATGTAATGTACAATAACTTATTAATGGTCATTATTAAATTGGCTTAGCACACTACAATTATCCAAATATTGTACAATATATTGTTTATGTTTGTTTGGTACATTAGGGAGCTTTATGCAACATTTTTTTATCATAAAAGAAGAGCTTGGATAAAGTGCTATATGAAATAACCATCTCATTCCTTCCATTATTTAGCTATGAAGATGATCATAATTGGATGATATCTCTATTTTTAGTTATGGATGAGTATGTTTTTGAGCTATTATCACTATTTATAGTCTAATACAATCATATTGAGATAAGACCCCTTACAAAGGTATGGATTAAGTATGTCAACGAACCACATTTTCCTCAACTATACTATACTATAATGTCAAAAAATTCTTCAATTGAGTACAATAATTGCTTACACTAGTGACACAATAATAAAATACTATAATGTAAAACTTTTCTTTAGCCTTGTATGACAAACTTTTTAATAATTAGACATTATCAAGTTATGATTCATATTGTTATGAATATTAAATTAGTACTTATAACAAATAATACCACTATTCACTTTGCATTATCAATGTATCATGTCGAAGATGAATAAGCATTTACGAACCCATGACACTGACACATTGATTATTCTATCTCATCATAATCAAATGATGTTAAACAACTTTGCATTAGAAAAGTATAAAGAACTAATAGATGCAAAAGTAGATCAAATGTTTGTTTAGAAACAAATATTATCACTCTAGCTTATATGATCAGTAAAACTCTTGAAAGTGAATCAATATTATGATAAAAATTGTTCTAATAGTCAAACCAATACAATTACTATAGTTCAAGAGTTTGAGACTATAATGCACAAGATGGCTAAGATAATAATCAGTAATGACTTAAATTAATTAAGTTTAATGTTATTTTATTTTTATAAACAATTTATAAAATTAGTAATAAAACAATATTTTACAAAAAAATCTTATAGTATACTTAGATAAGGGAATCTTAAAGGCTTTATGCTTACTCTTTAACTTTTGGAGTACAGAGTTAATATGTAATAGGATCACAAATTTTGGACTCTCATGTCATGAAGAGGAAACCTTGCTTATAGAACTCATATAGGATCATGGAGGAATCATTTCATGGGGTTAGGCTCTCCAGATTGTAGTGTACTTGATTATGTGATTAAACTTCTGAGTTTGGTTGAGTATCATATTTTTATTGAGGACACTCATAAGGTCAAATGTGTCAGATTATGTGTTTGAACTCCTAAGTTTGTAGAGTGCTAGATTACACGATTGGCTTGTTGAGCATTGAGAATTAGAATGAATCTTTTAGGTTAAGACTCTCATAGGCATGGAGGGAGTACTAGATCAATCATATTATCTACATCACAAGATTAGGAGATTCCAATGGATTGACGAGGTCCCAATGGTTATTCAATGTGTTAAGATTCCAAGAACTTTTATGATAATATCCCAAGTAAGATTTGGCTTAGCTTGGTAGGTAGAGGACCCCTTATTAATATTTTTATTTACTTGTGTATGTTATTTAGTTTTACTTTACTTTTTTCAATTATTTATATTTTCATATTATTACTAATTATTTTTATAACATGATTTGAGAATTTCTTGTTAAGCTTTTGACTCACCCCTTTTATTACATGTAGGTCTAAAAAGTTAGGAGAGTTAGGGTGGCAAAGTTGGTGTATCTTAGTGGTGTTTCTATTTCATCATTTCGTTCATTATGTTTTAGTCGTAGTAATCATTTTTTTATAATAATGACATTTGTATTTGCTGAACGTTGTGTTTAATTAGATACTATTTATGCTCAATTGATAGTTGCATGCATATTTTATATTGGTTTTTATATTGCATCAATTGGTTTATGATTTGTGTATGAATCATGATGAAATATTGGCACTATGATTTTTGTATGTATTTTGCTACAATTTAACGCTTGTAGTTAGATTGAACCCCCTTGTTATTTCTTGATAAAATTACAATTGAATTTGTGTTGGGTTTAGGAGTTTGCTACTTAACATGCTCCTCTGAATTAAGATGTGACTCCCTGAGGATTAACCTTTCTTTAATTGCATGACTCATTTTTCTTTCGTCTCCTATTAAGAGTGCTGATGATCTCTTTTTACAATGGGACCATTGTGTGGAAGAGTTGTCTCTAATTTCTAATTTAAATGCTTGGACAATTTATATTCTTGCTTTTGAGTGGCCTTGCTCATGATAGTGTAAATAGTAAAGAGAGAGATTTTCATAGCTTAATTTTTTCCAAATGTCTCCTTCCTTACATCCTTATCATTTGGAGATTTTTATTCTAGTGGAAAGTTTTTTAGTAAGATCTACTTCCATGCAAACTTTTATATTGTGCGATCTTGATAGAAAAGTTGTCACTAAATCAAGTTTCTATGAAGAACTGATTGATGAAGCTAGGGAATAAAGTGTGGTTTTTTAAATAAGTACAGATGAAGGTATCCCCTATACAATCGAAGTTTTTCGATTGCTTATATTATTATTATTTCTTATATTCTTGAATTTGTTGATGTGAAATTTGGAAAATAGAGTAGATATATTACATTTGAAAAACAAGGCTACTGTTTAATATAAAAAGTCTTGTTGTCCATTCTTCATGGCATTTTGATGAGTAACAAGTGTCGCCACAAAGTTGCAGTTTGTTAGAGGATGATTTGGATTCTCTAAACAATTAGCTTTATCTTTTGAATAAAACTCTTGACAATTCTTCAATCCAACATCTAAACTTATCATATTGATTTTGGCTATTTTCAACCACTATGTCATATTAACCTTAACCAAGAGAGGTTTCATTAAGATTGTTCCTCGACTAATTGAAGCACTTGTCAAATCCAATTTATGTGAACAAATGATTGCTAGGCCTTTCAATCATCAAATCTTTTAAACGATTTGACAATTTTGCCAATTGTAAGCACATTTAAATTTCTCCGAATGATTATGTATATCCCATTTATGAGGCTATGATATAACATATGCATTCCAAACTTTTGGCCCTATTATTTTGATACCAAACATCTACGATACATTATACTTTCTGTAAGTACGAGAGAGAACAGTGTCATGTATTTTTCTTGTGCTAAATCTTGTACTAATCATTGATTAAGAGACTCTTTCCTCTATACATCATGTGTTATTTTTTTCATTGTACTTATCATGTTTTTGTGAATCTCAAACAAAAAAAAACATCATATAGTAGCAATCTGACTTCAATTCATATGCAGTTGAATAATTGGCAGTTTAATAACTCTTCTCTCTAAACATTTCCAATTTATGCATATTTAACACATTAATACTAATATATCAACAATAAGTATATTTTTTAGCATATTATATACTATTCCGTAATAATATTTACAATGCACTCCTAGATGTCAATTCGCGTTTAGAACGGCGTCAAGCCTTGTACCGAGGAAGTTGGCTTTGAAAGAACACCTTTCTTCCTCACCTGCCAAACCTAAGTTGAGATCAAATAATTAAAAAAATTGAAAGCTTTTTTTTTTCTTTTCTTATACGCAACTACCATTATTTTATTGGATATTTTTTTCATGAAAAACAATAGATATTTCGCTCACTCTCTCTCTCCCCTACCTCCCTCCATCGCGTCTCTGCCCTCCGATGGCGTCGCACGTTGACGTGAAATCCCCTCTTCTAGGCTACCAACAGCCGCCGCAGCAGAAATCTTTGCCAACCCATCGGTGGAGGATCTGGATTCTAGTAGCTGCCACTTCGATCCTCTGTAATAAAATAGCAAATTAGACGAAAAATACTCTTCTTATCCTGTATACGCCGCCAATTCATCTCGATGCTTATGCTATTCTTCAGGTTTTGGACAAATTGTGTTCGTGTTATTGGATTCAGGCTATAGCCATCAGGGATTCAGCTTGCGGAGCACTGGGGGAGCAGAGGTTGTGGAATCGGCGATTGGAGTAGTGGCCGCGGACGAAGGGCGATGCTCGAAGATTGGGGTGTCGATATTGCGCGCGGGGGGGCACGCCGTGGACGCTGCGGTCGCGACGGCACTGTGTCAGGGTGTCGTGCACCCGATGTCGAGCGGGATCGGCGGCGGGGCGTTTATTGTCGTCCGGCCCGCCGGGTCTTCTACGGCCGACTCCTTCGACTCCCGTGAAATTGCTCCCCAGGCCGCCTCCCAGGTAACCCAGTGCCGAAATCCTGTCACTCTCTCTCGTCCGGTTCCACGACGTTTGGGAGTTGAGTTCTTTTACTACTGATAAAAATTCAAGAAAACTAAATACACTAAAGGCTAAAAAATAATTTTAATAAATGAACTAATCATCTTATCGAGACTTATTTTTTTGCATGTATTGTACTCCGAAATCCTTATTGATTTTGTAGTCTTCAAGTGGATACTTTTATAACTTATCTTTCTAAATCAACAGTAAAAGAATTATTTCATTTATTTCATCCGTTTGGGCTGTCCCCACAATTTTATATTTTTGAAATTTATTCTGCATTTTGATTTCGGTTATTTTTTCATTTATTTTAATACTCAAAGAAGGATTAAAAAATATTTTAAAATTTCGTTTTTTATAAATAAAAATAAAATTTTGACATCAATTATTTGTTATTCTTGCTTCATTTATTCGTAAAAATAACGTTAATGAATTTGGATTAATTTCTCGTTTTATTTTTTTTATTCCAATTCGTCCGCGATTTAAACAGAACATGTACGAGAAGAACCCTTCGTTGAAGTCTAAAGGTGCACTTTCGATGGGGATTCCGGGCGAGCTGGCCGGCCTTCATGTCGCATGGTTGAAGTATGGAAGGCTTCCGTGGAAGGATCTCTTTCAGCCATCCATAAAACTCGCAAGATACGGCTTCCTCGTGGAGCCCTATCTTGCTGAAGTCTTCCAAAAGTCGGCGAAAGATATTTTGTCCGATCCTGGACTTCGTCAGGTCTTTGCACCCAATGGAAAAGTGCTGCAGACAAATGACCATTACGTCAATCTGAAGCTCGCCGATACTTTGGAGGCGATTTCCATTGATGGTCCTCAAGCATTCTATAATGGCAGCATTGGGGAGAAGTTCATCGAAGATGTTACGAAATCCGGTGGGATTGCAACCATTGAAGACCTGAGGGCGTATAAGGTCGAAGCCAAGGAAGCTGTAGCTGCAGATGTTGTGGGCTACAGGGTGCTTGGCATGCCTCCCCCATCCAGTGGAACTGTTGGATTGTCCCTGGTGAGTTTTGCCACCATAAGAGCTAATATAAATCTTTGGTAATTTCAAGTTATATTTTTAGGTCATCATTCTTCTTTAAGCTTTGTTTGGGAAAGAATCATGCTGAGTGGTGATTAGGTTCTGAACATTTTGGGTGGATACAACGATTCATTAGACGAATCAAGAGGCCCGCTTGGTCTCCATCGCCTCGTTGAAGCAATCAAGCACATGTTTGCCATCCGTATGAACCTTGGCGATCCAACGTTTGTTGACATCACTAAATATGTTTCAGATATGCTCTCGCCGTCATTTGCGGACAAAATTAGGTTGAAAATATTTGACAACACTACCTTCGATTCAAGCTATTACCTTTCAAAGTGAGTTCTTTTTAAACATGGACAAAATTATATCCATTTCTTTGTTGGGATCAGAAAAGCAAGAGCTTTATGATTTTGCAGATGGAGTCAGTCAAGCGACCATGGAACAAGCCATTTTTGCGTGGTGGATGCAGAGCGCAATGCTGTATCAATGACTAGCACAATTAACAGTTACTTTGGAGCAGCAGTGCTTTCACCATCAACTGGTATTGTTCTTAACAATGAAATGGATGACTTCTCCACACCTAAAGATATCTCCCCAGATCATCTCCCACCAGCTCCTTCAAACTTCATCCAGCCACGGAAAAGACCTCTATCTTCCATGACACCTCTCGTAATCCTTAAGGTACAACAACTCTTTTAAGCATTTACCACCTAAGATGGTTGGCACCCACGAGGGATTTAATTTTATGATTAATTAAATTTTTTATTAATGGATTAATGCAGCCTCTGCCATTGTTATTAATAACTTAATGCAAAAGTTGCATAATTATTTTGCAGGACAACCAGCTTGCAGGAGTTATTGGTGCTAGTGGTGGAAACTATATTATTCCAGCAGTTGTACAAGTATTTCTCAATCATTTCATCCGAGAATTGAACCCTTTGGAGGCTGTTCGAGGACCAAGAGTTTACCATAAGGTTTGTGTATCACATACAACTCAAATGTTTGTCCCATGATTATGAAATAACTGAAACATAAAAATAGGCTCTCAATTCATCTAAACATTCAGCTTATACCGAACGTTGTCCTGTATGAGAACTGGACGACCATAGATGGCGAAAACATCCAACTTGATTCGGAAGAGCGGGCATTCTTGAAGCAAAGAGGTCACCAACTTGGCAGCATCTCCGGTGGCTCAGTATGCCAGTTTGTTGTGCATAATCTCAAAAAACCAGTTCGAAACTGGGTTGAAAAAGAAGATGGAACCTTCTTTGGGATGCTCACTGCGGTTAGTGATCCTAGAAAAGATGGAAGACCTGCTGGAGTGTAAGTCGTCCATCTACACAGATCCTACTCCTACAATGATGTATTGGCCTGCCCAGTGGATTTCTAGAATGAATGTGCAATACAACTGTATTCTTTCCACTGCATTTCTAGAATCAGAGTGAGGTGTTCAGCTGTAATTTAGTTACCCAGTAATTTGTCAATTGTATTGTACTATACATTTTGCGTATTCTCTGCACATTGTGTAAGCTCTGGAATCCATTTGATTGTAGGCATTTAGTGGTTTCTAAATTGCTTTGTACATTTGCGGTGCACATTTTGCATTGCACAGATCTTATTCCTACAATGATGACTCCATAATGTACAAACTTTTCTCACCTTTCTCATCTCTTCTATTTCTAGCAATCAAATTGAACATTCCAAGTAGTGGAGACCATGAAGTCCTAGAGTGTGTGCTTCTTTGTCACCAATCTGTGATTGTTCACATCTTTTGATGCAAATGAATGACATTGGTTTTGGTTAGTATCTTTTTTGTATTTTTGTCATGGAGATTATTGAATAAAAATTTATTGATCTTGGGAAAAGAAGAGTTGCCTAGAACGGGAGAGGGAGTGATGTGAGAAGATTGGAGTATAACGAGATTTTATTTGGAAAACGTCTTGATAAAGGTATAAACTAGAGTTTCTGTGCACTCTGATCTTTTTAACAATATTTTTTACCATCTGGTGCGACAACTTTTATACCTATCATTATATTTGGCTAAACATTCTTTTCCTCCGCGAGCTTAATATTTAAATTGAGAGTAGTGATCTTCCAATTTGATCACCAACCTTGTGTTGTTTTGCCTGCAATAACCAAGCTCCTTTATCTGATGGTCATCTACATGACTTCAAAACTGGTTCATTCTGAACTAGTATAACTACCAAAGTGCAATAGCGCATAAACAATGTACTAATATAACATGCAACATATAAATAATTCACATGTACAACATTGTAGTATCTATCATCCAAATCAATAAAGAAACAATATAAATGATGATGAAACATCCAATAATAAAGTCTATCAAATAAGTCCAATATAACAAAGTTCATTAATAAAATCTAATATAATATAATAATCTAATAATTACACTCTTAAATTAAAAGATCAACATCTTACAACTAAAACAAAGTAAATAATCATCAGCTATTCTAATCACATACTCCTATGTAATCTCCTATCTCCATGATCTTAACAAAAGAAAAGGTTTCAACCAAGACTCAATAAAAAAACCCTAAAGTCATATTATTAAAATCACATGTAATCTAAGATACTATAACTTAATATATAAGCAATATAAATCAAGATCAAATTAGTATCATAATTATACATGTCATGTAACAAGCAATCAGACTATAAAGTTTAACTAGAGGAATGCATGATGTAACCAATTTGATGCTCAATAATTTACCAAGATTTGGAACTATCTCCAAGCCTATGCAACCTAAGTTAAGATTTATCACTATATAAATCAATTCTCTTTTTCAAGAAATATCATAATTATATAAACCAATACTATTTTTTCAAAATGTTTAACTACCAAATAAAATTACCTTTCTTAACACATTGATTTACTAATTATATTATATTGTATTCTAGCTTCTCTAGCTCACCAGACTTGAATTATTTTTCTTCTCTTATTATTGTATTAGTATGATCAGTGACTTCGTACCTATATGATCACTCTATTACTTGCACTGACTCTTCATTTTCTATATTGATGTCCTTGTACGATAGTGCAGTTGGCCTTGTATGATATTTAACCAAGTTTTGTGCTTAACTTTATTCTCTCACTTATTTGATTTTTTTGATATGCCTATATCATGCTTGTATGATACCAAAATTTCTTCTTTATCCTAACTGACACGTCGAATCGTTAATTTCCACTGCATAACCATACTTATATTACCATTAATGCATATTTGTATAACCAAAGTTCTCTTTAATAGTCTGTTCACACTTTTATCTAGAGTTTTTTTTTTACTTGATTGCACTATTTAATCATCAAATATCATATTGTACAATATTCACAACTGAACTTTAAGCCAAATCTCCTTCCTCATCATGTCATATGATCTTTACCAATGCCCTATACAATCCTTGTTACAAGCACGATTTATAGTAACTAGCTTAAACAATTATAAGTACTAATTTAATAAAATCAAGAGAAAATTAACTTGGCTAGCATAAAATGAGATGTAGCATGTTATATAAATAATCACTTAACTATAGAAATGAAGTACAAAAAAGCCTTTTAATGGTCTATCGAATTGTTGTAAGAAAGATGACATTAGAGAAGAGAAGAGATGGACATTGATCAAGATGTGTATGGTCATCTTTGGAGAAGAAGTGTTAGCTCTTTTTTTAGAGTGTTGGTAAGGAGAATATGAATAACAAATAAGCCATGATTCTATCCATTAATCCACCTTCCCCACTTATAATTACTTCATGGTGAGAAATCCTTCCTTTTGTCAAGGTTTTGCCTATCAAGTGGTAGGGCTTAATTGTGACTTCGCTATCTATGACTTCATAATAGCCTAGAGCATGGATCAAAGTGTGGCGTAGTCTCATGCATGTAGGCAATTCCAGCTTTTTGCCAAATCAACCATGGTTGGTATGGACCATATGAGTTCATAGATAGAAATGGTCATTAGCAGCATTATCATATTATAAGTTATTGTGAATTAATCATTTGAAATGTTGTAACTTTGATGTGCTAATAGATGAATCATACAAAAGCATTATTGCCTTCCAAATATCCTAAATAGACATCAAATCCTAAATTTGACTCAAACCCTTTATTCAAACCTAAGGATAGGCCATTTATAATGGCACAATAAAAATGAGTGGTATGAATAGAGAACATATAGAAAATGGATTCACGTTAAAAATTACACAAGAAAGTTTTAATACTTTAATTAAAAAACACTAAATAATTTAGTTATAAGTTGACTTTACAAACCCTTGAAAACAATTTTAAAACCAAAATATTTCTCACTATATTACTCAATATTCTTAATTTTGAAACCAAAAAATGCTTATGTAGATTATGCAGCTCATTTAATATTTGTCACATGGATCTCTTTTATAATATAAAAGATTTTGGAATAATAGAAAATACAAGATGTGCATTAAAATTTAATCAAAATATACTAGGAAATCAACACATCCTAAATCTGTCATTTAAGATCAATTATCAACCAAAGCCCAATTTGAAGTTTTCAAATCCCAAAATCATGCTTATCTAGAAAACTTGTGTACACTATAGTAAATTAGGTACAGTTTTCTACTGAGGTTTTGATTTTTATGATTTACATGCAACAAAAGTAGACAAAATTCTCCAAAACTTTCTAATTTCTCACTCACTCAAAATGTTATCTAGCTAAAATTTTCTCACAATGCACATTTTAATATAATTTTGAGTGCTCATCTTGATTATCTTTGAGAATATTCAAAGGCCAATGTTCCATCCACTTAGAGACTTTCATGAGCTCTATTCTTCCTTCTTCAAGGTCATAACAAGCCCTTTAACATATTTGTTCTTCTCCTTAAGACTTATTAATTTGGCTAGGAAAATGTCAATGGAGGTTCCTCATCAAGAAAAGGTCAAAGGTGGTAGTGATAGTGGTCATCATGGGGAGAGTTGTAGAGAAAAAGTAACAAAGCATCATAAAAAATTTAAAATCATTTTGGGATACAATTGTGGGTCAAAAGATGTTTTTTTGTTTTTCACTCTTTCGAGGTTTTTTTGTTTTTGCAAAATATTGATTGATTTTGATGATAATGACATAAAGGTTGTCAAACATCAAGTTCTTTAATAATCTTTAAAATTTCTAAGTAATCAAATTTTGTTCAAGGGGGTTATGAGGTTAAATATAAAGACTACATAATAAACCCTAATTAGTCTGAATGCATCTTAAAGAGGCTTGTATTCGACAATCTTAGCATATTGGGAAATTAACAAGCTTTTATGCCATAAATTTCATGTGATTTGGAGACCTTATAGAGGGATAAATTAGTAAAAAAAGAAATAGCAAACATAGAGATAAATATAGAATTTTATGGGATAAAATAAATAAGAGGATTCAAACTTCAAAGTGAAAAAAGGAAAAAAAATGTAACAACATGATGATGGACTCATGGAAGGACCAAAATGTAGCAAATCACACAATTTTGTTTTTTTTATTTTTATGAATGTGGTAAGTGGATAATATTCATCCAAAGGAGAACAAGTCATAAAGAAAATAATGATAATATTATGAGTAGGAGACTTCAAAGATAATATGTGGATCACTACAAACATTAATGAGAACTAGACATCTTATCCTTCATAGGGATAGTGAGTTCAACACAACATCACATTATTGCCACTACCATTATAAGAATTGTTAGATGGCTTATAATAGCCTAAATATTTGTTTATTATAATGATTTAAAATGTTATGTGAGTCTAATGTAATTGTCTCTTTCAACAAATGAAGTTTAATGTTTTAAATATGGAATCATAATTAAGAATAAAATATTAAAATTTTGTAAGTACCTCATAAAATGTGTCAGTTAACAAAATGATTCAAAATTTGAAATTAATTATATGTTTGGATTTAGTTTATTGAGATAGATCCAACAAAGGTTCAGTTATAATTTTTAGATGACAAATAAATTTGTTATGAATTTTGAAAAAACTTATTATTAAATATTATAACTAAGTGATATTAAGTGGTATAACTCTCATTAAACTTCATTAATTGGGTGTGTGGTGATTTAAGAAAAAATAATAAGAAAGTTCAAGAGAAGAAGAGGAGAAAAAAGTAAGTTAGAGTTAGCAAACAAAAAAGGCTTAAGGATAAGTAAAAGCTCAAAAAACCTTGAAGGCTAGTGTTAGAGATGAAATGGAGGAGTTAAGAACACAAAGAAAAGGTTAAATAAAAAAATGTAACAGCATCAAATGAATCACATAGAGTAATTAAATAGTTGTAATAAAAAGTTGACTTTTTATGTTTTATAGGCAAGATATGTTAGTATCATTGGTATGGTAAAAATGTTGATATGTGATATGATATTTTATATTTATGATATCTATGTTTTTTAATATTTTGAAATTATCATATTTGTTGTTGTCATTGATATGTTTTTGATATCATGCTATGCTATACATTATGAGTATGAAATGTATTGATATGTGATTTATTTGACCCATGTGAATAATATCAAGAAGAATCTTATCAATGTTCATAAATAAGAAATTATAGATTGAATTGTTGAATTGGAAAAATTCTATGCTATCATTGTATTAACTAAGTTCATGGGCTGGAGATAAGTATGCTTGAATAATTGATGTCTGTCATAAGATAAACCATCACCTTTTAGGCTTATCCAACATATTCTACCACAAAAGCTAATGATAAAGAATAACTCCCCCTTTAAAGAACATTAAATGACAAAGAAAAGAAAAGGAAAAAGTAATACTTTACATGGTATTTTAGGTTATATGAGCCTTATGAAACACTTGATCAATGAAATTGTTTGGGTAATGGGTGACAATAAATAAGCATCAGGTGACAGGTGATGGTTAGTCGGTATAAGGTAGTTAAACAAGGCAATGACCTAGCAGTTTGTTTGGTTGATATAGAGGTAACCACTTAAGTTTTGTAATGTTGATCAATAGGGGGGCGGGAGACTGTGTTCCTACTCAAAACGACCAACTGGAAATTAAGCTAAATTTTTCATTCTCATCAAAACAAAGTAATCTTATTTCCCCTTCATCATTTGATTTCTATTTGTGGGCCCCTTGGTCTATGGAGTTGTTTCTCAGTAATGTCGAATCTTGAGGACCTCATCTCCTCCAACTACTCCTTTGTTGATTTCTTAGGTGAGTCCACAGACACATCCTTAGTCTATAGAAAAACATTGACTTTATTCAAACGTGAGTTAGAGGTGATCTTCGATGAGGACTAAATCTCGAAAATGGTTTTCTCGTTTAAATTCACCATAGCCAAAAAGTTCTCTCACATACAACCAAACATTGAGACTACCAAAACAACCTTCAACAAAAGCGGATTTTTAAACTCTTTCACAGTGGGCTTGTTGGATCATAGACATATTTTAATTACATTCAATATAAAAGAAGACTACCTCTGCTATTGGCTACATCAAGCTTGAAACATTGTAGATTTCTAAATAAGAATTCTAAAATGTCATATGGACTTCCAATTGAATTTGAAATCCTCTATTGCTCTAGTTTGGATCTCAATGAAACATCTCCCTATACATTTTCTTAACAAAATAACCTTACTCCTTGGCCTCGATTATCGACAACCCATTGACACTACAACAATAAATCTTACTTGATCGAATATTGTTAGAGTCTGTATTGAGGTCGACTTGGTGAAGGAATTTTCACAACAAAATTATAATACAAAAAAAGAAGGAAAGATCAGTGACTCTTAAAAAAATCCAATATGATAAGTTTCCTAAGTACTATTGTAGATGTTGCAAACCGGGATATGACATCTATCAATGTAAGCATAATAAAAATATCATCTAACCCATAGATAATTAGAAACAATTGAAAGTTAACCAATGATTTGGAGGAATAAATCCAAACATATTATGAGTTGAATTAAAAGATAGTACATAAGGAAGGAAAACAATAACACCTAAAATCTTTAATCCCTTAACGATTTCAACAAAGAGCTATAATAAAGGGCAATGGTCTAGGATCAAATGCTACATAGGAAGAAGAATTCAATCTTGCACATAGCAGAATGACCAAGAAAAAATAGAAAAAAAATTTAAGGAATTAGAAGAACCTATTGTGATTTTCAAAATGTAGACCATGAAAAGCTCAATGACTAACATAATTATTTGGAACATAGGAGCTACAAATGAAGGCTCAGTTAGTTAGCTAACAAACATTATAAAAATCTCAAAATATTGACTTAATGGCTTTAATAGAATCTATGGTACGCAATAAATATTTACAACAACTGGCTTGTAAGTTGTAACCTGAGAACTGCATTGGCAACAAGCAAAACATGACATCGGTTTTTTTTGGAAAAAAGGAAATTGCTTGACAAGTGGTTATGGATGAGGAATAATTCATTCACCTCTTAGTTAAACACCAAGATTGGAAGTTCCTAGTTAATTGTATATTTGTTTATGCTAAGAGATCAATCATTGAGAAAAGAATATTATGGAAAAATCTTATTCGAATTACTAAGAATTCTAATATGCTATGCCTGGTAGGTGGGGACTTTAATAAAATAACTTCACTAGATAAGTATAAGGGGCATTCTACCCCTAAATTAGAAGTTATGTAGGAATTTTCTTATTGCAACAATTAGTGTAGCCTTAAACATCTCCTATTCTCAAGTTCCCTCTTTACTTGGTCTAGTAAGAAAAATGGTAGATGGGTATGGAAAAGATTAGACAAGAAATTTGTGAATCAGTGATGGTTAGATCAAATTTTCACATTTACAATTCAACATCTAAGAAAAATAGGATCTAGTTATGCACTGCTCCTTATATATTTTTCTATGAAATCTCCAACAAATCCTAAACAATTTAGATTTTAGAACATATGGTTGAAGCATCATTCATTCATACAAGCATTGAAAAGTAATTAGAAGTCTCCTATTAATTATGTTGGCATGAAGGCCTTATTTTTCAAATTAAAAAGAGTGAAAGTTTGCATAAAGGAGTGGAATAAAACAACTTTTGATAACAATTTTATGCTTATCAAATCTGTTAAAGATATAGTTAAACTTAAATAATCATAATTTCAAGCAAATCCAAATGATGAAATATAAGAGGAGCTAACTCAAGCTAATAAAACTCTATTAAAAGCCAATGATAGGGAAGACTCCTATTGGCAACAAAAAGTTGGTATTAAATGGCTCACAAAGGGAGAAAAGAACTCCAAATTCTTCCATTCCATGGATAAATGATAAAGATATAAAATAAAGATCACAAATATTAAAGACTCTAAAGGTTTTTGGATCAAATAAGGAGAGAAAATAATTAAACCTACTATTTTACATTTCCAAAACCTATTAAAGGCTAGCTAAATAAAAGAAAATAAGACTCTTCTTAGCTACATACTCCACTGATATCAAATGAAAAAAAATAGATTTATTATGAAGGATATCATTATGGAAGAATTAAAGGAAATATTCTCTAAATGCATTTGGTTAATGCCCCAAGTCTTAATGGTTAAAATGGAAAGTCCTTCACTCATTGTTAAGACATAATAGCTACTAATGTTTTGAACCTAGCTAAGGATCATTTGAATGGATCTCCAATTTCGAAAAGAATATCCAACTCAAATTCATACTTATTCTTAAAATAGAAAACTCAAAGACATTTCCAAAAATCAAACCAATCAGTCTATGCAACTTTATAAAAATACTTTTTTCTAAACTACTGGTTAACAAATTGCAAAGCTTTCATCCTTAGCTTATCTCACCAAAACAAAAAAAGTTTCATAATAGATAGAGAAATTAAACATGTTATTGGCTCAGAAACTAATTTGTTCTGTAAATAAAATATTTAAAGGTTATAATTATATAATCAAGCTAAATTTCAAGAACATTTGACTATATGTCATGGGAATTTCTATGCAAAGTGCTTTACAAATTCAACTTCACAAACAAGCTGATTAAGGTGATCACCAATAATCTGTGTAGCACATGGAATTCCATAACTATAAATGGTGACCCAAGTGGTTACTTTCAAGCATCAAGAAAATCTGAACAAGATAATTTGATCTCACCTCTTCTTTTCATTTTGGCCATAAAAGTACTTATTAGAAGATTGAGTTTGCTGATAATACAAAAGAAAGTGATTAATTATGTCCAACAAAAAATTTGTCCAACCATAACACACTTAGGATATGCATAAGATGCTATTAATTTTAGCAATGGTGACTCAAAATCAATACATAACTTGAACAAGTTCTGTATGGACTTTCAAAAAACATCTAGCCTTCAAATCAATCAACAAAAAAGAAAAGTTATATATAATAATTGAACGAGACTAAGTCAAATATAAAAAATGAACAAGGTATTGGGATTTCATATAATAAATCTATTATAAAATACTTGGGTTGCCAACTATTTGTAAAAACAAAGTTGTCTACTATTAAAGCATGATATATTTAATTCAAAGAAAGGATTAAGATGAAAAAAAGATACTAATAATGGATGTCATATTTATTCTAGTTAAGTATATTCTTGCTTTCATACCCATATACAAATTGATGAAAACATATCCCCTTCACATAATGTTACAAAAAAATTAAGAAAAGCATGAATCATTTCTTATAGGATGACTCTAAGGAAGCTCATAAACATCATTAGATAAATTGGAACAAAATTAGTTTCCCAATTGAGAAAAATAGATTAAAGCTCAAGAAACTCTGAGAAAATTATGATAGCTTTCTACAATTAGAAAGCGATATCAAGCAATTCATTATGGTCAACATATAAGAAAGAAAAATATATGTCCTCTACAAAAGGCTATGCATCAATCACTTGGATATAAATACAAAAAAACTAAGTAGATGATACTTAATTACACAAGATTGTCCAATCCCATTTGGAAAATTAGAAAAGATAAGAAATTTAACATCCAATTAGCTTAGTAGACTACAATAACAAACAATATAATTTTAAAATCTAGATAACATTTATGAAAATGAAAAATGCTCAATGAAAATGGAGCTTCTTGTTTAGATAATGTTCAATAAACTAATCTCATTCCTTAAGAATTTAAGGAAGCTTAATATTCCGATGACTTTAAAGTGTCCTCACTCTCCAAATAAAGATTCAATTAATCATGCTTTTATGAATTGTGACACTGATAGGTAAGTATGGTCCACATTTGCAACTAAATTTAAATATATAATAGGGTAAGACAAATAAGACAACTGATCTAATAGCTTCATAGTAAAAACAAGGGAATAAAAATTGTACAAAAAGGGAGGTCACAATCATTCTCTCACTAATAATAAGCTAGAACAAATGGAAGGCTAGAAATGTTAAGAGTTATAAGGAGGTCAACCAGACAACAAATTCCATGATCAACATTTTAACCAATAATTACAACATTTTTAATTTCTTCTCATCGGTTCAAATATCCGACAAAGACCACATGCTCATTCAATTGGAAATTGTTCTTAAATTCACAACTAGACAAGTAAAAATTGTTGAAGCAATTAACTTGTCTTTCCCTCCTAAGCATCTGATGAAATAAACATATTAGGAAGTATGTTAAGCTTGAACCATAATACAGCTAGTAAGGGAATTATTTTTAATCACATAGAGAAAATAGTACTAGCTTTCTCCAAGTTTGTTGGGAATAAAACATTGATAGAACAAGAGGTAATGCTTTACCTATAAAGCTACAATTATGCAACAAAATAGATTTACATAATCTAATAATTGAAATATATTATTAAGAAATTCCAAGAATAATGCAAGGTTGGGCTAACATTCCTTGGAGGTTATTGAATATTATCCAAAAAATTAGCTAGGAAAAAGAATTGGTAAACATACAGTGGAACTTCATATATAAAAAGGAAATAAAATGGTAAGATTCCTTGCAAATTTTACAGCATTGATAATGTGGTATTCATAAACTATTCCTAACTACTATAAGACTCTGATAAAGATATATGAACTATAGTATCCATATTCCACACATCATACAAGGAATGAGACATCAACTCCCAAAACTAATATCGATAGGAAAAATATTAAATTTACCATATTGCATGAAATCTTTATATAATACAAAACCATGCTTCGTATTATACAAAACATCAATTGTTTGCTTGGCTGCAACATCGTACCATGTCAATATGGATAGTTGACTTAACAATCATGTACGACCAGTCATTATTTGCATTGAGGACAAACCATTTCAGTATAACAATCTTCTATCATTGATGGAGCAAGTATATTTACTTATCAATACAACTCATTCGCAATATATTACAATAGAACACTCCTTCAAACTATCTTAATATGATTAGTAGAATTATTAAAATAATAATATTATTATTATATTGACATCTCATATGAAATCAAACTTATATGTCAGGGTATGTTGGATTCTTCTCAACTGACAATTATGATCATAAATAGACTTTATATCAAATGTGTCCAACTAGCCTCTATGTTTATTATTCATTAAGTGATAACATTATTCAACAATGAAATAACATCATTGCACACTAGACCAGTAGGTAGATTGAATGTGAACATTATTTAGTTAAGTGCATCATTGTACCAAACCACTTTTATTAGAAAACTCTTCAATCTAGTACAATCAATGAAATTAAGATTGATCTTCTCCTTCAAAGGGCCCTCTCAAATCAGACAAATATGGTTTCATTTTAATTGAATGAGTTTATTTGATGCTTCTTCATACAATAATGATGGACATTGCCTTTTTATCAGACTAATATGATCTCCAACCCCAATAATGGCACTTTGGTTTGCACATATTAGGAAAGGTAGGAATCAAGCATAAGCCTAATTATCAAATGTATCAACCAAATTGATAATTGTTATTACTTTCTTATGTATATATATATATATATATATATATATATATATATTACTATAAAATAATATGAGTCTTATGATATGATTAGTTTTAATGATATTATAATAACAATCATACACTACAAAATGGTTTAGCTATTTGTATGCTTAAGACTCAACTTCACCTTTCTAGTTTGATATAAATCACAATATATGATAATGAATGTATTGTACAAAAAAGTTATGCTTCCACAATTACTTGAGCCATTTTAGACCTCTAGGGTTGGAAATGAATTATACTATATGATCATGATTATCTTATTATATGATCTCATTATTTTTCTTAGACTATAAAACATCTTCTTGGTTACATAAAGATCATACATGTATGATCCAAACCATCATACAACATGATTATTGGCAATTTCATTATCTCTTAAGAGCATGAGAACTAAACAAATGTCATATTATACTATGAAGGATATTGTACTATATGAATAGCCTAACAGATCAACTTAAATCTTATATCACAAAGCTTAATTACTTATCCGATAACACAAATGAACTAATTATACTATACGATAGTGACATCATATTATACAATTAATATAAATTCAACATATAATTATTTTTATTAATTTGATTTCAATTTAATCTTGATTCTATAATATCTTGTAATATTATTAATGCATTAAGCTCAATATCTGACTTTTCTTGCATGCCAATGTTTACCCATGGCATATGAATAAAAACACTTTGTTATGCATGAGTATAGATGATAAAATGTATGAATTAGAAAATTTATGCATGACGATGAACGAGATAAGAGAATTATGCATAACTTAGGTGTCACGAGATTCCTTTATGTAGGTTTTTAACATTCTAACTAGGTAAAGTAAGTGAAGACTCACTCTTGATGGAGAGTGACTCCATCAAAAGCTATGTCCACATGATTACTTCATGTGAAAGTTAAGCCACTTTATCCTTAACCATTTCTACTAAATCTCTAACCATTGCTCTTTAAGTATTGCATTATACACCTATTCATTACATCTTAGGCATATATTGGAATACAATAATATGGTTTTATTATCATCAAACTATCTATTATCATTGGATAATAATATCTCTCTTTTGATGATAACAACCAATTCTAAAATAATAGTAACATATGAAATTGTATATAAAACAATTGAAATAGTTGGAACATATCAATAATAATTAAAACATGTGAAACATCTCAATCACTTGTAGTAATCAGTTTTAACATAAAATTATTATAATTTAATTAGCTTTAATATAAAATTATTACAATGCAATCAGGTTTGGCATAAATAGGATGGGTTTAAATCATCTAGCATACCATTTGTTTTCTTAAATTCAAGTTCCCTTACCTTCTAACATAAAATGACTCCTTATTTTGTATTCATTCAAAAGTATAAATAAGAAGATAAAGTCATATCCCATTTCATAGACATACAACAAAATCATGTTATATAATAATTAAATCTATAGTAAGATATTAAGAAATGAGAGAGTATATACTCAAAAACATGGATTAGTGATACAAAAATATTGTAAAAATTTCAAAACATTGCATTTTTTTAACACAAAACAATAGAACATAGTTTTACATAATTCAAACATTGCTCCAAAACCAATACATAGCTAAAGTACATGACCACCCATAACTTGTTTAGAATGTTTTCTATTATAGTCATGATTTCTATTATAAAACTCACAAATAATCAAATTGAGCATGTGACTACATTTGTTGACCTCTAATTGAATTGATACTTCTTGTATCTGCAGTTGAGGAGTGTTGTTGGAATCTTGCTTTCAATGCAGTGAGCCTAACATTGATGTTTGTATTAGATTAAGTGACATGAAGACTTAATATGAGGAGAATAGGACCAAGGATGCCATAATGGTGCAAGTGTTAAAGGCTCCTAGTGAGCCTCTCTCTCACTCTAATTATTAGATAATGCATGAGTGAAGTGCTAAATGTTTTTCATGTCTACTTTGAAAGGTCAAGGAATGCAATAGATATTTATAACTCTAATATTATTATTATAACTCAAGGCTAAGGCAAAGAGATGGCCATAGCTTAGATTCATTTTCTTCTTATATTTAAGGCTCTTTAGCACAATTATTTTCTTTATTAATTTAAAAATTATTTTCTTAAGGTTGAAGGATTCTCCCTTTAAGCAATTATAAGCTATCGTAAAATTCTATGAGGTGACCATTTTCTTATCACCTCCTTTAGGAATAACAATATTTCTCAAGAAAGTTTGAATAATATAAGCCTTAATTCACATCTTTCAAATTGTACGAGTTGCTCTCACATTAAAGCCATAGTCATGGCTTAAACACAAGAATATTAAAAAAGCTATTGAGATCCCCTTTGGTGATCTCCACCTCAATTTATGCCTAGATTACTATGGAAATGTTTAAGAATCTCACCATTGGATGGATGGTTAACTTGCGATGCAAATTCAAAACTGGTTCATGTAAGCACAAATATCATTGGTTCATTATATTGAAAACCTAATTCAATAGGAATTGTTTAGCAATTTTTATGTTGCACCCTTAATGAGTTCATATGCTTCAATGTCTACTTTAGATCTAAATGAATTCTCAACAAACTCATAACTATTAGAGGGCTAAGTCTTCATGTTTCTCCTATTTGCTCATTATTACCAAACTCATAGTAGCTAACAAAGTATGTATCCCTGATAAGGACAAATAACTCACAAACATTTTGTATTAATTGTGTAAACATTTATATTTGAAACTTATTTCAAGTAAAATCTACATTACCTTTCCAAGAAAGAGATTACCAAAACTTGTGAGGATTTGTCAAGGAGTACAATATTAAGAAGCAAGAATCAATTAAGGGACGATGATCAAACTTTTAATCTAGTCAAATAATAGTAATTGTAGTTGAGAACTTGAGCTTATAGTAATCACTCTTGGAATTGTATAGAGAATAACCAAGTGACAATTTGTATACTTCTTGTTGGAGGGCACAATAAAATGGGCCATTAAATCTAATAAACAAAGGTATGTATAATATGAGAAACACTGTATAAGCATGATCATATTATTTGGTGTCATTGGCACATTCTATATTAATGAGATAAGTATTATCTACAATGATCATATAAGTATAAAGGGCAATATCATATTATATAATACACTTCTTAAGTACTTCTAAAAAAGTTAGGCACACAACTAAATTGTTATGTCTAGTTTTTAATATCATACTTTTCTAAGATATATCATTTTTCTTCACTTATGGAATACATGCTTATAATAATCATACTATACAAATAAGTTTATTATACTATAGATAAATCTTAACTAGATATCAAAAAAAGTATTCATATTTTAGAGTCATATCATATTGTATAAAGGTATATTATTTTGTATTTTTCTTTATTTAGTTCTTTCTTTTCAAAATTGTAATAATCATGATGATATAGAATTGTATAATATAAAGAGTAACTTTGAAGCATATGATTGGCAAATAAAATGATGTGACTTATAGACTAAATCAATAAGAGAATCAGACAAAGTTGATGACTAAGAAAGAATAATTGAGTAAATATGATTGAGAAGGTCAAAGTAGAAGTATAAGTATGAATCACTATTGCAGATAAAGCAAATCATACATGGCTAATGTGAATGTGAGTGATAGTGTAGTAATACCATGGAGTATTACGCTGAATAATAAAATAAATTATTTTATGTAATATTGCTTATCACACCTAGACAATATAAATATGAAGAGTAGCATGGAATATAATAGATTTCAATTACTGGATAAAGATTAGATCATTTAGGATGATGATGCAAATCATACTAGTCAAAATGATGATGAGGGGGGTAAGAAGTGGAGAGTTGTATAGGATGATTTAGAGATTATATAGGGGTTAAAAGGGAGATGGGCAAATTAGGCCCATCCAAAAAAGAACTTTACAAGATATGATGGGAACACAGGTAGAGAAAAATGAAGTGATAAGATTAAGAGGATTGAAGGAGATTCTAAGAAGCTTTAATGCAATATATTACACTAGTTTTATTATATGCACTGATCTTAAGTAAGAAAATTAAGCACCATCTAATTTGACCAAAGTTTTGCATAATTTTGGAATTTGTTATAGATCAAAGATACTAAATTATAAGATATTGCTAGCTAATTATATTTAAGTGATTAGCTATTGTATTTATTTCTCTATAAATATTCTAGTATTACATGCTCACGAAGTTGAGTTGATTTATTTGATTGATAACACTTAGCATCTTCTAAACAATAGTTATACTATGTTGCACTATGCCCTAAATTGGTTTGTAGTGTAATTCCATGATGATTTTAAGGATTCTCAATTCTTTTTAAAGTCTCAAATCCAGCATAATTGCCATACCTTCTACTTTAATGTTTGACTTTAGCTTATAAAAATAAAAATATTGTTGATTGTTTGACCCATGTGATCTTGAATAATCCTTAATTCTCTCACCTTGAATAACTTATAGAATTGAGATTGCTTGGAGTTAATCCATTAATGTTTAATTTCAAAGTGTTTTCTAATGGACACACCCTTATGTCATCCGACATTTAATCTTTGAAAATAGAGGGACAAAACCATGATGAACTAGTTGGGAATCTAGTCAGGAGATTTGCATTAAAAGGTAGCAACTAAAAATATCATAGTTGATTAATAAAACTCTGCCAATCATAATTCTCATTACTATAGTTTGATCATCATATAATCATGAATTATGTGCCTTCCTCATGCTCCAACAGATAAGTGAGGGGATCAAATGTATTATCTTATCTCTTGCAAGATTTATGGAACTACTTGTTAACTAGTGTTGTAGTTTTCATTGAATGGTGTTATGGTTCACCTCTTGAATTTTTATTGAGGATTCAAAGAAGTTTCACATTTGAATTGACCTTATGCATTCTACAAAGACAGGGTTCAAAGAGTCACCATTGTTATAGAAAGGGCATTTGTTAGCTAGCTAGTTGTTTAGCTTGCATTAGTTTTCTAAGAAAGGAAAGGGGTGTTATAGTGCAAAATAAGTTTTCTTGAATTTAAAATGAGTCTTTTTCTTTTTAACTCTTTCCATGCTAATTTAATATTGAAGTTACCATCCTTGGTAAGCATCTAGTAAGTGTCATCAAATGTTTCGAGTTGCTCCATGTACTTTAAAGCAGTTTGTTTAATCTCTTCCATGTTCTTCCAAGATGTTGAGCATAAACTACACCTTTACCTTAAGGAAGTTTTTGTTATCATGAATTGAACTCATAAGGAATTAGAAGTGTGGAATTTCTAGTAGAGTTTGGCACTAAAGCTTATCATAAACTCCTCAAGTTTAGTTACACCTAAATGATTTTCTTTAGGGTTTAGACTCAATTTGTTCCAATTTAGCCAATGTTGTTTTTTATTTTGACCATCACCTCCCCAAAAAAACCCATTCATAGCTCTATCAATTACCAGTAAGATCTTTTATGGTGGGCATGATACCATCAAGGAATAAAATGGAATTGACTATAACACGTGTTTCACAATCACTAGCTTACCACTCATGGATAATAGCCCTTTCTTTCAAACTATCATTTTCTTTCTAATCTTGTTTGCCAAGTGCTAAAAATATGTAATCTCTTTCCTTTCATTGAATAGCATGCTTCCAAGATACACAATAAGGAGGCAATGTTTCTTAAATCTCATAAACCTAGCAATAATTTTTTCCTAACTTGGATTGATATTTTTGCAACCTACAAAAAAACACTTTTGTTTATTGATTTGAAGAACTAGCAAACCTTAAAGATCAAGAAGAAATTTTTTGATATTTGTGATTGATTTTGTGCACTTGTAAAAATCACAAAATCATCATTAAAACTCAGTTGAGAGATGGTTTTAAAACCTCTTTGTAAAACATAATTCTTCACTTCATCTTAATTTTAAAGGTTATTTGAATCATAATTAAATATTTTTATAATTAGAATGAAAAGTAAAGGAGATAATGGGTTACCTAATTTGAGCACATAAGTTGGTTGAAAAAATCTATTGCATTTGCTATTGATTATAATACAAAGTCGATTACTTTTGAAAATGTTCATGATGAGATTGATAAATATAACATTAAAGTTAAACTTGTTCAAAACCTATCCTAAAAAGTCCTAAGACAAATAGTCAAAGGCCTTTTTAAAATCTGACTTAATTATATAATTGTTATATCTAATTTTATGATTAATTAATCATTTTAAAGTTTTATTTAAGTTTCTATCTATTTCATTCATAGAGAGTCTCCATTTGTAAGTATTTGATCTATAATAAATTGTCTTCAAATATAGCATCTATTGGCATTGATTTATTTATAATATCTTTCTATTATTCTTAAGCTTTTTTAATCACATTAATTGTTTTATCATTTATGTCATTATCCTATTCATTGGGCTTCAATTCAACTAACAATTTATTATTAATAGTTACTTCTATTTCATCGAATGCAGTATTAGCATTTTCTTTCTTTGTTGAAGTATTTAATTTTACATCTTTAGACTTTTATTAATTGTCTTATATCTTTAATAGAGGATACTAAGTTTACAAACATACATACGTGCGTGTTTGTTGTGTGTGTATAATTATTTTTATATATTTTTCAATCTCAACCATTCTTCCAAGTGATATTCAATCTCATTTTCAAGTGACAATTAATCCCACTAATTTTTATAACATTGGAATCAATTCGTCATATATTTTATAACAATATTTGAATTGTCAAAATTTAGATTTTTGTTTTTTTATTGTAGAACCATTCTCATCCATTTAAACGGCACAATTATAATTCAATATTTGACAGCATGCAGCTGTAATAATTACTATTTACATAAATTATTTCAATTTGAAAGAAAAATAAATTAAAAAAAAAAACACCCATAACTTCTATTTACATAGTAAAACTTTCTGATATGAGATACTAAAGTATGAAATAAGAACCTTTCTAGTTTCTGCTTTTTGCTGAACTCGTACTATTAACATAGTAAAAGAAAGCCCATTGAGCAAGACGTGTAAACGTTCTCGTAAACGTGTATCTAGGTAAATATACATACCCATTTTTAATAAACCTATGATGTATTACATTTATATATATATATACTTCTATAAGTTTTCAATTTTTAAAATTTTATATTAAACTGAAAAATTAATTGAAAATGCTCGACCAAATTCGAACCATAAAGCATTCAGTGCAACATAATAATAACACTTATGTTTCGAAAGGAAACAATTAACATTATCCTCCAAAGAACAATCGGCTATTTAATAACATCATCTTCCCTGGATAAAAATTAGTGATAACATCAGCTTGTGATTACCAGCGAAGAGATCAGGGATTCAATTTGAACCTTGTGGGGGATAAAAATTAGTGAGAAAAAAAAGAAGATAACTTTGCAATTTCAGCCTCATCTTCAGATCTGGGTTTTGCAATTTCCACAAAGATCAACCTTCCCCCAAATATCTGCATAAATTAAAACATCGGATCATAATGATTTATAAATTTGTTTAAGCACAATAAAAACATTCATCTACATCTATTGCCCAAATTCATTCATATACTATGCTGTTATATGAAAATAAAGGATAATACATAATGCCAAGGTTAGGTAAGTACAAATTGTTAAGGAGATCATTGTACTGCGTTGCTTTAACCCGCACCAAATTAAAACATGCTTCTTATCTAAATGAGTCGAGCAAGAAAAAAAATCAAATAACGAAAGGAAAGAGAACTAGAAGAGCATTTTCCTTAACTAAAATTTTCCTGAAGCAGTCAACTGAATTTACCTACAATATTGTTGACTAGCTTAAACACCACTATTAAATGGTTGGATTTCAAATTATGGACCGAGTAAAGAAGGTAACAGAACTTTCAAATGTTTTTCTCTATCGTGCTAATTTAGAGTATTTATTATATTTCAAGGGTGCTTGGTACATTGTCATTATTATGTTATATAATATTATTTGAAAATTTTAAATATTTAATTTGATATCTTTAAATGATATTATTAAAAATAACTAGTTTATCTTTTAAAAATGACAAATATGATCCAAATGTTGGCAATATCTAGACCAACATTTTGATACTAAAATGTTGAATAAGAGACTATTGAAATAACAGTAAGCTAAATAATAAAAAATATCAATTTTTAGATAATATTGACATCTAAATAACATTGAACATTGATGTCAATGATATTCAAATAATATTCAAAAGAGATACACCTTAAACAAATCAACTGCTAATACTACTTTCAGTAGCTTGTGGAGGAAAGAATTTGACCTCTAATGATTATTTCCTATGAACGTTATTATCATTAGCACTTCTAGCTTTTTTTTTTATTCACAGGAAGTCATCAGGTCCCATAATAACAAAGTATATCTTATGTGTATCTATCTAAGAGACATTTTATTTAACAATATTATAATATAGTATAATATTATTTAAAGATATTAAATATTCAGTTTGATAATTTTTTAAATAATATTATTAAAAATTATAAGTTTATCCCTTAAAGATGATTTCAAAATATTCTTAAATTTAAATAATATTTGAATGTTGACAACCTTGATGTTATAAATAAGAATAAAATATTAATTACATAATATTAAGTTAAATAAGAAAAATAATATCAAGTTGCAGATAATATTGTGAAATATAGATATCAATATTATTCAAGTCACAGCCAACATAGTCAAATCTCTAATCTTACTTCGAACTTAAATGAATGATAGCAAACCCTAAAATAATAGTAGTAATAGCATTTCACATTTTCTTTCATGTGGAAGAAACTTTTTTTACTAACCGGTTTATTACCAATGGATATTATTATCAATTATCCGATTATTAGCATTTCACCATCTACTTGCTTGAGCAGCGAACGTTTTTGACAAATCTTATTAGCATTTCAGATCAATCACATTGTTTCATAGTCAAGTGATAGCAAATCCTACATTGGAGGTAGTATTAGCAATTCACATTTTCTTTCATGTGGAAGAAACTTTTTTTTACTCACGAAGTTATTGCCAATGGATCTTATTATCAATTAGCCAAGTTATATTAGCATTTCACCATCTGTAAGCTTGAACAGCAAACCTTTTTTACAAATCTTATTAATTGACTCTGGATCTTGTTATTGGTACTGTCTGCTAGGGGTGTCAATGTGTTGGATATGCATCGGCTCAGATCCGATCTAAAACTCAAATGAACTAATATCCCAACTTGGATCACCTTGACTCGGAAATGAGTCATGATTTCATGCAACCTTGGGGCACAACGAAAAAAATAATTACCAATAATCAGTTAAGGTTAGAATACACATAATTTAACCTTGGGTCATACCACATTGTTTCTTTTGTACATTTGAAATGATTCTCCAGAGTGAAAATCACAAATTATAAGGTAAAACAATAGGTATTAATTAACAAAAAAATCATGAGGTAAGCAAAAAATCATAACTATTAATTGACCAAAACCTATTTAACTTATTCAAGCTTAAATCCAAACTTCAAACCAAAACATATTTAATCAGATCCATTAACATTCCAATTACTAGACCCAAATGCAAGGCTTTAGAAGTAGCTGATATTCTCAAAAACTTTTTATACAACCTAAATGGCTAGCCCATCCCACACCACACAAGCCACTTGACTTGCTCCAGAGAAGCTCCGCTTACATGCATTGATATATGCAAATCAACGAAAGCAGCTAAAACACAGACAGGACATCCTAGCCAGCATCAGAGATCAATGATGGGTTGATGAGGGAGGTTAGGGAAAAGACAGCAAAAGCATCCAAGCCGGTAGAAAGGGAAGCCCATATTGGGAACAGAGGGGATTGTGCTTCTTTGAAATTATACCTCTAATTGCTACACCCTCACTGCCAATGGCCTCAACATGAAATTCTAACAGGTGAGGATTTATAACAGTGAGGAATTCCTTCATTTTGCATTCCATTTCTAATCCAAAAGAGGCTTTATGATTGTGCTATTAGGTCAAGGGCCTGGCACCATGTTTGTGCTCCCCAACCTCCCGCTAAGCTGCAAGGAGATGCCCTAGCGCTTGACCTTGGAAATGTAGGCCGACTTTGCATGAGCTATATCAGTAGGAGCTTTCTGGTCAAGATTGTCAAAGGAACATGTCAACTTTTCATCCACGCCAAAAGAAGTGAGTTTGTTGCAGTAGGAGAAAGGAGGTAGGGGTTGTGAACGGGACAGCAACATTTAATTTTTAAGTATTTTCAACTTTATTGATACTAGTTTGTTCACATATATGTTACTTTGGGTGAGTAATAACTAAGCTAAATGAAGATGCTAACAAAGATCAATGAAATTATAAGTTTTAGAATGAATAATATAATAATCTAATACTCAATTGAACAACTACAGCAACAGTAAAATTTGAACTATAAGCTAAGTAGGAGTGGATCTTCAGGGAAATAAAATGGAATGATAATAATTTAGAGAAATGGCCCGTGATTTGTTCAATTTAATACATTTACAGTGTATCCTATGAAGTTGTTTGGTTATTTCAAGGTTTTCCTTGCCATGTTATTTGATGAAATTGTCCTACTGGATGGTCAGTTCAGTCTTGGTGGTGAATTATTGAAACGGTCGGCTTAGTCTTTGTGGTGAATTATTGAAAGTTCGATAGTTGTTATGTAGCTTATTTTGTTCTCTTCAGTTTTCACTATAATGTGCAGTTGAGTATTGTTTGTACATTTGTTAGCAGCTGAATTTTTGTTTCACTTTGTAAATGTGGTGGTTTATAGAATTGCTGGAAAACACTTTACTAGTATCCTATTTGCATACAAATTATGAGTTTACAAAAGAAATTTGAAAAAGAGATTTTGGGAAAAAACTTTTGAAGAAAAATTTTTATATGAAAGGAGCTGATAAAAAAAATATTTGATTAAAATGAAGCATGAAAAAATAGAGATTTTCAAAAGAGATTTTGGAACATACAAGGAAATAAAAATTTAAATATTTAATGATGTTCATGGATGCACCTAAGTAAAAGAAAATTTAATGGTAGTGGCTCTAGTCAAAGGCCTAGATCAACAAGTCCCTTGCTTCCCAAGAGAATCAATGGATGAGCTCTTCAAGAGGGTTGATCAGTATATCATCTTTGAGGAAGTGAAGTAAAGGTAGAAGTACAAATATGAAACTTTACTGTGAGGTACCTACTCTTGAGCCTTAGAAAAAAATAATGAAGCCCCTCCTGCACCTCAATCCAAGAAGGCCACACCTTTCGCTTAACCTTGGGTGAAAGTTCGCACAACAATCAAAGAGAAAGGACATTATTAGACGATTAATCCAGAGAAGGCTATTCTAGCCAAAAGGTATTAGAGCAAATATTGCATGAATCATGAGAATCATGGCCACAACACTAAGCAATGCTTGCTACTAAAATATTGAATGAGGACTTGGACAAAGAAGGAAAGCTTCAAGTTTTGACAAAAGAGATCTTTGAAGATGGTCAAAACAACCATCCACGTCAACCCTCCAAGAACTTCATCCTCCAAAATCCCCACCATCCTCAATACAGATAACCTGCCTACTCATAGGAATCCATTTGATAATGCATCAAAACATCAATTGATATAAAAATATTTGAAATTAAGAGAGTCCTCGACTTTGATAGCCCTATTCGTGTCCTTTTCCTTGACTTCTTGCTGAAGATAAACCTCTTGAGACACCAATTCACTGTGATGTCTAATGCAATTGTTATATTTTCCTGAAAGGCCTATTATCAGCAAGGGATCATCACTCTAGAGTTGACTATCAAATCCGACAAATGTTTGGTAAAGTATATGACAAATGTTGTCATTATGAAAGAACCCACAACCACAATATCGTTCTTGAGAGGAGCATGCTGAACCGCTACTAAACTATCAATTCAACAGTATAGTTGACAGCCAAGTTTTCAAAACATGCTCTAGTGGCTAACATCAACGGAAATCTACTCTAAACCCAAAAGTGCTATCTCAGGGCACACGAGGAAACAAAAGAAAAATCTGAAGCATAAGGAAATGCCATCAAGGAGAAACTATTTTTTGGGTCGAGCACTAAAAATGAAATGCAAGTAGATCATAAAAACTGAAAAATTCACTATCTTTGAAAATTGAAATAAAACAAAGACGAAAGCTACTCTCTAGGTCCTTTTTTAGTTTTTTTTTTTTTGCATGGACTCACTCAAATATGTTTGTTGGCCTTGATTGTGAAATCTTTGAGCATCAACTAAACATAAAATATAAAATCAACCCAATTGGCAAAGAAAGCACCATTTCAGTTTCAAAAAAACAGGCTGTAGTGTAAGAGAAGATCAATAAATTGCTAGATGTCAAATTTATCTAATTAGTGTAATATCCTAAGTGGGTATCAAATATGGTGCTCATGAAAAAAGTTAAAGGACAATGGAAAAAGTGTATGGACTCACTCAAATATGTTTGGCCTTGATTGTGAAATCTTCGACCATCAACTAAACATAAAATATAAAATAAACTCAATTGGGCAAAGAAAGCACCATTTCAGTTTCAAAAAACAGGCTGTAGTCTAAGAGAAGATCAATAAATTGCTAGATGTCAAATTCATCTAATTAGTGTACTATCCGAAGTGGGTATCATGTTCATGAAAAAAGCTAATGGACAATGGAAGAAGTGCATCGACTACATATCTCTACAATGCTCTTCCATGAAGCTCCATCCAACTTCTCTAAGCTAATGCTCTTATCCATTCAACCATCCTTAATTGGTGCCTCAGCTTTCCCAATGCATTGTTCGACCAACACAAAATAAAGATGCCATAATCTAATGAAGAGAAGATTGGCTTCATCGTTAGCTTCTAAGACTTTCTACTATAGCAATTGGTCATTCAAACCTCAAAATTAAGAAGCTACTTACTAATGGATTAAAGATAAATTACTCATTAATCATAAAGGGCATAAACATTGAAATTTATGTGATGATATCCTCATAAAAAATCAGTTTCTAATCACCTAGAAGATCTTAAAAAGACAAAAAAACATTTTCGTGGAATAACAAGTGTTTAAATCCTTTGCAATGTATAGTTGGAGCATCATTGAAGAAATCTTCAAATTCCTAGTTTTTCAAGAAGGACAAGAAGGGCGTCGAAGGAAACCTTAAGTAAAAGCAATTATTGATGTACTACCTCCTATATATTTCATTCTAGTGTTATAAAGAAAAGAGGATAGCATTATAGAAATCAAATTAAACAATATAATTTATTATCTATACAATTATATATTAAGTCCAACTAAAGAAAAAATAAATGTGCCAAAATAAAGTGCTCCAAATATTCCAAAATACGATATTGTTAGCTCACTTATCTGTAAGACTAGGTTGGTTGATGTCAATTAAAGAAGACCAGGCTGAAGACCCAAAACTACAAAAGATATATTTCAGATCCCTCCCATGTGGTGAGTTACATGAATCCAGACATTTAAATTCAGAAAGATTTGACTTATCCAGAAACACCACTAAGGATCCTTGATCGACAAGAGAAAAAGTTAAGAAATAAGGTTATTCCCATGGTTAAAGTCTTATGGCACGGTCAAACAGAAAGAGAAGCTACATAGGAAGTAGAGACAGATATGATCAGTCGGTATCCAAAACTGTTCTAAATTTCGGGACGAAATTTTTGTAAGGAGGGAAGATTGTAACAGCCCTAGTTTTCTCTTATTTGTATTTTTTTTTATATTTTTTATAGAAAGAGCTCTGTGAGACGAATCCAACGATGTTTAATTTGTAATTTTCGGAGCTCTAATGAATAAATTATGAATTTTTGAAGATTTGGGATAAATTTGTAACGTAGAGGATAGATCTGTAATTTTTAAATGTCGGCTTAGTTCAAATCCGATTGGCGGAAGATATATTTGCAAATATAAAATTTAGAAGGGGTTTTCTGCAAAAACGTGCTTCACGAACCGAGGGCTTATCGGTTTCGACCGCGTTTATAAAAGGCCGACCCAGGTGCGTTTAGAAAAGCGCTTCTGCGAAAAACGGCGGCGAAGAGTTTGCTGGAGTGCGACGGCGAGATTTTGGAGAACATCTTAAAGAAGTTTCTGCACGCTACATTAACATCCAACGAGGATTCCGTGAGCGTTGGACGCGACAGTAACGGCCGGCGAGGATTTCCGGCATGCGATAGTGACGGCCGGCGAAGGTTTCCGTAAGGTAAGAAATAATCTTTTTTTTTCGTCGTTAGGGTTATGTAATTTTTCCGGTGAGCGGGGGAGACCGAGAGGCGGAAGCCGAGCCGGATTCGATCGATTCAGCACATGAAACGGCCGATCCAGCGCCGGCGAAAGATTTCGGTTTCGCCGGACGCGAGAGAGAGAGAGGGGGGGCGGCGTGAACCGGTCCAGGCTTTGGACCGGGTTACGCTGTTGAACCGGATGCCGAGGCGCGCGGTCCAGCACGTCGAGCGCGCGGTCCAGCGCCAAGCGCGCGCGGTCCTGCGCGCCGAGGGTCCGGTCCAGCGCCAAGCACGCGCGGTCCAGTGTCGGGCGCGGGCGGTCCAGCGCCCGCGTAAGCCAGATTTATTTTTAGAAAGCCGTTTGGAAAAGCTTTTAGAAAGCTTTTTCTGCGCGGGCGGTCCAGCGCCGAGCGTGCACGCGCGGTCCAGCGGCGGTTCAGTGCCGCGTAAGCCCATCTTTTGGGATTATTTTGGGATGTGTTTGGGAAAGCTTTTAGAAAGCAGTTTTGACTAATAAGCATATTTAAATTAATTATTTTGTATTTTACGGGCTTGTAGGACATCAAGAAGAAGCAGAAGTGAGTAAGACAGTTGGTACAGCAAATTGAGGTAGAATAATTTCCTAACCCTGTGATGTAGCACGATATTATGTGTTTTTACATGCTTTTCTTACTGTTATAGAATTTTGATTGTTGCATATGTTTATGGCATAAAAAGAAAGAAATATTACGGTATGGATTACTTATGCATTTGCATGAAAAAGGAAAAAAAAAAAAATACATGGTATGATAATGAAATCAAAAGAAAGAAACAATATGGAAAAAAAGATATCTTTTGATATGGCATAATTATTTGGAATCATGATTGGAAATTGTAGAAAAAAAAAAAAATGGATTCCCAGAGAACATTATCCTCACCACTAGGCTCAGCGTGTGGGATCGCAGGGTATCGATCTTCAGATCAGATATCTGCCTAGTGTTATGTGCTATGACTCCATGATGATTACACCAGGCTCAGCGTGTTGGATCGCAGGGTATGGTACCATACCTGCCTGGTGGCACTAGGCTCAGCGTGTTGGATCGCAGGGTATCGATCTTCGGATCTGATATCTGCCTAGTGTTATGTGCTTGGTTGGATGCCGGCTATAGGACAGTCATTGATGATTGGATCCAGAGGATAATGCGTCAAAGGGAATTGGGCCCGGTAATAAGCACAATATAAGGAACTTGCATTTCTTTATGATTTTCATTTGGCATTACCTTATATGTATGTATGACATTCATCTTTACTGTTCATGGTATTTTGTTATGCATTTTTATTTACTTGGTTAACTATGTGGAATTATCTACTAAGAGTTTTTCAAGAAGGACAAGAAGGGCGTCGAAGGAAACCTTAAGTAAAAGCAATTATTGATGTACTACCTCCTATATATTTCATTCTAGTGTTATAAAGAAAAGAGGATAGCATTATAGAAATCAAATTAAACAATATAATTTATTATCTATACAATTATATATTAAGTCCAACTAAAGAAAAAATAAATGTGCCAAAATAAAGTGCTCCAAATATTCCAAAATTGCTCGAGACAAAAGTAGAGTTGTTCACTATATATTTGCTCAGATTTTAAAAAAATCACGATCTACCAAGACGGACTATGATATTTGCTCAGATTTTAAATAAATTACGATCTAACAAGGTGAATTATGACATTGAGGTGGTGTTCAAACCAACGGGTGATCAATAGCAATGATGGCAATTGTTGACAATGACAGCAAGTGAAGACAAACAGCTAGTGTTGCAGACACTGGCAATTGACCATGTTGAGAAGCCGGCGATAATACGTCATCAAGAGATCGACTAGCAAAAGATTGCAAATGCCAATAGAAATCCATGATGGTTGTCGACAATTAACCTCAGTGGCAAAAGATGCAAAGGTTTCAGCAAAAATTTGAGAGAAAATATGATAGAAACTATAACTAAGACAAACAAGGCACAAATTAGATTGCTGATAAGAGCTATGTAAATGAGTATGTGGAAAAGATAGATGTACTCATCACAAATCCTTATATTAGGCCATATGCACCAATATAACAATATGTTCACTATGTGCATGTACATCAACTATTGAGGTAACGTTTCTTAGATCCATTAGGTTATGAGATGAATAGAGTATTCATAAGATGCCATCAAAAAGTGTGGGATTGACAAGCCATCCATCCTTTCATGGATGTCTAGATACCAAAATCTCCACTTATCTTCACATCATTTAGGCTATTCACTTCAGCTACTTCACAACAGAAAACTCGCCTAAAATAAGATAATTCAGATAATTTGGGTTCGGCTAATTTGGGTCAATTTTTTTAGAAATAGTTTAACCTCTTGGTTAAGCCATGATAAGTGCAATCTAGTCCAATGTCATCATCCTTAAAGGTTTTTATCATTTTGCTACTAAAAACATAAGAAATTTGGCGTTATAGAATTATGTTAAAAATATGGTGGTGGAAAATGTAATACAACAAATTTTGAGCTCTATAATAGTTAAAAAGCACAACATCTAGATCATGGAAATTCAAAAATGGCTAGAGAATCTTATTTAAACCACTAGACAATTAGGTAACTGGATATGATAGTCCAGCAAAAGTTAAAAATAATTAAGATGCTTGCTAATACAATGAATTTACCCTTCCATCCATAGCATTCACTGCCTTTTGAGCTTCTGCCTCAGATTCATACTTTACAAAGCTATACCCTTTTGGCCTATTGGTTCTTGGATCCCTGATGATCCTTGCTAAATTTAATATCAAATTAGACAGGAAAAATAACTCACAATTCTAATAACAGACAGGAACAAAATCTTTGTATGAAAATATAGAGTTTGAAACAATATGTGAACTACATTAAAAAAAAATCAATAGCAAGGAAACAAGCCAACTTGCAATTGATACCAAATATCAGAATACAAATACTATCAGCTCAATAAAACGTACCATCCCTAATAGTTCCAAAAGCAGAAAATTTATCAACGAGTTCCTCAACTGTAGTGTAAAATGACAACCCTACAAATGGTATAAATGCTGTTAATAGAGACAGCTATTCATTTCACATCAAGGAATAAACTTATGATAATAGGTAATACAAAAAGAGAAGCATTGCAAGGTCGCCAAATAATCAGAACAAAAAAAGGAACAATAGTATTCTAACAAAATAGTATAAGAAAATATGAGGACATTGTATCCAAAAATGAAGGATAACAAAACAAGTGGAAAATAATGTCATAAGTGATATTCTAGAATGAACACAACAAGTTGCAATAGATGAAATATTATTATTGCCATAGAAACAATAGAAAAGAAGCCCAAAATCAAAAAACCAATGAACAATATTTTGAGTGAACACATACTGCTGATAAATATCTCTGAACAAAAATCTCTCTTCCAAAAAAACAGCCTTACTGGGGGAATAGCTGGAAGCCTGGCCAACATATCCAAACCCAAAAACCTAGAACAGTAGAAAAACTTGTAAATAGAGGAAAAGCTAGAATGACAAATTACATTTTTTTTTTTTGATAATCTATGGAATCAGAAACAATCACAAATAGTACAAGAGTCTTCATAGAAGTTTTTTCTTTGATATATATTTCTCTTTTCTAATAGGCAAGAAGCAAAGCTTGAGCATGATTTTACAAGTTTGAGACTTATCACCAAGTTCCACCTATCCTCAAAGGGATGTTCAAACGAAGCAAGTTCTAGTGCTAAGAAAGAATTCCATAGTGCGTTAATGTACAGCTGCTATGCCTCCATCAGATGCCTTCTAGCATAACTTTAGATAAGGATTGTTTGTTTAGGTGCAATTAAAACTTCATGTGAATTTTAAAGTGAAAATTTTGAATGACAAAATTATAATTTTATCTTGCATTATTCAAATAAATGTAATAATTTCATAAAGTTCAATTAATTAATTTGACTAGTTGTATTTAAAATTTAGTCTACAAAACATCACTTCTCTCCAAAAAGGAATTTTGGATGATGATGAGATCCAATGGCAACCGTTGAGGACCACAACTTGCAACAACAACTTGGTGGTGATAGGCGGTAGTGTAGGATGGCAGAAAGGGAGGAAGAACAAAGCATGGTCTTGCTTTCCTTAATTTGCAATAAAAAAAACAAGATTTTAAAATACTTTGTGGATTTTAAATTTCATGTTCATGTACTAATTCATTGAATGAATGCATGAAAATAAACAAACTATTTCATTTTAGAAAGCATGATTTAAAAATTCAAACTACACAAGTTTTAAGTATGAGACCAAGGTTCCTATAAGCCATATTTGACCTTATTACAATGGCTTAAAAAACAAAATTGCAAAACTACCAACCGAACTCAACTCAATTCTAGTACAATTCTAACTTCTGATCAAAATCAGCTTTAGTTCAAAGTTTTAGGATTGACATAAACAAATCTTGAACACATGTTTTAGATCGGTGCAAATGAATCCTTTAAAAATCAAACTAAGAGTTTGATTTTAGGAAGTTTTGGTCAAAACCACCAAGGATTAGACCAATCATAAAAGTATCTTGGAGTATTTTCATCTATCCAATTCCCAATAATGTTCTAGTGATCTTTAGTCAAAACTTGACCAAAATATGTTCAAGAATGTTATGAAGCTTGTGGATTAACTATAGAAATAAAGAGAATTTCTATATATTTTCTTACTTTTTATATTTTATCCATATTATAGTTTCACATTCACTAATATGAAAATATGAATATGTAGTAATTGTCTAATAACATGTCATTTTATTTAAGACCTTTGGTCAAAAATACTCAATTAGTATTAACTTAGTCTTTGTCTTAACAAGACGTCTCACCAATGAGTTTGCTTGCAAATGACAAGATTTATTATTTATTTTTCAAATACAACCAGCTAGACTAGTGAATAATGTACAAGTGCATCAATAATAATGCATCTATTGATAACAGGTGTTTGGTGCTCATGTTATTTTTGCTAATAATTTAGTTGTTTTAAATCACTATATTATTTGCATCATTATAGATGATTTGTTTTGTTGATTAGAGATTAAAATTTCAATGAATATTCATCCAAATATTTGTCAGCTAATCTAACACAAATGTTCGACCAAGCAAAGAGTCAAATTCATTCAAACAAGGATATGCAGCTAAACATCCTCAATAGAAAGAGGAAAAAAAAAGGATCCAATCCTATGGCAAAAACATTGTATGAGAAGTGGCCCAAGTATTTTAACCAAGTGGTTTTGATTTAACTCCTAGTAGATTAGCTATGTCACATAAATTGCAAATGACTTGAGTCACCTAAACATAACATTTAGGTCAAAAACACTAAATAGCACACATAATTAAATGATGTGGAAATAATATTCAATACTAAACTACTATGATTTCAACCCAAGACAAATATTTATAATGACCTTCTAAATGAGCTATTTCTTATTAGACTCCACTAATTTAGAAAATCATTTGATGATCATGTCATGCAGTCAATAATAACAATGTTGTCAATTTCATGAATGAAGAAGACCATAGTAGCAAAAAGTGACTAGAATTTCGTGAGCTCCATCATAAGCAAAATGCCCTTTTCATGTAAGGAAACTCAATTTTAATGTTCCTATATTGCATTTAACATGGGGAATTAGACTTTAATCTCACATTGTAAAGAACCTATTTTGGTACTGAAAGAGCTCTATATTAGCCTTAAAGGTGTTGCTCATTTAATCATTAATTGTGACAATTTTGGTTGTAACAAATATTTTAAAAAATTAACTTGGTGAACTTAGCATTTGAAAGAGAAAACACATCCTTATTGGTGTATTCCAATTGGTTTCCTAGAGGAAGTGTAGAAGCCTAAAGGAAAGGATCTATTATTATCCTTATTCAAAAAATTACAAAAAATATTTTCATGGACAATACGTAGTTTCACCCAAATTCCCTTTAATTTCAAAGGTTTATTATTTTTCTAATGAGATCATTCCAAGTATTCTTTGAATCACCACATCTATCATCTTCAAACATCACAAAACATTCCACTCAAACCATCATGTATAATCTAACAATAAACTATGTGGTTGAAGATAAATATGAATATTTTGCCTAGTTTAACCTAATTTGATGCTTTCTACTTCACATATTTTTACTCGTGATTGCATATAATCTACTTATTTGCACATGTGTTAGCCAATATTTAGCAATACTGCATAAGTTTCATTACTTTTGGCTATATGATTTAGTTGCACTTGTACGTCACCATAATATTATCTATTCAAATTTGGCATGATTGTAGCCTTTCCAATGGTTTAGTAACCATCCAACAAGGACTCATGCCTAAATTAGTTGGCATGCTTTTACTTCTTCTCATTTATTAAATTGTGCTTCACAGATGAATGTGATTGTTGGACTTTGTGAACTTAGCCAAATCTTGAAAGCTTTCACATGACTTATTATCTAATTGACTTTGCAAGCTTTGATCACATTTCGTCATATATCAATACTCTAACTATTTCATATATTCTACCATTAACATTGTGCTAAAACAGGAATGAATTAACAAACCCAAACATATGCCAAATTCACATATTAAGGTCTCATTAGGCTAAAATAGCATCACTATGAACATACCCCTTATTAGAATAACTAATATCAAGGATTACACATCAAAATTCATTGGACTAAGCGCAACCCAGGCACAACTACATGAACACAAAGAAATCGGTTACTAACCTATTATTTATTTAGAAAATCACTTTTAAAGTGGGACAAGTCATTTAATTAAGCATAAAATGGTTAGGGATAAGTTAAAGGAGCAGCAAGAAGATAACAGTTCTTGAAGAAAGGAAAAGAAGTAGAAGACCTAATACTTCACAACAAGACCTTACCTACCAACACTGTAAAAGATAAAAAGGGTGGAGCAGCGTCCTCGATGGTCGAGGTTTGCGTTGCCGGTTAAATATAAGATAGGAGGCAGTGTCAACGATTTCAGCGATAACGTTCCCTAGGGTTAAAGAAAAAGAAGGCGCAAAAGATGGCAACTGATCTTCCCAGTTGGATCTCCTGGCGGTGGCGGCACCGTTAGCCAACCCAAGCCCTCCCCTGACCGTCGTAGAATGGTTGCGATTCGGCCGTTTAATCGTGAACCGCTTTTCCAACCTATTCTAGTGCTTTCGAGTCCAAAGTAGACCAACGGTTGAACAGAAAGACCAATCCGTTTGAACCAATTCGTATTTACATCTACTAAAACTTGAATTTTAATTATTAAAAAAAACTATTAATTAATACTATCTTTTTCATGGGGTGGTTCACCGTGTCTTTTCTTTTTGGTTCACAGTATTAAAGCTACGGTGTTTCTCTTCTTGCAACCAGGACATGTCGACGAACCTTTTCCCGGTCTAAGCGGACCGACAAAGTTATCTAAACACTGATTTGCTCAAACTGTGATTGTCTCAATTTGGTCTGAGGTGAAGTATGGTTATATATTGGTTTTGTTTGGTGAGAACTTCCATGGCCTTAAACTTGGTATTTTACAAACAATAGAATTATGAGAGTATTTGGATTTTCTTTTTAATAATTTATTTATCTCTAAAAGCAACTATGTTTTTAATGTGCATGTTATTTGCAAAAGATGGTCTTTGTTGAAGTTGGTTATTTAATTATTTATAATTTTTCATTTGTTTGAAAATAGAATGTCATTGTTCTATTATTTCTTTAAGATATAAAGGTAATATTAAGTTTCTTTTATTTAATTCTTGTTTGTATTATGGATTTTTTAAATACTTACATATGTATTTTGGTTGTGAAAAATTAATTCATGTATTATATCATTTTAATAAAATTAGAAGCTCTAATAATAAAAGATATTTCAAATGCCAACATTACAAAAAATACAAATGATTAAAAAAATTAAACATTTTGTAGGAATGAACGTATAAGACAATGTAAAAGTGCTTCACATGGTGCTTGTTATAAAATGCAAAAGCAAATTAAATGGATTTTTTTTAAAACAAAAGAAACTCAAGAGAGTAAAGAACAATCTAATTCTTATATATCATTGTGTCAATGAAGGTAAAATAATTTGATTAAAGATCAATCTCACTTAATCGAGAGATTAGCTTGATTTCTCAAGAGATACAAGTAACTTTCAAGAGGTAGTTCACCTCAAGGACGTTAGACAAAGTCCATATAAGAGAGCCCATGAATAAAGAATATTATTTTAAAGAGGCAACAATTGGAAGTAACAAGTCTTGAAGGAGGTTGAAAGCTCTCTCCAATGTTAGTGGACTTATCTTAGAAATTTAATTAAATAGCTTCTTAATTTTTTCTTTATTCTATTATTTTGTTCTATATTTATCTAAGAGGGTTATCCAATCGTAAAGCTATGATATAGGAGTACGTTTAGATAGAATAATTTGGAGATATACATTAAAGAACTTTTTTTTATCAAAAAATTATAATTTTAGATTTAAAATTGAAGCCATTAAGTATATTTTTTTATAAAATACATTTCATATTTTTTGGAGAAGTAAATGTAAATTAATGTAACTAAAGACCTTAATTCTAAAAAACTTGAAATTATTTGTAGAATGATCATGAGAATTTAAAAATCATTTGCATCATAATCATGTAGAAATATTGAAGAAAGTATTTATGAACAAAAAACAAGGACCAAGTGCTTGATATGAAAGATTAAGTAATTTTTTAGTCAATAAAGAGTTTAGAAAAAAAAAATCAAAACAATGAACTTCTCTTGGTCCAAATTTATGTAGATAATATTATATTTGGATCCAAAACTATAGATTAGTGTGAAGAATTTGGTAGAATAATAAGTTCAAGGTTTAAGATAAGTTCGATAAGAAAATTAACATTTTTGTTACGATTGCAAATAAAACAAAATATTAGAAAACCTTTTATATCACAAATGAAATACTTGAAGGAAATGTCGAAAAAAAATTATCTTTGAAAATCTTAAACCCATTTATTTTAACTCCCATTAACCATTCAATCATATAGGAAACAAACAAGAAATCAAAATCAATGTATCCAATAAGGTCACCATACTTAAAGGCTAGTATACTTGATATAATATTTAGTATGGATCTATTAGCTAGATTTTAATCATATCCAAAGGAATGTCATCTCAAGATAATTAAAATAATTTTTTAAGATCAACAACCTAGAATTATAGTCCCTAAGGAATGAACTTATTAAGATCTAATAAGATATTATGTTATAGATTATGTAGGATATAGAATAAAAAAAGTGCTTTTGGAATTTGAACTTTCTTTGAAAATTCCTTAGTCTCTTGGTCAAGTAAAAAAAAGTATGGTTGTGTTATTCACCAAGTTGAATACATAGCTTTAAATGAATGTGTTGCTCAAATCTTGTGGCTTAAAAGACAACTTAAGGATTTTGATTTGCATTTATAACATATTCTTAACAATGTGACAATACAAGTGTCATATATCATACTAATAACACAATTTATCATTTAAGGACTAATCACGTAGAGGTCAAGCACCATTTCATTAGGATCATGTTGAAAGAAATGAAGTAAATATTCAATTTATCACTACCTATACCCAACTAACTGATATATATACTAAACCCCTTAGTAAAGAAACTTTTGTCATATTAGAAGATAATTAGGTATGATGGATCCATATATTACTATTTTTTTGTGATGACAAAAAGGGGAGAAAAACATAAGCATAGTTTTAGGATAAGTTCTTTAATATAAAAGAGTTGAATCATAATTTATTATTTCTTGTTTATGTATTCCTTCACTTATGCAATTATTAAATGGTTCTTTTTGTTTATCATGCACTTATTTTTTATATCTTAAGCTTGGCTGCTTTATTCATAAAAAAGGGAAAGATTGTTATGCCTATGAGTCATGTTCAAAAGATATTTTGATGATAATAACTTAACTGAGTCATATACTAATTGATCATATAGTTGATTATAAGTTAAACAAGATAAGGGATCAAGAACGGTTGACAATCTTGCAATGTGGACTCAATTACATGAGATGGTCACATCAAAGTAAGATGTAGCATACATGACCCAAAAGTTCAAGTGGAAGAATTAAATTAAAAGGTTGGAAATTTGTGAAGGATTAGATTTGTAAATTTAATTGGCATGTGACTCAATTGCATGGCATAAATTAAAAATAAAGATCATGCATGATTTTTCAAAAGAACTCAATTAAGACAATTTTCTATTTTACAAATTTCAAGTAAACATACAAGAGGTTACATTAATATTCAATAAATGTAATTCATATTGGCAAATACTTTAAGTCTAGTACACATTGCATTAACAATGTAACTTAATCCCAAAGACTAACATACAATATGCAACTGATCATGCACAGGGCATCTAGATGTCTTTGGTAGAATACATAAGATAACATTTGATGCATCAAATTGAAATAAGATACCAAAGACTAATGTATATTACAATATTTATTAACATACAATATGTGTAATTGTTTGAGCAACCAATAAAAAGATAGAAAAAATAAATGAGCTTAGAAAATGGAAGATCTTAGACTAATGTATGATGCAATAGTTATTAGCATATAACACGTAGAGTAGATTGGATAACCTATGCAAGTCAATGGATTCAACCTAAGACTTATACATGGTATTTTATTTATTAACATATAACACATACACTTCATTCTTGTTTGACTTGAGAAACTCAAAAAAAAGTATGATATGATAATTATTTATGTACTATGTGTAATATATAAAATGTAAATAATATATGATATGTTAAGTTTAAATTTGATTGCCATAGTCATCTAACTATAGTAAATTCCTAGGTTTTTGGCTGTTTAATGTTGCTAGAATGCTATTAGAGCTAGAAATCTTTACATTTTGAATCCTTTGAGCTCAAAAATATTATATATGGAAAGGTTTAAGTTCTATAAACTTTACACACTTGATATTAAGCACATATCTTATTGGATCTTGGTCTTCGGGACTTCCGCATCTGGCATCGTGTGCTCCAAATGAGCAACTGCAAACGCATCCTCAGTCGTGAAGCCAATCTCTGGGTTGACATCATGAGGAGGAAATATTCGCTTAGTGATTTGCTGATGAAAGCTCCCCGGAATGCCTCCTCTGTGTGCAAAATGGTGCTGGAGGCGATGCCTATGGCAATTTCGTTCTTCGTCTGGCGCATCGGCGACGGGTGGACGATGCGGTTTGCGGAGGACAACTGGCTGGGCGTCCTCCTACTTTGCTGCGGGCCGACTTTCGTCAATATGCACACCCACTGGCCGGCTAGTGTCGCTGACTGTATCACGGCTGCCGGGGATTGGGATGTGGATGCTATCCGCAATTGGGCGGGCGAGGAGCTCACTGACAAGATTCTGTACCTTCCGAGAGCTCGGGAGTCTGCCCAGGAAGTTCTGCTCCAGACGCACACCGAGACAGCAAGGGTTGACAGTGGCCGGATTTACACGCATATAGTCTGCAGTGCTAAGAATTCCGTCAGGCGTGGTGGCCGGAGTCCCGTTGAGGTTATGAGGAGAATCTGGAAGATCAAAGCGCTGCTGAGGGTTCGCATGTTCTTGTGGCGGGTTGCCGGCGAGTTCCATCCTACGGCGGCGTGGTTGGCCCGCAGGGGCTTAAGCTGGAATACCAATTGCCAGTTGGGCTACGCGGTGGAGTCCCTGCAGCACGTGTTTTGGGACTGCCCGCGTGCCCAGGATCTCTGGGTTGACCGCCAGGCCCGCGGAGCTCTGACCGAGCTGCGCCGATCCACGGGTGCGGGTATCGGGTCACTTTTCACAGACCGGCTCTTCCGGTTTGTGGGCTCACTCGCTGAGTGCCGTGATGACGGTGCGAGGCATGTTGCCGCGTTAGCCACCACCATGTACTACATCTGGGCAAGGAGGAACGCGATCAGGCACAACAACCCGGTGCCTATGCCGTGCTCATTACTTCGTATGATCAAGATCGAGGTGAACACTGCACTCAGTCGGCATCTCTTCTACTCATCCCTGTCCAGCGGGAATCCTGGCAACTTTTCGGACTTGCTTGTAACGCATGGTTGGATTCCCCCCTAACAGGATGGATAAAAGTAAATTGCGATGCTGTGGTTGGTGATTCCATTGCTGGTCTTGGCATGGTTGTCAGAGATTGCATGGGTAAGCCACTCTTGGTGGCCGGCAAGAGGATGTTCTCCCAGGCTGCTGACATGATGGAGGTCCAGGCTATACTCTTAGCCCTTAACTTGCTTAGGGGCTCTCTACCCCTCTATCGGGCTGTGGAAATTCAAACTGACTCTATGACGGCGCTCCAGGTGGTTCGTGAGATGATTTCCCACCCTCCTCAGGAGGGGGTTTTTGCTGAGACTCTTCAGTATGCCAGGGGTCTCGAGGCAGTTCAGTTCTCCCATATTCACAGAGAGGGGAACGAGCCTGCTAACTGGGTTGCTCATGTTGCATGTCTCAATGAGTTCGTTTGGGTTCCTGGGGACTCCTTCCCCAAGCCCCTACTCAAACTAATGTTGTCTGACTTCATGTTTGATCTTCCCTGAGGATCCCTCTTGTGACGCTTGTATGGCTTTGCCACTTTTGATATAATATATTTATATCTACTTCATGTATGGCTTTGCCATTTTTGATATAATATATTTATATCTACTTCAAAATATATATATATATATATATATATATATAATCCGGTGGAAACACAACTTTTAGAAATTTGCAAATCAGAACTCAACAAATCCTAAAAATTATATTTATCTAATTTTTTAAAATTGACAATTAATTAATCCTTCAAAAATTATAAACTCAATAATATCAGATTCTCTCTAAAAAATTATTATAATAAATCTAAATAAATTTAAATAATTTTAAGTATTATTAATATTTTTACAAGAGTTTATTCATCTAATTCTCATATCTAATTAACTTTATCGAAAATGAATATTAATTATGAAAGCTCATAGAATTAATTAAAAACTCAACTTCTTTTAACATCTCATATCTAGCTCCTCCTACTTCTCAAATAGCAACCATAATATTGATTTGTTTTGTAAGTCTCCTTGAGCCAATATGGGAGTAGTGCTTAAAACCAACAACAAGTTCATCATCACATCGATTGTTTGCTCTATTTCCTACAATGAAATATAAGAAAGGATTTTTGAATTGTCTTGCAAACCTAGTTTGGGCCCCAAAAAGCATGAGCATGGAGGAGATGGTGTCAATTGTTGGTAGGTTAGTAATTGTCAATATTTGATGAAAACTAGGTTATGTCGAATATACTGTGTGAATAAGCTATGAAGGGGTAAAAGCAATTGAATAAGGAGAGAATAAAAAGAGTATGATGCAAGCATGTAAAACTTTAAGAGCAAAGAACTCTTTATGGACGTGTGGGATGACAAGTGCATGAGAAGTTTGCCGATGACCTAATAGTCAAACAATGAGATGACCCGTTAGAGCAATTGCTTTGATCTCTCCATCCAAGTGTTCTTGGGCTTACAACACCAGTCGTGTTTTGATTGCTGATTGTGAATATGATTTGTTTAGTACGAGTGCTTAGCTAGGTTTAGAATGCCTATTTACTTTTTAAAGAATAAAAACTTTGAACATCTTTAAAAAATCTAAAACAGATCTTGCAATAATGTTTTTGCTGACGTGAAAGACATGTAAAATATATATATTTTTTAAAAAAACTTAGTTTAATACATTATTATTAAACAAATGAATATGCCATGACAACAAAAATGAAGGAGCATAGTAGAGTAATTACATTTTCTTTTTCATTTTTTAAAAGGTTTACAATTACTCCTATATTTAACTTTTCTTTTTTTGTGTGGAAACTAAGCCATGACTGATTGTTTATGATAACTTTATAATATATCATAACAATGACTTCAAAATTGTTAACGTGGGGATAACGACATGCAGTGGGATCCTGCAAACCTGTGAAGGCAAAAGCAATTTTAATTTCGTTTTTACCAAATTAAGTGAAATCACGTAAGGCAGAATAGCTTCCTCTACTTGAAAAAACAAAACAATGCATCACAAACACGAGAAGTGCCTAATTAGGGAAAAGTCTACGATGTCAAACCATGCTAAATCACAGGGATTCACCTCATTCAAATAACAATTACAATCCTCAAGGAAATCCAAATTTAAACTAAACAATTTGAACTTTAAACTCCAACTTGACAACACGCTCGAATGGAGATGGAGACTTTGGCATTCCAAGCCAACTTCTTCAAACACAGCTAATTAATTTCACTACAAATTTTGGGCCACAAAGCGAACGTTCAAAATTGTACGTAGGTAAAATACATATACATCTCTTCATAATGATAGATGCAGCAGTACATGAGTCACTACTCGTTGGCAAGCTTATTGAATGAAGCAATTACAGACGGTAAACAATGGCACAAAATTAGTTATTCATTTATTATTTTTCATTTGTTTTCCAGCCTTGTGTTACAAATACAAACTTGAACGGATCTATAAGTTATTGTTATACCGAGGGTGTATCACAAAAAATAATAACATGAACCTCGGCTGGAGTTATCATGTCACAAAAATTTGAGGCAAATGAAGAGGTTGGTTTGAACCCCATCTCCAAATGCCAAAAAAATACAAAAACCTGTGAAAAAGAAAAAATAAATTAGAATATAGCAATACTACAAATTAGATCTAGCAAATGGCTTTTTCGTTTACCTGAAACAAACATTAGACTAGAATTGATCTTTGGTTTGGGCTACATCAGTGGGAAAGCCACTAAATAATCAACGAATAAAAATTAACACACGCCTATTATACAAGTTGTAGTTAAGCCTCAACATCTCAGTAGCTGCCCTGCAAAAATACAAATTTGCAAAAATTCACTCAGTTACCAGTAATGTAGAACCAATTCAATCCACTTTTAACAGCATTTTACAATGCAAGAAGTTATGCCACATGTTTTAATCAGCTTTGCATTAGAACCATGATATATATATATATTGCTAGGTACCAAGGTTCATTTATGTTGATTGAAATAAAGTTGAGAAAATTTTAAGCTTATATTTTGCAGATGTTTCCCATACGCCCAATATGCAATAAAGCATAGACAACATAGTTTTTCTATCTTCACACATAAAAACAAAGCTTACTGGTACATTAAGTTAAAACATCTTACCTACGGTTAACCATGTTGCTGAAATTGCCATCACACTGCTCTTACAAATAACAGAGCCATGGCATTCGTTCACCAAATTCACGGCCAACCATCCTCTGAATTGCTGCCAAATCTAGTAATGCCTTACATGACAACAAAATTAGAACTACCCTGCAGGATCGTTTACCAGTTGAAGGATGCCACGCATTTGGAGGTAAGGGTTCTCCAAGAGCTTTTCATTATTAAACTTGACGACAAACACCAGAAAATGGAAATTTTAATCAGAAAGCACTTTATAGCATAAAGGAAAACAAAAAGCAGTGAAGAACAAACTATCTCTACCAGATTCTAAAGGTAAACCTCACCTGTTGTGCCTTGATAATAAGAGATTGAAGCAAGCGCTGGTAGTTTTCAGGTTCTTCAGACATCATTCTCTGCAAAAGCAATGGTGCCTCAATTGCAAGGCAACGCGTACGATCAATTCGTGCTGATAATAGTGGAGACATACCTTAAGAAGGAAAGCGGCCGAACAATATGCAACCCTTGGATCTGTATCATCTAGAAGCCCTCTGACAAAGACATGCAACTTAAAATTGATGATACCGGGATATGAGTGAAATGCTAGATTTGCATCACTATTACAGAGATTACCTGAAGAACTCTTCGCCTTCTACTTCAAGAAAAGCTTTCGAATCTGCAGTGCATTTACCGATCAAAAGTAAAAGGAGTGCGGCTCGAATATCTGAAGTAGCACCAGGGAGATTTGCTCTGCCTGCACTGCCAACTGCAACACCGAGTGCAATGTCATCCGTTGCTGCTCCAGCAAGTTGAATTAATGGCCAGTAGAACAGAGATGCCGGGACACGAGATACCAGCTGCATTGGTACTATAGCACGCCCATGCAAAACAAGTGCTGCGAGTGATGCCGTCTCTTGTATTAGGGCACTTTCATCGCCGGAAAAGATACTTCCTGAAGGATTGTCACAGCAAATTTTGCCGGATCTTGATCCACCTTTGAATAAATAAGACTCCGAGTCACCTTTGCGAGGTTCATTCGTATGACCAATAGGTTTTTCAAGAGATTTGGGGAGCCCAGAAGGCATACAATTTGTATCAGGCAGTCTCAGACATAATTGCGAAAATAACATGTCACACATCTGCTTGTAAAGCCAATTTAAACCATCAAATTGTGCACATTGATAATAATTTAAAAGTCAAGATTGATTTATCATATTAGTAAGTCATGGCATTCTCACAATCCAGCAAGAATGAGCAATAGATGAATGAACCACTTTATTGAAATTGTTCACATAATTTCCTTCTAGGTGCTATGTGTGACTTAAAAGCATCTCTTCTTTTTTTTTTTTTTGTATCCTAACGAATCTCCTCATTACATAAGAATCCTTCTGCGATGGATTCATTCTTCTAAGAAAGAAAATGTATTTTAGCCATTTGAGTGTATACGTCATTGATGTTGTCATATCATAGCTAAACTAACACCTTGTCGACTCCAAATAATCCCCTTCAGCTCTATCAAAACATTGCAAATTAGCTCATCTATAATGTCGGCTTAATCATGTCATATTAACTTCCACATATTTTGTATCTACTGTATTTGTTCATTTATTTGTAATCTCTTATAATAAAAGCTCATAAAAAACCTTTCTCTTCACAACATGGTAATAGAACCTTAACAATAACCCATCTTTTCCCATTTCTTTCCTAGATCCCTTAACTTTGGGATTGTGAACCCATCACCAACTTTCCCTCAGCTGCTGCTTCACACTACTCTTTGTACAGCTCGCCACAAACCTTCCACCTCATCCCCTCTTTGCTAGCCAAAACCAAATTGGCTCCTCTCATCCCCCACTAAATCTTTCACTTGTTTATTTTGAAGCCTTTTTCTCTTCTATGATGAAATCTCCATGCAGAAGCTTGACATCAATTGTTTAGCAAGGATATATTTGGATCCACAAATCTTCTACTGAACTTGACTAACTGCTTCCCATGCACCGCTATTGCTTGCATGCTTACTTAATGAATGCATGCTTTTGTTTGATAACGGCTCAATGACTACGTCATTCATCATTGGTGCTTGTTGTTGATGATGTCTTACATGACTCTCTTTCTAACATAGTTTTTCTCATAGTGTCACTATTAAACTCAATGACACCAACTATCTTTCGCATTCACAAGTATTCCATTTTTTCATTGGATCTCATAAGACTATCATCTAGACCCTCCAACACCTAAACCAAAGGAACCAATTAAATATACCAAATAGAATATTTCAAACTTTACAATTCTTACATAGGTGCATAATAACCTTAAACATGTTATTGTCACCTCAATACCAAGAGGACAATTGGTGACAGAATTGAAGCAACATCTATCTCTCCTTATTGCACCAATTGTTTTCACAACTACTATCTCTCTCAACAATTGGCATTACTATCATGATCATTGTCCTCAACTTCAAACATTCACTCATTTCTTCCTTAGTTTCAATGTTTGACTGTCAAGACCATATGAAAAACACTACAGTGTTGCTTTTCATATATCAACATGATCTGTTCCATCCCTCACAATGGACAAAACAAAATAACAATGGAACATAATATGATGAGCAGAATAATGCAATACATATAGAAGAACATGTTGAAATTACAAGAAAACTTCAATCTTCCAATAATAAAAAACATAAAACAATCTACTTACAAAATAGACTCAAAACATCTTAAAAATCAAACCAGGACACAACAATAGAATGTAATGGAATGAACATAATAATATAACAAACATAAAAATACAACAAACTTATAATTAAAATCTAATATCCTAATTAGAGAAATATTTACACAATCTACTTACAAAGTTGACTCAAACCTCTCCATAATCAACCCGAGTCTCAAACACCCTCGTCACACTTCAAGACGTAAAACAAATCTCACCTACAGTGGATTCCCTCTATCGCTTGGTCTCAACACAAAAACAAGAATACCGCCTAGTTTCTCCTCTCATAATCATCTCCCCCAAAAGTCTCTTTAATAACTTTCAAAGGCTCCTAAAACAATATTAGGGATCAACATAGAAGATTAATCTTCATAGTTTAAAGCACACTAAAAGCTATAATCTAAGCCATTTAAAATCAAACCTCAAATAATCCCAATTTTACAAAACCAAAATCCTGAATTCTACTTATCCAAAACCTTTGCTAAGAAGCATAGAAAAATTGGGTATAACTTCCTCTACAAAACTTGAAATTCAATGATTCGAGATGCCTACAAATCTGAAAAATTATTGCAGAATTTTTCATGGGTTTGCTCAAACATCCAATCACAACAAGTTCAAAAAAATCCTAAAGCATGCCCCAATTTGACTCGACTTGTACTCGTCTTAATCCTTAAAGAGAACACCTACACCAACATTATCTAACCTCCTTGAGATATCCATAAAGATTCTTCATTCTTTCTCAAAGGATACACCCATTGAGACCTCATTCTTTAGTAGATTATTTTCTTCAAAAACTCCTATTGTTCTCTTAAACATGCTTCTCAAGACTTCCTTTCTCTCAATAAGTCTCCCTCAAGTGATGATAACACCTTCCAAGATCCCCTAGAGACCTTTCCCACAATTCAAGACAGTCTTCATACGACCATGACACCTCTCGAGCCAAAATTATCCCTTTTAGGATCATTTGTATTCACCTCAATGAAATCGGAATAGGTATGAGGATTTGCCATACTTCTCTATAACATCGCTTGTAACACCCTTGATGCTTCTCAAGGCTACAACTATCTCTAATCCTCTCTCTTCAGAACCCTCCATGATCCACTCAAATTGGTTCCCCTTCTTCGAAGAAAAGACTCACTCCTATGAGTCATCACGCTCTTAATCTAAGAAAATCAAATGCCCACAACACTTTATCATCTAGGGTGCTATAAAATCCCTTCAAAGGCTCCTCTAAAGCTAATGTCTGCCAATGGTCTTCAACATTCACTTGTTTGTGCTTAAACCCACAAAACAAAGTAGCATAACTAACAATAATATCTTTCACCACTCTTGTTGCTCTCCTTGAACTCCATTTTATCAATAAATCATCCATTTCTTGTATAACTTCATCTTTTGTTGTCTTCGAAAATAAAAAACATCACAATCTCACATTTATTGATTATCAAAGAACACTTGACAAACATTAAGCAACACCACATCCTGTCTACCTTGTCGATGAATTCACGGGTGATAGTTGAACTTCAATTGACAGTACTTATCAACCTTGATCTTTATCCGATTATAAATTGGGCATATGATGCATGGATGTAAGTGTAGTATGGTCTCCACAACAAGCTTTTCCATTAAGCTCATAAATATTAGATTTCAATGACATCTAATGTCAAATATTAGATTCAATTGCTCCTTCAATGGATTCTAAGTCTTAACTTTTCTTGAGAGTTTCTCATAATAAGTTTCTTCTTGATAACCTTTTGTCTTTGCCTCTAATCTTGACCAACAAAAAAAAACTTGGGTCAGCATCCTTCAACCCATCAAGGATCACATTTTTCTCAACAAAAACACCAAAAACCTTCTCAGCCTTCTTGACCTCTTGCATCCCTTCTCCCTCAACTTTGGGTACAATTCCTAAAAATACCTCTTGATATGACTAGGCTTCTTGCAGTGATGACATGAGTTGGATTTATCACAATTAGATTTACCTTCACCCAAGGACTCCTTGCCGCTGCTCATGAATCCAACCTCCTTAGGCTTATCATCTCGAATACAGTTCTTTTTTATGGCAATCGACAATGTGCTCACTTACTCAATGTCGATGAAGGGAAAGAATGATAACTCAACGGCAATATGAGCAAACAACACTGTCAAATACTTGGTGAGGGTTCCTTTCTCTTGCAAGTTCTCATTGAATGTGACAATTTTCCTCTAGAACTCGGTCATGTAAAATATTACACCAATCGCTCCTATTGTCAAAGCTTATGACATCCTCCAACTAGTTTCCTTTTAGCCCATGGAGAACTCTTCTCACAAATATTGCTTAAATTGACTCTAGCTACAGCTTTGTACAACATCAAATGTAGAAGACCATTCCACCTTGATAATGAATATGTATTAGTTTTAAGCTTGTAAAAAAAAAAAATCTTGTTTAAACTCTTGTAGCTATAGAAGGAGAATTATGTTTTCAACTAATCTAGCCAAATGTCTAGCTTCTTGGTATCAACTTCTAGTCCATATGTTGGAATGCCAACTTGAGCTTTCATCTTAAAAGGTGTAATGACACCTTGCACACCCAAAACCATAATATCATGATGATCATTACCATCTCCCGAGCATCCATCACCTCCACCTCTTGTTATTGGTTCTTCCCAAAGAGAGCTTGTCCCCATCAACTAATGATTCACGAGGGTAGGCATCACCTCCATTTGTACATCATCAATACAAGTTATATTTGCTACTTCAAAAAAGCTACTTGATCTTCCGATAATTTAGATAACTCTCTTGACTCATCTCTTTCTTCACCTTGCTTTCAGTTCCACAACTCTCCTACTTCTCAACTAGAGCATGTACGATCACAAAGTTCACCCACCAAGACTCTTCCAACCAAAATCATGCTTTGATTCTAAATGATCCATCTCGCCAATCACACAGAATAGTAATATAAATGAAACGTAATGGGGTGAACAAAATCATACAACAAACACAAAAAGTATTGTTGAATTACAAGAAATTCCAATCTTTTGATTAGAGAAAACTTTAATAATCTACATATAAATTAGACTCATACCTTGTAGTAATTGGCTTCATACTCGAGCATCCTCTCTCGACAACAATTCAAGACTCCAACACCCTTGGCACACTTCAAGGCCACAAAAAAATATCACCCAAATTAGATTCCTCTCTTTCTTCGAATCTCAACAAAAAACACGAACATCACTTAGTTTATCTTTTCTATCAATCATTCTTCCTCAAGGATCCTATTTATAATTTTCAAGAGCACTTGAAACAATATAAAAGATAAATATAAAATATCTCATAGATTAAAAAACAAACAAAGCCATTCTCTTAGCAACTTAAAATCAAATATCATTTAATTCTAATTTTATGAAATTAAAATCTTGAATCCAACTTATCCAAAACCCCTCTAATGCCTTTGTTAGATAGGTTATAATTTCTTCAACACAACTTCAAATTCGAAAATTCAAAATCCACCTCAAAGTTAACAAAATTCTCTAGAACTTTCTACTTCATAGGTCAGTTGAAATCCAATTATGGTAGATAAAAAATATCCCATAAAGAATGGCCTAATTTCATTCTGCCCATACTCATCTCAATCCCTTGTGAGACCATCATCAAACCTTATCAATAAATTCATGAAGCTCGTCTTTCCTTCTTGAAAGATACAACAAACACCTTAAGAACTTTTCATTCTCCAATACGTCATACCCATCGAGAACTCTATTTAATAACTTGAACATAAATCCCAAAGCTTACTTCTTCTATATGCACCCTTTCCCAATCACTATAACACCTCTTTGAGACCTTTCCTTCATTGTATGATGATCTTCATATAGTCATGACACTTCTAATGCAAAACTAACCCTCTCAAGTTCATCTTCACTCATCTTGATACCATTGGAATGGGTCACGAGATCTATCAATACATTTCGATAGTATCAACTTGAGCTACCTTGCATCATCCTTGACACCTCTTCAAGTATGTAACTTCCTCTCAAGCTTGCATTCTACCCATCTTGAGTCATTCAAACTGAATTTCTGATTTTCAACCTTTCAAGAAACACCATGATCCTCTCATATCACAATGTCATCTCAAAGTTTGGCTCCTTAGTACATTTAGACATGTGTTTTTAATCCTATCTTAACACATCTAAGAACTCGTTATTTTGCTTCCTTCGAAAATGATTATATTAGAATCATGTAGGTATGCTTGTTAACATGTCGATGGAAAGTCTTTAGTGCCTTCAAAAAGTTTTACCAAAAAATAAAAGTTCAATCTGTTGCCTCTACGATATTTTCGATCTAATAATATACTATAATATACATAGGCTATTTTTCGTTCCAAATGTGCTACTCATAAGTTGTCTAGCCCCATAAATATGGTATTGCTCAAGTAGGACATCCACACCTTTTACATGTTACACAATCATTAATGTTTCACATATATGCTTCATGACAATTAACAAAATATTACTTAATTATTATAATTTCCTCCATTAGTATGAATGAAGCTACACCCTTCACCCTTTTTTATCTAAACAAAACAATTTTCCCTTAAAACCCACTAGATTCTTGGTAGTGATAACAACCCTCTCAAGTTGATTGGGAATGATGAGAGCGATGGAAATGTGGATTAAAAGCTACCATATTCCATTTTCTTTTTATCCAAAAGTTCTAAACAATGGTCAAAACAACACTAATGAATGCATATCAATCTCTAAATGTCATATAGGCTACTCTCCTCATGTTGATCAAAGAAAAGAAAATGAAAATTTGTGCCATTCCCTAGTTCTTAGAATATTTTTGAGCTAAAATGGATTACCATTATTATGATCCCTCAGCTAACTATTTTTATATTTTGTAGATGTTATTTTTCATAAAATATTTCCTCACTTCACTTCTATCTCCTTGACTATAAACTATTCTATTAACATTTCATTTTCACCTATTGCTTTGATACCTGCCCCTGTTACATTACAAGATTGCACAAGTCTAACATAACTACTTCCTTTAGATTCACCAACAACCACTTCTTCATCTATTATTGAACATCTTTCTATTTCCTTTAATTTACATTTGTCAATTGCTTTTCGAAAAGTTATACAACAAAATAATCATCACCTAATACAATTTTTCATCTCAACTCATTATTTATCACCCTCATTTCGAAACTCTGCGGGTCTCTCGCCGCCATTTCTATTCCTAGAATACATCAAGAAACAGTGTTAGACTCTAACTAGAAACTTGACATGGATGTCAAAATGCAAAGTCACCTTGATCATCATTAGATGAGATATGGTTTCATCACCTGCTAGAGTCATAAATATTTCTTGTTAATGGTTGTTCACACTTAAATTTCGATCATATGGGTTTCTATAAAGCCCACTTGGTGGTGAAAATTTACCCAAAGGTTCAGGATCACAGATAATTTCGAGACTGCTCAATTAAATTCTGAATGATTCCCCTTTATTGCCATTAAACAAGGATGACAATCACTCCAAATGGATGTGAGCAATACCATTCTCTATGGAAAACTTTTTGAGAAGGGCTATATGAAAAAAATCATGTATGCATGTTGCTCAGAAAGAGAACAAAAAAAACCACCTATGAATGGAAATAAAGTCGTCACATCTAGTTTAATAAACTTTGCAAGATCCTTGCTAAAGTCAATTTGCAAATAAAATTGTTGATCACTTCATCTTTATTCATCACTCTTCCTTTAGGATGGTCATTCTTGCAATGTATGTGGATAATATTCATCTAGCTAGAATTGATATATATAATGTTAAGAAAATTAGACAATATATTAAAAAATACCAACAATTTAAAACTCAAAGTATTTTCCTGATATCTTGTTTGTAGAAAACACAGTTACTGTCTCTCTTCCCCAAGAAAAATATGTCCTAAACTTACTTAAAAAACTAGATTTCTTATATGCAAATAAAATGACCCTACAAAGAAAACTTTACAAAATTCTAATTATAAAAAAATCTTCAAGGAAGCTCTTTGTTATCGACATTTGTTTGGTAAGCTCATATACTTACCACTCAACCTAATGTTTCTTTTGTTGAAGGAGGAATAAGTCAAATATATGTAAATCTAAAGAAAAGTCATGTGACGCTATTTTAAATATTTTAATAAACATTAATTAGTCACAAAATATATCTTGTATTTCAAAAACACAAACAGGTTACAAATTGAAACCTACAAAAATGGATCACCACTCATGTTTTCAATGAAGAATAGCTAATAAGTACTGTTATGAAGGCTCTAAGACCTCTTCCATTCTCTAATCTTTGCAACAAATGAAGTTCACAATATATATACTCCAGCATAAGGAGAATTTTAATAGCTAGATTGAAAAGATAACATGCTTTGGTTAAATTGAAAAGTTCATAATATAAGATATCAATTATTATGTAATATAAAAATGTCTATTTAAGATACAAATAAAAAGATCATAAAAAAACTCTTTCTAAAACAATTTGTATAATAGATCCTTAAGTTTGATCAGTCAAACTCAAACCTTGATACTGGAATGGAACACTCCAATTACTAACAATATTTAACAACTTCAATGCAAAGCACTCAAACCTACAACTAAAGCAAACATTGGTTGGCCTTGTTTCTTGCTGGAGTCCTAAGCATCTATGATATCGAACAATAAAATGGTGTATTTATTGTTATTTGAGTCTTGTAAATTTTTGTGGTTTGATTGATACAACTGTAGTTTGCTTGGTTATTCTTCATATGGTTCATAGTTATGCAGGTAGATCATAATTTACATTGTATATTAATATGTTCATCAAAGTAACATAATTTCAACTAACTTTTTTCTATTGTTTTTTTGTGTATTGTAGAATGTTGTTGCTACCTCAAATATAATTAGAGTTGAACTCTCACTTGAAACTACCCACCCCACTCCCCCCAAAAAAACCTCCTTTTAAAAAGATAAAATAAAATGACAAGAATCTTTCCAAACCCAACACAATATATTTTATATGTACAGCCATATTTCTGCATATAGGATGGTATGGAGCATCGAAAAGCAATACTCCCAAGTATGCCACATGGCTAAGGGTTACTTTCTGAATGGCTTTGCTGTGCGTTTTAGCCTCAGGTATTCAAGGGCTTCTTGTTGACGTTGGCTCCCAAAATCAACTTTGTTCCCGCACCTCTTGGGGATGACAACAATTGTGTGGCTTCTCAATGTGAAATGGAAATTGGAACTATACTTCCCACTATTCTCTTCTTCTTGTTGTTCTTTAGTTGTATTTTGTAGCCATAATCCATGGTTAGGTGTGGGGTTAACAATTATAAACCAGCCTCCTAAAGCAGGTGGGTTTAAAACCATACCTAAAACCTTGTCAAGAACAAAGCATCTGACAGCATAATTAATTTTACTTAGATTTATTCTTATCTATGATCTCCAAGTTATTTCCTACAATAAAAATGTCATTCTTTCATTCTAGCGCTAGGAAATGGAGTGATTCATCATGATATATATGTTTGTCAAATATAATGCAGAGACTTGCAACTAGACAAAGTCTAAGGGCCCATTGATGCACGTTAGTATGTACCTTCAAAATATTGAGATGGTCAGTCTCATTTATTTGAACAACCAGTGATAATGCGCAGCTCATTAAGTCTATAAGTGCATTTGCTTTATGTAGCCTCCGGTCACTGAGCGGGGAAACTGTTTCTTCATGACTTGAGAACTGCAAATCATCTTCACCCAAAAGCAATTTGCAATGCATTAAAAATCTCTCCATGACAAAAAGGAAACCCCTTCGGATGAAGTTATGCTTGGACTTTAAAAGGCTACACATTATACTTATAGGCAATGGAACAACTGAAGGAGTTGGATCCTGGCTGCAGGCAAATCCAATGCACTGCTCAAAATCCTCGAAGTTAGACCATATGCTTCTGCCTTCGGCCTCATTGATTTGAAAAAGAAGCAATTCCACAAGCCATATGTATCCATGATGACGGCATGCAGCTCTTTCGGAATGAAGAAGGGTGTGTAAAGTTCCCCAAGAAAGCCTGGTTCTGAAGCCAATTTCACCCTCTTCAAGTCCATCTAGAGCACTACTTGATTGGTAAGATTTGGTCAATTGGATCATGTATGAGAACTCAACATCTAGATGGGTGAATGTATTTGTGATTGCATCAAGTTCCTTGATGATCTCGTGCAAAATCTATAAAACAAAAAAAAATTAAATAATTAAAATAGGTCTCAGTATGAAAGGACAAACTTAAAGAAGTTTCGGATTTATATAGAACTCTACTCATGCTTATATTAAGGTGCTAATAGTCAATAATTACCCTGTCGTTAGTTCAACGTGAGATAAGTTATGGAATTATTCCTTTTATTGAGGTCAGAGCTGCGCCAAAATATTATGAGAGGAATCAAACATAGAATATGAGTAAAGACTCGAACATCTTTACCAGCTAAGCTAGAAGGCACTTAAACATAATATGCCAGCTAACTAGTAAATACTGGAATTAAATGACTTCAAAACTATCAGAATCATCACAGCATCGACATAGTTCCAAATATTAAGGTAAAAACCAACTTTTAATTTCTATTGCTGCGATAGTATTTTGTAACTCAACCATAAACTGTCATGATAACAATTTCTGGAATATACCATTTAAAAGAAAAGTTGTCAGCCAAAAAGGATAATGGCAAACAAAAAAAAAAAAAAACAAATAAAAGTATGACATCTGCATTTTACAATGTCATATGCTTCATCAAGAGAAGAAAAAGGTAACGTAACCAAGGAACAGTATGACATTGTTTAAGTTGTTGGATAACCATAAAAGCATCCAAAAATGAAAGAAAATATAACGTTTTCCACAAAAAAAGAAATCACCCATTTCCATTCACACACATGCGCACAGGCAGACAAACGCACATATGATAGAGTTTCAGCCAAAACCAATCAGCTCTTGTTGAAGTTGAACTGGCATTGGTTGGTTTTGATGAAACTTAGATTTTGCAGTAGTTTCAAACCAGTACGAACTAAAACCAGTCCAAAACCGCAGTTTCAAACCAAGGATAAAATTCTATTTAAATTAGTAATTTCTACAGAATATAAAATTTGTTGTCATATGGTTTGTTGGTAAATTTTCATTCTAGCAACTAAAATTTATGATTTTTGCTACAATTTTTTAAGCCTATACATTGTGAAAAGTGAAAATTAAGATTAATGTATCTCTATTTTGAATGTTCGAAAACTAAAATGCAATGATAAAGAAAATTGATTGCAGAATATCATTTCATAACAGATAGGACAGGCCCTATGTGTATCCCTGGTTAAGTTAATCTAAATTCTTTAATTGTATGCACAATTCTGGATCAAGAAAAAACTTATAAAGCCAAAACTAAAAAGATTTACCAAATCAAGATGCCCACTATTTGATGACCTAGGAAAAACCACTGAAATGGAATTCTTTAAAACCTCTCCAATTCCTTCCAAACCATGCTTAAGGGCAGTATAAAATGCTTCCGGTGCATTTGCAAGAGTAAGCATGGAGGCAACCAGCTGAACCTCATCAAATGAATAGGCAGAAGCTCCAGCAGCTAAGCATCCCTTGTTTATCTGATCTAGTGCGTAATCAAAAAGGACCAAGAAAAGATTTCGCTTTTCTTCCCTTGATTTGGCTTGTGAATACTGCAATTGGGGTAACATACGCTGCTTTAAAATGCTGCAATTGCAATTTGAACAAAACTTGCAGGCACTTAAAATAATAAAACAAATGTTAGTATTAAAAACTAATCAGATTTACTATTGCACCTCTACCAGGAAACAATTCAGAACATTGACTGCTAAAGAGATAAAAAGAGCAGAAGTCACTGTGATCTGATGTAATGGTGTACAAATAAATTTCACCTTCAGATATCTCATGTGAGTTGATACATGAATTTTAAACAACTAGAACACTAAAGAATATCAATAACTGTTCATAGAACCGATCATCAGACCTTTTGACCTCACATTCATATCAAGACTATTCCCTTTTTTTCACCCTTTTCAAGACTAGAAATTTAGTAGTGTACCGTCCAAATAAAAAATGTCCAATTTATGATGATAGTGTCCTGATTGACCAACAAAATATCAAATTATGCACATTTATTAACATGAAGATAGTTAATTTTTTCAGGAGCAATAGTAACTTCTGCCATGAGGAAGATTTAATGTCCAGGTTGAAAACACACCTCCAAGCAAATAAAGTTTATTCCTCCAAGCAGATTAACTTGTTCAACAAGGAACGTGGAAGTATCTCCAAGAGATTCTGGAGAACCACTATGTGTTTGATAAAACAAATTAGTCAACATACAGATAAGCTTGCAGTGAACTACCTCCGCCCATGAATATTCCCTGCTAACTTCTAGAAGGGCCTTAACAACCTAGCAAAAATAAGCACAATTAGAAAAAGAAGCAGGAGCATGCTTAAAAGAGAACTGACGAGGCAAAAAAAGAATATCAAATCAAAATAGAAGAGTCAAAACAACATTCAATTGTGCACCACAATGGACAAAGAAATATGAAAAGATCCGAATTCTATCAAAAAGTCTCAAGTCAAATCAAAGCTATTTGTCCAAAATTATCCATTTCTAGTATTTGATTAAGTTGATCAAACTTTTGTTTTAAAATTTATGTAGTTTGATAGGCTTTTTTATTTGGTTTGGAATAATTTTTAATGTTAGGATAAGATTAGAACAAGATTTGATTTTAAATTTGAAAGTTTTTTTGGTTGGTTATTTATGTGGTATCATTTTGCCGAATTTCTTCTATTTAAATGGTTATAGCAAAGGCTTCATGGTAAATTGAAAGTTAAGTTTGAATTTCAGATGAACAAACTTTGAAGTAGTTCCTTCAAAGAAGAAAATAAAACTTATCAAGATTACAAGCTTGCAATTTATTAATTTAAAGAAAGGTAGGAAGAATAGCAAGCTTTAATGCAGGTTAACACTTATTTCAGCCATCCTGGACACGTGTTTTTCCTTCATGACCATCTAACAGGAAAGTCAATCTGTTGTTTGCGATAGTCAATAAGAAAACTATAGTTTATTAGAGTTGAAGTCAATGTTCACCTAACACCTAAAAAGTTATGCCTTATCAATATCATGTTCATCTAAAGCAAGATAATTCAAGGTTAGGCTGTATAGAAGAAACAGAGTAACATGAAAACATGAAGTTAATAACAAAAATTACAAACAAACAAGCCAAAGAAAAAGGACTTGAAAAAGTTGAAATTGTCTAATACACAAAATTCAAGAGTAATTTATGCTATGATATACATCAAATTTACAAGAAACATTCCCAAACATTGTAACCCAATTGAATATAATTAGATCTACTAAGGTTATGCAAGATTTAAGTCGAATGCATAGAAATAAAAAAGGGAAATCCCATCCAAGAAATCTAAAGTAGGATCCAACTTTGTTAAAATTATATAATGGCAAAGGGAAAGAAACAAAAAAGGTCTAATCCCACAAAGTCAGTCAAATAGAACCAAAAAAGTAACATAAGCCCAAATAAGGGTTGAAAGAATGAAATTGAGATATTGCAGAGAACCAAAGGTCTCAGTAACAAATCTACTTCCAACGTTAAGCAAAACTTGAACCTAAAATGATGAAAGAAAACCAAATTCTATTCATTCCGTTATTGACTAAAAAATGTTCTAGTTATAATACCTTTCTTACATAATTACAACCATGAAACAAATTTCAAAGTCCTGATTACTGCTTGTTCAAGAACAATAAGTACGAGGGAAAATTGCAAAAAGCCCCTGTAGTTTAGGATCATGTACAACTAGGTTTCTTAAATATCCGAGATACTCAAATAGGTTCTTCTAGTTTTAAAATAATGCAATTAGGTCCTTCACCTAACAGAAAATGTTAAAACCAACAATTCGTTTTCCAGATCACAATATATTTGCAATATTAGATTCTAGCAAACCTAAACTACCCTTTACAAAACCCTCCTAGTGTTTCTCCACCAGCAATTGGGTTTTAATCGACAGGAAAACTTCTCCTAATGAGAGGGATTCAAGGAGAGAGTACAATTTAACCAAGAGATGATCAATAAGAGTCCAGGATACCATGAGCACATGAGTGCGCAAAGACAGTTGCATAAAGAACATAGATCTATGAAGGAATTCATGCTCCATAGAGAATTTGCAACAAATAGCAAGGATGATAGCTAGTAAAAATTACAACAAGGGGAAAAATTTGGGAATTAGGACAAAAACTTATCACAAGATATTTAGGAATATGCACTAAAGACCGAACAAATTTCAGCATGACAGTTAAAAAAGTACATTTATAGGTGTTTTAGCATCATTAACACAAGGACCAATTTGCCCAATTTTAAAACTAAAAGAATCTTTATAATTATGGTGGATGCATGATAGAACTAGTTATAGATAACCTTAAAATAAAGAGACCTACTTGCATTCAGACCTAAACTAGAAAAAGAATGAACCTCCATACACAAGCAATGTTGAAACCAAGATAATGGAATAGAAACTCCAAAGTAGACACCATTTTATTACAACATACACATCCAAATTATGTTTTGGCATATGTGCAATCCAAACACACAAACAAGTTTTATTTTTTCAAGGAATTTACCAAAGGGATCAAATATTTTAAAACTAAAAGGCTAGATGTTGATATGGACCACAAAAACATCATCTATGAAAGTGAGAACTCTAAAGAACATGGTAACAGAAGAGTCATGTTTGGAGTTCAGTTTTTATTAGGCAAGTGAAACATTCATAGCAATCCTTTTATTGGTTGTGCTTTATAATTTATACAAAATTATTTTTTCTATTTAAAACGGAGTTGACCTTTTCAGCATTCTCATTATCTACAAAGCTTATCTTTCTCACAGATACTCAGAACACCAACAACTCATGTTAAGCTTATACATCCATATACATAGTAGGTAATTAGCTTTGTACATTCAACCACTCTCTCCTGCTATTATTGAAGGAAAACAAGAAGTAGGAATAGTTTCTACATATATTACTACTTAAATTTAGGTGTATATATAAAAGATTTTGAATATGTGGCCAATAAGTCTCCAGAAAGTAGTAAAATAACCAACTTAAGGCCATCATAGCAAGGCTTTCCTGTTTTAGTTAGAACTTGACTACACTGATATGAATATGTTGAATTATCCTTTACGATTTGTATTCATGCCACATTTTGAAAATGTAACGAAAAATACAAGACATTCTGAAAAAATATCATATCAGGTTTTCCAGCAACCTACATTTTAAAAAAAGCAAGATGTGAAATGTGAACATGCTTTGGGACTCCAGCATAATTTTGAAGTCATAATGGCATGAAATATCACCAAGACAATTCCCACAGCAATGCTTGCATTAAAAATTGAATACCAAATGCGTTTATAAATATCTCACTCTTATATCGAGGCCCTCCAACCGGTTTCTCAATATGTTTCCTGTGTGACAGACGAAGTAAAATAAACAACTCAAAGCAGATGCCCACACAATTTCTTCTCTTTCTTCCATCTGCAAATTGAATCATGAATTAACAAATAGGCGCATGAAAATATATATACAAAAATTGAAATTAAGCACCTATAACACACAAGAGTCATGCAGTTTAAATGGAAAAATTAGCCTCAACGGTAATCATGAAAGAATTAAACTGAAAGGCCTAACTTATCGTGAATGCATTGACTTCAATATACATTACATATATTTGTACTAGCTAATATAGTTAATATGTTCAATCAAAGTCAATAAATACATGGAAATTAAGTTGTGACACCACCCCAAGTTAAGGAATAACATATAAAGAAATAATATCATTATATAATATCTTCGAAGTACAGCAAGCTAGAGTAGTGGCTCAACCAACATAGCATTAAATGCAGAAGAAGCTAGGAAGAAGTTCAAAGTAAATTTGTACTTTTACAACTGTATAGTTCTAAAATGAAAAGTAGACCACTTGTACCATCAACAGGAATGCTTGCATCCACATCACAAACAGTATCGCCATGGAAAAGTGATCAATTACATCTCCATTGTCAGAACATCATCAAACTAGATAACGCTACTAAATACAAAAGCTCAAAAAACTTGTCACAAGATGCCATAAAAAGCATAGAATAAATGTATAGGTCAGCCATTCACAGATGTCAACATAGCATGAGAAAAGCCCCTCCAAAACCAGCAGGAAATATTGAGAATATGCTAGGACATTAAAAAGCCAAATTACCTTCCTATCACCAAAGAAGGGAACCTAATAAAATTAAAGAATAGTTAAGAAGAAAAAAAATTAAAAAACGAATATGCAAGGCCTAACGCTTGTTACTCAGCAAGACAGCGATTGAAGGAACATAACTCAAAGCAAGCATGAAATTGCTTATCCTTCAAAACAATCATTCACCTACTAACTTAAGCCCGACAGATAACTATGACCTACAACAAAATAATTCCAAAGGCTGACTTCTGTGTGCTTCAGTCCTATCCTAGGAAGTACAAACACTGCTGCATGTTTCATCATGTCTATATGAAAGCCCATTTAAGTATGGTGGGATGGCATTTCAACACATGCAATGAGATTTAATTTAGGACCTGTTGTATTACATGTTCAAATAACAAAATTAAAAAAATTGCAACAGAACACAGCTAGAAACTTGAGAACATGGATTGAAAATGACTACGACACATGTGTGAGGCTCAGAAGGACACTTCTTTTGGGCATACCTTGCTATAACATTGGTGGTGATAATGATTCTAACCATGGGCTTATGTTGATTGACTAAGAAGGAGAGGAGAGGAAGGAATGACAATACTGCTGAGATTGAAACAACTCAAATACTTGTTAATATTAAATTGTTTGTATAAACGTTAGATATCATGCTTTTATTCGCGTTAAAACTTGTTTACTGCTAGGTTTTTATATATTTCACTAACAATCTTCCACTACCTATTGTTGAATGACAACAATTTCTAAAGCAATTCTATATTCAATATCTGATGGCTCAGCAAAACAAAACCCACTCTTAAAGCTATATTAAACAAAAACTATTGCAACTTAGAACATCATAGAAGTATTTAGATGAATAACTTGTATTCTTTGTTTCTATTGAATGAATATTGTTTGCTTATACTTTATATATTTTTTAAATACAAATTATTAACGTAATTATACATATAATTTAGTTTATTCTATTTGTCATGTGATGCCATGCCTAAGTTCGACTTTTTGTAAGTTCCCTACTTTTTGTATCATGTTGTGTAATTTCTTTGATTCACAAAGTTCATCTCAGGCATACCGACTACAAGGCATAACATATGGTTCATTCCCGGCCATGAAACCCAATTCTGAATCAGGTTTGACATAGGTAGATGTTACTTATTATATACATATACCAATATACTAAGCACACCTTATGTTACAAGGTATATGGTTGACACCCTAGACAGTTTATCATAAAAAGATGTTCCACATAGATATGACAATGCATTGTTTATCACAAGCGACCATGCCTTCAACCTAACCAGTAAACTGCCTAAACCTATCCTGCTCAGCCATACAAGTCAAAGTTCACAAGGTTTGATATCAAAGAGATTTAAAATAGGAAAAAAATCAAGTAATCATGAACAAAAAAACCTAACATGCCTTGCAACACATATGCCGACCATAACTCAAAGCTCTGCATCAGTTTCTACTAGTGGCCCACATGAGTGGTTACCACATAGAAGGCAAATAATGGAAACTAATACACAATATCGATCATGTTTGGGTACCCATCTACCAAATTCAAAATTTTCAGTTTATTGAAATGGTAGTAAGAAAATGGATTCACCACCAGAAGCAGGACAAACTAATAAGCAGTAGAAATATGCCATGTTAGAATCACATAAAACATAAAACTAGACTAAAAATATGATGTTGAACAAAGCCCTCACTAACAGTGCATCATTTTAGCATAGCATTTTAATCATATTTTGAGCGAGAACTTTCATTAACAAGCAGATCAGCTTCCAAAAAAACATGCAGTTCTACATAAAGGCCTACTTTGTCCAAGTACAGAGCTTGAATAGCAACAAGATAATTAATTACCTGGACGAGAAAATGAAGAACTTCAAATAAAATTACTAAAAGCCAATGTTCAAAGGTCTCAATAGCTGAAGCCGTCCTTTCCTGCATGTTAACATCATCATTAACATTTCCTGCTTCGTCTTGGTCTTCATTATTCAAGGCAGGTTCTTGCAATGCCTCTTCTTCAACAATTGGTGGGGAATCATCATAAGATACAGGTTCCAACAAATGTGCGTGAACACCAAGATTAAGAATTAAATCAAAAACTCGGATTCTGGCCGGCACAGATTGTGAACTAAGCATATCCTAAGAATATGACGGCAAATAAGGCATGTTGAATAAATCAGTCATTAAGTAATAGAAAAAAAAAGCACCACCTCCAGCATTGAAAGTGTTAGAGGAGCAGCCGCTGCACTATCCATCACATACCTACAAAATAACTAACATTTTAATACGTTGTTTTTCAAACCAAAGTCAGAAAAGCAAATAGCAAGAAAAGCATCTCTTTTGTGACTTATTCATTAAAGCATGAGGCTATAAGAGCTGATGATAGATTAAATTAAAAAACAAATTCCCTGGTTAAATTAAAAATTAGCACATGATTCACTAGCATAGCTGCTACCCACTCCAGAAAATTACACGAGGCTCATTTAAATGCCCAAAACAAAGGAACTTTTTTGTTTTCAAAAATCACCTCCATTTGTAGTACCATTAAGATCAACCAATGAAAACATCAATTATTAGCGAGAATGAAGAGAAAAAAAACAGCTTTAATGTTTTTAATGCCAATAGAAGCGTTGTTGAGTTTGCTTAGCACAAACCATCCCCTAACCATGGGACCAATGCCCAACAACAGAAGCAGGAGTATTCATTCACAACAATCTCCCAACATAAACCAGTAATATGTCCATTTGCATGATCAAAATCATTCAAATGCTCAGGCATTCCCCATGGAAAAGCTGTCAAAGATAGTCAGAGTTTTATAGCGTGGCTTCAATATATTTCAAAATGAGACTTTGGCTTGGTGGCCTTCCTAGTATAATAAAAAAACTTAAACTAAACAATCCACATTGGAAACAGAGGAATATCGATACAACACGTGCAGAAAAATACTAGTTGAAATGCCCAGGAAAGCCTGGAAAAACTGACCAATGATGTTTGAGTAGTTTAAACACCCACTTACAATACAAAATTTCCTCTAAAGCAATCAACCTGCTTATGAACTATTCTGCTTTTGGAGGTGACCTCTTCAAAGTGAAATCACATGACCAATGTCAAAATGGTCTAAATACTGTTGTAATACACGTATTCTGAATGGACGAAAATTTTGATCAATAATCAAAAGTCATCTCAACAACGTGTATATCTAAAAAAATTTCGCTTAAGCAGTGCTTCAAATCATAGTTCAAAGTTTGCTTCAAAAAGTAGGGCTTTCACATTATCATCCTATTGGTATGTTTTCTTCTACTAAATGACAAAAAAATTATACGGCACAGTAATCCAATGAATGATCATTATCCTAAGATAGAGGGAGCAAGAGCAATTAAAGGATCTATTTAGAAAAATTAATTGTACATTTTCTAACATAAAGTCTGATCTTTATGTTTGCATGAAAAAATCGGTGCTTTTTTAATCCTTTGTAAGGGTTGGTGTTGTCACATAATTTCCAACATCAATCAAGCGAAATTCCCATCTTTCATGTTTTATCAAAACTCTACCAAAGTATTGTCCTTCGTTCTCTTTAATCATCATAAACTCAACTAGAAAGAAACTGCCATTTGGTGAATTAAGGGGAATTTTGAAGGAAGAACTTGTTTGCAAGGCAAAATAGGTGCTTGAATGGCCTAGTAATCCATATGTATCACAGCAAAGTAATTACAGCTATGATTGCCCAATAGGGGATATATCTTTATTCTTCATTATGCTTATGGAGCTACATGTTGCATGGGAAGGATCAGTGGGATGCATTGTTTGGCATGAGAGTAATGAACAAGAACCCAATTGATAATACTCGGGTCTATTCGGCTTTGCAGTTCAACTGTACCAAATACCTCCCACTACTCGTGTTGGATGTTTTGTATCGTGAGAATACAGCTATCCTTAGAACCCGAGGTTCTTTAACACGATTAATCAAATAGATTCGAAGATTCAAATCAAGAATACTAATCTACACATATCAAATTTATAATGTTCTGCAAAAAAAAATTTGACCATTCCAAAAACATATTTCAGTCAATCCAATACTCACAAATCAAAACTAATAAATGATCCACAGTGCCCAAGTCAGTTCTAGTTCATAATAAAAACAAATTTCAACCAAAAATGAATCTTTTTTGCTACATATTTTTTGTAAGAATGACAAATTATATTTATAAAAAATGATAATCATTAAGGTTCTTTATGTAACTACTTTAACAGGATTAATTGGATTTTGATGAGCAACTGACATCCAGAATAACTTTCATTATATGGAATTAGTTTACAAATATACTAAAGATGTAGACCACATCAATAGTTTTGACTTTTGCTACGAGTTCTTCATCACTGAATTCAAACTTATTATTGAAGAAAATTGATCTCAAACTGTAGAAGCTTCTCTGTTTAATTATACATGGATAGGCTTACCAATAAGTTTAGACTTTTCAAAATAAGTTTAGACTTTTCATCATTTAATATATCCTCCTATTTTTTAATTTTGATATTTGAACACAAAAAAGCTTAATTAGGACCATTGCTCTTCATCTGTGATAGACTCTGATGGCTGACTGCATGGAAATTGTCAACTGATGGTTTTCTAGAAAAGGTTTTCTCAGGCAAGCAGTTGTTGCTCACAAGCTTCAATGATTAGAAGATCCATCAGGGATTGTTCAATGCCAAGGGGTTTCTTCAGACAACATGGCCAACATGACATCTACACTCAAGGGAAAATGTGGCAACAACAGAAGAAGACAACAACAAATAATTCCTCTAGAGTTCTCAAGAAGATAAGCTTCAATGATTAAGAGGTTTATCTGGGACTGTTGAAAGCTGAAAGAAGAAAGAAGATAACAAAGCAAGGCCGACGTGATACCCACAAACTTGAGGGAAAAACACAAGTCAAGGGGTAGAAGAAAGCATTAAAACAGGCCTCAAGAGGTCTCAAAATGGCGTTTAGATTCTTCAAGAAGCCAAGACACTTAATGAAATGCCAGAACTAGCTCAAGAAACAACTAGAAGAGAGGACTCAATAAGACTTGATAATACATGAAAAACACTGATGGCAAGTGGTTTCAATAGTATAATGGCTCTAAGACAAGGACATTATCGCCAACCTGATAGCTTGGAGTAGGTTGAGGTATGGTTGTTACCAGCCTAATGGCTTGGAATTGAACAAGCTAATGGTGAATAGTTCATTATGAGTTCCATCTACAAGTCAGGCTATCCTACTGGAGGATGCAACTCTGCATCCCTTGGCACAAAGACAAGTAGAGAAAGGTACGAAAGGCACATATGCTGAAGGTAGTAGGTCACTTTAGAGTCAATCCAAAATCTCTAGAGGGTTGTGCATTGACATTGAGAACTTGGACATGAAATTTGTTTGAAGATGCATATTTTGCCACATTACGAAACTCACCAACAAGAAGCAATGACTGTACATGCCATATTGGTACTAAGTCATCTGTGGGAAAGCATCTTGATGGATTTCTTTGGAGGGCTATTGAGAACAAGGTAAACCCACAACTACTTACTTTAGGTTATAGACAGCTTTTCGAAGATTACACAAAGTAGACAGGAGATCAAGACTGATCAAGCAGCCTTGTTATTCTTCCAACTTTGGATTGCATACTGTAATATATTTGATAGAGATACAAAGCTTTTGTGCTGATTTTGGTCCACCCTAAACTCAATGTTTGATACAACATTGAAGATGACCATCTTCCACTCTCCAATAGATGGCCAAACCAAAGTTATGAGTAGGATTATGATGAAACTATTATGAAGGAACAAGCCATGACATCCTAAGAATTTGAATGAGAGCATCTCATTTGTTCCGTTTGCATATAGCAAAGCAATTCATGGGTCTACTAATCAATGTCCTTTTGAAGCTTACTTAGAATATACTCCTAAGAGTTCATTTGATTTAAAGTTCCAAAATGACACATCCAAAAGTGTGAAGTGCTAAGTACAACAAAAAGTAAAGCAGTTGCTTGATAATACATTATGAGGCTGAGAACCCCCTAAAAAGATCAGAAAAGAAATATAAGGAAAGGCAAGGTAAGCATTGAATGGACTAGACTACTGAGGTAGGATATGTCATATGGCTCTATATCAAACAATAATGCTTGAAGGGTGAAGGAAGAAAGATCAAAGTGAAATGGCATGGCCCATGTCAAGTACTCAAGAAGATTTTACCAAATATACCTACAACCCAACACGGAGTTCTACTAGATGGTGAGCATCTAGAAATTGAAGCTATTTAGACCCTCTATGTTGGGTAAGGAACCACATAAGGTGTTAATGCAAATAATAGACCTTGTGGTTGGGATAAAAAGACGTCACTCCAAAAGGATACTACCTTTGGAGAAGAAGATTACAAGCATGAGGCTAACTATAAGGATAGCTTTAAGAATGAGAAAAAGGGACAACTACCTTCAATAACAAGGTGGATCAGCAAAGAACAAGGGAAGGCTATGTTTCCGCAGCTAGATTTCAAGACACATAAGTCATTAAGGCAAGGCAACGATTACATCTAGTTATAAAAGTCAGATAATTTCGAGTTGATAAGATTAACAAAGCTTGAGTCCGCTAAAGAAAGGGTATAGAAGATCTATTGGAGATGACTATGTTTCCTCAACTAGATTTCAAGGCACAAAAGTCATTAAGACAAGGCAATGATTACTACATCTAGTTATCAAAGTCAAAGATAATTTTGAGTTGATAAGATTCACAAAACTTGAGTCCTCTAAAGAAAGGGTGACTAGAAGATCTATTGGAGATGATTGAACATTGAGAGGATTCTCAAGATAACATGGCTCACAAAATATCTACACCCTAAAAGGAAGAATATGTGTCAAGGGAAAAATACAACACACAAAGCCTTGCAAAGTCTCAAGATGCTTTAAGGTGGAAACAATGACACCTAACAACATCAGGAAAATGGCATGAGACAACGCAAGAAAATCAAACTTTAAAAGACTCAAGAAAGAAAAATCAACATAATAGGATTGTTGTGGATCATTTTGATAGATGTAACGACTCTAAACCAAGGTCTTTTTTCCCAGTATAATAGAACAAAGTTTGTTAAGATGTGGTTGTTGTAGTAAGCCCAATAGCTTGAAGTCGGCTATGACAATAACTCAAAATTGGTTATGATCACAAGTAAACCAATAGACCAAGTCATTAGTGACAATGCCAAGTGAGAGCACCAAACAAAATTTGCATGTAAACCATAATAAGGCTTTTAGGATTGATGGATGAAGGAATTGTTCCTCTTTGTATCTATTTCTTTTCCTAATAGAACCTAGCATTGGTACCCTTCCCTTGAATGAAAACTTCTCACCAAAATTATCTAATGCCTACGAGCTATCATTACCTCGACAACCAAAGCAATGTTACCATTTTATTAAGAGTAATCCACCAAGTAAAACCCCAAACCCAATGGTCCTTCCTCCTTTCAACTTGATCAACACTAAATCTAGATTAGTAGGTCAAAATTGTTAATAAATAAATTGAAGGGGAAGGAAAATAATTTGAAACATATAAAGAAGAGTGGTCCCTTAGTGATTTGTCTTAAAAAAATTTTCCAACACAATATATCTCCTAGTAAACTTCCAAATTAAGAGGCACTGAAATAAATAGTGAATATCAAAAGGGGGCTATTTTATAATCTATATGCTTACAATCAAGACCTTATGCAATCATGTCACCTTTCCGGTGAGTATGCATATTTGTGTGTATGTATATGTAAGCAATAGGGTGGGAAGCAAAATCACAAGATCAATTATGTTTAAAGTAGACAATATTTCAATTCTATCCATCGAGAGAAGAAATCAATTGTACCATATAATATTAGATTAAGTCAACAGGATATCCAATTTCAAAATCGTTTAGTTATGGAACAAAAACTTAACAAGAACACCTATTCAATGACTAAGATTAAACCAAATAACATTCTTAGTTTCTATAAAACATTTTTGAGACAAAGGTACCTAACAATTGCCTTTCATAAACATTGTTCATTTTACTATTAAAAAAATCACTTGAAATATAAATTGCACCTATTTCTCAACATGGAATATGATCTAAGTTTTTGTTTTAGAAATTAGTGTCTCCTAAATAAAACTATAATAAAAAAAATGACTCTTTAACCTATTTAACTAGAGCTATCTATTTCACCCTCTCTTTTTGAATGTACACATATATTTATATGTATGTGTGTGTGTGTGTGTGTATATAAGCATGTTAGGTACTAGGATATGCTAGAGAGGGAGAGATTGTTGAGAAAAAAGTTATCAGACAAAGATCAACTCATAACAAGCTTATAAAAGAACCAAAGATATGAATAATGTATATCAAAAAAAAAGGAAAGAATGTTTCTAGTCCATATTTTATATATGATCCTATAACATTGAGATGTCTTTTGAGGATATATCAGTATGATTGGTTTGAACCAAAAAGAACAATGACTATGCACATTGGATGGGTTATAACAATATACATAACCAACATATACATATACAAAAATATGTGTGTGCATGAGAGAGATAGAGAGGGGGAGGAGAGAGAGAGAGTATTGGGATGCATTAGGATCACGTCCTCCTTTCTCTGAATATCCTGCATAATCAAGTTCTTTAAGTGGTCCAATGTCAGTTCTTAAAGCAAAAATAATTGTACTATGCTGACATATAAATGCATTAAGCAAATCTTAATTAAGGTGACCAAAAGCTTTTACAATATAAAAATCCATCGGTTGACATTGGCTTGAACAAATGAGCAAAAAAGATTTTAGGAAATGCATAAACCAATCAGCAATGAGTGCAAGGATAACTCTGCCAGTCTAGAAAATTATTATCTCAAAAATGGATGATAAATAAGACATAAAGAAGACTTTACAGTGGATATATTATTCAGTTCATGCAACATACATGTCAACAACAAGTTTTATGAGGACACTAATGGCAACTTCTGTCACAGGCCGTGCATTGTATTTAGCCATTGGAGATGACATAGTATAATTCACAAATGCTGAAGAGGTTTCGGAGCAAGCTTCAGCAATGACTTCACATATTTCAGCAGGATTTAACCACAAGGGTTGCTGCTCACTGATATACAGCAGATAATGGTTAATGAAAGCAATGAGTCTCAGGGAGAAATTTTGCAAAATTAATGAAGTAGAGGTAATTAAACATTCTTTAAAACTTAATGCAGTCAATTATCATTTCTACAAGGTAAAAACATAGCTACTAAGCAATTAAACAACTGTGCTGTAATTACTAAGACAACATACCGTCAGTAATGTGCACAATAAGATGGGTTGTAATTGACATGTTCATTTGCATCGAAAGAGGAAAAGCATAGGTACTGAGCTTGAACAGTTATAATCATTAATGAAGATCTTTAAAATAGAAAAAAGATCAAAATAGAAAGCTGTGCTCAACAATAAGCGAAGGGAAGCTATGGTGAGTGATAGACCATAATAGACCACTTATCAGATCAACTTTCTGCTGACCTCAGATTTGAGAGAATCACATATTTTATATCCAATTATCCAATAAGTTGATCAACTCACCTAGAGTATAAAATGTTTAACTTCAGCTCCTAAATCTAAATGGTCTATTACAAATAGGTTCTTCATCCTTGCCCCATTATGCGAATAAATAGCTCAATTTCATTAATAGACAGATAGGTCCCTATAGTTTTGTTATTGTCAAAATTAGGTCTCAAATATTTCTTAGTAGGAATTACTTGCACGACAATATTGATCTATATACCACACATGTTATTAGTGCATAAGAAATTGCTATTGTCATTTCTCATCATATGTTTTGGATTTTTTATTTTGATACTTCCTATATGAAATGTAGCTTTCATCTCTTTTCTTCTCAAGACAAGACATTGCATCCCCTAATTTATTACAAATGATACCCACCATCTTGTTCTTTGGGAAGGCAACTACACCATTCTCTCATAACTTTACCTTTCATGATCTATATTATTTCCAGTTTCCCTAGTTATGATTGGTACTGGTACTCATGATACTCCTCTTGTGAAGGTAACATACCATTATCTCATAACTTCACCTTTGTTGATATAGTTATTTTCTCAATTTACTTATCAATCTTTTTATAATTCAAACCATTACTAAATCACATAATCATTCAAGGGGCATTTAACCATAGATCATCTTGTGCTTTTATGATCATAGATCATCTTGTGCTTTTATGATCATAGATCACGAAAACAATTAGCACTGATGTCAAAGCAATGGGCATTTACCATAACCACTACTACATATTTTTCTCTTTCTTCCATTGCTAACCTTCATGATCACTCCAGAGTTAATCGGGTTAGGCTTCTTAAGCATCAACTTGATTTTTTGCCTATTTCTTGAAGTTTTAATCTAGAAATATAAATTCATTTTTCTACTAATATAAATATTCTCAATATGTACAGTATCTGGAGCTTGTTCATAATTACTTGCAATCCTTTTGCAAGAACAACATTATTTACCAAAACTCTTTTCCATACGCATAATAAAATAACATTGCTAAGCAAAAGCCTTGCAATCTCCTTAATGTTACTCAAACTCCTATGTTTAGTATGAATGCATTTCGAAAAATTTAGTAAGACGCTACTACCAATTGTATCTCTTCTTCTTTCCTGGTAACATTACATTTTTTCTATATTTTACTCATCATATTATCCATTCTTTACTCAGAATTTTTTGCAGTGTCTCGTATGTTCATTCAACTCATACCTATGATAAAATTTCTCTTCAAGCCATTCATTAGATTTTTTTAGGTTACTCTTACACTCGAAAAGGGTATTGATGTTTTGATCATATCACCTAACATATGTACACTTTCTAAGGCATCACTTATCATGACATTGAGTATATATTGAAAAGTCCTCAAGATAGTATTGGTACATATAAAGCTTGAATTATTGTCAAAGAGTTCAATTAATCCTATGGTGTTAACTATTCACATATGTAAGATTAAATTCTATTTGTATTCTTCTATCATTCTCATAAACTAAAGCTAGACAATACTTTAGATGGATGTTTATAATTTATTTCTTTATAAAGATCTCCAGGATGCCATACATATTGAGCATTCAGTAGGTTATGTTGTAAAGAGAGGCTAAAATATACAAAAACAAGAAAGCTATGTATAAACTCAAGCAAAGTTCAAAATTATGGTTTGAACCATTTTATAAGTTTTAAAATTGGTATGCATAACAACAAAACCAATTACTTTATTTTTATTAAACACGTTATCTAGATTTGTCATATTGGTAAAATATTTCTTTATGATATTCTATTTGCTATAAGTGATTAACATAAGATCTTCAAAAGTAAAATAACACATAAAAATACTTTCTTACAAAAAGGCTTGGATGCTCTAAATATTTTCTTAGGATTAAATTTGCTTATATTACTTACCCAAAGGAAATAAACAAATAAATGTACTTGACTAGATTTTGGAAGTGAAACTATTAATATCCCCTAGATACTAAAGCTGAAAAAGATCAATAGAAGCTATTTGAAATCCCTCGATTTAAATATGTATTGTTAGGAAAGTTATACATCTTATGATCACAATACTTGTTGACTTTGTAGTTGCTGTTATTAGCCAATATATGTAAACTTCAAAAATTGAATATTGGCACATGGTATTAAGAAATTAGGTACTTCAATAAAGCTCTTTGAAAAGGCTTTGTATTTGTAAAAAACAGCAACATTGATGTGGAAGAATACTTTGATGTAGATTATCATGGCTCTGGATGATAGAAAATCTATTCTAGACATTGTATTTTTATAAGTGGAAACATTATGACATAAAATAGAAAGAAATAAATTATTAACACTAAAAGTAGTACAAAAAGAATACTATACCATGGCTTGATTTAATATTATCCAAAAACATCATAACACCTTTGTGATTAGCTCTAATTAAATGGTGAGACAAATTTTTCTAAATTTTGTGACAAATGAGACATGATTGGTATCTGTACTCTAGGCTAAGAAAATTTGTTAGAATTGTTAGTTTTTTCAATAGTCTCACATCAGCTAGGAATTATGTATTATACTTTTTATTATAAATAAAAACCCTTATTACAAAACAAGAAGCAAAACTTTTATACACTATAAGACTTGCCCTAATGCATTATCAATACAACAATTTTAATAATATTTTTCTAATTTAAAATTAATACTTTAAAAATTTGAAACAACAAATTAAGCACTGATTTAGCTCTAAAAGTTCAAATGAACCCTTAACGATTAGAGATGGAAAAAAACATAATCTATAAAACTTTTTAATTATTTATTCTCCTCAAATATTGAATGCTAGGAAAGGTATAAGTTGACATACTAAAATGGTATAGAAATTGATATATAATAATATATTTTATAAAATTAATTAATATTGAACAAACTAATTATCAAGATATAAATTATAAAAATAAATAGTAAACGTGTTGATTTCAAGAGCTGTGAGATATAAAGGTACTATGTTGGAATGATATTAGTTCAACTTCTCAGTATTTATTATCTTGTATTGAATAAACTATTTCACATGAGCTAAAATTAAATATCTAAATAAAAAACATATAGAATTCAATAGATTATGACAAAAAAGACAGAAATAAGAAGATATTAATTCCATTATTATGATGGTAGAGATAAGCTATATGATGGCAATTTGTCACAAATTAATTTAAGATTTTTTAGTGATTATTATCTCTAATTCACATTTTAAATGTTCATTTACTACAAGGTTGACTTAGAAATTATACTGAATGCCCATAAATATATTCCTTGTGACATCATAACTTTGATGTTAGATCCTTAAGGGGTTTCAGTATGGATATTAGTTAAATATTATGAAAAGTCATGCATCTATTCAGAAAGAAAAGAAAACACAACCTTTATTAACAAACACATGAAAACGTCCTTTTGGAAAAATCTCTAAAAACTAAATTAATTTCCTCCAAATAAAGAAATAATTAATCCACTTAAAAATTTAATTTGATGACTTTTTAAGTCCCAAAACTAAATTAAGCAAAATTACAATGCCATATAAAGAATTTGGAAGTAATGTAAATTATGCACACTAACAAATATCTATAATAATTAAAGACAAATCTAAATTTTATGATAAAATTAAAATTTTATTTTTTCTAATTTACTTGAAATACAAGTAAGATAGTTTAATGGACCATGCCAAATATAGAATAAATAATTCATTTGATAACATTTTAAGGAAAATCAATAAAGCAAAACAATTTGTATATTAATAAATGTACAAAATTAATGTAGAAATAGTTGCAATTGAAGGTCAAAAAAGGTACTCTAAAAAAAATCAGCTTGTTTGATCAAAATAATAATGGAAATAATTAGCATTAGTTATATTGAAATTATTAAAGACAAGTATATTAGAAAAATAATGCATATGCACAATCAAGGTAGAATGACTAAAGATTTTTTAATTAGTAGGACTTAATCAACATTCCTCTTTTAGACCTCATCACTTTGATATTAGTTATTGTTGTTTTTATAAGTCAAATTCAAGATAAAATATTACAATGTATTTTTATTAGTGATAATATTGTAGTTGTGGACAAAAACAAGGAAGGGGTTAAATAAAGTTAGTCATAAAAAGACCATAGAGTGTAAGTGGTTTTCAAATAATAAATCTAAAACTAAATATATGGAATATAAGTTTAGTCAAGCTAGAAGCATAAAAGACAGATTTTTACTTTTGAAAATTATTAAAAAAATAAGATATTTCGATATCTCATGTCTATACTTCAAAATAATGAAGAAAATCATGGGGATGTAATAGAATCCAAGCAAATCTGATGAAATTAGTATATTGTATAATCATAACATTTCACTTGAGATTCAAGAACTTTATAAAACTATAATGAGACAAATAATGTTACATGGTATTGAGTATTGATCTACAAAGTTCAAACATGTATTGAGTATCGTAAAACTACCATATTGAGATGGATGAGTGTCTAAAGAAGAAAAGATATGATTAAAAATGAGTGCATTTGAGAGAAGCTTAGCAATAGCAATTGAAAATAAGCACAAAGAGAGTTGCCTTAGAAGATTTGAACACATTCAACATATGTCAATTAATGTAACATTTGAGCAATTGAAAATTTCATTTTGTATAGGGGAAAAAATAAACCAAAAGGGATGTGACAAGAGATTACCAAGAAGTTGAGATGCTTAGGTATTACAAAAGAGCTCCTAATATATAAAGCTCAATGATATCGAAAAATTCATACAATCAACAACATTTAATAGAATCATAGTTAGTTACTGTTATTTTAGTTTTGAATCTATCAGTTAAGCATTCTATTTCAAGAACCATCCTGATAGTCTACAAATGTTTTTCATCTATATAAATGCAATGGCAGCATCCTTAAGGCACCAATGTGCACTACCAAAACATTTATTTCATTTAAGTTCATATTTTCTTGCAGTATCATTTGTTAGGAACCATCACATCATTTTATTATGCCAACTACATCGCATGAAATATGGGAGAATTAGCACCTATTTTGACTTCCATAAAACAAGAAGAAGAAAATTATCAAACACATAATTACATGAACCAGATGTTCACATAAATCAACATGGAAGATTATAAAACAATTATATGTACAGGCCAAGAACAATATATCACAAGTGCAAAAAAGATGGAACAGCTTCAGTCCATACCTGTAGTGTCTATACTGAAAAAGAGGATGAGCTCGTGCTCGAAATGTGCTAACAGAAACATTTTCCCTAAATAAAATAATTTTGTCAGATAAACTTATAATGAGCAATCATTTCAAACAATTCCTAACAGAAAGAACCAGAACTTCTGTACCAATAAGAAAAGATCCTAGCCAGTTTGCATTGACCCTTATAAAAATTAGAAGCTGAAATTTTGTAGACAACAAAAAAACATCACTTTGTTTCAGTACTCACACAAATGGTATCCCTTAAAAATTAAATTTTCTCAATGGTTTTAATATTGTGGAAAATACGTAGTTCTGTGAAAGAGAACCACCAGCTAAAATAGAGAGAATGAACAGTAAATCAGGGGATTCAACGGAGTTGCCGGGCTATAAAAGCAACAGCTACACCAATTAAAGGCTAATTTAGTTTATAGTTTGTACAACCAGAGAAAACGTGTATGAAAGTCAAATAAACTAATGAGTTCCTACAGATTGAATTATATGCCAAGATTTCCAAATAAGCAAGATGTGAACATATTGGACATGCTAAAATAAAAAAAGATCAAAAAAGACTCACATACCATACTTGTTGTGGTCCACCTTTCATGCGCTTAGAGGCGGCTATTGCTTTCAGATGGCTACCAACAGAACCAAAATTACTGGCCATTGTAGCAGAAGAAGGCCGAAAAAGTGGGTCAACATCAGGTAAATCTTGAGAAATAGGAAATTTCCAAGACTTTTCATTTATTTTTGTGTCAAAAAGAAGAGCTGCAGCACCAGCTTCCACAAAGGCATGTGCAAGATCACGAGCCTTCAAAACACTGTCACCATGCCAAGTGCACGATGAGCTCAAATAAACAAAAAGAAAATTCAAGTAATAGTGAACCACGAACTTCTCATAGAGCTAAAGAGATGACCAATCCTACATAACTAAGAGGTACCTTTCTCTAATCATATATGGTAATTGGTAGTCTCTATCACCAGATAGTCGCCAATTAAGGAGGTCAGAGTAGATGTACTTCTCATTAGTACCAGTATCACTGGTATCAAGGGTTGGTACTTTTAATGAAGACTGTAAAGAACTATCTTTTGTCTTAGGAGAATCTGTGGTGGCATCAACTTCAAAGTTCTGATGGAAAGAGAAAGATTTAGTCATAAATGATGATTGAGATGGAAGAGAAAGTTTCCCAGAGATTACAGTTCCAGATATGCCCAATGGCTGAAATGATTGTTTGGGAAGATGCTGGGCCACCAAGGATCGTACATAATTCAAGGATTTGACAAGTGAAGCAGAAGCAAAACTAGATGCAGGTGACAAAGAGGGCAGTACATTTGTAGCTGCCCCAGAATGTTGTCCTAATGACTTGGACCACAAAGATACCCGCTGCTTAGTAATAGACTCACATTCAACAATAGAATTTTCACAGAAAGAATCAATCTGCCGTAATGTCTGCACCTTTGGCACATATCTGCCACAAAAAATTATTAAAAACAAAATTAAACCTTAACTGGCATGAAAACTACTGAGATCATTTCTAATTCATCTCTCCCATTTTTCATTTTACTACAATAAAAATAAGTCGACTCAAAATACTAAAAAGGTAGCACAGAAAACATACCGTAGAAGAAAACGTTTTAGCAATGTGATGCACCTTGGGACAACTGCTGGGCTGAATCAGAAACAGGAAAATATAAAGACAATTGCAATATTTGTTGTCATGTCACAATTGCAGAGGTCAATAACGGTATGGAAACACAAACAAACAAGCCTCCCAGAAAATGAGACCCAATATTTAGAAAAATAAGTTATCATTTCAAAACTTAAGCAACCATTAAGCTTCCGTACATGCATGAATATAAGTCATGTACAAAATTAAAGGATCAGATATTTTCAGAATTGACTAAGAAAGAGCTTCTCAAAATTGAGAGAAAAGAGAAGACTGCTATATGGGACAAATGCTCTAGAGCCCACACACATACAACTAAGTATTTAATTTGTCATCTTAATGAAAATGCATTCATCTTCCAAGGCATGGTGTATAGCAAGCTGCTTCAGAAAATTAAGAAATAGAGCAACAAGAATGCACTAAAGTGCACCATCCACCGAAAAAAAGCCAGAATTGTAATGCTAATCAGTATGGTGAGCATGCAAAGAAGAGGATCTTTAGAGGATTAGGCTATTTGAAGCAATTACCTGTCCATTATGCTAAGTCACATATTTTAAAGTTGGTGTATAAAACTCAAGGAGACCAATATTCTAAGGAGAAGAATACAATGGCATCTTTCCTGTTAGTATAGAAAGTCAAGTAGACCGCACAATGAGCTTACATTTACAAATTTGTCCCAAAATCATTGAGAAACACCATATAGAAATAAGTTCACACAATGAGTCTTAGGTGATAAAATATTTGACTTAATCTATATTCCAGAAAAACCCCTAGCAAATTCTAAGACTGAATTTTCAAAATTCCCTTACAGTGGTTTATCTCTATTTCTGGAGTTATTCACTTAAGTCCTCTTGCCCACAGGAGTCTCTATTTTTTCCTAATCACCTAACTCTTCAGCTCTACCATGTCTGCTCAACTTATCATGTGTAAGATCATTGTCTCACTCACCTACAATGAGTAGTATGTCGAAAACTGAAAAAGATGTCAAATCCAGCAATGAGTGGTATGGTTGTAATCATTCATGAATCTAGCAATGATTTATTCTACACTGTACTAAATGGCACAACTGCAGAAAAGCACGAGTGAACAAAACCAAAGGTGGAACTAGGGAATAAGGGGATTGGGATGTTCTATCTGAGGAGTTTTAGGTTTGCATATGAAGCTAGATCACGTTAAAAATGAGAGAAAAGCATCAATATAAAAGAAGAATCTGCATTTGACATGGAGTTTGCATTTTCAGTAAAAGAATTCTTTAAAAAGTATAATGCACACAAACTTTTGTTCTGAAAGTAATTGAGCTACAAAGACAATTGAAAGTGCTCACCCAATACAAAAGTGTAAAAATTTTGCAGTTTAAGTTCACACTCATTGCCAAAGTGCAATAGACATGCCATTTACTTTGAGCCAATAAACTTCCTGACAACATTGTGCACAGATATATGATAAAACTGAGAATCTCATTATTTTAAATGCCGTGGAAGCCTCACATATTTGGTACGGTAGAAAAGGAAATCCATTAATGAGTCATTATGCAAATAAATATATAAATATTATTATAGCTATAATTGCCAGTGTGAAGAATGAATAACAAATTCTAAACACAAAAGAAATTATTAAAAATATCAGTTAATTTTAAATAGATCCTCAATCTCAAATAGGACCCTCAAATTACAAAAAATAACCAAGCAGATCTAAAATTTCCATACATGTTGCAAGTAGGTTATTAAGTCTATTATTCCTATGCTCGCATCAAAAAAATCATATAGGCCCCCATAGTTTGCATGTAAGTAGTCGTTATATGAAAGAGCAATTTAACATAAAAAATAGATTAAGGATTTAGTTGTAATATTTAAGAAATCTGTGGACTTTTTTAGCTTTGAAACTGAAAACAACTACCTAAGAATTAGACTGAACAAGAATAATCTATTTACAATAACAGAAACATCAAAACTTACTCATAACAAAAACAAATATAACATCAAAAAACTTTACACACCTACGATCTCTCTCAGCAAGCGCATGCTCAATTAGGACAGTGTAAGCCATGTCGACAGTTGCTGTATTTGCTAGGTAGTCCTGGCAAAGCAAAAATCATGTTATAACTCATTATCATCACATATTAAATGCTTTTATGAGAATGAAATGAGGATCATTAATTCAAGTTTAATTAGCCCACAAAAGGGTCAATAAGTTTTAATATTGGCTAAGTGAGCATATAGCAATTAGATGGAAGTAAACACAACTAAAGTAGTCTGAATATTTGAATTCAGTTCAATAATAGAATTAAAATTTGATAAAAGTTCATACCAAATTTTAGAAAGCAGACAATGCTGAGCATTTCAATAGTGCATTTGGTCAATTGTTTAAAATCAGCTTTCCCATGAAACATTATACTGCATAAGATCATTTTCTTAGAACAATAAAGACATCTCCAAAACCCACAGCCACCAAAACGCAAATTTTGGAATCCAACTATTGTTTGTTAGTCATGCATTAAAAAAAAAACTTATGACTACCAAAAATGTGTAGAAGAACCTATTGAGATGTAACAATGAGTTTTCTACTCTCTCAATCAGCTCTACATTATAGCAATTTTGACAGGTATAGGCATTGTGAAGCCTGTTTACAGCTAGCCAGAATGACCCGTGCAGTCACCAGTAATATTATTAGAAACTTCCACTATGTGATGATAACACCAAGTATGATCTAGCATACATCCATTAGCCTATCATAGCAAGCACACCATGATAAAGGAACATCAGTCTTACACATGATGGAAGCAGAGTTGTACCACTGAAGATAATGGAAAAGCAGAACTGTTTTCATGGAGTTTTGGGGATCTGATAATAGCATTTTGATATTAAAGACAATACAAAGGAAATTAACGTGAAACATTGATTTAATGGTTAACAGTGGTTACAACAGCAGATTATTCATTAGACATTTGCTGATGCAGTGACCAAAATTTGCCAAAAAGCAAAAAGAAAGGAATCGACAGTAAACTTACAAAATGCCAAAACACAAGACAAATGGATGCTGGAGGTAGACATTAATGTTGTTTAGGTTTCTTAATCTTAACACACCAGAAGGAATCCGATCTGTTTTAAACATAGCAAAAATTTTAAAATTCTGTACGCTTCACTTTGAGTCCCATTCAACTAATTTAGGCATATTGGTCCAACCGTAATCAATAGTAAATTTATCAAAGGTTGAATCAATAATTTAAAACATTAACTCTATTTTAGTACCTCAAGCAATTCATCAATATTATTGTAAACCTGACACCAACTTTGACATTCATACTTAACTCACCACCAACCCATAAGAAAACTCATAAAAACCACCATAAAAACACCAAGGAGACAACTGCAAACTCTCTAATCCAGTTGGCAATGCAACTCAAGTGTTGCTCTGCAGCCTGACAAACTGATTATCAACACAAAACTAGAATAGTTCTCAAAAAGTGGACCAACTAATTAGCTGACTTACTATTTTCTTAAGCTTCAACAATTAGAGCTACAAATTTATTCACAGTTATTCCTTTTTAATTGGTGGGATGCCACTACGTATTCTAAAGACGACAAGGGATTAGGAGCCACCAGACAAGGGACTGGTAAATAAATTTCATATGGTTGAACTAACTCAGCTGTCCAGATTTGCACTTTATTTTATTTCAGTTTGGAGTAGGATATTGTTGATTATATGTTATTTTCTAGTTTAGTTTTTGAGAGAACTGACCATTCATTCACATTGGACCATACAATCATCATCTAATCTGAAGCAAAAGAAGGTGGAGACCTAACTGGATTTTTTGGAAACTTTACTTCAAGTGAACCAGAATAAGAGAAGAGTCACAGAAACACAGCTTCAGGATAATTTTGAGAATATATTGTTGTATTTGGGTTATGGTTGAGATGAATATAAATACTAGTGTATGGCTGAACATGATTTGATTATGATGAAAGAATTCTAAATTTCCCACGTGCAATTCCTTCAAAACATTGTTTGAAACTTCGGAGAGAATGAGTTCCAAATGATACAAGCTCTACCCAACCACCGCAACACCTCCTATCCAAAGCTACCTATGCTACCATCTTCTCCATCCACTCACTTTTGTGTCCATGAAATCCAAAAAGCCCATAATTTCAATCGAAAATTTCACAGCAATCGAAGTTAAATTTTTATGGGAAAATAGTTGAACAGCTAGACATGCTGGAATCCCTAATTTTCTGAACAGTTTGTCTTAAGGCTTTCAAACAACAAATCTATGATCCTCATCTCAAGAAACTCAAGACTCAAGAATGAACCAAACTATCATGTCCTGAAACTTAATGATATTTGGAGACAACTTGATTGGGGACAGCCACTTATGAAGAGACAAAGAAAACATAATTTTGTCAAGGCTGAAAAACAAGATGATCAACATGTATGTAAAATGAAATTAAGGTTGACCATACCTTGGACATGGAAACCATCAAAATAGCAAGAAAGTGAGGGTTCATTTTTTTTTTTTTTTGAGGTATGTAAAGTTTTAAATTACATTAGCAAGATTTATTTGATCTAGGGATGAGCTTAAAGATGAACGGAAGGTGAGGAGAAGGATGACTGGAACGTCAAAATACCTTGGCGACACCATCATAACTCGCCACTACAACTAGACGACACAACAACACAGCCATGATAGAGATCCAAGAGGGCATCTCACCTCCCTTGCATCATCTTCCCCAATCCTTAAATGAAATCACCAAGGTGGCTTCCCCATCAAAGTGAATAAAACCATTCAAGAGTAGTCTAACCTTTCTCAGGCAAAAAACAAATCTCCATTAAATAAGCTCCAAATGGAATTTATGTAAAAAATTATAATACTCTATTACTAAGCCCAAATGAGATTTACATAGCAAAATACATTAACCAAAGATAAGGAACTATGGTCAAACCCAATCGCCTGTCGTGGTCAGACAAACACCATGAGAGATTGGACCTCATCAAGCCACCTATAAGGATAAATCATGAGTCACACCACTACCCATTATCACTCATAGTTGTTCAGGTAAAAACCTAAACCTTTGGAAGACCATAGGTAGCTAACACTTATGGTCAAGATGACTTGAAATTGACAAAATAAACCAATAAAATACCAAAACACATAATGCTTGCCTGAATCCCATAATTCGAGTACACTTGGTGTTAAGTAGTGTTACAAAATACAACTAAAAATATAACATCTAATACATATGCATCACACTCATCAGTAAAGCATAACAAATAAATAAAAAAATGTAGGCGACCCTCCAACTATAGCCATCAAATAGATTTCAATGATCCCTCACAGGCACTACCCAAGTTCCCCCTCAAACCACTTCTCAAGTGCAACGACGATTTAAAGGGTGAATCTTGAAGTTCCTATGGTGTCATCTCATCGACATACCTAGTACCCTATTGACTCCGAATCATTGTGGTCATGATTCATTTCTCTTTTGCACACAAAACAACAACCAAGCACTCCATGAACTCAACAATCTCGCATGCTCTTGAAAGTGATGCTCCAGCAAGTGCACAAGACGATAACATCAAACAACTCTTGCAAGAGTGAACATGAATGAGGAAGAGATGCATGATGTGAATTGAAAATTGTGAGTGGCGAAAGAATAGGATAAGAAGTAAAGAATCACATATAGTTAAGAAACTGTCACAAAAACAACTCTGATACCAATTTGACACTTCCCAGAGCAGGGTGGGTGATAAACTTTTGCAGTAAGGGCAACGCTAAGCACGATTGGCGCTATTGGAGAGGAAAGAGCAAGAAAGAAAAATAAGAGGAAAAACCAAAAAAATCTAGAAAATCTATCCAAAAAACTATCTAGAGAAAGAAGTGATCAAAACATGGTATTCATGAAAAAAATGTTAGAATACCACCACCATGAAAGTTGTAGACCTACAACAACATACAAAATTTCACTACAATCAGAATTGATTTGGTAAGGCCAAACAATCGAATAGTGATGTGATCATAAAAACCCCGATTTTTAGGACAATTTGGCTTGATTCCTTCATACCAAAACCTACATCCAAATCTCCAAAATCTCAAAATATTAACTCAAGTATCATGCTCTAAAATTTCTTGTAACTTGAAGGCCTTTTGGTTGACGAAAGCAGCTATTTACAAAGAGAAAAAAACATGTATTTTGACGAGGCCGGGGAGAAAAAATGACCCACATGAAAATAAAAGGAACAAAAAGCTAGATCTTGCTGGAAATATGCATTCGACATAGAAATAATCAAGAGCAGATTGTTCCTTAAGAAATTTAATGAAAGTGGAGTTTAAAGTTATAGGAACAAGATTCATTAAAGCCAAAGCTGAGCTTGAAGATGGAAGTGAAGGGAAGAGATGAATGATCAAAACATCGGGATACCTTGGTGTCACTACCATAATTCACCACTAAAGTTAGGCATTGCACCCACATCCCTTTCATCTTTTCTAGCAATCAAATAAACTCACAAAGATGATTGCCCCAATCAAGGAGAAACAAACACTTCACAAGCACTCCAGACTTCTTTACGCTAAAAAAACAACATTACTAAGCCCTAAAAAGGGTTTGTATGCAAATTTCCATCAATTAATAATAAGAAAACCAAAGTCAAAATTTGAACCAACTTCCTAGGGAAATCGATCAACCACCTAGGGAGGTTAAACCTTATCTAGCATTTCTTAGGAGTAAGTCATGCTTCACACCATTAATCCAAATTACCCCAAGGCTGTCTAGAAAAACTCTAAATCCTTGGAAGATTCCAATTATTTGCCAACTGTAGCCAAGATGATCAAGAAAAGACTCATAAAACTAATAAGACCAAAACATGTGATGCTCATCTAAATTCTTGTAAAGCTCAATAGACTTGATCATAAGAACCGCTACAAAATACAACCAAAAGTACAAATCTAGAATGTATGCATTGCATCATTTGTAAAAACACGACAAAAATGTAGACAACTCTCACACTAGATGATGTTATCTATGATCGTCCAATGAATGTCAGTAATGCCTTGGACACCACCATATCAGGTATGATATATAGAAGGTGTTGAAGGTTATACATGTTAAGATAAAGCTAACTTAGACTAAGCTTTAAATTTCCAATTTAGAATGCTAATTAAAGCAACATAACATAAGAACAAATTACTACCTAGAATAAACTAAAGATGAAATTATGATAAAAATATATCACATTGCATTCTTGCAAAAGATATTGAATTAGTGATAGTGACATACCCAATCATTTTCAATAACAAAAGAGTTGTTTTAAACATAAATTTGTGTTTTTTGAGGCTAAGGTTGAGAAGATTATAAATATCCTTATAATCTAGCTAAACAAAAATAGACAATGATGAATGAATTTTGGATTTTTTACATGCAATTCTTTCAATGGCCACTTGAACAACTCCAAAAGATGAGGGAATAACAGGATCCACGAAGTGCAAGGCCCTATCTTAGTAAGTCGCATCACCCTGTTCAATGCCATCCATGGCCATCAAGTTCACAATGTTCGTGCCTATGCAATCCAAACACCTAGGATTAAAATGTTGAACACATGCTTGCTTAATCTATAATAGTTTCTATGCTATATTAATTCTACTTTTATCTTGACTAATTGGTCTCGTGTATGACACGTCAGTAAAGTATCAAGATTTTGTTTGAAGAACAATTTTTTTATGAAAAACCCTATAGTTCTCCAAATGGCATGAGAATAAACATCATTTATGAGCATAAATATACTACATCTTTAGCTTAACCAAAACAATGAGATAAGAGTACAGGTAGATGTACATATTTAAATTGGTTGCCCCACCTATGATCCAAATTATCTCCTAATGTTATTCAACCAGTAGAATCATTCAAAGTATTCCTCATCTTACATCCTTTGGAAATATAATCCTGCTTAAAAGCAGTTTGGAAATTTATTTTACAGAATATAATGAGAAGAATTCAATTTATAGAAACTTGCAACTAAGAAAAGCTACATAACACTAAAAAATGATAAAATGGTAATTAAAAAAATGACAAAATAAGTATATTAAGAACAAGGGTTTAGCACAAAACTTCGCTGAAGGACGAAACTCCGCAACAGATCGAGCTAATTCACTGACAGCCACTAGACAAACAACGTCGAAAAAGAAGCTCCTACAAAGACTCAAGTCACATACTCGAGATTGTATTTTGAATTTAAGAATGGTGATTGCTTATTTCCATCGACTGCTGCCTCAAATTTAAGGCCACAAATACAATCCAATAAAATTTAAGTAATACTCCACACTCTGACAACCACCTATGTTCTAGAAACCAACAAACTAAGTATCAAGCGGGAAACAAAAAAGGTATCACCAGTAGCGATATTCCTTCAAAGCGTGCAGCTTGAAACGACACTAAACTAGAGAAAGGAGAAGTTAACAAACCCGAAGAGTCCTGGATGGTTCATAGGAAAGTAACGATGGGTTGCCATGGACGTTCGGGGCTGTGGAGGAGAGGCAATCTGCAACCGCACGTCTAAGGGGTTCTGACAACTTCTTCGATACAGAGGAAGCTCTCTGCTGCTTCTGCGATAACACGCCATGAAATCTCATGCTTACCGGACTCCGCGAGGGGCTGTATCTCGGCGCCCCCTTGGAGCCCTGTGAGGGCTCATCCACAGGCATCTGCTTCTCTGTATGTGATTCTTTTCCCAGCCCACTCGCTCAGTTCCCTATTATCTCCTGTACGCCGCTGCTGCTCCTCCGCTCTACATTTGGGGCATCCTCGCCTCTTTGCCACTCTTCATCTGGACTCGGCCGGCGCCAAAGAATCGGTGTAAGGCGACAACAAGAGAAAGAAGGGACTTGAGAGATTTCTTGGATCACGGCAAGCCAGACAGCGGTGCAAATCCTTGCTTCGGATGTTTATGGGCTTTGGGAGTGGTTTCTACACCCCACTTTAGACCCTATATTTACACGATATCGCAAAAACTGTGAACATTTTCTTCAACAGGATACAGGTATTGGCCTTGTAAATAATTTCATTTTATGATGGGCGTACTTTGCAAAAATAAAGCGCTACAATCTAGTTAAATTATTGGTAATGGGGATTGAAACCTTGTATAGCTGGCAATTGTTAAATGGACCCCACCTTTTTGGGGTCTTTATACTATTTAATTAATCTTTGAAACTTTCTCGGCTAGAACCAGCCATGCACCAGCTTAGCAGTATTACATCAGCCAGTCTATGGAAAATGAGGAATATTTAATAGAAAATTAAAAAAAGAAAGGAAAATCGATAATTCTTTCTGAGCAATTCGGCCGTGCCAAGTCCCAAAGCCCATGGGCCCACCTTTGGCTGTTTTGGACACGTGGCTTTCTGAAGGTGAGCTTTTAATTGTGCGGAGAGGTATTGCTGCCAGCTGGCTACGTAGCTTTAGCTACTGCGAGGGTTGCTTTTTAATCCCAATTTCAGTTTTTAAAAAAACATCTTTAAAAACATTATTTTAATCTAATATTTTTAATCAAAATTTTATTTATATATATATATATAACGGAAAAAATTGTTTTTATTTTTTAAACCAAATACAACAAAAAAATATTTCTTAAAACTTAAAATACATATATTAAAAAAATCTGTATTCTCAAAACATATTTAAAACTTTTTACCACAATCAAATCAAATAAGTCCTATTCACGCCAGCATTTTGGACAAAGCAGCATTTCTGAAGTACATGGCTATTTGAATTGAAAACAATAATTACTAGACTTGTGTTAGAAACTTTTTTATTGTGTAGGTGGACAACTTTTACTTATGTTAAGAAATCATTCTCTATGTAGAAACATTGAATATTCATGGAGATATCAAGTTGATGCATCTTTGAGAGACCATTGATGAGAAAGCAACAAGAACAATTAGAGGATAATGCACAATATCAAGTCATCAAGCATCACGAAAGCATAACTTATCCCGAGTTCCATAGTCGTGTTTCAAGAACCTCCTTTTAGTACTCTTGGATTTCTATTTTTATCTCTTTTTATATTTATCTAACAAAATATGATATAATATCTATTAAAAGTAAATTATTGTAAGATTGGAAAATACAAAGAAGGTATTCAAGAAATTTTAATCTTAATGATTTAGATTTTTAAACTTAAGAAAAAGAAGAAACGCCTATCTTCAAATCTAGTCCACCTATGTTTTAAGAAACTAGATCCTACAATAAAATAACATCTCCTATGTGCAAAGAATGACAATATGAGTCAACATAAATTATCCAATATCATAACAAAGTATTTCAATATGCATGAAAGAAAATTTAAGACTTAGAAAAAAAAATAAGTTAATTAACCTCGCACCATTAGAATAAGACAAATACAAAGAAGCAAAATCTCAACATGTGATGGGGAATATAGTCATTAATTAGGAAATAAAAAAATTTTAAAAAAAGTTAGAGCAAGTTATTGCCCAATAACTCCACCAATAATAACATCAGTTAAAAATGAAACTGAATAAAGAGTTCATTTATGAGATTAGGCCAAAAAATAATAATATTATCCAAATTTGATGAAAGATTAGGATAAAGAAGAAGTTGGTGTTGTCAAATTAAACAAAAATAATTTGAGGGATGACAAAAACTCTTCAATGCTGTTGTCACATCTTGTTCAACATAATCCCAAAACCCAATAAAACAACTAATTCTAAAATCTCGATAACAAACCTTGTTTTAGAGTTGTAATAATGAAAACTAAAACATAAGAATAACAAAATAATTAAAAGAAGGAAAAATAGGGTTTTTTAATTGTTTATTATTATATTAATGAAAATTAGCACAATGCTATATTTAAGGATTGGTATTTAACTCAAAATGAAGAATCAAATAATTGATTAAGTAGTGTAATTGTATACCAATTTTATGATGGAACCCTATCATATTAAAACTTTTTTGCCAAATGTTGGGAATGTCTTCATTTATCATTCTTCTCTTATTTTATAGATGTATAAATATAATATTTCATTATAAAATATATATTATCTTATTTCTCTCAATTTTCTGAGCATTTTGATCAAGAAAATCGTTGTCATAAAATCTGCATTACTATGGCCCATTTGCATGTGCGTTGCTGATACAAGCATGCTAACACTTGTCCCTATATTGTTCATGCACATGGATGCTCCCCAACTGCTCATATGCATTTCATGTGATGCAGCAGGAATACTTACCATGTATGATCTATATGTAATAGTAGGTGCAATCGTTCTTGGCACATGATGCATATGCGTGGTGTGTTTACCCATCACGGCATGTGCTACACACATGCCGTCATCTGTGTTGTTGTGTGTGCTTTAATCTCACACACGCCAATGCTTTTGTGTGTTATTGTGTGGCCTACGAAATGCCTTATGTGCTCCAACACTAATGAAGTAAGCTTCCATGCACAAGTATGCATTATACTACTAAATGATGTTTGTTGTTTTTCTCCTCTTTTGATTTTTTTTAATTGTTGATTGTTTAATAATTAAATGAACATATAATTACTCTCTTAATCAACAGTAATAATGATACCAATGTATTAGGTAAAACTAGAGTTAATAGCATAAAAATCAAGAACACTAAACCAAACAAGTGAAAGTGATGAAATTATGCATTCTAATGCAATCCTAAATGCAACTAAAAGAAGTAACATCACACAAAAATAAAATTACTACAAAGTATAAAAAAACTAAAATAAAATACTGATATAATATTTTGAAATAAATAAAGTACAATTATCATCACATACAAATAAAGTATTCATTTGGGCTTATATTTTATTCTATAACTTTTATCCATATTTTCATATATCTCATATCATATCTCATCATCATTAAGTCTTAACCTCTAATAAGTCATGACTATGCCATGACACCAAAGGTGAAGTAACTTATCACATAGCCATGACCATTATTGACATCAAATGCTGATAGGGAACGAGACTTCTGGCATTTTGGGGTACCCATGACACTAGAGGTTGGATAGATCATCAAGTAATTAATAGACCCATCAACACCCTAAGTTAACATAGAATGAGACTTTTGATATGACGAAGCTCTATCTCTGAGCACCTACAACATTAGAGAGTGATGTATCATATCACCACTTAACTAAGAACTCTGACAGGTTGGTCCCCACCTTTGAGTATCATTGTACTAAGAGGAGAAGTAGATCATTATATCATCATATATTTTATCAATGAGGTCACTACAAGATATGATCATAGACTTTACTTCCTTTTTTGTGATTTATCTTATCACTTAGCAGCCATTTCTTTCATACTTTTTTCTTCTTTTTATTTATTTTTCTTTCTTTTTAGCATGTGTTTTGATTTATAAAATTTACACATATATGTTATACCTATACACAAACACACACTCATTAAGGGTATAAGAGTGTGATAATAAAATTAGACCATACATAATTAATGTTATATGATGTAAATACTCACATTCTCATACATGCCACAATAATTACAAGAAAATTCAGCAACACAGAATACAGTTATTTAGCTTATCTACTTGAAAGCTTGAAGAAGTTTCTTCTATATCTTTTTTCCCTTATTATCTCTTCTTATTTTCTATATCATTCATATTATCTTTATCAATAATAAGTCAATTTCTAACTAAACTTGTAAAAAAATACTTTCAAATATCTACCTTAAACTAGCATCAACAATCTGCTCATTTTTTCATTTATATCAATACTTTATATAGTATAATCACCCATATCATACTGAACAATCCTTATCTTACAGTGATCAGATAAAGGATCCTGAGAATGATTTCATATTAAATAACTAACTATATGTGTACAATCTCCCTGTTAATACAATCCATAATAGATACTTGATTGGATAAAAGTGGTCAAATAGATGATATCTTTTAAATATTGGCCAAACTCATCATATTATGCAATCACCATGTCATTATAATACAATTTAAATGGCTAATCAATCTAACAAGCATTCAGACATATTATTTTGGGTAATATGATATGCGTCCATGTCACTATTTAATCTTAGCCTGTGCTAGTACGATCTCAACAACTTGATTAGACTAGGATCAGACATATGATATTTTTTTAGACATTTCATAACTCATCGTATTGTTTGATCTTGGAATCGTATTGGTATGATCAATGCAACTACTTAATCAAATGAGTGATTAAGCAAAATGATCTTAGAAAATATTGTGTTCATTGTATCGTTTGATCATAGTCAATACTACTATGTTCCCCAATAACTATTTGACCAAACTAGGGATTAAGCAAATGATTCTCATTTAGACGTTTTATAACTCATTGTACTATAAAATTCAAGAATAGTACTACCACGATATATGCAAAAACTCATACACTTAAGTTGAAGGTCTCTTATCAATTTCCATTGTAGGTTTATATTAGATGATGATCTACGAAATCATCTAGTATGTTCAGTATAATAAAACTGACAACAATCTCTAAATCCCATAACATCAAATAGAAACTTGAACGATTCACTTCCCTAATAATCTAAATAGTCATACATGCTTTGAGGATGAAAATTAGAATAAAACCTTACCTTATAATGAAGTTTCTATAAGACAAGGTTGTAACCTTGCTCTTTTTCTTGAGCTACTCCTCTTTCCTTTTTGATGTCACCAAATCAACGATAAGATGCAATCAAAAATCCAAAAGGCTTCCCTTCTCTCTCTAAGCTTCTATTCTTCCCGCTTTTCTACTTTCTCACTCACTTTACAAACATCATCATAAGTTTTTAAGGTACGAGAGGGAACTTATCCTCTCTTTTAATAAGAGAATGGATTGGTCATATTTGATATAATAAATTCTTTTTATTGTCTTGATCTTTAAACTTTTTTAGAAATCCAAATAAAATTCAAAAAATACAAACCACACCTATGGATTCCTCTTTTCAAGACCATCATAAAAGTGTGCACAAAACTTCGATATGACTACTATCATTGTGGCACATTTTTTGAGATACTTATAAATCAAAAATGATCTTGAGTTGTAGATCTACAATATAATAAAAATATTATTTAAAATACTAATTAAATTTAAATAAGTGTTACAATCTCTCTTATAAAAAATTCCATTTCAAAATTTAGAATAATTTAAGCTACTACCTTAACATATCTCATTTTACTTCTTAAGTTACTTCTCTATCTATATAATTATTCCAAAATACCTTTATCATAGGAATCACTTTAGTCACCTTTCTTACTCTCCTAGGATTCTAATTGGCTACTCATGGTAAGGCATGTCAATTGAAATTTTAATCCCTTCCAAATTAATTTCAATAACATGGAATAGATTAAGTGCATATCTTCCTAACATTTGAGGAGACAAGACTACCCATTAGGTAGCAAATATGATTCTTTTTAATATCTCAAAAGGCCTAATGTATTTGGGCTTTAATTTTTTTGCTTTATTAAATCTAATTACCCTTTTTAAGGGACTCACTTTCATGAACATATGCTCTTCTTAATGAAATTCAATATCCTTATATTTCTTATATATGCACCTATTTTGCCACTCTTGAGTAGTTTGAATTTTATCTCTAATCATTCTAAATTTCTTAGTGTCCTTATCATTAAAATCAACTCTAATTAATTATTTTTCCTTACCCTTAAACTAGTATAGAGGAGATAAATTCTTCTTCAATATAAGGATCATAAAGAGTTATACTAATACTAACATGAAAGCTACTATTATATATAAACTCAATTAAATGTAGGTGCTATTCTCAATTACCTCTAACATCTATTACACAAATTCACATTAGATCCTCAAGTATTTTGATCATTCTTTTAATTTATCCATTGTTTTGGGGTAAAAAATAATATTAAATCTTAACTAAGCCTCAAAAGTCATGCACTTTTCTTTAAAATCAAGATGTAAATTTGGGATCTTTATTGGATATTATCATTTTTGGAATACTATACAATCTCGTTATTTATTGCAAAAATAATTGAGTTAATTTTTTAAAGACTAGGTGAATTTAATAACCAAGAAATGTGTAGATTTAGTCAATCTATCTATGAATGCCCATGTAGAATTGTGTCTTGTCGGAGTCCTAGCTAACCCAAAAATAAAATCTATAAATATAGACTTCCACATCTACCCAAGAATAAGCAAAGGTTGCAACAAACCACAAAGCTTTTGTTACTCACTCTTCTCCAACTACCAAATAAGACTTTTCTATAACTATTTTAGCACATTTTTTTTATTTTAGGCCATCAATAGTTTTGTTTCAACTTCTATTATATTATATTATAGCCTAAGTAGATAGAGTACTTGGAGTTATGAGCCTCAGATAATAAAAATTGTCAAAACTGGTGGCCAAGGATACGCAACCTTCCATGAAACCTCAACAAAGCATACTCATCAAGACTAAAAGCAAACTATCATTTAGCCCCAATCTTCTAAATTAGCTTTTCACACTCCTCATTCTACTACTAATCTTTCTTAACATAATCCATTTTGATTAATAGTTGATATGACAATTCAATATTATGATGAACAACTACTTCCAATTGCAACCTATCCATTTCAAAAGAAATTAGTTTTTTTGTCTAACTACTCAACAAAAGAATTCAAGATTGCCTCTCTACTCTTGGAATTTACCACCAAATTAGCTTTTCTAACATAATAATTTGTCGTCAAGTCATAATCTCATATAAATTTAAGCCATCTTCTTGACCTCAAAATCACTTTTTTGGGTAAAAAGATAATTCAAACTTTGGTGTGCTATTAATATCTTACATTTCTCACAATAGAGATGGTGTTGCTATACTTGGTAACATGTGCACTACATTTGTTCTTAATTTTTTTTCAATATCATAAAACTATTCTCAAATTTTGATTCAGGTCTAAACTTTATTACTTTCGAGATTAGTTTAATGAGTGGGGATGCAATATAAGAGAATGTTAGTACAAATTTTAATAATAATCTACTATACTAAAAAAACTTGAGATCTCTGATACTAAAGTAAGTTTAGGCCAATCCATAATAATAGATATTTGCTAAATTTCAATAAAAAAAATTACTACAATAATCACATTAACCCAAGAACATAACTTGTGACCAAAAAACTTGAATTTTGAGAACTTAGCATATAATTAGTTCTCCTTCAAGGTTTGCAATATAATGTGTAGTTGGATGACATGCTCATTAATGAATTCAGAATATTCTAGGATATCATCAATAAAAAACATCACAAACTAATCCAAAACTTTTTGAAAGATCTTGTTCATTATGTCTATAAAGGTTATAAGAGCATTGGTAAGTCCAAAAGATAACACCAAAAATTCTAATAACTATGTTTTTATTTATTATATTTTTGTCTACACATTTATGTCTTAATATCATCAAAAAAGAGGGATTATTAGGTCATCATTTTGTTTGATGAGTCAAGCATTAAATGTCTAATATTTTATTCTAATTGGTTTGTTTAGTGTGAATCAAGTTTAATTTTAAAGAACAATCAAAGTGCCTTGGAATATTTAATAAGTTTCAAAGATTGAAGGCCTATGTATCAATTTTAAAAAAAAATTCTTCTGTTATCAAATAGAATGTTAGCTTGTTATTTATAAGGTGCATCTTCATTATCTCACTTTTAAATCCTAATTTATGCATATAATTTGTTTATCCTTTTCTTAATGTAGAAAATATATAGGATTTCATTTTTTCACTCAATTGTTTTTTTCATATCAATCGTTAAACATTGGGTAAATTAAAAAAATAATTTTGATTAATTTTTTGAATTAAAAAGGAAAAAGAATATGCCACAACCAAGTATGGCCTATGGATAATGCATTCGAGCTGACCAAGCCGGAGCTGGCCTAAAAGCCTCAAGTCAAGAGACCTGCTGGAACCAAGTCAGGTTAAGCTCAAAATTAATTATGGTGCATTCTTGAACATGGCTAAGGTAAGGCAGATGAAGGATCAAGCAAGGCTAAACTTGAATTAAGTAAGCAGTGGGTTAGGTTGAACTCATAATCATTAAGCCTATAACCATACGAGTGATCTAGGAGATAAAATTCCAGTGCACAGGGGGGCGAGCCAATCCTATTTTAGCTCAAATAATCACTACATAAAAGTTATTATAAAATCCAAATCCTTTAGCTATTTCACCTTGTGGGACTATAGTTTTAGCACATCTATGCTTCCAAAGTTAAAGTGACTCAATGTTGTCAGATCACACATTTTCACGATTGAATAGTATAAATCATGTCTATCTATTTAAATAGTGATCTTGATCAATTTTAGCTTCCATTCGATGGCCCTAATCAAATGGTTATGATTCATTCTACCCCTTTGATCTATCATTGATTTGATGATCCAAATCACTCCAACTTTTAATCCTACAACGAAGATCATTATCATATTTATCATTAATGAATTGAATGATCTAAATCTCATCTAATATGATAAGATGAGCCTCATCTAATTGGTCTTGATCTTACCATCAATTATTCATATACCTTATCATCCTTTGATCTAACGATATGGAACTTCTTTAATCAGTTCCAACAACTCCAATTGATCCCTTCAAACACCTAATTCCCTAGTAGTTACTTAAGTCATTACATAGCCATTTTTCAAAAAAATTTTAGCAACATTCTGGGCATGAGTCAAAGTGTCAAATTAAAGTATTTGGGTATCTCTATTTCGGCGAAGACGTTGAGGAAGGATGATGTCCAGTTCGTGATCCAGAACATGGAGGAAAGGGTGATTAAGTGGAGGGTAAGGCCCTTGTCGTTTGCTGGGAGGATCACCATGATCAGGGCAATGTTAAGTGCAATTCCAAGCTACCTTATGAGGCATTGTGTCGTTCCTTTGGCCACTATTACTGCTGGGGAGAGGATCATCAGGAAATTCTTGTGGAGCGGCCAGGGGGGGGGGGGGCAAATGCCATGCATTACGTGGATTGGGATACCTTATGTTGCCGAAGGATGCGGGTGGCCTCGGGTTACTGGACTTGCGCATCTGGCAACGAATGCTCAATATGAAGATGTGTAAGCGACTTCTAAGCCGCGAGCAGAGCCTGTGGATGGAAGTAATGAGAGGGAAATACGGGTATAATAACACCTTTCCTAAAGCACCACTCGGGGCTGTTGTACCCTTTGATGTGATAATTACAAAACCAAGCTATTTATTACTGAAGGAATTTTTGAGACATGCGCAATATGTTTTATAATTAAATGTCTTTTTATTTCTCTTGAATTTGATATGTCAAAACCTTGAGATTATGTGACACACTAGTAGTATTGACATTTAAAAATATTATAAAATTATTTAATAATGAATTTTCATTTTTGGGCCAAGCATATTTGACAAAATGTATAGACATGGGTATTTGATTTTTTAATATTATTATGGAATCGTTTTTTACGAATTTCTTTTCATAACCACTTAATTAACTTATAATACTATAAGAATATAAAATTATTTTTATACACTTATATTCAAATTTGTGGCTAAAAAATTCGTCAAATCTACCCTAAAACAGCAAAAGTCTCGGGAAAAAGTACTGTAGCATGGGCGGGTCAACCCGGCGTCAAAATAGCCCGTCCAGGCCTTTTAGAAATAAAAAATATAAAAATTTGGTTGACCCGAAAGGGGCGAGCAAAAACCGCCCAAAGACCGCCGAGAGCAGCTCGGCTAGCGCTGGTCAACGGTCAACGGAACAGTGCCTGGCTAAGCCAAGCCTGCCGAGAGGAGCTCGGCTAAGTCTAACTTCAGCGCGGTCAAAGGTCAAAGAACAGTGCATGGCTAAGTCAACCTGAACCGGGTGATGAAATCCCGGTCAAGGAGGGGGGGAGCCAGCCCCAAAGTGGCTCGCAGGTTAAACGACGCAAATCTATTATAAAGCGCTGTGCAAAATTGCATTCTGCAGTGTGGGCTAAAAATCCCACCTTATAACTTCGGCAGGATCCAAAGGCGCAGATCATGCCCGCCCAGATCCAACGGGCGAGAGTAATCTCGAACGGCTGTTTAATCAGCGCCGTTCGTTCAGCGCGCAGGATCCAAAGGCGCAGATCAAGCCCGCCCAGATCCAACGGGCGAGAGTAATTTCGAACGGCTGTTTAATCAGCGCCGTTCGTTCAGCGCGTGGGATCCAATGGTTCAGATCAAGTCCGCCCGGATCAGACGGTCTGGAGATGATCAAGCCGAGAAGTCCATCCAGCCGTCCATTCTTGAAGTGGGATCGGACGGCTGCTGCTCTCCTTTTCGGGCTTCAGGCAACGGCTATTTTCCGGTTTCTTTTTTACCGTTTTTCTAGCCGTTTGGAATTGCTTTTTGGTGGACTATATATATAGGACATCTTACAATTTATAGATTGATGAATCCGCTTGCAAACTTCTTCAAGAACTAAAGAAAAAGGCCAAAACCGAGAGCAACAATTGGCATACTTGTGGGAGCTACGGGCTCAATCTTCTTCTAAAATTTCAACAGCTCTCTTCCACATTTCGTTGCATCATTCGGTAACATTTAGTTGTGCCACTTTGCTTTGAGAAATTAAAGGTGTAGGATTTTTGTATGCATTGCTATTGTAAAAATTGTATGCATTATTGTAGCCGGATTTGTTCGGATTTTTGGTGTCTCGTTGGAGCACCGGTTGTACTTGGTTTACCCCTACCGGCTTCGGCAAAAGGGAGTGGTTAGTGGAAGCCCGATCGGGTTGATCGGGGGTGGATGTAGGCACGGGTTTGGCCGAACCACCTAAAAATCTTTGTCTTTTGTTTGCTTGTCTTATTATTGCACTTTTCATTTTTATTTCACAATTTATTTACAAACGTTTTTAATTGAAAGATTTTTCAAAATCTAAATTTTAGTGAAAAGCACAATTCACCCCTCCCCTCTTGTGCGTTGTTCTCACTTGATTTACATCAGGGGCGTCTCATGCATGCAGACTGGTGACTAGGGCCATGACACATGCGGTTGCCAGCTTCGTTTGGAGAATTGGTGAGGACAACAGCGTCCAATTTGTGGAGGATAACTGGATTGACTTCATCCCGCTTTCCTGGTAGCCCACCTATATTAACATGAATGTTTAGTGGCCAACTCTAGTGAGGGAATGCGTCATCAAGTGTGGAGTGTGGAATGAATTGAAGATTCGATCCTGGGCTGGTGCTCCTTTATTTGAGAGGATTATGCATTTGCCTTGGGCTCACAGGCAAGAGGAGGATGTACTTATTCAAGCAAATATGGGATTGGAGAGGGTTGACAACTGCCACTTCTACAAACAGCTTAAGCTAGGTGCAAGGAAGAGAGATGGGGAACAGGGAAAGGAAGTTAGGGAGGTAGCCAAAGGGATATGGAAGCTGAATGTGCTGTCGCGTGTACGCATATTTATATGGAGGCTTGTAGGGTATTATTTGCCTACTGTGGTATGGTTACAGCACAGAAAGCTTGTCGATAGCAACAAATGTTCCTGGGGTTGTGATGAGGCTGAAACACTGCAGCATATATTCTGGGAGTGTCCTTGTGCTCAAGAAGCGTGGACCGCATGTCATATGCGTCAGGCCGCTGATGTGTGGGGGCCTTCCATTATGGGGGGAGAGAGTAGGGTTTTATACAAAGCATTAAGGAGTTTGTTGGCTTGCCTGATGTGCATCGGGGAGAGGGCAGAGCATGGGCGACGTCCCTTGTGACGATCATGTTTTACATATGGGAGAATAGGAACGCGAGAAGGCACAATGAACATCCCTTGCATTCCGGGACCCTTTGGTGGAAGATTCAAATTAAGGTGACTGCAGTTTCTGAGACTCGTAATTAGCACATGTCCATGGTTTGTAGGAGCCCATACAGCTCTTCTGAGCTGAACATAACCCATGTCTGGGTTCCCCCCTACTGGCTGGATCCTGATTAATTGCGATGCTGCGGTTGGTGATGACACCTCCGGGATTGGTCTTGTGGCGCGGGATCACCACGGCAGGCCCTTGCTGGTAACTGGGAGGCGGTTTTACTCGCATGCTACGGAGGAGATGGAGATTCTGGCGATGTTAGAAGCTTTAAAGATGCTGAGGAATAGCCTGTCTGATTATCCTGCAGTGGAGATACAATCGGATTCGGTGATTGCCGAATAGAGGGTGCGAAACCTTCTCGTTAATCCTCCTGAGGGTGGCTGCTACGCTTTAGCGCTTCAGCATGCATGTAATTTGAACTCCAAGAAGACGTCACACATCGGCAGGGAGGGGAACGCACCAGCGAACTGGATCGCGTGCGCTGCATGCGAGTCGGACTTCACGTGGAGTGGAAACTCGCAGATGCCCGAGGCTTTTCTTAATCTTCTGCTTCACGATTTTTGCTTTGATCTTCCTTTAGGATTTCATGTTAGTTAATTAAGCACTTGCTTATGATCAAAAAAAGAAAAAAAAAGGAAGAGCTTTTAAGCTGTTTGGCAATAGCTATTGAAATAGCTTTTTCTTGACTTTCTAATTGATATGGTCAAAATTTTTCTATAAATACCTAAGCATTCTTCATGAAATGGATAATGAATGTGAACCAATCTTTGAGTTCTTAACAAATTATTATGCAATATTCTACAAGTGTAAAATCTCCTGAAAGTAATTACGGCTTAGTTTTTCTCAAAAAGTTAAATTCTTCTAATCAAATCTAGTACTTCCAAACTTTCAATTTCTTTATTCTCTTCTTGCTTTGAGCTCACTGTGTTTATTCTTTATTCATCAGGAAGTATAGAAAGTTATACATTTTTAGTTGAAGTTTTTCGCTTGCTGTGCTTTTATTTTTCATTTGAGTTGGGCAGCCTGACATTTGTAAAAACCTAAATTTGGTTTTAAACTTGTAAAAAATTGAGTTAGAGTTAAGCTTACAAAAGCTCTGACTATAATTGTACCTACAAAAGCTAGTAGGTTAGTGGTAGATGTAAAAAAAATCTAAAGCTATGAACTTCTTAATAATGATGTTTTTCTTAACCTCAATTGAGGGTAGTTATGAGTTCTAGTTTAAATCAAACCACCTAAAAATTTAAGTGTATCATTTTAATTTCGTATCTTAAAGAAAAGTATTGTAAATATTATGATGAGTTTGGCAAGAGTACAAGACATTATATAAAGTGCCATTGTTTATGCTTTGATCGCATAAGGTGACTTTCTACTAAAAGATTAACTTGGAAGGCCCTCTGGGGATCTTTGATCCAAGAATTCTCTACTCACTTGGATCAAAGCTAAACCTTCATGATCCGAAGGAGAGTGAGCGAGGGAACCGAGTGAACATTTCAGGAAGTCTTTCTGGGGTACGCCTGCGGTGTTGACTGCTGAGTTTCGAGGCTGTCAAGAAAGAAGGAAGTGACGAAAGGTTTCGAGTATGGAGAGAAAGAAAGAGTAGCTATTCGATTTGAGAACATCAGGACTGATAGTGTGACTTAGGCACAGCCTCGACAGCTTAATGGATATCCTGGGTCAAGTAAAGACTCTACCCTTCACAGCGATGGAGATACAGTTTTCAATATGCGGCTGGGTTTCATCATTGCATTCTGTCTCCTGGCCTTTCATTTTGTATTGGTAGCAATGAAACGGTCAATATGGAACACTCAACTTAGGCTTCCTAGGTGTGGGTCGAGATTGAGAAATTGGAGCTATCTGTGTCGAGCCTAGAAGCACCAAGCTTGACACTCCACTCCTTCTTGATCAAAGAGTATGCGCGAGCAGTCTGGAAGAGTACCTTGAAAAGAAGCTCTGAAAATAGAGGTTGCGAAGAGGGGCCCCCTCTGGGGAATACCAAAACAGAAAAAAAGATAATATAATATAAAATAAAATAATTAAATATAATATAAAATAAAGTTTTTAATTTAAATTCAAAGAATTTTAAATTTTAAAATTGTTAACTTAGAAAAAAAGATAAAATATGTAAAATTGGTGCATTTATCTCTAAAAATAAAATTTGCCCTTCATTTCTTTTTATGAAAAAAAAATATCAACTCCATGCCTAATTTTCTATCATCATAATTATTCTAGTTATTTATTTACTTATCATCATTTTTTCAAATTTTTGAAAACATTCCATTAATTGCTTTTCATCAAAAACACATAATATCTTATGAAGCTATTTTAAACAAATTGAGCTAGAATTAAATTTCATAATTTTAGTTTGAAGATGACTATGATGTTTATTGCCATTTCCAAGATTATTGGGCTTTTATACTAAATGTTATAAAATAATAAAATATGTAATAACATTTTGGTAGAGTAAAGAAAGAATAAAATCAATTTGAACCGCTGTAAAAGTTTGAAAAAGTTTTTAAAACTGTTTGACAGCAGCTTATGAAAGTGCTTTTCCTTGATTTTTTTAATGACTATAATAAAAACTTTTCTATAAAAACCAATATTTATGAATGAAATGTCAAATGAACTTCAGAAAAATTTTAAATTCATAAAGAAGCATTGTATGATATTCCTTTGATGTAAAATCTCTCAACAGCACCCTATGACTAAGTATCACTCAAAGTGCCAAATCCTTTTAGTTAAGTTTAACAATTCTCAGCTTTTTGTTTCTTTCTTTTCTTAATAATGTTGAGCTTTTTTTGTACCTTTGTCTATTCTTCAACAAATAGAGAAAGTTGTAAATGAACGACAATTTTGTTGTTATACTTTTTCTTTTTTATCTAGGGTTTAGCGACTCGACATTTGCAAAATCATAAGTTCTGTTTAATCTCTTAAAAAACCAAGTTGTGGCTGTGCTTGCAAAATTTTTTGATGATTGTAGGACCTAAAAAGGCTTTTAAGTTACATTTGAATAGTAAGAAAAATTTTTAATTGTGATTTTCTTAATAGTGATATTTTTTTTACTATGATTAAGGGTTAACATACATTTTAGTTTAAGCTGAAGTATCTAAAAAATTTTGTATACTTTTTAATTTTTATTTTATTTTTTCATAATTAAGACATTAAATTTTTTATAAAAAATTATATTCTTGATATTAATCAAGATCATTTTATAAAAAAATATTCTTAATTAATTGTTTCTTAAAATAATGTGCTTTGCTTATTGGTATTGCCTTTGACATCTTGCTTAAGTCATAATGCTAGCAATATAGATCAAAATCTAAAACATAAAAAGTTTGAAAATGAAATGAGCATACTACTTCATGTTGTGAGAGGTTTAACTGATGTACTAAATATGATAAAAGTCAATTTGAATAGTTTAGTCATAAACTCAGGGAATTGATAATTAAGTAATAGAAACCAAACCCAAACTCCTTTAGATGCCAATTTTGAAGATGATCATTGTCATGTTTGACTAAAATTAAGCTCAATAAAACTTACTATGAAGTACAAAATAGCAAATTATTTGGGTTAAATAGAGCGAGCTATAATGCCAAAGAACACAAACCAAAATTGTGCATGGGTAATGATAAACATTTTAATTCATAGCCCTCTTATAAAGTACAACTAAATGATAGTAACACACATAGTTTTAGAGTTGCCATGTAATATATAAACCAAAAATGAAAGTAGATATAATAGTTGTTAAGTCATCTCATACAATTTGTTATAATCGTAAAATATTATATGTTTAATCTTCAATAATTCAATTGTGGCTTGGATGATTTCAGATCGACAGTAGGATGAGCCAGGAGCTCAATTGGAGGCTGTTGGAATTTCTGAAATTTTCTGGGGATTTTTCGGAGCACCGAGGAAATTTTTAAGTAATTTTTCCTGTTTAATTGGATTTTTGGAAATTCGAAAATCTATTTAAATCGGTCCATTAGATTTTTAAACCGGAATTTGGTTTTTACCGCGCGTGAACCGGACCGGAGCGGTTCAGCGAAGGCGGGGGCGGTTCGCCGAGTGCGTTTGCACGTGCGGTTGGATAAGCAAATCGGACGGATGAGAACAGCGGTGGAGATTAACCGGCTGATCGGGGTTAAGCGGCGTTATTAGAAGGTCAACCGGCGCTTAATGGGTTCTTAACGGGTTATTACCAGTTTAAGCGGGGTATTTAACCGAAACTGTTCGACTGTTAGGGTTTCGAGCGTTTGCCGGAGACGAAGTGTTCGCGGCGAACGGCGATACTTTCCGGCAGCCTTTCAAGGGGCTTTTTGTACCTGGAGGTTCGCTGGACCGAGGAGAATCGATTGGTACCGGTTTCGTTCGGCGAGGAGCAGCGGTTGGTCGCGTGCGAGCTTCACCGTCGCCGGAGAAGAAAGGTAGGAAATTCAGATTTAAATTAGTTATTTAGCAAATTAAAAATATGGATTATTTTGCAAATAGCTACCGGAGCATGCGGATTGTGGTTTTTGAAATTGATTAATGCAAATTATTGATTTTAGCATTTTAGGGTTTTCAGAAAATTATACCCGCCGAATTCGGAAATTTTACCGAGCATGTGTTGATTCGATTATGTGCTTTAATCATGTTAAGATAGTATCAAATGCTGAAATTTGTTTAATTTCATAGATTGTTAAAATGGGGATCGGATGAAACTTCGGCGGAAATTTTGATTGAACCTTAGAAATTAGTGGCATTATTGAAACATTAGGATAGTACGAACATCGGATTTTGTTTCTCCTTGATCTCGGTCGCCGGAAATCGACAGGGAAAACGGAATTTTCCCGGAGGAATCGTCGGCTAGGGTTTCGCGGGCGCCGGGCGAAGGAAGGAGATGGATTAGATTAATTACGGTCTAGTTAATTAAGTAATTGTAATTATTCAATATTTATTAATAATTAAATGCTAAACGTCGGCTGGAAATTTGGATTAAATATTCGGCCGGTGGGTTCTCGATTCAGCGCGAAGACCCGAACCTGTGGCGAGATCGGGTTCAGGAGATTCGGCGCGGACGAACGGCGCGGCGCGGAGGAAAATTTAATTTCGGAAATTAATCCGAATTTTTGGAAAAAGGATATATGTGGAATTTAAATTTTATTCGGAAATTTATTCCGAATTTCGGAGAATGGATAAAGGGCGGAAATTGATTTTGGAATTTCAAAATTTCCTGAAGTGAGAAAAAGGTGATTTTAGGAAATCACATAGCCAAGTTGAAATTGACTGTTGGAAATTATCCATAAATTCAGTGCAGCTGGATTAGTTGGAAGGAAGTGTGACACTTGGGTAAGTGCTACCAGAATAGTCAGAATTTTGGTACAGTTTGTGTTGCTTGGATGGCAATGGCATGGTTTGAGTCAGTTTACTCAGTGTTGGCATATTTCACGGATTGGCATATTGGACCGGACTACTATAGACCCTATATGATGTTTTAGGGTAGTTGTGGTAGGTAACTGTGCGGTTCAGACTTAGCTTCCACAGTATACATGTGACTGATAGGCGCCATGCGTGTTTCGAGATGGGTGTATCCCACTGGCATGCTACCTGGAACCCCAGGCTAGGTTGTGATGCGTGTTTCGAGATGGGCAATCCCACTGGCATGCTTTGCCTAAGCGCCATGCGTGTTTCGAGATGGGCAATCCCACTGGCATGCTACATAGACGCTGAGGTGTCGGGTGCTAGGCGTTATGATGCGTGTTTCGAGATGGGCGTATCCCACTGGCATGCTTTGCCTAAGCGCCATGCATGTTTCGAGATGGGCGATCCCACTGGCATGCTACCTGGAAGCTCAGAGGAGAGCTACTCTGGTGTGACTGGGGTGACTGTGGTTGGTCAGAGTCTGGGACTGAGAGTACCTTTCCACCCTACATTGTTATGCTGTATTCCTATACTCTTGCTATTATCCTTCTCTTGCATGTGAGTTTTTACTAGCTGTCTTTCCTACTGGGCGTAGCTCACTCCTTTATTATCTATATTTTTCCAGCGGCTCGACAGCCTTGACGCCACCCAGATTAGGTGGGATCGTGGTCAGCAGGCTAATGGAGGATATCTGATCTGTGATTTTCTGAGACATTTTGGTTAGTGTGATTGATACTATTGGATGTATTCAGGGAGACTGTTATCCTTATGTCATGTAATATGTGAGGGTGATTCTGACTTATGTATCTAGTTGGATGATATTGTATTTGTTGGACTTGGATCTTATTCTTGTGATGTAGTTTCCATTCACTGTTTTACTTTATTGCCTTGGTAGTATAGTGTGTGGAGTGCCATATTTTATCTGAGGATGTTATGTATTTTATTTTTGATGGTGAGGTCATTACATGACTATGGAACTTAACCGTGGGGGTTCAGACTTCTATTAGATCGGTTCTCCTACCAGTATGGGTTAGGAGTATTGGGTCTAGTAGGAGTAACATTGCGCGAGTTCATCAGTTAATTCAGGAGTCATGAATCCTGATTTGACGGTGTACCCGGGAGATGGGATCCACATTGTTAAGGAAAGTAGGTGTGTAATGATGTGTTATATCCTATGTTTTTCGTAGGCTACTCAGGTTGGTATGGGACGATCTGAGCTGTCTACATGTAAAAAAAAAAAAAAAAAAAATATATGCCAAAAATCAGCCCAGGAAAAAATGGGGTGTAACACAATTATCTCTCACGATGCTTATATATAGAACACACACACACACACGCACACATTCTCTCCCTCTAGGCCCTATGCTTACTTTTAAGAGCCCTAACTTTGTGTAGCAAATCTACATCATGGCTTTTAATATAAATAATGAATAAGCATAACTTATTCATTAAGCAAAATATAAGCTACAAGTAATAAAATAATATAAAAATAATATCAAATTCATGATAAATAATAAGTAATAATAAATAAAATAATACGTTAAATCACTTCATATGTATATATATTAATATGTATAATAATCATGAATGTATATAGTCATCTCATAAAACTAATATGACATAATACTCATATCATATCATATATTTTTTAAAATTTTTGTTTTGATATTAGTTTCATATTTAAATTAATTTTATTTTAGGCTTTGATTTTAACATAATAATTATTATCTTAGTTCATAAATATCTCATATTATATCATTATTTATAATAAAACTATTATCCAAATCATCTTATATCTTATGCTTATAATGATAGGACCTCTATCATATCATAACTCATAATCTAAGTACAAATAACAATATGATGGAAATTTTGTCATCATACATCATAAAAATAACTATCCAAATTGTTTAGTATCCTTTGCTAATAATAGAGGGGGTGTTATGTTGTGTCATGGCATGTAATATTGGTATCAATGACAATAGTGTGATGATTAGTTTCTTATATTAGATAATTGCTAGAGTAGTTCTGGAGAAAATCTTTCACCTTCTTATTTTTTTTCTCATAATCTCATAAATTATTAATATTAACTTACCTTATATTTGATGAGTCAAATCATAAATACTTAGTATTTTATTTTAATGAATTTATATAATATGAATAAGGCTTAGTTGTAAAGAATATGTTATACATTTTTAAAGGTTGTGAATTAGTGGTCTTCAAAGTATTTTGGAGAGTTTAGCAAGCTAACAAGTTGAAATTATGCACATCAACTTCAAAAAGTTTTCTTTTTTATTTTTTATGAAATAAAATATTATCTTTTTTATTATTATTAATCACAAATTATATTTCTCTATTAATATCATTTTCAAATATTACTTAAACATCAGACATTTTTAATTCTTTCGTTGATTTAAGAAACATCCTTATTCACTTCTTTCAATCACCATAGTTTGGTTAAATCTTTATAAGCATCTTTGCTAAATTTTATGTTAGGTTTTCTGTTAAATTTTTATTGAATTAAAAAAAATAAAATCTAATAAAAATAATTGTATTAATGTTTATAATTAAAAAAGGGAAAATATATCTTAAGCCACAGCCCCAAGCAAGGCTATAGTGTAAAGCATAAGCGAGACTAAACCTGAACGGGTCTAGGAAGCCTCGAGTCAGAACACTAACTCGAACAAAGTTAATTCAGCATCAAACCTTGTCAAGGTGTAATCATAAACATGGTTGGGGTAAAGTAGAGAAAGCATCAAATAATGTAAGAATCATATAAAGTATGCAATGGGTCAAGTAGAACTTAAAATGTTAACCTGTAATTATGTATGCATACGAGTGGCCCAGCTAATGAAATCCAAAGCACTGTACAAGCTCACACTATGTGGGCATAGAAAGATCTATAAACGTCAAAACTTTGATCACTTGCACTGTGAGGACCAAAAATGTTTTTCCACATTTAGTACCATCAAAAGGCTATGATTATTCTTCATTTTCAAATGATCTATCCTTCACCCGAATGACTTATCTCTCTCTATTTTGAATCCTATGACTAGTATCATTCTCTAATTTACCATTGATAAGTCAAACTATCCACATCTCATCTGATGTAATTGGATGGCTCACATCTAATTTACTTTGACCCAACTATCTATAATTCATTTGTTTCTACATTCGTTGATCCAATAGTCAAGATCTTCCACAATAAGATCTAACAATATTGATTGATCTCACCTAATGATTATTTTATTAGTATTATTTGAGCTACTTGTTTGGAAGAGTTTTTAAGCTATTTAATTGTAGCTTAAGAAAGTTCTTTCTCTTGAATTTCTAATGACTACAATAAATTATTTTATATAAAAATTCAACCTTTATGAATGGCAAGGCCAATGAATATAAGCAAAACTTTAAGATCTTAAAGAAGCATGATTTGATATTCTTTTGACGTAAAATCTCTCTAGAGCACTCTACGACTTCGACTACTCAAAACGTCAAAAACTTTTAGTTATTCTTAAAAATTTTAAGCCTTCAGTTTCTTACTTTTCTAAATAATACGAAGTTTTTGTACCTTTCTCTATTCATCAACAAATAGAGGAAGTTGTAATTTTTTTAGTAGTGGTATTTTTATCCTAACTTTGGTTGTGAAAGTCTCTAATTTGAAGTGAACTATCTAAATATTTTTGTATATTTTTTATTTTTTTATTTTTTTAATCATAAATAAATAAATATATATATATATATATATATATATATATATATATATATATATATATATATATAAACTTAAATATCAAGATTTTTTGTAAAAATAAAATTATTTTTATAAAATTTTTGAAAAATAAATATGATCTAAAAATAGTAAAATAAGTAAAAATATTTTAAAACCTATTACTTATCCCCCTTTCTTGTGGTATTCGTACATCTAATTTTTTAGTTGGTATCAAGGTGGGTTCTCTACAAAAAGTGAGTAAAATCATTGGGTGATTCATCACTTTTGTTTTAATTATTTATTAAGTTTACTTATTTAGTTGGTTACACATTAATTTTTATTCCTATCTTATCATTTTTCATATTTAACAAAACACTTATATTTATTAGTTTACTTATTCAATTTAGTTTTTAATATGACTTTACCAATTATTGATATTGATGTAACATTAGATGAAGTTTTTTCATTACTGTGTCCCTAATTATTTAAGAGTAAATTTTATTTATATTAAAAAAATAGATTTATAATATTTATCCTATCAATTGACTTAGAACTATGGGTAGTGATTATCAAACTTTATAATTTTTTTAAGGATTCATGCACTCCTATGATCAAGTTAATTAGTAGACTTAGCGGTGACCAAAGGAGAATGACATAATTAAAGTTAGTGCAATCAACTACCTTCATTATGACATATATTTTTAGCAAATTTAATCAAATTATGAATTTGGATACCATACATAAAGTTTGGAAGAAGTTAAAAGTAACTTATAAAGGCATTTCACAAGTTAAAAAAATAAAAATAAATATTCTTACCCATGATTATGAGCTTTTTAAAATGAATTCTAAAGGAACTATAAAGAACATATTAATGTAATTTACAAATATTACTTACACATAAGTAAATCTTGAAAAAATATTTTCTAATACAAATCTTATTAAAAAAGTGTTAAAGATTCTACCTAAGGAGTACGATCCTCTTGCTTCAGAAATAAACGTAGCGAAGGACATAAACAAGCTCACACTGGATGAGTTAATTGTACAATTGTTGATGGTCAAGATTGATGTGAATAGAAGAGTTGGAAAGGCTTCCATAAGCAAGTCAAAACATAAAGCAAGAAAAGAAGAGCCATTGACATTCAAAGCAAATAAAGTTAATTTGGGCATGACATCCATCTCTTCCATAGATTGAAAGAAGAGATCAAATTTCATGTTAAAGGTTTAGCTTAAAGTTTGACAAAAAGATTTGTAAAAACAAATTGGCAAAAGAAGAGAAGAATGAAGAAAGCACCAAGACATTATGAATGTGGTCAAACCAACCATGTCCACAACGTAAAGAAATCAAATAAAAGAAAAACAAAAAAAGAGAATGAAAAAGAAGAAAGATTTTTAACCTACTTGAAGTGCATCGAAAGATTTAAATTTTAAATACATCTTCAAATAGTAAGGAGGAAGGAATGAAATGCTTAATGATAAATGATGATAGATTAAGTACATCTAGTGAAGAAGAAGACAATAAGATAAGTTCTTGATATTTTCAGATTTTTAAAAATACTTACATAAAAGTTATTAGTATTTTAATTTCTTTAATATCTACACATAAACAATATAAAAAGTTGTACCAAAAAAATTAAACTTCTAGATTTTTTTATGAAAGACGACAAGAAAAAAATACTTCAAATTTATGATAAAAAAGCTTCCATATAGAGTGCTTCTTCTAAAAATAAAATTATTGAATTTAAAACAAAAAATTTATTCTATTGAATATTCAAAAAAATTTAATGCTTATCATGTTTTTTTCTTAAACATAAATATGTCTTCATTTGAGCACATACATAATATTTCAAATATTATATATTTTTGTTATTGTAAAAATGGTCATACCATCAAAGATTGTCAAATTAAGAAAAATAGTTCTAGTTGAAAACCTTGTTTCAAATAAGTGGTTAAGAATGATATTATGAATGCTCGTCATAAATGTTAGTTGTCAACCCAAGCTTGCTTGGGTTTTTAATGTTAGGAAATAAAGCACTTAGTGTTAGATGCCTTCACAATCATGGTATGGAGATATAGTGCATAGGAGACATTTATAGATTAGAAATAATGTACTTAAGAATTATATGTACAAGTAAGATTACAAATTAAGCAAATCAAATTTCATTTTGTGATTAGTAAGTTAAATTTATAATTTTTGCAACCATATAAAGAGAAAAAATAGAGATTTAGTTCTAGGGTGTTGGATAGTAAGTGCTTAAGACATATGACTAGTGACTGATCAAAATTTATATTAATAGGATGTAGTAAAAATTTATAGATAACACAGAAGATAAATCTAAGAAGAAGATAATCGAAATTGGTGATTTAGGTATGCCTAATTTTTCACTTTCAAATATATTTTTAGTTAATAGATTAGAATTTAATTTAAATAGTATTATTTAAATATGTGATGGTGGATATTTTGTTAGTTTTAATACTCGATATTTTAAAATATTAAAAAGATGATTAAACTTTATAAGTTGGTAGAATAAAAGATGACACTTATATGATTATGCTTGATTTATTAGAAGTTAGTAGATTAGAATATCTAGTTACACATTCAAATTAGAATAATTTAGAGAATAGAATGCTAAGTTATGTAGATTATACTATCTTAAAGAAAATAAACAAGCTAGATGTTGTTAGAAATCTTCTCAAGTCAAACAAGACTAGTAAAACAATGTGTAAATCATGCTAAAAAGAAAAGAAACTTAAATCTTTCTTTAAACCTAAAAAGACTGAACCACTAATAGACCATTAGAGATTATTTATTTATATACAATTTTCAACACATACAACCTTTGAGTTTAGGTGAAAAAAATATGAATTTGTAATTATTGATAATTTTTCTAGATATACTTGGATTGTATTTCTTAGCACCAAAAGTGAGACTTTTGAAAATTTTTTAATTTCATAAGAGAGAAAAAAAGAAAAATAAATCTCATAATAATTTGTATTTAAAGTCATAATGGTATTAAGTTTACAAATGAAGACATTTATGAGTATTAGAAAGGTAAAAAATAAAGTTTAAATTTGCATTTCCTTATGTACATCAATAAAATATGATCATAGAGAAAAAGAATTGAACTTTAGTAGAGATTGATAGAATAATATTAGTTGAATACAATCTACCAAAGTAGTTCTTAGCCAAGATAGTTAACAAAACTTGTTATAAAATAAATACTATTTAAGTTTTGTTAGTTACTGTAATATTTTTGGGTGCCAATATATAATTCTTAATAATGAAAGGGATAACTTGAACAAGTTTTATGAAAAAGGAAGTATTGAAATTTTCTTAGGATACTCCTCTTTTAGAAAGCTTTATAAAGTTTACAACATGGATACTCAATGGATATAAGAAATAATGCATGTGGTGTTTGATGAGTCTATTCAAAACACAATAAGAAAAATTTAAATGAAGGGATAGAGTCCTTAAAAAACTTAGACTTGAATAAGGATAAAAGTAAAAAAAGAAAGTAAAATAGAAGGAGAAAAGACTAATCATCAATTATCTAAAGATTAAAAATATTGAACATCACATCCAAAAGAATTGATTATAGGAGATGTTAATCAAGGAGTTAAGATTAGTGCCCCTGTAAGAGAAATTTATCATAGTAAATTTGTATCTTTTATAAAACTAGGATTTTTAAAAGAAGCCCTTAAAAATGATTATTAGGTTCAAGCAATAAAGAAAGAGTTAGATTAATTTGAGAGAATCCAAGTGTGAAAACTAATTTTTAAGCCTAGAAATCAATAAGTTATTGGAACTGAATATATATTGAAAAATAAATTAGATAAAATAGAGTGATTATTATAAACAAGGATAGATTGTTACTAAGAGTTATAGTCAAGTTAAAGGTATACATTTTAAGAAGTCACTTTCACCAATAACAAGATTAAATATCATTACACTTCTCTTAATATGTACGAAGAACAATCCCTAAGTTTTGAGACCCATGCACATGGTGGTTATATATATAAGCTTAAGAAGGTAGTTTATGACCTTAAATGAGTTCCTTATACATGATATTATAGATTGAATAATTATCTTGTTGATAATGATTTTGGAAAAACAAAGTAGATGCAACACTATTCATAAAATCTCTAGATGACCACATGTTTCTTGTACAAATTTTTGTTAATGACTTAAGTTTTTAAAACACAATTAAAAATCTGTATAAAGAATTTAGTAATTTAATGACATTGGAGTTTTAAATGAATATGATGTGTAAGATGAATTTCCTCTTAGAATTACATATTAGCCAACTAAAAGATGAGATTTATATTTTACTTTCTAAGTATTTAAAAGAATTATTTAAGAATTTTGGGTATAAAAATATAAAATATAAGAAGATTCTAACGAATCAATCAGTTCATTTAATTTTAAATGAAACAAGAAAACTCATTGATAAAAAATTTTATGATGATCTTATTGGATCATTACTATATCTCATGGCTAGTAGATAAGACATCTTATTTAGTGCTAGCTTAATACTATATTCTAATCAAATCTTAAAGAAAGTCATCTAAAGATGGTTCAATCAATCTTCAAATATTTAAAAGATTCAATGAACTTAGGTTTATAGTACACTATAAATACTCTTTTATGTGATGTTGTATGTTAAACAAATTAATAATTTGTAGGGTCGAGAGTAGATAGAAAAAGTATCTCAGACATACATCAATTACCAAGAAATATTCTAATTTTATGGTCAAGCAAGAAATAGCATAGTCTTATCGATAACAGAAGCTGAGTATGTAGTGGTCAAAAGTTGTGTTGCTCAAGTGTTATGGTTAAGATAATAACTTCATGATTATGGTTTAAATCTTTCCCATATTCCTATTAGAATCGATAATACGAGTATTTTGGGCTTAACAAAGAACCAAGTTCATTATTCTAAGACCAACCACACAGATGTTAAATATTATTTTATTAAAGATCAAGTAGCTAAAGACTTAACAAAATTCAAATATGTTCCTACCAAGCAAGAGTTAGTAAATATATTTACTAAATCCCTTTCAACCAGTCAATTTCAAATCATGTTATAATAATTAAGTATAATAGAAATAATATAAATTAAACATTTCTTTTGATGATGACAAAGGGTGAGAATCATCATGATTTAGATAAGTGAGGGCATATAGTAAGGGAGAGTATGAAATAAGGGGGAGTTCTTCATTTTTAATGCCTCTGATCTTGAAAGCTTTTTTGTTATGCCTAACTCTTTTTTTTTAGTTAATGATAACCCAATCTTAAGTCAATCTTAAAAAAATCATTATACCTCGCACCTGATTAAACAAGTTATCAATTCTTAATAATAAGTACTTATTCTTAAATATTAATTTATTTAATTCTTAATAATCTATACACATTTATAGACTATCATTTTTATTTTCACAAATAAGATTGATGCTCTCCCAAGGATCAAATTAAGATGAATAAAATTTTTATCTAAAAATTCTTAGATCTACACTTTTACCTTACCTAATTCTGCATGTGTCATCTTGTTTGAAGCTTTGATTATAGGCTCAACTATTGATAATAACTAAATTTCAAATTAAATTTCTCTATCATGGTGAAGTCTAGGTAGTTCCTCAAGAAAAATATCATGATCCTAAAAAATTTATAGCAAATCTTACAATATAGCATACTTCTAATCCATAAACATAATAAATAGCAGAACTCTGTCCCAATTTTTCCACAATAATTTATGAGCCTTGAGGGTAGAAAATGATAGGGATTCCTCTCTTTTTGCCAAAGAAGAGTACTTCTCCCCATTTAGCACAATCAAAATAATTTTCTTTGCCACACAATTGATATTGGCATGCTGCTCAAATAACGAATCTATACCTATGATGATATCAAATTAAATTATTCACAAAATAAGGAATTTAGTAGGGAACTTTTTCCCTTTTAATTCTAACTCACCCTAGGCATTTGTATTTACAAGAAATTCACTCATATATAATAATAGCATAGATAATGGGTTGATCATTTGTTGTAAATAAAAAAATGAAGCAATCATATTATATAATAAAATAGAATGTGATGCACTACTATTAAATAAGAAATGTATAAGCATCTATTGATATAAAAGTATACCTACAGCCACATATGTAGAGTGTATAGCCTCTTACAGAGTAATAACATACATCTTGGGTATATCACCATGACCTACTCACTGTTCGTAGCTCATACTCTTAGAGGTGGTGGTATAAATACTCCCTCTATCTTTACTAATCCCTCCCTTGTTAGCTATACAAATAATACTTGGTGAAGAAGAAGTAATCTAAAATATTGCTCGAGTCATGTGTCCTAGCATTTCACAACAAAAACACCTAAGTTAGCCATTTTTCCTATTCCAATAAATGCCCATATATAGTTTTTATATTCTAGACATAGTGGCATTCCCTTATTAGAAACTATATCCAACATACTACAACTGACACTTGAACCTTGTTGACATGATCAGTTTTAATGAAATCATTTTCTCTTTTAAATTTTTGGAATGTATTTTTCAAAGATTTGAACTGTTAGCTAGTACAACATCTTTCATTTTCATTGCTACAACCCTTGCAAGCTTCAAACATTTCTAATTTTTGCTCCATTGATTGATCATGCTAACAAAATCATCAAATTTTGTGTTTTTATACTAGATTAAAATATCACTAATATATTCGTTTAGTCTATCATGAAATAAAATATATCTGATCTTGTTCCAAAACTATCAATTCTTCTCTACATCTTATCTCTGATTGATGATGGTACAAACTATTTCTTAAACTCTAAAACTAACTCGTCCCACGTAATTTCTTTTTTAAGCAAACATTTTTACTGAACCTAATGACAAGAATTCACCATAAAAGAGTAGTCTGATCTAGTATCACATAACATTGTATTACTTTATATACTTCAACATTTTTCTTGCTCCAATTATTAAGTTGCAAGATTCCTTATTTTATGAGATGACTATATGCATATATTATTAGAATGAGTATTCATATATATGTAGTGATTTAATGTTTTCATATATTTGTATATCACAAAGCACCATTTTCATTTATTACTCCTTTTTTATTAGGTATTTAATATTATTTTTATATTATGTTATTATATTGAGTTGGTAGTTTGTCTGATGAGCGTATTGTTCTAATTCTTTTTTTGCGTTACAAGCCAAGATATAGATTTGCATTAAGTTGAGACTTCGAGAAGTGAGCTTGGGGTCTAGAAGGAGATAGAGTTTGTGTTCTATGTATAAGCTCCATTAGAGATATTTATATGAGAGGAATTTGTTGTACTTTGGTAGTTATTATATATGTTTTCATTTTAGCATATGTATTACATGAAAATTTTGAAACTTTTTTGCATTACTTTTCCTTAATTGTTCTTTATGAGATAATTATGGATTGAGATGTCTGATCATTACCCATGCTCAATTTTGGATTGTGTCCTCTTAGCATTACTACTTACTTTAGTTAACGCAAATAATTTGGTAATTTGTACTTTATACCAAGCTTTATTGAGCTCAAGTGTAGTGTGACACGACAATGATCATTTTCAAAAGGCCATCCAAAAGAGTTTGGGTTTGGTTCTTATTTCTTAATTATCAATTCTCTGAGCTCATGAATAAACTATTCAAATTGACTTTTATCATATGCAGTGCACTAGTTAAACCCCTCACAACATGAAGTAGTATGTACATTTCATTTTCAAGCTTTCAAAGTTTTAGATTTAGATTATTATTGTTAGCATTATGACTTAAGAAAGATGTCAAAGGCAATACCAATAAGCAAAGCACATTCTTTTAAGCAATAATTAATTAAGAATAATTTTTTTATAAATTGATCTAGATTAATACCAAGATATAGTTTTGATAAAAAATTTAATGTCTTAATATTGAAAAAATAAAATAAAAATTAGTTGGAATACTAAAATTTTTAGATTGTTAAATTTAATTGAGAATCTATGTCTACCCTCAATCATAGTAAGAAAGAAATATCACTACTAAGAAAATTACAATTGATGGTTTCCTTACAATTCAACTGCAACTTGCAAGCCTTTTTTTTTGTTCAACAATCATCATAAAGTTTTTGAGCTCAACCAGAACTTGGTCTTTTACGAGATCAAACTGAACTCATGGTTTTGCAAATATCGAGCTGCTAAACCCTAGATGAAAAGAAAAACTATAGCAATAAAATTTTTGTTCAATGTACAACTTTCTCTATTTGTTGAAGAAATAGAGAAAGGCACAAAAAAGCTCAACATTATTAAGAAAAGAAAGAAATAGAAAGCTTAGAATTGTTAAACTTAACTAAAAGAATTTGGCACTTTGAGCAGTACAAGATCATAGAGTGCTGTTGGGGGATTTTACACAAAAAGAATATCACACATTGCTTCTTTATGATTTTAAAGTTTTTCTCATGGTCATTGGTCTTTGCATTCATAAAGATTGGTTTTTTATAGAAAAGTTTTTATTACAGTCGTTAGAAAATCAAGAAAAAACACTTTAGTAAGATGATGTAAAATAGTTTATAAAACTCTTCCAAACAACTTTTAAAATAGCTCAAATTTATTTCATTCTTTCTTTACTCTATCGAAAATGTTATTACATAGTTTATTATTTTATAACATATAGTCTAAAAATCCAATAAGCTTGGAAATGTCATGAAATTTAATTGTAGCTCAATTTGTTTAAAATAGCTTCATAAAATATGATGTATTTTTTATGAAAAAGAATTAATGGAATACTTTAAAAAATTTGAAAAAATGATGAAAAGTAAATAAATAACAAGAATAATAATGACGATAGAAAATTAGGCATGGTGTTGATATTTCTTTTTCCATAACAAGTGAAGGGCAAGTTTTTTATAAGTGAAAAAGTTCAACGTTAGAGATAAATGCTACAATTTTACATATTTTATCTTTTTTTTCTAAGTTAACAATTTTAAAATTTAAAATTGTTTGAATTTAAATAAATTTTTTTAAAAAAATTTTATTTTATATTATATTTCAAGTATTTCAATGTGATATTAAATTATTATATTTGATTTGATTAACTATTTGTTTTCAAATAAAATCATATGCAATGATCTTATGATGCTTTACAGTATCCCTCACATTCATGCATGTTTTTTAGGTTTAACAAATTGATTTTATTCTTTTCTTGTTCTACCAGCAATGTTATTCCATCTTTTACTATGTTGTAATATTTAATATGAAAATCTACCAAATTTGAAAATGGCAATAAGCAACCCGGTCATCTTCAAACTAAAACGATAAAATTTAAGTATAATTGAGTTGTTATAAGTATAAGTTGACTCGGTTGCAACGTACCTGCTAATATTCATGTGTAAATGTTGAATGAATTTATAAGTAATATTGATATAGAGCACCAAGTCATCCATATAATCAATCATCTTGACTGTTTCCATGATTGGCACAATGTCAAACTTCAGGTAACCAAACCAATTTAAAAAAAAAAAAAAAAAAAAAAAAAAAAAAAAAAAATGAACCAAGTCTAATATCACAGATGTCTTCCTATTATATATATATAGCATCCAAGCGAGAGACCTCCTCAATGGCAATGACTGGCCAGCTCTTCTTCCTCGCGCTTATCGTCCCCTTAGTCAGTTGCATTGACCCACTAAAAACCTATTGCGGTAGCAATTTCACTGGCCCAACCGAGTTGCTACAGGGAAGCCTCGACCGCATCCTGCCGGATGTGGTCATGAGGACCCCAATAGATGGCTACGCCATCTCCTCCTACGGCAACTTCAACGAAACGATCTATGGACTCACCAACTGTCGCGGTGATATCCCGGCAGACGCCTGCTTGGCATGCATAGCTGAGGCGGCAAGGATTCTTCCAACCGTCTGCCCTCGTTCGGCCGACGCACGCATCTGGTACGACACTTGTTTCCTTCGCTATGGCACCGATGAGTTCATTGGATCGGTTGACACCGTGAATGGTGGTCTAATACTGATGAACGTGTTAAATGCCACGGATCCTGAAAGCTTTGACAAAATAGTGGTGGAGCTTATGCATACAGTGTGGAAGTCTGCCTTAGTGTCGGGAAACAAAAGGTTTGCATTCGGCTTGAAGGCATTTTCACCTAATGTCACAATTCACAGTATGGTGCAATGCACACGGGACCTTCCTGCTGCAGCATGCAATCATTGTTTAGCAAATGCAATTGGACTCTTTCCAAACTATTGCCGCTTTCGTCGAGGTTGCCAAGTCATTTACAGTAGTTGTGCTGTGAGATATGAGATGTATGACTTTCTCTTTCACGAGAATTATACAAATCACTATGCCATACACAGTTACAAAACTGTTCTTCTTTAGTTTATGAGATTAATTCTGTTCTTTCAGTTGTATTTCTTTTGTGATTGTAAGAGTTGCTATTCTTTTCATGAGAGTGTTATAACCAAGTCTATGTATTATTTTATATGCTTTTAACTTTTTTTTTTACCTGTCAATTTTCTTTTCATAGTTGTACATTCCAATTTAAATTTTTTTTTTTTTGAATTTAAATTTAAAAATCATAAAAATTTTATTTAATATTATATTTTAAGTATTTAAATTTAATATTGAATTATTATATTGAACTGAATTAATTTTTTGGTTTTAGAAAATCAAATGCAATGACTTTGTGATGCTTTACAATAATTGATATAAAAAATTTATTAAATATTTAAATAATTTATGTGAATTATAATTAAGTATACCTATAATTTATATGGCATAGAAAATTAGTAGTGTTTTGAAAATATTATATCGTTTCACTAATACATGATTTGCCAACTTGCATACAGTCAGTTATATGAGTAGTTGAAAATAGCTTCATAAAATATTATTTGTTTTTTGTGAAAAGAAATTAAGTATAATACCTTCTAAAGATTATGAACGAGACAATTATAATAAATGACATCGTATTATGCGTTATAATGAGAAAAATAATTGAATGAATAAATAAGTTTCAAAAAAAGGACTATAGGTTTTTGTATAATGAAGAAAAATCGAGTATACAAGAGGTGTGATTTGTGAGTTTTAAAATATACTTTTTTTTCATTTTTTTATTTATTTTTAAAAAATTCTTTATAAATATAATTTTATGTTTATAAAAAATCTTGATTTTATATATTTTATTGAAACTTATTATTGGAGCTTTGTGTATACAAACATTAAATTCCTTAATCCTTATATAATTATGCACTAATGAAGAGTAGAATTATTCTTAATAACCCTCAAAGACATATAGTTAAAGTAATTAACACATATTTTTGTAAATAATATGCATAACCAATGTATGTTCATAATTCTTGAATTAGTTAGTAATCATACTTTCCAATCATTACATATATTCTAAAATATGTAACTTTTGCGAAGCATCTTGGATGTATGATACTTCAAGGTAGATGACAATCTCTTTCTTTCTTTCTCTTAGTTTTACTTATAAAGTAATTCTTAATATTACTTTATCTAATGTATTGTACTCTTGTAAAGTCATAATGATATTTACAATTGTTGTCTCTAAGATATGAAATTAAAATGATACATCTAATTTTTTATGTGGTTCAATTTAAATTAGAACTTATGTCTATCCTCAATCAAGGTTAGGAAAAATAACATTATTAAAAAGTTTAAAATTTTAGATTTTTTCTTATGTTCACCTCTAACCTACTAGCTTTTGTATGCTCAACTATAATCTGAGTTATTGTAAGCTCACCTCTAACTTGATTTTTTATAAGATCAAACTAAACTTAGGTTTTCACAAACGTCGAGCCACCAAACCAAAATGAAAATGAAAAGCACACCAAGTGAAAAAAAAATTCAGTTAAAAATATATAACTTTTTATACTTCGTGATGAATAAAGCAAAAAGACAATGAGCTCAAAGCTATGAATAGAGGTAAGAAATTAAAAGCTTAGAAGTTCTAGATTTAGTTAGAAAAATTTGACATTTTGAAAAAAACTAAGCTATAATTATTAGGAGATTTTATATTAGTAGAATATTGTGCAGTAATTTGTCGAGAACTCAAAGATTTGTTCTCATTCATTAACCATTTCCGAATAATGCTTGGGTATTTATAAAAAAACTTTGATCATAGCCGTTAAAAAGTCAATAAAAAGGTATTTCAACAGTTGTTGCCAAACAACTTAAAAGCTCTTCCAAACAGCAAAAAAATTCTTCAAAATAGCTATGTGATGACTCAAGTAACTACTAGGGAATTAGGTGTTATAAGGGATCGACGAGAGTTGGAACCGATTGAAGAAGTTCTAGATATTTAGATCAAAGAATGTTAAGGCGAATTATGATGGAAATAAAAGTGTTGAGAGAAATTTAAAAATGACAGCAGAAAGCCTAAATAGTGAGAAGATAAAAAACTATGAACTTTTTATTCATACTTTCATAATCACAAATTAACAATTACATCAATTTATAAAAAAAAATACTCAATTCTCCAAATATTTGTTCATAATTCAAAAGTTTGTTCCTAACTTAAAATTTAAAATCATTTAAACATTTAAATTCCTAAAAATACTAACCAACTAACAAAACACTTAAAATATGCTAACCCATACTTAAAAAGTGCTAACAAATATTAACAAGTGTTAACAAACATTTAAAGTTTGCTGACATTACTCCCCCTCAAACTTGAAGTATTTTCAACCATAATTGATTTCGTAATTCTTCAAACTTCTTAACACCAAGCGTTTAATGAAAATATTAGTCACTTGATCTCTAGTACTGCAATGTACCGGACTTATAGTCTCCTGTTGACATGATCACCAAGAAAATAATACATTGTCTCGATATGCTTGCTTCTCCCATGTTGACTAGATTTTTTGCTTATTTGATGGCTGACATATTATCAATAAATATAGTTATTGGCTCTTCTTTTTGTTGATATAACTCCTGTAGTATATTTCATAACCAAATTACTTCACAAACAGTTGATGATGCTACAATATACTCTGCTTCATAAGATGAAAGAGCAATGAAATCTTGTTTAGTTGATCTCCACATAAATGTCGATGAACCTAAGAAGAAACAATAACATATTATACTCTTTTTTTCATCTATATCACCTCCCCAGTCACTGTTAGAGTAGTTACATAAATCTATCTTACTTTGATTAGTAAAATACAAACCATAATCAAGTGTTCCTTTAATATATCTTAATATTCTTTTTGCAACCATCCAATGTGTTTCCTTTGGACTTTTCATATATCGACTAATGTGTCCAACACAATATCGAATATCATGTCTTGTGATAGTGAGGTAATGAAGACTATCTATAAGACTTTAAAACAAAGTAGAGTCAATGTCTTTTCTTTCTCCTTCTCTACTTATTTTATTCTCACATCGAGTGGTGTTACCACTGATTTACAATCTTCCATTCTAAACTTTCTTAGAAGTTTAGTAGCATATCTTTTTTAAGATATTTGGATTCCATTTGTCATTTGCTTTACTTCCAAACCAATGAAGTATGACATTTCACCATCATACGTTATATCAATTTCATACTATATAGTTCTTTTGAATTTTTGAAACAATTCAAAAGAATTTCTTATATAAAACACATTATCTATATGAAGACAAACTATAAGAATATCATTTTCAGTTGTCTTAATGTAAAGTGCATGTTAAAATAGATATTTTTGGAATCCTTGTTATTAAATATATCCATCAATCTTGGTATTTCATGCTCTTAGTACTTGTTCCAATCCATATAAAGCCTTTTTCAAATGATAAACTTTATGTGGATCATTCACAATTTTGTAACCTTCAGGTTGATCAATATAAACTTCTCCTAAAAGTTCATTAGAAAATGCATACCTTCCATCCAAGATGTGCTGTAAGTGTTAAAATCAACTTCATTGTATCAAATCGAGCAACTGGAGCAGATATCTCGTCAGTCTATACCATATTTTTGCTTAAAACATTTTGTTACCAGTCTTGCCTTGTATTTATCCATTGTTCCATCTGCTTTATGCTTGATCTTGTAAACCCATTTCACTCTTATGAGTTTTTTATGGGGAGGGAGATCAACAAACTCCTATGTATTATTCTTTTTTATAGATGCTATTTCTTCATCCATACCCTTTTGCCAATTTATATCCTACACTGCTTCATCAAAAAAATGGGTTCATTATCAATAAAATAACAAAATAAGTTAAAGTACTTAAAAGTTTACTCATATATCTCTTGTAGACTTTTTATCTTTCTGCTTGAGTCAATAAGATGTGCTGTCTTTTGCATAATAATTGTTCTTGAGGGAGAGCTTGTTGGAGAATTCAAATATTTTGTTTGTTGATTTTAAATTTCTTCTTCTTGCCCAAGCGTGATAGTTTTATCATCATTCTCTTCCTTTCACTTCCAAGTATCTTCTTTTACAAACACAATCACACAGTTAATAAACACTTTTTTGGTCAAAGGATTGTAGAGTTTGTAGGCTTTTAACTCCTCATTGTATCCAATGAATATGTATTTTTCACCTTTATCATCTAATTTCTTTCTTAATTCATTAAGTACCTATGCATATGCAATGTAACCGAATATTCAAAAATGAGAAACACTTGGTGTATATCCACTCCAAGCTTTTTGTGGAGTCATATAACGCAAAACCTTAGTAGGACATCGATTCAACAAATAAGTTGAACATTCAACTGCTTCTACCCAAAATTCTTTTGTCATATTCCTCTCTCTCATCATTGTCCTTATCATATCAAGGATAGTACGATTTCTTCTTTCAGCGACTCCATTTTGTTGTGGAGTATAACTTGTGGTAAGTTGATGTCGTATGCCTTCTTGCTTACATAATTGAATAAATTCATTTAAAGTTTACTCACCACCTCTATCAGATCTAAGGCATTGAATGAATAGCCCACTCTCTTTTTCAACCTTGCATTTGAACTCTTTAAATATGGAGATAGCAGTAGATTTCTCCTTAATAAAATATGTCCACATTTTTCTACTGAAATCATCTATGAAAGTGATAAAATATTTGTTACCTCCATTAGATAATGGCACTAATGGACCACAAATATCTGTATCAATAAGCTGCAACGGCCTTTTAGCTCTCCAAGTGTTATTCTTCTGAAATGGTAGACGATGTTGCTTTCCAAGTATACAAGCTTCACATATATGGTTTGGATCATCCAATAAAGGAAGACCTTTCACCATTCCTTCTTTTGCCAATAATTTCAAACCTCCAAAGTTAAGGTGACCATACCTTAGATGCCATTTCAAAGAATCATTTGAAAGATGCCCAAGATAACAAACTTCACTTGTTGATTTTAATTGAAGAGGAAACATGCGATTTGTCGACATCTTCACTTTAGTAATATTCATTCTTTTTGAATCTTGCAAAAGAAGATAACCATTCTCCATATGTATAATATATCCTTTCTCAATTAATTGCCCAAGGCTAAGAATATTACTTTTCATATCAGGAATAAAATATGCATCTGAAATAATAACTGGAAACCCATTCTCTTTGTAAAGTTTTATATTACCTTTGCCTTCAACTTTCAACTTTGATGAGTCTCCAAGACTCACATTTGCTTGCACATTTTCAATTGACTCAAATAGATGTCTTTTTCCACACATATGGTTGCTTGCTCCTGAATCAAGAAACCATACATCTTCTTTTTCGTTGCCCTCTTTTTCAGCCAATAAAGATATTGACTCTTCTTTTGATGTTTCAGCATAGTTTGATTGATTATTTTTATGCCAACAATCAGAAGCATAATGACCAAACTTATGACAATTGTAACATTCAATATTTCTACCTTGTCCTCGATCTCGAGAAGAATTATTTCTTCCATGCCCGTGTTGAGTGTAAGATTGATTAAATTTCTGTTGAGATCTATTTTGGAAACGACATCTTCCACGTCCTCGATATGAACCTCGTCCTCTTCCTCTTGAATTTGAATTCTCTTTCTTCAATGCATTGTCTTCTTTCAAATTCAATTTTGATTCTAATACTTGATCAATAGGTGCAACTTCAGCCTTTTTCTTTAGTCGTTGCTCATGCACTTGTAAAGAACCCATTAGCTCTTCAATAGATAAACTACATATATCTTTAGATTCTTCAATTGTTGTTACCATGTGTTCAAACATATGAGTTAAAGAACGAAGTACCTTTTCAATGACACGTACATCATCGATTTGTTCTCCATTTCTTTTCATCAAATTCACAATAGCAATCAAGCGTGAGACATAATCTGAGATTGTCTCATTTTCATTCATTTTTTATTGCTTAAAATCACCTCTAAGGATTTGAAGACGTACACGCTTCACCCGTTCAACACCTTTGAAGATTGTGTTGAGTTTACTCCAAACCTCTTTGCTTGTAGTCACTTCTGCAACTTTCTCAAAAGTGATTTCATCAAGCCCTTGATATATCAAGAATAATGCATTTTTATCCTTTCTTCTGATTTTCTTTCAACAGTTTCTTCTCCGCATCAGTGGCATCTGATTCATCAAAGCCATCGATAACAATCTCCCAAAGGTCTTGCAAGCCAAGAAGGGCTTTAAATTGAATTCAACAATTATCATAGTTGTCGTTCGTCAATCTGGGAATGACTTGTTGCACAATTCCAAACATTTTAAATGAACAACACTCTTTAAAGAAAATACCTCTACTTTTCTTCTTTCGACGCTACAGCGTTGGATCTTTTCTTCAAGCTCGGATACCACTTTGATGGAAATATAATATTGGGAGAAATTTGAAAATGGCAGCAGGAAACTTAAGGAGAGAGAAGAAAGAAACTATGAACTTTTCATTCATGAATGCATATTTACAAAGCAACACTTACATCTATTTATAGCTAAAAAACATAACTAATTTCCTAAATATTTCCTCTAAATTCGAATTTTTTTTTATAATTCCTAAAAATACTCAACAAACTAACAATTTGCTAACCATGCTTAAAAAGTGTTAAAAAACACTTAAAAAGTGCTAACAAACACTTAAAAAGTGCTAACCAAATGCTTAAAAATGCTAAATAAAACTTAAAGTTTGCTAACACATTGGTCACTTCATTCATAAAGATTGGTTTTTTATAGAAAAGTATTTGTTATAGCTGTTAGCAAGTCAAGAAAAAACACTTTCATAAGCTGCTGCCAAATAGTTTAAAAAACTCTTCCAAACAGCTTTTAAAATAGCTCAAATTTATTTTATTTTTTCTTTACTCTACCAAAAATGTTATTACATATTTAATTATTTTATAACATATAGTCTAAAAATCTAACAAGCTTGGAAATGGCAATAAATAGTATGGTCATCTTCAAAATAAAATTATGAAATTTAATTCTAGCTCAATTTGTTTAAAATAGCTTCATAAAATATGATGTATTTTTGATGAAAAACAATTAATGGAATACTTTAAAAAATTTGAAAAAATGATGAAAAGTAAATAAATAACAAGAATAATAATGACGATAGAAAATTAGGCATGGTGTTGATATTTCTTTTTCCATAACAAGTGAAGGGCAAGTTTTTTATAAGTGAAAAAGTTCAACGTTAGAGATAAATGCTACAATTTTACATATTTTATCTTTTTTTTCTAAGTTAACAATTTTAAAATTTAAAATTGTTTGAATTTAAATAAATTTTTTTAAAAAAATTTTATTTTATATTATATTTCAAGTATTTCAATGTGATATTAAATTATTATATTTGATTTGATTAACTATTTGTTTTCAAATAAAATCATATGCAATGATCTTATGATGCTTTACAGTATCCCTCACATTCATGCATGTTTTTTAGGTTTAACAAATTGATTTTATTCTTTTCTTGTTCTACCAGCAATGTTATTCCATCTTTTACTATGTTGTAATATTTAATATGAAAATCTACCAAATTTGAAAATGGCAATAAGCAACCCGGTCATCTTCAAACTAAAACGATAAAATTTAAGTATAATTGAGTTGTTATAAGTATAAGTTGACTCGGTTGCAACGTACCTGCTAATATTCATGTGTAAATGTTGAATGAATTTATAAGTAATATTGATATAGAGCACCAAGTCATCCATATAATCAATCATCTTGACTGTTTCCATGATTGGCACAATGTCAAACTTCAGGTAACCAAACCAATTTAAAAAAAAAAAAAAAAAAAAAAAAAAAAAAAAAAAATGAACCAAGTCTAATATCACAGATGTCTTCCTATTATATATATATAGCATCCAAGCGAGAGACCTCCTCAATGGCAATGACTGGCCAGCTCTTCTTCCTCGCGCTTATCGTCCCCTTAGTCAGTTGCATTGACCCACTAAAAACCTATTGCGGTAGCAATTTCACTGGCCCAACCGAGTTGCTACAGGGAAGCCTCGACCGCATCCTGCCGGATGTGGTCATGAGGACCCCAATAGATGGCTACGCCATCTCCTCCTACGGCAACTTCAACGAAACGATCTATGGACTCACCAACTGTCGCGGTGATATCCCGGCAGACGCCTGCTTGGCATGCATAGCTGAGGCGGCAAGGATTCTTCCAACCGTCTGCCCTCGTTCGGCCGACGCACGCATCTGGTACGACACTTGTTTCCTTCGCTATGGCACCGATGAGTTCATTGGATCGGTTGACACCGTGAATGGTGGTCTAATACTGATGAACGTGTTAAATGCCACGGATCCTGAAAGCTTTGACAAAATAGTGGTGGAGCTTATGCATACAGTGTGGAAGTCTGCCTTAGTGTCGGGAAACAAAAGGTTTGCATTCGGCTTGAAGGCATTTTCACCTAATGTCACAATTCACAGTATGGTGCAATGCACACGGGACCTTCCTGCTGCAGCATGCAATCATTGTTTAGCAAATGCAATTGGACTCTTTCCAAACTATTGCCGCTTTCGTCGAGGTTGCCAAGTCATTTACAGTAGTTGTGCTGTGAGATATGAGATGTATGACTTTCTCTTTCACGAGAATTATACAAATCACTATGCCATACACAGTTACAAAACTGTTCTTCTTTAGTTTATGAGATTAATTCTGTTCTTTCAGTTGTATTTCTTTTGTGATTGTAAGAGTTGCTATTCTTTTCATGAGAGTGTTATAACCAAGTCTATGTATTATTTTATATGCTTTTAACTTTTTTTTTTACTTGTCAATTTTCTTTTCATAGTTGTACATTCCAATTTAAATTTTTTTTTTTTTGAATTTAAATTTAAAAATCATAAAAATTTTATTTAATATTATATTTTAAGTATTTAAATTTAATATTGAATTATTATATTGAACTGAATTAATTTTTTGGTTTTAGAAAATCAAATGCAATGACTTTGTGATGCTTTACAATAATTGATATAAAAAATTTATTAAATATTTAAATAATTTATGTGAATTATAATTAAGTATACCTATAATTTATATGGCATAGAAAATTAGTAGTGTTTTGAAAATATTATATCGTTTCACTAATACATGATTTGCCAACTTGCATACAGTCAGTTATATGAGTAGTTGAAAATAGCTTCATAAAATATTATTTGTTTTTTGTGAAAAGAAATTAAGTATAATACCTTCTAAAGATTATGAACGAGACAATTATAATAAATGACATCGTATTATGCGTTATAATGAGAAAAATAATTGAATGAATAAATAAGTTTCAAAAAAAGGACTATAGGTTTTTGTATAATGAAGAAAAATCGAGTATACAAGAGGTGTGATTTGTGAGTTTTAAAATATACTTTTTTTTCATTTTTTTATTTATTTTTAAAAAATTCTTTATAAATATAATTTTATGTTTATAAAAAATCTTGATTTTATATATTTTATTGAAACTTATTATTGGAGCTTTGTGTATACAAACATTAAATTCCTTAATCCTTATATAATTATGCACTAATGAAGAGTAGAATTATTCTTAATAACCCTCAAAGACATATAGTTAAAGTAATTAACACATATTTTTGTAAATAATATGCATAACCAATGTATGTTCATAATTCTTGAATTAGTTAGTAATCATACTTTCCAATCATTACATATATTCTAAAATATGTAACTTTTGCGAAGCATCTTGGATGTATGATACTTCAAGGTAGATGACAATCTCTTTCTTTCTTTCTCTTAGTTTTACTTATAAAGTAATTCTTAATATTACTTTATCTAATGTATTGTACTCTTGTAAAGTCATAATGATATTTACAATTGTTGTCTCTAAGATATGAAATTAAAATGATACATCTAATTTTTTATGTGGTTCAATTTAAATTAGAACTTATGTCTATCCTCAATCAAGGTTAGGAAAAATAACATTATTAAAAAGTTTAAAATTTTAGATTTTTTCTTATGTTCACCTCTAACCTACTAGCTTTTGTATGCTCAACTATAATCTGAGTTATTGTAAGCTCACCTCTAACTTGATTTTTTATAAGATCAAACTAAACTTAGGTTTTCACAAACGTCGAGCCACCAAACCAAAATGAAAATGAAAAGCACACCAAGTGAAAAAAAAATTCAGTTAAAAATATATAACTTTTTATACTTCGTGATGAATAAAGCAAAAAGACAATGAGCTCAAAGCTATGAATAGAGGTAAGAAATTAAAAGCTTAGAAGTTCTAGATTTAGTTAGAAAAATTTGACATTTTGAAAAAAACTAAGCTATAATTATTAGGAGATTTTATATTAGTAGAATATTGTGCAGTAATTTGTCGAGAACTCAAAGATTTGTTCTCATTCATTAACCATTTCCGAATAATGCTTGGGTATTTATAAAAAAACTTTGATCATAGCCGTTAAAAAGTCAATAAAAAGGTATTTCAACAGTTGTTGCCAAACAACTTAAAAGCTCTTCCAAACAGCAAAAAAATTCTTCAAAATAGCTATGTGATGACTCAAGTAACTACTAGGGAATTAGGTGTTATAAGGGATCGACGAGAGTTGGAACCGATTGAAGAAGTTCTAGATATTTAGATCAAAGAATGTTAAGGCGAATTATGATGGAAATAAAAGTGTTGAGAGAAATTTAAAAATGACAGCAGAAAGCCTAAATAGTGAGAAGATAAAAAACTATGAACTTTTTATTCATACTTTCATAATCACAAATTAACAATTACATCAATTTATAAAAAAAAATACTCAATTCTCCAAATATTTGTTCATAATTCAAAAGTTTGTTCCTAACTTAAAATTTAAAATCATTTAAACATTTAAATTCCTAAAAATACTAACCAACTAACAAAACACTTAAAATATGCTAACCCATACTTAAAAAGTGCTAACAAATATTAACAAGTGTTAACAAACATTTAAAGTTTGCTGACATTACTCCCCCTCAAACTTGAAGTATTTTCAACCATAATTGATTTCGTAATTCTTCAAACTTCTTAACACCAAGCGTTTAATGAAAATATTAGTCACTTGATCTCTAGTACTGCAATGTACCGGACTTATAGTCTCCTGTTGACATGATCACCAAGAAAATAATACATTGTCTCGATATGCTTGCTTCTCCCATGTTGACTAGATTTTTTGCTTATTTGATGGCTGACATATTATCAATAAATATAGTTATTGGCTCTTCTTTTTGTTGATATAACTCCTGTAGTATATTTCATAACCAAATTACTTCACAAACAGTTGATGATGCTACAATATACTCTGCTTCATAAGATGAAAGAGCAATGAAATCTTGTTTAGTTGATCTCCACATAAATGTCGATGAACCTAAGAAGAAACAATAACATATTATACTCTTTTTTTCATCTATATCACCTCCCCAGTCACTGTTAGAGTAGTTACATAAATCTATCTTACTTTGATTAGTAAAATACAAACCATAATCAAGTGTTCCTTTAATATATCTTAATATTCTTTTTGCAACCATCCAATGTGTTTCCTTTGGACTTTTCATATATCGACTAATGTGTCCAACACAATATCGAATATCATGTCTTGTGATAGTGAGGTAATGAAGACTATCTATAAGACTTTAAAACAAAGTAGAGTCAATGTCTTTTCTTTCTCCTTCTCTACTTATTTTATTCTCACATCGAGTGGTGTTACCACTGATTTACAATCTTCCATTCTAAACTTTCTTAGAAGTTTAGTAGCATATCTTTTTTAAGATATTTGGATTCCATTTGTCATTTGCTTTACTTCCAAACCAATGAAGTATGACATTTCACCATCATACGTTATATCAATTTCATACTATATAGTTCTTTTGAATTTTTGAAACAATTCAAAAGAATTTCTTATATAAAACACATTATCTATATGAAGACAAACTATAAGAATATCATTTTCAGTTGTCTTAATGTAAAGTGCATGTTAAAATAGATATTTTTGGAATCCTTGTTATTAAATATATCCATCAATCTTGGTATTTCATGCTCTTAGTACTTGTTCCAATCCATATAAAGCCTTTTTCAAATGATAAACTTTATGTGGATCATTCACAATTTTGTAACCTTCAGGTTGATCAATATAAACTTCTCCTAAAAGTTCATTAGAAAATGCATACCTTCCATCCATGATGTGCTGTAAGTGTTAAAATCAACTTCATTGTATCAAATCGAGCAACTGGAGCAGATATCTCGTCAGTCTATACCATATTTTTGCTTAAAACATTTTGTTACCAGTCTTGCCTTGTATTTATCCATTGTTCCATCTGCTTTATGCTTGATCTTGTAAACCCATTTCACTCTTATGAGTTTTTTATGGGGAGGGAGATCAACAAACTCCTATGTATTATTCTTTTTTATAGATGCTATTTCTTCATCCATACCCTTTTGCCAATTTATATCCTACACTGCTTCATCAAAAAAATGGGTTCATTATCAATAAAATAACAAAATAAGTTAAAGTACTTAAAAGTTTACTCATATATCTCTTGTAGACTTTTTATCTTTCTGCTTGAGTCAATAAGATGTGCTGTCTTTTGCATAATAATTGTTCTTGAGGGAGAGCTTGTTGGAGAATTCAAATATTTTGTTTGTTGATTTTAAATTTCTTCTTCTTGCCCAAGCGTGATAGTTTTATCATCATTCTCTTCCTTTCACTTCCAAGTATCTTCTTTTACAAACACAATCACACAGTTAATAAACACTTTTTTGGTCAAAGGATTGTAGAGTTTGTAGGCTTTTAACTCCTCATTGTATCCAATGAATATGTATTTTTCACCTTTATCATCTAATTTCTTTCTTAATTCATTAAGTACCTATGCATATGCAATGTAACCGAATATTCAAAAATGAGAAACACTTGGTGTATATCCACTCCAAGCTTTTTGTGGAGTCATATAACGCAAAACCTTAGTAGGACATCGATTCAACAAATAAGTTGAACATTCAACTGCTTCTACCCAAAATTCTTTTGTCATATTCCTCTCTCTCATCATTGTCCTTATCATATCAAGGATAGTACGATTTCTTCTTTCAGCGACTCCATTTTGTTGTGGAGTATAACTTGTGGTAAGTTGATGTCGTATGCCTTCTTGCTTACATAATTGAATAAATTCATTTAAAGTTTACTCACCACCTCTATCAGATCTAAGGCATTGAATGAATAGCCCACTCTCTTTTTCAACCTTGCATTTGAACTCTTTAAATATGGAGATAGCAGTAGATTTCTCCTTAATAAAATATGTCCACATTTTTCTACTGAAATCATCTATGAAAGTGATAAAATATTTGTTACCTCCATTAGATAATGGCACTAATGGACCACAAATATCTGTATCAATAAGCTGCAACGGCCTTTTAGCTCTCCAAGTGTTATTCTTCTGAAATGGTAGACGATGTTGCTTTCCAAGTATACAAGCTTCACATATATGGTTTGGATCATCCAATAAAGGAAGACCTTTCACCATTCCTTCTTTTGCCAATAATTTCAAACCTCCAAAGTTAAGGTGACCATACCTTAGATGCCATTTCAAAGAATCATTTGAAAGATGCCCAAGATAACAAACTTCACTTGTTGATTTTAATTGAAGAGGAAACATGCGATTTGTCGACATCTTCACTTTAGTAATATTCATTCTTTTTGAATCTTGCAAAAGAAGATAACCATTCTCCATATGTATAATATATCCTTTCTCAATTAATTGCCCAAGGCTAAGAATATTACTTTTCATATCAGGAATAAAATATGCATCTGAAATAATAACTGGAAACCCATTCTCTTTGTAAAGTTTTATATTACCTTTGCCTTCAACTTTCAACTTTGATGAGTCTCCAAGACTCACATTTGCTTGCACATTTTCAATTGACTCAAATAGATGTCTTTTTCCACACATATGGTTGCTTGCTCCTGAATCAAGAAACCATACATCTTCTTTTTCGTTGCCCTCTTTTTCAGCCAATAAAGATATTGACTCTTCTTTTGATGTTTCAGCATAGTTTGATTGATTATTTTTATGCCAACAATCAGAAGCATAATGACCAAACTTATGACAATTGTAACATTCAATATTTCTACCTTGTCCTCGATCTCGAGAAGAATTATTTCTTCCATGCCCGTGTTGAGTGTAAGATTGATTAAATTTCTGTTGAGATCTATTTTGGAAACGACATCTTCCACGTCCTCGATATGAACCTCGTCCTCTTCCTCTTGAATTTGAATTCTCTTTCTTCAATGCATTGTCTTCTTTCAAATTCAATTTTGATTCTAATACTTGATCAATAGGTGCAACTTCAGCCTTTTTCTTTAGTCGTTGCTCATGCACTTGTAAAGAACCCATTAGCTCTTCAATAGATAAACTACATATATCTTTAGATTCTTCAATTGTTGTTACCATGTGTTCAAACATATGAGTTAAAGAACGAAGTACCTTTTCAATGACACGTACATCATCGATTTGTTCTCCATTTCTTTTCATCAAATTCACAATAGCAATCAAGCGTGAGACATAATCTGAGATTGTCTCATTTTCATTCATTTTTTATTGCTTAAAATCACCTCTAAGGATTTGAAGACGTACACGCTTCACCCGTTCAACACCTTTGAAGATTGTGTTGAGTTTACTCCAAACCTCTTTGCTTGTAGTCACTTCTGCAACTTTCTCAAAAGTGATTTCATCAAGCCCTTGATATATCAAGAATAATGCATTTTTATCCTTTCTTCTGATTTTCTTTCAACAGTTTCTTCTCCGCATCAGTGGCATCTGATTCATCAAAGCCATCGATAACAATCTCCCAAAGGTCTTGCAAGCCAAGAAGGGCTTTAAATTGAATTCAACAATTATCATAGTTGTCGTTCGTCAATCTGGGAATGACTTGTTGCACAATTCCAAACATTTTAAATGAACAACACTCTTTAAAGAAAATACCTCTACTTTTCTTCTTTCGACGCTACAGCGTTGGATCTTTTCTTCAAGCTCGGATACCACTTTGATGGAAATATAATATTGGGAGAAATTTGAAAATGGCAGCAGGAAACTTAAGGAGAGAGAAGAAAGAAACTATGAACTTTTCATTCATGAATGCATATTTACAAAGCAACACTTACATCTATTTATAGCTAAAAAACATAACTAATTTCCTAAATATTTCCTCTAAATTCGAATTTTTTTTTATAATTCCTAAAAATACTCAACAAACTAACAATTTGCTAACCATGCTTAAAAAGTGTTAAAAAACACTTAAAAAGTGCTAACAAACACTTAAAAAGTGCTAACCAAATGCTTAAAAATGCTAAATAAAACTTAAAGTTTGCTAACACATTGGTCACTTCATTCATAAAGATTGGTTTTTTATAGAAAAGTATTTGTTATAGCTGTTAGCAAGTCAAGAAAAAACACTTTCATAAGCTGCTGCCAAATAGTTTAAAAAACTCTTCCAAACAGCTTTTAAAATAGCTCAAATTTATTTTATTTTTTCTTTACTCTACCAAAAATGTTATTACATATTTAATTATTTTATAACATATAGTCTAAAAATCTAACAAGCTTGGAAATGGCAATAAATAGTATGGTCATCTTCAAAATAAAATTATGAAATTTAATTCTAGCTCAATTTGTTTAAAATAGCTTCATAAAATATGATGTATTTTTGATGAAAAACAATTAATGGAATACTTTAAAAAATTTGAAAAAATGATGAAAAGTAAATAAATAACAAGAATAATAATGACGATAGAAAATTAGGCATGGTGTTGATATTTCTTTTTCCATAACAAGTGAAGGGCAAGTTTTTTATAAGTGAAAAAGTTCAACGTTAGAGATAAATGCTACAATTTTACATATTTTATCTTTTTTTTCTAAGTTAACAATTTTAAAATTTAAAATTGTTTGAATTTAAATAAATTTTTTTAAAAAAATTTTATTTTATATTATATTTCAAGTATTTCAATGTGATATTAAATTATTATATTTGATTTGATTAACTATTTGTTTTCAAATAAAATCATATGCAATGATCTTATGATGCTTTACAGTATCCCTCACATTCATGCATGTTTTTTAGGTTTAACAAATTGATTTTATTCTTTTCTTGTTCTACCAGCAATGTTATTCCATCTTTTACTATGTTGTAATATTTAATATGAAAATCTACCAAATTTGAAAATGGCAATAAGCAACCCGGTCATCTTCAAACTAAAACGATAAAATTTAAGTATAATTGAGTTGTTATAAGTATAAGTTGACTCGGTTGCAACGTACCTGCTAATATTCATGTGTAAATGTTGAATGAATTTATAAGTAATATTGATATAGAGCACCAAGTCATCCATATAATCAATCATCTTGACTGTTTCCATGATTGGCACAATGTCAAACTTCAGGTAACCAAACCAATTTAAAAAAAAAAAAAAAAAAAAAAAAAAAAAAAAATGAACCAAGTCTAATATCACAGATGTCTTCCTATTATATATATATAGCATCCAAGCGAGAGACCTCCTCAATGGCAATGACTGGCCAGCTCTTCTTCCTCGCGCTTATCGTCCCCTTAGTCAGTTGCATTGACCCACTAAAAACCTATTGCGGTAGCAATTTCACTGGCCCAACCGAGTTGCTACAGGGAAGCCTCGACCGCATCCTGCCGGATGTGGTCATGAGGACCCCAATAGATGGCTACGCCATCTCCTCCTACGGCAACTTCAACGAAACGATCTATGGACTCACCAACTGTCGCGGTGATATCCCGGCAGACGCCTGCTTGGCATGCATAGCTGAGGCGGCAAGGATTCTTCCAACCGTCTGCCCTCGTTCGGCCGACGCACGCATCTGGTACGACACTTGTTTCCTTCGCTATGGCACCGATGAGTTCATTGGATCGGTTGACACCGTGAATGGTGGTCTAATACTGATGAACGTGTTAAATGCCACGGATCCTGAAAGCTTTGACAAAATAGTGGTGGAGCTTATGCATACAGTGTGGAAGTCTGCCTTAGTGTCGGGAAACAAAAGGTTTGCATTCGGCTTGAAGGCATTTTCACCTAATGTCACAATTCACAGTATGGTGCAATGCACACGGGACCTTCCTGCTGCAGCATGCAATCATTGTTTAGCAAATGCAATTGGACTCTTTCCAAACTATTGCCGCTTTCGTCGAGGTTGCCAAGTCATTTACAGTAGTTGTGCTGTGAGATATGAGATGTATGACTTTCTCTTTCACGAGAATTATACAAATCACTATGCCATACACAGTTACAAAACTGTTCTTCTTTAGTTTATGAGATTAATTCTGTTCTTTCAGTTGTATTTCTTTTGTGATTGTAAGAGTTGCTATTCTTTTCATGAGAGTGTTATAACCAAGTCTATGTATTATTTTATATGCTTTTAACTTTTTTTTTTACCTGTCAATTTTCTTTTCATAGTTGTACATTCCAATTTAAATTTTTTTTTTTTTGAATTTAAATTTAAAAATCATAAAAATTTTATTTAATATTATATTTTAAGTATTTAAATTTAATATTGAATTATTATATTGAACTGAATTAATTTTTTGGTTTTAGAAAATCAAATGCAATGACTTTGTGATGCTTTACAATAATTGATATAAAAAATTTATTAAATATTTAAATAATTTATGTGAATTATAATTAAGTATACCTATAATTTATATGGCATAGAAAATTAGTAGTGTTTTGAAAATATTATATCGTTTCACTAATACATGATTTGCCAACTTGCATACAGTCAGTTATATGAGTAGTTGAAAATAGCTTCATAAAATATTATTTGTTTTTTGTGAAAAGAAATTAAGTATAATACCTTCTAAAGATTATGAACGAGACAATTATAATAAATGACATCGTATTATGCGTTATAATGAGAAAAATAATTGAATGAATAAATAAGTTTCAAAAAAAGGACTATAGGTTTTTGTATAATGAAGAAAAATCGAGTATACAAGAGGTGTGATTTGTGAGTTTTAAAATATACTTTTTTTTCATTTTTTTATTTATTTTTAAAAAATTCTTTATAAATATAATTTTATGTTTATAAAAAATCTTGATTTTATATATTTTATTGAAACTTATTATTGGAGCTTTGTGTATACAAACATTAAATTCCTTAATCCTTATATAATTATGCACTAATGAAGAGTAGAATTATTCTTAATAACCCTCAAAGACATATAGTTAAAGTAATTAACACATATTTTTGTAAATAATATGCATAACCAATGTATGTTCATAATTCTTGAATTAGTTAGTAATCATACTTTCCAATCATTACATATATTCTAAAATATGTAACTTTTGCGAAGCATCTTGGATGTATGATACTTCAAGGTAGATGACAATCTCTTTCTTTCTTTCTCTTAGTTTTACTTATAAAGTAATTCTTAATATTACTTTATCTAATGTATTGTACTCTTGTAAAGTCATAATGATATTTACAATTGTTGTCTCTAAGATATGAAATTAAAATGATACATCTAATTTTTTATGTGGTTCAATTAAAATTAGAACTTATGTCTATCCTCAATCAAGGTTAGGAAAAATAACATTATTAAAAAGTTTAAAATTTTAGATTTTTTCTTATGTTCACCTCTAACCTACTAGCTTTTGTATGCTCAACTATAATCTGAGTTATTGTAAGCTCACCTCTAACTTGATTTTTTATAAGATCAAACTAAACTTAGGTTTTCACAAACGTCGAGCCACCAAACCAAAATGAAAATGAAAAGCACACCAAGTGAAAAAAAAATTCAGTTAAAAATATATAACTTTTTATACTTCGTGATGAATAAAGCAAAAAGACAATGAGCTCAAAGCTATGAATAGAGGTAAGAAATTAAAAGCTTAGAAGTTCTAGATTTAGTTAGAAAAATTTGACATTTTGAAAAAAACTAAGCTATAATTATTAGGAGATTTTATATTAGTAGAATATTGTGCAGTAATTTGTCGAGAACTCAAAGATTTGTTCTCATTCATTAACCATTTCCGAATAATGCTTGGGTATTTATATAAAAACTTTGATCATAGCCGTTAAAAAGTCAATAAAAAGGTATTTCAACAGTTGTTGCCAAACAACTTAAAAGCTCTTCCAAACAGCAAAAAAATTCTTCAAAATAGCTATGTGATGACTCAAGTAACTACTAGGGAATTAGGTGTTATAAGGGATCGACGAGAGTTGGAACCGATTGAAGAAGTTCTAGATATTTAGATCAAAGAATGTTAAGGCGAATTATGATGGAAATAAAAGTGTTGAGAGAAATTTAAAAATGACAGCAGAAAGCCTAAATAGTGAGAAGATAAAAAACTATGAACTTTTTATTCATACTTTCATAATCACAAATTAACAATTACATCAATTTATAAAAAAAAATACTCAATTCTCCAAATATTTGTTCATAATTCAAAAGTTTGTTCCTAACTTAAAATTTAAAATCATTTAAACATTTAAATTCCTAAAAATACTAACCAACTAACAAAACACTTAAAATATGCTAACCCATACTTAAAAAGTGCTAACAAATATTAACAAGTGTTAACAAACATTTAAAGTTTGCTGACATTACTCCCCCTCAAACTTGAAGTATTTTCAACCATAATTGATTTCGTAATTCTTCAAACTTCTTAACACCAAGCGTTTAATGAAAATATTAGTCACTTGATCTCTAGTACTGCAATGTACCGGACTTATAGTCTCCTGTTGACATGATCACCAAGAAAATAATACATTGTCTCGATATGCTTGCTTCTCCCATGTTGACTAGATTTTTTGCTTATTTGATGGCTGACATATTATCAATAAATATAGTTATTGGCTCTTCTTTTTGTTGATATAACTCCTGTAGTATATTTCATAACCAAATTACTTCACAAACAGTTGATGATGCTACAATATACTCTGCTTCATAAGATGAAAGAGCAATGAAATCTTGTTTAGTTGATCTCCACATAAATGTCGATGAACCTAAGAAGAAACAATAACATATTATACTCTTTTTTTCATCTATATCACCTCCCCAGTCACTGTTAGAGTAGTTACATAAATCTATCTTACTTTGATTAGTAAAATACAAACCATAATCAAGTGTTCCTTTAATATATCTTAATATTCTTTTTGCAACCATCCAATGTGTTTCCTTTGGACTTTTCATATATCGACTAATGTGTCCAACACAATATCGAATATCATGTCTTGTGATAGTGAGGTAATGAAGACTATCTATAAGACTTTAAAACAAAGTAGAGTCAATGTCTTTTCTTTCTCCTTCTCTACTTATTTTATTCTCACATCGAGTGGTGTTACCACTGATTTACAATCTTCCATTCTAAACTTTCTTAGAAGTTTAGTAGCATATCTTTTTTAAGATATTTGGATTCCATTTGTCATTTGCTTTACTTCCAAACCAATGAAGTATGACATTTCACCATCATACGTTATATCAATTTCATACTATATAGTTCTTTTGAATTTTTGAAACAATTCAAAAGAATTTCTTATATAAAACACATTATCTATATGAAGACAAACTATAAGAATATCATTTTCAGTTGTCTTAATGTAAAGTGCATGTTAAAATAGATATTTTTGGAATCCTTGTTATTAAATATATCCATCAATCTTGGTATTTCATGCTCTTAGTACTTGTTCCAATCCATATAAAGCCTTTTTCAAATGATAAACTTTATGTGGATCATTCACAATTTTGTAACCTTCAGGTTGATCAATATAAACTTCTCCTAAAAGTTCATTAGAAAATGCATACCTTCCATCCATGATGTGCTGTAAGTGTTAAAATCAACTTCATTGTATCAAATCGAGCAACTGGAGCAGATATCTCGTCAGTCTATACCATATTTTTGCTTAAAACATTTTGTTACCAGTCTTGCCTTGTATTTATCCATTGTTCCATCTGCTTTATGCTTGATCTTGTAAACCCATTTCACTCTTATGAGTTTTTTATGGGGAGGGAGATCAACAAACTCCTATGTATTATTCTTTTTTATAGATGCTATTTCTTCATCCATACCCTTTTGCCAATTTATATCCTACACTGCTTCATCAAAAAAATGGGTTCATTATCAATAAAATAACAAAATAAGTTAAAGTACTTAAAAGTTTACTCATATATCTCTTGTAGACTTTTTATCTTTCTGCTTGAGTCAATAAGATGTGCTGTCTTTTGCATAATAATTGTTCTTGAGGGAGAGCTTGTTGGAGAATTCAAATATTTTGTTTGTTGATTTTAAATTTCTTCTTCTTGCCCAAGCGTGATAGTTTTATCATCATTCTCTTCCTTTCACTTCCAAGTATCTTCTTTTACAAACACAATCACACAGTTAATAAACACTTTTTTGGTCAAAGGATTGTAGAGTTTGTAGGCTTTTAACTCCTCATTGTATCCAATGAATATGTATTTTTCACCTTTATCATCTAATTTCTTTCTTAATTCATTAAGTACCTATGCATATGCAATGTAACCGAATATTCAAAAATGAGAAACACTTGGTGTATATCCACTCCAAGCTTTTTGTGGAGTCATATAACGCAAAACCTTAGTAGGACATCGATTCAACAAATAAGTTGAACATTCAACTGCTTCTACCCAAAATTCTTTTGTCATATTCCTCTCTCTCATCATTGTCCTTATCATATCAAGGATAGTACGATTTCTTCTTTCAGCGACTCCATTTTGTTGTGGAGTATAACTTGTGGTAAGTTGATGTCGTATGCCTTCTTGCTTACATAATTGAATAAATTCATTTAAAGTTTACTCACCACCTCTATCAGATCTAAGGCATTGAATGAATAGCCCACTCTCTTTTTCAACCTTGCATTTGAACTCTTTAAATATGGAGATAGCAGTAGATTTCTCCTTAATAAAATATGTCCACATTTTTCTACTGAAATCATCTATGAAAGTGATAAAATATTTGTTACCTCCATTAGATAATGGCACTAATGGACCACAAATATCTGTATCAATAAGCTGCAACGGCCTTTTAGCTCTCCAAGTGTTATTCTTCTGAAATGGTAGACGATGTTGCTTTCCAAGTATACAAGCTTCACATATATGGTTTGGATCATCCAATAAAGGAAGACCTTTCACCATTCCTTCTTTTGCCAATAATTTCAAACCTCCAAAGTTAAGGTGACCATACCTTAGATGCCATTTCAAAGAATCATTTGAAAGATGCCCAAGATAACAAACTTCACTTGTTGATTTTAATTGAAGAGGAAACATGCGATTTGTCGACATCTTCACTTTAGTAATATTCATTCTTTTTGAATCTTGCAAAAGAAGATAACCATTCTCCATATGTATAATATATCCTTTCTCAATTAATTGCCCAAGGCTAAGAATATTACTTTTCATATCAGGAATAAAATATGCATCTGAAATAATAACTGGAAACCCATTCTCTTTGTAAAGTTTTATATTACCTTTGCCTTCAACTTTCAACTTTGATGAGTCTCCAAGACTCACATTTGCTTGCACATTTTCAATTGACTCAAATAGATGTCTTTTTCCACACATATGGTTGCTTGCTCCTGAATCAAGAAACCATACATCTTCTTTTTCGTTGCCCTCTTTTTCAGCCAATAAAGATATTGACTCTTCTTTTGATGTTTCAGCATAGTTTGATTGATTATTTTTATGCCAACAATCAGAAGCATAATGACCAAACTTATGACAATTGTAACATTCAATATTTCTACCTTGTCCTCGATCTCGAGAAGAATTATTTCTTCCATGCCCGTGTTGAGTGTAAGATTGATTAAATTTCTGTTGAGATCTATTTTGGAAACGACATCTTCCACGTCCTCGATATGAACCTCGTCCTCTTCCTCTTGAATTTGAATTCTCTTTCTTCAATGCATTGTCTTCTTTCAAATTCAATTTTGATTCTAATACTTGATCAATAGGTGCAACTTCAGCCTTTTTCTTTAGTCGTTGCTCATGCACTTGTAAAGAACCCATTAGCTCTTCAATAGATAAACTACATATATCTTTAGATTCTTCAATTGTTGTTACCATGTGTTCAAACATATGAGTTAAAGAACGAAGTACCTTTTCAATGACACGTACATCATCGATTTGTTCTCCATTTCTTTTCATCAAATTCACAATAGCAATCAAGCGTGAGACATAATCTGAGATTGTCTCATTTTCATTCATTTTTTATTGCTTAAAATCACCTCTAAGGATTTGAAGACGTACACGCTTCACCCGTTCAACACCTTTGAAGATTGTGTTGAGTTTACTCCAAACCTCTTTGCTTGTAGTCACTTCTGCAACTTTCTCAAAAGTGATTTCATCAAGCCCTTGATATATCAAGAATAATGCATTTTTATCCTTTCTTCTGATTTTCTTTCAACAGTTTCTTCTCCGCATCAGTGGCATCTGATTCATCAAAGCCATCGATAACAATCTCCCAAAGGTCTTGCAAGCCAAGAAGGGCTTTAAATTGAATTCAACAATTATCATAGTTGTCGTTCGTCAATCTGGGAATGACTTGTTGCACAATTCCAAACATTTTAAATGAACAACACTCTTTAAAGAAAATACCTCTACTTTTCTTCTTTCGACGCTACAGCGTTGGATCTTTTCTTCAAGCTCGGATACCACTTTGATGGAAATATAATATTGGGAGAAATTTGAAAATGGCAGCAGGAAACTTAAGGAGAGAGAAGAAAGAAACTATGAACTTTTCATTCATGAATGCATATTTACAAAGCAACACTTACATCTATTTATAGCTAAAAAACATAACTAATTTCCTAAATATTTCCTCTAAATTCGAATTTTTTTTTATAATTCCTAAAAATACTCAACAAACTAACAATTTGCTAACCATGCTTAAAAAGTGTTAAAAAACACTTAAAAAGTGCTAACAAACACTTAAAAAGTGCTAACCAAATGCTTAAAAATGCTAAATAAAACTTAAAGTTTGCTAACACATTGGTCACTTCATTCATAAAGATTGGTTTTTTATAGAAAAGTATTTGTTATAGCTGTTAGCAAGTCAAGAAAAAACACTTTCATAAGCTGCTGCCAAATAGTTTAAAAAACTCTTCCAAACAGCTTTTAAAATAGCTCAAATTTATTTTATTTTTTCTTTACTCTACCAAAAATGTTATTACATATTTAATTATTTTATAACATATAGTCTAAAAATCTAACAAGCTTGGAAATGGCAATAAATAGTATGGTCATCTTCAAAATAAAATTATGAAATTTAATTCTAGCTCAATTTGTTTAAAATAGCTTCATAAAATATGATGTATTTTTGATGAAAAACAATTAATGGAATACTTTAAAAAATTTGAAAAAATGATGAAAAGTAAATAAATAACAAGAATAATAATGACGATAGAAAATTAGGCATGGTGTTGATATTTCTTTTTCCATAACAAGTGAAGGGCAAGTTTTTTATAAGTGAAAAAGTTCAACGTTAGAGATAAATGCTACAATTTTACATATTTTATCTTTTTTTTCTAAGTTAACAATTTTAAAATTTAAAATTGTTTGAATTTAAATAAATTTTTTTAAAAAAATTTTATTTTATATTATATTTCAAGTATTTCAATGTGATATTAAATTATTATATTTGATTTGATTAACTATTTGTTTTCAAATAAAATCATATGCAATGATCTTATGATGCTTTACAGTATCCCTCACATTCATGCATGTTTTTTAGGTTTAACAAATTGATTTTATTCTTTTCTTGTTCTACCAGCAATGTTATTCCATCTTTTACTATGTTGTAATATTTAATATGAAAATCTACCAAATTTGAAAATGGCAATAAGCAACCCGGTCATCTTCAAACTAAAACGATAAAATTTAAGTATAATTGAGTTGTTATAAGTATAAGTTGACTCGGTTGCAACGTACCTGCTAATATTCATGTGTAAATGTTGAATGAATTTATAAGTAATATTGATATAGAGCACCAAGTCATCCATATAATCAATCATCTTGACTGTTTCCATGATTGGCACAATGTCAAACTTCAGGTAACCAAACCAATTTAAAAAAAAAAAAAAAAAAAAAAAAAAAAAAAAAAAATGAACCAAGTCTAATATCACAGATGTCTTCCTATTATATATATATAGCATCCAAGCGAGAGACCTCCTCAATGGCAATGACTGGCCAGCTCTTCTTCCTCGCGCTTATCGTCCCCTTAGTCAGTTGCATTGACCCACTAAAAACCTATTGCGGTAGCAATTTCACTGGCCCAACCGAGTTGCTACAGGGAAGCCTCGACCGCATCCTGCCGGATGTGGTCATGAGGACCCCAATAGATGGCTACGCCATCTCCTCCTACGGCAACTTCAACGAAACGATCTATGGACTCACCAACTGTCGCGGTGATATCCCGGCAGACGCCTGCTTGGCATGCATAGCTGAGGCGGCAAGGATTCTTCCAACCGTCTGCCCTCGTTCGGCCGACGCACGCATCTGGTACGACACTTGTTTCCTTCGCTATGGCACCGATGAGTTCATTGGATCGGTTGACACCGTGAATGGTGGTCTAATACTGATGAACGTGTTAAATGCCACGGATCCTGAAAGCTTTGACAAAATAGTGGTGGAGCTTATGCATACAGTGTGGAAGTCTGCCTTAGTGTCGGGAAACAAAAGGTTTGCATTCGGCTTGAAGGCATTTTCACCTAATGTCACAATTCACAGTATGGTGCAATGCACACGGGACCTTCCTGCTGCAGCATGCAATCATTGTTTAGCAAATGCAATTGGACTCTTTCCAAACTATTGCCGCTTTCGTCGAGGTTGCCAAGTCATTTACAGTAGTTGTGCTGTGAGATATGAGATGTATGACTTTCTCTTTCACGAGAATTATACAAATCACTATGCCATACACAGTTACAAAACTGTTCTTCTTTAGTTTATGAGATTAATTCTGTTCTTTCAGTTGTATTTCTTTTGTGATTGTAAGAGTTGCTATTCTTTTCATGAGAGTGTTATAACCAAGTCTATGTATTATTTTATATGCTTTTAACTTTTTTTTTTACTTGTCAATTTTCTTTTCATAGTTGTACATTCCAATTTAAATTTTTTTTTTTTTGAATTTAAATTTAAAAATCATAAAAATTTTATTTAATATTATATTTTAAGTATTTAAATTTAATATTGAATTATTATATTGAACTGAATTAATTTTTTGGTTTTAGAAAATCAAATGCAATGACTTTGTGATGCTTTACAATAATTGATATAAAAAATTTATTAAATATTTAAATAATTTATGTGAATTATAATTAAGTATACCTATAATTTATATGGCATAGAAAATTAGTAGTGTTTTGAAAATATTATATCGTTTCACTAATACATGATTTGCCAACTTGCATACAGTCAGTTATATGAGTAGTTGAAAATAGCTTCATAAAATATTATTTGTTTTTTGTGAAAAGAAATTAAGTATAATACCTTCTAAAGATTATGAACGAGACAATTATAATAAATGACATCGTATTATGCGTTATAATGAGAAAAATAATTGAATGAATAAATAAGTTTCAAAAAAAGGACTATAGGTTTTTGTATAATGAAGAAAAATCGAGTATACAAGAGGTGTGATTTGTGAGTTTTAAAATATACTTTTTTTTCATTTTTTTATTTATTTTTAAAAAATTCTTTATAAATATAATTTTATGTTTATAAAAAATCTTGATTTTATATATTTTATTGAAACTTATTATTGGAGCTTTGTGTATACAAACATTAAATTCCTTAATCCTTATATAATTATGCACTAATGAAGAGTAGAATTATTCTTAATAACCCTCAAAGACATATAGTTAAAGTAATTAACACATATTTTTGTAAATAATATGCATAACCAATGTATGTTCATAATTCTTGAATTAGTTAGTAATCATACTTTCCAATCATTACATATATTCTAAAATATGTAACTTTTGCGAAGCATCTTGGATGTATGATACTTCAAGGTAGATGACAATCTCTTTCTTTCTTTCTCTTAGTTTTACTTATAAAGTAATTCTTAATATTACTTTATCTAATGTATTGTACTCTTGTAAAGTCATAATGATATTTACAATTGTTGTCTCTAAGATATGAAATTAAAATGATACATCTAATTTTTTATGTGGTTCAATTAAAATTAGAACTTATGTCTATCCTCAATCAAGGTTAGGAAAAATAACATTATTAAAAAGTTTAAAATTTTAGATTTTTTCTTATGTTCACCTCTAACCTACTAGCTTTTGTATGCTCAACTATAATCTGAGTTATTGTAAGCTCACCTCTAACTTGATTTTTTATAAGATCAAACTAAACTTAGGTTTTCACAAACGTCGAGCCACCAAACCAAAATGAAAATGAAAAGCACACCAAGTGAAAAAAAAATTCAGTTAAAAATATATAACTTTTTATACTTCGTGATGAATAAAGCAAAAAGACAATGAGCTCAAAGCTATGAATAGAGGTAAGAAATTAAAAGCTTAGAAGTTCTAGATTTAGTTAGAAAAATTTGACATTTTGAAAAAAACTAAGCTATAATTATTAGGAGATTTTATATTAGTAGAATATTGTGCAGTAATTTGTCGAGAACTCAAAGATTTGTTCTCATTCATTAACCATTTCCGAATAATGCTTGGGTATTTATAAAAAAACTTTGATCATAGCCGTTAAAAAGTCAATAAAAAGGTATTTCAACAGTTGTTGCCAAACAACTTAAAAGCTCTTCCAAACAGCAAAAAAATTCTTCAAAATAGCTATGTGATGACTCAAGTAACTACTAGGGAATTAGGTGTTATAAGGGATCGACGAGAGTTGGAACCGATTGAAGAAGTTCTAGATATTTAGATCAAAGAATGTTAAGGCGAATTATGATGGAAATAAAAGTGTTGAGAGAAATTTAAAAATGACAGCAGAAAGCCTAAATAGTGAGAAGATAAAAAACTATGAACTTTTTATTCATACTTTCATAATCACAAATTAACAATTACATCAATTTATAAAAAAAAATACTCAATTCTCCAAATATTTGTTCATAATTCAAAAGTTTGTTCCTAACTTAAAATTTAAAATCATTTAAACATTTAAATTCCTAAAAATACTAACCAACTAACAAAACACTTAAAATATGCTAACCCATACTTAAAAAGTGCTAACAAATATTAACAAGTGTTAACAAACATTTAAAGTTTGCTGACATTACTCCCCCTCAAACTTGAAGTATTTTCAACCATAATTGATTTCGTAATTCTTCAAACTTCTTAACACCAAGCGTTTAATGAAAATATTAGTCACTTGATCTCTAGTACTGCAATGTACCGGACTTATAGTCTCCTGTTGACATGATCACCAAGAAAATAATACATTGTCTCGATATGCTTGCTTCTCCCATGTTGACTAGATTTTTTGCTTATTTGATGGCTGACATATTATCAATAAATATAGTTATTGGCTCTTCTTTTTGTTGATATAACTCCTGTAGTATATTTCATAACCAAATTACTTCACAAACAGTTGATGATGCTACAATATACTCTGCTTCATAAGATGAAAGAGCAATGAAATCTTGTTTAGTTGATCTCCACATAAATGTCGATGAACCTAAGAAGAAACAATAACATATTATACTCTTTTTTTCATCTATATCACCTCCCCAGTCACTGTTAGAGTAGTTACATAAATCTATCTTACTTTGATTAGTAAAATACAAACCATAATCAAGTGTTCCTTTAATATATCTTAATATTCTTTTTGCAACCATCCAATGTGTTTCCTTTGGACTTTTCATATATCGACTAATGTGTCCAACACAATATCGAATATCATGTCTTGTGATAGTGAGGTAATGAAGACTATCTATAAGACTTTAAAACAAAGTAGAGTCAATGTCTTTTCTTTCTCCTTCTCTACTTATTTTATTCTCACATCGAGTGGTGTTACCACTGATTTACAATCTTCCATTCTAAACTTTCTTAGAAGTTTAGTAGCATATCTTTTTTAAGATATTTGGATTCCATTTGTCATTTGCTTTACTTCCAAACCAATGAAGTATGACATTTCACCATCATACGTTATATCAATTTCATACTATATAGTTCTTTTGAATTTTTGAAACAATTCAAAAGAATTTCTTATATAAAACACATTATCTATATGAAGACAAACTATAAGAATATCATTTTCAGTTGTCTTAATGTAAAGTGCATGTTAAAATAGATATTTTTGGAATCCTTGTTATTAAATATATCCATCAATCTTGGTATTTCATGCTCTTAGTACTTGTTCCAATCCATATAAAGCCTTTTTCAAATGATAAACTTTATGTGGATCATTCACAATTTTGTAACCTTCAGGTTGATCAATATAAACTTCTCCTAAAAGTTCATTAGAAAATGCATACCTTCCATCCATGATGTGCTGTAAGTGTTAAAATCAACTTCATTGTATCAAATCGAGCAACTGGAGCAGATATCTCGTCAGTCTATACCATATTTTTGCTTAAAACATTTTGTTACCAGTCTTGCCTTGTATTTATCCATTGTTCCATCTGCTTTATGCTTGATCTTGTAAACCCATTTCACTCTTATGAGTTTTTTATGGGGAGGGAGATCAACAAACTCCTATGTATTATTCTTTTTTATAGATGCTATTTCTTCATCCATACCCTTTTGCCAATTTATATCCTACACTGCTTCATCAAAAAAATGGGTTCATTATCAATAAAATAACAAAATAAGTTAAAGTACTTAAAAGTTTACTCATATATCTCTTGTAGACTTTTTATCTTTCTGCTTGAGTCAATAAGATGTGCTGTCTTTTGCATAATAATTGTTCTTGAGGGAGAGCTTGTTGGAGAATTCAAATATTTTGTTTGTTGATTTTAAATTTCTTCTTCTTGCCCAAGCGTGATAGTTTTATCATCATTCTCTTCCTTTCACTTCCAAGTATCTTCTTTTACAAACACAATCACACAGTTAATAAACACTTTTTTGGTCAAAGGATTGTAGAGTTTGTAGGCTTTTAACTCCTCATTGTATCCAATGAATATGTATTTTTCACCTTTATCATCTAATTTCTTTCTTAATTCATTAAGTACCTATGCATATGCAATGTAACCGAATATTCAAAAATGAGAAACACTTGGTGTATATCCACTCCAAGCTTTTTGTGGAGTCATATAACGCAAAACCTTAGTAGGACATCGATTCAACAAATAAGTTGAACATTCAACTGCTTCTACCCAAAATTCTTTTGTCATATTCCTCTCTCTCATCATTGTCCTTATCATATCAAGGATAGTACGATTTCTTCTTTCAGCGACTCCATTTTGTTGTGGAGTATAACTTGTGGTAAGTTGATGTCGTATGCCTTCTTGCTTACATAATTGAATAAATTCATTTAAAGTTTACTCACCACCTCTATCAGATCTAAGGCATTGAATGAATAGCCCACTCTCTTTTTCAACCTTGCATTTGAACTCTTTAAATATGGAGATAGCAGTAGATTTCTCCTTAATAAAATATGTCCACATTTTTCTACTGAAATCATCTATGAAAGTGATAAAATATTTGTTACCTCCATTAGATAATGGCACTAATGGACCACAAATATCTGTATCAATAAGCTGCAACGGCCTTTTAGCTCTCCAAGTGTTATTCTTCTGAAATGGTAGACGATGTTGCTTTCCAAGTATACAAGCTTCACATATATGGTTTGGATCATCCAATAAAGGAAGACCTTTCACCATTCCTTCTTTTGCCAATAATTTCAAACCTCCAAAGTTAAGGTGACCATACCTTAGATGCCATTTCAAAGAATCATTTGAAAGATGCCCAAGATAACAAACTTCACTTGTTGATTTTAATTGAAGAGGAAACATGCGATTTGTCGACATCTTCACTTTAGTAATATTCATTCTTTTTGAATCTTGCAAAAGAAGATAACCATTCTCCATATGTATAATATATCCTTTCTCAATTAATTGCCCAAGGCTAAGAATATTACTTTTCATATCAGGAATAAAATATGCATCTGAAATAATAACTGGAAACCCATTCTCTTTGTAAAGTTTTATATTACCTTTGCCTTCAACTTTCAACTTTGATGAGTCTCCAAGACTCACATTTGCTTGCACATTTTCAATTGACTCAAATAGATGTCTTTTTCCACACATATGGTTGCTTGCTCCTGAATCAAGAAACCATACATCTTCTTTTTCGTTGCCCTCTTTTTCAGCCAATAAAGATATTGACTCTTCTTTTGATGTTTCAGCATAGTTTGATTGATTATTTTTATGCCAACAATCAGAAGCATAATGACCAAACTTATGACAATTGTAACATTCAATATTTCTACCTTGTCCTCGATCTCGAGAAGAATTATTTCTTCCATGCCCGTGTTGAGTGTAAGATTGATTAAATTTCTGTTGAGATCTATTTTGGAAACGACATCTTCCACGTCCTCGATATGAACCTCGTCCTCTTCCTCTTGAATTTGAATTCTCTTTCTTCAATGCATTGTCTTCTTTCAAATTCAATTTTGATTCTAATACTTGATCAATAGGTGCAACTTCAGCCTTTTTCTTTAGTCGTTGCTCATGCACTTGTAAAGAACCCATTAGCTCTTCAATAGATAAACTACATATATCTTTAGATTCTTCAATTGTTGTTACCATGTGTTCAAACATATGAGTTAAAGAACGAAGTACCTTTTCAATGACACGTACATCATCGATTTGTTCTCCATTTCTTTTCATCAAATTCACAATAGCAATCAAGCGTGAGACATAATCTGAGATTGTCTCATTTTCATTCATTTTTTATTGCTTAAAATCACCTCTAAGGATTTGAAGACGTACACGCTTCACCCGTTCAACACCTTTGAAGATTGTGTTGAGTTTACTCCAAACCTCTTTGCTTGTAGTCACTTCTGCAACTTTCTCAAAAGTGATTTCATCAAGCCCTTGATATATCAAGAATAATGCATTTTTATCCTTTCTTCTGATTTTCTTTCAACAGTTTCTTCTCCGCATCAGTGGCATCTGATTCATCAAAGCCATCGATAACAATCTCCCAAAGGTCTTGCAAGCCAAGAAGGGCTTTAAATTGAATTCAACAATTATCATAGTTGTCGTTCGTCAATCTGGGAATGACTTGTTGCACAATTCCAAACATTTTAAATGAACAACACTCTTTAAAGAAAATACCTCTACTTTTCTTCTTTCGACGCTACAGCGTTGGATCTTTTCTTCAAGCTCGGATACCACTTTGATGGAAATATAATATTGGGAGAAATTTGAAAATGGCAGCAGGAAACTTAAGGAGAGAGAAGAAAGAAACTATGAACTTTTCATTCATGAATGCATATTTACAAAGCAACACTTACATCTATTTATAGCTAAAAAACATAACTAATTTCCTAAATATTTCCTCTAAATTCGAATTTTTTTTTATAATTCCTAAAAATACTCAACAAACTAACAATTTGCTAACCATGCTTAAAAAGTGTTAAAAAACACTTAAAAAGTGCTAACAAACACTTAAAAAGTGCTAACCAAATGCTTAAAAATGCTAAATAAAACTTAAAGTTTGCTAACACATTGGTCACTTCATTCATAAAGATTGGTTTTTTATAGAAAAGTATTTGTTATAGCTGTTAGCAAGTCAAGAAAAAACACTTTCATAAGCTGCTGCCAAATAGTTTAAAAAACTCTTCCAAACAGCTTTTAAAATAGCTCAAATTTATTTTATTTTTTCTTTACTCTACCAAAAATGTTATTACATATTTAATTATTTTATAACATATAGTCTAAAAATCTAACAAGCTTGGAAATGGCAATAAATAGTATGGTCATCTTCAAAATAAAATTATGAAATTTAATTCTAGCTCAATTTGTTTAAAATAGCTTCATAAAATATGATGTATTTTTGATGAAAAACAATTAATGGAATACTTTAAAAAATTTGAAAAAATGATGAAAAGTAAATAAATAACAAGAATAATAATGACGATAGAAAATTAGGCATGGTGTTGATATTTCTTTTTCCATAACAAGTGAAGGGCAAGTTTTTTATAAGTGAAAAAGTTCAACGTTAGAGATAAATGCTACAATTTTACATATTTTATCTTTTTTTTCTAAGTTAACAATTTTAAAATTTAAAATTGTTTGAATTTAAATAAATTTTTTTAAAAAAATTTTATTTTATATTATATTTCAAGTATTTCAATGTGATATTAAATTATTATATTTGATTTGATTAACTATTTGTTTTCAAATAAAATCATATGCAATGATCTTATGATGCTTTACAGTATCCCTCACATTCATGCATGTTTTTTAGGTTTAACAAATTGATTTTATTCTTTTCTTGTTCTACCAGCAATGTTATTCCATCTTTTACTATGTTGTAATATTTAATATGAAAATCTACCAAATTTGAAAATGGCAATAAGCAACCCGGTCATCTTCAAACTAAAACGATAAAATTTAAGTATAATTGAGTTGTTATAAGTATAAGTTGACTCGGTTGCAACGTACCTGCTAATATTCATGTGTAAATGTTGAATGAATTTATAAGTAATATTGATATAGAGCACCAAGTCATCCATATAATCAATCATCTTGACTGTTTCCATGATTGGCACAATGTCAAACTTCAGGTAACCAAACCAATTTAAAAAAAAAAAAAAAAAAAAAAAAAAAAAAAAAAAATGAACCAAGTCTAATATCACAGATGTCTTCCTATTATATATATATAGCATCCAAGCGAGAGACCTCCTCAATGGCAATGACTGGCCAGCTCTTCTTCCTCGCGCTTATCGTCCCCTTAGTCAGTTGCATTGACCCACTAAAAACCTATTGCGGTAGCAATTTCACTGGCCCAACCGAGTTGCTACAGGGAAGCCTCGACCGCATCCTGCCGGATGTGGTCATGAGGACCCCAATAGATGGCTACGCCATCTCCTCCTACGGCAACTTCAACGAAACGATCTATGGACTCACCAACTGTCGCGGTGATATCCCGGCAGACGCCTGCTTGGCATGCATAGCTGAGGCGGCAAGGATTCTTCCAACCGTCTGCCCTCGTTCGGCCGACGCACGCATCTGGTACGACACTTGTTTCCTTCGCTATGGCACCGATGAGTTCATTGGATCGGTTGACACCGTGAATGGTGGTCTAATACTGATGAACGTGTTAAATGCCACGGATCCTGAAAGCTTTGACAAAATAGTGGTGGAGCTTATGCATACAGTGTGGAAGTCTGCCTTAGTGTCGGGAAACAAAAGGTTTGCATTCGGCTTGAAGGCATTTTCACCTAATGTCACAATTCACAGTATGGTGCAATGCACACGGGACCTTCCTGCTGCAGCATGCAATCATTGTTTAGCAAATGCAATTGGACTCTTTCCAAACTATTGCCGCTTTCGTCGAGGTTGCCAAGTCATTTACAGTAGTTGTGCTGTGAGATATGAGATGTATGACTTTCTCTTTCACGAGAATTATACAAATCACTATGCCATACACAGTTACAAAACTGTTCTTCTTTAGTTTATGAGATTAATTCTGTTCTTTCAGTTGTATTTCTTTTGTGATTGTAAGAGTTGCTATTCTTTTCATGAGAGTGTTATAACCAAGTCTATGTATTATTTTATATGCTTTTAACTTTTTTTTTTACTTGTCAATTTTCTTTTCATAGTTGTACATTCCAATTTAAATTTTTTTTTTTTTGAATTTAAATTTAAAAATCATAAAAATTTTATTTAATATTATATTTTAAGTATTTAAATTTAATATTGAATTATTATATTGAACTGAATTAATTTTTTGGTTTTAGAAAATCAAATGCAATGACTTTGTGATGCTTTACAATAATTGATATAAAAAATTTATTAAATATTTAAATAATTTATGTGAATTATAATTAAGTATACCTATAATTTATATGGCATAGAAAATTAGTAGTGTTTTGAAAATATTATATCGTTTCACTAATACATGATTTGCCAACTTGCATACAGTCAGTTATATGAGTAGTTGAAAATAGCTTCATAAAATATTATTTGTTTTTTGTGAAAAGAAATTAAGTATAATACCTTCTAAAGATTATGAACGAGACAATTATAATAAATGACATCGTATTATGCGTTATAATGAGAAAAATAATTGAATGAATAAATAAGTTTCAAAAAAAGGACTATAGGTTTTTGTATAATGAAGAAAAATCGAGTATACAAGAGGTGTGATTTGTGAGTTTTAAAATATACTTTTTTTTCATTTTTTTATTTATTTTTTAAAAATTCTTTATAAATATAATTTTATGTTTATAAAAAATCTTGATTTTATATATTTTATTGAAACTTATTATTGGAGCTTTGTGTATACAAACATTAAATTCCTTAATCCTTATATAATTATGCACTAATGAAGAGTAGAATTATTCTTAATAACCCTCAAAGACATATAGTTAAAGTAATTAACACATATTTTTGTAAATAATATGCATAACCAATGTATGTTCATAATTCTTGAATTAGTTAGTAATCATACTTTCCAATCATTACATATATTCTAAAATATGTAACTTTTGCGAAGCATCTTGGATGTATGATACTTCAAGGTAGATGACAATCTCTTTCTTTCTTTCTCTTAGTTTTACTTATAAAGTAATTCTTAATATTACTTTATCTAATGTATTGTACTCTTGTAAAGTCATAATGATATTTACAATTGTTGTCTCTAAGATATGAAATTAAAATGATACATCTAATTTTTTATGTGGTTCAATTTAAATTAGAACTTATGTCTATCCTCAATCAAGGTTAGGAAAAATAACATTATTAAAAAGTTTAAAATTTTAGATTTTTTCTTATGTTCACCTCTAACCTACTAGCTTTTGTATGCTCAACTATAATCTGAGTTATTGTAAGCTCACCTCTAACTTGATTTTTTATAAGATCAAACTAAACTTAGGTTTTCACAAACGTCGAGCCACCAAACCAAAATGAAAATGAAAAGCACACCAAGTGAAAAAAAAATTCAGTTAAAAATATATAACTTTTTATACTTCGTGATGAATAAAGCAAAAAGACAATGAGCTCAAAGCTATGAATAGAGGTAAGAAATTAAAAGCTTAGAAGTTCTAGATTTAGTTAGAAAAATTTGACATTTTGAAAAAAACTAAGCTATAATTATTAGGAGATTTTATATTAGTAGAATATTGTGCAGTAATTTGTCGAGAACTCAAAGATTTGTTCTCATTCATTAACCATTTCCGAATAATGCTTGGGTATTTATAAAAAAACTTTGATCATAGCCGTTAAAAAGTCAATAAAAAGGTATTTCAACAGTTGTTGCCAAACAACTTAAAAGCTCTTCCAAACAGCAAAAAAATTCTTCAAAATAGCTATGTGATGACTCAAGTAACTACTAGGGAATTAGGTGTTATAAGGGATCGACGAGAGTTGGAACCGATTGAAGAAGTTCTAGATATTTAGATCAAAGAATGTTAAGGCGAATTATGATGGAAATAAAAGTGTTGAGAGAAATTTAAAAATGACAGCAGAAAGCCTAAATAGTGAGAAGATAAAAAACTATGAACTTTTTATTCATACTTTCATAATCACAAATTAACAATTACATCAATTTATAAAAAAAAATACTCAATTCTCCAAATATTTGTTCATAATTCAAAAGTTTGTTCCTAACTTAAAATTTAAAATCATTTAAACATTTAAATTCCTAAAAATACTAACCAACTAACAAAACACTTAAAATATGCTAACCCATACTTAAAAAGTGCTAACAAATATTAACAAGTGTTAACAAACATTTAAAGTTTGCTGACATTACTCCCCCTCAAACTTGAAGTATTTTCAACCATAATTGATTTCGTAATTCTTCAAACTTCTTAACACCAAGCGTTTAATGAAAATATTAGTCACTTGATCTCTAGTACTGCAATGTACCGGACTTATAGTCTCCTGTTGACATGATCACCAAGAAAATAATACATTGTCTCGATATGCTTGCTTCTCCCATGTTGACTAGATTTTTTGCTTATTTGATGGCTGACATATTATCAATAAATATAGTTATTGGCTCTTCTTTTTGTTGATATAACTCCTGTAGTATATTTCATAACCAAATTACTTCACAAACAGTTGATGATGCTACAATATACTCTGCTTCATAAGATGAAAGAGCAATGAAATCTTGTTTAGTTGATCTCCACATAAATGTCGATGAACCTAAGAAGAAACAATAACATATTATACTCTTTTTTTCATCTATATCACCTCCCCAGTCACTGTTAGAGTAGTTACATAAATCTATCTTACTTTGATTAGTAAAATACAAACCATAATCAAGTGTTCCTTTAATATATCTTAATATTCTTTTTGCAACCATCCAATGTGTTTCCTTTGGACTTTTCATATATCGACTAATGTGTCCAACACAATATCGAATATCATGTCTTGTGATAGTGAGGTAATGAAGACTATCTATAAGACTTTAAAACAAAGTAGAGTCAATGTCTTTTCTTTCTCCTTCTCTACTTATTTTATTCTCACATCGAGTGGTGTTACCACTGATTTACAATCTTCCATTCTAAACTTTCTTAGAAGTTTAGTAGCATATCTTTTTTAAGATATTTGGATTCCATTTGTCATTTGCTTTACTTCCAAACCAATGAAGTATGACATTTCACCATCATACGTTATATCAATTTCATACTATATAGTTCTTTTGAATTTTTGAAACAATTCAAAAGAATTTCTTATATAAAACACATTATCTATATGAAGACAAACTATAAGAATATCATTTTCAGTTGTCTTAATGTAAAGTGCATGTTAAAATAGATATTTTTGGAATCCTTGTTATTAAATATATCCATCAATCTTGGTATTTCATGCTCTTAGTACTTGTTCCAATCCATATAAAGCCTTTTTCAAATGATAAACTTTATGTGGATCATTCACAATTTTGTAACCTTCAGGTTGATCAATATAAACTTCTCCTAAAAGTTCATTAGAAAATGCATACCTTCCATCCATGATGTGCTGTAAGTGTTAAAATCAACTTCATTGTATCAAATCGAGCAACTGGAGCAGATATCTCGTCAGTCTATACCATATTTTTGCTTAAAACATTTTGTTACCAGTCTTGCCTTGTATTTATCCATTGTTCCATCTGCTTTATGCTTGATCTTGTAAACCCATTTCACTCTTATGAGTTTTTTATGGGGAGGGAGATCAACAAACTCCTATGTATTATTCTTTTTTATAGATGCTATTTCTTCATCCATACCCTTTTGCCAATTTATATCCTACACTGCTTCATCAAAAAAATGGGTTCATTATCAATAAAATAACAAAATAAGTTAAAGTACTTAAAAGTTTACTCATATATCTCTTGTAGACTTTTTATCTTTCTGCTTGAGTCAATAAGATGTGCTGTCTTTTGCATAATAATTGTTCTTGAGGGAGAGCTTGTTGGAGAATTCAAATATTTTGTTTGTTGATTTTAAATTTCTTCTTCTTGCCCAAGCGTGATAGTTTTATCATCATTCTCTTCCTTTCACTTCCAAGTATCTTCTTTTACAAACACAATCACACAGTTAATAAACACTTTTTTGGTCAAAGGATTGTAGAGTTTGTAGGCTTTTAACTCCTCATTGTATCCAATGAATATGTATTTTTCACCTTTATCATCTAATTTCTTTCTTAATTCATTAAGTACCTATGCATATGCAATGTAACCGAATATTCAAAAATGAGAAACACTTGGTGTATATCCACTCCAAGCTTTTTGTGGAGTCATATAACGCAAAACCTTAGTAGGACATCGATTCAACAAATAAGTTGAACATTCAACTGCTTCTACCCAAAATTCTTTTGTCATATTCCTCTCTCTCATCATTGTCCTTATCATATCAAGGATAGTACGATTTCTTCTTTCAGCGACTCCATTTTGTTGTGGAGTATAACTTGTGGTAAGTTGATGTCGTATGCCTTCTTGCTTACATAATTGAATAAATTCATTTAAAGTTTACTCACCACCTCTATCAGATCTAAGGCATTGAATGAATAGCCCACTCTCTTTTTCAACCTTGCATTTGAACTCTTTAAATATGGAGATAGCAGTAGATTTCTCCTTAATAAAATATGTCCACATTTTTCTACTGAAATCATCTATGAAAGTGATAAAATATTTGTTACCTCCATTAGATAATGGCACTAATGGACCACAAATATCTGTATCAATAAGCTGCAACGGCCTTTTAGCTCTCCAAGTGTTATTCTTCTGAAATGGTAGACGATGTTGCTTTCCAAGTATACAAGCTTCACATATATGGTTTGGATCATCCAATAAAGGAAGACCTTTCACCATTCCTTCTTTTGCCAATAATTTCAAACCTCCAAAGTTAAGGTGACCATACCTTAGATGCCATTTCAAAGAATCATTTGAAAGATGCCCAAGATAACAAACTTCACTTGTTGATTTTAATTGAAGAGGAAACATGCGATTTGTCGACATCTTCACTTTAGTAATATTCATTCTTTTTGAATCTTGCAAAAGAAGATAACCATTCTCCATATGTATAATATATCCTTTCTCAATTAATTGCCCAAGGCTAAGAATATTACTTTTCATATCAGGAATAAAATATGCATCTGAAATAATAACTGGAAACCCATTCTCTTTGTAAAGTTTTATATTACCTTTGCCTTCAACTTTCAACTTTGATGAGTCTCCAAGACTCACATTTGCTTGCACATTTTCAATTGACTCAAATAGATGTCTTTTTCCACACATATGGTTGCTTGCTCCTGAATCAAGAAACCATACATCTTCTTTTTCGTTGCCCTCTTTTTCAGCCAATAAAGATATTGACTCTTCTTTTGATGTTTCAGCATAGTTTGATTGATTATTTTTATGCCAACAATCAGAAGCATAATGACCAAACTTATGACAATTGTAACATTCAATATTTCTACCTTGTCCTCGATCTCGAGAAGAATTATTTCTTCCATGCCCGTGTTGAGTGTAAGATTGATTAAATTTCTGTTGAGATCTATTTTGGAAACGACATCTTCCACGTCCTCGATATGAACCTCGTCCTCTTCCTCTTGAATTTGAATTCTCTTTCTTCAATGCATTGTCTTCTTTCAAATTCAATTTTGATTCTAATACTTGATCAATAGGTGCAACTTCAGCCTTTTTCTTTAGTCGTTGCTCATGCACTTGTAAAGAACCCATTAGCTCTTCAATAGATAAACTACATATATCTTTAGATTCTTCAATTGTTGTTACCATGTGTTCAAACATATGAGTTAAAGAACGAAGTACCTTTTCAATGACACGTACATCATCGATTTGTTCTCCATTTCTTTTCATCAAATTCACAATAGCAATCAAGCGTGAGACATAATCTGAGATTGTCTCATTTTCATTCATTTTTTATTGCTTAAAATCACCTCTAAGGATTTGAAGACGTACACGCTTCACCCGTTCAACACCTTTGAAGATTGTGTTGAGTTTACTCCAAACCTCTTTGCTTGTAGTCACTTCTGCAACTTTCTCAAAAGTGATTTCATCAAGCCCTTGATATATCAAGAATAATGCATTTTTATCTTTTCTTCTGATTTTCTTTCAACAGTTTCTTCTCCGCTTCAGTGGCATCTGATTCATCAAAGCCATCGATAACAATCTCCCAAAGGTCTTGCAAGCCAAGAAGGGCTTTAAATTGAATTCAACAATTATCATAGTTGTCGTTCGTCAATCTGGGAATGACTTGTTGCACAATTCCAAACATTTTAAATGAACAACACTCTTTAAAGAAAATACCTCTACTTTTCTTCTTTCGACGCTACAGCGTTGGATCTTTTCTTCAAGCTCGGATACCACTTTGATGGAAATATAATATTGGGAGAAATTTGAAAATGGCAGCAGGAAACTTAAGGAGAGAGAAGAAAGAAACTATGAACTTTTCATTCATGAATGCATATTTACAAAGCAACACTTACATCTATTTATAGCTAAAAAACATAACTAATTTCCTAAATATTTCCTCTAAATTCGAATTTTTTTTTATAATTCCTAAAAATACTCAACAAACTAACAATTTGCTAACCATGCTTAAAAAGTGTTAAAAAACACTTAAAAAGTGCTAACAAACACTTAAAAAGTTCTAACCAAATGCTTAAAAATGCTAAATAAAACTTAAAGTTTGCTAACACATTGGTCACTTCATTCATAAAGATTGGTTTTTTATAGAAAAGTATTTGTTATAGCTGTTAGCAAGTCAAGAAAAAACACTTTCATAAGCTGCTGCCAAATAGTTTAAAAAACTCTTCCAAACAGCTTTTAAAATAGCTCAAATTTATTTTATTTTTTCTTTACTCTACCAAAAATGTTATTACATATTTAATTATTTTATAACATATAGTCTAAAAATCTAACAAGCTTGGAAATGGCAATAAATAGTATGGTCATCTTCAAAATAAAATTATGAAATTTAATTCTAGCTCAATTTGTTTAAAATAGCTTCATAAAATATGATGTATTTTTGATGAAAAACAATTAATGGAATACTTTAAAAAATTTGAAAAAATGATGAAAAGTAAATAAATAACAAGAATAATAATGACGATAGAAAATTAGGCATGGTGTTGATATTTCTTTTTCCATAACAAGTGAAGGGCAAGTTTTTTATAAGTGAAAAAGTTCAACGTTAGAGATAAATGCTACAATTTTACATATTTTATCTTTTTTTTCTAAGTTAACAATTTTAAAATTTAAAATTGTTTGAATTTAAATAAATTTTTTTAAAAAAATTTTATTTTATATTATATTTCAAGTATTTCAATGTGATATTAAATTATTATATTTGATTTGATTAACTATTTGTTTTCAAATAAAATCATATGCAATGATCTTATGATGCTTTACAGTATCCCTCACATTCATGCATGTTTTTTAGGTTTAACAAATTGATTTTATTCTTTTCTTGTTCTACCAGCAATGTTATTCCATCTTTTACTATGTTGTAATATTTAATATGAAAATCTACCAAATTTGAAAATGGCAATAAGCAACCCGGTCATCTTCAAACTAAAACGATAAAATTTAAGTATAATTGAGTTGTTATAAGTATAAGTTGACTCGGTTGCAACGTACCTGCTAATATTCATGTGTAAATGTTGAATGAATTTATAAGTAATATTGATATAGAGCACCAAGTCATCCATATAATCAATCATCTTGACTGTTTCCATGATTGGCACAATGTCAAACTTCAGGTAACCAAACCAATTTAAAAAAAAAAAAAAAAAAAAAAAAAAAAAAAAATGAACCAAGTCTAATATCACAGATGTCTTCCTATTATATATATATAGCATCCAAGCGAGAGACCTCCTCAATGGCAATGACTGGCCAGCTCTTCTTCCTCGCGCTTATCGTCCCCTTAGTCAGTTGCATTGACCCACTAAAAACCTATTGCGGTAGCAATTTCACTGGCCCAACCGAGTTGCTACAGGGAAGCCTCGACCGCATCCTGCCGGATGTGGTCATGAGGACCCCAATAGATGGCTACGCCATCTCCTCCTACGGCAACTTCAACGAAACGATCTATGGACTCACCAACTGTCGCGGTGATATCCCGGCAGACGCCTGCTTGGCATGCATAGCTGAGGCGGCAAGGATTCTTCCAACCGTCTGCCCTCGTTCGGCCGACGCACGCATCTGGTACGACACTTGTTTCCTTCGCTATGGCACCGATGAGTTCATTGGATCGGTTGACACCGTGAATGGTGGTCTAATACTGATGAACGTGTTAAATGCCACGGATCCTGAAAGCTTTGACAAAATAGTGGTGGAGCTTATGCATACAGTGTGGAAGTCTGCCTTAGTGTCGGGAAACAAAAGGTTTGCATTCGGCTTGAAGGCATTTTCACCTAATGTCACAATTCACAGTATGGTGCAATGCACACGGGACCTTCCTGCTGCAGCATGCAATCATTGTTTAGCAAATGCAATTGGACTCTTTCCAAACTATTGCCGCTTTCGTCGAGGTTGCCAAGTCATTTACAGTAGTTGTGCTGTGAGATATGAGATGTATGACTTTCTCTTTCACGAGAATTATACAAATCACTATGCCATACACAGTTACAAAACTGTTCTTCTTTAGTTCATGAGATTAATTCTATTCTTTACATAGGTCCTAAAATATGTGACTTTTGGGAAGCATACTAGATATATGAAACTTCATGGTGGAAGACCATCTTATTCTTGTCTTTTTTAGTTTGACTTGTAATTCTCAATGTTTTATCCATCCACATCATGATGAGTGATCTTCTTTATCTATTTATCTTTATATAATATTTAACAAACTAATTATACATATTAGATATAAATAAAGCTCTTAAATTGTTATTATTAAAATAATATATTGCTATTGAGGTTTATGAGGTCCAATAAATTTTATTAGCAATAAATAGATTTTGTAGGCTATCTTTTTAAATCGATCAAGCATGCTAAAAGGTGAATAAGACCTATAACATCTTATATACGATTGATAAAATAAAAAGGCTTTGAGGATAAGGATGTAAGCAAACTAAAGAAGAAACGATTCACCAAATAGCTATAATTGATAAAAATAAATAGTGACAGGTGGTGAAATCAATTTGTAAGCACTTTTAAAGTAATTTTCAACTAAATTTTTATCAATGAACTTGTAAAACTAGTGCGACACCAACAAATGTATATTTGTGAGTTAATATTAAATGTTGTTGCGTCGTTACAACGTTAAATTAAAGAATCTTATAAATCTTTAGACCAATATACCCTAAAATAATGATAAAAAGATCAATACAAAATCAAAAAGAAATTCCCAACAAAAGGAGTTTAGGTTTAATGTTAAAGCTCAAATCACGAAGTTTTATAACTTAACAAAATTATTAAAAGACACATTAAAGTATTGTAAAACAATGCAAGATGATTTTCAACTTTGCTTAAGAGATGCAGAGTGAAGGAAAGTCAAGATATAATGATATCTATGCTTGAACACAACGATCTTGCTCTTCCTTTTTCTTTTAATGATGATCTTCAAGTATGATTCCTTCTAAATGGTTTACCAATAGATGACTAGCCTTTACATTATGTTTTGATCTATTATATAAGCATTTGTGTGTGCTTCAGCAACTAAATTAAACTTTTTCAAAATATAGTCAAACTAGTTAGTTTACTCACATATCCTAAACAAATGTGTTGTCTGATCTAATGATCATAATATATAGTATTCACAAATGAATTAATTGTCCAATCCTTTAGATCTAGGAAAATGAACTCCAATTTTAACAAAATTTTGGGCATGAAATTCAAAATTTTTTCTTTAAGAAAGAACTCAAGGTCAACTTATTTTTCTAAATTGAGGAGCCTAATGTTGGAGATAAATGTTTCTATTTAGAATATCATATTTTAAAAAATTAATAATTTGAACATTGATTTTTTCATTTATTTTTTAAAATACTTAAATTTATTATTAGATCATCATATTAGATTGGATTAATTATTTGGTTTCACAAGATCATGCATAATGACTTTGTGGTGCTTTACTACAAAGCTCAAATTCATCTGTGTCATTCCAAATTTAACAAATATTTATAATTTTTTCTTTGTTCCACCAAAAATGTTATATCATCTTTTGTTTTGCTATGGTATTTAATATAAAAATCAACCAAACTTTGAAATGGCAATCGACAATTCGGTCATCTTCAAACTAAAATGATTAAATTTAATTCTAGCTGAATTGGTTAAGTATAAGTAGACCCGATCACATGGCTCGTGTGTGTGAATATTTAACAATGTGAACACTCATTCTAATTTTTTTTTGTTTTTTTAGTCAATAAATTTTGAACAAGTAATAGGCAACTTGGTCACTATTTAACAATCATCTTGAAAGTGTCTATGTTGTGGAAAGAATCATGGTTTACATAACAAGATAAATAAAGAAAAACTACTGATATATGACAAGCAAGGGAGCTTCTCAATGAAAAACCACTGATATATGACATAGTCTGCTACTGATGAACTTGCTAAATACGATGGACTCTATGTAATTTGACAAAATGGTAATGGAGCTTATGCATACAATGTTGAAGACGATGCTAGCAAACCAAAGACTTTAAAACTGAACATAGTCTCACGAACAAAGGACTTAAGCATTTTATATTAGTCGTGCAGTTTGTGATGTCTTCTCCAAGTTTTTTATGGGTTTTACGTTGGATTTTCTAATATTTAGTATTTATATAAATTATGTAAGTATTTCAGTTCTGGGAGCACGTAAGACCAATAAGATAAACTATTGAATCATTCAAAATCTTTACCGTTTCAATGGGTGTCGTTGAAACATTTGAGGCACAAGTCATGTTTATACAAAGTTTAGCAACTAGAGTAAGAATATTTAAAATTTTCAACTATATTAGCTCTTGCAATTAACATTATTATAATTTATTAAATAGATTTTTCTAGTGTGTGTCTCTTACTATTATATATATATATATATATATATATATATATATATATATATATATATATATATATATATATATATATATATATATATATATATAAATCTTATTTATATAAATTTCTTTTATTTAAATCAAATAATAGTAAAACACAAAGCACATACGTTTAAGCAAAATATCAAAGCACATATGTTTGCCATTAGGTTGAATCGTGTGAATGACATTTCAACCTTTGCTTTAATACTCATGAACTAAATCTTTGAGCCTTATAATCACCCTAACAAACTCATAAGGTTTGATCTTGAATAATATTAGGTTACCCAAGGATGTCTAATGTCAATTACTTTGGCAAGTTTACATTGTTTATATAAAGCAATATCATTCTAATGAACATCATCTATATCTCATCAGTGTGATATTGCTTTAATTAATAGTTATAAGAAATAATAGTGAAATTAAAGCCTATTCATTTAAGTTTTGGATAAATCATCATACTTAAACCTAATATTTCAAAGCTTGAATCACCACCATCTCTCACTCAAAAGAAGCTAACTAAATTAATCTTTGTATACTTTGTGTCTCAACTTCATATTTAAGTTTCATAATTTGTATTTTTAAGATTAGCAATCACAGTCACTTGTAGTGTAATAGTCTTTATTTTTATAGTGATTAAGAGGTGATAAGTCTTAGAATATAGTTAATAGAATTATAATTAGATATATTTTGATATTATTAAATCAATTATTTGAAATATAAAATTTATATATAAAACTATTTAAATAATGATGAAATCTTAAAAATTATGTTATCTTTTTGAACTTGATCAAAAGTATAATTTGAGCATATCAATAAGAATATATGGAGAGAAGCATCTAATGATATTTATATTGCAATTTTTGGAAACCTAAAAATGAATTATAAATATTTGAAGATTTGGATATTATTTTAGAATATATAATAGGGTAGTTTCTTAATTTCAAGAATTTTAGTTTAGGTCAAAATTTATTTGTAGAAGGTAGATCTACAAATAAGAAAAAGTCAATTATACTAGGGTAGATATGTAATTTTGATAATGTTTGCATAGAAGACTCATTATGTCGAAGGGTAGATTTTCTAATCATGAACCTATTAGCTAGTTTTTGCATATAGTGAACTGGTTTTCCCATGTGAACAAAATATGGATTTTTTCAATGGCTATAGTTAAAACTTTTTGACTTTTGGAATCATAATTATATCATTTGTGGGATAGCTTAAGTAAAATAATGGTTTGTTTTGACTATTATCAGTGGTTTCTTTCTTAATCAACTCTTTATTTGGTTTATTTGCAAAGAAATACATGCCAAAATTCCTACTTATAAATATATGGTGAGTTGTGGCTCCATTAGGTTGGTTGGAGAGAATTATAAAAGAGAAAGAGAGAGAGTCGAGTAGACAGAAAACTATAAAAAAGAGAAAGGAGAAGAAAAAGGTTAGAAAAACTTATGCTTATTAAAGCTAAGAATGAAGATTGGAAAGCAAGTTCAAACTTTGGTGTGGGCAAGGACGTCAGCTCTTGGATTTACGTAGATAAAATCTGTAACCTATGATGTAACATAATATTATTTTATATATTTTTAGATTTTTTTTTTCATATAATATTATATTATGCTAGCAATGTTTATACTTTTTGTTATAGTTTGTCATGATCTAGATGATATTCTACATTACCTATCACATAGTTTTATTAGTTATATGACTTTCCTACTATATGACAACACAAGTAATTAAAATGAAACAAAATGTATAAAAAATAACATCTAGACCTATATATTTACCTCACATATAAATGAGGTTAAAGAAATATTATGATTATCTAAAAATCTAACAAGTTAACTTGGTAATAAAGAAAATAAAAGATAATATTTGATATTTTAGGTTTATGGTATGCATAGCATCTTAGAGTGGCTAGAGTTACAATACGCCGAATGTGCAAGCCATTAATATTTTAGCATGTTAGGGGCTAAAAATCTTTACTGCATGAGTCATGAGTATTTTAGTGTGGCTAAGATTGTGAAACCTTAAATTTGCAAAACACCAACATTTCAATATGACTAAAGCTATAATATCTTAAATGTGTAAGTCATTATCATTGTAGTATATCTAGGGTTATGATACCTTAAATGTGCAAGTCAGTAGTATTTCGATGTAGCTAAGGTTATGATATCCTAAATGCACAAATCATTAGTATTTCAATGTTGTAAGGGCTACATTACTCTAAATACATAAGTCATTAGCATTTTAATGTCATTAAGTTTACGTTATCTTGAATGCACAAGTCACTAGTACTTTTAATGTGATTAGTGTTACAATACCCTGAATGTGTAAGCTATCAATATTTCAATGTGGTTAAGGCTATAATACCTTCAATATGTAAATCACCAATTATTTTATGTGATTAAGGCTATTGATACCCTAAATTCCCATGTCACCAACAATTCCATGTGGCTAGGCTTATGATACTCTAAATGCTTAAATCACCAAAATTTAAATATGACTAGGGATATGATAGTTTAAATGTGGAAGTCACTAATATTTTATTGTGGCTATAGCTATAATAACTTTTTGTTTAATTTGCTTATACGATTTTTAATTATTAAATCTAGAAGGTAATAACTCAATGGAAATTGAGAATGAAAATTACATAAAATATATGAAACTGGAAATAAGAGGAGAATTGATAATTTATATTATATCTAGTGTTCTTATGATATCAACATAATTGTAATATAATTTTTTTTATTTATTCATATGGCTAATATTATTCTTTATTCTTCTTGTATTGGCAACACTATTATGTTGGTTAGGTGATTTTGATAATTTATGGTTTAGATTTGTGGCCTATGGGTTTGTTATAAGCCAATTATTGATGTTATTAGTTTTCTTTTAGAATGAAATAGAGATATTTATGTGATAGTTTGTATAATAGGTCAATAAATGGTTTCAAATAGATGTTATATTAGATTCACATGTACTATTGCTACCAACTTTAGAAATCTTATTGCTAGGTACCAAGTATGTCAATTTTGCTCTACCTTTTATGTCAATTGAGATTTGGAGTTCACATTTAATGAAGATTAGATTTATACCATCAAATATAGAATATAACATTCTATTGCAACCAAAATTGTTGTCCCTTATATTATTATTTCTATATTAATATGGAATAGTCACTTGCCAAAGTTATATGATGTACCCTTCCATGCTCTAAATGTTTCTCCTAATGTATTAGAATATGAGCTACATTGGTACATTCCTTAAAGTATGTATTGGATATGTTCACATTGCTCTTCTTTATAGCCGTCCTTAAAAGTTGAGTTTTGATGTCTAGAGACTTCAATGAGACCATGCATGGTTCTAAATCCCTATGTTGCAAGGCAATTTATATTAATTATGTTCTCAATTCATTGTATATGTTAATTACATTACTTTTGGGTCAACTAGTTGCATGGAGAGTTTTACACGTCTTTTTTTAATGGGTTAGTAGCCATTATGCATCGAGGGTGCTACATCACACACATAACTTAATGTTATCCCATTTCATTTGATGGCTCATAATGTCAAAGCGCTTCATAGACAATAACTACATGAATAGCATTTAATGTGATTACTTAAGCAGCATGTGGTGTTCTTTTTCTTATGTCTATGAATCTAAAAGCAAACCTAGAACCCAAAGAAACCATCCAACCTTATACATCTATAATCATTATAATGACATTATTGAAATTATTTTGAAAATTAATACCTCCATGTATATTCTATGTTTATGTTTTTGTGAACTAATGCATGCATTCTTATGTAAACAAATTTTTACAACAAACATTATCATATTTTATTTTCTTATATCATAAGGAGAAAATAAAAAGAAGTATGAACACAAAAATATATAGAAATGTACACATATATCCTTTGTACATGAAATAAAGCCTTTCTTCTTTATCTTTAAATGTAAATAGTTGTTTTTTAATTTTAGAAAATTCTTTGTTTAGAAATTGAGAAGGACTATTTATATTTTTTTTTCTTTGGATTGGATCAGATTATTCTAATTTTTTAATGCCTAGACAACAAGCAACATTTTTCACAAATTTCATGAATAGAAGCCCTTATCATCATATTCTTATTCCTTACATTTATTCAAAATCTTTTTTTATTTATCAAAAATCATATAAACATAAAAATAGTTCTTATATTTTTTTGGGCTCATATAAGTTATATAGAACTTATCTATTATAGAATTTGATAATAATGGATTAAGTAATTATTATTAATTAATGATCAAACAATAATTATTTAATGACTAACATGGTTTAATTATTTATTTTGTCCTTATGAGTGGGGTGTTTAAATGAATGTTCTAATTATTGGAATCATTTTTTATGAAATCACTAAATTATACACCCATAGTTGAATCATAATGACTCGTTTTGATTTTTATGCTATCTCATTATAGTATGCATATAAAGTTATGATGCATTTTCCTTGAAATATAATTAGTATTTAATACTTCATCATCTAATCAACCATGAAATGTACAAAAGTATTCAGCAATTGAACCCTCGTGAACCAATATTTGTTCTTCCATTACACAAAATTGCTTTAGGCATCAACAAATAAAGAAGAAATTGTCCAATTAATTTATCCTCTTTCACCATTTAAAAATAAAAAAATAATAAGTTTTGGAGAAATTGAGGTACATTGATACAATCATCATATACATCACAAAACTTCTCCAATTTCTTTTTAAATATAGCTTCTCGATCTATCATCATATGTTGAGAAATTTTAAAGCTACAATCCTCAATCCACCTAACCTTTAAGTATTCTTTTCTAGCCAAATTTGCAGACCTGATGGTCTAATACACTATCACATTGCTTAATTCCATTTTTTTAGTATTTCTATGTTATAAGAAAGCAAGCAAGGAAGTTTTTTAGTAACATCTTGTAGAAGTATTTTGACAAACATTATTAGTTAAATTAGTAGATATTAGTCAAACCCATACTTTTTTATTCATGATAGCATTTCTTTTATGTTGACAATAATGACACTAACCATGTATAACCCTAATTAATTGTTCTTCCTTCTTTGAATAGAATAAACTTTCTTTTTTATTGTTTTTTTATTTTTTTTATCATAGATATTATATTGATTTTTTTTTAAAAAAATTCAATTATGAAAAATTTCTAAAAATTAAAAATATATGCACGAAACGTAATCTCTAAATATGTTTATGTAACATATAGCAATATTTGTTATCTTTTATTTATAATGAAATAAATGCATAAACAATAATATAAAAAATAAATGTATAACTTTAGAGTTTTTGGGCACCAACTAGAGCAGGAGGAAAAGCTTGACTAGCATCTTCTATAATGGAGTATTTCTCAAATTTAGGTATTTTGCCAACAAACTACAAAAGGGAATGGAGATGGCAATGATGAACAAAGCAAAAATTCAACGAAAAGTGACAGTGAAAGGTACACCCAATAACTAAAATAAGGCTAAACAAGGCATGATGACCAATTGAAGTGCTTTTCTTTGAGCAACGCAACCGGCGTCGTCTCTCTGCCATATCCATCTCATTGCGTATTTGCCTCATTCGAGTTGCAAGAACCATTAATGCAATTGCTGTTGCAAGCCATCAATCATAATTGCAATGAAGGAGATCGAAGTATTATTCAAAAATGGTGACCTTTGTGCTTCAATGGTAGAATAAATCCAAAACTCGAAGCATCTTGAAAGATGAAAAGCATGTTATTGGCTTCATTGAGGACAGAACTAGAGGAGAAGAAATGTGACATTAGTTGCGTAAATCATTGCGTTTTTTAGTTGTTCTTGAATAACCCTTGAGTTGTTAGTGGAAAACCTTCGTGTAATTGAAGAACCCTTATGCTGCTATTTTGTTGGCCAATTGTTTTTGTCCAAAACATGCATTTGAGTTGCAAAAATCCTTTACTTGGTACTTGTTTGTGTCGATTAGGTGAATCCTGCTCATTGTCTAGACCAATTCAGATTGACTACAGTTATTGTGACTGAATGTTGTTGTCTTGCACAAAAGCAACAATAACTGCTCTTGTGCTAAGCTGTTTTCCATGAGTGGTGTGAAAAGAATTCTTCTATCAGTTGATCATTGCATGAACTAAGGCCCCTATTTTGGTGCCTCATTGCACACTTTGCTATGGCCGCTGGGCATTTGCTTAAGGCTATTATTTTATTCTTGCAGTTGTTTGATCAATGATATTGTCTTTGTTCAAATCGATGGGAATGACCAAGCTTCACCAAAGGCTACAACCAAGCTAGTTCTGGCAAAGCTCAGTCATGTCATGAATTAATTGCTATGGGGCTATGATGAATAGCAGAGGAGCTTTGTTTGATAGTTAATTGCTGTGGGGAGCCTAAATGCCCAGTATGTGTAACTATCCCTTGGACCAAAAGCTGTGTTGCCATGGCTTTTGTGTGCTACCATTTGTCTCTGTGAAAGGATGTGCATAAGAGTTGCAAGCAAGACTAGAAAACTAAGCGGTTAAACTTAATGCAATAGAAGATGATCAATCTAAACTATCAAACTATTCCTAGGATGCACAGCATGAAATACTCGATCAATTTCCCGTCCAAACAGAGATTGAGTTGTTAACACAATTTGACACTGCCCAGAAATCTTTTGCTACTATCATGGATTCGGATGTACTGGTTGCAGAAGACACTTCCCTGATAATAATGGTTCTTTTAACAATGTGTTTAAGATGAGCAAAGACAATTTCCTAATTTTTAATAAGTTACCTTGAGTCGCATAGAGCATGCTTATGAATGTAAGATTTGGCATTCTTGTCTATATTCTCATATATACAATGCCTTGAGTCACATAGACCATGCAATACCATGAACAATGCAACACAACAGTACCAAACCCTTAAAGAAACAATTACCTAGTAGTTCCATGTTTGAGTTGGTATGCTTTGTAGGCTTGCATTGAAAACATATGTCCAATAGTCCCATACTTTGCACACAATGGAAATCATGTAGGATCCATGATACATGTCATACTCTGAAAATGAAACCACATGCCCCATTAAGAGGGATACTCTGAAAATGAGAAAGAGATTGAGGAGCCTCCACAGCAACAAGCATTAGTTTTTTTAGGAAGGCTCATCTCAAGTTGGTTGGCAACAAGCACGTTTTGATTCTAACTTAGTAGCAATACTTGATACCATTGAGGTAGGGCTCAAAAGCAATGTTTTACATGTCTAGCAACTCTGAATTGAAGTCCAACAAAGGCATTTGGAGCACAAGCTAGAATTGAAGAAAGAATATTATAAACATAGATACAACTCAAATACTCTTCGGAGCAATCTTATAAATTACTGCAAACCCTGAAAGATTTTGAAGGAAGTGTAGTTGTTTAGGAATGTTTTGTGAAATTTTCTTGTGTTAAACATGGATGTAAAAGGTTTTATTATTAATGAAACGTGTGTTTATCTATATTATGTATATCTCTTCCTCTTAGTAAAATCATAAAATGAGCACTATAAATGTGTTGGTATATATATAATGGTGATGCTTAAAACCAAAGTAAAATGGGGGGGTGGGGGGTGTCCCTTTTATAAATGGAAAAACATACTAAGAAAAGTTATGCTCAAACAAGATAAACTTTAGAAGACTAATGGAATCACATCAATGAAATATATCCAACAAGTGAAATAAGCAAGACTAATTACAACCTATAATTAAAAGATTCTTATTATATAAATAATTATAGGGGACTAATATTTAAGTAAATTAAATTATCCCATTGGCCCCAATTGATAGGTTTAAAGTTCATTCCAAGTTTGATGATGTTGAGGGGGGAGAAATATGTTGTGTTTAAAATTTAAATGTATTTAAAAAGGGATATGTATTGTATGGAATAACTTTCTATTAATTGATTACACAAATGTTACAACTTCATTATTAGCTTTGAAATTGTATAGAACTTTAAATGTCATAATTTATTTTTAAATTGATTCATAGATTATGGAAAGTACTTGTTTGATTGTTATTTTAATTTCTCACACTGAAAAGTTTATCATCATAAAAAATAGAGAAGATTATTAAACCCTATGAGCTATAAAGATAATACCTTATCTTTATGATAACAAATCCGTTAAATTGTTATCTCATGATTTAAAATGTCTACTTAGTATGTTACTAATTATCTTAAGAAAGGAATGCAAAAAAATTCACTTATCATGGTGAGTGATTTTGGAGCCTAAACAACTATAAGTCCAATAATGTGAGGCAAGAAGAAGGTGAATGAGCATGTGGAATCATATGTCTAAGATGTGCCTTAAAGGGACATATGTAAGGATTGGAAACTCTAATTGCCTACTATCTCGAGAGCCTACACAATCAATACAGATGAGCATACCATTTAAGAAATTAAGCTAAGGATAAATCCCAAAAAGCATGCACATAATATATTGACTTTCATTTAAATAATTTTGACTATATAAATTGAGTAGTTCATTACAATAGTATTCATTGAAAATCATTACAATTAAGTTTAGGAAAGAATAAGGATAAATTTTATAAAATTAACTAAACATACAATATGTTATACTTAACAAACAATATGTCTAGCTTTTTTTTAATGTACATAGAAGCAAAACAGTTGCCCTCCTTGATATCAAACTAGCACCCCAAACTCATGTATAATTGATCTCAACATGCAATATGTTTAGTTAACATAAACTGCACACCTTTATAATGAATTGTGCTTGAAGGTATATATATGACACCCAAGATTAATGCATTGTACATGATTTCCTTATATACAAGATGGTTAGTTCTTTGGATGTGTATGAGTTTCAAAGTATAATTCCAAAAACTTTCATATGATGGATTATTTATTAACATACAATATGTTTATGTCAAAAGACTTTATATGTTGTGTTGAATAAAGGAGATTAAAATATTATATATTAAAAGAATACATGGTATTTAGCCAATATACATATATTACCTTATTATAAAATAGTTAAACACTTAAACAAGAAAATGCATTAACAGAATTGAAAGAATTTGATTAATATGTAATAAGTTGAATTAGGATGTTAATACATAGCATGCACAAAAGAAACCTAAGAAATTATTATGCTATGGTAATATTTAACATATAGTACACTTAGGACATATATGTGTAATGTATGGTATGCTAACCAAAACATATGGTATGTACAAAACAAAAAGTCATGCAATGGATAGTTAAATCATTAAAAAAAGTTGATTTTAGTATTTAGAGATCATTTAGAGGTCACGTGTGCACATCCTTCAATGTCTAACCAATATATCAACATCTAAAAACCTCAATAACAAAAAATTATTGATTGATGATCAAATTGGAAAATAATAGAAGGAAAGTCTGAGAAATATTGCTACAATATTTATTATTATATTAGGTTGTGAGAATAATATGAGAGCTTTAAGCTTACTTTGAAAAATCTATTCAATAGAGTTAAATGCAGAAAGAGCTTTCAATGCTACATCACAAAAATTATTATAGTATTGAGAAAAGAAAAAATGTATTCATCATAAAACACCCACACATGTACCATATAATGAAGAAGAATGGATCCACAAAATGATGAAAAACATAATGATAGAAGAAGAACTCATGTAGTGAGATGAATATAACAAGGGTGATAAGTGGAGATAAGCCTTGCTCTTTTAGATAAGGACCATACTCTTTTAAGAGAGTTTATGCTTTCTAATCATGGGTTATGCTCTTCTAGACTTTAAAGCTCTCCAAGGCTTTAATGTCAATTCATTTCAAATGTCTCTCTCCTCATAACTTTCAAGATATTTATAAACTTCACTTAAAAAGATAAAATAAAATATCTTAATCCTTATCTTTGTGATGACAAATAATGATAAGATATATTTTTCTAATCTTTATCTTAATGTTGATAAGACATAAAAAGATAAGATATAGTCATCTAATACTTATTTTTATGAGAATAAGATATTTAAAATTTAAACTTTCTAACCAAGTAACAACTAATTTAAACATATATATTATAACTCCTTGATCTAAGCTTAAGTAATTGTCATGTGCGTTACTTATTATATGTGCGCTTTCTAACTTTTTAAGTCATCCTTTTGCTCAATTTATATGTTTAGGATAAATTCTAGCTTATGTGAATCATCTATTGATGCTTATTTTACATCATACAAGCTCTTGAGAAAATTAATAGCATTCATTTTAGTTTATTAGTTATTATATTTACATATGTATATTTGTCCATCATGTGAACTTGATCTTTGGATCTTTGCTCTTTTTATTTTTCTTTTCATAGCTAAAGTCTTAGCCATATAGTGTGAAGTGGTTGGTCTAGCTCCAATGTAGAGTGTTTTGGTTGCAGCTAATCTAAGAAAGCCTTAGTTTATATTGATTTTCTCCACTTTGTTGTAGGGAAAGAGTGTTCTGATTAATAGAGTCAAGCATATGGCTTTGGGTGGATGTACATTCGAGGATTGAGCTAAATCACTTAAAAATTTGGTGTCTTTTGTTGCCTTATTTTGTTCTAAATGGTTGTATTTAGTCATAAAATTGGATATATCTTGTATGAATTTAAGATAATTACTAAAAAGCGGGGGGGGGGGGGGGGGGGGGGCGCGAGGGGGGTGTGGTTTATCATCTACAATTTAAACAAGCTTTGCTTGAGCATTGATTAGTAGGTTTTTTTTTTAAATTTACAACACCAAATAACCCACCTCTCCTTTAGAGGTCACATGTGCACATCCTTCAATGTTTAACCAATATATAAACATCTAAAAACCTCAATAACAAAAGATTATTAATTGATGATCAAATTGGAAAATAATAGAAGAAAAATATGAGAGATATTGCTACAATATTTATTATTATATTAGGTTTTGAAAACTTTGTAAGAGCTTTGAGCTTATTGTGAAAAATATTTTCAATAGAGTTAAAGGGAGAAAGAACTTTCAATACTATATCACAAGAATTATTATAGTGTTGAGAAAAAAATTATAGTTATCATAAAACATTTACACATACCACCATATAATGAAGAAAAATGGATCCACCAAGACTCTGATAACAAATGATGGAAAACATGATGATGAAAGAAGAAGTCATGTAGTGAGATGAATATATCAAGGGTGATAAGTGGAGATAAGCATTACTCTTTTAGATAAGAATCATACTCTTTTAAGAGAGTTTATGCTTTTCTAGTCATGGGTTGGGCTCCTTTAGACTTTAAAGCTCTCCAAGACTTTAATTTCAATTTATTTCAAAAGTCTTCCTTTATATAACTTTCAAGATATTTATAGACTTCACTTAAAAAGATAAAATAAAATATTTTAATCTTTATTTTTATGATGATAAAACATGATAAGGTATATTTATCTAATCCTTATCTTTATATTGATAAGACATAAAAAGATAAGATATAGTCATCTAATACTTTTTTTTATGAGAATAAGATATTTAAAATTTAAACTTTCTAATCAAGTAACAACTAATTTAAACATATCTATTATAACTTCTTGATCTAAGCCTAAGTAATTGGCATGTGCATCACTTATTATATGTGCATTTTCTAACTTATTAAGTCATCCTTTGGTTCAATTTATATGCCTAGGATAAATTCTAGCTTATGTGAATCATTTATTAATGCTTATCTTACATCATACAAGCTCTTGAGAAAATTGGTAACATTTATTTAGTTTATTAGTTATTATATTTACATATATATATTTTTCCATTATGTGGAATTGATCTTTGTATCTTTGTTCTTTGTATTTTTCTTTTCTTAGCTAAGCTTTTAGGCACATAGTGTGAAATGGTTGGCCTAGTTTCAATGTAGAGTATTTTGGTTGTAGCTAATCTAGGAAAGCCTCAATTTGTATTGGTTTTCTCTATTGTGTTGTAGGGAAAGAGTGTTTTGATTAATAGCAATCAAGCATGTGGCTTGGGGTGGATGCATATTCGAGAATTGAGCTAAATCACCTAAACATTTAGTGTTTTTTGTTGTCTTTCTTTGTTCTGCATACTTGTATTTAGCCATAAAATTTGAAATATCTTGTATGAATTCAAGATAATTATCAAAAATAAGTTTTTTTTATCATTTACAATTTAAACAAGTTTTACTTGAGCATTGATTAACATTTTTTTTTTCAAAATTTACATCACCAAATAACCCACCTCTCCTCCCCCACCCAACTCTTGGTGAACCTTTCTTTTGCATCACCTTGTCTAGTTACAAGAGCTTTAGCTTGCAATGGTACATATCTAACGTCAAGAGATACCTAGCCTCACCAATATATTGCTTCTTTTCCACGGATCAAAAGTAGTTTTTGGTCATAAGAAAAGAAAAAAAATGAAAGGCTATAAAGACGCATTGAATAATGAAAAGGATAAGAAAACTTGAAGAGACAAGATGACTTGACTCAATCTATTTTATTTTAAAAAAAAAGTAATAAGAGCAAGAACAAGCAACCCAATATGTTTAATGAGTTGCCATACAATCATAAAAAATAATTCAAATTTATATTTAATGATCAAAATAATTCTAAATAAAATATCAGAAAGTCCTCCTTGCTACGTAACCTGTGCTACCTACATGGACAAAGAATTGGGCTATTGTAATGAAGAGCAAGGATGCAAATCTTAGCTCTTGCTATCAAATCAAAAGATCAACAATATTTGAATCTTAATAACACCATCAAACAGTTGCTATGGTTTATGAAAGAAATCTCATACCATTTTAAAGATCAAAATGACTTAACAATATAATCAGTTCATCTCATTCTTTTAGACTTTACATTGACGCACATCGACCTGTTATGTTAGCTCAAGGAATTTTCTCTGTCGTATCTATACAACGTCAATTACTATTTGCTTTGAACTATATCATCACTTTGTCACTAGTTTGATGCCTCATGTACTCTAACTATACTTCTACGTAGACTAAATAACCATTTCTTTATACTTCTATAAAAATTATACATTATAATCTGCTCAAATGGATTGTTGGACTCATACAATAACAAAAGGCTATCACTTTGGTCAAGTACTTGTGCACAATCTTCTCACAATGTAACATGTTGTAAAGATTAGTACTAAACTACACCTTTCACCACTGTTTTGATTCAGGATGTCGTTCAAAAAACTTGATGCCAGTGTTTCTTATCACACCATCATATTAATAAAAAAAAGTATTGCCTGTTTGGCAGCTGTTCATTAAAAAAAAAAACAGATGATTGCATTACTTCATATGTCATCCATGAATTAGTTCAACAGGAACACCCCATTCAAGATTAAACAACTTCTTTCCATGAATTAGAAGACCTCTATGATAACATTGAATGCTCCAAGTTCTATCAGACAACAGCTAAAAATTTGAAGGCAGACAACCCTCGTCCGCTGTATTTATTCTTATTTTAGAGTTCAACTCACAATATCGATAGTCAAATCACAAATTGTTTTTCCAATTTTATTTTAAATTTATTAAAAAAAATCATTTTAATAAAAGTCTTATGTCAAAGTTTGAATCTGACTTAAAGTAATTGCAGCATACCAGTCAATAAATAAAGATATGTATAATTGTTGTCTTTTTATAAAAAATACTTGCAAAAAATTTGATCAAAACATTGCATTTTTTGGGTAGTAACTAATGAAAATTTTGTTTATTATAATTTTTTATTTTTTCTAAACTCATTAATGATTTGAAGAAATTAAATAATGTTTGCTGTTCCAGTCAATTGAATGCGATTGGTCCAGTGATTTCAGAAAAATAGAACACTTAAACTGGTACGGTATTGCAATCACTGGTCGACGAGAACTTGAAGCCACGGTCATTTATATTTTCTTTAACATTAAGTTTTTGAAAAAAAAAGTTGCAAAATGTTTTATATTAAAAAAATTAAATCTTCATAAAAATTATTTATTTAAATTTTTATATTTTTAAATTCAAATAAACAAGCTTATTTGTTAGTTCATAAAAATAAAAAAAAATAAAAAAAAATAAAAAAAAAATCAGAAAAATAATGAATCACGTATATTTTCAGCTCTCGAGATTAAAAAACAGAAACAAGGGAAATAAGTACAAGACACCAGCGGCGGATCAGTGGAAGCAGTCCACCATGGCACAAGGAATCAGCTCGAAGCCAAGCAGCATCGGCGGCCGTCTCTCCTCCTCTTCCACCTTCACCGGCGGCAGGTTAAGGTCAAACCCGACCAGCCTCTTTTTCTGCTCGGCCTCCTTCCCTTGTAACTCCGCCACCGTGGCAGCGGTCCTGTGCCGGCGCATATGACCCCCGAGCGCCTGGCCGACGGAAAACTCCAGTCCGCACACCGTACACTCATGTACCCGCGCCCTCTCCGGCTCCGTTCCCTTCACCTTCTTGTGGCTGGCTCGGTGCCCGCCCAGCGCCTGGAATGACGAAAACCGCCGCCCGCAAGTCTTACACTCGAAAACCTTCGTCTCCTCACCGCCACCACCGCCACCAAGCGTTTCCTTTCCCCACGACACGAGCGCCAGCATGTTTGCCAAGTTGAAGCCCTTGTTGGCGCTCAGCTCCTCGTCGTCTTTCTCGGCAATGGGCCTGCGTCTCTTTGCCATTTAAGTTGATTTGTTGGTATATGTCTTTTTAAGTGTTTGATGCGCATTTATAAGATTTACAAAGCAATAAATACGCTGAATAATTTCCCGATGCGAACGTCAGCACCAGGGTGGGCTGATGTCATTCCCCGTTGGCGTTCTAAAATGGGTACTGGTATTTATTCTAGAATGGTGGTAGTTTTAATTTTTTTAATTAGGTGTGAAAAGTGAGTAAGACAAGTGAATAAAGTCGCAAAACGTCTGTTGCCAACTATGTGTGGTGACGATAAAATATTGTGTATAGTTGGGTACTATGTATCTAGCTAATATTTTTTCTTTATAAAATATCAAAAGTTGTTGGTGTTATCTTGTAATATTTGGCAGGTGGCACGTGGCAAATTAAGTTGGATGTCTTCTTCGAACCAACTTTAGTTCAACTAGTTTGATCAACAAGCTTGTAACACATTCATCTAGTTGTAACGTGTGTGGCTCTATCGGCTAGTCGTGGTCTACATATTTACTTCTAATGTTATCTAATATTCGATAGAGAAGATAAATGAGAAGTCGTATACTTAAGGGGAACAGTTTCAGTATTCAAATGTTCAATTACATCGGTTGCTTGACGTGTAAAAATATAAAAAAAATTGAATTATCCTCCATAAAGTCATAAATAACCTAAAATATTAGAAAATCCTACGAATAAAAAACAATTGATGCCGTCAGCATGTCTCAGCGGTCTCTAATAGGATATTTTACATAATAAAATTTCATTTTTCCATGAGATTTTTTTTTAGTGAATTTGAATCTAAGAATGATCATCAATTTAGTTTTTGTTATTAGTTATTATGACCTAAGTCAATTTATTTCTTGTTATAATATACATGCATGATAGCAAATACATATTCTAATTAGTGAAACATAAATAATTAATCATGTTTTAAACCATACTATTAATAATGTGTATCTATGGTCATAATCTTATTCTATTTGGCCATACTCTATTCATTTATTTGATGGATATGTTTCTTTGCTCCCTCTTGATCTCGTACATTTTTATGCGAATGGTTATGTTTTTTTTTTTTTCTATTTATACAATGTTAAGGATACGTCCATTACTAATATAAGTGTTAAGTTAGATTTAGAATTAATGTCATAAGCCTCTTGTCACACACCAGATAATATATATGTAATAACTTTTATTTATTATGATATATTGATTTACCTAAACTATTTACTTCATATATATGATATTTACTTACACCAACTTCTACTTAGTATCTTAGCCTTAGACTTGCTAACTATATAGTCTTTACTTCTATATTGAGACATTGACTTAAAACTATGATTCTATCTCGACTTCAAAGGCCCATCCAAACAACTTTACATAGGATTGCTACTCAACCTACCATAGAATCTCATGTTACTCCTTCCATTACTAAACAAAATATTCTAGAATAGTCAATCTTATCAAATCTTAGGATACATATACTTACTCTTGTATGTCATAGCTTATGTCAATCTTTCTTTCATTAATAACTATATTAATATCTTCATCAATACTTTTGCCTATAACTATGTTTATATCACAACTTATTGCTTCAACTAATCCCACACCTACAAAGACATTATCACTAATTAAATCAAATTCTAAGTGGGAGATATCATTATCCCAACTACACAAGGACACTATAGAAGAGTTTTTAGTGTTGACTTGTGTTAAATGATCATACGGACAAAGAATATTCTATTATAAGTGTTTGTTGATCCAAAATATAAAACTTTCTTTAAAAAATAAGCTCGTGCTATCCTAAAAATTTTTAGTTTTCAATTTTTAGAGTTGATTACTAGTTTAAATCACAAAAGAGTTTTAAGGTAGAAAAAATTGATCCCTAAGGGCAAGGGAATCAATAAAATTTAGAAATTAAATTAGATCATCTCACTCTTAGTTATGTAATTTTGTAAAACAGCATCACCTTAAGTTTCTTTATCTTTAAGCTCATGAAACATTATCTAAGACAACCTCCATAATTATATCAATATGACATAAAATGTGCCTTAACTATATTATACTTAACACAATGTATAAGTATGATATTCATATCATCCTTGTCCAATTACTTTGATAACTTAATTGTAACTTACCTCTTCTAGTACTAACATAACCCATAATCTTTAAAAATTTATAATAATTTTTTGAAGTCTTTAAAAATTATAAAATCAATATTATCTAAAAAAACTTTTCTATTAATATGATCAAATAATATTTTTATATTAAATTTAAGATTATAGTATATCATCAAGAATCTATTATTATTTTAATAATTCTTATAAACAACTTATTTTAAAAAATTAACTTGATCAAGTTCAACCATTACTGATCATAATCATTTTTGATTGATTCTAAGATTTCCTCCATCTTGATAGAGATAAAATTAGGGTTATTAAATCCTCATTGGTAGTTAATTTGATAGATAAAAGTAGGAGTTGGTAATCATGAATAATAGCTTCTTGAATTTTCTCTTCTTATTACATCATAGTACCATTAAAGTCTTTGATATAGTTGATATATAATCTTGATCTTTTGTCCTTAATTATAGCATGAAAATCCTTCATATTCTATCACCTTCATATTCTTTCTTCTTTGGAAATTTTTTTTTATTAAATGATCTTTTTCATTAATAAGTTATTATCTTACCTTCTCATTTCAATTGTCTTGATATTGAGCTTCTTTTACTTACATTGTAGCTTTGACCCTTTTAATTGAGTGGAAAAATATTACAAAAAGTTGTTTTATTACATTGTTTGATTTCCAAGGTCTTCATACTAGAACAGTGAATTAGAATTGACCAATTTCTTTTATATTACAAAATGTTAGATGCTTTGGTCATGTATTTTGGAATTTAAACTACTTGGATGAAGGGGGAAGATCCTTTATAGGTTGAAGAAGTAAAGGTTAATGATTTGATCTAGTTCTACATAGATGTTGCCTTGCTTTTGATGAGAATTGATCAATTCAATCTTTTCTAGACTCAACTTTTATTTTTTTTCTCAATCTATGAAAATAAAGGTCTAATGAATAAGAGTTCTCTTATACAATATTTACTAATGCAATCCTTTAATATTTACATTGCTTTAAGCTAGGATTGGAGGGCTCTTTGTATTCATGAATGGTAGCAATTACATTAAAGCCACCTCTTACTAACCATGGCTCTTTAGTTTCCTTTTCTATTTGAGTTAACTTAGCCAAAGTGCCCATCATTCAGCCCTTGAACTTTTAACATAGATGAAAGTATAATAGACAATATTTTATTATCTTGGATTATGAATGAGCAAGTGAATTGATTGCTCATTTTATTTAAATTTTGACATTGGATGGCTTTCTTCCAAAATGCCCAAATCTTATTAGATGTGTTCCCAACATAGTGTTCAAAATTTGATCTTTTAATGAGAGTAAGAAGTATGCTATTGTGAGTCATAGGTTCCATTAGAGCAATCAAAGTTTTTTTTTCTAATTTAACTAGATGAATAAGTTAGTTTTTAGAACTTGTTGCACCCCTTATATTCCAGACTTGGATGTTATCCATTAAAAACAGTTTGTTTTGTATTTTGAGAGGATTAGGCACTTCTATGAATCACTTTTGGACTAAGCTATTTCTCTTGACCTTTTCTAAGCTTTCTCTTTAAGCATCAATTATAAACTAGGATGAAATCTTCCTTTTTAGAATGTTTTTAGATAATATTGAATTAAAAAAAACAACTATCTAAACACGAGCATTAATTTATTTAATTAAATGAACTTTTTTTTCATTATCATATTTTATATAAGGAAAAAAGATCAATTGAAGCTTAAAGTCAATAAAATGAAATGTGAATGATTTTGAGCCTTTCAACCAAACAATAGTAGTATATACAATATTATTGGACTATCTAATGTTCATTAATGCTATTTCAAAGCATTCAATAATTTCTCATATTTTTAGAATGTTTTTGGAGTGGCTTGATTGGATTGTTCGATACTAAAATCATTCCATCTGATACTTTTCCAAGATTTTAGCAACATGTTTCCTTATTTGTTGGACTTTCAAGCTTATGTCTTCATAAGTGTTTTAAGCTCTTTAAGACTAGCCCTTAGCCTACTCATATCTTCATTTCCTATAAAGAGAACTCTTTCTCACCTTATCCAAGGTTGATTAATTAGAAAAATTCTTTTGAGCTCCAAGTTTCTTTTTAGCTGCAAGCCTTTCGTAAGTTTGTCTCTTATCTTAACTCAAATATTTAGCTTTAAGGGTTCTACATCAAGAAGTTGGAGTGATTAACATCTATTGTAGCAAGTTTCAAGTGCAATATCTATTTCCTTTCTTTTAGAAAGCATTATGCATTTTTCTAACATGAAAACATTATTAGTGACTACAATTAGTTATTTCTTTGATTAATTTGTATGAGCTTGTTGTTCTTTTCTATTCTATATTCTTGCAATATCTTATGAGGCTCCTTTGTATCATTTTTTCAAAAACCTTTATCTTATTGTTTTTAATATTATGTACAAAGTCTTTTGGTCTAGTGATTGTCGACTCTTTTAAGCTAATGTGACTTTTATAGCTTTTTTTTTATGAAGGTTTGGTTTACACATTTTTGCAAAAGGTTTTGCATTGTTTTTATACGTCTCGTCTTTTATGCACAATGATGGAAGTAGAATAGTTTATTAGTCCCTAACCATCTAAATTATACTGTGCCTTACCTTTATGCAAATCCTATGCAAGTTGCTTTAAAAAACTAATGAAGGGATTTCTAAAGTATAAAATTTACACGAGTATTTCTTGGACTCAAAATTCATATTACTATCAAAGGAGCAAGATTTTGGATTAATTGATTTTTAACTCTCATTTTGAAGTATTAATATGTAAAAACATAGTTTACCCCCATTACTTTTTCTTATGTGAATGTCATTGTTCTTCCATTTTCAACATAGATGTTTCAACAAAACTAGTTTTAGTTGCAAGTTGATGCATCACTTTGGGTTCTACAAGTTCTAAAATGCGTTTATCCAACTCTTTTACCAACTCATCTTCTTCATAGGGGATTGAAATAATTCAATATCATCTCACATATCTATTAGCTCTTAGGTCAAATTTCTAAACCACATTAAGGTTTGTGGTTTAGGTTTGTTATACATTTGATGGACAATGAGAATCACATTATATTTTATTTTGGTTTGTTATACATTTGTTGTACAATGTATTCTCTTTATTATTAGATCATCATTGGACAACAAAGATGTTTCTCAAATTTTTCCCATGAGAAACGGATCCACCAGCAATAGCAAGTCAACTAACTTGGCTATGTTATAGTCCTATCAATGTGGTTTGACTTCACCTAAACAGACCTTGGGCAGCGTTAATATACAACTCTTCCTCGTGCACTTTTGAACTGGTTTAAGTCTCCACATTTGGTAAAGGTAGGGTACGTCAACAAGTTTGACTTGTTTTGGCCCTTTATGAAAGCTGATAAGAAAGTAGTTTGCTTTTTGCTATGCAAAGCAATTTTCAAATTTTACTCGTATTTGACATTTTCATGTTGCCGCATTATAAAAAGAAGCGTTGTTGAAAATGATTTTTAAAATGACGACTAAAAGCTTTGAGAATGTACCAATATGCAATATTCATGCTTCTGAAAAATCACAAGCAAATTGTCAAATAGACCTCATGTATTAATCTACTCTAATTGAAAATATTAGTGTTGGGTATTAATTAAATAAATCGTTCTAAACAAATTCAAAACATAGTTTCTCTCAAGAATTTAACAAACAATAATTTTTGTTGGATGTCTCTGAAAGTTTTTTAATTGTTGTCTTGGATGTGATCATCCATAATTGAGATATAATATTATATGTTACGTTCAACAGTTTTTTTTTAATATCATTCAAAAATAAAAACAATTTAGAGTTTATAAAAAAAAATATTTAAAAGCACGTGTAAGTGCTCATCCCCCATATGCATGTTGGACATGGGAACATTTAAAATTGTCAACCAAGTGGGAGAAGAGGATAACATGTTTAAATCAACATATAAGAAGATGGTAAGTGTGAAAATACTAAAAAAGATAGAAATCCTTGTCACAATGGTAGAAAAGTTTGTACGAAATCTTCTTTTCATGTGAAAATAAGGGCATTTAGGGAGAATGCTTTTGAAAGACCATATTAGAGATCTAGTCATCAAAAAAGAACTTAAGCTATAAGATTTAAAAGCTAGAAGTCCTTTTTTAGAGTTATAGTGGAGTATTTATACTCATAGAAGGCTGGCCATTTAAGACTATGAAGCAAGGTATTAATGGTGATTCTTTATCAACCTATATGGAAGGTTAGATGTGGTAATTGGCCAAAATTAATTGAATACGAGAGTGAATTATGATAATTATGAAGATTATTACAATAAAATAGTTGTCTAGTTGAGCTAATGAGATTAATATGATGAATATACTAATTTAGAAGGTTCTCAATACTTCTCAAGATAGAAAAATGCTAGCTACCTTAATGTAATAGGATAGCAAGTGCCTTAATAGAAAGTCACATAATCTAAGCAAATTAGAGTTAAGCTCGATAAGGCTTGACAATCTTTGGATACACTCACATAGTTTGGTTGTGAAAAAACTTGGATATGTCTCAAAAAATTTGCCTATCCAAAGAAATAGGTCAATAATGTCAAAAGAAAATTAATAAGAATAATAAAATATTGTGCAACAAATCTAAACAAGAGATTAGTTTGGGAGCATGCTAACGAAAGCCTAATTGCACGACATTGTAGTAGATGACAGAAGCTTAGCTTTTGTGTGTGTTAATAATGGGACGAGAGAAGAAGGAAAAGAATATGAATTATTAAAAAATTGTAATTTTTGTCAGCCCAAAACTTTATGTGGTTCCAACAAACATATTTATAACAATCATTGAGCCTAATCATTTTAAATAAGAGCTAAGAAAATTAGACATTCACCTTACCTATAAACTAAAGTAACATTCTCATTTATTGGAAATGGATCTTCATTGCATGGAAGAAATATATGTTAATGGCTAGTTTAATGAAAATTAGAAAGAGAAGGAAGAAGCTACCTTATTCTTCCTTTAAATTTTATCTAAAAACAATAAGTCAATATAAAATAATTATAAAGTAACAAAAATATGGCATTTATGTAATACTATTATATAAACAAAAAACTAACGAGTAAATGAAAATCATGTTCTTTTTTTTCACTTATATACAACTAATATCTTATGCTTTACAAATATAATAATAGTTTTTTCAATAACTATTTTTTAATCATTTAAATTTTAGTTATATCACACATTTATTTTATTTTTTAATATAAAAGTCCTAGTTATCCCTAATCTCATAGCCCAACCCTTTATTTCTAATGGATATAATCCTTCAAAGAAATGATGAGGATGATTCAATAAAACTATTTTATTATTTTATCTATCATGCCTTTTCTAACCATTTTTGAAAGAAAAGTTCAATAATATATACATATATCTTAGAATATTATGTCACAGTAGAGTTTGCAAAAAAATCATAAGGGCACAAACTTAAAAATGAGTAAGGATGACTAAGAAAATCATTTAAAGTACACATTTTCTTTACAAAATAATAAAATAAACTAAATAATACTAACACACAAACATAACTAGGAAGCTGTCGCAAGCCATCCAAACCTATATCAATATACATGAACAACATTAAATACATATAGGATACAAAGAACAAAAATATCCTATAAAAGTCATCACATTGTTCGACAAAATATCACTCAGTCTTAGGTACTTATGCCACATGCTATCAGGTACCCTTAGCTTTATGTAAATATGTGTCTTGATTTATAATGTAATTAAGTAATAAACATAAAGATAGTTAGCAAAAAAATGGTTAATTACAAGTATTAAACCATAATAAAATGTAATAAGTAACATATAAAAAACGAACAATAATGAATATGCATAACATATGAGAAGTACTCAAACAATTATGTTGCTAGTATACACATGTATGTACACATATTTGTCATGCCCATGTGTACATGTATATCTTTATCATATAATAATTCTCTTCTTATAATCTTATTATTATTATTTTGCATTGAATTTTTATACTTTTAGTTAAAAAGGTTTTGATTTTTCCTAATAACTATTCGTGTAACTCCATAAGATCTTATATCATCACATATTTCTATGACATCATCACATCACTAAATTTTTATTTATAATTGGCCAACTATTTCAATCGCATTATCTCTACCTATCATTTTTCTACACAAAAATACTTGTGATAATGAAATATCTATTTATCATCATCCTATACAAAATACTAGCAATAATGGAGAATGAGGTCTAATGCCAACATGCATATCAATCATGTACATTTTGTGCTAATAATGGTAATCTCATCTCATCATATTAAACAATTGTGGGATAATATTACAAGTAAATTACAATATTCTTTTATTATTATGTATCATATAATAATATATTTTATTAGGCTCTTATGGCTTGATTTCACCAATTATTATTTTCCCTTCATTTATTTCATTATTTATTGTGGTTGCTCCAAACGTTTTGATTTATTGTCACATGTTCTTAAGTTTTCTTTACTTGACTCAATCAATCCCTCCTTCTCCTAATCTCCATTTTCACTTAATTACTTATCCTTTATTCAATTAACACAGTTCAGACATAAGTCCTAAAAGATCATTATCCTCTTAAATAATATCAAATATTTTATATAATATATAAAATATATTAATTTCTATTTAGCTTTATAAATTTATAAAAACTTTAAATAATTTCTAAATAATTACAAATAGCATCAACAAATTTCTTATTAATGACTCTCATTAAACGACCTATTTAATCCAAAATTCTAGGATAAATTGCAAATTAGTACATACTTTGAGTTACAACATTGAATTAAATAATTCTTGAAATTCCTCTGTGCATAACAGAAGTTTATTATCGCATACTTAAATACATATATTTATCACATAAAGCCTCATCTAACCATGATTTAAAAATTTAGGCTATTACAATCCCTTCAACTTGTGCAAATTTCATCCTAAAGTTTTAAAATAGTTTTGGATATTAGCACTTCATATTAATCTTGACTTTCCATGTCATTGTTATTCTAAAGTAGTTTGATTATGAAAATGACTTGATTAATATTTTATTTTTCTCATCCAAACTTTTGACTAATCACTCTTAATATGATATAATATCTATTTCTTTTGAATCATATCAAATGATATGAGATCAATCAAAAAAATATTTTTTAATAAAAAATACGTAAAATATTATGAACCTCAACCAATATGATATATATATATATATATTTCATATTGGTTGAGGTTCATAATATTTTTCATATTTTTAATTAAAAAATTATTTTTTTGATTGATCTCATATATATATATATATAATCTATCATGTCAACAATTTCATCAAAAGAATCTCTCATTATTTAGTAGCCTTTATCATGATTTCACATTTTTTAAATACAATGGGCCATGGTTGAGGACGTGCTAAAACACATTTAATATTATTATTTTTTCTTTCTTGTTACTTTCCTATATGACATCTTATGCATTAGATGATAAAAAACAGGAAGTAATATAACATCCCCTTTGCAATGAAAATTCTTGTTCTAGAAAGATAACTATTTCATGAAAGATCAATAGTGACCTATTGTTTATTATTTTATGCAATAAATTATGTAAGGGATTTGAACTACAACCATAAAAGGCATGAGTTTAATCAACTTTAATATAAGGCTAATTTTTATGAAAGTAAATTATTATTGTTAAAAATGATTAATAATAATAAAACTAATGACTAATAAAATCAAATATTAAAAATATAAGTGAAGATCATTAATGAAAAAAATTTTAAATTAAAGAAAAATATGATTTAGTAATAAGTCAACAAATATTTTATCATTTTTGAGTTATTATATAAACATATTTTGAGTTAAAAATTTTAATAGTTATTAAATTAGGTATAACTAATTAAATATTAAAATAATAGAGAAAAGATAATTTATTCTTTTCACATAAATTCCATTGTCAATATATAAGGTTTGACATATTTATTTATATAAAAAATTTATTTAATGAAATAATATAATATAATTACTTCATTCAATATCATTGTTTTGTATCAATATTTTATGTTTATTATTATGCACGTAAATATGCACTCATATGATCAAGTCATTAACCTACCCACACATACACAAACATACACACACATACCCATAAATATACACAGACGTACGAACATGTTTATACACATACGTACAGGCACACCCACCTACACTCATGCACACATGCATATATACATTAACATATACACACCCACACACATCCTCTTGCATGCACTCATCTACACACACATACAAACACATGTACGCATGCACACACACACATATGCACAGTTATATACAACTATGCACATATGCACACGTGCACATACACACACTCTCAAACATGCATGTAAACACTGATACATGCACAAGCGCATCTTTGTACACATACAAGTATACATGCACACAAAAAACATACACCAATCTACACACACGTAACTTGTATGTACATATAAAGATCCATTATCAACAACTCATCATATCTTCTTTTCACTTTTTGACTTCAAGACCTTCATCGTGACCATTTTCTCCCTCTTATGGGGATTGGAATGCAAAATATACTATGATTCACTTGTATATATATTTTCTAATAATACCTAAAATATTTAATAAAATTAAAAAGTTTAATACTACATCATCATATCATAATTATTTTTTTATTTGTATATTCATATATACATTAAAGTTTCATAACATGTTTTTCTTCATTATAAAAGCCGAAATAAATATATTTATTAAAGATTTATATTTTTAGACATTCTTTGATAGTTTTGTATCACTTCTTAGAAACAAGTTCATGTGCTTAGTGTAACATGGTATGAATTATTTTTTTGAAAAATAGATATATTAGAATTTATAATTTAAATTAAAAAATATATGTGAATAATTCAGAAGATACATATTTTTTCTGAATTAATATTTATGTTCAAAATACTGATATTATTTTGTAATTCTAGATTTTCAAACTGAATTCTCTCACTCATGACAGCTGGTACATTTTCTTGTCCCATTTGAGTCAATCTTTCAAATCAATCGCTTGATCAGGTCGTCATTTACAAACGTAGTCTGAATACTTGACCGAGTTGCTGCCGTGTAGGGAAATTAAGCTTTTTCAAGTTGTGAACGGTCTTCGCCGAACATTAAAGATCACAGGATATTGTCACGCCCAAATTCGTTTACCCTCTTCATGGTCAAAGAAGGAGAAGAAGAAGAAGAAGAATCCGCATTTACGATGAAGCAATGCATTGAAAAATTTATTCTGATTGCTATCTTTTCATGCTGTTGATGTGTCTTTCATGACATTGTTGAAGGTTCATTTGTAGCTATTAGTTTGAAAAAAATAATAGGACAAAACACAAGAAAATCATTTTAAGAAAGAGGTTTTCTTTTTTTGTATTATTTGGTTCATGCTTGTCTATTTATTTCTGTGCTATCACATGTTGCTCTATTATATTTTGTTTTTCTTGCTGTTTTTTCATTGGTACTTTTGGTTAGACTATCTCACTTGAACAACCAACTTATAGCATCTCTTGCTTATGCGAACAATCATTCTTTCATTAAGTGTTAAATTTTTTATTTACCTTGGCCAATGAAGAATAACATCTAACTCTTTGTCTCATAATCTTAAATGACTATTCATCTACAATTATAAATATCCCATTTATGCTTCATAAAAAATATTTTTGGCTCCTAAAACATTTTGCTCAAATCTTCTATCTAATGACTTTAAAATATTTCTCTTCATCTTAGGTTTGTCACAAGCCAAGCCTATTTTATAATAGCAAATCATAGTTTAGTGCCTCTATGATAGAACATGACAAGGGGATTTAGTATAGTTTTTTATCGTTAAGGAAGTGGATTTACAATTTTGGGTATTTTGTGCTACCATATCATAGTAGTATTCGGTTTAAGTGGTGCTTACACCACTCTCTCTACTCGCTTAACAAATCCATATGTCCCAATATTCTTACATGTGTGTGTGGGACGAGACTCGTTATTTTTTTTGTATAGAAACACCTATTTGTTGTCTAGAAATGTCCATTGGGACCATTGAAGGCCCATAGTATTTGGAAAGTTCTTAGGTCATCATCAAGGCTTGATTCATATAATGAGTTTTGAGACCTAACAAGGTCGATGGCCGAGGAGATTCTTCTTTTGATTGAGTCAACCCAGTTATTCCAAAATGACTAGTTTGAACTCTTCAACATTTACATATTGATGATTACTTTTCTTGTAGAACTTTAGTAATGGGCCAGCTCCAAAAAATGCCAACTATTGTGCCCATTGCTTTGCCAACTTTCGTCATTATGCCACCTTTGGGTTTGGCGTACTTGATCAATATGCACTTGAAGCTTACTCATTTATAACCTTGGACTTGTATAGGTTATTTATAAGATAATTAATAGACTTCCATATGAAATTATGAAATTAAGATTTTCGTATATTTTATATAGTATTGTAAATATGATTTAGTATTTTATAGTTTTTATGTGATTTAAAAAAGAATAATTTATTAAAATAAGGTTCATTTTGAGTTCAATAATTATTATTTTGTTAAAATTAAAAGTTATTTGACATTTAAATAAAATTTTGAAAAGATTTCAAATTAATATGAAAATATTAGTATTAGAAATATTATATTAAATAAATTTTTAAAGATATCAAATAAAGCATAAAATAATTAATAAAATTATGGTTGAAAAAAGCATTGCAAGATGAATTTTATAAAAATGGTGATTCTATACGAATTAGTTCATACAAAAAGTGGAAATAATACAAATTCAATGAAGTGGACTTTTAGTAGTAAGACAACGACTTGTTTTAGAAGGTGTGATGCAGAAAGAATTAGAAAGAAAAATATGCAATGTGAGATGAAAAAGTGAGATATTTTGCAAGAAGAAGTTAAGGAGATGAAGAAGAAGCAAATGGGTAAGAGTAGCTTGAACATGGAAAATATTTACATTAGTGAAAAAAAGGAGAAAGGGAAATCAAGATGAATTTTGACTTACAGAGGACTTTTGCTTTCTTTGGATTGATAAGAATATGTATTTAGATTTTAATGTTTTGAGTAGTTGATTTAATAAATATCTATTTTGTTTTGTGTTAAAATTGGGTTATGATAGATTTCATGGTTATGTATTCCATAATTACTATAAAAAAAGTTGTTTGAAACTCGATCATATGGTCTAATCAAAACTACAACTAAAGGAAGAAGAAGAACAAACTTATGATTCAATCAATAAATCAAATAGTTTCATTGATAAATTAAGTAGTAACATTAGTAGATCGATAGTCTAATCAGTTTTAGGATTGATTGGTTAAGCTCTTAAATTGGTGTCATTCTTTGTGTAGATTTAATTATTTAATATGAGGATAAGAGGGGTTGGCCTCATGAGTTTAAGAGAGTTTGATGATAACAACCCAATTGAATAGTTTATTAATTGATCACCTATTATTTATGATAGATCAGATAAGTTGTCAAAGATGAGATATGAGCATTCTTACAAGGTTAGTCAATTATATGAAGATTGGTTATAGCAAGACAACTTAAAGAATAGATGACAACTATTATAGAAGATTCAAGTGCAAAGTTGGATTGTGTGATTGTTTTGACATGTAAATTGAATTAGATTTTAGCTTAGCTACATTTCATAAACATTACACATATTTTCTGAAATGAATTTACTTTAATGTTTTAAGAATCATCAAATTGATAACTGAATGTATCATATGATCTACTATCATATAGTATGATTAGTTTATTTAGAAGAGTATGATAACTCATCAAATAGTACCTTTAAGAAGTTATAAAAAACTTAAAGACTTTGAATGATAAATTAAATAGGTGTTATAACACTTATGATATAGTCTTATATAATAATGTTGTCAAAGGAGATATGGTATGAGTCTTGAGTGGTGATAAGGTCATGAAAAAGTAAGATATGACCTTGAATGATGGCAACTTTATAAAGATGTGTGAAATAAGCCTACAGTGATGATGATGTCATAGTAAAAATAAATTAGAAATGTGATATGTCATGGGTGGTGCTGATATTATGTAAGGGGTGATAAAATTTGATGAATAGTGTGCGATAAAATGAATTATTAGTTATTTATGAAATGCTATAGAACATGGTTGTTTGCTATTAATCGTATATATGATATATATGTACACATACATATCATGTTCATTTATTTTATTATCATATGTTATACTATTAGTAAGCTAATTAAATCTTTTATGTCATCTTTGCATGTGTTTATTAACATATGTAAGTTTAGATGATACACATCATAGAATGATAGAAAATAATATGAGATAGTTTATGTTGTTAGTGCTAACTATAGTTAAGAAGAGTGCATGCATTGTTAGCACTTAGACACTTTGTCATGATACTTGTTATTCTTTTATAGAATTTAACTATGATAAGAATGTTGTACTAAGATCTAATAGATGAAAAAGATGTCCAAGTTAAAAGGCTATTAGTGTTACTAACTACAAAAGCCATGAAGAGAAGCCTAAGGCTGACAAAGATATGGCACTGAAAAAAATAACTAATGTGCTCCTTTGAAAAAGGGTGAATGTTCTAAATTAGCCCAAAGATTAATGGAGGAATACCAACTAAAAAAGTTGAAAAAATAATTTTGTAGGTTACACTTCATTTTATTGATGTTTTTCATCCAATATAGGCTAAGGCCTAGCAGAAGACATTGATATTTTATTTGAAAGCATGTTATGTCTAGATTGAAGAGGCAACAAATTAAAAGTAAATCAAACTTATCATCGAGAGAACTATGCAAAGCTTTTAGAGATTAATATATCATAGTATCCTTTTAGAATAAGATCTAGAATGATCTGAACAATTCAACACAATACGACATGATTGTGAAAACATATGCAAAAAATTATTTATGTTGGCTAAATATGCTTATGATTGGTTCTCATAGAGAATCAACATTACTACACTTTCAAGAAATGATTGCAAAGTGCTATTATAATTGTGTTGGATACATTGAACTTTTTAAATTTTAAAGAGTTGGTTGAAGTAGCTTGATGCACAAGCCATAATCAAGACATAATAAAAAAACATGTGAAAGTTAAAAAGAGGAAAGTGCTACATTACAACAATAGAGAGGGAAAAATATAAGAGGCAAATAATTGCTATTATAGAATACTATGAACCAACTATGTCATCTAAGTCAAGCTTTGGAGGTAAACAAAGGTGCAAAGCCTTTAAAAAAAGATATTCAAGCATAATCCAATGAATATAACCAATCAAATATTTCAAATGCCATAAAGTGGGTTATGTTGCACAAATTTTCCCAAAGAAGGGTGGAGGCTCTAAGCTGATGTGAATGGTATTATATAGTGAAGCCCAACCACATTACACCATTGACTTATGATAAAGAATTATGAAATTATATCTCTATCATAAAAGGTCTAGCCATGCATACAAATAACATCTTAGAGGAAGATAGTCACATCTCTTGATGTTATAATAGGTATATTATAGAAGCTACCTATTGTTATACTATTTGTTTATGGTGTATTACATTCTTTTATGTTTGTGAATGTACTTAAATGAACTGATAATTAAATATCAAACTTTAGCCCTTTATTAGTTACTTTCTGATGGGTGATAGTGCGAAGGTAGATATATTTATTAAACTTGAAATAGAAATCAATGAGAATAACTTTAAATCCTATTTAGCTATTATTAATTTAAAAGAAGTTGATGTTATTCATGATATAGACAATCTAACATCTCATTACCTACTGTTGACCTCAACTCGTGAGTATTGTTTAATTATGGATATTTTAAAAATGACCAGTCAACTCTTTTTTTTTTCAAATAGAAGACTTTTTTTCTCTACAATTTTCATATATTGCAAGAAAAAGATTAAAATAGTCATTTTTTAATTTATAAAAGAATTCAAAAAACTTTTAATATTTCTTTTTCAATCAGACTTTATCAAATAAAACATATGTTTAAGAATTCATTTTAAAAAGAAAAACTCATTCTCACTAGTTCTTTTTAAAAGTGGTCATAGCCATACCAAAAGAACCAAAAACTTTACAAGTGATGATAATATTATCAATTGCTATTTAGTACTTATGTTGTAAATAATCTTCTATCTTTATGTGAATAAATTTCTCATGTAAGAAAAATTAACTCTAATTAGACTTTTTAAAAGAAGATTTTGAAGCCTAGAAAATGCCTTAGAATTATTTTTATTTAGAAAACACCTACAAAAAGATGTATATAATGATCATTTTAAGAATTTCATCATATTTTTCTTGCAAATTCTAACACTTTTTATTTTATGTGAAAACCTATCCAAAATAGTTCCAATCTCAACAAATTTCAAAATACCTCAAGTGATGGAAGACATAGAGCCTAGAATCAATTTGACTGAGGACAACATGTATTCTCTTTTTCATATATACTTAAATTTGTAATTTGTAATTTGTAATATTTATAGTATATTTTGATCTTCATAACTTTTCTTTTATTGTCTTGAATTATCACAACTTTTAAGTCCTTATAGCTAATTTTAGGTTCGTGTGAGATTAGATTTGATCTATTTATGATTTGATATAATTCTAACACTTTTTTAATAATTAACCTAATGATGATTTAAGAAAATATGAAATATAGATTGGTTAACATTACATTACATCATCTTATAATAAGATGTGAATATAGAGCATATTTGGTTTGATATAAATTCAAAATTTTAAAATAATGAAATTATAATTTTATATTATATTTTTTTATTAAATATATTTATTATGATAAATTTAAATCAATTATTTGGTACATTGGTCTTCTTATTTATTTTTAAAAAAATTCTTGTAGCATACTAATAACCAGTGTGAAAGCCAAAATGAATGATTGACTATAATAAACAACAAATTGGAAGGTGACAACTGATGTCATGCTTTAACTTGTCATATGAGAATCAAGGATTAATAACATAACATGTGACATGCAATATAAGAAGAAATTACATAATCATATATAATATGATTTGATACACAACAAGACATTTATTAATAGATATAAGACTAAACTAATTATGATATAATAATATAATATTATATGAAATATTATTGAGCATTTATTATCATTATATGAGAGATTAGATCTATTATGTTGTAAGGAGTTGTTAACCAATCTAAAGAAATTATGTTCTAATAAAAATATAACAAAAATTATGAAGAAAACGATTAATTTAAGCAGCGAGTTGTTTATTGTAAATAACATATATTATCATTATATCAAGATTTATTTTATTCATATTTATCTATTAAATTAATAATTATTTTATTTTATTTTTTAATATTATAAAACCGGAATATAATTATATCTTATACCTAATGAGGTCTAGAATAGTAAATTTGTGAATATTGTTAAAAATGTTCATAAAAATATTAATTTTTTATTTTTTTAGTATTATTAGTCAAAGAGTCAATAAGTTATTATAGTCACATGATTTTACAAATGTAATGTGCATGAATTACGTCATTGCCCACGTCATCTCACCTTTATTTTGCTACCGTCATCATCTAGAAGAGGTGATTCCAATTTTATTAACAAAGTAAAGAGCACATGTCATCAACCATTGAAATAATGTGTAACATAAAACCAAGTCGAGCAAATTTGGTTGACTTAATGTTTTTTTATAAATGCATTTATAATTACCAAAAAAAATTAATTTTTTTTTTATGATGATATTTGCTTAAGGAGAAAAGGGTTATGACAATTTGTCGGACAATTTAAATCGCATTTTTAGGAATCCTTTTTTTATACACAATAAATAATTTTTTCGAATATCAATCAAACCATCGTCTCAATTTTCGTGTTGTCAATCGGCTGGAAGTCTTGAATGAATCCCCGCCGTTGGTGACAGTCTATTCAACATTTTAATGTATCATGAGTCGTCGGTTTGCTTACCAGTTGATGTGGTGGCTGAGGTCCATCCCGGTGGAAAACAGCAACTACTACAGAGTGCCCATTTGTGCAGCTCATCATTTATTTTCTAAGTTTGTTCAGATTTATCTCTAATTTATTTATCATTTTCATCCAAAAAATATCATAGCGTTTTTCTAAGATCCTCTCTGATATATCACTTTCAAATTTACATTTTACATTATGAGTCAAAAACATAAAATGTATTATGAAAAAAAATAATTTTTATTTTTCAAAATAATATTAAAAAAATCTATCTTATATTTTTATTAAAAGAATTTTAAAAAATAGTCATTTTATAATATAAAATATTTAATAATAATTGCCAAACATATTTTAAATAGTATTAAAAATATACTCTTGTTAGAAAAAATCTTTTATTGTGATAAAATCTTATAAGCAAAATGATGCATTGACTTCATCTATGATTTAGATAAAATCTTATGCACCTTAACATTGATTTGAGATTTGATGTGGGTGATCTTATTTGAAGAAATATTTTAAGGATTGCAAAGGTGGGATGGTCCTACAGCAGTGAATTTTAGACCCTCTTGGCACTTGACCCTATTAGATGATGAAGGATTTGAAATTCCAATTATTTAATTAGATACTTTGATGGAGGGAGATATTTTTTAATAATAGGCTTTGGAAGTCATTTAATGGTTAGGTGAGGAAAAGTACTTCAAAAGCAAATTGCATGACATGAAATTCTAGAGTTTAACTTTTAGACAAAAATAATGCTAAGGGGTTTGTGATTAAACCTTAATTTTAGTATAATAATAATAATAATAATAATAATAATAATATTATTATTATTATTATTATTATTATTTTAACTACAAAACTTTAAAAAGAGAAATGATAATTCAATCACATCATAAAAAAATATATGGAAGAATAAGAAAATAAAAAAGATTTGTTTGAGAGAATCTATGTATAAGAAAAGAAAAATAAATTTTAATATATATATATATATATACAGACACACATACACACACATATATGTCTATTTTATTTAGTTTTTCTAAATAATCTTTTTGATTTTTCATTAAAACTCTTTTAAAATATTTTTTAGGCTAACAATCATGTTTTGTGAATACTTTTTGCTATTTTTATTAAATATCTAAGATTTTTTGCTCTTTTAAATTATGGTGTTATCTTATTTATCCCTATATGTAATTGAGGTGCATGCCAAACATTTGTTTCAACCAATATCCTATGATTTTGACTATCATTTTTCTAATCATTTATTATGATATGCTCCATCATTCTTCTGTCTTCTTAATATTAGACTAAATTTTGTTTTTCATTATTAATAACTTATAGCAAAACGCAACTAAACTATATTGTATCAAAACAATGACTAGAACATCACACTATTATAGGTGAGTAATATTTTGTGTGATTTGGTCCATCCTTCTAAAATTCATATGATCAATTTGCATCATTTTGAATGGTTTTATCCTTCATTGGCATTTATATTCTTCTATTTTAATCCGCTACCATCACTCTTATCGTCTAGCCATCAAATCTTTTGGATTGCATGAACTACAACCATAGTCACAATATTTCACAAGAAATCTTCCCTCTTTTATAACCCTCCTATATACCTTTGGTCACTCAACAACTACCCTTTTAATTCAGTTCATGCATCTATTTATAATTTGTCATGCTAGCACTATTATCAAGAGAGTCTTAGCATTTTGTAAGCATAATGGGGCATGGTTGAGAACATGATAAAATACTTATAAGATTATTATTTTTTCTTTCTTATTACTTTCTATAAGATGTCCTAGGCAATAAATGAGAAAAATAAGAAATAATCTATTATCTTCGAATCATTATTTTTTCTTTCTTATTACTTTCATATAAAATATCTTGGGTAATGAATGTAGAAAAATAAGAAATAATCTAACATCCTCTTTGCATTAAGTTTTCAATTTAGACTTTTGTTCTAAAAAGATGACCATTTCATGTAATATCAATGATGACATATTCATTATTTTATATAGTAAGTTGTATAAGGGATTTGAGCTTAGTTAGCATGATCGACGACCATAAAATCATAAGTTCTATCAAATTTGATATAAGGGTATTTTTAATGAAAGTAAATTTTTATTGCTGAAAATGATCAATAATAATATAATTGATTAATAAGATCAAAGATTAAAAATATAAGAGGAAGACCATGCAAGAAATTTACTTTGAAAAACTCTTTAAATTAAAGAAAGAAAGATTTAGCAATAAGTTTGCAAAATTTTACAATTTTTGAGTAAACGCATCTTCTTAGTTAAAAATTTTAAAGTTGTTGAATTAGGTATAAGAATTAAAAAAATTAAAAAAAAAAAGAAAAAAAGAGAAAGTAAACAAAAAAAGATAATTGATCTTTTATCCCCATCATTTCAACATGATAGGAGTTTGTTTTATTATATCATTAGATGAGGATACTCACTACTTTGCCTTATGCTCTATAAAAGATAGTTTTTTTCACTCATTTATTATAATTTTTTATGCCCTCAACTACAATCTGTCAAATGGATGAAGGACATAAAATTGTTCATTTGAGTGCATTGCTAGACTTGGACATCTCCATTACCATACTTAAATGACATGCAGTTGGTATTGTTCCATATTACTACTCTTCAGTTTGGTATAATGCAGAGCATCGAATATGCACGCCATGCAAGCCTTATTTGAACAAGTTCAAATGTATGCTTTGCTAGCACTCAGTCTTCATAAGTACCACTCAATGAACACCTATTGAGTGCAATGTACACTTCAATCTAGTATCAACATAGTATAACTATTTAATCACTACACATTTTGGTACTCCTTCAGACTCAGATGACTCTCTTATCATACTCTAATGATGACTCATGTGTATTATTCAAATTAATTAATTGATGAACTGATACAAGGTTGAGTTGTGTTTACATTAGATAGTAAGTTAAAGAAACTGCTTTGCTCAAACTCATATATGTACATTTTTAGCAACTAACTTATATGTAGTCCTTTGTAATTTCATGTCATCAATAACATAATTTTATAAAAAAGAAAAAAGAAACATATATGCAAGTATTTTAATTTGTAAAGGAATCTAATAACTTCATTTAAAACAAGTCAAAGCCTTCACAATGCTCTAAAAAATTAGTATTACAATAATCATGAACTATAAAAATATCAAATCTATACAAGAATCTCCAATTTTGCCAAGAAACAGGACCATTTTATGGCTTCTAACCTAAAACCATCAAACAAAAACCATAAAAACATTGAACGAGTTTGCCTTCCTCATACTTTCATTTGCGTAGTGGTCATACCAAAACTTGAATCTTTGCATAACTCTCCAAGATACACCTTCTCCTATTCTTTTTCCATTTGTAGTCCTTAACCAAATGCTGGACCTCTTAATTTCTAAAAAACTTTTCTAAGTAACATCTAGTACCTAATTTAGACTTGTTCTCATAATTTTTCATATTCTTAGGCTTTTAAATAACTCAAATAGTTGTCTCTTTTTGTGGATGCATCTTCACCTTCTAACTTCTCATTTCTAAGGGTTAGTTGATAATTAAACATGGCTCTAAGTTAATTTTCTCAATGATTAATTATTTTGGATTTTAATATATATATTTAGTTTCATTGATCATACATATGCAATCACCATGATCATGTTGTATCATTCTCAATCTTATTTAAAATTTTTCTTAAATTATTTTTATCATACTATTATGATCTTATTGTCATACATTTATGATATTTTCATTCTTGTTATGTATAATAGATGATTTCATTTATGGTGTTGGTTTGTATATTATCATATTTATACAATTTTACTCACCATACTATATGACACTCTTTAATTGATTATTTTTAAACATTCTCTTTTCTTTGTATGATATGATGTCAAATGTCATACTTATACAATCAAGTCCTTGTATCTCTTTGCTAAGTTGTAATTGACGATGATTCTTTACATTATGCTCTTAAGCCTTGATTCTACTATATGATTTATTTATCGTACTATATCATCAATCTATGTCATATTTTTTAATACCTTCACATTATAGATTATTTTATTTTCTCTTGCTTGATTGTAGGCATGATATCTTTTTTTTGTACTATATGATCCAAATCTTCTACTAGATTTTATTGAATACACATCGTCTTATTGATACATGTTCCTAGTCATACTTGGACATCCAAGTCTTGGTTTGATCTATTAATGTTCTACATATTATCATACTTATACGATGGTCTAGTCCTACTTATACATTACTCATTTATCTTGGGCAACTATTCTCTTTGACCCCACCTAAAATATCACTTGATCATATGATATGTTTGTCACTTTTATAATATACTATCCAATTCTCCCTTTTCTTACTCTATTGGACTATTTTGTTACCTTGAGAAGATGCATTATTCATAAATTGATCATATTCACATGTTGATCCATGTTGTACTATATGACATTCAAATGAGGTCATTTATTTACATCTATTATATTATATGATATTCATGATTGCATTATATGATGTCTTATAAAAATTTGTATTTGTATAGAAAAATTAAAGAACATTTCATAATATTCTAAAATATAAAATTGTTCAAATTATCTTTAGAATATTTTCATTTATAAGGTGTAAGGATGTTACAATTCCTCCTTCACGAAATTTTGTCCTCAAAATTTATAATAGGGTGGGATACCTTTTCATCATTTCCTCTTCCAATTCTTATTTGGCTTATCTTTCTAGTTGGTTTGTCCACAAAACTTTTATCATTAAAATTTCTTTATTTCTTAATTTCTTTACTTCCCTTGCCAAGATTTTTATTAGCCTTTTTTTAATATGTCCAGCTTGGTTGTAGATCTTATTCTATTAAATCCAAATCTAACACATGAGCCAAATCTTCCTCATCCTTTCTTAATAATTGAAATATGAAATAAACTATGAATTCTTATTGAGTTTGCTGGTAATGCAATATTTTAAACCACTTCATCAACTCTCCTAATAACTTAGAAAGGTCTAATATTTCTTGGCTTGAGCTTACCTCCATGGTCGAATCCAATGACTCTCTTCATAAGACTTTGATGAATATTTAGTTTCCTTCATGATACTCAATATTTTTATGCTTGAAAGCATAATATTTCTTTTGTTAATATTGAGCCTTTATTTTATTCTTTTTTATCCTTTTTACCTCATTAATTTTTTTAATAATCATGTCTAGCCCAATTAATATTTTCTCATCATCTTCATACCAACGTAGAGGTAATTGATATTTCCATTCATATAAAGTTTCAAAGGGTATCATCCTTTTGCTTTGCTTGATAATATTTTCATAAGTAAATTTGATTAAAGAAAAATGTATATTCTAACTTCTCCCAAAATCTAAAACACATAACCTCAGTATATCTTTTGAAGTTTTAATAGTTTTCTTAATTTTCCCACCTATTTGTGGATGAGAACTGATGCTAAACTTTAGTTGTGTGCCAAAAGCTTCTTGTAGTCTCTTTTAAAATTAAGAGATAAAACTACAGTCCCTATGTAACCTAAATACAACTATGCTAATTTCTCCACTATATAATTTTTTTAATAGATAAAAAAAATGTGTAAAGTTTGTTAATCAGTCTATTATAACCCATATGACATCTTTTCTTTGAGTTATTTTAGGTAAGCCAACTGTAAACTTCATGGAGATTCCTTACCACTTTCATATTGGGATAAGAAGTGGTTGTAAAGTTCCATTTAGCTTATGATGTTCTCCTTTAACCTCTTTGTGCGTTAAACACCTTTGTTCTATATCCTAGATCTCTTTCTTCATCCTTAGCTATCAAAATGTAGTCTTCATATCATGGTATATCTTAGTTAAGTTAAAATATATTAAATATCTAGATCTATGAGCATCTTCTAATAATATTTGTCTTATATCCTTCTAATTTGATATGTACAATATGTTCTTGAAATAAGCAAAACCATTTGCCTAATTCAAATGGAAATCTGATTCCTATCCTTCCAAGATTCTAGCTTTTACTTTTGATAGTTCCTTACCTTGACCTTGGAACTCTTTTAGATATTTGGGTCATTTTACTTGTATAGCTACTTCATTAAAATTTCTCACATATCAATATGGAATTAAGATGCATTATGTTTTATTTTGATACATTAGTGTACTTCTTTAACTTTAGAAATGCAACTATTTAAACTTGTTCTTATGAGTTAAGGCATTTATTATTACATTGGCCCTCTCTGAATGATATATAATGTTAGTATCATAATATTTTATTAATGACAACTAACTTATCTATCATAAATTCAATTTTTTTATGTGAAAATATTTTTCAATTTCTGGTGGTCTTAATAAATTTGTGCCTTTACACTAAAAAAGTAATATCTTTATATTTTTAAAGTAAAATAATTAATACCAACTCTAAATCATGTATAGGATAATTCCTTTCATGTGGTATGAGTTGTTGAAAATCATAAGATATAACCTTCCTATTTTGTATTAAGATTATGCCCAAACCTTGTAGTGACTCAGTTGTGTAAATTTGAAACTCTTTATTAGAGTTTGTCAAGGTTAAAATTAGTACAATGCTTAGCTTTTATTTTAACATTTGAAAACTATCTTTACACTATTAATCACAAATGAAAGATACATCTTTTTTGTAAGTTTTGTTAAGGGTGAAGTAATTTTGGGTAAACCTTTTAACAAACTTTCTATAATAACTAGATTATTCTAAAAAAGCTCTATACTTCAGTATCATTTGTTGGCCTTAACCAATCTGTTATTGTTGTCATTTTTTGGTCATCCATTACTGCTTTTTCCACATTTACGACATACTCCAAAAATGAAATGATCTCTAGCTAAAAGCAAAACCCTTTGAGATTCAAAGTGACCATATGCTACCTTCGAGATGTCCTCTTCTTAAATATTTAATTGATGATATCCTAACCTTAAGTCAATCTTAGAGAATACCTTAACCATTATAGTTGATCAAACAGTTCATTAATTTGAGGAAATAGGCAATTGTTCTTGATGGTAATTTTATTTAATTCTTAATAATCGATGCATATTTGGAGGCTACCATCTTTTCTCTTTATAAAGAGTATTGGTGCTTCCCAATGTGAGACACAGTCTAATAAATCTCTTGTCAAGAAGTTATTGCAATTGGATTTTCATCTCATACATTTTTGTCTGAGCCATCCGATACGATGCTTTAGAAATTGGTTATGTAATTGGCATTATTTTGATAGCAAATTTAATTTCTAAATATTGTGGTAATACATGTAAATTCTCAGAAAAAACTTCCTAATATTCTAACTTATTGGCACTTGTAGAAGTTCAAGTTTTGTTTATAATGTACTTTGCATGAATACAAGATAACACACTTCCTTTTTAAAATAGTTTCTTAGATTTCAAAGTGGATATAAGTGGTACCTATCTTCTTTTACTAAGTAGACCAATTTAGAATCATTTTTTAATTTAGTGACCACCTTCTTTTCCCATTAATCTATTGTGGTCGTGTGATTCATGAGTAAATTCATTCCTAAGATTATATCAAGCTCCGAATCACCAATTAAAATAAAGTTGGAATGCAATCATATTTCATTTATTTCTACTTTTTTTGTAATGTATTTATCTACTATTATTGTTTTTTTGGTATGTAAGATGATTTCTAAAGGCTTTCTAGTTATAATTATTCAATCATGTTTTCCTTAACATGGTTATGGATACAAAAGAGTATGAAGCACCATAGTCAAATAAAACTACCATAAGTTTATTTAAAAATTTTAAAGTACTTATTATAACATTAAGTGACATTAAAGATTTCCACTTGATTGTAGGCATAGAGTTTGGTTATGTCATTTGGAGTTACATGAGTCTACCATTCTCATTTGTTGTTATTTTGGGTGAGAGTCCTTGAATTATTTCTCTTTTGCTATCTTCATTTGGTTGTTTGTGGGTATTTCTTGGCATAATGCTCAAAGTTCCCATAATTGAAGGATTTTACTCTCTTTGTTTAGCATTTTATTAGATGAAATTTACCACATATCTAACTCTGTGGCATTTTTCATAATCTTTGTTAGGAGTTTGCTCACCATGCTTCCTATTCTTATTGTTCCTTCATATGGTATAATTTTCTTCCCTTTTTTCACTAGTCTTTTAGACTCAGCTAACTTAATATCTTGTTCAATTCATAGTGTGCTACATCATTTTTTGATAGGAATCAAATTGTAATGGTTCTAATATATTTTGTATAGCATCTTTTAGACCTCTTTGAAATAAATGACTTCTTTGCTATTTACAACTCATGATTTTTGAAGACTTTCTTATAAGCCTTGAGAACATTTCATCATATTCATTTGTTAGACAAATTTCTTTAACATAGTTGCATCAGCTCATCTCTCATTTTCTATTTAGAAGAATTCAAAACATATTATTTCACAAAAAGTTTTAAGAAAATCCTCTCAACACTTCTTTAAATTAGATTTGTTACTAAATAGTATTCTTTATTATATCATTCTCTGATGACAAACAACACTTTTCAATACTAATACAATTAGTAATACTCTTTGATGGTTGTCAACTTCCATGCCATCAAATAACATCTCGATCCTTTAAACTAATTTTTATCTTCAAAGAAAGTAATATTATCCTTAAATCATGATGATTATAGTTGTAAAAATTATTCCATTAACTTGTTAATAAAGAAAATGTTAATATCTCTTTCATTATTTGTTTAGAAGTATACTAAAAAGTAATCATTGTTTCTTATTTTAATTTAAGTGTGATTTGTAAATAGTTTGTAAGTTTATAAAAAAAATAATAAATAAATAAATAATAAATTTCTAAAATAAATAGTTTATGCAAGTAAAAGTACAATTTTAGTAAAAGTTATTTAATAAAAATAAAGCCACAGAGGTGAGTGATTTGAAGCATGCTGCAGAACCTAAAAACATGCATCCGTACAGATTTGTGATACGTTGCCTGTGAGCGAAATTAATTGTATCAGTGAGCCCGACGTTTAAACCGATCAAGTGTTTGTGCCAAGGCATTTATTTATTTATTTATTTATTTATTTATTATTATTATTATTATTATTTTTTGAAGAGAAGTGTTCTTAAATTTAGTTTGATGTGTTTTTTTAGGGGGAATTATTTGTTCATAACGAGGGAAGGCCCCGTTGCATCTCTATGTTCCAGACTCAAAAGGCTACAGGCGCTCTCCTCGTCTCTACCAAGATTTCCGATCTTTACCTGCAAGCTTCCCGTTCCGCCGTAGACTTTCCTTTCATTTCTTTGCGAGAAACACCACTTGATTGCATTACCGTCGAATCGGAAGCCGGCTGGCTGATCGCCTTTCTCCGCTGGAATTGCCAACACGTTAGTCTTCTTTTTTGTTATAGTTTATTGAATGGTGTTGACCTTATTTTCCCTTCTCATTGCGCAATCACCTCCTTAGGCTGTAAAAAGTGGCCCTTAATTTTTTGACGACAACAATCATCTTTCCTAGCTTTTTCTTCCTATATTGGCTAGTAGATCTTCGCTCAAGTGTAGCTTATGTTTATTGGGGTCTGAGATCTATATGCCTCTTACTCGGTTCGTTTGTTGAATTAGCTTTTATTCGTCTTACTGAATAAATTCTGCTCCTGGACAGATTTTTATTTTCTTCACAATTTTTGTAAAAATGGGTTCGATAAGCTGGCGTGACCTTTGTTCAGGTGTCTTGTACATCTTCTTGTCTCGAAAAAAAAAGAACTTATAGAACTTTCCTACATCAGATTTTGTCAAATGTACTCGTTAATCATAATAAACCACTTTACTATTTCACTTAGTAAAATTATGTGGCTGCTCTTTACGTGCTTAACCAGTCTGGTTGCATATCATAGGAGTTAATATAAAGTTGTTGCCTGTGATCAAGATGGTTTAGTGCACTCTCATTAATCGCATCTTTGTATGGCAGCAGGCCCAGTGCTTTTCCTTTTGGCTTTTCTGCCCATCTAGATAATTCTGTGCACCAAATAGCGGCTTTCAACATCCCCTGTTGAATGACAATGTATATTATCCAAGATTAACCAATCAAGAAAACCAATGGAAAGTTATCTTGCGTACTTGTCAAACTATGTTTTGTTCAATTAATACCTTGTTTCTTTTTGTACTTTCTAGATGAGTATTTAAGCTGCTGAAGCTTCCAGATTTCTTAGTTATTAAGTTTTATGCCAAGCACTTACAGCTTGAATCAAACTAGGGACACAATCCTATTAAAATTGTCACTTTGCACATGAATGCTTTTATATTTTCTTTACTATGGAATGTATATGCTTTCATGGCTTTTAACTTTTCATTTCCTTTATTTTTCAGGTGATTTGTGTTGCAAAAATTATAATATGGTGATTTGAACTTTCTATATTTGCAATCAAGACTACCTTGCAAACTATGAGAGGAATGATAGACAGACAGTATTGTATATGCTGACATTGTTGTTATATCAGAAGGATTGTCCGAAGTTTTTGGTTGTGAGCAGCTACTTCGAACTTTTAAAGTAGTAGTTCTGCTGAAAATTAGCAAGGAAATACAATGATTACTAAGCAAATTATGTTGACTTACCTGTACTTGCTAATTTACATATGTCTGTCATCTGGGGTTATTTTGTACAACAAGGTATCATTTATTTAATTTCAGTGTCAACTTTAGAGCCAAGTTAGCATGCTATTTTTCTTCTTTACACTTTATAGAAGCTAAATATTGGATCCTTTTTGTCTGTGCAGTGGGTACTTTCTCCAAAATACTTCAATTTCCCCTTTCCTATAACGCTTACAATGATTCATATGGGATTTTCTGCTTTAGTAGCACTTGTTCTTGTTCGTGTTTTGAAGGTATGGTTTTCCAAATATTGACTGTTGTCAGAATTGTTGTGCTTTTCTGTTTATCATTGTTATGGGCATTGTTTCTAAGTAAATAATTGCCTATATTACATTAGATATGCACATAGGTTAAAGTATTAATCTTTCTACAATCTGAAGGCAGCCCCAAATTGTTTTCCTTACATATTTAGCAGTATAAAAGTTTCCATAATAATTAGTTCTGACATTCAAATTTATGCAAAAAAAAATTTGATGCTTGTTTATCTGCCATTTCTACATGTTGCTTCACACTGTTAGTTTTCTTAAATCGTTCATTTTGAATCATATATTTCAACAACTGTGACCATTTTTGCTATTGAATCTTGTTCGAATGTGGATGTCATTCGTTAGGGCAATCTATAAGTTTTGGAATGGTCTGGCTTTCAAAGAATCCTGGGTTTAGTTTTGTGCCGACACTTCAGGATCTAGTTTCAATTTGTTGTTTTTAAAAAAAAAAATGATGATAAAATTTTTTTTAAAGGGGAAAATTGTTACTATTTTTTATGCATGTTATGATTGTAGAATGTTGACAAGGAATTAAGGATTTCTTTGGTTTAGTTTATTGAAAAATAGGGAATCTTTTTTAATTTCGTTAAGAATATGTGATTTCTGAATGGTACATACTTAATGCAATTTTAGTTGGCTTGGTTAAATTGCTTGCTTTTCATCAATGATTTCATTTTAGAGTAAAAACAGAAGGTTGACAGTTGCTAGAGCTTTTTTTTTTTTTTTTTTGATAATGTAGCTCAAAGTATTAGGTTTCTTTTTTCAAAAGTTGTTTTTGGGTGATACATAATTCAACAGCATCGATAATTCAGTTGGTGAAAGTAGCATTGACTTGTTCTTTCATGAAAATAGCCTTGCACCAATAAACTCAAGATACATTTTTAATTGGTTTAATCTTGCAGATAGTTGCCCCAGTCAGAATGACCTTTCAAATGTGAGTAAATGAGATCTGCACTTTCTTTGTTAACTGCTGTCTCTCTTTAGTTAAGTGATGTTTGTGACTTTTGCAGCTATGCAACTTGTGTGATTCCTATCAGTGCATTCTTTGCCTCGAGCCTTTGGTAAGAATGTTGTCACGGCTTAGAAATTTTTAGTTGTTTTTAGGTTAATTTCTCACTTGATCAGTAATGAGGTGCTTTTCATTTATCGCAGGTTTGGTAATACTGCTTATTTGCATATTTCAGTTGCATTTATTCAAATGCTTAAAGCCTTGAGTAAGTGGACATTTTACCTTTTATTATTAGTTTAGTCAATAGTGTAGCATGACTGAAAAAGTATTCTTAACAAAATTATTGCAGTGCCAGTAGCAACTTTCCTTGTTGCTGTTATCTGTGGCACTGACAAGTTAAGATGTGATCTATTCTTGAACATGCTGCTGGTCAGTGTTGGGGTTGTTATTTCTTCGTATGGAGAAATTCATTTTAATGTGATGGGAACTTTCTACCAAGTTGTTGGGATATTTGCGGAAGCTCTTCGGTTGGTCTTAACTCAAGTCCTCCTTCAGAAAAAGGGCTTGACACTCAATCCCATCACCAGCCTTTACTACATTGCACCATGCAGGTATTTGCTAGGAACAGGACCATATCCTTGTTACTGAATGGTTGGGTAGTTCTATTATTGAATTTCGTCTTGGTAATGCCTGCATTATAACTGTCTGCTATTATATTTCTACTATATATTGTTTAGAGTTAACAGACTGAACTGCTAACTCAACTATGCTTTCTAATCAACTCTTCATCTGTTCTTAGTGATGTAAATCACAATCTCTTTTTAGCTTTCATGGTGTTCTTTGTAGTGTGTTCTGCTACTTTTTATTTAAGATGGTATGATGTTGTTTATCATACTTTCTTTATAATGCATTTAATACATATCTCCTTTTGTAAGCAATCCTTGCCTCTTCTCTGATGCTAAGATAGAAATTCTTTCCATCATTAATCCTTATAATTATTTGTTCTAGTGAAAAGGCTTCAAGGGTTTTGCTTTCATTTTGAACTAGAGATCAATTTTGTAATAATAGAGATAATTTTAAAAGTAACTGTGGTTCATACGAACATCTTTATCTAGGATTTAAGCTCATATATTTGTATTTTTAAATTAGTATTTCTTGATTTATTGTTTCCATCCAGCATTACATGTTTAGTGCAATTTTGCTAGACGAGACTTGTGTTGTTAATATTCTTAGAGTAAATTTTTCATATCATTTTCCTTTTTCAACTATGTAATATAATAATCTTTCTCCTGATAGAAGATGGTCAGGTTTATTTTTATTGGATTTTGATTTGATTAATCATTGATCTAAGTCAACCTAGTTTGCTTAATCCTTGAGAAGGAAAATGAAAATGTTTTGGAAGGTTATACATGCTCACACACACACACACACACATATATCACTAGTTTCAGAATATATTGGTATTGATCACATTATTTCAAAATATTTTTGGATATTGCATCAAATCATGTCATATAGCTTGAATAGAGGCGGGCATAATTAGAGAGGAATCATTTCACTTTTTCACATTCTTTTCTCTACACATAAAGTTGTATATCCCATATTTGCTATATCTCTTTCATTTTACATTTTAACTATTTTGCTATTTAATTTAAATGTGGCTACTGCAATTCATGCTTTCTCAATACACTGAATATTTCATCACCAACATACCATAGCAATGTTAATAGATGTATAAACAAAACTTCTTTAGCAACTTTACACGTGCAACATTTAATCATATAAATTAAACCATCACAGTTATTAAAAGTAACTTGTATGAAAGTCACCTACCTTAAATATCATACTGCTCTTCTAGTTCTGTCAATATCCTAAAATAAAATATATTTATTCAGAAATAAATTTATTTTTATAATTTTTTAAATTCCAAAATTTTACCTTTTTTTGACTTTTATTTTAAAAGTTTTCACTTATCAGGCCATTTGATCACTTGGATTGGATGAGATGTGGCAATTTAATCAATTAGAAGCTAATAAAGAAATGTGGTAGATAGAATATCTTATGATTCAAAGCTTTACTATACATTTAGCTATCATTTGGTAAACTCTCTTTTATCTATTTTTGTTGCAGAAGAAGTGAAATCACATCTTTTATTTGTGCCCTAAATGTTATAAGAAGTTGCATGAATACCTTTTCATGACGAGCGTGTCATAAGTGTAATAAAAAGCATAAAGTTGCATGAGCTCCCTTTTCATGACTAGTGTATCATCAATAGCAAATGCCCAAGCTGTGTATCAATTGTTTTGAGAGCAAGACCGGTCATATTAAATGTAATGCTGAGTGTTTGACAACAATCTTAGCTATTCTTACTATTGCTAGTGAATTGCAAGGGGTTATGCAGTTAACCTCCTTTTTCAATTTTAGCTTAAAATTCTGAAGCCCTTGTATTACTGTTTGCAGCTTTCTCTTTTTGTTTGTTCCCTGGTATTTGTTGGAGAAACCAGCAATGGAAGTGTTGCAGATTCAATTCAATTTCTGGATATTTTTTACAAATGCGCTCTGTGCATTAGCCTTGAATTTCTCCATATTTCTAGTAATTGGTAGAACAGGAGCAGTGACAATACGAGTTGCTGGAGTTCTGAAAGACTGGATATTAATTGCACTCTCAACAATTGTATTTCCTGAATCTACCATCACTGGCCTGAATATTATTGGCTATGCAGTAGGTAACACTTTTTAATTGTTCCTTTCTATGTTTCTCAATATTTGAGATGTTGAAATTGTCTATTCATAATATTGCATTTCTTTTGCAGCTCTTTCTGGGGTTCTGATGTATAATTACTTGAAAGTGAGAGATGTTCGTGCAACCAACCCCATTCCCACAGAACTTTTGCTTGAAAGAGTAACAAAGGTAAAACAATTGTATCAATATTTTAAAAGGCCTTTGCGTGCACTAGATTGTGTTAAGTTTGATGCCTTTTAATAGTGGTGGGGCTTATTTAGTTTGGTATTAACTTTTTAGTAGAATTTAGTAATAATATGAATTATATAAGCTTATAAAGCTAGCCATGCTGATCTACGAATATAATGACAAAGGATGTTACTCAAAAATTAAATTGGCATGTATTACCTAGGCTACGTTTATGACCAAATATGGTATCCTAAAGGATGTGTTTTAACCAAATTTAATATGTTCAATGGCATTGGAAACCTTAAGTAGCATCTAGCATAATCCAAAGCAACATTTGTAATTGCAAAGTTAATTTTGACTTAATCTGAATTTGTGTTTGTACATTGAAGTTACAAAGAATCATAAGATGGAGAGTTATTAATTTTTACTAATTATTTATTGATTTCATTTATTGTGCATGCCAATAACAATAACTATGAACATTTATGCATAATAAGGTTTCCATTGCTAATTTTATGTTTAGCTTATATAGGATCATTGGTTTATATGGTTATTTAATTTAGCTTTAATTAAAAATTAATTAATTTGATAGATGTGTGTTTATTGTATAACCAAACAAATAGGTGAATTAACTTTAGCTTAGGATCATACCAAATTTGGAATTTAATCTTTAAGATAGCCTCAACTTGTATCATTTGATATGAAGTGTATCAAAAAAATTAAATATAGATACTTCATAACATGAAAACTGAATATAACAAGAATAAATAAATCATAAATGCAAGGAAAATAAATCTATTATTTTATTATATACAAAAGAAATATTATTTTATTATAAGCAAGAGATATGAGATTCAAGTTCTCACATTTTAGTTGTGATTACATTCTAATTATTTATAGAAATAGTTGTCAAAATCTATAATATCAAATTATTATCATCAAATCATTATTTATTGTAAGTAAATCATTTATTTTTTTTTGTATGCAAGAAATGTGAGATTCAAACTTTCACATTTTAGTTATAATTACATTCTAATCATTTATAGATATATTTGTCAAAATCTATAATATCAAATCATTATCATCGCATTTACATTGTAAGTATAAATTTTAATTTTTTTAATACTATTTTAATACAAGTATAACATAAGACATGATAATTTTGTCAATCATCTCTAATTCAAGGATTTTTCAAACAATAGAAGTATTATAACATAAGACATGATAATTTTATTGATCATTACTAATTCAAGAAGTTGTCAAACAATGAAAAAAAATTTTCCTTCTAGTTTTAAATTGAATAAAATTTTGATGCATAATGTTGAGAGAACTTAATTCTTCATTTATTTCTTTAGTTTCAGGTTTGCAAATGACTGTTTTTTTGTTTTTAGTCACTATAGTACATATCATATGCAATATAAATGCATGGTTTACTAAGAAATGTCATTTGAATTTTCTTTTAAAATTTTGTATGCTATATAGCATACTATGTACATAATGGGACAAGTATTGAGGATGTCAGTGTTGAATAAGTATCTAATATGAAAATTTAAATTTAAAAAAAAAGTTGGTTTTTCATAGACCATCTGTTATTGTCATGAGGCACCTTGGTTTTCTATTAAGAATTTTAGTTTTTAATAATCTTATCTGTATGAAAAAAAATTGCTTTACCATGAAGCTTATGAAAAGAGGATGAAGCTGTCATGCTTGTAGGCCTGTTTTTGAGTGCGATGCTGAATTCTACCACATTAATAGCAATTTAATAAGATTTACATATGGTGTTAACCACAAGTTCATCTTATTCAACATTTTTTTTATAAGCTTATGTGGTACAATTGATTTGGTTGCTTTGATAAATGGCTATCCAACCAGTTGAGTGAGCTTCTAGGTTGAGAACTTCTATCTAAAATTGCTCCAACTAACAGGTTTGATTATAGATTTATTGTTTATTAGATATGGTTGTTGATGTTAGACAAAAAATAGGTAATTGAGGATGCATATAAAGAGTATAAAATGCATGAAGAACAAGTACAATTGAGGTTTCATTCGTAAAAAAAAAAGGTGTTTATAATAGTCTTATCATATGAAGTGTGCCTGAAGACCCATATAAATTAGTTTTGGGTTAACCCATGAAATTTTTTATTTACTAGTCATAGAAATTATAAATAAAATTTTAGAAATCTAAATGGAGCTTCTAGATACTCCACTTGAAGGAAAAGTAATTTTGGTGATTGTTTCTTTTAGAAAGTGGGTGATAGTGTTTAAATACTTTGAAAAAAGTTTATGTTAGTGGTTTTGGAGATTATAAATAACTTCAAATATTTAGAATGAAAGAATTGAAGTTGTTTTTGAGTTATTTCATTTATATTTTTATTTGGTGGCTTGAGTATGAGTGAAGTTTGGTGGCTTAAGCGTGGGTGAAGTTTGGTGACTTTCCTTTTTTATTATAACATTTTAGTGAGTGTTGTTTTTACTTTATTCTCTTCAATTCGTTCCTCATTGACATTGTTCACACTTTAGCTACGTCACTCTGTTCTATTTGTCTTCAATATTTTCCCTTTCTCTACATCTTTATTGCACAAGACGAACTCATCCATGCCAGGTGCATCGCCACATGCTCATCTATGCTTATGCAAGCATATGTTTGGGGAATGCCACTGTGCGTTACACCTCACTAGCCCACATATGTCCATTACATTAGCTTTTGTACCTTTGCCCAACCTCTAAGCAATATGCATAATGAATAATGTTAGAATAATTTTTTTCAACTTTTGAACTTGAATTCTTTTGGTTTTACTCCCACATCATTTTGGAATGAAAGATAACTTGTTTTTTCTCCATCAAATGGTATTAGAGTTAAATATTTTTTTTCTCTATATTAATTAATATCAGAAACAAATCAAGTTTCTATTAAAAATTTTTCTTGTACCATCATATGATATCAAATATTAGTATCGTTGTAATCAAACCACTATGACAATTAGAAAATTATTGATTATTAAATTTACTTCTTTTTATATCATTCTAGTAACAACGTTTCTTTCTTTATCATTTCTCCAACAAATGATAGCTTGAGTTGTAAGAAGGGAACAAATAGGAAGTTTGTCAAAACTAATTGAAATTTTGATTCAAATGATAGATCAATACAAAACAAAAATACAAGAAGAATTGCAAACTTTCAAGGACATGTACTCTATAAAAAACCTCGGGAATGACACGTGAGCATAAATATAAAACTTACACTCATATTCATGAAATTGAGGAAGAGGAATAGTTTCAATGCCATGAGAAGAGAGATGATAGTTGTGTCTTTGATTTGTCCTTAAATATGTTTATTAGTCTAATTTTTATTGTTGAAAATAATGTCATATAAAAAATATTAAATCTAAGGATTGGCAAGCTAACTATTCTGTAAGTGATTCAAGACAATAGTTGTATTTGTTGCTACAACCAAAAGTTGTTAAAGAGATTGATGCTTCTATGACCAAAAATGAACTTGATAAGCTAGTCACAAAGATGGTGAAATATCATTAAAACTTTATCTTTGTGGAACCGAGCTTCTTTTGTCAATGGAGGAATGATATAAGATAAAAATGGGTAATTAAGCATAAATATAAAGACTACGAAGTGTGTAAAAAATAAGTGTAGTTTGGGTTTTCTTTATAAAAAGAAAGTGTTTATGTAAACACACATTATATGAAGTATAACATGAAAGCCCATATAACTTAAGTTTAGAACAACCTTGAAGTTTATTTTAAACAAAAAATGATAATTATGATAAAAAAGAAAGCGTTTATTATCGTATTATGTCTTGCATCTAAAATAGGGGTCATGATAGCAACTTCATGTTACATGTTTTGTACAAAGTTACTAAGATATAGAACTCGAAGATTCATGGTTGTTTTTAGATCTAAGTTACATCTTTTACGTTTTTATATTTGTAGTTTATATTTGCAGGACTGGAAACTGGATAAGAAGATGTCTGATATATGCATAGAAGATGAAAGCAGTAAGAACAGTGGAGGTGTTGGAAATATGACAGGACCTGCATCTGCTCTTGAAACAGCAGTGGATGAAGAGGCACCACTTTTACCTGGATCGAGGGCGATGCCTTATCCTACGAGAACTCAGCTCAGTAGTAGTCATTCTCCCTAGTCCCTTTTCTTCAATTCAACACCAATGTTACCCATACATTCTTTTCTTCATTTTGTTTTTGTGGTTAGAGAGAAAGTGAGCTAGCTATAGATAGAGAGAGCGGCATGGCGTTTCTTGGCATCAGAGATAATAGAAAGACGATGATTATGATTCTTAGAACGATCGACGGCCATTGACTATTCCTCTGTGTGCCTGGGTAACCCCCTTCCACTGTCTCCTGAAGGGGCATGAATACAAAATTCATTAAGAGTTTGCTGGGCTGGACATGAAATAGAATTCGAGTTGTCCTTACCCTGAAGTTTTGTGGTCTGCACGTTAACTAATGTTTTCTTGATTTGAAGCTTGTTTGGAATACATTCAACAAAGGTGCAAAGTTTTGGCTTTGGTTGTGTTTGATCTTGTTCTTCAAGTCAGAGCTTTGATAATTTTGATTCCTTTTAGTCTAAATTCTTTACGTTTTTAAAAGTAAAGAGAGGCAAATTTAATATTAATTTAAAATTTAAGTTAATTTATTTCTAAAATTTTTGTAAACTATTAAATCATATAGATTAAATTAAAAATTTTATCATAGATTTTACACCTGTTATTATCTCAGAAAAAGTTAGATTATAGGAATTGAGCCCAACATAATTTTTATAATGCAATAAGCAAACTACAAATTAAATTATATAATATTCTCTTAAATTTTTGCTAAATAAAATAAAAATACTAAATAGAAAACAAGTGAGAAAATGACAAAAACATTACTATCACCAATATGAGAAAGAAGCGCTAACCAACTCAATTGCTACTCAGTTATCTTATGATATAGAAAAAAATGCACAATTTAAATTAAACAAAAGTAGAAAAATGGTGAAAACTTGGCCACTGGTGTTGGCCGATCTTGCTTATTTTCCCTCAAAATTTTTTTAGAGACCATATTTAAGTAGAATTTATTCCAATCAAGTTAAAATAAGGATTTTTTTGTTGAAAATTTAGACCATGCATTAAAAACTTGGTCTTGATAATGACCATATTATGATATTCATTGAAAATTTTTATATTCTTAAACCTCAAAACTATCTTCACCTTGTGAGTGTAACTCAAGATATATATAGACTTGAAATGTCTTATTGTCTTAAGAGTAGTGTTAGAAAGAAGAGCAAATATGTCTTTATAGAAGAAAGATGAATTGTAAAAATTATAAACTCAAGAAAAAAGAATAGAACAATGAAATTCTTATATAACCTTTTAGTATAATTACTTTTGAACCTTATTTTAAAATTTTTTATTAATTTTAGAAAACCTTTTATGTGAAGAATATGATAAAATAAATACAAAATAGTTTTTAGGTGATTTGATCCCAAACACCAAATCTATGTTCAATCCGCACCACCACCTCATGATCACAAAAGTCACCTCATGATCACAAAAGTTCTTCATTCTTTTAATATTTGGTATTTAATACATTCCTTATTAAACTTTCACTCTCTATGGACTTGAATTCCCATTGTTTCTTGAGTTTTACCTTTTTTTTTTGTTTATGCACACTATTCTCTTCATTGCTTGAAACTCCTCAAATATTTTCTTTCATGGTTACCATATGATGTCTAATGCGAGTTGATTCATCGAGGGTTACATAAATGAACTCTTCTACTCATTGGATTTCCTTATTATATACCTTATTAATCTAACATTGAATAAACATATTAACAAGATATCTTAATTTGAGTTTACAACAAACTTTCCTTATTTAGTCTCACTTTTGTTAAGAATGTAACACTTGCATCCAAATATATATAAATAACAAGATATCTTAATTTGACTTTTGTGATTTGATCCTAAACACCAAATCTATGTGCAATCCGCACCAAATCTATGTTCTATAAATAGGAAAGAATGAAGAACTTCTAGAGGTGACTTTTGCTAAGATCCCAAAGCTTTCAGATCACGATTTCGAGCAAAATCAAGTGAATGCGGTGCTTCCAATTTCATAAAGAGAAAGTGACAAGAAGGATTCCAAAATTAGAGGTTTTTTGCTTCAACAATATTTCAATCTTTATTCCTCCATTTTTCGGTCGTGTGTGCCTTTTATTTCATTTAAAGTTATTTTAAGTTTTGCCAATTTTTGTATTCTTTTCTTTGGTGTAAGGGCATCCCGGCATTGTGCAAAAGCCCGGGGTTTGAGTTGAGCCTGAAAAAACTCAAGTAGGTCCGGGATTAGCCGTAGGAAAAATCCCAAGTAGGTTCGAGGTGAACCGTACGAAAAACTTCGCTTGTAATTTGGTATTTTTAGTGTTGTTTTTCCCAACACCAGTTGGGGGTGGATGTAGACTCAATTTTGAGTCGAACCACCTTAAAAATCTTTTGTGTTCTATTTCTTTTTATTCGCGCTTAAAAGATTTAATTTTTAGTTGAAACCGAAAATCGAAAGAAAATTTTACTTACCACAATTCACCCCCCCCCCCTCTTGTGGGATTTTCTTAAGCACAAAGAACTTCAATTACTAGTATTACCTATAGAAAATGTATTTATCATATTATACTATCTAGGGATCGTATTATAATATATGCTTTAAATGCACTAATCATATTGTATCATCTAATGATTATACAATTAATTACAATAAATTATATGCTTTAAATATATTAATCGTACTATACAATATGAGTATTATAGTGTATAATTCTTTGGTTCAAGTTAACTCATTAAACTTTTTGTTCATTCCTTCATTCTATTAATCATATTAAATTTTACTTGAATTGTACTATATGATATCCACAAAAAAGTATTAATCAAATTACATTATTTGAGGATCATACCATACTATATGTTTATTTGGAAATTTTTTTAATTTTTGTATATAAAGTGCTTTATACATATTTGTTGAATACAACCTAATATTTTTAATCTTTAATAAGACAAATTTATAAGTAAATAAATTTTTATGAATGCTTGCCTTAAACTAAGCCAAGTCTGATGAGTTATATAAGAGATATCTAAAAAGTTTTTATCATATACACTCAAAAACACACCATTCTTCTAGTATTTTAGAGTGTTGTTATAGTTTTTAAATTTTAAAACAAATAAAGTTGACTCCAAAAATTTCTTCTAGTTTGCTTAAGCTTCATGTTTGGTGTGATTTATGTTCTCACCAAACACTATTAACTAGCCCTTTAACTTAAGACCAAGATCTTTAATTGATTATCTATTTAATCTTTAGATAGATGATCTGAAACACTTTAGAAAAAATTTTAGTAAAAATAAAAGAATAGTATTATTATCCTTAAATTAGTCGTACGTGGACCAAGGTATAACAAAAAAATTCTAATGGGAGTTATTTTCTATTTTTTGTTTCAGATATCAATTGTTACTTCTCATTTTTTTTGTATTATCTTTCTATTTTAAAAAACTTCATTATATTTTCTCTCGTCATAGCAATCAATTGAAATTGACTAAATAATCCTTAGCTTATGCATTTTGTAATATTTTCTTTTGTCATTTTCTACATGATCTATCCATTCCCTTTCCCTGATGTCCTCAAATATGAGCATATACATAAATTTTAATCATAATGCATGCACATAACCATTTAATTAATAACAAAAATTCCAACAATAATTTTGTAACTAATAACAAAAGTTACCCACACTGGTGAGTGGAAATGTGAAAGCCTTATTGCTTGGACTTTTGTTTTTTTCTTACAATAAACTTCCCTTATACATTTTCTTTTCCATTGGAAGCTTTACCACCATCAATTATTCCCATGACTCATTGGCATTATTTGGAAAAAAATGCTTCTTTTTATCACATGCAAAGTCCTTTATGGTTTTCTTCTTATAACACTCATCCTAGTGATTTTTTTCACATAACCTAAAATTTGGTTTTTCTCTTATTTTAGCTCCCATAACTTGAGAGCCTTTTACAGTTTTCTTGGTCTTATTAGATGAATATTCATTTTATGATGAGAGCATCTCTTTTCTTTTTAATAATGCCTTCTCAACTTTCCTAGAGTTTTGGTCTTGCTTGATGAGTTGATTAGCTAAGTTCCATGGGAGTCAATACACTTTAAATTTAATGTACTATTCCAAAAAAAGCATAAAACATTTCTCCCTAGAGATTTCAAAGTTTGGTGAATGGTCATACCAGAGTCTTCATTGTCCTCTCTGTCAATGCCTTGCAGTGCATCAAGTGTTAGTACAACAAAGGAAAATTTCTTGTGTAAGAGGCACTAAATACGATTTAACAACCTCTCAGTTCCCTCTAACTAGTGTTTAGCTTGGAATGGATCAATTGTATTTAACATGTGTTGTGGATGTAGTCTTAAACATTGCTCCACTAGCTTATCATTGTAATGTATTCCATTATTCCTTACACTTCCAACAAGAATAAAATCTCTTAGATCTTGCAACCCTAAACTTTCTTGATTCACAAGATCTTTTTCTTTTGTAGATGGAATTTTCATTTCATTTCCTTTTTGTTATAGGAGCTTGACACTTCCTCATTATGTTAAGGTTCTTAGATTCTATCTCTACATAGTATCATATTGTAACATGCATTAGATGCCTAGATAATTAAAAATTTCCATGTCACACATAATAAAGTGCAAAATTAAAGCATTTTCCAAAGCAAATTGCCTCATTTAATCATTCATTGAGCTCCACTTTAAGTTTTTTATATCACTTTTTAATTTTTCTAAATTAATTCTCCTAAAAATTTTCTTGATATTTTATTCTTTTAAATATCTTCAAAATGCTTTTCAAAATACATTAGGAAACCTTCTTTTATTTCTACATGTTTGACATGTAGTAGCTTCCTGTCCACATACCATACATATAGGCTAGACATATCATACATGAGCTAGTGTATCATCTAAATGATATGTTGAACTATTTGATTAACTGATGGATTGTACATAGAACCTAATATTATGTGATTCATTAGTTTCTTCATTCACCCTAAATATACAATATTTAAAACATTATATAATATAAGTGGAACCCTTACATATCATATGTAATTTTTTATTCTAATTCATTTAAGAAGATTAAGACTCTTGTATTATACGTGGTGTACAAAGTATTATACATGGAAGCCTAGCATATTATACATATAAATTCACATATTATATTTATTTCTCATTTTTAGTTTAATTTCAAAATTTTCTACCTTATGTATTATTCATGGTCCATAATGTATGTACATGAAACCTAATCCCTGCAATATTTTAGTTGTGCATTTTCTAGATTTTTTTATGAGATTCATATCCAAATGGTAAAGCACATACAACATGTGTGTGATATGAAATTCATAAAATAAAGTGATTGGTCTCCACTAGGATATCTATTTGTACTCACATAACTTAGTTTGTCCTTTTTGTGACCAGCTTAGGTTTTTTTATCTCTAGATTTTTTTTTCATCCCAGACTTGTATGAACTTGGATTTTACCTTCAATTCATTTCCTTCTAAGCTTTGTATCTTAAAGTTATCTAGTTTTATGGTTTTTCTTAAATTCTTCCACTTCTGAGTTTTCTTCATATATTTGTTTGTTGTCATTTGGTTCTCCTCTTGAGGACTTCAACTATTTAAATATAATCTTATGGCACCCAAATTTTTATTTAAAATGCATCATGAACATATTAAATTTTTTAAACCATTTTTACTTAGATAACTTTAAAAACCAATATTTTAAAATCCCCTCCTTTTAATAGGATTTGTGTTATAAATTTAAAAGTCATTACTTGCATGAGTTATTTTTTCAACATAAATAAATCCCATTTCTTATCCTTCAATGTCAACAAAAAATAAATTAAACTATTTTTAGTATATAAAGAAAATCCAATTTTACTTGTAACTAAAACCATATTAGTCTTTACAAACATTGGTTAACAATGGAAATAAGTAAATGACCATACATGTGATAGATAACCAAATGTATTTGTTGATGCAGCTTCTAATATTAATCAATGGTTTAAGTCTTACTACATGAGTTCCAATTTAATATTAAAAAAGGAAATACCATGTCTTCCTTTCCCTTATTATTCCCTTTGATTCACATGGAGTGCATCCATATGACTTGATATGCTAAAGAAAAAATAAGTTAAGCCATCTAACATAAACTCGATAAAAAAATCTACATATCTTAACACAAAATATTACACATTTAGGTTATGTCATATATTAGGTCTATTAACACATCATTGTATAATGGTAAAAGAATAAACATTACATAACAATATAAAATGGATGCCAAAGGAATTTCTAAGTACCACTTAGCAAGGTAACAATTTCAAAAGATTAAAATGATTGTTACCAAAAGAATATATCTCATTCTAGTGCAAGATCTAGAGGGGGAACCTAAAGATCATCTATAGAACATATCATGCTTCATAGTATGTCTAAAGATGAATGCCAAAAGATTTAAAAATGTATTAAGGCATTGTTCTTAAACCAAATCAGAATGAGAAAAAGGGAAAATAAATAAAATAGGAAAATAATAAAAGGCTAAAAGAGAATTTTGAATGATTTCTTGTTAAAAAGAAAATGGGATGTATTTTAAAAAAAAGATGGACTTCATTTCTATATTGCTTGTCTGTTATTTTGCATGTTATGATTTGCTATTGACTTAGCACAAACCATGACTCCAAAATTGACTATTGTATATCTATTTCATATTTATTTTTGTCCACTAAGGGAGTGCAAATTAGCTCAACTTATTATATGGCTTAACATTTTCACAAAATGAAGAGGCATAACATGAGACTTCAAGAAAGTTTTGAGGCATAACACCTTTCATTATTATGTCATAAATACTTAGTTGTTCATATATCTTGTTACTAAAGCAATTGCATCAGCCAATCTTGTTCATGTAATAATGAACTTCTAAATTTTTTTTATCTACTATGATAGTTATTGTATAAGTATTAGCTTTTAAATGTCATAAAAAAATTTATGTGGTTGGCTTTGATAAATATAACAGTTTTAATAGTTTTTTTAATTTATATTTTAAAATTTAATACATTTAAAAAAAGCAAAAATAAAAAAATGATTTCAAAAAAGGAGAAAAACAAAAAGATGATGTGGCACATCTGATAAGGTGGGTGGCTGCCACATAATTCCTATTAGCCCCTTGCCATTTTTAAATTCCCAATAATCCTTTATCCTTTAAATTTATAGATCTCTATTGGCCTTTTAAGATTTCCTATCATATCATAGGACACACTTTTGGAGGCCCTACCTAACTTGTGACCAACTACCAAAGTGTAAGATGCATTATAATAGTCTTTATCCCACTTAACTAATACCCTTCAATCATTGTCCAAAATGATTTAGCCATGAATAAGAAATAAATTTCATAGCCACCCCTTTTTATTCTTGTAAGAATCTCAATTAAAAAAACTTTTCTTTTATTGTCATGATCTCCGTATTTATGCTAATGATCACATCAAAAGTTAAACTTTTTCATGCAATATCAAGTAATGTACATAAGCCATTTTCTAAAGATAAGTATGTGAAGTAAAACATGATGATTCATAACCAAAGTCAAGAAGTATATAATTCACATCACAACAATCATTAACCACCTAATCAATTATCTTAATGATCAATTTTTTTATAATAATATTAATGGACCACTATTTGCAATTGATTTTGCTTGCATAACCCTCATTAATTCACCAATGACTACGTCCTTCCTTTTCTTTTTCTTCCTTTGCTTATTTGTAATAGAAATTTCTTAAAATTATTTTTATTTTCTACTTTTCTATTTGGATATTTAAATTGAAGAAGTTTTCCTCTCTAATGCAGTATCAAGATCTCAACAAGTCTCTTGAACTCCCCAGAAAACCACAAGAGTTCCCAATTTATAATCCCCCAAACTGGTATTTGAACTTCTTGCCAATTTCTTCTATCTTCCCAAGCACAGCAGTTTTCCTTTTCTCCTTCAATATGTGCACTCTTCCTCTTTGATTGGTTAATTGCTTCTTAATGCCAAGCTCTCTCGACAGTTTCCCTCTCCATTTTCATTGTTTTGCATGTTCTCCTTTGCAGGTGCTCTTAGGTTTTTAAGAAAGAAATTAGAAAATTAAAGTTTTATAAAAGTTTAATTAAAACATTAGATCAAATTGAATTCATAACATTTTTTTAATCTAAATAGAACTTCCCAAACGTTTGCTAGCCAGCTCCAAATTAATCTACTATTTGAACTCTACATGCCATAAAATTTTTTATTTTTTTATTCCATTTCATATTTTTAATAATCTTAATTTCATAAAATTGTATAAATATTAAATAAATATTATATTTCCATGAGTGCATCTCATTTCATGTTTGCTACCATTAAAATTTTTATAAAATTAAAAGTGTAGGATTGCTGATAAAATGTATTAATTGTCAAAAAAAAAAATTTAAATTTGTTGACAACATTTTGTAACATAAAATGTTTTCTATTTTTCAAAAATTATACAAATTTTGTATTAATATTTTTTCTTTGACTTAAGCTCTAAATGAATGATTCAAGTCTAGAAATCACAAAATTTGCACCTTTAATATTATAATATTTTGCACTTTACTAAGTGAAGTTATCTTCCTCTTTTTTAGAACCTTTTGCCCCCTCTTGACAATTGTCACTAATTTTGCTAACTTAAATTCTCAAAATCTAATAGTACTTATTAAAATTTCAAAATGATAGATCCACATAACTTCAAGGATGATTATATATATATATTTATCTCTTCATATCTAGTTTATCTCATCTTAATTATAAGTTTATGTCATAATTATTTAAATAAATTTCATGATTTTAGGATATTACAATTTATTTCAAAAAAACTTATCTTTAAAATTCAACTCAAGTATAAATATTTTTCATACATTTTTTCACAAATTTTCAAATGCTTTTTCTCTCTTTGATTAATTTGCTTATAGGATTCTTCCTATTTCTTAATTCCTTAATTTTTCTTGTCGAAGTCATAATTGATTTCTTTTCATCACTTAGATCTAATAGTACTTTCATAGTTTTTTAATTACGATACATTACATATATAGATTTTATCATATATTTTCTCTTCTTATTCTCAAATCCTTTCTATAATTAATTTATTAAGATTATGAGAATGAACCATCATTTCTCATTCAAGATTTTTAGTTTATTCAAATCATATCCTTTGCTCAAATTCACTTTTTTGAATGAAGTATTTGACCTTGCTACTTAAAAAATTTATGACTTGTAACCTTTTATACCTTTGGTATGATTTTTTCTTGTTTCCTTTAGAGCAATACTTCCAATTATTTCATTCACGATCATTTTTCAATACTATTACTTCACTTTAGTTTTTCATCTTAATAGAATAATTTTATGGGAGTCATTTTATGTTTTCTACTTCCACATATATGTTTTTAGTTCTTACTGTTTTGTATTATCCTTTTATTTATAAAACTCCATTCATCTCTATCTTTTTTCAATCCTTTAATTGAAATTAATTGAACAATCCTTAACTTTTGCATTTTTTAATTTTCACTTTTGGCATTTTCTACGTGATTTATCATTCCCTTTTTATGATATCCTCAAATATAAACACAACCATAAATTTTAGTCATAAATCTCATACATAGCCATTTAATTAAAATAAAACTTCTAAATAAATGTTATCATACTATTGATGTTCTAATTCTTCAAAGGAGAAGTAATATTCAAAAATGAATATTGTGGCTAATATCAAGAGTTGCCTATAGTGATGACTAGAAATATCAAAATCTCATTGCTTAGATCTTTGTTTTCCCCATATAGATGACTCTTAATTGTAAATTTCCCATTGTAATAGCACATTCACCACTATTAATTATCCTTATAACTTGTGGGCATTCTTTGGAAAAATCCTTCTTTTTATCATGCAAAAACTATTTTATGGTTTTCTTATGACATTTTATCTAGTGATGTTTTGATGTTTTCAACATAACATGCAATTTTAAGGAATTTGAGCCTTTAGTAAATAATAATTTATATTTCAATATTTAAAGTTCATCCCGCTCTTTTTAAAACTCGTATCTCCCTTTCGAAAATTATCATTGATTTTACTAATTTAAATAAATTTCTAAAATCTAAGAACACTTATTAAAATTTTAAAGTGAAAAATTCATATGCCTTTGTGGATTATTATAAATTTTTTTCTCCTCTTGATAGGGTTTAGTCCATCTTAATCATTAATTTATGTAATAATTATTCAAAAAATTATTTATATAAATCTCATATCTCTAAGATGTTACCTATTATGCTTTTCAAACTTGGGTTTTACCTTAACACGTGACCATCTAATAAATAAAGTGGTTGTAATAGGAACTTCTTAAGAATAAGTCAACAAACTAGGTAAAAGGATATAGATGTTATTAGATAGAGAAAAAAAGAGACATTATAAAAAAATATTCTTTTAATTCTTGTAGTTTTAATACCTAATTATGAGCAATTGAAAGAAAATCCAATAGTGACTCATGTCCAATGAATCAATATACTTACATATTACTAGATAAGCAAAGAAATAAAAAGAAAATCCATGATTATATGTCAAAAATCAACGACATTCCAAGATTCATAGGATCTTTAATTACTAAGCAAGTACTATTAATCACACTTAGTTGGTTCGCTTCATACTTTCTTGTTTCAAGTTTCTCAAAAGCTTTGTTCGTAATCTTTTTAAATGCATCATTAGGTTTTTGTGGTTCACCTCTTTGTGATAAAAGATAGATGCATGTGTGATTCAAGAACCTCAAGAACTTCTCTGAACCACTTATAGACTATTTACACTACTCTATGATGCTAGCACTTCTTTCAATATGAGACTTTTTTTCCTAAAAGTGAAAGATTTTTAGTGAGGCTAAATCTAAACTTCGAATGGTAAATTATCTTTTATTTTTCTTGAGCTCTCCATAATAGATCTTGAGAATTGCTAAGATATCTTGAGTTCTCTTGCTCCTAGAATGGATGGATATGATCACATATCATATGTCACTTTTTTTGAGAGTTAAGCTCATTGAATCTATTTTTCCCATGGGAATGGCTCAAGGATTTTAATATATTTCATCAATCTAAAAAAGTGAGATGACGGATCCCTGCTTTTCTTTGCTCTCATAGTTACCACTTATCTCTTACCAGTACTTTTCTCTTCTACTAAAATGGAAAGTAAATTTAGTTTTCTATCTCATAGTCTTCTGCCTTCTTTCATAAATAATATATTTAGATAATGGATTCTAGTTGATACTAATGAAGTCATCTAGTGGTGATATCACCTTTGGCTCTCTTAATATATTAAAGAGGGCATGAATTGCTTTATGTTTTCACTATATATCCACTAAAAATATTTCCATATGGGTCACACTTTAGTTTATAAACATTTTTGTGTATTTTTTATGACTTAGAACAGTTCATATAGAATTGGCTTTTGTTTTCTTCTTTTTTTCTTTTAATCAATCCTTTTTAAGCATAAGTCGAATAGGTGAATAAATATGTGGAGGCATTGGTGGTTTGAAACAAGTTGTAATTAATGAGAGAGGTAGCAATGGATGTTAAAGGTAGTTGAAGTACAACAAAGAGATGATATGTTTGCATTTTTCATCCATGTTCAGGTTAAGAAAGAAAATCCTAGAGCAATCACTACTTGAAATTTAAAACAACTAATTTAAAGCTTAATGAAAATAAGAAAAGTTACTAAAACAATTATAAAGGAACCTAAATAATTAAAGAAAGTGACTAGGGATACTTAAAAAAGGATTTAGTAATGGTTTGCATTGTTTAAAATATGATATCATAAAGCTTAAATCTAAGTTTGTATAATGGTTGGAAATTATAGATAACTTTACATAATTGCTCTAAGAGACAAAAAAATAATAATAAATATCACTCAAATCAAAGTGTGATCACATTAAAAGTTTCCAAAGGTATATTAAATATTATACATGTCAATAGTTATTTTAACCAATGCCATTTGTGTTGAAAATATGAGAATTTGATGTCGACAAGAGGCAGGGGGTTAAAATTGAAATCTTGAGACAACTTCAAACTTAAGCAATATTGTAATAGAAGTTTTTATAAATATTAATGTCACTTATAAAGATTATTTTAGAAATTGTTGCTTAACTTTATAAATTTTTGTGTGATAATGCAAATAAAGAATAATAAATAATAAGAGTTTTATGTGATTTGATCCAAACTAGACTGTACATCCACCATTGACCAAATAGATAGCGATGTATATAAAGAGAGGTTTGGGTTGTATGATGGAATAAAATAATTGCTGGATTAAATGAAATAAAAAGTATAACAAATGAGTTTATGTAAAAAGAGAATGCGGTCAAGAAATGAAGAAAAAATAAGGATTCACTTAACTCAAGAGAGGGCTACCAAGCCAACTTAAATACTCAAATCATAAAACAATAAATTTTTTGAAGTCACAACTAATTCACTATTCATACATTTATGAAAGATCATCTAAATAGTAGATTATAAGTAATTATTTAATACAAAAAGAAGTTTTTTTTATCTTTTTTTAAAACTTGCTTACCCATATAAATCTTTAGTATAAAAGTATGTTTCATATCTACTGCTTGAAGACTTTCATCAATAGTTTTGAATACTTCAGATATTTTTTAATATACTACCTAACATGTGTCATCTATCATAAGTTATCTATTATAAGCTACCTACTATCACTTTAATTTCATACCTTTAATTATCAAACTATTCTAAAAGTTTTATTTTAATTTTAAAAAAAATTGAGTTAATATATTTCATGATTATTTAATTTATTCTTCCTTGATTAAGATATTACTAACCTCATTAGGCTATGACTAGCTTTCTTTAACATGATTTATGTGCTAGCCTGTGATAAATACTTTTGTTATATAATTGAAGCCCAAATTGTACTTGCCCTTTATGCACTTTATTATTTTTATGTTCATATTTAATTGCTTATTATTATCCTACATCAAATAGGCTTACACTAAAAGTTCTCTCTTTTTACTATAGTTGGGTCGAGGTTCTTAAATAATGAGCTAGATGACCCATAAAACACCAAGCTAGAAGTTCATATAATACCAGCCTAAATAAGCTTACAATAGTGGGTAAGAGGACTCTACAAAACATAAGCCCAAAGAATCCTACAACAGTCAGTCAAAAGTCCAATGCAAAATTAAATGTAAAGTCCAAATCATGAAAAAATATCTAAAATTAAAATTTAAATACAAGGTCCTATAACTCAAATATTATTTAATAAAAAACTTACTAAAATATGATAAAATAATATAAATAAGATATTCACTATTATCTCAATGTATGAATGATTATTCAATTATGTTCAATATTCTCAATTAATAGTATAATAAGAAATAAATTGAGATGATATATAACTTAACTTAAAGAAATTCAATGACGACCTTAATTAATGAGTGAAGAAGATTAAAATACAACCTTGTCTTTCAATCCTCACTAGATGAATAATGATTTTCAATTAAAGCTCTTCCCAAAAATATTATAGTGAAATATTAGCCTTTTAACACAATGTTTAAACTCCTTTATATAACTAGTTGCAACTTTTCAATGGCTTTAGACATCCCTTAAATGGCTCTAATCAATTATCCTAAAAATTTCAAACTTTACCTAAGTCATTTAGTTCGATTGCCCTATCTGATTTACTAAACAAAGGATCTGATCTACTAAACAAAGGATTACACAAGTACAGAATGTGTATCATACTATATGAAGTATGTAGTTCTAGGCAATAGAAAATTCTTCTTAAGAAAATCATGAAACATATTTGTATGATAATGATATCCTACTTGTATAAACAACATGATAAATCAACTCAACTAAAAATCATTAATATTTTATTCTTAGTATGATCCCAGTGGTAACTAGTTATATTGTATGATGATAACATCATATAAGTATAATTAGTACATATTCTTTTAGATCAACCTAAATCATCCAATTTTTAATTCTTATTTTATTAGATTATACTGACTAATGTAATATGTTATCTTTATAACATTCTAAGACATGTGTATATGCAAATCAACTTAGATTAAATAAATGTCTTAGGTCTTGAATAATATGATTGTAAGGATGATTTTAAAAATATTGAACACTCATAGTCACCTTATCGAAACCTCGTACCTCATGTAAATTGTTATAAGCTTATCATGCTAATAGTAGTAAAGATGACTTAATAATGATTTTCTTAAAGTACTTTCTCAAGTATTGTGTTTCTCTTAGCATCAATTACGATTAAAATCAAAACCTCAATGTTAAGCTCCTTGATTCAAGCAATCAAGCTCTTGAATTAATTGACCTATTTGTTCTTAAGGTACTTGATCTATAAAAATTAAGTAAATAGATTTAATAAGAAAATACAATGATTTTCTTATCATCAAATTAGTGATGTAAAGACCAAGAGTTTAATAATTTATTCCCCCTAATGACAACAATAGTATGTATAAGAATTTCTCTTTTATTACGTTTTATTAATTGTTTGGTAGTTACCCTTTAACTAATTTATTTAAGATCAAAATTATTTTTATAAATTACTATAAATAAAAAAATCATTGAAAACTTAATGAAATTTCAAATTGTCAAGTGTCATTATTTTTGGAGCTCATTTGGTCTAGATTACAAGATAGTATATAGATTATTAAGCTCTAATAAAGTCTTGAAAAGGTTTTGAAAATCATTTTAAAACTCATCCATAAAGTCAAAATCTATAGCATTGATATGAATCCAAATTCTAACTAATATAATACGGAACAACACAATTAAGTGCCTTGATTTAAAGCACTTAATTTTGGAACATGATTTTTAAACATGTTTTCAACTCTTAGAAAATGTTTATTATAAAGTCTCTTAAATGTTGAAAACCTTTTTATAACAAGAATGCAAAGTAGTAGAGAATTGGGTCATATCATACACTTTGATAAGTTATTTGTAATATGAAATTCTCATAAATTTTAAAGTTAATAGTAATTAATGGACTTTTTTATTATTTCATTTTTCTTTAATGTTAAAAAAGGTTTATTTAGGAATTATGCTAAGCTATGTCAATTTCTTATGAAGCAATTGGAGCTAGTGCTCAAGAGAAGAAATCTTGAGGGAGAGAACAATCAAGAAAATTTGAGGAAGACGTTAAAGGAAGTGTACAATAATTAACCAAGACTTGATGAAGCTATAACAAGAAGTTCCTTGTGATAACAAGGAAATTCTAGAGGAAAGGGGATTGGAAAGACTTGAATTAGTTTTGCATGAAAAGAGTTGCAAACATATAGTTTTGATTATAATTTTCCCTTAGAATATTTTTTACCTATGATCTACTTTGCTCAAAGTTGGCTTTCAATTGTTATAGTTTGGTATGGATTTGGAGTAACTATAGCTTTCTCATTCACAAGTCATGTACCATATGCCAAGGACAACACATTACACATTAGGCCTTTTGTACCATACATCATTGACCAATTAAAAATACTTAAGGATCACAACTATATAGAGCACAATTATTAAAGAGTTTTGAATGGTACATTGAAAATCTAATCTAGGTATATGTTGAGGACCAACGAATGCTATGCTAGGTTTTTGGTGAGTAGCAATTGGTTAACCCCTTTTTTTAAAGAATTTTGAATGATTTTTTAATAATTTAATATACAGTGCAATCAAGAATAACTCACCATACACTATACATTAAGGTGATTAAACAATATGTGAAGAAGAAAATAAAGTATATTTAAAGATAATGTTTGGAGGCTTTGAATAGCTTTTTTGTGAAGTCTTTTAACAAATAAAAGCATGTAATGTATTAGTTATTGTAAATCCTTTGGTAGAAAGGAATTAGAGGAATAGAATCTTTAAGCAAATTGTGAAATTTTGAATATTAATATTTTGTATGAGAAAAGTAGCATGTTATAATAATTGTGAAGTAATTGCTTGTGTAGAAAATGAAAGAAAATATCCAACATCAACCAAATAGGTAAACTAATGTAATTATGATATAACTAGACTATTGTTATATACCTTGAAATACATTGATGTGAGCATAATTCTATGGCATGAAAAGTTTGTGTATATGTTATGATCATGCATAGCATATTATAATGTGTTATGTGTAATAAAAAGAGAGCTTATATAGTTTTTATTTCATAAAGAGAGCATATGTGTTCTAATATATATATATATATATAGTAGAACATTAAATAAGATGGCAGAATAAAATGTGAAAATGAAATGAAATGAAAAGGAATGGAATAAATAGTGAGATCAAGTCATAAGAACCTAATAATCTATGTTATTATATGATATGAGATGATAAGAGAATATTATGATTTTCATATGACATTATCTTGTATTTAGTCCATATGATATGATGAGACCTCCATCACTAGTAATTAGTGCAAGTTCATGATGTGTCATTGGCATTAAACATTATACTCTATATCATTAGTCCTCTTTGTAAGGAAATGACACGCAAAAGCTTTGCTATCATTAGAACTTTATGTAGGGTGATGGTTAATGGAGTTGATGTGATTAAAATAGATGACCAGTTATAGATAAAAGTCTATAGTTGTGATGATTCCATAGAGATATGTAATGATATAGAATCTTATAGTGTCAAGATAATAGTTATTAAGAAAATCATAGCCTTTATAAGTGAAAATATGAAAAGAAATAGAAGCTAAGAAATATGAAAATTGGTAAAAGATACAATATTAGAGCAACATATGATAAAGAGTATACTTGGATACATTAGCATGACATATATGAGTACATACATGTGTACATCATTAGCATATTTTCTTTGAATACATCTCAAATGTCATGCATATTTATTATTGTTTTTTTTCTTATTTATTTATTATTTACTATCTTTTATACTACTTTATCACTTGTAGTTATTAGTTTTCAAAGTTGAACAAAGTTTATGCTCATTACCTACTTTCATTATAAATTAAGACAAAGTTGAACAAAGCTAAGGTACTTAGTAGCACATGACATACAACCTTAAGAGTAAGTGTTGTTATGTTAAGCTCTATTAGGAAATTTTATCACATGTTTCGTACTTATATCATATTTGTATTTGATGTTGTATATGGATGCTGATATAGCTTTTGTTTGATGTTCAAAGCTTCTAAAGAATGTTAATGCTTTGATATTGTATAGTTGTTTTATTATTATGCTAAAAATTATGAATTTTATATGAATTTCTTAGTCACTACTCAATTTTGAGATTGTGTAATGAAGTTTTTTCTACATTCTTTGATGATGCTCTATATTTAAGAAATATGTATGTATTATTGGGCTTTATTTTAAAGAATGGCTAAGTAAGGTGTGAAAATGTGATATCACAGCCCAAGGTTAAGAACTTGATAGAGGCTTAATGAGCAATGATGCAAAAAACATGAATTTTATATGATTTTCCTAGTCATTGCTTAATTTTGAGATCGTCGTCTAGATTTTTTGCATTCTTTGATGTGGCTCTATATTTAAGAAATAATTATGTATTATTGGGATTTTTTTTAAGGAATAATAGAGCAATGTGTGAAAATGTGATATCACAACCTAAGGTTGAGAACTTAATGGAGGCTTAATTAGTCAGGATGCTCAAACAACATACATATGACCTTATTGCATATAGTGAATTGCTACCATTTGTTGAAATGTTTGATTATCTAGATATCTAATATAACTTTGACTATGAAAGAAGGGCTAAGAAGGAATCATAATAAGCTAAACTTTAAGCAAGTGTTAGTATAAGAGGATCTGATAAAGAATCAAATGAACACAATACCCTTAGGAAGTTGCTTTCCTCTTTTTAATAAGCCCAATGAATATTTCTTTTCAATGGAGGGTTACAACATTATGAAATGTAAACAAACATGTCCTAATGTTTTAAAGGTATTTGTACAAAATCTCATGTTTATTTATTTAAGTGTTGGATTGTGTTGTATATTATCATATAATCAAATTGCTTCTCAGGAGACATGTTGTTACTACTTGGGAGTCTCAACGATTTATTTGCATGTCTCCAAGATCAAATCCATATTAAATGAATGTGAATGAAAAAACAAGATATTGTTTTTATGTAGTGAGAATAAATCAACAAGAATTTGAGATAAATAATCACTCTTCGAAATGACATATAACTTTACACACTAAGGACAATATTAATGTATGTGTCAATGTACACTAATACATCACTTGTATTATTTTCATGTCATGATTGCCCTTGGCTTAGCATGGAATAAAATCAAATTGTCTAAGGGAACTATACAAATGCAAACTATAAGGAAACATTTGCTAATGAATTTCATGTTGTCTCTTACATGCCACATTTTGTGTCATTTTTATAAGGAAAGTGGGTTGGATAAATTGGTTCCCTTAATGTAGATCAAAGGTGGCACTATATAAACACAATGGATGAACTAAGAAGATTTGTTATTTTAGACATTACAATTCTTAAGGTAATAATCAAGTGACATGCTTATTAAATTTAGAGAACAAAAGGTGTTTTGCAAGTTATTAGTTTTTGTATTTTATTATATATCACTTTTTTGCTTATAATATTTAAAATTATATTATTTCATGTTTTTCGTAGGCAACATATGTTGGGTTGTCAAGTTTGAGACGAGAAGGGTGAGGTTTAATGACATAACTCTAGCTATTCATGATTTAGTAAATGGCTATTGTGATATTCACTAGGTTGTGTATCCTACTCATGCCAAAATCTTAGAACAAACGACTCCCTTGTTGTTTCTACATGAGTAACATTGTACATGTTCAAGTTTTACTCAAACCAAGAGACATAGAATAGGCAACATTTATCATGTTAATTACATTTATTTTGATCATCAACTACTCAATATCCTAGTTATGTGTTGGTCCCTAGTGACTAACATATTTCAAATGCTTGAAGGTGAGATAATAATAACATTTATAACAAATTGTAGTCATACATAAAAAATTATTAATTATTCAACACTAGTTGATGCTACCATATTGGAAACAATCTTATTTGGGATATAGGGGCCACTTGTTGTGATGCATATGTTAGGCATATTACAACAATCTCCAGATCATACATAGATTGAATAATTCAATAAGCACATCCAATGCATACTTAAATTTGTGGCATTTACTTAAGTAGCTTTCTTGGGAAACATACAACAGTGTTGATCTTGCCATCTTACAAAACACATATGAGCATATGATGAGGATATCATTTGTCGCCAAGAGTTTTGACACTCAAGAGCCAACTAGACATGCATTAGCATTTCCAATCAATTAAGATAGATATTCTTCATGTGCATAGTCAACACAGAGCCTAAATGCATTTCAGGCTCAAAATTTGTGCTAGGAACACAAAAGAGACAAAAAATGACCCATTCTTGTCTGCTTTGTTAACTATTACCACCTCTGCCAATTGTTGCTAGTCTGATTAGACCTGAAGATGACAATCTCGAACCGTGTTTGACCAAAACAATTTAGTGAATAGGTCTTCTAAGCCTATTTCAAATTAGAGGTTCATGTGACCTATAAACACATTTAGATCTACCACATCACAATGGCCCACCAGATTAACCTATCATCAACATAGTTTGTGCAACCTACAAACGCACCAGGATCTACTAATGTCGAGTCATGAATGCACATGGATCTATCAATGTCACATTGATCCACTGATTGACCTAGGCCACATCAACCCATATTCGACCATGAACAAAAGCAGATTCGTTGATGCTGAGACAACCTACCAATTTGACTTTTTAATAGAACAACACACACTATCTTCGATCGATAATGGATCTATAAATGAGACTTGCAACACTCTAACCTAGATCCAACCAGTGATAACCCATGTGAATTTGATTAATATTTCTTTACAAAGCTGTTTGGCAACAACTTTGATTGTAGATTTTTGGATCAAAATAACAATTTTTTAGAAAACAGTTTAGAAAAAACTTTGACCATATATTTGGTAACGACTTTTCAAAAGGAAGATTCTTGGAACCAAAAGAACAACTTTTTTAGAATATTGTTCGGCAATAGCTTTTGACCACAAATTTGTACTTTTATTTTTATTTTATTTTATTTATTTTTGGTTAAACTTTTTATAAAAAAGGAGATCTATCCTTTAGAAATGATAATCTTAGCATTAGTAAAATTTTCATTATTCTATGCATCTTGTTAAGTTTTAGGTTAATTGTAACATGAACTCTCATGTACTGATTTGTTAGAACTCCAGTACTAAGATGAGGGGTGTCAGACCTACACTATATTAGTTTACTTTCAACTCTATGACATCTCCTTTCTGTCATCATTGCATAATGGTTTCTTTACACTTTGTTGTTTCCTTCTCAGTTCTTCGTTGTCTCGCTTTTATGTTGTTTAAAGTTTATTCAAATTTATTACCTCCACCTTTTGACTTTATTATTGAACCTCTATTATCATTTCCTCCCTACTCTTTAAAAATTTGTTTTCTTACATTTTTTGACTACTTTTGCATACAACTACTTCATTATTCAAATTTTTCTTGAAACATAATAAAGTCATTTTAATGCTTTCAATCAATACCCATGTGATATTTATTTTGTTTTTTTCTTTATTGAGATAGATTTATTTGAGTATCATGTCTTTTGTGTCGTTGAAGAAGTTGTGAGCTTAGCATACGAAGCAACCCCTAAGTTACTCCTAGTCCCTTCTTAGCTAATATTATCTTGGATAAGTATCTCTTGCATGTTTTTTTTAGTTTCTCATATTTCTTTCTTAATAATATGTGCAAGTTAAACTTTGGGTTACTCATTATAGTTTACACTACCTCATCTGATAATAACATATTTCTATTTCATTTTTGGTTGCTTTTTGTTTCTAAAGTTTTTAAGTTATAGGGTGCACATATAGTGGTTCTTAATGTTGAAGGAAATGAAAAAGTTTTGATACACTATTGAGGCAAGGTGGTACTAGCTCAATAACACTAATAATATTTAGTAATGGCATGGGCACATGCTACAATTGTTAGATTTTTACACTTATTGTAGATATATGTGGTCATGTAAGTAACTACACATTAGATGAACTAATCGATAACATTTGCATACTAATCAACTAGTGAGTTAATACTTACTTATAGGTATGAAAAATAATTTAGCTTATGTTTTTAATAATATATATAATTATATAATTCATTTATACTATTTGTAGGTGATCATATATCTTCATAGATATTATCCCATTCTATACGACCTCATTCTATGAAAATAGTTTAGATGTTGTGCAACTAAATTAAGTCATGTGAATATCACATGTGTCTAAGGGCACAAACATTTTTTTGGCCATTGAACCGCTCAATTTAAGGTTGTAATAGATATTTTCTCAAGAGTGTTATGAGATAGTATATGCATCAACAACATATGATATTTGAGGCTATAGAGCATTGCTTTATGATAAGAGATGTCAAGCATTGTGAGTGGTTTCAATGAGCACATGATATATATGTGATTGGAAAACATGCAACATCAATTAGTACAAACTTCATAAAAAAAAAAAAAAATTAGTGCAAACTAACATGTTTGTTGTAATGAAGACGTGTTGGAGATTAACATAGCTTAATACATGGGTGCACCTTCTCTTTAGAAACAAGCCTCTTACGTCTTATCACCACTTTGCTCTTATTGCATAGGTTTTTATATGCTTGAAGCTAATTTTAACATTTTCTTAAAAAATAAATATTCAAATACTATATAATATTCTCTTCTTTTTTGTTGGCATAGAAGTAGCTTGGCCATTGTGTGCACAATACTATTGCATAATGCTTGGAGGGGAGCAACATTACCTTGCGAATACAACTACATGATGAGATTATGAGGCTTTATCAAGCTATTATGCATAGTTTTGTTTCTAGCTGGTGCATCCAAATGTAGTATAGACTCCATAAAACTTGGGTAGCATGTACTAAATTTTTTAAGATTATGAGTTATTTTTGTGGTCGTAGCCTATAGGTAAGTAAGCTGAGCATGACAGCTTCCTCACAACATTTGAGGGCCTAAACATGTGTCTTGGGATGAATTGTTTGTAATGTGCACTTGCCCCATTCCCTCGATAATAAATATTGTTTTAGAGTTGCAATAGTGAAATTGAAGTGCGAGAATGGTAAAAAACTAAGAAAGAAAAAAAGATAAGATTTTTGCTAGAAGAAGATGAAATTTCAAGGGGATAGAATTGTTTGATTCAAAATTATTATTTTTTTATATAAAAATTTAGATATAATATTATATTACAAAAGATGTATATCATTTTAATTTTTATAAGAAGCATGAAGTCTTGATCAAGAAGAACAACTGTCGCAAAATTCATGCCACATGGGCTTATCCGCACTTGCATGAGCTGTTATCTGTGTGCGAACAATCGCACTGTTGGCACTGTTTAGGCTCATAGGTATTGTTCCCATGCACAAACAATGCCCTATTGTGCATGGGCAAACTATACGACATATTAGGTGTTGTAGTACGCACGCATGTGGTGCATGTCTATGGTAAGTATATCCATTGTGGCATGTGCTTCGCAAGTGCGAGGGTCATGGCACAAGCGTTTGACACATTGCGTCTTCCTTTGCACATGCTAATGCTTTTGCAAGCAATTACATGCATTCTATCGCCCTTGTAGCTAGTCTTCACGCATGGTTCTCACCACCTTATGTCGCTCGACGATTTTCATTATTTTATGTCATCTTTTGATTTCTTTTTTAATTTTTGGGTTTTTTTATAATTTAATAAACCTATAATTTAACTCCTAATCATGAAAATAATTACTAGAACAGCAACATCTATTATTTACCTTGCAATATTGTGTACTTAATGCATACCTTGAATAGTAAACATATAAGAACATAAGCTTTGACATTGAGTCTTATAAATAATTTTTTTATGATTTATTATTATGCATTTCATTTTTTTAATCACTATGCATTTTGGTCCTGTTTAGATATATATTTCATCTATATTTTTTATATTTTTCATCAATGCTTTTATTTATAATTCTTTAGATTAATCATATAAAGCCATGTGTAAGACTATATTGAAGTTGTTACCTTATTTAGATAACATATTACTAATTTCAAGAAAATCTTCCATTTGGAGATCTAACAGAAAAGGAAACATAAAAATTGCATCACGCCTCAATTAGAAAGTCAAAATGAACTTATCTTCCGAGACTTTTTATATTTGATATAAATACCTACAAAAGAAATAATTTAACTTATTCACAAAAACAAACTTATACAAATAAGTTGAAAATCACACTTAAGACAATATTTTTATTTAAAAAAACTATATTAGATAATTTCCATTATTATTTTATAAAAGATAATTTAAAAATTGCACAATAATCTTTTGAGGCAAAAGTGAACGCCATTGAAACGACGTTTTTTTTCTAAGTTATTTTTTTTTTACTATATTTATTTTAGTAATTAAATATTAAATATATTTATTTTAAAAATTTCACCCGAATTTGTAAGCAGAAATCATAATATAGAAATCAGATTTCGATCGACAACAGTGGCCGTTAAAAGCTATGAACGTTGCACTGTTTTTCTTTATGATACGGAAGCAACGTATCTCCAGCTCGTCCTCAGAACAAAACCCAACGACAGCTAGCAGAATCCAGCCATCCTCGCGTTATTTCATCTACAAAGTTCCAGCTATCCTCTTAAGTTGTTCCTCCGTTCACCTGCGAACTGCAGAAGGTGGTGGTAGATACTGGAGAAACTTTTTTCATTTGTGGCCTACATCCTCTCACAAGATTTGCAACAGAGCCTGAAGCAGCTATGTTCGCTGCCGGTTTCGACTCATCTTCCATTCTGCAACTCCCTCGACTGCGACGGCCTTCTATTGCTGCAACGGTCCGCCGCTCCCCTGTCTGCTGCTTTGCCCATTCCTCTAATGGTAGACCGAATGGAAGGAAGTCCAAGGACCTGCCAGAGAGGTTGCTTGAAGAGAAGCGCCGTGCTGAGCTCGCCGCTCGTATATCCTCCGGCGAATTCACCGTCAAGCAATGGGGGTTTGTTTAGCTCTTTGTCCAATATTATTTCATTTCTGTTTTTTCAGTTTGGTGGTAAAGAAGTTGGAATTTTCTCGAATGCGCAAACCCAAAAAGATTGGCGCTGATGCTGAAGAATGGGTTCTCGAAGCTGGGGCCGGCAGGGAATTTCTTGGAGGAGCTGTTGAACAAATTGGGCCCCCACATTGGGGATGGTGAGAAAGCAGAGATTCCTCAGGCAAAGGGGTCATTCAGGGCCGTCGGAGGCCAGGCCTTCTTCATTCCCCTCTACGAACTTTACCTCGCCTACGGTGGCATCTTCCGCCTCAACTTCGGGCCGAAGGTTCTTTGATGTTGAACTACGGAATTTTTAAATATTACAAATTTCTACTTAACAAGTTTGGTTCTTCTCTGATGTTGCTCGCTGATTTATTCTTGATAATAGTCATTCCTGGTAGTGTCCGACGCTGAAATTGCAAGGCACATCCTTAGGGATAATTGTAAGGCTTACTCCAAGGTAGTCTTCTCCTTTTTATTTTACTCGCTTCAGAGTCCCGCTTTTCAAAATTAAACTATAATTTCTTACTTTTCGCACCTTTAATGAACTAAGGGTATTCTAGCTGAGATTCTGGATTTTGTTATGGGAAAAGGATTGATCCCAGCTGACGGTGAGATATGGAGGACCAGGAGACGTGCAATTGTCCCTGCAATGCATCAGAAGGTGATAGCCGGATATATGCTGATCTATTGCAGGGTTATTCTTTCTTGGATTACCTCCGTTTTTAGGTGTTGCAAGACATGTTATCTTTACCTTTCTATAGGGTTATTTAGTTCTCGAAAGTTATTTCTTTCTATACTTGTTTTCATCTATAGTATGTAGCTGCGATGATTAACCTCTTTGGGCAAGCTTCAGCCAAACTCTGTAAGAAGTTGAGCGCTGCTGCATCTAGTGGAGAAGATGTGGAGATGGAGTCACTTTTCTCACGGTTGACTCTAGATGTAATTGGGAAGGCTGTTTTCAATTATGATTTTGATTCATTGTCAGTAGATAATGGGATAGTTGAGGTATGCACCTTTAACTTTTGTTTTCACGCTTGACTTATTAAGTTTTGCCTTTATACACTATTAAAAATGCACTAGGCTGTTTACATTGTCTTAAGAGAAGCAGAGAAGCGAAGTACTTCACTAGTACCAACTTGGAAAATTCCATTATGGAAAGATATTTCACCTAGACAAAAGAAGGTCACAGAAGCTTTAAGTTTGATCAACAATACCCTTGATGATCTTATAGCGACATGCAAGGTGATGATTCATTTTATTCTAAGCATATTATTATTAGATGTTGCCATCTATCCAATATAAGTATATGTTAAGCATGCCTAAAGACTATTTAAATGGTAGAAAATTTTGAGGATAATGAACGTTGGTTTTGTCATGCCTCAGATCTGGAAGGCAATGTATCTTAACAACTTATTTATGATAAAGAGACATTGAACTTCAATTTATGTGACATAAGTTAGGACTTGAGATCAAGTGGTATGATTTTCTATTATAAAAGAGAATGGTTACTTAATATGAAAAAGAGTTATTTATAATGAAAGTAAAGTTAATTTTATTTATTTAAAAAGAAAGGCATTTGTTATCATAAATTTTAAAAATTGAAATTTGATATAACAAGATGCTAATTATAATCTAAATTTAAGATCATATATTAAAATAGTAGAACAAAACTCTTAAATATTAATTTTAAAAGATAATCTACTATTAGAGCTATTGTGATGATAATCTATCGATCAAGTGGGTTGAATATAAAAAATAATTCATAAAATAATATTTGAGTTTGTAAGATAAACCAATAGGTGGAACTTCCTAATAAAATGTAAATGACAATAATTAGGGCATAAATGTGTATAATAAAATGACAAGAATGCATTGAGTATTTAATAACAATTTTCATATAATATATTATTGTACTTTATAACATGTAAATGAACTGAATAAAAAAATATGTACGTGATGTTCACCAAATAGAAAGATGTACATAAAATGCTCAACTGCTACTTATGATTCAATCGCTTAATTCTACCCATAGAGTTGATCAAGCTACTTATGATTCAATCGCTTAATTCTACCCATAGAGTTGATCAAACAAGTTATGTATTGACATATATAAGTGCATACATGTGTATACGATAACATATTTTCTTTCAGTACTTCTTAAGATGTTATGCATATTTGTTATTTCTTCTTCTTTATTTATATGTTATGCATTGCTTTTCCATTGCTTTAATGCTTATAGCTATCGGTTTACAATTCACTATACTGAGTTGCTTAGAATTGGGGTTACTTAATAACATGTGTTAGAGGACCTTCAGGTTGAGTGTTGTCATGTTGAGCTTTATAATATGTTAATTCTACCAATAGTATTGTTCACACAAGTTATGTTTATTAACATTTTCAATAATCGAATATCAAACTTGATAATCTACTCAAATGAACTACAATTATACTCATGATATGAAAAGCAAAATGAACATGCATGAACTCTCTAGTATATTTGCTCAGTGCATATACATATATAAGTGATCATGTGCCTTACTATTTGATTATGCTCTTTGTTAGTATATCAAGATCACCTTGTAATAGAAGGAAGATTATTGCCTACATGAAATTGAAGGAAGGCTATTGCCAAATTGAAACAAAAGAACCATTACTTTGAGTGTTTGTTAATTTGGTTAGTCAATTGTATAATAGAAGGGTATCCTCAACTATTATATCTAGCATATAATGGCAATCATGTATGATTAATAACGAAACTAATTATATTGATATAATTGTATTTTGCATTTTAAGTCTTACATGAATTTTCAATTTTGATAACAAATAATAATCATGTTCAATATTATAGTATTCTCAACTAGTCTCACATGAATAAAAAACATACAAATAATCAATATATCATAGCATATCGTTTATTATTTTATCAAAATCATGTAACAATTATAAAAAACAAAGTACAAGTACATCTATCTTATTCTATTACAACATATTCTAAATAAATGATTAATAAGAACATGACATAATAATAGTTCTAATCTTTAAGAGGCATGGATGAAATATAGGATTTGATTCACTTAAATCAATAAATTAAGATAAGTTCTAAACAATGAAGGATATGCTCATCTCTTAATAGGTAAGGGTCAGTTATCTCAGAATATGTGAGTCAATTTAGATTTTCTTCTGAATACGCAATGCCAAAACTTGGACTAATTCATATTATCTAAGAAAAATATCTAAATATACATTATTTACAAATAAACTATGTTAAATTTAATGAAATAATTTTGTTATTCATTTAAGTATTGACAACTTATATAACTAAGGAAATAACTCAGTAATGTGATCATCAAAATTAAATTAATACAATATTAATCAATAATAAAGAAAATAATGCTTGTTATGGGTTAGACAAAGGGAAAGGATGGAAGAAGAGGAATTAGGGGAAGGAGAGAGCGAGAATGGGGAGGATCTTGCTATGTGGCTTAGTGGTAACTATCGGCTAAAAAGGAAGACGATTAATGGCAAAAGACTGATGATGGGTTTGGAAAGATGTAGTAGTGAGACTTCATTGTGACGATGATGATGCGGGAGAGAGAAGAGGGGTGGTGTTTGTGAGAGTGGAGAGGCAATGAGTAGAAAAATTGAGAGAGTGGGTGACCTGGGAGAGGGTTCTTGTTGTGATTAGCAGAAGGAGATTAGGATGGTTGGTTGTGGGACATAATAAGGATTATTAGTATTAGATTTAGTTTAATCCTATCTAGTTCAGTAGAACATGATTGGTTTAGGATTTTGTTTTTAAATAACATTACAATATAACTTAAAAAATTGGATTCCAAATATATACCTGAACTCTCAAACAATTGTAGATACTTCATGAGCATCTCCTCAAGCTGTTAAGTATCCTCCTTAGCTGAGTGGTTCTTCCAATGCAGCTTTACGAAAGAAATAGACCATCAATGAAGTTTATGAACCTAATAATAAAAAATGCATTCTAGCTCCTTCAAATGACTCATATTACCTCGAATTACTAATATATTATGTTAAATTATGTGGAAGTATGTCACTACAAAGATGAGATATGGAAGATATAGTCATTTTGATTGGCCATTGGTCTGAGGATGCAATGCAATGCTAAATTCAAATCTTATATGCAATTTCTCATGCATTATCTTCCAAAGCCTAGAAGTGAATCTTTCATCTCGATTGGACATGATAATAGTTGGAACCAATTAAGGTTTACTATGTTATTTTCATAGATCATAACATGTATACCTTTTTTTGTATATAGAGATGATGAACAACTAGCATTGGTCTGAATAAAAGACATACAGTAGGATGTATCAACATAATAAATGAGCTAACATGTTCACTTAAAACATCTTCGTGTGGGGTAAAACATTAGTTGTCTTTGTGAACCTACTCGACCAAACAAATGGTATTATTACCACTATTGGATTTTGGTAGACCAACAACAAAACTCATGACAATCTCATCCAATTTTCACTTTGGAATAAGGAGGGATTGTGACAAACTATAGGCTTTTGATGCTTTGTCTTGACCCTCTAATGAGTCAAGTTCTTCACAACAAATAAAGCTACATCCTTCTTCATGTCATGCCATCAAAATAGCTCTTAAAGATCCTAATAGATATTTGTGCTTCTTGGATGAATATTTCTTGTTGATGATTGCATGACTTGAAACGTATAATCGGTCTCCAAACCTCAAGATACTAACCCTATTTATTTGAAAATCTATACTTAATCTAGGCTAAACATGATCTCTAATCTGCATCATCTCTTGATCCTCCAACTGGATTGCATGAATCCAATCTTGAATGGTATGCTGAAGAGTCATTGAAACCAAATTGGAACCACTCCCTATGGTGCAATCTTAACCTCTAGTCAATCCACCTTAAGAATCAATTGTTGTTCATATGTAATTAACCAGGCTACGCTTGTTGAGGACTTTGGACTCTGAGAATCTTGAACAACTTTTGCTTTCCCAAGGTAGTGCTGAATTTGCAAGTCATAATCGTTTTCAACTCAAGTCATCATCCCTGCCTTAAGTTCAATTCCTTTGTGTGAAAATATGTTTCAAGCTTTTTTGATTAGTAAACACCTCACAATGAACTTCATAGAGATATTGCCTCCAAATTTTAAGTACAAAAATGTTAATTGCAAACTCAAGATCATAATTAGGATAATTTTCTCATGCATTTTGAGCTACTTAGAGGCATAAGAACCACAGATATACCATGCAGCATAAGAATACATCCTAATTCTTGAAGTAAACCATCACCAAAAATCTGGAATCCATCAATACCTGAAGGGATGCTAAAAACAAGAGCTGATATTAAACAATGCTTGAGCATTTGAAAATTCTATCTACTCAAATTTCACCAAGAAAACTACAAACTGTGACATTGCTTGGCCACAACAAACCCACCATTGTGTTGACTTTAGTAAGATCAATGGGATGCAAACACCATTGTTTTGGTTTGTTAACATGCATCAATCCAATGGCATAATGATGGACAAGGAATATGATAACTGTGCTATGAAAACTAATAAGCTGTGTGCAAATGCCTTAGATAGCATGCATCAGCCCAATGGCATAATGATGGACAATGAATATTATGACTTTGCTATGATAACTATTAGGCTGTGTACAAATGCCTTAGATATGAAAGGATGCAATGCTCTAAAATCAAATAACATCCATGCCAACTACTTAAAAACAAAGAAATACTTATCAGCATATCTGAGCTTCTTTGATTCTTATTGAGTTATTGTGGAAACACAGTGAATGATAGGTTGCATAGACTGCTGCTGAGTTTGTTTAGATATTTGTTGATATTGTATTTTAGCCATGGGTCTCTCTTGATTTGGTTGAAGGGCATGATACCATTGTTGATGTGGCTAAGAATACTGTTGTCCCAAATGTCCATTACCACAAATACCTTGGAATTGTTGATTGCCCCCACATGACCTCTGCCAACCAAAAGTCTGTTTTTATGGACCGAGACTCTCCCTGCTAGTGATCTAAAATGGTGGTTGACCTTTTGTTCTTTTAGGCCAATCAATAAACATGTTCCCCTGCTTATGACAAGAAAAGCATTCCCTCAGCTTGATCACTAGGACCATGAAGCCATCTACCACAACTACAGGTTTGCTTATTTTACCTTGCTAGTGATATATAGTTTCTTTGAGATAGACCTCCACCTTTAGAGGCATCTATGGCCTTGTGCTTGTTAGCAATCTTCAACTCACAACTTTAAAGTTTGAGCTTTGCATGAATAGCACAATTCACCACAACTTTGTACTTGTTGCTGTTGGCAAAAGATAAAACCTTCTTGATGTCCCCTTGCAATCACTTCAAGAAAAAGAAAACCTTCAAATCCGCATTTTAAACCACATGAGGAAGGCACTTAATTTGTGCAAATTGTCTCATACTGATGAACTTTAGAAGATCCTTGTTTCAATTTGGCCAATGTATCAATTATTTTATTCCTCAAATAGAGGAATGTAATATTGCATGAACTCCTAAATAGTTTTCCAAGGAATTACATTATTTTCCTAAAATGACTTGTGACACTACTTATAAATCATTCACACTTTCTCTTAATTGGAAATAAGCCATGTGTATCATGTGCCCCTAATGGTATCGAGTCACTTAGTATCTTCTCAATATCCTCAAGTCATGCATTGCTTTCCAAAGGACCCAATGAACTATCAAAAAATGGGATGATTCATTTGCTAAACTCATCTATAATATGATCTTTTGAACTTCGATTATTCCAAATAGTTGGTATGGCATTGAATGCTTTAGTCCCTTCAATATGCTCCACAATTGATGACTAAGTTGTTGTGCAGGTTTGGGCCATCTAGTGCTGTAGCTTGAGTAATGTGTTGCATGGTTACCTCCATAACCTGAGTTATCTCAGTTGCAAGAGAAACGGAATTGTTGGGGTGATATTGTGTAAAATAATCGTAGCAATGTCCACGTATTTGATGGTAGAACTTGTCCCTTGGGCTTTTGTGTTAGCATTCTCTTGAGGAATGCCACTTGGTCTATGTGGGTTTTGAAACCTGTAGGCACTGGTGGATCATCAGTTGGAGTTCTTTCATTATCACTAGTCCCAGTGTTAGAAATTTTCCTCTTTGCACCTTTTTTGGAGGCATTCTACATATTAAAATTTGAGATATTAATAATTTATTATATAAAAAATATACATACAAGAGAAACCAAAATCAATTACATACTAAATAATTCAAACTAGAGAATTTAGCAAACTAACCCAAACTAAATATCAAAATTGCAAGTTATAAATTTCACTCTATTACACCTTGGGTTTAGAAGGTGGTACACATCAATAACCTAGGTATGTTGAAGGGAGACTCAACCTCAATTCAAATGATATATTTCAAGAAATAAGGCCAAGTGGTATGATTTTATATTATAAAAAAAGTTATAAAGTTATTTTTTAATGATAAAAATAGAGCTAATTTTATTTGTTTTAAAAGAAAGATATATGTTACCATATTAAAAGTTAAAATTTTGTATTCTAAAATAATAAAATCCTAATTATAATATGAATTCAATTAATAATAATCTGATCAATTAAAACAGTAGTACAAAACTCCTAATTACTCATCTCAAAATTATGGCTATTTGTTGGTGCTTCTATGATGATAATTCGCCAATCAAGCAAGCTGAATTTGGAAATGTTATATAAAATAATGTTTGAATTTACAAGACAAAGTAGTTGGTGATGTCTACCATGGATGACGTTTACGAATGAGAATAAAATGATGAATATGAAATGCTACTCACAATTCAACTCTTAATTACAAAAATAGAGTTTTCCAAACAAGTAGTATTGACACATGAATAACTGAATGTCAAATCTATCAATCAAATGAACATAATTATATTCATGATATTTAAAGAAAAATAAGTTTGCATCAACATTCTTGTGCATCCTTGTAATGCATATACATTATTGGTCATACGACATACCATCCAATCATCATAGCTAATATATTATATAACCACTTTATTGATATATCACATTCACCCTAAAATATAAGGAAGGATATTGGCAATTTGAAATGAAAAGAAGGTTGTTATCAACTTGAAATAGGAAGACTTTTCTTAGCTTAAAATAAAAGAGCCATTACTCCGAGGGCCTATTGACCTACCTATCCAATATGCAATAAAAGAGTACCATTAACCATAACATCTAGCATATAATCATGCATATGTATGATTAATGATAAAGCTATTAATTATAATATAATAATATTGTGCAATATTAGTCTTACACAAATCAACAATGTCAATAATGAGTAATTATCATGCTTAACACAAATATGATCAATCAATGTTTCATGAATAAAGTGAACTTATAAATACCCAACATGTCATAATTGTCATGTATTATCTTAACTAGATTATGCAATAATTACAAAAAATAAGCAAATTACTAATACGTTTATCTCATTCTGCTACATGTTAAGAGAACTAATTAAATAGAACAAAGTATTATAATAACAATAATGTTTAATGAGCATGAACAAAATATAAAATTGGATTCATCTAAATCAATAAAATAAAATGAGCCTCCAACAATGAAGGGTACATTGATTCTCTAACAAGTAAGAGTCACCTACTTTAGAATATGCAAGTTTTATCCAATTTTCTCCCATATATGCAATGAAGCTTGAACTAGAGCTCATTCATACTATTTAAAACAATGTCTAAATCAGACACATATTCTACACAAATAAATTACATCAAATTTAATGAACTAATAAATGATTGTTAATATTTGTGATTAATTGAATTAATGACAACCTAAGCAACTAAAGTGATAATTCAATCTATTAAGATTAAATTAGTGCAATATTAATTAATAATAAAGAAAATGACACCTATCACAAGTTGAAGAAGTGCAAGGCAAGGAAGAGGAAGTAGGGGAAGAAAAAGAAGGGAGCAAGAAAAAAGAGGAACTCATGGCATGTCTCAGTAGCAGTTGTTGATGAAGGAAGAGGAATAACAATCAATGCTCTCAGTAGGGTTGTATAAGTTCAAACTTTTTTTTAATCATGTTATAAGTTTAAATGAATATAGAATAATTTATAATGTTTACAAGTCAATTCTTTATTAACATGTATTATATTATACTACAAATGCTTTGTTTTTTAATTCTTATGACAATGGACACCTTATTCTTTTTTCATGGGATCATTAACATTTGGTATTGTTGCTTCATTCATATGATTTTATTCACCAAATTTATGGTTATAATGCTTGGATTTAGGAATTAGATGCATTTCCATAATTTTGACATTATACAAATCTAGTTTAAATGAGCTTGTAGATGACTAGTCAACGAGTCTTTGCCTCTTAATATGACGATTACTTGAGACGATGATTAATAGCCATGTTGACTGCTTCTAATCATCGTGGTTCGTCTTGATTCTTATTTGTTTGAATTCTATATTTCTTTTATGGACAAAATCTTATAAGCACAATTTGTGTATTAGGTGATTCTATAGGTCTAGGAACCAATACTATGGGTTAGCTGAATCAATATTACTACATTATTAAACACTAAATAGATTTTTTTTGTTTTGTATTTTGAACTCATTTAGAGGTGTCTTCTAACATTTTATTTGAAGGATCCCTTATTTATGAGAGGACTACAAATTTGGCTTTCATTTGGTCATATGTCTACATGGGAATGTTTGGAATAACATTGGCTTAAGCAACCTTCGGGTTTTGGGGGAGCTCTATATTAGCCATTTCTTTCATCTTTTGACTAGATGGTGAATAATTTTGTCTCATTTGTATAGAAAAACCCTTGTCTTGTGAAGGATATATTGCTTGGAATAAGAGATTGTCATGATAAGTTAAAAACCAAACTTTTTAACTTCGAATGAGTAGGTTTTCAGTTGAACTTTTAATTGGGTTTCTATGAAGGAGGCTAAATTCTCCACCATTATTAAATGTTTTAGAAAATATCACAAAATATATAGTTACTTTGAAAATTCCCTTCTCCCTCTTTTAGATTATTGGACTAATTCATTTACTTCTCCCTCTTTTGAAATAGGTCACCTAGAGTGGCACCAAAAAAACAAGTAGGATGAAAAGGAGAAACAATATTATGGGTTATCAAAATCAATATTATTACATTATTGAATACTAATTAGATCTTTTTTGTTTTGTATTTTGAACCTATCCAGAGCTGTTTTCTAACATTTTATTTGGAGGATCTCTTATTTATGAGGGGACTCATTTGGCTTTCATTTGGTCATCTGTCTACATGGGAATATTTGAAATCACATTGGCTTGAGGAACCTTTGGCTTTTGATGGAGCTCTATATCAGCCATTTCTTTCATCTTTTGACTAGATGATGAATATTTTTGTCTCAATTGTATAGCGAAACGCTTGGATTGTGAAGGATATATTGCTCGGAGATAAGACATTGCCATGATAAGTTAAAAACCAAACTTTTTAACTTTGAATGAGTAGGTTCTCGTTTGATGAAAAATTGAAATCTTAGTTGAACTTTTAATTAGATTTCTATGAAGGAGGCTAGATTCTCCACCATTATTAAATTTTTTAGAAACTCACAAGATATATAGTTGCTTTTGAAATTTCCTTCTCTCTTTTAGATTGTATGACTAATTCATTTACTTCTTTCTCTTTTGTATTTTTTTATTCATTTAGACTATTAAATGTGCTTGGTAATTTAGCCAAACTGCTATTGGCATCTCTCACATGTTGCCCTGAGTTGTACTATTAAGATTGCCGTTATCCATATTGAGATAGGTCACTTGGAGTGGCACTAAAAAAAAACATGATAAAAAGAAACAATAAAACTAGAATATATATATATATATACATATACATATATATATATATATATATACATGTACATATATATATATACATATACATGTACATGTATATATATATACATATACTATATATACATATACATGTACATGTATATATATATACATATACTATATATACATATACATGTATATGTATATATTTATATATATGTATATATATATGTAAGCATATTTTTTAAGTTTGGAATCTCCAACTCTTTTAAATATTATGCTACAAAACAGACATTTAAATCATTGATAATAATTTCAAGGCCCAAAACACTTCTCAACAACAGTAGATATTCTTGATACTCATGGTTTCAATATCACAAAATACTCTTTTGTATCAAGTAACTCACATTCACCTTGGTCTCTCTTTTAAGGGGTCCCTTTTATAGCTAAAGAGGAGATGAGCTGTCCATAATGACATAGCAAAAAAAGACTATGATGAACTAAAAGGATGCCAAAATAAATTACAAGAAAAAAAAACCTAAAACAATCAATGACATAATAAACTCTTAAATCCCTAGTGACAATTCCAAAGTTCAAAGCATTTCTTGCTCAAATTTGATACTTTCAATCACTAAAAAATTCAAACCTAAAATTTGACTTGTGAATTCAAATCACCAAAGAATTTTAGTTTGAGTAGTTCATTGTCCAAATTTGTGATTTTTTAGAAGGATCCAATATTGGTGCCGTAATTTAGGTGTAACTTTCTCTATATTTAGTTCAATGCCTAGTTAAATTCCAAATGCGACAAGTCATAAAGTTTCTCACAATACTTTTTTTGGCTTTGGATTTGCACTCATCTTAACCATTCTTGCTAACACTACTCGAGCCTTGTCTTGGCCATCTCTAAACCTCTAAAAGAAAGAAAAAAATTATCAAGAACATCTCAAAATAGTAATTCTTCAGAGATTCTTCTCGAGGTCCTCTCCCTAAGGCCATCCTCTAGGAAGTCATTATCCTCAAGGTCATCATTCATGAGGCTATTATCTTAGGGGCCATCATTTCAAGGTTATTACCTTTGGGCTAACTACTCTCTCATAACTACTCTACTAGGGTCTAAATCATCTTGAGGCTCCAATACTTTCGAAAATTACTCTACAAGGGTATTTATTACTTTGTTGAAAATTCATGAACCTATATCTTCTTCTCTTGTGATCATATCTTGATAAGGATAAAAAATCTAAGCAATCTTTCATTACAAATTTGATGTCATGATTATATACCCCTCTTTTTAAGATTTGTTTCACACTCATGAGTTATGCTCTTAATTGAGGAAGGCTAAATGTCATTAACAAATTTGCCACCTCCTTTGGTATACACACCAGTGTCATACCATTTCCTTCGAAGCAAATATCTCGAAGTGGTCTCCTCATTACACTTGTCAATTCCATTACCTTCTTTGGTTTCATTCTTGCCATTTTTTTAAATCATACAAAGAAACTAGCAAGCCATACACAAGCCCCTTGAACTACATTCTTTGATCCCATGGAGTAGATAAGTCTTTCCTTTCTTGCAAAGCCTCTTTATGTATTCTTTCCAAAAGTATACTGCTTTATGGTTCATCATCTCAGAATTAAGTGATTCAATATATTTGGAAAGCTAACAAAATTTTCTTGAATTTTCTAATTCAACACTCAATTGAATTTCAATTGAAATGTTTTAAAGTAACCTATAATACACTTCATTTGCTTTGGACTTGGATCAGCACTCATTTCGAGACCCCCATTGAGCCTGATCTTTGTCATATGGAGACATCCATGCAACTTGCAAACTTTTGAGAACATATCAAAATCATGACTTTTGAGGAATTAACCCTAAAGACCTCACCTTTGATTCCATCCTCTACGAGGCCAATATTCTTTGGACCTTCATCCATGAGGCATTATCCTTGGAGGTATCATCGATGTGGTTATTTTCACTAGATCAACTATCATCTCATGGCTGTTCCACGAGGCTCCAAATCATCTCAAGACTTGAATACCTTTCAAAAGAAGCTATACAAGGGCATTTTTTACCTCACCAGCAATTCACAAGGCCAAATCTCCTCTTGTGAAGCCAAAAATTCCAAGATATCCTTCATCTCAAATCTGTTTTTCCAATCATCCCTTGGGAGGATAGAGCTAGAGAAGCTCAATTTAACCTTGTTGGAGGCCAAGAGGCTATCTTTCTTTGCACGGTTGTGCTTTGTGGATGTTTTACTTGTGATGTAGTTCTTGTTTACTTTAATTTTCTTGTTCATGTTCATGTCATCTCTATTTGTCATTATTTTGTGTTCTTATTGTTGTTAATTTATGCTATCACCTCATTTCAGATTAACATGATCTAATCTATTCTCCATGTGGGCATGATTTTGGCCTTTCTAGAGTTTCTTAATTGCCCAAACATCTTAAGTAGTTCACATTTAAACAATTGGCATTTCTTTGTTCCCTTTGGCAAATTATGATGTGACTTATGAATGAATGTGGCTTAGATGACTGAGCTAGGTTAAATTTTACAATCTATTGTGTTATAGCATCTAATCACAGATTGCATGTTTGTTCCCACACTTGTCCTGCATCATGCTCAAAGAAAGGCATTTTGTTAGTACAAGTGAGCATGAAATGAGAATGTATGATCATACTTCTTGTTGTCAAGTTATTAATTGATTTTTATATTTATTATTTGTAGAGGATGGTAGATAAAGAGGAGATGCATTTTGATGAAGAATACATGAATGAGCAGGATCCTAGCATTCTTCACTTTTTATTGGCATCTGGAGATGATGTATAGTTTTTCAAGACTATTTCCCTTACATAATACATCTTAACATTTACACAATTTTGTTGATATCATTTTGTTTCATGCATGAAAGGTTACTAGTAAGCAGCTCCGGGATGATTTGATGACTTTACTAATAGCTGGACATGAAACGTCTGCTGCAGTGCTAACATGGACATTTTATCTTCTTTCTAAGGTGATGGTGTAACATCTACAACTGCAGCTAGCCATTTACATTGTTTCAGCTTTTTTGCACCTTATGGGGTTAGTGCTTCTTCTACTGCAAGTTTTAGATATCCAATTAGGTTTGCTTTTTTGATATCCTCTACATATTCTTGTGTATCACTTTTGCGTGATTCAACCCAGTCAACGAATACACCCAAAGCCTTTAGCGTAGAATATAAAATCATCCAATACTAGTTGGTTGTATGTGAAACTATTCTAGAAGTTGGTAGCTCTTTTGTCTATTCAATTTAACTAAGATACAGGATGGATAAGACCATTCAGGGGTTAACAGCACATTAATTAGATTTGAAAAGATTAAAATGGCTACCAATTATAGATACATGTGATGTGGATAAACTAATTTAGGATGAGTGGTGGAATCACTACATGACAAGAAAGAGTTGGGTTGTGCTTGTAAGAAGGAACATGGTAGAGAGAGGTCTCTTAACATGAGGATGAGTGGTAGAAGCACCATTATCAAGAGGGACAATATGCATACTTATGGATGGATCACTATCTTAGCATAAGTATGGTGATCTGAAAACTGGAACTTCTAGAACATGTTCTCAAAATTCATGGGTAATTTCTTTCTTTTGATTTGTCAATTGTAATATGTGATGTTTTAGCATTGTATCATAATGTTATTTCATTGGAAAGAAAGTTGACTTAAAGAAAATTCCTCTTGATAAGCTTGAATATATTTTATGAACTTCGATAATTTAAAGTGTGGCAGGTATAGTTTGAATTTAAGGAGCCAACTAAAGCATTTTTATTTGTAGATCTGATTGGAGCATTTGAATTTATGGAGTTGATCGATGAATGTGAATTTTGGGAAACTTTGACGTTTATGTAATTGGTGCCAAAGCTTTTCTAGAATTTGAAGCCATTTAGAGCAAAAAGTGGAATTGTGGATAGCACCAAAGCGATGTTCTTTCACAAACTTTACATGAAGGCCAAAGACAAGGCTTCACAAGATAACCTTGGAAAGAAAGCGTAATATCTTATTTCATCTAATTTTAAGCCATATAATCTTTTTTTTAGTAAGGACATGTTATTTATAGCCCTATAGAAGATTGACTATCAATAATAAATATTTATTTAGTAATTTAACATCACATATTCTTTCGTAAGCTTGTGATGCACTTTAAAATTAATTATTTTTTTTCATGTGCTTGTGTAATCTATATTATTCAATAGCTCAACATCCAAAAAGTACAAATAAATGAAAAATATTAATCTATAGAGTTCTCATTATATTGTACATTTCAAATCGTAAGATATGGTTTGACCTAATTGTATGCTATAATTCAAAATATAAGATAACATTTGCTTGCATGTGAATAATAAATATTTATTAAGAAATTTAATATCACATATTTTTGTAAGCTTGTGATGCACTTAAAAGCTAATTTTTTTTACGTACTTAAGTATCTATATAATTCAATAACTTAACATCCAAAAAGTACAAATGATAAAGAAGTACTAACTTATAGAGTTTTTATTATATCATACAGTCTAAATCGTAAGATATGATTTGGCCTAATTTTATGGTACAATTCAAAAGATAAGATAACATTTTGCTTGCATGTGAATGCCTATCTTTACTCAACTACTCTTATGATAGATCAAAGGCTTATGGTGATTGAGAGGCATAATGAAGAGGATTATCAGAGCTATGGTAGAAGATTATGAGGATGGTTTGTGCAAGACAATGGTTTGATAGGGAAATTTTGTGTTGTGAAGAAGTTTAAAGTAGATGAGGATGGAAGATCAAAGATAACCTACAACTTTCATGCAAGAGTCCTCAGCATAGTCTCACTTGAGAGATCTCAATGTAGTCTTAGTATCATGCTCAGTGTAGAAGTTGTCACAGCAATCAAATGAAAATTACATTTATCAACATTTATGCAATTGTTACAAGCCATAAGTCTCTTTAAATAGAGTTAATTTCCAAGTTGAATGTTCTTCTAGATAAGAACAAACAAGTGAAAAAAAATTCAATCATTAAATCTAATGAAATTTCAAATATAAATGATCTAAGCAAGCTAAAATTCAAATTTAAAAACAAATGCAATAAGAAATTTCTAGAGGTGTCACTTTGAAGTTAATATGTCTAAAATAATATAATTGTGTGGTTAAAAATTTATCTGTATTTATTAACTTGATGTCTCCTTGCTACAAAACTCCTACTCATGAAAATTAATGTCTTCAAGTTTGCTTGAGTGCAAATTTGGATGGCTTTTTAGAAGCTATAGAAGAAGCACAATATTGATGGTAATTATAGTATCATGTTTGATGTTTTGTTTCAGTAAATGCTCAACAATAATAGTGTACCATGAGGTCGGTCTTGAAGAAAGCTGAATAATAACAATTCATTTGGAGTTTTGCTATAATGCTACCTCAAGAACAATAAGCACTATGACTTGAACCAATTTGGGGGTTTTCCCAAATAAAATCTTAAGGAGAAGAATTGAATTCCCACGACTTATTGAATAAAATGGTGGCCTTGATGTGACAAAAACATAATAGGTCTCCATATACAAAATATGATTAAATTCTTTATAAAATAATAAATTTAAAAATTATGCTTTTGAGATAGAAAAAGGCCATGAAGAGTGTAGTGATATCTCTAATAAATTTTATAACTTCTGCTTCTAAGTTTGAAAATTCTATTATTTATGGGCAAGATAACATGGGATCATAAGAAGTGGCATCAAGAAATGGATCAATAGGAATGAAAATAATATCTTTTATTGACTCGATATGAGCTTTAGCAATGGGGATTGTTATCAAAGGGTTGGAATAAAAATTAAACTAAAATTGAATTATGATATTTCTAAAGTAGATAAAGATGCCTCTACCTAGATATAGACTTTGCAAGTGGAGAGGAGAATACATTTTCTCAAGTCCATCAAGAAACTCATTAATGATTTTTGCATGATACAATTCAAAATCTACAAAAGAATTGTTGGGTGTGACTTTAGCAAGACAGATGAATTTCTTAATTAGCTTAAATATATTGAATGGTACTTCAGGTGATGGTAATGGCTTTGGGTCAATAGAAATAAGATGATAAATAGGTGGCTCATATGTGGAAGTTTACTTAGGTTGAAAAAGGGATGGCTTATAAATAGATTTAGAGAAGAGAATAAATGATTTTTCACATTCCTTAATCTTATCTAGGGATATAGATGGGACAATGGTTTCTTTTAATATAGTATGGGAAGGCTCATAGATGGTGGTTTTTGTAAGTGGCATTAGCTTCATGGGTGCAAGGTTTTGTGGCTTTATGGGAGTTTGATTTGTGGCAGAGATGTGGAGCTATGGATCGTAATTGGGGCTTTGGTTGTATAAGGGTGAATGGTCACATTCTTGTCATCTATATGAACTATTTGCATCCTACAGTATCCTCACATAAACATAAGCTTGTGGAGAAAATATAACATCACACCATATATATTGGATTACAATTTTCAAATTTTATGGGAATAAAAATTTCTATCATAAACTTTATCACTATTTAAGTGAATTGACAAATAAGGATGAGGAATTGTTATAGGACCACATCTAGAAACAATATGATTGCTCACAATATTAACAATATTGAACATCAAAAATAACTCTAGGTTCAATGTTTTGATAGATATTATAATATGTTTCCTTCTTTTTTCTAGATAATTCTCATATGAAAAATATGAAAGAGTTTTCAAGTAATAATATAGTGGGGTATAAACTCTTAGTTTACAAGGAATGTAAACATTTTCATCAACTTCATATTTGCTTATTATAGAATTAGTAACATGCAATGGACTACCATTTAAGAATCTTAAATGCGGTTTTGTATGACTATGAATCAATGAATCAAATAATCAAGCATGATAATTCAAATTACTAATGATAAGAAATTAATTTAATTTTCAAATAAATTGGTGTTGTACACTTATTTAACAAAATTTGTATATTCCAAATTTCTTATAATTTTTTTCAATTCCTATTGATTTTCTCTATATTAGTTTTTACAAAATTCAAGTCTTTTTATATAATTTTCTACACTTTTTAAAAGTTTGATTTAAATTCTTATCATGTAACTTAATATGTGTCCCATAATATAAAGCTATTTTGAGTGCAACTTTTCTTGTGGCCATTTTTTATAGTATAATTTTTTTTTTATTTTTGTTTCTAAATTTTGAATTTTCTCTTTTTTATATTTTCAAATCATGTATGTAATGTTTTATGGTTTATAATAGATTGCGATGGCTCTTATGGAACCCAACAAAGGATGACAATAAGTGATTAGTGTTGGCAAGTGAGGATGTCAAATAATGCTAAAATGAATGTGATGATCATTGAAAAAGGGTATGGTAAGGGTGGCTATATGTTAAATGGAGGAACTAAAACTCAACTTCACTTAGACTCTAGTCAGATGATGAGTAGTACGAATTAGAAAAAGTACGACATCAATAAGCATTGGGTTGATTATAGATAATTGATTCAAAGAGGTGGCATAATCACAATCTCTTGGAATAAAGGGTGAATAGTGCAGTTGTCAACCACAAGATGGATGACACGACTAGAGGATGCATTGGAAGGTGTTAGTGAATGACCAATGTGACTGACAATTGCAATGGTACATGAGCAATATGAGAGAGTGAATGCCCATGGTGGTGCAACTCTTTGTTGTAGGAGCATGATTAATACTTTCTTTGATACTAATTGTATAGCAATAAAGGGATACACAGAGAAAATTGATCCTTATGACAAAGCAAGATTTTGAGAGTATTTAATGTAGAACCTCAAATTGATAGACAAACATTATAGTATAGAACGAGTATATGATAGTGGAGAATTAAAGATAATCAGTAAGTCTCATATAAGGGCCCTCACCAATATTTTCACATATGAAGTTGAAGTCTCATCATTGAGAAAGACATACGAGTCTCATGCTTAGTTTAAGAACATGATGGAAACCATAAGAGTTGTTTTTGTTTTTTGTCAATAGTTACCCAATTATATTATAAATTTAAGACTTTTAATAAAATTCCGGGACACCTGAGAGGCTATTGTAGATGAGAACAAACTAAGAGAAAATTAAATTCAAATTCAAATCAAACCAAATTATAAACATAAGTAGTTTAAATAAGCTAAAATTTAAATTTAGATTGTAATGTGATATGGGATTTTGGAAGTCACCTGAGCCTAGTTTTGAACTAAAAAGTTTTAGCCCTTCTTGCACTTTTTTTTATTTTAGCCCTTCTTGCACTCTTTTTAATCATAAAAAGCCTCTTGGTTTGAACCACAAATGAGAGAGAACCCTTTAAGTATTACAGTTTTGTAGATGAAAACTTCATTTATCTTGCATGGATTTGATGGCATCCTACATCAGTTATGAATGATACTAAATGATGAGCTTTGTCAAGATTGCAATATAGTTCAAATTGTTAAGAGTTTGATACGATGTATGACAAATAAAGAGATAGAAACGTGCTAGATAGGTTTAGTTACAAAAAAATGCCTCTGATCTGAATTCAAAAGCCAGATGTAATGCTTTAATTGTTGATGTGTCAATAGACCTCTCAAACTTCACAACAGTTCTCCTCAACTTAGAATAACTTGCCACCTGCAAACACTGCTGTTGAAAATCTAGTATATGATTACAGGAAACTCTTTTATTAATTCTGAATATGATTCTTGGAGTTCCTTAAAGGTTTTCAAGAATTCTAGAAGCCACGGTAACCCTGCATTCATTGGAGCCAGGTTATCAAAACAAAATACCTATTTATACCTTCGTCCAAAATATAGTGAATTAATCATCAATCATCTTGAACACCTATCCAATTTGGGATTTATATGAGGAACTAAAATTTGATTAGTGGAAGACATTACTCAAGTAGATGATGACGTAAATGGAACGATTAAATAGCAACCATGGAAGGAATTTGTGGCTAACATTGTTTGATATGCAATGTTATAGACTTGAAATAGAATAAAGTAAAGAAATGTTATGGTCTTGCATTTGGTGTCATATGGTATCTTTCCAACCTTTTGTTTGCAGCCAGCTGTTCAAGAATTCCCAGAGGAAATCTCCCAGGATAACATCTCATAATGATCATATTAATTCATTAAATTTGATGAACTCTTATATGTGATTGCATGAGCTTTATATCTTTCATAGTTAGTTTCTTTTCAATTTAGGCCATAATGTCTCTAAAGTTTACATTTGTCATCAACAAATTGATTGCATGAGCTTTATAAGCCATCCCTTTTACAACATTAATTTATTTGTCAATTAAATGATTATATGCAGTAGAATATAAGAGTTAGATCATATTTTAGGCCATAATGTCTCTAAAGTTTACATTTGTCATCAACAAATTGAATGAAAACTATGATTGTAAGTATACCATGAAATTTAGCTAATTCATTGAAGAATATATTTGTGACGTGAGAAATATCTGAAGCTTTCTTACGAGAAATAATGTCATATTTGAAAAATGATTAACCACTACAAGAATTGAATCATTTCCTTCAAAATGTATAGGAAAGATCACGGGCATATCCTGTGCTAGTATCTTCTTAAGGTTTGTTGAGAATAAGAGGGGATGCTATAATCTGCAATGTTCTTCTTAGTAACGTTTATGCTTTTACAAATGTGAACAGAATGCTACAAACTTGACTCATTCATATTTGATAAAGCCAAATGAAATAATTTTTACAAATGTGAACAGAATGCTACAATCTCGACTCATTCATATTTAATAGAGCCAAATGAAGAAATTTTCAGTCATAGCAATCATCTTATTAATTTCAAAGTGACTTAAAAATTTTGATTATAATTCTTTGATCTGAGAATCACAAATTAAGGAATTAGAATACCAATTTGATTTTTTGAAATGATATAATTGGAGTGCAAGAACATGGTGTGCTAGACAACTCAATATAGACTTCTCTAAGTGTAGGATAAATGCTCTTTTAATTAATCAAAGTTGATGAACTCAGATGTCTTAATGGCAAGAATGAGTGACATTTGACTAAAAAGACAACTTGCTATAGGATTCTCTAAAATTAGGATAAATGCTTTTTTAATCAATCAAAATTGATGACTTCAAATTTCTTAATGGAAAGAATGATTGGCATCTGATTAAAAAGCTTGGTTAACCCACACATCCAAGTATCTTATGGTGTAAAGCAATTAAAATCATAGTATCTTATGGATGAGCATATCAAGCATTCTTTAAAATGAAATAATTGAATTGTATGGTATGGTAAACCATTCGATACGATTTGGCTACATATAGGTTGGTCTATCTTTGATTAAGATGAAGTTGGGGTAGTATTTTATGCTAATGTAATGAATTTGTGATACATATCTTTTGAAGTAGATGTCTTCATGGGGGTTGATTGATTAAACTATATTGTCCAATTCTATCAATTTTGTTCAATTTGCATCAAAGTTTCTTTTTTAACCAATTTACTCATTTTACATCATGCATTTAGCTATTAATGAAAACCAAATAGAAAACTACATCATATGAACTTAATTAAATTGGAAGCGAAACCAAGTTAGATTAGATCAATCTTGTGAATTGACATAAATGGATTGATGCATTAAATGATGGTGGCTATGCCTGGAATGCCATCACATTAGAGAATTGACAATTGAGAGGCAAACAAGGGAAATAAAATATGAAATGATAGGTTAAATTTAATTGAATTCATTGAATGACGCATTGTTTTAAACCAAGCTATATTTTTTCTTAAATGGTTTAGATTTCGCTTTGCAACTATCTCAAGCAACAATTCTAACTATAGAACAACCCATACACAACTTATGACATGTTGTAAATAATTAAAAAGGTAAGTCCTATTTCATTAATGGCTAGGTCCCTTTAGCCCATGTCCTCACCCTCATCCTTGCAGTTTTAAATCCTATCCATGCTATTCGAGACAATGGAAAAATGAAGCTTTGGATATGACCTTGTTCTGAAGGTAAAAATGGTATTACTCATTTGCTCTCATGTCAATGCCTAAATTAATGCGGCATCTAATATGAAAAGCTTCATGGAAATTTGGTCATTACCTGAAGGTGATACTTTTCTTTTGGTTGTAAGTGTTGTAGTTTTTGATTCTGTTTCAAATACCAGAAGTAACATTGAAGCTATTTATGACACTTGAAATCCAAATGGTGTTAGCTTTCGACATGCTGTTTCTCCTTGAACTTTTCAGAGATCATTAGTGGAGATGGGACTGTAATGGCCTACACAAGGCCCTTATAACTAAAGAAAAGAAAAGAACAGAAAAGCATTGCGTTCTAGTTATTTATTTTTCATGTTTGCTTTTCTACCCTTTTCTTAAGCTGTAGCCCTATCCCCATCACTGATGAGGATTTTACTGTATCTTGTGTAACAAATAAGAAGGATAATGCTTATATTTGAAATGACTACGGAATTAAACTTTTCTGTGTTTCTACGCAATAAACTACGAAACCAGTGACTAATCATCAAACTTATTTTACGACAGGAACCAAGGGTCTTTGCCAAGCTCCAAGAAGAGGTAAGTTATTTAAGAATTTTACAATAGCAGGTTTGATTTTGGCATCTCACCCGTCCCCTTAATCCTTTTCCAATACTTTTTGGTCTTTGTGCTTAGGTTGATTCTGTCTTGGGGGATCGCATTCCAAATATTGCAGACATGAAAAATCTGAAGTACACAACTCGTGTAATTAATGAAGTATGATCTTGTTGAGTCTAGCAAAAAATTGACACCACCCACTTAATTCTTTCACTGTGAACACATTGTTTTGATTATTTGCAACTACACTTGCAGTCTCTGAGGCTATACCCACAACCACCTGTTTTGATTCGACGTGCTATTGAGGATGATCAAATTGGACAGTACTTGATAAAACGGTAGTGTTATTCTTTCTAAAGATTTTCTTTAGATATCATTGGTTATGATTTACCCCATATTGATGTGGAATAAACCTATTGTAACTGCACTGAAGAACAAATTTGAAGCTTTCTTTGTTTGCATGTAGTAATTTGATGATTTCAATCCCACATGGTCATCATGTTTTCTGGTTTGCTAAATATTTGGGCACTCAAATTGAATTTGCTCAAAAGATCTTGATGTGCCGAAATAACTAGAATATAACTTATCTCTTTTCCGTATAAGATGGCATCAGTTCTTTGCCTGAAGTTGATAACTATCTGACGTTGGATAAATCATTCACCCAACCCAATATACATACATATATAATGACTCAATGAAACAAATGATGTGAAACATGCAAATAGATTTTTTGGATAGACTGTTAGCTTTTATCTATCAGATTCAGTGTCTTGTATTTTCATGAGCATGAAAATGTCAAGCAGTGATGGGATGGTATACTCGATTTGTCCTCAGTTTAGAACCTCATCTTGAGTGAAGGACTTCCACCAACCACAATCTGAATGATAGTGTTGAAAATGAGAAACTAAGCCAGTTAAGCCTATGCTCACAAGTTTTTGGCTTACATAGTCCTGAATAATGAACCTTTTAAGTTAGAAGAGTATCAATTCATCGATCAGTTCTTAAATAGCAATCGCGATGCAAAATTAAATCATGACTTAGAGTTTGTAGGACACAATTCAATCATAACTTATAGTTGGTAGGATTCTTGAATGTTAATATCACTGTAGCTATTGGCACAAAGAGTTATCTCAGAGAACAGCATCACATAAACTTATAGTAGCACTTAGGATAAACTCAATGCTATCCTTCAAAGTGTACAAATGTTCCTAATGCTAATTTGATTGAATAAATGTTGGTTTTGTACTTTTATCTATGCAAACCCCTTTCCTTAGAAATGTTTAAGGATATTTATTTGGCAAAAAAATTTATGTGCTCTTTGGGATTCATTTTATGGGCTTACAAAAGATTATACAAAATAAATCTGTAGTCATTTTAAGGTTTAAAAAACAAGCCTAAAAATTATATGGTTTAGATGGGCCTTTCCTTTAAGATCTAATAGGATTTGTAAGGAACATATACAAAAAGAGGAGAGGGAGAATGATGTAGGAAAGGTGATGCCTAAAGAAATTAAGGTTCAAAATTTGAAGGAAATTGCATGGGTACTATTCCTTCAGGAGATTGCACGAAGGAGGGCATTGACACATGTAGTAAGGCTCAGTCAACATGCTCGCAAAGCGTGTGGCAGTCATCTGCTGGTGGTGCACCTAGTTGGAGCATTGTTGCAGACAAAGTGTGCAGGAAGTGTGTAAGTACGATGCAACAATTGTTATTGTATGACACGCAAACGCAACAATACTGAGCAGCATGGAGGGAATAAGAAAGATAATGAAGAAATAGGAGGTCACCGAACACTTTTATGGTTAAGTAATCAAACTTCATCCGATATAATGTCATCAAGCAAAACCAAATTTCACCTAATACAATGCTATCAAGTAATGTATTTTTGGAATTACAACTAACTCATCGTTCATTCATGAAAAGTCTTTTAAATAGAAGATTATAAGTAATTATTTAATACAAAAATATGTTTTTAATCTACTTAAAGACATTTACACTCATATCTTTGAATATTCTTCCTTGGAAAAGTTTTTGACTCATATTTGAATACTTCCTTTTCTACTCAAATTTTTAATATTTTTCTATTCATGAAGATGGTTTTTAAAAGTTTTTGTCATGATTTTTGAATTTTTTCATTTGAAGTGATACCAACTATGCAATCATAATGAATGATGAATTATGATTTTTTAAAGCTAAAATAGTAATTTTCCAATTAAAAAGTTTTATTTTCTATCAAAATTTTAAAGCTTTAAAGTGATTGAAATTTGAGACTTCGTCATTGGTATACACTATTATTGAACTACAATGTTTATATTTTGTGCTACATCTGAGAGAGTGGTGGTGCTGGATGGAAAAAATTTGTTAATAAGATTGTGAGTGTTGGTGGGATCTCTCAATTTTAATTAGATGAGCCTGTTTAAGAGTTCTTTATGCTCCATTTTTAGAATAAATACCAAGCTTATTAGAATTTGATGAAGTAAATCAAATAAGAGTCAAAGCACGATTTGCTCATCATACAAGCCTATGAGCATCCTAATTGTGTTGTACAAATGGCTCTCAACTCCAATAGTTTTAGGATGAGCCATTTTAAGAGCTTTTCAAGCATTATTTGTAGATAAAGTTACCAAAATATTATAATTTGATGCTGTCCAATAATAACTAAGTATGATTTTCTCATCATACAACCCTATGTGTACCTTAATTGCATTATCAAAAAATTTTGGAATCCAGTGAGGCCCTCAATTAAGTTTTTGAATAACTATTAGGAGTCTAGATATTCATTCAACTCAACTAGCCCTATCGGCCAAGAGGCAAAAAACAAGAGGAATAATTGGTTCTTATTTTGATTTCAAAAGTAAATAAATTGGTCCTTGTTTTGATTTAAAAAAGAAAAACAATTTACCTAGTGTTTGAATGAAACACTTTAGGTGATAACACAAGCATGAAAAATTCAAAAATTTTTGGAAGGAAAAATTGGTATGAATTGGTGCAAGTAAGTCATGGCATATGCAAACCTTTTAGGTGGTTCAATTACAAAATAAGCTTATGCCTACTATAACTACAACTTCCCTTGGGCTTTTTGAAACAAATTAGAACGTTGTATTATGTCAAATATGACGAAAGTTTTGTTTTCAATGGTCTAGTGATTGTTTCAAGCATGTATCATTCCTAAACTTTGCTTGCAATATATTCTAATGTGGTGCTTGCAATAACTAAACTTTCAAACTTATCAAGAAATTGCTGTCTATGACCATTGTTCATCTTAGTCTTGTGGATTCTTTGGAGTGTTGCAATTGAACGTCATGTGTAGATCTTATGACCTTGTTGGTCTTTTTTTTCTCTTTAATCACATTAGATAAGAGTACTAGTAAATTAGAACAATGTTTGAACATGTTAAAATTGACAATTTGTAATAAGTCTTTACTTATGTGGTCAATTAACTCTATTTCTTCACAAAAACATAATATCCAAGTTCCTATTTTATCATACAATATATTTTTTTTGAAATTTGACTTGGATGCCTTCTCTTATGTAGTATGGTTGTATTGTCAAGTTGGGCTCTATAGGCTTCTTAATAATTCAATACTTGTAAGTCATTGAATTCTCCTTGACGGTTCAAGTTGTCATTTGGTGAAAAGTAGAGGCGTAGTTGATATGACCTCATCCTTCAAAATGATGCCAACTGTAACAGACCACTTGTCATAAAGTAGAGTAAAAATAATGAAGAATGAACTTGTAATGCATTTACATATGAAAGAGTAAACTCAATTCAAGATATCATTGTACGTGCTTGCTAATTGTTTCTCCCATAAGTTAAACTAAAAAAATTATCACAAATGAATTCATTAAAATGCATTGTGATAGAGCCCAATCCATTAGAATTATAAGCTACAAATATTTGATATTTAAAGTGCAATTAACTACATTAATTTGTTGATATTATTGTCTTGTCAATAACAACCCTTTAGCATCCAATCATGTCAAGTCCTTCATGAAATCCTTTTATGTCATTTGTGTCTTCTTTCTCTTTTCATAGAAGAAAATTATAACAACTCTTATGTCCTAATGATAGCATTTATTTGCCTACATTTAACTTCTCTAAATCATCTATGTTAACTCTCAATGAGATTATGTTCAAATTATCTACACTAACTTCCAATTAAACTTCATGTGAAGATCTTATGTCCTTGTTCATTTTTGTTTATTTAATCACATTTGTTATGAGCACTAATCAACTAGTTTATTGGTTAAACACATCAAAATTGGTAATGTGTAATAAGTCTACTTGGCTGCTCAATTAATCCAATTTCTTAAAAATAATATTAATATCCATATCCCTAATCTACCATACAATATATCCTAAAAATTTGACTTAAATGCTCTCCTTAATGGAACAAGTTTTTTGTTTTGGCCAGCTTTATGAGGCTCTTACTAGTTTAACACTTGCAAGACATTCAATTCTTCTTGAAGCATCAAGTTGCCACTTAGTGAAAGCTAGAGACCTAATTTTTTAAGTCCTTATACTGCAAAATTGTTGCAACTTAGAATAAAAATAATGAAGAATTAGCCTATATTAGATTCATATATGAAAGGGTAAAAGCAATTCAAGTTTGTTTCTTGCATGCTAGCAAAGTACTATTTGGAATCTACATTTTGGAGATCTTATTTCTCCTTTGAGTAAAACTTTATATTGTGATAGAGTCCATGCATTAGAATTATAAGTTGCCAAATTCTTTGAAAAAGTTATCTAACTTGATATGTGATTAAAGTATGGTTAACTACATGAATTTTTTGATATTTTTCCTTTAATTATTATTATTATTATTATTATTAATTTTAATAATAATTAAAAAAAGTTGAATGTATTTTCTCTTATTTTTTTATTTTAAATATTACATTGCCTACTTATATGCAAGTGTAGAACACACCAAAAAACCAAATAAGAATAAACTATATAGCAAAGAATACTTCTAAATATAATTACAAAATATATCAAGTTTAATTAGGGAAAAAATAAAAAAAACAAATTTGCATAGATCTAATATGAAAATTTGAACAAACAAATCCAAACCAAAAGAATATTAATATAAAACAACTAGATATTAAGGAATGAATTCACTGATGGAAACATTACCTCACAAGTTAGAGGATGTAGATTTATTGTTCCCAACTTGGCTATATGTTCCTAGAATCTCACTTTGGATAACCCTTTGGTAAAACATACACAAATTGTTATTTTATTTGCTTATTTAAGATAGTAACCAAACCATTATTTAGCTTTTTATTGATGAAATATTGGTACAATCACACTAACTTTGATTGTGAAATGAAGAGAGTGAGATTTGTGGTGTTGCCTAAGTTCACATTTTTCTGACGCTTATCCCTCTAAAGATGATGAGGATAATTAGGGAAGCAATGGATGTTTTTAGCAAACGTGACATCTATGGAAAGAACTAATTTTTTAATTGTTGGATGCTAGAAGTTCTATGTTTTTTGAATATTAGAATAACCAAGAATGACACAATTTGGGGCATTAAGATTAAGGTTTTTACACTTTTGAACATAGACTTGTGCTATGCATCCTGTTGCATTAAGAGAAAGATTTGATGAGATAGAGAGGCTAAGATTGTCTAAAGATAGAACATAGATGGAACTTTGCTTACCAAGGAATCTAGAGAGTATTTTATCATTTAAGAAAGTAGTTGTTAACATTGCTTAACAACAAAATTTGATGGGCTCAATAGACTAGATGATCTATCTGCAAGGTGTTCTTGTCCCAAGTTCTCATCAACAGATATTTTTTCTGAGTAATAATAGTAGAAGTAGAAGCATGATAATGGTAAGAAGCAAAGAAAAAAAGTGAAAGAGTAGAGAATTTTTGTCATAAAAAGATTGAATTTTCTATGAAGATTCCTTTCAAGGAGTTCTAAATTCACAAAATTTAGGTTCCCAAAATTCTTAATTTTGAAGTTTTTGACTTCTCCAAGTTCTAACTTGCCTCATACATTCTTTCCATCCTTTTATATAAAACAAAAAAAAATATGATTTTGACCAAATATATAAAAATTCTCAAAGTTCCACAAATTTTGCTTAATTTGCCCTTATTTGCGCACGCATCCACACCCCTGCCCTTGTACAGCAATGTAAAAGGCTTTTTATGTGTGCAGGCACTGTTCCTGCATGCAGAAAGCCCCCTACGCGTGCATTGATTGGGGTGGCACAGTAAGTGTACTTACCACGCACAGCATAGCATGCAGCCATGTTGCTTTATGTTGTGTCGTCGATTTTCGTCATTTTATTTCCTCTTTTAATTTTTTTCATCCATTTTAGCATCAATGAGCTTGGAAGTGATATCTTGATCACTAGAATATCAAGGTCTTAATGACATTTAAAATATGCCAATTTTTTTTGTTATTCCCTTTTATTTGGGGATATAAGGATGTCAATTTTTTCTTATTGCCACCTCTAAAAAAAAATCTAATGAAAAATTGATTAAAATGATTCTTGGCATTAACGAATCTAAATTTTTTGATGAAAACCTTAAATTGTGTTTTGATCATTTAACAAAAGTTAGAATGATTGTAAATGAAATTTCAAAAGATAATTTCATTTAATATGGTTATAATTATCAATGAAAAATGCAAACTGTCTTGTGCTAGTGTATTTTGGATTTCAAAGCACATATATTGCAATGAATTTAGAGAATGTGGTAAATTTGATTTCTTTTACTCAAAGTGAAAGAAGCTCTATGATGTTTGACAAGTTCACTTATTTCATAATAAAGATTTTTATTAAAGAAATGTCCAAACAATATTGGAAAATAAGCCTTAACACTTTGAATGGAGGAGAATTAAGGCAATACTACTACAAAATGGTTATAGATAAAGCTTTCAAAGATCCAAAGGGAAAAATTTGTGATAAGAGAACCATATTTGGCCTTATTCCGTGTTCAGTTCTTGGCACCTCAAGTTGGTGGAGTTTATCCTTTATCTTAACAAGTTCCTCTTCCCGAAATCCAGTCTTGCAAAATACAATGCTTGTCAAAGAAGGTAATGCTGCAATTTAGGGATTTAGTAATCAGGTATATATACAAAAGATTTGTGGGCAAAAAAAAAATTTTAGATAATTTGGAAATATGAAGAACATTATATAAAGAGATATAAAGATTAAGGTTATTTTGGCCTTGACTAGTAGTAAGAACTTCGGATTGATTTGCAACATCAATTCTTTGTTTATGTAGAAGAGGGTTTGTAGGTTTCAAATAAGATGGATTGAGGTGTTATGTGATCATTTTCTCTCAAGTAAGTAATCTAAGAATGAAGATTTTTATGAGTATTTTAAGGAAATTAAGCACTTATTATAGGTAGTTAACATGAAGGATTAGAATTGGAGATGGATTGAAAAAGATTTCACAGCTTTTAAATTATTCCTTGTTGAGCCAATTATTTCCTTCATTATCCTTCTCATTGGATCTCCTTTTCTATGAGGTTAGTTGTCCCTAACATTGCTTGCTCTTATCTTTTGAATTCTCTAATCTTACTTAGGACTTGAGCCATTCCATGGTACTTGAAACAATTTTCTTTTCTATGTCGAAGCTTTTAGTAGTAGGTATGCCAAAGGTCCACTTTGTTTGAAACCTTAGCACATCCACCTCCTCTTATTAAATTTTTTGATAACATGGTTTATCTCTTGATCTTCTGTGGGACAAGCATGACAAGTCTCCTACTTTTTTTAGCTTTGACAACGTAAACAATTTTACTTAAAATTGGGAAAATAGGTGACTTGTCTGAGATTCAGCCGAAGTCCATTTAAATTTTTATGGTAATATGTCACAAAGAGATTACTTCTTGATCTAAAATATAAAAATCAAATCTTGCATTTTAGATTGTCGTTTGCACTATATTCCACATTTTCTTGGCCATATGTTGAAACATCTAATTTTGGTCGATTTCTGGTTGCATGGAGTTCGATATCCATGTGACCAAATTAAAGAATTCTCTTGATCCCATGCTGCAAACTTGGAATCGTCAAGTTCTAATCCAATTCCATTGAGTTGATTCATCTTTCTTCTTTCTTTCAAAAAGGTTCTTACAACTTTAGACATCACAAGTAATTTTTTCCATTCAATATATATATATATATATATATGAAGGTTCTAAAGGTTGACAATATCTCAACATTTTTTAGAGTAGAAAAGTAGTTTGATTTAAGAGAAAAACTTTCAAGAAAATAAAAAAATTTTATTGTTAGAAAAAACTAGAAAATTTTTGTAATAAATAAAAAAATCTAGAGAATTTCTACAGAAAGGTTGAGTAAATAAAAAAGATAAGAATCTACAAAAGAGACAATAGAGATCCTGTCCATGGCCACAAGTCGAAGATTTTAGAAATAAGTATTATCAAAGGGTTGATGTATTTTAGAAATCATTCAAAACATTAGATTCTACCCCTAATTGAGTTAGGATTTTAAGAAATAATAAAAAACAAATTTGTATAGATATAACATCAAATTTGTACAAATAAGATAGCAAGCCATAGTACTTTTTTCGAAATTGGAACCTTATTGCATGCTAGAAAGTTATAGCTGACGAAATTTGTTACTTGAAGTAGTAGTGGGGATACAATCCTCACCAGTAGAGTCTACGACGGATAAGTAGAGTGAGGATGAGCTTAGTTGTGCTTCTGATGTTCTGATTTGTAGAAACTCCATTTGCCATCCAGTGGCGAGTGATTTGGAGTGTCCAACTGAAGAATGGATATGACCCATGCTATCAATAATTTTGTATGAAAGCAATGCCTAGAAGCTTTTCACGATGGCCTTGATTGATTCCACGTTGTTGATGTATCGAGACGATAGATGTGCACAAAGGAGAATAGTGGCTGGCTTTAATTTAAAGAAATAACATATTGAATGAGGGTAACCATCGTAACAAACAATTTGCGAATAGATTGGTAAAATATCAAACCAAGCTGATAAAAAAACTGCACCACGCCAATTGAGTAATTGTATATTTGAATAATCCGATTAGTATAGTAGTGTATTATTGCTTCTGTATGACATTAAAACAAATCAAAAAGCAAACCAATAGCATATTAGTATAGAACAAGATATTAAGGCAATATATCAAAGATTTAAACAACAATCCAACCCTTTAATATCCAATCATTTCAAGTTCATTTTAGTTATCTCTTTTTATATAGTTTATTCTTGCTCTTCCTCCATTCATAAGAGAAAGTTTTAATAACTCTCATCTCCTAAAGAGAACATTAGTTTGCCTACATTTAACTTCTCCAAACCTCTAAATTGACTCTCTTGTAAGTTTCCATTCAATTTTTGCTGCACCATCTTTCAATTGAACTTCATTTATAGATTTTATGAAATTTTTTATTGTTTTTGTTTTTTTAATCACATTACTTCAGAGTACACCGCACAAGAAGAAGAAGATCCCAATTTTTTTCATTCTCTCCTATGGGACTGCATAGGAGACTTCTGGTTTAGCCATCGATTTGCAAATGATATACCAATGAAAACTGCAGTTTTGTATCTATTAAGTACTACTATTTTTTCTAGAAATAAATATTAAGGTGCACATCATAGTTTAACACGATCCCTTTGAGTAGACCATGAATTTAATGATATTGCTCAAAAATAATTTATCGATATGTAAGCATCTCACAGCATTGTACAAATCTAACCATTTTAGAAAACTAGTCAACCATTACAAAGATGGAGTAATGATAATGTGCAATTGTAGGAAGTTCAAGTACAAAATTCATAATTATATTTTTTCAAGGTTGACAAAGAACAAGTATTGGGGTATAAGGTCCTTAGGGATATTTCCTTCTTTTAGCTATGAAACGTACAAGAATCCGGAACTAGTTGGATGGAATAGATAAGTTTTCTTTTTTCTAAGTTAGTATAATTGATCTTCATTCAATTAGATGGTTTTATTGTGACCACAATTATCAATTAAGCCTCTAATTTGAATTTTTTTGAGGAAATTGTAAATAAAGACATTCACTTTTGAAGAGATACTCGAGCTTTATATTTTAGTGATGACTTCAGGTGACTTTCTAGCATATTGGTGTGGATATTCATAAGTCATGACAATCATCATGTAAATCGAGTAGACAATTGAAACCAAGGCTAGGTATAGTCATGGTCAAAAGTAATTATTCCCTTCATCTTAACATGTCTTTTACAAGGTTCTTAAATCTGGGCTTATGTTTAAGGACAAAAGTAAAATCTTGCAGGTATTTGAACCACTTAGTATGTTGATTAAACTTTGTAAAAAGTTTGTGTATTTAAGTCCTTTATTGTCCAAGGAGGGGACACATTCATGCAATAGGAGATAATGTCTCCAATGTAATAACTTTTGCACAACTATGTATAATTCTGTTTGGTACAACGTTCTATGAGCCTTGTTGAGTTTGTCTCAATATAAATAATAATGGGTTTTTTGTGTTTAACACACTACCAATTTCAATGCCAAATGCATCAAATGTTATGTTAAAACCAACTAAGAATTGGTGCTTGTAATTGAATCTCTAAGCTATGGGAAGGCATAGTCCGTGGCAATGGTCCATTCAAATCCTTCCTTGATATCCATCATGGGAGTGACAATGGAGCTAAAATGTTAAATGATGCAATGATAAAATGTGACTAGACATTGAAGCTATGTGCTTTGTGGACATTTTTAGGGGTAGGCCAGTCTATTGTGTCTTTGAACTTCTGAAGGTCACTAGACAATCCATCTTTGGATACCACGAAGCTTGGGAAGGAAACCTTAGGTTTCATGCAAGTTCATTTCTTTAATATGTAGACAAATGTTGTTCACTAAGGATACATATTTGTTGGTTGTGATTTGGTGTTCATTTTGTAACCTATTGTAAACAAAAATATAATCAAAGCAAACAATGACGATGCCAAGGATCTACGGACTTGTGTCACTAGGCAAATGATGTGCTCAAAACATTGGTTGGCTCAAGAGAATCATTAATCATTCATAAGATTTGTTTTTTGTGTGAAAGCTATTTTTCAATAGTCACCTAAATGAATGTGAATTTGATAATAGCTACTTTTCAAATCCGGTTTGGAGAATATAGTCGCCTTGATCATCTATTATGTTGGTTATGTGGATTTAGAATAGGAGCCTGTATTTAATTATAATTTTGTTAATGACATAACTATCTATACACATAGGTTAGGTTTCATTTTTCTTAGGTGTAAGAGTAGCACTACATAGGGGTTAATGCTTTCTTTTGTATTAGTTTGTTTATTGAAAGTTCAAGATATGCAATAAAACTCAACTAATAATAAAGGAGATTAAGTAGTGTAGCCCCTAGGTTAAGATTACTAACATATTAAATGTCACACATTGGGGGGATCATATAGGGTAAGTCTTCTAGAAAAACATTCTTAAATTCGTAGAATTAAATTTCCACTAGGGGAGAGTGTCGGAAGATTTAGTTTTAACTTTTTTAATGGTAATAAAATAGATGAGTTCTTCATAAGCCATCTCATGCTTAATTTCATTGAATGTAATGGTATTTATGACATTTTTTCCATTTTCCTTTTGATTTGGGTCAAGGAATGTTGGGTTTCTTAGGAGGGGATAGGAAAATGGCAACTTTCTTTCCATGATAGGAAAAAAGCGTGTTTGTCCCCTCCTCTACTCTATTTAATTTAGTATCGTGTTGTATAACCATGGATGCCTAAGATAATACTTCCTACTTGTATTAGAATAATATCGCATTAGATTTCATTAGAATAATGACCAAATTTAAGAGAAACTTAGCATATTTTTTTCTTGATGGGCATAGAATTCTTGTCTACCCAAGAAAAGGTATGAGATGTTGATGGTCAGCTATGGAGGCCATGCAAGATGCAACATCTTTGGCAATAGCATTTATACAATTTCCACTATCATTTACTATTTTGCATGGTTTTCCGTGAATACTAGTATAACTAAAATTTGTAAGTATTTTTAGTTCTTGATCTCATATGAGATGGTAAAGTTATGCTGAATGAAGTGAAAGTTCATCCTGAAAGGTGGGTGGTTTGCTAATGAACTATAATGACTCTCGTAAAGTTTTCAATTATTCAGCCACTCCTTTGGGTTTTGCCATCACTTCTTCGACCCCTTAGTTGGTGTCTTCCTCATCCTTTACTTTGTCTTCTACCATTATGACTTGCGTAAGACATTGGGTGAAGACATGCCCACATTTGTTGTTTCTAAAAGCATTCAATATTTGAGCTTTTATAAGCTTGGCCTGATGGGGTAATGTCTTTCTTGGAAGGAAGTGGTTGTAAGGCACATGTAGTCATGCTAAGAGTAAGGATCAGTGGTTGAAGAAATGCCCTTATTAAAGAGAAAGGTTTAGCATGGTATTGATCTTCGAATAAGTAGTTGCATCACTCCACTTCCTATGCTATTTTATAAGCTTCTTTCTAAGTTATAATTCGGCTTGGATAGTCTTCTAGCTTGATGCAAAACCAAGGGAGGGCAACTTGTGGGGCCTCTTGCAGCCTATAATATAGGAGACTCTTTAAATTTGTTGATGTAGTAGTTTGCAACAGTAATTCTTGGTGACATTTTCACTGATCTAGTAATTGTTCTACATAAGCCATAGGTACGTGGCCTTACATAGTTTACGCTTTAGGTCCACTTAGGAGCACAAAAACTTTACTTGCACTGCAACATATTGTTGCTCTATGTTATATTCAAAACACGTTTAACTTGGGATGTAAGTTTGGTCTTGACGAACAGGTATTGTTATCGGTTACTCATTTGCTACGATAAATGGTGGTCTATTTCCATTTTTCAATCTAGGCACATAGGCCAAAGTTTCCACCATAGATAGAAGTCTTAATTTCATTTCCCTTGTGGTATGCTCATCTTCATCCTTATTGGAGTGTTCAGGTCTATTTGCATGAGGTTATGGACATAATAAAGGGCATGGTGTAACTTATTCTCTAGCAATTAATAGATGTCCTAATTGTCTGAATTTTGTGAGAGATATGCTCAAAGTTCTGTTGGATTGTATCTATTAAGTATTGATATCTTGATTGAATGGGCATGCAAGTTGTGTAGCTATTTATATCCCAACAATGGGACAGGCAGACTAGTAACACTAGCTAACAGTAACGAAAATGTGGACTCTCAATCCTTAAAAGGATTTGTGCATCTGTCACCACTATCTTGCATAATGGAAGGGTGTGAAAAGAAATTTGAGTTTTCACCTAATAAAGGCTCTCTTACCAACCTTTAAGTGGGTATGCATATAAAATCCTGTTTTAAGTAAATATTTATGGGCATAATTTGGAAATCATTCGTTTTGAAAATTTTGCATATATGGATATGCTTCTTTAGTTGCCCCTATTTTCTATTATTTTAATTTTGCTTATGACATGTGACCTTGCAAAAAAAAAAAAAAAAAGATTAAATTTCTCTTTGAATGTAATCTATATAAAAAAAAATTTGTAGGTTCATAAAGAAAACCTTTGTAAAATTTTCTTTGGCTTGTTTAATGAGAGATGAGGTAACACAAAATGGTCTTGTAAAAAAAACCAAACAGTTTTTGCTATCTTGAATATGTGTGTGTGAACTAACTCAGTTTTATCTTGTTCTCTTTAAGCAACTAAACAAAATTTGGCACCTTTTAAAATCATACAAAATTTAATATGCACAAAATTGCTATAAAAATAAAGTAAAATCTTTGAAATGAAAGAGAAAAAAATAAGAATAGTGCAGATAACCAAATCAGATTTAAATTGTGGAATAAAAATGCAGTAAATAATGTAATACTAGAAGAAAATAGATATAGCAATAAAATTTGCAGAAATTGCAATGGTGAAGGGCATTGAAATGTCGGTAATTGAAGTGATGAACAGTCTAAGACTAGCTGGTCGGCTATGAAACTCTAAAGCTTTCTTTCCCAGTAACCACAATTTATCATAGAAATCCTTGATATAAAATCATAATGTTTGGCTATTTTAGGATTGTATTATAACCTGTAAGATCATGGCTAATTAAAATTCCAGTGAAGAAGGGGGAAATCCAACAAAATTCAGCGAGAAATCCGTTTTCAAATAAATCAAATCTGATGGAGGTGGGATGCACAATGAGTAATATTAGCTAACATGTTCTAATACCAAAATTTGATCTTGAACAAGATGTAAAAATGCATGTTAATTATATGCAATGATGCAGATCAACTTTTAAGATTAAGTTCACTGCTTAATTGCTTGTTTCCATAAAAAAAACAAGTCCAACCAAGCGCAAAGAGAAGCTAATTGTTTAAAGCATAGTCAAAAGGCAAACCACTGTGGAAGTTAAAAATTGCATTGGCTAGCTACGAATTGTGCTTTCGCTTCAACAAAAATGATTGAATCCTATGTGGAACGACTAGAGCCAACCCCAAACAATGCACACTTTTGAAGTGAAAAAACACATCATAAAGTTACAGCCATGAGCAAATTGTGCAAAATAGTTCAGTGATCAAAATTCTCATATTCTTAAACTAGGACCTGAAATTTAGTATGATGAAGAGAAACGCCTTTCTCACAAAAAGGGTTGCCCAAAGAGGTGGGAAAGTTTTTTGGGCTTAGGTTACTACAATGATTGCCCCATATGATTGCTTGAATTCTCTAGGAACTTAATGGGGACTTTTTTGTGCAAAAGTTTGATTGCATTGGGTAGTCCATTTGTACTAGCTTAGACAATGTGAAAAAACATCCCAAAACAATCCAAATGAATCAAGGACTATAATTAAGAGAAAGAAAGAGGAAATTTTTGTAAAAGCATGTGCCTGAAGTTTAGTTGAGATAGATGCCCAAATTTGATGGAATTCTTTCCCTTTGGGCATTTACACCCTCCCTCCTTGGAATCCATTGATCATATTTTTTTCTCAAGCAATAAGTGTCCCTCATTCAAGAGAAACATTTCTAGTAAGCTATCTTAAGATAGCATAAAATAGCTAAGTCTCTATGCCCTTTATATGTTGAGCCTTTATTGAAGTCATGAAAGGCTCTGTAAGACGTGGAACTAAAATGTGAGAACCATGAACAAAATAATCAAGAAGTCCCTCTATATGAAGGGTTCACTTATAGGTCATGTGCTCCATTAAGTAATTTAGGACTAAGCATCACTTAAATAATTGAAAATACAAAAAGAAAAGAATCTAATTGTGCTTTGACAACCATCCCTACAAGAGAATTACCACTATTAGGAATATGTAGGGAACCGTTCAATGCCAAAAAACAATTGCCCAAGGTGGTTCCTCTATCTGAGCTCGTTTGTTGAAGTACATTTGCCTTATCATTGAGGAACAAAGAACAAAATGCTCAAATGTGTTGCAATTAACTTAGGAATGGATGTCTCATTAGAGAAAACCTTATATAGATTCAATAAATCTAATGAGTGTTGCTAAGGGACATTGGAAACATAAGCCAAAATATGTTGTAGTCAACTTAGCAGTCATAGATGATCTAGAGAACTAGTTTGTATAGATGGAATCTAAATAGGTTCGACACCTACTCTGGATTGGGCTATATTTGGAGCGGGATCTCCAGATGTGTGGCTTGCTCCTACACCCATGGAGATAAACTATTGCACATTGTTCAAATAAAAGCCTCAAGATGGTGAAATTTTTAAGCATTATTTATATTTTTAAGACACTTGTCTGTAACTTTTATCTTCAAATATTGTGAAAGCTTAAATGATCTAAAGAGGCTAGATTATCCAAATGGAGGCTAAATGGTTTGACTCCTTGTTTTGATTGAGTTTTGTTTGGAGGGGGGATCTCTAGATGTGTAGTGTGCTGTTATGGTAATGGAGCTAGAATATTGACACGTCTTATGTTCACATGACACACCAAAAAGAGGATGAATTAGTGTTTTAAAATTTTTTGTAAGAATGCAATTCTCAAATACCAAATTTAATTTAAATTGTAGCATATTGTATCGTTAATAACATGGCAAGTATAAATGCATTAAGTAAAGCACAACAAATGAAATAAAATAAGTGATCTTAAGCGGTTAGGCTCTTATCCAATGAGCTTATATCCAATCCTAATTTAATCAAACTTGGGCCTAGTCCTTTCTTTCCCTCCATTCACTGTAACTGATGGAAAACCTTTTTATAGTTTCCTTTTCCAACGAGACTAGGACACAACATCTTCCCATGAATTTTTTCTATGGCTCAAAGCTAACCAATTCCAAGGTTTTACTACAGTTCAACGACAATCACTGTGAGGTTTTTCTATCTCAACTACAACCAATCCCTTCAAATTATTAAAGGCTCAGAGCAAGCCCACAAGCAATTACAAAAGATCACAAGTAATACAAAAGCTCAATCCAAATGCACGTAGATGGGTATACGATAGCACTTAATAATAGATTAAGAATATTATCACAAATAACCAAGGGTTTGTGCTAATGGTGTAATGAGGGAAAGTGTGGAAATGCTACATGAATACCTTCTTGCTTGCACATGAATGGTTCCAAAATAATTTAAACTTAGTAACTCATTATCTTTTTTCTAAATATGGAATGTAGTAGTTTTGGTACAAAATCATTCTCAATAGATTTTCAATGTATATCAAGGTTCATCAATCATTTCTCATTGCTCAGAGCATATTTATATGCATTTGGCTCTAAGGAATCCTCCTAAACAACTCTCAATAGCTCTCGTAATAAGTACACTTATTGTACATTATAATAAATGTATCATACATCATAATTGATATATCATACATAATAAATAACCCTTTAGATCTCATGTATTCTACATAAGTCTTTGGTTTGGGCTTTCTTGCTTTATATATTGTCTACCTCATTTGTGTATCTTGCAATATTAGGCGTACATTACATGGTTAGGACGTATTATTAGTTAAGTTTAGTTTTTAGGATTTTCGAATGATGAATTCTTTGAACTTATATGACTTGAGGACGCTCTTAGATTTGATACATTATAATGACTATATTCCTTTTGGTATTACACGCATGAAAATATGTTTAATGAATGCTATGTGAAAGTTGTAACATCATTTTCATCAAGAGATTAAGCATTAATGCAAGTATGAATGCATACACTCAACCATCTTAACCCAAGCAATGCTTAATGATGTTATCAATTGAACACTTCATGTATAAATCCTTCTACTTTCCTTCAACAAAAAATCTCCCTAAAGAAATGTCTTAAGAGGCTCATGGGTGGATTCCTTAGTTCGTAGGGGTTTGTATTGTATGTGGAAGAGTGGGCGTAAGACGGCAAGGACAAAAGTGCCGAGACAAAAAATCAATATACGAACATGTTCGCCAAGGAGAAGATTTGACTGAAGGAAGCTCATATCATAGGATAAGAAAGATTTCCTTGTCATTGTAAGGTACATCGTCACTACTCGATCACCGTAAAGTACATCATAAATCACCCATTAAAAATCCTAAATGTTGCCCTAATTTCTATTTAACTTGTCATGAAGTACCATATGTAGGCCTCTAACTTAGTATATGTAAATATTTAATTAATATTTTTATTATTTTTCAAATTAAATTTCTAACTTTTGATGTTATCCTTTTATTAATGTTTTTGAATCTTTTCTTAATAATTATTAAGCACTTTAATTTAATTTGTTTTATAGGGAATATTTGAAGATTTTAACTCAATTGGTTCACTTAATTTGGCGTTCAGAACTTAATCATTTAGCCTTATGTCTAAAGTGTTAATTCTTTGAAGAATCAATTTGTTGAACCTCTATTTGTATATTTGCAGGCATTTAAGATATTGTCTCAATAAAACTTTTAATTAAAAATTTCCAAAATCTAAGACGATATAAGATAAGTCTATCAATTTTGTACCCAGGCAAAGTATAATAGTCGACATTGGTAATTATGTAAGGATTTCAATTTGAACAATTTAAGAATTCACACAACCATTTTTTTAAAATCTCTCTAATTAGTTTTTCATAATGAATATGTCACAATGTAAGAATTTTAATCAAAAAAGATTTTGACAAGTCTTTTTAATTTTAAGGACCAAACAAGAGATGAAACATCCTATCAAACAAAATATGTTACTTAACTCAGTAAAACCAATTTTGATTAAGCAAAGGGATTTAGTCTACAACAACATACTCACAAGTCTAAGCATATTTTTGTTGGCCCTTAGCATGTAAACATACCTACATCACTACCCAAGCTTTGTGGGTTCACATATGATAGCATGTGGTGTAATGGTAGGATGTGCAAGTGATTTACTCAAAAAAAATCTTGTATCATTGCAAATATATTTGGTTTTTTTTTAGTTATGAACTTCTTATAAGAACAATTAAAAGCAATATGACCTAATTTACAATAATAATTGTATACAATATTTGATGATGCATAAGTATGTAGCGGATGCAAAGAAATTATGGATCAGTGTGCGTGCATATAAGTAGATTTTCTTTTATTTTGACATATCACATAAGCATGTTATAAAGCATAAGTGTGCACATATGAGTTAGAAATAAGAAATTTTGCCTTAAAAAAATTCAATTCATCTACAATTGAATCAAATGTATTTAATTTCTTTTTCAAATTAAAATTCTCCTTTATGAGCAAGCCATTTTCTAAGTTTAAAGAATCAATGCATGATGTATGCTCAAAAGAACTATGTTCATATTCATTTACTTCATGTAACTCACTATTAAAAGAAAATTATAATTTAGCATCATAAGATAATGTTTTGTTTTTTTTTTTTTTCTAAGTTTATTAGTCTTTCAAAATCAAGGATATAGTTTTTACATATTGTATAAATCCTTCTCAAATTGGCATACCTTTGAATTAGTTGGTTATGTTCTTCAATAAGCTCATCAAAAGTGTTAGATATAACACAATCATTAGCAGCATTTGATGAATTTGCATCACTTTGAATGGCAATCAATCTTTATACCTTCATCCAAACTCATGGAGTCCAAAGTACTTGAGGGCTAACAACTATAGTGAATAAATAATGCTTCTCTTTAATGTGATAACTAGAAAACTATTGTAATCTGTTAGAACTATTGTAATCTGTTAGAAACTATCTCAAAACATTTATTTCAAGTGAAAAATGTTGGCCCAAATCTTGCCAATTGGGTCATGCTTACTTTCTTTAACATACTTTTTGGATGGGCCTATGAAATATACTTAGCTCTTATAATGTAGATTCATTATCATTCACTACAAATTCCTCATATCCTACATCAATGGATCTCCTTCAATTTTTTCTTTTTACCTTGAACTAAACTAGGTAATGGAAAGATGGTAACCAAGTAGTTGGGATCAAGGGCCTAAGGTAGTCTAATTATCATCTAGGTTAGTTTGGAAGCATAACCTTGGGGGGTCTAAGGAATAAACATATTAATTCAAGATTAACACAATAAACATTAGAAAATAAAAAAAAGAAAAGGAATTTCACTTCAATTTAGTAGGAATTGTTTGAGAATTTTATGTAAAATTGGTAATGGTCAGAAGTTTCTTCCTTGTGGGCCTCAATACACTTCTTCTCAAGAATTAATTTGAAATTTTGTTTTCAAGCTCAGAATAGCATGCCATAAAGAGTAGTCGAGGAGTCCATTGATAGATTCTCTAAACAAATCATGGAGTTCTCTGCCTAATGCGAGATTGAACTTTCGTATGGATTGAGCTCTTTAATTAGATGTAAGAATAAAGTCTTCTGAGCAGGATAAAATTAGAATAATAATAAAAGACATGAATATATAATGGGCAACAAACCTAGGCAATAGGGGAGAACATTAGGCAATATAAAGCAGGTCACCTTAGTTGGTTATGCTTTAATGTTGAACATGTTGGTTATTGTCATCATAGAAGTGTGTTATGATCGCTAGCAATGTCCACAAGATATCAATCCATCTAGATGGATTCGAAGTTGACACAATTCTTAGTCATACTTGGTTTGCATATGTTGTGACATCTTGTTGATTACAAACTGTTATTTAGGAGTTTTATTAATTGTTATGTACTCTATAACAGCTCGACACGATTCTTAGTCATACTTGGTTTGTGTATGTTGTGACATCTTGTTGATTACAAACTGATATTTAAGAGTTTTATTTATTGTTATCTAGTCTATAACGGCACAAAGAATTGCTTAGATTCTAATGAACAAAGCTTAATTGGTTCATGTTATAAATGCTCTGGCTAAACTTATTGATTGCTTAGGTGAAATTTCATCTTTTTAACCTCGATCAATCGAGTGTACTACGCTAGGTATTAATTTTGAGGTGTTTCGTGTATGAACAACTTCAAATGGTACTTATTTCCATTTTACCAAATTAGACTTATTTATTGATTTTGGACAACAGTTTCTGCTGACCTCCAAATCAAGTGATTTTTGTGACATTTGAAAGATAAGTGGAAGGGCTACAAATCATCTGTCCACCACTCAATCAATGTCAGCCATAAAATCACCAACACAAGTCAAGCTGCAAAACTTCCAAAAATTTGGTACATCAGATCTTGCAAGGGAGAACTTCCATTTCAGTTGAACTTAACTTTTTCTCTTTAGTTAAATTGGTTTACATATTTCAACTGATGGCTGCCATTTCATAAGACTTGAAGCTAGCTGTGCATTGCTTCTGAATGGCATCTCTTAAATCATGTCATCCACAAATGTCACATTATGAAGTTGGTTCTAATTGTGTGTGTATGCTTTAATTAGATGCATGGAAAAAATTTGTTTGATTATCATAAGTAACCAATGCAAATTAAATTTTATTTCTAGCATTTGTGTTAATAAATTTGGCCATGAGTGTCACATATGCCACTGCAATATTACTTTTCATTATTTTAGATGTTTTCTTGTAATTAAACAATGTTTTATGCCTATCATTTTAGCAAGCATTCAAAATACTTTTATTGTGACCTAATTTTTTGCTCTTGTGGGAGACCTTAAGAAACTATGATAATATGTAATTTTGACCGTCTCAAACGTATAGGCATATATATATTTAGAAGCAATCTACTCATTTAAAGAGCCACAAGAAGCCTTGCTACACTCAAGTCCGAGATTCATATATGTAGTTTTGATTTTCCTTTTTTGAGAAAATTAATTGAACTTTGGCTAATAGGATCGGTTCAACCCCAATTTGATGGCATCAACAGTTTGAGTCATTTGAGAATCTCATGTTTTTTGGGGAAACTTTCTATTAGCATAGTTAGAGGATGGAGTCTCATGGTCACCCAAAGGAACACATTTGATTTCACTTGATGCGACAAAACTAGATAATGAGCTTTCTTTAAGAGAGGGAAATTGATGTGAACCATTTAATGTGGTTCAACCTGATTTGCTTAAAATTACACAAAAATATACAAATGCCATTTTTTCAATCTTGCCTAATTTTGGACTGACATGTTTTATCATTTTTGGCATATTTTTTCACTTTTTTGTTTAAATCATGCTATATTTGTTTCTATAGAAATTGAAGCTACTTCATAGTTCACTCTTCAAACTAAATCTACCTAGCTTGTGAAAAAAATAATCATAAGTATCCTGTTACAGATTTCAGCATTATTTTTTTCTTATTTTGTTTCTTTACTTTAGAAAGTTCTTGAATTCAAGTTTTACTTTGATTTTCTTACTGTTTCAACTATAATGCAGTCATTAGGATATAAAGGAACTTCCTATATTGGTTCTATGGTTGTTTGTAAGGGAAAAACTATGGGGTTTTCACCTAAACTTGGTGTGTTGTTGATACTTTCGAACCCTGATATTGAGCATGTAGCTAAGACTCCATGAGTAGATGGAGGGAGAGAAGCCTAAAGGCAGGAATTCGATGGACTAAGTTATCTTCAACGTTTGCCACCATTTTCTCTGCTCATGATCACGTTATTGTGAACTCTACCAACCAAGGCCAATTCATTGATCACCCTCAAATTTGTTGTGTTCCTCTCCATACCCTCTTCTTATCTCGTCACTACATTCAACAATTTTATCTGACATCACTTTCTAATTGTTTTGCATGCTCCTTGAAAGAGAGGAATGTAAAATCTTTTAGTAGGGGCATTTCCATTGCTTGGGTTGTCCACAAAGAGAAATTTGACTCGTATGAGTTTGCTCCAAGGGTTGGCATTTGGTTCGTCCTGACCGGGACCCATAATAAAGCAACTAACTCAATGTTGCCAAGGGCCAAGATGGGCCAGATTGATAAATTAATGTAAACAAAAGCAAGTTGAGATGCACTATATCTTCTCGCAAAGAAGAACGTAAGTGTTGTAGAATAAAATCACAATACAAAGAAAGAATGCAAAAAAAAAAAAATAATATAAGGAGAATTTCAGTAAATTTTATTAGAAAAATATCTAAATTAGGTACAAGTGATGAACTCTTTAACTCCAAGGACTCTCACATAGTTCTCTTGGTGGCAAACCTCCATGAGCAAGCATTAGCTAAGAATCTCTTTTAGATCCTTGATCCTAGCCCTCAACTAGATCTCATGATGTCAATGAACAAGTACTCTCTCTTTCTCTCTCTCCATGCAAAAATCTTTGCTTAAACTTCACAAGGATCTATGGTGCTAGATCTCGAACAGATCTCAGCTCTATCTTACTAGTGTTTTTAGATGAAGAGATGGGATTAAATTTGACCTTCAAAAGTAACCCTTTTATAGTTTCAAGGGATATTTACAAATTTGAAAATAATATGAATCTCAACAATGCAACTCCTCAAATCTAATCTAATTTCCACCAATTAAATTGAAATTAATTTCCAAAATCAACATTTAAAATTGATTTTTGAATATTCTACAATAATGTAGTTTGTAGCATTAAAAAACTAGATTTATATTTCTCTATTCTGACTCTGTTAGACTATCTAACCACAAAATCAGGTTGTTTATTGGACCATTCAATGAAGATTAGGCCTATAGGACAGTTTTTTTTTATTTTGGCTATAAATTTTCATGTTAAATTCACAATTTTTGGAACAATGAAAAACTGAGAAGAAACTCTAGAGAAAGCTCATGCGCATAAATCAAATAAAAGTTTATATAATTTTATTTACACTTATTCATCAAATCAACACATCATTAAATCAATACTTGCGTAAATTAAATAATGTATATATAATTTTTGCAGACAATAGCTGCAAGCAACATTGAGTTTATACAAGCATAAATTAAACAAGGCATGCATGAATGTTTTCACTAAGGCATCCGTGCATTGTTGAATCTCATTTCTGCCCCTTGTTTTGAGTATTTTGTAAATGGCTGTCTTCAACTTTAAAATTGTGCTTGTTTGAACTGAATGACAGGGGTGAGGATATATTTATTTCTGTATGGAACATCCATCGTTCGGCAGAGCATTGGGCCGATGCCGAAAGTTTTAATCCAGAAAGATGGCCTCTTGATGGACCAAAACCAAACGAAGTGAATCAAAATTTCAGGTTGCCAAGTTCAGTCTTGGCTTCAATATTTTCTACCTTCAAGTATCTATTTTTCTACATATTAATTGCCTAATTCTGCATTTATGAGCTTTTGGATGCAATTGCATGCTAGATACAATGTAAATTATTCCATTCATACTTTGCATTTTCATCAAATATTACTTTTGCATCCTTGAAATTTGAATTTGTCACTACCATCTTTCATTTTTCCTCTCTTATATGTTTTAGTTGAACAGTTGAATCAGCTTTCCTTAAAAAATCAATAGTGGCTTTAAGAGAGAACTTATTTTCATCCTCATATACAAAAGTGGTAGAACTATTTTTGTCAACTCCTAGAAGATGCATGAGATATTGTATGACCTGTTAGTTCCATATTGCTGCTTGATTATTTGAGCATGTTGAGTATTTTAAAATAAACATTTAGAGTTATGATGGTTTTTTAAGCTTTTATCAATACTAATGAAATCTTTTCAGATATATGCCATTTGGCGGTGGGCCAAGGAAATGTATAGGAGACATGTTTGCCACATTTGAGGTAAACTTCAACACATCTTACATTATCGAATTTATTAATTTTGAATCAAATGGTGAAGAATTTTATAATTTTCATCATGTTGTCAAGTTGAAAAAACTAGCAACTTAAAATCAACATGCACCAGAATATAAATGAATGATGATTCTTTTCTTTTAGACTGTGGTAGCAACAGCAATGTTAGTGAGAAGATTCAATTTCAAAATGGCACAAGGAGCACCTCCTGTATGTCATCCATCTCCTTCATTATATGACATCGGTTCTAAAAATATATTCTTTTAATAGTTTATTTATATAGGTGGAAATGACAACTGGAGCAACCATCCACACTACTGAGGGGTTGAATATGACAATCACACACAGGGCAAAACCGCCTACTGTTCCATCATTTGAGATGGAGATGCTTAAACAATGATCAATGTGAGGATTAGAATCAGGTGCTCAGATGCAGATTATTCATCTACAATTCTTATGATTAATTCTGTAGATAATTAATCAAACCATCATAGCATATTGTCTTAGGCAACATGTACTTGATTTTTGAATCTGTGTTATGTGCTTTAGCTTGATGCCAATCTTGGTTCCAAGAAAAGGTTGATGTGTTAAAAAGGATATTGTATGCAAGCAAGTTGTATCACTCACCTTAATCTTGAATGAAGATTTTGAATGGTTAAAATGACAAATAAAGCATTGTAAGTTTTTTTAAATGTGTATATTTTTCTAAATTAATTTGAAAATGCCAAAATTTTAAATGCTAACGTCACCCTTCTCACCCAATTGTTCTCAATTAGGTACACTATAACTATGCTCATTTGAGCAGTCAGTTTGGATGAATCTTTTATGATTGAATGTACTAAGAGTATAATGGTTATTTAGTTTTTCATTATAAAAAAATTTTATTTTGTTAAAATAAATTTAATAAAATAAAAAAGTGTATAAACTAGGAATGCTATTATGTGAGTTTAAAGGAAGGTTTCCCATGAAAATGCACTGGATGGAAAAAAAAAAAACTATTATTCAATTATTTAAGTATATATTTCTTAAATTAAGTGGTTCCTTAAATAGGAAGGTATTATTCAATTTTCTTGTGGTTAGAGGAATGTATCGAAGAAATAGAAGATACTATTTTGTAAAATAAAAATTGAGAGAGATAATTCTTTAGTGAAATTATGTTTTAAATTATATATATATAGAGAGAGAGAGAGAGAGAGAGAGAGAGAGAGAGAGAGAGAGAGAGAGATCATACTGAAAAGATAAATTTTCTTTACAGTAAGCTTTCAAGTTTTGCTATAGCCCGGCGGCCCGCAGTGAAAACCCTAAACATTTGGCATCATCTCGGTTAATATAGTACGAGAATTATCCATTAATGTCTGCAATAGCAAAATCAAGCCGCTGCTGCACGTCTTCTACCCGCCGGAGCCGTTACTTCTTCAAAATCTTCCTGCCTGACCTCTGTTTGAAACATCTCGTAAGCCAAACTTTTAACACAGTCATCTTTGCTCAAAATGTAGTGTATTTTTATCCGTTTTGAGCTTTTCTTGTAGTTCTTAAAGCGAAATTTTGGCCTTTATTTTGGTTCTCAGAGGATCCCGCCGGCTTTCCATCGCCACATTGAGGTCAAGGCTCCTTCAAGATTTTACCTAAAAGGTCCGAGTGATGCCGTCTGGGGTGTTGATTTTGTCAAGAATTCCGACGGGTTATTCTTTACCGGTGGTTGGGAGGCGTTCGTGCTCGACCATTCTCTTGCCATCGGAGACTTTCTTCTCTTCAAGTATGATGGAAAATCGACATTCTCTGTGATGGTCTTCGATAAAACAGCTTGCGAGAAGGAGTTGGCGTTTTCTGCCTTGCCGAAATGTGCGGAGGATTTTGCGTGTTCATTGGTTAAGAGTGAGGAGAATGAGGTAAAGGAGATGCCAGTTGGCCTTCGGAAGAGGACAGAAGCAGTTCAAACTGTTTCCATAACAAGCCAAGCTCTTAAAAGGAAAAGAAGTGCAACGAACACAAAACATGATTCTGGTGAGATTTTTATCTACTAGCATCCTTAATTCACAAGACAACAGCGAAGAAGGCATACATTTGCTAATTTTGTTTTGTGTCCATGGGCTCAGGTTTTATTACTATGTCCACTTCCAAACTTAGTGACAGATTATATAAAACACCAGAGCTTTCAATATTTTTTGACCATATGAAATTAAATGGTAGAAAGCCAGGTGAGGTTATATGCTGCATTATTCTTGATATTCATATACTCCATTTTTTTCATCTTTTTGAAAACATTGATACTCTTAATATAGATTGTTACTCTGGCTTCATATCCCAACGAAGACCTATCACGGAAAAGGAAAAGCACATTGCTTTTGTTAATGCGCAGTCATTCAAGTCAAAGAATCCTTTTGCAATTATGATTATGAGAAAATCTTTTGTGTACTATGGATTTTATTTGGTAAGATTATATCTAGTTATATCTATCTGTTGCATTTTTATTCAATATTGAGTTCACTTATTACCATTGTATTTAATTGTGATATTATATAATCATGGTTGAAAAATTAAAAAAAAAATAGTTATGATGGATTGAATATGAATATAATTATTACTTTAAGATTTTTGATATTTAATATATATTATTTATAATTTATAAATATTATGGAGGTCATGAAGGTGAAAAGTAAACAAGAAAGAGTAAAAAGTTTCTCTTGAAGAATAAGAGATATTGCCCTCTTTTAGTTTTTTTCCTGTATGAGGGATTAAAGATTTAAGTTTTTTGTGAGTGAGAATTTAATATTCTTCTATAGTTGTATAATTAAATATGTTAGAGTAAGCTTGTTCTATTCTTATATAAATTCATAATGTATTTATGGTTCTGACTATAGTGGATCATTCCTTTTCTTCTATGGTTGTCAATCTAAATTAGGTCGAATCACATAAATTAGGTATGATTATTTTTTTCTTTTGTCATTATTATTTTTAATAATATTTTATTTTTGTTATGCTTGTATCAACTGTGTAGGATTAACCTAATAGTCCTATAGTTTTAGTTATATCTCATGAAGAAAAAATATGAGATTTAGATATTCAATATATCTAAGAATTTTAGGTTATGAGAGACTAAGATGAGAGGAATGCTAGTCTAACAAGACTTTGCAAAGGCATTATTTAGTTGATAAAAAATTTCTAATGCTATGATATTGTAAGTAAAGGAGGAAATAGTTTAAAAAACTTTTACGACATTCGAATTATGTTTATCAGATAAAGTGTTGATCGAGATCTCGGAGGAGATTAGAGCTATTAACTTATAGCTTAAGTTGAAGTGTATATATATGATAGAAAACTTCTCTAGCAAGATCAATTATTAGTAAAGATTGTATTTATTTCATATGTAAGAAGGTATATTCATTAAGTCTCATTTGGACTAGTTTAATTATATAATTAGATATTTAAAAACTATTGAAGAAAATATAAAAGATGAAATTTAAATATTTTTATTATTATTATATTTTTTGATCGCCTTTAAATAAATATTTTGTGACATTATGTTAATTGGTAATGAAATCATTATTTTAAAAAACATGTGAGAAATTCATTTCTTTTAAAAGATTTTATAGTTAAACTTGAGAGTAGTGAAAAAGAGAAAAATGTAAAAGGATTAGTGATTAAGGAGAGATCTATAAATAGAAAATTGAAGTCAAACTATGATAGAAGTAAATCTAATGCACAATAAAAACATTTGATTTATAATTGTTGTAAGAAGAAAGTGGATATCAAGAAAGATTGCTTTATTGTGAAGAGAAAAGTCTAATATGCTAATACTAATCAAAAAAATGATAAGTCAACAAAAATTAATAGTCTCATAAAACATAAATATAGAATCTTCATCTAATGTTCTTTGAGTAATAATAGGAGTTAAGAATGATGCCAAATAAAGCTTGGTTCTCATCTTATGAGCTATTTGATGTTGGCAATATATTGATATATGAAATAATATTATATGCAAAACAATTTTTTATGTACAACAAAAATGGAGATTCATGATAATATTATGAGAATATTAACTAATGTTAAACATATCCTATTAAGAAAAATCTTATTTAATTGAGTGAAATCAGTGGCTTCGACTATACCTTTACTAGAGATGATAAAGTTCTCAAAACAATTAGAGGATCTTTAGTTGTTTTAAAAGCAAATATAATTAGTAATTCTGTGTTGCGAGGAGCAACAGTAATTGATGTTGTATCATTTTATCTATTCTTGTTGATAGAAGAGGATAATACCAAGTTTTGGCACATTAAATTAGGACATATAATTAAGAAACTTTATTTTGCTTAGTATGTTGTGTAAACATCATATAGATAAAATTGATTTTTATTAGAATTTTATCTTTGGTAATGAAAAAGAGTGTGCTTCAATACTATTGTTCACACCATTAAAAGCATTGTTGATTATATTTATTCAAATTAATGAGTACCATCTCCAGTTTTATTGAAGGAAGGCACATGATATATACTCACTTTTATTTATGACTATTTTAGAAAAATATGAGTATATATTTTAAATAATAAAGATAAGGTATTTTGTTATTTCAAAAAATAAATTTCATTTAAAGAAAAACAAATTGGTAAAAAAGTCAAAAGATAGAATGAATAATGGCAATAAAGAAGGTATTCTTGTTAAAAATAATTTGTAATAAATAACTAGGTATGGTCCCATTATTTGATTAGTTAGTACTTAAATTAGTTTTAGTTTAGGTTAATTATTTATATTTCCTTATTCTCTTTTGTATTGTGTTATTTTTAGTTAATGAAAATGCCTTAATTGTTGCTTCTATAACGTTCTCCATCCTTCTCTTGTGTTCTTGCTTTGTTTTATTGTGTGAAATTCTTGTAATGTTATCAAAGCATTAGGAATCAAAGAGCCATTGAGCAATGGAAGAAAGGGAATTGGCAAAACCATTGTATGGTGAACTTTGCAAAGAGGGTTGACACACTAAACAAAGAAAAAGAGAACTTAGGGCAAGCAATTGGTGTGCTCGAAAACCTTAAAAAATCCCGTCTCTGCTTCCTTGAAGACCAGAGAAAACGCTCTCCATCAAGGAGGAAGAGAAGAAAGGCGCAAAGAGAAACTTGAAACCCATGTCTTTGATTGCACTGTGCAAATCCCTGACACAAATCACTATTCCTAGACGAAGATGGAAGAGAATCGAATCGGAAATTGGAATTGAAGCATTTGATGCAAAGCCTTCCTCATCTAAACCACTCCATCTTCTTGGGCAAGAGCATTGGCCTCTTCAAGATCTTATTTTTTAGAAACACCTCATTTTCCTCTCTTATTTCACTTTTGCTAGGTTTTTGATTCTTGAAGGCATCAAATAGGGATTGGAGCAATGCACTTAGGCTAGAGTAGTTTACAAAAGGGTTTCCCCTTGTGACTTAAATAAACTTTATTTGATTGCACTGAATAGACATTGGAAGCTTTTTTGGTTTGCTGTAACTTTAAAAAAAATCATTTTCACACAAAAAACAGGAGTAGCAGGTTTCATAAAGAAAAAAAAAAAGGAGATTACCACAAGCATTGGGTATTTAAAAAAATTCATTGGGTTCTTTCTATCAAGAAACAAGTAGTCTTTTTAGCAATTTGGAAGAAAATTGTTAAGTAGCTTTAATTTAGTGTTGCAGCTTAGCAGCAATATGAAAAAAATTCAATTATTGATTGAAATATTGGCATTTATTAAAATAATTTTAACTAATAGTAATTTAACATTTTCTTGTTTACAATTAGGAAATTATTCAATGGACCACATTAATTGTAATTTGTATAGCATGAGAGCTTCTTCTAATATCATTTGGGCTAGATGGCTTTTCCTGTTTCTTGTTTGACTTTTTTCTCATCCTTTGACTTTGCAAAAGAGTGAATTATTCAGTTTGAATTTTAAATTCAGAGACCATTGCTCTCTTATGTAGTTCTTCGTTGAAATGTTTTAATGCTTGAATATCATGTTAGTGCTGAATTTTTTTCTTAGATGTTTTTGAATTAAAAATTGAATCCTTCTTATTTGTCTTTAGATTTTTGTTTTTTTTAAGAAACTATAACCATTCAAGAGCTGGATAACTAGTCGGTTGTGCTCTCTTGCATGTATTAATTGTCTTTCATCTACGTTGGTAATGTGCTCAACCCCTTTTGTCTTGGTAAGACCATTGGTTGATCATTCGCAATGGATTTCTTGTCCAAAGTGTTGACAGCTAGAGCATAAATATTGGTAGCTTCATTCTTTCTTTGTTGCTGATTATTTTCTTAGGAAACTTTGATATAGGATGATATGCTAAAAATCTATTTTTAGCTCATGGATGATTAAGAAGTGTTTAGGTTCGAACAATATATTCGTACAAAAGATTATTCAAAAGTGTTATAGGTTTAGAATAGGAAATCTTAGGATTGCAAGGCAAGAACTTTTTCAGAAGCCTAGAATTTAATATTGACTTTTAACATGGGGGATCATAATCTAAAAGAAAATTAGCTTTAACAACTTGCATCGAAAATATTCATGTTGGTGGTGAAATAGCAAGGCACATACTCAAGTGCAGTTCTTAGAATGTCAAATAAGAAAAATCATACATTCATTTGCACATGCTAGAAAGTTGGATGTGATGATTAATTTTTTTTAAAAATTCAAATAAAATGGTTAAGAATTTTCTTAGTGATTTGATGCTCTTGTGAATGCTGGATAATGGGTCAGGATCTCCTGTTTTGAGCTTCTCGCTTTCCGGAATCACATCATTAGATTTTTTGTATGCATGTTTGTATCAAATAAGCTTGATGGCAATACTTTGTTACTTTATTCAAAATTGTATTTTTTATTATATGGTGAGCATCCCTATTTGTATATACCTCAATGGTATAATGATTATTTACTTAGGTATACGAAAAGACATTTAGGAAAACTAAAGAATACATTTTAAAATTTTAAAAGATACTTTCAAAATTTCAAGTCATCACAAATTACAAGAAAAAATACTTTAAATTTTACCAAAAAATTGCCTTAAAAAATTACAAAATTAATTAATATAGACAATTCTTAAACTAGTCTGTGCATTTTGGATGATGGTCCTACAGGCAGAGAGGTTGCGGATCAGGTTTGCGGATCGACGACGTTTGGTGCGGGTTCACGGATCGTATGTCGGGTCTGGTTGATGTAGGTCACGCAGGCCTCATGGGTCTGCATGGTTTGAGCTGGCTGAACAGGTCGAGTGCGCAGTGATGTGGTAGCGGGTGGCAACGGACTACGTTGAAAACCTTAAAAACTCAATTTTAATTTTCAACCAAATATTGCATCGTTGCAACTACCGAATTGTTATAAGAATGTCCTGAATTGAATTTAAAGCTAGAAATATCCAAGAAGTTGCTAATTAATTTTCAAACGACTTAAACTGAAGTGTAGATGCAAAATAACTTGGGGAATTGACAAAATGTAAGTTAAAATGTGCAACAAACAAAAGCCGGCTGTAATTGACCCTAGCAATGGCAATGAAAATGAAGACTAATGAGAAGTAGAGCCAATCTTACATGGCTCTGAGTTTAAATAGGAGTAGTGCTCTTCAAAGTGAAATCTTAGCATGATATACAAGATGCTACTATATCATTCTCCCTATGTAGGAAAGAGCTCAACTTCGTAGAGTTAGGGTGAAATCTCTCATTGTTTTACATCGTTGGGTTTAATCCAAGTGTTATTGGAGGCTAAATGGTCTCGTTAATGTATCAAAAATATTTGTTGTGCCTGGTCTTATGTGAATACTATTTTATCACTCCACTTAATCTCTTAACTTGTTAGATGTGGCTAAATGTATTTGTTGGATAGGTTGCTGGACGATGATAATGAATGCTCAAAAGACTCATTAGGTATTGAGTGTGATTTCTTACAAGGGACAAGAACTTGAATATTAATAGTAGCACTAATTTCATAATCTTTAGGTAAATCCAAAACATATGCATTGATACCTAGTATATTTACAATTCTAAATAGTCTAGTATCATGAGCATGTAATTTCTTGAGAGTTTCTACTAGAAATCTCTCAGACTTAACATGAATTATCACATAATCATCCTCAATAAATTCTTTAGGTTGTCTATGAATATCTATTAATCATTTATATATTTTATTATTTAAATTAATTCATTTACTAATATGTTTGTGTAATGTTGAACTATGATGAATAAAAGACGTAACAAACTCAAAAGTATGAAAATCATGAGATAAGGGAATCAAATTAACTGGACTCCAAGGTCAATTTTTAAAATAAATTTCAGGAGTATTCAAACCTATTGTTCAATTAGCTAATTCAATGCATGAAAATAAATGATCTTAAGTTGAAACATGTTCCTTTACTTAGCTATGAAGAAGATAGCTTAAATTTTGGTTGATTGCATCTTTTTGTCTTTTCATCTGGGGATGATTAATTTAAAAGTTTTAGTTTTATCTGTGCTGATGGATTTAATTGATAATGTGGTAAATGTTTGGCAAATCATTGGGAAATATGTTCTCAATTTCTTCCAATAATATTTGGATTAGGGGATGGTGAGATGGGTATACTAGTATTGGCTTCCCTAGTAACCACAAATAAGTAATTTTTCTTTTCGCTTCTCTTTTTCTTTTGAATTATTTGGATTAGAAATTTTCTTCAAGAGAGGTGAAGTGTATAAAGTGGTCTTCTTCCTTTTTATATGAGAGAACACTTATTGGCTCTTCTATTTAAGGTAATATCTTGTTCTTATAACCATGGTCTTTTTAAGATAAGGTAACCTACTTGCATTAAGTTAACATCAGATTATAATTCCTTGAAAATTGACCAAACTTTGAAGGAATGCAACACCTTTGTTGTATGGAAATTGAGGTTGTGTCGATCCAAGATATTGCGTATTAGTGGGAATGGTTTGTGAATGTTAAAGTTATCTTTTTGGCAACATATGTTATGACATTGATACAGTTATCGCTTTTTATAACGATTTTACAAAGTTGGTCTTTAATTCTAATAAAGGTACTAAAAATGTTAACTCATCACCAATTTTTAAAGTCTTGGTGTAGTCAAAGTGTATCTCACAACAGTTATAGATGATCCAATATAATAAAGACTTTCATCAAGTACTTGTAATTCTACTTCAACTTCCTCATTTGGTTATGTAACCTCTTTTTCATCAATTTCAATGTTCATACTTATTTTATGTCTACATGTAGGGCTCGCTTAGGGCACTGGGCAGCAATATGCTCTCTCTCGTGACAACGATAATACTTTACTCCGAACTAGTAGATGGTTTTTTTGAGGGATGGATTTATTGTATAGGTAAGGGGACACGGGTTGCTTGTAGAGTAGTTGTAGGAACGGTGGATGTAGTGCTATGAGTCTGGACAAGAAATAGTCAAAGGAATCTTGCTTTTACGGGCAATCAATCATCTAAATCTTTTTACATCATGGGTCATTTTATATACCTTTTTTAAACTAGTAATGTTTCTCAAGTATAGCTTGGTTTGAATGGATTCTGTGAGCACAGCTCGAAATCAAGACAATATTACTCAATCTGGTACTTGGACATCACGGTGGAGCATATAATTCTCAAATTTATCAATGTGTTTGTTAACAATCTTTGATTTTTTTAGAGATTAGACTGAGCTGGATGAAAGTCAGTTTGAAAATGACCAAAACCAGAGATTTGGCCCGAAACCATGAAAATTTCAATATATACAACTAAGAAATGAGAGATATTTTAATGATAATGATATTTAGAGAATTTGAAGTGATAAGTTGCATCATGTTATCTTCATTGTTGATCTACTATTAGGAAGTAAGAGAACTCATGAAGTCTATTATATCTATATTTATGTAACCCTATATCTTAAGAGGAAGGAGACATCTATGAAGCTTATCAAATCTATATATAGTTAATTTTTAGTGTATCTACGCATAAAATATTTTCTTTACATTAAGAAAAAAATTAAAATGTTCAATGGTGCCAGGAATACTTGATTAAATATTTGATGCATGCAGGATCTCTAGTATTAGATTGTTTGAGCTCTTTTATTTATCTGATTTTTTATCTAATTCCACCAATAAGCTTGTCTTCTCTAGCTATCAAATTTCTTGATCTCCGAGGTTTCCATGGTACGTGTTTTCGATATCACTACTTGTATTTGCTTCATGCATGAACCTCATAATCCGTTGTTTTATGCAAAAGTCTTCTATAATGACTTAATGTCTGGATCACTCTTCATTTTCATTTATAGACTTGATTTGAGATAGGGGAGTTGATTGCTCTATTTTATGAGTTTGGTGTCACATTTAAATGTTATAGGATTCTTATATTGCTTTCGGCATAAATTTTTGGAGGAATGTTTTTTGCAGTTTGTGTTTGAATGGATAGCCGTTTACTTTGATGTCACTTTGGTGTAGAGCAAGAATGAAAAGAACGTTAATAACAGATCATAGGACAAAAAGAAGAAAAATGACAAAATCTTATATAAAAACAATGGAAGATTTGTAATCTCAAGCATTCTTTGTGTATTGGGTATCCTTTTGTATTTCAGAAATACATTTAATACGCATAAAAGTAAACCACTGAAAACGTCATGCAGGGTCTTCCAGCTTCTTTTGCATTGGAGCACCTTCCTAATGTTACTAGAGAAATTTTTCTTCATGACCCAACGAAGCGGCAGTGGACAGTCAAGTATATCCGCGCCAAAACCCCAGCTCTAAGTGCGGGTTGGTCGAAATTTGCTACAGAAAATAACCTAGAAACAGATGATGTCTGCATATTTGAAGTTATAAAGGCTTATCATATTAAGGTACACATCATTAGGGTTGTGGAGGATGTCAAGCCACTGTTGCGCTTCTCAAAATTTCAACGATTAGCATTCATGGAAAAATAAATTTAGGTGTCAAGGCACTTTTGTTGCTTGTTTTTTATTTTATAATTATTTTTATTAACCTTGTACACATTATTCATCCTTTAATCTTTTGATATTGTTATTTGAGAATTCTGTTTGTGTGAATTTGGTTTGTCATTATGGAACAAATGGCAGCTTATGGTGGAGAAATTATTTTATTCAGATTGTGATCTTGGGTTAAATGATCTTTGTTGACTATCTGATTGTTGTTGTATAGAAGCTGTCTTTTTTTAATCGAAAGATTGATCAAACTGATCTTTCTTTGCCATAGAAATTTCTATTCAATTCAATGAGTCTTATATAAACCATGGTCTTTGTATTTGGTTGTTCTCATCATCCAGGTCTTATCATTGTTTTGTTTTCTTTTTTAACCATTATTCTTTTAAGTTTAATGGAATCTCTCCTAAGAAGGTAATGCTGCCACCTTGTTGATTCTTATTAATTAGTATGAGGCAAATTTGTTCCTCTTTCAACATGTTTTTAATAAAATAGAATTTGTCTAATATTTTTTATCAATTAAATATGATTGGAAGAGTTTTTATGATACATCTAATCGAACAAGGTCAATGTAATTAGATGAGTTCAATAGACATTAATGAGGATAATGTGATTAAAGTTCTGATTTGTTCTCTTGCTTAAATTTGGAACACAATTGTACAATGATGAGTGGTTTTTATGGACAGAAGTAGGTGAAATCCTGTGTTTAAAGTTGTTATAAGAAGTATCTAAAAAGACAACCAAGGTGTCGAAGCAGTATAGCTGGTTCATCAAGTAGAAAAGTTTGTGAAGTATAAGTATTAATGATCTTCTACAACATTTGTATTATCGAGTGTTGAATTTTAGAATCAATGTAATCCTTTTGTTCTACCATGTCCTTTGCTAGCTTGTTATAAATCTCACCAAAGTTTTATAATACGAGTACAAATCCTTTTCAAAATTACACAACTTTCACACTCATTGGGACTAATATTAGAGACATCTTAGTTCTTGCTTCATGTTTTAGAAGACGATTACGATGTTACAAGAATTTAAACCATCTAATTCGTAAACACCAAGCTTCTGTCGAGAGTTGAAAAACAACTCCTTCCTGTGGACTTTACTAACAACTCGTCAAATCAAAACCCAACCATCATTGCTTTCTAGGTTTTGGAGAACTATCTTCTTTTTCATTATCTTTTTTTTATTTCAATATGATATCTTTTGTGGTTCGTGCTAGATTTAGGTTCAAGCTACTTATCCCTAATTAAAACTTTTACAAGTAAAATAGACAAATTCCATGATGAGCAAGCCTTTTTGGTTAATTTGAGCTTAAGAAAATTATAAGCCAACATCTAAAACATAGGTGATGGCCAAGCAATTGATTAGTTGTGGTGGATCCACCAAATGTTGTAGGTGATATAAGCATGGATGAGGTTGTCTTGTGTTGGTTCTAACTAGCAAGTAATAGCACTTGCACACTCAAAGCCTTTAAGATTGTGAGAATCATTATCTCAATGGCACAGAGGTCCACACAACAATAAAGAGTAATTTTAGCCTAACGAGTGATCAGGAGTTTAATTATAGTTTTATTAAATTACCAAGAAATTCATAATTAAGAAAAAATCAAGAGGATGAGACAAAATGATGAAAACTATAAATTGCTCTTTGGCATTCTCTCACGATTACTTTCTTGTTGATATATATACATATATTAACTAGTGAATAACAGCTACACGAAAGTGGTCTCTTCCTTATAAGAAAGAAGGTCCCCACAAAAAGATATGGTAAAATAATTCAGAGATGCCCATGTTGGTTACAGCTACGAGGTTCAACAAGCCGAACAAAAAAGCCGGACAAAACGAGGCCACATTTATTTATTTATTTTTCTACGCTTTATAAAGAAAGTTTTGAGTTCATATTTTTCAAATCAATTCAAATTAATTTGATATAATATATTCTTTATTATTTTAGAAAAATTTTGAAATATTCTAATATTTTTATTAAACAAAACATTATTTAATTTTTTTTTTTTTTTTTGATTCTTGAGCTCTTATTTTAAAAATTTAATAAATTATCCTTTTTAGTTATTTATCGAATTTTGTGACAACCAACTTGCACCTTTGGCATAAATTGCCGTTAAAACTTTAAATGCGACCGCCACTCTCGTTGGCCAGTGAAAACGCCCATCTCGTTACTGTATAAAGCTCGGTAGCCCATTTAAAAGCATTCATTGCTTCAACCACTACCATATGAATCACTTAAATGTCCCACCCAATTCCACTTGTCTTTTCTTAGATCATATTAGAAAAAGATTTTTTTTCTTTTACATAATAAATAAATAACTTTTTCTATTTACAAACATTAAATCATTTTTTATTTCACAAAAGACTCTTAAACTCACCATGGTCTCTCTATTTATCTATTCATGTCGATCAAACACAGCATCTCCGCTTCCTACCATTTTACAACGAGCAAAATGGCCATAGAGGAAGCCCAGGTGGAGAAGCCCCTGAAGAATTCAAGCGCCATCGTCAAGTTTACCGGAAAGGAAACGCTTCTGCCGAACAGAAAGCCGGACAAGCCAAGAGTGCAGCTGTCGACCTTCGACCTGCCTTACATCACTTTCTACTACAATCAGAAGCTTATGGTGTACAAGGGAGTGGAAGACGACCTTACGGTGGTTGCCGAGAGAATGAAGAAGGCGCTATTGGAGGCGCTCGATGAGTTCTATGTACTTGCGGGGCGGCTTAAGCAGGACGAAGAGGGGGTTCTGTTCGTCAACTGCGACGGAGATGGGGTTACGGAGGCCGGGGTGGAGGTCATGGAGGCAGAGGCGGAGGGGTTGACTGTGGAGATGCTAGCCGAAGGAGATGCCCTAGAGGACCTCATGAAGGAGGTGGTGCCCTACACCGGCATTATGAATATGGAGGGCCTGCACCGCGCACTACTTGCTGTTCAGGTACCACTTGCGTTCGCAGTGATTGGTTTATTTTTGGGCTTGTTATGAATACGCAACAATAAGGCATTATAATTAAATATATAAAAATTATAATTCATATAAATGTATAATTAATATATGATTTGATTGTATTTTTATTTGTAATTCATTCCAAATAATTAAAAAATAATTATATTTCCATATGTTTATTTTTTAAATATTATGTTAGCAAACAGCATTAAATCTTTTAAAAAAAATAACATAAAATAAATGGGAAAAAGTAGAATTGGATAGAGAAAATAAATGATTGAATTGAAATTCACAAATGGGAAACAAGGTATGAAACACCGAATGCAAACTGTGACTTCTTTTTAGTACAAAATTAATTAACAAAACTGCAAATTAAAAACCAAAAAATTAAATAAAGTCATCCGATGCAGCTTGATTAATTTGTACACTTTTTCGAAAATTAAATGTATTTTGTGTTTTATTATAAATTATTTACATCGTCGTACAGTAAAACTGAAGCGGGTTTTTGTATTTTTCTTTTTTGGAAGAAAAAATGCGTACAAAAAAATGTTTTTGGTTTCTATCCATAATATTTTTTATTTTTTTTTTTTTTTTGAGTAGACAAATTGTTGTTTTATTTTTGAAAAGAGACTTATTGTTGTTTAAATTCCGAATAGCTGACAAAGCTGAAGGATGGCCTGGCAGTGGGGTGCGCATTCAACCACGCCATCCTGGATGGCAACGCCACGTGGCATTTCATGACTTCCTGGGCCGATCTCACCCGCGGCGAGCTCATCTCAACTCGGCCATTGCACGACCGCGCCTTGGCACGTCGTACCTGCGTCCCCCTCTCCCTCCCCTCCTCCCCTTCCGCCCACGAGGCTGCTGATCCCAACCCCGCTCCCCCCTCCGCCCTCCGTTCCCGCGTCTTCTCCTTTCCCGAACACCTCCTCCTCCGTCTCAAGTCCACCGCCAACGCCTCCCTCTACCCCGCCGAAACCAAACCCTTCTCGACTTTCCAATCCCTCGCTGCCCACACCTGGCGTGCTGTCACCCGCGCCCGCTGCCTCAACCCTAACGACATCACCGTCTTCGCCGTCTTCGCCGATTGCCGCAGCCGCCTACGCCCCCCTCTACCAGATTCCTACTTCGGCAACCTCATCCAGGCGGTATTCACCGGCACCGCGGCTGGGCCGCTTCTCAACGAATCACCCGCTTTCGCGGCTGGGCTGCTGCAAACCGCCATCGACGCGCACGACGACAAGGCTATACGGACGAGGTTGGAAGAGTACGAGGCGAAGCCGAAGTTGTTCTACTACAGGGACGCTGGGGTGAATTGCGTGGCCGTGGGGAGCTCGCCTAGGTTTAAGGTGTACGACGTGGACTTCGGGTTGGGGCGGCCGAAGAGGGTGAGGAGCGGGGGAAACAACAAGTTCGATGGGATGATGTATCTGTATCCAGGGAGGGATGACGGGAAGGGAATTGACGTGGAGCTGACGCTGGAGAGGAAGGCCATGGAGAATCTGGAGAAAGACTTTGACTTCCTTCCAATTGATGACGTGGCATGAAGTCAATGGTCTTCTTTGATAAACCATCTTATTGGGTTGTGGCAAATATTTTCCTATTGGTTTCGTATATTTCCCCTGGTTATGTGACAGCGAGCATGTTATGTGTCTCTCATTCAGGAATAATTAAGAATAATATTTCTCTTAGCCAGTTTGTGATTTTAAGGAATAAATAACAGGATTGGAATTGTTTAATTATCACAAGGTATAGAGAATTCAATATTAATTATGATAGGTATGTACAAATTGTAAACATTTTTTTAATATATCATAACATAGAAAGAAAAAAAATATTTTTTTGTGACTTATAGCATTTTAAGTGGAGAAAAAAATACTACTATAAATTGATATTTTTAACATCAATTGTTTTCTTGTTATGTTTTCTAATCATCCATGTGATAGATTTTACACATTATTTTAATCTATTGAGTTGTTGAAAGCTTAAATATTTTAGTAGATGTTTTGAATGAGCTGTTTGCAAGTTTCTTAAAGTTTTTAGAGTTATGTTGGATAAAGAATTTACGAGAATATTAAGAGTAATTCTAAGAACAAATCATTGGTTATCTTAATATAATTTATCTAAAGTTTATGATAATTGCAATAAAAAATGTTTTGGACAAAGAGTCATGATATAGTGGCAAAGAATCATAGATCAATTAGATAGGAGTGAGATGTAAATAGCCTAATAATGTTTATTTTATAAAGAGATTTATTATTGTAAAAATAATAGTTTAAGGATAACCATTAATGTCAAATATAAAAAAATCAAGAAATTTGTAGAATAAAAATAAAAAAAAGTTTAAAGTGCAAAAGCAACAAAAATGGAGAAATACCTAAACCTCTCAGACTAGCATATGGGGTGCAATTCAAGGACTAAGTTCTCATCAAACCAAATTAAATCAAAGTTTAGCCAAATCTAAGTGATCATTAGTTCCTTGATTGAGTCTAATACCACTCTTAAGTCTAAAACTAAGCTCTCTATTCTAATCAAATCTCATTCAGAGCTTAATTAAGTGTCTTATCAAATGATGACCCTATTTTAAGTGTGCTTAAAGATTCATTAAGTACACAATCTTACTAATTCTACTTTAATTCTTAGCTTAAGGTTTACTTCATGTAAGATATTAGCCCTTAAGAATTCAATCTACATAATTCTTAAGTTACTCTTTAACTTTTTTTATGATCATTTAAAGTCCTGACTTATATTTAACTCTTTTTAGGGTTTTTGTGTTCTTAATCACAACATAGGTTCATATTTCAAACTTAAGATATTTAAAATTTAAATGTTAGATATTCAAATTTTAAATCTAAGATATTCAAATTTTAAATTTAAAGCTTTTGAATTTTAAATCATCTATAATCTAATTTCTAAATTATAGGCCATGATTATTCTTATAATTACACAAATCTAGTCTAAAGTATCGAGGATAGAATTTGCTGACAAATTTTTAGACATCATCTCAATAGAAAAATTACAAATTTTTACTAAATAATTAATTTTTAATAAAAAACTAATTTTTTTCTTAAACCCTAATTCCTAATAAAAGAACCCAACTTGGTATTGATTCCAATTGGTGAGAACTACTAGAAGAGAAGGCAACACATTCATTCCAAGGAGAAAAAGGGTAGATAATTGAGAATGCACATCCAATGGCAAAACATTATAGAGGTAAGAAGGGAAAAGGCCAACCATAGGCTTATGAAAGGAGAATGGGTCAATTGTTGTTTGAGTTTTTGGAAAATTTGGAAAACAAATTCCTAATTTGTGTAATATAACAAGAGTCAAGAGAAAAAAGAGAAGTGAAAGAAAAATAAATTAGGATAATTCCTTTGTGCAATCAAGTAGAAAGGGATTAAGCTTTAAAGAATAAGTTCAAGCTTAAGAAAATGACAATTTTGTGAATAATATTAATCCTAAGGTGAAACTATTATGAAATAAAAAAACAAGTTAAATAGGCTTTTTAGCATTATCATATCTATATCTATTGTGATGTTATTAAATACATAATGAATCTTATAGGAACAAAAAAATTATCAATGAATTGAAAGATGATTGATATCATGTGATTTGCTTACTTGTGTTGCCATTAGATGCTTATTTTTTTTAAACTAATTAATCATGATCTTGAATTGCAAATTTATGTCTTTTTTATTATAAACAAGCATGATAAAAGAGGAAGGTTAAAGGAAATTAATGATATTTTTATATATGATGTTATATGAAATTTAAGCATTCAATGTGAGAATAAAGTAAAAAAGGCTATGTTAACAAAAAAAAAACTTATTATTTTGTCATGTTAAATTCAAAAAGAAAAAAAATTGAAAAGAGATAAAAATAAGAGTTTGGTTATAAAGTACAAGATATAATTTCAAAAATATATTAAGTGGTGGTTGTCCAAAGTAAGAAACTTCTTCTAACATATGGATTAGAGGTGGAGCCAAAAGAGCCAACATTAGGGACATCTTATTCCAAAATCTTGTTCTAGAGGTGGTGCTCACAACTTTAAAATGCTATGAGCCCTTTTCCTAAAAACAAACAAAAAGAAAAAGGAAAATTTGTGATAAATATAAAATAAAAGAGATTTTAAAGAAATTATATGATTTCTTTGAAAAGAAGACTTTGCAAATTTTTAAAAAAAAATTTAGATTTAATTTATATATTTTCTATCTATTATTTTATTTATTATGATGTGAGTTGACTCAAATTATGATGCAAAACTCAACTTAATTATTTAATATACATATTATATCATTTTACTATTAAGTTAATTATGATTAGATAACTTGTTTTATAACATTTTTAAAAATTAAAGAAATACAATATGCAACTCAAGGAAAATAGTAAATAAGATAGTACTTACACTAGTTATTGATCAGTTTGAGGTTTTATGTGCCTCTATTATCCTACATTCGGTAGTTGCAGCAACTTCATACGGTACAACAATAATATTCGACACAGATCGACAACAAAGATTAGGAAACTCCTCAAAGTATCTGATATGATCAACACAGCTATAATGTATCATTTTAATGTATATGCAATGCTTAATGTCAAACTTTCTTTATTGTAGAATAAAAAATCTATTTACAAAAAATAACATATCTTATCATATTATCTACTATGTTAATTAATTTTTATTTAATAATAAATGTCATTTAAATATGATTTGTGATTTTATCTTGATTTTTAAATTGTAAAATATGATTTAATTTCTATTAAAAAATGAAGCAAAAACAAATAAACAAAAAAAGAAGATGACTATGACATCACTTAAAAAGGCAAGCTAATTATAATATATAGATTGGTGTGTACACCAAATAGTGAATTGGATGTGACAACTTTGATACTATTTTATCGAACTACTTAGAGTAGTTAACAAGGCCACCTAATGTGGTTTTCTATGAAAAACTTAGTTTTCAATTTCTTGTCATTTTGTACATCTTGTTAAATATTGATTTTCTCTATTAACTTAGGAAATTTTGTATTTATTCTAATTCTTTGTTCACAAATTTTTTATTAAGATTTATTGTTAAATACTCTATATTATGCAAGGATGCATATCCAATTAGCAAGCCTTTGTGGTAGAAAGGATTTGGTGATGGCTTTGACGAGAGAAATTTGATGGGTATTGTCAAATTTGATTAAGCAACATTCCTCTTCACTTATTCTTTGCTTGACGTATTCTCATACATGACACCAATGATATTAAGGGGTTACTTAAAAAACAAGAGTAACCATGCATGTACGATAATAGTAACGAATGAAATAACTAAGATAAAATTCATTATGAACAAAAAAAAAACAACTAACTACAAGAGAGTCAAAGTTTCTCATGCTACTACAAGGTTGATATATGATAGACAAATCCTCCAAAAAAATGGATCTCCTCCTTTTGCCTTTTATGATGGACATTTATAAGCAAGTTTTAGTGGAAAATATAAGTACAAACAATTACAAGTAGTTATTATTCTTTCAATTCTTGAAGCTTCTATAGATTTTAGATTATTTCTCTAAGAACTAATTAAGAAAATGATATTGGGAAATACCTTGAAAGGTGCAATAAACACTATTAGTCTAACTTATATAAAACTCAAAACTATATAAAAACAATCTAGAGACCAATTGAAAAACTTAATTAACTCTTTGATTATTATTAAAAAATATTTAATTTGATATTGACACATTCTAGCTATCTAACAGCATAGATGTATAACTAGACTAAAGAAATAAAAAATTGTATGTTTAAATAACACAATTTAATTAAAATTTATTAAGTATCATTATATTTTAATTATACATTAATTTCATAAATTTTCTTGTATCACAATTGTTTTCACTAAACCAATTTTAAACAAATGATATTATAATAATGACAAACAAAAAAATCAAAATATTAATTTGGATTTCAAAATTGTTTCTTTACTCTTCTTAAAAACAAAAATAATTATATACGTTGAAAGAAAAGAGTAAAATGATTTTTTTTTAAAATAAACTAATATGTTTTATCATATTTAATATTCAAAAATATTCTTCATTATTTCTAAAAAATGTTTGACATGCCATTGTCCATTGTGCACTTTCTTCTACACAGATTTCAATTGAAAGATTAACACAATGCGTAAACCTAGCAGGTCAAGCAAGTCAAATCAGTTTGAAACAGCGAGAGGCTCTGCCTGGCCCGACCAAGAAATCTAGCCATGTCTCATGACCCAACCCGGCCGAGCCAAGTGATGGCCCGGCAAGCGCGGGTTAGTTGTCTTTCACTGCACTGGCTCCAGCTTTGGCGTTAGACGACTAACGCAAGAGTCGAAATGCCGCGGTCAGTAATAATTATTTAACTATTTAAATTATCAATTTAGTCAATTCGCCCACCGAGACGACGCTTGGGTGGGTTATTTGACATGTCTCTCCAGCGATTGGCGATTCATGGGACCCACCGACGGCGCACGTGGGGACATCAGCTCGAACGGCGAACTGACCAATGGGACACTGTAAAAGCTTCAACTTTAGACGAACGTGCATTATAATTTAAACCCCTAATCATCCAAATTGGACGGCTGAGAATCGTCAAAGGAACAAAAAATCGTCGCTATTAAAAAGATATCTCGTCTTTCCTGATCTGAATCTCACATGATGAGTATTTGATGACTCGCCGTAACAACGTCCTGTCTCTCTGTAACTCTCTCGTCGGCAGTTTGACAATTCAGGGCTTCGACTCTCTTGGACTTTAAGTTTGTTAGTCGTTGGTGGGTTCTCGGCCGTTTAATCGGTTGATCAGTGGAGTTGAAAAGGAGAACAACAGGGTATTAGGGTTCTGACTGGCTTTGATCCGTGGAGAGATGAATAGTAGCGTGGATACGGTTAACGCTGCGGCAGCGGCGATCGTCACGGCGGAGAGTAGGGTTCAGCCAGATACAGTCCCGGTGGGTTTTTCTTCTCCTGAGGTGCTCGAGTTGTTGGTTTCGTTTTTCTTTGTTTTCAAGCAAAGATCTCCGGTGTTTATTCTTTGGTTCATTATCTTTTGGCTAATTATGCCTGTGGACTTCTTACATTGGAATGCCTGACGAATTGTTAGAAGCGTTATTTGGTAGGAGTAGTCAATTATTTGTGTTTGGTCCTTTGATTGGGGGCCTGTGAGACAACAAACCTACGTTTAGGTTCGAGAATTCTAGGTCTTATCGTTTCTCTCTTCAATAAGCGTAGCTGTCGTCTTATCTTACGGCTCTGTTTCTTAACGGGAGGTTTTTACTGTGCTTTTGCTGTGAATTTCCTTTTTTGAATCTTTTCGATGAGCAAATTTTTTTCCATCACAGAAATAGATTGTATGCAATAATTAGAGATCTTTATTGTATGATATTGCGTTAGATCAGAAGTTCTTTTTCAAAAGTAATTATCAGTACCCAACAAAGCATTTTGGATCCTGAATGTTTTAAGTCAAACCTGATAAACTGCACTGATTTAGTCTACATTAGATAAACCTTTTGATAGAACTTATGTACTTTGATGGAGCCTGAAAAATGGTTGGCTTTAATTTGTATAAGTTTGCAGAAGTTCCCAGCTGCACAAATTATTTAGCATCGCTGCTTTTTTCAAATTATAGTCAGTCTATTGCCAATAGAGCTTGTACATTTAGTACGTCTAATTTTTTACCCTACGAGGAATGAAAACTCAACTGCACAGTGAGAAAGAATTAAATAGCTGTACTTAATCTTCAATCAGTTTTGTAAATTTGAAATCTTCATTGAAGTGCAACATCTTTGTTTTACTTCGTCCAAGCATGTTTAAATGTGGAGATATAACAAATGTGGTGAATGCTCATGAACCATTATAAAATTGTATGGTTGATGGCATTACTTCAATTTTGATTGGCTGGTGTGCATTGAAAACTATATTAAAGCTTGTTGGTCAAGCTATGGTTTGAAGATTAGGTTTTGATAAGTTTTGCCATGGGAATTGAAGATTGAGTCCAAAAATCTTTAATATTGGCATGCGAGAAGATATTGAGCATGATTTGGACTTAAAAATCCTATGAGTATTAAAAAACTGAAGGGAATCATTTGGATTACCTTATTGGATGACCAAAACGTTGTGGTTCTAATTTGCAAATAATGCTTTTGGGAATGAATTTCATTGTAAGATAAAATTAAATTGCAATGTAGGAGTCAAATCTTAAGAGGGTGACAAGATTGGGCCTATTGAAGTCAAATCATTAGTGGTAATGCATTCTAAAATTTGAAGGTGATCATTACAAAGGTGTTCCTTTAAGATAACCGTGCAGAAGGGTCACTTATTTGAGATAAAGGTTGCAAACAACATCTTTACTAATGTTGGGTTAGCATCTGAATTGGAAAGAGACTTCTATCAAAATTTTGGTAAAAGCTTGGTTGTGATTTGAAAACATGAAGGCATTGATTTCTATGTGTGTCATTTTATTAAAAAAAAATGATTTATAGTGGTTTTAGCTATTTCAAATTTGTAATTCAAATTCAAAAATGGATCTACTTTTGTTGAAAAGGAGATCTATCATTAATGGCAATTATATTTTTTTGCAAATAGGTTTAGTAGACCTTGATTAGTGTGTTTATGAGAATTAATCACAAGAACTTGATAACAACTGCTAACATTTATACCAACTACTATAATAGGCACCCATGAAAAATATTATTTTTTCTTCTCCTGAAACTCCCCCTTGTTCTTATTTCTTAAAATTACGCAGGGATGGGATAGGTTCCTTCGTTGCCCTAAATGAGTTGGTTGGTTGTACCATGTATCATGAATTACTTTGGCCACTATGACATTAAAAGGAATATAGCAAAAAACTAGTATGATGATGCTTTCTGAAATTGTAAATTCTTCTGTTTTCTGCCCAAAAAAAATCTTAAATGCACTTTTCTCAACTTTCTTCTCACAAATCTCTACCCATTGCAAACATAGAAAAATTGTAGTTTATTTTGTTACATAGAAGGGATTGTGGCATGAGAAAGAGAGGAGGATGAGGAGAAAATTAGTAGTAGAAAAAAGAAAGGAAAATAAGGAAGACCAATGGAACATGTGAGAGGAATGATTACCATTATATATATAATAATTCACTAAGAGATAAAATGGATTTTACAATTTTTGGATTTTGCTTTCTTATTGGTTTATAGTTTGAAGGCAATGTAGAACGTATGTTGAGGATGTTCAAAATCTTTTTTGGTCAAATCAAGCTCAAATTAGTTGACATAGACTAAAGAAATACATTGGATGTCATTGTGATGGAAATTTAGAAGAGTAATTTGAGATAATCTGTACTCTTTGTTTCATGCATCAGAATTTGAGCCATACTAATTATTGTAAAATATGTGAAATATTTAGAACAAATTGATAATGTTCTGACATTTTCAAGACCTTGTGTTATAGCATATAGGTCTTGTATTTTATTCCAGAAACTAACCACTTACTATCTAGTCAGATTGTCTATCTTTGGATAAAGCTTTTTATTATCCATAGAAATTTATCCCTCCATTGGATAAAGGTCTTGTTGTCAAAGTAGAAAGAAATTCTCAAGTGTTCAAGATTACCAATGATTATTTAAAGACATGTAGTATTATTTAAAGACATGTAGTATATTTAATGCCATCCAACGGGCAAGAATTTACAAGCAATTTTTTGTCAATTTTGTTGGTCATATCTGTAACGTTGACCTATTATAGATGTGGCTCTCTTGGCCTTGTGCTTAAGTCTATCCTCAAAGAAAAAAGGTCCTGCTTATTAGGCCAGAAATGAAGGCAGGGTAATGCTGAGAACTATATTTTTTTACAATTGTATACCATAGGAAGGCCTTGCATGAGGAAGAAGACGAGAGCAGATTAAAAAAAAAAAAAAAAAAAAATTTGAAGTATTTGGCCTCTGCAGAGCTCCCATTTCTTGCTGAGAATATATATATTACAGAGAACCTTTTGAGGTTATTACACGTGTAGTTTAGTTACAATTCAATGTCTAGGAAAAGAGAAAGAAAATAACAAAAGCAACTAAGGACCGTTTGGTACATTAATATCAATGCATGCGGCTAAGAAACTGGTGATCATAATGTTGAGTTCACTCTGAATGTCATGACGTGTATTTAGCAATGCTAGATTATGAACCTTTATTTAAGGATCCACTAGTATAACACTAACTGTCCACTGAAGATTCAAGCCAATCAATTTGAATTTGGACTTGGATTAACTCACAATTGTACAGCCCTTGTTTCTGTTAATTTTCTTTTTCATTTTTTGCGTGGGAATCCTTGTTTGTCAGAGAAACTGATAAGGTAATGAAAATACATTTGATGAAATGTTTGTTTTCAAAGCAATATCTTGTGAATCTTATCTGGCTAGTATCTAGTTTATACCATTTATTTCACTCTGTTTGAATTCTTTAAAGAAACTGTGATGAGTATGAGAACATTTGTGGGTTTTTATTGATTTTTCAGATCATATTTATTATGTCTTGCCTCTTGCTTTCAAAGTTTGTTTGGAAAATTTTGAGTTAATACACTAATAATTTGAACATTATCCGGCTTTTAAGGTCTCTATAGAGTACTACGTTTGCATTTTGCGTCATTTTTATATGGTTTTCCTTTCCTTTCCTTTGTTTATGTGAACATGTCTTATGTGCTTTACATGTACACCTGTGAATGCCTCCGAGATCTTGGGATCAAAACTTAGTTGTGCTGCAGTGTGCAAAAATAGCTTCCAGTGTTGTGTGGAGCAACCTCTAGTAAAATCTTAGCATTTATATTTTTGGAATAGGCAATCTACCTGTCTCTTAAAGAATCTTAAGCATTTGTTGTAGAGGAGTGATGGCTTTATTTCATAAAGCAACACATGACTTGAACGGCATTTAGCACATTAACTGACGTGCAAATACTCCCATGAATTCTTTATGCTGACATTGACCTTGATAAGGGAAATCTACGAAACCAATCATTTAGAACATGCAGTTAGTTCTATTCCCGACAAAGTATGGGCATGCAGTTGGTAGTAGATATCAGTTATACAAGGTGTAGGCCTTACAAATGATATATTATGTCCAATACTTAGTTTTAGCATAACTGTATGTATTGTATCAACTAATGTTTTTTGTTTTGGGCAGAGGAGAAGATGGAACTCCTACTTGAGTCGTTACTGGTGCTTTGGATATCATCAGAACAACAAACGCATTAATCACGCAGTCCTGATACCTGAATCAACGCCACCACAGGTTATAGCACCTCCAACAGAAATTTCCAGCCACCCACCGGCCCTTGTGCTTCCCTTCATTGTTCCCCCTTCTTCTCCTGTTTCTTCCCTGCAGTCCGGACTTCCATCTGCTACTCATTCACCTGCTAGTGGAATATCGCTATCTGCTCTTTCTGCTGACATTTACTCAGCAGATGGTCGTCCCTCCATCTTTGCCATAGGGCCATATGCAAATGAAACCCAGTTAGTATCTCCTCCAGTCTTCTCCACATTCACCACAGAACCATCAACCGCTCCCTTCACTCCTCCACCCGAATCTGTACAATTTACAACTCCCTCGTCTCCCGAAGTACCATTCGCTAAACTTCTGACGTCAAACAAATCGAACTCCAAGAAAGATGCACTCTATGAGTTCCATTCCTACAATCCCGGGAGCCCAATTGGTCACCTTATATCAACTAGCTCTGTTTGTTCAGGCACTTCGACTCCTTTTCCTGACTGTGAACTTAATTCCATGCCAATTAGTAGATCAAAATGGTCTGAAATGGAAACCCGCCAGGCAACTCAGCTTAGAGGTTCCCTTCGCAATGGACAGAAATCAGCTGTTAATCATCTGTCTAACAATATAGCTAATGGTTCCCATGGCTCGGAGCCTGTGTTGGATCATAGAGTTTCATTTGAGCTGACTGCAGAAGAAGTGAAAAGATGCCTAGGTAGGAAAGCAATCATCTCCTGTGAAGCTGCATCAGGGTTTTCAGCATCTGCAGCTAAACTGTCAACTCCTTGGAAGCAGGTCGAAGTTAACTGCAGTGATGAAAGTGTTCGATTTAATGAAACATGCAGCAGCTCAACTGAGAAACCACGAACTTCCATTACTCTACCAGCTGCCAAAGAATTCAAGTTTAGCAATTCGGGTAGCAATCCCACGGATCTTAGCACGGGTTCCGATTGGTGGGCGAATCAGAAAGTCAGCGGGATGTCAAACGGTCAAAGTAATTGGGCATTCTTTTCCATGGTTCGCCATGGGAATGAGCTGATTAAAGATGCTTGTTCATCTACAGAGCATGTCTCAAGAAAAAAAAATTGCTCCCTTGAGACGATCGCTTAGCTTCTTTTCCAAGTTCAAACATGCAAAACCGTGCGATTTTGCGCTCCATGAAATAGCCTGTGAAGTTGTAACTGTATATATATTAATGCTACTGTCTGTACAAGCAACAGAACATTTCTGTACTTCGTAATGCTTTGAGGGATTAGTGCTTCTTCTCCAGAGTAGAATTTGTTGCATTTTTCTTTTTAGTAATGCTTTGAGTGATAAGCGTGGATAAATTGCTTGCAACTTTTCTGATCGTTTTGGATGGAACTAATATTAGTCATTTGAAATTTTTAAATTGGAATGATTCTAATTTTTAATCTTGTAATAATCAATAAAATACAAAATTGTAAATCATGCAATGTTTAGGCATCTACGGCATTCAGATGTAAATTAATTGTCACTGACCAACTTTAAAATAGATTTGAAATTCAATTTGCAGTTTATTATCGTTTTTCCAAATTAAAACTTTTTTAATAACAATGTTCGGAAATTTTGGAATTTTTTTTTTAAAATTTTGATTCAAGTCGAATATTTTTTCTATGTATCAGTGGTGTATTATATTTTTATGTTTGAATATGTACAACAATCCCTGTAAGATTTAGTTAGTTTGATATGAGTTTATTTGGGGTTGCTTAGAGTGATTATAGATTATTTAGGAATTTTGTTGTATTAGCCAAGCAAACAAAAAATGAAGAAGGGAAAGGCTTGGATTCATGAAGGGGATTTGTACAAATAAAAAGTTCTTGGTGTGACCACTATAAAGGGAATTAAGATAGACATCTTATATGACTCGATGCATCTGATTGATAGTTGATATATTGTTAATAGTGAGAACTTAATTTGAGAAAAGATTTGTACATTTGATACAAAATGTATATAACGTGAAGTGTAATTTTATGTTATTTATTGTAATGTAAAGACTAGATCTTTGAATAACAAAATTGGAATTTTTATTAATTAGTATGATATGATGAAATAAATTATTATCAAAATTTAATAGCTTAATTCTATCTTTAAATTAACTCCTATTGAAGTAACCCAAATTTCAAATGATTTTAGCTCCTAATTAGACTCATCAGACCTATTTACAAGTTGTGACAAAGGGTAGGTAAGGTCTTAACAATTGAAATTCCTTGAAGTTCCTTACTAGATTAGGCTTGGAATATGAGGTACCTTCAAAAAAATCTATTTATTTAAATTATCCACATTGCCTGAATTTCCAAATCTCTTATTCACATGGGTTTTGATGTGAGATTTTTTACAAACCCCATATAACTTTATTAATTAAAAATCTATCTTTTGCCACCTTAAGTTTGTTATGTTCTAAAATAAATAAATTATAAATCTACCCCAATCTATCCTTTACTAATTGATTTTGACCTAAGACAAAATTACAAATCTATTTTGAGAGATATTTTGAAAACTACAGCTATATCTAAATCCTTAAAAATTTTTAATTTAATCATTCAAATATTTAAAAATTACAAACTAAATACTCTTGAATTTGTCTTAAAGATTTCTTTCTACTAACATGCTCAAATAATATTTTTGACTAAATTTGGGCTTATGGCATACTCTTAATGTTCTATCATATTTTAAAAAATCATATCTAATCATAATATTTTTAGTTTGATTCTAGGATTTCTCTTATTTTAATTAGGATAAAAATGAAGATTGTTACAATCGTCCTTCTTTATAGAAATTATCTTGAAAAATTATGGTTATAAAAATTAGGGTTGTTATAATCTTCTCTTCTTACAAAAGTTTTGTTTCAAAAGTTTAAAAAAGTGACAAATCCTATACAATTTTAACAAATTTTATTTTCCCAAGCAATTTCTCTTTTTATTAGATTTTCAACCAAAGTGCCTTTTTCTAAAATACTTTCTTTCTTAATCTCTCACTAATTTTTTATTGTCGATAATCTTAAAATGATCCCTCTATTCTTGTGCTTTTCCTTTTCCTTTGTCCTTATTATCAATTTCTTTCATATCCATAACTCTAACTTGACTCAAGCCTTGTAATGCTACAAAATTTTCTACATGAAATCTCTTATATTTAAGTCAGAAAAATGTAGATGTATATACTATGTTGGTTTCCTAACTCACATATCTCACCTAATCCTAAACTAAAGCTCTAATACTAACTTGGTAATGCCTCACCTAACTAGCTATTTAATAAGTTAAAAAATTCAAGGTTATGTACAAATAAAATATTAAGGACATAAAATCTTAAGTAGAGACTTAACAGAATGACAACCTCTCCTAATGCTAAACAAATAAAGCCATAGAATAAAAAAAAATGTCAGCACAAAATATCTAGATATAAAGATGCATAAAAAAATATATACATAACTCAAACTCATGTTTCATCATGCCATAATTATCCATCTCACACCAAGTATTTTATACTCTTAAATCTCATGAGTATGATCCTCCTTATGGCATCAAAGTCTTTAACTTCAATGTAGTTAATGGATTACCTATGATGTAAACACTAATAAGATTTATAGATCTCAATAGATAAATCTTTTAAAGTTACCAAATATACACAAAATATTAATATAAGTATAATCAATAAGTTAGAAGCCATACTATAAGTCATGATGACAAACCACTTGAAAATATTTTAAAACCATACTAAAAGTAAAACAGATGAAATAGAAATGTTACATTTTCTATTATTTTTAATTTTTTTTATTTTTATGTAATTATTAAACCTAATTTTCTTTGAATTATTCTCCTCACTTTATCTAATAACTATATCAATAAATAACTTGTAAGTGGCATCCATCCAAAATATACAATGCAAAATGTTATATAGATTTCTAGTTTAAAAATTGATACCTTATGATCCAACAAGTTGCACCTAATGTCATCCACACACAACATGCACATATTGAGATCATGGTACTCATATTAGAAAAATATTTGTTCTAAAGATTGAATCCCCTATAATCTAATATGCTACACCAAATGTATGGAGAGTAATATCTCTATGAATCTATTTTTTAGCCATATAATATCATACAATATACCAATCTAGATGTATGAAATAGACATGTCAATCTAAATATTATTTTCAAGCTAATATAAATTCCATTCCAATTTAGTTGTTCTTTATGTTTCATTCCTCTCTTTTTAATTATTCCTTATGATTCCATATAACAAGACAAGCCATAAAATAAATAAAACTGTCACTAATAAAGCTTGTGATAAATAATGCCAAACTGCATCTAAATCACACTAAACCTTAAGAAAAAGCATAAAAAGTTGTCAACATAATAGAATATATCTAAAAGAAATCATATAAAATTATGAAAGTTAATATTATGTTATATTATAAGACATTTATTTACCTAGTTCTATAAAAGAGTTTTCTTGTTTTATTCTTATTCCTCTATATTTTCTAAAATATCATGTACATAAAAGGATCAACATAAGGCTCAATATGCAGTATATATTTATTATTTTTAACCCAAGAAATTCTTTGACTAATTTGAATTGTATTTATATGAATCTCATATCGTATAGTATGACCAGCCATATAAATATATTTTCTATCATAAATTGTACATATATAATCCCCTATTATATTATACATTCACCTTTATTTCATGCTACTCAATTTGTTCGTATAGTTTGATTACTATGATTATAGTTTATGATCTTACTTGGCCTCAAGTTTTATTAGAATATCGTGCAATATGATTCTTAAGATTATATATTGTATGTTTCTCATGTAAACCACATATACGATTCTCTCTATTATAATTACTTTATCTTCTCATAATGTGATCCCCCCTTATCATACTGTTCAATCTCACAATAAAATTACAACCAATCAATGATACCTTACAATTATGTCTAATGTACAAATCTGATTACAATATTTTCTCACTATAACTAATCATTTTGTACTATTAGAAAAATCATATTATATGATATAGCTCTAATAGACTAGATAGATGCATCGATTTAATATCTATTTCTATTGTATAATATGATTTCATGTATCATACAAATATGATCTTATCTTTAAGCCTTTAAAGAATCTTTCATTATGATCTTTATAATCATATCAGTATAATCATACTTAATATGCCACAATTATATCGTACAAAGCTGATACTCATATCACCTTTGTATAATGAACTCGACAGCTATATCATCATCATACAAGTATAATACCCATATCACCTTTCTACGATGAACCTTATAACTTTATTATTGTGTTGTACTAGTACAATAAAAAAAATGTAGTATAAACCCCTCAAAGATCCTATACAACTCAATATCATATCCTTACAACCTTTTTTCTTGATGAGTTTAAGTTGATTGTATCGTATGCTACATATCAATAGCCACAATCTCTCATTTTCCTCCTCTCTTTCTCTCATTCACCCCATGCTCTTCACCTTCTTTTCATGGCCAACCAAACATTTTATGGTTTATTTTATTAGTGGAATTGGCTCTTACTTATCTTATCTTTACTTCACTACTCACCAGAACTTGAAACATAACAAATTTAAGAAAAAAATAAATGTAATCAAGCCTTAAGTCATACCTCACAATAGATGCTAAAAATAGCAAGAGGGGATGCTTCCCTCTTGATCATAGAATGGTTCATAGTTACCCTAATGGAGATGATACGACATTGCTTTGCTCATCATACTTAATTCCTGACCAAACAGTGGCTTACCAAAGTAACCTAAACTTTCTATGTTCCTAGCTCCCTATTGAACAAGCCATGCCTATTTATAAGCCATGACAAGGGTTAGTAAGGTTTTAATAATTAGAATTTCTCAAAGATTCCTATTTGATTTGGATTGGAAAGTGAGAAATACTAGAAAAATCCATTTATTTAAATTAATCACATCACTATCTTCAAAAATTTGAAACTCTCATTCACATGGGTTTCAATTTGAGATTTTTGATAAACCTCTTATAACTTTATCAATTACAAAGTAATATTTTAATATTTATAGATCTATCATCTACCAATTTGTTTTGATCTATGCCGAAGTTTTTAAAATTACAAGTACATCCTGAGCAACATTATAAAAATTACAATTATATCCAAATCTTTAAGAATTCATAATTAATTCTTTAGGTCTTAAAAATTATAAAATCAATATTTTTGTTTTTTTTAAAGAGTTTTGCTTTATTAATATGCTCAAATCTTACTTTTGACCAATGAGCTTATGGTATACTCTTTAATATTCTATCATATTTTAAGAAATCATACCTCATCACAATCATTTTGGTTTGATTTTAAAATTTCTTCCATCTTGATAAGAATAAAAATGAGGATTATTATAATACTACTTTGCATTCTTATTATATATTTTTTTAATTATTGAGCTAGTGATGGTTCACTTAGTCAATTATTTGGCTTAACAATTATAGGTAACTGTCAAGCCCCCACCTAACCAAGTACCATTATATAACAATATTATCATAAATTTGCTTAGCTTTTACATCAAGTGAGGACAAATAACCCAAAAATCAAAGGTGGGGACCAGACGGTATGACAAACACACACTCCAAAATTCGCAATATATATAAACACGAACATGTTTTTTATAATAATCACACCAAAACTTCTTTTTGTTTTACATATCTCGTGAAAGGGGTTCTTTTGTAGCAGTACCATTCCCATCTCTCCGTGTAGTGATTTCATAACCTGTGATGTAAGCACTGAATGAGATTTTATAAATCTCAGTAGATAAATTCACATAATTAACCAAGGAAATAAAAGACATAACAAATATCATTTACAGTAAAGATGAATGTCATACATACATATAAGATAATGCCAAATAGAAACCATAAAGAATGTCAATTTCTTATATAGTGTGTTGTTATCGGGCCCAATTCCCTTTGACGCATTATCCTCTGGATCTAATCATCATCAATAAATGACCTCCAGTCGGCATCCAACCAATCACATATCATTAGGCAGATATCTGATCCAAAGATCGATACCCTGCAACACATGCTAAGTCTAATGCCACCAGGCAGGTATGGTACCATACCCTGTAACACATGCTGAGCCTGGTGTAAATCATCATGGAGTCATAGCACATAATACCAGGCAGATATCTGATCTGAAGATCGATACCCTGCGACACACGCTGAGCCTGATATAAACACTAGGCAGATATCTGATCCGAAGATCGATACCCTGCAACACATGCTGAGCCTAGTGGTGAGGATAATGTTCTCTGGGAATCCCATTGTTTTATTTGTCATTTTCCAAACATCAATCCATGTTATATCAAAAGTCCTTTCATGTCATATTATTTCATCTCTTTCTTTAGCATATTGTATCATATCATATTCTTTCTTTCAATGTTATTTCTTCTTTTTTCTAATTATCATACCAATGCATAAGTAACAACAAAAACATCAGGTTTTCCTTTACCATATGCAACAATTTAAAACACCATGTGATAGTAATAAAACCATGTAAAACATACAATATTGTGCTACATCACAGGGTTAGGAAATTATCTACCTGAATTTGTTGTACCAACCGTCTTACTCACTTCTGTTCTTCTTGATGTCCTACAAGCCCGTAAAATACAAAAATAATTAATTTAAATATGCTTATTAGTCAAAAATTGCTTTCTAAAAGCTTTCCCAAACACACCCCAAAATAAATATCAAAAGACGTTGAACCGGCCACGGTCTATGCTGGACCGCCCGCACAGAAAAACTTTCTAAAAGCTTTTCCAAACAGCTTTCCAAAACTGCGTTTTCTAAATTCCCAAATTCCTTACGCTGTCGCTGGACAGCCCGCTCGGCGCGCTGGACCGCACGCTCTCGGCGCTGGACAGGGCGTGCTCGGCGCGCTGGACCGCGTGCTCGACGTGCTAGACCGCGCGCGCTCGGCATCCGGTTCAGCAGCGTAACCCGGTCCAAAGCCTAGACCGGTTCACGCCGCCCTCTCTCTCTCTCTCTCGCGTTCGGCGAAACCGAAACCTTTCGCCGGCGAAATTCGAGACCTCCGGCGTCTCCCGCCGGCCAAATCAACCCCTCTCGATCTCCGTCGCTCACCGGAAAAGCCTTACACAATGACGACAAAGAAATTCACGTTTTCCTTACCTTGCGGAACCCTCGCCGACCTTCACCGTGGCGTGCCGAAATTCATCGAAGAGGACGGTGGCTGCTGTCGGAATCTCGTTCTTAAGGAAACTCTCGCCGCAGTCACGTTTGTTGCAGAACCTCGCACTCCGGAATCTCTCCTTGCAGCCACATGCAGTCGAAGTTTTTGCAAACGTAATTTCACCCGATTAGCATTTATAAACGCTGCATATATGTGTCAAACTCTCCCGAAGCAACGGTCGGGTGTCTCGTAAAACAGCTCTTTTGCATAAAACCCCCTATAAATACATTATTTGCAAATATATCCTCCGCCAAATCGAATTTGAACTGAGCCGACATTTAAAAATTACAACTCTATCCTCCGCGTTACAAATTTATCCCAAATCTTCAAAAATTCATAATTTATTCATTAGAGCTCCGAAAATTACAAATTAAACATCGTTGGATTCATCTCACAGAGCTCTTTCGTTTAAGCAAATAAAATAAAATGACATACGAAATACTGAGGATGTTACAGTAACAAAGATACATAATATGGTACTTCAAGGGAATAATAAAGGATATGCCAGCTTTATAGTTTTCTTACTTTAACTTAAATAATTGTATTAATATTTGGATCATATGTTTGTATGAGATGTTATCATGACAAATAGATATATTAGTTTGACTTTTGATAATATCTTTCATTCGATTTTCAATATGAGAACTTTTATATATATGTGATCTTTTATATTTGTTTAAAGAATTGAATTAATTTTTCAAAACAATTATTTAGTTTTTAAATAAAATTTTTATGTATACTAAAGTTTTTTTCGATTGAAAAGTTTTTTTTTATCAAATTTAGGTTTTTAAATTCTAGAAAGAAAATATTAAAAATTAGTTGATAACAGAAGGATGAAATAATAAAGATATGAATTATAAAAAATAAACAATCCTCAGATTTTAGCAAACCTATGGTGATGACATATAGGACATAGCGTGATGAATGCTTACATAAGAATACACAATCTAGATCATCGTGAACATCTTAGGTTGTGAACATGAGTAGGCAACATAATGAGGAGCACATAATAGTTTGATGATTGGACTATAAGCATGTTATTCATGCATAGAATTTACCCATATTTGAAGTTAGTTACATGCTTGTAATGTCAATGAAAATATGTTTATTAAGTAACAAAGGACAAAGAAAAGAATGGTTAAAAAATGTGGAACATGACCTACAAATACAATATGTGAAGAGTCATGTATAATATGTCGATACCAAATATATGATATGTGACCTTATAAGTATAGTATGTCAAATGTATAAGTCTTAAATAATGATTTATGTATAATACAAGAATTTTTACATATCGTATGTCTACTGAATAAGGGCCAAACAAATATTTTTTTATGATACATTGAGTGTGTAATGGATAAACTGAGATTTATGCATGGTATATGAATTTCTACATTCGATACATCTTGGGCCATGCATAGTACGTCACCCATAGTATAGTATATGAATCTCCCAAAAAGAACTGAAATTTTAAATGAATTTTTAGAGAGTTAATTTGATATATTTAATTAATATTTAGAGGGGCTAAGTTTTAAATGAAGTATTTAGGAAGATATTTAGAATTTAATTTCTATGCTTATTTGGAAATTATTTGGAGGATCAAAAGCATAATGATTATATTTAAAGTTTTAAATTTACTCTTACATCTATGGCAAGCAAACATGTTAAAATTTTTTTAGACTATCATATTGAAATTTTGGTAAAAAAACAATAGAGTTTTTCAAAACATGTACAAGAAAGAAGTGAATAACTCTAATAACAAAATAATCATAACATTTCAAGGGAAAAGAGATAAAGATAGAAAAGAAAGAACATAAGGGATGCTATATGGTTGGGATGTTATAATGCTTGAAAATGAGTAGAATATCAAAAAAAAAAAATTAAGAAAACAATCTAATGGATCAATTCTTAAGGATGTACACCACACCTAAGAGATATTATTGATCCTTTTCAAGTAGAATATTGGCTAGCAAAGATTAAAATGTTGTTTGAAAACATGGGATGTAAAGACTATAAAAGAGTTTTTCTAGTAATATTAGTACTAGATAACACTATTGAACATTATTGGCAAGGTCAACAAGGACTCTACTTTAAAGGAAAAGCTAATTCTAAAATATCACGAAGATGATTTTTCCAAGCTTTTCTAGAATGGTACAATCTAGAATCTCTTAAAAAAGATAAGAGATGAGCTAATGAGGCAATATTGTAAGGGATTAACTAGGAGAGTAGCTAGTAAGAGAAAAAAGGGCATCATCATCCCAAGGAGGACAAAAGTTCAAGAAGACCAAGAAATCAGGGTCATTGTTCTTAATTACAAAAGTTGGAGCAAGAGAATGCAAGAAAGAAGGAAATCAAGTGATTTGTTTCAAATGGATTTAAACATAATGCAAAAGAGTGTATAAGTGTTAAGAAACTTAGTTACTAATGAAAATACAAATAATAATGGATATGTACCTGAGAGTCCTTAAATAAGATGAATAAAGTGATGATTTGCATAATTTGATGGGACATTATGCTAGGAATTACCTATTAATCTTAAAAGAAATAAAGGAAAATAATGATCCAAGTAATGAGGTTTTCCCCATCATCACTACATGTAAATTTTGAAGAGAGAGAAATACTTTGGCTCACAAAAGGAATTTTTGTAAATTCAATAACAAGATATCAAATTAAGAAAAGGTTCATATATTTGATGTAAATATATATAACATTACTTTTACTTTCACAAGTTGTTTGCTATAATGCAATAATCAGATATTTTAATTATAAAGTTATAATTTTGATTAATCAATAGGCCATGGTGAAATGAATTATTACATAACTAATAACAACTTTATTATATTTTAAATTGATGCTTATACAAACATGTTAGTAGTATCTTATGTTTTTTATGTTGGTACAATTCTTTATCATGCGTGATGTGTCATATATTGCTAGTTGTATTAAACTAAAAGAAAAAGTAAAATGGTATTTTTCATATCACTTAAAAAAATGATGTTTTTAAAACAAATAAAAAGAAATTTTTATGGCTAAAACAAATATTAGTACTTAATAATGAGACTCTTAAAAATAAATAATTATTATGTTGTCAAATTGTTACATCATGATTTGGGGTATCATATGGATGTGAAAACCAATTTGACAAAAGCTTATCTCTTATGATGAGTCTAAAAGAAAATTCTCATGAAGCAAAGCAAAAAAGAACACTTCAGCATGCAAATTTAAGTGAAGAAAGAGTTTATCACTACTATCATTGATATTATAAGAGAAAAGAATCCAATATTAGAAAGTCTTGTAAATATATTAAACTAAGAGATGACACCACATACAAGTCCTTATTTTTTTGGGTAGATTTATAAAGACTCATAGGCAAGAGCTAAAAGTTAATAAAAAGTGAAATTTATCATCACCAAAGATTATATTAATAAAATATCTACGAAGTAAATATCTGTCAAATTATACTGAAGAATCCATACTTATGGATCAATATGTCATCTATTATAAAGAGCACAATGGTATCATTTTATGAATGATGAAAAAAACTTTCTTCTAATATGAGATAAAGAAGCATTGACAAAAGGTGTTGTTCGTTCTAACCAAATAAAGAGACTAGTAAACACCAACCAAAGTTATGTATTATTAGTAACAAAGTTAAAGAAACTACTTAATGAGGATAACACAAGTCTTATCCTCTTAAATAAGACTATAAAATTAGATTTTATAAAGACTTAATTTTAAAAAAAAGATTTGATAAAACTAAAATCACAAAAGTATGATACTTATGATAACGAGATCAATTATAGATTCATTTAATCTAAACAATATAAAAAAAATCAATTGAGGCAACAAAATAATGAAAACTATCATAACAGTACTATGCAGCAAGATCTACACATGTGCACACTAACAGAGGCTCACTAAAGTACTCATTATAGTGCATAGGTCATGCACCACTCTTGAAGGAGTAGGCACACATGTGGAATGACAAGGTGTGCACGACTATGCTGTCCGATGGATATGCATTGCACGCAAGGCCTATCCACAAATGGGACTAGTACATGCATGCATGAACAAGTGCCATAATGTGGCTGTCCCACACATGGGGACAACCTTAACAGTGTAAAATTCATGAAATTTTCTTTTTTTGATAAAAAATCATGTATTTATTGTGAAAAAAAATAATATATATATTATAATAAAATATTTTATTTAAACCTTTATATAAAAGATAAGAATAATGAATAAAATAATTTAAGATTTTCTTAAAAAAAACTTTTAAAAAATTCAATTTTTTTGTGATGAATATCCATTTTTTCTTTCCTTCTTTCTTAGTTTCTTATCATTCTTATCCTTCAACTTATATTATTATGAATGAAAAAAGGTTTATTATCGAGTTTTAGGAGTGAGAACACCTCACAAATATATTAGTAATATTAATGAATTATATACATTCCACACAATTATCAATTGTATAATCTATGTAGATATTTATAAAATTCTATATAATTAAAATATACAACTAATGCAATAAAACATAAAGGTTACAATAATCTTACATTTATTACATCATAATCTTTTATTAATCATGTCTCAAAATAAGATTATATAACACATTTATTTCTTTCTTATAGTTGTCATGCATCCCACCTTAACACATTTGTGTCTAGACGACTATCTAGTGCTCTTAAAATTGAATTCTAAATATAGGTTGAGCAAGTATCATGGACTTAGTAAGCAAAATAACATAATCATAACATGCAAAATAATATAATATTATGGCAATGTCACATGCAAGGTTATAATTAATTATAATCATCCATGCATATAATAGTAACAAACATATATAATAATCACATATTCATTTCACTTTTTATTTATTTTTCTTATTAATTGACACTTGTTAACAAGCTTGCTTCTAAAAACCTCTATTATAAGTGGGCCATTTTTTTTGTCCTACAAAGTTTCTTATAACCCTTTCTATGGATAACCTACTTTTCATTTCAAGTGATTTCTTTAACCCTTCTTATGGATAGTACACTTTTCATCTCATGGGATTTCCTTCCTTCTATAGATAATCCAAACACATGTTGTTCATATACCTATTGAGTTAGGTAACATAAACAATTTGTGCTCACCATGTAATATAACAATTATAAATACAACATATAAAATAATATAACATGATACCATTACATATAATTCAAATTATGCTAATGTACTACAATACATCACTATATTAAGCACATGCACTTACATCACTATATTATAGTCTTTTTGTTATTAAACTAACAAAAAGCCTATAATGATCCTATTTAATTACGTCACAATATTATCTCCCTTTAGACTTTTTATTCTAACTGAAGTAAGTTGTCTATAAAAAGCGCTTAAACATCTTAAGACAAAAGAACTAACACATATAGCTTAGAATCTTTTTATCCACATATAGCTTATACCCCTCTATTTGAAACCTACTAAGAGTTGCTTATTATTAAAATGATTCACCTTTAGGATCTCACTTGACAATCACTCTTCACCCTCTTTTGGTTCCACTATTATATGTTTTTTTAACTTTCTCTTGGTTTATCTTTAAACTATATTATATTATAAAAAGACAACTCTGATATCATAATATAAGAACTATATCTCATTATATCAAGGTATCATCTCTCTTTGGTTATCCAATTATAACAAAGTTTGTCTCGAAAAGGCACCTCATGGCTAAGCAATGATAAAAGCCTAGTTATGATTTTAAAATAACATTTTTTCTCTTAAGAAATTCAAGTTGATTAGAATAGAACAATAAAAAAGAGATAATACCTCAATGTAGTGAGATAGGATCTTTAGAGAGACCTGTCACTATCTATTTTTTGTTTACCATTTTAAAAAAATATTATTAATAATATATTCTCCTCCCCATTAATGCATATAAGGAACACTTAATTGAAGACATTTTTTATTACTTATCTAAAATAGACAATGGCACAACTTAATAAATTAACATCCTAATAACCATATATTGTATCTAGAAGGAGAAGAATATCATACATGCGGCTCAACACATGCTTCTTCGTACACCACTACAAAACACATTAAATAAGCATCAAATCTCCTATAAACATAATAATTATTATCCTTTTCTTGACCATAATTTTTCCCACCTATTTAATCATCCTCCCCCAAATCGACATCACCATTCCCCAATAAAATCAAACTCATAACCTAATATTCATGACTTCACACACCCACTTCTATAAGAAAGTCCATCTAAATATATGTTCATCTACTAGTAAGATGCTCATAACTTACTAAATCATTCCCATCTCTATATCACTTCTCTATCCTACCCAATTCTAATGCATTTCATTAACTCACTAACACTATCATATCGTATGTATAACAAAACCCTTTGTGACAAACCTTCCTTACCTATACCATGCAAAACACCCATATAAATTTCCTAAATCATTCATTCATTTTCTAACGTTCCCTTATACCCTTCATGATAACAATCTCCGAATCATCCAAAGCCTCATGGACAATACACCTATGGCACATCAAAACACCCTCAAGGCCTCTTGTTGAGTTTGATGTTATGCTTTGTGTGCATCATAGCTTTTGTGGATGCCGCTATTTCCCAACCTGTAACACCTCAACTTCTTCACAACTATTCAATTAGCCACATATCAAACATGGGAAACTTACCTTTTTATTGTGAACTGCCAACCGAAGCATGGTTGAAAATGAGGTGGTGAATTCACAAAGAAAAACCCCGATAAATTGCAAACAGGTTCAGATCAAATCACGGAGAAAAACCAAGTATTTAATTTTTCTCAAACTAAAAACTTAGCCATTGGTAAATTTCAAATAAAAATCAATCCATCATGCCCTTTTCAAACCAAATTGACAAGGACTTAACTCAAAATCTCAAGCCACGGCCTAAGTTTCATCAAAACTTCACAAGCTGAAAGGTTAAAAAGAAACATGGTTGAACAAATCGAACACCTTCCAGTTCAGATACAATTTTCCACAAACATCAGCACCAAAACCCATGTCGTAGATTTCCAAGTGGAAGAAAAAAGGCTAACGTTATGACGAGAACCAGAGATACAATCAGGAAAAAGACAACTATGAAGGTTTTCCAACTACAGCCAACATAAAAACCTAAGGTTGTTTATTTAACATATCAAAGCATACAAAACTACAAAGTCGAAGAAACAAAGTTGCAGTTGTATGAATAAATACAATGTGGCGCACCACACGATTTTCTAGTTCAAAAGTGCTGCCTGTAGTTGTATTCGGACTAAAATGAAATGCATTTAGAATTGAAGATTGCAAGATTGTGGTCTTTATCACCCATTCGAAGTAAGTCCATACTCAGGTCAAATAAGCTCAGAAATTGGATGAGCTAATTTGAAAATACGTTAATTCTAACTTTTGCAGTGACTTCTGGATGAAGTTTAAGTTCTGCTACATATTCCCCTGTTTCTCGGATCTCTGGAAGAGAAATGATCCTTTTGTCAACATCCCTAGAAAAAGGATTAAAGAAAACATGAGTTCATCTCAAACTTGAAGAAATACTTCCATCCCAAGCAAATGAACTCAGAATTTTGGGCATTGTTTATCAATAGCATACAAAGAAATCATACCTGTTTAGCTGGGCCTTGATTATGTCTACTAGATCTTGTGTGGTGACACTAGCCAAACAAAATAGGTCACTTGAAATATGAATTTTATCAAATTGCTACAAGAAATTCAACATGAGAAGAATGGAAAGCAACCTCCCAAAAATTTGTTTTCCCTTTCCAACTTTGCGTTTCACTTTGAAAGCTCCAATGGTTTCGAATACTAAAGCAAGCTGCTGTGCTTCTTCTTTGACCTGCATAAGAAGAATAACAATCAAATTCCATAACAAGCTTTTTTACGAGAAATGTCTCCGTTATCTGTAGCATGGTTCCTGATTTAGGTTCAAATCAATCCAACACCAAGCCAAAATCTCAGTTTCATTTGAAGATAGGGTTTTAAAAATTAAAATAAAACCGTCATCAATACCAACCAAAAATTGTCTTATAATGACTACGGTTTGGGAACAAAAACTTAAACCAAAATTGGGAACCTAGTACCACAGTTCCTTCTCAATGTAAAGGATTATACATAATGCTTTACAAAGTTAATGATCCAAGTTTCCAGAATCTTTCTAAGCAAACCATGACAATATCAACATAGATTGATCACAGAAATATGAAGGATTTAGAAATGATCACTTGATCACATAAATAGTAAGCAAATATGTCATGGGAAAGATGATTTTTAAATCTACCCTTTGTTCAAAATTGATATTAATAGACTCTACTAAAAATTTAAAAAAATGCAAAAAAAAAAAAAAAAGTAAAAAGAACATCACAAAGAACACAACCTAGCAAAGCTACAACTGAGAAGAATGATATGGCAGAAGGGAAAGAAATCATGTTTCATATGCTAAAAGCTAAATCACTACCATTTGAAAGCCATGGCTCACAATATCAATTAATTTTACTTTTACCGTAGCTGTAATACGCATCAAATCCAAACAGACAAAATCAACCAATCAATTAAAGATAAAACAGAAGACAACTTCCCAGGACACAATGGAATGAAGTTTACGATGGAAAAAATAATCTTTATTTGCAAACATCAAGCCTTCTATGTCATGACTTTGGCCATGTGAGTTATCAGAGATTCATTTATACTTTCTTACCCTCCTCTTCTCAGCCTCGATTCTTTCTTCCTCCATCCTCATCTCCCTGAATAACAGAATATGTCATAAGTGCATCCCATGTAGAAAAATATAGTACATGAAAGCTCTAATAACCATGATTCCAAAAAAAGTGCCTGAAAAGTTTTAAGAGGTTCATATGAGAGCCACAACTAAACATCCAACCATACAGCTTTAATGCTCATTGTCCAATGACAATCACATGTTCACTAAAATTGCATACCGAGAAATGACCTGCAGCTTTATTACAAATTGTCCAAAAACAATCCAACAATTACAAAAATTGCAAGGCCAACATGAATTGGCTTTGCATATCACAATATCTTGATGGAACTCTACCATAATTCAGTGCAACAAACAGCTAAAAATCATAAGATCGTTATTGAGATGGTAACAACATATCCATCAATCAAAATACATCAAGCAAGAAGACACTCTGCAAAATTTCATTTCCTGTGAACAGCAATAATTTCGTTTGAAACAGTCATCACCTAGAGGCTACTACTCATGACTGAGCAAATAGCTCTAACAAAAGTCAGAAGAAAACAAAGTACATCATATAGCTATATATTCCATATAAATATAATCACTGAGAACCAAAAAGATACGTGCATAGTATGCATAAAATTCAAGGAAAAAGATAAAAGTTTCATATTATATAAACTATGCCACAATAGACATTAAACACACATAATATGAATTGTCTACCATAATGCATTTGTTCTAAGATGTCCATCGAAATGATGCTACCTAACTATGGTGAATTGCAAGCAAGTAGTCATGGCCATTACAACAAACAAGTGTAGTTGTAAATGAGCAGGGCTTCCTTTATCACTTTTCTAAGATGCAAGAAAATAAGTTAGTACAAAGCACAAGTATCAAAATAGAAGCTTGGAATACTGATATTTTTTTTAATGGTTAAGTTGATGGGGTTAATAGATATTATGATCCATAGAAAGAAAAAATTTAACTACTTTTAAAAACATTAAGGAGAATAAAAAACCAGGAAAATAATATTTTAGGACTATTGCTTTGATGCTCGGATAATAATTGAACAGAACAAATTTAGATAAGAGTTATAAAGATAGTGTAGTCAAAGTTAAGAGAAATAGGATACAAATAATAACTTAAAAGATTGCAATAAACACCAATAACGATAAGCATTAATTGTACTACGGCTAACAAATCTGTTGACGTCATTGCATTTTATTCACTAATAGCTCTAAGGTTATCTCCAACATATTATGTCATTTTTAATAGTCCTTTGTCAAAACAATTTAGTCTTTCTTCTACTCATATGATAAAGTTTCAACTCGTTTGAATAATCAAACAAGCTCTTAATAAAATTAGTTCATGATCTCAAATAAAGTTGGTTGCTAATATTAAAGAAAAATTTAAAACAAATTAGAACAGTTAACTGAAGGGATCATATTATGAAAAAAAATGTTCTATTTGTGGAGACCTAAATGTTTATATAAGAAGTGGACAAAGGAATTTAAAAGCTTTTATTGTGTCTATGATTATGGGAGACAAATAAAAAAGGTAAATCTAGTTCAATGTCTGCTTTAGCATATAGGCATAGGAATACAAAATACTTATTCTACGAAATTCTGAAAATTTGCAACTAATCATAAGGGTTGATGTTGAAGAATTCTTATTAATCATTTCCGTACAATGAAAAGGGACTTCTTAGAAATATAAAGATTTTAAGATTATCCACAAAAAACATTTAACCACTAAATTTTGACTAATGGTCTAAAGCATCCATGGTTATGTGATAAAACTCAATTAAAACAATGAGTTTGGATTGGATGGTAAAATCTGGATGAAGAAAATAAGATCATGTTCAAAAATGAAGTCTTAAACCAAGGTCCTTGTAGTCGAGATAATGAAACTAATGTTGTATAGAATAATGTTTATATTTATAATTTTAATATAGCAATGGCTGTGTTAAAAGAATTCTAAGTGTACACTCTACCATGCAAAAAAGCTCAGTGAACGAAACACCAAATACATGAAACAATGAAACAATTAAAGAGAAAAACATATGTTACAAAGCATGGTTTATTGAAAGAATATAAAAAATTATGAGATAAATAAATTAGCATGATAAGAGACTAATGAAGCCATTAATAATATTTCAAAAATGGATCGATCATAGCAAGGCAAAACATATTTAAAGACGGCTCAAAAAAAAATCCAAAATGACCAATAAAGAACAATTTGACAATAAAGAGTGCATGCTAACTTACAAAAATGTTTTGTGATGGAAACAATAGATAGATGAAACAATTAAAGAGAAACATAAATGACAAAGCATAGTATATTGCAAGAATATAAAAAATTACGAGATAAATGTACTAGCACAACAAGAGACTAAACAATCTACTAATAATATTTCAAAGTGGATCGACCATAGCAGGGAAGAAGAAAATTAAAGACTTAGCTCAAAAAAAAAATTCAAGGATGACCAATAAGGAACAATTTGACAATGAAGATATCAAAACTAGATAATTGACTTATTTCTATAAACTTTTTATTACGGGTGAATAATTTTAAGGAGACAGAGCAATTTGCAAGAAAGTATAATTTTCACTTTTATCAATGAATCCATAAAAATGGAGAAAAGAATACTAAAAAAGGCAAATTTTAGTAAAGTGATAGAGATATTAGACAACTCAATAAATAGTTTCAAGTCCATTCGTAACAGATTACAATTTGAACTCAAGTTTACTTCCAAAGTTAAATTGGCAAAATTCCAATACTTTGGTTCTAAAAATACTGTATATGCCAAATGTACTATGCTAAATATAGCTAAATTTTACTTATTTTTTTGTTAAGTTCACTTTAGAATAGTTAGATTGTACTTATTTTTAAAGTTCATTTCAGTATAGTTAAATTGTATTAAATTTTTTGTTTAAAGCGAACTTTAAAAAAATGAAAAATTAAATACAGTTTGATTACGCTTGGCTTGGCATATGCAATACTTTTTCTTGCTTCAATTTGTTACTACAGTGAACTTCAACACATCATTTAGCATTTCAGATATTTCATGTTTACAAATGTGAGATCCTAAATTTTCCATTAGTATTTCAAAATTTCAATTTTTTTTTTTTTTTTTTTTTTTTTTGCAATACTGAAGTTTTCCCAATGTCTGATACTCAATCAAAAACACATTTACGAATCTTGGAAAACATACGTAAATATAGAAAGAGTGATCTACACAGCCCCACATTAACGCAAAAATCGGAATATAGTTATCGAAATTGGGCATTCAGTAAAGAGAAATTACTTCAAGAGCCGTACTTGAGCAACAATGGAGTTACAATCTGAGCCTTTCCCATTGGAAGGAGATAGTTGCGGTAAAAACCGGCCCTGACTTCAAGCATCTCGCCTTTTTTCCCGACATTAGGCATGTCCTCCTTCAAGATGATCTAACAGAAAGGAAATAATTCCAAATGAATCACAATATGCAGAAGAAGATGGTGGAAAAGATTGATAGGGCAAGGGTTAACCTTCCGTATCTTCTTAACTTTCTTTTGGGCCAAAACAGTAAAGCTCCTGCTCTTTGCAGCTCCATTTGGGCACTCCCCGTCAAGGATTTTGCCAGTTCTGAGCGATAACAAACAGGAAGAACTATAACAGAGCGGAGATATTGCCGCCATTGCCGTCCCTACGTTTTGGACAAGTTTTGATTTTTCTACCCCTTGATCCTTAGGTCCAGCTTTATCCAGATGCTGGCGGCCCAACTCCGGGAACAATTCTGCATCTGGACTGGTCGAGGCCCTTTTGTAAAGACTTAAATAAAGAATACATTTAAGAGGATGATTCGATGACAAATTATGTTATCGGATGGTGAAAATAACTCTTACAATTCTAAAGTCACCCATGTCAAAAGAGCTTTGTGAAAAGAGCTTTGTCTCCTTACAATGTATTGAATGTGTTTAAGAGTTAGTCTTTATAAATGAGATTACCTTCCCTTTGGACCATTCAATATTTAGTCACTTGTGAACATCAACAAAAAAAAAATATTTAGTCACTTGTATTATAAGTAATTCATTATTCTTGATTGATGCATTCAAAAATGTTATCTCAATCTAACACAGTTATTATTTGCAGGTTTCAAGGAGTCATGCCCTGTCAGGTTCAAAAGTAATGTCCTGACGAGAGACATAAGCTTAAAGTTATGGTGGTTTAAGCTAATTAGAATTAGGTTTTTGTATATTGTTATTATTTTAATAATTATTTATTTATTATTATAATTTATTTTTTGTAATTAGTTAGTGAAAGAAGAATTTAAAATTTATGATCAAAATAAAATATTTCTTAAGATTGTCAAAAAAAGATGATCAAAGATATTAAAATTTTAAATATTTTTCTAAGATGATTAATTTAAATAAAATTTAATCTTTGTGTCTATAAGAATGATTTTAATCAAGATTAATATTCTAATCAAAATAAGAATAAAATATCTTAAATTTAACTCAAAATAAATCTCTTAATGGATATCACTTTAATCAAGATAATCTTTCTATGATATTTATTCTTTTTTTAAGTTCTCTCACAAACATAAATTTTGATTATCTAAAATATAAAAATTCATTCGAGCAAATTCATTAAAAATATATAAAGTTTGTTAATATCAAATGAAACACCATAACTAAGGAAAGATTAATAATACAATAATTTTTTGGTAGCAATAAATGAGTTTATAGATTATCCAAAATAGATGAATCTCAACCAAACTATAATTGTTTATCACTTCTGTAGAATGAGGTCTTACCATTGCCTTCTATTGTTACAATGCTTTAATAGGTAATATTTTAATCCCAAGTAATTTTAGTTGCAAAATATGTTGACAAATCACTCAAACTTTTACAAAGTAGTAAACAAATAATTGGAAAATTCCAACACACCAATCAAGGTTGCTTGCCTTAACTTTTGAGTTGAGAAGACTAAAGGAATGTCTTAATTAGAGGAATAACAATACAATTGGTGATATTTTTCATGCTATCAAAAGAGCAAAAGAAGTGAAGGATAAAGAAAAAAATTCTACAAGAACCGTATAAAAGAGGGAGGCTGATCCTAAACAAAACACATCAATAGCTCATGAAAGAACTAAATAAGGAAGAAATCTACTAGATCCAAAAAGTTGGAGCAAAATGGTTGAAGGATGGAGAGAAAAGCTCAATATTCTTTCTTGCATTAGTGATGAGTAAAGATTTTAATGATAAAAAAGTATTTAGTCAGAATCAAGTATAACAAGGTATTATGAATTTAGTATTTCCATGACCTTTTATCAAAGAAAAGATTATCTTTGGTGAAAAAAATTCTAAATAATATACCTCTCTCAATTACAGAGAAAGATAACCTATTTCTTATTTAAAAATAAGTAAAATTGGAGGAGACCAGACAAGTGGTTTCTAAATTGGACAAAGAAATTACACTAGGAATTTATGGGTTTAATGGTATTTTGTCACTAAATGTTAGGAAATCATAATGTTAGATGCATTAGATTGTAACTAATTTTATTGCTAAAAGCAATACCTAAAGAAATTGATAGTGTAAATTTAGTAGCTATCCAAAAAAACTCATATGCTAACATTGTTTCAAGAGTTTAGACTAATATATATGTGCACCTTTATTAAAAAGATACCAAACAAGCTACCAACCAATAGAATACAAACAATCCTTCTAAAGATCATTTTTTAACAATAAAGATCCATAAAAGAAAGAGAGATCACTTATATTGTACTTATTGCTCATGAAGTTTAATAAACTTGATAAAAGAAACCACATTATAAGAAATGACATTTTATTGAAGTTTACTAAATCATCATAGATAACAAATAAATCATTCTAGATAATCATTGTTGACTAACAATAATCATTCTAGAATGATTAGTAATAGACAACAACCTATTGATATTAATTAACAAAATTATTAATATCTTATATATCTAACACACCTCAAGGGCCTATAAGTATACATCAACATCCAAATAGTGTAAACCATAATAAATACAAAAAAATATAACAAAATACAATAATAAAATCATTATTTTGAGGTACTTTTATGTATGATGTGCTTAAACAGTAATTATTAGAAACTTATATTGGAGTTATAATACTCAAGTATGGGGTTGAATTTAGTGAAAAATGTTTTGAAAAAAGTTATACTCTAAGTCTAAAATAATTTCAAGTAATAACACATTTAATTCAATTCTAAGAAATAAAACACAAAAACAAAAAATATTAAAATAACAAATCAAGAAGTTTTTTTGCATGGTTTGATTCTACTCAAGAGAACCTACATCCACACCTAATCCAACTTTATATGATCCTACCCTTTCCTTTCATACACCTTTGTTATAGCTTGTAGAAAAACTATTACAAATGTGTCTTTTTTAGAGTCTAAGACACAACCTCACCACCCTTAAGCTTTTTCCTCTAAGCTAAAGCTAAAGCTCAACCTTCAAGTGGTTTAGAAGGCTAAAATTCAACATAAAGTGGTTCTTTTCACTCTTAACTCTCTTCCTCATAGAGCATATTATAGAATTTCTACAATTGATAGAAAATATGGCTCAATATGAAAAAAATCCAAATGAAACATCCATAAAAATTTTGAAGCATATGAATCCAAATGAAACATCCATAAAACTTTTGAAGCATATGAAAGAGGTAGAAATTTTGATGTGGAATATTTTCTTTAAGCTTTCACAATGCTTCTAATAGTGAATGCAATAAGTTGTGGATTATCAAAGTTGACAACAATAACATGAATTTTTCTAAAAATTTAAAAGTAGGTTGATTACATTAAACAATGATTGTAGTTGTTTCTTGTCATTAAGTATTGAATTTCTCATCTAATAGTTACTCATAAAAGTTTAAAGGTTTTTTGCATTTATTAGAAATAATTCAATTAATTTCAAGTGTCAAAATAGGTTTAAGAATGCTAAAAATGTTTAAGAATGACTAATAAAAACTTTTTTCAAAGCAAGCTATCAAATTCATCAGTCATTACCTAATGCCTATGAAATGCATGTAGCATTCATCAATTAAGATATATTGTACCAATTCTTAGGTTTACTCTAAACAAACTTGTTTACCATCTATTCACATGACATACCACTTTCTTTTTTCAATTACTATACATTCTAAGGGATGTATCATGCATCATTTAAAGTTTTAGTGTTGTACTCATAAGGAACAAAAATAAAGGGATGGTGAATTGGTGTTTCAAGTTTTTATAAAATTCTTTTTAAAAAGAATTTTTAATTATGGCTTTTGCAAATTATAAGTGGTTAAGAACCTTTTACAATTATCTCAAGCTATTTCAATTTCCCAAGGCCGCATGTAAGTAAGAAGTAAAACAAAAAAAAATGAGACAAAGAAGGCAAGAAATTTTAGGTGATTTCGCTCAACCTAAGAGCCTACATCCACCCTTAAGCCTACAAACCTCAACACCACTAAAAACACTCTTTTATCACAACCTAATGGAGAAACTCGATATAACTAAGTCTTTTCATAGATAAACACAACTAAATGCTCCAAACTCAACCAACCTAAAGATAGGGCCAACTACTTCATGTTATGTTATACCCGGTAAAATATTATAGGTTTAATCTTCAATAATTCGAATTGGCTGAGATGATTTCAGATCGACAGTAGGTTGAGCCAGGAGCTCAATTGGAGGCTATTGGAATTTCTGAAATTTTCTGGGGATTTTTCGGAGCACCAAGGAATTTTTAAGTAATTTTTCCTGTTTAATTGGATTTTTGGAAATTCGAAAATCTATTTAAATCGGTCCATTAAACCGAAAATTGGTTTTTACCGCGCATGAACCGGACCGGAGCGGTTCAGCGATGGCGGGGGCGGTTCGCAGAGTGCGTTTGCGCGTGCGTTTGGATAAGCCGCGGATAAGCGGATCGGACGGACGAGATCAGCGGTGGAGATTAACCGGTTGATCGGGGTTAAGCGGCGTTATTAGAAGGTCAACCGGCACTTAATGGGTTCTTAACGGGTTAATACCAGTTTAAAGCGGGGTATTTAACCCGAACTGTTCGACTGTTAGGGTTAGGGTTTCGAACGGCCGGAGACGAAGCTTTCGCGACGAACGGCGATATTTTCCGGCAGCCTTTCAAGGGGCTTTTTGTACCTGGAGGTTCGCGGGACCGAGGAGAATCGATTGGTACCGGTTTCGTTCGGCGAGGAGCAGCGGTTGGTCGCGTGCGAGCTTCACCGTCGCCGGAGAAGAAAGGTAGGAAATTTCAGTTTAAATTAGTTAAATTGGCAAATTAAAAATATGGATTATTTTGCAATTAGCTACCGGAGCATGCGAATTGTGGTTTTTTGAAATTTATTAATGCAAATTATTGATTTTAGCATTTTAGGGTTTTCGGAAAAATTACACCCGCCGAATTTGGAAATTTTACCGAGCAATTGTTGATTCGATTATGTGCTTAATCATGTTAAGATAGTATCAAATGCTGAAATTTGTTTAATTTCATAGAATTGTTAAAATGAGGATTGGATGAAACTTCGGCGGAAATTTTGATTTGAATATTAGAAATTAGTGACATTATTGACAAATTAGGATAGTACGAACATCGGATTTTACTTCTCTTTGATCTCGGTCCCCGGAAATCGACGGGGAAAACGAAATTTTCCGGAGGAATCGTCGGCTAGGGTTTCGCGGGCGCCGGGCGGAGGAAGGAGATGGATTAGATTAATTTCGGTTTAGTTAATTAAGTAATTGTAATTATTCAATATTTATTAATAATTAAATGCTAAACGTCGGCTGGAAATTGGATTAAATATTCGGCCGGTGGGTCCTCGATTCAGCGGGATTCGGGCGAACGAACGGGCGGAGGAAAAGATTTAATTCGGAAATTAATCCGAATTTTCGGGAAATATATGGAATTTAAAATTTAATTTCGGAAATTAATCCGAATTTTTGGAAAAAGGATATATGTGGAATTTAAATTTTATTCGGAAATTTATTCCGAATTTCGGAAAATGGATAAAGGGCAGAAATTGAAATTGGAATTTAAAAAGTTCCTGAAGTGAGAAAAAGATGATTTTAGGAAATCACATAGCCAAGTTGAAATTTACTGTTGGAAATTATCCATAAATTCAGTGTAGCTAGATTAGTTGGAAGGAAGTGTGACATTTGGGTAAGTGCTACCAGAATAGTCAGAATTTTGGTACAGTTTGTGTTGCTTGGATGGCAATGGCATGGTTTGAGTCAGTTTACTCAGTGTTGGCATATTTCACGGATTGGCATATTGGACCGGACTACTATAGACCCTATATGATGTTTTAGGGTAGTTGTGGTAGGTAACTGTGTGGTTCAGACTTAGCTTCCACAGTGTACATGTGACTGGTAGGCGCCATGCGTGTTTCGAGTGGGCGAATCCCACTGGCATGCTACCTGGAACCCCAGGCTAGGTTGTGATGCGTGTTTCGAGTGGGCGAATCCCACTGGCATGCTTTGCGTAGGCGCCATGTGTGTTTCGAGTGGGCGAATCCCACTGGCATGCTATATAGACGCTGAGGTGTCGGGTGCTAAGCGTTATGATGCGTGTTTCGAGATGGGCAATCCCACTGGCATGCTTTGCCTAAGCACCGTGCATGTTTCGAGATGGGCGATCCCACTGGCATGCTACCTGGAAGCCCAGAGGAGAGCTACTCTGGTGTGACTGGGGGTGACTGTGGTTGGTCGGAGTCTGGGACTGAGAGTGCCTTTCCACCCTACATTGTTATGCTGTATTCCTATACTTTTGCTATTATCCTTCTCTTGCATGTGAGTTTTTACTAGCTGTCTTTCCTACTGGGCGTAGCTCATTCCTTTTTATCTATATTTTTCCAGTGGCTCGGCAGACTTGACGCAACCCAGTTTTAGGTGGGATCGTGATCAGTAGGCTAGTGGAGGAGATCTGATCTGTGATTTTCTGAGACATTCTGATTAGTTGATTGTTGCTGTTGGATGTATTCAGTGAGACTGTTATTTTTGTCTTGTATTATGTGAGGGTGATTCTGACTTATGTATCTAGTTGGATGATATTGTATTTGTTGGACTTGGATCTTATTCTTGTGATGTAGTTTCCATTCACTGTTTTACTTTATTGTCTTGGTGATATAGTGTGTGAGTGCCATAATTTATCTGAGGATGTTATGTATTTTATTTTGATGGTGAGGTCATTACATGACTATGGAACTTAACCGTGGGGGTTCAGACTTCTATTAGACCGGTTCTCCTACTGGTATGGGTTAGGAGTATTGGGTCTAGTAGGAGTAACATTGCGCGAGTTCATCAGTTAATTCAGGAGTCATGAATCCTGATTTGACGGTGTACCCGGGAGATGGGATCCACATTGTTAAGGAAAGTAGGTGTGTAATGATGTGTTATATCCTATGTTTTTCGTAGGCTACTCAGGTTGGTATGGGACGATCTGAGCTGTTTATATGTAAAAAAAAAAAAAAAATGTATGCCAAAAATCAGCCTAGGAAAAAAATGGGGTGTAACATGTTATATAGCCTAGATCTAGGCCAAACACTCTATACTAAGTGACTTAAGGAAGGGCCAAGAAAAGAAAATCCTAAAGGAATCAATATAAAACTCAAGTCCACTCAATGGCCAAATACACAAGTATAAATATAAGCATTGATGGATTAAAAAATCAATATTACCACATTACTCAAGAGCTTTTGTGGGATAGAGTGAGTGAATAATGTTGAATGCAATGCCTTCAAGACTCTTTTTCATATGCACTAGTAAACTTTTCAAATGATATAGAGCCGAATTCCTTTTTGTACTCACACACTCTTGAAAAGGTTTAGTAAGGTAAGCTTATAGTTCTCTTAAAGGCTCTTTAATGTATATCAATTTCTTAGCAAATCTTCATCAATCTAATTTAGAGGTTTTGATGGACTTACATATGGAATAGAAGCCAAAGGAACGTGTGACCTTCAATGTTCACATAAAAGCTAAAATTAACTTTTTCTCAAGGTTAAACTATTCATTTCATGCTTTTTTATTCCATACATATTATGTGTTAAAGGTAATGTAGTATACATTGCTTACATATTGTAACCATATGTACTATTCATTAATAAATAACATATTATACTATTTTATTTGTCTTCCTTAACTGATGCAGTGTGATGCTTATTCTTGACTAAACATATTGTACATTAATAAATACATTAGTGCATGAAAGTCTCAAGTTTGATTTTATTCATTTTATATTTTATGCATTATATGCAAGAAGGATACATATTGCACATTTCTAAAAATCTAAATACATTATTCTAAATATTATTTGTTTTGCTAACATACCCAGCCCATTGACCTAAGCATATTACATGTTAAAACATGACATATTGTATGCATATATCAGTTGCTAATTATGATCCTTTGTGTAATGTCTCTCTTTGCACCATATAGTGTATTATACACATTGTATATTGGAACTCTTGTATTATATATAATGATTGATTTTTTACTCAACATATTTATGCATATAGTCTTTCACTCTTACAAGCATCCTTAAATATACTAGACATACCATTCCTATATTGTAATGTTTTATATGTTTAGTTCAATTTTATCCAACTTTTAACTTTTCTTTCTATACTTAAGTGTCATCATTATTTAATGATTATTCTTTAAAAATCACTCACTTTTATTCACAAAGTCATTTTCATGCAATTTGGAAACTCTCTGTGTAGGTTATTAAGGATATACCATTAAATCCTTATTTTTTTTAATAAAATGCTTAAGTGAAGTGTAAGCTCTTGAAATAGTTAGAAACATGAGTTTCAATTTTTACATTTGTCTTAAATAATTATAGACTCTCTTAAAATGCATTTTGGACACATGTTTTCCATTGTGGAGCACTTCTTTATTCTTGCCTTCATGTGTCATTTCGCTTATTCTTTTAGTAGCTTTTTCAATCCACATCAATGATAAGTGATTTATTTGTATGCTTATCTTAAAATAACCTAACAAGCACACTAAGTAGATATGATAGATCAAATAAAAAATACTAACTATTTGTTATCATCAAAACAAGATATTGTATTTAGGGCTCATGGAATTCAACATTAAGATTTTAAAGTTTTTTAAATGATTTTAAGTGTAATATGTAAGTGAATATGAAAACATAATTTTTGAGTTTTTTTGAAGTCATTAATGCAGATGTTGAACTAGATAAGATCAATTTTTAAATAGGTATCTACTCACAAGGTTGCACCAAAATTGATCTTGAATTGTTTGCTTAGAAAAGTGATCTCCATCATCATCAATCTTCCTTGATTTAATCTTTAAGATTTTTTGGAAGTATAGTGTGCCTTCATGCCAAGTGATCTTGAGCTTTTCTTTAAGTAAGCACTTGAACACACTTGGAGCTTCAATTGAGCACTGATTTAGATTCACATGAACTTTGCTTAAGCTTTTCTTGAGTTTATTAAATGAATCGTCCAGCTACTTGAATTCTCTCCTTAGATTACCTAGCCTTCTTGTATTCTAAGTAAACAAAATATTCCTATTAGTAGCTCATACAATTGGGACAATAAAGAAAAAGATTAAGGAGTTATAATAGATAATCATTCCAAATGCCTAAATTTGGATATTGAAATTTCATCAAATGATGATATCTAGTGATGAAAAAATTTTAAAAAAAATATTACCATATGATAATGATTTATAAAATGTTATTAATTGTTGGTAATTTCTATAACTTATATCAAATGTTGAAACTATGACCAGTTGTTGAAATAATAACCAATTATTGTAAATAAGATCCATTGTTAACCTATTTCTAAAAACCAAATGTTTCTAATTTTACATGCTATATGTCAATTCCTTAGCTTCCTCATTTATTCTTGCTTAAGCTTGAAATTGAACTTTTCTTTACTATAAGGCATCAAATTGATTCTACTTCAACTAAATTTATGCTCTCTATTTAGATTCTATTTTTTTATTTCTCCAAACTTATTCATTTTATTCTTAACCTATTTATTCCCCTTTGCTATGATTAAAAAGGTGGTCTAATATGAACATCTAGCATGCCTAAATAACTCTTACTTTTGTAAAATATTATTTCATTGAAGGGCCAAGTAAAGATGTCTACAATATGATTTTTTGTTTTAATAAATTGAATGTGTTCTTCTATTCTAGAAATATATTTTCTAATGAAGTGATATCTTACTTCTATGTGTTTAGCTCTTTATTATTTTATAGGATTTTTGGTCTAACAAATAACACTAACATTATCACAACTATTTGAAATATTTTGTAACCTAATGTCATAGTCTTCTACCTACTTTTTTAACCAAGCAATGAAAACTCACATCCACTAAGTGAGATATACTCATGCTCAATTGTGGATAGTAGAGCTATGCTTTTTTTCAACTTTGCCATTAGATTAATGAGTTGCCAAAAAAAACTTGTCTTAAATGTGCTTGTTATATCTATCCTACAACCCACATAATTTGCATAACTAGACCAAATTAATTCAATTTTTAATTTGTCCTTTGAATATTGAATTCCTAAACCATTGGCTTCAATTTCTTATCTAAAAATTCTTTTTAGTTCTCTCAACTAGGATTTCATAGGATTAGCTTAAAACCTAGCATACACACTTATACAAAATATATTATCATGTCTATTAATTGTCAAATACATAAGAAAACTAATTAATCTATGATAATTACTTGGATCAATTGACTTGTCATGTTCATCTTTATCTAGATTAATAGATGGGAACTTGGGGGTAGAAATTGAATTAAGGTTTTTTAATTCATACTTCCAAAGTAACTCATTAAGAAACTTTGTTTGAGACAAAAAAATTTCATTAGATTATACATTCATCACTTCAACAAATTTGTCACACAAACTCTTGTTTGTGAAGTCAAATTACATGTCATTAGCATAAATTTTGATTAATCGAATGCCTTGATCTAATTTTCTAATAAATAAGGTATCGTCAACATTTCATTTTCAAACATTCGTGTTAATCAAATGCTTGCTCAATGTCTCATACCAAGATTTAGAAGCTTGTTTTAGTTCATATAATCTTTCTTAACTTAAATGCATGATTAGGATTCTTATAATCCATATAGGTTTCTCAACATAAACCACCTCTTCTATTAAACCATTTAAGAAGACACTCTTAATATCCATTTGAAATAGCTTATACCTCTTCAAGGAAGAAAATGCTAATAGAACTCAAATAACTTCCAAAATGGTTATAGGTTCAAAAAGTATTCTCAAACTAAATTTTGTCTATTTAGTTTTATCCTTATAGAACTAGTTGTACTTTATTCTTAACTATGACTCCATTGTCTTTAAGTTTTTTTTAACACCATTCATGTTCCTATAATAAGATGATTCTTAAGTCTTTCTACAAGTTCTCATATATCATTCTTTACAAATTGAATTAATTATTTTTGTATCACATCCAAATTGCATTTTCTTGAGCCTTTTCTATAGTTTTAGGTTTAATTTTGGACAAAAATAGGTTGAATGGACTATTTCTTCCCTTAATGATGACTAGCTTGAACCTTATTAGATGATATCCAATCACCAATTCTTTTGGATGCCATCAATTATAAGTTATGTCTTTATTTTTCTCTTCCAATTAAATAATTTTACTATAATGAATCAATTGATTCTTGATTGTTTTCATTCATTCCTAGATTCATCTTCTAAGCTATGTTTTTCATGCTCATCAGTGTCATCTAAATAAACTTCTTTTCTATGATGCTTTGATTTATCAAAGATTACATGAATTGAATGTTCTTTCATAAGATAATTTTTATTAAATACTTTGTATGAATCACTATGTCTAGAACAACCTAGGAAAATTCCTTCATCTAATTTGGGCTCTAATTCACCAAAATTGTCATGTTTAATAATAAGCTAATTTTCTTAAGTTATCAAAATGATCGTTCTTTTTTAACTATAAATGTGACTCATGTGAACTTGAATAATCATTTATGATCACTAGTTCATATTTATTTCCACTTAAACTAGTGACTTGCATTATACCAAATTGATCCATGTGTATGAATTCTAATTTCCTAGAAGTCATTACTTGTTGAATGGGTTTAAATAAGGGTCTAATTTTTTTACCTCATTGGCATGAATCAAAAAGTGAATTTAGCTTAAAATTTAAGGTTGTTAAACCAATAACTAGTTCCAATTTGGTTGCTTTTTGACATATTTTGAAACATAAGTGACCAAGTCTCCTATGCCAATGACATATGAGTAAACTTGGTTACCAATTATATCATCAATATTTATTGCATATTCATTATCATTTCTATATCTTATGAAGATAGCTCTTTTGTTTTCTTTGATGAGGCAATGAGATTAGAAAATCAATACATTATAACCTTTGTCACATAGCTAGTTAATGCTTAAAAAATTATAATTAAGATCTTCTATTAAAAATACTTTATGTTATACCCGATAAAATATTATAGGTTTAATCTTCAATAATTCAATTGTGGCTTGGATGATTTTAGATCGACAGTAGGATGAGCCAGGAGCTCAATTGGAGGCTATTGGAATTTCTGAAATTTTCTGGGGATTTTTCGGAGCACCGAGATTTTTTTTAAAAACCGGAATTTGGATTTTTCCTTTTACCGCGCGTGAACCGGACCGGAGCGGTTCAGCGAAGGCGGGGCGGTTCGCCGAGGTGCGTTTGCGCGTGCGTTTGGATAAGCCGAGGATAAGCGGATCGGACGGGCGAGATCAGCGGTGGAGATTAACCGGCTGATCGGGTGTTAAGCGGTGTTTTTGGAAGGTCAATCGGCGCTTAATGGGTCTTAACGGGTTATTACCGGTTTAAGCTGGGTATTTAACCTGAACTGTTCGGCTGTTAGGGTTTCGAACTGCGGCTAGAGGCGAAGTGTTCGCGGCGAACGGCAGTATTTTCCGGCAGCCTTCCAAGGGGCTTTTGGTAACCGGAGGTTCGCGGGACAGAGGCGAGCATTTTGGTACCGGTTTCGTTCGGCGAGGAGCTGCGGTTGATCGCGTGCAAGCTTCACCGTCGCCGGCGACGAGCAAAGGTAGGAAATTCAGTTTTAAATTAGTCAATTAGTAGAAATTAAAAGCATGGAATATTTTGCTTAATGAACACAAGCATGTGGATGAAAAATCGGACTTAGTTGAATGCTAATCTGCGTCTTTTACAAATTTTTGGATTTCTGGAAAATTTCCCATTTCGCCGGAAAATTTAGTTAATGCTTAGGAACATGTTAGGGATTTGTATTATCAGTTTGCCATTGAATTAGTTAATTAATTGTTGGATTAATCTTACGACAATGGCGTACGGGCGAACTCTTTCGGCGGAAATTTTAAATTAGTGGCATTATTGAAACATTAGGATAGTACGAACATCGAATTTTGTTTCTCCTTGTTCGCGTTCGCCGGAAATCGACGGAAGGAATTGGATTGGTCGGCGATTGCTTCAGTTAGGGTTCGTGGGCGTCGGACCGAGGAAGGAGAAGGGTTTAGATTAATTACAAATTTATTTAAGTAATTAATGGTATTTATATAATATTTATTAGTAATTATATTTATTTAAGCATCGACCGATTAACGGATTATTAAAGAATTTGGTTCGGCGGTGTCGCGGTTCAGCGCGAGGTTTCCGAACCGGCAGCGAAAACCGGTTCAGCGGGATTCGGCGCGGACGAACGACGCGGAGGAAAATTTAATTCGGAAATTAAATCCGAATTTTCGGAAAAAGGATATATGTGGAATTTAAATTTTAAATTCGGAAATTTATTCCGAATTTCGGAAAATGGAAAAAAGGGCAGAAATTTATTTTGGAAATTAAAATTTCCTGAAGTGAGGAAGAGGTGATTTTTGGAAATCACGTAGCCAAGTTGAAATTGACTGTTGGAAATTACCCATAAATTCAGTGCAGCTGGATCAGTTGGAAGGAAGTGTGACACTTGGGTGTTACCAGAATAGTCAGAATTTTGGTACAGTTTGTGTTGCTTGGATGACAATGACATGGATTGAGTCAGTTTACTCAGTGTTGGCATATTTCATGGATTGGCATATTGGACCGGACTACTATAGGCCCTATATGATGTTTTAGGGTAGTTGTGGTAGGTAACTGTGCGGTACAGACTTAACTTTCACAGTATACATGTGGACTGGTATGCGCCTTGTTGTATCTGGACACATGTTGCCGAATCTTGGAGTTAGAGCTTGGCAATGACTGTAGGGGCGTGGCTTCTATGGAAATTGTTGGGAGAGGACTTCTTGGGACGGTGGCTGAGTCGATCTCTTCTGGTCCACGAGTGTAGGCCTGCGCGCCTGAGAGTGGCAGTGGCAGGGGTGACTCGCCGTGGCTAGTCAAGTGTGTAGGCCTGCGTGCCTGAGGGTGGCAGGGTTGTCTCACGTTGGCTAGAGATCTATGTGACTGGTTATGTCTATAGTCTCCAGAAGATTGATTGACGAGAGACGTTGCGGTGTCGGGTGCTAGGCGTTGTGATGCGTGCACAGAGATGGGCGTGTCCCGCTGGCATGCTTTGCCTAGGCGCCATGCGTGCTCAGAGATGGGCGTGTCCTGCTGGCATGCTGCCTGGGACAGAGGAGAGCTACTCTGGTGTGACTGGGGGTGACTGTGGTTGGTCAGAGTCTGGGACTGAGAGTACCTTTCCACCCTACATTGTTATGCTGTATTCCTATACTCTTGCTATTATCCTTCTCTTGCATGTGAGTTTTTACTAGCTGTCTTTCCTACTGGGCGTAGCTCACTCCTTTATTATCTATATTTTTCCAGCGGCTCGACAGCCTTGACGCCACCCAGATTAGGTGGGATCGTGGTCAGCAGGCTAGTGGAGGATATCTAATCTGTGATTTTCTGAGACATTTTGGTTAGTGTGATTGATACTATTGGATGTATTCATGGAGACTGTTATTCTTATGTCATGTAATATGTGAGGGTGATTCTGACTTATGTATCTAGTTGGATGATATTGTATTTGTTGGACTTGGATCTTATTCTTGTGATGTAGTTTCCATTCACTGTTTTACTTTATTGTCTTGGTGGTATAGTGTGTGGAGTGCCATATTTTATCTGAGGATGTTATGTATTTTATTTTGATGGTGAGGTCATTACATGACTATGGAACTTAACCGTGGGGATTCAGACTTCTATTAGATCGGTTCTCCTACCGGTATGGGTTAGGAGTATGGGGTCTAGTAGGAGTAACATTGCGCGAGTCCATCTGTTAATTCAGGAGTCATGAACCTGATTTGACGGTGTACCCGGGAGATGGGATCCACATTGTTAAGGAAAGTAGGTGTGTAATGATGTGTTATATCCTATGTTTTTCGTAGGCTACTCAGGTTGGTATGGGACGATCTGAGCTGTCTATATGCAAAAAAAAAAATATGCCAAAAATCAGCCTAGGAAAAAAATGGGGTGTAACACTTTATCAATAAGGTGCATTTAAGATGTAATTATCTTGCTTATACTTTTCATGTTCTCATTTGAGTTATCACCTAAAGATTAAAAAAGCCTTCATCTTCATCTCTAGTATGGTAAAGCTACTTGAATCACTGATCGTGTACCTTGCATCTATTATCCAAGTACCATGTACCACCATTATGTATACATTGGATGTATACTTACATATGAACATTAGGTTTCAATTTATAGCACCAAAACCATCTTGGTTTCTCTTAAATTTACACTAAAATGGCTAAGGTTCTTAAGTATCCATAAGTATTTGGACTTATATAATTCAAAGGATGTCTTAACATGATAAACATATGAAACATGTTTTGGATTGTTACAATAGTTACAAGTTGATTCAGCTTACCATTCATGAATCTATAAGGATTTTTTAATGAATTTCTACAAAAGTTGTAAACTGCATTTCTAGCATGAACAAGAGCATAGTTCTTGCATATGAAACATGGGAAAAAAAATAAGGCATATGAAGCATCATTTGATCTTGTAAATCTATCTAGCATAAAAATGTTAGTTCTCAATACAATATTTTATTTAAGAATAAAACAAATTATAGAGAATGCATCTTTAAGGATATATTTAGAAGCACCAATTTCTTTTTAAGGATGGTTACATAAGCCTAAGTAGTTATTATGTTCTCCCTTGTGAGTGTCATGAGATGCATAAAAGGTCAATTAGCTCTTGTTTATGACATCTCTACTCTTTCTTCAAAAGTGAATACTTATTTTTAAATTCCATATATTCATTAAACAATTTTAAAACTATTTCTTCTAAATCACTATAAGAGAAATCTGATTTATGCACATTTGTTATCTTTGGTTTAAGGTCTTCATCATAGGCCATCAAGCACATAATAGCATATTTATTACTGAGTTTCACCTTGGGTGAGAATTCTTCTTTTGAGTCACTCCATGTTATAAGAATGGAATTTTTCTTCATCTTTATCTTCTTCTTAGACTTCTCATTGGGGCACACTAAGCATGTGTGTTTGATCCTATTATATTTATAATATATTACTTCCTCTTGTCCCTTTTCTTTATAGATTTTTTAAAAATTATATTAGTAACAAATTTCTTGTACAAATTTTTACTATTATACCCTGCTTATAAGAAATCCAATATCCTTGTAAGACATGTTATCTCTTTGGTTGGATCCTCCACTTCATCATCAGCTATAATACTTAGGGAGTAAGAAGTTGTTAAGGCAATTAGCTTTTTTTTACTTTCTTTTTAGAATTTGATCACTCTTGCTCCTCTCTTTATTGAGATTTCATAGGCATGATGTCTATACAATGAGGGTGAATTATGAAAATTAAAAATTTAAATAATCTCAAATATCACAATAAAAAAATTTTATAATATAAATGTCACTTGTAAAATTTATTTTAGAATTTATTGTTCACATTGAAAACTTTTCATGTGGGACAACAACTATAAAAAAATATAATATTTTTAGTGGTTCAACTTAAATCTAAATTTCAAGCAATTTGCAAAAAGTGATAGACCAAAACCCCACAGACGATTAAAAGGCATTAGAAGCATTAAACCAAAACACCTTACACACAAGCTTAAAAGTAACTATGATCATCATGTTAAAGGATCTTACAAACTAGCCCAAAAAGAACTTACAAAACTAAACCAAAGGATCTTATGAATAACTAAGCCAAAAGACCATATGTCGGCATACAAAAGTCTAATATAGAGCACACAAGTAGGAAGTCCCAATAATAGAATAAAAGTATAAAATAAGAGCTCAAAATACAATTTCTTATGACCTTGTTACAATTATAGAAAGGCATACTAAAATGTTATAAAATAATGAAGAATAAATTCCAACTTTGCTCAAGACAAAGTGATGAAATAATAGCTAAAATGATAGAGGAAGATGATTGACATAGCCTTACTATTATTCCAATTCTTTTCTAAATGAGTGATGAACTCTAAGTGAAATATTTTCTTGAAGATATATAAATGATCTTTAACATCTTTTACATATATTTGGACTACTTTATACAAGCCTTATAGTGCTTTTTAAACAACATCAAATGACAACTTTCTTGAAATTCAATCAAATAAGACATGACTCATACTCCCATAACTAATCATAGTGTTCAATATAATGATAATACAAGTATGATGCCAATATAAGCATCATCCAACTCTTCAAACATATATGATGAGTTCATTTTATTGATAGTTGATCATATTTGTATGATGAGACCATTATACATAAACGAAATACATAACTCTTTACTTTCACATATTCAATTTTTTATCTCTTAAATTTTTTTAGGACCATACAATAAGATGACAATGATCATACTTGTACGAAAACCTTCTTATGTAACACTTTTGTAAATATAAGATCATACTTGTATAATGTTGTAATTATACTCATACAATGCAAGTTAATTCCTTAACTACTTAAGTTTTAACTTTTAACTCTTTATTAAAAGTCATCATATTTGTATAATATGAAACTTATATATGTATGACAAAGAAAACCTTTGTTCTTACCAATATTACTAAGTCCAAATACTTTGTTTGATTCTATTAAAGAACTAATTATATAAGTATAATAAGGATATCATACTATACAAAGAACATTAGTTCCATGCCTTAACTTACACCTCCTATAAAAATAATGATCATACTTATATGGTTAGAATATCTTACATTTATAAACAAGATATTTAATCAACTTAACTAAGGATCTCTCGAGTCTAATTTTCTATTTGATGTCATAGATAACTAGTCATATCATACAATAAGAGTATCGTACAAGTGTGATTAGTATGGATTTTGCAAGATTAACTCAATTCATTCAATTGTTATTTTCAATTTGAATGAGTCTTTACTAAATGATGCAAGCTACGTTGGCTATATTCTAAAGCATTATTTTTAAATATAAAATGACCTAAATGAAAAGATTCTTTAAGCTTAAATCAATATCAGTGAAAGAATAATTGTAGCAACATGAAACACTCACATTAAATCATATCAAATCTTAGTACCTCAAGTAATTATTATAGATCTTATATTCTAAGAAAATAAAGATAAGTAAAAAATATCTTCTCTTTGAATACTCAAGCTTTAGTTTTGTCTTAATGTTATTTATGGTTAACATAAAAACACTATATATTAGTACTTGAATTAATGACTAAGCTCTCTAAATGATTGACCTACTTAATCTTGAATGCACGATTTGAAATATTAAAAAAAAACTAATAATAAAATATTATAATATTTTTGTTATCATCAATTTAATGGTTTAAGGACCAAGGGTTTAATAGGATCCTTCATTTCATCATCGTCAATAACACTTAAGGATTAAGAACCTTTTAAGGTAATAAGCTTCTTTTTTTTAACTTGCTTCTTCTTAGGCATTCTCCTTTGCATTTTGCTTACTAATTCATGGTTAAATAAAAAACCTTCCTAAGAGATTGAAGATCATTAGTAAAATTAGTGAAGTGGTAAATCATTTCATATATGGATCTAATTGCTTGTTTTTGTGCAAAGCTCGTAACAATGATTGTAAAGTCCTTCTAAATTTGCATAGAAAATTATGAAAATGTTTACATAATTAGAAATAACAATTGATCAAATAATAGTTCAAGAAATAACACAAAAAAGAATATAAAATTTTATTCAAATAGAGAATAATCTCTGCAAAAAAAATAATAAGAAGTGAAAAAAATTAGTATAAAAACATTTTTCAACCAATCCTAAAAGTACAACCAATTAAGAAAATTTTCAAATATTTATCTAATTTAGAACCATTAAATAAAAAAGATTTGGATGACCTCCATTATGGAAGAGCAGCGAAGGAGTGTAACAAATTGATACATGTGCAAGGCAAGATGTATTAAGTAAACCACCTGAATCGAATTGCGAAAGAATAGGTCATCAAAAAAACAGCAAATTTAACTGCATAGCGCAGACCATCGGCGACACGAATAGTACAGAGGACAAAGAGCCAAGCGAGCATACGCATGACAAAAAGACTATCTCAGAAGAGCTTGGAGACGTCCTTCATCAGGCCGCTGTTGTTGCGGCAGAAGGTGGTGAACTCGGCAAGGTCGACGAAGCCGTCGCCGTCGGTGTCGAGCTCGGCCATCATGCTCTGGACGTCATCGGGAGAAGTGGAGCCCAGGGTGCGGAGGGCCTCCGCTAGCTCCACCTTGGAGATCTTTCCGTCGCCGTTGGCATCGAACTTTCGGAACATCCTCTCCATCTCCGGCGTCAGCCCTCCTTCTTCCGCGCTCATCTCTAACTGGATTCACCGGCGGCTTCTGGGCTGGTAAGTCGAATTCCTCGGTATGCTCGGACTAATTGTCTGTACGATGAAGCGTGACGTAGGGCGGAAGAGCGGTAGTGTCGGATGGAGGGGAGCTGGAAGACGTAGGAGAGAGAGGACGGCAAATGGAGGGCGTCGACTAGGTATTTATTTGATGGAGGGTTTTGCAGGTTGTGGGTGCGCGGGAATGGAGGAGGGAGAATGGTCCTGATGTTTTGTAGGCTTGAACGGTGGAACCCGGATCGCCCGTGTTAAAAAGCATTGGCTAAAAACACACATGAAGAGGACAACATGGAGAAAAATTGAGAACACAATAGCTTCAATGAATCAATTAAGAAATTTTCTTCATGCAAATTTTCTCCCATAAGGATATTGTAGAACTTATAATTGCAAAAAACTAAGAAAATGGTATTAAATCACACAACATTATTCAACCTTATAGAAAACAATTCTAGATACTCACAAAGAATGAGAAATTTAACAACCAATTAGCATAGAAGGAAATCAGAATAAAAAGCTTGATTTTAAAATCCAAACAACATCTATGGAACTCAAAATGATCAATGAAAATGATGATTCATGTCTAAAGTTTGTTTAACAAACTACTGTCACTTATCAAGAATTTAAGGAAGAAAAATATTTAAGTTAGCTTCAAAGTATCTATACTGTCTAAATGAAGATTCAAATGATCATGTTTTATGAGTTGTGACAAGCAAATATGAATTACTTTTTCTAATAATTTATAAATACAATAGGGTAACACAAACAAGACAAATGAATTAATAGCTTCATGATAGAAACAAAGGAATGAGAACTTAAGAGTGGTAATACTCACATTCCTTTTAATTATAAGTAGGAAATGGAAGACTATAAATACTAAGATTTATGATAAAATCAACTAGATTGCAAACTCCATTATCGAAAACATTATAGCTAATAATTATAACATTTTTAATTGCTTCTCATTGGCACAAACATGTAATGAAGAACTCATGTTTATTTAACTAGTAATTGTCCCTAATTTCACATTGAAAAATAAGTCAATTCTTGAAATAATTAAATGGTCTCTCCCTCTTGTATATCTAACGAAATTAAACATTGTAGGTGGTATGCAAAGCTTAAACTTGAAGGCAACTTGTAGGGGGATTATTCATAATCATAAAGAACAAATAGTACTTATACTTTCTTTAAGTTCATTGAGAATGAAACATTGATTAAAACAAAAGGTAATATTTTACTGACAAAACTTCAATTGTGTAACAAAATAGATTTTATATAATCTGATAATTGAAATGGATTGTCAAAAAATTTCAAGAATCATGCATGGTCATAAAAGAGATTTCTGAGAAGCTTTTGATTATTATCCAATACATTAGATAAGAAAAAGAATGATAAACATTCAACGAAACTTCTTACATAAAGAAGGAAATAAAGTGGTGAGATTTCTTATAAAATCGACTATAAAATCTACAACACCAATAATTTGGGATGCACAAACCATTCCTAACCATTGCAAGGATCTAATCAAACTTAAGGAACTCCATTACCCATATATCCACGTATTGTACAAGGTACAAAACATCAACTCTTAAAACTAATACCAATACGATAAGGAAAATATTAAATTTACTGTAGTGCAAGAAAACATCATGCAATACAAAGCCATGTTTCATATTGTATGAAACTATATTTGTTCACATAGCTACAACATAATACTATGCCAATTCTGGCAATCAAGACAATAACCATGGGTGTTAATTCATTATTCACGTTGAGGATCAACCGTATAAGTACGACAATATTGAATTATTGATTGAGTAAGTATATTCACCAATAAGCACATCTTATTCGCAATACTACTATGATAGCATGTCTTCAAATAATCTTAATATGATTAACAAAATTTTTAGAATAACTATTGTATTCTCGTAGACATCCTATATGAAATCAGATTTACAGATCAAGGTATGTAAGAGTCTTCTTAACGAACAACCACAACCACAACCAGTTTTTATATCTAATGTGTCTAACAAACCTTCGCATTTAGCATTCATCACGAGACGACATCGTACTTCGATGAAACAACCACACGCACTTGAGACCAGTACGTAGTTTGAATACGTGCAGTGTTCACCCGAGCACATCATTATACCAAAGTGATTTTATTAGAAATTTCTTTAGCCTAATTCAGTGCACAACTCTATCAAAGTGTCCTAACAAACAAGACCATTATGATTTCTCATTAATCCACAAATTAATTCAATGCATCTTTCTTCTGTAGACTAATCCAACCACTGCTTCTAATGTTGGTACCTTGACTTGCACACATTAATAGAGTGGGAAATTGATCTCCAAATTGATTATCAAATGTATCCAATCAAATGAGTTATTTTCTTTTTTTTTTTATACATCAAAATATACATAAGTTTCCAAAAAAAAAAAAATAGCCATTGGGCAAACAGAAATGCATTTATTTTTATTTACATTTTGGTCAAGTTTACCTAGAGTTCGATGCGACACCATAAATACGAAACGAATCGATCTCCACAGCTTAAAACCTACTGCCATAAACGAATCTATCTCCATCAATCTGCATTAAAATTTGATGGAACGTACCACCGAACCTTGTCTTTGTTGTAAATATCGTCCTTTGTTAGATGCAAGCAACAAGCCGTACGTAAGTTATCCCAATCAATTCCTCCCTTTCCGTACTTATTAAGTTGAAATTAAAAAAAAAAATACAATGGAAATGGAAAACCTATCACTCTTATGAAAAAAATCGTTTTGCCTAAATTGAATTCTGCCTTATTTCAGATTCACGGCAGCAGAACTCCTCGCAGGGGAACGGGTGATTTCACTTACCATTTGTAATGCAACGCATGGTTGGTCCACTGGCACCTGAAACGCAAAAAAGAAGCAAAGAAATGTAAAACAAGCTTTATTTTCTCTGACGTGCTACTAAATAGAGAAGCTTACAAAGTGTCCAGCTTCAAGTATCCAGTAGAAGTGCAGGTTTTTGTAGGACTTTGCAAACGCCTTAGTTCCTTCGTAGTTACCACAATATAAAGGCTCTCGAATCGCATTGTTAAAATCTGCTAGCCCTTCCCATCTGATGAAACGCAGAAAAAGCTGTTTGGTTGAAAGAAAGGAGTAGTTTGCTTCATTAGATCGTAAAGCAGGTTAATGTTGGTTTGCTTACTTCAGCTTCTGGACCCAAGCTTCGGTGCCTTTTGTTGCGCAGATCAGATCAACCTGTGACGAGGAAAAGCCGAACAAAGCAGGAAGTTTAAATCTGATAAATTTTTGTTTGATAATTATTTTTTAGAAGAGTTTTTTATAAAGACAAAAACATTAAAAAAAGAAAAAACACTTCAACGTTATTTTTTAGAAGTTTATATCTGCCGTTGAGGGGGATGAAGGTTTCCGATATGGAGGTTGTTTCCAGGTGTTGTTGTGAAGTTATCCAAAGCTTCGTGTGACAACAACAAGCTGGATTCTGAGTTGGAAGAAGTAGGCACGGAAGTTGATGCGGCGCCGGCGGAGGTGGAATTTGAAAATGAGATCGGCGTTCGAGTTCAAAACGTTTGGAAGGGAGCATTTGGCACATAGGGTACTCAGGTTGGCACCGCAAGAAGAACTCCTGAAGTTGACCTTGTTGCGAAGGCTTCTTAATGTGAACATTTCAAGGACAATGCCAGATGATGAATCATTTTTCAAGATGGTAATTTCCATGTGTATCCCAACTTGTGAGAGGAGGAAGGTTCTCACTTATGGCTTGCTTGGGAATTAAAGCGATGGTGGGGCCATCTTGTCCAATTTCATGTGCTTGTTCTCGGTTTCAACTGCATCGTACACTTTCGCAAGCTTTTTGATCATGACATGATTTTGGCATGATGGGTCGTGAACTATGGGGGGTTCAAGTTCTAAGCCATGATGCATGGTTTTAACTTTTCTAACCCAGACCTGTAGTGATCATGTCCACATCAGTCTAGGTTGTCTTTCTGAGCTTCCTTCGCTTTACTAGGATGAGAATTTCTCACAGAATTGTTGATCCCATGTTGATTGAAGGTTGGACTGCAAGAAAGGAGAGCTCAACGTTTTCTAGAGTTTGCATTAGAATGAATCCTTTACATCTACTTGAGTCTAGTATGTGGCTAGAGGCCGCTCAGACTATCTATATCAACACTACAAATATCAGAGTCTACTTCTCATTTGCTTCATATGTGGCTAGTTGGGGCACAAAATAGGCATGAGTCAATAAGAATGGATGGCTATAGAGGTTGACCCAAGCATACAGCAAATGGGCGAGACACTGGTTAAGATTAAACCAAGTTCAAAAATTACATTTAAATTTCTGAGATAATGGGGTGGTAAAGATATACAAAACATTGTGGGATTTGGCCTATTGATGTTGGTCCATAAATACATTTGAAATATATTGTTAACTTCCATCCTTCAACATTTTATCAAAATCTTTCCTATTCCTTTCACTTGAACCTTCAATTGTTTTGTGAATGTGAGAGAGCTATTAGCCTTCTCATCTAGGTTAGAAAATAGTTTTTTATATCTCATCATGTGATTATTAACACCTAAATCATGATATCACATGCCTTTTCCTAATACATCTCTACCTTTTTCCTAATCTACACCCATCCTTTATCACCAACAATAATAGATTTTGATCATTTACATAATTTAGTATCTCATTGACCTGTTGTTTTGGTTGACATAACTAACACTTAGATGCATAATGTCTAAATTTGTTATAATTGTAGCATTTAATGTTGCTTTTGTCCTACATTTCTTTCAAAGTACCATTGCCCTTATTGCGGTGAGTTTTCTTATCATGTTCAAAATTTATATGACCATAACCACAACCAACATAGCCTCATTGATCATAGAATTGTCCTCTTCCTTTATCATGACCATAGCCTCTACAACGATTCTCTTGATCACTTGTCACTTTTTTTTTTTCCTATGGTGAATGATTAAGGTTAGTTTTCAAAACTTTCTCTAATGATTTTAACATAATAAATCCCACATATTATACAAAGGTTCTACTCTAAGACATTAGTCATATTCAAACTTAAAGTCATGCCATGATTAATTTCACTTTTTATTAGTCTTTATAATCATTGCCAATTGAGTTGATTTGAACTAACTTTTATTTATCATTATAATATATTTTAGTCTTTATCTTCACTTTATTTGATTCTTTACATTTATGCTTTATTTTAAATTATTTAAAATTCATTTGATAGTATTTTAGATATTTCAAGCATGAGTTACATTAGGTGTGTGTTGTTAGATCATTATTGCTATCAAGTTGATATCCCTTATATTAACGAAATAATGTAAGTCTTTAGTTTTTAGAGAAGTCCTTAATTACCTAATTATTCTAGAATATTCTAATTCTAAACCTAAAGCACATTGGGTTAATATATTACTTAAACTTGAATATTTCTCTATTTTTTATAAAACAAAACTAAGTTTTAACAATTTCATCCTACATCAGCTTAGTATCAGAGTATGGTTAGTTATAGGAATGTGTATGATTTTAATTTCTTATTAAATAATTATCTTTTAATTTTATGCATTTATGGCTAAGTTGCTAAAAGTTGTTGCATGGTTAAAAAAATATTTTTCAAGCTTATCATTACAGTGTTTCTAATATTTGTTTGTTATCTTGTTATTAAATTTTGATATTTTTTTATGATCCCAATTAAGAAATTTGGTTGAACTCAATATTTTATGACCATTAGGTTCAAAAAACAACATAGATATTTGATTTTTGATGAGCCCACCCACCAATGGACCCAACATTATAATATACAATTCTAGAACTATATAATATAATGTAAGAAATAAGGGCAATCATAGAAACACACATAGGATCAATTGAAATAATATAGAAATAATAGATTTGGTGAAAACCATAAATCAAGTTAATTTATGACAATTGTCACTAAAGTAGATGAATTGTTATTTGAAAATGAACTGAACCTATTGGAATGTCGAGCAAAACATTGAACTACTCCATGTGCCCATGATAGAAGTCATAAAAGAGAAGATGATTATTTATTTAACATAATTAAAATAAAAGTCCAAACCTTTAATAGAATTTTAGACCCAAGAGCTTATCAAGATTGAGAAATAAGAATAGGATATTATCTTGATTAATATGATCTTAATGAGCATTAAAAGTACTAATTTATAAAAACTAGGCTCACATCAAAATTCATCTACAAGCTAAATATGTACCTGCATTTTATTCAAGTGAATTTTTAGATAAATGACAACTTTTATTGCAATGTTCAAAAACTATTAATGAAAAAATGACTGCATCAGAGGATTGTATACTTAAGTGTGATGTTCAAGAGCCAAATCATATAATATTATTTCAATTTTGAGTTGAGCTCAGAGAATTTGTTTAGGTTAAGCTATACCAGAGAAATTTATTAATTTGAAAAAGACACATAAAGTGGCTTATGATGTGAAAATATTTAGATAATCGATTGCCTATGAGAGTGAGGTTCTTTTGATCTCTTCCCATTCTTAGACTCATACCACTACATTCACCACTCTTGTTACTTATACTCCATAAGCAACCCATACCTCTCTACCCATACCACTAACCTATTTAATTCAATCCTCAAAAAGCCCAATTATTAATTTTGGAGTATAGTGTTAACATTGTCAAGGGAAGAGACATGTTATTGCTTAGTATCCTAAGAGAGGCTTGTACATAGACATAAAAAAAAAGTAAAAATAAGATATTGAAGTTAAAAAAGAGAACATTATATAACCAAATGAGAATTTTAAGAAGAATTATAAACACTAAATAAAAATATTTACTATATTAAATCACTTATAACTATTGTGAGATACACTCTAACTACATCAAGACCATCTAAAGATGGGTGATGTACCAACATCTTTAGTACTTTTATTAGAGTTAAAACTCAATCCTATAAGATCATTATAGAAAGAAGTTATTATGTCAATGCCATAGCACATAATGGTATTAAAAGGATAGGCTTAACACACACAAATCATCCTCACCCACACACCATATCTGAGATTGATAAAATCTCGATCTTCATACTATAAAAGTGGTGCATTCCCTTAAAGCTTGGTCAATATTCTAAGAAATTATGGTATGATGTTATCACAATATAAGTAAGTAGTATTATTTTAAGAAAACCATGGTTATAAGATAGAGATGTTATCCTAAAAAGAAGATATAATACATGTACATTTGTATATAAGAGAAAGAAGATTATGTTATACCCTTCACCCCTCTTAAGAAAACTTTTTTAACATAAATACTCTTAAATAAAAAGATAATGTAAAGAAAAAAATTGTTTAGTATTATTTCACTAACTGAGATTAAGATGAAAATGACCAATGATGAAGTTATCTGATTTATGATAATTATGAAAGCACTTATTAATATACCTATCTCACCACCTATAGTCCAACCTTTATTAAAAGAATTTATTGATATATTTTTTAATGACTTGCTAGACATGCTTTCATTATTGAGAGATATTTAGCATATTATAGATCTAATTTTTGGCACGTCATTATCACATTTATCACGTTACTTACTCGATAACTAAATGAGCTCATTCAAAAAAATATTTATTGTGAAAAATATTAGTCCTTGTGTTGTCCTCACTCTATTGGCTCTTAAAAAAGATAAAACATGACACATGTGCATATATAATTATGCCATTAATAAAATAATTAACAAATATAACTTTCTAATTCCTAAGCTTTGTGATATATTAGATCAAATGGCTAGAGCCACCATATTTTCTAAAATAAATCTAAAAAGTAGGTACCATCAAGCTAGATTCTACTCAAGTGATGAATAAAAGATTGGTTTCAAGACAAAAGTTGAATTATATGAATGATTAGTAATGCCATTAGAATTTTATAATACCTTGTGTGGGTTTTACATTTGAGCCGAACTGGGGTTGGCTCCCCCCTTGCGCACTCGAGTTTTCATTACCCTAATATGCTTAGAGGATTACCGACCCCCACCCATTATATACTTGATTCGAGTTCAGCCCAGCTCAATCCTTTGCATTACCTCAGTTGGCTTCAGGTTGCATAGTAGCTAAGATTGGGCTCCAACTAATTTTGTTCCAACTATCTCTTGACCTGAGGTTTGTGAATCCCCGTTTGGGTTTGCTCGACTAGATAGCATTGTGCTTTGGCACATGTTTGGGATGTGGCTTAAGGTATTTTTTTTAAAATTATAAAATTTTTAAAAAAATTATTCTTTCTAATTTAGTCAAAATTTAACAGTTGATTTATCATAAAATTTAGTCATGATATATAAGTAAAATCTAACTGAAAAAAGAATAATTGAAAAATAGAATGTTATGTTTCTTAATTCAATAAATAATTTAAGTAGGATTTGAAAAGATTAAATAATTGAAAGAATAGAACCTTATACATTTTCTAAATCAAAAAGATGATTCAATAATCAAAATGCATTATAATCAATAAGTTAATATTCTATTTTATAGTAAAAAAATATTATCAAAACTAATGTGCTTATCTTCAATCTAGTGAACACTCTGATGTATTTTAAAAATTATCAATTCATTATCTTCTAAGATGCATGACTTATTCACTAAAACTAAGTACGATTCATACTAAACAAGCCCATTAAAATAAAATACTAAACATTTTCATGTTTGATTGATCAAACACAAGAGTAATCTTATACAATTCTCTCATCTAGTTTAAACATGATGCCCTTAGTGGTTTCCTCATATCCCATAGATTATAGCTTTTAAACAATGCCTTCATTTGTATAATCTGCTTATCATAGTCTTTTGCCAGTTTAAGAATGAGAAGCATATTTCTTGTCATCATTGAACCCAAGTCTCTCATATCACTTTCATGAAACTAATAATATCATTGGAGAGGATAAACAAATGAAGAGATAAAGATATTGAAATAGTCCTTTGTCAGACGTCAAACATTACAAATGCAATCTTGTATGCTCACCCAAACCATGATTTTCATTATATAGAATATGTTTTTTCATAAAGTTGCTAAAGACATTGAAAGTGTTATTATCTGGTGGAGTTGGTCAAAACTATGATAGAAAGCATATGTTCCCTTTATCCTTCTAGTAAATATTTTTCAAATGTAGTCATGACGGTTTTTAGAGTTTGAGAATTCTATGTTAACACTTGTAACTTTTGTTATTCAAGTTTCACATGTTTTCATTCTTCTATCATTTCCTCAGTCACTTTTCACAATGGATGATAAAAAATTTTTATTCATAATTAATCAAGTTTGTGTGTTTTTCAAAAGTTGACTTAAAGATTTTATCTAAAACTTAACATCACCATAGCACAAATCTATCATATTATTTATTGTTGATTAATATAAATAACACCAACAAATTTAACTAAATGAATACAAATAAGTTAAGGAGAAAAGTTTGACTATTAGTATTGCAATTTTATAAAGAAAAAAAATTCCAACTATATGACCAATAACTATTTATAATTAACCACTCATCTCCTTCAAGTAGACTTTCCTTATTCCTAATCAAATAACACAAAAGATGAAGATACTCCTCTAATAGCACAAACAACAATGGGCAATAGTTCATTCTTTTATAGATAAGTGCTTCAATGGGTAGTGGACAATGACAAACCAATTGTCTTTCTCAATAAATGTGCAATTTAATTTAATTTGGCGTCACATAATCATGTGATGTGCCTAAAAGTGTACTATGCTTTAAAATAAAAAAGAAAACAATTTTCTTCACAAAAAAAAAATGGAAATTATTCATACCTGCCCATTATAGATGGTGACATTGACTCCCATGGACAAAAGCTCATCCACCTGTTCAAAACTCACCCAAATCCCTAATTGCCATTTATTACTCAAAACAGAGCAAAACACAAATTACCTCCTTTATTCTTGGCTTCATAAAATCACCACTCATAGCGTTGAATACCATATCATATTGTCCACCCCAACTACAAGAAACAGTTTCTTCACCGATTCATTTGATTTTGGATTTAAGTGAAATTAAAAAAGAAAATGTTCCAAACAAATAAATTAATAATATAAATAAAAATTAAATAAAACTTGATTTATTTCATTCACCTCACGTCCTTGGGAATTATCTTTAGCTTCTGCTTGATGACACCATTCATGAGATCACCAAGGCTCACCTTAGAAGTATACTTTGAACTCAAATACGAAGAGTATCCTTTCATGGTCATCTTCCCCGACGACAACGTCGAAGGGATCGCCATCGAACCGAGCGGATCCATTCCGTTGTCGAGCAAGAAATTGTAGAAGTCCACGTTGTTGCTTTGGCTTGCAATGACATCCTCAAGTACGGCCCACGTACTCGTTGCGTTCGTGTACTCTCCTTCTCCAAGTTGCTTCTTTATCAATTGGGCTAAGCTAAAAAGATATCGTTGAACATTAATTTAATTAAAAAATATATTTTATTTAGGCGATGTCAAATCTTGAGAAAAATGACCTAATGATTACCTATTGGATTTCTTTTCTCCATTGATGTCAAGCCTGGAGACATCTCTCAGCAAAGTTCCCCATGTTAACTGAAAATCGATGATGCTTTAAAAGGCTAATTAAACAGATTGCTATACACACAAGGCATAACACTGACCACAAAGTCTTCTGGAGATATCCAGCTATCTCCTAAAGCAATTCCTGTTCAAAGAAGAGAATTCAACTCATGGATCGACAATTTACTTTTTCATCTTTTTATCAATTCAATCAAACAAAACACAGCCCTCTCTGAGACGAACGAGTTTGTCTTAGATTTGAAGAACTCACCACCAAGAGTTAGATTCAGCTCTCCAGCTTTAATGGCTTTGGCGATGGACAAGCCGACGGTGACGGCAAACTTTCCTCCATAGGACTCTGCCACAACAAAGAGAGGACTTTTTTGAAGCCCTGCATTCCCATTGAAGAGCATCTTCAGAAGAGTGGTTAAATCGATTCCACAGTGCTCGTCGGTTGTTGCAAGAGCAGCTTCATCTTCCACAAAACTGTATCCTGCCCCCACTGGATTGTCCTGTAACCACTCTTCATTACGAAGAAGATCAGAAGTGGAAATTTGGCGTAAATTTTCCATCTTACCACAAAAAGAAGATCAGCTTTCTGCAGCCAGGTCGAATTCCGTGGCTTCAGATCGGTATCCAGCGGCCCAATCTCTTGAAAGTTTCCAATTCCAACAGCAGAAGCGCCCTTCATCACAAGTTTACATAAGAAAGATGGTTTCAAGAAAAAAAAAATGGGGTTTATTTCATTACAAATCACTCACAGGTCCTCCCTGCAACCACAAAACCGTCGGCCATGGAGTCGGACCACTCTCTACCCTGTTCGGACTCCGGTAAAGCCACCAGAACATATGCGCTTCTGCAATACAGAAGAAAGAGTTCAAAACACGATTTGAAGACACAATCAACTAAACTAGAGATGTAAGAAGGCTAACTTGGCCGGACTTCCACATATCCCCATTCTTCGGATCCATCCGTCGTTCCCCAGGTTCTGAATTGCTTTGCAGACTTCCCATGGAGCAGAGGAAAACAGAGGCCAAGAAAAAGAAGGCAAAGAACGCAAGTCTCCATTCCAGCCTAAGATATAGAAATGCAACTGCAGCGTTGGATCTGGTGGCATCGAAAGCAGAAAAAAGTTTCGTTTTTTGGTACACACCTTTTAAAATTATAACTGATGAATCGTCTTCCAGAGAGATTGCGTGCGGAGAAAGATGAAGCTTTCAATCAGCGTTCTCCAAACTCCAATGTGGACGTCTCTGTGTCGTCACTTTCTTTTGTTAGGAGATCTCAATTCTTAAGATAATTCATAATTTTTTGTTATTTTAATTAAAATATTCGAACAACAAATGCCATAAAAAAGTTCGGCGAGCTTTTCTGCATTTGATGGTTAGAGGAATCCCATAAAGTTGGCGGTGGGGCAAAGGGGATGACGTCCAAAGGCGATGAATTTAAAATGTAAAAATTAGATTTCATTAATATTAATATTAATATTAACATTTTTCACAATCGTAAGCACTCTTGGATAGATCATTTTTAACGATGAGATGACGTAATTATTTAGCTTCATTTGAATATATCTAGCTCATTAAATGTATATAAAAATTGGAATTTTTTTCTATGTTTCACAATTGTACGGATTCTTGGACATATGAAAAATAAAAAATTTTATAATGGTGTTGTTTAACTTCATTTTAACATTGAACTTCTCAATGTGGAGTTGGAGTATAATCGACAACATATGTCTCATGATATTGGTCTCTTTTATACATGTAGGATGCTATTGTGTTGATCATGTAGATTGAGAAACAATTGAGAGAATAAACAAAAATATGACACAAAAATCGATGACACAAATAGTCTTCGAAGAGATAAAAGTTGTATCTTCGAATAGCAAAATGAGATTGCATTATCCCTTGCAAGATACAAAGAGGGAGGAAGGTGTGGATACTAGCTTGCCTTTTTAGGTGTGCCACATTGCTCTTAGTTTGAAACCATTTTTTTAAGAGTAAACTCACATGAAATATTTTTTAAATTCACATAAAAACACTTAAAAATAATTACATGTCTTTTTTAAAAAAAGGAATCTCGTATAGCTAATACTTATAATAAAAATAAAATTATCACATATGAATAGCCATGCAAATGAAATTAGTTGACACAATTGCTTTTACTATTAGACTTAATCAAATAAAATGTCTATGTTTTCACATCTCACTTTTGAAGTTTTTTTTATTTGGGTGTACCTAGACTTATGCACTAATTAATGTATTTATTTAGGTAGCCATCATTTATTTTCTAAATTTGATATTCAATTTAGGAGTTACGATCCTCTAATTTGATCATAAAGCTAGCAGCATATCACTAAATAAATTATATCCCTACTCTAACTGACTGCTCAGTTGAGTTAAGAACTGATCCACTCCCACTTAAGAAATTAACCCAATATACTAGCATATATATGACACAAAAATGATTTATATTTATAAATAACTATATCCAAATGATATATAATCATAAATAGTCACTCAATCCATGTCAAACCCATCATATGAAAGTAAATCACATAAATTGTGTCCAAATAAAATGTCAGCATAATTCATGTCTAATAAAGTTATGCATATAAACCAAGTTTAATAAATATACTCAAATACTAAAAATGAATAAAACTATAAGGCATGCCAAGACACTAACTAATGAAAGATCTACTAAGGTGCTAACCATGAGCCCACAATATTTTACTAGCAACTAACTCCATATACTCATAGATAATATAATAAAGATGAGCAAAGCTTAATAATAAGACTCATATTTTGATAATAAAACATATATTTAATGGTATAATAGTAAAAAATAATCATCAATATGTCATAAAAATCAGATCAATATCATAGCCTACCAAGTTGAGTCAAAGTATAAAATCATAATTATCGACATTATTACAGATACATTTGGGCTTGACAAGTCTCAATGAAATCATAAAACTTTGCAGTTATTTTAACTCAAATATTTATTAATGACTATAATGTATACCTACCATATGAATTGACAAATCATTATTATGATGATATTTTGCGTTGTTTTGACAACAAAAATTATGGATTTATATTTAAATGATTGCTTATTTTCTCCAATGAGTTATTACTAACAATAAACATGAATTTTGTACTCTTCATCATAGAATTTGCATGATAAATCATCACAGTTATATTTGGTTCTTGATTCTTTCTACTTGTTATTTTAATAGATAATAATTATACATAATTATTAATATAATTTTATGACAATAGTGATATAAAAGAGTAAAATTATACTTGAATGTTTTCATGAAATGTTGGTGATCGTTTTGAAGATATATCATCTTATTAAACCTATTAGGTAGTCTTTAAAAGTTTAATATTAAATGATTAACACAAAGTGATTGTTACAAGCATTAAAAAATTACTAATTTACAAAAAGTACATAATATCTAATTGTTAGGTGAAATAAAGTATGTGGTCATTAGATACATAACCATTGCCCAATTCTTTAATTTTTTTTATGTCATCTTTTGTAGAAGGGACTCTTATTGATATATTATAAATGTGATAAATCATCACATTGCATATAATATTGCTAAATGGTACATTTTGCAGTGTTGTGCTAGATCCTCCTTACTTAATCACCATACATGAGTGACAACATTATTTGATGTGAGAAAAACTATGAAATAAGGTGATCTTTATGTATAATAAAATCATAATTTAAGAATATATACCACATTACAAATATATGTCATTATTATGTTCACTTTGAGGGTAACTTAAAACATTGCACCCTATAAGAGATGAATTTGGGATCCCTCTTATGTATGAACCAACACTACTTACAAGACAAGGCTAATATGTCTTAATGTCCTTCATTATCATCACTTTCAATACTGTCATCTTTTATTAAAAGATTGGCATTTATTTCTTGAAGTCCTATCAATTTCCTTTTGATGCTTCAATGTTAGTGACTTGATTGGTTATCATCTTTTATTTTCTTTATCTAAAATAAGATATTATTTGAAAATATAATAGTTCCTTTATCCCTCCAAGGGTGTTCTAGTTCAATCCCATGGCTAGAATGTCTTCACTAGCTTCTAGATTAATCATTCTTTAAGAAGTCTATTGACCAATTAATCCTCTTATAGCAACCAAATTAAAATTCAAAAAAGTTTGATCATAAAATTTAAATAAAAAATATTACAATTTAAATCATTTATAATATCTCAAATATCACATTAATCTATTGGCCATTATTTTTTATATGGGCAAGCTTCCATAACTCTTCTTTAAGTTGGCATGATCAACTACATAACATGCATAATAAATTAATAAAAAGAATCTTTAAACAAATTATAAATATAAGTTAGGTTGGCATATCATATTGTATTCTAATATTGTATTTTCTTTTCTTAAAGTCATATGGAAGTATTTTTTTTAACTTATGCCCTTTCTCTGGCCATGTTACTCTTTTCTTATAAATGTAAATTTTTTCATGATTTTAAGAAGAAATTAGCTTCCTAAAATAAACATTTAAATTATTATAGACTTTACAAAGAATTCAAAGGTAAAGAAATAATCTATAAATTGCTTCCGGTCTTTTTTTAATGTCAAAGCCGTCATATTTAAGAAAAACATATTTAACATATCAACCACCTTGACCACTCACTTATATGAATAAATTGTTTTTCTTACATAAACTTTACTCCATCAAATGTTCTATAATATTAGTATGATAAGAAAAATAAAAATCAATCTTAAAATATGTGTTCTCAAGAACTTAACTTTTTTAAAAATAAAATTTATTATGTAAAGTAAGTTTTGCATTCCCTTGATTGATTCAAATTGGTGTTTAACTTGATCTAATCTGATTTGGCTACTACAATTAAAGCGATTGGGTCCAATTTCTTTTCATTGGTAAACTTGTACCCATGCAATGTGTTGTCTTTGTGTGATCATATGTGGTGTTGAAGAGTGGTAGTATAAAATTGTTGTTGATGGATTGAAAGGGCATAACTTTTGTTTGATTTGATAGTAGGAGATTTTGTCAAAAAATGATGTAGTCTATCGTTGAATATTAAAGGCATGATAACAACTTTCTTGGTTGTTACAATTTTTAGAGAGCGTCATAACTCACTGATGCACGATCAGCAAATTGAACTATAGTAGTAGCTCAATCTAGTGGGATGCATTAATGCAACAGTATGATCGTATTTACTAGTCTGAAGCTCACCCCAGAGATGTCATTGTTGTATGAAGATGTCCTAAAATGAATATCATAAGAGTTCAAGAAGTTTACATGTTTGATATAATAATGAGAGGTGTTGTCATAGTATGATGATACATTCATTTACAATTGATTTGTTGCCAATGAAATTGGAAAAATCTTTCACTAATTTTTCTTTCATAATTACTGATAATTCTTCCACAACCATTCTGCCAATTATTATCATGTGTGAACTCATCAAATTTGAGTTTAAACATTTATTTTGGAGGGGAAAACCATTTAACAACTTCATAGCTTTTATATTTCAAGAATGACTATGAAGAACCCAAACTCAGGTGAACCAGTTGGAGATCTACTTGAGATGATTGAGAGAGTGGAAAGTAGACAAAGACAATACAATATTTGAATATAACATTGTAAATCATGTTGTTTACTAGTTACGTGGTTTCCTAAAAAAGTTTCAAATTTCTAGCCTATCATATGTTCTTACAAATGATTGGAGAAAGAATTTGATAGAGCTATTCTCTTACTGAATGATTATTTCCCTATTTTATCCAATGTGATAATAATGTGGTTATCCTTATAATGTTAGTTTATTGAATGTTTAAACAGTTGGCAAAAGTAAACCATACTTATCTAACTTTATTACAAGTCACAAATATATGATCTATTAAATCTTCATTTGGATAGTGTGGACATTTTAATGCCATTTATATGCCAATTATTCTCAAAGACTCGAGGAATGAAAATAACTTGTTGAATATTTCTCACATCAAAATTAGAGATTTTTATAAACATTTTGAGTTTCAACTTTTTTTCTTGGATTTCAATGTCAATCATTTGCTTCTAATAGCTTTCTAGGAAAGCTTAGTGCTGACTTGTCCATTTTTTGTGAGGTCCAATAATTGATTTCTCTTAGGTTAGAATTTTAGTAAGATTCTTGACTATATCTTTTGTCTTTTTCTTATATTTCCATGTGTGAGGTATGATGCATTTTTAGCTAATGTCATGCATTTTTATTTCATGCATCTAGTCCAAAATGAGTTGCTTGAGACAAGTTTCTTGTTGCATTTTACTAAAAATATTGATATTAATTCTTGTAGTTTTCTAAGACGTAGGCCTTTTCCTATAGAAAATAAGCAGTCAATATCCTAATTGGTTTAATTGTTTTTACGATTGCTCTCTAAATCGCTGCATAGAAACCTATCCATCGTCTTCTCAATTTAATGTAGTATGTTAAGAGGATGATTTGTTGTAATCAATGAGCACATATAAGTATTTAAGCTAGAATTTTTTTTTATTAGAATAAGTTTGCCTCTCATAATCAACAACTTCTTCCAACAAGCCATCTTCTTATTGAGTTTATTAATTAGATGTTGAAAATAAGTTATTTTCTTTCTACAAATGAAGAGATGACAACCTCGATAGGTTAGGGGAAGTTTGTTTCTCTAAAAGTCTAGCCTCTAACTAATTCTTCTAGCTTAACCTATATTCATTTTGTTACAACTAATAAATTTTCCTTTTAATGTTTGATGTGTTGGCCTGATATTCTTTGAAAGTATATAAGAAATTTGTAAATATTGGGATTTGATTTTAGGTCTACTCTACTAAAGAGTAATATGTCATATAAAAAATCTATGTGAGATACTATTAAGCAAGATGAAATTGTGTAAAGTGAAGAATCTATCCTTCATTAATCAACTTGTCAACCCCTTACTAAAAACTTTCATAAAAAGTATGAAAAGTGATGGTGAGATTGCATTAATTTGTTTGAGCTCCTAAATGACTTGAAAATAACCATTTGTCTTGTTATTGATCATGATGAAAGTTTAGGTTTTGTGACATAAAATATTCATGATCACCATAATAAACTTCCTTACAAAATGAAATTTGGTGAGAACATTTAATGCAACATAAAAGAAGAAAATAGTAACATAATAATAACATAGACTGATAAAAAAGTCTTAAACTAAAATCAATCAACTTAAAGCTCCACAAAATGTCTTGCATAATATTTTTGAAGAACATACAAATCATAGTCTTGAGAAGTTATGGTTTATCTATATATTATCATGAGTGTATGATTGGTGTTATATTAATGAAAGTGTTTAAAATATATAAAGATATAGATGAAAGTCTTTATGAAATAGGTAGAAATTATTCTTTTATTACTTGGGTATAAAAGTTTTTAAGAAGTAGATAAAAAATAAATTTTTGTATTAAAAAATTTATATATATATGAAAGTCTTTAAGAGATAGATAGAAAGTATACTTTTATATCAAAGAATCATATGAGTATAAAAGTTTTTTATTTCCTAAAGTCTAATCCTCTTCATTTAAGTCTTTTTAGCATACTTTTTATTTTATTTAATCCATGTAAATTACATTATTCCATATTACAACCCATTCCTTACTCTGTCTATATCATTTTGGTATCAGAGACAAGACTCTCATCACTTTTTTTGAAAGAACAGAGCATCTTGAAGAAAAAGAGGAGATCTTAATAACTTCATCTAATTGAGACTTGATTGTTAGTTTTTCACTATTCATTAAGCCATACTTGAGATAGGATATTATCTTTATTATAGATTTTTATTTGATTAGAAGTTCTTCTAAAAAAAGGACTATTATATTTTGTTGTATTTTTTTGAATATTTGATTTTGATATCAAAATAATTATAATTCTACTTCATAAAACCAAGTCGTTACCATTTAAATGTACCATTTTCCCTATTGAGTGTAACTTATGTGAAAATAATCCACTTCATTAAGCCTTCTATCAAATGCTAATTATTACATGATATCTTAAATGACTGACCAAAAAGAACTATTTTATTAATACAATAACTTGCTTTAGTTTACTCCAATTTGTTGTTTTCTTGTCACTTTAATATTATAAAAGAAATATATTTTTTTATTTTTATCTTTTTTCATCCATCTTGTTTTGTTATCGTCATACTTTATTTCAATTCTTTTACATAATTTTGTTTTGTTTTTTTTGTTATTTTTATAATGCATAATATTTCTCAAATCTATAATAATTGATCAATTAGATGGATTAGAACAAACCACAAACCTTATGAACGAACAACTCCAAAATTTTCAAATTAAAAATTTTAAAATTTCTTTAATGGTTGTTTAGTTTACTTAAGCCCTACAAATGAAACAAAATACTTCTACTAGACTACAATATACTACTTTATATGAGGGGGATATTAATAATCAACATTGGGATTACATGCTTAAAAGAGACAATGATGATAAATCAACTACAAATATTTTAACTTAAAATTTAATAAAAATTAACATAATTTTTATAAAAATTAACATGTTTAAAAAATTAAAATTTATTCAAGATCTTTTTTAGAGATTTACTCATACCTTTAAAAAATATATTTTAAACTATATTTTAAATATTTTTATAAAAAAATAAAGTTTTTATTCCTATCAATTCACCACTATTTTGTTGAATCACACATCATATAACTCTTCCAGTCATACAACTTGTGCACAACTCTTTTAGTCGATATTTTGCATTATTATATTTTTTATTTAGATAATAATTTTTAATTAAACAAATATGTCGACAAAAATAGAAAGGCTAATTACTTGAGTTTGGCAAGTTCTTTTAGCCATTAATATATATATATATGTATGTATGTATATATATATATATATAAGAGAATGCTTGATCAAAATTGATTAATAAAAATTTTATAAGATTTGAAAAAAAATTCAAGCCATTAATAGCCAATGCTAATCATTTCTTTATTACATTGCACCCGTCAGTCATCAAACTTATAATTTTTATTTTATTCTCAAATGTGCAAAGTTATTAATTTTTTTTATTTATAATTAGTTTAATTAAAAAATTTATATCTCATTAAGTATTTTATCAAGCATAAGACTTTAGTTTCTATTAATTTCTATTTTGTGTCATTAAATATTTTTTTGTTGTCAATTTTATTTCATTTTAAAGCCATAATAGACCGTCTCTCTTGTTTCATTATTGTGAGAGTTTAACATAGCCTTTTGGCAAAATAATTATATTGAGTTCTTTTTGGTTTTTACTTGATTTTTGTCAAGGTGGACATAGGTTTTATTTAAAATGAACTATCTAAAAATTGTTATTGTAGTTTTTAATTTACATTGATTTTCTAATTTCATGATTTTATAAAAATTAGTTATTAAAAGGAATTAACATCTTTTAAAATAAAATTAAAATTCAAACAAAATTATTTTTAGAGATTTATTCAACTTAAATAAAAGTTATTTTTAAACCAATTTTTAAAAATATTTTCTAAAAAATCAAAATTTTTATTTCTAATAATTTACTCCCCTTGTTTAAAACTCATTTCAATTAATATCATAAAAAGATTCTTTTCTTATGAGAAGAAATCATGTAAAGTGCATCTTTTAGTAGGCCACCAGTCTTATATGATGATTATTATCTCTATTAAAAGATTAAGATGACTAGTCATTTAAAAATAATTGATAGATAAACATGAAAAATAATACAAACTCTTTTCAATTTTTTTAGTAAAAAAATATGTAATATATTTTAGTTCTTAAATCTTTTAGTGAAATGGATGATATTAAAACGCTTGAAGTACAATTAAATAATAAAATTATAAATATTTTATATTATAGTTTAAAAGATATCAAAATTTATTAAAATTATAAATTTAAAAATGACATGAAATTTGGCATAAATTAGAGGTGACGTATGATGGTACCTCCTTAGTTAAATAACAAAAATAAATGTGATTACACATGACTATGAGTTATTTAGGATGCTTTAAAATAAGTTTATTAACAATAAATTTATAAGATTTATTAATATTAATAACTCTTGCTAGTTTAGAAAAGTCAATTTTTGTGAATGAATAAATGAATAAAATACTTAGAATTTTATCCAAGAAGTATGATATATTGACCATTGCCATAAAGAAAGCTAAAAATATTTTTGTTATGATATTAGATGATTTAATGGGCAAGCTCATGAATAATGAGTTAGAAATAAAAAAGAGAAAATAAGAATAATAACTAATTATAAAATAAAACAAAAAGAAAGGAAAAATAGTAGTTTTGAAAATAGAGAAAGACATTTTAGAAGAGAAATATACTAATGAAGGTAGTAAGATATTAATCTTTAGGGTTTTGTATAAAATTTTTAGTATTACAAGTAATCATAAAAAACAAAGGTCCACAAGAATAGCAAAAAGAAAAGATGAGATTATTTGTCATGAATGTGGTAAACTAAGACATATTAGTTCAACATGTCCTCTCATGTAACAAAAAATTAAAAAGAAAGAGAAAAAAAGAAGAAAAAAATATTAAAATTAGCTTAGAGTAATTTAGAAGATGATAAAATAAATGAAAAGAAAGAGAATAATTAAGAGTTCTTTAACATGATGGCTAAAGAAGAAGAAGAAGAAGAAGAAGAGAGTACATCTTCAAATGAGAAAGAGAAAAATTATTTTAATAAAAAATTAGTTAAATAATTACTCTAAGTTTACAATAAATATAAAAAATATATAAAAATATAAGAAACTAAAATAAAAATATAGTGAAGTCTAAGTCATTATAAATAAAATAAGATAAGGTTGACACTTATTTAGAGAATATAAAAAATATAAATGATAATTTAAAATAAAATGTTAATGAGCATAAATCCTTTGTTAAGGAATTCAATGGTTTTAAATCCTTGTACTTTACTTATTCAATTTCAAAAATAAAACCAATTAGTAGAGAAATTTTTATTATAATTGCTAAAAAATCTCATATGCAAAGACATATTAATATTTTACATAGTTATAATAATAAACTCATGTCATTATTATATGCAACTTAGCTATACTTCACATGCTTGTAAGATTAAAACTAATATTTATTCTAAATTTCTTACTTACGTACAAGTGAGAAAATAATAGTAACTTAACAATGCATAAATATATTGTACTTAAAATGGTTTGAGTTTTTAAATTTAATAATTAAAATAAAGTAGTATGTATGTAAACCTTCATGAATCAATTTCAACTAAACAAAATAATATATACATATATGATGAATAAATATGATTTGAAAAATTAAGTTAAAAAAATTCAAATAAAATAAATAAGAAAAAAAGAAAGTAGTTAAAGAAGATTCTAAAAAACTTCAAAATTTAATAAAAATCATCATAAACAATAACTTGTAAGTGAAATTATGGTTAGTGTTGGAACTTGGTCTTCTATAACCATTAAGTTTTTGTAGTAAATTTTAAACCAACCTTAATATAGTATACCTTAAATAATAAGTTTTGGATAGTAGTTATGAAAAAAGAAATTAAATCATTTTGAAAGTAATTATGTTAGCTGACCTTTAGGTAATTGGATAAAATTATAATTATTTAAAACAAATAAATCAAATGATTGATAATTTCAAAAAGTTTTAGGTTATGAACAATTTATAAAATTTAAATTGAGTCTTTAAGTAATAACAAAAAGGAGGAGAGAATAAAAATTAAAAAAATAAATATAAATTAAGGGAGAGTATTTAGCTAGTTATAACATACATGTAAGTGAAGCTTATCGTTAATTATTTTAAAAAAAAAGTTTATATTTTTATCAATTTTTTTAAAGATTTTATTATTATCAAAATGGAGATTATTATATTATTGATTCTTAACCATTATGCTTTATTTGATGATAATATATTTTAAATATTTCTAATGAATTTATTTGAGTAAAATTTCAAATTTTAGATGATCAATGCTCATGTTCATAGGAGAACTTAAAAAATAAGAAGAACAAATATGAAATCACATAAAGATTATCTTAGTTAGAGTGATAAACTATCAAGAGATATATTTTGAATTTAATTTTAAGTATTTTAATTTTATTTTACTTAAAATATTATGCCGATTAAAATCATTCTTATAAGACAAAAAGATTAAATTTAATTTAAATTAGCCATCTTAAAAGAATTAGAATTTTAAAGTCATAATCTTATTGCATATACAAAGAATTAGTTTATTCTTGTTTATGTCTTTAGAAATCTTCTTTTAATAACTCATTGTAAAAAATTAAACATTTAGTTAATAAATATAATAACAATAATAAAATAAAAAAATCGTAGTTGAGTCAACATGACTCTTGAACTCTGTTCACTACACCAATTAGGTCGAAACACAATTATCGAACTCATTTCTATAAGTGTCGGATTGGGGTGTTATTATCAAATCCCAAATGAAGCAGGAGACGGTCAATCCTAAATATCAAGGCTATCTTTAAGGCATAGGTCAATCTTTATAACAAAATAATTAAAGCTCCAACAAGTAATATGAGACTAAAACTGGGCATAACTTTTACAGGCCTATCTTCCACATTGTGGGAGTTATATGAGCTATTAGATTGCACAATTTTGTGATCGAATGTTCCTGATCTCATCCACCCTTTAAAAATGCTAAATTTGATCCATCATCATATCGCATAATTTTTGTGATCACATGGTCTGCATTTAATCCATGCGTAAGAACTAAATCCAATCATCAAAACACAATTGAGATCAAATTCTAACGTCTAAACAACACCAGTTTAATCTCAAATGCTATAACACAATTTTTGAGATCAAACAATCCATAATTCATTTGCTCATACAACTCATATGCAATGGCCCTTTTAAGTCGTTGGAGTTTTTATTTAAATAATAATTTTTAATTAAAAAAATGCATGTTTATATGAAAAGTAACAACTAATTAGTCTATTTGGTAAGTGATTTTAGCTATTAAAAAATATCTATAAATAGAAGAATTTTATAACATATTGATTGAGAGATTTTTACAAAATTTGGAAAAAAATAATTTAAGTCATGACATTCAAGCTGTTTGTAGTCGGTACTCATCGTCGTTTCCTTACACTACGTTTTTCAGTCTTTAAACTCCTAATTTTTTCTTTCTTCTCAAATTAGCTAAGTTCTTAATTTTTATTTATTTTTAATTATTCAATTAAAACACTTGTATATCTTTAAGTATTTCATCAAGTATAATACTTTTGTTTGTATGAATTTTGATTTTTTATTGTGAAATATTTTTTCTTTTTTTCTAATTTTATTTCATTATAAGGCCATAGTAGTTAGTCTCTTGTTTTGTTGTTGTGATGGTTTTCTAATTGAGTGTTTTGTTTTTGTCTGTTTTTTGCAAATAGTGGGCATATGTTTACATTTAAACCAAATCACTTAAAAATTATTGTAATATTTTTTTAAATTTATGCTGATTTTTCTACTTCATAACTTCTATACAAATTTACTACTAAAAGAAATTAACATATTTTAAAATAAAATTAAATTTTATGCAAATTGTTTTTAGATATTTGTTCAACCTCATTAAAAATTACTTTAAAGAAGTTTATTTTAATATTTTCTACGAAATCAAATTTTTTATTCCTAACAATGCACTGCTCTCTTGTTGAACAATACTTCAAAACTGTCATGATTAGTTGCAATCCAAAAGAATTGTTTCGTTATCATACACTTCAGTGAGTTCCAATGCCACATGAATAACTTATGGCTTTCTCTATGTCTGAATATTTGCCCTATATGTAGTTCGCTCATAGTGAATTGCTACTTAATACTTTTGACCCTATTTTGGCTAAAAAAAACTTCCCATATGTTTTTTAGTCGCTTTAAAAACCCAACCTATTCTCTTCAAGGGAAAAGCTTAATTTATTCCATGAAATTCAATATCTCTTGTTAATGTTTTGTGAATTGCAGCATAAGAAACTATTCATGATCTTTTCCACTTGGTTAAGGATAAAAGAGGGAAGGATAGTTGTCATCAATGAGTACATAAGAATATAAGCTAAAACATGCTTAATTAGAAGTAATCTATTGCCAATTGAAAGAATTTCCTTTGTCATCTCTTCATTATTTTCCCAATTTTGTCTAAGACATGTTGGACATTAGCTGCTTTAGGTTTACCCAATTAAATTAAGCATCCTAAATACAAGTTGGCAATGATTCACTTAAAAATCCAATTTTCTACTTAATCTTATTCAATGCTTTTGAATTGATTCTTTTCTTGTGGATGAATTTACTTTGTGCCAAAGTTGATTACTAATCCCATAGAGCCTTGAAAACACCTAAAGAAATTTCTGTAAATTATTGATTGATCTCAGATCAACCATAAAAAAATCAATGTCATCAACATAACTCAAGTGAGTTGCCCCATTGGGCATCTTTTCTGTTGAGGACACTACTAAATTTTCCCAAGCCGCACTAACTTATTAAAAGACCAACTAAATGGGTCCATGGCAATGATGGACAATAAGGGAGAGTGGGTTCCCTTTTTCAGTCCCTACGATGAATAGAAAATACCATTGGGGGAATCAATAATGATAATTGAGAGCCATGTGATAGCAAGGAACTTCATAATTAACTTTATAAAATTGTTTAAGAAGTTGAACTTTGTAAGTACTTGCTAAAAAATTCCCATGAGATAATGCCAAAAGAATGTGATATATTAAGTTTGATTAAGCAATTGTTCTCTATAAGTTTTTTGTTTAAAGATCCCATTAACAAAAGCCACTTGTTTTCACGAGATAATGTGGTAGTAGCCACTTGACTATATTGTTCGAGGTATCTCTCGCCCAAGCATGGACAAATAGTTCTTTCTTAGCTTGTCAATTTCATCCAAAGCATCCTCGCCCAAGCCTTTTTCCTCAAGTAACTTGATCTAATTGTCCAAGACATCATTTGCCCACGTCTAGTTATTATTTGCCCATGATTCTTTTGGATACGCAACACCTTGGCCAATAATTTTCATGTAAACATAACCCAAACATATTTATGGGAATTTCAAATTTGCTAACTATATGAATATATGCTCTTCTTGCCTTCCGTCTTTGGTTTTTTGCTTCAATGTTTGTAAATGTTGGGTTCTTTTTTTACAAGCTCTGCATTTTTTTTTTCTTGACCCAACATTTTAATCATTGTGATAACCCCCATTAAAACATCTATCAAACAACTTGTATCTTTGTAGTCAACTTTTTAGCTATAAATCAGCCTCACTGATCAACTCCCAGAAAAAGGAAAACATGAACAAGAAGATATATAGCACGACTGCCATGCCTCAAAAAATATCTACATAGTACATAGATAACATGATAAATGAAGCACAAATAATAATTTTTGTGGAAACTTTTGAAGAGTACAAAGCAAATGAACGAGTTCTTAAAGCCTATCAAAAATTCAGTTGATGATGAACCAACTTGCCTGTGGCATTGAGCTTCTGGTTTCTTCTGCCTTTGTTCGATAGAAGCAGTTTCAGAACTCACAGAAGTTGAGGCCTTTGCTTCTTGATGATGACCAGGGCTTCCTAAGCTGCTACTATCGCTTTCAGGCTCTTCCTTAGGATCAAGTCCCGTGTTGCAAGTTCCTCCTTCTCCAGTGATTCCCCAGGTTTTTTCACGTAGTTCTGAAGTTTTATGCCGAAGTTCTGATGTTTTTGGAGCTATGACTTGGACGTTCCCGTTAACTTTCTCGTCGTAGATGCTTTCGCTCACCTGCAAAATGACATCCATGTGTTGAATGAAGTTAATGTGTTATCAAGTTATTTCTGAGTAGCATATCCATGCCAATATATATTTTGAATTTTTTGTTTAGGGTGAAATGGTCTTTGTTAGAAGAGTAGAACTAAACGAGAGATCCAAATTACACAAAAAGTCAATAGTTTCGTACCTCATTAGCATTATCACGTTATTGATTTGTGCATCATTAAAAGTTTTTGGCAAACGAAGTTGAGGAGAATACACCAAAGACGACAAATAATTTCCTGCTCAAGCTTGGCCTTAACATGAATTTAGTTGCCACTTAAGAGTTGCTTGTTCAATCTTAGCAAACTAGATGCTCAACAATTGATCCAAATTTTCATCTCAACATGTAACTCAACAAAAAAAATCTCTACTTGGGCTCCTAACTGACAATTTATAAACAAGGAACTCCCAGATCCATATTGAGTTTCTACAGAATACATTTAATTCATACCTTACTGGAGAGCCCTTTAGTTCCTGCAAACAATAATGTGCGAAAATTAAAAAGAAAAAACACACATGCTGACGTTTGACTCACTTTTGTGTATGTAATTAAGTTTGATAATCTACAGAATGGGCCATATTTTAATAAAAACTTAACAAGCTTTGTATTAGAAAAGCTGCAAATACTTCATTCAATGGACAAATGTACCATGTAAGATGCTCACAAGGCTAGAGAGCTTGGTAGACTTTTGAACATAACCTATTCTCCAAATACAATCATAGTTATTCCATGAATTTGGCAATCCAATGAGTTCTCTTATTATTATTGTTTATTTTATTTCTTCATAATGATTCTCGATTCTCTTGTCCTATATCTCTTAGTCTGATAAATGGTTCCATGATTTCACAACACTGAAATCCCAGTACTCATTTTGAACTGTATGGGAGATTCACCACTGCTATTGAAACATAAAGGAGATTCCCCCACAAGAGTACACAAGAAAACCACAACCTTAAGGTTCAGGTATACTCGCCCTTTTAGAAACTTGCTCTCCCATGTATGCTAAATGTGGACAATCCTTATGGATATTTGTGTAGTGCACGGGCTCTCATGATCAACGAGAAGGAAACCTGTTTACTATCTAACTCAACATTAGTGCTACTGTATGGAGTCATGTATGTGATTATCTGCTGTCTCAGAGATATTGTCTTGGCTGCGAACTATTGCTTTGTTTGTACCCACACATATAACACTCAGCTGACCTTTATAGTTAATCTAAAAAATTAAGAAAAGAAGCCCAACACACACACACACACATGCACGCACGCACACACACACACACACAAACAAACACACACACACATACACACACACACACACACACACACACACATACACATCCACCTACACAAATGCACATTCACCCATACATAATTTCTATTGGCGTTTTTTTGGAAAAAATGGATTGAATGATCAATTAATAATAAGCAATTTTATACATTTCGCTCACCCATAAGTCTGAATTCACTCATAACGGAAAGGGCTGCAAATACGTTTTGTATGACTCCACATGTTTGAGAAAAGTGATGAGAAGAAGCTTTGTATCATTTGTCATTTTGATATACAACATGATGAACCAATAAAGGAAACCCTTTGTGGACAAAGGAATCAAATTTATAGCTAAACATCTTTACCAAGTAATTAAATGAACAAATATGCAAGCAAGACTTTACCTTTTCTCACTTATGCTAAAGCTAGAAATATCTAAAAAATTATCAGCTGACCTTCAAATGATTAATAATAAAGTATAAATATAAATAACTTAATAAAATAATAAAAAAAATTTGAAATGTGTGATAAATAAGGGTTGGTTGTAATCAACCATAATAATGACAATGATAGTAAAGATTAATGAGAAGTGGAGGAGCCAATCTGGGCATGACTTCAAATCCGAATAGAATTAGTACACCTCCAAGTGGAACCTCTATGTGATATGTAGAACACCACTTTATCAATCCCATTTATAATGGCAAAAAAAGATCAATATACTTTCAACATATAATGAAAAAGTTGTAAAACAAATCGGTCTACTAAAAGAAAAAATTTCTATAGATGATAGTCTCATACTTGTAAAACATGTATTAATACTCAATACTATCTTACGCTTTAATGACAACAAAACTCCTAACACAAATCATTATTAGATTGGAAAAGATAATGAATGCATGTTTGTGGATAGATATGATGAATAACAATAAGCATCACTGGATGAAATAAGATAAGATATATGAGCCATTTGAGGAAAGATGGTTAAGCATTAAGAAATTAGAAGACATTATATTGGCATACTTAGCAAAAAAAATTGGAGATTGCTAACAAATCAATCTCTCTAGATAGGGCCCATGAAAGCAAAATATTTAAATAGAAATTAGAAGAGGTCCAAATTAGACACATGATAGAACATGGAAAAGACAAAGGATTTTTTTTAGCTTTCATACATAGATATTCAATTAATGATAGATACTGTTGGACCTTAGGCAATGATGGAATATTCTATTTAAAATCAACATGGAATGAAATAAAAGATATGAATTTTGAGAAGAATTTGAGGGAAAGAATTTGAAATGAGAAATAACCCATTAAGATATCAATTCTAGTTTGGAGGATGCTCAATAACATGTCTTTCTCAGACCAATCAAAAAAATTCAATCTCTATCTTGCATCCAAATGCCCACATTGCCCAAATAAAGATGCTATTGATCATACTTTTATTGGCTATTATCTTGCACGATGCCTTTGGTTTTTCTATGGAAGGGAATTAGATATTTAAGTAAAGATAAAATAGAAAATTGTCACTCTTCTATATCGTTGGTGGCAGGATACTAAAGGGCATCCTACTTATTGTGAAGTCTTGCAAGTGATACTTCTTCTAATGTGTTGGCACATCTAGAACGTGAGAAATAAAAATATATGAGGATGCTAGTGAATCAAGAACGGACATTATACAAAGCATACGCTAGCAATGCTTAAGTATTTTCATGCGCTTCTTAATTAGATCAAATGGATTCCATACCTATGCAAATAGGTCTATTTCCCAATTCAAACTAAGAAAAATCAAATACTGTAAAGGATATATTAGAGTCCCCACTCTAACATACTCAATCAAAATAAATATTTATGACACCTATAAAAAATTATCAAGGAATAGTTACAAGCATCATTACATATCACACTGTTAATGTTCTTCATATTTTTGCTTATCCTGACTGTAAGGTCTCTACAATGGAAGCTATAGTGGTGGTGAAGGTTTGCAATGGTGCTCCAATTATCAATTCATTGAGGTCCACATTGATCTTGAATGCTTTGCTATAACAAGAATACTACAAATCAAAGTGGCATTGATGTATTACAGATTACATTCGATACATAAAATAGGTGGAAACCCATTTCTCAATAACCTAGCACAAAATCTTCAAGGAGGAAAATAAAGCAATGAGAGCTCTTGAAAATCAATAAGAAAAGTGAACAAATCAGCAACAAAAGAAAAAGACTTCGTAATGAAGAGATGTAGGGCTATTATTGCCATAAAAAAAGCAAGATTGTCTTACATTAGACTATTTTACAATGCCCAAAGCTTGATCATATTGGATAATTAGAATGATGATATTCAAAATCAATGACAAAGATTAGGCTGTCACAAAAATGTATAATACAATCTTAAACATTGTATCAGATGTTTTTTAATTCTAATCACCCCACTCTAGGACAAAGTTATCTTTGTATTGTTACGTTGGTGGTTCGTTTCAATATGCGAGTGACCTGTCTGACGCTTTTCACATATATGGTTTATTGAATGTTAATGTCTCTACTTTTCTCCTTATATGCCCCTTCAAAGTTAATGTTCACCATACTCTTCATCATAGTAGTATAATTTCAATGCACACCTCAGATGATCTGTGTGCGAGATATTCTCACCCTAAGACCTTAACAGAAGACTTTCTTTTCAAAGTAGCAATAGTGGAAGTGGAATCACAATAATGGCGAGAAACAAGGAAGAAAGTAAAGGAAGAAATCGTTTTTGTCACAAGGAGATTGAATTCTCTAAGTTTTTCTTAAAGGAAATTTGAATTCACAATATTCCGATTTACAAAATTCTAAATTATTTCATACATCTTTCTCACTTATTTATATGGAAGCTTAGATATAATATTTTATCATAAAATAAAAAAAATATATGAGTTTGATCAGAAACACAAAAAATTCTCAAATTTTACAAGTCCTGTGCTTAACCATGAGTGCATGAATAGGCCATCAGCATGCACATTAATTGCAGCTGTGCAAAAAGTGGCCAACAGGGGGCATGTAATGTGCACCCATCCCATGAGATCCAACGTGCCTTCGGTGAGCCATTTGCCCAGGGCATGGCTCCTACTGCTTCGCGTTGCGTCAACGATTTTCATTGTTTTTCTCCTCTGATTTTTGTCCTCAATTTTGGATTCAATGAGCTTAGAATTGATCTCCTCGTCATTAGATTAGACTCAAAATATCCAATCAATGCCTTTACAATATATTGTAACTTAGTGTTCCGACATTAGCATTGTATGATCTTTGGATACAGTTCAGCGGGTCGTCTCCATAAACCAAGATGGCATCATTTTCCCTTTATGACGTTATTGGCTTATTAATGTTTAAATCAAGACTCCATGGTGCTGATATGTCATTGATCTAGTATCTGTAGCAAACATGTACGTCTCCCATCTAATTGTGCTCGTATATGTATGATGTCAATTTTTTGGTGGGCTCGAACTACTAGTCTAAGAACTTGAACTTGACCTTGGAGCGCTAAGCCATTGTAGCCTTGATCAAATGGTTTAGTTTATAATGTCATTTTGTACTACATTTAATAAATAAAAATAGTTTTCTTTTAAAAAAATCTCATGTTTTTAGTTCATCAAATCCATATAATAGACACATTTCATGAAACAAATATTAATCTTAAAAAACCTAATTGTCTATGTTCCCTTCGTCTTTATTACAATATTTAAGAGTACAACTATTAATCCCAAAGCTAAACGAAACGTGAATAATTACGAAAGATATACATCCATAATCCAAAAGACACATACAAATGAAGGAACCTAAGGTAATTGCAACCCCAATGGCTCTTAGCACTGCCCAGCTTCTTTCAAAGTCCATAGTGCATTTACAACCATGGGTTAAGGTGTATGTTTACAAGTCATTAACTAAACATGAACAAGCACCTGGGTTTGTTCTGTTATCCTGTTAAAGGACAAATTCTATTTTGACATCTTCCACTGGTGAACTTTGTCATCCTCTAGCAAATAAACTTTCTTATAAGGCCACCCTTTCATCCATGCAACAACAAGCTAGTTATCTAAGCAACTATATAATATAGCAATCAAGAAACGCATCATTTTGTAACTACGATAAACTGCTTGTTAGTAAATCTTCTTTAGCATATTTCTAACTCATTTTTTTATCTTATTGAAAAGATTTTTACAATCAAATTCTCTTATGTCCCTCTCTTATAACATTTTGTTTCTTATATTTTTTTGAAACTAAGAAATATCAAACGTATTACTATGAAAAATTGGGACTTGTTTTATAATTTTGATTTGAATGAATAATTTAACAAGGGCTGTCACTATATGCATGCAGTATCTACTGCGTTTTTATTCTCTTAACAAACTAAAACGACAAGTAGAACAGGTGAAATGAATCAGATTAGATGATCAACGACAACAATTTGAGAAAAGATTTGTGGTGGAGAGGAAGCCATTTTAATGCATTAGTTTGAGAAAAGATTGCATGTAAGAAAGCCTCTTGGATCTTCCTAATGTTTAGAGATTCTTAAGTGGAAAATGGAGAGCCTTTATGTCTTAATACATGTTTTTGTTAATGTGCTTTATTTTTTTTAGGACTTAATTAGTATTTTGTAGCATTTTATTAAATAAAAAATCATAAAATTTGTATGATTTTTTATTTTTGTGTTAAAAAATAATAGATAAAATATTTTTTAAACCTAAGATGTCAAATTAAAATCATAGTCATTTATTGTCTTATTCAATTGTTCTTAAACATGCTTGTTATATTAAGTTAGATTTCATTAATAATTAGGCTAAATCAAATGATGATAAGCATGAATTAGCCTATGCCTCAAACAAGGATTGTGTAGCCAAAGAATGTAATCTAATCGATCTTTGACTTATTATATATTTAAATAGTTATTTGATTTAATTAATTATAAATATTATTTGACTTTCATCTATATTATGAACTATAATTTGAATATAATGAGGATGATGATTTTAGAAAGTAATTTAAATCAAAATTATGACTTATAAGCCCTACATAAGGTTCTCTAATAAAAATTTAAAAAAATGCAAAACAAAATAATATTTAACTTGAAGTGGTACCTTCTGCCTTATTGTGAGAACTCTATGCCTCATATGGACCCTTCAAGATTTTAAATATCATTTAATACCATCTTTCAATGAAAGTTTGATTCATAATTATTCAGATGATATTAATATTTAAATTACATTTATAATTCAGATAATTTTTTTTGAATAAATATCACTACTTATAATTCTAATTCTCCAACTTGAAAATAACAGTTGAACATTACCCAAATTTAGATTTTATAAAAAATTATAACAAAATTATTCAGATAACAATGATTGAAATAAAAATATTAAGAACTTTTAACTAATACTAACAATTAAAAGTTAATACCATCTAAATAATATTGACTAGAACAACTCCTAAATGGTATATCTTCATTCATCAAACTAAAACATAGGTTAAATTAGGGATTGGTCCATAAATCAAAATTCAAAACCAGTTCAGAATCATTGAGCACAATACATTTTTATGTTATTTTTGTGAACAAAGTCCAACTTTGGTGCACTTGCATTTTAAATTCATTTGTTGCAAAAAAAAAAGTGTGAACAGAAAATTAGTCTTAACAAACTGCATATAAAGAATTTTTAGACTTTTTTTATAACCAAAATAATAAAAAAAAAAGTTAATAAATCACTTTTCATTTTTACAATCAAACAATTCTTAAACTTAGTCACTTTTATGACTGCTTTAACTTCTTAAAGAGGTACCCAGAGTTGCCATTAAAAATGAAAAAGCCGCCAAGGATCTTTAACCTTTTTCTTAAATAATGAATTAGCTTATGGTTTCCTTTGCTTTTGCAAGAAAGTTTACCTAATCCAGGCGCTTTGCTCTCTTTAAGTGATTCGTCTGCTTTATTTTAGATAATTATTTCACTGTAATTCTCCTACAAAAGTTGGATTGGTTTAGGTGAACCAGATAGTGCGATTCAAATTTAATATAATGAGCTCAACCATGCAATTTAATATGTTGGATATCTTATGCTCAGTTGATTTCATGATGTGCCAAGGCATGAATGAGCAAGTGATATCCTTGAAGGCAAGTGGAAATAAAAAGAGAGAGAACGTAAAGAAAGAAAAAAAAATATTTATAAAGATTTTATGTGAAGAAACCTTTAAGATATTTATAAGCTCTATTTCTAACAAACATATTTTCATCAAAACTCTAGTTTTGCTTATAAAAATTCTTTATTTAGAAGCTTTAATTTCATAACCTGCTTGTTAAACCTTCAATGTAAATTTACAAGCTATTCTCAAACAAATGAAAGAATAAGATTGTCATTCACTAAACACAGTAGTATGCAAGCATGATCAAAAGAAAGATGTTATTCTTTTTATTCCTATAATTACTCTTTCAATACCACAAGAACTTCTAGTGGTCGTTTGCTTCTTTGGGTAACTAATTACATATCACTTACCAAATGATATGAGTTTACCACTTATCATGATGTATAGAATCATCATAGAGCCTTTTAAATTGATTTTAAATTCTTTATCATACCAAGATCTACACTTATTTCTACTCCTTGCTAAACACTACAGATACTAAATTTATAACTTCTACGATCAAGAGATCAAGATAATAGGTTTATTAAATCATCAATAAATCTAAAATTGTGAAAAAAAATTAAGGAAATAAAATGATGAATATTGTCCTTGCGACACAAAGCGACAAGAACAACTTGCACGACTACAAGTGGAGGCTTGTTGTAGGCATGTTAGAGCATGTAATGTGCACAAAGGTGCTAGTGGATGCGTGGGAAGGCACGAAATACGTTTGTGTGGGTTGCAACACCTATCGTGACATGCGGTCCTCACGCATGGTAAGACCTACAGCATCTATGCAGTCTTCACACAAATAAAAAGATTCCATCCATGCACAATAACACTACTTGTTGGCATGAATAATGGCAACGTGATCATGCAAGTGCAATAATTCATATGTGCACATATAGATCCTTGTGGTACAAATTTTGCAAAATTTATAAAATTTGTGATTTTGGCAAAAAATCTCATATTTCTTATAAAAATTAAAATAATATGTATTTTATAATACAATATAATATCCAATCCTCTAAATAAATGATAAGAATGGTGAATAAGACAATTTCATCTTTTTACAGCAAAACTCTCTTTTCTTTCTTCCTTAATGCCTCATCATTTGTTATCAAGGGCTCGAAGTGAGAACATTTTACATATAAATCATTGAAGTACTTCGATTCCACATCAATAACAAGAGTTATGAAAAAAGTAGTTATGAATATTATTACTATGGAAATGTTACAAGAAATGAATGATTATCTCCTATGACAAGTTACACTTGAGAAGCTAAAATAGATTGTTTAGGACATGGACCATCAAAGAGCATTGGGCCTAAATGGTTTTAATAGGATTTTCTACTACTAGTAGTGGCCTGTCATTATTAATCATATTTTTAGGGTAGCTAGTGATTTCTTAAATTGTTTTGCAATTCGAATTGTATTGCCTTTTATTAATATAATGCTCATGAAAAAAATAGAACCCATAAACTCTATGATTTTTAGCTTATTTGTTTGTCCAACATTGTGAAAAAAAATATTAATCAATATAATTATTAATAGATTGCAATCATTTTTATTAAACTTAATTTTAAAAGAACAATAAGCAATTGTCAAAGATAAAGATATTGTAGACAATATTTTATTATCACAAGAAATGATAGATTTCATCAATAGAAAGATTAGGAGTAGTACTTGCATTTTAAAATTAGACATAAAGAATGCATTTGATACTTTATTTTATGATTTTTTTTGTAGCAGGTATTTTTAAATTTTAGTTTTGTTATGATTTTATTAAAATAATCATGAAAACACTGGAATGGCAAAAATTTTCTATCACAATTAACGAAAATAGCATGGCATACTTTTAGACCACGAGAGATCTCAAACAGGGCAATCATTTGTCTCTTCTATTATTTATGTTAATTGTTGAAGATTCATGTAGGGTACTGAATAAACTATTTAAGTAGGAAAAAACACTTCACTACATGATTCTTAAAGTTTGTCCAAAGGTAACTCAATGTAGATGATTTTATCATCTTCATGCATGTTAATAAAAGATTTATTATAAATATAATATAATTCCTATGAGAATTCTAAGATTGTTCTGAGCTAATTATTAATACACAAAAAGGTATTTTCATATGTAGTAAAAATAACAATTTAAGAAAAGTGATCACCTTAGCAATTTAACAAGATTTAAAAAAGGTAATCTAATGAGAATTAGAAAAGGCAATGTCCAATTTAACTACCTAGGTTTTACCTTGATTAAAGGTAAGAAAGCAACTTTAAACTATCATCAATTAATTGATAAGTTGAATATCAAGATTATATGTTGGAAGCAAAGATTACTATTCTTAGGTGGAACATTGATCATTATCAAACATATCTTACCTTTAATAGTTATCTTCACAGTAATGCTTCTAATACACCAAACAAAATACTCAATCATATTGAATGTTTGATGAATTATTGTTTGTGTGCAAATACATCTAATGGTCACAAATACAATTGATCAAGTTGGAAAGAGGTCAAGTTTTCAATCGAGGAGAATGAATTAAAATTGAATAATCTAATGAAATGAGGAATACATTTAACACTAAACTTTTTTGGAAAGTGTTCACCACAAATTTTTTATCGACTAAATTTATGAGAACTAAATATATTCATCAAACTAAGAAAATTGGGGTCACTTATACTTAGAAATGCATTGAAAAACTTTAAAGAAATAGTAATGTAGCGTTAGGTTTTGAAACTAAATGATATATATAGCAAGACCCCAAATACCAATAAAAAATTTTGCTTGAAGTTGGCATGGAATATAATTAGAGCAAATAGATTAATCCTTAAATCCAAAAAATAAATTTAGTCATCCAAAATACCTTTGAAAATAAAATTACTTATGTGAAAAACACAAATAAGTTGCTGTAATTTTTGAAATAATTACCAAAACTTGACATTCAACTTGTTTTGAAGTATCCATTTTGTCCTCAAAAAGTCGTAATTAATAAGGGTTTTATGAGTGTAGTAAAGCCAATTAAGTTTGGTCTCAATTCTCTACAACACAAAGAATTAAGAATATGAACACCACAAATATTTCATCATTAATAAAAAAATTTGTTGAAGTAACTAAATGTGGATAAGGTCTACAAAGAAGATCCCTTCCTTGATTTGCTAAGAAGTTTGGAAAGCATATAATCAATATAAACTCTACGTGTTACTAACCATTCCATTCCTAAAAATGATATCAAAGTCAATTACTTCAATTAATATCAACTTGGAATTAAATAGCTCTTCATTTGTTTCTAGATTATCCTTCAAGCATATGTTTGCTAATGTTTTTCCCAATTAGCAAAGTGATGAGTAATAGTGTTTTCTAATCGATGTTTTTTCATCAATTACCAAACCCTAAAGTAGTTTAATAGAAACAAATGAGTGTGATGCTCTATAATCAAATAAAATCATTCATAATTTAATTTAGAAATTTAAAGTAACATTGAGAACTTTTAAAAATGATGAAGCTTCCTTTAAATGATTCAAAGTTGAGCTAAATAAGGTTGATTAGTAGAAACTTTGCCCTTCGCCTTGTTTGCATTATTGATCTTTAGTATCTCTATATAAAATTCTCTATGTACAAATTTTTTACAATCCATGTTCCTTCAAATGATTTTTCTAGCCTTTGGAAATAGTCTTTGGTGTAGTGTCCAAATCCTTCACAAGTAAAGCACTTCACTCATTTCTTTTTTACATTCCATAGCCCTACATATAGAAGATTTTGTATATCTTATGTTGTGGGATTTTTTTATGTTAGTCCTTGTAGTTTGGGATCTCATTCTAAAAGTTACAACCTTCTTAAGTTGTCTGGCTCCTTGTGCAAAAAATATCCGTTTCCTTTTGATTGCTACCTTACTAGCCTCTATGGTTGTGTGACCTTGCTCAATCCTTTTGTCTAATTCAATTTTGATTTCATAAGAAGTGAAGTTCATAGGATCCATTTCATTTCTTATGGAATCTCTTAAACCTTCTTAAAGAAGTAACATTGTTTCCTTTCAGTTTCCATTAACTTTGGGATATGTCTTGTTAATCATGTGAATCTACACATATTTTGTGATAGTTACACCCCTCTAACATAACATTAATAGATCATCTCTCATTCTTTCTGGTTGATTTAAATATTCTATTCTAAGAAAGCAAGACAAAATTCCTTTTAAAGATATTTTTGAACTACTTTATTCTTCAACTAAGATTCTTCATTATGTTTTTCACTAATGATTGGCCTCAATATTAGTTATAATATTATTAGAGAAACTCTCTTGTGATCAGCATATGTCATACTATCAAATAACATTTTGAATCTCTTTATCTAATCCTTCGCTTGAAAAGGATCCATTGAGTCTTCTAGATATGGTGGTCAAAGCTTCAAGAATTGTACCACTAATTGATTTGCTTGATTAGATCCCAAACTTCTTTCACGTTCAATTGACAATACATCACTGTTGGATCACTTTCTTAAATTTTTCCCTATGTTATCATGATCACTTTCTCCTTGAGTCATTATAATCCTCTTGTTGTTCCAACTATTTTCTTCCTCTTCATATACATTTTGGTAAATGATATAATTATGTACATTATCATGCATTTCATAGATTAAATTTTCATATAGCTTACATATCAAAGAAGAAAACTTAAGGCATCATCCAAAACAATATTCCTCTTTAAATCATGAAATAATTTACCTCAAAATTTGACATATATACATATATTTGTATATATACATCATACACACACACACACACACACACACACACACACACACACACACACACACACACACACACACACACACACACACATATATATATATATATATTATTTTTTATTTTATTTTATTTTTTCTTGATCTATCATACACTCTTTTTTAATTAATGAATTATCCAAGCTAGTGACATACAAAACTACTTGCATAACACAACATACTACACATCTCATTCTGGTACTATACATTTATGGCCCCATTAATAGGTCATTCGATCAAGTGATGGACCAAACTACCTACACAACTTAACATATCATATGTTCTTGCAAACATACTATAGATCTCACTCCTTTATATGGCTTAACAAATAATTTGACCTTATGATACATCAGAATATTTGCATAAGTTTATGTATTGTATATCAACTTTAGATGTGCCATATGTTATCCTTATATTTATTCCTTCTCAATGTTAATAAAAAGTATGCTGAACTTAGTTTACACTCAACTTTACACCCTCTATTGATCAAAGCATGATGTACCATAAGTTAACATTAATGTATTATATGTTAGTTTTGGATTATCTTATCTTTTTTACTTTGAGTTTGACATACTATATGAGAAGCTGAAAGTGTCATACATGGAACCCCAATATATTATATGTCAATATTATCATATTGTAAACAAACATTGTTTTTAGTTCATTTTTATTGTGTTCATACCTGACATATCATATATGGTCATTAATTTATTGTACTTTTGTCATAGTTTAAGGGCTAAGTATTCTAACATTTTTCTAAATTTCTTAGTATTTTTGCATTCATATTTCAAGATGTAATCAACAAAGGTCTAATAAAAATTAATGATGAAATATGCACGTCCTTTTCCTTTATGATGTCTAATCATGCTCACCTCCTTATATTGTCTATTTTTTCTAATTTGTTCAACCCCAGATTAATCATCTTTGAATTATCATCTTAGACATTTTCAATTGAGGTTTGCATCATAAGTTCATTTTTTTTTTGAGTTTTTCATCTTAGATTATCCATTCTCCTAAGTTTATTTGCCCTAGGACTTCAACTATTTTGACATTGCCTTTATGACAAACACCAACTTTTCGTGGTGTCACATCACGTCTTTCTTTCTTTTAAATCATTTCTTAACAATGCTTGTGAACAAATAAAATCCTTTGTGATAAAAACTTTATTTAGAAAATCTTTCCCTCTTTCATGCCAAATGAATAATCACATTCCAAAACACTTTGAAAAGTTTGCTTTTTCCAACAACTATGAGCACATAATAAAGTTATTGTAATGAAAATTTAAAACTATTACTCATCTATGGTAATACAAATAAGATTAACTAATGCAACAACTTTTACTATATGATATATAGTAAACCAAAACATTTATGTCATAAAAATGAAATTTCTCTCTCACAACATCTTTAGAGTCTCGTGATGTGTCTTTTCATTACTTGAAAGTGTGCAAATGAAGATCATATCATAGCATGTAAAATTGTAAATAAGAACCATTGAAATGATATATGCTGTAGAATAAGATATGGCTTGATAATGGTTCTTAAGGCTCCACCTTTCAACCATATGCTAGAATGAGATATACAAAATTTTCAAGCACAATTTTTATTCTTTAGAAAATTTAGCAATGTTCTTATAAGCAATCTCTAATACTTATCTCCTTTTTACTTCTCTTTTCTAATTCACTTATAGGAAGCAATTTAGTTTTTATAATAAATAACCATTTCCATCACTTAATATTTAAAAACTTTAATCCTTTAAATTATGTTTTTTAATTAGAAAATTAAATGCTTATTCATCCAATAAATTGATTATAGATTGCCCCATATGATATGTTATTTCTTTTCTAACTATTCAATAGTACGTGTAAATCTAAAGTTGTTGAATATTTGTGTTCCATCAAACTCACATTTAAACATGAAATTTTAATTGGTTAATGACACTAGAAGGATGTCATCTTAATACAATGCCATTGATACGTTATACTCTTGATGTTACGATGCTACCTTCAAGTGAACAATTCCATAAGTGTTCATATTTGGCCAATTTGATCAATCATCTTAGCGTGACTTCTTGGATAAATGAATAATAATTATTCACCACATTGTGATGAAGTGAGTAATGTTATATTGCATAGGCCAATTTTGAGCTGTCAACATATTAGTTTGATGAGAATCGTGAATAACTCCTCTTCCATCTATGCTATACAAGTATGACTATTCATATATCAACCTTGGCATATTATATTGAAGTAACAGTGCACACCAATTCAAAAACTGTATAAGTATGACACTATCATGTTAAATGAACTTAAAACCCATTAAATTTTGAAGCTATGTTTAAATATCATAATGGAATTGTTGTTGTACAATTAGATTACGAACTTTGTATGAAGTATGCAATTTGGGAATACCAAAGTTTTCCTGCTGAATCAAAGCTCTAATGTGTTTAGGAAGTTGATGAGAGTTTCACTTGTGAGAATCCTTTTAATTTATAATAGATTTAATAAGGGAACAAGCCAATTTATTTGCTTTTTTTGTCTACAAGTTTTTGGCAATGAAAATGCTTGTTATCATTTCAAATTTGACAGATGGTTTCTTCTATGTTCCAATGTGCTTTATGAGTAACTATAATCATTCCAAATGCTTCATTACAATCCATCTCAATAATTGGCTGTGCAATATTATGCTTCATACACCAAAAAATAGATTTTTTAATACTTTGAAAAGTTGGTTCTAGAATATAAATGGAACATATAGTTCCAAAAAAAATATAAATAAATGCATCTTGATGATCTATCATGATAGCCCCAACAAATGTGTTGTTGTATTTTATATAGGCATTAATGTTAATTTTAACTTGATTGATTGAAAGTAGAATCCAGTGGATCTTTTCAATACATTTAATAGTCATTTGGATGAATGGTGGATGTAATCATAGTTAAGTAAGACATGTATCCATTTACCTATCTTGTAACATTAGGAAGAACTTGAAAGTATTAAGACATTAAGAGTTTATGTTGAATATGATACTTAGCACTAAAGCTTTCACTTCCTCATATAATCATTTATTTCTAGCCCTCCAAATGTTACAACATATTAAGAGGGGAATGAATAGCATTATTTCATGATAAGTTAAACTATTTGAAGTAACCTTACATCAATTATTGAGAAGCGAAATAATTGATTGATTCATTTTAATTTTAATCTTAAGAGCTTAGGCATAGAAGTTTCAAGTTTTTTGAACAATGTAACAATCTAAAAACATGTTGTTGATGGTGTCCTCGTTAGCACAAAGAGGGAATTTGAAAGATAGGTAAATGTTCACATTTTTTTAATTAATCTAAAAAAGATAAGTTGTTGAAAATCTATTAAATTAGCATTGACATATTAACTGGGTATTTTTCATGCCAAATCCTTTTTCAAGTTCTATTACCAAAATCTTTTCTCCTAATAACATGTCATGCCATTGTAGGCTAAATTCTCCATCTTGACTTGCTTTCTGGTATGTTTTATTAATTATCATTGATTTCAATGTTAAGCTTACTATTAATGCTCATCTTTTCTAAGTTTTTCAAGGTGTCTTATTTTTCTTGTCATGTGATTATTGTTCTCTAATTTTAATGTTATATATTCAACTCATAGAGATTGCTTAAATAGCAATTTCAAGTTTTTTTCATCGAATAAGCCTATATAATTTCATTGAGATTCCTAATACCCAATCAATTTTTTTTTACATCCAATGACGTTTGTGACTATCCTCAAATTGCCACCATAAGAAAGTATTCATGATTTACTATAATCTATTTGTAACTTACTTTAAGGGTTGTATTGTCATTAAAACATAGAATATGATTGAATTTAGAACATTTTTTATTAGAATTAGCATTCCACTTATTAACAAAAGTTTTTTCTTCCATCCTACTTCTTTGTTTTGTATTTTTTCAATCAATTGTTGGGAGTATTTAGACTTCTTTTGACCATTAAAATTTATGCATACCAAATATGTGATGGGTATGGAATATGTCTTAAGGCCTAAATTCTTGTCAATCTTATTAACTGCAATAGATTTCATATTATTGGATGTATAGAATTTAGATTTTTATGAGTTTATCTACATACTTATTGATTCCTAGAATTTGTACATAAAGTTGTAAGTTGCTTTGATGGATCCTAAATCATCTCTATTGATTACAATAATGTCATTTGCATATCTATGATGTATAATTAATGGGCAACCTCAATTAGTGGTGTATTGCATTATTTTCTTCTACTAAATTTGTCGTATCAAAGCTTATTGAATGCTTGCATTGCAATAATAAATAGTAGTGAAGAAATTGAATTGTCTTATTGCAAACCTCTTATTGTTTGAAAAAGCTATGATGAGTGCTATTTATTATAACGAATAACCAAGTGTTGTTTATGATATTGTGAATCAAACCCAAGAATTTGGGTAAGAATTGAAATCTTTTCAATACCTTTATTAAGGATTCCCAAGATAAACTATCAAAGGCAATCTTAATACCAAGTTTGATTATAAAATTTCTCCCCATTATTTTTTTTAATTGACTTTATCAACTCTTCTACAATTATAATGTTATAAAAAATTTATCTTCCTTCAGCGAAGTTGATTATTCTAAGAAAATGTTTGTTGGAAGAAATGACTATAATCTCTTAATTAGAAGTATATAAAAAAAATTGACTACAAAAAATGCACATGCTTATTAGTCCAAATTCTTGAAATTTAGTAAGTTTGTTACATTTTGGCATAAGGACTAGATTTCAATTGAAAAGGCCCTTAGGAATTGGATTGTTACCTAAAAAATCTTGTATCACATCAAGTAGATTTAGAATCATAATATTCCAATATTTAATAAAAAAATCATTAAAATCATTTAGACCTAAAGTACTTACTATTTATATTAAGTTGGAATATCACTTGCTTAACTTCTTCTACATCCACTTCTTTTAATAAAAGTTGGTTTTTATGCATTTGAAATTATCTATGATGTTCTTTAAGATTTCTTCATCACCAAATATTTCTTTCTTAAAAGGCAAATATTAGAAAAAATCTATTGCTCCTTTCTATTTCTACCTAGACAATTTCAAACCATTAGAAGTTGCAATTTCAATTACATTAAGCTTTGGTCTTTTCTCTTTTATTAAGGCATGAAACCATCTAGTTTTTTTTATCCTCTTCTTTCAACCATTCTGCTTCAACTTTCTAATGCCAATAAGTTTCTTCCATGCAAAGTTCATCCAATAGTTATTGATTTTTCTTGTTTAGGTTGTTCCTCTTTTTATGAACTATTTTCCTAAACCTATGCTCATATCATACTCATATAACAAAAGAGAAAACAATAATTATAGTAATAATAAGAAATACAATACATTATTAATCATCTGCTGATGTTTTATTATTAAATATTAATTTCTTAATTCTAACACAACAAATTTTGACCACCATTATATATATTAGACACATATGATATTTGCCTACCTCAATTTATCAATTGTAATAATTTTATCTTAAAATTGTGCTTGTTCACACTTCTTTATCTTCTTTTATTTGTTATACTTAAGAATTTCTCTAAATTCTCTTCTCAATTTCTTTACTCATTTCTTCTCTCTCCCATAAAAAACAAAGCCTCTTCCTCTCTACTTACTATTAAAATCCTTGCCAAACACTCCTTTTCAGTTAGGGATTTAGGTTTTTAAGAAAATAAAAGTAAAAAACCAAATTTTATTAACACTTCAGATTTTGTGAAACTTCAAAAATTTTTATCAATTTAATCTTCAAAAATTTGATGCCTAATTTTATTTTATCCTCCTCAATGTATTTTTCCTAATATCAAATTTCAAGTATTATTCAATATTTAATGCATTTTTTAATATAAATATAATTATAATAATTATTTTATTATTTCTTTTGAAATCGCCTAGTCTTTAAATTTGCAACTTGATACATCCTCTTCTTAATAAGTTCTATATCCTGATCTATTATCATAATTTTTAATTCTATTTAATAATTTCAATAATTTTTTAAACATCTCAATTCTTCTAAATTAATTGATTATCAAATCATATAAAGTTTTGATATTTTATTTTATAACTTAAACAACTATAATTTTCATAAATTTGAAGACATTAAATTCTTAATAATTTCTATAATTATTTTTTAAATTTACCTCTCTTCTTTAAGGTGTGATAATTCATTTCTAATGATGTACTATTTAAAAAAAAATAAATGAATTTTCAAAATTATCAAATAAAATAAACTAGTTCAAGAACACAATTTTATTTTTTTTAGGATGTTACAATAGCAAATGACTAGTGCACGTGATATTCTTAAATATAATTTTTAAATACTCTAAAGATAGTTTTTTAAAATATTTAAGTTTGTTCATATGTTTTGAAAACTGAGTAATGCTTTTAAAATTTTACCTGAAACAAAAAAGCTGTATTATATAATTCATTTAATTATTTTTTATTAATATACATAATATTAAAAACAAAATTTAATCTACATTCTTACAACACGTACCACATTAAAACTCATATGTTGTGAAGTCCACGTTTCTTTCATTAATCTAACGCAAATCTCCATAATGTATTTACTATTGTTGTATAAAGTTCATTATATATTATATAAAAAATAAATCTTTTATAATAGTTATATAAATAACCATGTAAAAAGTTAGTTTATAAGACAATTACAAAGATAACAATTTATAAAACAGCCTTTGGCAATGTTTAATTTTTTAATTGCAAAAATTATTAAACTTTTTTCATGTAAATTTAGTCTTACTTTTAATTACTAGTTTTTACCTTAGAATATGTTTTATCAAATCTTGAATAATCATTGATTTATAAATTGAGAAATCACAAAATAACAATGTATAATTATAAAAAACTAAATCCCTTATAAGTAACAAAAGTAATTAACATAAATAATTTTAATTCATGAATATATGATGAATTTGTTCATAAAGATAAGCTTAAGAGATAAATAAAAAATAATGTAATTTAGATAATCATAGTAAACCCAAACATTAAAATTTCTTAGACTAAAAAAGAAAATAAAGTTTGATGCAAATAAGAAAAATGTCTTTTTATAGTCTTGTCATGAGTGGAACACATAAGAGTTTATTAATTTATTTTCCCTTATAGATAGATGATATCAAATACCCTTTAAACTCTTCCCCGAGAATAGCATCGCTCTCCTTAAAGAGAAACTCGTCTGCAAAATGTAAAGAGGATGGATCCTCCAATCTTAGACTCATATTTGAATATAAAACCTAATTTCTATAGGCATCATAGATTTCTAAATTCAATCTTATCAAAGCTCTCTTTTATCCTATGATAATTAGATTAATTTGGAGTAGCAAAAGAAGAAGTAAAATGAGAAAAAAAGGAAGTGGGTTGACCTCACAATACGCACATTTATCATAGAAACTAAAGTTTCATTGTAGAGTGATCAAAGCATTCCAATGATTGCTAAAGGTTTATTAATCTTAATAGGATATGGGTTGATGATGCAAGTTAAGCCAATCATATGTTAGGTGTATGATAAGGGCACAAGATATAAAAAATTCATTAGAGACAAAATAAGAAAATCAAATGATTATATAAAATGTAATAAATCATATAACTATTATAGGCATTATATAATATTAATTTTTTTACAATGACTATTCCATACAATCATTATGCAATATTTTTTAAATTATTTTTCATAAGGATTTTTTTTTCATTTTCATTGATTACCTTAATCACACATTATAATATTTATGTATTCTATTTAATAATGGTTTGAAATATTCCTTTATTTGAATAATCTAAAAAACCATGTTATATAAAATATCAAATTTCTTCTTGTGGCAAAAATACATATGCATTGAGCAAGAATCACAAAAACATGTAAAAAATATAGAAATATTTTGTCAAATTTGTGCACTCCAAATGTTTGATGAAGTATGTGAAGTTCCTAATGTGTAGGGAAATGCTTCAAAGACATCTCACTTGGTTGATCTCAAATTTAACAAATATAAAATATGTTTCTAAATTAAATCAAATGTCGATGTATATTAAAAGATTTAACCAATTTTGGCTTAAAGTAAAAGTTGTGTAAGCTCATTTAACATTGTTTTATGCAAGTCAATAGTTTATGAACTAATTATTAAATAATCTCATAGATCAAAATAACTTGAATTCGATTAAGATAAAATGGTGATTTGTTTATATGCTTATATATAAATCCACTAGTGCATGTATGTATAAAAGTTAAAAATTGATGTGTTTATGTGTGTGTGTGTGTGTGTGTGTTTTAGTTTCGATTCCAACATTTATAACTAATGAGACATACTTAAGTAAAATCAAGATCTAATCAAGCTAGATTCACATAAATTTTGGATTGGATTGAGATCTAATCAAAGTATTTGTATCTAACTTCTTTTTGTAATACTTTGGGTTTAAGGTGAAATTATAATCCTTAATTATGAAACCAATAAAAGTTCAACATAAAATTTTATACATTCTATAATCTATATAGTAGAGATATCAAGCATAAACTCCATATAAAACTTAGAGTTGAGAGAAAAATAATGGATTCGGGGAGAGGGTTTCACATAAATAATTTTTCTTAGAAGATATTAAAAATGCAAGTTAAGTTGATTTTATTTAATTTTTAATAACTTATCTTCAAACAAAAAAAATGACCAACCCAAATTACAACTAGTTAAGAATTGGTTTAATTTTTACTTGAGATCATATATTCCAACATGTTTTGAGTCATAGCATCATTCATTTTTAAAATTTAGCACATCATGATAATTAATTGTCCAAAAAAATACTTATTAAAAAATTGTTATTGGATTTTTATCCATTGAAACTAAGAAATAATAAAGATCAAGATCTAACAATGAGAAATAATAATTAAACCTAAACTTTAGTTCTAAATTTTGGTATAATATCACTTTATTCTTAAATCTACTCGACCTAATATTAAAATAGGTCAAATATATTACATACTTTGCAAAATATTTTGTTCTCTAACTTTTTCTTTGTTGCATTAGACATCATCTTTCTAATATTAATTATGAATTTTTTTCTCATTCTTAGAATAAAATTAACCAAAAGTACTTTAAGCCAATCATATTGAAAAATTATTTTTTATTTAGCATTTTATTATAAATTTAAAACACATTTTATGGCAAATTCATAGAATCGACAAAATTCTACAAGTCGATTAAATTAATATGAATTTCAAAATCAACAAAATTTAATAGCATAAAATTTCTTTTTTGAAAAATGTGTGAACACGAGATCACAATGTATCAATAAAAATTTTCTAAACAAAATTCATAATAATTTTGAAATTTTATAACCATTAAATAATCCTTGGATAGTATATATTTTACAAATACTTTTTTCAACAAGACATTCTTAAATAAAATTCGCATTAAATATAATTAATTATTTTTTAGGACAATTTAGAAACTTGTTTTATTGGTGTTGGCGATGGACAAGTAGTCCAGCGGCACATCGAGTGAAACACAGATCAAATTACACTTTCCTCGAACAAAGCAGTACGAACCAACATATAACAAAAGGAAGAAGAGGGAAAAAAAGAAAGGTAAGAGAGAGAGAGACTGAGAGGTGGGAATCGGCCATTTCAAGCAGACGATAACAACGACCTGCAATCGGATGTCTTCCCTCGAATGCCATCTCTTTTCCTCTTGTGACCTCGTTTTGGCGGCGACGTCGAAACAAAGAGCCGCTCGATCTCCTCTGCCTCGACCTCAAAAAACTCCAGCTCTGACAGAAGCTTTCTCCTGCATCTTACCGCGCACCTGTGCTTCTTCGGCGGCGGCGGGCAGATCGAGGGAGCTGACCTTAGTCTATACTCCTCTGCCAAAGGAGTGCTGAACATTAAGGGCGAAGACGTCGGATCGGGGACGGGTTTGCTTTGATCTTTGTGGTCATCCTTTGCCGGATGGAGAGGCGAGGGTTGCGGCTCCGGCAACTCTGCGGCGAGCAGCGGTGGCCCTTGGGATGCCGACATGTGCAGGAAATTAAAGAGATGGTCTCCGCGAGTGAGTTCGCATCGAGGGAGGAGATCCGAGGAGAGGGATATATGGGAGGCCAGAGGGGATTGGAAGGTAGCCAGTTTGTGGGAGAAGGTGGAAGTGGGGTCAGCAATAGAAATGTTAAATGCATTTCTTCTCTTTTAACCTCCAGGTTCTTATCGTCTCGTCTTTTTTTTTTTTCCTTAGAGAAATCTCATTTTGTAAAAGTCAAATATAATATTTATTCAACAAAAATAATTGATTTTGATAAAAATTTAATTGAAAAATGCTGAAGATTTAAAAGAAAAAAAGTTATAATTGCCATTATAATAGGCCCTATATCAATAACAATTTATACCATTATTAAAAATAATACTTTAATGGTTTAATAATTACCACTCACCAACTCAAATCCCTCTCCATTTTAGTTAGCCGCTTGCAAGTACCAAGTGAATTGAACCTTTAAATGAAACGGTGACCCACTTAACCCAAAGAAGAATGGGAAACTTACTTTAACCCAAAAATGAGTCAATCAAGTGACTAAGTTGATCGAGCTCGAGTCATCCATATTGGTAGTGTAACTCAAGATTAGTTATTAACCCAATGGGGTGTTGTATCACTCGAACTCATCTATGACGCATGCCAACCTAAAACCTTAACATGTGACTTACCAAGTTAACTTACTTGAGCCCAAATTGAGTCAGATCGAGCTCCAATCGGACCAACCCAAGCTAGATTTTGTCTAAATCAGGCCAAATCAAATCCGATTTACATTTGATTCAAACTAGCTTAATTAAAAGTGTTGGAAGCACTTTTGAACATCTTTTATGCTTAAATGACCAAAAGTTTTAAAGAAAATTTGTGAGATATTAAAAAATATATTTTGGCAAATAAAATCTCTTATCTTATTTTAATTCAAAAGTTTATATATTTTTTAGAAATAACTTCTAATCAAATCTTTAATAAATGAGAACATTAAGATAGTTATTTCATACAATGAAATGTTATGCATAATAAATTATTTTTTTTTCATAAAATTTAGATAAAATGATAACATCTACTTTGATTTGATTACTTTGGAATCATTTGTTGCAACAATGATATGCTTCACATGTAATGTCTTAATCTATGTTAAATGCTATTAGTACTGCATGTTGCTTTGCCTGTTTATTTGTTTCATAAAAAAAATTATTTCAAGCATGAAATTTTGACTATCTTATTATTTAAATCATTGAATTAGTATTGGGAATGTATGTAAAAAGTAAATTTAATTAAGAAAAAAGAAAAAATTGGCATTATGGCCAAAGGAGAAAAGATATTATGATATGATGAAAAATAAATTCTTTTTTTGTTACACATCCTATGATAGAATTGTTGGATATTAAGCATGAGTATTTTCATTTAGATAATTAGTTTGATTTCTACTAAAAAGGGGTGTTTAATAGTGACTATGGATTGTGACTAAGATAGTGATATAATGTGCAATATTTTTTGAATAATTTTACATATATGTGTATAAGAAATGAGATAAAATAAAAAAAAATTAATAAAACATAAATGTCATATAATTAAAAAGATATGATGTGATATATTATGAATTATGACATAAAATAGAATTTTTAACAATATAATATAGTTCAATGACTAATAAAGTGGGAAAGCTATTGGGCTTGTAAGGGTGAGGAGTGATTGCATGCTTCTAGGTAAAAGGTATGGGGATAATTTATTCCACATCAAAAAAATAGAAGATTGATTTTGATGTTATTTTATGGTTTTGAATATACTAAGATATATCCTTAATAAATGATAACAAAAGTTATAATTAGTATAGGACAAGCAAGACAGAACAATTCCCTTGACATCTGAGCATAATTAAAATGGAAAGATAATAAAGAGAATATAAAAAAGAAATAATATTAATCATTGTATTGCATAACATATGCATATGATATATCCATTTATGCTACTCAAATGTTTTTGTGTTATAGCTTATAGCATGTTTATAATATAACTTCTTTATGTATTATATTGACATTAATGATGTTAAAATTTAGATTAACATAATTCATGCTAAGAGAAACTAAAGCTTATATAACTTGATCTCTTAACATTATTATTATTATTATAATTTGTCATGCCTTTCTTATCACATCTAAATAGGGAATGACAACGAGTTTAATGATAATTTTAATTACTTTTTTTATTATCAAATTACAAAATATGTCATACAAATCTAAAAAATAATTAGACAATACTTTTTTTTATAAAATTTCTATTTTTTTAAACACGACATTCAATTTTTACATATACAATCACAATTTATATCACATAATCGATAAGATTCACCAACCATATAACATTTGAACTAAAATTATATTTAAATCATAACTCACAACAAAGCAATTGATAGGATCCACAAAATTTATAAATCCATAAGATACAAAGCAACTCACAACTCCTAAAGTTAACTATAGATGGTAACATCGACTCCATACAACACGATGTAATCTACATCACAATCACATAAGAAATCTCTCTACTCAAGCTCAATTAACCAATATATATATATATGAATCCTCAATTCTAGTCACATACTCATCTCAGTGTTATAAACCTGATTGGTTTGTAATTTATGAAGAATGAGTTTTTTAAAACTCAATAAATAAATCATAAATAATAAAAGTATTATAATAAATTTTTTTAATAATAATAATAATAATATAAATGAAATAATGAATGACATAGGTAAAAAGGAATGACTATACTAAATTGAAAAATAGCAATAAAAAAATAATTCTATTAATTAAATGTGTTTTTCTACTTATGTCTTTTTGAATATTTACTTAATTTTTTTCTTCTTAACCAATTTCTTAACTCAATTTGAAACTTATTTTTCTTTGATTACTATCCATGCTTAACTGTCATATCATATCATATCAATACCCATAAAAACTTTTTCTACGAGTAATCATCCAACCATAAACATATCAATCAGCGAGAATCACATCAATTATTACCTGTACTTCTAAAAATCACACTCAGTAACCTGTAAACTCAAAGGTAAACTAATAACAACATCTCTAATATTAACCACACACTAACACCCAACAACTTTACAAGTTCAAAGTTAGCTAATGGCAATCCTCTATGAGCCAATTATCATATCATCTAACACATTCTTATCTCATAGTATTATCTATATCCATATCTAATCGCCTAGCAAAAATACTAGGGATAAAATATAGTATGGTCTCGAGTATCACACCTAAGTTAAGGGATAACAATACACAAAAACACATAGTTCTTATTATTATATCATAATCATTCATGGTGTCATTTTCATACTATAAATTAATAAAATAAATATAAGTTTCTCAATAACTTACACATATCGTTTCTTTTAACTTAGAGTTTATATAAACCATGCTTATTTATCAACATATCTACTTAATTTTATATCCATCTAAATAGAATATGAATCTAAATCACAAAAGTCATACTAAACAAATTCAACTATATGAACATGTTTCACTTCATAACCACAAGCAAGAAACAATATTTTATTATGACATGCTCATAGAATATTAAATAAACAAGCTTATTCATATTACAATTAATCGAATTATCCACATAGTCTATGTACTAAGGATTTACTTCTTAGATTGACTTGCTCTTTTGATCTTAGATAACAAAAATTCAATTATATTATTTGTAGCCTGCCTAAATTATTTCATAATTAAATTAATATAAGTTTCCAACCCTAACAAGGCCTTAACATACAATGCTTCTTAATTCTCTAAAACATTTAAGCATTTAAAATAATTAATTTCAAGATAATAATAATAAAAGTAATACTTTAATTTTTCTTACTTGGCTTATTCACATTTTTGCACCTACTGTGCACAAAAACCTAATTGCTTTCTCCTCAATGTTCCTTACGAATCTCATCAGATTTTTTTCCTCACTTACATAGTGATAAGAAATGCTTAAATTCTTTAAAATTTTTTAATTTCACTTATGAAGGCCTTGATTCCAAATTCAACACAACTTATTAGTCACATCAACCTTAGGTTTGCTGTCATGATGAGCATTTTGGCAAAGTTAGTGAATAACCTCAAAATCAATGATTAAACTCAAGAAGAGACTTATGTCTATTATAAATTGAAATCTTGCCTTTTGGTTCACCGCTATAAGCACAAGAAAAGGAGATTTAGGATTTGGCACCTCCCATTTTCCCTTCGACTAAATAAATTATTGATGGTGAAGCTAAGAGGACATAAGGGAATCATGAAGTAAAGTCTCTTTACCTAAATCAAGGGTTCCTTCTCCACGATTCAAAGCTTTTCATGTAAGGGAGAGGGATTTTAAGCTTTGTGTTCACTATTTATAAAAGAGGAGAAAAGAGATTTAGCAAATAATTAGTGTATATGTATATAATAATTTATTTAATATAATATGTAATAGCAATAATGACTTTAAGAAGTCATATCAATTCTAAACGAATAGTAAATTGACTTAAAATAAATGTCATTAGATTCATCTTTAAATTCTCTATTCAAAAATATTTTTATTTTAAAATTTTATTTTTTTATAACATGTATTACAATACATATCATAAAATTTTTTTAATATAATTTTCAACAATTTTCTTGTACTTATAATATCAAATTGACATAATTATAACATTCAACATGTTAAAGCACATGTTATATAGCCAAATAAATTTCATAATGAAATTTAAAAATTCATGGTGTTGCAATTATTTAATGAGTTTGAGTTAACCTTACCTTCCCTCATATTACTAATATTTTTTAGGTCCACCTAATTGAGAAATTAACAAACACTAAGGGAATGTATGAAAAGTGTAAAAGAATAAAAGAATACTTGTTGATGTGTTATTATAAATTTTCTTTCTTATGTGCAAAATAAAGTTAAGTTATTTTCATGTTTAGTGATAACATGTATTAATAAGTAATGACCCATAATTAAAAAAAAATAAAGTCATCATAGTGATGGTATTAGAATAGTTGAGATCATAAAAAAGGAAGACTCTATGTGACATTATAACATAAGAACTTAGCAGTAGAATTAAAACATGACACCGAGTGGTGAGATGTGGATAAATTGTTATAATAGGTGTTGCATCCACAAACTTTTGCACAATATCATTTATTTTATTTTATATTTTTATTTAAAATAATTAATTGTTAACAAATGGCATTTGAAGAAAAAAAATTATCATCAAATATAGCATCTAGTAATTGAACTCTATGAGAAGAAGAAGCTACTAGTATTAACAATGAAGTTGAATAGAGAAGATAACATGAGATTTCTCTAGAACAACTACTACTAACATTAACCACTCTTACTTAAACTCTAAGTTGAGTGGTTGGTGCTTTTGCAAGAAAACCAGCTATAACATCTCAATCTAAGCAAAAGATAGAAAAGTTTTGGTGGTTTCATCTCCCACATTTTATATGTTCAACTAATCTAGTTGAAGCTAAAAAATGGACCAAAAGGTTAAACAAAATCATTAATGGGATGGGATATTCAAAGGATTCACGAGTACAACTCATAGTATTGATACTAAATGGAATATGGCAAGAGAACCAACAAAGTCACTAATTTGATGGACGATTAGAGCATTTGAAGAATGGTATGTCCTTAAATCTACCAAGGGCATATTGAGGGAAGAGCTAAGCCATTTATATCAATGTAGCATGTTTCTCATGAATTATGAAGCAAGATTCACTTGTCTTGCTCATTATGCATGGGATACTACATGTTCAAGAGAAGTGTACAAACAATATTAGAAGTTTCTTATTCCCTTTTGAATTTACTAATTTCTTATAACAAGTTCAAATAACATGTAGTGTGGAGAAAGACCAAACGATTATGAAAGTCTAATGAAAGACAAATAAAAGAAAGATGCAACCTTTACAATCTAAAAATAGACCATCACCCATGAAAAAATTTATAGATCATAAGGGGGTCCAATGAAATGACATCCATTAAAGGATGTCCCATTCTTTCTTCACAACCAAGGTGTGAGTATTGTTTGCAAAGGTACTTCAGGGAATGTATAAAGCAAGAATCAATATGTTACTTCCAATGCCAAGGGATGAGACAAAGATTGATAGTGTCCCTATGCCACCATAGTAGATATAAGCATGTAAAGAGTATTACATCCTCAATGGTCTTAGCTCTGATATGACCAATTGAAAGAAGTAGGCAACCCATACAGTAAGGTATGACTTCAAAAGTCATTAAAAAATATATTTTGCTAATCAATGAAAGATCTTAAGTTAATGCTTAATATTCTAGTATTTTTAATAAAGTTTTTAATGGTTTTAAAAATTGGTTTGTGTGAGAATGGAATAAATAAAAAACATAAGAATTTAAAGTATTTATATCTCAAAGAAAGGCTTACAAAAACCGTTGGTCTTAAACCAATCTTACACACTAAATCAAAACACCTTTTGCCACGTGACAGGAAGGTTACAAACTCTTACAAGGACTTGATCAGCACTAATAAAAAACAACCTACATGTGCTTACAATAGTTGGCTAATAATAATCACAACAAAGAGACAACTCACAAGAGTTACAAAAGCTAAGAGTAAAATAAATACAACACTTGAAAATGCTTGGTACTACAAACCTACACCCTAATCCCTTGGAACAATAGTTAAATATGATAAAAAAAACAATGTTAATAATGTAGATTAAAACAAGATAAAATGATTGCAAGAAAAAAAATGTTGTAATCAACATAGACCATGCTTCCAACCATAGACAAGAAAAGCAAGTTAAGCCTTCCAATTATTGAGTATGTTTTGTAATTGAATCATTAGCTTTTTCTTCTCTAAGAACTGTTCTTTTACATCTTTTAATTATTTATGATTGGTTAAAGAAATTCTATAGTAGAAACTATATTTCTAAAGATATTGAAAAAGTTTTTATAGTCTTAATTTATATTCATACAAGTAGATTAGGAGTTCATATCAAGGAGATAAACAAAGAAAATTAATCACCTTGATGAGGCATCTATCTGACCTATTAATTTTACTTATTAAGTATCATATTAGTATGACCAATTATATTGCATTGTATAATTGTCATCTAACATGCATTGTTAAGATTTTTTACTAACATTATATAAGACAATCATGATGATCATACGAGTATAATATAGTTATACTAGTTAGTTGTCTAAGGAATTTAGAGATCATAACATTCAATAACATGATCATATGTCTATGATAATTTGTGTTGCTCTTTGACTTTTCTTTTTTGATATAAAATCCTATAAATATGAAGATATAAACATTTGACTTAAGTTTTAAATTGCTATAGATTCTTTGTACAAGTAAAATATGTTTATCATAGAAGTACAAAGGTGTAGTTGTTATATTACTTGAATTATTGTCTTTGATTTAGATTAATATAATACAAGTCATACCAATACAATACAAAAGTCATACCTTCATGATCAAATTATAACTTATTTATGATTAAGGTTCTAAAAAAGGAATACATTCATGTAATTTTTGAAAAGAAGCTTCACATGTGTATAATAAATGAAATGTCTTAGTACTCTGAACACAACTAGAAACTACACATGGTCGATACCACGTATGACCAAACTTATGCTTCTCAAACTTAAGTTAAACTACTATCACATCTAAATGATAATGGCATCAAGCATAAACAATGTTTATATAATTTTGAATTATACTAAGAATATTAGCCAAATTGTAGATTATATAAGTATGATAACCATTATTATAATGTTTGATCATTATGTAGTGAATGATAATGCTTATTTTAACTTAATTTCTTGAACCTTAAGACTTATTTTGAATCCAACGTGTTCTATACCAAATGATTTATATGTTTTATTGTTGACTATGACTATTTGTACTCAATGATTAAAGATTTTACTAGAATGTATGCTTAACTATAACAACCTAAATGTTACTTATGTATAAGGGAAAAGTTTAATAATTATATTAATTGTAATGTGGTAAATAAAAAAGCTCCAAATGGTTTGCCACTTCACTTGAAGATTCACCATCATTTGCTTCCTTTATCAACAATCACTACAAGTTCTCATCAACGAAAATAGCTATTAGATAATGTAAGCTTGTTTTTTTTATCATCAAACTTATGGGATCAGCAATCTTTCCCTTGATGATTACAAAACTAATGCTAAAATAAAGATTTTACAAGAAAGAATTTAAAAACAAATGGTACCAACTCAACAATGTAATTTATATGATGAAATTGTAATAAACAATCAACTCAAAAAACCATAAACAATCAAGCAACAACATAGTTCAACATAATAATTCCCTTTGAATTCTAGTTATCAACACAGTAACAAAACAAAAAAAAAATCATAACATAGCAACATAATAAGAATAAACTAAAAAGCATATGCATAGCCCCCCAAAATTATTGTGTCCTATCTTCTAGGAAAAAAAATCAATTGACATAAGAACATCTAATGTTAGCTTACAAACGCACATCTCTTGACATCAAAAATAAGACCACAAGACCTCTTCTCATATTGCATCAATCATGTCTCAACATTTTGTCATCCATCATTTTGCTACTCGTCGTTACTACCACTCGAAATGCATGATCTCTTTCAAAACTACTTAATTTAATTAATTTTAGAGTTTTTTAAGTCAATTTTTATTTAAAAAATTTTTCATAATATGTTGAACCTTAAAATTTTGAAATATATTTTAAAATTCTAAAATATATAATTTGATATTTTTAAATATTTTTTTATATTTTAAAATTAATAAATTATTATTATACTATTAAGGTCTTTATAAATAAGGATGTTCACTAGATTATAAAAGGATAAGATAAAAATTTTGAAATAAAAATTTCTTTTGTTTTTGTGTTTTTTTATTTTTTGTGAACAAAGTATATGTACCAAACTTTAATTGAAGAGATTCTAACTTTTCTTTTGAGAGACAAAGACCAAAGGTGTGAGACCTTCTACTAGTACAGTTGTCAATCAAACTCTTGTAAGAGATAAGGATTGAAACTAAAAGACCTTCCACCAATAGAGAGGGAACTAAATAAATTCTTACTTCTATCAACACCAATAAGTTTACACTCACCATTTCACTCTTTTGATCTTATAACCAAATCACTATCGTCCTCAACAAAACTCCAAATCCTAGCCTATTACCTTATTACCCATTTCAGTCAAGCTTTCTTAATAACTCAAAACCATCACTTTATCACCCTTTTCTATCTTTGGTTTTCCAAATACTAATGTTTACAAAACTACAATGCATCATCACCAAAAAGGTGTACTCTTTCAACAACTTTTAATTTTTAGGTAGTAGTCTAAAGTTAAATTTATTCTTTATTCTATTAAAATACTCTGTATAGAGTTTTCTTAATTTTTTTATTTTATATGTATGAAAATGGATGTTGTAAAAATTATTTTATAGGACTTAATACTTAATGTGTTGTTATCTATTCTACTTAATAATCTATGTTATAATTTGGGACACCAACCTTTAAATAATTTTAAAATTTTACACACACTATCTAGCCTTAATTAATATATAATATCCTTTCACATTCTCTAATAGTTTATTTAGTATCTTTAATATTAAATTAATCCCCAATAGAAGTCTAAATTTACCCTACATCATCAACTCTTCATAAAGTTTATAATTTTAGCATACTACTTCATTCATCTTTTATAATCAAAGGGTGCTCGGTACATAGTAAGCACATCAAGTAAAATATCAAGATACTATAAATGGAGACACTAGACCCAAAGCACAACAAAAGAGTTATGAAATTAAAAAAAAATTCATGCATGAATCATTCTTTAAATTTGAGTCAGTGACAAGATTCCCAATATAGATCTACTATGCCTTCTAGTTTCATCTCCATAAAATGGTACCCTTCTATGATTAAGGCAAGCTATGTAATAGAAAATTTTGGTTATTTATTTTAATAAACTCTTAACAACCATTGGATCAGATCCTCCTCAAAAAGTAGCTGTATTTATTCTCTGAAATTGATCTTCATACCTATCAATTTGTTCGTTTACTCTTTTATGAATGAAATGCTCATAATCATAAGGTAGTTGTTTAGTGGCACATTAGTTATAAAATTCCTACTCAACTTCTCTTTTATGAGCCATTTTTATTATTTAGCCTTTTTTGAGCTTTTATTCAAATCTCTTTCTTGGATTAAAACCTTTGCATCAATATTTACCCAAATTTAGATTAAATGTAGTAGTTTCTATAAAGGAAAAGAGATACTACATGTGTGTAATATAAATGTCCTCACTTAAGAAAACTCATCCTAAGTTATCATGTCCATCTACCTATATAACGAAATGTCTTTCCTAGGATATCACCACTTTGATATCATCTTGTTATACCTCATCTATTTATTAACTTCTAATTTCTCCCTAATTGAGTATAATTATGGAATGAACAGAGTTAGTGTGTTAAGTGAATAGAAAAGATTTACTCATATAAGAAATGATAATTAACTATTCTCTTAATTCTCTTATAATTTAAAATTTTGACTCATAAGAGACTAAGATTTTAGAAAATAAATGAATGAAATCTCATACATAAATTGAATACTTTCATATATATATATATATATGGTTGATTTATTAACTATATATTAATAATAGTTTATATCAAATAATTATATAATCACAAAAATATAGTATCATTATAAAATCATATCACTATAACAAAACCATCAATAGTACGATAAACACTACATCATCATAGTAAAATGACATTATTATAAATGAGAAACCACATCACAGTGTCCCTAAAAGTTCATATACATTAGTTCATAATAAACTCATAGTACAACAATTATTTGCAAAATAACTTATTTTTAGTTTTTAATACCTATTATTGTATCTCTAAATATCTTTACTTAATGTATACCTACGTCATGCCTTACTCTTATGTAAGTAAAAAAGTGAGTATAATAACTCAATAGATAAACTAATAGAAAAATAAATAGATATAAAAATAAATATGAAACAAAAGACACTTGATCTCAAGTACTTTGATAATAAATATGACATAAAGATAATGAAGAATTATATCTCTATAATTCTATAAGCATATAATAAAATATTTTTGAAATATAATACAAAATATGTTATATCTTTTAACTCTAAAGGGCAATAATTTTCATATCCACATTTTTTTTAATTTTTATTACAAACAATTTATACAAATAATTGTATGTAAACTTGCATACCAAATGTGATTTACTTAATTTTTCTTTTATTTTTAACCTTTTTTTCAATCAATAAGGCCCTAATTTTCTTCAGTGGCTCTTATCCTCTATATTGAATCTTATATCTCCTTACATCTTATCATATCCTCCACCAGATCACACAATAAATAATGACTACTAGATCATGATTATATACCTCAATTACAAGATCACATAGTAAGCAATAACTTCTAATGACATAACAAGAAGCTCAATAATCTAGGTTCGTGTTAGTGTTACAAATATTACCATACCACATAGCAAGTAGAAACCCCTTATATCACATAATAAGTCACGTGTATATATATCATCACTATAAACCTCAATTACTAGATCACATAACACAAGGTGACTACTATATCACATAGCAAGTGATAATTTCTGATCATACAACAAGAAGCACAATCATCGAGGTCCAATGCCAATGGTACCAACATCAACATATCATAAAACAAACGACATTATGAGATAAAGCTAGTAGGGAAACATATTTTTCATAGAATATTAAGCTTAAAACCAAAATTTTTTTATTTAATTTTTTTTACTTTTACCATACTATATAGGAATTTTCATCTATAATCTAATTATTTTTAATTATGTGTGTGTGTGTACATAGCATTTAATTTATCCCAGATAATATCTCTAATATTCATTTCTTATCTTTTTTTATTACAAACATAAAATAGTACACCAAGTACAATATACAATACTAATTATAAATGAATGTAATATGTTTACACATTTCGTGCCATGCTACTCACATCAAATTATGTAATATATAAAAAAATGATAGTTCATATCACAAAATCTTAATATAATTATTATTTAAATAATTTGTTATTCGTATCATAATTTTATTAAGTTTATCTACCTAGATCCTCAGTGATTACTCTAATGTCAATTCTTATTTTTTTTTTATGATTCATGATCAACTATTGTGGATCTCCTCCCTTTTCTTTTTGCTACAATTCACAACGAGATTGCTTGAGTTTTTTTATTATCCCTCAATAGTATAACTGCACAAATTTTCCTTTTTACCTCTCATTTTTAACAGCAATAATAATTTTTATAATAAAGGCACAAATGGTGAGGTTCAACTAAATAAATTTTGAGTCTCTTCTCCTTTGCCTTACTGAACTAGCCAATTACGTTAGAGGGACTCACCTCGCTACTGATCACCTTTCAATCTCAGTTCACCCATGGTCCCTTGGCACAATGTAGCTTAATTAGAATAAGAATCAATCTTTGCTAATCTAAAAATTAAAGAATCAAAAGCATGTAAGGAGTTTGCAATACTCAAGCAAAGCAACAAATATTAACATAAGACTTATCATTGCTATCAAAGACCATCAAATCCCTCATCTCTTCGCTCAACGTGACCCATCAAAAGGAGGTTGCAATCTTAAGTTACAAAACCCTTCTTGACATTCCTTCTTCAAGACTCCTTAATCAAATTTGCAAGAATTTCCTCCTAAAGAAGCGGTTCCGATAGACATCATACATTGGGTCAAGGAGCGAAAGAGGATTAAGGCTACGAAAGAGAGAGAAAGGGTTTTTAATCATAATAATAAATTAAAATGGTTTATTATTTTAAAAATTAATATTTACTCTCTAGCTTGACATAATTAGTGAAAATTTAAATGGTTTCTAAAAATTACAATGAACATACCATTGGATTCCTACGTGCACTTTTTGAAAATTTATTCACAATCAAATTTTGAGTTATTTTATCAGACCAACTTTTTAAGATATATATAAAATTATATTATTACATCTTATTCTAGAAAATTCTCTAGTATGTATTCATGTTAGAAATAATGTTAGATTAGTAAAATATGAGCAGTCACATTCCTAGTGTTAGTAGCAATGTGATGGTTCCTTCTAGCTTAGTTGTGCTACTTGAAAAGCTAACAAGGGAACTAACAGATGGAGGAAAAAGACTTTGTTTGATTAGATATTTAAGGGCTCTACATTCAAAATTGGTGTTCTAAAATTTGCAAAATTTGATTTTATCCTTATTATTCATTGAAAGAGGATTTGGTTTTTGGTGTAACCCCTCCTACTTAATTATAGCTAGCACCTCTTCATGAGAGGCATTCAAAGGAGTATACAGAGAGGAGCTAGAAAGTCTTAAAGAGGAAGGCTCCTTGATTGCTCTTGTAAGAAACTTTGTGAATAAATGTCTACTTCCTCAAGTTTGGGTGATATTTGACTTTATTTTGTTTTGTCAGAGAGTATGCCTTTCACTTCAAAGCATTGGTCTGAGTGGTAAAAAACTCTTCTTCATTGATGGATTAGATGGCTCAATCAAATGGCTTCTTGAAGTGATCTTGAAAAATAGCAAATGACAGATTTCCAATAGTCACCAAGTTGTAATAAGCTAATGAGAGAACCCCTAAGTAGGTGAGAGCCCTCTTGATCAACATTATTAAATGCATCCTTAAGGCACCAAAGAAAGGCATTGAGACACTCAATCTCAAAATGGCTTGGATCATTGAGATCTTAGATTTGTGTAGCTCGTAAAGGTAGAAATAAATAAGCTTTTTAATTAGTAAAAAAGGAGATATAATTAGGAGGTAGTTTTCAAAACCATTTAGAAGAGGAGTCTTTCAAAAGAGTAGAAAAGATTTACATTTGACAAGTCTGCTAATAACATGCAAGCTTGTTATAGTCTTGAACTCTCTTAGAAAAACATATGTATCAGAGTTTTCATAAAAAAAAGGTAGATGACAAAAATTATAACTTTAGAGGTAGAGGAGTGTATAAAATTTCTTTAGAGGGGAGAAATGTTTTATATGGTGTGGGATTATATCTGTATGCCCATATGTGGTTGGATTATTCTTATAAGACATAATAAAATCCTACTGAGGTGTAGGGTTGAATGTCAAGTGGCTAGCTAGATGGATGTGGAGGTGGAACTAATGGGTCTTCAAATCCTAGGTAGGAGAAATAAAGGAGTGGTAGTCGAATTGGATGTTGAAGGTAAGGAGCTATAAGGAACTAAAGATGTGCAGATTAGTGGATGCTAGTTCCTAAAGATGTGAAGGGGTGGCTGCTAGGAATATGGCTGCTTGGGTGCTAAGAATATGGATGCTTGGATGCTAGGAATATGGCCTCAAAAAACTAGAATCAAGGGAGAAGGATCAAGCAATAGATGATCCTTGGAAGGATTAGGGTGAGATAGCTTGACTTCATGCTCTATGAATGGAAAGTGGAGATTGGAAAAATCCTTCTTAAAGCATAGCATGTGTTATTGGAATAGATGAAAAAAAGGGTTTAAGAGTTTAAGGAGAAGGATTTAAGTAAATGATGCTGGAGGTAGATGCTTTGGAACTGCTATTGCCTCTTGATCATGAAGAATATGAAGCAATCCTTCAAAAAACAAGGTTTTTCTTCTATTTGTTCTCATGTTAGTTTTTAGCTCAAATTTTCATTGATGAAACTAGATATTGATGGTAATTCTGGAGTTATAAGATTGTAGTAGAAACTTACTTTATCTAAGAATTTAAGGAGGTTTATAGAGTTGAAAGAGAGAAGAAATTTCAGGGTCCTTATTGGTCGAGGATGACCACAAAAAGATAAAGTGAGTGAGGGGTAAAGACTTTTGATAAGGGGAAAAGGAACTACCCTTAAAAGTTGACTTTGGAGTTGGGATGTAGACATGGCAGCAAAGTGAATCTTGGATCATGGAGATCGGCCTCTAAACTAGATCCTTTGGGGTGTATTTATAGCTAACAAATTCAATGACATATGTTGACTATACTTTTGAATGTGTGAAAATACAGTTGTTATTTTATTATTTAGTTATAATGATCTAACCATCTAAGGTTGATGTGTGCTTCTTGTTGATGAGACTCCAATTAGTTATAATGGTGTGAGAGGTGCTTAAACTAATGATAATGTAATAGAATTGATTATAATTATCAAGTAACTATTGTTGACATAATAAAATCAATTGCAACTATCAAAAGTATGAGCATAGCTATTGATGGCATGATATAATAAGTTATAATCAAGAGCTTAACTATTGATGACACAATAAAATCAATTATTATCATCAAGTAGTGCTCGGTGAAGAAGCAAGATCTTCATTGCATTGAAAGAATGACTTTGAAGAGCAGGCCTTGAAGGGTCAGTATCAAAGGATTTATTGAAGGGTCTAGCATTGAGGGGTTGGTCTCCAGGGTTTCTCCTTGAGAGGCTAGTCTCAAGGTTTTTGCTTTGGGGCTATCATCAACGTTCGTTATGTGGTTGCAACTCTAAACCATTAGCTAATATTTAATCAACGTGTTGTTGCATCATTAATTGGCATGGTCTTTTATGACCATAATTCTGTAAGCTTCTTTAAGCTTTCAATAGTTTGACTTGAGTAGATTTCTATTTCTCACAACCCAAATTCTACATTAATAAATAGTTTGATCAATTTAATCAAATAAGTAATTTTCAACAATAAAATGTTAATCTCCATGTTTTTAGCAAATCTTTACTAAAGAGCTTTCAAATATACTTATTGAATTGCAATTAATTATTCAATAATAGTTATGCTAGATAAAGTCCCTTAATTTGAAATTGTTATTATGATAAGGGTTGTTCTTTGGCAGTTCAAACTGAAAATTATAACTAAATTGATCGAGTTTGATTAATTTGATTTTGTTCAAGATATTTAGGTTCAATCCACTATTTAAGATAATGTTTTAATCATTTTCGATTTGATTTTAAGTTTATATAAATCTAATCGACCTTGAATTGATTATAATTGTAGCAATCATGTGGATGCATTAACTAATGAGTTTTGACTTTTTATATGTTTCATTTATTTGTTATTACTTGTTACCTATTTGAATATGTGGTCAAAAGGCTAGAATCCAAAATTGTCATTGTCGCCTTTGCCCTTGGAGCACAGGTTTGAGGATTGGAATAACCAGTAAATCTTATTCCATGGGGGTGGAAGGGGAGGTTAGGGTAAGATTTTGTGGGTTTAGTTGGGATAATAAGAGGAAGAAGTTAGAACAAGGTAAGATAAATTTGGGATAGGAGAAAATTCTATTTATTGAGATAAGTTAGTATAACATATTTCATGATTCATATATTGCAACCTTACCATTTTGTCCATCTCTTCTGTCGATTTTGCCCAGTTTAATCAAACTGCTTGGAGCTCCGAATGGGGAGTTTGGACAATTAATTAATGATATAGGAGATGGTCGTTTCTTTGAAATTTACTCATTTTGCATGTATCAAGCTGTACAGTGGTGGAGGCGAAGATAACATTCTGCTTCAATTTTGATGCGGTCTAGCCCTTTGCAATCACTCTTTAGCCTTCTTCTGCGATGCACTGAACAGCGAAACCTTAAAGCTGGGCTCTCTTTCCATGCCTTCTCAATCAAAACAGGCTCCCTTGCTAATAGTTTCGTTGGGAACGGTATCATCAATATGTATGCCAAGTGCGGACGATTAGTCGACGCTAGGGTTGCATTTGACGACATCGACACAGAACACTTGGATGTTGTCTCCTGGAATTGCCTTATTAATAGCTACTCTCAGTTAGGAGCAGCCGGTTTTGCAGTTGTCGTTGATCTCTTCCAGCGGATGAGGGCCCAAGGTTTTAATAGCAACAGCTTTCTACTTCCTAATGGCTTCACCTTTTCTGGTATATTCACTGCGACTTCATATGTACCTCGTATGGTTCGATATGGCATGGAGGTGCACTGCATTGCTATCAAGACAGCTAATTCCGCTGACATCTTCGTTGGCTGCTCTTTGCTTAACATGTACTGCAAACTTGGGCTTCTTTTTGATGCTAGACAGGTGTTCGATAGAATGCTTCAGAGAAATTCTGTGTCTTGGGCGGCCATGGTTTCTGGTTATGCTGCCAATAATGTCAGGTTGGAGGCTTTTGAGCTCTTTAAGCTGATGTTGGTGGATAATGAATGCTTCTTGAATGAGTTTGTTGTTACCAGTGTTCTGAGTGCCTTGGGCTTGCCAGAATGTCTCAAAATGGGTAGGCAGATTCATGATTTGACAATTAAGAGAGGTTTTGAATCTTTTGTCTCGGTTGGCAATTCCCTCATTACATTGTATACTAAGTGTCAATGTTTGGATGATGCAATGGTGATGTTTATGTCGTTAAGGGATAAAAACTCAATCACTTGGTCTGCAATGATAACTGGTTTTGCACAGAATGGCGAGCCCTACAAAGCTCTAGAGTTGTTTGCACGTATGCATTCTGTGGATGTAAGGCCCAGTGAATTTACATTTGTTGGTGTCCTGAATGCATGCAGCGATCATTCATCTATGACTGAAGGGAAGGGAGCTCATTGTTTTTTGCTGAAGTTGGGATTTGAATCTCAAGTCTATATCAAAAGTGCTCTGGTTGATATGTATGCAAAATGCTTCTGCATTAATGATGCAAAAAGTGCATTTGATAGTTTGCATGAACGTGATATCGTCCTATGGACCACAATGATAACAGCATATGTGCAAAATGGAGAGTATGAAGATGCTCTAACATTGTACTGCCTTATAGAGAATGAAGGTATCCTTCCTAACAATCTTACTATTGCAGGTGCTCTTCGTGCGTGCTCAAGTCTTGTGGCTTTTGAGCAGGGTAAGCAAATTCATGCACGCAGTCTTAAATATGGGTTTGGTCTTGGCATACCATTAGGCAGTGCTCTCTCTACCATGTATGCCAAGTGTGGGAATCTTGAAGACTGTAATCTTGTCTTTAGAAGGATGCCCTACAGGGATGTTGTTGCCTGGAACTCAATTATATCTAGTTATTCGCAGAATGGCTGTGGAAATGATGCACTAACCCTCTTTGAGGAAATGAAAAGTGAAGGCAGACAACCTGACCATGTGACATTCATTAATGTCCTTAATGCTTGTAGCCACATGGGCCTTGTGGATAGGGGTTGGGATTATTTTAGGTCAATGCAGAGTCTATATTGTTTGGCTCCAAGAATAGAGCATTTTGCTTGCATGGTGGACATGCTCAGCCGAACTGGAAAGTTTGAAGAAGCCAAAAATTTGATCGAATCTGAACCTATAGACCATGGAACATGCTTATGGCGCATTTTGTTGGGGGCTTGTCGACATAAAAAGAACTTTCATTTTGGTGCATATGCTGGAGAGAAGCTGATGGAATTAGGCTCAAATGACTCTTCTACTTACATTTTGCTATCGAACATATATGCTGCCTGGAACAAATGGGATGATGTAGAACGTGTTAGGAGAACAATGAAGTTTCGAGGGGTAAATAAGGAGCCCGGGTGCAGTTGGATAGAAATCAAGAGTAGGGTTCACGTTTTTGTTGTAGGTGAGCTCCTGCATCCAGAGATTGAGGATATATATGTTGGAATAAAAATGCTGATTAAACACATGAAGGAAGAAGGTTATTGCCTTAAAAGCAAAGTTGGACATCATCATTCAGAAGCTCTTATGGAATCCTTTAGTGAAGGTGAATTGCTGCTGGCCTCTGCTTTTTGATATTCTCAATGGATATTGGTATTGTAAAGCTGGGTGAAAAAGCTCAGAGATATGGTCAATCATTGATTGAAATGGTTAGTATACCAGCTGTTGGATTGCATTCTGAAGTTAAGTACTCAAATTAATTAAGTTCATTGCCAGTTTACTACAGGTTTTTGAAAATGTACATCTTTCCATGAAGAATTAATTGCTTTATGCGATGATGGAAGGATATACTTTCCCCTCCTTGTATCACTGTTCTAACAGTAATCCAGATTGAAAGAAATTTCTTTCAGTGAATGGTGATGTGCACTTGCTTAGTATTGATATCGTTGGTTTGAGGTAATTTTTACACTTTCTATGCCTTCATTGTGCACATGCACTTTTAAATCATAAAAAATGAGGATAAATAAGATGATTGCATGCAGACTCATTCTTTTTCTTATGTTGCTCTTTTTTTTGTGCTTGATCTGGAAATATTATTGCAGAGGTGAGGAATGCTCATTCTATTTTTGAGCTTATAATGGGAGATGGATGTTTCCTCTTCAGGTGGAAGATGTCTATCATATAGACCTTTGTAAGTTGATACATTTTTATTTTGCATAAATTGACATGCAAAATTTTTAAAAACAAAGCAGAGGCTTGAAAATGTTGGCTCTCTTTCAACTGGTACCTTCTTATATATGTTCTATACTATTGATAGAACACTTGAAATAAGAAGGATCATTTCATTATCCTATCTTTTATAACTTGATCTCAAACTCTTTAAAAAGGTCATGTTCAAAATGTTACATGTTTGACATGCATAAATTGCATCGATTTTTTTAAAGTTTAGTTGAGCTAACTGACTAGTTGATTCTTAATATGAGAGAATAATAACATAAGAAAATAATTAAATTGCATACCATCTTATGAAAATAATGTGGAATATGTACAAAAGCAATTTTTTTTTGTAGCAAAGAGATAAAACAAATCTTGGAGAAATACTAATTATTACAATATGTTTTTACTAAAAAAACTGTGAAATTTGAAATATCTTGCCCTTTTTTTTGGAATGCATTGCCTATTGATGTAAATGGCAGGCATTTTATTTTATGATGTATTTCTTTAATTATTTATGATTTTTTTTTTTTTTTTGCAAAAATGTTATTGAAATTTGCAAGAAAACTATGTACCCACAAAGGAATGCCATATAATATGCAGTCCTGCAAGTGCTTAATCATAATTCCCGTAATGTTCTTGATTGAAGGAGAAAGTCAATGATATCTTGACCCTTTTGCCTTCCCAAGTTTTTGGTTCACTTCTAGCAAATTCTCCAAACGCTTTTGTTTGTTAATTCCTTGCCATCTTCTATTTTTTTCTCTCTAGGATTTTTAAACTAATGGTTGGTGTTCTGTTGAGCTGTTAGCTTTTTTTTTACCTCTGATGCAGCAAGGATTCTGAAGAGGACATCATGCCAAAGGAGTACACGAGATGAAGATCATCTCCTGTTTCTTCCACAGGACGTTAAGATTTCAGGGTATTGTTTTGCCGAGGTAGTCATTCATTTTAACCTTTGATGTAGAAGGGTTACTGAAAAGGCCACTAAGCAGTAAGAATACAAAAGTTGAAGATTTATGTTCATGTTGGGGCTGACTTTTTGGTCAGTTTAGATCTTGTTTTTACCATGAGCATGAGGAGGTTCAAGTGAAAATCTCAGGATAGCATTCAAATTAATTGGATCATTTTGATCGTCATAGTGTTCATTTGTGCTCGTGAGGTTTGCATTGTTTTTTTCTTCCTATTTTCTCGAAAGTTATTCGCTTGAATACTATTAACCAAATCACTCTTTTGTTACAATTGGTGGAAACCTAATTATAAACTAAAGTTTTTCATAGATTAACTGTAATCCAAATGACCCACACACAATGCTTATGGTAAAGCTAATCACTCCATATATCACAGTCTGAAATTGGGCCAAGGGAATCAAAATACAAGAACCAATATAAAATAAAAGCTCTCACAATGATCAATTAGATATTCAAATATAAGTACAAGAAATCGAATTGATTATTAAGTCAGTGATATCAATGACTTGAGAGCTTTTGGTGCACAAGGATAAGTAATGTTGTGCTTTGAATTCTTCTTTTGTTTCGTTAACTGAGAAGGGATTACAATGAAGATTTTTCTTTAGCTAGCTGCTCCTTCAAAGTTAATGTTGATTATTGTAGCAATATATTTCTTTTTCATCCAATATCAATTTTCTTTGCCTTATCATCTCACTTTTTTTGTATTTTTAAGCTATATTTATATTATGCAATCCTAAGAAACCTTAATAAAAGGCTTAATTGCTCTCACAATAACTAATTTTATTTTTATAATAAGTTTGAATTAGTCATTTAACATTTTTGTTGTTGTTTGTATGGTCCAAAAGTTGTGTCATATTATCCAATAATCATATGATAAGTTGTTCGTTTTGTCTATTAGATTATTATGTACCATACAAAAGTTTTGGTTTATTAATTATATGTTATGAACAAGTATCTTAGGCAATTATAATATTTATTCAAATATTAATATACTATGCAAACGTTTCAAGATAATGCGTACATTGTGATAGTTTTTTTTATGAGCTAATCATACTACCTAATAAATCATACTGTATTGTTCGATAATATTTTATTATTTTATCCTTTTTAACTTTGTCTGATATGTTCCTTTGAATCAATCATATTGTTCGATAAATGAAATCATGTCAGATAAAATTCTTAGAATTCCAATGTTTACCAAATTGCACTATAATCATTTAGATTCTGAACCGTTTAATTCCTAATATATGACCTTTGTGAATATATCATATTGCTCGATCATATGATTATAAGGTAGACAAATTAGACCACTAAGTTTGTTATCATCAAAATATTATAAATATCCTAGGATTTATGGAATTCAATAAGAAGGGTTACTTCATATGATCATATAAGCCTTTTTCATATCCATCTTAAATGTCACTAAACTTTTAGATGAGGCAATGGTCTTTAACTTGTGAAAAAACTCTTGGATAAATATACAGTTGTTAAATATTCCCTACCCTAGGATAAATGCTCTCTACTCAAACATAATGAGATGATATAGATGAGGTTTCATTCTATTCACAATGATCTTGCAATAATCTTATATGCAATAATGCATAAATTGATGAAATAGAATACACTAGTTTTAGAGGCTCCTACAACCTTAGGATGAGAAATACCACAATGTCCCTCCAGTATTTGGGCATTATGTTAGTGACAAAAAGGCACTACATAACTTGGATAAGATCTTTCTCGATCACTTCACATTACCCTTTGATAAAAGCAATAGTGATTGCATTCACCTTAGGGACCGATTAGCTAAAAGGAAGCACATGTATTGAATAATTTCATGATTGAAAATTGGGGAGCAAAAGATTTTAACTTGATCCATCATGGGTTTGGCTGAGCGGGGGGGGGGGGGGGGGGGGGGGGGGGGGGAAGCAAAATAATGAAGTTTGAAGGCATGGGGGTTTCCCCCACTTTTGCTAGAAAAAATCGAACAGGATAACCTGGATGGCTTAGGGATCTAAGGTGGTTGACCTATTGAATTTTCAAGGATAGGAATACAGTTCACATGCTTCTTACAAGTGATTGTCATGTGAAAAAATATGGAATTGTGGTCATCCAGGGTGAGCTGGCAGATTTTGGTATGCTGCCATTACCAAGTTTCAATTGAGTAAAATTAGAATCGTAGCTAACCACAGCTATAAGGAAAGTCTCCCACCCCAATTGAAACTTGATATAGTTCTTCTTAATCACAAGTTTGCTAAGTTCCAACCTTAAAAGGCTCAAAGGACATGGCAAACTTGTGATTAAGAAGAACTGTAAGTGAGCCTTTAGCAGGCTTAGCCCAAGACCCACAAACACTTAGCTTCGGCATACGAAAGCCATGGATCCTTAAAATGAAGTGTCCTATGAAGCTTCAAGGATCCCAAGTCACTTAGTTGCAAGAAAAGTACATAGCTGTCAAAATCAATGTAAGGGAGCTAACTTTTGAGCTAGGGAATACTAGAAGAGCTTCCAAATTCATAAAAACATAATTGAGCTAAGACCATGCCCTAACACACCCCTTCTTACTATGGTCGAGCTGTATCATAGCCCATTGAAAAAGAAATTGTGCAAATCTATGTTTATGAGAAAGTCATCGAACTCCTTTGCTGTTGGCTCAAAACAAAAATGCTTACCACCTTGACACTCGTCTTGCTAGAGGATACATTTAAAGTCAATGATGACGATATTTTATGTGGTACTGTAGAAGATACTATCTAGCAACTGCCAAATGGTGCATTGGGCATGGAAGTTGCAATTGGTATAAACCATAGAGATTATCTGGCCATTGACACAAGAGACCTTAAGCGAAATGGCTTGCTTAATCACATGGAGAGGTTGGATATTGATTAGATCAGATTTTGCAGGACAATGATATCTCAGAACAACCCAATAACAAGAGAGAGTGAAACTCCATTCAACCATCAAATGGTCAACGTCTCTCATACCAAATGATTGAAGGTGGGTTTCAACAAGGAAAACAAGACATGAGGAATGGGCTCTAACGATTCCATGGGAGCATTATCATGCATATGCTCAATGCCAATTAAGTAGGTAGACCTTGAAATATATTTGGTGGCATGGCCCATCTTCCCACACTTGAAACATGCAGCCAACATGTCCTTGTACTTGAATGATTGAAGAAACCTCCCACAGTGTCCCTTAACTCAAAACACTTGAAAAAAGGGGTTAAGGTCTACCTTGACAAACATGTAAGCAAATAAAACTTGCTCAAGGTTCATGATCATTACATCCATCATGGTCAAGAAACCTACTCAGGCCCCAATACAAAATAAATTAGATTCTCCCCACGAATAAAGTGGAATATTAGGAAGCTAGTTCTAAATTGACATTGACATAAAAGTAGCTTTAGAAGTTCAAGAATTAAAGGTGTTAGTCTAATCGAGAATCTGCCCCACGACCATCTATGGCCTCCCAAATAGAGGAGACAACCTACCCCCAAATCCATTACCTAGAACCCATTTTTATGTCTTCATTGATGATTAAGTCTAGGTGCTAGCTAGGGCAGGGGGATTTTTCTACTAAATAGATACCCCTTGATGAGGACATCATGTTCGAGAAGGACTTTCGACGTCCAAGGACCAGGTCTTGTACAAAAAAAAAAAAAAAAAAAAAAAACAAGGCCAAAATCACTATTCCTGCCACCGGCTGCCGCCTCCTCCGCAGCCTCCGCCGCAACCTCCGCCGCCACAGTGAACCGCCCGCCGCTATTTCGAACCGCTCGTGCCCGAACCGGATCTAGGAATGGAAATTACTCGTAAAAAGGAAGACGAGGAAAAACAAAAAATTCCAACTTGAAGGTGGTTGAACGATGAAGGAAGATGATAGACTGGAGTGGCGTCTCACCACTTGGACCTCGCGTCCCTCCTCCCAGTATCAGAGCTTTGACGAGTCAGCACGCCAAAGACACTCAGAGCACTCACGAACTCAGAATGGAAGCAAAGAACACTCAAAAGCTTACATTAACTATCCAATATCCCCTACAACAGAAGAGGACTCTCCCTTATATAGGAATCCATAAGGGTACAAAAGACATTTTGACTCATAACATGGGAATACTAAAGGACACATGGGTAAATTAAAAGTCACCTAAAAATTATCACGAATTTTCTAACTAAGCAAATTTCGTCTAGTCCTACATCACCCCTACTAAGGGATTCTTAAAGCAAAGCTTCATGCGATCCTCATCCAAATAATTTAACACCACAACACCCTAATCCTTGATTAAGAAGGGCTTTAAACCAATGGAAAAACCCACAGCAAGACATTTCTCTTATTCCATGGTTTGGGTGGGCAAGCCCTCACTAGTGGGCAATTTGTTGGGGACCTCAGTATGCTGTGTGATGTGGGTCAACATGGACTAATGGGAGGAAATTGTTGAGTGTCATGTCTGAGGGATCTCTAACTCCATAGGCCAACTTGAGGTACCCCTACACTGAACTATAAGGGGTCACATGTGTGCATGGGTAAAGCCAAGAGAGAAGGCACACAGCATAACAAGGTATCGCATCAAGGCATAGTTGGTTGCATCAAGAATAGAGTTGGTGACATCTCTGGCTAAATAATCCCCTCTGGCAAACCGTGGCTACACCAACAACTAGATTTGACCTGTCATACCTCAGGAAGTAAAGATGTCTCTTTCAAGCAAGCTCCTCCTCACCAACCAAATATGCACTCTTTGTCCTTAACCTAACATTTTTTTTTTTATTCTTGCTAGATCGTGCTTCCCTTTTGGGTTAACACTACAAGGCAAGAGGATGGGATGGGATTGGATGGGTCATCAAAACCATAAATTATGATTAGATGTGTGCAAGGCATTGGGTCAAAACAAAATGACTGCTAAGAACATCAATAAAAGTGAATATTGTTTATAGCGCTTTGGCTGGGCTTCAATATACCACTAACATTGCTATTTATCATATAGGTCTCAAGAGTGCAACAAGATGAAATGGCATCCGTTGGATCAACAAGCACTGCTTAGCCGAGAGAAAGTGACTTCTCTACGCATCTACCAAAAGCCCCGAGTTTTGTTTTAGGTAAATTGATGCAACTTAGGATTGCTTCCATTTAGATAATTGTTGGCTAGGAGTGGATGAAGCTTTGTGTTCCAATAGAAGTGTAGTTCTGTATTTTGACGTTTGAAGCGCGTTCTATCAGCATTTTTCTTTTTTCTTTTTGATTATAAGCAAAACGCTTAGCATAGCATGCATAAGATCTTCTATGGAGGATCAAACAAGTCTTTTAGCAGAATATCAAGAAAAGGCTCGTGGAGGAGCGTATCCCATCCCCACGTGAAGTCCGACTTGTAAGCAGCGTGCGCATCCCAGTCCGCCGGCGCGTTCCCCTCCCTGTGGATGTGCGACGTTTTCAGCGCGCTCAAGTACCTACAAAAACATTTTATTTTATCTAACATGATTAATTAATTCAAAATTTTATAATATATGTATAGTAAAACAAAATGATAATTTATCAGATATGTAACCATAGGAAGGTAGTTTAGCGTTTTAGAATGAACTTTACATGCTAAACTTTTGTGTTTTGAGTATTGATCAAATCAATCTCAACAATATATTGGCTACATATTTTAATGGTGATGTTTGACATAATTTGATAATGAATTTCAAGCAACATTTAGGAAAATGTTATGATAAAATACAACTACATAATTAACGAGATTGAAACCTCAAAAAAGAAGTTTATGAAAGGATTTGAAGCTAAGGTAAATTGGGTTGTAATGGGATCATTGTAAAAACATAATTGAGACAATCAAGTATTGGATTGATAAAGGTATGACTATTCATTTTTATTATTGTAATCATGTTATTTGCCACTTTTTGGTGTTAAAAAACTTATTGTTTTTATTTCAATTTTAGTTTAATTCAATAGTCAAAAACTTCTACAATAATTGACTATTGAGATTGATTTCAAACAACATTTTTGTTTAAAAAACAAGCACCCATATTGTAATTGGCTATTGGAATTGGATCTAGCATTGTTATTATTTTTTTAATTGATTATTGAGCCATAATAAACATACATAATTACAACATTACACACTAGATGTATTTGTAATAGGAATGCTTATTACCAACTATTACAATAATTATATGATTACTTTGATTATACTTTGATGATGATTGATATACACTATGTTAGTAAATTATTAGTTTCTCACAGTGTTTAGAACACAAAAGAAAAAAATTCAATCAATTGCTTTTAAATTGAGTTGATAATCATGGCTTAAAGGGCTTACAACACTTTTTTTTGCCAAAAGAGATTTTAGCTATGACAATTTATTGTTTGGGTTATAAGACATCTATGATAGAGTTTTCTAACGATTTCAACAAACTTGTGGAATAGCATTAAGATATTTTAAGTATTTATTGTATGCTTTGGACAACCTTGTTATTGATGTCATAAGACTAGTGGATCTAGCATTTATTCAAATCTTATTGCAAATTGCTCATAATTAGCTCTATATGTTTTACTTTATATGCAACTTAACTTATAATGAATTATATTGACTCTATATTATGCTTTACTAATTCTTGGTTTTTCTTACAAAAGAATTACATTAGCAACATTGATAGCACATTGAGAGTGCATGTGTACCTCCTATAGCATTTTGTGAGTGCATGTGTACCTCTTTCATAACAAGTGTGCTTCATTGATTATTTCAGGCATTTATCATAGAATTTAATAGTATCATGCAATTTTAACTTGTTGCTAGGAAAGGTACGACTCATGATGGCCATTTGTACTTTGCATTATATGATGTTAACTTAAAAGTTTCAATGTCATTAGAAGATCTTCACTTAAATATATTTATATAATTTAAAATTTGTTTCTATATATGTATTTTTATTTGCATAATCTCCTCACTAATAAGCATTTGTACTAAACTAGATTTCAAACCATTACACGATCGGACTGTCCATCGAGTGTCTAACAAAGACTTAACTTCAATTTTCCAAAATTATTGGATTATCAATCCTATGGTTGGACTATTTGATTCATAGCTAGAGTTATAGATTACACGACCTATTATGTTCAATTTTCCAAATTCTCAAAGCTTCCACAGCTCTAAAAATCATTTCACAAAAGCTTTAAACCAATGCAAACTCCAAAGACACATTTCTACTCAAATTTTTGTTGGATCACTTCAAAAGTATATGAAATCTCATGGAGAAGGCTTACCTTGTTTCTTCTTAACAGGATCTCCCAATGATTTTTTGTGAAATCGTTTCTTTTTCTTTCTTCAAATCCTTCTTATGATTTCTCCCTTTTGTGATGCACAATTGACAAAACATTTATTTGAAAGCTACTCTCACACAACTGAGTTATATATTAGCAAAAGTTAAAATAGTAATATTAATATTTATATAAAAATTTGAATTCTTTGTATTTTCTATTCTAAACTTCAAAAAATCTTCTGATACCAATTCTCAAATTTTATACCAATTTTTTAATATTGTAACACCATTTAATATTTTAACTATTTTATTCTTAACTCTAACTTTTAAATAATAAAACCTATTATTTCTCTTAATTTAGAGAACCCAAAAAAATTATTTTAAAAAACTGTTATTTCTCAACATGTTCCAACCATTTTAATTATAACTAAACCACAACTAATTCCAACAAAATTACAACTAGATTCCATATATTCCATTCAACTATTATTGACATTTGTCTTACTATAAAAATCTTTCCTTTATATTTATCAATTACAACCTTTTTATAAAAATGAAATTTTAGGATTATTTAATACTTTTATTGATAATAATTTAAATAAACACGTCCCATTGTTATTCTCCAAGTTTAAAATAATACAAAATCTTTTTGAAGTGTTGCATGGACCCATCTCTATTAAGGCAAGCAATCCTTAATAGTCTTCACAATAAAGTCATTTCAAACATTACCCCAACCTAGATGACATTCTCACCTTCACACAATGAGTCCCATGAAGCTCAATAGAAGAAAGGTCAAGAAAATAAAAAAGCTACCTTTTAAGCAATAGTACCTCTTTTGAATTTTGTAATGGAGTGAAATCTTTTCAGTTACATTGGTTAGTATGTAGCAAAAGGAAACTTAGTTTTTTTCAAAACGTAAACAGAGAAAGGTCGTTGAGAAACTTTTTACCTCCAGTAAACGACGATGCAATATATCCATTAGTTCCGTTCCCATGTACGCGGCAGCGGCAAGAACATTCCCCGTCATCATTTCTCTGAAGTCCCAAAGCTCAAATTCTCTCTTCGAATGCTGCACGTCTCTCCGTTTTCTACAACAGCTTCACACAAAAATCATTCTCTGTGGTCTCCATCTGTCTTCATTCTTTTGCTCAAAGCTTGCTAAGTTCTACTTCGATTTTGGCCAGCCCCAATATGCTCAGCAAGCATTCGATCAAATACCTACTAAGAATCTTCGATCATGGAACACCATGCTCTCCGGCTACCTTAAGGCAAAATTATTCTCTCAAGTCTTACACATATACCAGCTCTTTCGCGCTGAGAACCAGAGCCTGAGCAGCTACAGCGTGGTCTTCGGCATTAGGGCATGCATCAAGCTTTCTCTTAAGGAAGGGAGGTCCATTCATTCCGATGCAATTAAGTTCGGTCTTGAAACATCTACTTACGTATCCCCTTCGCTTATCAATATGTACCAAGAACTGGGATCCTTGAGCGATGCTGAAAAGGTATTTAAACAAGCACCTGTGATGATTCCAAACGTTTGGGGACTTATGATGAAAGGTTATTCGAGAGCTTCCATGGATCTTCAGGTTCTGGAATCCTTTGAGAGAATGAAGGAACTGGGAGTTAAATTGGATACCTGCGCTGCAGTTTGTCTTGCCAGGGCATACAGCAACTTCGCCGCTGCAAAGCAAGGTTGTGCTATCCATGGACTCTGCATCAAAAGTTCCAGTATGGGTTCTAATGTATTTTTGCAGACCTCACTTCTTGATATGTATGTGAAGAGCGGATTCACAGACTATGCCAATAAGCTGTTCGGAGAAATGCCTTGTAAAGATATCGTATCCTGGAGTACCGTAGTAGGAGGACTGGCCCAATGTGGAAGAGCCTATGAGTCTCTTCGAGTATTCGAGCAAATGCTGGCAAATTCTATTGTACCTAATGCTGTCACACTTGCCAGTGTTCTGCTAGCCTGCTCGCACTTGGGAGTCCTGCAGTTAGGTAGGAGCATTCATGGCTACATCCAGAGACGTGAGGTTGAACTTGACACAGTGGCTTACACTGCTCTTCTTGATATGTATGCTAAATGTGGATCCATCCAAACGGCATCCAAGGTGTTCGACCAAATGCCAACCAGGAACGTGTTTACTTGGAGCGCGATGATCGGAGGACTAGGAATACACGGTGCAGTCTCAAGAGCGCTAGACCTTTTTGATCAGATGAAATCGAAGAACATGCTTCCCAATTCTGTCACTTTTGTATCGTTGTTGTCTTCCTGCAGTCATTCTGGGAAGGTTAAAGAAGGGAGAGAGTACTTCTCATCCATGACCAGAGATTATGGCATAACTGCAACAAATGAACACTATTCATGCATGGTTGATCTCTTGGGTCGTGCAGGGTTTATCGAAGAAGCTGTGGTGTTGATCGAGCAAATGCCTATGCAGCCAGCACCGACCGTTTGGGGGGCGCTATTGGGAGCCTGCAGAATCCACCAGCGCTTAGAATTGGCGGAGCAAGTGGCCAATAAGATATTCGTCTTGGAGCGTGACCTTGCCGGGACGCATGTGTTGCTATCGAACATTTATGGTGCGTCCGAAAAGTGGGACATGGCGAAGAAGACGCGGGAAGTGATGAACCAGAGAGGATTACAGAAGAAACTCGCTTTCAGCTCAATAGAGATCGATAAAAGTGTGTACATTTTTAGCGCGATGGATGGGTCAAGATGTTCTGATCCAAGGATTGCGGAGGTTTTGGCTGTGGTTAGATTTCAATTGGAAGAACTCGGCTATGTCTTGAAGCGTTAGGAAGGAATGATTTCAAATGCAGTTTTGGTGTTTATAGTGGAAGTTTCCTTCGTTTATTTTCTATTATATAACGCTGTCCTTAGTTTGGCTTACTTATGTAGTGAGTCAAATAGGGTTTTTTTTTTTTTTTTTTTTTGCATAAATTTAATTTATTGTGAACCATTTATCTTTGCATATACATCATACATATTTGATGTATTATTCTATTGCGTGTCTATTGTATCATAATAACTTAACAAAAATATAATGGCCATATTATACAATCACAAAATAAAGAATAGAACAAATATTATACAATAATTTGTATTATATCACGATACTCAATAAAAAAAATCTAGATGAATTACAAATATAATATTGACATTATATGTAGGGCTTAATAATATGATCTATAACCAAATGATCTCATCTATATTATATTTGAAGTCAAATAATAATCTGACTAGAATGGTTATTAATGAATTGAACTTAGCTAAAATCAATCTCTTATAGCACAAATCTTTTAGACCAACATTGGACCATATTTTATTTATGTTATGATTTTTCAATCAAGATTTTAGACATACAAATTTGTATATATTTAATCAAACTAAATATATGAATATATTGTTACATGGACAAATTTAACACATTGCTATATAGATAAATAAATATTGTATATATTAAACATATGAACAACATGACATACAAAATGGGAAGAAGGTAATCATGATCTCTTTGCGAGAAACAATTTGATTATATTAATCACACAAATACAAAAAAAAACATTTAAGTTTAAAAAGATTGTGACAAATACAAGAGTACATTGTTGTTTTGTGAAATTTTTGAGAAAAATAATTCATGTGTGAATTAGGATATTAAACACTTATGAAGAAATTTTAAGACATTAATATAAGAAGAAAATTGTTATAATTATTTTAAATGAATTTGCAATAATACCAACGTCCACTTTCAACTAAAGAAGTTTAGACTTCTATTACTATTAATTCCTTGAGAATATAGATGAACAAATAATGATTTTTGAAAGATTCTATACAAACTAAGTTAAAATACAAAAATCTCAAGAAAAAGATCTCAAACTTTGACCTAAAGGGATCTCACAAGTCACTTTAGAAAAGAGAATAAACAAAATTGCAAAAAAAATTATAACTCTTAATTTAGGCATTGTTATATTAACATAGGATTATTCATATATAGATAAAAGAATGTTAACAAAAAAAATTAATTTCAAAGTAGTTATAACCTTGATCATTAACTCTAATATTTTAATTATTCTTATATATCAAAAACATTAGGCATCTTAAGAAAATCATAAAAATAAAAAACTGATCAAATCATCGTCATAAGGATATGTATGTCTAAATAAGTAATTCTAATTATTATGTTTTGAAATCAACATTGATGTAAGAGAATATAGTGAAAGTAAGATAACTAAATGTGACAATAAGGACAAAATAATTAAAGTTGTGACAATAAAAAATGATAATTTATATCGAGCATAGTTAACACACTTGATCGATCCATCTAAAAGTTGAAAAATACAATCTTTGGCATAAATAAAAAATAAATTGATAAACAAACAACTTGAAGTAAGAACTTAAAATAGAAATATATGTAGTTGACCAACAAATTTGATAACTACTACGAAGGAGGATCTAATAAACTCGGTTGACTACTTTAGAGTCGAATCATATAGTCCAATAATTTGAATGATAAGAGTTCAAACTGATGTAGTCTAAATATAATTAATGCTAAGCTTAGATTGGTTGTGTAACATTATAAAATTATTGTTTTGTATAAATATTTGTATATATTGCAATTACATATGAATGGATGAATATAAATATGAATAATTTAATAAAACAAAGTTATTATTTAGAAATTAAAGTTGAAATAAATATTAGTTTTTTGTCATATCTTAAAAAGAATATTAATATAAAAGGTAATTCAAATTTTAAAATTGATAGTATTTTGAAAAATAGCTTATCAAGATAAAATCAGTAGTACATTATTTATAGGTTTTGAATATAAAACAAAATTATTATAAACTTTAATAATAAAAAAAATTAATAAGTCTTAAGTGGGTGTGATTAAGGAAAATTGAGATTTAGCTTATTGAAAACCTTTAGTAGATTATCCTTATCTATTGAGGGATATTAAAGGAATTTTTCAACCTCTAAGAACTATCTTAAGTGTTATTGGATGAAAAGGAAGACTTGAAGTTAATAATTCAGCTTGTAATGGAAGAAACTTGAGAGGAAAAATTTCAATAAAAGAGATAGTTTTTGGGTGAATAAATGTATTGTAATTTAGTAATAAGCTATTGTGTTTGAAGAAATGAGTTGTTGCCTTAAAGAAGCCACTGGAGCTTTTATGGCAAAGCAGAGCTATGATTTGAAGTAAAATGACTTGAGAAAATGAAAGTTGATATAGAAAAAAGAGCAAGGGAAGACAACAACAATAAAAAAACTTTAAAAAATTCGTGAAAAAAGCTTTTGAACTTGAATAAGCAACTATAAGGATATATCTGTGAGTTATTCTTGTCTAAAGAATTCAATAGTAGACTTTTTTTTAGAGTAGTAAAATCATAAGTGAAAGTGTGAGAAACAATGAAGAGCTAAGAAAGAAGGAGAAAAAGAATAAGACATTTGTTACAAAAAAATTGAGTTTTTTAAAAACAATTTATTCAAGAGTTTCTACATTTATAAAATTTTGAGTAAAAATTTCTGAATTACTTCATACATTCTTATCACTTATTTATATAAAGATTTTGATGTAATATTTTATTATAAAATAAGAACATATGATTTTGACCAAAAAATAAAAATTTCACAAATTTTGCAAATCCTGTATTGATCTCGTGTAAGCTTCTATGCCACCTACATGCATATAAATGTGAGAAGGCTCTATTCACGCCCACTGGTATTATTCCTACATATGGATTAGCCCTTCGTGTGCATATAAATTGTTGCGGTGTAGTAGGTGAACATAACACCTATGCAAGAAATGTGTGCACTGTAGGTGACTGCATGTGCACCCATTCCACATGATCACTTACACTAGTGCAAGCGATCATCTAGTGCATCATACTCTTCATCACACATTCCATTGCCTTTAAGATCCAGAACACCTGCAACAAGCCTCTGCGAGTGGCCCAAAACATGGTGTTGCAACAACAATTTTTATCGTTTTGTCTTCTATCTTAATTTTTTTATTTGTTTGCTAAAAATGTGATAATTATAAAATTTAGCAAAATGAGAATAGAGTGGAATATGAAGCATGCTATTGATGGAAAGTGAATATTTTAGTAATGAATATGTGCATAACTGTTATTATGTTGGAAACCAAAAAAAAAGGAAATTAAAAAGAATATCAATAGGAACAGTAGAGCAAACTAAATTAACTAGGATGTAAATACATAATTATTATTTATCTATGAGAATTGTATTGACATGAGCATAATGTCATGATATATTTATATTTATGTATATATATATATATTCTTATACAATGTTACATGTTATTAGCATAAAATTTTCATATTGAATGTGATTGAGATATATGCATATATATAATATACTTGTTCTATATGAGTATAATAGAACATAAAAAGAGAGAAATGATAAAGAATAAAAAAAGAGAGTAAAAAAATAGAAAAAGAAAATAAAAATCATATGATATGATATTAAAGTATACAAGATTTGTGACATACACAATTTATAGTTTAGAGATAATATGATGATATGATTGTTATAATAATAAAAACATGATGTTATAACTTTTCTTAATGATTTTATCTTATAAATATCATAATATTATTTCTTGCTAGCACTCTATGCAAGACTTGATAAGCATAATCTAAGATTATGCTATGAGATGGAATCAATGATATCATTTGTTGTCTCCACTTTGTGTAAGGCTTAAGAAGCATAGGTATTGGACAATGCTATGATATGAGATAATCTGTTGCTAACACTTTGTGAAAGAATTGACGTGTGTGGAATACAAACCTATATTGAGATGTTTATGACTTAAAGTTTATATATATGATATAATGAGATGCCAATACATGGGATGAAAACTTTTGGAGCCAATATAATTATCATTTAGGAAAAACTAAGTCATTTATTTTGAGAAATAAAGAATAAATAAAATGAAATTATCAATTATATTGGGTAATAGATTATTATGAAATTAAAAAGAACAATATATGTGTATGTGCATACATTTGCATGCATGCATAAGAAATAGACAAGGAAGCAAGTCTATATGTTACATGTTTTCACATGCTTACCCTAGAGATTTCATGCTTTCAAGATATTCTTTACTATTATGGGTTATCATACAATTACATTTTATTTATGAATGTCAAACCCCCGCTTATTCCATTACATAATTGTCATTAGTTACTTAATAAATTATAATAAAAGAGTAAATTGGTGCATTTGACAACATTATAAACAATCTATCAAACAAGGGTGATTGTAAGACTTAATTCCCAAATCCTATTTTTATCCATTATTATAAAATAAATCAATCTAAATATTCTATTACCATAGTTTTATCCATTCTAAAACTATTTTTTTGTCTTTTTTGCAAAGAACATTACAATGCATTTATATCCAAAACTAGTTTATAAAAGATGCAATAACAAATATTGCACAATAATAAAAATTATCAAAATATCATAATCCAAAAGTATAACACCTTATATATATATATATATATATATATATATATATATATATATATATATATATATATATATATATATATATATATATATATATATATATATATATATATATATATATATATATATATATTTATATATATTTACAATAAGAGCTATCAAACCGACGTAAGTGCTACTTAGATCCGATATTGTGGTACATTAAGATTAGGATTTGCAATGTAAGTAATAAGTTATAATTCATTAAATAGATTCTTATCCACAAGAAATATTATGAATTAAAAATGTATGATATAATAAAGTTCATAAAAGAAAGGTATATAACATCTTAAAAGTGAGAATAATTATTTGATAATTTTAAATTATTAGATATTTAAATAATAAAAAATTATGACTTTAGGAGCAAAATGAGGATCCCATAAAGAGAGAGAGAGTAGGAGAGTTTGTGGCATACAAATATAAAAAAATAATTTTATTATTATTATGAATTATTTTCAATTTTAAAGTACTTTAAAAATTTTTAAGAATTATTAAATTTTTTTTAAAAAGTTATACAACCTTAGAATATTGATAAGAGTCTTAAGAAGAGATAAGAATATCAATTATGAAGTTTCAAATTATTAGGAATCATATGATATAAATTTTGTCAAATTTAAATTTGAAAATAAATATTATAAATATTTTCAAAATAATATTAAAAATATCAAATATTATTAAAAAAACTAGAAACATATAAATAATAGTGCATCTTATTTAGAGTTCAATGGAATTAAATCTATGAAAGTTTGACCTATTTAAGAAGTCACTTGTGAGAAAAATATTATGTCCATAATTTTTAGAGGAAACAAATTATTAAAATGATTAAACAATATGAAATATTATAAAACTTTTATGGACTATATTTTTAGATAAGAAAATACTCTAAAATTTATTAGCAACTTTTTTAGGTCATTTGGTTATAAGATTTAAGAAATCAAAATTATCTTATGATATTAATTAAAAATCAAATAATTATATAATTTTCTCGATCGACATAATACCTAGTAGCCAACAAATGTAACCATCAGAAATCGCCTCCTCTAGCTATGGAAATGATAAGAGACTTCAAAGAAATGTTAAGTATGGTGTAGCCTCTAGTTCATTGAAGTTTAATGTATTGAAGTTAAGTAAACAATTTATTTTATTGATTATGGAAAAATTGAAGGATGAGAATGGATTAGAAGCTTAAACAACTCAAATATTTTGAGGCTTTGGCCTTAAAAGTAGGATTTGACCTTAAAATGAGACTTTTAGCATTACATTAAGGAATTGGAGTGGATTGCAATCTCTTGTGTAGGAATTTGAGATGCTTAGATGGTTGAGTTCTTACAAAATCCCAAAATTAGGGTTTTTTTTAATGTGAGCAATTTAGCAAGTGAAACCAAGGTGAAAGAAAGTATTCATCTTAGTCAAGCTCTTTTGAGGTTTTACAACAATTCAAGTTTAGGTTAGAAGTCTTAACTTTTTAATTTTATGATATTACAAAAGAGTAATTGGGAGATCTTGGATGATTTTATATGCTTGTCAAGTAAGATATTATGCTTATTTTTATCACATATTAGCTTGATCTATTCATTTTTGAATTGTATAGTATTTGGTTATCATTGTAATTTTATGATTGCTTGATGCATGACATTGAGATTAGTTTAATAATTTTTGAAAAATTATTAATTAAAGTATGATAATTGATAAAATAACAAAAAAAATCGAAATATATTGGGATCAATACTATGAAAGAGTGATTTTGTCCATAGGATTTGAGATAGGCAAAGAGACTCATAAATGGCATAGCTTGAAAATTAGATAAGTATGAACCAATGCTGAAAGAATTGTCTTACCAAACTTAATTTATTAAAAAAATCATAAAATATTATTAGATTAAGTAAAAAAGTTCAAGGGATCAAGTGGAATGAATGATGAATTAAATAGAGTGAAAAAATGGAATTTTTTTACTTGGGATGTGCATGGTTATAATATATTTTATTATTCAAATTGTTGTGTTTTAATTATGACCCAAGTATCTGATTGACTTAAATGTGTAATAAATTATTTTATAAATAAATAATTACTTATTAAGCATATGATAATAACTTAGCCTTCATTTGACAATAACGATGAAAAGTGACAATACTACAGTTCATAAGACTTAAAGAAAGAGTGAGGAAAAATGGCTTAATATTGTTATATTTTACAATTATTCTATAAGAGGCTTAATTGATGGGATTAAGTCATTAAAATGACTAATCTATTTGATTTAAAAATATATATTGATATACTTCATTTCAATGTGAAAACTTGTTATAATTTCATTGGAATTGATATTTTTGTTTGTTACAACTTTGATGAAAGTATGTGTTGTAAATATATGATGTTTTCCATCATATGATACTAATGCTCATAGAGGATTATTTATGAAAAATCTTCTTTCGCCCAATTGATATTTTTTATAAATTATGAAAAATGATTTATAAATAAAAATGGGAGTCTTAATATGCATATATTATGGCTCTTCAAATTGATAAAATAAGTACTATTATTTTAAAAGAGAATTTAAAGTAGTCTATTTTACTATCTATCATTTTATAAATATAAATAAATGACAACAATGCCACACTATACTAAGTCATATGACAACTAGTAATATACAAAAAAATTTGAAGCATGAAACAACATGAAATCAATAAATAAATATGTGAAACATATAAAAATACATAAAATCTAAAGACATATGAAGATGAAAAGATGCATTCTAGATAATAGCTAGTTTTATCCACATATAAAACCATCTTCCTTGTTCAATTTTTTGTCTGCATCTATTTTTTCTCAATTAGTACTACATTCCTCAAAATGTCATTCCTATTATCTCCCTTTTTTGTTTTTACCCTTTTCTCATATTGCTCATACGTACCATATTATTTATCGCATATGTATTATCTTACAAGGGCTCATCTTTATCAGTCTACAAAGTGTTCTCATCCAGAGCATTCGATAACTAACTTTCTCTTTTGAGTGACAACAGCAAAAGTTGAAGAATAAGAATAGCGAGGAATTGAGAAAGAAAGAAAATAAAAGAATATTTTCCCACAAGAAGAATTGAATTTTCTAAAAAATTATGAATTTATGTTCTTAATTATTTCATTCATTGTTCTTATTTGTTTATATAGATATTTGAATATAATATTTTATTACAAAATATATAATATTTTAATTGAAAAAACATGTGTTTTTTACTAAAAATAAAAAATTTTGTAAATTCTACACTACAAGTGTGTCCACAAGAGCACAACATGTTGTGCACATGTATGAGACCACTCCATGGTAATATTTGTAAATGATGGGTATTATTCCCACAATTGGGCATGCTATATTGCACATGCATTGATTGCCTTAGTGAAGCAAATGAACCACTTGTATAGTAAATGACCTACACACATGCCTATGTAATGCACATGCATGATCCCCAAGGTTTAATATCTTGCTATGGTTTTTGTTTGATTCTAAAAATGGTTTTAAAGTAGGTTTTGTTGTCATCCTTGCCTAAAATTCTTAGAAGTGTCATCTATATTTATTTATATGCTAATTAAGTCTAAAAAATTATGTTATTATAATCATTTCAATAGGCCTGAATTTTAGGCTATTAAAAAGACATAATGCATGGAAGTATGTAGTGATCTTATCTAATATGTATTGTTGAAGAAGGCTTACTAAGCAAATAGAATCATGAAAAAATATAATTTTGGTTACACAAAAAAATTATGCTTATTGAAATGATTATTTATTATTATATGGTGACAAAATCAAAGAGGTAGATTTTCATTTTTGTTGTTTTTCATGATGACATGAAAGCTATGGATAAGTAGTATTTTCTTATACTTTCTCTTTATTTCATAAGTTTAAAAACTATATATGTGATAGCCTGGTTTATTTTAGATATAAAATTTCTTAATTATGAATTTAATAATGATTATTAATTATGTTGATCCAAATTAAAAAAATTATGAAATTTTAATACACCTAAAAATTATGCTATATTCAAAGTAGCTATATTTGATATTTGAGTATATAATTGAGAAGTTCTTAGCATGAAAAAGTATACAGATATGTAATTTTTGAAATATATTTAAATTTTTTAAAATAAAGAATAAAAAGAAAAAATATTTTATTTAATAGTTTTATTATTATTCAAGGATAAGCTTATTTCCTTCTAAGTGCTTTTTTAGTTATGATTTGCATATAAGATATGAAAGAGATAGCTCAAAAAGAGTATAGCTTATCCATGCTTAGGCTTTGAGGGTTGGAATAGACAAAATTTTTCTAAGATACAACAAGGACTTCTTGAGCTCGAGTAAGGAAAAGGTTAAAAAGAATCTCAAAAAATGATTCACATAGAAATGATTGTTAAAGGTATTTTTGTACTTGAGATGTCCCTTCTTTGGAAAGCTATTAAGATGTATCATCTATTGCTTATGCTTTGGGTTACATTTGGATGGAATTTGGGTTGAGATTTATAAGTTAAAGAATTTTAGCTATGTTTTGTATGCTTCATGTAACAGTCTTAGTTTTTCTTTATTTTATTTTTAGTGAAAGAGCTCTTTGAAACGAGTCCAACGGTATTTAGTTTGTAATTTTCGGAGCTCTAAGGAATTAATTATGAATTTTTAAATATCTAGGATAAATTCGTAACGTTGAGGATAGATTTGTAATTTTTTAAATGCAGGCATAGCTCAAATTCATTTTGGCAGAAGGTATATTTGCAATTTTAAAAAATGTTGGCTGTGCTGGGTATATGTGCAATTAAGGAATTTTAGCATAGGTCTCTCTCCAGGCAGAAGATATATGCGCAAATAATAAATTTGGAAGGGGCGTTATGCAAAACAGCTGGTTCTCGAGCCTTCTGGCAGCCGGTTAATGAGGGTTCGAGAAATTTTCAGTTGTGGGTATAAAAGCTAACCCGGGTGCTTTTGAAAAGCACTTCTGCAGAAAAAAACGCGACTGCGGGGAAGTTGCAAGAGTGCACGGTTCTACGAAAACGTGACTACGGCGAGGATTCCGTAAGGTTCCGGGAGTGTGCGACAACTGCCGCCGTGCTCTTAGAGGAGTTCTGGCATGCAATAGTGACGACTGGTGAGGATTCGATAAGATAAGAAAACGCGATTTTGCTTCGTCGAGGTTGTATAAGGTTTCCGATGAGTGGCGGAGATAAAGAGGGTAGAAGCCAGGCCAGATTCGACCAGTTCAGCGTGTGAACAGACTGGTCCAGTGTGACGAAAGCCAAATTAGCGAGAATAACCAAAAATTTAGGAATTTTGGGATTTGTTTGGGGAAGCTTTTCGAAAAGCACTTTTGCACATTTTAATCTTTGACTATTTTTGCATTTATGGCCTTGTAGGACATCAAAAAAAATTTAAAGTGGGCAAGATGATTGCTACATCAAATCCAGGTAGATAAATTCTTAATCCTGTGATATAGCATATATTATGTGTTTTTAAATGGTTTTCTTACTATCATATGGTGTTTTGGTTGTTGTATATATTGTTGTTTATCTCAAATTCATAAAAACTAAAAAAGAGGTATGGTAAAGAAAGAAACAATATAGAACGAAAGGTCTTTTGATATGATACAATTAACTGGATTGATGGTTGGAAAATAACAGTAAAAATTGGATTCTCAGAGAACATTATCCTCACCACTAGGCTCAGCGTGTGTCACAGAGTATCGATCTTTGGATCAGATATCTGCCTAATGTTATGTTCGACGACTAAGCTCAGCGTGTGTCGCAAGGTATTGATCTTCAGATCAGATATCTATCTAGTGTTATGTTCGATGACTAGGCGCAGCATGTGTTGCAGGCTATCAATCTTTGGATCAGATATCTACATAGTGTTATGTGCGATGACTCCATGATGATTTACACCAGGCTCAGTGTGTGTCGCAGGGTATAGGTACTATACCTACATAGTGGCACTAGGCTCAGCGTGTGTCGCAGGGTATCGAATCTTCGGATCAGATATTTGCCTAGTATTATGTGCTTGGTTGGATGCCGGTTAGAGGTCATTTTTTGATGATGATTGGATCCATAGAGGATAATGCGTCAAAGAGAATCGGGCCTGGTAATAACACACCTTTAATCGAAATAATAATGAACTAGCATTTCTTTTGGTTTTTCATCTAGTATTATATTATATATGACATATAGTATGGTTTTAGTTCTATGCATATGATTCATCTTCATTGTTCATGGTATGTATGTTCATTTATATTTGGTTAATTATGGTAGATTTATCTATTGAGATCATAAAAATCCCATTAGTGCTTACATCACAAGTCATACAGGTTATGCAACAACTACACTGAGAGCTGGGAATTGTACTGGTACAGAGAGCCCTTTCCATTAGATAAATGAGAAGAGGAGAGGGCTTAGTGTGAGTAAACTTTTAAAAACATGTTCTTGTTTATATATTTTGGTTTTTTTGGAGTTGGTGTTTGTTTCTTGTTCTCACTCTGATGTAAAATTTTGTTATCTCGTAGTCCTGGTATGAGGTGGGGGCTTGATATTTCATGATTAGGTTAAATGTACCACATGATTGGCTTGAATAGATCATTACAATGAGTGCAATAGATAGTGTGATGAGTAATAGATTATGAGTTGAACCTTTCATAAGGAAATAATATAATACTATAATATTTATTAGGCTATATGATTATGTTTTCGTTTTGAGCAGCATTAGACCTTATTTTCTAGAATGATCACATTTGTTGGACTATCTGATCAACTATAGTTGGCAATAGGCAAATGATTTGATTAGACAATCACATGGTACCTCGTGAATATCAAACCATATGTTAAGGCCATTAGATTACATGATTAGCTTATATAGCATTTGATCAACTCATCTAAATTAGAAATCTTACATAAAGAATACATATTATACAATATGACATTGGTGATTAGATAGTACGATAGACAGGAAATGAATTTTGAAAGTTTTGAGAAAGAAAATCGAGCATTTACTAACAAAATGAAATTTGTATTGTGTAGAAAATGAAATTAAGTGATAAAAAAATAAAAGGTAATAGAAAAGGCATCCCAAAGTCATGAGATAAAAAACAAAATAATTATAATGAAAGTAGGTTAGTTGTTTGCCCTGAGAAAATGTTATGCAATGTGATATGAGCATACTTCATGGCATAGATTCTTCTGCATATGTTTTAATATATGAGATAATATATTACTATAAAATATGTATTAATATATATATAATAATAATAATAATAATAATAATAATAATAATAATAAAATAAGAAAATACATGAAATGAAAGAAAAAAAGGTGAACGTGAATGTTAATCTATATGATCACAAGAAAGATGAAATAATAATATGATTAGATTTTCTCTAAAAATATCATGCTTATTATCTATTTATATCAAAAAACAAAATGTAAATATTCATAAAATTAAAGTTTCTTAGAAAATAGCTTGAGACCCTTAAGCGAATGACAATGTTTTTTTTTATTTTGTATATGAGAGGCATTTTATATATGTGAAGACTTATGTTGCATTTAATTAACAAATGATATATATGTTATTATTTTAACTTTTATTTCATATGGTAGCTTGAGACTCGTGTATTATTTTATATACTATTGACTTTGTTTATGATTATGCATGGATTTTTGTATTTGACTTCATTACCTCTAACGATTGTTAAATCGTGTCTTCTAGGTTTGTTGTTTACTCTTTTTTCACCTATTAATTTGGTATTTTTAGAGCTTATTATTGGGTTTATTTACTATTAAGCTGGCTGGGTTGTAGTTATTTGGAAAATGAGAGTATGATTTTTATACGAAAAGGAGGTGAACAAGTTGGTGATAATAGATCTCTAAGAAATAAAATTGTAGTTGCAAGAATTGTTAGACAAAAGTTTGAGACTAATTGTCTTACCATAATTTAAATAAGGAAAATGATATTATCCATTTTAAGAATCAGATATATATTATTGTAGAGGAATAGTGAAAGCAGATTGTATTATATGAAGCTTATATAATTATGTAAATTGTTCATATTAAGATGACAAAAATGTATCAATATTTGAATAAATATATTTGGTGTCTTAACATAGAAAAGGATATCATTACTATGTTAATAAGTGCTTGATTCTTTTAATAAGACAAAAGAGAACATCACAAGCTAAGTCGATTACTACAATATCTCCCTTTATTTGATGGAAATGAAAGAGATATTAATAGACTTTATAGTTGGGCTACAAATTACTAAAGTTAGGATGCTATTTAGGTGGTCATAGATAGATTGACAAAGTCAACACACTTCTTATTAAAATTGTGAGAGGGTGATGCTTACAAGAAGTTAAATTATGCAAACTTCAAACTCAAGTTAATAACTTAAATAATTTTACATTTAAAATATTTTTTTTATCTTAATTATTCTTATAATAAATCTTATAAAAAATTATTTAGCTATTTATTAGATTAACTAATTTTATTTTAAAATATATGATCTGAAAAATACTCTATGCATTAGCAAAAATAATACTATGATTTTTTTGTCATTAAATACGTGATGAAAAAACCAAGGATTAAAAATATCTCTATTTAGATGATGAAAAAATTATTAAACAAAAATTAAAATAAATAAATAATAAAAAATCAAATACACAAAATGCTTCCCCTATATACAGACAACTCAAATAATTGAATCGACTTGAGATGTACTAAATACTTTTCATTTCACTTATATTTCTCTCTCCTTTTTTGTCATATAATAAAAAAAAAATAAAAATAAAATCAAGCATAGTTAAAAGATTAATCTATTAAAACTAAAGGTTCATAATAAAAACACTTACATAAGAATATAATTAAGTCAATAAATAATAGAAATATATAATATTTCAGCTATAGAACTCTCTTCATCACCCTCATGGTCATGCTTGAAGTCCTCGTGAAGATTTGAGTTTTGCCCTACAAAAAATCATGACCTATAGGGCAACCTCATGGGGCAATGAAAACAGATCAAAAGAGCATCTATATGCTGGATGGCCTGGAAAAATTGGAATTCAGCACTCCATGAGGGTACAGTGGCAACTCCTGATTGCTTTCTATGGGAGACACAAAAGTTCATAGTCAATCTTTACTTACTCCGACCGTCGGGTCAGCTACTCAGTTCAGAAATTCTCTCACTTGCTAAACTTGGACTCATGTAGTTCCTAACTCCCCGTAGCTTGGAAAACTCTTGTACCTTTTAGTTTTATCAATTAAAAAAAAAAAAAAAAAAAAAAAAAAAAAACCGATCAAAAGAGCATACAGCCTCTCGTTAGGAAGCCTATCGCGGACCCTGGTGGAAAACCGCCTGTGAAGTCAACTGCATTGCGTTTAGGATTTCTTTTTATCAGTCTAAGGAAAAATTAGCCACAAGCTAAGCGTATGGGGTCTTAAGAAAAAAATACCGAGATTAGAAATTTTAAATCGGTTCTTAGCTCGAGGCTCTTCTCGAATTAGTCAACCACCAGATCACACCCTAAATCCCGACGGCCTCTGGTTTAGCTCTTGCAGATCGACAGATCCATTTCTACACCTTTGTACTTTCGCCTTCTTCTGCATGCCAAAATTATGGAGGAAGACGACACGCGAAAATCCGCCAACCTCTCCCAATTTCCCTCTCTTCGCCAGGAAGTCGCCACCTCCTCGCCTCCCGATAGTCGGGTGACTTCCTCCGCTGACGACAGTGTTGTTCCCGACCTGGTGTCGGACTCTACATTCGCTGGCCATGAAGACCACCATCCTTCGTTGGGCGGCAGAATTAAGGGTTTAAATTCTTCTACTGCCACCAATACCGAACAAATGGACGCCACCACTATTGAAGAAAGCCACCCGAGTTCAGCATTCGACGGGGATGAGGCGGTCTTGGAATCCGCCGAAGATTTTACCTCCGTTATCCCTAGCTCCTCTTCCGAGGTTTCTTTTTCTGAAGGGGCAGAGCAGTCTTATCCTACCTCGCTGTCCGTACCGTTCTCCGGTACCCTGGCGTTTCCGCCTGGTTCCCCATGTTTAACGTTACCGCAGTTAGAATCTTCCGCTGAAGAGGCCCATGCGTTGTTTCAGCCATTGGGCAGTACTATACAGTCGAGTTCTCTTGCTTCCTGCAATGATGGGGATTGTTCTCTCGGACATCAGGAGCAGCCTTCCATGTCTTCAAATTCCGTTTTGAAGTTGGATTTAGAGGGCACAAACTCCTCTCCATTCAATTCTATACCTAGGGAAACGGCTTCTGGCATCCCATGTCTTCGTGCATTTGAGCAGGTTCCTTCCCCCGTCACCCCCCGCTCGAGGAGCTTTCAGCTTGAATCTCCCAGAAGACCTAGGTCGCAGCCCATTATGCCTGACGTGCCACCGGTGCTTGCACGTTTACTTGACTCTGCTATTAGCGGGGATGCCAATAGCCTGGAGGATCTGAGGTGTATTGTTTCCAAGGAAAGGGGCGATTCTAGATCTGTAGTGGACGCTCTGCTTGCAACAATGGGTGGTATTGATGGTTTTGATGAAAGTCGAGGAAGGAATTCTGGTGATCCACCCAGTATAATGTTCAGTTCCCAAGCTGCTCTGGTCGCTGCCAAACTCATTCCCTGGCTTTCTTGTGAAGGGGATTCGAATATCTCAGAATCACCGAGATCAAGAATGGTGAGGGGTTTGCTTGCAATCTTGGATGCATGCACTCGGAACCGGGCAATGTGCTCAAACAGCGGTATGCTTTCAGCTCTCCTGGAATCAGTAGAGGTAGTTTTTGAAAATGTTGGTCTTCCTTGGGATGGAACATCATTGTGCCTATGCATTCAGTTGTTAGCAGGCCATTCTGTGACTGTTTCTGATCTGAATCAATGGCTTAGTTTAGTGAAGAAAACTATTAATACTGAGTGGGCAAGCTTGCTGATGTGTACATTGGAGAGAGCAATGCATAGTGAAGAAATGAGGGGTCCAGCATGCTCTTTTGAATTTGATGGTGAGAGCTCTGGATTGCTTGGGCCAGGGGAGAGTCGGTGGCCTTTCTCTAATGGATTTTCATTTGTTACTTGGATTTATATAGAGTCATTTGCTGATACCTTGAACACAGCAGCTGCTGCAGCTGCCATTGCTGCTGCAGCTGCTGCAAGGTCTGGCAAATCTTCTGCCATGTCTGCAGCAGCTGCAGCAACAGCGCTTGCTGGGGAAGGGACTACCCATATGCCTAGACTCTTTAGTTTCATATCTTCAGATAACCTTGGTTTTGAGGCTTACTTCCATGGACAGTTCTTGGTGGTGGAGAGTGGTGTTGGCAAGGGAAGGAAGGCTTCATTACATTTTACTTATGCCTTTAAGCCTAAATGCTGGTATTTTGTTGGCCTTGAGCACACTTGCAAGCAGGGCTTGATGGGAAAAACAGAAAGTGAGCTTAGACTATATGTGGATGGTCACATGTATGAGAGCAGGCCATTTGAACTGCCACGAATATCAAAAAGTTTGGCATTTTCATGCATCGGAACAAATCCACCTCCAACAATGGCAGGTTTGCAGCAACGTAGGCGGCAATGCCCTTTATTTGCAGAGATGGGCCCAATCTATATTTTCAGAGAACCTATTGGACCGGAGATAATGACACGGTTGGCATCTAGGGGAGGAGATGTTCTGCCCTGTTTTGGTATTGGAGCAGGGGCTCCTTGTTTAGGGACGAATGACCATATCAATAGTTTGGCTGAACAAAGTTCTATATTGGACATATCTATTGAAGGAAGTTTGCACCTTCTTTATCACCCCAGTTTACTCAGTGGACGGTTCTGCCCAGATGCTTCACCTACTGGTGCTGCAGGTTAGTTTATGCATTACTACCAACTTAAATTATCAATTAAAAATTATTTAAGGCTAAATTTGAAAAATGGCCAGATTTTGATTTAAATTTCTTTTCAAATGTTTTAGCTACCACAGTAAAAGTGAATCTTGTTGTTTATGTTTTAGTGTTAATTATCTGATGAGCTATTTTCAAAGAAAAATTAAATTGTATAATATGCATATTGATGTCTGTTTAAATTAATAACGGACTGGTAGACATACTAATTTTGAGATTAATGTTAGATACTTCTTTAATTTACTATGACAACTTAAAATACAAGGTGTTGCATTTGATTAATTAGTTATTTTCAATTATATTTTGGCCTAATATTGTCAATAGGTACTGTCATATAAGTTAATGAGTTTCTTGCAAAGTTTGAGAGCATTGACTACAATGCACATTATTTAGTTATTTAACTTTTAGTGGACAAAACAAAGGCATTTCATAGTATACAGATGCAGTTGACATACTTATGTTTGGTAATGGATAAATTAGTTAAGGAGTGGAAATGACTAATGAACTTATGGAAAACTCAATGCTATTGATTATGGAAGCAAGATCCACATTAAATTGATATTGAATGTCATGTGACTTTCCCTTAGTTGGGTTTGGTTTGTTTTGTAGGTGGATGCTGCATGATTGGAACTTGCAACTAGGTTTTAGATACTTGAGTATCAGCCTTCAAATTTCTATAACACTAATCCATAAATTGTTGATCATAAAGGGTATTTATTTTTTTGTAATTTACACAAATAGCACTTGTCGTAGTGCTGGGCATTTAATATCTTAAGATAACATCAAAAAATAAAAACTTCAAATATTTTTAGAAGATAATTCAAAACCAATTAATTTACTATACCATGAAGATAATTCGGTAATCATGATTTCAAAGTAAATGTTTGAAATATTTTGGGTTTTTTGTAATGGATTTAAAGGTAAATGTTTCGTAGTGCTTTTGGCATGTACTTTAAATGCGTGAGTTGATATATTGTACAGAGCATGTAGGGTGTGTCAACCTTAAAGAATGCAACTTTCTAAAGTCTTAAGAACTATTTAAACTTTCTTGCAATTACCACTAATACTAGAACGAAATAGATTGATTAGACATGGAGGCAATGCATGATATGTTGATTAATAAGAAAATTAATGATGACTAGAAATTCTTATTAGAAGCATGTAAATCTTATTGACTACATTTGAACTGTTGATCTACTTAATGAAAAGTAAACATTTACCCTTTGATCTGGAGAGATATGAAGCATATAATCAAGTTACACTTAAGTGCACTAAAATATTTATAATATGGTTATATAGGAGATTGTGTTGATACTTTCTACTCTTATTGGAGGATGATCTTGTATTGCTTCTTGAGCTTTTTTTTCTTTGTTTTATTTGAAGGAAAAGTTGAACAATATATCTTTGTTTATGTTGTAGATATTGACAATTGTTGAATAGATTTTTTTTAACATGTTTGATGCAGTGCATAGAACAGCATTGATGTGTGACGTTGTAGGCTGAGAGTTTCCCCTTTGCTTTTTATATAGAATTTTCCTAATGGGTTATTAGTAATAGTTGGAATGAGTTGAACTGTCATTTAATTTGATGACCTCCATTTAGTTTAGCTTATCATGAGCAATATTTAATGAATGAGAGTTTAGAGGAACATTTCATTTAAGTTTGGATTTCTTCGATTTGGTGGAGGTTGGGCCATGACATAATGGAAGGCTGATAGCATCTCGTAATAATTAGGATTGTTCACACAATGATAGTGGAGTTTAAGACCTCATAAGATAATTTGTACAACTTAATTCTATTTATGCTTGTTGAAAACATTTAATAAATGCAAAGAAAATCAATGACTATGAGATAATTGGCACCTTTTAGATATTATTATCTTTATATAAGATTAGATGGGTTAAATAAAACTTTATATAAGCTCATCGAATGAAAGGACTAACTCAACTAAGTCCTTGAATTATATGGGGTTTTTAAAAGATGCACTAGATGATTTCAAATGGCTTATTTATTGATCATGGTTATTTGTGTTGTGTTATTATCTAATTTATTGCTAATTTTGCACTACTTTATAAGGTGTGTAATAAACTACAATAGAGAGTGGATAGTTTATCATGCTCTAAAAGAGGACATTTTATCTTGATATTTATCATATCATGGATTATGTATTTTGATTTTTAGAAAATTGTATTTTCAAATATTTTATAACTTTCGAGTGTCTTCATTATTAACATCAATTGATGCCTAAGAAGAGGAAAATATGTGACTTTATTCGGTGTAAAGGTCCTCATTTAGTTGCATCTATTACAATGTGCCCTTGTTTTTAAGAATCAAATATTGGGTTGTTGGATATATTGCAATCACAAACAGTGCAAATATGATACTATTTCATTGTGCTTCTAAACATTTATTGGCATATCAATTATTTATTTCCATTTATTTGTTATTTTCTGATTTGTACTACTTGTGCTACATTATGTAGACATTCATTTAAATGCATCGCAATGAATATTTTGCAAAACATGGCCTTGATAGAATTTTGAACTTTATAGTACTTAAGCTTTATTATAGTCTTATACTTGCCATGAAGGAGATCTTTTGATCTTGTTCCATTAAATTATTGTTTACTAGTAATTTTTAACATAAAAATTGACGTCATTTGCCGAACTCGGTTCATCAAAATAAAAAGTATACTCTGGCAAAGTTAGGGCTACTTTACAATTTTCAAAGTAATACACCTTAATTTTGCAGAACTCTCAATGTATATGCACTAAAGATGGATTGATATAATGCCAAAGTAGGTCAAGTCCTTGTGTATCATAATTGTTGCCAATTTCTGGAATCATGGAAACATTGAGGTTGTGCTTAAACAATTTGAACATTACCTATCTTCTAATGTAATTTATAGCAGCTCATCAACTTTTCTTATCTAAAAATATTGTCTTGTTATATTTGTCAATTGTTACCAGAAACCTCGATTTTATTGATCATGCCCACTTGCTTAATTCTTCAACTTTTCATGTGACCTCCTTAATTAGATGGTTAATCAATTGAGAAGGCATTACACTATAACCATGCATAATAAGAATCTTTTGCATAATTTCAAACTAAAATGGTCAATCAAAAAAATGTGTGGATTGGATTCATTGGTAGTCCTAATTAAAGAACATGAGGTATCAGTCATGGTGTTTCACTTGGTGAAATTGTCCTTGGTTTTGTGTGTATGAAGCAAAGCAAGCTGAAGGGAGTATGGAAGCTTAGGTTCAGCTTAAAATGGGAAACAAAATCCACCAAATGTAGGACATGTGCTTGATATGCAACCTTGAAATTGATTTAAGATTTTTGTTCTATCCATGTCTTAATTGGCTGCTTACTTTCGAAAAAAAAAATCTATGATGAATGGTGCATTTGGCAGTTTTTTTTTCACTTTGAACTTTTTTTGTTGTGAAGTTTAAAATTTAGTCAATATTTGTTTGGAAAAAAAGTATATCCTTGATGCTCTAGCTTAAGTAATTATTGAGTTCCATTTTTTCTTAATAGAACAGCTCTAATTGATTATAAATCTGATCAATCCATGAATTTGGCTAGCATAATAGCAACATGAAATCTTTGGACATGAGCTACAGTTGCAGTAGCCGAAGAACTCTCATATCCAAGCACAATAATGGCTTGTGTCATTTGCAGGATGGCTTTACATTGCTTGGGTGGTTTGAGTAGCAACATGCCGTATAAGGAGATCTCCTTAAGTATTGTAATTTCCTCAGCCTACTTGAGGTGGTCTTCATAATCTAGTTCTGGCCTGAGTAAATATTAGTATAGAAAAGAAATTCTTATGATAGGACATACTTTTGAAAAATGCTTTTCTGTTTGTGTGCATACACCTACTCTTACACACACACTTTTACTTTTTCAATTAGTTTGAGCTTTGACTTTTGAGATTTGGTGAACCTTGCAACTTTATCAAGTTTAAATTCAGAAAAGATTTTTCTAAGTAAATTCTTCACAATGTACATAAGCCTAACAAATGTAAACAATATAAAGCCCTTTTCTACTAATAGTGTTAGGATGCATGGTAAAGTTCTTATTAGTCCTGAGGACTTAAACCCTCTTCTTTGGAATCCTAATGTTATCTTTTGGGTTGAATTTGCAATAAATGGGTATGCTTTGTTTGGTTTGAGAAAGTCTGTTAAATTTCTCTGCAACATGTACTATGCAGATACATAATTTGCTGCTCTTTTACTATTTTTTTGTATTATTTGATTTTTTAGAGCAGTTTATTGGATATTTTATGGCATGAGCTTCTATTGAATGAAAGACTAGTGAATGGTACTATATGTTTTACACATACAAATAAAGAATGTACCAGATTTGTGAAGTAATATACCTTATGCATGGATTAGGATCAAAATGGATTAGGCTGAATCTGTTTTGTATTGTAGCAAGAAGGTTTAAGTGATTTGACTGAAATGAACTTTGCTTAATGTTGCTAATAGAATAATTGTTTATAAAACATCAAGGATTTTTGCTTGGGTTGTTCAACTTATTTGATGGATTTTTGTGGCATCACAGAGTTCTACGGTGAATTGATGTGGTGACACATTAACTTCAAACTTACTGAATGCGTTCATCAAATTTCAGGTATACACCGAAGACCTTCTGAAGTTCTTGGGCAAGTTCATGTCGCAACTCGCATTCGCCCTTTTGATTCTTTATGGGCTCTTGCGTATGGAGGTCCGTTGTCTTTGCTACCATTGGCAGTAAGCCAAGTTAAGATGGATAGCCTTGAGCCCATCCTTAGTGATTTTTCTGAATGCTTTGGGCCTGCTTCAATTTCAGTTTCTATATTTAGAATCATCACCATTGCCATCCAACACCCTGGAAATAATGAGGAACTGAGCCATAGTTGGGCACCTGAGATTTTGTCAAAGATTCTATATCACCTACTGCAATATATTTCTGTTATGGAAGTTAGGAAAAAAAAATTGCTTTATGATGAAGAACTCCTTAGTGCTGTTATATCTCTGTGCCAATCTGTCAAAAATAATCATTCATTAAGAGTGCAACTTTTTAGCATGCTCCTGTTGGATTTGAAAGCATGGAGCTTATGCAAGTATGGCTTGCAGAAAAAGCTTCTATCATCACTTGCTGACATGGTGTTTTCAGAGTCCTCAGCAATGCGTGATGCCAATGCCCTTCAACTTCTACTTGATGGATGCAGGAAATGCTATTGGGTTATCCGTGAGCTGGATTCTTTTGATCCATTTCCCACCAATTCAGGAACTAGGTCTTTTAGTGAAGTAAATCTGCTAGTAGACGAGCTTATGGTAGTAGTTGAACTTTTAATTGGTGCTGCACCTTCCTCATTTGCTACTGCTGACATGAGATGTTTAATCAGCTACCTAATTGAATGCCCTCAACCAAACCAGGTAATTTGCGAGTCATTTTCGAACTGTTATTTTATTTGACAAAGCCTTTCTCAAAAAGGTAGTGTTTGTCCATAGTTTTAGGCAAATGATTTAATTCCTAAATCTTGAAGATCACTTGTTTGTGTGGTTCAAAACCTTTACAATATCTCTGCTTATAATTCCTTTAAGCTTGTGATTTATGCAGTCATGAAAACTATAATTTGGCTCTAAGTTGTATCATCGTTTCATCTGCATCTATTTAATGGTTTTCATTTGACAGGTACTGCCTAGTTTTTTATGTTTTTGCATCTCATACCAGACTTTAGGAACTTAATAGATAAGCAACCCATCAGGCCCTCCCACATTTTGCTGACCATTGGAGTGGCTCTAATGAAAATATGGTGGCAAATGAAGTAATGTATTTTTGTTGTAATTGTTGTTTAGCTTTGTAACTTGTAAGAAAACTGGTCTCACAAAGTTCCTTGGCTGATTTTTTTAACCGTGTATGTTTGCTGAGATTATTATTTTTTCTTGGACTTCACTTATAAGCTCCTTACACTGGGATTACTAGTGAGTAGGTTGGCCCTGTGGAAGGACATTCCTCTACCTTGTGTGTGATTCATCATTCCATGATAAGATACCAAGTCAATGCCCTTCATTATAGTAGATTATGCTAAAAAGTAATACTTTCATATCATGGTTCAGGATAAGGCTTAATGATAGAAGTTAGACCTCCTTTATTAGGGAAAGTATTGTTGATAATTATCTTGTCTTTTGATACTCTTATAAGGTGTTATGATTTTTCCATATTATTTTTTTCCAATGTAATTTCTTAGCATTTAAAATCTATATTTTCAATTATAGTTACATAGGCCTTTGATTATTATGGCAGACAGGTTTATCTAGTTCTTGTCAATTAAAATTAATATGGTATTCTTTCTTTAGTGAATTTAATATTTTCTTACATCCAACTTGCACTAATCATTAGTATGCCTATTGTTAAGCCAATATCGTTACCCATTTCTTTCCTCAAGCTTCCATCCCTTTCTTTACATTGTCTATGTTTCTTGCTTCGTGTTTCAATCTTTATTTCTTTACCTATTCTTTACCCAAAGAAGAACAAAGAAAGGATAAATAAGAAACAAAAGTTGAAAAGATGTCCCCAAAATGGTATAAGACTTGACGTGGATATTAGCATGCAACACGTATTTGACATCAAAGGACCATGGGACAGATTTTGTACCATCCTTAATTCAAGTTGATGTATGATGGATATCGATATTTTATGATGGGATGTTTTAGCTCTGCATGGATGATTTCAGCTAAAAGAGCAATAATTTTGTTTGTGTCAACCTAGTTGCATCAAAAGCAGCATGTCTTGATATATATTACTAAATGTAGACGTTGATTCTAACAGATTACTTAGTTGTGTTATATTCTTGTCACAGTTCAAAGGATAGAGAGTCTCTTCTATGAAATGAAAGCTCCTCTTACCCCTGACTCAGACTGGCTTGAAGGTGGTCAGGTGCCCTGTTAGTCCTCATAGTATGAAAGACATTGTGTTGGAGTTAATGACCATTGTGTTGGAATTCCAAAGAAATACATAGCTCCTTGAAACCCCGCTTTACAAGTCAACTTCTTATTCAACTTTGGATCACTTTTATGGAATGGCTACAACCTCGAATTTTCTAGGAGAATTTTATTAGTAGAAAAATTTAAGATTTGCCATCTGATGTCATTTCCTTGGCTTTTTTAGGAGCGAGGAATTCATCTTGTAGATGATTTTATCCAGATTTGTATTGTATTAGAGAGAGAGAGAGAGAGAGAGAGAGAGAGAGAGAGAGAGAGAGAGAGAGAGAGAGAGAGAGTACTATACAATGTTCATTTTTATAGAAATAGATATAGAGAAACTAATGTGAATTTCTGAGAATGAAGGAAACACAACTTCTAGATTGCGTTAGTCAAATGCGAAGGGAGGGTGTTAACCTATAAACCTCAAAGAGATTCAACAAGTCTCAAGTTTTATCTACATCAAATTTTCATGTTTTTTTATTTTCTGTAATTGTTTTCTTAGGAGAAATTGTCTGACATGGTTTTTGTGTTTGAGAAAAATGCTTTTTTTGTAGAATTCTTGAAAAATGCATTTTTTGAAAAAGTGGTTAATATGAATGTAAAAAGACATTTGTGGTGGTTGTTTGACAAGGCTTTTTGAAATTTGCCTTTTGTTAACCATCAATGATTTACTACAAGAAGCCAAAGAGTTTAGAACTAGCTTTTTGCCAGTTACTAATTATTACTTGATGCAGAAAAGTAGAGTTCATTGTCATGGTTGCATGTGCTGTCTCTTTCTGTAGAACATCTCTCTCACCTTACCTCTTTTCCATTGCAAGTTAAAAAGATGCACCAATTTTTGTTATCTAATAGGCTTTTAAACACCCAAAAGGAAACTAAGCTTGGGCCTTACTAGTTATGTTTTTGGTTGACAAATAAAAGATCTATTTTATTTTTATTTTTATGGTAACCTTTTTGAAATAGGTTGTGGATAGATACCGAGCAGCGTGTTTGTGGGAATGGATCATAGAACTTTGATTACTTCTAAAGCCTTTACTAACTTAGGAGGCACCCCCTTCCTGGTATCCTTCTCCCCTCTTTTGCCAGGGTTTTGACTTTGTTGTGGAGTAGGAAGGCATTGCCTCACCTTGTAATTTAGGAGGCCTAACAACTTCACAAAGTGTTAGGACTTTTATCTTTTGATTTGCTCCTTTTATTTTTGTTAATGATTGAAATTAGAATTGCTTGAGTTATGCTGTCTTCTTTTTCTGTAATAGTTCAGAAATATGCCCAGTTTTAACTTATTGTTAGTCTTATTCTCTTCTCTTGACCATATGCTATATGCCAAAAAAGTTTGAACTTTAGAATGCTTTTTTGTCTCTTGCATTCTAGTTTTTGTGTTTTAGTTGTTCACCGTCTGAAATTACTGCAGGTTGCTCGGGTGTTACATCTTATATACAGATTGGTAGTGCAGCCAAACAATTCTAGGGCTGATGTTTTTGCGCAATCTTTTATTTATTGTGGGGGAATAGATACCCTTATTTTTCTCCTGCAGAGAGAAGCAAAGATTGAGGATGAGTACAAATTTCCAGAAAACTTGAGCTTAACGAACATTGGGGATGTACATGAAAAGGTTCTCTCAGCAGATATTGCCATTGTTAGAAGTGAAGAGGATGTTCCAAATGCAGTGTCTGATTTTGATCAACAAGAATCGTCCATGCAGGAGATTAAATCTCCTAAAGATCCATTTCATCTTGAGTTGAGTAACAGTGATTTTGTATATTCCATTGCACAAGATACTGGAGTGGCTTGCATATCCCAGAACGAGATAGCTATTTCTACTGGAAGCAATAATTTGCCAGTTAATTCCAAAAATACCATCATGAATGGTTTGCATAACATAGATAATCATGATCGCATTGTTGTAGGAATAATCAAACTTTTGGGTGCCCTGGTGTCATCTGGTCATTTGAAAGTTCAACAGAGTTCTACATTTCTAATTTTGCCTGGCAAAATACCTAGCGGTGAAGAAATTAATTCAATATCAGAAGAAAAAGTCTCCCTTTTACTATTTGCTATTCACAAGGCTTTGCAAGCAGCTCCACATAGACTTATGACGACCACTGTCTACACATCTTTGCTTTGTGCTGCGGTAATGACAACTGAACAAGAATTGGTTGATTACATGTTTCTTTGCCATTCAAATTATAATTTCTGGATGCTTTGTTTGTATGCACCTTATTCTATGAATTACTTGCTGCTATTTTCTTACAATTTGGTTATTGCTCTTGATGGTATGTGTTCAATGTTTTAGAGTCTCTTTGTGATGTATGTGCCCTTTTGTTCACTAAATAAAATATAAGAGCATCCTTTGAACCGTGAATTTGTTCACCTTCCTTTTTTTGAAAGATGAAACCAAATGTAATTTTTTCTTTGTTATTATTGGAGATAAGAGACCTATATTTGCAGAGATGGATTGTCTTAAAGGCTTCTAGGAGCAAGGGACATGATGGGTAATACTTTCACGATTTAAAACTTTTGAGATATAGACAGTTGCCTTATTGTTTTACTATTGCTGGTTAATGTAAACATTTTCTCTATGAATAATGCTTGAATAGTCAAGTACAAATATAATGAGTACACTGCTATGATCTCAGTTGTTTAATTTTTATATGCATGCATTACCATCAGCTTTTATTCTTTTTTGCATGGTTTTAAGATGTGTTGTGTAATATGCATTATTATCTAAGAATTCTAAATTGTATTCGTACCTTCTTATTGTTAGATCAATAATTCATTGTCTGATGTCGGCCTGAAGTTGTATGATTCCAGTCATCGTTTTGAACATGTGCAACTTTTGTTGGTTCTTCTACGTTCACTTCCATTTGCATCAAGGGCATTCCAAGTTCGAGCACTACAGGTGAGTCTTATATAAAAATTCTCATTTCAGTGCAATATGTCCTTTTGCAAAATGGAATTTTTTTATCAGCATAGTGACTATGATTTGTTGCAATTGTTACAAATCAGGAACATTTCTTTTTTGGAACTTAGTCCTTTATATGTTCTTAACATTTGGTTGGAAATGAAGGCTTAGAAGTTAGTTATGTTGGAAGATTTGCATTATATTAGCACTATATCTAAAATAGTCTTAACAACAATAATAACAATAAGTTCTGATATCATTAAGTGTGGTTGATTGTATGAATCCTTGGATATTATTATGCTTTATCTATCAAAAAATCTTAATATATGTATCTAAGCATGTTAATAAGTTCTTTCCAATAGCCACTTTTTACGTCTTTTTAGGTTTGCTTTTTTCTTTGTTCATAGATGAAAATTTTTACAATTCATCTCTTAATAGGGGCATTAAATGTTCAACATAGACGATATATTTAAGCTAATGCTTTCTAAGTTTATTCTCAAGTATTGCATCAGTTTTCTCACAAATGTTTTCATTTTTGCTATTGTTCTTTTGAGTATAGTTTATCTCAACATTCTCATCTTTATAATACATATTTTGTTTACATATTTGAATTTTACAAGCCAATATTTAGTATCATCTATCTGTGTTAGTGTCACTGTTGTCTCATAAAATTTATCTTTGATATTTAGTGAACTTTTCTCTATCACACAACATGCTAATCCCCCATTTTGTTCAACATATTTGATTTCTTTTATTAACATCCTTAAATAACGAAATTTCTTATTGTTGAATATTTTATAGTTTCTAATAGTATTTTGATGCTATTTGCACTCCTATATTAAAAACGATCACATTCTATATATTTGATTTTAGATCTATTAAGATGAAATATCTTGGAATGCAAAGTCATTCTTTATTGGTTTTTTTTAGCTATAAGTGTTTTCCCTTTTTTATCAACAAAATATAGTTAATCAACAAAAAAGCATACACTAAATGCTTTATTTTGAATTTGACTTATAAGAGCATCCATAAGTGAAACAAAGAGGTAATTATTTAGTGTAGAACCTTTATAAAGTTAATTGTAATCAATAATTTTTTAGTCAATCCTCTTTGAATGTATACATGTCATTCTTTTTGTACAAATATCCTTAATAAATTTGATATGTGCAATGCTAATTTTTTTTCTTTTACCAAGACTATTTAGAGAACTTATTTTAACTCTATCATTTCTTCTTTTGATTAATAGAATATCATGTAAAAGTCCTCGTTTTTTTAATGGTTGATCTTTATGGTATAAATTCAAATTGATTTTGTGATATGTTAGTATCATATTATAATATATGTTTATTTATTCTCTCTCTCGTATTTTTAAAGTATTGTTCATTAAGTTAAGTTTTTTATAATAAGTACAATTTCGAACATCTCTTTTGTTCTTACAAATAGGTATTAGACTACTCGTCCTTCATTTCTTTGATATCTATAATATCGAGTAAATATATCAAGAGATATAATCTTCTTTTAAAGTTTTCAATCATCAATTAAAATGACATTTGATCTTAATATTTGAGAGTGAAGGATGAGAAGAGCAATGCACATAGAGTGGGCTTTATTTATCTGGATTGTGTCAAGGGTCCCACACCCACCTAGATGTGTGGGAAAACAAATTTCTTTCCAAGTAACAATGGTAAATTTTCTATTAAATCTTTCATTAATTAGAAAATGTGCAAAAATTTTGTTAATCTTCTTGAGAACAACCTTGGGGATGGACAATGCTTGACATCAAAAGTGAAGCATACTAGACGTAGTAGTCTTTGCCAACTAGACCATGGTTGCCATAGAGAGGACGAAATTGGTCAAGCTACCAATTTTGCATTGGCGGAGTCAATCAATCAATGAAAGGTAACCGTCTAAGCAAAGAGAACGGTCCAAATAAGTAATAGAAAGAGTAATTGTTTAGAAACCATTATGTTTGAAAAGCATTTTCTATCAATAATGCTATTATAATAAAACTATTTAAGTTGTTTATCTTAAGCCTAAAGGATGCCTCCAACTGATCCAAAATAATGTTCAAGGAAAGAATACTATACTTTTTTGCATTATTAATGTCAATTAAGTGGTCAACAAATTGAGGTGCATGATGGCACACTTATGATCTTTAAACCTTTTGGATTTTCTAGGCCATGGGAGACAAAATTCGTGACAATGTTGAAGGGAGGAGAGGGGACATTCAACGAAGCTCTCTTTTTGGATGAAGAGATGCATCCTTTTAAATTCCTATTAATAATTTTTGAGTAATGAACCTTGAAAGTGCAAATTCTTGTCCACTTAATAAAGATATAAAGATTGAAGAAAAACCTTTTGCAATAATTTTGAGATATAATGCTTCCTTTTTGATAGAGTTGAAGTTTTAGAGAAATCTATCCTTGCATAGAAAGCATTCTTTGAGGAGGTAGAATTAAATTTGTTTGTGAGATTCATTGTTAGGGTAAATTGTCAACCAACCATCTAAGAATGATTCTTATTGTAGAGTTTATAGTAGTCCATAGTGAGGTTTGCAATCTTGTTATGATCACAAGTTACTTTACCTTGTTCATCATAAAGTTTGAGGAATTTGAAACATTTGTTACTTGTCATTTTATATATAAGAACGTAAGGTTGTCCTCAACTTGGCAAACCCATAGAACTTTAGCAAAATTGGGTTGCCTAGGATTCAAATTCTTAAGTTTGGTAAGTTGATTTGTACAATTCCTCTCTTTAGCTGTGATGTTGGGATCCAAAGGATTGACTAACATAATGCTATGGAAATCCATGAACTCGTTAGGTTTGATATTAAAATAGTCAACCAACCAAGGGGAATAACAATCATTTTGTTGTTTGCAAGACTTTGACCATAGTCATTCTTCTTTGTGATAACACTTGTCTAGGCACCAAACAGTTCTCTATGGTTGCAAGGTTCCTTCATGCTTACCATTCATAACTTTTGCTATTGGTTATGGAGGTGTGATGGGCCGAATATTGACAATTCCATCTCTATTCCTGAGGAAGGATATAGCCTTGCTTTGTTTATTTTTTTTTCCTGAGTATTATCTTTGGATTTGAACTTCTTGTCAATTAATTGAGCTTGTTTTACATTTCCCATATTTGGATTTTTTTCAAAAAAAAAAAAAGCAAGATTTCTGAAGAAGTTGATGCTTACCTATGTCGATGTGCCTTTAAGATCAATGGTTGTCTTTGTTTTGAATCTTTTCTTGAATGTTGATGCTTAATTAAGTGAGACCCATGATATTGTATCGGACTTTTATGAGGAATGTTTTTGAAGCTTTTTTGAAATTTCATTTTACTTTATTCTTGTCATGAGGATTATATAAGGTTTTTAATCTTTTGACAGCTTTATGCTCTGCATCATTTTTTCTAGTTTTTTCTTATCTTTTAACAGCATACAAGCACAAATAGTTTTGTCAACTTTTAGTTTGTTTAAAAGTTCTATGCTTCAATTTCAAAATTTCTGTATAATATGTTGCCAGCTATGCCCATGCGAAGAACAATGATGGAAATGCATAGAAAAGGGCAAGAATTTTTGTTACTCTAATTCATACGTTTAAAGTGTAGCATAGATATTCTCTCTTTTCTTCTTAATTTTTTGTTCTTCTAGTTACTTGTTTCTTCTCCCCTTCCTCCAACACTCCTTCCCTACACTTTTCTTTTGTTTTTCTGTACTCTTTCTCTTTCTTTGTCTTCCATTTGTCAACCTGCTGCTATATTTTGTGTTTTTTTTGCCTCTTTATACTTTAGATTCCACTCTCCTCTCTTCTCAGTTCCTATAAAAGAAAGCCGATACCCCCTTTCCTTTCTGTAATATCCTCTCCTTTTCTTACGCTGTATTCCTGTTTTCTATCTTCGTTCTTCCCTTCTAATCACATTACTTGTGGCACGGCGCATCTATTGTGTGTCTAAATTTCTCAATGATAAAGCTGGTCTGTTTAACTTTGTTTAGTCCTATTCAATCAAGCAATCAATGGTAATAGTCAATCTAGTTGATGAAAACATTTTTGCAGAATTCTAGATAATACCATAATTTTGAAACTCCTATTTCTATGTTTTCTTTGAAGTCTTTCCTGAAATATTGTTTTATGGGATTTCAGGATCTTCTTTTTTTGGCTTGCAGTAATCCGGAAAACAGAAACTGTTTAATCTTCATGGAAGAATGGCCTGAATGGATTTTAGAAGTTCTAATAGCTAACTATGAGGTAAAGTTCCACTTGAACCTGATATTCTTTTGTATCATGTTGCCATGATAAATATTTCATAAGCATTTTTACAACCTTGTACAATATACAATGGAACTTCAAGTTTCTGTTTCGTATAATACTCAAACATAGGACAGACATTATTTTATTGAAGAAGTTTATTGAAATTTGTTTGTTGCATCCAAATTTGTTAATGTGCAAATTTATTTGCCAAAAAAGTGTGCTTGAAGGCGCCCTTAAAATTATGAAGCTTACAAATTTTTTTGTTCAATGTTCATTTAGGTTGAACCAATCAAAAGATCGAATGACCTAAGTATAGACGAGATTGAAGATCTCATTCACAATTTCCTTATAATCATGCTAGAGCACTCAATGAGACAAAAAAATGGATGGATGGTGAGGTTCCTTTCTATCTAATCTATTTATTTTTTCTACCCGCATCATTCAGTTTAGGAGCATAAAAAGTTTTCTCATTTTTTAAATATTTTTTTACAGTCCGTACCTTTATTACTGCCCAATCTATTTTTTGTTACATATTAAATGTAGTTAAGAATGGTTTAGTTAATCTTGTATGGTATGTGGAAGTATTGATATTAATAGTACCAGAGCCCATCGCATGGCTCTACAGTTGATGAGGAGGTACTTTGATTTTGAGCGTAGCTATTTTTCCTTGATTTTATTACAGTTACAGAAATTGATCTGTAATATGTTTTTCTGTCCTAAATCTTTTTTTGCTTACTAAAAATAGGTTCTGCTTCTGTTAAATGAAATTAAAATAAAGTAATCTGTAACAACATTCTACTGTATGGTAAGAAACTCCCTTAGACTGTGATGGAAGATTTTGACAGAGGTAAATTAAAAAATCCAAAAATACATGGAGAAAGTGATCTGGAATGTGCATCGAACGATTGCTATGCAGCTGTGATGTTGCATAGAAAGTAGCCAGGAGACATCCTTGTTCAATCTTTACTCTGTTTTTGGTGAATGTACAAACCTGCCTTCGATGTAACTTCTTGTTGTTGCATTCTTAGAAGGTATCTTGTTTAAATACATCCATGACTACATTCATGAATTGCTGCACTTTTTGTCCCTACTAATATATATTGTATATTGTATATTGTATACTGTTACATCTGTTTTTCATTCCTCCTCATACTAGGGTGTTTAGAAATGCTTAATTTCTAGTGTTAGCATCTTGTGTTTGTTTGGACACCTTCAGAGTTTAGCTATTCATTGAGATCAGTTTCTACCATCTAAATAAGATTACTTTTTGAGTTGGCAATTGAAAATTTATAACTGGACTCTCTAAAGAAGACTTGGATTTTTTGGAAAAGAAGAAGCCTAGGATTTTGCTTTTGTCTTGTAGATGTTGACTAATTTGTGACAGTAGTTTGGAATAATTCATGACCTTAGACTATGGTGGATCCAACTTATATACAACTTGGTAGATAATATATGTGCTGAATTGACACTTACCAAACTGTGCATGCACCCTTGAGAAACCTTGGACCATGTTTTATATGTTGGAGTATTTTTGATAATTGTGAATTTCATTTACATCTTAATTATTATTTTTTTAATCTCCAATTTAATGACCTTTTAATTGATTACTGAGTGGCTTTTGAGTGCTCTGAAGTTTTGAATTTAACAGAAGTAAGATTGCGTTGTTCATCACAGACCCCACTGTTCATGTGTTCACATTCTCTTTAGGCATTTTGCAATTTATAGAAACCCTGTTTTGCTTTTGTAGTGTAGAAATGAATTAAATGCATATTTTTTAGATTTTGTTTGAGTATCGAATTTACTAGTTTTGCCATCTTCTTGAAGACCTTGCCTTAGAACCACATCATTTTGCTGCTGGCAAGCACTTTTTTCATTTTTTTTCCCCTTGTTTCCTTTCCTTATCACTTTTTTTTTATTCGTCTCTTTTAATTTTCACGCATGATGCAAAATGCATGCTTTGCCTTGGATGTGGTCTCTAAGGCATGTAATGTTGTGCAAACTTTGGTTGCATTATTAGGATGTGGTTTCCTGAGCTTTTTTTATAATTTTTATTCGACGGGCATGGTTGAGCACAAAATATGTGAACCAATAAATTGTGTAATTTTTCTTTTTGTGTTGTTTATGAATGCTAATATTATGGATGATAAAGTGGTGGATTTTTGTCATGAAAACTTATACCGTACTATCCCGTTTTATATAACTTGTAGTCGAAACGACTCTTATATTCCAGTTTGTAGTCTAAACGATTTATATAACTTATCCCAGTTTGTCTTATATTCCTTGTAACAATAACGAAACGACTCTTCTTGGACCTGGAAAATGCAAGATAAAACTTTTACTTAAAAAATTAAAATGTATTAAATGTATGTAAAAGGTTAGATTTATGCTTTGGAGTGAGCGAGGCAATTCAACAAATATGTTTGTGTCAGGGCTCTTACTGCCCATTCAGACCAAATTGAGTATTGTTATGATTTTTATAATCGGACTCGTGTTGCAATTTAAATTGTGCCCTTTACCTATCACATGGATGGATTAGGTAAAGTGAATACATGCACATAATGTGATCACCAATTTGTATAGATTTAGAAGTGTTCTTGAAATTGGCATCAGTACTTGTAAATAATCTTTTGGATAGTTATATCTTGCTATGTGAATATACCATTATTAGGATAATTTCCCAAGTCATTGAGATCATCAATTTTAGGTATAAACTTTAAAATTAAGTTAAAGGTTCATTATTTATGGTATTTTTCAAAGGCAGTGCACCTCAGGATCATTTGATTCCATTGACTCCTTGACATTAAATGATTGACCTGGTAATTACTCGAATGCACAGGTTCACACTAATTCTTTTTTTTTTTTTTGAATGCAGAATGCATTACAGTTACCATGGTTGAAATTTTTGATGTCTCTTTTGAAGTAGCGTTTCTTTTTTTTTGTGCTCTTTAAATGTGCATATAATACAAAAAATTGGTAAGGGACCATGAAGATTTTATTTCCTTTCTAAATCTACCCCTTGTTGGATAATGAGGCGTTATTTTCTCTGTTGCAGTTGTTTTTCCATAAACGTGAGGAAATTTGCCCAATTTTTATTCTTGGCTCAAGTTCAAGTGCAATACTCTAGCAAAGTTATAGCTGCATAGCAGATTAGCTCATACAACTAAAGCTAAAATGCATTTCTAAGCTTTTTTGTGCTCCATATTGGTGCACGTAATCAAGAATCCCACAAACCTCAGGATTAATCTGATTTAGGTGCAAGATAGATAGCTTAATAATGATGACCTTCTTTTTATGCCGTTCATTATTGCACAACAGTTCTCTTTTTGTTTTTGGATAGTCTTCTGTTTTTTTACTTCTTTACCAAATATAATTTATGTTTTTCTTTCGTAATAGTGGGACAGGACTTTTTTATTTTATTTTATTTTGTTTGATTCATTTTTCATTTTGGTTTTTCATATTGATATGTACGAAATGAATTAATGCTTTTCTTAACAGGAGGTGGAAGCTGTGATTCACTGTGCAGATTGGTTGGCGATGGTTGGTGGATCAAGTACTGGAGATCAAAGAATCAGGCACTTATCTTTGATTAACTCACAGGCATAAAACGATGTTGGCATTTTTTTTATCTAAAGCTTGATGGTGGTATCTGTAGGCATTCAACAGAATTTTTTTATCTAAAGCTTGGCATCAAATTTCTGTGTTTACTGTGTCGTTTCTCCTATTAAGCCTAATCTTATGTTGTCTGCCTTCTCCTGTTATGGGCTTTGTTCTTTTTGGCATGTGGAGGCTATATAAGTTTCTTAAATTTGGTTAATTAATATGGTCAACCTCTTTCAATGCAGCATTATTCTTCACGGTTAAATTAGGTTATTTCTTAGATTGGGAGCATTTGTGGTCTTGCTGAAGTATCTTTGTATTATTTGGACAGCAGTTTTGTGAATAATTTTTTCTATACCACATTTTGACGTTGTCCTTTTTCTTGCATGGCTGCATTGAAGGCGTGAAAAATCACTGCCTATTTTCAAGAGAAGACTGCTGGGTGGCTTGTTAGATTTTGCTGTCAGGGAGCTTCAGGTTCAGGTAATTTCTGATCTTCCATAGCAATCCCCGAGCTTGTCATTTGCCGGTTTTGCTTCTAGTTTTTTTACCATTAAATTATTTTGTTGCATGCTCTGGGCTTCTGGAAATGAAACAGCAGCCCAATGCATGATGTTCCTTCTTGCTTACGGATCCAGGAAATGGTCAAACCCATGGGGACTATTATTTGCAGCCTTACCTTAAAATTCTTTAAGATATCTGATCTGTAATTTGTATGAATAAGACAATGAAACATCAAGTTTTGGTAATTGAAGTTTTTTTTTGTGCAATTCTCCCTGTAATCCTTATTTGTAATTGACCATATTATGATTCGAATGGTTCATATGGTTCTTCACCATATGCACTTAATAATTTTGTTAAGATCAAGAAATTTAATATGCCAAGTTTACTTTGCAATGAAAAATGATATTAAAAGAGTGAAGGTTCAAAGTCACCTGCTAAGAGACATCAGGAATCTACTCGTCCTTTTGACATACGATACTCACTTTTTTAACATGTGGCAATTGGAAAAGTGCTAGGCATTCATATGTCGTGCTTCTCTCTCTCACGTATTCAAGATTTCTAGGCTCTCGTGCCTCAATGGTTATGAAATGGTATCTTTTGGCTTACAAAACTACTATATATTATTTTGAAGATAAAAAAATTTGGATTGGAGGAAAAGTACTTTGGAACTTATTTTTGAGAACAATAGGGATATTTGGAAGCATGATAATTACCAAGTGAGTTTTGTTGATGAATTGTGCATTGAAAATTTTAGTAGAATGTGTGATAGATTATGATATGATGTCTATATATCTTATGATTAATTTGTTTTTATTTTATCCCATGAAGTTAAGGTTATATCATTGGAAGGATGTTTATTGGAGTACTTTCACTTTTTTTAAATTCTAAATATGGCATATGATGCGATATAGAATTAGTTTAATGATCTTAGAAAAGAGCAAACTTAGATTGCATATATATTGAACTTGATAAGGACATGCATAATAGAGCAAAGACATGCATTCACACTTGAGAATGCTTGGCTACAAATTTTAAGTGATGACTTTATTAATGTTTTGCTTTAAGTTTTTATCTTTTTTTTTATGGTAGTTATGGATGTTTTACTAGTGAAATCAAAGATGAAATGCTAACATGTATGTTTTTTGCATGTGATATTGTACTTATTTATAAAACTTGGAAAGGGGCTAAAGCCAAATAAGAGTTAAAAAGTTCAACTTTGGATTCCAAAGTTTGAGGAATAAATGACTTTGTAGTTCAAGGGTAAGAGCACTTGTAATGCATTTTTAGTAAATCATGTAGTGATTAAAGATCTCGTTATTACGGTTCTTCAAACTAGAACTTGAATTTTTTTTCTTGTTTATCATAATCAAGAATAAAAACATTTATATGCAAAAAAAGTAATAAAATCTCTGTTTATAGAAACTAATCAACAAACTCATAACTCAGGGTAATCAAGAAAACAGAAAAAAAAGTACATCTAACATTCCTTACTGACACTCCTATAATCAGCCTTGCAATTATACGATTCTTATTTCGATGACGATCCCACAATTATAATCATAATCATGTGATTCCTATTTGGTGATAGCCTCATAATTATCTCCATGATTATGGGATTCTTTTTTCCATTTCTAGCTTTCTCCCCAAGTTGTTGAATGGTCATCAATCATTTGATTTTTGTAATGCCTTAGTGAGAGTGTTTGTTTCTTGAACTTAGTAGGAATATGAAAGGGAACAATAATCTTATTCTCTATCTTATTTTTGATAAATTTTTTGTTGATCATCACATGCTTCATTTAGTTATGTTGTATTGAGTTGTGAACTAAATTGATGAAAAACTTACGTCACTAAATAGTCATAGAATCAATTAGGGGCATGTTCAAATCTTTTAATAATGTTCTCCTTATCGAGATTAATTTACATGTTCCTTGGGCTATAGTTTTGTACTCAATTTTTTGCATTACTTTTGGCCACCATAGTTTATTTTTTGCTATCTTGATGTTGACTTGTTATCTTCTATTGAACGAGACTAATTGACATTTGAACAATTTTTTTGATCCTGATTTTCTTGCACAAAGGACCCTTTCTAATACTTTGCTTCATAGATCTTATAATTTGATTATCTACTTCCATATGCTTTCTTGTAGGAGCATCTATATATTATCTAATAATGCTTGTACTAAATATAAGGTCTTGTGAGCTACAAATAAATTAATTTTCTTACCAAGTATTGTTAGCATTTTTTGTTCACCAAGGGGGTCTTCTTTGTATATTTGATGCTTACAATGACATTTTGTTGGTATATTAGATTAGTTGCATCTATGCTTTCTAGTCTTTTTGAGTAGGTTGAAGCTGAACTTCTTTTGAAAGATGAGAAGTCCTCTTCTTGCAACGCCCATGTCGAGGAAATATTTCAAGGTTTTGAGATCTTTTTATTTTGAATTTGGCTTCTATGCTCTTTTTAAGGTTTATAATTTCCTCTTCATCATCACTTGTAACCACCATATCATCTACAAACACAAATAGAATTATCTATTTATTTATCTCACCCTTCTTTATAAAAAATTGGCATTAGTTTGATTCTGCTCGTAACCAAGTTGTTTCATAATTGATCTAAACTTCTTAAACTAGGAACATGGTAATTGTTTTCAACCATAAAAAGATTGGTTGACTTTCTATTTAATCAAGACGAAATCCAATTCAAATAAAAGGTTTCCAAAGGGGGGTGGAATGTTCATTAGCACAATTTTTCTTTGGAACTAAATCCAATCAGATTAGATTACTCTTTACCCTGTGTTAAAATAAACAAAACAGTGCTTTACATACATTCTTTCGCTTATTTGAATTGGTGAGATCGTTTCCCACGCCAAGCGTAGCCTTGCCTCCAACCTTTTCTAATTCAGAAGAATTTCAAAAGTCAAGCAAGATACGGTGCGTTTGATTTGGTTATGCCTTTTGGAATTGGACTCACAAATACCCCTATCACGTTCTGCACCCTCAACAACGAGCTATTCCACTGGTACAAATGGTGGTATACTTTATATGTGGTCTATAGCTATTATTTAAATGACCATGTTAGCCACCTTCTATTCATTGCTGGTCAATGGATATAAAGCAACCTTGGTAGGATTCTTGAGCTTACACCAGGGTTGAACATTACTATACCTTCCCTACCCACCAGTGTCTCATTTGACTTCCAATCTGATGCTACCTCATTTTCCAGATGCCACATGTGGTGCGAAACTGATTCTCTGTTTTGATGTCTTTTGAACCCTACCTTTCTTGCTCGTGTTCACCACTCTGCCTTTTCTGAAGTTTGGTTTTTGATTCATGCTCTATCGATCCTTTTTTTCATTCGGGTGGTGGTAGTAAACTTGATGCGGGAGAGGCATGAGTGCAGTTTGATCTTTCATTTTGTAGTTGGGAAAGATGATAAGCTGCCACATTACTTTGTCCTGATCTTTTGATTCCAAGAAATGGGTACATAAAATAAAAACATCAAAACATGGGAATAGATCTGATACCAGTACTGACTACTTATTTTCATTGTTGTGCTTTCTCAGATTGCATACATTGGTACAATAGTAGGTAAACTGGAGGGTGAGCGTGACCCAACTTTGGTTTTGTTGACTTATTACATGATGATTTTCTTGAAAAAAGATCGAAGTCGTGGCTTTTTTTTCACTCAAGACTAGGTCTCTATGCCCAATTGATTCTTTCTCACCTTGTTTCATCCTAAACAAAGCCATCTCAGTTAGGACCAATTCCCCTTCCTTTTCTTTGAAATGAGGCCTAAGGTCCGAATGAGGAGATTTGTTTTTAGGTCTATGCGCTGACCATAGGGACTGAGGTCTATATCAGCATGGCCTTTGAGTCGGAAATGAGATGTCGCTTATCCGCTGTTATATGTTCTTGCAGATCTTTAATCTACATACCTTGCTCGAATCTCCTTAAACTCATTTATAGCACTTTGATGTAGATCTCTTCTTCTAACATGTCATTCAAGAATCTATTGAAGTCTAATGAATATCCAAATTTACTAACAATAGTAAATTAAGTGTTGATTGAATTGAATTTAGCAATAGGAGCAAAAACTTCATAGTTGATGCCATAAGTTTGAGCAAACCTTGAAGCAACAAGTCTTGTTTTAGTACCGCTCAATAGTTCCATCAAGTCTATACAAAACCATGAAAATCCTCTTGTTTCTTTTAATGTTCTTCCCTTTAGGTAGCTTCACAATTTCTTTAGTGTCATTATGTATTAGTACCTTTATTTCTTTTATTGTTGCTGCCTTGTAATTCAAATCTTGAAGTGCTTTGTGGAGATCTTTAGGATTTTGATTCTTCTTAACTTTTGAGATAAATTCCTTGAAATTCCCCCACAACTTAGAATGAATAAAATAATTCAAAGTTGGGTATTTAGTACTAGAACTTAGCTTTTTCTCAAGGCAATTGGAAGATGTAGATCATTTGTTTCCTTTCTTTACCTCTATCACTAGAATTGGCTTCTTCATGATCATTCATATCAAGACTTGCCATTGGTTTAGATTTGATCGTTTTGTCTTGGAGCTTGTGGTCTCCTATGATAAATCAAGTTGTTTTTGGATCTAGATCACTACATTCACCCCCTTGGCCTAAATCACCATCAACTTTGGAAGTTTTGAGAGGTGAACTCAAGTTGATTTTGAACTTGAATTGAAGGTGAATTTTCAGTGATCAAAAGAAGAGAGATATCATGGTTGAATCCTGATTTTTTTTCTCTTGATATTGGTCTCCTCTTGAAGAGAAATTTGAGAATAAAATGTTCGATTTTTTCAAATGAGGCATGATGGGAGACTAGAAAACTTTTTGTGGGAGGATGATTACATTTGTAACCTTTTATGTTGAAGAATAACCAAGAAAATAAACCTGTGAGCCTTTAATCAAGTTCAGCTCGATTTGGTTAAACGTTGTGGACAGCTGCTACATAGTTAAATGCTTGTCTTTGAAGAGAATTAAGGGCCGGAGTAGAAGAAAATCACTAAGAGGAGTTCAATATTGGACTTTGGTTTGGACACTGTTAATGAGATATGCAAATGTGAGGATGACTTTCACCCAATATGATATATGACTAGTAAACATAATAACTCTACCAACTTCTACTAAGTATATTTTTTTCTCTTTGCAATGCCATTCTATTTATGGGTACAATGCATATGGACACTTGTTAAATATCTCATTTTGGTTAACATGTTCATTAATTTCATTTGAAAAATGCTTGTTCCAATTATCAGTATAAAGAATATGAATATAAGATTGGAGCATATAAGTAACAATTTTATAGAATTGTTTTAAAATAAAGAACATTTGGTTTTTCATGCATTATATAAACCCAACAAATCTAAGAATGACCATCAATGAATGTAATAGATCAACATTCTCCAATTAAATTTGACACACAAGACAATCTCTACACATCACAATGAAAAAGATAAAATGGCATGGGCAACTTGGATGTGTGAGAGTGATAGGATACTAGTGTTTGTTTTTCCTTAATGCAATGTTTATGATAAAGGATCTTGATTAGCAAATTGATGTAGATTCAAATGTTTAAAGCGTGATAAACTAGGATGATCCTACTTATTTTTAGAGTTCAACATTTGAATTAAAAAAATGAAGAAAAAATAGTGCGTAACTTTTGTTTTAAAGTTAGCAATTGATATATAGCAGAGTTCATTTTGCCTCTCAGCAATGCTAATCATATTGTCCAATAACAAAACCTGAAGTTTATAACAATAAGGAAAAATGTCGTGATACAACCCAGATTTTTAATGATTTTACTAACTAAAAGTCAATTGCACTTCAATTTTGGATCATGTAAAAGTGAATATAGTTTTAACTCATTTACTTTCACATCTCTTTACATCAATTTCCATATAGATCCATCTGCTATAGTGTTGCCAGTATTTTTTTTATATAGCTATAATTTAAAAGCTTTGTATTAGATCTTGTCATATGTTTTGATGCCTATGTGTCTCAATCCAAGCATTTTGTGAACCATTATGTGACAAAAAGGAAAAACATTATCTTGATGAGTTGTGAGGATAGTGGTTAGTGATGTGATCTCAAATTACTTTCTAATAGGACTTAACATCTTCTAGAAAAACTCTATTTGTTCCATCGTGAAAGGATAAGGTCAAGTATTAGTTGCAATCTTTATGACATAAGCATTTTTGTAGTGTCTTTTTCAGTTTCATGGCTGCCAATGCTGATGTTTTTTTGTTCCAATGTGTGTCCTTCATATGATAAGGTTTCTTTCAATATTTATTGCTTGTTTTTACCTTTTGAGCTTTCGCTTGGGTTCCTTATTTTTGTTTAGCAACATGAACAAATCCTTGTTGAATTCTTTGTTATGATGCCTTAAGATTGTAAGGACATCACTTTCTTCTTGTTTTACTCACATCTAACTTCAAAAAATACTTCCTTCTACTTAGGCAAAGGTTTTGTTCTGATAATGCGTGCTTTAATCTCATCAATTTCTTGTAGAAAATCAATGATTTAATTTTTGTCCAACATTTTGCTATATTGGATTCTATACTTAAAGCACCTTCTTGTTATATTATTAAATAAATCTATAGCATTTCATAGTTTTGAGAGAATAATAAATTACTTTATGACAAAAGGATTACCATGACGGGTATTCGTAATAGCTAATTGAATTTTTAAATATTATGAAATATTCTTTCGAATGCTATAGTTGGTTGAAACACTATTTGGGTGCTACTATTGCTTTAATTGGATAACCTATTTTCCATCTGTCTTTGATCACTAGAAGCATAGACAATACCATTCTCTGAAATTTCTACCATTTTGCTTGTTTTGTTATTTAAAGAGGTTTTTAGAAGCTTGGGTATAGGGGATTGGAAACAATAGGAGTTTAGGTGGATTCCGCCATAGAGAAGATGGGTTTGGCCATTTTGTTGACAGTATTGTCGATAAGATTACATCAATAAAATGTTTGTCTATGGTACCACGAAACTAGAAATAGAAGAGTTGGATTATTCTTCTTCTTGTTCATAATAATTGGGAATATAAATATCTATAAGCAAAAGAAGATGCAAAAAACCCCCATTCATAGAAACTAATTTTTACTGAAATAGGAAACCTTAAAGAATAAAAAAAGAAAACATGACCACCAAATACCCAAAACTTATGCTAATCAAGAACATAGGAGAAGAAAGTGTAGCTAATATTTCTACTCATAATCCTACAACAAGCCATGGGATTCTTATTTTGGTGATAGCCCCATAATTAGTCCTATAATCATGAGATTCTTGTTTTGTTGATAGCCGCACAATCATTTTTATAATCATAAGTATTTATTTTCCAACATATATATATATATATTAAATGGTGATGGAATTGATGAGGATGCTAATATGGTCCAAGTATGTTGAATGTTGTAAAGAAATGTGCTTTTGGTGTATTGTGTGTTTGAAATATCACACTTAATATTGAAGGTAAGTTATAATTCAACAAAAAATGTTATGTTACAGAATGTTGTCCTACAAAGTTCAGATATATAAATAAAATGAGTGTTATAAGGATGAGAATGTTGAGATGAGTGAGTGGATATACTCAGAATAGTATTATCAGAAATGTTTTTATTTGGAAGAAAGTTTTTGAAGGGGCTGGTTATTTTTAATTTTAGTGATAGTCGATTTAGATATTTTGAGAATATTAAGTGGATGCTATGTTATGCCTTTGTTAACAGGATAGGAAATCTGTGTTCTTGAATTCTCTTTTTTCTTTTTCATTTGAATATATAAAGAAGTAGACCTGAAAAGACATTGCAAGATGCTTCTAGAGTGGACCCAACTTATTGGGATTTTAAAAATAGCTGTTAATGAATATAGTGCAATGGCACAAAAACATTTATGTAGCCTACTCCTAGCTACTGGGATTAATCATTTTTATTGTAATTGTGTGGAGTTGACTCGCTAAGAACTTGAAATGGATGACTCCAAATATAAGTGAAGTGAATCATTCAGTCCTAGATTCAACATAAGGTAATTGAGTTCTTTATTTTCTTATTGTATTCTATGGTAATGTTTGGGCTTCATATATATTGGATGTAACTTCTAGTAACTTCTATATTGATTTTATGAAATTTTGTATGATCAATTACATATAGGTTTCTCATGTGTACCCACTTATACGAGTAGGTCCTTTGGATTTCTTTAATAGCCACGGACAGATTTATTGTTTTGTTTATATAGCAATACGGTTCCTAATCCTTTTATTGTTCCTAAACTATCTGTTAAAAGTAGTCATATAGGTTCTTATTATTTGTATAATTGTGCAGGTCCTTATAAGGATAGTTTGGATACAGAAAAAGTTTCAAGGATTTGTAAGCAACATTAACAAAACTTCAAGGATATCATCTGAATATCAATGAAACTCAAGAGATCAGACAAACAAATTTGTAATTAACCCAATTCTGCATATTGCATTTCTCAATCAAACAACACCATCCTACATCACTTTCTTTTGAAGTTGTGAACTTGTATTTTTGCTGATGTTCTGAGTGGCAAATATTTTTGCTGCTAGAAAATAAAATAGATCTTGACCTTTCTTCATTCGTGGGTTGGAATGCTACTGGCGGCTGCTATCGTGTACAATAGCTTGTTGGTTTTTCTGCTTGGTTTATTTATATATTTATATTCTTTTTGTCGATTTTCTTTTCAAATTTTTATATGCTTTGACACCTGTTACTTGCAGCTGGTATTTAGAATATTTAAATGCTTATTTCTTAATATATTGATTGCTTCCTGTAAAATTGTTGGCTGGAAAATAAAATAGATCTTGACCTTTCTTCATTAGTGGGTGGGAATGCTACTGGCTGCTGCTATCGTGTACAATAGCTTGTTGGGCTTTCTGCTTGGTTTATTTATGTATTTATATTCTTCTAGTTGATTTTCTTTTCAAATTTTTTATATGCTTTGACACCTGTTACATTTAGCTGGTATTAACAATATTTAAATGCTTGTATCTTGATATATTGATTGCTTCCTGTAAAATTGTTGGTCATGGTTGTATAAATTTAACTAGCTGAACGACAGTTTCTTCATCCGTTTTTTCATTCTTACCAGACCCAGGTTATTGCAGCTGCTGCAGCTGGTGTTGCTGCAGAGGGCTTGCCTCCTGAAAAAGCTAGAGAAGAAGCAGAAAAGGTTGCCCATCCTTCTGTTGCCTTGGCTGAGAATGCAATTGTAGTATTGATGATTGTGGAAGATCATTTACGTTCACAAGCACAAGCTTCTTATTGCTCAACTTCTGCTGTTAGCCGCACAAATTCTGGAGTAAAGCTTGGAGGTTCAATGTCTAGTTTGCCATTATCTAGGACTAATAGTGGAGGGCTTCCTCTGGAAGTAAGCATGCATTTTCTCTCATTCTAGATTAATTGGTGTAATCCATTCTTTTAGTTCCATATCCCCTGCATGCTGAATTTTTTATTCTTTCACTTATGATTCGTAGATAACTTTTGAGGTTAGATTGCTAAATTAAGAATGGCTTGGCATCATGGCATGTCTTTTAAGGAAATTAGTAACTTCTTATTTTTATGATTTAAAGTATATTTTCACATTGATGGTGCGCTGCTTGGTACCTTTTTTATTTTGTTTATAGGATTATATTTTCCTTTTTCTAACTAATACTTTCATTTTTGGTGTTTTCAGGTTCTTGCTTCTATGGCTGATGAAAATGGCCAAATTTCTGCTGCTGTTATGGAACGTTTGACTGCAGCAGCTGCAGCAGAGCCTTATGATTCTGTCCGTTGTGCTTTTATTTCATATGGAAGTTGTTATTGGGATTTAGCGGAAGGTTGGAAGCATCGGAGTAGACTGTGGTATGGTGTTGGTCTTCCATCAAAAGCCGATATATTTGGTGGTGGAGGAAGTGGTTGGTCATCCTGGAAATCTGCATTGGAATTGGACTCAAATGGAAAGTGGGTTGATCTTCCTTTAATTAAAAAATCAGCTGCCATGCTTCAGGCGCTTCTGCTTGATGAATCTGGGCTTGGTGGTAGTCTTGGAATTGGTGGAGGGTTAGGCACTGGAATGGGTGGAATGGCAGCACTTTACCAGTTGTTGGACAGTGACCAGCCATTCCTTTGTATGCTGCGTATTGTCCTTACTTTGTTGAGAGAGGAAGATCATGATGATGATAATACAAATCTCGAGAACATAACCATTTTTGAAGACTCATCAAAAGTTAATGATAATGGAAATCACGTGTCTTTGGGAAGGAAAAATACAAAATACTCATCAAGGATTCATTGCTCAGCTTTGCTTTGGAGGTGACTGTTTGAATTATTTTACAAATTTTACATGCATTGATATCACTAAACCATTATGCATCAATTTGTTAATTTAGGTGTTTGAAAATTCATGTAGCCAATCCTGCATAGTGAAATTAAAATTTATTTTTGCATCAGCATGCTAATCTAAGTGGTTTCCCAATCACTAGTTCAATGGTTAGCTTCTTCCTGGGTTTTTTTTAAAGTTTTAAGTGAAGGTTGAAAGTATATGAACTTTGAACAAGTATATTTTACAAATTCTTTTGTCATTAAAAAGTACATGTTGAAATATATTAATAGTTTGGTAATGATTCTTTAAAGATCCTTTTGGAGGTGAGTATGTTTCCTATGTAGGGTTGGACTCAAGCTTTCGAGTTAAGTCGTATGTTTGAATTCAAAATTTTTGGATTGATTATTGGTTTAAATAACTTGAACTCAATTGTGTTGAGCTGTTTGGAAATGAATAGATCACAATCTTCCAATTCAATGCTTGCTTAAAAGGTGATTTATTTGGCCCAAAATATCAATAACTACTCTTGAAATTACGTTGTGACATTAAATTGAATGATTTTTTCATTCTGGATGTGATACATTTCAAAAAAATTTCTGCAACTTAGAGAAATCATAAATTAGGTTGTCATTCTTTTGTCAGAAAAAACAAATAGAACACAAGTACATTGTTTGAATCTTCGATTATAAACAATAATAATGAAAGAACAATCATTGGTTATTGTTCTTAGATTAAGATTCATGAAGAAAATGATAGGGATGACAAAATCATAGCGGTGCAACTGGTCTCATCACTTTGTTAATGAAATCTTAAAAGTTAAAATAGTTTTTTGAGTTATAATGCAGTGGTAGTTGTCTAAATGTGAACCTGTCTTTAAGTGTTTTAAAAATTAACATTACCAAATCCATGGTTCTTTAAGCATTACAAAAGATGCTAGTAAGCATTGCATACTGTAGATCAAGCGTCACTTGCAAGGACAGCAAAATCATTCATGCTCATATCCACCAGTGCAGCACTTCTGCATTGGATTGTTGTCCTTCTGTGAACTTGGTTTAAGTCTTTACAAAATAAAAATACCTAGAGCAATGGTTCAAATAGTATTGTAAAATATACTTGTAAGCATTGCATGTTATAATGAAGTATCACATGTGGTGCCAACCATGTCATCAAGAATGGAACTTGAAAGTTACTCATCCATGTCATTTGGAATGATACTTTATCTCTTCGTGATTTTTCCCCATCAAAAGGTTTTTCCATGTAGAAGTGTCAATGTCACTTATACTTTCCCCCACTCTTGTTTGTTCTCTCCCTATTCATCACTACTTGACCCTTCTCAATACCACTCGGAATTTCTCTCTTGCAGGATCCTTGAACCTTTCCTTCACCCCACCAAAAATTTTATCAATTATATGCTTGCTTTTATATATATATGCCTTATGTATATGCCTATAAATATGCATGTATGCTTATATAAGTATATACAGAGGGATATATTCTCTGGTTTTAATGCTAATAACATGGAGTTTCATATGTAATGCTTGAAACTCTACAAAAAACAAATAAACAACTTCAAATTCATTTTTAAATCAATTTAGCAACAAGATTTTATTAAAGTTTACATCAACTTGATGGTGTTATGTTATTTAGATTAGAACTGTTATCAGAGGGGAAAGCTTTGGTGCATTGGTAAAGTTGTAGTCAATTGATTTTAATTTTGTGGGTCCTTATGGAAATAGTATTTTACACAAATCAAGATGCAAATCAGGACACAAACATTAGACTCTTTGGATGTAACCCTTCCCAAATGCAATCCAAGTGGGATCTTTTAGGACCAGGCTGCTCTTTAGGTCTGTTCTTCTTCTTTGTGATGTATATGGCTGTAAACACTTTGTGTGATTTTTTTCTCATGCAATCCTGTGATCAAATTCTAATCTTTTAAATAAAATGGGACTCTATAGTTTATGCAGAAAGCATAATATCGGTTTAGGATTCATATGATGAAGCATATTCATGTGAGTACTTGATGCTTATCACCTTAGCAAGTGAATAATCACTTCTTTCAATGTGTATGGCTCAAATGTGTGATGCAAATTGATTTTTCACGAGGTTTTTTGATATCATTCATGGACATGAAGCATGAAGAAAATGTTACCGATAACATGTTACTGGCCTGCTGGTTCAGAGTTTATAGCTGTTTCTGAATTATGTTTTTTATGCTACCGTGAAATCCAATTTGAAACGCAGCTGTTAAGTATAGGGCTAAGCTTTGGTTTATGCGGAATATGAAACTGGTTACTAACATGTGCCCTGAAGTTAAGAATAAGCATGCTTGTTAAAAGAACTATGCACCAAGCGTAATAGTGGAGCATGAGACTAGGCTTGTTGGCCAATGTTCCTCTCCTATTTGAATCTAAAGTTAAAATGATCACCCACTATACCTCCTTTAAATTCAAATTTGAGCATTCCATCGATAAACATACGATGAACTTTTTCCATCTGCAATTGATTTACTCTGGATATTCTCTTAGCTAGCAACACTTGCATGTATTATATTCTTTGAATTCTTTCAAATTTTTGTGTTGGAGGCTCTCATCATTACTTAATAGTACATGTATGACTTAAATATATGGCAGTCCTTGAATGGTTGATGCCTTTGGGGCTGCTGCGATAATGCCCTTAAGAAGCTTTACATGTTACCAAGCTGGCTTATAATTATTACCACGTTAATGTTACTACCAAGCCAATTAATATTACTAAAAGCTTGGTTATTCAATCTGGCTTTGTAATTTTATTGATCAATTTATTAGCAATTTTGATCAACTTGTTAACATGAATTTTCTTGATAGAACTGTTTGGCAACATCATTTACCGTGTGATATCATGCTAAGTTGTGGTTTCGTTTTACTTTGGGGACTTGAGTCTTCTAAACCAGATGCCTCATTCAACATGCAAAGATGTGAACCATGTATTAACATTGTAATTGCTTCTTTTCTTTTGCATGATATGTGATTAATAAGTTCTGCAATTTCTACAGTGTTCTTGCACCAATTCTAAACATGCCGATTGCAGAATCCAAGAGACAACGAGTATTGGTAGCAGCATGTATCCTTTATGCTGAGGTTAGTTCAATCTCGTGTTATGCAATATTTTTTTTCTTTTCACATGTACTATTTTTTATTATAGCAGATCTTCCCCTGTGAATTATTTTGTGAACTGGTAGAAATGTACAAGCTTGTAACTTTTCTTTTTCATTTGCTAAATTTAATAGTGCAGTATTGAATTTGCAAGATTACTGGATTGGATATTGAGATGGAGAAAGGGGCATTAGAGTATTCATTAAATGATCCAAATTTTTTAGTTCTGTTCTAGAATGCCCTCAATAAGTGGGAAAATCTTTTTAATTAAAATCTCCAATAATAATGTGAGAAACTCCAAATTAATTGAATTTTCTTTGAAAGTAGAGGAATTGAACAAATGGATGAATTCATATATTCAATATAAGATTATTTATAGTATTGAAACATTTGATTTTGACAATATTGCATCCATTAAAATAATAAAACAAACTATTATTATTGTTGGACGAGCAAACCTTAATTTCTTGTTTGAGCATGATCATAGAGAGCATTACAAAATCGTTATGTTTATTTATGTTAACGTAATTCAAATATCCTTAAAATAACTTCTTTAAAAAGGACTAAATGTCTTTATTCTTGCTTGTCCACATTGATGGAAGATATCTAAATTTGACGTAATCATTTATAAGAGTAATGAAAACAAGTCTAATAGATATAAGCTCTTTCGAAATAGTTAAGTTGTGACTACAATTATTTGGGTATGAATTTTTATGGAGAATGTTTTTATAATGTATTAAATTCACTTTAAAATTATGAACACTCTTTACCATAATGCTAAAATTTTTCAAAGGTATATGAACTACTTTCATTGAAATAAATTTATTAACAACAATTATATTTATTAGTTGGAAAGTTTGATGACTAAGAGATTTTTTTTTTTCGAAAATCTCACTTCTTTCTTCATCATTTGGATTTAATTGATCTGTAGAATTTGTACAATTAAGATATCTAAAATGCTAATAGCCTAGCCTATTTATAGTGTGAGGTTTTCTCATTTACCATCTTAAATGAGTTTAGTGTATGATGTACTTCACTCCTAAAAGTTTGCCTTGAGCTCTTGGCAATCAAGAGTTCCAAACAAAAGAAAGATGAAAGTATCAGATAATGATATTTTAATATATATTCAATGAATCAATGTTTGGTTCATAGAGAGAGATTTTGAAAAAATGCATGCCGAAATCTCTAATGGAATGGTTGTTTGAGAAACTGTGTTGTATATTACAAAAATAAATTAAGCATAATATCTAGAATCTTGTAGAAAGAGAAAGGAAAGATTTTTACTTGTTTATGCTCTTGATGACCTAGTAAAGTTAGAAGATTTGCTAGTGATATTGAATTTCTTGCTCCTGGAATTACATCTATTGCTGTTAAATTATTAAAATCATTAATCAAGAAAAATAATTTTACTTCTTTGACTTTAAATTTTAGGAACACATTTAATAAAGATTGATGAAAATAATAGAAAAAATATAATACAAAATGAAGTTTCTAGTTCGAATGTTGACATCTTAGATATTTAGCTACCAAGAACTCATGTTACTCACCCAGTAGTATTCCATTTAGTTTAGGATTTTCTAGTAAAGAAATTGATAAATTAATTGATGCTTTAAATGATGTAAAATTAAATGCTACAAAGCACAGAATGCCTTTAGATGAAAAGTCTTCCAAAATCAATGATGATAATGAAATATTATAAAAGGAATTTGAGTCTAAAGTAGATCAAATTAATGATATAAAGATAAACAGGATTAAACATGATATGTGCCATATAGAACACTATTATTGTGAAAGACCAATGCAAAGATGTGTATTTCTTTTGAATGAAGTAGTTAATTTCATCTGCAAAGGATGGTTTTTTATTGTTTTTCCTTCCAGTGGTTAATAGTTATGATGGAGGCGTTCAATAAGAGAGAAATATAGATAGGCATGCACATAAGAAAATTATTGACATCATGCATCAAATCATAATTTGTACTGTTGGAGCAAAACAGAGAAATAACTTCGATAAGCAAGCAACATATATGATCACTATTGGCTTTGTTGGAATATTAAAACGATGGTGAGATATTTATATATTATTTTTTGAACAAAACTAGAATTTATTAACGTTGAAACATAGAAAGTAAATTCTGTCACTAGTCAAGCTGAGATAATTGGAGGTGAAAATACATTAATCCTTACAATTCTCATGCATTTCACTAGTTAAGTATTGGATGAGGAACAGTGAGAGATCAAGTTCTTTCCTACTGGTTCAGTATTGGATGAATGAAATAGATAATTATTGGTGTTATGTGGATGCAATGAACAGTATCGTGCATCTCAAAAACCCCGAATGAAAGTATTCATTGCTAATAGTTATGATGCCTAAAGTAAATGAGAAAGAAATGCTTTTTTGGTTTTATAACTGGTGGACACGACAAAACCGAAAATCTTAAGGAGCTATAAAGTTGCTCTAATGATCGGGTAGAATCAAGCTCAAAATATAATAAAATTTTCAACTCATACTTAATAATAAGACAATATTTTTTATCTTTCTTCTATGAAGAATTTTTGGGAATATGAAAGAGATGAATTGAATAGATTATATCTCAAAACAATACTTTTTTTGAATTGATGTTTGAAAATACAAGTAAAATATAAAAATAGTCAAATTAACAATGTAACCAAGAAAAATAAAAAGAGATGTTAAATAATAAAATTAAAAAGAATCTTATTTATAATTATTTCTTTTAGTGCTTGAATATGCTTTTAGGATCTTATTGAGGTTTTGTTCTCATTGAACTAGTCCTAAGTCGTTATCATTATATTTTCTTGTTTAGGAAGGACTTGCTCTCCTTGAATCAAACATGCCTATGATAGTTTCTTTGATTATTCTTGTCTAGAATTAAAAGTTTATATGAACATTAAGCTACAATATGCATGTCAAGGACATGAAATCATAGTTAAAAAAGCATGCTCATAAAGCCAAAGGAAAAGATGGGATAATCTCTTATAGAGGATGCCATTTAATGCATGAAATGATATTATTGCTCTTATAGAGGATGCCTATGATAGTTTCTTTGATTATTCTTGTCTAGAATTAAAAGTTTATATGAACATTAAGCTACAATATGCATGTCAAGGACATGAAATCATAGTTAAAAAAGCATGCTCATAAAGCCAAAGGAAAAGATGGGATAATCTCTTATAGAGGATGCCATTTAATGCATGAAATGATATTATTGCTCATGAAGATAATTAATGTGATTCATGTGCAAATTTAAGATCTAGAAGTAGAACTTAGAAGTTGAACTTTGAAGTTATGTTGTCAATCTCATTATCATGAAAGTGTTGTCGTCATAGGAAATTATCAAACACTAGCAAAGTTTTGTGGGGTTTAATCTAATCATGTGTAGTGTAATTGGACATGATTTATATCTGAACTAAGTTAAGCTTGTTGAGACCGCTGGAGATGTGGCCTAGAGTGTGGACCATGAACTTTATGTATGTGTGCGAGTTACCAGCTTTGAGAGTTCACTCTTTTTCCAAGATTGAAGAACAAATGATGGTGATTGCAATTTTGAATGTAGTTGCTTTGCACATGATTGCAAATTGCACCAAGCATTTGTAGAGATATGATGAAATGCTTTAAGTTTGTGATAGCAATGGTGTTGAAGGATGAAGAACATATTTGATAACAGTGCACAGCTTGATAAAATTTTAGTAGAACTGTTTAATGATAGTAGAAATTCTATGCTCATAATTTTATTTGGCAAGGGCTTTATTTCTCTTTGACATGCTAATCTTTATCAAAACTCCAACTTCAAAAAGTCTTTCAATGTGCAAGATTAGTCTAATTTATTTGTTTTTGTATTATTATCCTTTAGTCATTGCTTGGTTGACTCTTGTGAGTCTTTCTTTTGTGGCTCCTTTACCTCTATTTTTTGTTGGCAAAGGGAGTGGATTGGTCGTACAAATCGAGTTATTTGACTAAGAGTAGATATATTCCTTGATTGTGACTAAACCACCTAGAAGAAATTGTGTTTTGTATTTGCTTTTATTTGTTTTATTTATATATCACACAAGTTTACAAACTAACTAAGAGTTTTCCTTGAAACAATTTCTACAATTGAAACATCAAGGTCATTTACAGAGTTTGTTTTTTTAAATTTTTAAAAAGCATAATTCACCCTTCTCTTGTGCCTCACTCATCTTAATAGCAGTTTTTGTCTATACCCATTTAGGTTTAAGGGAAACAAAAGTGGTATAAATTTTTTTCTCAATAATAGCATGGTTTGAGATGTTGCCCTATAGCAAAGTTCTTTTTTCCTATAGAACATTTCATGCATTCCTTGAACATTCAAAAAGTGCTAATATTGTTTTACTTCGTACTTAGGGATGGCTAGTTGTTGGTTCATCTATTCTATGGGGATTTTTGGCCAAAGACAATTTGCAAATATAACAAAATAACCTTAAGTTTTCAACATGTGAATTGGCTTGTTTGACTGTTGAAACAATGTAAAGAATATGCAAACATACTTATCGAATTGATGCATAGGATAAGTAGGGAAAATGTTCCTGTTGTTTTAGAGGGACTAATGGACGGAAGGTTTGTAAACTTAACAGGTTAGAACATGCATTCAGCTGCAGGGATTGGATCATTTATTAGAATTTAACATTCCAATTGAGGCAATCCTAGCAAGAATGTACAGCTATTCATTTGAAAAACTCAATGTGTATTGTGATATTTTCTAATTTTTCATTTGATTATCTTCTAAATATCATATGCTACTGCATACTAATGTAGCAGTGGCAAATTGCTGATATTGATAGGCATGTCAATTTTTATTACTTTGGTGTTATACAGGTATGGCATGCTGTTAGCAAGGACAGAAAAATCCTCCGCAAACAGTATGTTGAGGCGATTCTGCCTCCTTATATAACCATCCTTAGACGATGGAGACCTCTTTTGGCTGGAATTCCTGAATTTACATCACCAGACGGTCTAAATCCACTCTTCATTGATGACCATGCTTGGTCAGCTGACAGAATGCCTACTGAGGTGATATAGCCAAGGACCAGCTCTCATTTCATTTTGGTTTTTTGAAAGCAATAAGTTTCTTTCATGTATCCTAATTCACTTCACGTTGCTACATTGGTTAGGAAAAAAGGGTATCATCATCATAGAATATGTATTAGTTAATTTTAAACAGACTATAATTTAGGATGTATATAGGATGTATGGAGAGGTAAAATAGAGTAATCATGTCAGAATCAACATTAAATGCAAATGTAAACCTGAATATGTGAATATATGGTGAAGATTAGTTCAAAAATGTGATTTCAACTTTTTGGAGAATTGTCTTGATATTACTTATGTGGAAGGTAAGTTGTAAAGGTTTCCACCTGTCAATTTGGTTATTCCACATGTTCACCACAAACTATAATGAGGACTTGGAAGTTATCAGACGATTCATATTTCTCTTTGCTGGTTTAGGTTGCTCTCTATATGACATCCCCTGGATGGGCTGCTGCTTTTGCATCACCTCCTGCTGCAATGGCACTGGCAATGGTTGCTGCTGGGGTTGGTGGCGAAGCCACAAAACCTGTTAAACCCTCAACGCTCCACCATGATCCATCTTTTTTAGATAGAAAACCAGTCAGTCTAAACACATTTTTAAGTCTTCCAAAGCCTCCTGATATTCCAAACAAATCTCCTGCACCCAAAGATTCAGCTGCTGCACGAGCTGCTGCTATGGCTGCTGAGCGAGACCGTGAGCGTTTTGCTAGAGTTGGTTCTGGCAAAGGTCTTAGTGCTGTAGCGATGGCAACATCGACTCAAAGGAGGAATGAAACTGATCTTGAGCGGGCTAAGAGGTGGAACTCTATTGAAGCCATGGGAACTGCATGGATTTGCTGCAGCCAGTCCTCTCTCAGGAAGCAAACATTAAGAAAAGATTATTCTACATTGCAGAACAAGTACTCGAATATATTACTAGAGAGCTTGGCTTCAGTTGAGAATATTCAACATATGGAGGTATGATGGTTCCTTTCCCCTTTTCCTTGCTTTAGCATGTGATAATTGATTAAAGTCTTGCAGATGAGTCGGCGTTGCCAAGTTCAGGCTTTGGATCAACTACGCTCATTCATGGCAAGTCAAGCATGGAGAAAATTTATTCATTGCCTCTTTGAAATGGACAGACTTTTTGGTCCATTTAGTGACAGCTTGTCCAGGCAGCATGTAGGCATATACGAAATTCTACCTTGTGAAACGTTTATGTTCCTATGGAATTATGTTTTCAGCTTTTAAAACAACATGCTATTTTCTGAAGCGTTGTGTTAGATTTTCCATTTTAGATGAATTTTAATGTGTGTGCAGGTTTTTTGGAAGCTAGATTCTATGGAAGGTTCTTCACGGATGAGAAGATGTTTGAAAAGAGACTACTATGGGTCTGACCATTTGGGTGCAGCTGCTGAGTATAAAGATTGTGTATCACAGCCTAAATGCGATGAAACTTCTACTTTATGCAGCACAAATAAAAACGAAGCTTCATTTGCTACTGATCTTCCTTCTACAGCTTCTATTATAATGGCAGAGGCAATTTCTATGGATGAAGGAAATGAAAATGAGCACCTTGAAGATGGTATATTTGATAGCATGGCAGATGATCAGCAGAATTTCCTTGAAGCTGCTGAGAAATCTTCAAATAATGCCAAAATAGCTGCAGTTTCACTTGATCAAGATGAGTTTCATTCAAAATTTGTGGTGGCCCCTGGACATGCACCAAGTGATTATGATGAAAAACTTTTACTTGAACTGTCTTCAGTGATGGTACGACCACTGAAAATCGTGAGAGGAACCTTTCAAGTACGTGGAAATCTTGTATTTGTGAACCCTTACAATTTATTTCTTCTTCCTGTTTTTTCCCCTTTTACTTTTGGCTTGGCATATTGTAGTGGCGTTGTAGGCCTAGCTTGCAATTAGTATTAACATTCATCTTTTTCTTGCTTATGCATGAAATTAGTGCTTATTAAACCTAGGCTAAATTTTGTATATGTTCACGTATTATAAGCTAGTCACCTTGACTCATATGAATTAAATAAATCAAAAAATACTGAAGTAATGCATCAATGTGTATTAGCATATGTGATCCATCATCTAGCGTTATTGTGCTCATAAGATAACGTTATTATGCTTTTGTGATGCCTTTGTATTAAAAGATTCAAACTGAAGCAAAAAATGATGCGAAGTACCAAATGTACCTTTTTTGAAGATGGTATACCCTTGAATTTTGGGCATCAGTTTTACTATTCACGATAACTATCCAAGGATTTGTATAGAACAAAATGTTAGTGTGACGATCCATTGTATTTTGGGTTGGACAAAGGCCATCTTATAGTGTTGTATATTTCCTTAATATTAGTTCAATCAGACTGCTTCCTGGAAAACAATTCCCATTTATGCAACATTTTGTATGTAGAAGTTAGTCTCTGAGTCGTGCAGAAGTCCATACAAATTCTAGAATGGATAGACCTTTAATGGTTTGGATGCATAACAAAATTTCTTGAGAGACTTTAAGCATGCTGCACAAGTGAGATTCCTCTTGAACTTCGACAATGATTCACATTTGCATTATTGATACATTTTCCATTTCCATGTTTCCTTGGTTGGCTTGTGGATTTTGGATTCTTGAGATAGTTGAAGTTCATGTTCGTCACACATAAGTGCAAGTTGTTCTCCTGAAGCAACTTATGGGCAGTCTGACTTGGCATGAAGCTTGATGCAGATGCTTCCTTATAAAACTAACCAAATTACAAATACTAAATTTAAAGATAAATTCTCATAACAATTGGCATTTCTGGCTTAGATCCATTCTCTCAAAAATCTTAATTTATTCTGAGTTTTGTGCTACTGAACGTTTATTTATCATAGGTAACCCTTCCTTGATTGGTACACTACCTATGGCATGCATATGTATGTTTTTAAAATTTTCAAAAATAAATTGTATGTTGTTAAGGTTATGTTGGTGTTTTTATTTGTTATGCCATTTGACTTTTTTTAACATGTTGAATTAAATCATTTCAGGTTACTACCAAAAGAATTAATTTTCTTATCCATAGACGTAGCAATTGTAACCCTGCAGCTCCTAATGGTCAAAATGATAAAGACCACGGCTGGTTGATCTCTTCACTTCACCAAATGTACAGTAGAAGGTGGTTATTTTACTTATACGAGTTTTCTTACATTATTCTTTTTTATTCGACCAGCATAAGTTTTTTTTTGGATCATGCAAAAGAAATATGCAGTTGCATATGGCACACATTCTTCCATAGATGTTGGCTACCTTACTTCTTGTTTTCATATCTCATTCTTTGTTATTTGACGAATACTTAAAGAATGTTTGGGTACTGTAAATGCAATACATATTTGTATATGTACATCCACACATGCAACTTGAAGCTTACATTTTATGGGGTTTCCCTGAAAAGCTTACATGATAATCAACAATGTCTATTTTCTCCATGCAATAATGAAATGAATTCATCTTCAAATTGTCATACAAAACATCACTCCTGGTTGGAAAAAGATGTCTCTCCATGTAATAGTAAAGTATTTTCCTTATTGATATCTATTGGCACTTGTGTAAAGTGTCTAAGAATAAACGGTCATCTTTAGAAGAATTTCTTCTCTGAAAATGTTTATGCACATATGGGTGGTACAAAAAATCAATTCAGAGGGAGTTACAATATTCTTTTCAAGTTTTGTAGCAAACAAGCTATGTGCATTGGGACCAAATTCATAGGTCTGCAAGTATTTTTGAAGTGTTATTTTTGTTGAAGTTGTTACTCATTAGCTCAGTTGAAATCGGGCATGGCACTAAAAGCATCAATTTTGAGATATGTGGGAATGTAAGTCTCACCCTGCTGATGTTGATGATTATCTAGAGCAAACTAGAACCTTAATAGGCTTAAGTTCTAATGTTTGTGCTAGCCAAAAGCTGATTGGACTTTTTCAAAAGTTTTTTGCTAACTGCACGTCTTATGGAAATTCTATATTTCCATTTGTTGTCTCTGCCAGGATATTAGCACAACTAGATGTATTCTTTTGGCTAAACTAAGACATTTGTTGAAATTTTTCAAATTGATTTGTTTACATATAGATATTCAAATATGTTTCAGCAGTAACATATTGTTCCACAGAGCTAAGGATTCATTCATTGAATGATAAATTATTACAAGTGAAGGAGATACATGATTTAAAAAATGGAAGATCCCATATTTCACAATTACATCTAGAATCATTGGAAAACTGGAAACAAGAACAGATTTTATTTGCTCTTTTTGAGCCAATCCTGGGCAAATTTTCACATGAACTGCCAACAGTTATGAAGAACTAATTAAGTTGATCTTATGAGCAGCATATCACACCCAACATAATCAGAAAATGCTACTGAGTATGAATCATCTTTCAAATAGAAACTTCGAAATAGACCAGTTGGCTAAATAATTTGGTTAAAGCATAGGTTGTGGTACTGGTTTAACGTTAAATGTTTGAAGATATGATCAGTTTTGTGATTTAAAATGAAAAGAACCTTTTTAGGTAGGATAGATTGGATGAAGTGCTTGAGTCGTCAATTTTATAACTTTGCTGGAAGCAAAAGGCATGCCAATCATACATACATCTTTAAGATGTCTTCCTTTATTCATCCTTATTGAAGCTTTGGTGATCATCGCCATATTCTTCGTTTGTGGTTGTCATAAAGCTTAAGTATCATGAGCTTGTTCTTAATCTTTCTTTTCAATAGCAAACATTTTCTTTAGTACACCATGTGCGTACATCCTCAGTTGACGTGCTTAACAAGGTACAATTAATGAGGTAAAAGGTTTGTAAACATATCTCACTAGGGGATTTGGAGCTATTTCTTTATGGGAAATAGCTACTAGCATGTTAGAAATCTCTCAAGTTCTCTCCCTTAGTTGGTACTTATATAAGTATTGAATCCTTTCATAACATCCCATAGTGTGGATGAATCTTTTTTTAGCACCAATGTGACTTAGTTGGCTTTGCTTTGTATTCTTTAATGTGATGGGCATTTCATGAAATATTTAAAATGAGTTACGTCCAATTCATGCTAACATTGAATTACATATCATCATTAATAATTGACTAATTTTATTAAAAAAAAGATCAATCTTGTCTATGTGAAGTACTTTATAAGATGAACTATTTATTGCTTCGAACCTTAAGAACCCTTCCAAGGCTTGTGCTTTTCAATATTCAACATATGGTCATAAAAAACTAATTTCTTATTATCCTTCTTTTACCATCTTCACTTAGATTTGTAGGAGTATATTCCTTTGTGAGAACATGACATTTTATTAAACTTGAATCTAATAGTATAGTTTTTCCATATGTGTAGTTGTTAGATTTCCCCTTCAATTCCTTAACTAATTGGACTATTGGAGTTTAATTCTTGGTTTTTTGAATTGTCAATACCAAGATTGCAATTGAACGACCTTTGAATGTTGAAGAGCTCTTCTTATGTCTCAATTCCTAGATTGTTGGTGTCATATAGTTGAGAGGAGCAAAATTCTTTGCTTGATCAATTAGGAAGTAGGAAAGAAAAAGAGAGTAAGAGAGAGAATCTTAGATATTTTGGATTTAATTTCTTCTTTGAGGACCAAATTTCGTTTACAATGGTTTTTCTTGGATTTCTATCAACTCATTCAATGGTATATTGATCCTTGTAGATTTAAGGTGGTTTAGATAATACTTGAACTCAACCTTTTCATTCCCATGTTCAATACATCTATATCATTTTTTTGAGAGCTACAACAATTTATTGTGAATTTTATTGACTCATTCAAGGGTATATTGATCCTTGTAGATTAAAGGTGGTTTAGATAATGTTTGAACTCAAGTTTTTCATTCCCATGTTCAATACATTGATAACATTCTTTTGAGAGCTATAATAGTTTTTGAGGAATATTCTTTAAGAACTTAGAATTACAGTGATCTCAAAGGAACATGCCCTGAGAGCTATAGTGTTCTTGAGATAAGGTTTTTAGAGGAAGTGATGTCTCAAAATTTTATGGAGTTTTTGGAATAGGGTCTCAAGTGATATAATAGTTTTGGGAATGATCTCTTGATCATAAGCTCTTTTCTTTTTCAAATTCTAGGTTTGTTGAATTTTCATTTTATTGAATACAACTAGATGCCTTAGTTGTTTTGCAACCTCTTGCCATCCAAGAGCATCATTATATAAGGTGAAGGAATTCTTTCACTCTTTACTCTTGATTGTACCCCCAGTAGGGTCATAAAGCAATGCCTTAGCATATCAAAGTCTCTGGAGTGATAGAATAGTCTTGAGAATGATTATTTGATCATGAGTTCTTTTCTTTTTGAGATTCTAAGTCAATTGAATTTTTTTTATTGAATACAAGTAGATGCCCAAATTGTTTTGCAAAACCCTACCTTCCAAGTGCATCATTCTATTGAAACTAAGATGGAGTAATTGTCACTTTTTGTTCTTGACTTTACCACTAGGCATGTGAAATTTTATATGCCTCCCATTTAGTGTAGTATTAAGCCTTCATTCTATGCTTCAAGTGGTTCTTCTTCTTCTAGAATAATGTCTTATTGAGGTACTTTGTCATGTCTAGGAAAACCTTTTCCTATCATAAGTATTCTCTTATAGGGCTCTCCATAAATATTAATTGTTCAAAGGGCTTTAAATTTTTGATTTTAGTATCGAATATGTCTCCATGTAAAGTAGTTGTTGGAGTTAATTGTCTCCAACATTCTCTGAGGTGCTAAAAGGGGCACACCTTGTCAATTTATGCTTTCTTCAAATCTTTCATTATTGATATGTAACTAAAAAGCTTGATGTTTATCATATCTTTTTTTTGTATTTTTGTTAGAACATTATCTGTTGGTTCTTAATTATGCATGTGTATTATGAATTACCTCTAAGAATCATTGTGCTCTTTGTTGAGCTTGATCCTCAACATTTGCATCGATGTTGTTTGAATTCCAAGTTGAATGAACTTTATGGAATTAATTCAAGACATGTCTTGAAGGGATTTTGTTGTGTTGATTAATGCAATGCTCAATTATAGGCAATTTGAACATATACCAAGCTTTCGCCTCTTGTTTTTTAACATCATGAGTTATACCCTCATAAAAGTTGTGCCATTGTTTTGTTTATGACCTTAGACTAGCTATTAGTTTATACATGATAGTTTGTGCTTCTTTTCAATGTTGTGTTCATCATTAACTATCATACACTACAAAATTTATTCCAAATTCTAGTATTTTAGAACAATTGAAGATGAAATTTCAAAGTTTACCCATACATTTGTAAAGAACAATTAGGTAGCTTCTTCACTTATGGCTTCTTGTCAATAAGTTTTTGGTATTGTTACCTTCGAGAGTCATTTGACTATTGCAGACAAATAATTGTAGCCTTTCCTTGTTGTAAACCTTCAATGGATTCCACTGAAATACTTTTCCATGGTCTCGAAGGAAATGATAAGAGGCAATTAAAGATCTTGTTTTTGGATGGCAGGTTTGATCTTGCAACACAATATGCATCTCAAATAATTTTCTCATCATTATCATTCAACTGAGGGAAAGATAGATACCATTGCAAATTTTGGGTGGTCTTACATTTGAATTTTTGATTATTTTGAGGTTAGGATGACTAGTAATGTCTTGTCTTGTTAATCACTGCTATGACTATCCTAGCCTATTCGGGATCCACTTAGAATAATATAGAAAAAATCTAGATCCTTGAAAGATGCCAATTAATGATAACTCACACCAAGTGGGTTTATATAGCATACCTTATTTAATAAAAATAGTAAAAAATTGTTAATAAAATACTTAAAATTAAGGATACCCCATGATTTCTATAATTGTTCAACTGCAATGTAGTGATGCTTAGTTAATTGGTTAGAGTGGCTTGAGCCTAGTTTGAAAATTTGTTGCCTTCTAAGATTCTTGTTTGTGCTCCCTTCCATGAGTTCATCTGATAATCCTCAATTTTTGGAGATTTTTTTTGAGAACTAATAAAGGTTCTTTATGACCTTTGTCTTGGATAATCTTCCTTGAGGCTCTTCCATTTCTTGAAGTAGGCGAGGATTGTTTGTTGGTCTAGAGATGTCTATAATACATCTCAAGGTGCTCAATCTCAAGCTAACTTCCTATCGAGTTTTGTTGTTCACTGAATAATTTTGATGGATACAATAGTCTCAAGAATGATCCCTTGTTCGTTAGCTTTGTTAAGTTTTAATATAAGTTATATTTATTCTTTACAATGCCTATAATTTGTGATCTATAATGAAATAGTAAATAGTTTCCATATAATTAACTGGAAAATCCTATGGTTGATTTTTTTCCTTTTTGTTTCTTAGCTTCCCAAACTCTATTGCGTTAAAATTTGCTTATATCTTGTACTTGCTTCCTCATATCCGCTTCACATGAGTACCACAATAGGAGTACATGCTTTTCTGCGCATCAGAATTGCTCTTTAAAATTGCATTTTGTAAAGTCGTACCTTTCAAAGATCTAATTTATGTTAGTAGCACTTTGTGTTTCATATTTTTCACTTGTTTGGTGATCATTATGCTAGGTGGTGGCTACTTTATTTTCCTATGGCTCGTTTTGATAAAGTTTTACCTTTGACTTTGTTTCAACAAAAGTCTATGCACCATGATTTTCATTTGTTTGTAAAAACTACTTCATTAAGCTCGATTAAGCCTTTGCATTATCATACTATTACAAAACAGAATGCACTTCAATAGCTGTTTTATCTTCTGGCAGTGGTCTTATTTTAGAAGCGCATAGCAGCAATTTTTTTCTGTGTTACCAAGTATAGCCTAAGTCCACATCAAGAGCATTCAACGCTCATCTTTGAGCATATACTAAGAAGGATCAACTGTCATGTTTCAAAGTTCGCTTGTTCATGTAAATTAGCAAAGAGCAACTGCTATTTTGAATGTTCCATAAAAGTGTCTTTCTTCAAGTATCTTACGTGAAACTATTAAGTTTTCATACACCATTGCTTTTGAAAAGATATTTTGATTTTCTGTTTTTTGATGCTGTGCTATTTGTTACCTAAACAAGTGTTCTAGTTGAAGTGGGTAAGTAAATCTCCTCGTCGGCCGGCACCTTAACTTCCTGAATAAAGAATTTTTTATTTTTTTTTTGGAAGGGAATATAATGAAATAATTTTATGCATGTACAAGCTGTTCCATTTCCTTCTTTGCACTTTAACTGTGCTAGCATTTTTATGATAAATAATTTGGTCAGATTTTATTGTTTCTCAAAAACTTCAGTCATTCTTAGATTGACTTCTTGAATTGTTTAGCAGTTCGTTTGCTAACCAATTATGCTTATGCTATAACCCTAGTGCTTACTTAGCAACTTTGCTTATCTAATGTGCTGCTTTTATTGTCCCTATCATTTTTCAGATATCTGCTTAGAAGGAGTGCTTTAGAGTTGTTTATGGTTGACCGTTCAAACTTTTTCTTTGATTTTGGGGTAAAAGATATGTAAATTGATTATAATTTCTTCTTGTTTTGGTTTGGTTGGCCTTAACTTGCCAAAATGTGTTTTCTGTTTTTTTCCAGTCAATTGATGCGCGTAAGGATGCCTATCGTGCTATTGTGCAGGCACAACCTCCTCATTTGAACAACATTTACTTGGCAACACAGGTTATAACTACCCAGTACTGAACGAGTATTTAAATTTCATATTTTAATTTCTAACCTTTTTATTGCAGAGACCTGACCAACTATTTAAGCGAACGCAACTTATGGAGAGGTGGGTTAGATGGGAGGTAGGCCTTCTGTCTTTATCATACTCACTTAAGACAATTTAATTATTCTTTGAGCATTAAGATAATTTATTCTTGCAGGTTAGTAATTTTGAGTACCTTATGGAGCTTAACACTATGGCTGGACGTAGTTACAATGATATCACACAGGTGTGTATAATAATACTGAGGTGGTGGATCTGTGGAGATATTTTATGTTGCAATACGAAAATTACCTACTGGCTTGGATAAACCATTTGCAGTATCCTGTTTTCCCCTGGATCTTAGCGGATTACACTTCTAAGACATTGGATCTTAATAATCCTTCCTCGTATCGGGATCTCTCAAAGGTAAGAATCCATTTGGTTTGTAAATACCCACTCGTTATCATTTGTTTATCTAGTTACAGAATCCAGCCAATCAGTTGTCATTTGCAGCCTATCGGTGCATTAAATCCTGAAAGGTTGAAAAAGTTCCAAGAGAGATACTCTACTTTTGAGGATCCGGTGATCCCCAAGTTCCACTATGGTTCCCATTATTCTACTGTAGGAACGGTAAGGCTTGATATGCTTGTCTTTCTACCTATTGAGCTGATTTAGCATGGGTCCTCTTGCATGTACATATGGCCTTCCTATCAGGAAAATGACAACAAAACCTGTTATGTTTTTCAAAGAGCGCATGACTAGCAATTCACATGGCTCGTGAATGATATAAAATGCTTTTTTTGAAGTAAAATGTTCACGTATATTGATGAGTTTGATTATGCCTGCAAAATGGTTGTTTTGTTTTGCTCTGAAGTGATGATTGTTGAACCATCAGATCACTCATCGTTGTACAAGCTGATCTAGGAAAGATTTACTTTCCTAGAAATAGCACCATTCTATTTACTTATCATCTTTGTCCTTCGAATAATTAACTTTCAGTTTCATCTTAGACTAGGTTTTTATGTCACTCCTTTTCCCAGATTAAGGTTATTAAGAAAACACTGGCTTATTGCTGTTGGTCATGAAAGTAGGGATTCTGAATGGTAATTTGTACAGGAAAGACCAGGAGTGGAAAAATTGGTCAGGTGTTGTTGTCTTTATTAGCTTCTTAAGGAAAGACTATGAAGTGAAGTGTTCCAACACATGTTCTCAAATTATCTAATTAATATTTGTTGTCTTCCAGTTATCTAGATTAACCTTATTGATGTCCTCAGATGAACAAAAATCCTGCACTCCGATATTATTTGTTGACCTTAGTTTATGTCCTCAATGACGCATTTGCAATATCCTTTTACCTAATTCATGTGGCATAGTAATATCAGGAATTGAAGTGATTTTCTTTCTTTTCTTAGTTTTTTAACCAATATTGCACGTACTATTTGGCCTTTGAATTACAGTATCCTTGAGTGTTGAGTTGATTTATGAAAAATTTTCAATATTCGCACTTTTCCTCCAAAGCTGATACTCTTTTGAATCGTTTTTATTCTAGCCTAAATTTGGCTGATTGGCATTCAGGAACATCTGAGATTTTGGATGTGTCAACTATATTTGCTTCATAAGCACAATTGTGGAAGTTTCGTGGCTGTTTTTCAAATGCCTTGTATTCAAGGTGTAATCTAGTGTAATGTTAGTTTAAGAACACGCAGTGTTGTGTGATGAATGACTTATTTACAGAATGAGCTTCTAGGTGATGCTGGATACAAAGAGGTTTGAACTAACAAATGGTGCAAATGAAGCAAGTGATGAATTATGGCTACTCTTAATGTTTACTAAAATTGAATATCCCACATATTGGTATCCATTAAATGCATTGTTATCAATACTAAGAAGTCTCAATCACAAGCATAAGACAATAACTAGAACATTTGTTCGTCAACTATCGAAGTAGATTGCATGAGATGAGGTCATATGAAAGGAAGCAGCATAAACATCAGGAACATATTATCATATTGAAGCATGACAAGTTGTCACAAGTTTGAATCCAACGTTGAACTCAATAACCTAGTCATAAGAAACAGCAGCACAAGAAAATTAATATAGAAGAGTAGAAGTGGGATATATTATTAGGTTTCTCAGCCGTTCTAGGGGGCATTAAGAGGAACAATCTAATAGAGGATTTCAGCTAGAACATCAAATATCATTTATACATAAATTGTTACATTAGTACCTATATATAAAGAAGTTAAGCATAGCAATTCTCAATTCTTTGATCCCTGTTGTTTAATTATTTGATAACTGGAGTCATTCTTGATAAATGATTGCTATGTGTCATTCTTAATAGAAATTAATCAATTCTTTCTTTTGTCATTAAGTTGGAGAATTAGACTAAGAATTCTCTTTCTTTATCATCAATCTAGTCACTGTTTGTGACCTAGAATTTTATTTTCTTATTAATTCAATCCCCATTTATGTTTTTTTTTATCAATGAATAAATTTTTTTGCTTGTATGACTTTGATGTCTCGTCTTTCTCAAAAAATGATACTTATAAGATTGATAAGATTAATCTTCCAATATTTTTTTTAAGAAAGCATTGATTTTACCCCATAAGTGGTTGTCTAGGTGGTAATGATAATATGTTGTACCTGAACCAATGGATCATTTTTTCTAAGGAATGAGGACTGAAACATGCCATTGAAAGACTTTACCTAGGCAAAAACTTGTGCTGTCAAGAATGTAAAGCTAGGATGGGTAGTTGGTCAAATCTAGTATAAATAGTTGGAGTTGGTTACTCACTTAGGTTCCCTCATTTGGGATCCCTAAGAAAGATAATCAAATTTTTTCTTGCAAATAGTTTAATGCACTATCTCCCTTCAACCCTTTGAGTGAAATGTAGCAAAAAGGAGGAAAATCTATGAATTGAACCCATCATCTCCAACTTCTAAGAGCTGTGAGATCTCTTTAAAGGCACCTTTGGCATCCAAGGTCATGAGATAGTCATAGATCCTTTTCAATAAGTGAAACACATTAGTTGTCTACTCTTCGGTTAGGCAATAAGGCTTGGAAAAAGGCAATTACTTAATTCTTAAAATCAGTATTTTGAAGACCAAAGAATTGGGCAAAACATGGGGATGAGCAATTTGTTCCTGGTTCTCCTGTAACTAGATTCTCCAAAAATTTAGAACCCTGAAAAAACTTTGATAAGCTAAAAAAGGTGAGGATTTTGTCAAGTTATTATGCCCCTTATGGCCCTGGGTGACACCTGTGCTACAATGGGCAGGACAAATGGTTGTAATCCCATGAGGATGAGCTAACTCCAATACCCATTTTCAGTTCAAATTGGAGGTTGCAACTTGCTTGCATAAAGCCAGAATCACTAGTAATCGCTGGTTAGCCATATGGTGTTGAATTCATTCCTTTGTGTTGTACACATTGCTCATCTCATTATGGAAGCTAGACATGCTCAAAGGAAACTAATTTGAAGCCCATGAGGTGGTAGAGTTGTTAATATTGAAATAGGAATGTGCGTAGAGTTCCAGGTCTGTTGGAATGAGGAGAAAATGGCTCCAGAAAGTTTGCTACTATCTATATCAGATCAAACTAACGTCCCTCAGGCAAATCTATATTATGTGCATCAGGCTAAATCATTTAAACAATACTGTTCAGATTCGTACTTGTACTTTTTGAAGTTACCCTAGAGATTATATATGAATTAAAGTGAAACATGATATTATCACATTGGCATCCACAATATGCAATTTCACTGCAGATCGTCTTTTTTCGATGCTGATCATCAGTTTGTGTGAATTTATGAATGAAGATGTTGCATATACCTTACAAAAGCTGATACAAACCCATTGGTCCTATGTAATGTGTTAAAATAGGTTTACGCATCTCCCATTTTGCGTGATGCTCAAATAAGGTGGTCAACTGGCAGATTAATGGAATATTGTATTGAAAAATAATAGGGTAATATTGTGTTCTATATGGTCGCAAAATATTTGCAAATGGCCTAATCAGATTTCCTTAATCTACTGAGCATTCTTGTCAGACTATCAGCCTAAGGATTGAATGCTAGAAAATAGAAGCTTTATCCTGATGTTATGGTAGAGTTCCCAAAATTAACTCATTAGCATGACTTTCTCATCTTTGGAGAACATGAAGTCTCATGAAGAAAGGGCCATAATATGTAATTCCTCTTCCTTGTTGCATTGAGGATGAAATGATCTGCTTTGGAAAAGCCAATCACAACAACCAGACTAAATCTTTGCTCCATGTCAGTGATGCCTAGAACCTAGGAAAATGTCTTTTGAAGGCTTATGACAAGGGATGCATGAAATCTTACATTTTGATGCTGTGGTTTCATGGCAGATTCAGCGTTGAGCAACCACTCCTAAATAGTTTTGTTTGGTGTTTGGTTAATAAAAGCACTTCATCCACCATTGTAATGGCTTTTTTCATGGATAAAGTGAGCCATGGCACCCCTAGAATGCAAGTATCGTATAAGAAAGCTCTAAGAATTCACAATGCAAAGTGTGTTCTCTTGAAGAGTTAGCTGTCTCACTTGATAATTGACAATTGGATTGGGTAGGTTGGCATCAAAATAGTGCAGATCATGTCAATGTTTCAAGAAGTAGGGAGTTCAGAAATTATATTTTTTAAGCTAATCATTGCATGTGCATTAAATATTTCAATAAAGAAACCTCCTCGTAACCACATGCTTGCACTAGCCTCTTGAGGACAAAGGTATATTCCTAAAGATCACCCATTTCTCATGCTAATCATTTTTTTAGCTGTGCTTACACTCCATTTACTGATGTTCTGACTTAAAAAAATGTTTTCTGTACAGGAACTAGCTATGCCATTAGAGCAATTTCATTATCATGATTACAATTGGAGCACTTTTGTTTAACCTCATATAATTTCTTAATGAAAATACCTAATAGATAACTTTCTTAACTTATCACTAATTCGATTTCCATTTCAAAGTCGTCAAGTGCTACTTGTCATTGTTGAAGTTTGGTAGCCTAAAAATGAGCATGAGCTATTCAATCTTTCATGTTTAGGAATACTTAGTTAATGGAAACGTTTTATTTGGATTTTCATATTTACTAGCTCAAGTGAAGAGCTATAATTGTGTTAAGCCCTTTGCTGAACCTCATACAAAAGGTGGTTGGACCATGGAATAATGTCTTACTAATAGAAAATCATAAAAGAAGTCATGATAATACATCTTCATTTATGGTTTCTCATGTTGCAAGACTACAAGAACATGTCATATGTGAGAGTTGATTTTGTTGCTCTTCTAATTTGTATTTTGTCAACATTGATTATAAGCCTAATGTGTGGAATAATGTTTTCTTAATAGAAAATCATTAAAGATGCTATGAATATTTATATTTATCTTCGTGTATGGTTCCTCATTTACCAAGGCTATAAGAACATGTCATATGTGAAAGGTAATTTAGGTGCTTATTTTAGATTATATCATTGTCTAAATAGATTATAAATCCCAATGGGATGATGATGCAAATGTGTAATATGCCTAAATGAGTTGTGTAGTCCATAAACGTTGTCACCTTTTATTCCTCTCAAAATATTGGACAATTGAATTACTGACCACCTATCATTTATTTTTGCATGCAATCTTCCATTTGTGTATAAGTGTGGTGGTTAATACTTTGAAAGACTATCAGTCGCACGAATCCTCCTTTTTTTCATGGGGTTGAAGGATGATTAAAGTAGGAGGAGAAATACTTTAGCTAACAAAGCCCTACTTAAGATCATCTAGTTATTCCTTGAGTATAACATATCTTGTTAGTTTCACTCATTATTAAGGATGATTGGATAAATAATGATCAGAGGTGAAGATCCATAGAATGTTAAAATGTCTCAAATGACAAAGTTCATTAGGTTTTTAGGATGTAAACGTGAAATTTTTGGAGCACCCAAGTAACCTTCTTAGTTATAGCTAATGACTTAAGAGGTAGCTATTAGGAATCAATGACCAGCAATGCCTAGACAAATCATACCATTATATTCTTTTGCTTAAATTGGCACTTCTTGAAATAGATAAAGGAGATATTATTCAATGGCACAAATATTTTTTAAAAAGGTATTACATCTATTTTACAGGGTTCAATACATTTTCTTTAATAATGTTTAAAAGAAAGATATATTCGATACATTAATATTATTGTCGTATGAGTTGGGTTTCTTTCTATCATGGGTCACATCAATGTCTAAGATATCAAAAAAATGTTATTAGAATAAATGTCTATATTTATGGGTCCAAAGCACCTTTGAATGAAAAACATAAATGTTTTTTTTTTACCCTAATTACCCAAATGTTTAAGATTTTTAATAGATAAATGCAATTATTAGTTTAGTGATCTAATGTGATAAGAATAACAATATATGATGCTTGAATATTTGGGTCTTGAATCTTCCATGACATCTTTTTTATTTGATGGCCTAGTCAGGGTATTTGGCTGTAAGAGATTGTTTTAGGGTAATAATCAAAACTAAAAGATACTCGAGCATTGTCTAAGCATTCAATCAATTTGTAAGGTTTAGTCACATCTCTAATCGATTGATCTACAAAATTGCTCGATTACTTGACAATTATTTTATGGGTCTTTGGCATCTTAGTTGAATCCAATGGTAAATTAGAATAGTAATAACATATTATGAATGATTGAAAGACAGAGTGGAAGCAACTTTGTAGGATTTTATGGGGGAAAGGAATGTAGATTGAACAAAACTTATATTGTTAAATTTTAATATGGCAATATATCATTTTTTTCTTCCTAATTTTTTGCATGGTTATAATGGGGATCCATGGTATCTTCATATGTGGGTATTAAAGATCCTATAGATATAAGGTTGATTCTAGCCAACCCAAAGTCATCCTATACCATCATTTTACTATTGTACATTTTAATAATGGAAATAAAAAATCCTTTCTCTTTCTATGAACCCTCATTTTTGTTTTGGGAAAATTGCCTAGCTTACAAATGAAAAGAGTGGTAACAAATGTCATTGAAGGCAACAATATTAATACCTTTTTTATGCACAATTTGAGAAGTGAGAAGGAAACCTTCTAGAAGTATGGCTTTTTCACTTCTCCATGTTGAAAGTGAAAGTTGGAACCGTTCACTTATAAGGAGTTCAATGTGATACCACTTGTTTAGATGTTTAGGTTGTAGGCTTATTTGGAGAAAGTAGTTGACCTTGTGATACTCAGTTACATCAATGTTATCTATCCATCATTAATTAAATCAGGCCTTGAAGTCAAATACAAACTTTTTCCCTTATAATAAAGTGAAAAGCTTTTCTCTATGATGATCTTGTTTAATACTTTTGGTTTCTTAACTTTGAATGTTTTTTAAATTGGCAAATATTGTTCTTGCAAATTGGACTTTGTATTCATCTAATATATTCTATTTAAAGAAATAGTTTATTTCAAACAACCAGTTTAAAGAATTTTTATGCCCTCTTTTCTTTTAAAAGAGGATGCCTCAAATGTGATCATTGTTATTGGCCAAATTAGAAAAGAGAATATGCAATTGGTCAAATTGGAAAGTTCATAATATAAAATATTTTCTAATTATTAATTAGTATAATGTCTTTATCTAGAACGTTTCTTTTGCTTATTCTTTGCCTTCTATATATATACATATACATTATATTTTTTTATTTTGTAGATACTACTCATGAATAATAAGATTATGAAAGTTTTTTTATTATAACATTGTATCAAAATTTTCAAGGATTCATTGTTTCTCCTATTTTCCTTCCTGATTCCTTGGGATTGTGGCTGTTAACCCTCTCCACCTTTGCTCTATTGCACACACCACAACCCCTACATCTTATCTTTTCTTATCTTATGGCAAGTCCGTTCCTCGTCTCCTAATCCCTCCTCACCTGCATGCTTACTTTCATGTCCTTTTTACTCTTTTTTGAAGGAATATCTGTCTAAAAGAATTGAGATGCTTGATATCAACCTATCCTTGCAAGAACACCTCTGATCTACAACTCTCCTCTCCTCAATATACCATCTTTCATGCATCTCTAACTTGTAAATGCTCTGACATCGAAGACCAATTAATACTTTTATGGTATTTGTTGATTGTCTCAACTGCTTTTTCTTAAATTGTCTTCCTCAGCTATTGACTTCATTATTAAATTTCGATAGTATCAATATCTCTTGCGGTCTTGATATCACGAGAATGTTTATTATCTAAGCTCTCTAAGTCCTAAACTAACAAATAGTAACAAATTTATTAAACGACTTAGACTTTGCAATTCTCATATGGATAGTCTGGTGCTGTATAGTGATAGTCATGTTTTAAGAGACCATAAAAGTAATATGGGATTTTTTTTTGTTTCATATACTTTCATCTCTTTAGTATTCACTCTCTACCCTCACATATTTTCTTTACAAGAAGGCTAAATTTGTTCCCAAGACAAGTGGGATGATCTTCTTTAGTATCTTCATTTTATTATTGATCTCAATACTCAACAAAAACAGAATGACTTTCTTGTCACCAAGTTTGTATCTTGTCTCCATCGAAGACTCCAATCTAATAAAAACAAAATGACTTTGCTGTTCCCAATGTGATTATTGCTCTTTTACATGTTATTTAGATAACTGGGCTTTCTTACTCTTGGTCTTGATCAACTACTCATGTTGCATACAAAAGGTGATCATGGTAATCATGATCATGGTGAGTATTGTGAACTTGATCATGTTCACGGTCTATTTCCACTTTATCAATATTTGTAAGAGAACTAATCACACCATTGGTTACTATCGGGAAAAGTTTGGATGCCCCTTTATTGTTCAACATGCTACTACAACTAACATTTCTATTAATACGAATTGAGAAATTTTTTTTAACAATCTTTTATTGTGCTCATAGATGAGTTTTGCCTCCCATGCATCTTTCAACTAAAGATATGTTATAACTACTCATTCCAGTATATCTTAGGTTCTATATTCTATTGTTTCTTTCATATGAATGATGACCCATTGTAATTTTCTGATCTTACATTGCAACCTTTCACCCATTATTGTTGCTAATGGATCTCCTTATTTGGTTTATGGGAATGGATTTATCCATCCCTTATCCTCAATAATTCCATATAATGTTTACGATATGTTACGACATTTTCTCCTTGTAAATTTATTTTTTAGGATCTCAACTTAAAGAGGATGATTGATAGTGGTGTTGAAGTAGGAGTCATCTACTTTCTCTCTACTACTATTACATCAATTGTTCTCTCTACTATTATTTCTCCTTACTAGCAATTTTCTCATCTCGATCTTCTTCCTCAACATCTTCAGGTGTTGAGTAATATTCTCTCCTCAATCTCAAACTTTGATTCTGAAGCATGTGAGTTTGGAAATCACAAACCATGTTCCCTCTCTTATATCGACTTGAAGTTGAAGTTTGGCTTCTTTTTACTTGGAATATTCACACATATTGGGCCTTGATCTTTTCTTAATCTAATTAGCATTTTATTATTTTGTCTCCTATGTTTACAATCATGCTAAAAAATAGAGATTCCATTTTTTGCTTCTCTTAAAATTCTTCCATCTTATACTGAACTAGAGTATATGCAATCCACTTTTCCTTTTGTGCTAAAAATGGGATTATTCGTCGATCATTTTGTCCATTTGCTTTCCAACAAAGTGATGTAATTGAATGAAAATACTGACATCTCCATAGCATTTCCTTCTTATTAATATTTCAGATGAACATTCTATGATAATTCTTAAGATAAGACATTCTGACAACTAGTTAATTAATTAACCAGATTTGCTCCACTAGTATTAATGGAGCTACATTCTTCTCCATTCTTTATCCATGCAAAACTGTTTTTCCCTTAATCCCTCAAGCATTTGTTTGTGTTTCGCCCATCCTTTTCTTCAAGTTGGGCTAAACTTTTGCCTTATGTTATGAACTGCATCTTTTTTTGAAATTTATGGACATAAAAAGGTCATGAACTTCAAAAAGTTATCATTGTTATATTCCCTCAATCAATCACTTCTTTATGTTTGCAGATGTTACTCTACATGAAACATTCCCTTATTACACCTTCATCTTCTTGACAACTAACTTTATTACCAATGTTCCACTTTCACCTGTTGCTCCGTTTACATTCATCAACCATAAAAGTCTCGCTTTGATATACCAGAAATTACTTTGTCGTCCACAGCTGAGTTATCTCCAGCTACCTCTGACTATATTTTGCAATTACCCTTTGGAAAGGTGTGTGACACAATATTCATCACCAATATAATCTTTTATCTTGCTTAATCATTTACAACTCCTTTTCATAACTTTGGTACGTCTCTCTCTATTATTTATATTATTAGAACATATCAGGAGATGCTATTAGGTTCTAACTAGAAACATTACAGATATTGTAATGCAAGCTTTCCTTGATCATCATACATGGGATCTTTTTTGCCACTTGCTTGTGTCATACCTATTTCTTGTTGATGGATATTCACACCCAAATTTTATTTGAGTAGAGCTATTGATTGCTGCAAAGCCCACTTGTTGGTGAAAGATCATATATCATCATATTATTGCGAGATCTCCTTAGAATCTCAACTGACATCTCTTTGCTTCCTTCTCTTTATTGCCATTATTCAAGGGCCACAATTACTTTGAATGGGTGTGAATAGTTTCTATGGCTATCTCTTTGAAGTGATTTATATGTACCAACCTCTCCCATATGTTTTTCACTGGGAAAACAAAATCTTTAAGTTTCAAAAAGCTTTATATTGTTTAAAACATAGTTCTTATTCCTAGTCTTATAACATTGCAAAGTTGTTGCTGAAGTCAATTTACAAAATATCACTATTGATCACTTTATCTTTATCCATCTCTCCTTTGGAATTATGGTCCTTATGATATATGTGGATAACATTTTTTTCCAATAGAAGTGATATATCCAATATTAAGGAAATTAATAATATCTTCGAAAGACATTTTTCATGAAGGACTTAGGACCTATGTCTCAATAGATAAAATATATTGAGTGCCATTTTCTTTGCAAAATATATCTACTTTTTTTTTCCAATTTATGTGTACTTTTCTTAGGTGATAGAATCATGAAGAACTCTCTTTACAACTGTCACATTACCGTTCCATTCATGCTTTGCATGCTTGTGGACTTGTTGATATTTGTTATGTATTATGAACAATTAAATTATGAACACATAGGACACACATGCCATGTATTATGAACAATTAAATTTTCAGAACCATGGGTGCTATATTCAAAATCTTAAATCCATGTTCTTGTTTACTAAATAGCATGAAATGCATGATAACTTGTGGCACAGTTTATATGTCAAAGGTATCTTGCTTTGCTTTTCATATATGTTGAACTTTGGTCATACCTATGCATTTATATTTCTTCGTGTTATATTTGGTCTCGTCTAATAAAAATGCATCAGTTGCATAATTTCAGCAATTGAAGCTTAAAATAGTAATTTTAATTGATTTCAACCAAAGTATAGGATTTTTTTTATTCATTCAAACTTTGAAAATCAATCAGGTCAATCTGAAATCAATTGATTTGTAGAGATGACTTGGTTGGGTTGCTATTCCTACTTTATTTGAAATTAGTTGATGTTCATAATGATTTTTTTTAAAGTTAGTTCAGGCCGAACTTGATTCCCAAATTAACTGCATGAGGACGTATACTTATTCTAAATGGTTTAAAAGTATGTTATTGATATTCTCATTGTTATTTTAGCCTCTCGAATGGAATTGAAAAGTTGAACTAGAAGTTTGCCATATAGAAGTTAACTCTTAATTATTTCAGGTTTTATATTATCTAGTCCGAATGGAACCTTTCACTACTCTATCTATTCAACTACAAGGTGGAAATTTTGATCATGCTGACCGCATGTTCTCTGATATTGCGGGCACATGGAAAGGTGTGCTCGAAGACATGAGTGATTTGAAGGAGCTGGTATGACTTATAAATAACATTCTTGAACTTTTTTTGATTGTATGGCTATGGCTTTTCTTCTTTTTTTTTTTTTTTTTTTTTGAGATCTTGGTTGGTCATTAATTGAATTCTCTAATAAAATTTTGAATATCTTTGTTATATTGTCTAAGGTACCTGAGATGTTCTATCTACCAGAGATTCTTACTAATGAGAACTCTATCAATTTTGGTACAACTCAACTTGGAGAAAAAATTGGTAAATTCGTATTGAATGTTGCTATAGTTTAAATTTTGAGAAAAATGTTGCTTTAATTTTTGTTACTTTATTAAGAATTTCTTGTTTATTTATAGATTTTGTCAAATTGCCTGCGTGGGCTGAGAATCCAGTTGATTTCATTCATAAGCATCGCTTGGCACTTGAAAGTGAATATGTGTCTGCACATCTTCATGATTGGATTGACCTCATTTTTGGGTGAGTCGTTAGATTTTATCATTCTTTTGGCAAGCTTATTATTTAAGCATGAACATAACTTTTGATTAGAGATATATGATGTAGGGATACGAGTGTCTTGTAAGAGATATGCACATGTTGGGTTGGGTTGTACCATATCAAGAAAATTCATCCTGGTATAATTCATGTATAATAAATTTAGAATTTCTTATGATAATTAAACATTCTAACCACCAATGAATATATAGCCTAATCAAATATCATTGTTGTATGATATGTATTTCAATAAATTAACATGCAGGAAATTTAGTCACCTGGAAGTTGGTGAGCACGTCTACTGTGGTATTTGAACTAGATTCTTCAATTCTTAATAAAGTAACTAAGTGATGTATATATTCATAATATATGCAGGTATAAATATATACATAGAGAGAGAGAGAGAGAGAGACTCTTGTCCTACAAATTATAACAGTATTTTCCTGTCTACTATATTTTTCAATCTTGGGGCACAAGAATATCAATTAAGACCATTGCATAATTTGAATTTTTATGATGTTTAGGGTTGACATCAAATATAAAACAAATGAATATTGTTTACTCAATTATTTTGGAAAATAATTTGCTTAAATCTAGAGATATGACATAATGGATGCATTGTCTAGTGTTTGTCATGGTATGTGAGCGTACCTACGTTGAATTAGGCATTGCATCCTTTTAGAATTGGCCATATTTGTGTAGATGAGATCTATCCAGATATTTTTTTTCCTCAATTTTATGGTAATGTTCCTTTATTGAGTTTGACGTTAGAGCCCAACAAAATTTCTCAGTTACAAGCAACGTGGGAAAGAAGCTGTTCAGGCTGATAACATGTTCTTCTACATCACGTATGAGGGTGCAGTTGATATTGATAAAATTGTTGACCCTGTAAGTCTTACCTCTAATTTTCCTCTACATCTATAATTTCTGGGTCGTTTCTAAGAGTTATAACCAAATATATTCAGTTACAACAACGTGCTACTCAAGACCAGATTGCTTACTTTGGGCAAACTCCCTCTCAGCTTCTAACAATCCCACACTTGAAAAAAAGACCAAGCAAAGACGTTCTACACCTTCAGGTTTGTTCTGTTAAAGATAGAACGCTAGTGAATAACCTCTATGCAAAACTATTACCAATTTTGTGTATCAAGTTTCCAACTTAGTGCTTGTTTGACACAAGTTGCTAATAGTGCGATCCATTTTCCCCCCAAAACTTAAATCAGTGATTTGGAACATGGATGTACCTATTTTTTATTTTTATGTTGAAGTTTACAGGAATTAATATGGAATCATTTCCTATTGCTAGCAATATAATTTTAAGTTAATAATCTACTGCCCTCACTTTCCCTTTGTTTCTAGACTATCTTCCGGAACCCAAATGAGGTGAGGCCATATGTTGTTCCTAATCCAGATCGCATCAATGTGCCTGCTTCTTCTATATATGCATCCCAAGACTCTGTTATAGTTGTCGATACAAATGCCCCTGCGGCTCGTGTGGCAATGCACAAATGGCAGCCCAATACTCCTGATGGACAGGGAACTCCTTTTCTATTTCAACATGGAAAAACTGCAGCGAGCTCCACTGGTGGGGTATTCATGCGCTTGTTCAGGAGTCCGATGGCCTCTGCTTCAGAAGAATGGCAATTCCTCAGAGCATTGGCATTTGCTGCATCTGGAATACAGAGTTCTGCCATAGTTGCAATTACTTGTGACAAAGAAATAATTACTGGTAGGTTCATAAAAGTAGTGCTACTTATATTTAGTCAAGGAAAAATGTAGTTATTGCATTATTGTTTAAGAAAGTAGATATAATTGCATAACCATGTCATTATGTGTCTTGCTAGATTTTGACCATTTACATCAATATACTTCTGTAGGAGGACATGCTGACAATTCTATAAAGGTTATAACTGCAGATGGAGCTAAAACCATTGAAACTGCATGGGGTCATAATGCTCCTGTAACTTGTTTATCGCTATCCCCAGATAATAGCTATCTTGTTACTGGATCTCGTGATGCAACAGTTTTACTTTGGAAAATACATAGAATGAACCCTTTACCTTCTAACATTGCTTCAGATCCGTCCTCCACTGCATCAAAAACACCTGCAATTCCTCAGGAAAACAGAAATAGCCCCACTGGTACTGGTGAGAAAAACAGGAAATGTAGAATTGAAGGCCCTGTTCATGTTTTAAGAGGTCATCTTGGAGAGATAATATCTTGTTCTGTTAGTTCTGCTCTTGGTATTGTTGCTTCGTGCTCTTACAGTAGCTACATCCTTTTGCACTCATTGAGGACAGGCCGACTGATGAGGAAGCTAGTCGTTAGGGATGTTGATTTGGTCTGCCTTTCTTCTCAGGGAGTTGTAGTAACTTGGAACAAATCAGAGAAAATGCTTCGCACCTTCACTGTCAACGGGATTCCGATTGCTTCAACGGTTCTTTCTCCTTTCCTTGGCGACATACACTGTATAACGGTTTCTGCCGATGGAGATCATGCTCTTATTGGGACTTCTTGTGAAAATCAACAGAATTTTAAACGTGTTTTTCAATTGGCCAATTCAACTCCTAAAGAGAAAACTAAACGTAGGGTACCAATTCCTGCCCCTTCAATATGCTTCCTGAATTTGCATACTCTGGAGGTACAAAAAATCTATGTTCGTTGTCCATCTAGCCTTCTTTTTCTATTTTTTTAAATTCTTAATTAATATTGAATAAAATTTTGCAGGTTTTTCATATCCTGAAGCTTTTTGATGGTCAATATGTTACTGCTTTATGTCTTAACGCTGATAACACTAACCTCCTAGTTTCAACAGCTGATAAGCAGTTAATAGTCTTCACTGATCCTACTGTGAGTATTTGTGGTTTTATGAAAGTCCTGATTTTTTTTTTTCCTGCTCGCCATTCTTTTTACTAAAATCAATGTGCTCATCAATTTTGTTTTGATGAAAAAATGAGATAACTACCCAATGTTTCACTTCTTGCTAAATAGTTTCACTAAGTATGCAAAAAAACAAAAATTGGAAGCTCATACAAAACTGATGATCAACGGTAAGGAGATCATAACCTAAAACTTAAGAATTCTAGCAAACAGAGACAATTGAACGAATTGAACCCAATGGCACCAAATGGATACTTTTGGAGAAATTGAACCCGGTGGAAAGAGAGACCTCTAGAGAGCATGACTATGCTTTGCAGTGGTCATTGTGCTTGTTCTTTTTTTCTTGTTCTTGTTGAACTTATTTGGAGAAACAATTTTGTGTGCATCTTCTACTATTAGCCCGGCATATTACTTTCAATCTTTTAAGTGGTCACAATACCTGGCCTACGACATTGAATATAGTGGCAATGAATTTATCATGATGTAACCTTCCTTTCCTTCTCCCCCACTTCTTGATGTTAGAGGCATCTTTTAAGAGCTCTGAACTCAAGTTACCGTTACATATTTCCCACCATAAATGTTCATGCTGATGGTTTAAAAGAGAGACCTCTAGAGTATCAATACCATTGAGCACAAGCGCCTTCCTGATGGAATACTTAAAGGAGGCATTTCATTTCCAGTTGGATCATTACCTTCTCTTGTGTCCTCTTATTTTTCTTCTTTCCTACCATCACAAAAATGCTTGCTTGGATGAGGATTGTAGAGGGAAATAATCCAAACTTGGTGGCTATGAGTTGGAACAATCCCATGTTGAAATTTATTAGCATCTATACCTGATCAAATTGGATCCAAGAGTAGCAACTTGATGCGGAACTTGGTCGTGTATTCTAATATGGATTGTCATTTCCTACGTCTTAAGACAAGCCATCTCCATCTTTATCTTGAGGAATGAGCAGAACTCTTATTGTATAAGTCTCTTGAAACTACTTAAAACACATATTGCATCATTCCTATATTCAAACGAGTGATCCATTCAGAAACAAATTACGTCTCGACATTATCGATACGTTTAGCTTCTGAATATTCAACATTTCCATAACAATGAGACAAATTTCTCAGTGTTCAAATTTCCCCTCTTTGTGAAATAATAAGTCGAATATCTTTTGGTGAAGTGTGTTGCATACGAAGCTAACTATTTTATTTTGGCCTAAAGTCTTAACTTGCAACACGTTCTAATGCTAATTTTACTTACGTGTCTATTTCTATTCATCATCTCACTTGTCTTATTTTCGAAAGGTTCTTCAATCTGAATGCCCATTTCTTTCTTTCTGGCAGTTGAGTTTGAAGGTGGTGGATCAAATGCTTAAACTTGGTTGGGAAGGTGACGGTCTCACACCGCTAAGGTGACGTTCGTTCTCACACTACTTTGATGTAGTTAAAAACTATTCCTGCTTCAATCCATTCGACCAACTTACACTAAAAAAATTTTTCTCAAACGTTAAGAGGTTTGCACAAGAAAACCTAAGTTTTATTCTGCGAGACGAGAGCGAAGCTGGATTGAAAAGTTCTATAGAGTGCAACGAGAGAGTGCAGCTATTTTATATTGTTAACCAAGTTTTCCATTTTGTGGACCATTCTTTCGGCCGAAATCGTGTAGCAGCCAGCTGCCGATGTGGCAAAACAAATGTTACATTTTTTGTAGAGCAGATGGTTGGCGCGCATTAGCAAGAAACCAAACTATGTATCATAGAGTGTTTCCTATAGTTTAAATCATTATTATTAATATATTAAAATAATGCAAGAAAGTTGTGATTGTTAATAATGAAAGAGTGTTTTTGCATCAAATTTTCACTTTTACCTTTTCTTTTGTAGTCTTTTTTTTTTTTTTTTATAGAATGTGTTATTGTTGAAATTTTCTTTAAGGGTTATTAAATTATTTAATTAAGGTTATACATATTTAAGGTATGACAATATAAGATTAGATTTTTCTCATTTATTGTTTTTGCATTTTTTTTAATGCAATTGCTAACAAATATTGCTACTCCTTGTTCATGTTGTGGTCATATCTAGTGTGATTTTATTAGGAATTTGACCTTAGGAAGCTTAGAATTTCTTCTTAAAAATATGAAGATAATTTTGGAATTAAATTTTAATTGTTTGAAAATAAAATTCAAATTTTATTTCATCTATGTTTCAAAATATTCTATTAGTAAGTGTTGAAAATTTTGGTTTGTGTTTTACTAAATTTTAGCTTGAGATTTATGTGGTTATGTCAAAGTTATTTGTTTTGTGTGGTTGTCAAAGGAAAAAGTTAAATATAAGTTGCGTTACTTTTTTGAAGTACTTAAGTTTATTTTTTATGAATGCTTATGTGTCAAAAGGTATAACTGTAGTACAATTTCTGCAGACCTTTTAGAAGTGAGAAACTTTTTCTTTTAATCAAATTCAAAATATGAAAAAAAATCAAAAAATAATTTTATTATTTATTTGTTTCACGTAAACTTTTTTGTTTCCTAAGAACTGTTGTTCACATTTTGTTAGAGAGCATTTAATATCATTTTTCAAAATCAAAATTAAGAGCTCAGTTCAATCATTCAACATAAAGGGAACTTGCTAGGAAGTTAATTTCTTAAAGAGATCACTTGGTTAAAGAAGTAATTGATGTTTTTTCATTATTTGAGTAAACATTATTGAAAGAAATTTTTATTTTTTAATATTAAAAAATATATGTAAATTTCAAACTCTTTTAATTACTTTTTTTTCATTTTAATAAAATTATTTAAAAATATCAAATCAAATATTTTAAAACTTCAAATAATCTTAAATAACATGTCACTAAACCAAAACACTCTGCCAAGTGTTACACCCTTAGTTTTAGTGGAGTTTTCACTTGTATTGGAAGGGGGCACAATGCTCCATGGTGTTGAGCCAAACTGGCATGCAGGTGTGCACTGTTAGTGTCATGCAAGCACAAGGCCATTGTGTTTTGATTGATAGTTAGACAAATTAAAACTGTAAACTATTTTGCAACCACTTGAAAGGATAATTTGGAACCACCATTGTGTCTTGATATTTCTTTAAACTTGTTCTTAGTTATATTAGTGAAATCCAAAGAAGGAAAGAGTTTCTCCAACATTTTTCATGCGTATTTAAGCATTTGTTCATTTCATTGAGGCTAGACTAGGAAAATAACCTTCTAGTCGTTGCACAATACACATTATTGCATGGGCAAGACTGTGACATCGTCCTTGTGACAACTGGTATCAAAACTTCTTTCATTGAGTTTGATAGGGACAACAATGAACTCAGAGAAAATATTTCATGCAAGGAAGTTCTTATCATCACACCTAAAAGAGAAGGTTCACATGTCATTTTGGAGCATCTTATAAACCTATATATAAAAGCTTCAGCACAACCTTATCAAAGATTCAAAGAGACTGAATTATGAGAAAAAAAAAAATTCATTACGAATTGGCCATGATGCTTAAGGTAAGTGGAAGTACAAATGTGTAAGTGAATGTTCTTGAACCAAAGTGCTTCAACAACACTAAAAATGTGGTTGGAGAACTTGTGTGACAAAGCAATACTTTATTATTATTTATGAGCTAAATATAAAGAACGTAATCATTTCTAATATATATATTATAAGAGATGCAAAATTATGGTGAAGAATACAAAGTATTGATTTCTGTTAGGGATAAACGTATGCTTAAATGAAGTCGAACCATCTAAAAATCATTAATGTACTTTGTAATTTATGTTAATTTTTATTTCATAAATTTTTAAAAAATTACTAAAATAAAATTAACATATTTTAAAATAAAATTAAAAATTTATACACAATCACTTATAAAGATTTTCTTAAACTAATTAAAATGATTGCTTAATTTTTTTTTAAAATAAGTTTTTAAGAAATCAATACCTTTATTCCAAAAACTCGACAACCACTTTATGCATCATGGGCTAACCTTAAATATGATAGACCATTTGAAGTTGTTCAAAAGGATAATATGACTTATAGATAGAATTTGTTGAAAAAAATCAAAGTCACCCTAATATTTCATTAAACTTTTTAAAGAAATATCATGAAGATAAGACAAAACTATAAAGGAGTAAAGTCAAGTGTGCTCCACTTGTTATACGATAATAATTTAATCTGAATGTGAAGAGAATTCTAGATTATCAAGTCTTTTTGTAAAGAAAAAAGAATCGCAGGACAAGTTTTTTGTTAAATGGAAAGGAAAAGCAAAAGCTAAAACATCATGAAAGAAAAAAAATACAACTCAATGAAAATTAGATTCTTTTGGTAAAGACAACATCATACCCATAGCTTCAATGGTTTTTTGACAACATGCTTGGAGGCACAATACTCCATGGAGTTGAGCCAAACAAGCATGCATTTATGCACTTTTAATGTCATACTAGAACAAAGGCAACCAAATAGATTTGCAAAAATAAAGCTTTGACTAACATCTTAGCATGTCAACTACTCATTATCTTATTAACCACTTAAACAAACTACATCTATAACTTATGAATATAAATTAAAAAAATTTCTTTAGAATCATCATTATACCTTTAAATTTCCTTTACTTTCTACTTCGTTACGTTAATAAAATCCAAAAAAAAACGATTTTTTTTTAATTCTGTTTACACATACTCTATGCATTCGTATGCTTTATTGAAGCTAAACTAGAAAACAGAGTTCCTTATCACCACACGACTAAAATTGTTGCAAAATCAAGATTTTGACATCTTCCTTGTGCACCAAACAAACCTTTTATTTAAAAAAGAAAGTCTACAGATAAAATTCAATGCTCCATGGATATACGTCTCCAAGACTAAAAATCAACAATAATACTAACATTACCGGTAAAAAAAACATCATTAGTCCAAAGCAAATCACAAACATTTAGGTTAAAGCTAAGAGACTTACTAGTTTTTAGGAATGGAATTGCATCGTCTTCTCCCCTTCACAGTGGCTACCCTAAGAGCACGAGAACAAAAATGCCAAAAGCAGATCATCGCATGGATTACATATATTTTGAAAAAGTGGGTACGGGAAAGCCTTGGGCTCAACTAGCATTTGAACTACTCATTGCTGCTTCCAATGGAACTCTTAAGACATCCGCCACATGTTTCCAGATACTGATCACTCAATTCCTCAGAAACGGATGCATTTAGAAAACTTAAAAGAAATGGAACAAATAAAACTTCAACCTAATGTAAGTTCAAAATTCATGGAAACATAAATCCATCTAAAACTAGATATTACTACTGGTCGACAAGTTCACCAACTACTTCAGAGGCTTTCGACTCATCTGCATCCAATGATGCACGAATTTCTTCCCTCAATTCTTTCAGTAAGTTCTCAACTTTATATTCGTTCTTGATGCCCAACGCTTGTAACTTTTCAGATTTCAGTATTTCTAAAAGTTCTTGTTTAGCCTTCTTAACCTTCTTGATCATATCATTGTCCAACTCTCCTTTCTTTGCCGAATTGCGTGCCTTTCTCAGTATTTCCATCTTCTCTCCTACCTGAGTATGGAATTTTTCATTAATCTTCCTCTTCAGTATTAACAATTTCATCATTGCTTGCATCTTGAATTTCTGCTTTAGTTCACCAAATGAAACAGAGCTGCTTAAGTTGCTCTTAAATTCTTCAATAAGACTATACACTCTTTCTTTAAGTATTGGACTAAGATTTTGAAGAGATGGCTCCTTTGAGATATCCATCATAAGAGATTCATGTTTCTGCTGAAGGTCCACTGCTGAAGGCATTGCCTCATTTTGCTCGAACTCTACATGCTTACCAGAGGAGCCAGGTTGAGGGGTCGTATCCTTCGTTTCCTGTATTTTCTCCGGGGTGGGGATTTCGACAGCTTTCTTTTTCAATTCGCGTTTCTCATCTGAGGCCACATTACCATTTCCCCCAAATGCACCAATTTGTCGGAATCTACGATGTCGTTGTTCGAGCAAAGCATCAGAATCCATTTCTGCAAGTTCCTGCCAATATTGAAGTAAATCTGTGTGGAATAAAAAATATAACAAAGGAAAAGTGCTTTTTCCAAATATCTCTAACAAGACATTTTGAAGCATGGCACAGATAAAGTGAAGTGCTGCATCAAGCAGTCAACAATCAACATAAAACTTGTCAAAATATTACATGTGTGCTTTACAAAATTATGTTTAATACAATAACAAGTGAGGGAGCCTAAATGGAGAAAGGATATCTTAACTCATAAGAAGATAAAAGTTGACTACTTAGGAAATCAAGGAAGTGAACACTTCCTATTTCAATCCCTAGAATTTAGATGAGAATCAGCACTAAAACAAGCTTGGTAATATTTTGAATGATAATATAATGCATGTTAACAAGATTTGGGATAGTAGAATAAAATATCAATGTTTTTAGTGTCTATGCTCCCTCAAATAAAACTAGATGCTTGTTAAGAAATGATTTTAAAATAATTTGGAAGAGCTCATACAAATGATACCCACATAAGGGGAAAAATAATAATTTAAAAAGACTTTAAACGAGCTTGTAGGAAGAAAGCAAAATAATTTACAGATTATCATGGTAAACTAATCTAGAGTTTGTTTTAATGTATGATTTTGGTAATATCAAGATGAGCATGTGATTTAGTACAAGAATGAAGTTTCACATTGATTATTTTGTTACGAGAAGAAAACTCATCCAGATTATAAAATCACACCAAAAGAATGGTTGACTAGCCCACATCAATTAAGAGTCAGATGTATCCACTCAAAAAAAGTATAGAACAACGAACAAGTTAATATAATGTGCTAAGAACAAGTTGTAGAAATATCAAAGAAGAAAATAGGAGTTTAGTTAACGAAAAAAATATTCAAAGCTGTCCTTCGCATATAGATAAAAGAGTAAATCTTGTGTGATAGTATTGATAGTTGTATTTGTATCCATCCACTGCAAAAATACTTAATGCAAATTATAAAGAAATTGGGGGTAGATAAAAGAAAAGGTTAAAACAAAAACTTTTATTATAAAATAACATTTTTAATGAAATGCAAGCTTAATCAAGATAGAAATACAAAGGTTGTAGAAAATAATATAAAGATCATTAATATTGAAAATTAAGAAATTTCATTCATTGGATTTTACTTCTTAACGATGGTGCTAGTAATGTAGAGGATAATGCTAAGATCCAAAAGTTGAACCCTTGGTCTATATACCACTACTTTCATGACGATAAAACCATTATATTATTTTACTAATATTAAATCTTAAATATTTTATATTATGCATATCAAGATTTAATAAGTGAATCAATTAAAAAAACTTAGTCTTGACTCTATGTTTTCATTAGTGATATTTGGTGTAAAACCATAATTGATACTAAAGAAACACAACGTTTCAGCTCAGAAAAATATTTGAGGGGTTGTAGAGGCTATAATGACCCTTATTGGAGATGGAATGTGTGTTGGTGTACTACTCTAAGGAAAAAAGGTTAGAGATGACATGAAGATTTAGTGCCAAGTTGCAATTTCTTCACAAGATATATATCTTATAATCTGAAAACAAATTAAAGCCTGTATCATCAAAACGATCAAAGTAGAAAGACCAGAAAAAAAGAGATGTGTATTTGAAATTTTTCATTGTATTATATTATTTTTTTATTGAAGTATTTTTTAACACTTTATTATGTTTCATACCCCAAAAGCTTGAATTAAAAACTCACGTTAAATTTTAATTTAAATTAAGATATATATTTTAGTTAAGTAGGAAACACGTCTAGCTTATTTTGTTATTAATATGTAAAGCCTATAACAATTTATTTGAGATACTAAGATCATTATGAGATTTTGATTGAGTGGATCAAAAGTTGTTAAAATCATTTTATCATTATTTAAGTAAATTGTATACATTTTATCTAGTTTTTCTATCATATAAATGTGCCTTAATAAAGATGCAAATTATAGATTTGCATTATCAAGATATACTCAATTCATTCAGATTGTAAAACCTTAAAGCTATGCAAAAATGATGATATCGTACAATCCAATATAACTTGTTATATAATACAATCTTATAAGCATGTACAAATAGGTGATAAGTTAGTTCGATTATTAAGTTCCAACTCATCGTACAGTACAAATCCCACTTATTGAACAACACAATTATATTGCATTTGGAATGAAAGAGAAAATTTTAATGTATTAATATATATACATCATACAATACAAACTCTACCCAAACAAAAAAAGTGCATTTAGTACAACTGAGTCAAACATATTATACAGTATGATAATATCCTATCAAATAATACAATCGTATTATGTCTATAAGAATTAATGTCTCCATATAATACAATATTAGTCTTTGTATTGTATGATAATTTTCATTCCAAAGAGATATAAAATAAAACTTTGAAAAGTGTAGGAATAAAATTCTTTAAATAAAACAATATTGTCTTATTGTATAATATGATCTTTTATTAGTATGAGAGATACCTTGGATGGACAATATGATTCACTAGACAAATAATTCATTCATAAGCATTGTACAGTACGATCTTTGGATCAAATGGTAGAATCAGTAAAGGATATGTGAGTAACGACTTGTTTAATTGAATTTTGCAAAATTTTATTATAACCTTTAGGGATTGTTTGTAAGCTCCAAACATAGTGCATAAGCTAATAATCAATTGGTATATCATTGAGAAGGAATCTTACTTGAAAATCATTATTGAGAAGAAAAGGAAAGAGCAACATAAGTGCATTCAAGTATAGATATCATATTATCCAAGACTTCATTCTACACCCTTTGAGTCAAGTTAAAAATCATTTTAGCATTGTTTTACAATGCTTTAATGTGTCTCTTGAAAATTATATTGTATTGTAAAACTTTGTACTTTGAGCTTATATATTATACCTATTGTCTCTTTTTTGGAACATTCTATTTTGATTTTTTATTAGTCTTTAAGCCATTGTTGTAAATCTTTTGGCCAGACAATATGTCGGGACTTCTAGCTTGGTATATGTGGGAGTTTTGGTCAGACGTTGTAAGTGCCATTAGGCCCATACGTATAGGTTCTTTTGATTTAATACTTGTAAGATGCTTTGACTTAATGTTTGTAGACATTTTTAGTTCCAAGTTTACCTTATTTTACAAAAAGCATCTTAGTATTTTTATCTAACATTTGGTCAATGGTAGATATAGATTTGATTTTGAATTGAACTACTAACAATCTATTGTCAATGGTGGATACAGATCTGATTTGATCAATGGTGGATACAGATCCAATTTTGAATTGAACCACTAATAGTCTATTGTTATTACTTTATTGTACTTTGCACACGAGGGATATAAAAAAAACAAAAGTTTCTGAAACAAGTATACAAGAGTTATTTAGAAATTAAAACCCTCCATTGTTTTACTTGAGATTGATTAAATTTGTGATTTTTCTAATTCACCTCCATCTTGTGTAGACATCACACTCCTATATTTTATCAAATAGTATCAAAGTACGACTATTTATAGTGACAAAACATCATAAATAAGATCATTATGATGTTTCACACAACGGTAGCCGATCATGCTATCTTAGAAAAAGGTGCTTCATCTTATCATCCACCTTATTTAAAAAGAGATTTTTACTTATATTAGAAAAATAAAATATATGCTTTTCTTGAATATATTGATTTAGAAATTTGAGATATTGTGAAAATAGTTTTAATTTTCTCATTAAAAAAGTGGATAATCATTAGTTAGAAAGTTTTTGAGTGAATTTACTCTCCAATATGTGAAGTTTTTAAATATCCTTTATTGTGGTCTCTCAACTATTGAATCTAATAGAGTGATGAACCTTAAAATTACTCACGAGTCTAGGAGAAGTTTGAGATTACATATGAAGAAACTAACCAAGTTAAAGAATCTAAAATTAATTTATTTATGCATGATTATGAGCTTTTCCAAATGCAAAAAAGAGAGTCCATAAAAACATGTTAGCATTATAAATGGTCTTTTAAATCTTGATAGAGTTTTTTCTAATATTGAATAGGAGAGAAAGATCTTGCAAATATTGCGTATTGAGTTTGATCTTTTGGTGATCAAAGCCATAAAGAACTTGATGAGTTACTTAGAGATCTTATGACATAGAGGAGAAAAGGAAGTGTAGCATAAGCAGCTCAAGAAGGAGAAGGATATTGCATTGAAAGTTGCTCCACCCATATTCAATAAAAAGTCTTATAAAAAGTAAAAGGACTTTCCAATAGCTTAACTAAAATTTTTAAGATGGGTGTAGGTAGTTTAGATAAGGAGAGGAGCTACAAGAAGGAAAAAAAATGAAAATTAAGGCATTTAGTCATGAATGTTATGAGCTTGGACATTATCATCCCAATTGTGCAAATTTGAAGAGAAAAATGAGAAGTACCAAGTTCAACAAGGATAAAAAAAAAGAAGATGAAAGTCATGATAATCGTTCAGAGTGATTCAAAATCTTTTATAGCCTCCTTAAGTAGTGAGGATAGTGAGGAAGAAAAGAAAATTTTGATCTGTCTTTTAGCAAAGCAAGAATCATCCTTTAGTCAAATTGAAGGAAAATTATATGCTTCATCAAACATCACCATAAATCATTGAGAAGTAATTTGATTGAATTAAATGATACTTTTTTAAGTACTTTCTAAGAAATATAAGAATTCAAATAAGAAAAATAACGAATACTTTGACTTGTATGAAAACTTGAATGAAAAGAATGTAAAATGCCTGCATGAGTTACATCAAGTTAGAGATGAACTTATCCAAACTATTAATTCAAATGTAAAAGATAAAATGATTTTTTATTAATTTAAGAAATTTCATTCTAAAGTTATCATTCTAAATCACATGTATAAGAATGTTAAATTCTATAATAGTATATTTATGCATGTTGAAAATACTCCTTACATAATTTTTTGCAATTATTGCTTAAGAAATGGGCATATTTCTAAGAATTGTAAGATTTAGTTAAATGTACAATATAAGTACCCTACTTATATTTACATTGAAAAGAATAATACTCATGTATTAAAAATGTTGAATTAATTGATCATTAGATTTGGTTGACCCAAATTTGTTTGGGTCTTAAAATCTAAAGTTTAATTTCTTAGCATACTTTAATACTTTACTTTATTCAATTAAAAACGAGAAGTCTAATAAGAAGCATGTTGATTACCTTTATTAATTTTTAGCATATTATTTTTTAAATTGATCTTTGAAACTCATATATATATATATATATATATATATATAAAAGAAGAAATATAAGATAAAACCTTCTTGAATAATTCTATTTACAATTGGTTTTATTTTTACATATAATAAATGATATTTTGTTCAGACTTCAAGTGTATTTATTATTTTAAGTCCTTAATCCTTTATTTATTGAATAGCTAAAAAGTGAAATTCATGAAAGAATTTTATCTCATGATTTTTTAAATTTTTATATATCCAACAAGTAGACAATATTTTTTTATCTTTTGATACATAACAAAAAAAAGGAGAGAAAAGTATAAAATAAAAAATATTTCATGCATCAGTTCTAATGTTTTGTTTAATAATTGTTGTAAGTACATATAATAAAAGAGTATGAACTTAAGGGAAGTATTTGTATGCTTACATGTTTTAATATCTTTTCATTTTAATAATTGTTTAATGATTTTGTAATTATCATCATCAAAAAAGGTAGATTGTTAAACTCTTAATTTATGTATTACTAATTTGATGACAATAAAATTATTTTATTATTTTGCTAACTTTTATTTTTTTAATATTTTAAATTATGTTTTTCATGATTTAATAGATAAATTAATTAGAGAAACTTGATATTGACTCAAAGTCATTGGCGATGTTTGATGAAAATCATAATTATCACCCAAGAAATACAAAGCTTTAGTTTACTTGGACAAGAATATTTGAAATGTTATTTTATTTTGATATTAGTATGTAAGACCTATAACAATTTACTTAAAATAGTATCACTATAATGAGGCTTTAAGTGAATTATTCGAAGGTTTTCAAAATCATGTTTTTACTTATTTAAGTTTAAGATATACATTTTATCTAGCTTTTTTTCATATAAATATGACTTAATAAAGATGAAATCATGGATTTGCATTATCAAGATATTTCAATTCATTTAAATTACAAAACCTTAAATTTATATAAAATTGCTCATATTGTATAGTACAGTATGGATGTACGAATGGGACCTAGGTAAGTCTAATTGTTAAGTTTCAATTCATCATAAAGTATGGTCCCACTTATTGTACAATACGATTATCTTAAATCTTTAGAATTAGAAAAATTTAAGGTATTAATGCATTAGTATAATTTTAATTCTACGTATCATGTGGTACAAATTCAACCCAAATAGAGAGTATGCATTCAATGTAGTTAAGTCAAGCAGGTCATACAATATGATAGGATTCTATTGGATAGTACAATCTTATTATGCAAATGAGAATCAACGTCTTCATACAATACAACGTTAGTCATTGTACTATACGAAAATTTTCATTCTAGATATAAAATGAAGCTTGAGGAAGTATAGGAACAACATATTTTGTATAGTTCGATGTTGTCTTATCATACAGTACGATCCTTTGTTAGTATAAGAGATACATTGGTCCAATAGTAAGTGCAATCTTTGAATCAGACAGCACGATCAATATAAGATGTGTAAGCAACAATTAATTTGACTGAATTTCGAAAAATTGTATTGTAGTCATTGAGTATACTGTTTGGAGCCATTTGGAGAGCTTGAAAATGCTAATATAAAGAAATCTAAACATAATATATAAGCTAATAAACAATTGACATATTATTGAAAGGAATCTTACTCGAAGACCATTATTAGGAAGAAAAGATATGAGCAAGACAAATGCAATCAAGCAAACATATCATTCTATCCAAGTCTTCCTTCACTTTACACCACTTGAGCTATGTTGAAATCATTTTTTGTATTATTCTATAATGCTTTAGTGTGCGTCTTAAAAATCATATTGTGTAGAACTTTGTAATTTGAGCTTTTACATAGTACCTTTTATCGCTTTGTTGAGACTTGCTTTTTTTATCTTTTCTTATTCTTTTGTCCGCTATTGTCGAGTTTCTTAGTTTAGAGATTTGTAGAGTCCTTTGGCCTGGTGTTTATAGTCTTTTAGCTCAGTTTTGTAGGTTTCTTTGGACAATGTTTTGTAAGGACTTTTGGCCAAATGTTATAGGGTCCTTTCACCCACTGTTTGTAGGGTATTTTGGCATATTGTGAGGTCTAATCTATTGATTTTGTAAAAACTATTTAGTATTTTTGTCTAACATTTTGGATAAGGGCAAACATAGAATTAGTTTTAGATCAAACCTCTTAAAAATTTATTATCATTACTTTATTATACTCCAACACAAAAGATTTAAAAGTAAATAAGAGTTTTTAAAACAAGTTTATAAGAGTTGTTAAGAAATAAAAAAAAAAAATATTTTTTTACGTGAGATTGATTGAATTTGCAATTTTTACAATTTACCCCCTCTATGTGCAAATATCATGCTCTCATATTTTTATCACCAAATGGGGTTTAGTTGCATCGAGTATATTGTGTGATCAAACCATTTCAATTAAGATCAAGAATAAATTTTAACTCTACAATAAAATTGACAATATTACATGATAAAACATACTCAATAAAATTCAAGCATACAAGTAAAATGAATTTTTTTTTAAAAAAAAGATATTAATATAGATTACATGAAATAAAAAAAAATACAAATTTAGGATATAGCATTATCCAAAAATAGATATAAAAAAGTCAACCTTCAAGACAACAAGAAATCATCAACTAGGCAACTAGTGTTCCTTGTCCTCATCATCTATTAATATGGGATCCAAACTATTGACAAAGATACGCATATTGGTCTAGGAATTTTCAAAGTAGTCCAACAAGCTTGTGAGATGAATGCTGTAAAACCCAACCATTCTTTAAAAATCAAGCGCATGTCATGAGGCAAACTTTTTTACCAACATTTCTAACATTCCAGAGTGTTTAACATGTACAACGTGTATAGAGAAAAAAGCTTTCACTTGACTTCAAATCAAAGAAGCTGAGGCAAAAACAGATATTGAAAAAAAAAACAGACAAGCTCAATACTAAGCCAAAAGTGCCAATTTGCTAATTTACAATCATCAAAAAGTCTGATTGCAGCTTAAACAAATCCCTTGGCCTATCTAATCACTTTGTCAAATGTTCTAACCGAAATATAAGCTGAAACCCAATACGAGGAATCAAATTCAAATATAAACAAGTTTATATTGATGGTAGCGCATTAATTACTAGAGGCATTGCCTAAATGCAGCTTAAACAAATCCCTTGGTTTATTCAATCACTTTGTCAAAAGTTCTAACAGAAATATAAGCTGAAAACCAATATGAGGAATCAAATTCAAATATAAACAAGTTTATCTTGATGGTGGCACATTCATTATTAGAGGCATTGCCTATGATGAATATATCATATAAATATTTTATAGACCAAGACAGAATAAACAAGGAAATATTTGCAATCTGTGTGAGAGGAAGAGAGAGAGAGAGACTGGTTCCATCAAAATCTTTTTCCAGAGATAGGATTCTGTTCAATGAGGTATAAAATTCAAAATGTAGCATATAATCAATAACATTTTATGTACCTAAAATTCCAGTGTTTACTCAATTTTGCAATGCAAAATATAGTTATGAATTATTAAATGAGTTTCTACCATCCTAACAAGTTTGTTTATTAATTAAATTTAGGTCGTCCACTAACAATATCCAAAATCAAATAAAATTGTAAGTAAAATCTAAATGATGAATTTAAAATGACTCTAATCTACATTTAAGGATTTTAGCATAAGATTTCTAATAAAGCAAATATGAAAATTTTCCTATCCATGTAAATGATATGACGACACCAATGGAAAGCTAGTTTTTAATATGCACCTTAAGGTTCTCCATAACTACAAGTTTTATTTGTTGCGAGGTCCAAGTTGGATCGACGTGCGCACCACCAAAGGGTTCCTGTAATTCACAAACAAACCAAAAATAAGAAAATTTTCTGAAAACATAATTTGTGTCCATCAAATAATGCATTGCTATGGGTTTCCAATGAATGACGCATTATTGTGATGTACATGTTCACAGCAGAATGAATAAAAGAAGCACACAAGCGGCAGTTATTTGAGTCAGTTTAGAAAGAAAAGGTTTAGACAAATGCACCTTCCATGAGGTTAAGTAAAATCATAAAAATAGTTTAGTTGCTCAAGCATACACAAGTTGAATAGATTTGTATATGATTTTAATGCAAACTTAAGGATTTTTTTCCATATTATACATTCAAGAGAACAAAATTGGAAATAATGAACAGTTAATCAAAAAAATTGTGGACCAAAAAAGCAGATTTCATATCAAATGTAGAAATGGTTATCTATAGGATCATCCATCTGAAAGAAATTGAAGGGAATGAAGCGATGTGATTTATGTAGCCATGCCACTGATAAGTTAGCATGAATGACGAGCATTCAGTTAGGATCTTAAAAACAGCATTTTACCCAAGTCATGTAAATAAAAAATAAGAGCCTATAGAACAGAAAAATAATAAAGATCAGTGTAAGTGTATACGGAGATAAATTTGGAACCTAAAGTTGCTGCTTTTTGCAATGGACTCTATAGATATTGATGTAAGATTTTCTTAAAAAAAATTCAATTCATTAATAACTCACTTCAAAAAAAAAAATTCATTAATAACCAAATTTTAGAGCCTACAGTTAGAGAGTGCGGTTTGATACCCCAGGAAATATATCTCAAAATTAAAGCAGAGAGCCAATTTACTAGCAAAAGATAGGTTAACTCAAGTGGTGACCTGGCTGGGATGTTGCAATGACATTTAGTTCCATACAACTTGGTCAATAAAAACTATGGTAAAAGTGGACTTTAAATGACCCATAATAGAATGAAGCATTCTCCACTATTAAGCACAGACACAATGATGGCCATCAAGTAGGTAAAACATAATTTTGACCTTATGCTACTATACACCCAATTCAAATCTGATAACGATGCATCCAAAAGTCCTTTAGCATCCCACTGTATAAGCATTGAAGTATACCAAAGGGACCAATAAATTATCACTTTTAGCTAGACAAAGTATTGCTTGTATCCTTCATTGGCCATAGAATTTGCTTGACAAGGATCTGTCAATACTATCGTGGTTGCTACAACAACAATAACTGTTAATTAGAAATTGAGAACACTATTACAATTGCATGCTAAATCAGGAAGGGCTAAAACCAACAAACAAGGTACAAAATCAGTTTATATCATTTACAACAAAAAAAGATTTAATAATAATCTCTTGAACAAAAATAAAACAACAAACTCTCTCTCAAATTTAAGGGTCACAAAAAGACCAAAACTTTCCAGATGGTAGATTCCAGATATATCCTTCACATAGCTAATTTGTCAAGAATTCCAACAAAATATTTCCCAAGATCTAAATAAACTAATCGATAATTTCACGCATGCATTTACATTTAAATTATTTTTGTTATTCAATAATTTATTTTAATTATGTTTGTCTTATTTGTGAAACATCAACTTGACACTAAAATACTGTTGAATGACTAGGGGTCACTCATGCATTGGGTCAATGCAAACCTAAAACTAATTCTGATCATATGTTACTGTACACTCAATGCTTCTCTGTATTAGGCTACACTACTTAGAATTCATATTTGGCAATGATGCATCCAGAAGTCCTTCAGGATCCCAAGATATAGGCATCAAAGGATACTAATAGGACAAAAACATTACCAGCAATTATGCTTTTAGCAAGACAAAGATCTATCTATATTACTATGGTTTATGTAACCACAATAATTGATAATTGAAAATTGAAAACATGATTACAATTGCATGCTAAATCAAGAAGAGTTAAAACCAACAAATGGGCCACGAAATAAGTGCATGTCATTTACACCAAAAAATTATTTAATAACAATATCTCTTGAACAAATATTAAAAGAAAATCCCTCTAAAAAAATTAAAGGTCATAAACAGACCCAATCTTTCACATGATAATTGTTATATATATCCTTCTTATAGCAAATTTGTCAAGAATTCTTACAAAAAACATCCAAAGATCTAAAAATATTAATCAATCCACCTTCCATTCTAAAATCTTACATGTTTTTTTTCAATTTATAAATAATTTATTGTATGCATTTTATATTTAAATTATATTTAGCCATAATGGTTGTATGCATAATTGGCTCCCTATTGATTAAGTTTGCTAAGTAGTATTCGATTATTTGTTTTAATTGTGTTTGGCATGGCCTATGTAGCACCTACTTGACAACAAAATACTACTAAAAGGCTCAGGAGTTACTCATTCACTAGGCCAACACAATCCTAAAAATAATTTTGACCTTAAGTCCCTATACACCTAATACTTTTCTACATTAGGCCACATTGCTTAGAAGAATTCATATTTGACAATGATGCATCCAAAAGTCCCTTAGCAACCCAAGGTATAAGCATCAAAGTATACCAAAGGGACCAATACATTATCAATAGTTATGCTTTTAGATAGAAAAGGTACCGAAGTATCCTTCAACTATAGAATTTGCTTGATAAGGATCTATTGATACTATTGTGGCTGTAGCAACCACAATATTTAATAGTTGAAAATTGAAAACACAATTACAATTGCATGCTAAATCACGGACAGCAAAAGCCAACAAATGGGACATGAAATAAGTTCATATCATTTACACCAAAGAATGATTTAATAACAATATCTTTTGAACAAAAATAAAAAAACAATCTCTCTTCTTTCTCAAAAAATTAAATGTCACAAGTATACCCAATGTTCCACATTATAGTTTCTAAATATATCCTTCTAACAATCAATTTTTCAAGAATTCTAACAGAATATGTCCCAAGATCTAAATAAATTAATCAATCCACCTTCCATACTAAACTCTTAACCTTTATTTTGAAATTTATAAATAATTTCCTATATGCATTTTACATTTAAATTATATTTAGTCATAATGATTGTATGCATAGATTGCTCAGTATTGATTGTCCTTACCAAATGGTACTCAATTATTTATTTTAATTATGTTTGGCCTATCCTATGAAGCAACTGCTTGATGAAAGACTAAAATCACTACTTGGAAATAATGTTGAAAAACTAAAATCGCTCATTCATTAGGCCAACACAAACTTAAAACCAATTCTGTCCTTATGTTACTATACATCCAAATCTAATCTATATTAGGCTACACTACTTGGAAGAATTCATATTTGAAACAATGCTTCCAAAAGTCCTTTTGCATTCCCAACACAATCATCAAAGTAAACCAAAAGGAGAAATATATTATTAGTAGTTATACTCATAGCTAGACAAGGTACTACTATTATCCTTCATCAATTGTAGAATTTGCTTTACAAGGATCTATTGATACTATTGTGATTGCTACAATCACAATAATTGATAGTTGAAAATTGAGAATATGATTACAATTGCATGCTAAATCAAGGAAAGCTAAAGCCAAAATATGGATGTAGAATAAGTGTTGTATCATTTATACCAAAAAAATGATTTAGCAATAAAATCTCTAGAATAAAATTAAAAGAATAATCTTTATTGAAAAATTAAAGGTCAACAGTAGACCCAATTTTCCATATGATAGTTTCTAGACATATCCTTATAACCAATTTGCAAATTATTTGAATAGAATATATCCTAAGATCTAAATAAATTAATCAAGCCACCTTCCATTCTTCTGTTTTATTTGTATTTTGAAATTTGTAAATAATTTCCTATACATATTTTACATTTTAATTATATTTAAACATAATGATCATATGCATAGTTAGCTCTCTACTACTTGGTTTTACCAAGTGGTATTTGATTATTTATTTTAATTAGGTTTGGCCTAACTTATGAAGCACATATTTGACACAGATAAATTTTTAAAAGACTATGAGTAACTCATAACATTGGGCCAACACAAACCTAAAACTATACATGTTAAATCAAAAACTAATTTTTTTAAAGTATGTTACCCACCATATAAACATTTTGACTTAAACAAAACTTAAATAAATAAAAATATTTAATTAGTTATCGCTATCAAAATGCATGATCACTATTTTCAAACGCATGCATTAGTCTATTGTACATGACACATGTATATGCAAATGCTAGTTAACTTAAATAGTAAATTAAACTTAACTAAGAATAAATTAAATCAGCTATTTGTTCTTTTCGCACAAAAAATAAAGCCAAACATTCAATTATGAAGCATTAAAAAATCTATTTATTATGTGTGAACCTAACACTAACAAGAAAATTTAAAAATAGAAAAGTGATTAAAACATTCGCCAAAGCAACCTTAGGTATATGCAACATTAACAAAAGGTTTGAAATTTGATTTAGTTAAGGATTGAAAAAAGGTCAAACCTAAATAAAACGAAATAAACTTGTTTATACATAGACACAAACCTAATCAAATCAAATCTATTAGATTTTACAGGTTTTCTTCAATTTTACAAATAGTTTCCTGCACACCCCTAGAACAAATTCATGCCAAAAGAACTAATGGAAGATATCTTCGATGCCAACATAGGAGAACATATCACCATGACCTAAATGCATGATCATCAATGAAAGATCTCCATTAGTGGTGAATACAAAAAGGAAAAATAATAGAAATAAAAAAGTTGAACCAGACATGGAATTAAATTGGTTAGAAATTAGTTGAAGTTCATAGATTTATGAAACAACAAAACATGGATCAAACAAAACTAAAAATTACCAAACAGAATAACGTGCATAAATAAATCACAGTAATTTCTATTAGAATATCACTTTTAACATTCATCTACGAAGAATAACTAGAATAAAAAGAAAGTTTGGCACATTTCTTCCAAAAGAGCTAGCCAACAATTGATATCCATATCAGCAACTATGAATTTTTAAGTCCATGGTTCCATATGATCTCTTGAAAGAAGACTAAAAATGTCAGTAAATATTTCAAGGAAACAAGCTACATTTTTCAAATTCCAACCAGTTCAAAATAATAGAATGCTGCTGTCTAAAAGAAGATGCAATCTAAATATGGTAACTTTTTACGTCATTTCATCTAACCAAAAAGAGAGTTTGAAACTAAGCAATAACCAGAATCATATCCCTCTTACTAACAAGAATTGCTTCCTAATCATAGCATTAGTTTAATCACTGCCAAGAAACTCTAACATGGAATCCGACATGTTAAAGCATTGACAAATTAGCTGAATACATAACTGAGTCCTCTGAGAAGATAGCCATTACAAACCACAATATTTATGTTAGGAATTAGTGTAACACTAGTCAAAACAGTATAAAACTTTATAATCAAGAAATATGCTCAAGTTCAATAACCTAAACAACCATGTGGTACGATAGTGAGGCTACCAAAAGAAAAAGCTATTTAGTGTGATTGTCGATACCTACTAAAAACACTAGCAATGTTGCATTTACAAGTGTATTTCTAGATATTCAATCCACATATCATGCCGAATGCTCAACCAATATGCACTTAGATGGGGAACTCAATCAACTTGGCATGTAAGTCCTCAGTAACTTTAACCTTCTCTAAAGTAGTGCATGCAGCCTACATAGATATTACAATAAAATCACAAAAGGAGACGAAGACAACACAAGCACAACCTTCTCACTAGCACACATTGCCATATTTGAAGCAGGACCACAAGAATCTCAATTAAACAAGAATCTAGTTATAATTTTAGAAAATTACAAATGTTTTTTATGAAAGAATGAAATATGTTATATGACCCTATACTAAAGATGTACTCCACTAAATTACAAGTAAACTCTTCGAGATGGTTGCAGGTATTAAACCTCTAGCACTTGATCCCTCACAACTAAATCATTTAACTTAAGTCATAGAAAAACAAGTCCAGCATTTGCAAAACAATTCCAAATGCAAAATTATAGAGAAAGAATGAGAGAAACAACGGTACAAAGATTTACATAGAAATCTAAGCTTAAGGAATAAGAGAAATAGAAGGCATAAAGATTTGCATTAAGATACAAACTTAGCAAAACAATAGCAACACTCTTGAAGATCTTCACAAGAAAATTGAGGGTTGATTACAAAATTACTTTCATGGTTTTATTTTTACCATTAATTGTGACAAACACACTCATAATAGCACTAAAGGATAAACAGAGAAGACGGGTTTTCACTTTGAGCAAACACTTCTTCACCTAGCAATTCTTCCAATAATCTTTCTCCTTATATAACCCTCAAAAGGTAATAATGTGTCCACACAAAAGCAAGATTGGTTGACAAGTTGTCAACGATTATGCCACATCATACTACATGTCAACACAATAACTACTTGTCAAACAACACTCATAGCAGCATTGAGGGATAAAGAAAGAAGGTTTTCACTGTGAGCAAACACTTCTTCACTTAGCAATTTCTTTAATAATCATGAAGCAGACTCAATCAATGTGGATCGGAAATTTACATCCACAAAGATGGTAATAAGTGGTTACACCACTTGCTAAAATGACAGCTAAATAGGCCAATCAATACATTTGGGATCTAGCAACATTTTACAACACTATTGAGCCTTGGTGAATATGGATAAAGCTCAATTTCCCTATGTCCAAACATAATACAAGGTCCAAAACATTGCCACAATTGATTGCCCCTGATACGATACAAAAAATTCAAGATTTCTACATGGACGTGAAAATCACATACAATACAATTTTTACAATCATGAAATACAAAGATTCAATTTCCAATATCACAATCTTCCCACCACTAAACGTATTGACAAACTACCGCCTCAAACAAACACGTCAATTCGCTATTCACACTAAGGATCTATTGTATCAACAAGTCTTCATTCATTATTTCATTGAGCAAATACACTCTTCGTCTATCTCATATCACACATAGTACCATTAAGATGTCACGATTTGTCATAAGAGTACAATTAACAAAATTAGCAAAACTATCATATTATCAATCGAACAATTGATTTGAACTCAGGCCAGTACGTTCGACAATACAGGATTCACAACAACGGACAAATACAATCTCAATTAGATATCATATCAGACAAGTCCACCTAGCTTTTGCATTTATTGTTCACCAAAAGACAGGATTGTACTCAGATGAAATCTCCACATTGCATACCCAACTAGCATCGTTTCTATGCACATACTATTCATCCAGGTGCATCATCAAAGAACTACGTTGTAGGCACTTTTTTCAATGGATCATATGATCATCTAACTCAATCACATGGCTTTGGACAACCTCACCCAACAGTGTGCTACTTCAGACTGCTACATTTTCTGAATCAAACAAGGTACATGCACAGTTTGCAAGGATTAGAACATTAGTACCATTAACTAATATTAAAGCCTATTTGGCATTCCTATAACCAACATCCTTCAAGATAATATATATAGATATATATTTAAAAAAATATATCCATAAAAAAGGCAATAATATGTCCACATGAAAGTATGATTTGTTGACAAGCCCTCAATAACTATATTACATCATACTACATGTCAACACCATAACTCTTGCCAAACAACCTTCAAAGAAGATGTCTGAATTATTGCCAACATTTCCATGCCATAAGCATTCACAAATTTTTCCTTACATCCACAAAGAATGCCCATAATGTTAAAGTTGCTTGTCACGTCTAAAATATGCAAACAACACTCATAAGACTACGCATAACATAACAACCATATCAAACAAAAATCTTTGGATCCATACAAATCTACACAATCGTACCAAGCTTCATACCTTCAGCCCTACATATATGATATAGAAGCCTAATCAAACAATAGAGAAAATTAATATTCATAATCTATCCTTGCTTTTTAATGTAGCTTTTGTTCAATCTTTTCACGGATGCAACATCACAGAGAAATTACGATATTAGGCCAAATAATCATATGTGTGTTGAGGTTATTATAAATCTCATAGTTGACACATGTAGTCATGTGACATGACTACATGAGCTTGTTTAAGTGTAAGCTAAATAGAACTAGAACATGAAAACTATTGAACGTATGATTTCTAAAGTTAGGCTTGAAAAACTATACTCTTCTAAACTTGAAATATTGTTAATTGTTTTGCAAGGGTGGAAACATCCACAAATAAATAAATAAATAACAATTTGGTAAAAATTGAGTCAAACACAACCAAAACTAAACATGAAATATATGCCCAAAGATGGCTACCAATATAGCTTAATACAAGCTTACAATTACACCTATAATGGTTATCCTAATATGACTTCAAAAAAAATTTTACCATACTTAATAGGTACAATGCAAGTTAATTTCACATATCGTTATATTGACAACTAAAAATCTGAAAATAATAACAAATTTCAAATGATGAGATGTATGTTGCAATATATTCTATTTTTTGCCATAATGGATCTTTGCTTGTAAGAAGTTCAATAATCTTTGATCCAACAATACATAATACTTATGATTGTCTATCATAATAAGGCCAATGATGTTATATAATACAAAAATACTTAATTACAAAATATATGCATACAAAAAGAATAGGTTATCATTGATGTAAAGATGTTTAGGTAGATAATAAATTATGCACAAAATAAAATTGAGTAAAGCCAACTATGAATTTAAGTCAATGAACATTAGGATGGGAAGAAACAACACTGAAGTAATAAGTCTAAGTAATATTGTATAAGTATAATAATACAACAAAAAGATGATGTCATGAATCTCAAATTCATAGAACAAAATGGACAATGAAAGATAACTCTAAAACCAATATTTGAAAAAATGTCAAAGTTAAAGTTTTTTTTTAGAACGCCATCAAGGTCAACACCTAGTATCTAGTAGATTCTCAACTACAAATTCTATATAAAGAATTAAAACATCCCCTCCGTATTCTACTAGCAAGCAAAGCTTTCTAATGTTATTTTGGACTTTCTAATTAGGTCCACAAATCTACAATAGACATATTTATTCACATCCAAGTAGCCCAATAACCATTGATATGCAATAAATGTTAGACACCCTTAAAAAGAAGAGCTTGGTTTATATGAATAGCATCAAAAACACATGATGCACAAGGGTATTTAAACAGATATCATTCCAACCTACAATAGTCCATCCCTTATTCAAATGATCATGCACAATAAAATGAACAATATGTTATTAATCTTCTTCAGAAGGGCTATTGGTAACTTAAAAACTTGATATCAGAAGTGAGGCATACCTAAAATAATTGTTTTTGACTAATAAGAACTCATCACCTAGAGAAAATAGTCTATTTGCCTTGCAACCTGACTTACTATGAACTCCAAATCAAAATGAATAGAAATCCTTCTTGTTAAGCTTCTTTGAGGAAAGAGAAAAGCTTAGGTATTTCAATGAAAGATGATCAATCAAAAAGACAAGACACTTGACATGGTTCTTCTACTTCAACACGTCATTTGAGACAACAAAGCTCTTTAGTTTATTAATAGAAAGGCCAAAAGTGCGAAGTTCATTTAGAGCATAATGGAGAGAGAATCATCAACAAATGTGAGATGGGTAAAAAAAAACCTTAAATTGATAAGCTTGAAATTTTTATCTATGCAAAGTCTATCCAACTTGCATGCAATAAAATTTATGACAATTTTGAATAAATATAAAGGTAAAAGGCAACTCTAACACAGGCCCCTCAAAGAACTAAAATATCTCTCAATAATGTCACCAAAAAAAATGGAGAAGTGCACATCTTGATCCATCTAATAAAAATAGAAACAAAGTTTTGATGATGTGAATCTGTGATATAAAGTTTCCTTGTCTATAGAGTAAAGGGTCGTAGACATATCAATCTTAATGCAAAAAGGTTTTTTGGACGAGTTAGCATTGAATCTATAGGCAAGTTCAGCTGCACACAGATATTGAATGTGATGTTCCTACTTGAATGAAGGCTCCTTGAGACAAGTCAACATTTTTTTTTATAAACTTCTTGAGTATATTTCAAAGTACTTTGGCTATGATCATATAAATGCAGTTACATATAGATATAGTCCTATAATTTGTGATAGAGGAAGCATTGTAGTCCTGAGAAATTAAAGTGACAAAAATAACATTGGTAGCTTCTAGAAGGGAGCAAGAAGCAAAAGCATGATCTTTTTGAAGTCCAAAACAACAATATCCTAGATGGTAGTGAATAACTTAACCAAGAAACCATCAAGACTCAAAGATTTGTTCTAAAGAGGGACTATAACCACCTTTAAGAACTTAACAATCTCAATTTTTATGGCTCAAAAATATAAGTTCTTTCGACAAGATAATTATGCCAATAAGACAATCAATGTCATTAAATATGTGCAACTTGCTAAAAATGGATTAGTAAAATTCTCCACCGCAACTTCCAATAAAATCATGATAAAAAGAGAGTAGCTTTTAGATGAACATAACCTAATTGAATTCATTCTTGACAAGTAATTTTACTATATAGGAAACCTAAGTTGTGCTTCCCTTGAGACATTTTATTTTAGATCGACGATTAAACTTTTTGAAAAAGATCAAGATTTCTCTACATCGGTTTTTCTTATAGAACAAATTTGGGTTGAAGTGGTTGTTAGATAAAGGGTTGTCAATACCTACAAAATCTTTTTGGTTATCCCCTAAGGCCTTACAATGTAGTGAAAATTTCCTCCCCTCTAGTTCCTTAGAGCAACTTCAACACCTTAAGCCTTTTTTAAAAATCGATACATAAGATCCCCAAGTTGATGTTTTGACCAAGTACCAACAACCAAAGTTTTGAATTCTACAATGGAAGCCCAAAAGTTTTTAAATCAAAAAGACGCTCTATTTAACCATGCCTAGGGAAAAAAATGATACCAAACAAACGATTGAAGAATGGATAAGGCAAAAGGGAAGCATAAGAGTCAACATACAAGCACAATCAATCTTCATAGCACATAATTGTCCCATTTCGAGTGAAATAGTTTCCCTTGATTCATGTTGCTAATAAAGATTACACTCATAATGTGGCATATCGTCAACTATAATGTTTACAATTATATAGCTCAAGTGTCATATGAAAGTTCAATTATTTGTTTACGCTACACACAAGATCCCAGTGATTGAAATACAATTGAAATCTCTCAAGATCAATCAAGTTTGATCTTTGATGCATGTAATACAAAATTCATTCCAAGGACTTGAGACAATAAATAATCCAGTATGATGAGTAAATGCACCATAAAGAAATAGCATTAGCATTCCAAAGCATAAGGATCTAACCCTCAATATGGGAATCAATGTAGTAAATTATGCCTTTATTGAAGAAGAGCCAATATTTACAAGAGCTTAGATATCGATTCAATTTTGATTTCATTAGACAAATTATATCACAATAGTGATAAAAAGATCAAATAAAGACATGAAAATATCTTGTTAGATTATGCTAACCCCATACATTCAATTCAAGAATGGAGAGAAGCTTATTCATTGAAGTTGGTTGGTTCAATACTTCCCAAGGAGGATGAAAGAGCGTGGAAAAGTGGGAAAGAGAGGTTGCACTAAGGTTCCTTGCTTACCTGGGGGGTGTCTAACCTAGAAAAGATATTGCGAACACCTTTTGACTCCAAATACTAGTTAACTAGGGCTTGGGTTTCACAAACTTGTTCTCTAGAAAGGGACGTGCTCAAAGACAAAAGAGACTTTGCTGAAGGAGAACAAACCTATTGAGAAATAGTCGTAGTTATCTCCTGGATTACACCCTCCTGTTTCTTGACCGAGAAGAGGATTGAGGAACTTGGAATGAATAAGGGGAAATATCCTTTCCACAAATAGTTGGATCTTTCTTATTGATGAGATTTAGTGCATCTTCTAGACCATCACCTATATGTAGTAAAACTATTTTGAACCTTTGCTTCCTTGGTGAGCACTTTTTGACTCCAAATAATCATTAACCACAACTTGGGTCTCATGAACTTGATCTCTAGAAAGTTAGTTGCCCAAGGGCGAAGGAAACTTTGTCGAAAGAGCATGAGCCTACAGAAAGAAAGTCATAGTTATGTCTTAGATTTCACCCTTCCAAATGCCTATTGAGAAAAGGACTGAGAAGAAGAAACCAAGAATGCATGACAAGAAATATCATTTTCACAAAGAGTGGAGCTTTCTTGTTGACAAGAGATTTCATGTATCTTCTAAACAATCGCCCATATGTAATAAAATCATCTTGATCCCTCACTTCCATAGGGGGTATCCAGCTTAGAAAAGATTTGTTGAGCATCTTTTGACTCCAAATAGTCATTAAACATGGCTTGATTCACAAGAACTTGACCTCTAGAAAGGGACATTCCCAAGATTAAAGGAGACTTTGTCGAACAAGCACAAGCCTAATGAGAAAGACTCATGGTTATCTCTTGGATTTCACCTTCCTAGTCCCCATTAAGCAGAGGATAATAAGAAAAAACCAAAATTGCATGAGAGGAATTAACCTTTTCACAAAGAGATTGACCTTCATTGTTGACAAGAGATTTAGTGCATTTGCCAAACTTATTGCTTATATATGATAAAACTATCTCAATCTACAAAATTTGATAACGTTCCTTCTTGTCTTGTGTGTTATTCCTTGGGTTAAGTAGACACATAGATGCTATATAAGCAAAAGTGAACAATCTTTGCACAGAGTTAGTACCCAATCATAACCTATCTCAACCTTAAATAGAAACTAGAATTGAGACTGAAAATGTATAATTGGTATCAACTTCGACATAGACCCTTACAAAACCTTAAATAGAAACTGGAAACATATACCTAGTATCAACTTCGACATAAACCCTCGCAAAACCTTAAATAGAAACCGGAAACGAATACCTAGTATCAACTTCAAGACCCTCACAAAAGTAAGCATTTGATTGGTCTCCATCAATCCATCATAACTAGTTTACCAATAAAGTTGGTAATTCTATATGGACAATTAGTGTTCCAAATTGTAATGGGAGCCCAAGGAATTTTACCTATACTAGAATGCACTTATGAATCTTTTCCCAGTCTCACTTCAGTCGACGATCACTTAAAATCTAGGTCAAAAAACTAGGTTCCTACTTCCAGAACCCTAGCCAAGTCTTCTTTAAGGTTGAACATGAAAAGAATCCTTGACATAGAGCAAATACCTCAAGAGATACACTCAATTTTCATAGCTAATTTGTAGCATCAACATAAGAGGGAATATAGGAATTCTCTCTATGAAGTAGCCTGCCAACAAGAGTGCCCACCAATCTTGCATCACAACTATGTCCTCAAACAAGATGGCAATGGAATCATTTAGGTGAATTATGACTTGTAGTTGATGTGAAGGGGTGGTTGAAGTAAATAGGATCTTCCAATCCTTGGGATATAGTTAAATCGTTAAGAGTAGATAATGGAATCCTAGTAGCAAAGCCATGGTCAAATAAAGGTTCAACAATCCATTAAGGGTAGAAAGTTCAAGGTTCTTTGACAAATGTACTTGGTTAACAACCATGAAGGGAGAAGTAAGGGACTTAACATGAGGAGGTGCAACATAAGGAGTACGGTAGTCAACCTCAACTAATTGAGGTTGATAACAAGGGGATTCTTCCCTAATTCATGTGAAAGGGGCAACAATCCAAGATACAAGTTTATCCTAGAACAACGTGAAACACTATAAAAATAAAATTATTAAACGAGACAGGCCAATACAAATGATGGCAAGCTCAGAAGATGAAATGTGTGAGGGCAAGCTCGCATATGGTAGCCAAAAAGTGACAAGTGCAACAATGAAAGCCATATATAGTGTAACCATAAAAACCATAGAAAGGATAGTTTAGAATATATAGTTACTCATTAAATCAATAAATATTGGATGAACTTTGTCATGTGTTATAAATTTTATAATGAGTCTAATAATTTGCATGACATTTGTTTAAGAATTTTCATGACTTTCAAACAAATCAATGGGCAAAAAAATGACCTTTATTTATCATATTTTATGGTTTGCATGAGAAAATAGGCATTTGTTGTGACAATATGGATAAGTAGGTAAAAACAAAACATATGTACAAGAAATAAAGGGTGCTTATGAAATGATGGCATTATTGCAATTATACCCATATAAAATATTGTAGCAAAAGAAGCTTATAAATACCCATATGCAACATGTTATATTTATAATAATGTCTAGATAATTTTACATAATATTATACACACCTATAATAACGAAAATGAAGTACAAGTACCACATTATATGAGTAGCTAAACCCAAGCAGTCTACAAATATTTTTTTAAAAGGAATTATAAATAAAGAAAATTATGTGTTCATGTGCTCCATAATTTATGGCATGCATAGGTCTATTAAGGCTATTTTCCACAATACGTTCGACTTGTGTGTGCCAAGAATGACCTATATCTACCAAAAGACATGCTCTATAATTTTGATACTTCAAGTCTAGGAATATCCAATAATACATTAATCATAATAGGATATTGGGCATTGCCTTGTTTATTTCTTGTCTTCTAATAGTGCATATTTGGCTATGTTGCTTTCCTCCTGCTTTCATTTGGAAATCAAACTGCTTCAATTCTATGTCATTTCTATCTCTTAGAGTATTTTCATCTAAACAGTGCACAAACCTTGTTCAGATTTTTTTGCAAGATTTTAAAACTAAAGTTTTGTTGCTAAGATGTCAACAAATAGTCATTTAATTTCAGTTTGCATTTGGCAGCAAGTTTTTATGTTTTACTATTAATTTATCACATACTTTGTTAAACAGGCTGTGCTCTCGATATGCATGAGCCTCATGATAACATGAAATTAACATAATGATAATCATAAAACGCTCAGGTCACACTGCCTTTGCAGGGATCAATAAAAGCTACTGCTAGCTTCAAGTTGATCTAACTCTACAATATTCCATTGTAATTGCTGAAGAATGTAGAAAAAAATAAAAATGTTTAGATATATTGGAATGCTTCCCCTCAACAAAAGCTTAACCAAGTCAGCATAAGCTCGAGCCATTTATAAGAGTTGATATGCAAAAGCCAAAACAAAGTCTAACAATAATCAGAAGCTATAAAATGTCCTTAATTTCATGAATAATTAAAAATTCATTCAGAATGGTATTTTAAATCTAGATTATTGAATTCTAAAGTTTTAGTATGACTTTAGCGTGTTTTCTAGCCTGGTAAGGCTGCGGGTTTAAGCTGCTTCAAGTTGTGAAGCACACAGTCCACGAGTCTCACTTCACATGACCCACTCATTGGATGAGTATACATCAAGCTGTTCTATTCAGTTGTCAATAGCAATGAATTTAAATTCAACTGCTATTTTATTTAACTTGAAATTTTATGTCTTAAGTAAGCTTTACATCAACTGCAACCCTGTTAAGTTGCATCTTATGAACAAGAATTGCTTTGGCAGGTATGCCTTTTGGAAGAGAATTTGACTGATTTTTTCATCTTGATGGTGATTCCTTTAGATGGATTCAAACAATGAAAAAGATAATCCTTTTCCTGGATTTATCGCATAGCTTTTTCTTACATTCTATTCTTTTTCCATTTGGATGAATGTCGTTCTCCTTTTTCCATCTGAATCTAACCCATACCCTGCTTCTCAGCACAAAAGCCTAATACGGTTGAACCACAAAAAAAATATGACAACAATTAGAACATAAATGCAAAGTTCTAATAATTTCAAGGACATACCGCAATTATTCCATCTGCAATTTTGAGTTTACATAGTTCTGCTGCTGTGATCTTTAGTTTCGAAGCAGCCTGTAAATAATGAAAAAAAATGTTAAATATGGCCCTGAATAGTGACACCACAAAAAAAGAAACCATACCTTTGGTGCTTCTTTGGAACTTTTCCACAAGATTGCTGCACATGCTTCAGGGCTAAATAAGAGAAAAACAAAAGGAAATGACTTGAAAGCAACACAAACATTCATTTGAAAATCAAAAGGAAGAATCTCTATTCAAATTACAAAATGAGGGATATTTTGTTATAACATAGAGAATTATTTGTTTCCAAACAATTAACATGAGAAATTAGACCAATCATTACTTCATTTTGTAACTCCTAAAAACAGTTTCCTTTTTTTTACCGTAATTATTTGAACTTTCTTGTCAAATTGTGGATTTGGAAACCAAAGAAGGAATAAAAAAAAGGCTAGAATTTCATGGGCAGGTTCATTGATCAATGGTTGATCCTAAAACAAGGTTTTGTCAAAAAAAAAAAAAAAATTTATTTGATAGGGTACTTAATCGATATCAAAAAAATAAAAAATAAAAAAAAAAGTGTGGTAAAATGGGAAGACAATATTGAAATGTCAATTTGAAAGAGATGGTGATAGAAGAGTTCATTTAGCTAAGTAGAATAACAAGCTTAAACATGCACCATGCTTTTCAAGGAACCCCATTACACAATGGCCACAATTGATCTTTTTTAGAGGTTTATGTCTTGCATGTGGATTAAGGATAGCAAGAGAAAAATAACCTGATAAATATTTGATTTAATCTTATTCAAATGCCAAAATCCTATAGAACCCATCATTGATTTGTTAAGGTAAATGTACAATCTAATCCAATCAATGCTAACCATAATGTTTATACAGCTTTCAAAAGAATCTGTTTTCAATCTATGAATATGAAATCTCATATTTAAGTCTTGAAGCAAAAAAATAAATTCCTTTTCAATTACGTTGATCTAAGCCAAACATAGACTTAAATCAAAGTCATCCTTCTTTGTAACATGCTTGCTTAAAACTTTACAAGGGCACATCCAATGCCTGCTTGCTATTCTGGATAACTCTATTGTACACATTATAATGCTGTGGATGTTACTATTTATTAATATAATATACACTTGCATGTCCACCAACATGCATCATCACGCTGTCTTTTTCATGAATAACTAACTTCTCTAGTCAGTTTCGATAGCTCTTGTTTGTAGTTGAGTTTTACGTTGATGCTTAAGCTTTGTTGATGGTCTTACACCCTGACGTAGTATTATAAGCTGATCTTTGCTGGAGTTGAAAACAAATAGGTTTTCATTGACTTTGTACAATTCCATCCATACACAACTTGGATATACAACATATATTTCCTACTTCGATTCATTGACTATGTTATACTCAAATTTATCTCAACCGTCAAAGCTCATGGATGTCATACTTATTTGTCAGGTATGAATACTGGGAGGAGCTCCGTGGTAAAACCATTGCAAAGAATATAAATTAGCAAGATGTACAGCAAGCTGAAGTTTTAAACTGGACCACAGTTTTTGGGTATGGAATGCTAGATTGGAAAGCTTTATAATAAAAAAGAGAGAGGGCATAAATGCCATATTGAGCAAACACATTTTTTCATTTTTTGAACCATTCTTTTGGTACCTAACCGCTAAATGCCAATTGTTGATTTAGTAAACAAACTTTTTTGTGAGGTGCATATGTTCGGTGCATGCCACCTGCATGAAATCAAATTATGCTAACCAATTTAAGCACTCTAGAAGTAGAGCAATTGCCGATCTAATTTATACAACTTGCAATTGATTGAAATTGTGAATTGCTAAAATCCAAATAGAGTTTGACTTGGTTCAATTTGGGTTTGGACTTGTTTGAAGGCAGTCTTTTTTTTTATAATTTATTTGAATTTTAATAATTTTATTAATGCTTATATGCATGTGTGTGTATTAATGCTTACATATTTTGAGCTGGTTTAACAGCAAAAATCTTTGCTTATGAATTATTTATCTACTCTATTTCTAATATAAAAAAGTTAAAATTCAATTTGTGCATCACACAACAAATTAATCCACCAACTATTTCAATTATAAATGATCACATAAACTATTTTAATAGCACTTAATAATAAAATTTTTTTATCTATTTTTTCTTAATAAGCTTAATATTCAACAATAACTATGCCAAACAAACTATTTAGTCCACAATAGAAGAGAATTGAGCAGAATTGATTGAGGGTGAGTGGATTGGGCTAGTGGAAACTAAATATTAAAATAATCTAAATTAATAGGATTGACCGACTCTTATTTCTGCCCAAATACTGTAACATTTAAGTATCCTAAATAAATTACTAAACCAAGTGCAAATTTCTCTATGTATATTAAATGGGAATTCAATTATCAATTGAAGAATTTTATTTTAGGAAAATGCTAAATAATAAATAACTTGAATCTTTAAATAGGCTAGGAATTGTAATTCTACACTCGCCCTTATTTTGGGTGGTAGATACCAATCACACACAACTTGGACCTTAAAGTCTAGAAATTGCTAAGGCAAATGAACTCGGTCAGAATTTTGGTCAGATATGATGAAGAGTAAACCTGACTAATTGCACATTTTCAATCTTTTCTTTGATGAGATGGTGGCCAACTTCTGCATGTTTCATTCGGACATGATGAACAGGAATCATTACAATGTCAATAACTCTTTTATTGTCACAAAATAAATTTATTATATTCTTAATAAACCACTTCGATTCCTATAGTATTCTCCTGAGACAAAGTCCTTACAAATCCCATGTGACATTGCTGTGAATTCAACCTCAGCACTAATTCAAATGGTTTATCTTATATATGCATAATACCTTGTGATTAACCTTTGTTCTAGCATAGATCTAGCCTTAACTTATATCTGAAAAAAATTATAAAACTCCATTCGATGTTTTCCTAAAGTGTATCCCTATACTAGGACTTTTCAAGTATTTAAGGTTCAATGCACTCACATTTCACCATGGAATTGTTCATAATTCACATATCTAAAAGCCAATGTCAGGTGGAGTAAGCATCAAATAAATTAGTTTGCCAACCAACGTTTTTGTTTGTAAGAAAACTTCAGCTGTAGCTCCCATCTTGCTATGGGATTATCCATTGGTTTACACCATAGCACCACTATCTCCTTGAGACAATCAATAGCATAATTTTGCTATTAAACTGAAATATCACTCCTTAATCGAGTAACTTCCATGCCACGAAAATAATAAAATTGTATCTAACTAGAAGAGTCCTTAACCATTTACTCGTCATTGTCTTTAGTAAGAATAATATCATCAAGATAGACAATAAGGATGGCAATTTTATGGCCTAAAAACCATAGTATTATTAGTTTGGCATTGTAAGATCCCATACCTTTTAAAAACTTTTGAAGTGATTACTTGAGACCATATAAAGATTTTCAAAACTTAAACATTTTACCAATGTTGCGAAGAGTTTCAAATACTAAAGGAAACTACAAATAGATCCCTTCCTCTAGATTGTAATTCATAAATGTGTTATTAACATGTTGGTGAAGAGAACAAACCAAGCTTGCAGCAAAAGACAACAAAACATAAACATAATTCAACTTAGCAACAAAAACAAGTGTTTCTTTACGAATTGTCCATGAGATGTCTAATTCCAACCCTCAACAACAAACTTTGCTTTAGAGTTAAGTACAGTGGAATTAAACATGTGCAAAGAAATTAAAATAATAGCATGAAAGAAAGTTTTATGCCAAGAATTGTGAATAAAACTCAAGAAAAATACTTTGTTTGATAAAAGGTTCAATTACATATTTATAGTAACATGACAATGATATTTTGGTTTTCTCACTCATTCCATGTATAAAACTTCCACAAATGAGCTACTATTGCTACATCTACTCCCATCATGTGCAGAAATTTTAAACATGAGCTGCTATTGCTGCACTGACCACACCTACTATGGTATTAAGTGACGCATGCCACACATACAGCGTGAGTAGATGCACATGCGTAGGCTCTGCTAAAAGTGCTATAAACTCAACTCCATGCACATACTAGATGGCCACACACATGATCAGCTATACGGGTGTAGTTCTTCCATCAGCCCAGCTCCAATCGTGCTCGAAGACACACAGCATTACATCATCAACATAAAGCATGTGGGTGATGTTAGGGGTAGCTAGGAAAAGACAGATACCAAGAGGCACTTCTAAAGTCGCCTGACAATGTATAAGAAGAGGGGTATTCCAATATAATGGCGAAAAGATACAGGGATAGAGGACACTCCTTCGAAGCCCACACAAAGCTGTAATCCAAGATAACCTCCTCCCATTGCACAAAAGTGAAGAGATATAGGCACGGACCAAAACATATCAGAAATCTGAGAAACCCAAATGTTGGAATATGTGTATAAGAAAATCCCATCTCACCCTATCATACGCTTGTTCCAAATCAAGCTTAACTGCCAGAGGTTCATCAGGCAAAGATGACGAGTGAAGGAAATAGGTCATCTCCTAAGCCACAATAATACTGTTTGATATAAATATTCCACAAATGAGCATGCCCTATTTAAAGGCGATAATCCCCAATAAGCTCACCATTATGTTAGTAGCCACCTTGTAGGCAAAATTGTATAACCTAATCAGCCTAAACTGATTCGATTGGGAAGCTCTCACCCACTTGGGGACAAGGACCATGCCCTTATTTGTAATACCCCAATATCCTTGAAGATATTCACCCATTATCCTGTCTACTCCAAGCACTTTATTGCTGTCAAGAGAGAAAATCACCATCTTGATTTCCTTTACTGAGTTAGGAATCACCAACCTTGTTGCTTGTTTGTAGTGAGAACCACCCTTGGCATGGGAATAATTGGTAGGTCCACATTAGGAATAATATGATCCCATTTATTCATAAAGAAATGCTCAATGGCCATAGTAATTCCTTCAGAATTGCTGTGAGAGACACCATCCCCATCACCCCATCATCATTCAAGCAGTGAACAAAGTTATTTCTACACCTGTAAGTTGTTGTCACATGGAAGAATGTCATATTTCATTACTGCAACTTAACCCTCCGCTCTAGCAAGCACATTATGGCAACTAAGTATCAGTCCCATCATCCTGCAGTGCTTAGTTTGGTTCAGACCCGTAAAGGATTTCTTTTGCTGCAAAACCCCAATTTCTTGTTCTACCTGTTAGGGCAGCAGCTTTGTATTATTGAATTCACCCTAGCCACATATATCTCGAGCTTCCAAAACTCTAGCAAACTTAGTACAAATTGCAGCAGTAGGTTCTCTTACTTTCCTACTCCAAGCTGCAAACGATACGTCTCTTCATGCTGGTATTTCAGCCACATACATTCAAGCATCTTCCTCCTACTCCAAGCTGCAAATGATACATCTCTTCATGCTAGTAGTCCAGCCACATGCATTCAAGCATCTTCCTCCTACCCACCAAGCCGAGACTTCAATTCTAAAACTGCATTAGCAATGGGCAGTGCTCCAAGCCCAGACAAGTGAGGTGGTACATATAAGTTAAATCTCATTGTTCATTTAGATGAAATAGCCATTGAAAAAAATTGGCCAGCCCTCCTCTATCATTACACCAAGTGAAGCAATTGCCAAGAAATCCAAGATCACATAAATCCAAACTTGTAATAAACTGCTGGAAGTCTTCTTGAGCAATCGCAAATAGGAACCATTTGCCACCCTTTTTTCTCATCCTATGACATAGTAATGTTGACGTCCCCTACAAAATCCAGAGTGACCCTAGATGAGGAAAGCTCAATCAGCTGCCATGCCTCCCACTGAATGACATGGACTTTAGAAGCATACACTATGCAGTTTATCCAAAGTGGCTGACCAACCCAACAAATTTCAAGGGAAACTACCTGCTTCTTGTGACTAACAATCGTGAAATGAAGGTTCTCCACAAAACAATTATTCCACCTAATAATCCTTTTGTTGGATCAAAAGAAATTTAGTTGTGGCCAAAAAGTTGGTCAGCCTCCCGCTTACAAAAACAAGCTATTATGGTCTCCAACAAGGTGACAAAGAAAAACACCATCTTTTTTTAACAATCAAGTGAGAGAACCATTCATATGAACAGATTTACTAAATGGGATTTGATCATAAATGTACAAATACGTTAACATAAAAGTACAATACAGCATAGTCAGCTATGAATCGAAGCAATCCAATAGATTAAGAAATGAGTTGATCATACAGTACTATCATAGAATATTATATGATACAATTGAGTGAGAGAATAAACACAGGACAAGTATGTACACACAAAGAAGTGGGTTGAAAATCATACAAGACTAGACCATTGTAATAGGTCATTAATACATAAATACAAAGAATCAGTACAGCCGTTACAATACCATATAATACAAAAACAACAAACAAACAAGTACGATAGAGTGTAGAATTCAATACCTAATCATACAAGTACGATAATACAAATGCATTAGTACAAAAATGTGTAAGAGGAACTCGTAAAAGCATTTGATCATATAAAACGACAGAAGTATATCATACTATATAATCACGAGAAAGAAAATGAAATGGGCTCAATGTGAAAACATCTAAGAAAATATATCCCAAACATATCAGACAATACGATAAACATAGTCTTAGTATGACCAAGAAATAAGAGCCTAAGACCATCATTAGTCACGACTTAATAAAAGAAACAAAGAATGGTCATATAAGTACTACAAGCAATATCGTACAATATGACGTAATGACAGTGCTTGAAAATAGTCAGCTCAAGGGTGTCGTACAATACAATGATCAATAGCATGCAGTACGAAAAGGTAAGGCTAGCATTGCAAATGAAAATTGGCAATACAACGTAAGAGGAATAGTAGTATTGTATTAATACAATAATATCACCATAACAGTAAGATAAGAACTTAAGATATATTTGGGTAAGATTGAGAAACGTACAGTACAAATATGATAATCGTACTTATACGTTCAGTAAAAACTGAACAGAACTTAAAAACTAAAATGGCAAATAGCTAGGAAAACAAATATGGAGGCAAGAAAACTTTGTAAATGAAAGGTTAGAAGGCGAAAAGGTATGTATATGAAGAGACAATTATTAGAGACATTGTAAAGGCTAAGCATGTGAAAAGTTGTGAGAATAAATATAAGATGTTGACCATGACTTAAAGAGTTTCTTATGAAGAATTTGAGAAATGTAATACTCGACCATAGTAAAGAGAGGAAAAAGGAGAAAAATTAAAGATGTTTTAAGAAATTTGGAAAGGAATTATGCAAGAGACAAAAGCAAAACCAAAAGAAAAAACTCTAAGGTACTACAACAACTAAGATTTGAAACAAAGATTTAAGCTTTGGTAAGGCCACCACTTGAATTTAAGAAAAAAGAAAAACTTATTCATAACGTATGTATTGTATATTGCAGGCTACATGCCTAAATTGATATAAAAAAATATTATATTTAAGGATACTATTATTATTTCAATAATATATTACTATGTATTGTTTGTTATATGTTTTAATCATATCACATGCGTTAAAAAGTAAAACATGATTAATAAATGTTGATAACAAAATGATGAAACATAAGCAAGAGAAGAAACTTTAACGACAATTTTCCAAAATAAACTTATTATCTAGAATAGTATTTCTCCAGAGCCATCCTGAATAATATTTCTCCAGAAGTAAGAATACTACTCAGAATAACATTTATCCGAGACTGTTACCAAGGAGATGTTGGGCAATCCAAAATAAATATTTTGGATGCACAACAAAAAAGTGGTTAAAAGAAATTAATATTATTCTTAAAAAAATTAGGTTTCAAATGAATATAAAGAAAAAAAATCCTTTACTAATTTATATTATTGTTAATATAGACTATACATATGGTTACTCAAAAATATTTGTTTCACATTATGTTACATGTTTTTATCATTAAACCAGTGTTGACTCACGTTTATTTGGCCTGAAACTTTTAGGTCAAATAAAGACATTTCATGGGGTTATTGGGATCAAGCAAGAGCTAGCACATAATGATATAAAGATACTATTATTATCATTATATTTGTAATTTTATGTTTATTTTTTTAACTAAAAGAGATATAAAAGATTTTTTAGTATTGATATTATATGTACATATATTTTTAAAAATATACTTTTAAAAAGAAATATAAAAAACTTTATGTTTTCACTTGATTATATAAAATATTTTCACTATTTGATGTCAAAATGAATAAAAGTTTACTTCTGTTATGTTTTTTTATAAAAAACAAAATAATTTTTAAATGTTTCTAAAATGTTAAGAAAAAAAAACAATAAATGTCGTCACACCAAAATCTAGGAATGACGATGAGAGATAGCCACAAAGAGTAATGTCAAAGCTTATTAGAACTCCAAAGTTAAACAAGCTTGGGCAAGAGTAGCATGGAATGGATAATCTTTTGAGAAGTCATTTTATCTCGTGACACCAAGGACTGAAGCGGGTGGAGGGCTTATCTCACATTGACAAAGAGTCACTAAAACAAAGAGTAGCTCCTAACAAACTTCTAAGTGAAAGAATACATTGATGACATATCTCACATTGACTATTAAGGAAATGATTTTAGTATTTATATGAGATGTCATGATATTAAGATGTTAAGAAATCTTTTAATAGAAAAAAAACATTTAGATCGATGTTAGATAACCCAAGAGAATAACACCTCAACATAGGGAGACCAAAATATTACAGTTGATATCAGAGTCGAACTTCACTAGCTCGACGTGGTTTAAGAACAAATCAAGCAAAACCTAATAGGCCTGTGATGCCCGGGACTGAAGAGGGCAGGGAGAGAGCATCGAGTGTTGTCCCAAGAGGGGAATCATTGAAACAAATAACAACTCTTTGCAGGCTTCTAGATTGACAAAGTAATTCTAATATTTATATGAGATGTCATAATCTTAAAATATTGACATGTCTTTTGCGAGTAAAACTCACTTTGGTTGGTATAAGACGATCTAATGGGACAATACTTTAACGTAGTGAGACCAGAATATTACATATGAGCTTGCATTACACATTTCCATATTCTCAATTATAAGTTCTCCATTTTCTATTTGATTAGTAATTGTTGCACAGAGCATAGCAAGAATTGCCAATGTATTGTCTACAATATACTCTGCCTTTTAATTTCAACTCCCTTGAGCTACACATGTTCAGACTCCATTACAATTATCATCGAACTATTTAATTATCGCTTGTTATCATTCCAAATAGTGAGACTAGGTTGTCATATTTAGTATTAGAGTCAAATCTCACTAATCCAATTTAATTTGAAGACAAACCAAACAAAAATTAATGGGCTAGTGTCATTCGAGACCAAAGAGGATAGCAAGTGAGCACCAAGTGATCTCTTGAGAAGAAAATCACTAAAGCAAAAAGCAACTTCTAATAGACTTATAAGTTGAGGGATCCAAAAATGAATTGTCCCACATTAACTATGAGAGAGTGATTTTAGTATTTATATAAGATGACATGGTCTTAAGATATTAAGATGTCTTTTGAAGACAAAACTCCCTTAAGTTGGTATGGGATGACCCAATAAGAAAATACCTCCACATAATGAGACCAAAATGTTACATATGAGCCTATACTACACATTCTTGTATTCTTAACTGCACGTTCTCTGCTCTGCATTTGATTCCTAATTGTCACATTGGGCATAGTAAGAATTGCTAATGTATTGTCTATGTTATGCTGCCTCTTCAATTTCAACTCCCCTTAGGCTACACATGTTCAAACACCATTACAATTACCATCGAATTGTGCAATTGTTATTTGTTTCCATTCCCATCAATTACACAATATAGTATGCTCAAGGCAAAATAATCAAGGAGCTAAGAATTGTCTGATGTTCGGTGTACAAGCTACTCACCTATCTTTTGCTCAATAGAACTCTGTAAATTAATCATCCTCCATGATTAAGACAGACTATGAGCCAAGGCATGCCATGTCCTTTACCCCCAACGTAGCCATGTTCTTGGGTGCAAAGCCACTTGCTATTAATCAGTATTCTTCTCCTCAACTGGACTACTATCCATGGTACAAGGCCTCTTTCCTCCTACATTGATTGCTTCATTGCCTCATCCTACACATTGAAGGTTCCATGTTGAGGCTTCCTTTACAACTCAACCTGCTCATTTGCCTTGATGGTCCTTTCCTTGTCCATAATTATTGGCCAGGTCCCCATAGTACAACCACCAATTAATGGCCCAACCACCCCATAATCGAAACATATAATAAGTAAACCTTCATGCTCAAATCCTTGAAAAGTGCACCTAAGAGGATCGCCCATCCACATACCAGAGCAAAAGGGGAATGTGATGTCCATTCAAACGCAAACCCATGAAAACTAGGTTCTTTCCAAGCCCACAGTCCACCCATCGATCTAGATTGGATCCCCAAATGCAGAAGCAATAAGTAACAAATTTTTCATGTCTTAATATAGTAATAACTTAAGTAATTTGACCCACACAAGAGCGCACATGATTAACAATAAGTGCGACATGAAGTGAGGCCTCCAAAGGTCCAAATCGAGCACTTGTCCCCCCATAGTCAATGGGCCTCCATGCCACATGAAGTCCCCATCATCACATCCTCGAAATGTAGACACATACATCCATGTCCTAAGTTCAACAATCTGAATCCTTGGAATCCCATTACATTGATAAATCACAAGCAATCCAAAGGAACAATAACAACACACCATACAACTCCCCACACGATCAAATGTATAAATAGATGAACGATGAGTGCAAACCGCATATGATAGCACGATAATGCCTTCTTTGATGTGGAATTTGTCTGTCAAAGCAAGCATTAGCAGACCTAGCCACATTACTATAAGCATGCAAAACACTACTCCCTTGAGAGTTCAACCTACTAGATTTGCTGTCATTCAAAGCATCCTTAAAACTCTTCTAAGGAATAATCCCACCAACCATGATGCAGCCTTCCCCCTATAGTAGAGCAATTGTTGCAGCGATTGAACAAACACCTTGGAGGCATATTGTAGAATCTGGCAGACTAGTACCATTAAGAACATAATCTTATGAGCCATATTCCATGCCTCTAGTAGGCAACGATGGATCCACAGCAACCTCCATTGCCATCGCATTCAAACAGCCTTAGCTAAACTCAGCTTCATCAATGCCTTCCAACGTACCATCTTCGCTTGTTGTCTAACAGAATCCATCACACCACCCTCCCTCCCTGCAACCAAAAGATTATGCCTAGCAGCATCAACCACACAACAGTGGACCTTTTCCCTTCACATTCTTGCTGTTAACTAGAACAGCTGCTGCTATGATCACTACACAAGCTTTCTTTGCCTTGGTCCACTACCTTCCCCGAGCTCTCCCATTTTGCGCACAACCCAACTCCCCTCAAAATCGTGAATAAAAGCTCATAAACTCAGTCCTACTCCACTAACTTCTTATACTACTAACTATCCTCCATGCACTTCCAACTTATTCTTGCAAAGACATCAAGTTGCTATCAAATATTCCATGATATATGAATCTACTTACCATATATTGCCCTTTATTTAAAATATTGAAGACATTATTGATGTTCGGATATGTTTCTTTTGCAACACACATATCACCTTGGTAGCTTTGTAGTGCATGAAGCATTCACTAATCCCGTTGGTCAAAGTTGATCAAACATGAGACTACCATGTAATTCTGCAATTTCTAGGTTCAGCACTTCAGGTCATCCCCACTAAGTGAAGTAACCACTCCCGTGAAAAACTTCTAAGTCTTTTTTTGCAAACAAATGCTATCAAAAATTGAGACCATTAGTGTAATATTCAAGACTTCTGATTGTATAAATTATGTACAAAGGAGTAACACATGTGCATCAATATGTAATTATGTATATTGGACATAATAAAATTTAATATTTTAAAAATTTATTACTCTAGAATAAAAATAATAATATTTTGGTCATATCTCATAAAACATGTCAATTACAAGTTACTTGAAATTTGGATTTGAGCATATGGATGGATAGAGATCATTGAAGGAAAGTTAATCTTTGCTGTATAATTTTGAAACTCTTCAATTTTTAATTGATTTTCAAAATTATTAAATATTAAAGAACTTATTTTATAAATGATGGGAACTTTATTTTTTTCAACAAGATTTTTTTATTTGCTTTGCCTTACCACTTTTATAAGGCTCAGGAAGCTGTAAGAAGAATCGAGGGATACACGGCTACGGGTACGTTATTTTCGAACATAGAGAGAGATAACAAGGGGAGTGATCTTGGGCATGATATGGAAAGAGAGGAAAAGTGTTTGAAAGCGAGTAGGTGTGGGAAGCTTGGCAAACATCTATGCTAAGTGATTATTCCTATTTCTCATGCCATTATCGAATGCTACGACACTTAGAAATTCCTGTTTCGACATTATCGTTTCCCTACAGTGTTCTAGGGAACAATAAAGGTAAAAGAAAGTAGAATATAAGAAGAAAAAGGAGAAGTCAAAGTTGGAAGAATTTCCACCAGGCTGGGATGCAAAAGTTGCAGTTGCAAGCAGGTTGCTATTATGTCCGAAGTAAAGCAAAAAGAAGTGAAAGCAGCCACAACCAAAAAATATTCAACTTGAATTGTTGCAACAAAAGATTGGAGCTATTGAAATTGCAAATGAAGCTATAGCAAGAAGGAAATTGTTTGGTTGTAACAAGATGAAGGATTGTTATAATGTTGCTATTATTATAAGAAAAAGAAAAGGCACAAAAGTAAAGGAGAAAAATAGATTAAAATCAAAGCATTCTCGAATAATCCAGGTAGGTGTAAATTGTAATACAAATTAGATATTATTTGAGCATTCTCGCATGGCATTCATGTTTCATATTAATGTGTTTTGATACATTATAATTCATGATATAAAATTATCAAAACATAATACAAAAAAAGAAACATAAATAAAATAGTATACTATGATGTGATATAATAGTTAAATAATATGCTATGAAAGAAAAATTGAATAAAAAATTAAATTTTTTAAACATTATCTCACAATTCTATTGTATGTGATAAGATTTTACACATGATATTGGACATGATTGACATTGTTTCTATACAAGGTTATAAGATGGTCTCATAGACCTCATTCGTTATCACTATCACTTTGTGTAAGATTAATGTACGGAGATGATATGATTATATTATCCTTAAATACTACCAGTATTTTGTACAAAACTAATATATTGATGATATGATTTGATTGATAAAGTTGGTCATCAATAATATGCCTACAGGAAAAAGTCTATATATGATATAATGAAATATCATATAGATATAAAATGAGATATGATTATAGATGTTAAATAATGATTATATAAAAAAACTAAACCTAATTAGATTGAGAAATAAGAAAAAGAAAAAACTAAAGATGAAAGAAAAAAAAAATGAAATATAATATATGAGATGTGTGTGTGTGTATTTAAGTAAGATGGAATGTTGATTAGTGTACACATTTTTCAAAGCATGTTACTCATCAACAGTTTAGTATTAAGTATTTCAAAGACATAATATTTATATTTATTTTTATTCCTACACATTTGGTGTTATCATATTGTGATATTGTTAAACATAAAATTCACTTACTGAGCTCTATAAAGCTCACTCTCTTCCATTACATGTCATCTCACAGTTGCATAAAGAGGGCACTCCAAGTGGCATATGAGATAAATATTATGATATAAAGATAGTTTAGGGATGTCATATCATGTGTATTTTGATAAAGATGCTAAGTTTTCTTGAAACTGGTATACATGTGTTATATAGTTGTTGTTTATATCTTAGAGAATGATTTTGTATCTGTTTTATTGACATCATTGTTTGACGTAGTTTTGCATCCTCTAGACAACGTAGAACTCTAACTTAACCTGATTTTAATTATTATAAGGATTATCATATAGGAAGGATAGGTGAGGCATGACAAATAAAATTGTCTATTGATTTTATGCCCAATGACAAACAAAAATTAAGGCTTCAACACATCAATGTTGTGAATGATTATGCCCCTTAAAGTCGACGTTACTTTGTTTATTAACCATGAAAAAAGAACCATGATAATACATAAAAATCAATGCAAGCTAAAAAATTACAAGAGACTACAATTCATGAAGCTGACAAAGCATAGGATCAAGTTAGGTTGGGATCAAGGTAGCCTGGAATATGATAGAGCCAAAAGGTGTAAAATAGAAAGAAAAGAATCATGATGGAGAAATGGGAAATCTACAATGAAGTTGATAAAGCCCTCAAAGAAAATCGAGAAAGGACCAACAAAAAGGCAATTAATCACAAAGAAAGCTGCAAAGATTAACAAAATGAAGAATGTAAAGGAGCACAAATACAATCCTCTAAAAAGATAAAGAATTGCGATTAGTAAGTTAGAGTATGATAATCAAGGAGATAAAGAAAAGGATTAACAAATAAAGATGATTGATACATTGGGTTTTGATTGCACTAACACAACAAAAAATGATATGAAAATGTTCAATACTAAAAGCTTACAAAAACTTCGTAGTTTACTACAAAATCTATCTACTTAAATCAAATCTACCTATCTACTTAAATCAAATCTATTTATCTATTTAAATCATAAAATATTTAAAAATCTCATAACAAATTAACAACCATACAAAATTTCTCTAAAATATATTAAATTGAAAATAAAAAATTGATTAAATCCCTTTATATTAAAAAAGTGAATGCTAAATTAACTTAATATAAATCTATAAGCTTGCCAAAGGAAAAATATATACATTTGCAAGTGAGAGGCATAAAAAACTTAATGAAACACATCATTAATTAATAATAAATTATGAAACTAGTTATTTATTTCATCTTTTACTTCATTTAAAAAAGCCTTATTCATGATAAGCTAGTTTCTTCCATCTTATTTTAAATTAAGATATAAAAGTTTTAAGAGCTTGGTTATTTTATTTCCAAATTATTCTACTTTCTCATATGGAAGGTTCTCCTTTTCCATATTTAAAAATCTTTAAAATGTTTCCTTATAATCAAATGAAATATAAATTTTCCTACTCAAATTTCCTCAAAAACATAGTCTGGCAAGCTCTTACATATTCATAGTTGTCCCAGGAAACTAAATCCACTATTATAATTCCTAAGCTTTGGAAGTAGTAATGCACAATGATATACAATGAGGCTTATAAAAATATAGTAATTAACATGTTAACCACACAAAAGACATACAAAAGGACAACAAATTATGCATATCTCAGTTAAGCTTCAGTCCTACAGCTTAAGCACTCTTTCTGATTTTCTGTAAAAGGGAACTACTAGAGTTCAGTTTGTGCTACATTAATATACTAATACAAAAGAAAAACCTGATAGAATAATACAGAACAAATATGCAGCTAAGCAAGAATTATTGTTATCAGGTAATGCACAATGATATGCAATGAGGTTTATAAAAATATAGTAATTAACATGTTAACCACCAAAAGACACACAAAAGGACAACAAATTATGCATATCTCAGTTAAGCTTCATTCCTACAGCTTAAGGACTCTTTCTGATTTTCTATAAAAGGGAACTACCAGAGTTCAATTTGTGCTTCATTAATATACTAATACAAAAGAAAAACCTGATAGAATAATTCAGAATAAATATGCAAGCTAAGCAAGAATTCTTGTTATCAGGTAACTATGAGTAGCTAGACCATCTTCAACTTGGGCCATGCCTCCATTAGGCATTATTTTCAAAGAATTAAACCCAAAAAATTGCTTTAGAGCTATTCTGTAAAACATTGTTATGATAGTTAGGCAAGGGCATTGGCATGGCGAAGAAGCATATAGCACTTTTCACAAAGGTTCTAACAATGATTCATAGTTCATCTACATAGTGTTCATGAATGCTAGCTGACCTGGCAACATAAAAGACTGCATTTTCTAACATAAGCATTTTATTTGGGCAAGCTATTGCAAGGGCTCCACCAGATCCACCTTCACCAATAACAACTGATACTACAGGGACTTTCAAGCCAAACATAGTCCTCAGGTTTTGGGCTATTGCTTCTCCCTACAGGCAGTTCACAATGTGTTGGCAAAAGGATAAATAAAAATCTTCAATCCTGATTACATGTACTTCTGCATACCTGACCAAGTTCTTCAGATTTGAGGTCAGCAAATGCACCAGGTGTATCAACAAACGTGATAATGGGAAATCCATGATGATCAGCATAATGCATCATGCGCAAGGCCTTGCGATATCTACAAAGGGTAGCACAATTTCAAATTGGGCTCCACATGAATCATAATTATATGGTAAAAGCTAAGCACAATGAAGAAAATTAACCTTATGAACTATGTCAACACATTCTGATATACTATAGTAGACTTTGACATATAACTGTACTTTAAGAAGTCAATGGAACAAAAAAAATGATAAATTACATGTCACACATTTGAACAGAATGAAAACATTCCACCAAAATACTGTATACACCCTTATTCAATTAGCAGTCTTCAAAATAAGACTCTGGATTGCAGTTAAGTAGATTGCATACAGAGTGCAGTGGTAGTGCTATATGATTACCCATGAGGAGTTGGCATCCCAAAATTCCGATAAATGTTTTCTTTGGTATTCCTCCCCTTTTGATGACCAATAAGCATGTATGTTTTTCCATCTATACTTCCAAGACCAGTAACAATAGCTGGATCATCATATCCTGCACGATCACCATGTAGCTCCACCCACTGGAATTTAACCAACATTAATATTTGAAGTAACTAACATAACATAGAAAGATGGATCTTAAAAAACAGTGAAAAAAAGGGAATCTAATAATACCTTCTCTGTAATGTTCAGCACATGGTCCAAAAATGTTGGTCTGTTTGGATGTCGAGAAATACAAAGTCGTTGGTAAGGAGTCAAATGGGTATACAGATGCTTTAGTTCCTGAAAAATCACAAAAGATAACTAAATGTCAAGGAGACCAAGAATTATAAAAAAACATTAAGGACTACTTGATCCAAAATATGCAAATGAGCAAATAACCAACTCTTCTAGATCTCCTGTTGAACTGTTTTAAGATTCGGGATTATCGATGGAACTATGGCTATGAAAAATCGAAAACACAAACACTACAATAAAGGACCCCAAGATAATGAGCCACAAATTGTCCAAAGATTTCCAAGAAAACATTTTGTGAACAATGTGCAGGTTGAGGGGTGAAGGGGGCCATGATTGGTTGGTCCTACTTCAGAAAATAAGGAAATGTTATTGGTTGTGCATGATCAATTTGACTAAGTCAAGACACATTTTGAGGCTGGTTTGCTCTAAAGTGCATAATACCTAAAAAGTTTGGATAGGTTGGCCCCCCAGCTGATGTTGCTTCAAAGATAGGACAAGAAAATCAATAGGAATTTGAAGGTCATGACTACTGTGGGTGGAAACTCATCAAAAAGCCATAACCTAGAAAAGCTTTTGCTGCACAAGATGAGGTCCTAGCAAGCTACATACGGTATGGGAAGTTTATTGAGCTAACCATGTAGATGCATGATTCAAATGGATGAAATAACTTTGAAAATAGAAACATTGGCCAATTTACGCAAAGTCAAAAGCCTATTGACATTTTTGGGAAAGCCATAACACACTACCATAACCCTAGATACTTATTACATCTCATTAGAGCATCATCAAATAATTTCGAGCAAACCTTTCAAATCCATCATTACTGGTTAATATTTCAGTTGTTGACATCACCTTACATGGATAATTTCTAAAAAGGTAAGCAAAACTTCCTTGAACTATTTTGAATATTATATAATATCATATAATCAGCGCAAACCTGTCTATAACCAGTTCAAACAAATCAAAATTTTGGGAAAAAAAATAGCTTTATGATGCATCTCCATCATTTCTGGTTAATATTTCAGTTGTTGACATCACCTTACATGGATAATTTCTAAAAAGGTAAGCAAAACTTCCTTGAACTATTTTGAATATTATATAATATCATATAATCAGCACAAACCTGTCTATAACCAGTTCAAACAAATCAAAATTTTGGGAAAAAAAATAGCTTTATGATGCATCAAAACTATCTAATGGTTCATGATATACAAAACTTCAAAAAGGATAGTAAAATATTTGAAAATTATACAAATAATGCATTGGCTATTTATCAAGAATCTATAATATTTATATTCTTAAAAAGTATATGGTCATGCATATGCAATTATGTTCTTATAAATTATTATTAGCACAAAGATGGGTGAGAATATTGGTTGTTATTAGAAAAGGCTCCCCAATACAAGGATGTTTATATATACAAAGACATGTTTACATATTGCATTCAATGCATCTATCCTTCCAGACCTTTCCTATTCATACTTATAAAAATTAATTTATTAATCACATCCACCAAACCAAAAACTAGTTTCCTAAAACCTATAACAACCATGGATCCATAACTTGTTCTAAATTATGTGACATTGATGCTATTCAAAAATTTTGTATAAGCTTAAATCTTACTAATGAAGAACTCCAAAACATATCCATAACCCAATGGATGACAAATACATCTTTGTTTGATCTACTACCTTGAAACATAGTTCAAGTAAACCCACCACACTACTTCCATATCCAATCCATCAAAGCACTTATCACAAGAGTAAAACTCCACATAAATTCTAACACAAACAAGGTTCCAAATGATGAATACACATACAAAACAATCTAGAACATCCTCCATTTCTATTGGAATTGCAATTGCAAGTGCAATTCCAAGACCAACTCATCGACACAATAGGCACCTTTATGATAGTACAAAAGTGTTTCTAATAGGCCCTAAATTCTTAGATGCTGCCTTCTCCACTCTTATTGTTGCACGCTTGCATGTGTGCATGAACATTATGTATCAACAATAACTACTTCGGCCATTTCAATGTACAACCACTAACAAATTTTGACAACTTCCAGCTAATACCATACATATATCAAAACATTGATGAATCCAATAACATGACAAGAAAGCATTTTGGTTTTTCAAACTTAGTTCAAGGATTTACTTCATTAAGTCCAACCAAGTAGGCACAAGTTTATTGCCATCACAAATAAATTACGTATTTCTATTAATAAAAAATGTCATAGAAATATCTTAATCCTATGCATCAAAGAACTGGTCAATAGACTTCTACCCATTTGATCAGATTTGTGAATCATCATTTAGTGTACTAAAGTTTTACAAAAGGATGCAAATGAAAGCAAAATTGAAACTTCACATGACAATGCACAACCAACCAAGCAAATCATAGAACTGCTTTTACCTATTAAGTGTTAATTACAAATTTATATTGCAAATAAGCTAGAAAAGCCACATGACAATTCAGTAAACAGACATCCTTGAATATATGCAGAAAGGGGATATGAAATAGACAATCTAAAACCTATACCTTTTAAGATTGTAGATAATACAGATAATCCAGAAAATGAGCCAATTATTGGAACTCCACCCTTGGCAATCCTTTTTAAACTTAATGATATTCCTTTATTTCATTCACTCTTTAAAAGATGATTGTGCTATTTTTCATTCATTTTCCACTTGACCAACAAAATGTAAACCTCACCACCATGCCTCTTTTTACCTATTGTGTAACGACTCGTCGCCGTAAGCAACTAAAGGTACATACTTTTATACATTTTGTAGAATATTTTCCAATAGCTAGAATTAGAATGTGAATATAAAATTGAATAGGGAGAATTTAGTGACAAATTTTGATTCTTGTCGCGTAGTTTTTGAAGCCCTAGATAAAGTGTAATTAATTTTTGAAGTTATTAATAAATAATATTAAATAAATTAAAAACAAAAATCAAGATTTAAATATCTCGAAATTTTCCCCAAACGGTTTCCTGAGTCTCCCGAAAACCCTTTCCTGCATGAGGCTTCCCCAACGCCTCAAGGTTTCCGAGAGCAGTGATTTTCGGGGGAAAATCGGCAAGGTTTGGTCATCGAAAGGCCAATACGAAAGAAAGAGCCGACGTTCAAAAAGGTTAACGCGTGGGAAGAGTTATCCGACGAAGCTATTAGACTGGAACCCTAATTGAGTGGGCCGAACGGTCTCCCGTCGTCGGAAGTTGGGAAAAAGAAGTGCTATGGCCTCGATTAAAAGCACGGAAGGAAAAAATTGAAAAGGTAATTTTTGTTGATTTTTCATATTTTCCCCATTGCATGCGGATTTTTCGGGCTGTATAGGGTTCTTGCCAGCAAGCATGTTGCATCATTTTGCAGCCGGCTAGTGAAAAAAAAATTTATATAAAAAAAGAGTAAATCTAAAAAAGGGGAAAAAATGATAAAATGTGGAGAAAACTATTACAAGAAAAAAAAAAAAATATATATATATATATATATATATATATATATATATATATATATATATATATATATATTTGTAAGCATATGTAAAATGAAAAAAAAAGGTGAGAAAGATTGTATTATATTTTGTAGTAAATTATAAAAAAAATAAGAAAATTGATAAACTCTTTTTATGCAAAGAAAAAGTTGTCTTGAAAGCAATAAACCAAGAAAGTACAATTTTAGTTGGCAAAAACAAGCTTGTGGGGGTAAGTTTACATTTCAGCATTTAATTGGTGTTGATACATGCAAGTATAAGAAATTGATTAGATATTTAATTATTTGTAGAAAATGAAAAAAAAGAAAAAGAAAAGAAATTGAGAAAATATCTGAAACAAAGATAGGTGAATTTAATTATTTGTAATTTAAGTAGATATGATTTGATTTAAATTATATATGACATGATATTCATCATATACATGTTACAAAATCGATATTATAATATACCTTAAAAAAAAATATAAAGATAAGCATATAGCATGATGTGCATTGTGTGATAAAGATAACAGTGCTAAATACCCTGATGGAAAAATAGATAAAAATAGAAAGTGAAATTTTCTCTGAAATTGTCCCTGTGATCCCTTGAGATGTGATGAGCACTAGCACAGGATGCTAGGCATAACGAGATGAGCATTATCATAAGATGTTGGGCATCATAAGCACTGGTTTGATACTGGACTATGATGTTATACGAGATGTGAAAAATACCAACATATAATATTGAGCATCATAGGCACTGGTTTGATACTGGGCTATGAGATGAGATGGCATCAGAGACCTCCGATACTGCTTGCACTTAATGCAGAGACGAGGGACAAAAATGATATGTGATAGATATGACTGACCAGCTATACCTACAGGCACACCTATGAGCAGAGGTCTAGAGATAATGAGATATCACAGATGAGATGATACATGATTAGAACATAAATATACAATCCTATGAGAACTACCTTGGGCCCAAATATAAAAAAATGAAAAATGAAAAATAAACGAAAAGAAATGAAAAATAAGAAAAAAACAACATGAAATAAAAGAACAAAGATGTGTGCATATTTGATGCGTGTACAACATATTGTTATTCATGTTTATATATGTTGAGTATTCATGATATGTCATATGACATCATATTATTACACCTACTTGGTATTTTTATACTCACCCCTACTTACATTACAAGATGTGTCACAGATTTACACAAAAAAGATGCATAGAATAGCATGTGAGGTTTGTGAACACTCTTATATATGCTGATTTTATCTATTATCATTTTTACAGAAACGAACAGGTATGCATGCATTTTTATTTGTCGTGATGAATCAGTAGAATTGCTATTAAAGTAAAATTATTGCATTATTATTACGTCATCTCCGTCCAAGGTGGTTTATGTCCTCACAATTAGCTGCGTAAACTTTAATCTGCCGTCGATCAGACGATAATACTGGTGTTATGGATGGCAGGGCATGACATATTGTATATAATTCTAGTCATCATGGAAATTCACAATTGGCTGTCCTTTCTCAACCTTTATAATATCCTATTATTTCATGAAATCTTTAAAAAATGAATATTCTTTTTGCCATTTATTTTCTACTACAACAAAAACTAATCACCCCTTCCTATTATTTACTTGTTGTATATGATTATTATTGTCATTACATAACATGGATTTCATGCTGGCTAGAGTACAGATGTTCTAAAGCATGTGTATTCCTCATTGTCTACTACTTGTCTATCACAAGGATTGCAATATTTGAGGAAGAAAAAAACCAAAATGTTGATGTTCTATTTTTGCTGTTTCGATTAGCAATTTAATTGCTCTTCTTTTTTAAGATTACATCAATAAAATTTTTTAGCTACCTAACAAACTTAAGGTTTGGTCCTCCAAAGGCAAAGAATTGATCAGAATCTAAAGTAATGTCATTGATTTTGGAAGTAATTTAATCTTTTTCTATGTTATGTCTAAACTATGTTAGGTAGTTAAAAGTTATTAATGTCTTTCAAACTCATTTAAGAATTTACAATTCACTAAATTTTTTATGCAGTTTATTAGTTATATAATAGCCTGATATATTCAAAGAAATATTTATTATTTCCTTCATAGGTTTATTAAAATGTTTAATATTCTTCAAAAAGAGGTACTCAGCTTTTGATGAAAAAAACTTGAACATAAATTATTGGAGAAACTTAAATGCTCATCACAGCCCCACAATAAATTTCCTAGTACATCATGTTATTGGAAACTTAAAAATTTTGAATGTGAATTATTCATGATAGACTGAAGATCAAATAAATGCATATTGAAAAAGTGCTGAAATTTAATGGGAATGGATGCAAATTAATGAAAATGTAACTTGATATTTCTTTTACTCGTTTATTATATGAAATATGAAGAGGTTAAAGGAAGCTAACCTCTTGGTACTTCTTTTCAAGAGAACCAATTTCAGTGCTGAGATCCAGACCAGTATCAAAAGCCATTTTGCGCACCTATGATAAAGAGGCACCATGAAGAAACATTCTAAGGTCATGAAAAGAAATATTAGAGGAAAATAGCACTCACAACCAGCTAGAAAAAGTGCGCACATGGCAGAAATCTTTCATGGTACACATATATGAAGATCAAAAACATGTAACAATATTACAAGTAAAAACCAATCCTGATAAAAATTGACCTGTCATATCAATAAAATCAAATAAATTTAAATCCTTTATAGATAATAAAATCAAATATTTATGCAAAATGTTAACATTAAAAACCACAGCTATATGGATGTTTTAATTGCACCATTCAAAATTATCACAAGAAGTTAAAGAATGACCATAATTAATCATATATAAGACATGAATTAGTGGATACAGAAAAGTATTTCTGGGCTTCTATTGAGCAATAGTCGAAAAAATTCAGAAAAGATTTTCCAAAAGATCTTCAATTTACAAGGTCACTTTATGCTCCTCTTAGACATGAATTGTTGAAACTTTCCCTTGTGTATAAAGGACAAATTAAACCCAAAAAATGTAACAAAAGATCATTAGAGAAGGCTCTACATGCAAGAATATAAATAAAAAATTATTAATAAATAAAAAAAATAACGTCACAAGACTAACATAACCAACCAACTTATTGGAATTAAAGCCAACTGTTGTTGTAAGATTGCTAATCGCAATTAATTCTAATAATTAGAAACCACATCTTAGCAAATAATGAGTTTATGTGAGCTCAGCCTCCAAAGGCTCCACCCACAATCTGCCTTCAGCATTTCCCAATGAGACAGAAACTTGAAGTGGTTTGAATAGAACATACCACATTAAACTCTCATTACAAAAAAATAACCAATTCAAGCACATGAAATTTGAAGACTCAGCATTCAATAATGATTGCAAGATGTTATTAATTATCAGCAAGCTGGAAGGAGGAATGGAAAAAGAGATGGCAGTGGTGTACTACAAGAAGATATGATGTAGATCATTTAGGTGAACCTATCCAGGGAAATAAAGCATAAAACTAGTCACAGTTTCCTGTTTGCAAGAGATCCAAAATACCCAGCTCTTAAAAAATTAAGTAGCCATTGGCATATTTATGCTATATGCTACATGGAAAGCATCATTGTTCAGAACATTGTCGTTGCTCACAATTTGATAATTTATACAAAAATGTTGTGTGCAAACAATCTGACAATATGATTATGAAGGTATCTTAGAAAGGCAAGTGATAGGCTCAAAAGGAGATATCTTGACCCATTATCTAATATCTACAAAAGTATCAAATCACCAAAAAAGTCCTTAGCTATTCTATTTCATATTTCAAAAATTTTATTCATTGCATCCAACTCTATTGTTAGTATATGTGATCATGTGATTCCTTGTTTGACATTCTACAAACTCTACTTGTGTGTGTACCATGTCAGTTCACCAGAAACGTAAGTACTAGATTGTGTTGTTAAAACCACCTTTCTTTTAGGTTTAAATCCCTTATATTAAAAATCAGTAAAAATCTTCAGCTATTGGGAAAGTTCTTACCCGATGATCCTATGAATTATTATTCTAAACCTATAACACCTTCAGGTAGGCCCTTGTATGGATATAATGCTTGAACCTAAACTTTTCTCAATTGTCTATGAACTAAAATAAAATTTAGCATTTCATCCTACATCAGATTACATCCAAGTTTCCTTGTTTAATATCTTTGAATTTTGATCTTAACTCAAAAAACTTGCAAAGCATTTTCAATGTTAGAATGGTTCTCTCAAGACAACATAGCAAACGTCTTTGGCCACCTCAAAAAACAGATAGTAACTAATATTGATTCCATTGAGTTACCGATTCATGACATCACAATAGAATTATTTAACTCTTAAGCCACATAAATGGGATCTTCTTAGGTCGGTTTCTAAATGTTAACAAAGATATATCCAACTTTCCTCTTCCTCAAAGAACCATAAGAAAAGATTAAGACCATTGGAGAAACTTTTTATTATCTAGCTTGTAGTTTGTGATTTGCAAAGATAAGATATCACCATAATGTTGGATAATTAAAGCACTTATGTGACACCATAATATTGAAGCCCATGGATGTAGAAAATGAATCAATTCACACAAAGCATGTCCCAAACCATCCATAGCTAATTCTTATTCATCTTCACCAAAATAAGAGGAAGAAAGGCTTAGGATTGATAAAAGCTTTCAAGAAGGGGAAGATGAGAGTTGAATTTCAAACTACATCCAACAAACAAATAGGGAACATAGAGGATTCTACGAAGAAGGTGGACGAAACCACAAACAAGAAGGAATGACTCCAAGAGCTCTTGTTGATAAGAACAATGAACTCAAAAGCTCTGACCAAGAGCAAGAGCCACAAGAATGAGAAGACAGAGTGGCATCTTTGCCAAAAAAGCAAATAACAATCATTACAACATCTCAACAATGACCTCGATGAAAAGGGTGGCATGTCCATTATCAACGACTGGACATCCCAAGCAAAATGCCCATCTAATGTTTAGGTTTTCCTTGGTGGTGATTGTTCCACTCATAGAAACTAGAAAAAAAAAAGTAGAACAGATCAAAATGGCCTCAAGCTTAGCAACAAGCTGGCTAAGGGAAAAGAAATCAGCAACTGCAGTGAAAAACAAGTATGCAAGGTGGAGAGAGTGAGGATTTGATTGAGATATTTGGAGATCTATGACAAAAATTGGGGAAGAGATTTTAGGATAAGCAATCTTATTTGTGGAAACAAACAAGTTTATGAGAAGTGGAAAAACATTTGCAAAAGGTAGAAGGTCATATTCTACAATAGAAGCAAAAAAATGATCTTTATTCTAACGTCATGTAATTTAAAAGGAACTAAAATTATTGGTTCAATCTTGATCTTTACAAGGGTGAATATATAATAGTTTTCAGAGGATATACAACAGTAGATGAGGCAAAAATAAGCTTTTGTTAGCCTCAAGAAAAAGGGCATCAAAGAAGAAATAACTCCAATTTAAATCTTTCCAAATGTATTTATTCTTATTCACTCTATACTAGATTCTTGATTTTCACTAGCTGGCCTCTCTAATTTTCTTCAATCACCAACTTAGAAATATTTAAATGTCATCTTAAATCTTTAAGATTATAAGAAAGCAATCTACAAAATATAATGTTTGTATCATATCTATAAAGTAGGTTCTATAGATGCTCATATTCGACAAGTAGAGCGTACTTAGGGTTCAATAGTTTTAGGACTACTATCTAAAAGAACTTCAAAAACAAAAGTTTTGTGGCTAAATAGCATGCAATTTAACATGTTTCAAAGTAAACTATTTGGTTTGACATATATTAGAAAAGTTCTTTCAAATATTTTTAAATTATTAACATATAATATAAAATGGAAAATATAAAATCACATCCAAAACTTTCAATTATTAATAACATCAATACATACACATGCTTAAACACAAATCAAATGGCTATTTAATAACACAAGAATGAGTCTATTTCAACAAAAAAGAAAAACAAAAAGAGTTTATACCATAAATTTCTTAATCCTAATTTCTCTAACTTCAACAAACTATTTTTCTAATTCCTCTTCATTATCCTTCTTCTCCACCTTATCCTTTTCCAATCTAATTGTACATAATTCCAAACCAAAGATGCCAACTCCATGCTCAGTAGTTTATCCTCTCTCTCCCATATTCAACCTTACAAAAGAGAAGAGGTTTTTATTTCACTTGACATGGAACTTGATACCTTTATATAAAGAAAAACCCAAAAAATTATACAAAGGAACTCCAAAAGCAAACATCAATTGTAAATATTAGCATAGTTGCCTAATATCTCATACGTTAAGTAACAAATAAGTCTCTACCTTTGTCTCACAAGGACATAGAACCTTCACTTTTCAAAATATCCAAAAAGATCCTTATTATTCAAGTAATTTAACAACTAGGTTCTCAACATTTTTTCATCCCTAAAGGCTAGAGGTTAAGTCAAGGTGAAAAGGAGGTATGTGGCGGTAATGAGGGATTTAGAATTGGCAATACAAAAGTGATTTTCAATAAAACAGACTTTTTTGTCCACCTAGAATATACTCACGGAGAAGCAAGTGTGACCAAACTATTCAAAGCAAGAATAAACTCCAACCATGGAGGCAAAGAAATGGAGAGGAGCTTTCCCTTCGGAAATTATGGAGTTAATTTAAAGAAATAGACATCTATAAAATTCTAAAAGTGATGCCCAACAAGTTCATAGTAATGATATCCCTTTTGGGTGCAAGAGTACTCGAAAAAGGCATAATCGTCTGAAAAGACAACTTGCACCAGGAGCATGAAGATGAATAAAGAGGCTACAATGTAATATTCTTGGAGTGATAAAAGAATAAGGATTTATCAACATACAACAAACTAAAGAGAATTATACCATCTAAAATGAAGAAAGAAATTTGATTGAAAGGATCACATACCATCAGAACACCGTGCCCCCATTACTTATTATGCATATTCTTCTAAATTAATAGCTTATGAGCAATATCAATTATGTATCAATAATTGCATTCAACCATGCCCCTTGTTTTTAAAAAGTACAGCAATATAGAGGCAACTTTGTCCAAAGGTGCTTGAAGGGCTCAACTTAAGGGAAAGGTTAGGGTTTTAGCAGACAGCTCTGCATGACAAGTTCAACAATAAAGAGCTCAATTAGTGAGGTTTTAAATGGGTGAAGACCATAACAAATTAAGGTTTGTAGAGGTGAGGAGGGGTTAAAGGAAAATATGGTTAAAGGAGAGCACCACTAAAGGGAACAAGGTGAGAAAAGTACAACGAGTAAGGAAGAGGAAGGCTCGATAGATCTATATCGTGATGAAAATCTTAAGATATTGGATCAAGTTACTCTAATATCAAAGAGAACAGATTTTTATTTCAATTAATCCTAGAGGATGAGCCCGATATCCATTATATAGGGAAAAGTTCAAGAGATGAATACGGAATAGAAATCCAAAAAAGTGACATCAATTATTAAGCTTATTATTTTCTTGATATTTTATATTTTTACCATAACATGTCATTTGTGGATTCGAGCAACAAGTTACCAACATCACTTATCTTAGCTCGATGCAAACTTTTTGCCAAACTCATTTGTGGAGAAAAAATAATGGAACAAACCCATAGAAGGCAAAGGCTTCATAGGTTTTTCAAGAGAAAATAATTGTCTAAATCTATGTCAATACATTGCTTTTATGGTAATTTTCGAAATGCAAAAAATCCAAAGAAAGCATCCAAAAACTCAGCAATTATCATTTTAAAAACTATTTTTAAGATCCAAACAAAGCAATAATTTTTTTTTGTTGTAACACTAGGTGTATGAATTGATCTACAACAAACCATCTCTATGTACAAGATGGATTTGCATTACGAAAGTTCCATTAAAAACAAAGTTTATGAATACTCAATTGCTTAATAAGATTCTGGAGTATTTGTATGAAATGATGCTATAAATAACTCTCACTAGTTATTTTCTTTTCCAGCTTGACCAATGGCTTCTCAAAATCCGGAGTAACTGACTTAGGTTTCTTAGTTAGCAGTTTGAAGGGAAACAAATAACTTGAGGCACATTAAAAAGCATCCAATTTTGGCAATTGTCATTTAAAAAATTATTTTTAAGATCCAAATGAAACATGAAATTTTGTTTGTTGTAATGCCATGTCTATGAACTGATATACAACAAACCATCTCTATACAAGATGGATTTGCATAACAAAGCACCATTAAGCAGAAAAAGGATGTGAATACTCTAATGTTTGATAAGATTCTAAAGCATTTGTATGAAATAAATGCTAATAATAACTCACAGCAGTTATTTTTGCTTCCAGCTCGACCAGTGGCTTCTCAAATTCAAGAACAACATGCTTAGGCTTCTCAGTTAGCGGTTTGAAGGAAGACAAATAACTCAAGTGCCCACTTTTCAGATTTGGATCAATATCATCTGGCCATGGATACTCATGTCGCCGCCTTCCTTTTTTAATCCTTGCATAAACACTAAATTTCCCCCTGCTTCTGCAGCTAGATTGCAAAAGATATCTCAAACAACCTCCATTAGCACGATAAAATGTTTTTTCCTGACACACAGCACCACTAAGATCCCTTCTGATATAAATGAGCGGTCCAGAGACAAGGCTGCATCCTTTTGCTCCAGTGAATGATGTTAACAAGCATAGAGATTCCATTTCATATGTTAAGATATCAGCAGCAGTAGTCTACAAAACTCCAAAGTTTGCAGCTCAAACTGATTCCTACAATACCAAACAGATTAACAAAGTTATTATAATGTCTTGTGTTAGAGTTGACGTCGTAAATAAAAATTAGACACATTAGCTTACATTTACAGAATAACAGAAACAAATTAACAAGTTATGAATTAAAGTGATAACCTAATGTCAAAAGACCAAAAAAAAAAATCTTTTCAGAAGCATGATGATGAATTGTTAACGGAAAAACAATTACAACGTCTTCAAACAGAGTCTGAAAAGGGAACGCAAGATTGCATGACCCGTTACAAACACGGAAAACTTATGTGAGTACGATATTTAACAAATGAATGCAACAATTCCACATCTAAGCTTTAAATAATGGAGATAGTAAATTTCTACGGCAAAAAAAAAAACATATTCAAATTACTAAAAAAACAGCTATAAAACGCCTGCATTTACAGTTTGGACTTCACAGATCCAGCCTAAAACTGCCACTATGTGCGAAAGATTGCTTAATAATCGAAGTATCACTGATAAGAAGATAATAAGTAAATCTGGAATCAGGAAACAACTTCACAATCCTCTAAATAAGCCGATGGTTTAGCCTCAAATATCTCCTACAAATAGCACCCACCATTCGCATCAAAATCTAAAAAACCACACAACAGATTCAAGAATTTGGGATTACCTACGTATATCTTACCTCTCCGCCGGATTGATTAGAAGCGGATTGTACAAATCGTGATTCAGAATAGGATGCAGCCTGGAAAGAAAGAGCAGCTCAAAGAGAGAATGAAATTGGGGAATTCATTTAAGGGAGCGGACGGAGAAAACTAGGAAAACCTCAAAACTTGATCGCACACGAAGCTCCGCTGGGGTTACAACATATTCACGGTGAAAATCGGCTTTCACGGACGAATACAACGGGAAATATAATGTCTCCTAAAATTTCTACGCGAACGATACGCAAAGCTTATTGTCTAAAGTTAGATGGGTCTGTTGATCGGGAAGGCTCTACTCCGGCGACGGTGGAAATTGATTGCAGAGTGTAGTTAGTCCGAATGCACATGTGCTACAAATAAAAATATATTAATGTATTAATGATGAAGAAGTTGTATTAAGATAAGGTGCTAACAACAATTTGATCTGTAGTGTTATCTATTAATTCGACATAATTTTTTTTTTAAATTGGAAACATAAATTAGCAATGAGATTTGATTTTTAACAAACTATTTAATAACCCTTAACTCGACATCATATGTAAGCACATGAATAGAGTACTGCATAACCTGAATGCCTAATAAGAAACTCTACAAATAATCAAATTATATAACTTAAAAATATAAAAAAATTACATTATCATCTAAAGTCATGAAAGTAAAATTATATAAAAAGAACAAACAGCAAAAGAAGTAAAGACATTGGAAGTTTATCTTAGAAACCTTTAAATGAGAATATCATGTTGTAGTATCCAAAAATTGATTAAAATAAGATTTAATTATAATTATCTAATATTAATTAATTATCATTTTTCAACTCAATAATAGGTCATAACTTAGAATACAAAAAAAAAATATTCACATCAAATCTTTATAAATACAAATATACATTTTTATGTAAAAAAATTGTGTTTTTCATTATCTTCAAGACAAAAATAAGATCATTTTTATAATATTTATAGAGGTTATTAAGAGATATGAAAGTTAGATCTTTATCACACCGCATATGATAATAGAATTAATGTTATCATGTTATCAATATTAATATAACATGAACTAATTGGTTTATATTGTTTAATTAACAATATCATCTTTATACTCTGTTGAGTATTTATTAGTTCATAAAATAATTTCAACATAATATAGTTATAGCTCTTAAATTTGTGAATATAACTAGGATTGGTATAGTTTATATTTATTAGTAGTTCACCAATAATAACCCTTTACTATGAGTTTTTGGTGATATATAATTACCTGCAAACATGATGGTCAACATAGCACATGTTTATAAGATCAACACTTATCACAAGGTTTATTATTGAAGTGGTTATAAAAAAAATTACTTGTAATTATACTTGAAGATGAAGCTGTGACATGCAAAGGTTTTAATTTAATGGTTATGAGATACTTCACTCTTGAGTGTTATGGATACTTAAAAATAAAGCTCCAATATGTTAGTATCTTATTTCCTTATCAACATTAAATGTTAGTTATAGGAGGCATGACTATGTGATATGTCATAGATACTCATGGATGAGGCTTAATATTCTAAGCACCTCTTTTCTCATCAACATAGGAGGGAGATATAGGGGCAATAATTATATAATGATGTCATAGGAACTAAAGGCATTTTGAATGTCTCATTCTCTATCAACATAAGATGTTAGTATTTAGAGATAACACTTAATGATGATGAGAGGTTTCACAACCAGGTTTTATAAACACTTAGAGGTGGGGCATTTATTTTAAGCCATCTTATTCATTGTTAGCACAAGATATTGGCATTAGGGAGCAAGACTTAATGATAATGACATGATTAATATTGCATATGTTGATAACATTAGCACGTATCACTGGGTATATTATTGAAGTGATTATAAAAAAAATTAGTATTTCAACAACTCATTTTCTTGTCAACATTGGAAGTTGGCTATAGAAGGTATGACTACGTAATCTATCATGAGTACTTAAGGATGTGGCTCCAAAATTCTAAGCACTTTTTTCTCCATCAACAAAGGATGTAACTATAGGGGCAATGATTATGTAATAAAATCATGGGCACTTAAAGATGAAGCTTTAGCATTATGAATATTTTATTCTTTATCAACATAAGATGTTAGCATTTGGGGACAATACTTAATGATAATGAGATGTTTCACTCCCAGGTGTCATGGGTACTCAGAGGTATGGCTTTGACATCCTGAGTGCCTAATTCATTATTAGCACAAAAATATTAGTATTAAGGGAGCAAAATTTAATGATGATGAGATATTTTACTTATATGTATCATAGACAAACACTAAAATATATAGGATTTTGACTTTTTAAGCATATTGTTTTTGTTAGCATAAGACGTTAGTATTAAGGGATGAGATACTTTATTTCATAGTATCATGACACTCAAAAGTTGAGTTATAAAATTTTAAAGTATCAAGAGTTGTGATGATGAGATATAAAATGAGATTCTCTTATGTTGGGATAGTGGTAATGAAAAATTTTTGTCATAGAGATATAATGGATATGTGAAAAGAAACTAAATAGAAAAGAAAAATGAAATAAAATACAAAAAAATGAATATGAAAAGAAAAAAATAAGACAAAAATATTATTTATTTATGATGTGCTAAATATATATGTGTATGATCATATATGTATTATTATAATACTCTCTTTATAGATTATCATACATTTTTTTATTTTTTATTTTATTTGTTTCTTATATTATTTTATTATATGTAGTTAGAAGTTTGACTACTGAGTATATTAGATTTATTTTTTATTAACATTATACAACAAGATGTTGGCAATCATTAAATTAGAATTCATTAGAAGATCATTAATGCCTAAGGATGATAGACTGATGTATTTTATGAGTGTGAGTAATTATTGTGTATATGTGAGTACATTTGTATCTTATTTAAAATTTTTGTATTAGTAATAGTTTTAATGCGTTTTATAACATAACATTTGTTTTATTATGCATTATTATTTGTTTGGGATGTTTTGATGTTTTGATATTATTGTGACTTTTTACATGACCCTCGCTCATCATTTTCACACTATTAACACTAATTAATTTGATAGACTTGTCTTCTTGATTAAATTAAGTTATTTGATTTGTGTTGGGTGGGACATAACAGTTAGACTTGGGATCTTTACATGATTAGGAGGATCCACAATATGTTTAATTTTTACATCTTACCTTGGAGATCTTAAAACTTCACAAGAACAAATTATTGTCTCTATCCAAACTTGTTAGAAGAAAAGAATATACAAGAGGTATGAATTATCTTCGCCTTTATCTTCCTTTTGCATAATATATTTTTGAAATCTTACTTTCACTTAAATTTTTTTGGTTAGTAGCTCCATACAAATTGAGAAGGTAATTACTCACCATTGATATGAAATGGAAGATGAGATGAAAGAATTTTGAATAAGTTTTTCATGTGAAGGTAAGAAGAACAGATGTCATCTAATTGTTGAGAGGCAACATGAAATGTTTTGGCCTCCTTTGGAGTTGCATTATTCAAGGATCCCATCATTGCATAATCTTTCAATAATGTTTGTCTTAATTGTCAAGCATTGGTAAAATTTAAATTGCTAATGTTATTATGATATATATGTTTTAACATGTGAATTCATTTTTTTAATATATAAAAAATCTTATGTTAAATGTAAGGTTGCAAATTCTAATATAAATATCCTATTGGGAAGAGAATGAAATAGGTATTTTATTATATTATCATTTGGACTTTTTGGATAAGATTGATTAACTTCGTTTATTTGCACTTTTTGGAGGCAAATGGATTCAATTGATGATGACTTCTAAATTATCGTAAACAATCATTGCATTTGACAAATTTTCTTGCTACTCTACAAGTTCCGATTTTTTTTATACATCTACATCTATTTATATCTCTTGTTTCTCTTAAATGATTCTTGACAATAGGTATAATGTGAACCTATGCATTTCGAAAAATTAAGTACATTTGGAGATTTAGGATAAGAATAAACTTTTTGTATTTTGTTTTAGATACTATTATGATTTATAAATTAATGTATGTATTCTTTCTTCTCTCTAATCAAGGGCAAAAATCAAATTAGACAAAAATCGAAATTATCAATTGTGAACTTGATCAATTCAGGTTGACATTTCTATAAAAACATGCCAATTGCTCATCATAGATAGCCAATCCATGAGAACAATGCTTTGTCACTTAAGTTCAAACATGCTAATAAAAATTTTATATCATCAATAATCATATAAACCATGGTCTCATCAATTAGGTGAGTTATCCAAAGTTCTTGAATCCTCTCAACTAAAATAGATTAACATTGATTCAAGAATGCCAACTTACATAAATCACTTCATCCCAACCAAATTAAATTACAATTCCATTTGTTAATAAGTTGTTAACAAGAACATATATTACAACAATATTAAATACTCCAGAAACAAAATAATTAATGGAAAACAAAATGTGACAATTTAGCATAAAAAAAGAGAAAAACAAATGATACTATCCTTAAAATAAATCATATCCTTCAAATTTTTTCCTTGCTCTTCTGTTCTTAACATGCAACCAATCCTTTACCATTATCAAACTTGCACAAATAGTTTAACCCTTCTTCCCCGATTCATGTTCATCCCATGATGAACACATCTCTTACTGTTAAAAAGAAATCCACTATTGAAATCTGATCCTTCTCAATATGCTATCTCAAAATATCTTGGCTGTTGCTTCTGAACCCAGTCAATTTAAACCGCCATCTACTTTTACTGCAGTTCACATCATAAGTTTCCTCCATGCAAAAGCATTTTTGTTACCTTCAGTTTGTGTTTCTGACGCTTTATCATCTGGCCAACATCTTTAGCTTCTGCTTCAGCACGTTAAATGATCCAGATTTTAAGTTGAGCACATCAAATGCTTCGTCATCTGGCCAATATCTCTTCTTCGGAAGGTGAAGGGAAACCAAAGTGCAAAATTGTAAACAATAGCATCAATTGGGCTTAGATGTATTGGAAGGAGCAGCCATCTATCTGTGCCAACCATTGAAAGTAGATATAAAAAGTTGAAAATAGGCAATGTTTTTAAAGCTCAAAAAGCAAATAAACTCATGCCAGGAAAGAAAGAAATAAAGAACATAACTAGATACAAATCTGCATGAGTAAAAGAATAAAACCCAGAAGGTTTATTACATGAATCTCATCCTAAACCATAACTCATGATAACAACTCTTAACAACCAAGAAGGGAAGATAATTGAATGACCAACTTCAAATGCAAAAACTTTACGTAAGTTCAGTGAGGTCAAATCAAATTATCACATTACAAATAATCATCCAGTATTACAACCTACAAAGGTAACTTCCAAGTTTAAATAAAAATCCTTACATGAAATAACATGAGAACATTCAAGCAACCTTTCCCCTCAATCTGCATTGCCCATACTCCTTTCAGCCCACATCCTCCTTCTGCATACACATGTAGTAGCAGCTGCTGCAGTTCTATAGGAACAAAACACATGAATGATCTTCGGTTGCCTGAACTTTAAAAGACTTGAAGATTTTTCATACTAGTTCGTGTGGGTTATTCATGTCATAGGAATGACTCAAAACGGGGTTCTGTAAGATCCACATCTTCCTCTGGTGATTGAAAGCTTTTTATAGGTGAGGAGAGGAGGATGAGCTGCTGCATTTGCTCAGTTGAAAGAACAACCTCTTGGCTTTTTTGACTATTTCCATACGGGTTTTCATTAATAGTTGGTGGCAAAGACGAATGAGCATAAACTCTCTCCAAGGTGTCTTCATTTAGGCGAGCCGGCAAAAAACTGTCATGATGAGCATTGCTCGACGTATCGAACGTTAGTTGCTGATCTGCATCACCGTTGGTTTTGATGCAATGCCGAGAGGGCTCCTGCAATTTTGTTAAGAGAAGCATGCAACATATGTTGTTAGCACATTAATTAAAGTCATCTAAAAATTGCATCTCTTTCTGCCAATCTACAAAGAAATTTAAAGATGTTGGTGAACTACTATAAAAATAAATGGACTGGAGTTCAATCAACAAGACACCCTGGGTTGAACCAGATGATAAAAACCAACTTAACTGTGTCCAAATTGGCCCATAACTCTGGCTTCCAGTCTGGTCCACATTAGTTTAAAAAACAAAACTTATAAAAACGGTCAAAACAAGTAAGCCCAACTTGTGAAACAAAGAGGTGCTCCCAAGAGAAAGCAAAATGACTTGCTTCATATACATGTGGAGCTACATCTCCGCAACAGTTTGTTTGATTGCATAATGTGTTGAACATTTTTACTGCAAAATGATTGATGCTTGAGTGCATTTTTACTACACGTCCCAGATTCTGCAGGTAACTATCTCAGCTTTTCATATTTCAAAGGAAAGCAGGTTATAAAATTTGCAAGAAGTTGATTAAAAAGAAGTAATAACTAACAATTATATCATTTTTCAGATTGTAGCATACATTTTAGATATCCTTCATGAAAGGAAAACAGCTGTGAACCCAAACACGTAAGAAAAGTACTGAACTCCTTGAACACGAATCAATGTATATGTGCAACAACAACAAAGAAGAAAAGTAACTAACCATGCGAAAATTTCTCGAAGGTTTCTCAGGAGCAATTGTGGAGAGGATCTGGACAATCTCAGTCATCGTTGGCCTTGAATCTGGATCCCATTGGAGACATTCTCTTGCTACATGAGCCATTAACTGCATCTCTTCCGCTGGGAAATTTCCTTGTAAAAGTGGGTCTGGCAATTCAGTTACAATTAACTTATTATCATTCAAGAGAGCAGTTGCCTACAATATCAGAAAAGTTTAGATTAGTTGGTTTCTGTTTCCTTCAAGAATCGGTACTATACCATACAATATTAACTAAAAATAGGTCCATTACATTAGTCACAAAGGTTTTAACAATAAACAGATGAGTTTCTATAGTTTTTTAAGTTCAATAATTAAGTTTGTACATGTTACTAACATATGCTTAAAAAATAGCCAAAGACCATGTGGTTTGTATAATGCTGCAAGCTCAAGAATGAAAGGATGGTTTACAAAAGAAAAGACAAGATATAGTTACAATATCTACAAAATTATGAGGACTTGTCCGATTGTTATTGATACCTGAAAGAATAATTTGCACTTTTAGATAAATATGAAGAATCAATTTGCAGTTAATCCTACAATATAGATATAGGTCTAGAATAAAGCTACAATTAACCTTACAATGCATATAGAGGTTTAGAATAAAGTTATCATGAAATGAAAAAAAAACCATAGATCATAATTTAAGTTTTGAAGCTCCCTGGAAGATGCCACGGAATCTTACCCACATCACAAGACTTTCTTCACCTTTAGCTGATTTATGTATTGGTTGGCGACCTGTGATCAATTCCAGAATAACTACTCCATAACTAAAAACATCAGACTTCAGTGAAGCCTTCCCCACAATAGCATATTCAGGTGCAAAATATCCAAATGTTCCCAACATTCTTGCTGGGGAAGTAGAACAGCTTGGGTGATCATCAGCTTTCAGACACTTAGCCATGCCAAGATCAGTAATCTGCATTCAATAATATTTTGAATGAATGAACAGAAAATCTTACCAAAAAGCAACAAAAAACAGCCAGAAAATCTATCTTGACAATGATGAACTATTGAAAAGGCTGACAAGCATATTATGACATCAAATGAAACTCCATGGAAACTAGCATATCCCCAGCTTGAACAGTAACCTCATCATGGCCGACCGGTTCAAAACATGGGCAACAAGTTCATATTAGAGATTCACTTGTGGAGAATAGTGAAGGGTGCCGCAGCTATAACACGAGGAATCAACGTTGAAACTCTACATAGGACAAACAACTATGAAGAAAAATTAGTAGTACTCAATCCAAAGTTGTAACATTATTGACTTGAATACACGAGTTGAAAAAGGAACTCAAACCATGATATTAAAGGATTTTCTGCAAGATTTAAAGTATGTTAATAAAGATCTATGCAAGGACTATGTAGTTGACAAGCACAAAAGTGCAACTTCTTAAAGTTGGCCATGAAATCAAGCCAAGGAAGCTTGAAGGATTGGGATTGTGAGTTTTATAGACATCTACAAGAAGTTTTGAAGTACACATCCTAAATAAAGCTAATGTCTTTTCCATTGTTGAGAAATGGAAAACAAAAGTGGAGATGGAGACAAGAATAAAAGTTGAGTCTAAGGTCAAACAATGGCAACAGGTACAATAACAAAGAATTTAAAGTATCATCCTAAGCACAAAATCAAAATGACTAAGATGATTTTGAACTAGAGAATGGTTATCGAATGACTACGCATCACTTACCCAAATTATTCAAGGCAAATTCTATAAGTATAGTTACTAAGGAAATGAGCTTGGTTTACCCAAATTACTCAAAGCAAACACTATAAGTATAACAATTTAATCAACAAAAAAATCTTTTACATTAACAAACTAAGTTATCAAAGGAGAGGTTGATAGGAATGAAAAGAAATCTAGCATACATGAGAGTTCTTGAATGCTTGTAGCAAGTGTATATTGACTAGATATGCAAGGACACATATAATGCTAAGCAATTAGATGATACTTCAATAAGTACAACATAGATAATTTCGGCGGTAGGTATGGAAAATAAAACACAAAAAATACTAAAACAAACGATTCAACATCAATAAAAAGATGACATACATGAACCAGTTTACTATTGAGTCTAATAGAATACAAAAGATAAGGTAGACATGACCCTGAAGGGTATTCAAGAAAGCCATCCAAGATCTTTATTGCTGGAGTTCGAATTAGACAATCCCAGGTAAAACGAGGTCAGAAGCTGTGAATTCAACCAAGCTAAGATTAAGAAGATTTTGTAAACTTCTTGAGTTGATGCAATGGCATTCATGTCTGCCTCATAGCTTGTTTCTCACTATTGGTGGAGAACCATATTTTTCTTTTGGATGAAGCAAGTCAATAATTCTAACAAATGGCAATGGTAATGCAAACGAAAGCCACTTTACTTTAAAATAAAGTAAATGAAATTAGGAACACAACAAGTTGACAATAGAACAAACAGACGAATAGATTGAAGGAAGAAGTTAAAGGTAGCAAAAGTAACATAAGAGTTTTTTTAGTGAAAACTAGTATGTGAATCTTATAAAAGGAGTAAATTACAGATTTTAAAATAATTTTTGCAAATAAAAAATATTCATATTTTTTAAATATTCTATATTAAAATAAAATTATGTTAGTTGAAAACTTTGATTTATAAATATGCTAATTTATAATTTTTATGATTAAAAAAAATGAAAGTTTAAATAATACATCAAAATTTTTAGGTGGTTCGATTTAAACTAGAACTTACGTCCACACCCAACAGAGGTCGAGTAACTCCACTAATAAAAGAGTTAAAATTTGAGATTTTTCCTTACAGTTTACCTCCAACTTACTTAAGGTTTTTTTCCTACGATTCACCTTCAACTTATTAGCTTTTATTGGTTCAACTATAACTAGGGTTTTTATGAGCTCAACCCTAATTATATTTTTTACGAGATCAAACCGAACTCAGGTTTTTGTAGATGCTGGGCCACCCAACCCAAAAGAAAAACAAAAATTACAACAATAAACAAATTTTAGATAAAAAAGCATAAATTTTCTTATGTTTGTTGATAAATGTAAAAAGACATAAGGAGTTCAAAATTATAAAGAGAATTGAAAAAATGAAAGCTTAGAAGAATCAAGCTTAGCTTGAAGAATTTGGAATTTCAAACAGTCGTATGCCGTAGGTGCTATCAAGGGAAATTTAGGCCAGTAGAATATGATGCAATCTTTCTTTGAGATGTTAAAATATTATTCACGTTCATTAGTTATTTCATTCATAATGGTTAAATATTTACAGAAACTTTTTTGTCATAACCATTAAAAAGTCAAAAAAAAGCTGTCTGAAAAAACTTCTGCCAAACAGACTAAAATGCTTTTACAAACGGCCCAAAAAATATTCTAAAACTGCTGCTATAACAACATAGCAAGTTATTTATAGCCGTTAGGCAGGATTGACTAGAGCCTTTTGATCGGCACAGAGGAGATCTTGACCATACGAACAAACACTGTAAAGGCAGATGAATTATGGACGGTCGGATCAAGCTGGACTAGATCGAGGCCATTCGATCAAGTCGGATGAGATCTGGATCGTTAGATTAATCAACAATAAAATTAGATTAGATCTAGACCATAGGATTCAAACAAGAGAGATATGAACCATCAGATCAAAGATAGATTATTTCAAACAGTAGAAATGCAAATAGTCGTTCGACGAAGTCGGACAAGATCACGAAAATGCAAGATCGAACAGTGCAGAACAATACCGATTTTGGATAGAGATAGGCAAAAGGGATTTAGTCCTACATTGCAGGAAACTATATGTATTTTGACTTTATAACCATTTGCGTAGGATTACTATAAAGAGCATAATTGGGGTTGACTCCCCTCTTGTGTGTTTGGGATTTAATCACATTGGCGTACTCGTAACATATAGGTTTATTTCGACCATTGCTCGATACGATTCTATGCCTTACCCCATTTGGTTCAAGAATTCATCTTGAACTTGAAAGGGTCGACCTGATTTGGTTCCAACTGTGTTTCTTGACCTGATGCTCAGGCTTAAGCTTGACCCGAGACCTTTGCATTAGAGCACAGCTTGGGATGTGGCATAAGTTTTTTTTATTTATTTAATTATGAACATTTTAATAGAACTAATTTTTTGTTTAATCAAGGTTTAACAATCAACTTAACATAGAATTTGAAAAAAATACAAAAGTATGATTTAACAATGGAAAGAATGATTGAAAAATAGAATTATGTTTCTTAAATCAACAAATAATTTAAGATTTGTTTCAAGAGAAGATTTGAGAGATTGAAAAATTAAATCTTATTCATTTGCTAAAACAAAGAGATGATTGAATAATTTAGAAGCCTAAATATAATTTGAAATTGATACGAAAAGAGAGTGTCTTAAAATCAATAAACTAACATTCTATTTGTAGTAAAATAAAGTCTTAGCTGATGCGCATGTCATCAATCCTTGAATCTTGCTGAACACTCCAAGGTGCTTTGAAGACCACTAATTCACTATTTTTAAAAATGTATGACTTTTTTTACATCTAAATCTGTTTCACACTAAACAAACCTATTATTATAAAATATTAAACATTTAAAGCTTGATTCATCAAACACAAGAGTGACTTAACATTTTCAACATAAGTTATTAGCTTTATGGTAAACCTATTAAACCATATCTCTTGAATGGAGTACATAGTTGCTCAAGATTTATGCATGAAACAATACAAAGTGAAGTTACATATCTCAATAGTGTTGTAAAGGTAGATATTTACATAACTCAACTTAAAGGATTTCAAATGACAAAAAAACAAAACCTTGCATGCAAGCTTAAGAACAGTTAGTATAGCCTCAAACAAGGTACAAGACAATCATATATATGGTTTGGCATGTTCACATGTGAACATGATTATAGGAGATATGATATTTATTAGCTTTGTTTTTTCAAGTTGTGAAGTAATTTGATGACTTTTACTATATTATTTTGTTGAGTAATATACTATAATTATGGTCAAGCATAAACAAAAATTCATAAGATAAATATCAAGTATAAAGTAAATTTAAAATAAAAGATCTAGATATTGCAAGTAAAATCCTAGGATAAGAATAAAAAATGATAGATCTAAAGTAAATATGAAATCATTGCAACAAACTACATTCTATTTTACTACTTTATTAGAAATGTGCTATAATCAAGGTCAACAAAATATAAAATTCATAGATAAAAATATGAATATCAAGTGAATTTAAAATAAAGGAATCTAGATATGCAAGTAAAATTCCTAGGATAAGAATTTAAAGAAAGATCTCAAGTAAATATGAAATAATTTTACTATTTTATTAGAAATGTGCTATAATCAAGGTCAACACAATATAAAATTCATAGATAAAAATATGAATATCAAGTGAATTTAAAATAAAGAAATCTAGATATGCAAGTAAAATTCTTAGGATAAGAATTTAAAGAAAGATCTCAAGTAAATATGAAATTATTACAACAAACTAAATTGAGAAAATATTAAATCATTTTTGGGCTCTAGATGCTAAATCAAGCAATACATAACCAAGGAATAAATAAGATCAATAACTACTCTACGAAATGAAAGTACATGTTGAAGGAACCATTTATTTGTAATTGGAAGTTAAATATATGCCATGAAATGTAAGGGCCCAATTTTTATATATACAATTAGAGTTATAAATAATTACATGACTGACCCAAATGGTTAACATTGGCAAGCCTTGAAGTAGTTTTTAAGATATTTACAAGGAACGTCGCAGATAAGAGTATACTTTAGAAAGAATTATTTTTGTTTTATAAGATTATATTAACGTGACTTGAGAGGAAATATTGCTAGTTAGAAGAGTACCTCAGCTTACTAATTCATAGATGGTGGAAAGATAATGAGATGTATGTTTAGAGTTGCATAACTCCCTTGACAATGATGATAAATGCTAAGTATATTGCCATCTCTAAACTTGGAAAATAGACGATATGAATAAAAAAGCATTTCAAAGAAGTAAAGAAGCAGCTTATATGTGACAATCCATTTACTATTTGCTCTTTGAGGAATTTGTTTATCATTGAATGATTTAAGCATTGTCAAATTAATTTTTTTATTAGAAATTAAGTGCTCTCATAGCAGAAAAACTTCATCATGAAAAATTCACTTGATCAATGCAATGATTATCAATAAAATTATTTTATAACTTGGTTGAAATTCAAGAAGAATGTACTGAATGCATTTTGTATTCATTTTTAGTGATGTTAATGATTATTGACATGCTAAAACATGTTATGACTAATATATAGTTTAAATTAGCATATTTGGATAATTATATTGATAATTCATTTAAATAAGTAAATGGAATGTTATAATATTTATATCCCATGTGCTATTGATACCATCACATATAAATAAAGATAATTGTGAAAAATGGGAACGATGCAAAAGGATAAAGTTTTACGAAATCATTTGATCAAGTAAGAAATAAAATAATGCAAAAATAAATAAATAGACTAGATAAAATAGAAATTATTTTTCTTTGTATGTGTGTGCGTAAGTATTGAGATACAAACTTCCAAATAATGAATTCATCACTCTGAGGCTTAATCCTCCAAGCAATGGATTTATCACCACAATTACTTATAAGATCTTTGAAGCATGGGTCTCAAAGCAATGTATTCACCATAGGTTATGGCATAGACTACTAAGGAAACCAAGGCCCACAGAATTGAAAGATATTATCATTTAAAAGTTTATATGTTCAATTATTACTATATTTGCTTATCACATGCCTTCCAACTCAATTGATTATTTTTATATAATTTTGTTATAATCTAGTGTTCACATAATTAGCATATATCCTTGATATATGATCATCATCATATTATAAGTTTTCTACATGTTAATATACTAATGAAGTCTTACTCTAATTAGAGTAATCAAAGATCTCTTAATTCGTTAATACGAGCACAAAAAGAAAAAACAAAAACTTTGGAAGACTAAACGCTAATATTTACTATCTTTTATTAGTATTTTGACAAATTGCATATTTCAGTTGTTACAATTTTAACTTATTTGTGTATCATATATTCAATCTCTTGTATTCTATTGGATATGAAATAAAATTAAACTTAGTTAAAAAAAATAATAATACTTATCTATATGTTCAATATAATAATTTATATTGTAATATCATTTACTAACCTATAGTTAACTAATACCATATTATGTACTCTTTTTTAAGTATATATGATGACTAAAACTATATCACTTTTAAAAAGAGAGTATGAAACATAATCAATATTATAAAATAAAAAATAAAAAATATTTTTTAAGTTGATAAAATTTATTACAATTTTATATAATATATTTATTTAAGTGTAAAATTGTTTATTGTTGTAAGATGTTCTGATAGTAGGAAAACGTAGTATCAACTTGTATTTTGCTTCTATTGGAGCACATGTGCACCATTACCCCAATCAACATGGCTTTTCACTATTCAGTCCATTGACTAATAGAGGGGCATGAATCAGAATATCACGTGATGCTAGTAGAGAAAGATAGTATAATAATAACTTAAAAGTGAGATTGGATAGACCATCATAAGAAAGAGAATACATTGCAAACATTGGTGTATGTAATATATATGTATGTTGTATGTTATACAAAATATTATAATGTGCATAGATGAAAGTTAGATTAGAAGAACAAAGGGTATGGGACAATTATTTTTAATAAAAAACACTAACGAAGGAATAACTTGTGAACTAGAAGGATAGACTAATAATAGAGTATGCCCACAAATTGTTGCAAAAATGATTCATGTTACAATAATAGAAGTAATGGAAGAACTGAACCATGAAATGTTTATGCAAGGTAAGCAGAAGTGGATAAGAGTAGCGATGAGACTAAGTAGGAAAAATTTGATCAATTAGCATAAGAAGCACAAATAGTAGAGATAAATCAACTGGTAACATTTATTTTCAAAAATCATAAGAGGATATATAATGTAAAGTAATTAGTGTGTAAACTAAAGACATATGTATCTATAAGGGAAGTGTACAAAGAAATGGCTAACTCTATATAGAATAATGAAATGCTACATAATTAGAATGAAGGAATAGAATAATAAGAGAATATTGCATCTAAAGAAGATAAAATAAGATAGTCAACAACAAAATTTATGAAAATGATGAGTCAAATGATTAATGTCCCAATAATTAGACAACCTTCTACTACTACTATAATGAATAAAGTTGAAAATAATTTTCAAAGAATGAGGCAACCACATTTCTCTATACAATTGATTGAATGGAAAACCAAGGATTGACCAAGCTAAATGGAAAAGGCATTTGGAGGAATGAGTTCACAACAAATAGAAAGATAACTCTAGTTATGTTGGTTCAAGAAGCAGCAAAGTATTGGTAGTCTTATCAATCAAGATTATCCCTTGAAAATAGGCCCAACAAGATAATCTAGAAGCTTTGTAAAGCTTTTAGGAAATTTTTACCTTCTATCAACAAGACCCAAAAGTGCAAGACAATATAAGCAAACTATTTCTAAGTATAACAAGAATTTTTTTATATTAGCAAGGTATGCCTTGAGATGATCCCTACTAATGAACAAAAATGTTATTCTTTAGAAGAGCTGCACGAATCCATTTGGGATTATTTGGTTCCGTTTTCCAACAAAAGGGTTTTAAAAAATTAGTAGAAACAACAAGAGAGTTGTACAATAAAATTAAGCTTTAAACTACATAAGAAAAGAAGAAATTCTATTAGAGAAAACATAATCATGTAATGTAGTAATTTATTATTGGTGGTGAAAGATCAAAAATTGCCATAACAAAATCCCATAAAGGCAAGAATCCATTAACTGAGTTATTATGATTTAATTTACAATAAAAAAGTAAGCTTTAAACAAGTCACCAAAGAATAGACCAAAATGATCTACAAATAAAATATTGGCCTACAAAGATCAAGCATATGTTTAGAATGATTATTGTCAAGATGAAGTTTAAAGTGGCTGAGTGGTTATATAAAAAATCATTATTGAGATGAAGCTTAAGGGGAGTGGTCATACAAAAGGACATTGTTATTAAAAAAAAAGTTCATGCAAAGATGAAGATAAAAAGGAGATGAGTACAATATGTCACATTTACACGCTGAAACAATGATCACAATTTTAAATAAATAAATTAGAACTTTATATGCTAGTTTAAGTAAAAATGAAGTTGGATTAGAAAAAGGGGAAAACAATGAATGCAGAAAACAGTTTTACCTTGGATTTCAAATTTTCATCTAAAAGAATGTTGGTTGACTTTATGTCTCGATGCAATATCCTTGGGGCAGCTGCTTCGTGTAGATATTCCAGGCCCCGTGCAGCTCCTAAAGCAATACGTACACGAGTGAACCAACAAAGAGGTGCTCTACCATGCTTTGCATCCAACCATTCTCTTAAATTGCCATTTGACATGTACTCAAACACAAGTAGCCTCTCACACTTCCCACTATGAGATTCAAAACAGTAACCAAGTAATGGTGCAACATGGCAATGATTGAGCCTTGATATCAATTCAATCTGCATAGAGTGCACATGGTAAGGATACCAAACATATGGGTTCAAGCAATTTTTAGGATATTTTTTTAAAGCATGCAGAGGAGATCATTTCATAGTAAAACTAAATGAAAATTTTGAGAGATTTTGTTATAGAAGATATAAAACAGACACAGCAGTGGCAAGTCAATTGAACAGCAGTAGGCATGAAATGCGTTACCATAGGATTTGAATAGAAAAAGTACAAGCTAGAAATTAAACAATGAAATCTTCAATTGCCATTGGAAACTTAAGGTGCTATAAATGTGAACATTTCCAAAGTGAGAAACTCAATTACACCTCGGTTAAGAAAAAAGAATCTGCTGCAGAACCATCAAGCGTTTTCAACTTCTTAACGGCAACAGTTTTTCCATTCAAAAGTTTGCCGCAGTAAACATTGCTGCTCCCGCCTTGACCAATAAGATTAACATCTGAGAATCCACCAGTTGCCTGTTCCAGTTCAAAAAATGTGAATTGGGTTATTGCTCCAAGTATAGTTTGCTTGTTTCCCCTAAATATGCTACAAATCCCGCGTAGAACCTCTGCATCATAGAAGCCACATATTAGCAATGTATATCCACTAATATATAGACGATAAAAGCTTACAAACAGAAATTCCTCTACTAGTATACCAAGGTAAATATTTTAATTTTAGTACTGCTTAGTGGTTATTGAATCATATGTTTTCCAAAACCATGAAAAAAAAAATATTTAGCAAGAAATAGATGGAAAATACCTAGCAATTTGGAAATGGCATACTGGATCAACTATAAAATCAAACATCAACTAAGAGACATGTCACTGCTACATAAGTTTAACTTGATTACCTAAAGTGATGCAAGATTAGACAAATTTGAACAAAAACACTGAAAGTTTTAAGGCAACCAAAATTATTAAAGTTCACCTATATTCAAAATTATTTATCTTCTATTCCTGTTCATGAGTTTTGGTGCTAAACTGCATCTAGTTAGACTGTGATCCAACAGCATTTACTTTGGGCTTATTACATTAATGCAAGGCAAGAAACAAGGAACTCTACAAAATGGCAGATGAAATCTAGCATGGGGCAACACGAGTTCAGGGTAAGTCAGAGAACACAATACGATGAATCTCAAAGGAATAAGAGAATGAAATAATGAAATTTGAAGGATGTGAAGGTTTTGAAGATAAGGTAGAAGATAACCATGAACACATTTGATGTCCTCTATGTGGGCCGCACACTTGGAACCCTTACAAAGAGACAACTCAAAATATCCTAGGTCTACAAAGTAACCAAAGGCTCATAAACCCTCAAATTCATTCCTAAACATGAACTCCTTCATAATTACATCAAGACCCCTACTTGTACACACCATTCAATGACTTAAATGATCTAATAGCTTTTCTCTCCAATCATAACTTTCGAGGGCTTGATCAATTTGGCCTTCAATCCCATGACATAGTTGACTGAAAAGCTCAAAAAAAGAAATGGATTGAAAGGAAAACAGTAAAAGACCATTCTTGGTTCAATCAAATGCAAGAATTGATCGAACACATTCAACTGCCCAAATAGACAGAAAAGCCAAAAGTTGGGTTTTAAGGCACTTGCAATCTTTGGTGTTACCTTTCAACATTGCATAACCAAAACCCAACCACATACAACCATATCCTCACTATGTATTCACTCAAACATTTATAAAACCAAATCAAATAACTAAAACAAATACATGACTTAGTAATAGAAAAATAAGTTGTAGAAGGAATTTCTTTCTTTATCTCAATTTGGAATTTCAACTTTGCAATAGTAAGATGCAAGGACAACTGTTGACCTATATCAAAACTCTCCCATCTTTAAAGAATTCACCCTCTAGTTTTTAAAATTTTAAGGGCAAAGAGTTTAATGAGTATGTACAACGAAAATAATATCAAAACATTTCCCTCTTAACCATTTCCAACAATCTCAAGTGGAGAACAAAATGACCATACAAAGTTCATTAAGGGAACATGAAATGGAATCAACAAATCAAGAGGTCTAAGAAGATGAAGCTTCATCAAGAGTAGCACTCCACAGGTCCACCTATCAACAACATATGTAGGTGCTAACATTCGTGCTCCATAAGGAAACAAAGGTTTTAGTCAAAGTATTAGTCTCTAAACTTTATAATAAATCAAAGTTAAAGAAACACGTACATGGATGCAACTCTGCCAATCAAGATACAAAAGCTCTATCATATTCTATTTTGATGATACATTTAAAATAGTAGTTTCAGCAATAAGTTAACAAACAACAAGCATAGAGTGATTGATATCAACAATGATCCCAGAAAAAACTGACTCTAATTATAGCAGGTTTTGCATGTAATGTGTATGATATTAGGCAATCCTAAAAAAGAATTGTATATGTTAAGTTTATGGGTGATTGAGAGCTTTCAAGCTCAGGCCCAAGAACATCTAAATCAAATAATGAATTAATGTAAATAATTAAATTTAGATTTGGGTACTTTCATAAGAGGCATGTGTGCTTCTTCACTAGAATGGGCATTAATGAGGAGTTGATAGATTCTTCAACAACCATACATAACAGGTCAATACTGTTAGACGTGATAACGATAAGGTTAAGTTGTAAAGTAGACAAGTAGGAACACTGATCTGATTGAGGCTTCATAAAAGTTTGTGGGAGACCAGTATCTTTTTTAGTTGATTCTAACAACTTGCCTTTACAACTAAAAGAGGACAAATGGGATGCAACATATGCAGGCTCCTAGGTAGGAGGATCAAACCTTCTAGGTTGCTCCTAAGTAGGAGGATCAAGCCTTCCAGATTTTACAATTTTGGACTTCCTTGGAGCAATGCATAATCAGTATAAAATGATGAGCTTGTGATCATAACATATCAACATATCATATAGCATAAATGATGATCTATTTTAAAAAATTCAGATATGACTTAAGAAAATAGAAATAACCAAGAATAGATTTGCATCACAGCTGTACAATAGCCCACAAATGAAATGGATATAGCATGGCAATTTCAAAATTATTCCCGTTACAACATAGAATAACCAAGAAAAATGTATGGATCTAATATTGTAAGGTCTTTCTTGAGTGAAATATTTAACTCAGTGCATCCAAGGGAGATAAGATGCAAAGAAATAAATTATAACCTTCAAATTTTGTCCTTGATAACGCATAAGAGTACAACATAACTCACTCATGAGAAAAAACAATAAATTGAAGATGACAATTTAGAATTTTCTGACAACCATGTTTAGATAAAAAGCCATGACAATTATGATATATTTCATTGTGGATGAAAAATTAATATACCCGGATACCAATAGAATTTGTCTAATTAGAAATAATATCATCTATTAATAGGTGTTAGGCAACCATCCACATTTATTAACAAGAATAAAGACAAAATCTGACTTTAAATGGTAATTGTATTTCTAATTTTTGTGGCTTCTCTGGGCCTTCAGTTGACTTTGATCTTAAGTTGAACCCACAAATCGATTTGAAATCAATTGATCGATAAGCATGTCCCTTTGTTCAACCTCTAGCATTTAATTGAATTTTTCCTTTATTCAATTTCCTTTCGTGCAATTTGAAATCAATCGAAGCATCACAAGTAGCCCGAACTAAAGCGGAAACCTAAAAACAATGCCAAGGATTGGAGGCAAAAACTTGCAAGTGATTAATAATATCAGGAGTTATACAACCTCAACTATGGTCAGAACTACAAGACGAAGTTGAGATGGTGATGACACTGAATTTGCGTATGGTAGTAGTGAAAACATAACATAGTTATATAGAGGAAAAAGTGTGTTCACAATCTCAAGGGTTTGCAAATGTCAAGGAGGGGAGGTAAGATAGTGGCATCAATGATGTGATGCAAAAGGGTGCCAACAGGTGAGCTGCACAAATTTGCTAGAGGGAGTGAACAATTGCAAGCAATAAGAGGCCAAGTACTTGACTGCCAACAAATAGCAAGTGATGGCTACATAAGAAAGGTGGGAACTCAGGTTGATGGTTGCAAGTACTAAAGGGCAAATTAACAACCAAAGGTTGATGGTTGCAAGGACTAAAAGGCAAACTAACAGCCAAAGGTTACTGAGAGATCAATCAAAAGGAACAAGCTATTGGAGAAGAAGCACAACCAGTTAAGCATGGAGAAGGTGATGACATGTAAAGAAAGGGATCTGGGGTAGCTGAAATGCATAGAGAAGCGAGGCATTATAATAATGGAAAGTTAATTTTGAAGAGAGAATGAAAGAGATATGACATAGTCAAAGTTGGGAGACTGAGAGGTTAACATTTGTTTTTTTAATATTTTTTCAAAAGTTTAAGTTTTCAGTTATCTCCCTTGTTCTTTTTCAAACTCTCCTCTATTTTCATTGAAGTTTCATCATGGGAGGAAGGTGAGGTGTTTTTGTGGTAGGAGAAGCTTGAAACTGTGATGATGGGGAGGAAAATTCTAAGATCGAAAAGGAATGGAGGTGGATGATAAATTGCAAAGCACGCTATTATTTGTTCGGCAAGAAAGGCAAGCCCACCTTGATATCAACCTGCTATTGGGAACAAAAACAAGGGATCTTATATTTTGAGATCTAACTATAGGATCCTCTCACGAGGCATGTAGCATCCAGCATATGGCAATATTTATTTGAAGGAGCAAAAGAAGTATGCAATAAGATGAATCCAAGTAAAATTAACAGATGAAACAACAAAGTATGAAGAATATGAATGTGAAGATGATAAAATAGAAGATAACATAATATTAATATAATGACCTTTATGCGAGTAGCACCTTTGGAATCATTCTAAATGGCACCTCTACAAATCAAATATCTGCTAAGTCACATGGGACTTTAAAACTCTCAAATTCATTCACAAAGTTCCATTTCTTATCAATTAAAACAAAACCATTATATATAGACTATATAAAATGATTCAAATAAACCAATGTCTTTTTCTTCCAAAATTTTGACCAGCACCCGGTCATGTGTTAAGTCAATTCGACCTTGGTAGCATGAAAGATTCAACTGAATAGCTCAAATGCTAAAATTGACCAAAAGGCTGAAGAATGCAAACTAGACTTCGATTGATTCTTGGTTCTGTTGAATGCAGGAATTGATCAAACAATCCAATTGCCCAAATTGATTGAATGGCCAAAAGTTGGCTTTGCACCTGCAATCCTTTGAGCCACTTTATAACACTTAAAACAGAACATATAAAACTCTAAGCACATATGACCATAACTTGACTAAATAATCATTAAACCAACTCAAGCGACTCAAACAAACAAATAACCACTAGTCAACACTATTAAAATAAGCTATAGAAGGGCTCTTTTTATTTAGCAGATAAGGATGAGAAATCATGTCATTGGAAGAGAAGGATGAGATAACATGTGGAGTAGCACAGAATACTACATGTAAACACACTTGATGAAATAATTTAATTGCTGTTAGAACAACAAACAATGAATATAAAACTAAGTTGTTCTACCTTTTATAATTAAGGCCCATAACATATGGTAAACTAAGAAACAATCACGAATGTACCTGTAAATGTGCTATGTTTTGCATCACTTTTAATCTGGCTCTGAAAGAATGAAGAATATCGACAACTTATCAAATTTGTCAAACTGTTTGAGTTTGTACTTGTTGAATATATTCGCTGCTCCTGCGATAGCTTCTTCTTGAGGTAATAATGAAATGCAACATACAAAAATAAAGCTATTCCTGCGGTCACAGTGCAAACTAGGAGTATGACCATAACACCTCTATTGGAGAAGTGTCTCTTTGCTGTAGGATCAGTAGAGCCTATATCATCCAAAAATAAGCTATTTAGTTCCAGCTTCCAAGAAAAACAATCCATTAAATTTCTAAGTATGAAATGAATGAATGAACATCTCTAATGCAAGAAAATGAAATTTTTCCAAGAAAAACAATCCATTAAATTTCTAAGTATGAAATGAATGAATGAACATCTCTAATGCAAGAAAATGAAATTAACGCAGCTAATATGTGTAAGGTTGAGTGTACTTCTTGGCAGAGCCAACCATCTTCTTAATTCTGCAGGACACCATACATGCATACAGCCATTGACATTGTAGCCGGAATTACAAAACAGACACATATAGAGTTGATCATTCGTCACAAGAATAGACAAACTGTCTACAAATAGAAAAATGTTACATGCAAACAGAAGGACATCTAAGGTGCAATATGGATAAGCAAACTCATAAATGCACGTGCTTGTAACACAGCAAGAAATGCGGAGTCAAACATATAATTAAAATCATAATGAAATACACTTACATCTTAATGCAGCTAGGAAAAAAGAAAAAAAACCAGGGACATAAGACAGTCCTGCACGCCGGTTCATGTGTGCACTTGAAGGAACAATATGTGTGCAAGCACGATACAGAACTTCATACAAACAGACATAAACAAACACAACTTCATAACACAGCTTGTGCAGGCATTTTGGAAAGAAGCTTGCAAGCAACAGTATTATGTCAGGGATGAATTTGTCAATCAACATCCTAATCAATCCCTTTCCATCCTCATGTGATTGAAATTTCAAACAAAAATAATACAAAATTTTAAGATACAAATCTAGTGCAATATGGCAAAAACAATTTTAACACATTTGGCTAGATAACTAGAGCATAATTGGCAGCCCATGTCAGCAACAAGAGGAACTTCTAGTTCATGGAAAGATGGCCACATTCAAATCCAACAACAAAATCAATAAAAATGCAAACAAGAGAAGAATTAATCCCACAAGGTCGGGCCAAATACATAAATCCAAATAACTCATTATGTTTCATTCATTAATAGCTCTTTCTTAATCTCCAAGCACAATAAGACTTTTCTAATAGTCTCAAACAAAGTCTCTTTGTCTTTTTCTTCTATTATTTGTTAAAAAAACTTCAAATAACTCACATCTCCAAACACAAGGAATAAATGGTTTATGTTTAACATATCTAAATCATCTAGCTCAATTTTTCATAAATTTGTTTGTTAAATGACACTACAGTAATATCTATGAAACATGGATATGATAATTCAAGCACAATATAAATAAGGTGATACGACAAAAGTTGATTGTATTGTAAGCAAGAGACAAATGGTTTGAATACTGACATTCTCAATCAAGATTATTTTCTAATTATATATAAACATAAAAATTAGAGCCACCATTGAGTCATCTCGATACGAGTTTCTCCTTCCTCTACCTTCGTCTACTTATTCATTTAACCCTTCATTCTTTCTTTTCTCCTCCAAACAATAGACGTATCTTTCATTTATTTTGTTGAGAAAAATAAAAAAAATGAAAAAAAAAACATTCAATGAAGAAACTTTTATTTTTAATTATTTAATTTTTACAATAAATTGACTATTGTTATTAACTGATTTCATCATGTATCTTTGTTAATAGAAACTAATTGAATCACTAATATTAAAAACGTTATATTAGTTCATTAAATGTAATGTAATTTATTTGTACAAAATGTATATTGGATTAGATATGGCTTTTAGGTTAGTACTAAACAACTTAGTTGAAGTGGCATTATGTATTTGGGAGAAAATTGGATCTAACTCACATATTTCAAGGAAAACAACCCTTATCTTTAGAAGGTAAGCACACTTCATTGTTTTAGACTCAAATTGACATATTAATTTAGGTGAATCGATATTTTATCCATGTTTATTAAAGATTCAAATTTTGTTATGCCCTGTTCAATTTAGTCATTTATCTTAAGCATATTTGAGTAGGATGAGATATATGTAACCATAGTTGACTTATTTATTGTAATTGTTACATGACCTCAATAAGACAAAAAATAACATATTGTGACATTTTAGCTATTTTAATGTTCAATTTTTTTTTCATATGAAATTGATTATCATATTGTGATAAAAATGAATTATTTATTATTAGCAATGATGATTCACATGAAACTCCTATTATATAATATTACTATATCATTATTAATATCTCTCCAACTGATCATATATAAATATGATTGCATACTATGTATGATGATCAATAATACTCTTTTATTATATCATTGGTTAGCTAAGTTGATGGGCCATCAGAGTAATGAGTTTTCTATTTTAAGTTTGTGATAAGCTTTATTCTATTTCAAGTTGGCAATAGCTTTTCTTTTGTTTCAAGAAAACTATGATATACTAATCCCTAATCCCCAATCCCCAATCCCTTCTATTTCAAGTTGGCGATAAGCTTCATTCTATTTCAAGTTAGCGATAAGCTTCATTCTATTTCAAGTTGGTAATAAGTTTTCTTTTGTTTCAAGAGAACTATGATATACTAATAGAGTAATTACATTATTTATGAGCTATGATAATTGATCATGAGATACATGATTACTTATATTTGTATATACAATTGTATGTACGCACTAGGAGTGTTAACACATAATCTATCATCATTACCAAATGATTTTAGTTCATTTTGGTAGATTAGTAAGCTTGACATTTAGTTATTATTGATGTCCATATTCATAAATAGTGCGAACAACTCTAGTGTTAGAATTTAGTTAGTCAAGTCATAAATGGTATTTAAATATTTGATATACATCTTTCTATTTTTATTCATAGATATCATGTATAATAGATATCATAAACATATTTTGTATTTCAATTCATTCACATATAACATATGAAAAACTATGATAATGTAAGAATTGTTATTATATGGTCCACATATAAGAGGAAATTTTTTCTGCATATTTATGTCCCAATCCTTGTTAATTATACTTTACAAAGGGACTTCACCTAATGATTTGTTTTATAAACTCAAAAATTATTTTATGTATAATTTTTCAAATCTAATCTATCTAATTGGTGGATCATCATCACAAGAGTGCTAATAGCAAGCAATTTTTTGGACAAGTATTTGCAAGTTTTGTTTAACTATTTTAGTTGATAACATTGTTATCATTGAACTTAGATTATGATTAATATTTCGTTATTTAAGATTTCAACATTCATGTACCTTTCTTTTAGAATAACTAAAATTGTTGTTGCTTCGATTTTTAATCTTTTTTTCATTCATGTAACTTGCTTTTTTATAATACAAAGCCACACCATTAAACTAGTCAATGAGATTTCAACATTATTTTCACTTCATTTTTCATCCTCAAAGACAGCCAAATCAGCATGCAAATTACTTGAAAATGTAAATCTTCCTCTCCTAGATTTTGGAATCAAAAGCAACATTCTCTCAAGAGGCTTCAGTAGGACGATATTAAAGCATGAAAACTTTTCTCTTGAGGGTTCACTTTGACAAATCTATCCAAATTAAAAACCTTAGAGAAGAAACGAATCATAGGTACTTACAACCATTAAGGTTTCTTTCATTGAAAAATCCTTCAATATTTCTTTCACTGACAAGTTCAAATCATATATGGAAGACAAAATACAAAGCAAAATTTCACAAGTAGTAGTTTTTAATGAACCAAAATAAGAGCAAGAATAAACTCACATTGAGGCATTATTGGATTGATATCTAGAGCCATCGTGGGTTTTAAGCTATAATAAGCCATTCTAAAATTTGGGTGGCAACTCAACTTTTACAACCAAAACAACTGAACGGGAGCTGGATACATCGAAGGAAATAGGCAGATTATATACAAATAGCCTGCACATATTATAAAAGTGAATCCTTCTCCCATGCATTCCTAATATAACCCTGTAAAATAAATTTTCTTCACAACATTGCTAGGTTCTACGAGTAAGGAGGGTGAATGTTTAGAAACGTCAAGAACTCTTCCTCTCTAGAGGCTCTGTAGTGTATTAATTTTTCCAATAAGAGTCTTGAGATTGGCCTCAACAGCCCTTAATTTGAGCAAAACAAGTTTTCTTATTTTTTCTCAACTTGCCACTAATGACCCCCTTAAGAAGCATCTTCTTTCAAGATTAGACTCTCTCAAAGGGTCAACATTCTCCTATATAACATTTATTGATGTAAGACAAGTTACATCATGAAATTAACATCCAACTAATTTCATGGAGCATAAGAATCAAGAGGTTCAATTTCAATGCAAATCATAAATCAGAATATAAGGGCCATTGTGACTTATAACGAGGTTTAATTTGTTATTAGTATTTTGGATGATTATTTAATTATGATAGATCATATATGAGACTTGTAAGATCTTATTTGGTTTTATAAATTTTTCTATTTTATATTCTATTATTATTTTATTAGGTTAGAAGTATTTTAATCTTTTCATATAAGTCTAAGGTTACTCATAGTAACTATTTAAAAACTTGTTATAGAATAAAAATAAAAATCTGATTTACTTTAAATTGTAACCATCAGCAGCAAATAAACTGTCATTTTCTGTCCGCAGCAGCCTCAAAACAAAGACACACAACGGACAGGACACAAACAAAAGAAACAAGAAAGTGATGACCCTATGTTCTCTTCGTTTTCGCCCTGCCCCAATGATGGGCTCCTAGCTCACGGAACTACACTACATACTGGAATCCAATTCTCTATATTACTTTGCTTTGAGAAGAGAATCATTGGTTTGACCCACCACGAAGTCTTCAAAGTGTATTGGTGAACAATAGGTTTCCTCCAAATGAAAGCATATACCATCCTTCATCTTATTTTGGGTTACAATCCAAAAACATGCTACCCCAAATTGCGATCCAAATTCATCCCATCAGTCATTGTTGTTCCACTGTTGTCTACGTCATCTTTCCCACCTTCAACCACCACTAGTTGTCCCAAACCTTTTCCCGATGTTTGTTAACCACTTTCTTAGTTTTTCCTGCCAACCGACATCTCAGCAATCCACTACTGCTAGATTCTATGTTGCTTGACACAAAAATGCTCCTATGACCCCTGACTTCTTAAATGGTGCACTAGCACTCGACATCAACCCAAATTCCTTCCCATGCAATGCCCACCAACAACAACCACCTACCCACCGTCCATGACCAAGCCCTTCGATCACATGCCTGCACAAAGGCCAACTCCTTGCTGCACAAGCTCTCATGAGTGATTGCCTCTGCACTATGCAAGGCCAAGCTCACAATGATCCTCACACAATGCTGTAACAACTGTCATGTCTCCCCATTCATTATAAACAACCCTCACACGTGAACTGACTAACCTTAGCTAGTTGAATCAGCATTCGGTGCAAACCAAACAACCCAATTCGAATTGGATTGGCTCAACATAAACCAAATCGAACCAAAACAAACCTACAACTTGTTCTAAAGCCGATTAAGAACTACTTTTCAAGAGATTTTAGCAGACTTTTGAAGTAGATTTCATGAATTATTCCTATCAGTTGTCGTACTATATGCCACACACACTATTCTCCATCATTTGGTATCAGAGCCTAAATTCAGCTCCATATAAGGATTTTCATCTTCCCTCATTTAATACCAATGCCCGATTTGAGCCACACACCACTCCTTTGCTACTACTTTTTGGTATCAAAGTCTAGTTCAAGTCTAACTTAGAATTTTCGTCATACACCTTTGCTATTATTTTAGTATTGAAGTAAATTTTTGCAATGTCCAAACCACCACGATAATCCACATGTTCAGACTAAAGGTTGTTTTCGAATGTTGTAAGAGAGATATGAAGGCTCTAGTACTTAATGAGTCCATAAGAGAGTTTACCTTAAACTATTTAAAGTGCAGGTTTTTTTCATTTAGTAAAATCATCTCAACTTAAAGATTAGTAATATTGAGTAGTAAATTCATGAATTGTGATTATAATACTCATTAAATTTTTTTGTTTAAAAATTTAACTATAAACCTTAAATAAACTTATCTTAAAACTCACTAACAATAATTAAGGGAGAGCCTCCCTTCGAATATTTTGATCTCATACAAAATGCTATTAGTTATAATACTTGAATTAAATTTCCAAATAGAACTATTTAATAATTATGTTAGTGCATTGCTGCAATTCTTAGTTTGTTGATTATCAAAAAATTATATAATTTTGCATACTTTTTAATCGTATTTAATTAGTTTAATATATCTACAACACTATATTTGCATTATTATTTTAACTAATATTGCACAAAACTATAATTTTAGCATTTTGAGTATTCATCTTGTTACAAAATTGAATCAAATCAAGCAAATCAAGGTAGATGACATTGAGATTTATGTGGAAAATCCCGAATGAGAAAAATCACATGAGATCATAAGCAAAAAAAATTCACTATCATTGAGGGTTAAAAGAGAGTTTAGGAGGAAGAAAATTGTCTTAAAATTGCTATCAAATCCTAAACCAATATAAAATATATATAGACGAGTTTAACACAAAATGTTAAGACAGTGAAATTACAAATATGTCATAGATCGTAGACCAAGGGCTACTCCCCCAAACCCCTATAGATGACGTTGCCTCCCTTAAACTACCCACAAACTCAATGTAGAGTTCGATCCATGTAAGTTGGGAGGTTCGACTAAACAAACCTCTGATACGAATGAATTCAAGACAACATCAACACATCTTGATCAATATATCACTAAGGAAGGAACCAATTATAATGATATATTAGATAAGATATAAACTAAGTTAATTAAGATCAAAAGATTGGTAGAGTAGAGGTTAACACCTACGTCACCAATTCTTAGACAACAAAAAATATCTATTCTAACTTATATAAAAAGTTAAAATTAAGACACATACATTTGATAATTTATAAAAATCTTATAATTTTTTTTTTAATTTTTTCAGAATATATAAAATATTTTATTAACTATCATTACATGTATAATTATCAAAGAGTAAATTCAACAAAGTTAAAATTAACAAGGCATACTAAAAAAATTTAGTTTACTTTTAGATAAAAATATGTTTGGTACTTTGAGTTTTCACTTGGTTTCAAATAAAATAATTATTAAGAGATAAATGTTATCATATATAACATGATAAAGGCCATCAAAATAATATTTATTAGCTTGACTTTGAAAATACTAAAAGTTTCTTAGCCCTACAAAACCTTAAGAAATCATATTCATTTTCATGATCTAATTTATTCAAAATTACAAATTCTTCTATATATATTAAGCTTGGTCTAAAAAAATTCAAAGAATAAACAACAAGATGACCTCCAAAGATCTATCTTGTAAATTAGAGAACAAAATTATTTTCTTTACTGATAATAAAAAAAGATAAAAAATAAGAAAATTGACTTAAAAAATTGAATTAACCTATAATAATAGCCTTAAAAATTCAAAAAATATTTTGGTCATATTTGTGCATATTATTAGTTCTTTTTTATGTGTATCCAAAAAAGGATTTTATTACATTCTTACATTAACTAAGCAATTGATTAAGTCTCATGATTCTAAATGTATTGAATAAGAAAAATAAATTAGATATCATAAGAAATTTCATAAGATCGATGAGTTATTAATGTGTATTTATCTTGAGAGTTATAAAAATATGAGAACAATTTAACATGTTTTAAATTTTTCTTCATATACACTTCATAAAAATACGTTTGTGTTGAGCTTTCTCTATTTTATTGAAAGAATCATACATAAAAAAATTATAAACAAGCTTTATCAGTAGTAAATTGATAAATAATTACTAAATATCTCTTAACTTAAATATTTTTATTATTGCTCTTGCAAGTTATGTTACTTCTCTTAGTTTTCAAATGTACTAAAAGAATCATCCCTTGCCCAATGAGCGGCTCAAAAAGAATAACTTGAAGAGAATAATGCTAAGCTTAATGAAGATATACCTAGAGTATAACTCTACAAGACAAAGTTTCGCATGATAGATGAATTATTTTAGGACAAGTTGCTTGCATCAACAGATTAACATCAAGCTAATACAATGAAACCTAGAATGTAAGAGACCCAGATTTGTTGAAAATGATAAATTAAATTACAAACAAGGACCCATAATGAGCTAGTATAAGAGTTTTATTATTTATTTAATGTTTATAATAGCTATTGGATTGTAATGAATCATGCATAAGATCTAAAAGAAAAAGTTATATGTTTTTGCATATTCTCTTATTTTGCATATTATTATTATTTTATTAAGTTAAGGATACTTTATTCTTTTCACATTTAATGTCGGGCTACTCCTTGTAAGCTATTTAAAAGCTTGTTATAGAATGGAAATAAATATGTGGTCTATTATTAGAATATTAAGGTTTTGAAGTGCATGCATGCACAAAAAATTTCCTCCAACTCATCTAGCTTGAGATTCAGAATTATCCCCCCAGGTTGCAATCAAGATCTAACTTTCTTATCATGGTTGCTCCATCGCCATCTTTGTCATCCGCCTCTCCTTCAACCACTGCCAATGATCCCAACCACTTTTCACTATGCTAGCAAACCATTTCTCTTATTTCACCTACAAACCGACATCTTTACAAACCACTTGTTGCTTGTTCTGCATCGCTACTCCTATGACCCTCAACTTCTCCTCAATTGACACACGAGCGCTTGCTGCCTACCCAAACTCCTTCCACATGCGACACCTACCTGTGATTGCTGCTCACCCACCTTGAACAATTAGCCCCTTCAACCACACACCTACACATAAACCAACTCTTCCTCCTTGTTGCACAACCTCCTATGAGCAATCACCTCTACACCACATGAAGCGAAGTTCATTATGATTCTCGCACATCACCACTCTCCCCACTGCTCAGGAACAATGCTTGCCTGCAACCTTGCCAATTGAATAAGCATTTGGTGCAATGCACAACCACCCATTTAAAACGAGACCAGCTATATATGAATTGGACTAAACCTACAGATTATTGTAAAGATGTTAGGAGCTATTTTTCAAGAAATTTTGTTTCAATTTTGAAGCAAATTTTGCAGCAAACTATTGTTGCTAGTCATGACACCACTACCAAGAAATATTCCTCAATCGTTTACTCTAGATCTAGCAAAGTTTGGGGTCTTAGCCAAATAAAATTCATGAAATCCTTATTGTTTTAGCAGCAAATGGAAAATTTTCAACTTGTCAATCACATTGATCATTAATGGTGACTTTAGTGTTAATGGAGGCACTGAAGAGAACCTTCAACTTCTACTACATACTCATTACAAAGACTTACTTTTGTTTCCAATCAAAATGAGAAAAGGGCATGATTTTCCTTCTTGGCCTTTGAAGTTTGCAAATTCACGATATGCAAAGCTTTCAATTGTCACAACATATAGTAAACTTCATCAAGACACCATGGGATGAAATAACCAATCTAAGTCGGAGTAAAACCCAGATGATAAAAAAACTAAACAAACTAGTTATCAAATGGAATGAAATAACCAAATAAAAATAAATCACTACAAACTCAAATCCCCTCTTTCTTCTCAATAATAAATAGACAATCCTTCGAGGAAAGAACAAGCAATGTAACTTCTATGTGTAATCTATAACTCTAGATGTTCAATAAGATATCCTCAAAAACAATCTTTTAAGGATAAAAAGGTCTTATTCTTGATGAAATGCCCTGTTAAAGAATGGGAAATTTTCTCCATCATAGGAGTAGTCGTAGTGTTCTTCTGTAAGACCATGGAAACCACATTGCTAAGAAATCTTTAGAGGTAAGAATGGTGAAGGTCGCAAGAAACTTTTCGCAAAAAGCACTAGCGAAGGGAAAAGATGATCATCTACTTTTAAACTATAGACTCCAAGAAATGGACCGTGATATACTTCCTCAAAATCCATCAAAAGTTTGCATAAAAAACCCAAGGGAAAATATCCTTTCATTGCATTAATTAAAAAATCATACATTTTCTTTTTGTGAGACTACCAAATAAAACACAAAATCACAAAATAACCTTTGAAAGGTCTATAGCACCTCAAAGTTCAATTTTTCTTTGCTGCACCAAGTAAAGTCTATATCTTTCAAGACCAATATCATTTCAAGAATGTTCCTCAAGCAAACATTTCTATGCAAAATTTTCAAAATAATTAAATTCAGATTATCTCTTGAAAGTCCAATCTTCAAGCAAGAAGTGGTATTTTTTTTATGAATCTTTAATAACCAGATGTTCTCCATAATCCAGTCAATCAAACAGTTCAATTAATTTCCTTCACAATTCATTTCGAGTCAAGTTCAGCATTTTCAACCCAATATTTTTTTTCCATTAAAAACTAGAGGAACAGACCAGACTTTCTTGTTGTTAACTGGCCGGTTTAGCTTCAATAGCTGCAACTCTCTCCATGGTGTCTACCAATTCTACCTCAAGACTTTCCTTAGTAGCTTCCAAATTCTAATTCTCACGAGCCAAAGCCTTTGGAGACTTATTCAAATCTTCTAGTTGAGACTTTAGAAGCTTGTGTGAAGCAAGCTAGCCCACACTAACAATTTTCATATCCCAAGATCCTCTTATTCTTGAAAAAAATTTGGTTTGCAGCCACAGGAAGGTCTTAAGGAATTAGCAGGTTCAGGTGTTGATTCTTCAACTGGAAATGAGGAAGTTGGGAATGTCATTATCTGCTTTAGTTCACCGCTGGGTATGCTCATTTGAATGAATTTCAAGTGTTGGAGCTTGTTTGACAATGATTCAATGGCCGATCTCAAGGTTGTCCATCTTCAATGAAATCTTCAACCTTCCCTTCAAACAAACATTTCCTTCAGATATTTCAGATGACTTGACCAACAATTTCTTCAAAAGGAAATTTCTATTTGCCGATCCCAAAAGGAACGACTTTTTTTCGAAAGAGTGTTCTCTAAACCAAAGAAAAGGAGTAAGGGGCAAAGTCAGGTCAGCTAACCCAATTATATGTTCTCTAAACATGACCAAACCCGTCATTCTTTTGGCTAGGGAACCTTATCCGTCAAGGGAAAAGCTTTTCTTCCGCTTAAGAATTAAAGATATGCCCACAGTGGAAGAATGATGGCGAGAATGTTCAATAGAAAAAGCTTGGTTTGGTTTCTTTGCAAAAAGTTCTTCTTGATAACAGTGTCCTCTCATTGCCTCTTCTGGAATTCCATTTCTTCAAAGTGAATCTCTTCCCAAATAGCAGGCATTGTCTTCAACAATTCTGCTAAAAGATGTAAACGAAGAAGAAAGGCACACCAAACATTTTTCATGAATCCATTGGTTAGGGTATTTCTCAAGTTTAGTTGTCAACAGCTTTTAAAGAAGAATACTGTATAACACTTGCATTTATAAGTTCTAAAACTTGTTTAATTTCAAGTCTTTTCACCGTATGTTATTCCCCAACTAAAGATTTTTTTTATTAAGATTAGTGCAGGGGTAATAATTACTCATTAATCACCTAAATGAGGATAAGAAGAGTTCAGAGACTTCACCAATTTAATGATGGTCGTTGATCAAAAACAAAGATTGCAGTTCATGGGATTGAGACACGTGGAGCTTGAGCACTTCTGTGCAATATTTCATATTATTTGTAGCTCGATAGGGTCTTTTAAAAAGCACATGGAAACCTCACAATTCATTCCACCCTCAAAAGACCGCTTGTCTCCTCGAAAGCCGCCTATCATGTGGCCTTTGAGGAGTCAACCCAAATTTTCACAGCATGAGAAGCTCCCAAAAACTTTTCGAGCAACACATGGCATACAAGAAAGCTATGCTGATCTTTTTGATGCCGAAAACATATCCTATCTTTTTGAGGGCAGTATGACCACTTCACTATCGATGGAGGGCTCAAGATTTCAGGATTATGCTTCTAAACCAAGGGACTTCTCTAAGGGCATATGGACCTTGATCATTGGACTCGCCTCATAATATGTATGTAACTGTCAAACATTGTAACCACATGGATGGTAATAACCTTGACACATCAGAGAGAGTTAGAACTTTACTTCATTTAGTTATAACAGGTTGCTAGTTTACCAATACGTGGAAGATGACTTTGTTAGCCTTCTACCAACAATTTATAAATAAGACACCGACGACTAAAATTGGGATCTTGTCTCTCCCTTTCAAGTTTCTAGCTAATTTTGTAAGTCGCCCTCTGTTTGAATTTACCTCCATTTGGAGCTCTGTTTGCTTGTGAATTTGAGTTTTGAGAATTTTCATCTCATCATCAATTAACTTCTGATTGTAATCTAGCAAATCTCTATTAAACTTTCACAATCTAATTTGTGCATCAACAACCATTATAAAATCAAATAATAAAGTAATTTCTTAATGACTTTAACTTTCTAATTAATCTCTCCAAACCCATAAACATCATAAAATCCTTAAATTCCTTTTTTTTTCTCTTTGTACATTCCATTTAAGTCTCCTTCAACAAAAATTTCTTATGCTTGATAAAATCCCTTTAAATTCAATCAAAATTAATTTTGCTTTTTTTTTCTCAATGCTATTAAAATCCTTTATGAGGGGATAAGCACTAATAATTTTTTTAATAGGATTAAAAGCAAAGCTGTAATAAGGTATGCGCAGGAATTGAATACTGATCATCAGTACAATGCCAAAAAGCACTACTATGTTAGCAAGGTCTCACAAAACACAAACTTCATTAATAACTTGTTTTACTATTACAAATTTAAATGCTATAATTTTATCTCCATTTCTTTTAAATAACATGTACATTGTCATTCAAATTACCATCCAAAATGATAACTACTCCATTTCTATTTTAATTCTTACTAAGAATCAAAGATAAATTCTTGTAGCATTAATTTCACAAGTCACGTCACCTATGCACTTTTATAAATACACACAGCATTTGTTTTTATAGAAATTATAATATCAACAAATTCAATTATCAAGAAAGTTGGATGTATGAAAAAGGCATACAAGTAAAGTATCACATTAAACTAGCTTAAGGAAATGAATTAAAGTACGTATGAAGTAACTAACAACAAATATAATGGAGACATACAGCAAAAGGTATCTAACATTTTAAGGATTCAAGATTTTCACAAACATTCTACTAAAATAAGTGGTTACCACCAAAGAAAAATAAAAAAGGTAGATTAGCAAATGAGCACCAAAAGAATGGAGAAGCATTAAAACATTTAACTTAAAGGACAATAATCTTAGCTAAAAAAAAATGAGAGGAAATGAAGAAATAAGTGCTTGAATTTTTCCAAAAAAACAAATCTTCACTAATGACCAAGGAATCCTTGGAAGCACAACATAAAACAACATACTTGAAATATTGAGAAACATAAACTACTTCCTCATTGCAACCACAAATTGCACAAGGTACATATAAAAATGCTATACCCAACCACACTCATGAAAATGAATGCATCGATAGGGAACACGATATCAAACATTAAGGTCACAGACACAACATTGAGCAAGATGATGGTTGGGTTGGTTATAAACCAAGGAGATGCACATCAATTTATTTGAACCTAGGTTACTGTTTCCCTACATAACTTCCACCAACTAAATGGTGTAGCTATGCATGCACAAGTATCAAAGAGAATTAATCAAAAGCCCCTAAATTAAGGATTGTTTTTGATAAAGCATATTATTACTAATTTTGTATGATAATGCTATTAAAGACTAAACTTCCAGTTTTAGTGACTCCATTATTAGCAGTCCTCAAAGTAAGAGGCAATATGCTTAGGCTTGTCTTCAAGCCAAAAGGTATTAACTTATGCAGGAATAGCTCAATACAAATCCAAGAGCCTCAGTCTAAAAGCACAAGCTTTCACAGCAGTTAAAGAACCCTAAAATTTGCACGAGGTTAACTATGGTAGAACCAGAGAGTAGTCTAGTTGAATATATTATATGAATTCAGTCTAAAATTCAGTAATATTACCAGCCGAACAGTTGCAAGAACTAAAACAGCTGGATCTGAGCTTGCTGTCAGTGGCTTGAGGAGTAACCATGGATGCACATGAACATTTCCAGGTACCTCCATCTATCCCTCCTTCATCATCTGCAAATGGCATCATTCAAAATGATAAAATCATTACTTAGATAAAGTGCCATTAGTCTGAGGACATACAAATAACCGTGCATAATTTCACAATAGCATACTTCCATTATGCTATATGAGTCAGAAATAATGGCAAAATTGTAATTGCAATGAAGAATTTCCAATATTTTTTGCAATTTAAAGGTGCTATTCCTTTAGGATAATCGCTCATCATTTGAATATTCTTGTATCATGCAACCACAAAATTCCTTTTAAGCTGACAATGATATTGATGAGTACAAAGTCGTACCAATTTGCAAAACAAAAAAATAATCCAACAATAATCAAGAAAACTGTGCCAAATTCTTAAGATTAAAAGGGCCAAAAACTTGGTAAATCCTTCATTTAAAAAATTAATTGAACCACAAAGAAAGAATTAGTTGCTAGGAACCATGGATTTGCAGAAGATTTCACGCAGCAAGCTATGGCCTTGCCCAAAAATGAGTAAAAAATGCTTCTAGGAAAAAGAATGGTTTAAATGAGGGGAAGTTGTGCCATTTGTGCTAATCTATGTGCCTAGCATAGTTTCAAGGTTGTCTAAATTGCATCATTTATCATAATAAAGCCAGGTATGATGATATAGCGCATCATGTGTACAAAAAAACATGACATGACATGACAATTGAACTGGCATTTTTGGGAGATAGTTTGAGAATTTAGATCAACAGACTGAACAACTCTTAGACATAGGACTAGTGGAACCATAGTTTCCTAGAAGTAAAAGATCACATAATTAAAGAACAGAACCTCAAAAGACCATTATGGCATCTTGCTTGGCAGATAACTTGATTGCTCTAAATTGTGGGATAAACATTGGGGACACAGAGTTCTTGACTGAGGCAAAGAGCAGCAAGTTCTTGCACCTCTCTCGCACTGAGTTAAGTGCAGGGAGAATTTGACGATGGCCACTAGGGATGACTTCCATATGGTCATTTGAGAATTGAAGTTTGATCCCTCTTATATATGCATGTTAGGCATGCTGCTAGAATACTCCTGATTTGAAAGTGATGACAAGTACAATGTTAAATCTGCACCAATGATACAATTTTTTTCATGCAACAGTTGTTTTGGTACATTAAAGAGAACACACCAAGTTAGAAGAAAGTCCCCTGTATCCAAGAACTAACAAGTTGGACTCTAGTCAAAAGACATCAAACAAAAGGGTGTAGCTTGGATCAATCATGCATTTGTGAGCATCAAACTAGTTGGTACAAAAAATGCCTTCCTGTGGTCAACTATCATGGTCTTGGCTCAGATTCTTTGTAGACCAAACCTAAAATTTGGAGAACAAAAGACACAACCTAACTATTGAGTGCTACTTGAAAAGTGAGACACTCCAAGAATACCTACTTGTAAAGAAAAACCAATTCCTGACGAGCAAGGTTAATGAGCCAAATTTTCCCTTCTCCAACAACACAGCTAAGATCAGGTGAACTAAACTCATTGGCAAGTAGAACCCAAGACAATGGGGTTTCAGAAAGCTCCTATGAGAGCCTATGATGTACAGGGGTTCATCTCTACCCAAGGAATGCAGCACTTGGATGGAGAGTTTACATTGAAAATAAAGATAAGACTGATTGTTAGATGTAGTTTAAGAGAGAAGAAGGGACTACCTCACCCAGTCGATAGGATTCTATAAGCCAAACAACTATGAGAGCCTATGATGTAAAGGGGTTCATCCCTACCCAAGGAATGCAGCACTTGGATGGAGAGTTTACATTGAAAATAAAGTCGAGACAGATTGTTATATGTAGTTTAAGAGAGAAAAAGGGACTACCTCACCCATTCAATAGGATTCTATCAGCCAAACAACTATAAATGAGCTCCTTTGTTTTACCTACGGAGAGCACTAGGGTTCAGAGGAACTTCAGGTAAGGAGGGGCAATAGTATCAATTAGTCATAATAATGAAAGGCTATATATATGTCATGCAATTAGAAACTAACAAAAATTGACTTCAACATCCACAAAAGGTGCTTTCTAACACAAGCATATTGAATTTAAGTTGGATTTACAGCAAGAAAGTAATTACTAAAACTTCTTACCAGTCAAGCAATGACAAGATGTAGAACAACTATATGCACCGGTGGAGTTGAAAATTGCTAGAGGATTAGCAGCACATTTGCAAGCCCAACTCAGCATAACAGGTTCATTTACAGTCCTTTCTGTGAGAACGACTATCAATCAGATAATAATAAAATATATTGTAATGTAAAGAAATTGGCACAGCGTGCATATCCTAAACAAAGTTTCACATACGAAGGATAGAATTTCTGAAGCGTATGAATCATTAATTGAACTATCTTATAATTTCAAAACAAGAACTTCAAACAAACCGCAACTGATGAAATTTAAGCATAGCAGTCCATAGATGCATATCGAAGCAATGTTCCAATGCAGTTCCATTAACTTTGACTGGGAATCCTTGTCAGTGTATGGAAACCAATAACTTCAGTAGATAGCCTGCATCCAAGGTCAGTAATTCAAAAAGGTAGACATGGATTTTGTTATTCCTAAAGGAAATTGGATAATTAACTTATTATATCCTGACTACTTAATACTTAAAATAAAGAGACAATGGAAGTAAAGAATATGATGTTAAACATAATGAACAACTATAAAGTTTGCCTATATATTATAGTCATATACTTTCAATTAGTAGTGGTCAGGTATCATAATCTCAAGAGTGGTTGCCTCAAAATCGCAAATGCCTTAGATGCCATAACAATCAATGCATTGTTAAACGAGTCTACTAAAAAAAAAGGAGCCAAAGGGGAATGTCATTGAAATAACAATATTTGTCCAGCCAAATATCCAAGCCCCAAAGCAAACTGCAATCTTCTGGAGAATTACATCCATTACTAGGAAATAATACTAAATTCAGAAAATATCCAATGCCAACTCTACAATAAAAGTAAATTTTGTCTCGAAATCATGTTTAGCAAAGCTGTCAATATGATCATACAAGAGAAACATGACAATTAAAATTGTCGCAAAGAGATAGTTCCCAAACACAGAACAGAACAAACAGAGGCTGTAGGATAAGAACAAATAACCATTTCTAAAAGGGTTGTTACAGCAGACAATTAATAGGAGATATTGCTACAAAATAACCTCCAAGAACTATAAGCAATAGCTTGTTTATATAACCATTGCAGAAAAGATATCTTCAGACAAACCTTTAGATTTGATCTCCGCAGAAGTTATGAATGATATAAAGCACCCATTTTGAATCAGCTGAAGCTTTCATCAAGTAGAAGCCATTGTCGGCAAGCAGGAAATCGCATTAGTTTTGGCCCAAAAGCTCAAAAAAAGAACAAATTTTCTCCGCAAGGTATACATCTAAGGTCAGACATTGCCATCAAAGGAAGACCATCACTTACTGTCTGCTCAAACACCTTGAGCTCAACATATCGGTGCTTTCAAATCAACCCAAATTCACGGAATAAATGTTGAAAGGATGTGATTTGAACCACGAATCACTAACATTGACCGTGAGGTAGAGAAAAGGACAGGTTTTGAAACCCATTGTCATAACTGAAGAGAAGGATCCATATTTTGGTGAACGAGCCACCTCCCTGCAGTGTTGAAAGAGACATACTACCCGTCTAAACAGCAGCAGTACGAAGGATATGGGAAACGCAATCCAATTCCTTTCTTGCTACAGCAATGCAAAAGAGTTTTTCACACCAGTACTACACTGCAGGCTTCGGATATGCTTCGGCCGATATAAACGCCGAACTCCAAGCCAGACCCAGAAACCTGGGCTTGGCTACTATAATATAAAAACAACCCATGCTTTTAAATATTCCACAAGTTAACACCATGCTCCTATATCCACGAAAACATTGCGTGTATTTATCTGTTCACGATAGCCCCGGGGAGCACAAGACAAATCTTTGCGTTGAAGTGATGGATGCATTTGCTTTAAAATTTCACTAGCCGTCGTCCAAAAAAATCCTATCCAACCAAAAGTACAGGGAAAAAAAACACTGCTTAAGATCTGCTTTATTGTGCGTGTAAGAATAAGAAAAGAGGTGTTATTTTTTAAAAACATTTCGAGTTTTCATATTTTTGTGCTTCTTTTTTAAAGAGAAGATCAAAAGCCACAGGAATTATGATTCACAGATGTTCTTGAAAACGAAATAAATCAAATTAAAAAAAAATCAAAGTATGTGAATTTATAGGAAAAAAATTCTAAAGAAAACGTTCTGTTACTCTTAACTTCACATATTTCATTTACTCCAAATTATAATTGAGTTCTTTTTTAGTCGCTATTCTTTGAAATTGTTTTTTGACCTATATTCTACAAAACTTTTGGGCTATTTTTAAATCCTTATGAATCCTGTTGTAAAGATGTTCACCTACCCATAAAATTATTTTTTATCAATTAATCTAATATCTACCAAAAATAAAAACATCTGCCAAACGATCAAATACAAACATTTATAATAACACTAATAAAATGGTTTTCAATCAAAAAAACATTTTTATTAAAGATGACCAAACAAACCATAAAACGTAATGAAACACCTGGTATACAATCTCATGGCAACATAGCCCTTCATCATCTTTATACCTCCAGGATTGAATAACTACAAAAATTAAACATATTTTACATTGGGAGAGCTCAGCCATTGGTACTTAAACATAACATAAACTCCAAACTTTTATCCATGACTCGAGCAGACGATGGACTGTTCCAAACAATGGACACATACAGAGACGGATCAACGAGGGAGGAAGCCATGTTCCGCAATTGCAACCTCAAAAGCTTGCATTCTTTCCCCACGAGCAAATCCATTGCGATCATATGATGATATCTCAGAAATATCCAATTCCATACATGCTTGCACAATTGCTTGGCCCACTTTTTGTGCAGCTTCCTATAGTTTTTAATACACATATGTAGAGAAACTAGCCTATCAGAACAAGCTGAGAATAAAAAATGACAAAAAAAAAATCTACCGACAAGGGATAGTTTTAGGCACCATTTTAATATTAATATTGTCTAGATCTCAAAAGAATCTAAACTTCTTCAACAATAACATCCAACGTCAATTTCAAGTGATGAACGAGACCATAAATTTCCTCAATTCAAGTCACTAAGAAGCAAATATTTGGGGCTCAAATGCACAAAGAATGAGGAATTAAATATAGTTTCTAAGCAGCAAGCATTATAAATACAGGGGAAGTATTTCATCAGCAAAGTGACATATTAAAATTAAAACGAAGTGCCAATGTTTAACGTGAAATGGTTGAGAGAAGAGGTCATACTATGGTACTACATTGAGGGTCCTCGCGAATGGAGTTCTGCAATGTGCTGGCATAGAACAGAGTCTTCTTGTTGTGATCATCCACGAGCATGGCATAGAGTTGTTTTGCCGAGCAGAAAACTGAGAGCCTGGGTCTTTTTGAAGAACCATTGAACTAAGAAAAGATAACAGCCATGTCTAAGGCACAGTTACGATTAGGTCAAATTTTAATGCTTATAAGCAGATGCTGCTGCTAGGAAGCATAGCTATGATCTTGCAGGAAGATTTGTTTTTTAAGATCTTCCTTTTAGGCAATTAGTTAAAAGGTAACAGCTGCAAGGATAGGAGCACTGCTCAGAAATTAAGCAGAAGAAAACTGAATTATTTATAAAAATTTCAGGATAAAAATAAGCAATAATATGATTGGGTGACTCAAACTTGCACTCCATGCAATTTTTTTTTTTCGAAAAAAGTTCAGCCCTTCCTATCCATTGCAGTTGAGCACTGTCAAGCATAGGAACAATGATGCCTAAAGGACATGTAGTCATAAGGTTTAAGAAGGGGCATCAAAATCCAGATAGAAAAGCATACTTTTCTTCGTATCCTACGATTCCTAGTTTTGTTGCTCTCCTTTCGAGGGATGCCTCTTGCTTCTATCCTCAGAGAGACATGGCGAAACACTGCATTGAAGAAGAGCAACATCTTTGAAATAGTTTACATTTGGTACATCATCCTATTTATTGAATTCTGGTTAATGAAATTTGTAATGAACTTACAAGGGGTAGTGTTGGGTAAGGAAAGAAAGCAGTTTCCTGTATAAAAAGGCTTAAGAAAACAACGATGTAGGAAACTAGAAGTTACTGGTACCAAGCCCGTCAGAACTTGAGCCATGGAGGACTTATAGTAGTTTCCTCTAAACAGTTTCGACTGAGGAACACAACCAAACAGTTGGTGAGTGTAAAACGTTTGATATAGAAGGTAGCAAAATGCACATACAGTACAACTATGATCCAGACAATTGAGTGCGGAAATATAAGGAATGGATAACTTTTCTGACACTCTATTCTATGAAAAATAAAAGTCAAATGTCATTAAATTGAACGTCAAGGATAGATGAAATTCATAAAAAGGATTACAACAATGAAAATGCTGCTTAACAAGGCATCGCTGTCAAAATTGCCCAAGCGGATTGAAAAATAGGGGGGGGGTGTTCCTAAGCTAATGTGAAGATTCAGTTAGACCAAAATAAACCAAAGAGTAGAATAAATGTAGCAAAAAAAAAAAAAGAAAAAAATAAGCAATAGAGAGACATGTGGGGAATAACATCTAGCAATAAATTTTTTGGGCATGTGTATAATAATATTATCTAGAAATCAATATTATCCAAATACAAATACTATTTATTAATTGTTCATTGTTTGGTTAAATGCCATTATATCAACAGGTTCTGAGGACTGCAACTAGTTAGTTATCACATGCTGTGCGACCACAGTGTATTCCAAACAGCCATAACAAGCTTAAGAAATAAGGAGAAAGTTCAAGACATGAGTGCCCTTAACATGAAAAGCCTAACGTTACTGATGAAGTTGTAAATCAAACCATTAGAATAACATAGCTTGCTTACAGCAAAATGAATCATGAAGACCACAATTTGAAGAAGAGATAACAAATACAAAAAAAAATTCCCTCACACTAAAAATAATATGATAAAAGAGAAGCTATAATATCAAGACTCAACTAATGGATATTGTACATAAATTTTCTCAAATTTAAGTCAACAAGACCCTCTAAGCCACTCCAAATTAAGAACCTTCACAAAACATGTAATTAACTAGGATTACATATCCAACAAGCTAAGCTGCTTTGAGCAATTAAGTCAATGGAACAATCATCTATTACATGCTCAATACAAAATTTTTGCATGATACTTAATTAGTGCATTTATGTACAGACTAACCAATAAGATATGCAAGGAACACAGGAAAAAAAACCATTTCAAACAACCGTAACTTTCTAGTTATTACATAAAAACCAAAGCCTCCAACTAGTGCGTCAATCTGTAATTCATTCTGAAGAGTCATGCAAATATCTTCTCAATTCAAAACAAAAATCCAGTCAAACATTAAGGTAAGATGTAACACAAAAACATGCTCAACATTTGTCAACTACTAAGTCACAAGGAAGACCTTGCATTCCAAGAATTTTGACCTCAGCTAGTCTATCACATGACACAAAAACTTGAAGTTAGCACCCACAGCACAAAGAGTTCATTCAATGAATGTCAAATTCCAATTTCTCCCATAAACTAGAGTTCCACAATGTTAAAATCACAAAACAATATGACAATCATCACATCAATTCCTAAATAGGTTTGCCCAAGGACAAATAAATGGATCCGATTTTGCAAATTTAAAACATTTAAAACCATTTAATAGGCGCTGGCCATTTCAAAACTATTGCGTACCCTAGAATCTCAAATTGTAGAGAGAACATAGAATAATTAGGTATTCCGAAGATTTACAATTGCTTGCATGTAAGGAACGCATTTAGAACAGATCTCAAAAGAAAGTGTACATAAAATAGAACATAGTTGGGGAGACTACACAATTGAAGAACAGCTGCAGATAATCAAGAAACACTGGGCTAACTGGAAGAGAAAATGCCCGAGACTTTCCTGATCTTGTTTGTGCAATTACAATCACATCATCCACTTAAAGACTAACAAATTAGGAGCAAAAAAAATAAAGACATAGCATGGATCAGATACAATTTTCTCCAATCCAAAATAAATGCTATGGAGCTTGTATAGAGGCCTAGTCCTTGCAAAGCTGTTACAAAAAAGAGGTTGCTAGATTAAAACTAAAAAAAATAAAAAACTAAACAGATTGCTTGATTGTCCTTGAACTAAAGGTAAGGAACCTACCAAACTCAAACTCAAAGTGAATAAAGAAAGAAAAGAAGCTAAAGCACGAAACAAATATATAACAAAAAAGAAAAGAAATACCATAAAAAGTCAAGTAGAAAGACTACTTTTTCACCTATTTGATTCTCTACCCACAGATCAGGGGGTCCTTTTATAATTTACTCTGCAATGAGGTTTTGTATCAGTTCACCTGTTTAAGTTGCTTTGAACTCCAACCACTTATGTTCATCATGAACTTTACTATCTTCCACAATTAAATGGTAAAAAATGCAAACAACTCGAAAATAGGCCTCATAAGAGGAATGTGTTATAAAATCCATATCTTCAAAATAAACCATGCCCTGCTTATTGTATTTAAAATTTTTTCTCATTATATTTTTCAAAGAAACTATTGTGGATCAAAAGTGGGCTGCAAATACAACTTCACCACACAAAAAGATTGAAGAAGACAAATAACTGAGATGAAGTCACCACTTTTAAGCCGATGATGAAATAATGCATATATAAAGCAAGACATAACATGCATGAACCAAACTAGACACAATAACTTCCCAAATAGGTTGTAGAGGAGCAAATATCTATCAAAATGACAATCACACTTGTACAACTAATACTGTCATACATGAAAGAATGATTCTTTACAAAGTGCATATCCTGCAAAATATACCGGCTGCTGATCATGAAAAATTATCAGAATATCATCCTCAGATTGAGAAATACAGGGTTTTTCTAAATAATTTCTCACATAAACACAACTAGGAGAAAAATTATTTAAAATTTTGAAACAGCATTTGCTGTAGCTATGGAGTAATATAACCTTTACAAATGCAAATATTGGTACAGAAAAAGAACTAACCATCACAACATTAAGAAGGTACACAAGCTAAGCTAAATTTGCAAGATGTCAGCAACATTAAAGGTACTACATGTTTTTTTTAAGTATGTAATAGAAGAATAAAAAAAAGAACTGCAAATTAAATTTTAATCTCCTTCAACCATATTCTTATATCATTTCCATAATAAATCATCTTGACTATAACATAATTTTCAAAATCATAAAAATAAAGACAAACTGAAATCAATGATGGCGTTATCTAATTAATATCAAATTAAATCAAACCAAAGGCTAAGCAAAGAATAATTCCAAATTATTAAGCTCCAATATGGAATTGGGTTAAGCCTAGGGTAGGTTCTTGAATATTCAATTGTTTTCAACCCACAAATTGCAAACTATTTAGCCCCATCTGGATGGAGCAAGTCTAAGATAAGTCAAGTTGACCCAACTTATCTACCAAACATCTAAATACACAACTACCTTATCCAATTCCAAAAAACTAACCTCCAACCCAAAAGGATTTGTTTCCAACTTGCACCTCTCTCCTGCTCCCTCCCTTTCTTGACATTGCTTTGCCGTTATCTCCAGCTCTTTCTATTTTTTATGGCTAGAACAAGTGCCCTTTTTTGTAAGATATTTTCTTGATCTACTATTTCATGTTTTTTCACTTTGTCACACCCAATATGTGTAAGCCTTTGCACCATAATAACCTTAACGATTTTTATGAATTTTGAGTCCCATGTACATGAGAGCATTTTACTTGCCCAATTGAGTTAATCATGTTTACAAATGTAAAACTTTTTTATAAAAACTATTTTTTAATCATGAATATGATTTTTATTTTTTATATTCTCATAAAAAACAGACAACTAGAAACCTAGACAAACAAAGTGAAATAAATGTTAAAAGCAAAACACAATTCTAGGGTAAAATCACTTGATACACAATTCAAAAATCTCCATTTTAAAAAAGGCTTAGTTTAAAAGATTTTTTTTTTTTTTACCCAAAGACACTATAAAGGCTTCTTTTTTAAAAAAATTTCTGGGTTAACTTATATCACACACGTACGCACCATTTCATACGAACCTAAGGCTATCAGCCATTAGTAGATGTATATATTAAGCGGAATACATTTCCGATAATACATAAGAATTAGATTCATTAGAATTTAGCATTAGATTCACAGAAAAACAAGGCAGTTTTACCATTAATCCGAACAAAAAAAAGCAGCATTTTTGCGCGATTAACGATAGAACAAAGGAAGAAACAACTGCAGGCTAGGTTATGCTTCCTGCTCCTAAGTAAACATATAATGAGCACTATATATATGCATCTAAGCTCCCTTTTCCCCTTTCAATGAAGTTTGGCGATTAACTAGTTCATACGTTTTAAACAGTAGAAAGATAGATAAGATTTTTAAAGAGTTGAGAGAAAGAAGCGGCGAGAGTTAGGGAGAGAAAGAACCTGGAAATTGTCGAACTGCCGACGCTTGGAAGAGCACCGGTCACGGTGAAGGACTATGGCCCTTAGAATGGTTTGGGCTAAATACCCCGGCAGAAGATTATGAAGTTCGGCGAGACTACATTTCATTTTAACTCCGCTTTCTTCAAAGCTCTCCCATAGAAGATAGTGTGATTATTAATCTAATTAAACAATATTGTTTATTTATAGACCTTAGCCCTCTAGAAGAGTTATTTTTTTAAGATATCTGACATTTTATTGATCTCATATCAAATTTATAATTCATCAAGTTTATATATTAGAAAATAAATCTCGAAGGGTTTTTATGCTCAAAAAACTTAAATTCATCCAATAAACTTAAACCATTAACAACTAAAAAGGAAAGGATTGATTGAGATGTGTTAATAATAAAATTATCAATAAGACTAAACTTAAATATGTTTTTCTTATATAAAATTTATAAAATATTACTTATTATCTAGTATCAATTATTTCTTAAAGATAAAATTTAGAATTAGTTATTATTAGATTAGAATTAGACTTAGTAATGAATGGAAAGTAATTTTCAAAACTCCAAATGAGTTGTATGAATAGTTTTATTATGTCTTGATTTATAAAATATACATTTTTATACAATTTATAAATATTATTTTAAAATCATTCATAAGAAGATTTCTAACATAATACTTTAATGTTGAACTAGAAGAAATGTTGATTATCTAAATGAAATGATTTTTTTTTGTTTCATTAGTCTTTAACCTAATCTATTGAAAATTAAATATTTAATGTGATGACCTATACTTAGAAATCTTATTATGTTGTTTCCATGGTTATCTAGAATTTATAAGAGATTTATTAAAGATTTTTAGCACAATTATAATACTCATAACTTAACTTTCAAGAAAGGATAATTTTCTTTAGACAAAGGGAGTTAAAAAAAGTTTTTATTAAAATTAAGGTTTGCATGACTTCTCCACCATTTTAAAACAATTACTTTTTAATACATTTGAAATTACTTATGGTGCTTTTAAAATTGGTGAAGTCTTGAGTCAAGACGATCATCTAGTTATATATTTTAATAAAATATAAAATAAAATATAAAGTTACTCAATATACGATAAGAAATTCTATGCTATCATTCAAACTTTAGGTCATAAAGATATATTATCTATTTTATCAAAAATTTATTTTGTCTATAGATCATCATATCTTAAAATACATCATCAATCAAAATAAATTCAATCATAAGCACACCAAGTGAGTAGAATTCTTTCAAAACTACTTTTCTATTTTAGAACACATAAGTAAAATCCAAAACAAATCAGTTGATGTGCTAACTAGGGTTGCTTGGGTTATATTATTCATAGAGTTTAATATCTTAGGTTTTAGTTTATTTAAGGAGAATTAACACTCCTATCTTTTAAATCATTTATGATGAATTAAAATATAATATAATGTTTTTACTATATTTTTTTACATAATTAGTGGATATTTATTTAGGAAAAAAATTGTATTCTCCAAGCCTCGTTATGGGTTTTTTTCTTCAAGTTGCATGGCATGTGATAAAAAACTAATGCCTTGTTTATTTTCTAGGAGCATAAGTAATTTATTAGATATTTTTTCTCATCTATTTTCTATTTTTGTATTTTGAATTGCAAAAAATTTTCATAACTTGCATGAAATAATTAGCAATAGATTTTATTAATAATTAGGAACATGCTAAAGAAGAAATAAAAATAAGGCTTCAAAAAAATTCAATAAGAAAGACTTTATTTTAGTAAGTATTCATCATGAGATATTTTTTACTTCACTATATAAGAAATTATATGCATAAGCTTGTGGTCCCTTTAAAATTAATAAAAAAAATTAAATAAAAATGCATATATTTTAGGCTTTTCTCCTAAACTTTTTTTTGCAAATATAATTTTATTACAAACTCAAAGAGCTTATAACATTGGGGTTACATTATATTAAAAGCATTTATGAAGAAGCTAAGCCCACTGTATTGTTTAATGCTAATCCACTAATTAGATTGCCCTTTCTTGCATTTTAAGAAACTGAATGCTATTTATTTTAATGAGAGCTATATAGTAGTTTAATATTTGTTGTGGGTTAAAAATTTAAGATTAGAAAGTGTTACTTGTCATTTGAGTAAGATAAATAGTTACTTCATTGCCCTCTTTAAATATTTGTTGAATTTGAATGACATTAAAAAAATCCAATATCTACTTGATTTGTTGAATATTGATGAGCATCTTCTAAGGAATAGTTCACTTGTCTTGAACTATGTTCATAATTAGTTTGTAATCTAACTCCATAATAATGTTTGAGGCTTTTAGATGTTTACATAATTATAGTCCAAATGCTAAAGCTAGTCCCTCAACTTTTATATTTGATTTAAAATAGATAAATGTTGAGAAAGCTTTCTTTGAATTACCTAGACGATCACAAATAATTCTATCGCAACCTATAGGCCCCATATTTTCATAACCCAAACCATCAATATTCAATCTTAGAAAATTTATTAAAGGAGATTGTCATTTCATAATTTGGACATTTCTATATTTTATCTTACTGAAAGGGAAAACTAAACCAAGTCAAACAATTTTGGTAATCTAATAAGGATGATTGTGTCAAAGGAAAGCATAAAAAATAATAAAAAAATGAATGAAATATTACTAATAATGTTGCTTATTAATAAATTATTTTTACTAGAAAAATCTCATATTTTGGGATTTCCAAATATTCTAACAAATGAGTGAAAGTAGAAATTACATGACATCACCTCTTGCTGAATTTATGGAGTTGTGCCTCCACTAGTGTTTAAGCATAAGATGTGTGCAATTTAATTTTGCATATTGTATGCCCAAGCCATGTGTAAAAAGGCCTCATACTTGACTTATTCTATGATAGTTGACGAATGCATAGACCAATGAATTTTGTTTAGCAAAAAGGACATTTAGTTGTAAGCTGAAAGTTTAGTTTGTGTAAGATCTCTAGAAAAGATATTACTTGGTTGAGAATCCTTTGCATTAAAATAGAAATTTTTAGTAGTCTTGTTATTCCATATTCTTTTCTTGATTTTATGATTAGTACTTTTTTTCTAACTACTTCCTAAGATAATTTTGTACTAATTTTCTCATCAACTATGAATGTCCAATAACTAGATCTAGTAGATATGAAAAGAGTCTATGTAATTCATTATAGTTTGCATGACATTTTTCATGCAATAGCAGGTAGCAAAGCTTGAAATCATCTTGCTTATAAAATAGTATTTAGATTGCACGAAGCTTGTTGATAGTGAAGAAGAAGTGTGAGCCTTGCACAAAATGTTGTTATAACCTTTTCAAGTTTCTTTAAACCCAAGCCATTTCCCTTCATTGTGAAGCAAATCTTACTTTAGTTGCACGACGATGTTTGTTATCATGTTCTAAATTCCCTCATAGAAAGTCATTCATAAGTATTTCAATTCTTTGAAGAATTATTTGTTGAGGGCAAGAAGGCATCAACAAATATATTAGAGTTGAAGCATATACATCGCACACAAGAAGTAACCTCCCGCCACCCTTGGAAATTAAACATTTCTTCTGACCAATCATCTTCGTAATTATCTTCTTTATTAAGTTTGGAAAAATGAATCACATGTTTTCTTCCCTTGAATAGAGTGCAACCTAAATAATGTATTAAGAGTTTGCATCTCTTGAAGCCTAATATCTGATCAAGTGTTCAAGCTTGTCTCAATTTGATTTTTTTGTTGCATATAAAAGAACACTTCTAAGAATTAATTTGTAGGCCTAATATACCTTGGAATTTCAATAGAAAACACTTTGATGCTAGTAATTGATTTCTTTTCTCCCCCTGTTAATATAGAAAAGTCAACTACAAAGCCCATATGAGATATATTTATACATCATTTAGGAGGTGCATTATTTTGAAACTTTGCCTTGGATAATGAGATTATTTAACCCATGACAGAGAACTATAATTGAAAGAATTAAGAGAAGAGGGGATAAGGGGGTTACTTGTTGGAAGACATGATATGCATGAAAATATCATTTACTCTTAGAATTAATGATAATAGTAAGATATTCATAATCATCATAATGAATCTAGCCATAAAGCTAAACTTCAAGAGAATCTATTTTTAAGAAATTCTAGGATAGGGTGTCTAATATATTTCTTATATCCAACACAAGCAGGATGTTCTCAATGTTCTTATCTTTCACAAAACCTAATTGCTTAGAAGATATTAATAAAGGAAGAAAATTATAAAGTCTTGTAGACAATAATTTGGAAACACCTTCTTGACAAAACTGCACAAACATATAAGTATGCACCTAAAGTTGAATGTTTTTAGTTTGTAATTCTTTAGAATTAGTACTAAATTAGAATTGGAAATTCCTTTAGGAATTGGACTATTTAAGAGAAAATCCCTGGCTACCTCTGATACATCTTGTGTAATGATATCCTAACAATACGTATAGAAAACCTCATTGAATCCACAAAGTTTTGGTGCACTTTATCAGTCTATCTGCAAAATAATCTACTTAATTTCATCTACATATTGTTATAGGTTCTCATTTATCTCTACATCCACCAAAAGAGGAATAAAATTAAGAAGAGAGACTTTTTGTAGTTCTAAGAGAGTGTAAGATTTGGAGATGATTAGTTACAACCTCCACAATTCTTTTTTATCCTCAACTCAATTGCCTGAGGAGTTCTTAAAACTATGGATTTCAAGCTTACAATTCTTGTCCTTAACACTAGCATGAAAGAACTTTGTGCTTCTTTCACCTTCTTTTAACCATCTAGTGCACACCTTTTGATGCTAATATTCTTCTTCAATTTTGATATAGAAGAAAAGTTGATCATGTGAATTTAACAATTCCAATCATGATTACTTATTTTGAAGCAATTTGAAAAGTCTCTCTTTTTGTACAACCTATTCTTCAACAAACCTTATCGCAAAAAAAAATGTTTCTAAAGGTCACTATGTTCCATTCCTTAAGGTATGATTTGAGTCTTTTTAATTTCAGTATTAGTGTTGTTGAAGCTTAACTAAGATGTTAAGTTGTTGTTAGAAAAGAATTGATCTAATCTTAATTTATTAGCACTCTATCTAATATTTTTCAAACCCATCTACTTTTTGTTGCACTCAACAAAGTAAAGAAATATCCGTATTAAGGAAACTATCTAATAGCATAATAGTTAAACAATTTAGTGAATTCATGAATGGGTCTAAGTTTGGGAGTGTATTGACCTTTGTATTCATCCAAAAAGAAAATTATGTTGAAGTCTCTATCAATAAAATTAGATAAGGCATGTAGGAAACATCATCAATTGATCTAAGATCTAACATTGGATTTCTTCTATCCATAAATGAGAACTTTGAATAAATGAAATAGTAGCATACATAATCATTTCAATTGTCCTGCTTGACTAGCAAGTGTACAAATTACTCCTCATTAAGTACCACTTGATAAGACTAACACTTTTTCCATAGCAACTAGATTTTATTTGAAGAAGTATCATTGTAGAAGCCAAAGTTTATTTTCCTTCTAATAAGATCCATTTTTTCTTTGCTTGTTATTGGTTCCATTATAGCTATTAGAGAAATCTAATGAGATTTTATAAGGAATTTAAAATAACTAATCGATACTTTGCCCACCACTCCCCTTATATTCCAAAGGAGGAAGTTAGACATGATGGTCTAAACATTTAGCTATTTGGGCCATTTGGCCTGAGCCTTTGGCCTTGGTCGTGATGTTGGTTCTTAAGCTAATTTTTTTGTTTTCTTTTTTTAAAATCATATTTTATATATTAATTATCTTTTTAATTTTAATTTTTTTTTATAACTAATAAAAGATTTATACCCTAACTGAGACTGAGGTCTAACCCAACTAGATATAATCGATCTCCTAACCCATGGTTCGCCAAGGCACACTGCCTAAAACTTTGTGCCACTTGGCTTAAGCCTTTGGACTTGGTCGTGGTGTGGGTTCTTGGGCCAACCTTTTAGTTTTCTTTATTTTAAACAATCTTTTATATATTAATTATCTTTTATTTTTAAAGTATTTTTATGGATACTAAAATAATAAAATATGTTTGCAACTATTAAAATAATATAATACATAAGAAATCAATGATTATGCATGTGAATAAATGATATTATACAAACTAATTATGCTATATGTAAATAAGTGTTGGAATAGATAATCAAACTAATAGATGTTTTAGAGAACTCATAATTGTTAACTACTCCACCAAGAATTTGATCAATGGTTCCTTGATATATCATTTACGGTATAGCTAGAGCATGACTACTATCACAACGTAATATTACTTTACTTGTAGATTGCTTCATAAGATATTTGAACAAAACTCTCCAATTGATCAATTTTATAAGAACATGAGTTCAATGATCTGAAACACGCTCAAGAAAAGTATTAGAAAAACTAACATAATAATTTTGTTGTCATAAAAAAAGTGATGATATGATAAAGATATAACACACTGCACTAAAAAGTTTCTATTTTAATATGGAGAGTTCTCTATAACTTGTTATCTTTTTTTGGATACTTTATGTAAGCTTATCTTTCAACTAACTAATAAATGTCCATTTTATCGAACAGTGATACACTGGGTCATGCATTTGTTGGATGAAATACAATAAGTGAAGTGTAAAGCTCTTTTGCAAACTGCTTGAAAATATAAGAAATAAAATTAAACAATATTTAGCAAATGTTCTAGCATTGATAAAAAGAAAGGTTTTACAAGTTTAGCAAGAGATGAGATCATATGATTGTTACCTCACTCATTTGTTAGATATTTGAAAATCTTGAAATTTCAGGTTGTATGAGGAATACAATTTATCAATAAGAAGCATGATAGACAAAGTTTTCTTCAAGTGTTATAATACATTTTACTGGGTTCCTAAAGCATAAGTTTCCTCATTAGACTCCTAAATGGTTCATCTTAGGCAAGTCTCACCTTTCTCAAAGATTAACTATATGAATATTCAAATTGTACAATGAAAAACACTTCCCACAACCTTCCTAAAATTGAATAATGATGGAGTGGCTCACTGAAATCTAGGTCTTGCAAGTTGTGGTGGAATTATTCGTGATTATTTTGGTAAAGCTTTGAAATCTTTCTCTACATTTATCGATATTAAGTTGAACATAGAAGTGAAATGACTTATTCTATTGTTGGGGCTATGACTTTGCAATGAATTGGGAGCCATCGATATTATAGTGAAAATGGATTGTAAAGCAACCTTGGACATGGTCAATAGTAATGTGCATATTTCACAAAAGATGTTTAGCAACATTCAACAAATTAAGTTGATGAATTTTAGAATGATTAACTTTCAACATATTTAAAATGAAAGTAGTGAAGTGGCAAATAACTTGGTTCAATTGACCAGGACCAATGTTCAATCCAACATCTTCAACTTGCAACAAATTCTAAACTTTTGTAAGGCTCTCATTAAGTCATATAGTATCCAATGTCCCTATTTAAGGTACATGACAAAAACTATTTTATCAAATGTGTAATATATATGGCTATAATGGACTTTAGGCTCACCTTCATTGCTTAGAGTTATATAACTTTGGTGTTGTAAACTTCTCAATATGCAATAAAAGTATAATTATATTAAAAAAATCATTTATTTTCATAAGAGTTTAAAAAAGAATTCTAATTGAAGTTCTTTACTGTCAAATCCACTTCATTATAAGCTAAGCATGATCATTCTTTATCTATGAACAACCCTTTGTTAATATTATTTTTTTGTTATAAGAACTATTATGTTGACTTTTTAGGTTTGGTAGTTGTGCTTTCTCATGGGAACTTTTAAAGGACAATTACATGAGTAACATACACTATTCATTGAATTTTAATTTCTTAAATCTTGTTCAATTAAGCTATGGATCATAGCATATATTATTCATGCCCTCCCACCAATGATACCAAATGCTCTTTGTCTTGCATTTTGTTATGTGAGCTCATTGATATAGATATGTCAATAATAAGATCACGTTTCTTTTAAAGAGAATTTTTTATTTAATTTTATTACTCTTTTAGATAATAAAAAATATTTACAATTTCTTACTCTAAGCTTTAAAGTAATATAAATATTAGACTCGTCCAGATAAGAGCCTTTGTGGCTTGACCTCTAGACCTTTTATGTGTAAGCTTATTGTAGTTATTAGAACATGACAAAGTCTAAAGGAATTCATCAATACTCAAAGTGATTGTAGAAACATGTTATTATTATTATTATTATTATATAAATATATATATGCTTAAAATAAAAAAAAATATTGAGTTTATTACTCATAAAAATACAATAACAATCTACTAGATTATTATTTTGTAACCTATTGAGTAATTAGACACTTTTCATTGATATATTTAATGATTTAATTAAGAAACATTTTTCCCATAAAATAGTGTTATTTGTCATATAAAGTATTTGAAAAAAAAATAAATATACAAATATTTTTTAGCAACACAGATGTTATAAATAAGATAGAAGAGAATAGCATAAAACATCAAGTACCAACATTAAATGCACATGTAAACTATTCTAAGAGATAATGTAAGGTTGCATTCATTAAACTACTTTTTGTAAGGCACCATTATTTTACAATAAATATCTACCATTTTGAGCCTAGCATCACTAATTCAATATTATTTAAATATTTATACTATATAAAAGTTAATTTAAAAAAAAATAATTTAATTTTGAAAAGCTAATTATGAATGACAAAATTGTGATATTCAACAATGTTATTTCCAAAAATCAACGAGTCAAAAAATCAAAATTTATAAACAATATTACATAGCATACTAATATTATCAAACCAAACTCCTTTTAATTAAGAAATGATTAGTCTATACAATCGTTAGTGATTTAGCTAAATGCTAACCTAAAACACATGGTCATCTTCAACCTCTGTCGCAAAAGAACAATTAAACTATGAAAGAAATGCACAAACCTAGTTGATAAAAACCTCACTCAAAATGAGCAACACTTCCATTAACTAAAACAATCAATTCATAATGGTAAACCAGATACATTTCACCTGAATACAAATGCATAAGTAGGTTAAATAAACTCTATATCTAACATGTTGAGAATAATACAATAGATATTGCAAAAAGGAATCTGTAATAACACAACCATTTTGCATTTGTGAATCATGAAAGTATTTAGGTTCCATATATATGTTTATGAACGGGAGCATCCAGGTTCTTGATAACATCCACCCATTGCTTCTCTAATACAAAGAGAGAATTGTCTGATAGATGTCCAACAAAGAAAACAGGATCTTTGAATGCACACAAGTCGAAGTTCTTTTTCTTGCATAGATTGCCGTTTTGATCTACAAATTTCCTCTTTCGCTTTGTCTTGTTGTTTGAAAGCTGATCTGCAACATGCAACTCATCTTCTACATCGATGGGCATCTCAAAGTCAATTAAGCACATTGCCCTGCAATTATGAAAGACGATAGTTAAAAGAGATTCAAATGGTTGGCATCCTGCACAGAAATATTTCCAATTTCCCTAACCAATGAACCAGATGAATGTATATAAACCACGCTACTATACCAGATTGAATCACACATTATTTTCCATTGCCTAACACAGACCAAGTTCAGAAAGAACCCACCTTCAAATCTTCGAGTGAAACACTTAAAATCTTCAAATAACATTAGATAACTTAACAATGTTGCTAAACCAAATATCTCATTAGTTTGGTTCCTCTCTTTACAAAGAGTTACAAGAGCTTGGTTGGTTGCTTAATGCTCATCATATTCTTTTATGCTCTTGACCACTAATGGATCAAATCAAACACTACATTAGTAAAAAAATATAAACACATTATCTGATATCCAATATGTTATCTTCAGAGAATAAACATCCTAAATTTTTTAGTTGTCTCCTTGTTTCAAAGGCTATAGCTATAACAAGCAAATCAAAATGAAAACCAATAAAAAGGAAACATTAGCAAGCACCTGGAACTGTAGATAATCACTGATGTGGAGGTAGAAGGCGGAAAAGACATTCCTATAACCTCCCCTGGGAATTCCTGAAATCTTCTTGGAAGCCGATGACTATGGTTCCTCGACCACTCCCCGAATTGCTTTTCTTCAACATCAAGAACATAAACCTGGTTTAAAGAAGTTGTAATGACCATTACATTACTATTCGTCGGTGGGAAACTTCCAGCAGTTACAGAAGCTCCGTCTAATCTGGAAATAAACCAATGCTGCCTGACAATAACAAAATAGAATTTTGAGAACAAAATATCTCAAGGGAAACTATAATAAGTATAACATAGAGAAAAGGTCAGAATTAATCAACAGAAGGTAACACCCAAATATACCCAAAAAACTTTTGAAAGTACATTAAACTTTGTTTGCCTTGTTTGCAAAACAGATAACTATTTGCATATCGTTGTCAAATCATAAAGGACGTGAATATTGAATATATGTTTTCAATGTGTTTCACACCAAAAAAACTATTACTCAAGTTTCCATAACTAAAAGTATTAAAAAAAAACTTTACCAAACAATGTTCATTCTACAATAGGATCTACATAAAACTCGATGCCTTAAAAAAATTCAATATGATACTGATTATGCTGTAATAAAAGGACCAAACAAAAGAGGGGTCCTGCTGAAAGATAATTGAATTTTTATGTCAGTCATCAAGCATTTGTTCTTACATTACCTCATCAACATTTACCCCAAAAGGGTAGACGTCGTTATAAATTCTCAATCATTCCCACCCTCCTAATTTAGTATAACATTCACCTGGGATATGATGGTAGTCATTACCAATTTCTTTGCTATACTTCACTAATAAGACGATTTTAATCAAAATAGCAATCTCCACATGTTAATTTGTTAAGAAATAAACAATATATTTACTTGCAAATTGAACTTTAGCCTTCCAATTGAACCCACTTATTTTAAAGATGGCAATTGCTCTATTATTATAGAACTCTGTTTCATGGAAATTATTCAATATTGAAATAATTCTTTATATATAAAAATATAAAACTTTACCTAAATTCTGCACAATCAACATGACTACTGAATCCATTACACACTATACACAAGTAAGCGTTCTTTAAGATCCAAGCATGCAAACTTTTCTATCTTCAAATCTTTTATTTTGACCTTCCTCTTATCCAATTCACAAGAGAGGATTCCAAAGCTTCTCTCCTTAGTAGAAAGATTGCATAGTCTAATGTTGTCATGTTCAAATTATATTTTAAATTGATTCTTTCAAAGATTGCTGCACTAACCTTTTATTGTATCAACTATTTCTTAATCATATCCCACCAAACATTGCTCATCTATCTCCACATGTAAATATATAACACATTTTATTTATGTATCTGCAATTATTAGACCAACATTTGTCAGTTTCACTGCAATAATATAAAACTTAACTTTGATCTCTAAGGAATGTCCGTCCAATAAACCAATCTTGCTGTTTTCACATCTTTATGTGAAATTAATATTGAGAGTCAAAACTATATTATTTTTGCCAATCCCAACAAAATGTCAATGAATTTTTCAATTATGTAGCAAAATTCTAAAAGTAACTTAATTGGTGTTTATATCCAAGTCTTATATAGAAAAAAATATGCCATATGTTCCACATCCAACAAAAATTAACATCTATTTTTTTTTTTTTTCAAATATAAACACAAGCATAACTGTACGTTTTGTAGAGCCCAACAAAGATAACCATGCTATATGGACACGAAGTTGATCAGTTGAACTAAACCATGAACAAAAGTAAGTGTTTCCAAGGTGTGCTGGATAGGTATCTCAAGAAAAAGTCATAGGATAAGAAATTAATGTATAAGTCAAGATATGTTTGAAAAAATTTAGCAGACCAAAATTTCAAAGCGAGCTTAATAACCATAGACAAAAGACGGTTTAGTTACAATGAAACATGACGCCACAAAAAAATGGTGGCAAAATATATTAAAACAATTCTAACTAAGGTGTAGCCACAAGTTAGGAGACAACGTAAGTAGGATGGAACATGAAGTTTAATTACACCAAGGGACACCTATTGAGTTGTTGGCAATTAATTTAGGATTTGTTGATTATGTTCAAGTAGGATGCACTTCAAGACTAGCCAAGAACATGAAAGCAATCGAACATATGGGGTTTGGGGTAGACTACAATTAGAGAAAAAAGGGTAGCTTGAACAGGATGCCCTAGAAGTGTATCTTGCTCCATCGAACAATCTAATTGCAAATGGATGTTCTTTCTCACTAATGGGAGTCATTTTTTGTCAATCAATAAGCATTGAGTTTTAATAAAATCGATAAAACAAGAATGCAAAGTTTTCGCTACATATGTCTCTTTAAACAGGTAAGACCATGCAAACAAAGAATATGTTCTGCCAAAGACAATTATTTAGTCGATAAACAAAATTCAACAAAATGATCACATGCTCAGATGCGAGCATGCTTTTATCAGCATGGGTAGGTTATGAATGACATCTTCTTAAGGGGGAGATAAAAAGACAATTCTAGAGGGATTAGAATTAAGAAATATTTTCAGGAAAAAAAAAAGCAAGTTTCTTGAGCTTCAATTAGACAATTCAAGCACAGAGAACAAATTACCTGCAAGTCTCAAGATTAAATACATATATATCCCCAAAGCAATTTATAGCAGCTAACCATTGCCCATCAGAACTGGCAAACATTCTTGTTATGGGAGGTTCACTAGGCATTGAGCTGATATCATTCTCTTTTCTTTGAGGCAAAAATATATGCACAAGTTCTGCACTTTTCACATCCGAGACCTAGTTCACCCAAAAAGAAAAAAGTTGGACTAAACAGCATATACAAAATTACATAAGGATAAATCAGGAAACTCACATATGGAAAATCTAACAAATAAAAACAAGCTCAAACGAATTTAAACAGAAAAGGTACAATCAGAAATCTGATTTTGTTCTTCAATCCAGAAGATATAATTCGGAATTTTCAAAACGGGTTTTAAATTTAGACACTAGATCTGATCAATAGTACAAGAAAAATGTGATTGACTCACATAAATTTTTCTGTCATGGCCAGACAAAATTAGCTTTGAAGAGTCGGCAGTGAAAACCATACAATGCGCACTTGGCATTCTCCTGGGTAGTGCTAATTTGTTGACAGACCAAGCACTTTTGCAAGATTTAGGCTTATTCAGCTCAAACAAGCAAGGCTTCACTCGATCAGAGTAAGCAAAAAGATTTCCATTATTTGATATGGTACTAGAAGTTATTTTTCTAGATCCCTTGCTCTTTACATGGGCTATAACTTGTGATATGGCTTTTCTTCCAATTGGTGCACCACATGGGGGGGTATGATCAGATTTTACAAGCAACACATCCAACTGCGCATCATGCTGAGCAAGTACCATCGAAGCACCATCAATTACTGTATTATGAACCATTTGAACCAGTACCCGTTGAGGTGCAGGGCAGATATCATGAGGTGAGAATTTTGTAAACTCTTGGGCAGAATATGCAAATAACTTGGTGTCATCTCCTCCAGAAATAAGCATGGGAACCCCTAAATGTGCCCATTTATGGTAGGTAAACTTGACAGACCTCTTATGCCGTGGCTTTTTAGATGCCTTGTCAACAGAGTAAGAAACTGTCCAAAACAAGTTGTTACAGAAATTATGGAAAAACTATTCAAAACACACAAGCATTTGAGAACAAACCTTCTGAACTAATAGGAAAAGCCATTGTCAAGGCCCTGACATCATGGGTATGAGCTCTAATGTAACTAACATAAATCCAATTCATTGCAATGTCTGCTGACAGTTTGATGTCATCCAGATCATTTGCATTACTGGTGCGCTTGTAAAGAATAACCTGAATGTTTTACAAACCATTATTCAGTCACCATGACATGCCAACATGAAAACAAACAATTTAATAATTTTGTGCACAAAATGGATTAGGAGGATTTCAGTAGCCTTGCGAGTTGATTAGCATACAAAGTAATAAATCAATGTAGGACTACGGTATATCATTCAATGAAAAAGTAGACGTGATGTAAAAGCTTACTAACATCTGATGTGCTTGTAGATCTGTTGATTGCATAGAATTGCCCTCACAAGTTTAGATAAAAAAAAATATGACATTGGATGGAAAATGGTGGGAAACAACGTGCAAACCAATAATACTGTTACAAATTTGTATCCATAACAAGTTATAACTAATTGTGTGATACGCTCTAACAAGTAACAGACTCATAACAAAGTTCCTTGAGTGGCTGCAACTAGCAAAAAAAAATCTCTTTTAATTGGCAGTGCTTAATAACAGGACTAGAACGGGAGTAGACTCATAATAAACTTCATAGAATAGCAGCAACTACCCACAAAAATCCCTTTTAATCTGCAGTGCTTAACAACAGGACTAGAACTGGACAAAAAGCCTCCTAAACTATGAACTGGCTGAGCGGCCAATCTGTGGTATGCCATGGGAGGCAGTAGAACAGGAATGTTAAGTCAACAAAATTAAAGTTTGAAAATAACAATCGTGTTATGATTTCAATTTTAAGGAATTACCTAATGTTTAATGAGTCAAATTATATGCTTGGACTTCTGACTCAACAATCCATAGCAATCTTCTCAACCTACACCTTATTTCAAATAGTGTATATCTACGTTATGTTAATATCTGAACACATATTATAATTTAAATTGTTTAATGTGGTTATTTGACATTATAAAGTAGAATCTTTTTTTATTAAATTATCGTATGTAGCATGCTATAAATTTATGAAACCTTATTGTAATAATATAAACCAAAATTTTATAGCAGAATTAAAAAGTAAACCTTGAACCCTTATCCAATTTGATATCTGGTACAATTTCAGGAATGTCAGATGTAATACAATGCCAAACACGCTAAATAGTCTGCATTCTTACACTTGAGGCACTAAAAAAATATGTAATCACGTCCCTACTCAAAATATAATACCTTTAAATATTTTCTTTAATTAAACTGAATGTTCAAAAAAGGCATAATATCATAAAATTCCAAAAAAATGGAACAAAATTAAATTTTTTTACAAAAAATATAACAATGTTCAATAGAAGTAAATGAAAAACAAATAGAAAAACAAAATAAAAAACACAAATAGTAGTAGTCTACCTGTCCGTCTGAGCCAGCTGAGAATAATCTATTGTTGCTAGGAGCAGTTGCTAAAGCATTGACATCTCCCTGATGATATGTATGTGCTTGCAGTAAAGTTCCAAGCTTGCTGTCCCAAAACTGAACACTGCCAGAACTATCTCCACTGACTAGTGTCCCACACCTATGTTTAAAAAAACAATACTGAAAACTAAAATTTGAAATGTTTAGAGATGTGCAAAGTATGATCATTGGTTGCTATAATCTTGATACCTTAAGAATAATAGAGACAATATGCAAAGCTCTGGGCCACTGCCAAGTCCACCGAGTCCAACTGTGACTCTATAGAACTCCTGGAAAGTTGATGCATTCCAGCACCTTATTAGACTGCAATCAGATGACATTGTCCAAGAAGAAAATACAAATTGATCAGTACAATCAATCAGAAGTATGCGAAGGGGCCATGTATAAATGGAACCTCTAAAATTATAAAAGAACAGATAAGCATATGACCACATGCACAATAATAATGAACATATAAAACTTACCCATCACTACTGCCAGCAAACAATAATTTTGCATCAAAACTCCAAGTAACACTTAATATGCGCCCTGCACATAAACAAAATTAAGGAACCATGTAATTTTTTTCAGACAGAAAATGCTGAACAACAAGGCTAGGTCTAACCACTAACTCTAGGTGAAGACCTTCTATAGGTTAGATCATCTGTTTCAGCACTATATAAACGAACACAACTATCATCACATGCAAGAGCCAAAAGCTGAATTTTATTTTCAAAAGTAGTTGTAGTTGCACTTCTATCACTGGATTTATCGTCGTCATCCGAAATACTAGAGTCAGAATCAACATCCCCATATTCAACATCGTTTCCATTAGGAAAACATCGTGATTTCTCTTCCCCAAAAAGCGATAAATCATCATGTGGTTGTAATGCCATTTGCCAGATTGATACGCCTATGGTATGAAGTACAACCTAAAATGTTAAATAGGAAAAAAAATACATGAAACATTCCGAAAATTTAGAATAAAGAAGGATGGTCAAATTTATATGAGAATCATATAAAAAAACTGACAGTTAAAGTGTATTCCTAAAAATTCGTGAGAATATATTTAAATTAAAACAATTACTTGCAAAACAGCCAAAGAGACCTCATACGCATCAATAGGTTAAAAACTTGAGTGTGAATTGTTTGTGATCAGCAAATTGGTATTACAAAATATACATCTCCATCAGCTAATAAGCAATCCCAAAAGAGAACAATGGAAGTGAAAACACGTTAAAGTCCCTCAAAACAAATGCTTATTCAAAGCTCAGAAAAGCTAATTTCTGATGCCATAAACTCCAATTCAAATTACTAAGAAAGCATGCATAAAATGCTCTGATACACCATTGTAACTGTCTGAAAATCCATATCCACAGGAGTTAAATACAGCAATAGTTGAACTAGATTTCGTTAAAATAAAGAAATGATTAAATGAACCACGTAAAAGTTCAACAATAGATAGCCATGCAGTTGCATATAGTCAAAGAAGAAGGCAGTTTAAGTGTACTCTCCACCAAAAAAAGTAAACTCAAATCAAACTTGAAGGTGATGGGGAGGGCAGAAAAATAGAAAGAGGTCCTCCTTCCTCCTTTTGTTCTTATGCTGTAGTAGAGTAGGACCCTTACAGTTTAAATCCCCTTTAGGGTCAAATGGCTAGTGTGACAGCCTTTTGGAAAAAGAACATCAAGATTTGATTGCTCTACTAAGTGATTTGCCAAACAACTAAGTTCCCTAAGGATGAGATTGTTTTCCAGAGCAAGAGACTATACAAAAAATTCACGTGTAAAAGGTCTGATCCAAAGTCCAATAGGTCCTTTGACACAGGAAGATATATCCTACAATTTGAACCACTATGCAACATTTTATTTAATAAAAACCTTCTGTCAATTTGTCTAAGATTTATCATTGAAATTAGTATCGATGCTTGACGGTACAAATTTGATAGGAGACTTTGAGAATAACTTCAACATATGTTTGATTGAACCCTTCCATTAAAATGTAAGTTTTTCCAATCCATGATGCATTGCCCTAGCTAGTGCTATCCTGCTGCCCATAGCACCTTCAAAAGTTAATAGCCAAACTACATAGAGTCTCACTGCAAAAGTCCTAAGCAATGGGAAGCTCACGCAGAGATAGGATCACATGATAGCAGTCGAATAAAATGTCTGGCGCTCAAAGTTCTCTAGAATTTGAAAACACAATCCATTTTCCTCATGAAAAACGTGTATTCCCATCAGCTGGCAACATACATCCCCATTCTAATTTCAATTGTTTAGGCTTAATTATTGAAGGAACAAAAAACATACAAATAATAGAAAATGAAGGAAGAAAAATATTTACCAAGAAACAACATGGTTGGAAGCCCAGGCTCTAGCTTGCCCTTGAGACAATCTCTTCTCTACCATCACATTAAACTCTTCTATCCAAGTAAAGCAAGAAATAGTAGCTAATATGAATAAAAGGATTGCACTGTAGACAACAAAATTTACTTTGATTTGAAAAAGGATCCTTCCCTTCCTACAGATATATTAGTTTGTAATCTTTATTAATGCTACTTCAGACACAACATAAAACAAATCATGATCAAATATAGTAGCACTCACTCCATACCTCTTTTAATCTCCGTATATATCTTAGTAAAACACATGACAGAAATAGTGAATACAAAAATAAAGTGCAAACACAAAAGTTCATAACATGGACATTTACCTTTATAAAAAATCAGATGTCCCACAATTTTTTGTTATAGTTTTAGGCCACAAAGAGCAAAATAACATATTAGCACTTTCACTTCCTTTTTTAATCGGACATATAATAAATATATCTTGCATTTCTATAAGGCTTCAAAACCATAAGCATCACCTTTTAAACAGTTTTTGTCAATTTTCAGAGATTTAACAATGTTTTATTTCGATCATTACAACATAACCGTCACGCAACATTATCAAACATGCTTAGGAATCTCTTCTAGCCACCTGTTGTTGGTAAAAGGATGATAATATAAAGAGAGCAAATGTACCACCCCATTCAATAATAATCAAATGATCGTTAACACCTTCAGAAGCAAAGGGATCCAAATAACAAGATATTCAACAGAACACGAGTATCAATTGATGGCAAATAAATCAGGCAACCTTCAACTTAATAGCAAAAAAAGACAGTTTTAAACCTTCTGCTGCAACAAGGAGAAATCCCACTCTGAAACAGACCCATCAATGCTGGAGGATAACAAGCGAGCTCGTCCTCCACACTTTAAATTAGAAGGTAACCAAACCATAGAAGACACTCTGGAGCTGGGATTTCCATTGATCGTCTGCAACAAGAAAGATAAATTAGCTCCAGTCCAACCAAAGCTACTAGAGAACGAAGATTAAGTCGTACCAACAGGCAATGCCAACCGACCGAACCGGGGGAGACGAGCCAAACCTCAACAGAACCGTCCTCCCTGGCGGCGGCTACCTGTGAACCATCGGGACTTGTGGCGAGTGCCAACACCGCTGATGGCCTCCAGTCGACCGAGTTGTTCCTAATGATCTGAAGCCTCTCCATTAGTTTGATACAACAGAAAAGAAGAATTTCAGGATGAATCAGAAGGCCCCAAGGAAGAGATTTGCATCCTCGTGTTCAGGTGGTGGGGAATGGGAAAAGAGGGTGCGAGGTACCATCGAGAAGTAGAACAATCGATGCCTCTGCAGAAATATCAGATAGAAGGAAGTGTCCGGGATATCTAACAACTAAGCAACCTAACCCTCACAAGCACCTTTTATGAAGAGGCGAGTTCATTGTGAGGATGGAGAAGCGCCAAGCAGAGAAAAGGCGGCGGGTTTGCCTGATTTTGGAAGACAAGAATTAGGGTTTCAAATACCTTCTTTAAAAAAAAAAAAAATTAGAAAACCCGAGAAAAAGTTAGTTTGAAGTAACTTTATACTGGCTTTTTTAAGAAAAACAAAAAAAACTTTTTTTGTCAAAAAAAAGTTATAAAAATCATTTGTCATTATTTTAATTTTAAAATGTAAAATAAAAATATATTTTAAAAACTTTATTCAAAAGAAAAAATATAAAAAGCAAGCATCAACTCTCTAATCTTGAAAAAAGATTTATAAAAAAAAAGAGATATTACGAAAAATAATGTTCAAACCCTAATTCATGTTACATAGATACATAAATATGTAAACATCTTTATGACATGATAAGATAAAACAAAGACTCGTTCAATCACCTCTCAATTCTAATTTCTTCTTTATGACATGTTACATAGATACATAAATATGTAAACCCTAATTTCTTCTTGCACGAATGGTATTGAATCAATGATAAGACTTCAATCTCCTAGTATGTTAAGCATGTTGTTATGCTTAATTAGTGGATCTTGGAGTTGCTTAACCATGCATGGCTTTCTCACCATGATAATTAAAATCGAGGTGGATGCTTTGATTTTATTGGAAATGAATTGAGAATTCAAGTTATTGTGGCTAAAATCAAGAGATTTTAAAAAAATTAAGCCCACTTTGTGGTTGTGAAAGAATTTAAATATTAAGAACTTTTTGTTATAAGTATAAAAAATGTGAAGGGCACGCTAAGTAAGAAAAGAATTAAAGTATTATTTATTATTATTATTATTTTAATTAATTTTGTTTAAATGTTTAATCAGGTGAGTGAATCGATTAACTATAATATAAGTATGTTTGCTTATTTAATATTATTTGAGTATATTGTAATATAATAATATTTATTACCTATGATTACGAGATTGAACCTATTCATGCACTTGAATTTAAATAATAATATTTTTATGACTTATTGTTGATAAATAAGAAAATTTTATATGAGTTTGAATTTGAAAAAAAATGTGTAAGTAATTGAGAAATATGTAATTATTTAATTTAATTACAATATAAGAATGTTGTATTGAGTGACATGATAAAATAATAAGAAATATACATTTTTTTGTGATGTTAACTTATGACTTGTGAGTGGTACCTATGACTATACTTAACTAGTAATATAATATGTTGGGAGGTTGGTATTGTCATAAATCATGTTATGATATGAGATGACACTAGATAATATGATGATTAGCCTTCTAAAAGGTTATCACTAGCTATCTTCATACAACAAAAATAATTGGATGTAGGTTTGTGGCTCATGTTAAAGATATTGTTATTAGATTAACTTTGGATTTATATGGTAACTAGGTATAGCTTTTAGAGCCATGCTAATAAGAATTAATATGATGTTGACTAATTAATATAATTATCGAAGGAGGCCTACCCCTTAGAGATATTTTGATGAGTATTGATATAGATATGATATGATATTTGAGTAGGGATAATAATAAAAAAAAATAAAATAAAAAATGAGTTAAGAAGTGAGTTAAAATAAAAAAATTAAATAAATAAATAAATAAAGTATAAGTTGAAAATACAAGTTTGATTAAATAAGTCAATTTTTATTACTATTTTCTAATTTAATATAATTATTTTTTTACTTATGTCATTTATTATTTGACTTATAGCTTTGTTATTATTTACATTTATTATAGTATTTTGTCTTTTTATTTATGATTTATCCACTGAGTTTTTTTGGGACTGATTCACTATACTAACACTACTGGTTAGCTAGGTTGACGATACTAAGATGTGGACCTTAATAGTATTAAGATTTTAGGTATTTAGTGAGTATGTATTGTATATTTAGAACTTGATCAAAGAAATCTTTCATATAATTATGGTATAGATTGTACGATATTATCTAGATTTAATGTTGTTTGATGTTGATGCACTTTAGGAGTTTTGTGTGGCTTGATCTTATGGACTTTTGTAGATTCTGTGGACTTAACTAATGTGAACTATGAATTGAATATAATTTTAGTTTTAAAATTTATGTTGATCATAAACTTCATTATATATGTGATATTAATTATTAATGTATATGTGATTATACAATATTTTTTTATAAAAAATAGATAATTTATAAAGGAGACTTAATCCATTTGTTTTTTGAAATTATAAAATTTTAATTATAATTTGATAGTAAAATAAAGGAAATTTATGTTGCAATTGGATTCATTGTTAATCCCTGCTTAGATGAGTTAAGAAAGCTTTGACAAAGAAAGTTTAAGAAAGTTGGAATTGATGTAGAAGAGTTTAGAGAGAGTATGGTTATAAAGATAAAATATGTTAATTTATGCTTAAGGCTTAGTTTATTAAGTTATTTTTAAAGAGGTGATGGAAAAGGGCTTGGGGGTTAGAATAGAGTTAAAATCCATAGGATGAGAAAGCTAGACAAGATGGTTTTAGAATGTTCGGATTAGTGAGAGAAGCTTGGGCTTGGGTTTGAAGGGTAAGGAGGAAGAAGATTACTATAGAGTTGTGATCAAATGATTCAAACAAATTTTGTTCAATATTTGGGTTATTTTGTGAGTTGACTTAAGTGAAAAAAATATGAGTTGTTATTATTCAAAAAGGAAAGTAAGAGGTATTCTCATGAGAAAAAAGTTGAAAAGAGTGAGAAAAAGAAAACCAACCTTTTACTAGGGGTTAAAGAGAGAGAAAAGAAAGGTATACGTGACACCAACAAATTTACAATTAAAATAAAATTTTAATTACATACATATGATTGAAGAAATCAAATCATAAGTTCAAAAAACAAATATAAATTATACAAAAGGTGAAAGACTAAGCTTAATTATAACAAACTTATTTTTTTTTTTTTTTTTTTTTTTATATCATCATTTTATTGATAATAGGCAAGTTTAGTACAAAAGGTGGACCAAGCGACTAGGTAAACCGAGCCATTAAGCATCGGACTAAGAGTTACAGTAGTCCAAGATGGTGAAGGTTAAGGCGCTCGAGAGGGTCGAGCTTACTACCGTGGTAGAGATATCTGGATTTGAGAAGACCTTGTGTATCCCAGAAAAAAGAGTCCACCGAGCAGGTTTTGCTAGAGTAGAGAGCTGCGTTCCATGCTTTCCAGGCTAACCAGCAAATCGAGGCTGGGATAGAGAAGGCCAGAGAGCTGATGGATCGTTTGAAGGACCACCAGTGGAAGAGACGATTAGGTTGATGCTTTAATGACGGGAGACCCAGTTTGTCTTCGTACCAATCCCAGGTGGGGGAAGATAAGGAACAGGACCAAAATAAGTGGTTGTCCTCCTCGGAGGCCTGGCAGAATGGACATTTAGAGGCGAAGGAGAGACCAATGCGTTTCAGTGCATCCGGGACTGGAAGGGCATTGTTCAGTAACCTCCAGGTGAAAATTGCAACCTTCTCCGGGATGCGCTTGTTCCAAAGAAGTGCATTGTTATATGGGAGTTGAATGGTTTTGAGGGAGAACCTGGCCAGCAAGTTGTATGCCCGTGAGAAGGGGAAGGAATCCCCCTGACCCAAGAAGGAGATGAGCCACCTGCGAACCAGCTCAGTTGGTTCGGTTGGACCCGCCAGAGACCCTGGGGGAGAATCAAGTCCCTGAGCCGGGCGACTAGACCGGACCGGGTCCGGAGCCGAACCGTTTTCGTTTTCCGGAGGCCGTATCCAGCGGGAAAAGAAGAGGAAGAGTCTGTGCCATCCCGGTGAGTCCCCCGGCTTAATGGTTATCGAGGGCCTACCCGACAGGTAACAGTCACGCATGTAGCGCGCCCAGGGGGAGTCGCCGTGGATGACGTTCCACCAAAGCATGGCCGTCTGCGCGTGTACCTTCACCGAGAGGTTGATAATGCCGATGCCGTTCTCGGAGACGGGACGAGCGAGCCGATTCCACGAGGCCCAGTGATGCTTGAAGGAGTCCTTGGATTCGCCCCAGAAAAATCGAGATAATCGTCTGTCTATAGCCTTTATCACCGCTTTTGGAGGATTTAGGGCAGCTGTGCAGTAGGAGACCATCGAGGAAAGGATTGAGTTAATGAGTATCTTTTTCCCCCCCATCGATAGTAGGTTCGAGTGCCAGCTCGCAATCCGGTTGGAAATCTTGTCCAGTTGGGGCCTGAAGCGTTCCGATCGGCGACGCCCGTCCCCCATCCCACAGCCCAGGTGGACGAAGGGAGGTGAAGACGAAGCAAACCCCAGAATTCTCTCAGTCCTTCGGATGACGGATTTAGACGTGGAGCGCGCATGGAAGACATGAGACTTGCCGCGATTGATCTGGAGAGCCGAGGCTCTCGAGAACAAATCCAGCGCCTCCGCCAGCCGTTTGGTGGAATGCAGCCGAACCGTTGAAAAGATAAGGAAATCATCTGCATAGGCAAGATGGGAGATGGGATGCGTTCGGCGAGGGCCGGAGAAGGCGTCAAGTTCGCCGGAGCAGCGGAGGAGGTTAATCATACGGCTGAGAACGTCCATTGCAAGTACGAACAGGCTGGGCGAGAGGGGGTCCCCTTGTTTCACGCCGCAGTTGGGGCAGAAGAATCCCGTCGGCATACCATTGATCAGCAAGGATAGACCGGTGGAGTGGAGGGAGTTGGCCACAAGCTGCCTGAAGTAGACGCCGAAGCCGAATGTCAGTAAGACTTTGTCCAGAAATCCCCAGCTAATACGGTCGAATGCCGAACGGATATCAATTTTGAAGATGGCATTGCGGAAACGCCTCTTCCGGTTGATCCTACCCGTCATCTCCTCAGCCAGAAGAATATTGTCTGTAATGTTCCTGCCCCGGATGAATGCGGATTGTTCCGGCGACACCAGGGCGGGGAGGAAAGTTGCTAAGCGGGACGAAAGAAGTTTGGAGAGCAGCTTACCGCAAACGTTGCAGAGAGCTATCGGCCGTAGGTCAGAGGGCGCGGAGGTCGATTTCGTCTTCGGAATGAGACAAAGCCAAGCGGCACCAATGACCTTGGGAATCGGAGAGCCATCGAGGAAATCGTTCGCCGCCTCAAGGAGATCCAGCGAGATAATACTCCAGTTGCATTTGAAAAAAGGCACAGTGAATCCGTCTGGACCGTCAGCGCTTGACTCAGGCATGGAATCGAGGACTGCCTTGAGCTCCAGAAGATCAGTAGGGCGAGTGAGGAGGTCGTTCATATTGGAGGTGACTAGTGCAGGGACAATTTGATGAAGGGGAAGCCCTGCTAAATCTGCCTGGCCGCCTGTGAACAGATTTTGAAAATGGTCCGTGAGAAGGCGCACCAATTGATCTTCCGTTTCTGACCATGACCCGTCTGGTTGCCGAAGGTGAGCAAGGGAGAGCGACCTGTGCTTGATCTTCACAGAGGCGTGGAAGAATTTCGTGCTGGCGTCGCCCTCTTTGGCCCATTTAAGCCCCGCTTTCTGCCTCCAGAAGTCCTCGTCAGAAGCGAGGATCGCCTGAAGGTCCCTGGAGGCAGTGAGGAGATCAGCAGCCGCGGCATCCGAGCGGTCGACCGTTAGTCGGGATTCAGCGAGGCGGACTGCCTCCTCCGCGAGACGACGCTTGGAAGTCAGGTTTCCAAATGTGTCTCTGTTCCAGGTCTTCAGGAGCTTCTTGAGTCGAATGAGCTTACCTGCAAGCCTGAATAGACCCGATGCCGCAATCGGGTCAGACCATGAGGTGGAAAGCACGTTTTGGAAGTCCGGGTGATCCAACCACGTGTTTAGGAACCGGAAGGGCTTAGCCCCGGGCTGCCGTGAAAGGGGTATGTTGAATAGCAAAGGCGCATGATCTGACCCGGTGCGGGGGAGGACCTGAACCTGACCCTGCGGAAACCTGCTAAGCCAATTCAGGTTGCATAACAGGTAATCTAACCTTTTTAACACAATTTTCCCCTTGCGCTTTCCTTGCCAGGTGAAGGGGCCGCCGCATGTCGGGGGTGCGAGGAGGCCAGAATCATCTAAAGCCGCCTGGAAATCCCCAGCTGCTGGAAAGTTGAATTTGGCGGAACCAGCATGGTCTGCTTCGTCCAAAGTGACGTTGAAGTCCCCGATGGCACACCACGGAGTGTCCATCACAGTAGCCGCGTGGCCGGCGAGGTCAGACCAGAGCGAGCGGCGAAGTTGTCGGGAATGTCTCCCGTAGACGGCTGTTATGAAAAGGGGGAACGGAAGGCTTGGGAAGCTTACCTCCAAGAGTATAGATTGCGTCGAGGAGCAATTGGGGGTGACCGACCAGGTGTCGGCCCAGAGGATCCAGAGTTGGCCAGAGGGCAAGCAGAGACCATTTGCGAGACCCAACTTGGCGCAGTACCGGCTGAGTTGATCTGCCGGGACAAATGGTTCGATGATAATGAGCATGTCTAAGTGGAAGGATTTGATTAAGTGTCTCAGGCGGCCTAGGGTGGTGTCATTGGCGATCCCCCTAGCGTTCCAAGCGAGGAAGCTAATCATGGGAAGAGGAGGCTTTGGAGCTAGTAGAGCTCCGGGTGGCCGGCGGAATGAGGACCGGGTTGGCAGCTTTTGTTTTCCCTTTTTTGCTTTTAGACCGGGCAGGAGGATTATCCGTAAGTAGGGCGAGTGGATTCGAATTGCAGGGAATAGCCCTTTGAGCGGTGACCGTGAGGGTTTGCTGGGTCTCCCGGTGCGGGCCGGGGGATGCAGAGCATGCCACCAGAGAGGGGGAAGAGGTAGCGGAATGTCCCAGGAGGTTAAGGTCTGGAATATTATCAAGGGATAGAGGAGCTGACCCAGTATCAACGGGCGACAGGCTCTGAGTGCCCGGCAGTGGAGGAGACATGGCCGGTTGTGGGAGGTAATTAGGGTCATTAGGTGGAGGCACGGGCATGGCCGAGATGGTAACAGGGGGGATCGGATGGTCGATAAGGGAGCAATCTGTTGGTGGTACCGTAAGTCTAGGAGGGCCGATGGGGGGTGGGGAGACGATACACAAGGAGTTTTCGAGCTGCTTAGGGGAAAGTGGTTCAGATTCAGACGAAAGGTTGGGTATCTGCACATCCAGCCGAGGTTTCGGAGATGAGCACTGGCCGATTTCGAATGTGGGGGAGGGAGCAGGGAGAGGGATTGGGGGAGGGGCAGCGGAGGAGAGGACTTGTTGTTTACCTTTTTTAGTCGCCGGAGACGATGTGCGAACCTGTTTCGCTTTGATAGATCGGCAGTGGGCAGCCTCGTGACCAATGGTCTGGCAGGCCGTGCAGTAATGGGGGACGCCTTCGTAGGAGACGGGCTGCCAGAATCCTCCAGATTTGATCCCAGTGAACTCCGAAATCCGGATACGACTTGGCAGGGGCCGCGCGATGTCGAGCTCCACGCATACTCTAGCCATGTGTGGCCGTGATACCGCAGCAGTCGCCGAGTCGATTTTGAGAGGCGTGCCGATCGCGGCAGCGATGGAAAACAATGCCGCTTTGTTGAACAGGTAAATGGGGAGCTGGTCAAAGCAAATCCAGATGGGCACCACGGAGGGGTCGGCGTCGTATCTGAACGCCGGCGACCATTTGAGCAGGCGCATTGGGAACTCATTGATGTGTCTGAGGGGGCGCGACCAACATAGAAGGTAGTCGTCCTCGCAGTCGAACTTTATGAAGACATGTTTAGGGTTTAGGAGGCCCACAGTGACGGAAGATTTGAAGCCGACCTTGGTCAGGGCGGCGCGGATGTCGACGAGGGGAGGGCGGCCATGGGAGAACTTTCCAACCAAGGAAAGTTTGTAAGGCGCGGCAAGCTTGGAGACCTCCTCCGGAGAGAACGCAACCTCTGGCTCTCCTTTATATGAGGTCGCCTTGGGGGGTCGGCAGGGGGAGGGCTTGTCTCCTCCGCCGAGCACCTCCGCAAAGGAACGATTGAGTGAAACCATGCTAGCGCATGGTCCCGGCGAGCGGCTGGCAATCTTCAAGGACGCTGCGGAGGCTGCAGGAGTAGACGAGGTGTTGATTTTCCTGCCCTTTGATACATGAAAGTAGCGGTCGATTGAACAACAACAACAACAAACTTATTTAAATTCAAATGTAATGTATACATATTTCTTCTTTAGTGGTGCTCATCCATCTTTAGTGAAGGTGGTACTTTCTTAAAAATATTTTAGAATGTCTTTGTTATTTCTAACATGCTTTTAAATAACCTGAATAACTCGTTATAGCCAATAAGTGATTTATACTTTAAACATATTTAGGAGACATTTTTTAGGTAGTTGTGCTCTAATTTAGTTATAAATTAGTTTTGAATCATACCAAGTAAAGTTTGTTTTATGATCATTCTTTTGATGCATCATATTTTGTATCATAATGACTAAAGAAATTTGAACATGATTAGATGTAGACATATGTTTGGGAAAGAATTTGAGAATATATGAATTGTATGTCAAAAATTTGTGAAATGAAGTCATGTATAAAATAGATAATTAAAATTATGTATAAAATAAATAAACAAACTATCAATTAATTATATATATACAAATATCAAATAATATATAATTTTCAACAATTGTATATTTCAAATTCACTTATATTTAAATTTATATTTACATAAATTAAATGATATACATATAATTTTATAAATATTACCATCGAAATCTCTACACACATATAACTAATACACACACACACATATATATAATGTTTTTATCTGTTAAGATAATTTTTTATTTATACAAATTAAATAATATAATATATCAAACTGGTAAAAAAATAGAAAAAAAAGTAATGTGCTAATAATTTCTCTGAATTATGAACTCGCGGTGAAATTCTCCTACAACAATCCCCGAAGCTATGATGTGCTCCAGCTTGTCTGCTCCCTTAGTCCAATCCGGCCACCTCGGCGTCCGTCCGCGCCCGCGCCCTAGGCCTGTTTGCGGCAACAGCCTACAATTCCAACCCAAAATCCTAGACGCCGCCAACTCCGCTTCGTCTTCGTCCTTCTCAGTATCAGACCCCTTTGTACTTGAGATCGCCGACAAGCTCGAGGACTCCCTCTCCCTCACCTCATCCTCGTTCCTCAAAAGACTCCGTGACTCATCTGCCCTATCGATCCTCTCCCGGCGATGGCCCTCGTCGAAAGACGAGCTCTTTCGCTTCACCGACACGTCTTTCCTTAAATCCTCCAAAATTCTCCCCACCGCTGCTCCCTCGGCCGAACCGCCCATATCCGCCTCTCCTGTCTCGAACTTTTTAACCATTGTTGACGGCCATGTTCTCCTTTCGCTCTCCCACTTCCCTTCTCTCCCTCCTGGGGCGTTTGCTGGAAGTGCTGCTGATGTTCCTCCAGGCTCACTCAGTGAAACCGTCCTTGCCACCGGAACCGAGCGGTTCCGTGAAGGAGATCTGTTTTGGGACCTGAATGGATTTGGCGCGCCAGATTTAGCTGTGGTTTACATTCCAGAAGGCGAGCGGATGATTGATGAACCGTTGCATTTGAGGCTGTGCGCATCCGAGATGGCGGAGGCTGGTTCAGGTGTTCTACCTTTGTCGAACCCTAGAGTTTTGGTGGTGGTGGGGAAACGGGCCGAGCTTGGAATAATAGAGGAGCATTTTGGGACGGTCAAGAGCGCAGGGAGTAGCTATTGGTCGAATTCAGTTTTGGAAATTGTATTAGAGGAAGGTGCCAAGGTTTCACATTCCTTTATTCAAACGCTGAACCAAAATGCAGCTCATGTAAAGTGGACTTCTGTTCGGCAGGTATAGTACCATCTCGTAATAATTTCCATTTCTTAGAATTCTATTGTCTGTTGTGGCTCTGTTGAGATTTATTGGTCTTAGTGTTCCAAAGTGAGAAATGGCTAAAGTTTTTAAAGGTAAACAAAAGTAGAGGAATTTGTGTTCAAATGTGTGCGATTATTTTGTTTAGATTCTTTCATAATTTCTGCAGTGTTTATAAAGTTTATTGAATTTTTTGGCTCTTTTAAGCATTTCAAAAATCATACTAAAGGGGTTTCAATTGTCAAGAGAGTGAAAACAGTGAGATAAGTGAGAAATTGTCAAAGGAAACAAAGAGTGAGTGAGGAAGAGAAACATGGTTTATAGGAGAAGTATGTGTTTGCCAAAATTGATTAATTGTAGACACTTAGCATAGATGATGATGTGTAGCATTAGAGTTTTTAAAATCAGGGTGTCTATATTACCACAAGAAATCATTTTTATTTATTTGTTGTTGAAGTTATAGGTTATTGTGAACGTACATCCATGTAGTGTTTTTTTGTGAAAATTTAGATGGTCTATGGAAGCTTTTAAATGCTTAGGTTATAAGGTTCATTGGATATGATTTGCTTATTAGTATAGTAGAAATGGTTTAGGACAACAATGTCAAATTTAATTATAATGATTTAATTTTAAAACATTATTTTTGATCAAGTTTTAATATTGTATGATTAGTCCATATGATTTATCAAAAGAGTGATGTAAATTTGATAGGTGGAAAAAAGATCACATATGTTTTTAAAACCAAAATAAATTAGATGAAAGTTAATCAATTATCATGGAATTAGATTTAAGTTCATTTTTATCTAGTTTGAAAATTTGGGCTTAACAAAAATTTGGGATTAGATTTAATGTTTCTATTTGAAGTTTTGAAGTGTGATGATAGAACAACATTTTAGAGACATTATTATCTAATCAATAAACATTAACTAGTAATAAGCTCGATAGATTAATAAACCCAAATCTATAACACAAGTTTTCTAGTTTTAACTATATGGCATGATTTGTTGTGGCATATGCAACTTTGAGCTTACCATAACATATGGTTTGTTGAAAACAAAGGCAATAAAACATAGCGATTGAGAATGCTTGTGAATGAATTAAAGGGTTTTCAGAGCTAAGAGAGTAGACATCAACCCAAAACGTTAATAGGTCCTCTCGTTCTTTAGGCATCACCACCATTCCTCCTAGTGTCCCATCGCTATCTTTGTAATCAAGGTTGAGCCAAATTAGAAAAAGTACTTGTTTTGGAGGAAGTAAATGGTTTAGTGATTAGAAGATAAAATTGTGAATTATACAAAGTTGGAAGTTAAATTAAAAAAGTATAAGCGATACCTTGAGAAATCCAAAACATTTCACAATTAGCTTTGGGACCTGTGGATGTCAAAATATGTTCTTGAGAGGAGTAATACTTACTTAAGAAGAGTAGAGTAGACCAATTTTTGTCAACTAATCAGCAGAATCAGGATTATCAACAATCAGTCAAGATGAACATTGTTATTGATGTGATACATTTCTATAACTATTCTTCAAGTTAGACAATGTGAACACTATATGTAAAACAAAGTAGGGATCCGAAAAATCATGTATGTTAACCATTTTATCTTTTAAGTAGGTATTTGTGTATATCAAGATTTGTTTGGAGGGTATTATTGGGATTGTGTTGTCGGGCACTTAGGGTTGAGCTCAATCAAAGCTAACTTGATTATGAATATGCTTAGAAAGTAGTTCTAATATTACTTTAAGGTGCATGCATACTTTGTTAATTAATCCTTTACATAACCTTATTTTTGTTCTTGTAACCGTTGTAATCTAAGTTCAAAGTAAAAAGATGTCCACTTGTCTCTTTCTCTTTAAAGAAATTTTGTTTTCTAAAAGAATATGTTGTTTCTAGTAGTCTATGCTCTTACCTATCCAATTGAGCTAACCAACAATTAGTTCTCTTTTCAAAATCTAAAGAAAAACATTTTGGATATTATTTATTAGTGTCAACTAGGTCAAGGTTACATTGCCTCTTGATTCATTGGTAGATTTAGATCATTCAATGATCATTCATTGCAAACTTTAATACAATCTTTTATAGGGTTTCTCAACATATAAGAGGTTCACTTATCTTTACATTTGGTATTTTCCAATCTGTTTATAATTTATCTTCAAATTATAGAAAATAACATCACAATATTTAATCTAACTACTATTACTACTACCATTTGATATTGTTTGACATACTATATAATAAAGTGAGAGATTTGAAGTTAATTAGTGATACTGAGAAAATGTTTTACGAGTTTTCTACAAAAATGTTACATGTGAGAGAAGAATAAAAACACATTTAAAACCTTTCCAATAATGGAGAGGAAAATTGTAGTCTTAATTCAAGTAAAATGTAGATGATTATAAAAAATATAGTCAATAATGAGTATATGAAATCTAGATGGAAATGCTATTTTACTAATTTTCAAATAAAGATTTTGACAAGAAAATCGATATAAAAAAACTTAATTTTGAAAGAGAATTGATTTTTCTTTATTGATGAATATAAAAAATGAATGTGAGGAAAGTTTGTAGAAGATAAAATGTAAGAGCTTGGGTTTCACTCGTACATGTACATGGAAATATATGGTAGAAAGTATCTCTTGATTAAGTTATTCAATGTTATTTGGAAAACAAAAGGAATTGGATTAGTGGAGGACTACATGTTTTATAAACATTTTGGTATCCTTTAAGTGCGAAAAATGGATAATCAAACTTGCATTAATTATTGGGAGTTAAATTGTCCACCCCTATTTTGAAATTGTTGAAAAAAATTGATTAGGAAAATATTATAATACTAAACTATTATATTTCAAAATCATTTTGATTTTATGCATAAATGGTTCATCATAAAGACTGAACATTTGATGGGAGATTTAGTGAAGAAGTTTAGGAAAGAAAAATTAGAATCTTCAATTAATTTTTATCTATTTAAACAAGAGACATGCTTGAATTCAAGGAGAATTTAGTTAGGAAAAGAGTTATGTTACATACATTTAAGTTATTAAAGGCACATGTAATTGACCATTTATGCTAAATAGGGGAGTTCACCAAGGATTTTTTTTATTACAATTAAATTCCATTGAGGCTTTGTTTTAAGATTTTTAGTTGTTTAGAAGCCATAGATATTCTTTTTTCTTTTAAACTGGTGATGGGCCATTCTGTTCTTGGTTGTGTTGTTTGTTGGGCTACCTCTTGCCTCCTTCAAATCTTCTGCATGTTTCTAGCTAGAGTAATTTGATTTCAGAGGGTGGCTGTTTGTCTGGCCTAAGGATCTCCCTACATTTAATCGTATGGCAAGGGATGTGCTATCTAGAGGTTAGGAGACTAAATCTGGATCAGCTGACTGGTTTGGTTTGATCTGTTCAACCATTGCGTCTAGCGATGGCATTGGTTGAATTTCAGATTGGTTGTCCCATACCTGCTTTTTTTGTCAAGTTTTTTGGGCCCATAAGAAATTAAATTATGGTATTAAGCTTGACTAACTTTCAGGGAGAGTGCAGCATTTATGAGCTTGTTGAGGTGAGCACTGGAGGGAAGTTATTCAGGCACAATCTCCACATTCAGCAGCTTGGCCGTGATACCACAACAGAACTTTCAACACTACACATCTCTCAGGATGATCAAATCCAAGATCTTCATAGTAGATTAATCCTGGATCACCCAGGGGGTTTTTCTCGCCAGCTTCACAAGTGCATGGTTTTGCATTCCTCAGGACACGCTATTTTTGATGGAAATATAAAGGTCAACAGGTAATTCAGCTCATTTCTTTCTTTACATATGGCATTGTTTCGTCAAATTGTTATTGCTCATCGCAAGTCTTATCTGTACCTTTCTTTCAGATTGTAGGGTATTGTAATAGGATCTTTTTTTTTTTTATCTGAACATCTTTCCTCCTACAGATTTGCACAGAAAACTGATGCTGGGCAGCTAACAAGAACTCTGCTCTTGGCACCACGAGCTACTGTTAATGTAAAACCCAATTTACAGATAGTTGCAGACGATGTAAAATGCTCACACGGTGCTGCCATCAGCGACCTTGAGGAAGAGCAGCTCTTCTATTTTCAAGTTAGAGGCATTGACCTGCAAACGGCTAGGGATGCTATTATCTTCTCATTTGGATCTGAGGTATTGGGCCGCATTCCGTTTGAGCCATTTAGGAATCAAACAAGTGAACAAGTTAAAGAATTACTGAAAAAAAGGTAAATGTGATTGGAGTTGAAACAAAAGCCGTTCACGCTGCTTAACGCTGCCATCATAATTTCTATTTATTAATTATTTTGTTAAAGCTGATCTGAGTTGAAATGAATTGATCCACAGCTTGTGGCTCTTGTTTACCTGTGGTAGAGTTGTGTATTAATTAGTTAAAACTAGCCAATCAAATGAAAGTTATATTGTTTGGTCATTTGATAATCAGATTAAGCATGAAATTATTTTGGTTATCTAGTTCCAATTAGATTTGTTAATTATTTTCTCAATTGAAAATAAAATAACTGACTGAACATTGAAAAAAACATACACACACCTTGCATCCTTCACTCTCCCCAAGTCAATCTCCCAAGTCAATCTTTTATCACTTAAACCCTCACCCCCGTTTTACCTTATTTTAAATCCTTAGTACCATCAATGTCATGCTTGAGACCGAAAAGTGAGGAGAGTGATTGTCAAGTATTATTTTAAGATTTGAATCAGTAAAAACTAAAATTAGTTGTAGACAAGTGTTTAGATCGAGTATATAGATAAATAGTTTCTTATTAGATTGAGAAAGAAATACTCTAGATTATATAAATTAGATCATAATTTTAAGATGTTAAGATATCTTTTGAAGCAAAACTTGATTTAACCATTATATGAGAAGGCAGAAAGGGTACCATACTTTAATATAGTAAAAGTAGTTGTTTGCTCGAGCTACTGAGTGATCATCTATTCTCAATCTAACTAAAGATCAGAGAAATAGAATGATTTGAGTCATCAATTTCCACACCACTATTGTGAATGGTGGTGGGAAATGCTAAAAAGGAAAGTCTGTCTTTGTCTTGAAGCATTGAACTCCATTGTGGCAGCGTCGTGTGCCATTATGTTCGCCGCCTTTTCCTCTTTCCTCCATTGCTGGTTCGGCATTTAAAGAATAGATGTCAAAAAGTTTGTTTGATGTTGGTTCAGTTTGGTTCCTATAAAAGTACTGTTGATTCTATCTTTTAACTTGAACAAATATTCAATCTTTTTTGCTATTCAACTGTCTTTGCTATTCATCAATCCAAACCAATCAGTAACTCCCAGGAAAAACAAACCTCTTTGAATAAAATTTGTTTGTTGGGTTCTTCTGTTTAAATGTGTCAAACTCAATTCAAATTGTTGCATTAAGCTTTTTACTACGTTAATCAGGAATAATAAGGGTAATGTCATATTTTCATTGATTTATTTTGATATCTTCCCTCATCTTGATACAAAACTAAGTTTCTTCCCAACCATTACCATTAAATTCTTGCCAAGTCATTAGAGACGAAGGCTATCTTGCATGAAATCTATTTTGGTGGGGATAAGTCATACTCTATGAGCACATTTTAGTACATGTTCTTGATGCCTATATTGCATTTCCTCTTACTACACCAGGCTAAGAGGAAGGAAATAGCTATCACAATACTCATTTCAAGGAACTTGTCTTTATGTGATCAAGTTTAATGAATTAACATTCATCCAATGTTCACTCATTACACATGAAAGGTATAACATCCTCAAATTCTAAGTAGAATGATAAAGTTGTATTAATATTTTGAGATAAAATTAAGAATGCAAAATATCTTGTAAAATAAAATATTTAAAATATAAAAGTATATATATTATTAAATAAAGTTTAATTAGACAAGTTTAATAATGTTTGTTTTATTTTGATTAAAGTTTGTTTACAATTATTATAAATTATTAAAAGTTAAATAGTAATTAAAAAAATAATAATAATAGTTTAACTATTATCTAAAATCACATTCTATAGTTTTGTCAATACAATCAAATGCTCTCTCAAGAGATACTAGAAGTTTAGAAGCTATTTGAGAGGGTTACAACTTGATTGGAGTAAGTGAGAACTAAAGAAAGCATGATAAATCTTTAAGGATAAGCCAAAAGTGAAGAGATCTCATGTGGTATTTATTGTCAAGAAAGAATTTTATGCTTATGAAAATGTTTAAAATTGATTAAAATTGTTTAAAATGTTAAGATTATGGAATCATTCTTTCAATTTATAGGATTTTTCTTATTGATTACTGGTCACCAAAAGTAGGTAGCAACTCTTTAATAAAAGAGACAAAAGTAAGTAGTTAAAAAGAGATCTACTTACAAACTATTATAAAACTAGCTCTTAAATTCAAATAAATTAATAAAATATATTAAATTAAAGCATGAAACTCTACTTTCAAAAATTTATTTCAAAGGATTTGATTCTATTCAACTAAGATATAATCAAAAGATTGACATTATGTCAGATTGAAATTTCAACAATGACAAGTCATAAATATTGAATTTGAATTTGATGTTACTTGAAAATAAAAATCAGTCCATAGAGATAAATTTCAAGATTAGAGTTGATTAGGTCCAATTTTAATAAAACATATTTCATTCAATTTGGAGGTGTATTAATTAAGATGTGGTAATTAACTTATGATTTATTAGCTTATCAACTTAGTTAATCATGGTCGTAAAGAATATGATATCTTTGTTAAGACTAATTTTACCCATAAATTTTTGTATATTCAAAGAACTAATGAAGTCTAATTTACATAGGATCAACAACAATTATTTTTAGAGTTTTAAATAAAAATTATGATAAAAAAAAACGTTATGATGGGCAGTGTAAGAATATATTTTTCAAATAGGACATGTTTGAAAATTATTATGGATAACATGCCTCGTTGGAACAATATGAGTATATTTTGAAATTAAAAGCAATTTAGTACTTGATGTCAATTTCTTTTATGAGGAATGAAAATAAAAAAAAGAATGTTTCTAAAAAATTCATAAGCTAAAATACCTTAAATTGTTTGGGTCAAATTATACATGAATAACGAATGACCAAAACACCAAAAAAATGTAAAGTCAAGAAGTTTTCTTGAGCTTTAAAAATCTCTATTTTGCATTGTATGCTTTTTGACCTAATCCACTTCTATGTAGTTGCCTTGCAAACTCAAGTTGTAATTGCAAATATCATAATTGAGAATTATATGTTCTAATAGGGTTTATAATTATCAAAACCAATATAGAAGTTGCCTAACAAACTCAAGTTGCAAGTGCAAATATCATAATTGAGAATTATATGTTCTAAACAATATATATTGTTACTCCAAATTTGGTGTGATGAGTCATGCATGTGCAATCAACTTAGTCTACATGAAGCATGTATGTTGTCGATCACTTAAATGGTTAAATTGGAAAAGATGGTGTGTCCATATCTTCTACAGAAAAGAAAAATTTAAAACTAATTTCAATCATATGTGGAAGCCTCTAGCTTCATGATTTTCATGACACGATCTACATCCTCATCAACATGACCTGTGTATATGCATGAGGTAATGTGTGAGGTAGATAAAATATGTGATGAGCCAAATCCATGTCAATGAACTCTGAGTTGATGCATGGGAGGATGTCTAAACAAAGGAGAGTTATTATATTATCCAAATATTCAAAAAAAATCCTCAGATAACTCAATAATGCTCTCTCTTTCTCATCTTTATTGTTCTTGAACTTGTTTGGATTACTTAAGGTAGTTATTAAATAGCTTGAGGCAATTTACTTAGACATCCATAGGAGGAACCCTAACCAAATGCGGTGATCAATACAAAACTCTTTAAGGAGATTGTAGTAACTACACAAGATAGTTAATATTCCCTAATCTGAATAGTGACCTCTTCAATGATTTTCAAGGTGCCTACTTGATAAAAAAAAAGTAATAAATGCTTGTCATATTCACATTTTTGTGAATGCCCTTACAAACAATAACTTAGTTTACCTATTTAATGTTTAGCACAATCTTAAACAATTGTTTACTCTCGTCATGCTAGCTACTTTTCTTATATAAGTGATTTAAAATGATAGAGTTCTTAATGGCGGGTGAAGAAGGAGAACTTCCTCAACTAAGAATGTTAATTCTCTTTTACCTTGGAAAAGGCTAAGGGTAAGTTTTTAGTGTGAGATTAGGTTTATGAAATGATGAAGGCAACTTGTGGGAATTAAAGAAGATGATTCGATCATGGAGGGTTCTAAGAGAAGGGATGAGTTAATTAGGAAATTAGGTTAACGAAGATTAAGGTTTAGGAAGCTTTGGAGAGGGGTTGTTTGAGTATGTTTGATAGAATTGGAAATAGTGGCAACTAGGGTTTTTGTTTCATAAGTACATAATAGGTTGTGTTTGGACATTAAACGATACTAGATGGCTAGGATTAAATCTAGGTTTTATTCATTATGATGGATATTTAGGGTTGGTCATAGGATGTTAAAGGATTGGCATGAAAATGGAGAAGAATGATATGGATAAAGTTAAGATGGTAAATGAGATAAGATAAATGCGTAATCTAACTATGAAGTCTTCTTACTCTAACTAGCATGGATGATACTTGATTATCACCCAAAGCTCACAACCTACATCTGTAAATTCATCAAAAATCTTCCTTGAGTACATGGGTTTTATGTTATTTATAAATCATACATGAGAAGATAGAAAAATAACAAACTAATATTTACATTTATTAATATAAGGAATTTAAAATTTGAGCTTCATATCTAAGAGGTGCCTAAAGATTTTTAGGAAAGAAAGTGTCTCAAATAAATTCATTCTTCATCTCACAAAAACTATTTTAATCTCTTAACCAGCTAAAAGAACTAACTTAATTAACAAAGAAAACACTCAACAATTATAATTTTCATTGAGTTTATTATATGATTCAAAAGTATAGAAATAAAATAAAAAAATAAAGACTAAAGTGGAAAAAAACATCATCTTAATAGTAGTATTCTAACTCTTCTCTTACTTCTCTACATTTGCATGGTTTGAGCTATATCAAAAATTGTGTAATTAATATGGGTTGTAGAACTCATAAGATAGCTTATATGAAAATTGGTCTATAAATTTTTGGAAACTATTTGAATAAAAAATTAAAAGATTTAATAAAGTGGATAATACCTAATAAAAAAATTTGTATTTACTCTTTTTTCTTAAAAACCTAACTAACGGATGTGATCCAAGAAAAGTGTGCTTAGCTCCTCTCATATGTGTGGGTGCGGCCATTTGGGGAGGGAAACTTAAATAAAGGAAGTGATCCATGGAAAAGGGTATGGAGGAATTGAAGTGAAAACTATGAAGAGTTTGGAAAGTAGATTTTTGAAACCTTACAAAAAGAAGAGAAAATTGAGGAAAACTTATAGTGCATGCGTGGTAAAGGATCTTTAAGGTGTATCTACTATGTTCCAAAGATTCAGTTAGGCGATATGTGTTTTTATGTATATGGTTGATGTTTGATGTATTGAAACATGGCTTGCCTTTATTTTATTTTATTAGAAAAAACTTATAGAAGAGTTCATTTCTTGTAATATTGCTTTTGCAAGACTTCTTTATTATGATTATTTACATTTGGATTATTATTTAGCATATGGATGCAATTTATGTAAGAGAATACGAGGAACATAATGAAAATTTCATAAAACTTTATTAAAACAATAAGGTTATTCTAGAAATTTTCAAAAGAAACAAACAAGGATTTGTCAAATAAAATTATTAATTTTATTGAGGTTAAATCTCTGATAAAATGGGGACTTGTGTAATAACCTTTTAGAAATAGGATGGGTATCCTAAAGTTTTAAAGGAAATTATGTTAGGAAAAGAGTCTTAAGGTGTAACTTGACTCAAATAGAGCTTTTAAAGCTGTCTTAGTTTGAGATTATTGAGCTAAATAGCTTCAATTTCTAAAGATGAAAACCAAAGTCTATAGAACAATAGGTTTAAGAGCTAAAACAATCAAAGGACCATCAAAAGTTGAAATCATTCAAAAGTGATAACTATGAATTGGATAAGTGAAAAGTGACTAATTAAAATGAAATACAAAGAATTATAAATGAAAATAAGTGATCATAGGGCCTTTTGAACTCATTTGAAAAAAAAAAGTTTTTTGGAACTTAGTATGTTCTATATATGTTTTATTTGTATTCACATGATTATGATATCATGCTTATATTTGTATTTACTTATCATAGTTATGATATAAGGACAATATACAACATGATTGAAATTGTGTGATGTTTTGCATAAAAACCATATAGTTTCACCTATTGACTTTTTACAATTAACTCAACTTATTTTGATATGTCATATTTTAGGTATCATAGATGCACACCATGGGGTTCTAAAAGAATAATGAATAAAAATTATGTCTTCTAGTTTGCTTATGTTTGGTTTTCTATTATTTTGAAAAATAATGTATTAGGATTTGATTTAGTAATATAATAAATCTATTGTGACTACATATATAGGAGTCATTGGATAGTTTTATTTTTTTCCACTGTAATAAGTGTATTAAATATTGGATATTTAAATGAAAAAAACTTTAGTTTGGTTTTATGTCATTTTATTATTTGTATTATTTGTTTCTAAAAGGTTTTACTTGGTATATTTAAGAAATAAAAGAGAAAAGAGGCTTTCAAAACCAAGTTAACAAATTCATATGATGATGTTATGGGCAATTGCAATGGTGGATTAATTGTAGAAGGTTTTGGAGGTTTGGGTTCATACTAAAAAGTTGATCAATTTTCTTTTAAGCAATATTGGAAATGATAAGAGAATGTTTCAGACATAAGATAGATCATTTGGTGAGATAACTATAACTTAGTTAAGATGATGAACACTTATTAAACTTAAGCAAGTCTAACCAAGGATAAAATTATAATGGGGTATATTAATCACATAATGCTAAAGAATATCTAAGTAATTTTTATATTAGATAGGAAAATAGTATGTTTGAGCGACTTTAACTATACCATCATGAAAGCTAATTACATCAAGCCCATGATATAGATCATGCTTAATTTTTGTAGGTTTAATAAATCTATGCAGCATCAAATGAATTATAAATTCATCATAAATATAAATTTTAAAATCTCTCAAAAAACATTAAATGGGATTCACATAAAAATGTTTAAAACCGCAAATATATATAAAGCTAAAGGAATATGAGCAGCATAGTCTATAATAGAGAGATGTGTTGTTAAAACCTCTAGATGGTGTGGAAGATAAGAAAAAACATGCAATTATGACATAATTGACTATATGAAGGTTTAGGATATGAAAGATACTTATCACTATATCAAAAACATAACAAACTTTTGTATGATAACAATGAGATATACTTAGATCAAGTAATCTAATTTTGAAAGTATAAAGATAAATCAAAATTTTAAAAAATATTTCTCATGTTGCATAAAAAATCTTCTCATGTTTCACATACAAAAATTGATACTTAGTTTTTGGATGATGGCTTTGAAAGAAGTAAAAGTGGGCCCATTCTTTATGAGAAAAATCAAGATAGATTTGATATTTTAGTTGTATGCATTTATGTTAATGACATGATATATATGAGATCTTTTGAATTTATTGTTTATTGAGATTAAAATAAGTATGATGTGAAAGTTTAACATAATACATTTGTGTTTATTACAATATTTTCTTAGGGTAAAAGTAAAATAGGCAAAAATAATATTTTTATGTGACGTAAGAAATATTTAACTGATTTATTGAAGAAGTTTAACATGCTTCACTATAATGTAATTCTACACCTTTCAATGTGAATAAAAAAAATTTAAGACTTAAAGTTGGTATCAATATGGCTAATTAGAAGTATTTTAAAATTTTAGCTGGTAAATTAATTTATTTATAACATTCAACACTAGATATTGTATAATTTTTTAGAGTTGTGTATAAATTAATGTATAATCCATCACAATATCTAGGTGTAATAAAAAAGTTCTTTATTATGTAGCCAGAACAAGTGAATAAAATATTTGGTATTTTGAAGTTCTTTATATTGAATCATTTGAGTTTACTAATAGCGATCGAGTTGAAAGTCTAGATGATCAAAAAAATATTGGTGAATGCAATTTGTCTTAGATTTGGAGCAATGTGCTAAACTTTAAAAAGCTAAAGATAATTGCATGTCAACAGATGAAGGTAAAAATATAGCAATGATATCATCAACATGCTATGTTGTATGATTGAGGAGAATTCTTGGTGGTGTCAATTCTAGTTTACAATCGATATGATAAAAATTCTAGTTTTTCATAATAAGATAGATATGTTGAAGCTAGATATCATTTTATTTAAAGTATTGTTTCACGAAACATAACAATCTTGAAGTTATGTACCACAAATGAATAAGTGATAAACATCTTCAATAAAGCCTTTCCTCAAGTGATGCATGAATAATTTTGAAAACAATGAGAATTTGTTATTTTGAATCAAGAGAAGGTGTTGACAATTGATTTAAAGTTATTCTTTTAAATATTTTGTTAATTATGTTTACTTTGTTACATTTTCATAGCTTCCAAAAATTAGTGGATAAGTTTTTAAAGAGATAAAGTTTATTTGTCTATGCATGAGTGGTTAAGGAAAATATATTATTCAAATTATTAATTGAAGTGATTGTTGGATTATATATGAAATGACTCCTCTAAAAAAATAAGATAAAAAATAAAATTTCTTCTTCTTCAAATTTTTATCGCTTTTCTTTTTTTACACTAAAACTCTTTCTTATACACTTGAAAGTGTTGATCACAAAACCAAGGTCTTGGTTATAAATGAATGCTTGGAGTATTGTGTATTTGTAGATTTAGGTAATGAAAAAAATTAAATATTTGAGATGGAGCTAGCATTATGCAATTGGAGTTAGTTGAAACTAGAAGACCCTTGCTTATGAATTACTTAACTAACAAATCATGAAACCATAAAGAAAAGTTTCTTGTGAAGTGACTAGCCACTTCGAGTTGATAATTTCTTACAACTACTTAAGTTAGAATATCAGACTTTTATCCTTGGCAAAGTGGCACTTAGGATTTCTTTAACTCATTCATGAATTTTTTTAATTCATCTTTATCTTTGAGTTTAAAGTTGTATTGGAATTTAATTAACATTCATATAGATCTCTCTAGATGGAATTAAAAAGTTTTAAGTTAATAATTAAACAAGCATTATTTCTTACTATATTGTAAATGTATAACATGATAACTAATATTATACTTATAAGGTCTATGTTCAAGCTTATAGTATAACTGAAGTTGAAGTTATCATAACATCATTTAAGTATGATGTTTCCATCATAAAGATGCTTCTGTCAATTGGATTTGAAATAACTGTTCAAACTTAGTCATTCAAGGATCAACCTTGTACATGTCCTATCTTATTATGAGAATTGAGTAATCACTATTAACGTATGAGTACAAAAATTGTCTTGTATAAGTACGTTATTCATCTCTACTCTAAATCTTGCATATAGAAGCATTAGCATAGTTGGAGATGTATGGTGTATTTATTGTACCAATACAATCGTATTATCAACTAAGAATAACTAAGGCTTAGTTGTACAACCAATTATTCAACATATGAATCCCAAGCTTAACCATGTGTAATTTATAATTACTATATTGTATAATCTGAAGTAGTATTTTGTAACTGTATAGTTCATTCTCCTTCACAAATAGTGTAAAAAAACTTGAGATAAAATGGCTTAATTAAATCCTAGGAATATGATTTTTATATTGTACGAGTATGATTATTATTGTTGATCTCAAGCAAACATTAATGTTTGATAGTTATCTATGTGCCGCACTTGTATAATTCATTCTCCTCCATAGTTAGCATAAAAGACTTAGGACAAAGATTATTATAATGTTATCATACAACTACGTTAACTTTATCATATGTGTAAAACCATCATATTAAGTCTTGATAAGTTAATTATTGTATGATTGTATAATAGTTTATATTTATGTGTTCATATTGTATAGATTTTCTCTAAGTGCTTAGTGAAAATAATTATCATTAAAGCCATTGTTTGTACTTGTATAATTTAAGCTATATAGGTTCATAGTAATTTATGTTAGAAGCACCATAATTGGCTTCAAGATTCTCATTAGATAAAAATGTATTCTAAAGAGAACGTGTTAATGATACATAATGCAAAATCATTAGTAAAGAAAAAGAGCTCAACGTGACCTTTATCTCTCTTAGTTAGAGTTCTTGCTCTTTTATAGTGATTCACTTTTCATTCTTGTGCATCTTTCTTTGGTCATATCATATCGATAATATCATTTACTAACTTAGATTGGCATCATTCGTGCTTTAAAATGTTTGAAGGTATAAGATTATATTACACATCATTGTTTTGGAGCTTTGTCAAGTTTGTATTAGATAAAATTATTGTCTTATTTTTTGACATCTCATTTACACAACATTGTTTGGTGTTATAATATTTATCTCTATCAACTATGAAAAAAGAGTATGGATTTTTAGTGGATGCCTAGTTAAACTAACTGGGGATAGATGTAGGGATTAATTGGGTCAAACCATCTAAAATTTGTGTTTTTAGCTTTACTTAATTATATGATTTACTTTATTACTTCACAATAATCACCATTATTATGAAAGATTTGGAAATTTAATGAATGTTTTCTAAAATATGTTTTTTAGCAAATGAGAATACCAAGTGATTTATATATATGATTTCTTGAGTTGGTTAAACTTGATTGATAATGCAAAAGACCTTTATTACTTCATATCTTGTATTTGAAATCAAAATATGTTTATGAGTTACACAATTCAACTCCTTCCTTTTTGTGCTTATTACTCACAAAAGTTATAACATCCTTTATAATAAGTTAGTTTTTCATACTAGAGTTCCTTCATCAATTTTGAAGATACTTGAATTTTTCATACTAGAGTTCCTTCATCAATTTTGAAGATTCTCTTCAAGTATTATGCTTTTCCTTAGCTTTTTTTTCTTAAAATGTTAAAATCTAGGAAGAGAAAATTCATTCAAAATAAAACTCATATAAAATAGATCTTATGAATGATTAACTATATTATCAAGCCCCATCTAATCATATCTTTAATAATATAAATAAGTGTAAGCAAAATGATGTATGAAGATGCAAAACCAGAAGAAGAGACCTAACTATGAGACAAAATTTAAACTTATTTATTTAAATCATGGTAATAAATACCACATTATAAAAAACATAAAATTCTAAAAAGAACTATAAATAAACATGAATCTCACATAAGATACCATGTGGGTATATACAATTAAGTGCTAATGACCAACATAATTGTTACACCCTTGTGTTTGATGAGTCAAGCATAAATGTGTATATTTTATTTGGGCTTGATTTTAAGTAAAATTGTTAATAATTAATTAAATCAAGCCATGTATTTTAGATGTCTAAAATAATGGTCTCTAAGGGCCTTGAGGTCATGGCATACTTCAAGGAAATTTGAGACATGCACAAGATTTTTTATAATTGAATTTCTTTTTATTTCTCTTGAATTTGATATGTCCAAACTTTGAGATTATGAGGCACACTAGTAGTATTAACATTTAAAAATATTTTAAATTTATTTAATACTGAATTTTTATTTTTGGGCCAAGCATATTTGACAAAATGTATAGACATTGGTTTTTGATTTTTAAATATTATTTTGGAATTATTTTTCATGAATTTTTTTTCATAGCTATTTAAATAACTTATAATACTATAAGAATATAAAATTATTTTTATACACTTATATTCAAATTTTTGTGAAAAATACCCCAAAACAGCTGAAGTCTCGGGAAAATGCACTGTAGCAATGGGCGGGTCGACTCGGCGAGAAAACAGCCCGTCTAGGTCTTTTAGAAATTAAAAAATTTAATCTAAAAATAAAAAATTGGTTGACCCGAAGAGGCCGAACCAAGCCCGCCGAGAGGAGCTCGGCTAGCGCTGGTCAACGGTCAAATCAACAGTGCCTGGCTAAGCCAAGCCCGCCCAAAGCCCGCCGAGAGGAGCTCGGCTAGGTCAAACTGCAGCGCGGTCAACGGTCAATGAACAATGCATGGCTAAGTCAACCCGAACCAGGTGATGAAGTCCCGGTCAAGGAAGGGGGGAGCCAACCCCACAGAGGCTCGAAAGCTGCAGGGCGCAAATTCCTTATAAAGCAATGCGCCAATTTCTTTTCTGCAGTGTGGGACTAAAAATCCCACCTTATAACTTCAGCAGGATCCAAAGGCGCAGATCAAGCCCGCCCAGATCCAACGGGCGAGAATTGTTTCGAACAGCTGCTTCGCAAGGTTAATCGGCGCCGTTCGTTCATCGGCGCGGATCCAACGCTCCAGATCAAAATCTAACGGCCGTTTAATCGGCGCCGTTCATTCAGCGCCCGGATCCTACGCACGGGATTAAATCGCGTAAACAGAAATCGCGAGATTTAATCCGTGCCGTTCGATTACGCGCCCGGATCCAACGCTCTGGATTAAGCCCGAACGGTAAAATGCGCAAATCAATCTGCGCCGTTCGTTTTTGGGCCCGGATCGGACGGTGGCTGCTTTCCGTCCGTTGCCCAAACGGCTAATTAATTTTTGGAGCCGTTGGGGGTGTTTTTAGAGCTCAAATTTAAGCTCTATAAATAGGGAAAAATTATGTATTTTTCAGTTTAACCTTTGCTAGATTTTCCAAAGATTTCAGATCTCAAATTTCGAGCAATCAAGCAAAAACGGTGCATCCAAGCTCGAAAAGCAAAGCGGCAAGAAAGCTATTGGAATTAGAGGTTTTTCAATTATTTCTCAATTCCTATTCCTCTAATTTGTCGATTGTGTGTGCCTCCTCTTTTCTCCTATTTCTCTTAAGTTATTTGCCAATTTTTCGTATTTTTCGTTTTGGGGCAAGGGCATCCCGGCAGTTGTGTAAAAGCCCTGGGTTTGAGTTGAGCCCGGTAAAAACTCAAGTAGGTTTGGGATTAGCCGTAGTAAAAATCCCAAGTAGGTTCGAGGTGAACCGTAGGAAAAACCTCACTTGTAATCGGTGCATTTAGTGGATTTTTCCCAACACCGGTTGGGGGTGGACGTAGACTCGGTTTTGAGTCGAACCACTTAAAAATTTGTGTGTTCCACTATCTTTACTTTTGCTTAAAGGTTTTTAAGTTTAATTTCGAAATTCGTAAATTTTTTAAATACACAATTCACCCCCCCTCTTGTGGGATTTCCTTAGCACGAAACACTTCAATAATAAGGCAACTAAGAATACTACCCTCCATTGCATCTCAAGTGATGGGTCATCTTTCATGGCATTATAAATACCATCTCTCGATTTAGTGAGTTTATTACTTATAATGTAAATAGTAATGAGACTCTAAAAATCTCAATAGATAAATTACTAAGATAACAAGGTATAAAACAAGATATAAGCTATAATATATTTTCTTATATTTATTTTCTTATTTTCTCTCTCTCTCCTGCCAAAGTAATATAGTCAATCAATTGGTTTGATTCCTAAATCGATCAGTTGAGTGTTAGACAAATCCACATGTGTACTAAATCGATTGACAACCCCTGTTAATTCCACATGCTTGCACGCTTGACCAGACTCTACAGTTTGCTCAATGTCCTCTCGTGTGGCCATAGCCTCCTTCTCTTCCTTTCTTATAACAAAGTTGAGTGCCTATACCACCCTCACTGTCCTCTCCTCCTCCTTCTCATGACATCGAGCCTTCCTCTTCTCTCTCCAATAGAATTGAGCTCCTCCTTTACTCTCACTTTCCATCATAATCGTAAGCAAGCTCACATGACCATAATCAAATGTAACCGATAAGTTAGAGGTCATACGTTTCTAATGGTGAGTTCCTCACAAAGTAGAGCACCCTCTATATCAAAGAACTGTACAGATGACACCAAAACAAAGAATCTTAAGCTCATATAACTTTTCACGATAGTATAAGACCTCATGCTGCATGTTGTGCTTGATTCCTTTCTTCCAGTGGTCCTTAATATGGTAACATCCCGTTAAGCACCTCAATTAGTTGCTTGCCCTACCTTATGCACATTGAAGCTAACCCAAGTACTTATATACATGTAGAGAAAAATACGGAACTCTAAGAGAATTTTAATAAGAAGAAATTTGAAGTTGCAAAAGTTGATTTAAAGAATTTAAAGTAGCCAACTTTGGATTAATTAATTACATATATATTAATACATTGGTGCATGAAATCTATGCTAAATAAACCATCGTCACTATATATATATATATGTATATATACATATACATACATACATTCATATATATATATATATATAAGGTGTAATATTTGAATATATCACATGATTTTTTTCATTTACACATCCATCCTCCAAAAAAGTTAATATACCTAAGCCAAAAATTACAAAATTATAATTCTATCTTTAGTAAAATTCTAAAATTCTAATTATACGATGATTCTTCAAAAATTAATAATTAATTATTTTAATATTTAAAAATTATAGACTCAATAATATTAGATTCATCTCAAAGAATTTTTCCTATTAATATAATAAAATAATATTTTTTCCCAAGTTTAAATTTATGACATATTTTCTAAAATTTTATTAATATTTTATATTATATTTATAAAAATTATATTTTAAGAATATAACTTTACAATATAAAACATGTCTCATCACAATTATATTGACTAAATTTTAAAGTTTACACATCTTAAATTATTTAAAAATGGATTTTATTATAAAAAATATATTTAATGTGACCAATTTTTCTTAACCTCCAATCTTGATCACGGTTGCTTCTTAATTTTGTTGCCAATATCATCCTCGAAAATCACAAATTTGAATGCTCACATTTCTTGTGGGCACAACACATAAATTAAAAAATATATATTATATAAAATAATATTGAAAATGTGAAGCACATTTTTCTTTTAAATACTCATTTTAAATTCTATTTTTTGTATTCTTAGTTTTTTTTATAAATTTAGAACGTGAAATATATGTAAAAAATTTATGTAAGAATGTCATTGTCAATAGGTTTCCCAACCTAACTGTTTTGAAAAAATAATTTTAACATTCAAATTGTATGATAGAGATGGTGTTTGTCACACTTATATTAAATTTAACACATGTTAATAATTGATTGTCATCATTATTATTGAATGGTTAAGGTATTTAGTTGGACAGTCTAATTTGCTATATATGACAATCCAATTGAGTTAGTGGTTCAACCAATAAGAATAAGTGGTCGAAAAAGCAATTTGATTAATTGATTGAATAATTTGATTGTTGGTCAAACTATTCAATAAATAGATCAAATGATATGATATATGTGATGTTTATGATCTAATTGGTGAAACTATGCTCAATTTGATGCAAATGATGATGATGATCCAAGAGCAAAATAATGATAATAAGAAAGTCTACCAAAGAGAAAGAAATTGGTTGAGTTAGCATGTTTATACGAAAGAACTTCAAAACATTTTTATTCATAAAGTACTTATTCATAGTCTTTAATCACAAACTTTAATAACAAATATGAATGATTACATCATAAGTCTCAATACCCTTAAATAGAAAACAAAAATCTCATCCAAGTTTTTACTAGATACTTTTAATAATTATTTAAATCGTGTTAGATATTAACATATTCAATTTTTAAGTAAATCTTGTTTTGTATCAATTAATTTAATATCTTATCTAACATCAACATATTTAAAAAATTGAAAACCAACGAATTTAAAATTTAATTTTGTATTAAATTGACCATTTTTGTGGAGCCATTGATAATTTACACTTTTATAAGACAACATTTGACTACAACCTTTTCTTTAGCACTAGCTTTACATAAAAAAATGATGACAAAGGTTTGTATGCTTCTTTTTAAAAAAATAGGATTCTTTGTTATTGGTATCGTAAATTTATTTTCAAAAAAAAATGAACTCTATTGTGTCAAGTGCAAATTTTCTAATTTTGTTTTTATTCATATTGCTTCATATTTTGGAGATGTTATAACAATATATTCAACCTCTAAGGAAAATATTTCTTTTTTACATCCAATGTACAACTCCATGTGTAAAATTGAACACGAACTCACTCCTTTTTTTATTATTCTTAGAACTTGCCTAATCATTATCACAAATTCATTTTAACTTAAAATGAGAAATAGATATATGCCAAAATCCATAGTTGCCTCTCAAATATATCAAAAAATCAATTTAGCTACTTTAAGATGATATATAGAAAAATTATGCATAAATCTTTAAATAAGGTTGCCTTGAATACATAATATCTAGTCTTGTATATGCCACGTGTATAAGATTTCTCACAATTTCTCTAAAAAGTTTCTCATTCTTCTTTGTTGTTCCATCATTTAAAATAAGCATTTCATTCGCATTCATGAGTGCTGAAAAGATTTAGGTGTTAACATATTATATTTGTTAACACTATTGCATGCTTGTGTTAAAAATAAAAATCATATCATTGGTTTGGTTAACATCTATTATAAAGAAATAATGTAATCATTTCAGATAATCGTATCAAATCTTTTCATCATGTAATGCATAAATTCTTCGATTAAAGTTTTGATGACTTAAAATAAATATCAGATTACATAATCGAAAGGGCTTCATTGTTGGATTACCGCTCTTTTCATCCAACTTGAATACAAACAAGAAATCAATTCTTCTGACTGAAAGAGATTGTTCCCAGGCTGAGTGAGCCTATTCGACCTACCCTCCTCATTGAAAAGGGGATTTGCCCGAAGGGTTGTTTCTGACTCGAGTGAGGGTCCGAAGGAGAAGATGTGAATAAGCAGAAAAGGAAAGAATTAGGGTTTCTTCTTCCTCCTCCTCTTCTTCCTCTTCTTCTTCTTCTTCTGTTTCATCTTCTTCTTTATCTTCTTCATCTTCTTCTTCCTACATAAACACAAATTATAAGTAAATTTGTATCTTGAACCATTACAAATAAGATAAATTTACTTTCATTTATTTGAAATTTATTTTTTTTGAAATGTTCATCAAGTCTCTTATATTATGTCCTTCGTACTTAAGTCCATGGAATTGATGGAAATATAAGAGTAGGGAGAAATTTGGAAATGGCAACGAAAGACTTAAGAAAGAGGAAGAGAATAGCTAATAATTTTTCGTTCATAAAATTGCATAATCACAATGAACCAATTACATCTATTTATAGCTAAGAAAAATATCTAATCTCTCAAATCTTTTCTCATAATTCAAAAGTTTGTTTCAAATCCCTAAAAATCCTCAAAATACTTAAAATATGCTAACTTTGCTTAAAAAGTGTTAACAACTCCTTAAAAAATGCTAACAAGCACTTGAAAAGTACTAACCATCCTTAAAGTTTGCTAACATTACTTCCCCTCAAACTTGAACTATCTTCAACCCTAATTGAACTTTTGAAATCGTAACACAAGTTGAATCATAAGAGTAAATGTTACACCCCATTTTTCCTAGGCTGATTTTTGGCATACAATTTTTTTTTTTTTTTATATAGACAGCTCAGATCGTCCCATACCAACCTGAGTAGCCTACGAAAACATAGGATATAACACATCATTACACACCTACTTCCCTTAACAATGTGGATCCCATCTCCCGGGTACACCGTCAAATCAGGTTCATGACTCCTGAATTAACAGATGGACTCGCGCAATGTTACTCCTACTAGACCCAATACTCCTAACCCCTACGGGTAGGAGAACCGGTCTATTAGAAGTCTGAACCCCCATGGTTAAGTTCCATAGTCATGTAATGACCTCACCATCAAACAAAAAGATATATAACATCCTCAGATAAAATATGGCACTCCACACACCATACTCCAAGACAATAAGGTAGGGTAGTAAATGGAAACTACATTACAAGAATAAGACCAAGTCCAACAAGTGCAATATTATCCAACCAGAAACATAAGTCAGAATTTCCCTCACATATTACATGACATATGAGAATAATAACCTCATTAAATACATCCAACAGCAACAATCAACTAACCAGAATATCTCAGACAATCACAATCAGATATCCTCCACAAGCCTGCTGACCACGATCCCACCTAATCAGGTAGCGTCAAGTCTGCCGAGCCACTGAAATATACAATACAGGAATGAGCTACGCCCAGTAGGAAAGACAGCTAGTAAAACTCACATGCAAGAGAAGGATAATAGCAAAAATATAAGAATACAGCATAACAATGTATGGTGGATAGGCACTCTCAGTCCCAGACTCCGACCAACCACAGTCACCCCTAGTCACACCAGAGTAGCTCTCCTCTGGGCTTCCAGGTAGCGTGCCAGTGGGAACGCCCATCTCGAAACACGCATGGCGCCTAAGCACCCGACACCGCAGCGTCTCTCGTCAATCAATCTCCTGGAGACTATAGACAGATCTAGTCACAAAATCTCTAGCCAACGTGAGACACCCCTGCCACCCTAAGGCGCGCAGGCCTACACACTTGGCTAGCCACTGCGAGACACCCCTGCCACCCTCAGGCGCGCAGGCCTACACACATGGACCAGGAGAGATCGACTCAGCCACCGTCCCAAAGAGTCCTCTACCAACAACTTCCATAGAAGCTCACGCCCCTACAGTCATTGTCAATCTCTAACTCCAAGATCCGGCAACATGTATCCAGGTACAACAAGGCGCATACCAGTCACATGTATACTGTGGAAGCTAAGTCTGAACCGCACAGTTACCTACCACAACTACCCTAAAACATCATATAGGGTCTATAGTAGTCCGGTCCAGTATGCCAATCCATAAAATATGCCAACACTGAGTAAACTGACTCAATCCATGCCGTTGCCATCAAGCAACACAACTGTCAATTACTGACTGTTCTGGTAGCATCCGTGTACCATACTTCTGTCTGACTGTTTCCAGCTGTACTGTCATCACTGATAACATTTTTCCCCACTTCAGGAAATTTTTAAATCCCAATTTCAATTTCCGCCCTTTATCCATTTTCCGAAATTCGAAATAAATTTCCGAATAAAATTTAAATTCCACATATATCCTTTTTCCGAAAATTCGGATTAATAAATTCCACATATATCCTGTTTTTCCAAAAATTCGGATTAATTTCTGAATTAATTTAAAAATTCCAAAAAAATCAAATTCTGCCCTTTCTTAATTTTCCGAAATTCGGAATAAATTTCCGAATTAAAATTTAAATTCACATATATCCATTTTCCGAAATTCGGATTAATTACCGAATTTAAAATTCCGTTATTTCCAATATACCGCCCGCACTTCCGTGAACCCGGTTCTCGCCGCCGGTTCGGCCTTCGCGCTGAGCCGAGAACCGCTTCTCACTGAACCGCGCCGAATCCCCCGAACCGGATCTCGCCACCGGTTCGGGACCCTCGCGCTGAACCGCGGCACCGCCGAACCAATTTCTTAATAATCCGTTAATCGGATTAATTTTAATTACTAATAAAATGGCGTAAATATCATTAATTACTTAATTAAATTTGATATTATCTAAACCCTTCTCCTTTCTCGGTCCGAAGCCCGCGAAACCCTAGCCGACGCAATCGCCGACCAAGTCCAATTCTTCCGCCGATTTCCGGCGACCGCGAACAAAGAGAAACAAAATTCTATGTTCGTACTATCCTAATGTTTCAATAATTGCCACTAATTTCTAAGGTTCAATCAAAATTTTCCGCCGAAGGACTTTCATCCGATCCCTAATTGACAATTTATGAAATTAATGATTCCAGCATTTGAAACCACCTTAACATGAATAAAGCACATTATCAATTCAACACATGCTTGGCAAAATTCCGAATTCGGCGGGTATAATTTTCCGAAACCCTAAAACCTAACATGCTAAAATTATAATACTGCAATGCATTTCCGACTTCAAAATTTCAATCACATGCTCAGATAGACATTAACAAAATATTCCATGCTTTTAATTTTCTACTAAATCACTAATTTAAACTGAATTTCCTACCTCAACGACGCCGGCGACGGTGAACTTCGTCCGTAGCTCGCCGCAGCTCCTCGCCGAACGAATCCGGTACGAATTGACTCTCCTCGTTCCCGTGAATCTCCAGGTACAAAAAGCCCCTTGCCAGGCCGCCGGAATCACGCGCCGTACGCCGGAAAATTCCTCTTTATCGGTCGGCCGAACGAACCCTAATCGTTTCGCGAGGGTTTTATATTTCTGGCCGACACGGTGAAACCCATTACGCGCCGTTGACACGCTTTCGACACGGTAAGCACCCGATCAGCCGGTTCAATCCCAACCGTCGATCACGACCGTCCGATCCGCTTATCAGAACGCACGCGCAAACTCACTCGGCGAACCGTCTCCGCCCCCGCTGAACCGTTCCGGTCCGGTTCACGCGCGGTAAAAAAAACAATTTCCGGTTTAATTTAAATGGATTTTCGAATTTCTAAAAATCCAATAAATCTAATTAAACAGGGAAAATTTCTTAAAATTCACCTCGGTGCTCCGAAAAATCCCTAGAAATTTCAGAAATTCCAATAGCCTCTGATTGAGCTCCTGGCTCATCCTACTGTCGATCTGAAATCGTCCAAGCCAAAAATTAATTCATTAAAGATTAACATAAAACTTTTTACTGGGTATAACAATCTCCCCACCTTATCAGGAATTTCGCCCTCGAAATTCAGCAAGAAGTTCCGGCCACTTCTCCGCAACATCCTGCTCTAGCTCCCAGGTCGCCTCCCTTTCGTCATGTCTATTCCACAGAACCTTGACCATAGGAAACGACCTGTTCCTCAGCTGTCTGCTGCTCTCCTCGAGGATGCGAACTGGTAGTTCCACATAAGAGGAATCTGGTGTCACTTGCAAACCAGGAAGATCATCACTGATACAATGAGAAGGATCTGGCACATATCTCTTGAGATTCGAAACATGAAACACATTGTGAATCCCAATCAGATGTTCAGGAAGTGCCAACCTGTAAGCCACTTCACCAACCCTCTCTAGAATAGGATAGGGTCCAATGTAACGAGGTCGAAGCTTAGAAGGCTTCCCGAACCGGAATAGACCTCGCATAGGACTGATCTTCAGGAATACCCTATCTCCCACAGAAAACTCAACAGCTCTGTGCTTAGGATCATAATATTTCGTCTGGCGATCTTGCACAATACGTAATCTGTCTTGCAATAACTTGACTTCAGCTGTGGTCTCCTGCACAATCTGAGGTCCCCACACCCTCCTGGAATCACCCTCCTCCCAACAAAGAGGGGATCTGCACCTACGCCCATACAATGCCTCGTAAGGTGCCATACCAATCGACGCCTGGAAGCTGTTATTGTACACAAACTCTACCAAGGGTAACCGTCTGGCCCAATCTGTTGAGTAAGTTTGTACGCTCAAGCGTAGCAAATCCTCCAAGGTCCGAATAGTCCGCTCAGACTGTCCATCTGTCTGAGGATGATAAGCAGTACTGAACTTCAACTGTATACCCATGGCAGCGTGTAAGCTCCTCCAAAACTGTGATGTGAACTTGGCGTCTCTGTCAGAAATAATAGATCGGGGAATTCCATGCAATCTGACAATCTGCTGAATATATACCTCTGCCAATTGTGCCGCTGAATCCGTCTTCTTAATTGATAAGAAATGGGCTGACTTGGTCAATCGATCCACGATGACCCAAATGGCGTCAAAACCTTGTCTGGTACGAGGAAGACCAGTTACAAAGTCCATAGTGATGTCATCCCATTTCCACTCCAGAATCGGCAATCTCTGCAACAATCCTCCAGGTCTCTGGTGCTCGGCCTTAACTTGCTGACATGTAAGGCACTTCTTAACAAAAGCAGCAACATCTGCCTTCAAACCTCTCCACCAGAAAACACTCCTCAAATTCCTGTACATCTTGACTTCTCCAGGGTGCATAGCCAAAGTTCCATAATGAGCCTCTCGAAGGATCCTCTCCCTGAACTCCTGATGTGATGGCACACACCAGCGACCCCTGAAAGTCAAAATGTCGTCTCTGAGAGCAAAGTCTCCTCCCAATCCCTGCGATGCCAACTCTAACTTCTCCTTCAGCTCTTCATCACACAGCTGAAGATCACGCATCTCAGATAACCAGTCAGCCCGAATAGTCAACGAACTGAGTCTGTGAGCCAGTCTCTGAACAGACAACTGTTCCTGACATCTCTCAACATCCCAATCCAAGTTTGCTATAGAGTCGCAAGCTATCACAGTATACACAACTGCGTGTCTGCTCAAGGCATCAGCCACTGGATTAGCCTTTCCCTCGCAGTAGTTTATTGTCAGTTCGTAATCTTTTATCAGTTCCAACCACCTCCTCTGCCTCAAGTTCAGTTCCTTCTGAGTGAACAGATACTTAAGACTCTTGTGGTCGGAGAAACAATCTACAGGAACTCCGTACAAATAATGTCTCCATATCTTCAAGGCAAAAATGACAGCAGCTAACTCCAAATCATGAGTGGGATAATTCTTCTCATGATCCTTCAGTTGCCTCGAAGCATATGCTATAACTCTACTATCCTGCATCAGTACGGCTCCCAAGCCTATATGTGAAGCATCAGTATACATCTGATACGGCTTCTCCTGTGTAGGTAACATCAATACTGGAGCGGTGCTAAGCTTCTGCTTCAGCTCTAGGAAACTGTTCTCACAACTCTCTGACCACTCAAAAGATTTTCCCTTTCGGGTCAACTGTGTTAGTGGAGCGGCCAGTCTAGAAAAGTGAGGAACAAATTTCCTATAGTATCCAGCCAAACCAAGGAAACTCCGGATCTCAGTGACAGAAGATGGCCGTTTCCAATCAACAATAGCTCGTATCTTGCTAGGATCAACAGCCACGCCCTCTGCACTGACAATGTGTCCCAAGAATGCTACTGAGTCCAGCCAAAAGGAACACTTGGAGAATTTTGCATACAGCTCATTCTCCCGCAACACTGTAAGCACAGTCCTCAACTGATCTGCATGAGTTTCCCTATCTCTGGAATAAATCAATATATCATCTATAAAGATGATCACAAACCGATCCAGAAAGGCACGAAACACTCGATGCATCAGGTTCATAAATACTGCTGGAGCATTAGTCAATCCAAAAGGTAACACTGTGAACTCGTAATGCCCATATCTAGTACGGAATGCTGTTTTGGGTACATCAGAACCTCTAATCCGGATCTGGTGATAACCCGAGCGTAAATCAATCTTGGAGAACACAGTTGCTCCCTGAAGCTGATCCAACAAATCATCGATGCGTGGTAACGGGTACCGGTTACGAATAGTAACCTTATTCAATTCCCTATAATCCACACACAGCCTCATCCTACCATCTTTCTTCTTGACGAATAAGACAGGGGCACCCCAAGGTGAACAATTGGGGCGTATGAGTCCCTTGTCTAATAAGTCCTGTAATTGAGTCTTCAACTCTGCTAGCTCGGCTGGAGCCATCCTATAAGGAGCTCTAGCAATAGGAGCTACTCCTGCCTCCAAATCAATCAAAAACTCCACTTCCCTAGCTGGTGGAAGTCCAGGCAACTCCTCTGGAAAGACCATAGGAAAGTCTCTCACCACTGGAATATCTGACATAGGGGTAGTGGTGGCTTGGCTATCGGTCACATAGGCCAACCAACCAGTACAACCCTTACTTACTAACCTCTCCGCCTGAAGAACTGAGATCAGGGGAATCTGCCTGTTCAGACCAAAGTATATCACATCCCCCGAACCAGGCACTCTGATCCTGACCTTCTTCTCCCAACAATCCAGCACCACTGCATGGTAGCACAACCAATCCATTCCCAAAATGATGTCGAACTCTGCTAGTGGCACACATATCAACTCTGTCACGAACTCGTGTCCACTAATCAGAATAGATCCGTCAATCTTCTGAACAGTGGGAATCTCTTTCCCATCAGGAAGCCTAACCAATAAGGGTTCCTTCAAGTAACCCTTGGATCCTGATGTCTGATTCCAGATCCTCTCAGCAACAAAAGAATGAGATGCACCAGTATCAAACAAAGTCATGCACTGCACGTTGCCAAAATAAAGCATACCTGTGATCACCTCTGGTGACTCTGAAGCCTGCTGCCGAGTCAGTGCAAACACTCTGGGCTGTCCCCCAGATGAACCAACCGGTCCTGTGATCCTCTGTTTCTTCAACTCTGGGCAGTCGCACTTCTTGTGTCCGGGCTGTCGACAATGGTAGCAGATAATCCCCCCAGTCCGGGTACCTGTCTGCTGCCCTGGTCTCTCAGAGATAGGTCGTGGCTGGACCACGCCCTCCTGAGTACCACGGTGATCTCTGTGTCTCTTGTCCTTTTTGTTTTGTTGGACATTTCTGAATTCCTTCCTCTTGTTGTGAGTCTCTCTCTGGGCCTCCATCCGGGTGTCAATAAGCTCAACGGATCTCGCAGCCTCCACCAAGCCACGAAACCTGGCAAACCGACTCACAACTAGCTGGCGCTGCAGCATAGGACGAAGTCCCTCCAGGAACATCTCACATCTGTGCTCCTCAGAAGGTACCAGCTCTGCGGTGTACCTCGCCAGATAAGTGAACCTCGATAAGTAATCGTTCACTGACATCTGGCCCTGCCTGAGGTGTATAAGTTCCCTCCTGAACTGAGACATAGCAGAAGCCGGAATGTAGCACTCCCTGAATGCCTCAACAAAGTCTTCCCATGCTATCTCGCTGTTCTGGGCCTCCCCATACATGGCGCGCCGCTGGCCTCTCCACCAGGTAGCAGCCTCTCCCTCCAATACTAGAGCAGCAAGTACTACCCTCCTGCCAAGTGGACATCCCAAGGCATCAAACAGCTCAAGCATATGAGCCATCCAGTCATCAGCCACCGCTGGGTCAGCCGACCCACTGAAGCTCCGCGGACGCAACCGCATGAAGGCATCGATCCAACGATCCACGGCTGGCTCAACTGGCAATGCTGGGCTCGTCTCTGGGGTAGGAGTAGTAGATACAGGTCTGCCTCTAGCTGCTCCACGAGCGGAAAGTCTCCTGGTACCAGCCATACTGTCAAAAGCAACTAATCTGGCATTAGAGTCGTCATTTGGCAATTGGCATATGGACTACTATAGTAAAAAAAAAGAATCAACAGTTCTCCCCACATTGGGTTGAACTCCTATACATGTCTAGCCCCACTATCCTCACCTAGGGCTCTGATACCACTCCTGTTACACCCCATTTTTCCTAGGCTGATTTTTGGCATACAATTTTTTTTTTTTTATATAGACAGCTCAGATCGTCCCATACCAACCTGAGTAGCCTACGAAAACATAGGATATAACACATCATTACACACCTACTTCCCTTAACAATGTGGATCCCATCTCCCGGGTACACCGTCAAATCAGGTTCATGACTCCTGAATTAACAGATGGACTCGCGCAATGTTACTCCTACTAGACCCAATACTCCTAACCCCTACGGGTAGGAGAACCGGTCTATTAGAAGTCTGAACCCCCATGGTTAAGTTCCATAGTCATGTAATGACCTCACCATCAAACAAAAAGATATATAACATCCTCAGATAAAATATGGCACTCCACACACCATACTCCAAGACAATAAGGTAGGGTAGTAAATGGAAACTACATTACAAGAATAAGACCAAGTCCAACAAGTGCAATATTATCCAACCAGAAACATAAGTCAGAATTTCCCTCACATATTACATGACATATGAGAATAATAACCTCATTAAATACATCCAACAGCAACAATCAACTAACCAGAATATCTCAGACAATCACAATCAGATATCCTCCACAAGCCTGCTGACCACGATCCCACCTAATCAGGTAGCGTCAAGTCTGCCGAGCCACTGAAATATACAATACAGGAATGAGCTACGCCCAGTAGGAAAGACAGCTAGTAAAACTCACATGCAAGAGAAGGATAATAGCAAAAATATAAGAATACAGCATAACAATGTATGGTGGATAGGCACTCTCAGTCCCAGACTCCGACCAACCACAGTCACCCCTAGTCACACCAGAGTAGCTCTCCTCTGGGCTTCCAGGTAGCGTGCCAGTGGGAACGCCCATCTCGAAACACGCATGGCGCCTAAGCACCCGACACCGCAGCGTCTCTCGTCAATCAATCTCCTGGAGACTATAGACAGATCTAGTCACAAAATCTCTAGCCAACGTGAGACACCCCTGCCACCCTAAGGCGCGCAGGCCTACACACTTGGCTAGCCACTGCGAGACACCCCTGCCACCCTCAGGCGCGCAGGCCTACACACATGGACCAGGAGAGATCGACTCAGCCACCGTCCCAAAGAGTCCTCTACCAACAACTTCCATAGAAGCTCACGCCCCTACAGTCATTGTCAATCTCTAACTCCAAGATCCGGCAACATGTATCCAGGTACAACAAGGCGCATACCAGTCACATGTATACTGTGGAAGCTAAGTCTGAACCGCACAGTTACCTACCACAACTACCCTAAAACATCATATAGGGTCTATAGTAGTCCGGTCCAGTATGCCAATCCATAAAATATGCCAACACTGAGTAAACTGACTCAATCCATGCCGTTGCCATCAAGCAACACAACTGTCAATTACTGACTGTTCTGGTAGCATCCGTGTACCATACTTCTGTCTGACTGTTTCCAGCTGTACTGTCATCACTGATAACATTTTTCCCCACTTCAGGAAATTTTTAAATCCCAATTTCAATTTCCGCCCTTTATCCATTTTCCGAAATTCGAAATAAATTTCCGAATAAAATTTAAATTCCACATATATCCTTTTTCCGAAAATTCGGATTAATAAATTCCACATATATCCTGTTTTTCCAAAAATTCGGATTAATTTCTGAATTAATTTAAAAATTCCAAAAAAATCAAATTCTGCCCTTTCTTAATTTTCCGAAATTCGGAATAAATTTCCGAATTAAAATTTAAATTCACATATATCCATTTTCCGAAATTCGGATTAATTACCGAATTTAAAATTCCGTTATTTCCAATATACCGCCCGCACTTCCGTGAACCCGGTTCTCGCCGCCGGTTCGGCCTTCGCGCTGAGCCGAGAACCGCTTCTCACTGAACCGCGCCGAATCCCCCGAACCGGATCTCGCCACCGGTTCGGGACCCTCGCGCTGAACCGCGGCACCGCCGAACCAATTTCTTAATAATCCGTTAATCGGATTAATTTTAATTACTAATAAAATGGCGTAAATATCATTAATTACTTAATTAAATTTGATATTATCTAAACCCTTCTCCTTTCTCGGTCCGAAGCCCGCGAAACCCTAGCCGACGCAATCGCCGACCAAGTCCAATTCTTCCGCCGATTTCCGGCGACCGCGAACAAAGAGAAACAAAATTCTATGTTCGTACTATCCTAATGTTTCAATAATTGCCACTAATTTCTAAGGTTCAATCAAAATTTTCCGCCGAAGGACTTTCATCCGATCCCTAATTGACAATTTATGAAATTAATGATTCCAGCATTTGAAACCACCTTAACATGAATAAAGCACATTATCAATTCAACACATGCTTGGCAAAATTCCGAATTCGGCGGGTATAATTTTCCGAAACCCTAAAACCTAACATGCTAAAATTATAATACTGCAATGCATTTCCGACTTCAAAATTTCAATCACATGCTCAGATAGACATTAACAAAATATTCCATGCTTTTAATTTTCTACTAAATCACTAATTTAAACTGAATTTCCTACCTCAACGACGCCGGCGACGGTGAACTTCGTCCGTAGCTCGCCGCAGCTCCTCGCCGAACGAATCCGGTACGAATTGACTCTCCTCGTTCCCGTGAATCTCCAGGTACAAAAAGCCCCTTGCCAGGCCGCCGGAATCACGCGCCGTACGCCGGAAAATTCCTCTTTATCGGTCGGCCGAACGAACCCTAATCGTTTCGCGAGGGTTTTATATTTCTGGCCGACACGGTGAAACCCATTACGCGCCGTTGACACGCTTTCGACACGGTAAGCACCCGATCAGCCGGTTCAATCCCAACCGTCGATCACGACCGTCCGATCCGCTTATCAGAACGCACGCGCAAACTCACTCGGCGAACCGTCTCCGCCCCCGCTGAACCGTTCCGGTCCGGTTCACGCGCGGTAAAAAAAACAATTTCCGGTTTAATTTAAATGGATTTTCGAATTTCTAAAAATCCAATAAATCTAATTAAACAGGGAAAATTTCTTAAAATTCACCTCGGTGCTCCGAAAAATCCCTAGAAATTTCAGAAATTCCAATAGCCTCTGATTGAGCTCCTGGCTCATCCTACTGTCGATCTGAAATCGTCCAAGCCAAAAATTAATTCATTAAAGATTAACATAAAACTTTTTACTGGGTATAACAATCTCCCCACCTTATCAGGAATTTCGCCCTCGAAATTCAGCAAGAAGTTCCGGCCACTTCTCCGCAACATCCTGCTCTAGCTCCCAGGTCGCCTCCCTTTCGTCATGTCTATTCCACAGAACCTTGACCATAGGAAACGACCTGTTCCTCAGCTGTCTGCTGCTCTCCTCGAGGATGCGAACTGGTAGTTCCACATAAGAGGAATCTGGTGTCACTTGCAAACCAGGAAGATCATCACTGATACAATGAGAAGGATCTGGCACATATCTCTTGAGATTCGAAACATGAAACACATTGTGAATCCCAATCAGATGTTCAGGAAGTGCCAACCTGTAAGCCACTTCACCAACCCTCTCTAGAATAGGATAGGGTCCAATGTAACGAGGTCGAAGCTTAGAAGGCTTCCCGAACCGGAATAGACCTCGCATAGGACTGATCTTCAGGAATACCCTATCTCCCACAGAAAACTCAACAGCTCTGTGCTTAGGATCATAATATTTCGTCTGGCGATCTTGCACAATACGTAATCTGTCTTGCAATAACTTGACTTCAGCTGTGGTCTCCTGCACAATCTGAGGTCCCCACACCCTCCTGGAATCACCCTCCTCCCAACAAAGAGGGGATCTGCACCTACGCCCATACAATGCCTCGTAAGGTGCCATACCAATCGACGCCTGGAAGCTGTTATTGTACACAAACTCTACCAAGGGTAACCGTCTGGCCCAATCTGTTGAGTAAGTTTGTACGCTCAAGCGTAGCAAATCCTCCAAGGTCCGAATAGTCCGCTCAGACTGTCCATCTGTCTGAGGATGATAAGCAGTACTGAACTTCAACTGTATACCCATGGCAGCGTGTAAGCTCCTCCAAAACTGTGATGTGAACTTGGCGTCTCTGTCAGAAATAATAGATCGGGGAATTCCATGCAATCTGACAATCTGCTGAATATATACCTCTGCCAATTGTGCCGCTGAATCCGTCTTCTTAATTGATAAGAAATGGGCTGACTTGGTCAATCGATCCACGATGACCCAAATGGCGTCAAAACCTTGTCTGGTACGAGGAAGACCAGTTACAAAGTCCATAGTGATGTCATCCCATTTCCACTCCAGAATCGGCAATCTCTGCAACAATCCTCCAGGTCTCTGGTGCTCGGCCTTAACTTGCTGACATGTAAGGCACTTCTTAACAAAAGCAGCAACATCTGCCTTCAAACCTCTCCACCAGAAAACACTCCTCAAATTCCTGTACATCTTGACTTCTCCAGGGTGCATAGCCAAAGTTCCATAATGAGCCTCTCGAAGGATCCTCTCCCTGAACTCCTGATGTGATGGCACACACCAGCGACCCCTGAAAGTCAAAATGTCGTCTCTGAGAGCAAAGTCTCCTCCCAATCCCTGCGATGCCAACTCTAACTTCTCCTTCAGCTCTTCATCACACAGCTGAAGATCACGCATCTCAGATAACCAGTCAGCCCGAATAGTCAACGAACTGAGTCTGTGAGCCAGTCTCTGAACAGACAACTGTTCCTGACATCTCTCAACATCCCAATCCAAGTTTGCTATAGAGTCGCAAGCTATCACAGTATACACAACTGCGTGTCTGCTCAAGGCATCAGCCACTGGATTAGCCTTTCCCTCGCAGTAGTTTATTGTCAGTTCGTAATCTTTTATCAGTTCCAACCACCTCCTCTGCCTCAAGTTCAGTTCCTTCTGAGTGAACAGATACTTAAGACTCTTGTGGTCGGAGAAACAATCTACAGGAACTCCGTACAAATAATGTCTCCATATCTTCAAGGCAAAAATGACAGCAGCTAACTCCAAATCATGAGTGGGATAATTCTTCTCATGATCCTTCAGTTGCCTCGAAGCATATGCTATAACTCTACTATCCTGCATCAGTACGGCTCCCAAGCCTATATGTGAAGCATCAGTATACATCTGATACGGCTTCTCCTGTGTAGGTAACATCAATACTGGAGCGGTGCTAAGCTTCTGCTTCAGCTCTAGGAAACTGTTCTCACAACTCTCTGACCACTCAAAAGATTTTCCCTTTCGGGTCAACTGTGTTAGTGGAGCGGCCAGTCTAGAAAAGTGAGGAACAAATTTCCTATAGTATCCAGCCAAACCAAGGAAACTCCGGATCTCAGTGACAGAAGATGGCCGTTTCCAATCAACAATAGCTCGTATCTTGCTAGGATCAACAGCCACGCCCTCTGCACTGACAATGTGTCCCAAGAATGCTACTGAGTCCAGCCAAAAGGAACACTTGGAGAATTTTGCATACAGCTCATTCTCCCGCAACACTGTAAGCACAGTCCTCAACTGATCTGCATGAGTTTCCCTATCTCTGGAATAAATCAATATATCATCTATAAAGATGATCACAAACCGATCCAGAAAGGCACGAAACACTCGATGCATCAGGTTCATAAATACTGCTGGAGCATTAGTCAATCCAAAAGGTAACACTGTGAACTCGTAATGCCCATATCTAGTACGGAATGCTGTTTTGGGTACATCAGAACCTCTAATCCGGATCTGGTGATAACCCGAGCGTAAATCAATCTTGGAGAACACAGTTGCTCCCTGAAGCTGATCCAACAAATCATCGATGCGTGGTAACGGGTACCGGTTACGAATAGTAACCTTATTCAATTCCCTATAATCCACACACAGCCTCATCCTACCATCTTTCTTCTTGACGAATAAGACAGGGGCACCCCAAGGTGAACAATTGGGGCGTATGAGTCCCTTGTCTAATAAGTCCTGTAATTGAGTCTTCAACTCTGCTAGCTCGGCTGGAGCCATCCTATAAGGAGCTCTAGCAATAGGAGCTACTCCTGCCTCCAAATCAATCAAAAACTCCACTTCCCTAGCTGGTGGAAGTCCAGGCAACTCCTCTGGAAAGACCATAGGAAAGTCTCTCACCACTGGAATATCTGACATAGGGGTAGTGGTGGCTTGGCTATCGGTCACATAGGCCAACCAACCAGTACAACCCTTACTTACTAACCTCTCCGCCTGAAGAACTGAGATCAGGGGAATCTGCCTGTTCAGACCAAAGTATATCACATCCCCCGAACCAGGCACTCTGATCCTGACCTTCTTCTCCCAACAATCCAGCACCACTGCATGGTAGCACAACCAATCCATTCCCAAAATGATGTCGAACTCTGCTAGTGGCACACATATCAACTCTGTCACGAACTCGTGTCCACTAATCAGAATAGATCCGTCAATCTTCTGAACAGTGGGAATCTCTTTCCCATCAGGAAGCCTAACCAATAAGGGTTCCTTCAAGTAACCCTTGGATCCTGATGTCTGATTCCAGATCCTCTCAGCAACAAAAGAATGAGATGCACCAGTATCAAACAAAGTCATGCACTGCACGTTGCCAAAATAAAGCATACCTGTGATCACCTCTGGTGACTCTGAAGCCTGCTGCCGAGTCAGTGCAAACACTCTGGGCTGTCCCCCAGATGAACCAACCGGTCCTGTGATCCTCTGTTTCTTCAACTCTGGGCAGTCGCACTTCTTGTGTCCGGGCTGTCGACAATGGTAGCAGATAATCCCCCCAGTCCGGGTACCTGTCTGCTGCCCTGGTCTCTCAGAGATAGGTCGTGGCTGGACCACGCCCTCCTGAGTACCACGGTGATCTCTGTGTCTCTTGTCCTTTTTGTTTTGTTGGACATTTCTGAATTCCTTCCTCTTGTTGTGAGTCTCTCTCTGGGCCTCCATCCGGGTGTCAATAAGCTCAACGGATCTCGCAGCCTCCACCAAGCCACGAAACCTGGCAAACCGACTCACAACTAGCTGGCGCTGCAGCATAGGACGAAGTCCCTCCAGGAACATCTCACATCTGTGCTCCTCAGAAGGTACCAGCTCTGCGGTGTACCTCGCCAGATAAGTGAACCTCGATAAGTAATCGTTCACTGACATCTGGCCCTGCCTGAGGTGTATAAGTTCCCTCCTGAACTGAGACATAGCAGAAGCCGGAATGTAGCACTCCCTGAATGCCTCAACAAAGTCTTCCCATGCTATCTCGCTGTTCTGGGCCTCCCCATACATGGCGCGCCGCTGGCCTCTCCACCAGGTAGCAGCCTCTCCCTCCAATACTAGAGCAGCAAGTACTACCCTCCTGCCAAGTGGACATCCCAAGGCATCAAACAGCTCAAGCATATGAGCCATCCAGTCATCAGCCACCGCTGGGTCAGCCGACCCACTGAAGCTCCGCGGACGCAACCGCATGAAGGCATCGATCCAACGATCCACGGCTGGCTCAACTGGCAATGCTGGGCTCGTCTCTGGGGTAGGAGTAGTAGATACAGGTCTGCCTCTAGCTGCTCCACGAGCGGAAAGTCTCCTGGTACCAGCCATACTGTCAAAAGCAACTAATCTGGCATTAGAGTCGTCATTTGGCAATTGGCATATGGACTACTATAGTAAAAAAAAAGAATCAACAGTTCTCCCCACATTGGGTTGAACTCCTATACATGTCTAGCCCCACTATCCTCACCTAGGGCTCTGATACCACTCCTGTTACACCCCATTTTTCCTAGGCTGATTTTTGGCATACAATTTTTTTTTTTTTATATAGACAGCTCAGATCGTCCCATACCAACCTGAGTAGCCTACGAAAACATAGGATATAACACATCATTACACACCTACTTCCCTTAACAATGTGGATCCCATCTCCCGGGTACACCGTCAAATCAGGTTCATGACTCCTGAATTAACAGATGGACTCGCGCAATGTTACTCCTACTAGACCCAATACTCCTAACCCCTACGGGTAGGAGAACCGGTCTATTAGAAGTCTGAACCCCCATGGTTAAGTTCCATAGTCATGTAATGACCTCACCATCAAACAAAAAGATATATAACATCCTCAGATAAAATATGGCACTCCACACACCATACTCCAAGACAATAAGGTAGGGTAGTAAATGGAAACTACATTACAAGAATAAGACCAAGTCCAACAAGTGCAATATTATCCAACCAGAAACATAAGTCAGAATTTCCCTCACATATTACATGACATATGAGAATAATAACCTCATTAAATACATCCAACAGCAACAATCAACTAACCAGAATATCTCAGACAATCACAATCAGATATCCTCCACAAGCCTGCTGACCACGATCCCACCTAATCAGGTAGCGTCAAGTCTGCCGAGCCACTGAAATATACAATACAGGAATGAGCTACGCCCAGTAGGAAAGACAGCTAGTAAAACTCACATGCAAGAGAAGGATAATAGCAAAAATATAAGAATACAGCATAACAATGTATGGTGGATAGGCACTCTCAGTCCCAGACTCCGACCAACCACAGTCACCCCTAGTCACACCAGAGTAGCTCTCCTCTGGGCTTCCAGGTAGCGTGCCAGTGGGAACGCCCATCTCGAAACACGCATGGCGCCTAAGCACCCGACACCGCAGCGTCTCTCGTCAATCAATCTCCTGGAGACTATAGACAGATCTAGTCACAAAATCTCTAGCCAACGTGAGACACCCCTGCCACCCTAAGGCGCGCAGGCCTACACACTTGGCTAGCCACTGCGAGACACCCCTGCCACCCTCAGGCGCGCAGGCCTACACACATGGACCAGGAGAGATCGACTCAGCCACCGTCCCAAAGAGTCCTCTACCAACAACTTCCATAGAAGCTCACGCCCCTACAGTCATTGTCAATCTCTAACTCCAAGATCCGGCAACATGTATCCAGGTACAACAAGGCGCATACCAGTCACATGTATACTGTGGAAGCTAAGTCTGAACCGCACAGTTACCTACCACAACTACCCTAAAACATCATATAGGGTCTATAGTAGTCCGGTCCAGTATGCCAATCCATAAAATATGCCAACACTGAGTAAACTGACTCAATCCATGCCGTTGCCATCAAGCAACACAACTGTCAATTACTGACTGTTCTGGTAGCATCCGTGTACCATACTTCTGTCTGACTGTTTCCAGCTGTACTGTCATCACTGATAACATTTTTCCCCACTTCAGGAAATTTTTAAATCCCAATTTCAATTTCCGCCCTTTATCCATTTTCCGAAATTCGAAATAAATTTCCGAATAAAATTTAAATTCCACATATATCCTTTTTCCGAAAATTCGGATTAATAAATTCCACATATATCCTGTTTTTCCAAAAATTCGGATTAATTTCTGAATTAATTTAAAAATTCCAAAAAAATCAAATTCTGCCCTTTCTTAATTTTCCGAAATTCGGAATAAATTTCCGAATTAAAATTTAAATTCACATATATCCATTTTCCGAAATTCGGATTAATTACCGAATTTAAAATTCCGTTATTTCCAATATACCGCCCGCACTTCCGTGAACCCGGTTCTCGCCGCCGGTTCGGCCTTCGCGCTGAGCCGAGAACCGCTTCTCACTGAACCGCGCCGAATCCCCCGAACCGGATCTCGCCACCGGTTCGGGACCCTCGCGCTGAACCGCGGCACCGCCGAACCAATTTCTTAATAATCCGTTAATCGGATTAATTTTAATTACTAATAAAATGGCGTAAATATCATTAATTACTTAATTAAATTTGATATTATCTAAACCCTTCTCCTTTCTCGGTCCGAAGCCCGCGAAACCCTAGCCGACGCAATCGCCGACCAAGTCCAATTCTTCCGCCGATTTCCGGCGACCGCGAACAAAGAGAAACAAAATTCTATGTTCGTACTATCCTAATGTTTCAATAATTGCCACTAATTTCTAAGGTTCAATCAAAATTTTCCGCCGAAGGACTTTCATCCGATCCCTAATTGACAATTTATGAAATTAATGATTCCAGCATTTGAAACCACCTTAACATGAATAAAGCACATTATCAATTCAACACATGCTTGGCAAAATTCCGAATTCGGCGGGTATAATTTTCCGAAACCCTAAAACCTAACATGCTAAAATTATAATACTGCAATGCATTTCCGACTTCAAAATTTCAATCACATGCTCAGATAGACATTAACAAAATATTCCATGCTTTTAATTTTCTACTAAATCACTAATTTAAACTGAATTTCCTACCTCAACGACGCCGGCGACGGTGAACTTCGTCCGTAGCTCGCCGCAGCTCCTCGCCGAACGAATCCGGTACGAATTGACTCTCCTCGTTCCCGTGAATCTCCAGGTACAAAAAGCCCCTTGCCAGGCCGCCGGAATCACGCGCCGTACGCCGGAAAATTCCTCTTTATCGGTCGGCCGAACGAACCCTAATCGTTTCGCGAGGGTTTTATATTTCTGGCCGACACGGTGAAACCCATTACGCGCCGTTGACACGCTTTCGACACGGTAAGCACCCGATCAGCCGGTTCAATCCCAACCGTCGATCACGACCGTCCGATCCGCTTATCAGAACGCACGCGCAAACTCACTCGGCGAACCGTCTCCGCCCCCGCTGAACCGTTCCGGTCCGGTTCACGCGCGGTAAAAAAAACAATTTCCGGTTTAATTTAAATGGATTTTCGAATTTCTAAAAATCCAATAAATCTAATTAAACAGGGAAAATTTCTTAAAATTCACCTCGGTGCTCCGAAAAATCCCTAGAAATTTCAGAAATTCCAATAGCCTCTGATTGAGCTCCTGGCTCATCCTACTGTCGATCTGAAATCGTCCAAGCCAAAAATTAATTCATTAAAGATTAACATAAAACTTTTTACTGGGTATAACAATCTCCCCACCTTATCAGGAATTTCGCCCTCGAAATTCAGCAAGAAGTTCCGGCCACTTCTCCGCAACATCCTGCTCTAGCTCCCAGGTCGCCTCCCTTTCGTCATGTCTATTCCACAGAACCTTGACCATAGGAAACGACCTGTTCCTCAGCTGTCTGCTGCTCTCCTCGAGGATGCGAACTGGTAGTTCCACATAAGAGGAATCTGGTGTCACTTGCAAACCAGGAAGATCATCACTGATACAATGAGAAGGATCTGGCACATATCTCTTGAGATTCGAAACATGAAACACATTGTGAATCCCAATCAGATGTTCAGGAAGTGCCAACCTGTAAGCCACTTCACCAACCCTCTCTAGAATAGGATAGGGTCCAATGTAACGAGGTCGAAGCTTAGAAGGCTTCCCGAACCGGAATAGACCTCGCATAGGACTGATCTTCAGGAATACCCTATCTCCCACAGAAAACTCAACAGCTCTGTGCTTAGGATCATAATATTTCGTCTGGCGATCTTGCACAATACGTAATCTGTCTTGCAATAACTTGACTTCAGCTGTGGTCTCCTGCACAATCTGAGGTCCCCACACCCTCCTGGAATCACCCTCCTCCCAACAAAGAGGGGATCTGCACCTACGCCCATACAATGCCTCGTAAGGTGCCATACCAATCGACGCCTGGAAGCTGTTATTGTACACAAACTCTACCAAGGGTAACCGTCTGGCCCAATCTGTTGAGTAAGTTTGTACGCTCAAGCGTAGCAAATCCTCCAAGGTCCGAATAGTCCGCTCAGACTGTCCATCTGTCTGAGGATGATAAGCAGTACTGAACTTCAACTGTATACCCATGGCAGCGTGTAAGCTCCTCCAAAACTGTGATGTGAACTTGGCGTCTCTGTCAGAAATAATAGATCGGGGAATTCCATGCAATCTGACAATCTGCTGAATATATACCTCTGCCAATTGTGCCGCTGAATCCGTCTTCTTAATTGATAAGAAATGGGCTGACTTGGTCAATCGATCCACGATGACCCAAATGGCGTCAAAACCTTGTCTGGTACGAGGAAGACCAGTTACAAAGTCCATAGTGATGTCATCCCATTTCCACTCCAGAATCGGCAATCTCTGCAACAATCCTCCAGGTCTCTGGTGCTCGGCCTTAACTTGCTGACATGTAAGGCACTTCTTAACAAAAGCAGCAACATCTGCCTTCAAACCTCTCCACCAGAAAACACTCCTCAAATTCCTGTACATCTTGACTTCTCCAGGGTGCATAGCCAAAGTTCCATAATGAGCCTCTCGAAGGATCCTCTCCCTGAACTCCTGATGTGATGGCACACACCAGCGACCCCTGAAAGTCAAAATGTCGTCTCTGAGAGCAAAGTCTCCTCCCAATCCCTGCGATGCCAACTCTAACTTCTCCTTCAGCTCTTCATCACACAGCTGAAGATCACGCATCTCAGATAACCAGTCAGCCCGAATAGTCAACGAACTGAGTCTGTGAGCCAGTCTCTGAACAGACAACTGTTCCTGACATCTCTCAACATCCCAATCCAAGTTTGCTATAGAGTCGCAAGCTATCACAGTATACACAACTGCGTGTCTGCTCAAGGCATCAGCCACTGGATTAGCCTTTCCCTCGCAGTAGTTTATTGTCAGTTCGTAATCTTTTATCAGTTCCAACCACCTCCTCTGCCTCAAGTTCAGTTCCTTCTGAGTGAACAGATACTTAAGACTCTTGTGGTCGGAGAAACAATCTACAGGAACTCCGTACAAATAATGTCTCCATATCTTCAAGGCAAAAATGACAGCAGCTAACTCCAAATCATGAGTGGGATAATTCTTCTCATGATCCTTCAGTTGCCTCGAAGCATATGCTATAACTCTACTATCCTGCATCAGTACGGCTCCCAAGCCTATATGTGAAGCATCAGTATACATCTGATACGGCTTCTCCTGTGTAGGTAACATCAATACTGGAGCGGTGCTAAGCTTCTGCTTCAGCTCTAGGAAACTGTTCTCACAACTCTCTGACCACTCAAAAGATTTTCCCTTTCGGGTCAACTGTGTTAGTGGAGCGGCCAGTCTAGAAAAGTGAGGAACAAATTTCCTATAGTATCCAGCCAAACCAAGGAAACTCCGGATCTCAGTGACAGAAGATGGCCGTTTCCAATCAACAATAGCTCGTATCTTGCTAGGATCAACAGCCACGCCCTCTGCACTGACAATGTGTCCCAAGAATGCTACTGAGTCCAGCCAAAAGGAACACTTGGAGAATTTTGCATACAGCTCATTCTCCCGCAACACTGTAAGCACAGTCCTCAACTGATCTGCATGAGTTTCCCTATCTCTGGAATAAATCAATATATCATCTATAAAGATGATCACAAACCGATCCAGAAAGGCACGAAACACTCGATGCATCAGGTTCATAAATACTGCTGGAGCATTAGTCAATCCAAAAGGTAACACTGTGAACTCGTAATGCCCATATCTAGTACGGAATGCTGTTTTGGGTACATCAGAACCTCTAATCCGGATCTGGTGATAACCCGAGCGTAAATCAATCTTGGAGAACACAGTTGCTCCCTGAAGCTGATCCAACAAATCATCGATGCGTGGTAACGGGTACCGGTTACGAATAGTAACCTTATTCAATTCCCTATAATCCACACACAGCCTCATCCTACCATCTTTCTTCTTGACGAATAAGACAGGGGCACCCCAAGGTGAACAATTGGGGCGTATGAGTCCCTTGTCTAATAAGTCCTGTAATTGAGTCTTCAACTCTGCTAGCTCGGCTGGAGCCATCCTATAAGGAGCTCTAGCAATAGGAGCTACTCCTGCCTCCAAATCAATCAAAAACTCCACTTCCCTAGCTGGTGGAAGTCCAGGCAACTCCTCTGGAAAGACCATAGGAAAGTCTCTCACCACTGGAATATCTGACATAGGGGTAGTGGTGGCTTGGCTATCGGTCACATAGGCCAACCAACCAGTACAACCCTTACTTACTAACCTCTCCGCCTGAAGAACTGAGATCAGGGGAATCTGCCTGTTCAGACCAAAGTATATCACATCCCCCGAACCAGGCACTCTGATCCTGACCTTCTTCTCCCAACAATCCAGCACCACTGCATGGTAGCACAACCAATCCATTCCCAAAATGATGTCGAACTCTGCTAGTGGCACACATATCAACTCTGTCACGAACTCGTGTCCACTAATCAGAATAGATCCGTCAATCTTCTGAACAGTGGGAATCTCTTTCCCATCAGGAAGCCTAACCAATAAGGGTTCCTTCAAGTAACCCTTGGATCCTGATGTCTGATTCCAGATCCTCTCAGCAACAAAAGAATGAGATGCACCAGTATCAAACAAAGTCATGCACTGCACGTTGCCAAAATAAAGCATACCTGTGATCACCTCTGGTGACTCTGAAGCCTGCTGCCGAGTCAGTGCAAACACTCTGGGCTGTCCCCCAGATGAACCAACCGGTCCTGTGATCCTCTGTTTCTTCAACTCTGGGCAGTCGCACTTCTTGTGTCCGGGCTGTCGACAATTGTAGCAGATAATCCCCCCAGTCCGGGTACCTGTCTGCTGCCCTGGTCTCTCAGAGATAGGTCGTGGCTGGACCACGCCCTCCTGAGTACCACGGTGATCTCTGTGTCTCTTGTCCTTTTTGTTTTGTTGGACATTTCTGAATTCCTTCCTCTTGTTGTGAGTCTCTCTCTGGGCCTCCATCCGGGTGTCAATAAGCTCAACGGATCTCGCAGCCTCCACCAAGCCACGAAACCTGGCAAACCGACTCACAACTAGCTGGCGCTGCAGCATAGGACGAAGTCCCTCCAGGAACATCTCACATCTGTGCTCCTCAGAAGGTACCAGCTCTGCGGTGTACCTCGCCAGATAAGTGAACCTCGATAAGTAATCGTTCACTGACATCTGGCCCTGCCTGAGGTGTATAAGTTCCCTCCTGAACTGAGACATAGCAGAAGCCGGAATGTAGCACTCCCTGAATGCCTCAACAAAGTCTTCCCATGCTATCTCGCTGTTCTGGGCCTCCCCATACATGGCGCGCCGCTGGCCTCTCCACCAGGTAGCAGCCTCTCCCTCCAATACTAGAGCAGCAAGTACTACCCTCCTGCCAAGTGGACATCCCAAGGCATCAAACAGCTCAAGCATATGAGCCATCCAGTCATCAGCCACCGCTGGGTCAGCCGACCCACTGAAGCTCCGCGGACGCAACCGCATGAAGGCATCGATCCAACGATCCACGGCTGGCTCAACTGGCAATGCTGGGCTCGTCTCTGGGGTAGGAGTAGTAGATACAGGTCTGCCTCTAGCTGCTCCACGAGCGGAAAGTCTCCTGGTACCAGCCATACTGTCAAAAGCAACTAATCTGGCATTAGAGTCGTCATTTGGCAATTGGCATATGGACTACTATAGTAAAAAAAAGAATCAACAGTTCTCCCCACATTGGGTTGAACTCCTATACATGTCTAGCCCCACTATCCTCACCTAGGGCTCTGATACCACTCCTGTTACACCCCATTTTTCCTAGGCTGATTTTTGGCATACAATTTTTTTTTTTTTATATAGACAGCTCAGATCGTCCCATACCAACCTGAGTAGCCTACGAAAACATAGGATATAACACATCATTACACACCTACTTCCCTTAACAATGTGGATCCCATCTCCCGGGTACACCGTCAAATCAGGTTCATGACTCCTGAATTAACAGATGGACTCGCGCAATGTTACTCCTACTAGACCCAATACTCCTAACCCCTACGGGTAGGAGAACCGGTCTATTAGAAGTCTGAACCCCCATGGTTAAGTTCCATAGTCATGTAATGACCTCACCATCAAACAAAAAGATATATAACATCCTCAGATAAAATATGGCACTCCACACACCATACTCCAAGACAATAAGGTAGGGTAGTAAATGGAAACTACATTACAAGAATAAGACCAAGTCCAACAAGTGCAATATTATCCAACCAGAAACATAAGTCAGAATTTCCCTCACATATTACATGACATATGAGAATAATAACCTCATTAAATACATCCAACAGCAACAATCAACTAACCAGAATATCTCAGACAATCACAATCAGATATCCTCCACAAGCCTGCTGACCACGATCCCACCTAATCAGGTAGCGTCAAGTCTGCCGAGCCACTGAAATATACAATACAGGAATGAGCTACGCCCAGTAGGAAAGACAGCTAGTAAAACTCACATGCAAGAGAAGGATAATAGCAAAAATATAAGAATACAGCATAACAATGTATGGTGGATAGGCACTCTCAGTCCCAGACTCCGACCAACCACAGTCACCCCTAGTCACACCAGAGTAGCTCTCCTCTGGGCTTCCAGGTAGCGTGCCAGTGGGAACGCCCATCTCGAAACACGCATGGCGCCTAAGCACCCGACACCGCAGCGTCTCTCGTCAATCAATCTCCTGGAGACTATAGACAGATCTAGTCACAAAATCTCTAGCCAACGTGAGACACCCCTGCCACCCTAAGGCGCGCAGGCCTACACACTTGGCTAGCCACTGCGAGACACCCCTGCCACCCTCAGGCGCGCAGGCCTACACACATGGACCAGGAGAGATCGACTCAGCCACCGTCCCAAAGAGTCCTCTACCAACAACTTCCATAGAAGCTCACGCCCCTACAGTCATTGCCAATCTCTAACTCCAAGATCCGGCAACATGTATCCAGGTACAACAAGGCGCATACCAGTCACATGTATACTGTGGAAGCTAAGTCTGAACCGCACAGTTACCTACCACAACTACCCTAAAACATCATATAGGGTCTATAGTAGTCCGGTCCAGTATGCCAATCCATAAAATATGCCAACACTGAGTAAACTGACTCAATCCATGCCGTTGCCATCAAGCAACACAACTGTCAATTACTGACTGTTCTGGTAGCATCCGTGTACCATACTTCTGTCTGACTGTTTCCAGCTGTACTGTCATCACTGATAACATTTTTCCCCACTTCAGGAAATTTTTAAATCCCAATTTCAATTTCCGCCCTTTATCCATTTTCCGAAATTCGAAATAAATTTCCGAATAAAATTTAAATTCCACATATATCCTTTTTCCGAAAATTCGGATTAATAAATTCCACATATATCCTGTTTTTCCAAAAATTCGGATTAATTTCTGAATTAATTTAAAAATTCCAAAAAAATCAAATTCTGCCCTTTCTTAATTTTCCGAAATTCGGAATAAATTTCCGAATTAAAATTTAAATTCACATATATCCATTTTCCGAAATTCGGATTAATTACCGAATTTAAAATTCCGTTATTTCCAATATACCGCCCGCACTTCCGTGAACCCGGTTCTCGCCGCCGGTTCGGCCTTCGCGCTGAGCCGAGAACCGCTTCTCACTGAACCGCGCCGAATCCCCCGAACCGGATCTCGCCACCGGTTCGGGACCCTCGCGCTGAACCGCGGCACCGCCGAACCAATTTCTTAATAATCCGTTAATCGGATTAATTTTAATTACTAATAAAATGGCGTAAATATCATTAATTACTTAATTAAATTTGATATTATCTAAACCCTTCTCCTTTCTCGGTCCGAAGCCCGCGAAACCCTAGCCGACGCAATCGCCGACCAAGTCCAATTCTTCCGCCGATTTCCGGCGACCGCGAACAAAGAGAAACAAAATTCTATGTTCGTACTATCCTAATGTTTCAATAATTGCCACTAATTTCTAAGGTTCAATCAAAATTTTCCGCCGAAGGACTTTCATCCGATCCCTAATTGACAATTTATGAAATTAATGATTCCAGCATTTGAAACCACCTTAACATGAATAAAGCACATTATCAATTCAACACATGCTTGGCAAAATTCCGAATTCGGCGGGTATAATTTTCCGAAACCCTAAAACCTAACATGCTAAAATTATAATACTGCAATGCATTTCCGACTTCAAAATTTCAATCACATGCTCAGATAGACATTAACAAAATATTCCATGCTTTTAATTTTCTACTAAATCACTAATTTAAACTGAATTTCCTACCTCAACGACGCCGGCGACGGTGAACTTCGTCCGTAGCTCGCCGCAGCTCCTCGCCGAACGAATCCGGTACGAATTGACTCTCCTCGTTCCCGTGAATCTCCAGGTACAAAAAGCCCCTTGCCAGGCCGCCGGAATCACGCGCCGTACGCCGGAAAATTCCTCTTTATCGGTCGGCCGAACGAACCCTAATCGTTTCGCGAGGGTTTTATATTTCTGGCCGACACGGTGAAACCCATTACGCGCCGTTGACACGCTTTCGACACGGTAAGCACCCGATCAGCCGGTTCAATCCCAACCGTCGATCACGACCGTCCGATCCGCTTATCAGAACGCACGCGCAAACTCACTCGGCGAACCGTCTCCGCCCCCGCTGAACCGTTCCGGTCCGGTTCACGCGCGGTAAAAAAAACAATTTCCGGTTTAATTTAAATGGATTTTCGAATTTCTAAAAATCCAATAAATCTAATTAAACAGGGAAAATTTCTTAAAATTCACCTCGGTGCTCCGAAAAATCCCTAGAAATTTCAGAAATTCCAATAGCCTCTGATTGAGCTCCTGGCTCATCCTACTGTCGATCTGAAATCGTCCAAGCCAAAAATTAATTCATTAAAGATTAACATAAAACTTTTTACTGGGTATAACAGTAAATGAGACCGATTCTTTTGGCGAAGTCATCTTCTTCATCATGTTCATCGGGGTTGACATCCATGCATCCCGTGATGTCATACTTCCTCTTGTAATCCACACCCGCTTCGGCCTCACATCCACCATCTGTCGGATTAGAATACCAAGGTTCTTCATCTTTTGCAGCGGCTTCTGTTTCATCTCCAATGGCATGTTGCCCATGAGTTATTCTGTCACCATCTGCATGATTCAAAGCTTCCTCTTCAGCACATGTTTCGACCTTTGGTAGATCAACTCCAATCCAATCATAGATTTCGAAATTTCCTTTGTGTGCTTCCCTCCTTGAATGCTTTCCTTTGTGCATCCTTCCTTGAATGCAAGTTTACTTCATTCTCTTCTTTTTTGTTATTGCTAGCAACCAAGATTGCTCCATTTTGAGGCTCAGCACCTCTTTTTCGCTTTAGAATACTAAGTGTCTTTGAACCTTCAAACGAAACAGAAATATCATAAACTAGAAGCTTTGCTTCCTTCAAGCGCTTCTTGCTTTCAGGCTCCAGAGAGGAAATCGAATCAATATTCTTGATTCCATCAGCTCTTGCTCCTCTCAGCTCTGCAAGACTTCTCGGACTAGCAAAATTTAGAAGATTCACAGCATCTCCTGCCTTCTCGGTTCTACCCATCTTTCTTGCATTGTAATGGTAGTTCTCTGCAACTCTACCCCCAAATCTCCCTCCAAGGTCCTTCAGCCTTACCAGAATTGCTGTTCTTGCTGTCCTCTTCGTTTCTCCAGAAAAAAAAAAAACTTTCACACTTTGCCGTTCTCGGTTTCTTTTCACAGCTTTTTCGAATTGCTTCGCGTTCCTTGGTTTTACTGTAATGTGAGTACTGCCGTGGCCAAGTCACTTCCGTAACCTATCCCTCTTCGCACAAGAGAAGTGGAAAAATAACTTCTTCGTTGCTCTGCTGCTTCCTTCGAGCGCAGTATTCAAAACAGAAAAAAAAACCGAAACCTTGCTGCCGCAAACAAACTTTGATTCTTCCGTCTGTCGTGGCCTACCGTGGACTGGCTCCTCTACATCTACCTTATGTCGTGGCCTACCGTGGCTTTCTACCTTCTGTCGTGGCCTACCGTGGCCTTCTACCTTCTGTCGTGGCCTACCGTGGCCTTCTATCTTCTGCTGTGGCCTAACACTTCTGCTTCTTCCTTTTGAAGCAGATGTCTAAACAGCAATAAAAAAAACTTTGCTCTTCTCCCTTCGATGCTGCGGCGTTCGATCTACTTCCTTAGCTCTGATACCACTTTGATGGAAATAAAAGAGTAGGGAGAAATTTGGAAATGACAACGAAAGACTTAAGGAAGAGGAAGAGAATAGCTAATAATTTTTCATTCATAAAATTGCATAATCACAATGAACCAATTACATCTATTTATAGCCAAGAAAAATATCTAATCTCTCAAATCTTTTCTCATAATTCAAAAGTTTGTTTCTAATCCCTAAAAATCCTCAAAATACTTAAATATGCTAACTTTGCTTAAAAGTATTAACAATTCCTTAAAAATGCTAACAAGCACTTGAAAAGTGCTAACCATCCTTAAAGTTTGCTAACAGGAATGCCTTCTTCATTTTATAAACTTCCTCTTCTTAGAATTTAATAACAAACTCTTGTGATTGTTCTATATACATATCTTTCTCAAAGAACCATTAGGAAAGATAGATTTAACATCAAATTAAAAATATTTCATTTTATTTGTGAAGTTAAAGAGAAAAAACATCTAATTGTTTTAATATGGTCAACGAGAAAAAAGTTTCAAAAAAACTCTATGCTATGATTTTGGATATACCCCCTGACAATAGGCTTTACTTTGTATCTTTTTATACTTTCATGTGAATTATGTTTTATTTTGTAAACCCACTTCATACTTATTAGATCTTTTCTAGTGGCATACAAACAAACATCCATATATCATTTTTTAATGAATTCTATCACTTTCATGACACCTTCCAATTCATCTTTCTCGCAAGTATATTTACAATTTGAAGGTTCTAAATCCATAAGAACAAATCTAAGCTCAGAAGAAAATTCTTAGCTATTTTGAGAAGAAAAAAGTTGTTAATACCTAATCTACGTTCGATGCAAATGTTTATAAAAGATTCTATAATCTATTTTAGAGACGATCATAAAAAATTCTAGAATTTACTTTCGAGTTGATTATAGAAGATTCTAAAAATTAAGCAAAAGAATTAATTTAGGAGATATTTTAGTAAAACTCTCTAAAATCTTAGTTGAGTTAGTTCTCTAGAATTATATAGAGTGGTGTAAAAGAAATAGATCATACCTATAAATAGAAATATATCCCTATTTTTTGTAGCAATTCATCTAAGTATTGAAAAAAGTGTTCTAGGGTTACAATCAAGTTTCTTCTTTTTTCTCAAACTTTTGCATTTTATCTCCAACATCTCTTCTATTCCTAAAACCTTCAGTGATATCTCAATTATCGAACAAAATAAACATGCGCTACATCTATCTAGAGATTAACATATGTTGTACTCGGTTATGACTAGGAAGAAGGGAAAGAAAATCAATGTTATGACTAGTCAAAACCTTGGATAGTAATAAAGTTAGGATCTTTATGAGAGCTTGCTATGAGAAGACTTACCAATGTATTTTTCAACGTTGCTACAACTCAATATTCTTTGGCTAGAACGAATCAAAAGTTTGAGTTAAGGGATGTCCAACAAGAGATATTCCTCAATTTAAAAGAGGTTATTTTTAAAGAATTAGCTTTGACGACCCTTTAATAGCCATTTCAAGTAGAGGCTAATGTATGAGGTTATGTATTAAGAGCTTTCTTGATTGAACAAGAGGTTGTTATGTGTATGTCTCTTATATGTTTTATGAGGATTTTATGTTTCAATGACCAAAAACTTGGGATAAAAACTTCACCTATACCTTGTTAACTTGTAATCTATTTCTACACAGTTTAATTGACTGGAGTGTAATGAGGAGCGGTTCGATAACTGCTTACGATCTTTACTAGTTTGAAAAGTTCTAAACATCCAAAGATTTGAGTCGATTCCAAATGCATTCAAACACATAGAACATATGAGCCAAGACACTACAAACCAACTTTAGTCAAATACTCATGATAACAATCCAACGAGAGATTCTTGTGAACTCAAACATAAGACACGATGGCTTGGCCATATCCGCTTTGTTTGTCATAGTATCTCGACCACAGCATCACCCCTCCGTATTTACTCGATCCCTTCAGCGTCGGTAGTACCTGTGACTTGAGATCTTCCACCGGAATAAACCCGCTACTTGCCGCATCAGGCGACGCCGGCAGACCGAGGAAGAATTCGGTTGCCTTAATTCCGGTGGTCCACTGATTCCAGGCATTGTCCAAGTTTCCGGTCTGCCCTTCGGAGTACTGGCAAGGCGGGTTGTTGTAGAACTGCACCCACACGTAGTCAAAGAGGCCGGTGTCCAGTGCTTTGCCCATCCACGCATCAGGGTAGGGGCACTGTGGCGCTGCGGAAAGGTGAACCTTCTTCCCTTGGTTGCTGTAGCCTGAGAGATAACGTGCAAGGTCGTCGTAGTGGTCCGGGCTACCGCCCTCGATGTCGAAGTCTACGCCATCGAGCACCGCATCACCCAACGGACGCGACGAGGACTGGCCGCTGAGGTAGTTGTTCCAGATGTAGACGGCCACCTGGTGGGCATCTTCTGTCGATATGAGGATATAGGAACCCGCAGAGCCTCCTATGGAGAGGAGGACCTTGACCCCATGGGCTTGGCAAGACCTGATGTCGTCGCTTAGGCCGGTGCAGCCATTGGAGGACGGGTCGCAGTGGCCTGCCAGGTTAAGTTGGGGAGTCTGGCCGTTGCCGAAGTTGTAGAGGAAGGAAATTATGACGAAAGAATACGAGCCGGAAGCGCAGGTGTCTGCAAGGCTACCCTCGTTGCCATTTTGGCCCCAGTAAACAGCTATATTACCGGCTTTGGTGGCTGCCATTAAGAACATAGTGAATAGTAGGAAGGAGAAACATCGCGTGGTGACCGCCATTATTTATCTATTGTACACACGAAAATCAGGTTTGGGTGCCTCCCTGAATCGTAAATGCTAAATGGATCTCTTTATATAGAGGTGGTCATTACCCGTCACGCATATTATTCAATCATTTACAGCGTAGAGGAGCAGCTTGACTATTAGCCGCTCTTCGTTGTGTTATCCTTTCTTATACAAATCTAGAAGGAGAAAAATGGATTTTATTATAAAAATTATATTTAATGTGACCAATTTTTCTTAACCTCCAATCTTGATCACGGTTGCTTCTTAATGTTGTTGCCAATATCATCCTCGAAAATCACAAATTTGAATGCTCACATTTCTTGTGGGCACAACACATAAATTAAAAAATATATATTATATAAAATAATATTGAAAATGTGAAGCACATTTTTCTTTTAAATACTCATTTTAAATTCTATTTTTTGTATTCTTAGTTTTTTTTATAAATTTAGAAAGTGAAATATATGTAAGAATGTCATTGTCAATAGGTTTCCCAACCTAACTGTTTTGAAAAAATAATTTTAACATTCAAATTGTATGATAGAGATGGTGTTTGTCACACTTATATTAAATTTAACACATGTTAATAATTGATTGTCATCATTATTATTGAATGGTTAAGGTATTTAGTTGGACAGTCTAATTTGCTATATATGACAATCCAATTGAGTTAGTGGTTCAACCAATAAGAATAAGTGGTCGAAAAAGCAATTTGATTAATTGATTGAATAATTTGATTGTTGGTCAAACTATTCAATAAATAGATCAAATGATATGATATATGTGATGTTTATGATCTAATTGGTGAAACTATGCTCAATTTGATGCAAATGATGATGATGATCCAAGAGCAAAATAATGGTAATAAGAAAGTCCACCAAAGAGAAAGAAATTGGTTGAGTTTAGCATGTTTATACGAAGGAACTTCAAAACATTTTTATTCATAAAGTACTTATTCATAGTCTTTAATCACAGACTTCAATAACAAATATGGATGATTACATCATAAGTCTCAATACCTTTAAATAGAAAACAAAAATCACATCCAAGTTTTTACTAAATACTTTTAATAATTATTTAAATCATATTAGATATTAACATATTCAATTTTTAAGTAAATCTTGTTTGGTATTAATTTATTTAATATCTTATCTAACATCAACATATTTAAAAAATTAAAAACCAATTAATTTAAAATTTAATTTTGTATTAAATTGAGCATTTTTGTGGAACCATTGATAATTTACACTTTTATAAGACAACATTTGACTACAATCTTTTCTATAGCACTAGCTTTACATAAAAAAATGATGACTAAGTTTTATATGCTGTTTTTTTTGAAAAATAGGATTATTTGTTATTGGTATGGTAAATTTATTTTAAAAAAAAATGAACTCTATTGTGTCAAGTGCAAATTTTCTAATTTTGTTTTGTTTCATATTGCTTCATATTTTTGAGATGTTATAACAATATATTCAACCTCTAAGGAAAATAGTATTATTATAGTATATTAAAAAGATATAAAAGACTTACTTAGAAGAGGAATGATGATTATCTTTCTTTTAATCATTTGATAATTTAAAATTTTGACTCATAAAAGATTTAGATTTTAGAAAATAAATAGATGAAATCTCTCATAGAAACTATCAATTTTCTTATATACATATAGTTGTTTAATCAACTAAATATCAACAACCTAAATTAACCAGACATTTCATTATTAAAATATAATATCACTGTAAAATCATATTACTATGATAAAACTAATAATATTATGATAAATATTACATCACCATAATAAAATCATTTTATCACAAAAAAATCATGTCACAGAGTCCTCAAAAGTCTATATATAGAAGTTTATGGCAAATTTTATAGTACTATCATTATTTGTAAAATAACTTACTTTTAGTTCTCAATTTCTACTCTTTTACCCATAAATATTCGCACAAAATGTGTACATATGTCATGTCTTATAATATAAATAGAAAAAAGAGTATAACGACTTAGTAGATAAGTTAATATCATAAATAAATTGATAAAAAAATAAATACAAAATAGAATATATTTGATCTCAAATACTATAATAATATACATGATATCAAGAGATTGAGAAATCATGTCTCTACAACTTTGTAAGTATATAACAAAAAGTTTTGAATGTAATACAAATATACTATAGTCTTTAATCTTTAAAGTATAATAATTTTATATCTCATATTCTTTTCATTTAAATAATTTTTATAAATACTTATATACAAATTTATTTATCAAATTTAACTAAGTCTTATGTTGTCTCACTTTTTTTTAACATTTATTTTCAATTAATAAAGGTCTTAGTTCTCTTTGTAATGGCTCTTATCCCCATATTTCTAATATTATATCCTTAAAATTTTATTATATCTACTACTAGATCACACACAAGGAAGGGTCCCTAGATCACATAACAAACAATGGCTGCTAGATCACACAGTAAGCGACATATATATGTACACTATCACTATAAACATCAACTACCAGATTACACAAGTTATATATATATATATATATATATATATATATATATATATATATATATATATATATATATACATATTATCATTATAAACCTCAATCGTTAGATCACATAGCAAGTGACGTATATATGTATATATATATATATATATCTTCATTATAGACCTCAATCGTCATATCATATAGTGAACGATGGCAATCAAATCACATAGTAAGTAGTAACTTTTCATCATACAGTAAGAAACTAAATCATTGCGATTTGATGTTAGTGGTACCAATACCATCAGATCACATAATAAATGATAGCCATTAGATCACACAACAAGCAACATATATATATCATTATAGATCTTAATAGCCATATCACACAATATGTAATGTCAGCTCCTCATCACATAGTAGGAAGCTAAATTATTGAGGTCTAATGCTAGAGATATAAATACTGTCATATATAGAGAGAGTCTATCATATTGCTAGAAATATAGAAAATATAAAACCTTTTATTTTAAGAAAAATGACTAACCAACCCCTTTAAAGCTTCACACTACTATTTCTCAATAGATTCATACTCATATTTCATCGACCCCCTCCACCATAGTTTTTAAGCCTCCCAAACTCATATTGTCATCTACTTCTTCACACTCTTCTTCAAGCCAACCCACTAAATTTTAAACCTCCCAATCTAAAATTGCATATTTTAAGTGCCATTAAAAATGATCATGTAGTTGCTAACTATCCAAAGAGAGCCATAACTATGGACATAGATATTGATAATGAATAAGAAGTGTTAGAGGAAAATAAAAACACAATGCCTAATGAGGAAGCTAAGTGAGAATTAAAAAATACAAACAATTTTATAGTTTTAGTAGTTAGTGCACCCTTATGACCCCATAATTGTAAGATGACTAGAGATGCACAAACGCTTTTAAGCACCAAAATAAAAATTAAGAAACATCCATGTAAGGTGATCATAGATAATAGTAGTCATATTAATACAATATCTTTTAAGATTACTAAGCAAATAAGAACTTCTCTATTAGAATATCCAAATCCTTATTCTGTGTCATAGATAGATAAAAAATCTATACCTATTAAATAGTGATATTATATATTTCTAAAATTGGGTAGGTATAATGATTAGGATTTACTTAATGTCATAGTTATATAAGTAAGTCATCTTATCCTTGGAAGACTATCTTTTTGATAGGGACATAACTTTGAAGGATAAGATTAACATATGTTCTTTTATTCATAAAATATATACCATCATATTATATCTTGTCTCATCTTATTAAAAACCTCAAGTACTTAAGTCTAACAAATCTACAAAAAATTCTAAATTCAAAGACAAATAAAAGGAAAAGATAAGGGATTTAACCTTAACCATACTACTCTCTATTAGAAAGACCCACGTTCAATAGGATTTTGTTTGGTTTCTTGCAATTAAAGAGTTAGCCACCACCTTACTCGTTTCACCACTTATTATATAGGGCTTATTAAATAACTTTTTTGATATTTTTTAGGCAATTTACCTGACGCTCTATTACCTATGTAGGATATACAACAAATGATCGATCTAAACCTTAGGACAAGCTCACCCAATCTTCTCTATTATGGGTTAAATATAAAGGCTTATATTGAGCTAGCTCATTAAATAGGAGACCTACTTAAAAAATATTTATCTAAGAAAGTTTTAGTCCCAATGCTTTTCCTGCAATTTTGGTACCTAAAATGATGGAACATGGATGATGTGTGTTGATAGTCAAGCGATTCACAAAATTATAATAAAATATAGGTTTCTCATTCTTTATTTAAATGACCTTTTAGATCAAATGTTAGATGTCATCATATTTTTTAAGATAGACTTAAAAAAGTAGTTACCATCAATTAAAGATTAGAATGAGAGATGAATGAAAGATAACATATAAGACTAAGTATGGTTTGTATGAATGACTATTGATGTCATTTAAGCTATTAAGTAGACCATGCACATCCAAGAGATTGATGACCTAAGTTTTAAAATTATACTTAGGATAATTTATCATAATTTTTTTTGATGATATTTTAGTCTATCGTAACCCTAACCTCCACTTCGTCTCTCTTTTTAATTTTTGATGCTCCACAAGCCAACTTCAAAGGGAACTACAAGCCATCATTATCAAAAAAGTATACTCTTTTCATAACTTCTATTTTTTAAGTGATAATCTAAAATTAGAGTTATTTTTTTCTATTAAAATACTTCACATAGAGTTTATCTTAAACTCTTTATTTTATTTGTAAAAAATTAAATGTGATAAAATTACTAAGTAAAGCTTTATGCTTTACTCTTAACATACTACCACCTACTCTACTTAATAATCTGTGCTATAAATTTGAAGATTAATCTTTAAATAATTATAAAATAACATACATGTCACCTAACTCTAATTAGTGTATTATATCATTTAATATTTCTTAATAATTTGTTGAGTATCTATAATATTATAAGCTCTAAATTAGATACTAATAAAAGTCTAGTTTACCTTATATCATCTTTTTTGGTGAGTTTAAATTGACCCAATCAATGAGAATAGGGTAGTTTCTTAAGGGAATTTGAAAGGAAAACTTTGGCTTCCTTAAGGGAATTTGAAAGGACAATAATGGTTCCTAAAGGGAATTTGAAAAGACAACCTTTATTTTAAGAGATGTTGAAAGTACAACCATGAAATTTAAAGAAAGTTGAAAGGATGGTCTTTATTTTCTTAAGGTACTTAATGAGCAACCTTGGGAATTTGAATAAGAACCATGTGAAGAATTAATCCTTATTGAATTGATTGAATAAAGTGGCTAATTGGTTGTATATAAACCCTCACATGTAGCTTTGCTAAAGTTTTAGAAACTCTAATTAATAAGAAATTTAGGGACCAAACACAAGATGAGCCAAGAAAATGTTGGTTGACCATGAATAAGATAAGTAGAGGGAGCTTCACGACTTGGAGGAGAAGCCCAATCATTAGAGAAGTCCTTTATAAGGGTCAAAGAGGAAAGATGAATCTTAAGATTATATAAGTAAATATAGATATTATCTTGGTGTATAATTTGCTATTTTGTTAATGCATGCTTGTGAAGATTTGTGACTATTAACATTTTATACTTTGCAAAGTTATCTTCTTATCAAACTTGATCTCAGAAGAGGGCATATTAAAACTATTCCATGTGAACCTTATTAAATAGAATACTTAAGATTTTTAATTTATATTTCCTTTATTAAGATGTTTTTTTAGATCAAAGGATGTTATATAATTATTCATAAGTGAGACATGGTGTGAGAATTTTGTGGTTAAAGACATGCTTGACTTAATATCCATTATTGATCTCATGATTTTTATAGTAAATTAAGAATTTTGGTATGAATTACATTCGCATATACACATATTATGAATGATAGAGCTTTAATTTAATTTAAGCATGCAATTTTGATGGTTAATTATTTGTAATTCATGAAAGTTATAGATCAATTCATGTTATGAGAAAGCCATGAACTTGATGAACTTTATGTTGTAGAAATCTTTGATCAAAGATTAATAAAAGATTTGATTTGATTCTTACTATTTTTCAAAGATTTCATGTCATGCAGAAGTCAAATTCTATGCTTACATGTGATGAAACCTTAGTTTTTTTAAGAAACCTACCATGCTTACTCTCAATTTAAACATGAACACATTAGATTCCAACTTGAACATCACAACATGATTATAACATATATTTATAAACATAATACCTTGATAAGAAAATTGATGAAATTCATTATTGTAAAATCGAACTTAAAGTAGACCATGAATATCATGAAATAAGTAAAATCTTAGCCAAATCTTAAGTTTCTTATGAACAAGTGTTTCCTTTCCTTGGTTATTGTTGGGATGCTTGTGACATGGCTTGGTTAAGTCATTGAATGTTTGACTTAGACATTATGTGAACCTAGATGGCTTCTAAGGTATGTTATAACCTTTGGTTTGTAGATGGGAAGCTTGGAAGGGTGTAATTTTAGGACTTGGAAGAAGGTTAAGTTATTGTAGAAAACATTAGGCTTGCAAGATTAAGTGGGTTTTGGCTAAGATTACTTAAGACTTAGTATAGTTTATAATTAATAACTAAGATCATGGTGTTTTTGTTAATGCCTAGATAAGGTTAATTTAATTAGATACTCTTGGGTAAACCTAAAAATTCATGTTATAGATGTGTAAAGCTTAGGTAACATGAAGAAATGGGTCATTATTAGTTTAGATTTTGGATAGACCCAAGCAAGGTAAGTCTAACTTTTGTTTATGCTTTAAGTCCTAGTAAATAATGTAGAAACTCCTAAGAAAGGATTTAGGATTTGATTGAGAACATTAGCATTTTGTGAGTTTTATGCATGCTATAGATAATAAATTAAGTTAGTAAAGCTCTTGGTTAAAGCCTTGGATGAAAGTTAAAGGGGACAATTTTTGGCCTTATAATTATGCAAGACATAGTTAAAGAGTTAATTAACCTTGTGATAATGTCATTAAATGATAGACATGAGTGAGACATTGAGTGTATGTAATCTCTCAGGCCATGGGTTGGCACCTAAGATGGTACTCTAAAAGATATGAGTGTGACTTAGGAGAGACTTTTGTATAGGTGTAGTGGCTTAAATTTACTTACAAGACATAAGAGTTACTAATAAATCTTAGGTGAGTCTTAACATGTAAAGATTAGGAACACATTGAAAAATGCACTTGATGGTAAAAAGTAAGAGGGTGGACTTGAGTAGGATCTCAAGGGAAGCCTAGATTGACAAGGTATTTTTTAAAGAGGATCTCAAGGGAGTTTAAGATCACATGATAAGATACTCCAGGTGTAGTTGAGTGCCACATGCATATTGAGCCTCATAAGGAGACATATTCATATTGTGCCCTGGGAGGGAATACTTTCTTATTAAGCTCTACAAGAGGATGTTTTCATGTTAAGCCCCTTATGAGATAATGGCACATTGAGTCTCATGGAGAATAGTGGATGTGTTTGAGTATATGGTGAGGTGTGCCAAATGTTATTGAGGAGCTTAGAGCCTAAGAGAGACTAGCCATTTGATTAGTAGAGCCTAAGATGAGGAGTGCAAAATTATGTGATGATAAGGTAGGTCAAACCTTACCATAGGTGTCATTGGTTAGTCAGAGTGCAAAATTATTGATATGGTACTGAGCATCTAATTAACTATACCATATTATAATGATATCAGTGCTCATTATGTTGAATACATTCTAATTATACAAATTTGATATAGTAAATTATCATTACATGCTTATGTATACAATATTATTTGAATATTCCTTATTGACCTTTAGCCACACCCATTTATTTTTACTTGTAAGTTTAGAGAGATAGGTGCTTGCTTAAGATATAGAGATTTGGGGCTTTCATGTTAAGCATCTATCTGTTCATCAATTTCATCTACATCGTTTACTTTAATGGTAATAATGTTGTTTTGTTATGACTCTAATATCATAATTTGATGGACATTGACTTTTATCAAAATTTTATGATTAGACTTTGATAATGCATCTTATATTATCTCTTATGTATAGTCTTATTTACAAGTTGTTGTGGTTCCATGTACATGTCAAGTACATTTTTAAGTTGCCCTAGCCTAGGGTGAATGAGTTTCTAAATCAAATAAGTAACATTTGGTAAAGGAGTATGGTTCATTGTGTGTAGCATACTATGAACATAATGACCAAATTGAAGGATCATGACTCTTTATTTGAATTTCAAGCCTAAAGAATAAAAGGGTGGATAGTTATGTGTATTGACTATATATGAGATTTATTGCACATGAGGATCTCTAATAGAAAAATTAAGAAAAAAAGTTTCAATATCATAATTTGATGTTGTGAGCATGGTGATCAAAAGTTGGGTGTGATAACCATCCTCCTTTAAGGAATCATCCTATTCTATAGTCATTATATTTTTTTATTAAATATTTTATTTCTTAAAAATATTAAAAATAAAAATTAAATAAGTCCATGTATTGTTGAAATTGTTTAGGATGAAGAGAGTAGATGTAACTCTTCTCAAATGCACCGTCAAGTTTATTCCAATAAAAATGATGCTTATATAAGTAGCAAGAGGCTTGTAGACTTCTTCCAGATTTTCCAATTGTAGATCTCACTAAGATTTAGTAAGAACATTCACGAGAATTAGTTTTTTAAGTTTAAAAGTGTTATTATAGTTGCAAAAATAGAATTTTCTTAACATTCAATTTTGAAAGCTTATTGTCAACCGAAAGAGGAGGGTGAACTAAGCAGACTTAAAAGAAACTTTTGTAAAAACAAGAATAATGAAAATCAAAAGTAATCTAATTACTTTTATTTTAGAAATATTTTCTCTAATACTCAAGATACTTGTGATATAGTACAATGGCAAGGCATGACAACACAACAATAAATATACCCATAACAAAGTCTCAAATTTAAATAAATCAAATTAAAACTCTCCAAAATTTAATACATGTATAACTTTGAAAGAACAAGCAAATATTTGTCTTGATAAATCATGGTTCAATCATACATCATCATGAGTGCATGATTAGTGCTACATTAATGAAGGTATTTAAAATATTCAAAGCTATGAATGAAAGTTTTTAAAAAGTAAGTAGAAAGTATGATTTTATAATAAGAAATTATAAAGGAATAAAAATCTTCATAAAGTTGGTAGAAACTATGCTTTGATATGAATGAATTTAATGGGTATGAATGTCTTCAAGAAGTAGGTAAAAAGTTATTTTTTTATTAAATAATTATTTATAATATTCCATTTTAAGGATCCCTTATAAATAGATAAATAATAAATTGGTTATGACTAAAGAAAGAAATTCTTAGTGGCTTGAGTGTTTGAATTGGCTTGGTGGCCTCTTCTTGGGTTAACTTTAGTGAGTGAATCTTTATTTCTTTCTTTATCTTCTCTAGTCTATTTTCTCTTTATTTATGTCTTTTTGCTATACTACCTATTATCTTAAACTCCATCAATCATCTCATTCTATCCCACTCCAATTACATCCAATTTTTTTCCATTTTTTGCTATAAGGTACTACAGATTTTTGTACTCACAATAATTTCCTACGAACTCTCACATATAGAGATCCTCACTTATGCTACCTTCTTGCACCTCCACCTTAGTCCATGCATTAGGCTAACCCTTATGCAGAAAGAATAGTGTTGTTGACTTATTGTTTTCTCACATTTGAACTACAGCTTAACCCAATCTCTCTCTTCTTATATCATTTGGTATCAAAAAAAAAAGATTCTCATCATTTCTTGGAAGTACAAAATACCTTGAAGAAAAGGAGATCCTTATAACTCCATCACATCAACATTTATTAGTCTGTACTTCACTACTAATTATGCTTACTTGAGATAAAATCTTGACCTTTTCTTTTTGTAGATTATCTTGTTATATGTTCTCCTAAGAAAAGAAAAGGACTAGCATGTATTTTATTACTTCTATGAACAATCAATTTTGTCACTAAAATAATTACAATTTTACTTCATAAAATTAAGCCATTGTCCTTTAAATATATCATTATCTTTATTGAGTCAACTTTGTGAGGAAGTGGTCTACTTTATTAAACCCTCTTATTGAGTGCTAATTCTTCTATGAAAAATTGAATGAATGATTAAACAGAACTACATTACTAATTCTATGGCATACGTGCTTTAGCTTTTTATAGTTTATTGCTTTCTTTTTCTTACATCCATCTTGTTTGCATTTTTAGCATAACTTTGTTTTTTTATTACAATTGATTTAATTTTTACATTATAAAATGCATCCCAAATCTATAATAATTGACTAAATAGATGATTTAAAACATGCCACAAATCTTAAGATCAAACAGTTAAAGTCTCTAAATAAAAACTTCAATGAAATTTCTTCAATAATTGCCCAACTTGTTATTCAAGTATAAGCCCTATGAATCCAACTAAGTATCCCTGCACAATTACACCATGCTTCTTCATATAAGGGTGGTTTAATAGCCAACATAGAGATTCAATGGTTAAGAGGGACGATGGTGCTACTGAAAGAAAAACTAGTATGTGAATCTTACAAAATGGGTGTGAAATATTAGTCTTAATTTTTTTTTGATAATTTAAGTATTGCATTTATTTTCCAAAAAAATTTTATACAAAAATTTATATTTGAAGAAAACTTAGATTTATAAATATATGCTCTGTCTTACCCCAACCGAGTTTACAATGCAATGGTCAAGATCAGGCTCAAACCAATTTTGTTCTATCTCCTGACCCGAAGCTTGCAAGTGCCCTTTCGAGCTTGCTTGGCCCAAGAGCTTTGTATTTGAGCACAAGCTTGAGATGTGATTGTATTTTTTAAATTATAAGAAATTTAATAGAATTATTTTTTTTAATAACAAGTTTTAAAAATTAATCTAACATAAAATTTAATAAAGATGCATAAGAGGGATTTACTCAAGAAAAGAATAATTTAAAAAATTAATTTTATGTTTCTTAAATTAAAAAAAATGATTTAATTAGAATTTAAATAAATTAAATAATTAAAAAAATAGAATCCTCCTATATATTTTTTAAAATCAAAGAGATGATTGAATAATTGGATGTTTGAGCAAGGATTTGAAACTAAGATAAATGGAGATATGCTTTGTAATCAATGAACAAATATTCTATTTTATAACAAAAAAAACTTTTTAAAATTTGATGTGTATGTCTTCAATTTTTTAAAATTGTTGAATACTCTAATGCACTTTAAAGATGATCAATTCATCATCTTTTATAGTGTATAACTTGGTCTTTATATGTAAATCTATTTCATATTAAAAAATCCATTAAAATAAAATGTTAAATATTTAAGGTTTGACTCGAGTGACCTAACAATCTCTCCCTTTTAATAAAGATAAGATAGAAATGTTTAGATAAAAATATAATAAGTAAAAACATATATTTAAGAAATTATAAGAGTTATTAAAAATAAAATATATATGCTACCCATGACTTAATGCTCTTTCTTACTATATGCTTCCCCTCAGTTTGTGACAAATCTAAATTGTATCTAAATAATAATCTTTCTCCTCCTTTGACAACATCGAAAGGGAGGTACAATTTATATAATTTTTATTTTATCTAATTATTATCTTAAGCATTAAGTAGTTTTGTATCTTTGTTTATAGCAATGCCTTTTAATTTATTATTTTTTAATTCTTATTTATTTAATTCTAGGTTCATCAATGCTTTTATCATATCATCAAAATTTTAATCAAGCAAAACATATAAGTTTTTTTTTATCTTTCTAATTCTCAAATAAAATTAATAAGATTTTTAATAGTCTCTTTTTATTACAAAGAAAATAACTAATCAAATCAAATATATTTTCTTACAAACTACACAATATTTCAATTCTCAATAAGAAATCATAAGAGAATCTAATCATATTTTCTCAAACAATCAAGAACTATGACATTGACTTCTTCACAATTATTGAACAATTTAGCCCCACATTATGGATTACCAAAAGTGTTTTCACTTTATAAGGATTTGAATGGGTGTAATATTCAAACTGAGCTGGGGTGGCTCTCCCTTTGTGCGCTTAAGCAACACTTAGGAATGCTCATATAGGTTATGTTTCAGGTATGCATCTGACCTGACCCATATGTATATTTGACTAAATTTTAGCCCAACTCTATGCTCTGTCTTACCCAATTGGGTTTAGAATGTAGTGGTTAGGATCGAGCTCAACCCAATTTTATTCCTGATGTCCCATAGTCTAAAGCTTGCAAGTTCCCTTTCAGGTATGCTTTGCTTGAGAGCTTTGTATTTGGGCACAAGCTTGGGATGTGGTGGTAATTTTTTTTTAATTATGAAAAATTTTATAAAATTATTATTTTTTTATTTAATCAATATTTGATAATCAGCCTAACATGGAATTTGACAAAGATGCATAAATAAGATTTACTCAAGAAAAGAATGATTGAAAAAATAAATTTTATGTTTCTTAAATCAATAAATTATTTAAGTAAGATTTTAACAAATTAAATGTTTGAAAAAATGAAATCTTATAAATTTTTTTAATCAAAGAGATGATTGAATAATTGGATGCTTAAGTTAGAATTTCAAACTAGGATGAATATAGATGTGTTTTGTAATCAACAAGCTAACATACTACTCTATAAAAAAATTTTAAAATTTGATATACATGTCTTCAATATTTGAAGCTTACTGAATAGTGTAATGTACTTTAAAGATCACTAATTCACCTTCTTCTATTATACGTAATTTGTTCTTTATATGTAAACATATTTCATACTAAACAAGCTTTTTAAAATAAAATATTAAATATTTAAAACTTGGCTCGTCAAATATAATGGTGACCAAATAGATACCTTATGCTAGAAAGATTAAAACTTAGAATTCACAAAATAATTAACATAGAAGCACCAACTTTTGGTGGGATTTATGATCCAAAATAATGCTTAGATCAGCTAAATCAAATAGAAGACTTCTACAATTTGTATCATAGAGATGGTTACTAAAGAGTTAGTTTTACAAAAGTGAAGCTCATTTGCCATGCAAAAATCTATTGGTAGAATATTCTTGCATAAGGAGAATAAATGGGTAGAATAACGATTAGGTGGCTAAAAATAAAGTAAATATTAGGAACAAAATAATATCCAAGACACCATGATAAGAAACTTCATAGATAATTCTTATCCTTATGTTAAAAATTCTTAAACATGAATGATTACGTTAATCAATTTAAGTATTTAGTTTCTAGAATAAAATATAGTTATAATGATTAATAATTAGTTAATGAATTTATCTTAAGATTATACATAAAAATTAAACAAAAGGTAAATCTTTATAACCCATAAACTATAAATGATACTCTTTATGTTGCCCATTTAGTAAAAAGGCACAAAAAGCTAACATCCTCTACTAACAAGATTAAATATCACACTTCTCTACACATTATTTATAAAATCACTCCCAAATCTAATGCAACATACCAAACTCTTATAATATCGAAAGCACATCTTACCACTCAAAAGGTTATCTTTAAAACTCTAAAGGAAAAATTAAAGACATAAGTTGTTTTAATTATGATAAACCCTATCACATGCAATGCCATTATAAAATACAAATTTTATACGTAGAAGAAGATGACTCCCTTGAACCTACATTGAAAGGACTTTAGGATAAAGATATAATTTTATCTAATGAAAAATTTGTTGTAGATGATGATGAATACTTAGAAGTTATAAGGTGTTTGTCAGTGCCAAAAACTAATGTAAAGGATTAGGGATAGAATATCTTTAGCATGTTTGTCATGTATAATGAAAAAGATGTAGATTGGTCATAGATGGTGGTGGTTTTATGAATGTCATTTTTACATATTCTTTAACTATGATTAGCTTTAGTCTAAATCCCATCCTACTCCTTTCTATGTGAGTTGTGTTAATACAAACTCCTTGCTTATAATAACTAGATGCCTTATTCTCTTAAAAACGGGTTGTTATAAGGATAATATATGGTGTGATGTCCTCCTTATAGACATAGCACAAATCTTACTTGGATAGCCATGGATTTATGAGAAGAATGTCATTTATTATGATAGAGATCATACATATATATTCAACTTTAATGCTTAAAACTATCAAGTTATTACCCTTAAAACTAATGGATAAACTTGTAATCCATAAGACTCAATTTGAAATGCAACCTATACAACCTGAACACAAAGGGACCAAACACAAATAATTACCTTGTTGCAAACTAATTTTTGTAAGCTTAGACTTATTATGACTATTAATAAACAAAGCTTTAAGAACTTACGAAAAAAATCTTTATTCTAACTTTATCCTTCATGATGCAAAAGTTGAAAAAAATAAAGATAGAGACATTATACCCACCTTTAGTACTTGATCTTCTATCACAATTTAGTGACATTACTCTTGAGAAACTTCTTAATGAGTCACCTCCTATGTGAGCATCTAGCACGACTTAATACCTAGATTTTAGTTACCAGATCTACCTTATTATTGAATGAATCTCATTAAACATACTGAACTAAAAAAATAACCTAATGAATTACTTCAAAAGGGATCCTTAAGAGAATGCCTTAGCCCAATTGTAGTTTTTATATTCTTAGCTCCAAGAAATGATGGCTATGACATGAATGTATTGATAATAGAGTTGTCAACAAAATTGTAATAAAATATCAATTTTTGATCCCATGATTAGATGATTAATTATGTTTTATTTCTGGTTTGAGTCTCTTCTCAAAAATATACTTTTATAATGGTTATCATTAAATTGGGATTCATCTTGGTGACAAATGAAAACTACTTTTAAAACTCATAATGGTCTTTATGAGTGTCTCATAATGCCTTTTAACCTCTGAAATGTGTCGATTAAATTCATGCATTTGATGAACAATGTTCTCAAACCATTTATTAGTATTTTCTTAGTTATGTATTTTGATGACATCTTAATCTTTACCTTGATGAGATAATGATAACATATTTATAGTGATAAATAATTTTTAAAAGATGGAATAATTTTATATCATGTTCTGAAATAAATGATGTCTCTCATATTTCAAAATTTTTTCTGAGAGATAATTTTTTTTATATAGTCTACCTTCAATTATTGTCTTTAATTATGATATTAGATTTGTATACTATAGAAATTATTTGAAATATAACATAAGTTCTCTTTGGCCTTCGATCCTCGAATAAAAAGACAAACGAATGTTGTTAATCATATATTAGAAAATCTTTTAAGTAAGAAAGAGTTTAAGAACCTAAGATTTTAACTTACCTAAATTAGAATTTGCATAAAACAATACTATTTCCAAAATCTAGTTCTATTGAATTTACATGCCTATACAAATATTATTTTATTTAACTTTTACTTTTTCACATGATTTTCATGCAAAACACAAAGATATTAAGGAACAAATTGAAGTAGAAAATGTAAAGGATACCAAAGTTATTAATCAAAATAGATCTTTAAAAAAATTCAATGAAGAGGATCATGTTTTAATTTGCAGCTACCCATTGAACTATTCTTTCACAAAATACAAAAAATTACATGCTCGAGCTTTTAGGCCTTTCAAAATTGCTAAAAAAAATAGTACAAAATCTTATTTTCTTGATTTGCCACTAGACATGTTTATTAATGCAATTTTCAATATTGAAAATTTGTCTTATAAAGGCATTTCACAACATAACTTGGTGCAATCTAAATCATGTATAGGTAGACATGATCGTTAATTAACAATACCATTAATATGAAAATTTTTAGAGGTTGGTGGATTGTTATTGGTAAGCATTCATCAAGCATTGATATACCTCAAAGGTTTTTTGTTCATTGGAAAAATCAACCTCCATTTGAAGATACTTAGATTATATGGGAAGAAGTGAAAATATTAGCTCCATAACTTACCGATGAACACCGTGACTTTAAGTCTATGGAGAAGATTTCGATTTAATTGGGAGAAAATAATCGACCCACAAGGTAAGACATGATAATACAACAATATTTTAGACCCACAAAAGGGTCTTAAACTTGAATTAATAAGATTTAAGTTCTCAAAAATTTAATACACGTATAACTTTGACAAACATGAAAATTTTAGTTTTGAGAAGTCATGATCATCTATACATCATCATGAATAGTGCTATATTTATTAAGGTGTCCAAAATATTTAAAGATATGAATAAAAACTTCAAAATTTGAGTAAAAAGTATGCTTTTGTAATAAAAAAAATGATATCATCAAACATATTTTTAAAAAATATATATGAAACATACTTTTATATTAAAAAATTAACTAACATAATAGTATTTAAAAATTAAGTAAAAAAATTATTTTTATATTAAATAATTATTTATAAATATCTTATTTAAAAGATCTTTCATAAATAGATGAATGATAAATTAGTTGTAACAAAAGAAAATATATTACTTGATAATTTTATTGTTAGAGAGCTTTAAGGTTTTCATTTGGGTTCATTTTGTTAAGTAACACATATTTTTTTCTTTATCTTCTTAACCCTATTTTTTCTTATTTTAAATCTTTTTATCATATTTTTTATATCTTTAACTTAATAAATCATCATATTACATTCCACTCCATTCAGGCATGTACACAATGTGATCCAGAACAATTCAAACCAACTATTCACAAGTAGTCATGATAGCAATCACCCATGAGATTCTCGTCTACTTAAACAGAAGACGCAATGGTCTTGCTGTATTCAGTTTGTTCGTCAAAGTATCTCGACCACAGCATCACCCCTCCATATTTACTCGATCCCTTCAGTGTCGGCAGAACCTGCGACTTTAGATCTTCTGCCGGAATAAACCCACTACCTGCCGCGTCAGGTGCCGCGGGTAGACCGAGGAAGAATTTTGTTGCGTGAATTCCGGTCGTCCACTGATTCCAGGCATTATCCAAGTTTCCGGTCTGCCCTCTGGAGTACTGGCATGGCGGGTTGTTGTAGAACTGCACCCACACGTAGTCGAAAACGCCGGTGTTCAGCGCTTTGCCTATCCACGCATCAGGGTAAGGGCACTGCGGCGCCGCCGAGAGGTGCACCTTCTTCCCTTGGTTGCTGTAGCCTGAGAGGTACCTTGCAAGGTCGTCATAGTGGTCCGGGCTACCACCCTCAATATCGAAGTCTACACCATCGAGCACTGCATCACCCAACGGACGCGACGAGGACTGGCCACCGAGGTAGTTGTTCCAGATGTAGACAGCCACCTGGCGAGCATCGTCTGGCGATGTGAGGATATAGGAACCCGCAGCACCGCCAATGGAGAGGAGGACATTGACGCCATGGGATTGGCAAGACCTGATGTCGTCGCTGAGGCCCGTGCAACCGTTGGCGAAGGGGTCGCAATGGCCTGCCAAGTTGAGTTGGGGGGTCTGGCCGTTGCCGAAGGTGCAGAGGAAGGAAAGCATGACGAAAGAGTAGTCGCCGGAGGAGCAGGTGTCTGCGAGGGTACCCTCGTTGCCATTTTGGCCCCAGTAGACGGCGATCTTACCGGCTTGGGTGGCTGGCATTAAGAGAGTAGCGACCATTAGGAAGGAGAACCATGGCACGGTGGAGGTCATCATTTGAGTCTCTAATATAAACCAAAATGTTGGGTTTGAATGCTGCAGCTGCACTCCCTGAATCGTAGATGGTACAGAGATCTCTTTATATACATGAGGTCATTACCTTATTACTACTATTCAACCATTCATGGCGTAGCGGTGCAGCCGGGACAATTAGTCTTCGTAACGCTGACTGCATTATACAAATAATTACAAGTATATAGCATGCGTTACGCAGTCATGCAAGAACTAAACAAAGATAAATATTTCCAAGCAATCAATCGATATGGAACAAAAAAAAAAAAAAAAAAAAAGGGCCAGCTACCGGGTGGTTAGATAGGGCAACCATTTGGTTCCAACTAAAAGCCATGCATCTTCGTCTTATCCATTGTGAGTTTCAATACTTAAAATGTTAAACCATGTTTGATGACTAGTAAAGAGAGCTAATCTAATTTCTCATGCAGAAGAATAGGTTATACAAATTTAAAGATTAAATAATAAATTTATCTTAATGGATAAATAGTAGAATATATTTAGAAGAGGAATCAATGCCATTTGTTTTTGGTACAATTAATCCTATGATAGAAGTAGATTAGTTAAAACAAATGCATAGGATGTCCAAATAAATGCTTTGTTAAGGAAGCAAGATAGTAGTTGGCTATGATAGTTGTAGATTTCGGTTTAACGGTTTGGATAAAACTAAGATATTGTAGAGAGATGCTTGTGAGGCTTTTAGAAAATAGCCATTCATGAATAAACAATATAAGAAAAATAACAAATGAGTATAGATGGTTGTTATAGATAGGAATGTAAGTACTTCAATTTGAGAAGTTTTTCATCTTATCTAGCTATTCTCCTAAGATAGAATCCTCTACGATGCTTAGATGTCATATGTTTAGGTCAAGATAGTGGCTCTATGAGTTTGATGGCATCGCTTCAACATAGGTGATGTTAGATAGATAGCTTTTAATGGAGGACAACAATCTAATTCAATTACACCCAAGATATAAGAGATATAGTGTTATCATAAATTTGTTGGCTATAACGTAAGGGATCAAAATATTTTTTTGTATTATTGGTTGTTATTATGTTGAAATGGATTATTAATGAGATATGTCGAGTCTACTTATTTGTGTCTTATATTTTTTATTTAAGGTTTATTGTTCTTTTTTTTTATTAATTTTGTAGATTAGAGAACATTTTTATTTTTATCATTTTTGTTTGGTACTTCTTCTTGTATTATTTAAATTTTCCTAATAAATGAAAAGGGGAGTTTTTAGCTATCAATTGACAATGTAAATTTATAAGGTATATACTATTAATCCTATGAACCCTATATAGAGTTTTTAATGTTAGAAAAACCATATTCTAAGTTTTTCTAATGCTTTTATCCAAGTGTGTCATTAGGTTCTATGAATAATTGAATTAAAAGGATGTTCAACAATGTTGCTTTGGTCAACCAAACTTTAACCATCCCACATTTGAAGGATGCTTCATGATGATGTAATGGTCAATTGAGCATAACAAATTGAGTTATTTTTTATTTTATGCTATAATAATATCAAAATTAATGGCCTGATCATTGAAACACTAAAAACATCCAATGGGTGAGATATGTGTACAATAAAATGAACTTTTACAAAATAATCTTTTTCATAACCTAAATATCTAAATTATCAAACTTGTCAAATCATCCAGGGAGATTATTGATTATCCATTAAGTTTTACACTTTAAAAGGATTTCATAAGTACCCATTATCAAAAAGTGCATTAGATAATTGATGGATATTATAATAAGTGCACTTTAAAAATGTGTTTTCATAGGCTAGTGTCAGATTATCTCATCCTTAGTTTGATGAGATTGATGTCTGAATCTTCCATGGAGTATCTTTATTGAATGATAATTAGACCATTTAACAATCCTTCTTATGATTGTTTGATAAAAATGAGATCATCCAATAAAAATCCATTGTAATAAGTAAAATGAGCAATAAATTTGATGTTTTATCAAAATGCAATGAGATAGTCTGATGTTCGTTCATTTTCACACAATATGGTATCTTAACCTATTATTAACAATGTAGTGGTTACCAAAATTAATTTTTTATTAGATAGCTATCAAAATGTCTAGTTAATATTTTGACGTTGCTTATGACCATCTCTTAAAAATTATCATTCTTTTAAAAGACAACCTAATCTTTCAACAATATTGTCCGATTAATCAATAATATGATAGATTAATGAACATTTAGGAACATTTTGGATCGACTAAATTGGACAATAAAATGTCTTCTTGGAAATCCTATGATGTTGATCAACATTCTTAAAAAAATAAGTGCATTCTACATTTAATTAATCAATTTGTTTAATAGCCATCGTTAAAGCTTTATACCACTCGTGGCTATAAATAGGCCTTGAATAGGAGATATGAACAACCTTTTGAATCAAACAATTTGAAATTCTCAAAACTTAATGCTATTTGTCAACCTCAAGAGCGTAAAAACTATATCTTTCAAATATTCTAGTGCAAGCTCTAATTTTCTACACTTGGCAATGTTTTTATCTTTGAGATTAAATTAAGATATAGGACTTTTTACAAACTTTATTTGTATTCTTTCTTTTACTTCGACTAGTCATTATTTTTTACTCCTTTGGGCATTTAGTTTTGACCTTTTTGGGCCTAGTTTGTTCTGTGACTAGTTCGGCCTTCTTGAGATCCTATAGGATCATTCTTGTAAAGGTTTGTATGTCTATCTACCTTTACAAAAGAATCCTTTTAATTTAATTTTGATCTTTCGTGGGTGGGGGTTAGATGTAGGTATTATTTGGAGCCAAATCATTTAAATATCTTGACATTTTTAGTATTAAATTAACCCATCAAAAAGATTTTTAAATATTAATTATAAGATCTTTAATATTATCATTTTCTTAATTAAACATTTCTCAATGTTGATTTTATTGTTTTTTTAAAGTTAATATTGTTATATTTTTTAAATAATTGGGATACTAATTTCATCATTGGTATAAGAATTGGGTTGAATTAGAGGAGTAAGTTTTCTATTGAAGATATTAATTATTTCTCAAATTATTAAAGAGGAATTGGCAACTTTAGGTGAGAAAACTTCTTACATTACCCACCTTTATTTTTTGTGTATGTTATTTGTATTAGAAAAATTACATGAAAATTATTTTAAAATCTATTTACATTGACTAGTGGGAGTTAGTTAAATAACCATTTATATTTCCCACAAAATATGCTAGTAATGAGATAGTTAAAATCTCAAATAACAAGTTAACTCAAGAAGAGAACCATCTTATATAATTAAATTCAAGGACTGTTTACTTATTGCACTATAGTTTATCACTCAATAATAAAATCTTAAATCTTAAATCTTAAATCTATGAACTTCTTGTGGAATTGGGGCAAATCTTGAAGTAATATATGAAGCTACTGGTCAGGTAAAAGAAAGAAAAATTATGCTAACACACAAATATGAATCATTTCTAGAGAATATATCAAATCCATATTTACATAATTCACAAATATTACTAGCAAGCCTATTAATATTGGAAAATATTTTAATAATACTAAATAAGTAAGGAAGATATTGCATGTAGTCCCAAAAAAGCATGACACATTGGTGATTGATATCAAAGATACAAGAGACATTTGAAAGCTCTAACTTGAAGAACTTATAGCAGAGTTGATGACTAATGAGATAGAGATATCTCAAAAGAATAAGGAGAAAAATAGTGCAAGAAAAGCACAATGGAAGAACAAGAAGAAGAAAAGATTGTCACATTAAAAATAGAATAATCATTAGAAGACAATTTATTTTGTAATGATGAGATAACTTTGATTTCTTATAACTTATTTATATCAATTAAACACATGTGGTAGGTAAATCTATAAGAAAAGAATGGAGATCATTACAAAAGGCTAATGCCAAGGAGTAAATTGCACATCATCAATGCAAGAAGTTGGGGCACATTTGTTGAGATGTGAGTTTGATGTCCACACAATGGTGGGTGAATTATACAATTTATAAATTCTAAAAAACTCAAATGTATCATAATGAAAGTTTTTTTGTTTTTCTTAATGGCTATTTTAAAACCATTTTAGACATTGTGTTCTTCTTTGGAAGTATTTATGTGGAAATACAAATAAGTAAAGAATACAATACGATTTTTAAGAGATTTAATCTAAACATGGATCTATATATATATCTTTAGCTAAGTAATTATGCATGCAATAAATGACTAATTTAATGATAATAAAATTATTATTTTATTTTTATAATACTTCTCTTAAATATTTTTAGATCATATATCTAAAAATTAAATAATTCAACGTTATGGAGAGTTTGATCGCTTGACTCAATAAGCCTTATGACAATGTTTTGGTGTTCACTAACATTGGTACTAAGAGAAATATAAACTTAAGAAACAATTTGAGAAAATTTTGGTTGGGTTATCTTTAATCAGCATTAGCATATTAAACTTATAAAGATTTACTTAAGGTATTAAGATTTGGTAAAATTGGGTAATAGTGATTAAATGCTTTCAAATTCATACTACATAGAAAATTTAGTACAACCCAATCTAAAAGGAATTGAAAATTAGATGATTTAAGCTAATCTAGCAAATTATGTGCTACTCATATTTGTGTGACATTCTCATTGCACAATATGATTAGTTATTCCTAAGATTGGACAAAGCATCAGACATGTATGATAATAGCTTTCATACATGTATGATCACAGTATTATTTGGAGCAACTATTTATTTTCTATATTGATGTTCTTATACTATGTTGTGATCGACTTGGTATAATAATTAACCAAATTTTTGTGCTCAATCATATTTCTCTCTTTCTTATAATAGATTACATCTTATAATGCATTATAATTGTACTATGCAATACCAATTTTCACTCTTAGCCATAATAAATGCATTTGACTTAACCCTCAGGGCATTAGCATGCTAATAAAATAATCATATCTTTTTTGTATGACTAAAATTTATTTTAACAATCTATTCACACTTGTATCATAAATTGCTTATATTACCAAATCGTATCGTACGATTAACCAATATCATACAATATATTATTAACAAACAAGCCTTCAAACATGTCATTTATCTTATCGTACTATACGATCTTCTATTATGATATTGTATAATACTCATGAAATATAATTAATAATAAATCAACTTAATCATGAAAATTTTATAAACATTTAATTGATAGAATCAAATAGATATAACTTACTTCAGTTAGCCAGTTTGATGGGTGTTAAAATTGAATTCACCTTCAACTTTTAATGAAAGAATAAAAATACAAACAAGAAAATAAAATTGTCTTATTACATAACAATAACCCAGAGGAGATTTCTTATGTCAAATTTGATCCCAAAAAGTATCAAAATAAGTGAGATTCAACAAAGTGTTAATGTTCTTTACTTCGCCTTATAATGGCCTCCAATCTATTATTTTTCTCATTTGTTGGGCTTGCTTCTGATGTCCATAGATTTATTTCATCATTATAAGTGCATCGCTGAGAAATTATAACTCAATTGCGAATAAGATTCAAAACCAATTTAATTATGATTTAATTCACATGTAAATGAAATCATTTTTTTATTTAAATGAATCAAAAGTTTAGACTTATGGGAAATTCAAGAGAAGGCATTCATTAAATTAAAAGAGATCATTTTTAAAACGTCAATATTAGCTTTATCTTTCCTTTAACAAACACTTCAAGTGAAAGGTAATGGCTAAAGTTACGTCTTAGGAACTATTTTGAAGCAAGAAGACTCTGTGAGTTATATGGTTTTCTAAAAAGATTTCATCTTTCAATGACCTAAGACTTGAGATGAAAACTTAAATTATATCTAGTTTGCTCAAGCCCAGCTTAGCAAAGTTTAATTGTCAAGAGTCTATTCCAGTCATCTCTTGAAAGTTATATCAAGGAGTATATTAGCGCTGATAAGTAGTTCGTTAACTGCTCATGATCTGGCACTAACTGATCTTCCTTTAAAGGATTCTAGAATATTAAGAGGATAGCAGATTTCAAAGGTATTCAAACGAGTACACAATGTGCCCAAGAACAATTCAAACGAATTATTCACAAGCAGTCATGATAGCAATCACCCAAGAGATTCTCGTCAACGCAAACAGAGGACACAATGTCTTTGCTGTACTCATTTTGCACGTCATAATATCTCGACCACAGCATCACCACTCCATATTTAGTCGATTGCTTCACTGTTGGTAGCACTTGCGACTTCAGATCGTCGGCCGGAATAAACCCACTACCCCCTGCGATAGGCGACGCAAGTAGACCGAGGAAGAATTTGGTTGCCAGAATTCGAGACTGCATCCATGCCATTTGTTTTTGGTACAACTAATCTTACGATAGAAAAAGATTAACTAAAACAAACGCAATGGATGTCCAAAGGAATGCTTTTTCTAGGTGGTAAAAGAGTAATTGACTATGCTAGTATTATGTGGTGTTCTTAGCTATTAGTGAGAGTATTATAGATGATTCAACTTAATTGTTCAAGTAAAACTGAGATATGGTGGAGAGATATTTGCTTTTAGAGAAAAGCCATTCATAAGTAATATAAGAAAGATAAGAAACGAGTTTACAAAACTATTATAGATAGGAATGTAAGAAATTCAATATGAGTAGATATTTTTCATTTATCTAAGTAAGCCCATAAGATGGTATCCACTAAGATGCTTAGATTTCATAAGTTTAGCTTAAGATGATGACTCTGAATATGATGGCATCGCTTCACCTTAGGTAATTAGGATAGATAGCATTTAAAGGAGGATGCCAATCTAATTCAATAAAGCCTATGATATAAGAATCCTAATCTCATCATAAACTATGGATCAAAACACAAGAAATGAATCATAATGTATTATTATTATTATTATTATTATTATTATTATTATTATTCTTATCATTCGATTGTAATGGGTCATTTGTTAGAAACATTTAGTCTTCTTGTTTGATTGTTATATTTTTTATTTTTTTTTCATTTTGTTATGAAGGAGGACGTTTTTGTTTGAACACTTTATGTTTAGGACTTCTCCAAACATGCTACTTAAATGTTGCTAATGAACAAGAAGGAGAGTCATTTTTCTAGTACTCAATCAAGAATGACAAATTTATAAGATATGTAATGTTAATCTTATGAACCATATATAAGTTTTGTAATGATAACAAAAACATATTCCAGGTTTTAGTAATCTTTTAGTCTAATTATATCCTTAGGTTCTATAAATATGTTGAATTAGAATGATGTTCAACAATGTTTCTTTGGTCTATCAAACTTAAGTCACACCTCGTTTGCTGGATGCTCTGTGACGATGTAATGTTCAATCAAGCATAGCAATTTGAGATATTTTTTATTTTATGCTAGTAGAATGTCAACGTCTATGGCTTGATCTTTGATGCATTAGGAAGGTCTAATGAGTAAGATATGTGCACCATCAAGAGAACTTTCACAAAATAATCTATTTTCATAACCTATATATCTATTGACCATTAAGTTTTAGACTCGAAAAGAATTCATAAGCAGCCACTATCAAAACATGCTTCGAATCAACTAATGGATAGTGCGATAAGTGGACTCTAAAAATGAGTTCTTTTATAGAAGTTTTTGACTACCTCATCCTTAGTTTGTTAAGATTAAGATTTGAATCTTCCACAGAATATCTCTTATAAAAAGTTGTTGATATGATGACCCTTCTTATGATTATTGGATAAAAATGAGACCATCCAACATAGGATCCATTTTAATTCATAAAATGAGCCATAAATTTGCTGTTTTCGTCGAAATGTAATTGGATTGTTTGGTAAGAATAAGATGGATGGTCCATTCATGTTCAAAAATTCGGCAACTTAGTCCATTATTAATATTGTGGTGATCTCCAAAATTAGTTTTTTGTTAGATAGCCAATACAGTATTCAATGAATAGTGCAATGTTATTGTTAGCTATCTATTGAAATTGACATTTTAATGATTCAGTTGATGGTTTATTGTTCATCTGATTGGTCAACAAATAATTCGATAAACCAATAAATATTTCAGGAAGGTTTTGGATCGATAGGATGGGTTGTCTATTATCTTTTCAAAGAAAAGTATAATGGTGATCTAAATTTTCAAAAATTCAAATACATTCTACTGTTAAAAAATCAATTGATTTAATAGCTATTGATAAATCATTATACCTCTCATGTCTATAAAAAAAGCCTTAATTATAAGCTAAGAAGAACATTTTGAATCAAATATTTTTTGAAATTCTCAATACTAAAATGTATTTCTTAAGTTTTTAACCTCAAGAGTGCAAAGCTATATCTTTAAAATATTTTAGTACAAGCTCTGATTTTTTATAATTAGGTTTAAATATAGTTTAAATAACTTTTATAAGCTTTATTTTTCTCTATCATTTACTTTGATTTCTCATTATTTTTTTTCTCTTTTGTGCATTTGTTGCTAGAATTTTTAGGTCTAGTTTACTTTGGCTCTTTTTGGCCTTCTTGTGCTCTCATGGGATCATTTATATAAAGGCATTTACATTTGTTTACTTTTACAAAAGATGCCTTTTAGTTTAATCTTTGTCTTTAATGATTGGTGTTTAACATATGATTATTATTTGTGTTGAAAATATGGAGTGGTGTATCCATAGGAGATGGGTGAATTATACAAATATAAATTTTAACTTAATCTCAAATAAAAGTTAATATTGTAATAAAAATTTTCTACTTTTAAAACCAAATTCACAACTCAACCGAACTATGAATTGTGAGCTTTCAATACAAAGACAATGATGTAGTAGCATCCCACACATCAAATAGATGTTCCACCTTAAGGCAGACTAATCATATTCGAACTTAGAGTTATGCTAAGATTGGCTCATCTACTTTTTATTATCTTTACTATCACTGTTATTAGGAGGATTAATTAAAGTTAACTTATATTTATCATTTTAGCATAATTTAGTTTTAATCTTTAGTTTGTCTAGTAATTTGCATATATACTTTACTTTAAGTCATTTGAAGGATAGTTAGCAACTTTTTAGATATTTTCAGTTAACCAACAAACCCACAATGACTAAAAAAAGTAGCGTCAACCCATAACCCATGAACTCGATGATGTAATCTATGCTCGACAAATGCATAAGCAGTGGTGAATTGTGCTTTTAAATATTTTGCTATTTTTAAAATCTTTTCTTGAATAAAAATTTGGCATTCATAAAATCATTGATTTAATAATTCCTTTAAAAAATGTGAAAAGAAAATAAAAATTTTCAAAAAAATTTAATAAAATGTTTTATGCCTCAAAAAATAATTTTGATAAATTTTTTTTAATTTTTTTAATTAAATATTATTAAATAAGTGAAATATCATGAATTAAATAATAGCAAAAAAAAAAAATAAAAGTAATAAGATTTTTAGTTTGTTTACCCTAACTCGTGCTTACATCCACTTTAAGTTAACCTGACCAAGATTTTATTGATAAAGCTACTCTCTTTTGTTATAACAGGTTTAGATAACCTTTATAGATCACACTCCTTTATCTCAATAAGTAGGGGTTTATAGTTATAATCTAAATTATAAAAACTTACAATACAAAATAATAATTAATCATAATGTTTCATTATTCACTTTTAAAATCATATATGACACAAGTTTGTGGATTATGATATTAGAATATAAATGTAATAATATTATTAAAAAATAAAATCAATAAGGATCTTATACTAATATGATCTTTTTTTTTAAAAAAAAGAAGTAAGAAAATAAATAAACTATAAAAAAATCACTAGTAATATGTGCAATCAAAGAAAATGCTGAAACAAAAATGAGTTACAAATACAGCTCCAATAAAGACTAAAATATTATTATAATTTTCAATTTTAACTCTTATTTTTTGAAAATATTAATGTAACAATACTAAAATCATCAATCTTCTAATTCCTAAAACTCTTTTATTTATATTAGAACATTTTTGAAAAAAACTAAAATTGTTTTTAACGTTTAGAAATGGTCACCCAAAATAGTTGTTACATTTTGGCATTCTACGTAAACACAAAAAGCTTCCTATAATGCTGATTATGAGCAAGAATAGTGATCATCGTTTGATCTGGGTAGATGGAACAAGAGCGGCTTGATCAAAATACTAAATAAAGGGTCCATATCTAATCCAAATACAATTTGATCTAGATCATTAAATCTTGCATGCTAGATGGATAGTGTTGATGTGCAAGAGCATTATTCATAAAGGTAGAGACGGTCTTAATTGTTCGATTAAGCTTTTTGGATGGACGACTAAATGAAATACAATTTTCATAAATATGAAAAAGATCTCAGTCGTTTGATGAGATTTTACATATTGAAAATAAGATGAAAATTATTTTTCAAAATCGTGAAATTGATCTCATCCATTTAATCTAGTTTGTGAGATGAACGATTCGATGGAATCTATGTTTACAAAAGAGAATATGATTTTGACTATTCGATCGTGGAAATATGCAATCATATAGCATTGGTTCGTTCCAATTCAGAAGCAAATAAGGTTGATTTTTAATCCCACATCGCAAGCTTGTATATAACGTTTGGTTTTTATAATACTTCCTCCACTGATAAAATGTCATCTAATAGGTTAGCTAACCTCTAAATCTCTTAAGAACTAATGACCCAAGTCACCTACGCACATATTTATGAGTCTAACAAGACCCAATCTCATTGCTTAACAGTTTATGAGTTTGTTCTAACTTGTTACGACTTAGTCGGTTCAAAAGTTTTTTCTTAACTGAATTTAATCCTAGCCTAATACGGAATTGTGTCGTGATTGAGACTTGGACTTGGCTCAATTTGGTTCACCCTATCTCGTGACACGTGGCTCCCTAAGGCTTATTGTCCAGTAATAATTCGGGCCGCTTGGCCTTAGCCTTGGGCATGGTCATGTGTGAGTTCGTAGATCAAATTTTTATTTTCTATTTTAAGCTGTCTTTTAAATTTTAATTATATATTTTTTTACTTTTATAATATTTTTATAGCTACTAAAATGAATAAAATATTTTTATAAATACTAAAATATTAATGTGTAAGAAATTAATGTTCATGGAAGTGAATAGATGGTGTTATATAATCTATTTGTGTCATGTGTAAATAAGTGATAGGATAAAAAATCAAACAAACATATATTTTAAAGATAGACTCCTGATAATTAACTACTCAATTAAGAGTTTTATCGATGGCATATCCTTGATATACCATTTAAGCCACAGTTGTCGTATGACCAACATCACTTTTTGAAATTATTTTCTTATGGATTGCTCTATTAGACATCTGGTGTAACTCTCCATTTGATTGATCATATAAGAGCTTGAGTACATGCCTTGGAAAACACTTGAGAAAAATATTAGAGAAACTAACATTATAGTTTTTTTGTCATCAAACAAGCGGTGCTATGACCAAGCGTATAACATGTGCTCCTTCCCACAACCAAAATTAACATGTGATACAACCTTAATTGAAAAGGCAAGCCTATGGCTCAAAACAAGAGATCTCAAACCAATATCCAATAACAAGAGATCAAACACTAAAAAAGTGCTTAATTCAATTACTATTTTACTTCAAATTTTATGAGAGGGATTACTCATTGCATCGAATTTTTCAAGTTTGTGCATGTGAATATGTGTGTTAATCTATTTATAATATAAGCACTCCACTTAAGTGTGGCTTGCACTTTTCACAATTAATTAAAGTTATATTGGATATAGGCAACCAAACCACTCCCTATATTTGATTGATTTTAGCAATTTGATTCTACAGTAACTTGGTATGTGAGAATGGTTAGCTATAAAACTTGCATGATTTTAAATTTTTTAAATAAGCATATTTTAATATTGAGCATTTGTTGCTAAGTTGTTAGAAGCTGTGTGATTAAAAGAATTTCAAGTTTGTTGTTTTAGTATTTTTAATATTTGTATAGTATATTATCATTAATATTTGATATTCATTCTTGTATGAGCTATTTTGATGCAATAAGAGGTTGTGAGTAATTTGGTTGTCTATGTTTTAAGATTCTCTCTTAATAACCTAAGATTTGAGATGAAAATCTATTTGCATACAGCCCACCTTTGCCAAGTTTAATTGGGAGGAATCAATTAGGAGTCATCTCTTGAATTTATATCAAGGAGGCTATCATCCCTGAAAAGTAGTTTGTTAACTGCTCACGATCTGGCACTTACTAATCTTCCTTTAGAAGATTATAGGATGTCAAGAGATCATAGAAGATTTCAAAGGTATCAAACATGTACACAATGTGTCATCGAGAACAATTCCAGCCAACTATGCACGAGTAGTCATGATAACAATCACCCATGAGATTCTCGTCTACTCAAACAGAAGACGCAATTGTTTTGCTGTATTCACTTTGTTCGTCGTAGTATCTCGACCACAGCATCACCCCTCCATATTTACTCGATCCCTTCAGTGTCGGCAGAACCTGCGACTTTAGATCTTCTGCCGGAATAAACCCACTACCTGCCGCGTCAGGTGCCGCGGGTAGACCGAGGAAGAATTTTGTTGCGTGAATTCCGGTCGTCCACTGATTCCAGGCATTATCCAAGTTTCCGGTCTGCCCTCTGGAGTACTGGCATGGCGGGTTGTTGTAGAACTGCACCCACACGTAGTCGAAAACGCCGGTGTTCAGCGCTTTGCCTATCCACGCATCAGGGTAAGGGCACTGCGGCGCCGCCGAGAGGTGCACCTTCTTCCCTTGGTTGCTGTAGCCTGAGAGGTACCTTGCAAGGTCGTCATAGTGGTCCGGGCTACCACCCTCAATATCGAAGTCTACACCATCGAGCACTGCATCACCCAACGGACGCGACGAGGACTGGCCACCGAGGTAGTTGTTCCAGATGTAGACAGCCACCTGGCGAGCATCGTCTGGCGATGTGAGGATATAGGAACCCGCAGCACCGCCAATGGAGAGGAGGACATTGACGCCATGGGATTGGCAAGACCTGATGTCGTCGCTGAGGCCCGTGCAACCGTTGGCGAAGGGGTCGCAATGGCCTGCCAAGTTGAGTTGGGGGGTCTGGCCGTTGCCGAAGGTGCAGAGGAAGGAAAGCATGACGAAAGAGTAGTCGCCGGAGGAGCAGGTGTCTGCGAGGGTACCCTCGTTGCCATTTTGGCCCCAGTAGACGGCGATCTTACCGGCTTGGGTGGCTGGCATTAAGAGAGTAGCGACCATTAGGAAGGAGAACCATGGCACGGTGGAGGTCATCATTTGAGTCTCTAATATAAACCAAAATGTTGGGTTTGAATGCTGCAGCTGCACTCCCTGAATCGTAGATGGTACAGAGATCTCTTTATATACATGAGGTCATTACCTTATTACTACTATTCAACCATTCATGGCGTAGCGGTGCAGCCGGGACAATTAGTCTTCGTAACGCTGACTGCATTATACAAATAATTACAAGTATATAGCATGCGTTACGCAGTCATGCAAGAACTAAACAAAGATAAATATTTCCAAGCAATCAATCGATATGGAACAAAAAAAAAAAAAAAAAAAAAGGGCCAGCTACCGGGTGGTTAGATAGGGCAACCATTTGGTTCCAACTAAAAGCCATGCATCTTCGTCTTATCCATTGTGAGTTTCAATACTTAAAATGTTAAACCATGTTTGATGACTAGTAAAGAGAGCTAATCTAATTTCTCATGCAGAAGAATAGGTTATACAAATTTAAAGATTAAATAATAAATTTATCTTAATGGATAAACAGGAGAATATATTTAGATGAGGAATGTATCTTATGTGGACCTAGATGGCTTCTAAGGTATGTTATAGCCTTCAATTTGTAGATGGGAAGCTTGGAAAGGCATAACTTTAGTACTTGAAAGAAAGTTAGGTTATTGTAGAAGATGTAAGGTTTTCAAGATTAGGTGGGTTTTGGCTACCATTACTTAAGACATAGTATAGTTTAGAATTAATAACTAAGACCATGATGTTTTTGTTAATACTTATATAAACTGACGTTAATTCGAGACTTTTGGGTAAACCTTAAAAAGTCATGTTATACATGTGTAAAGCTTAGGTAACATAAGGAAATGAGTCACTATTTGTTTAGATTTTGGGTATACCCTAGCAAGGTAAGTCTAACTTTGGTTTATGCTTTAAGTCCAAGTTTATAATGTAGAAAATCCTAAGGAAGGATTTAGGATTTGATTGAGAACATTAGCATTTTGTGAGTTTTTATGCATGCTATGGATAATACCTTTTGTTAGTAAAGCTCTTAGTTAAAGCCTTGGATGAAGGTTGAATGGATCAAGTTTTGGCCTTATAATTATGCAAGGTTTAGTTAAGGAGTTACTTAACCTTGTGACAATTTTTGTTAAGTGATAGACATTGCATGGTTTATTGAGTGAGACACTGAGTGGCTCTATTTAGTCTCTCAAGCCATAGGATGACACCTAAGATGGTACATTAAAGGATGTGTGTGTGACTTAAGAGAGACTTTTGGATGGATGTAGTGGCTTAAATTTGCTTGCAAGGTTTAAAAGTCACTAGTGAAACGCAAGTGAGCCTTAACATGTAAAGATTGGGTACACATTAGAAAATACACTTGATGGTAAAAGCCAAGAGTGTGGACTTGAGTAGAATCCTAATGGAAGCTTACATAGGCAAGGTATGTTTAGAGAGGATCTCAAAAGAGTTTAAGATCACATTATAAGAGACTCCAAGTGTGGTTGAGTGCTACTTGCATGTTGAGCCTTATGAGGAGACATTATCATATTGTGCCCTTGGAGGGGATACTTTCTTATTAAGCTCCACAAGGGGATGGTTTCAGGTTAAGTCCCTTATGAGATAATGGCACATTGAGTTTCATGGAGAATAGTGGATGTGTTCGAGTATATGGTGAGGAGTGCCAAATGTTGTTGAGGAATTTAGAACCTAAGAGAGACTAGCCATTTGATTAATAGAGCCTAAAATGAGGAGTGCAAAATTACGTGATGATAAGGAGGGTCAAACCTTCTCATAGTTCTCATTGGTTCTTGAACCCATTTCTATTCCAATCATGTTAAGAAATTACTTTAAAACTTGCATATAAGTGTATCAAATCATAGAGTGTCTCCTAAGTATGGTATCAGCTGAAGTGTATGCACTGGTAGCATGGATAATAACTTCTCAAGTAACCAAGGTGTAGCCAACCCCAATAGATTGATTAAAAAGTGTAGGATAACATTTGTAAGGAAATAAAAGTACTTCATTCGTGTATTGTGGCACTAAAACTCAATAATAGTTTTGCATGACTAACTTTTGAATAGGGGGAGTGAAGTGAATCATCCGATCACTCATTTTTGTGATTGAATGATTATAATATCTGCTATCTTGTAAAAACACCCAATTAGTTATGCCATTAATCGCACAATCTCAAGATTACAGGGTCCATATTTAATCCACATGCAAGATCTAAATTCACTCATAAGATCACAATTTATGTTTAATACTCTAAATCAAATCTAATTTCTAAATAGTGCTAATTTAATCACATACACTTGATCATATAGTTTTCATGATTGAATTATCCTAAATTCTTCTAATCATCTGGCTCTTACACAATGACTATTTTAGTAATTATTTGTGAACCATTAGATTTTTACTTAAATAATACCTAAGTTTTAATTAAAAACTTTATCAACCAATAATGGCTAATTTGTTAATTTAGTAACCTTTTTTAAGATTTAAAAAATATTTATAAATAAAAGATTTTTTAGCATAATGGATTATTAAATTTTTTATGAAACTTTAGGTGAATGCTAAAGAAAAATTTCAAGTCATTCAAGCCATTAACTGCCAATGCTCATTGTTGTTTATTCTCACTACATCCTTTAGTTGTCAAACTCCAAATTCTGCTTTCTTGTTTAAATTAGTCATTCAAGCCATTAATTGTCAATGCTCATTGTTGTTTATTCTCACTACATCCTTTAGTTGTCAAACTCCAAATTCTACTTTCTTGTTTAAATTAGATAAGTTTTCAATTTTTTTATTTCTAATTGATTTAATTAAAATACTTGCAGCTCATCAAGAATTTTTCAAGCATAAGATTTTATTTGTATTAATTTTAATTTTGTGTTATGAATTGTTTTTATTGTTACCAAGTTTATTTCATTGTAATTCCCTAGTAATATGTCTATTTTGTTTTGTTATTGTAAAGGTTTAACTTATACATCTTTTAGAGAAAAACTTATATTAATTGTATTTTTTTTTTTACTTTTGTTAGGCATGAACATAATTTTTATTTTAAGCTAAACACCTAAAAATTATTAGTGTTCATCTTAATATTTATTCATTTTTTTATTTCATAAGTTTCATAAAAATTTATTATTAGAAGAAAATTAATGTGTTTTAAAAATATAATAAAAATTTGTATAAAATTACTTTAAGAGATTTGTTCCAACTTATTAAATTGTTTCAAAATATTTTTTAGTTATTTTTGAAAAAGTTAAAATTTTTTTCCTAACAATTTGTCTCTCTCTTACTAAACTGCACTTTAATTGGTATCAAAACAAGTTCTTTTATAGTGAGAAGAAATTCATTAAGAGATTTATTACTCAAATTAATGCTTTAATGAGTTTGGTGGCAAGTGTGTCTTTTAATAGGAAACCACTCTTTTGTGATAACTATTATCTTTATTGGTATAATAGGATATGTAGTTATTTCAAATTAGTTGATAAAAAGATGTGAAAAATAATGCATGCTCTTTTTTATTTTCTCACTTAGAAAAAATTGACAAGGTATTTTTATACCAAAAACTATTTAATAAAATAATTGAAAAAACATAAATTATAATAAAATAATAGAGCTATAAATATTTTATATTATGTATTAAATAATATTAAATTTAATAGAATCATGAATTTAAAAATAACTTATAAAATTAGCATGAGTTAAAAATAACTTATGAATGATAATTTAAGAAGAATAAAATAAAGAAGAGTAAGAAGAAGAAGAATAAGACATTAAAAGTAATTTAGACTTACTTAAAAAAGACTAGTACAAATGTAAAAGAAGAAAAAATGTACTCTTTTGCATGTGGCTAAAGAAGAAGAAGAGAAAAGTACATCTTCAAGTGAGGAAGAGTAAATTACTCTAATAAAAATTTAACTAAATAATTACTTTATGTTCATAATAAATATAAAAAATTTCTATGAAAAAATATAAAAATATTAAAGGAAGAATAGATAAGAGAAAAGATCAACACTTATTTAGAGAGTATGAAAATTATCAATGACGATTTAGCATAAAAAGTTAATAACCATGTATTCTTAGTTAAGAATTTTAATGATTTTAAATCTTTGCATACTAATTATTTATTTTCAAAAATAAAACCAATTATAAGAGAATTTTTTTGTAAATAATAAAAGATCTCTTGTGTATAAACATGTTGATATTATAATGATTGTAATAATAAACTTACATGTCATTATTATATAAAACATAATCATACCTCACATACATGTATGATTAGAGCTAACATTTATTCCAAATCTTCTACTTTTACATGAATAGTGAAGGAAAAAAGTAGCACAACCACATCTAAATATGTTGGACTCAAAATAGTTTGGATTTTCAAATCTAACAAATAAAATTTAATAATATACATTTAAATCTTAATGAATTAATTTCAATTAAACAAAATATTGTATATATATTTGATGTATAAATAAGAATTAAGAAATTAAATTAGAACATTCAAATGAAATAAATGGAGAAGAAGGAAGTAGTTGAAGAAAATCTTAAAACTTTAAAATTTAACAAGGATCATCCTAAAGAATAAATTATGTGTAAATTATGGATGATATTAGAACTTGATCTTGTCATAACCATTAAATTTTTGTAAGCAAATTTGAAGCAAACCTTAATACAATATGCCTTAAATAATATGTTTTGGATAACAATTATGAAAAAGAAATTAAATTAGTTTGAAAAGTATTGTAACCCTAGATTACCAGATAAAAGTATAAATAAAACAAAAATAGGCTTGGTTGATATTTTCATAACAACTCATAGATTATGAATAATTTACAATACTTAAATTGAGTTTATAAGTATTAATTCTGTTTGAGTTACAAAAAAGGTGAGACAATAACAATTGTAAGAAAATAAAAGGAATAAGTATAAACTATGAGGGATCATTAATTTAGTCATGACATACATGTAGTGAAAACTTATCTTTAATTATTTTATATATTTCTTTTATAAATAGTTTAAGCTTTTATTAATTTTATTAAAGATTTTGTTATTATCAAAAGGGTTAGATTATTGTGTTGTTGATCCTAAACCATGGTGTTCTGTTTAATGATAAGAAATCTGTAGTATTTCTAATAAATTTTTTATTTTAAATAATTGATGCTCATGTTTATGAGAACACTTAAAAAGTAGAGAAACAAATGTTAGATCTTTTGAAGATCATCTTAATTAGAGAGAGAAATCCATTATGACATGTTATTTAAATTTAGTTTTTTATATTTTAATTTTATTTTGATTAAAATGTTAAGCTTGATCAAAATTATTCTTACAAGTCACATAATTTGGATGCCAAGATAGGAAATCCTCATGGATGTAAGGCCTTATACAAAGAACCTAACTTTGTTATCACTTGTTGGTTCTTTAAGACACACCAAGAGGTGAGATGATGAATTGGTTGTGTATGTTTTCTAAAATTCTTTTTCAAAATAAGATTAAGTAAAGCTCTTTTGAAAGTATTTGAAACTATTTCAAATTACCAATTCTACAAATAAGTATGTAAAGAAAATTAAGTGAAGCAAGGACACAAGGATTTTTAAGTGGTTTGGTTAAACCCAAGATCCTACATCCACCACCAAGCCAATAAGCATAAGCACCACCTAAATCACTCCTATATTGTTACCAAATGGAGAAATATGATATTAGTGAGCCTTTTCACAAATTAAGCATGACATACACTCAACATTCAATAACCCAAAGTTAGGGCAACTCTCCAAATTCAATATCTTAAAGTTTGGTCTATTCTCTCATATTTAATAACTTGGAGTTAGGTCCTAATCAAAAGGAAATAGTTAGAGAAGTGATACAAAACACACATTCACTCAATGGATAATTTTAAAAATATACATTATCAATCTAATAGATTTAGAAGAAAATTTATCACTTTATAGATTAAGAGCTTTTGTGTGAGTGAGTGGATGATGTAATTTATTAAATTTCTTTTGCACATACACTAAGATGTATGATGTAGACCATATTTTCTCGCTAATTCTCTCTAAATAATCGATAATGTAAGACAATCACATAGCTCTCTTAGGCTACTCACAAACAATTCTCAAATTAAATTTATAGAGCATCAATCTATCATTAATTCTTGCTTAGTCTTTCACCAATCCTTTTAAATATTTTTAGGGGTTTATATAAGTAATAAAACATAAAGAACGCCAACATACAAATACAAACATTCAAGTTATGCACTTACAATATTATATATCAAGAAATAAATTTACCATATGAAGGTCTCAAGTTAATGCATTATAATTACAAGTTACTCATTTTACTATTCATTTAATATTCCACATAACTTACATGTAGCACTCGATGAGAGTGAAGAGTGAACATAAATGGGTGAAAGTTATTGTAGCTTTTCTAGTCTTCTTGGTGACATATTATTTAATATAAGTAGGTTCTATCTTTATTTAGAGGATTTCTTCTTATTTAGTCAACAATCCTTAAATTACTCCAACTTTAACATTCTTATTCATAAAATTTTTACAGGATCTAAACCCAAATTATCCCTAAAATGTGTTTCACCATTCAAGACATATGGCTTATAAAGTTTAACATTTACCCTCTTGTAATAGATGTAAGATTTACACATCCCTTTGCCCCTAGAAGTCTTACATGGGATCTACACTTTTAGTAATGCATTTTATTACATTTTCATCGTGCATGTTTGGTCCTTCATCTTGTTAGGTGTTACACCCCATACTTCTCCAAACTACATGATTAAGCGTCAAAACTCACCATATTCTAGTTTTATAGAATTTAATAAAAAAAAATCTTAATTAGACATTAAAGGAATTTGCTAGCTGTAATACCTCACTTCCTTTCCTCATTTTTAACAACTCTCCTTTGAATTCCATGTTTTTTCTTTCCATGACAACTTCAATTTAACTTTACAATCTATGATACCAATTGTAGCACCCCCTTCCTTGGTTCAAACCTAACAAAGAGTAGCAAATATAGTTAGGATTTTGTAATTAGCTATTGAAATAAGAGAGCCAAAGCTCCTCTTCCTCCGCAATGCACTTCTTAAGATAGGCAATGAGCTAGAATCATGATGATCATTAGAGATTAAGGTTTTTAAAGTTGCACGATCTGTCTCCCTTATTGACTGACGTGAGAGAAAATAAAAAAAGGAAACAGCAAAATGTGGTGCAAGACTATGTTAGTTTAGGTATTTTATTTTTTATATATAATAATTATATTAATGAAATAATTTATTTTTTATTTAATATTAAAATTTTAATAATTCATTAAAATTTTAAATAAATTCTAATCGAGATAAAATGCACTCCTGAAACTTGTCTTAACATGCTCCTTCCACATGTATAATTATTTCAAAATCTAAACTTTTTGCAGGCACATTGTCGACAAGATCATCTTACTTTTAAAACTCAAGTTACCATATCAAAAATGTCAATTCATATATTGAAATAATTAAAACCATCATTTGCATATCAACCACACTTAAATAGTTTTTTTTCATACAAAGCAAATTTTAGACTATTACAACCTAAACCTATATTTGTTGTCCATTTTATTAATGACAATTCACTAATGATTTTGCAACAATTCGAGCCATTAAAAATATTGGACATTGTCTTGCAATTAACTAATGATAGTTTCTAAGAATACTAAATGCCACAATCTTCACAACATTTCATTTATGACTATTGGAAATCGTTTCCCAATAGTTGGTAAACAACAATGACTAGACAAGCCATTACAAAGGCCCATATCATCACTCTCTCAGTCATTCACTTGGTCCTTGTCCTCTCTTCATTCTCTTAGAGTTTTATCGTTGAGATATAATGTTTATTCAATAGCAAAGTTCTATTACTTTTTAATTGCATTATTTGGTTCATGTGCTTTTGTCAAATTATTCATTATTTTTTTATGGTGTGCAAGGTTTTTTTAGATTTATTTTTTTTCTTTTTTTAATTAATTTTGTTGATTTCCTCTTAGATTCTAAAATTTTCAAGTTTGTAATGAATTCTATAATTGGTGTTGCATGAAGTTTTATTACTTTTATACTAGTGTGCTATCACCAAAGTCTAACATAGCATCTTATTACATCCAACATTTACGACTTATCAAACCACTTTAGCATTAGTGAATGTCATATTGGGTTTGTCATAACTTAGGTTGGAACTCTAGCATGATTTCACTAGTGTTCTTGAAACATTATCGCAAGTTACAAAAAATGTTGGTTTTGAGATAATTAGTACCTCAAGGTGTGAGGAAGAAGAGACATTGTCATCTAAAGAGGAGGATGGCAACATCCAACAAAACATTTTAGCTCAACTTAAGAGGATAGTAAATGATATCTTCATGGACATCGTGAAGGAAAATAATGAATGATTGGATACTATAGTCACCAAAAATGCACATGTGTAATTTGTTAATGATGCTTATGCATTGGATGAAGAGATTGACTTTGACAAGCCAACAATGAACATACAATAATATATATGGTTTGACACATTTCATAAGATTAAGCATACAGTGATGTTTTTGAGTAAATGTTAACTATTCTTGCTACATCGTTATTTGATCTATCTAAGATACTGTTCAATATCTGAAAGAGTATTTCAACCAACAATTAAAATTCATGTTGTAAAGAATAAAACAACATTGAACAACTATCCTCTTTAAGGCTTCACATCTCTAATTAAGAATTCTTCGAACAAATATGGAAAGTTTCTCAATTCAACAATAGTCTTAAAAGTTTCAAACCAATGATGCAAGGGGATCATCAGTAGTGAATATCTTGTTTTATCATCGACTTGATTGCATTAGTTTTGTAATGTCAAATAGAGATATGCCAGAAAGAGATAATTGCATAAGTAGAGTAATTCAATATGAAAGTCACTACAACATTTGGGATGCATGTAGAAATGCAATTATATCCATTTTGTGGACGAAAGCATGCTACAGTGTCTATTGTAATATTTGGAAGTGTGAGTATCAATCTAGGGATGACTTTTAATATACAATGCAGCCCTCGATTGTGGTTTAAATGCTTATTTTGAATATGTGGATCATCAATTCAAGGTTGAACTCAATGCAAACCCATCCCATAGTACATTTAAGGCTATTAAAATAATTCCATATAATTGTGTGATAATGTATAGCTGTAAAGTAATTAAGAATAATTAAAATAATATTTTGTTATAATTAAAATATAGTACTGAATTGTTGAGGAGATTTTGTAAATGGATTGAATATTAATCTTGAACTAAAATAAACATGATTAGTAGGTTATCAAGTTGAAGTTGACCAAAAAATAATTTGACATAGTATTTTGTCACCAATTTTAAATGAATTGAAAACTAATTCAAATTTTAAAACTAAAAATAATTTTAGAAAGTATTCATTGATATCAGTTGTATATATATATATATATATATATATATATATATATATATATATATATATATATATATATATATTATGTATGTAATGAAAAAATAAAGCGAAGTCTAATAATTCCAACTCGTCGACCAACCTGGTGAGGAACGCCACGATGATAAAACAAATAAAGAAACGGAGAAAGGTGACGGAGTTTGGGAGAAGCATTGAATGGAGAATCAATAATAGAAAAAAAAAATGTTTGGAATGAGCTAATTCTATAATTTTTAGCGGCTTTTGGAAGGATAGAGCAGAAATAGTAGGCGTTTGCTGACGGAGTGAAGCAGCCAAAGTGGAGAAGTGAGAACTGGTAAAGAGCATTTCGATAAGCATGAGAAAAACTTTTTGGTAATTTTAAAGAATGATTTAATTATAAAAATAAAATAAAAGTCGTATACTTATATATATATATATATATATATATATATATATTATGTATGTGACAGCAAGTTGTTTAGCCATTTTCAGAAGTCCAATTAGAGTTAGGCTCGGTGATGAGGTAAAAAATTATAAATCCCTCTTTTAGCCTTTCTTTTATCAAAAAATCACCTTATTAAATTTGTAAAAAAAGATTTAGGGATTATTGCGAAAACAATGAGCTATAAAACAGCTTTTCACCCAGCTATTTGGGCAGTGTGACGGTTTAAACGATTTGATTTAAAATGATTGCATCCACTCATTGCATAAATATATATTGAAAATGAAAGATTATATAATTATGATTTAATATGTTCTATTGTTTGATATAATACTTAGAATGCATTGTTACATGATGTGTTTTATAGATCAATTTGAGATATATGTAGACAATTGATATGACAACTATTTGTTTTACAAAATCATGTTTGTTAATATTATATTATATTTTAAAAAGTATGTTTCGATGTATTTGTTGAATTTAGAGTATTATAGAAAAATTTGCATAGTTAAATTATATAATTTTATTTATGGATAAATATATAAAAAGCTGAAAGAGATAATTTATTTTTATATTTATATTTATGTCGTCTTCATTCAAATTATATGATATATGATTAATGTGATGACATTCACTAATAATTCTAACTGTCTTAGAAGAAAGTAGTCTCTATATTAATGATTAGCCTATGTAGTTGTTTGAGATGTTGACATATAAGTGGTATCTATGTTTTAAATGATTTGATATGATAATTTTGACTAATTACATCAAAAGCAACTTCACATTGATGGATGGCCCATCCAAGTTATTGAGATATATTTGATAAGAGATGGTATGAAAAACATCTGAGTACAAACGTCTAATAAATAAAATTATAAAAATAAAGGAGATTTTTTTCAATGATTTACATTATGATTAGTAGCAATTATTTTATAGTATAGTTTATCCCATGATTTATAATTTATTGTTAATTCTGTGTTTATTATTTGTCTCTTTATAATATGTTGTATTATAATATTGAGATTTATTTAGCTACTAAGTTCATAGTTGATTTACATTATGTTTATCTTTTCACCACCATCTCATGTCTTTTATGTAAAAAAAGATCATGGTAAATAGTTGTGTGCTTATAAATATATGTAGTTATAATTTTCATATATATTTTATATAACTTAAGATGTGATAGTTTGTGTTGAGCACATGAGCTCTAAAAGTTATATATTATATTGATGATAATATGCTTTTTAAATAATTATTATATGACTTAATATATCTATTTAGTATGTCTTATAGCATATCTTAAATTAGTTAGACTAAGAAACCATTCACCATGGAGTGGATAATTGAATTTATCAAGTGACAAATGAAGGCTTACTTGACGACAAGAAGAAAAAGAACTATTATCATAGTAATCATGTGTCCAAGGGGTACTTCAAAAGATTCTACATTTTCTTAGGACATATTTAAGAGTTGAAAAATTAAGTTATTAAATAATTTCAAATGCTTACACCATACTAAACATATGCATAATTTATTAATCTTTAATTGAATTCTCAAAGAACTTTTAATTACAAAAAAAAAAATGATCTTGTGAGCAAAATAAAAAATTTATATACTTGAAATTAAAGAATTGTTATAAATAATTTTAGTAAAACAAAGAAAAAAATTGATTAGATTTGAACTAAACATATAATACATTATCTTTAATGTATGATATATCTAGCATATTTTGAAAAGTGTACATTAATAACATTATATTATGGAGCTCTACAAGATGTTGTTAAATAATCAGGTAGGTGATTTCAATAGAAAAGGGATTCTAACAAGTTGGGAATTAAATCTTTAATATTGTCTCAATCTTTTGAGTTAAATAAGTGCTCCTTCATTTATGATTATTTTTTTGGCATTCGCTCTAAGGCTTTAGCTTTGATAACTTATCTTCTTGGCAAGTTAGGGGATTTTCACTTCCAATTAATGAAAATTTATGTGGATTTTGCTAGAACAACTTTTCATTCATCTTTCCAACAAATTGGTACTGTACTCTCTCATATCAACCATAAGAACTCCACATAACTTGAGTGTAGCCACTATCAATTTGTTTAGACTACATGCTACTAGAGTATGTGTGGAAGTTGACTTAGCAAAAAAACTCTTAGCTTGAAGTAGAATTTCCAAAAAGTAAGAAAGAAACAATGGCTTATAGTAAAAAATAAATTATGACATTTACCAAGCTACCCTAAGGGATACTACAAATAAGGACATGTCTTACAACAATGTAAATAAAGTAAGAACACTATGTTACACCCTTGTGTTTGATGAGTCAAGAATAAATATTTATATTTCATATGGGTTTGTTCTAAACAAAATTATTAATATTCAATTAAGATAAGCCATAAACTTTAAATGCCTAAAATAATGATCTTCAAGGCTTTTGGAGTCATGACAAGCTTCAAGAAAATTGAAGACATGTACTAAAACTTTCATACTTGATTTTATTTTTATTTTTCTTAAATTTGATATGTCCAAATTTTGAGATGATATAGCACACTAGTAGTATTAATATTTAAAAATGTTATAGAATTAATAATTATTGAATTTTGATTTTTGGGCCAAGCTTTATTGATAAAAAGTATAGACATTGGTATTTGATTTTTTAAAATTATTTAGGAATTAGTTTTTATGAATTTATTTTCATAGTCATTTAGAAAACTTATAATACTATGGTTATATAAAATTATTTTGGTACACTTATATTAAATATTTTGGCACAAAAAATCTCACAAAACACTCTTAAACAACGTTACTCTCGAGAATTTTCACTATAGCATTGGGTGGGTCGACCCGACCCGACCACTGGCCCGTCCAGGCTTTTAGTAATTTTTAAATAAATATAAAAAATTGGTGGGCTGACCCGGTAGGGGCGCCCATAGTCCAAAGGAATTCAGTCTGCAAACAACTCCGAACGGAGAACGGCAATTTCAGGTGGCAGGCGATGACGGAACAGTGCAAGATCAAGTCAACCTGAACCAGGTGATGAAATCCTGGTCAAGGAAGGGGGGAGGCAGCCCCAAAGAGGCTCGAGAGTAACAGGAAACGAATTAAATTTAAAGCGCAATGGCAAAGACTTTTCTGCGATGTGGGACTAAATTCAAACATTACTATTAAAGAAATCAGAAGAACAATGGCAAAGACTTTTCTACGGTTGCTCTCCCGGTTCGACCGGCTCAGCATCCTCCTCTCAATCCAACAGGCGGGTTCGGTCCACCCAGCGGGACCTGGTCAGCCACCTCAACTGGATTGGACTATGGCTCAGCAGCTGTACGGACAACTTGGGACACTTCTCTTTCGCCAAGGCATACGGCTTCTTCTGCGGTACATCCCTTCCCCCTATTACCAAGCGATATGACAACAACAATCTGATTTGGCATAAAAGAATTCCGGAGAGAGTATCTATACTGCTGTGGAGACTACTTAACGATGCTCTTCCTCTGCCACCTAAGATCCAATCTAGTGGCATTTCCCTTGCGCCAAAATGCCCCTTTTGCCTTTGTATTGACACTGCTGAGCATATCTTCTGGCAATGTTCGGTCACATATCCCACCTGGATTTGGTTTGAACGTCGCCTGAATATCTGCAGTCAGACTCCTCACCTCGTTCGGACTTTCAACTGGTGGACATACAAAAAATCCCTCAGCTCCCTCGCATTTTCAATCCCGGCCTCGATCTGTTGGATGGCTTGGAAATGCTGGAACTCGGCTTTGTATGACGGTATCATCACAACCCCGGATAAATTCCTTTGGGACACACAGAGATTTCTGGTTCAACTTTACTACCATAGGTCAACTGGACACCTGCTGGCGGCAGAAGTCCTTACTCTTAGCAAACTAGGTCTCATGTAACTCCCGCTCTTGGTAGTAGGATCGTCATGTACCTTTCCCTTCCTAATAAAATGCTCGTTTAAAAAAAAAAAAAAAAAAAAAAAAAAAAAAAAAAGAAGAACAAGTGCGATCGGACGGCTGAGTTTATTCAGCATAAAATGACATGCAGAAGAATCGAACCCAGGTTGCGCGGATATGCGCCAGGACGCGGAACCATTGAGGTAAACTGTTTTAAATTGAATTATGCTAGAACACATTTTACTAATACATGCAGGGTAGTATGCGCGCTGCTCAGATCAAGTCCGCCCAGATCGAACAGACGGGATTAATCTCAAACGGTAAATTCGAGATTCAATCCGTGCCGTCCGTGTTTGGGCCCGAATCGGACGGTAGCTGTTTTCCGTCCGTTACCCAAACGGTTAGTTGATTTTAAGAGCCGTTGGGAGTGATTTTAGAGCTCAAATTTAAGCTCTATAAATAAGGAAGAATGAAGAACTTCTAGAGGTAACATTTTGCTAAGATCTCAAAGCTTTCAGATCACGACTTCGAGCAAACTCAAGTGAATACGGTGCTTCCAATTTCATAAAGAGAAAGTGGCAAGAAGGATTCCGAAATTAGAGGTTATTGCTTCAAAAATCTCTCAATCTCTATTCCTTTATTTTTTTCGGTCGTGTGTGCCTCTTATTTCACTTAAAGTTATTTTAAGTTTTTTTGTCAATTTTTGTATTCTCTTCTTTGGGGGTAAGGGCATCCCAGCATTGTGCAAAAGCCCCGGGTTTGAGTTAAGCCCGAAAAAACTCAAGTAGGTTCGGGATTAGCCGTAGGTAAAGTCCCAAGTAGGTTTGAGGTGAACCGTACGAAAAATCTCGATTGTAATTTGATATTTTTAGTGTTGTTTTTCCCAACACCGGTTGGGGGTGGATGTAGGCTCGATTTTGAGTCGAACCACCTTAAAAATCTTGTGTGTTATATTTCTTCTTATTCGCGTTTAACAGATTTAATTTTTAATTGAAACATAAAATCGAAAAATTTTATTTACCACAATTCACCTCCCCCCCCCCCTCTTGTGGGATTTCCTTAAGCACAAATAACTTCACACTAAACCTCCTAATGAAGATCCTATCAAGATTCTGAGGAAGCAAGATCCTTCTTATACACCTTATTAAATTCTTAAAATTGCATAAACTTTGATGGTTTGAGAACTTCAAGATATCAAGAAAAAAAATCAATTGTTCAAGTCTCAGATGCTAACACTATTAGAAGTTCCTCACAATGTCCTAAATCTTTACCAGAATGAAACTCGAATATTAAGCATTGTAGCTATTTAGGATTCAAAATGCTCCACTAATGGGAAAGTTCAAGTTTTGAAAACTAGGTACCTAATTCATTAGATCTTTGACAATTATAATCTTCTATGTAAGAATAACACTGAAACTAAATTGGATGTCTCCTTATCGAACATTGATGTGATGCACAATAACTTCCCCTAATAGCCAAATGTTCTCCAAACATTAACAAATTTTAGTGAAGATTTTCAAGAAAGAACTTTTGGAGCTAGCCTTTTTTAGCTCGATCAAGAAGGTGCTAGTATCAAATAGAAGACCCAAGTAAAAAAAGCAAAAAGAACTCAAACAAGCCAAGCAATCCATGAGGCACTAGTAGTGCTTGAGCCATTCAAATAATTGAAAGTTCAAACCATCATTTCTAATTTCCTACTTCGGAATAAAAGAGGAGTAATTGGCAAAGAATTCGTTAATAAACTCAAATTCCTCATAAAATCTCACATGATTTCTCCAATAACTTTAATGAAACCAATGACAAACAAAAGGTAAATAGATCCCCCTAGAAGGAATTGAGTTCTATGAAAATAGTTCTTTAAATACAATTTGGTGTTATGAAAAAAATGTTACTCTTATCAAATGGTATTTAATGAGAAATAATTTGTATTTCTATTAGTGTAGTATGACAATTGGAAATAATCTTGTGCATTACTTATTCATTTATGCAAAGTACTCATTTATGGATAGAAGAAACCTATGGCTTAATCTCATATACATACTAATGTTTTTAATATACTCTAGATAATTGATGGAGACTTTAATATAATTGTCTCTTTGTATGAAAACAAAAGTCATTCTACACCTAAGCTTAGACTCATTCATGAATTCATTGAATGCATGAACTATCTTATAAAGATTTCCTACTCCAAAAATTGCTTTATTTGGTTAAGAATGAGAAAGGTATATAAGTTTTGAAAAGATTGAATAAAGTGCTAATGAATTAGGATAAGATTAATACATTTTCCTTAATAGTAATTCAACATCTTACCAATGCTTGATTTGATGACACTACATTATTTTTGCATTTCCTTAGAGAGTCACACTCAACTCTTAGACAATTTAAGTTGTAGAATAAGTGGATCAACAACCAATCTTTTATGTCTACAGTGAAGCAAAACTAGAAGCCATCTATCATGGGTTATAATATAAGAGTATTGACACTCAAATTAAAAAGACTCAAATCATTCCTTAAGGAATGGAACAAAGCAATCTTTGGTAATATTTTTTACACAATAAAGTTTATTGAAGAATAGGTTTCACAAAAAGTGAGCTTTTTGAATTGCTTCAAAATAAGGAATTGAAATTGTAATTGTTAAATGCACAATAATCTCCTCTCTTATATCAAAATTGGGGCTATTAGCATCAAAAGGCATGCAATAGATGGTTAAAAGAAAGTGAAGAAAAAAACAAAGTTCTTTCATGTTATTATTAAGGACAAGAATTATAGGCTTAAAATCAATAAGATTAAGGACTCTTTTGGTAACTATGTTGACAATGAAGAAAGAATTGTGGAGGTTACAATTAATCATTTTTAACTCCTATTATAGAACTCATTTGGGACTAAAACTACTCTCTTTTGAGCTTTAATTCTCCTTTGGTTGACATAGAGATGGATCAAAATCTATTACAAGATATCAACATGGATGAAAGTAAGTAGACTATATTTCAAATGACTCACAAGATGTATTAAGACTTGATGAATTTAATAGGATTTTCTATACACACTATTGGGATGTCATTAATTAAGATGTATCAAATATGACTAAAGAGTTTCTCACAATAAATCCAATCTGTAAAGGAATTGTTAGTTATAAGCCTCACTCATCCTTAGCCACCATCTTCATTTCTAGTTTTTACGAATTTTATTCAATCTACAAAGTCAAATCATGGTTTTGGATAAGATTCAAGATACGCATGCTTTTATCTTCTAAAATAAAACTCAATCATGTCCTTAAGGCATCAAGAAAAATCATATAAAACCAACCTTATGTCATAGCAAAAGATATGCAAGATTAAATCTAACCTTATTTTAACTATTCAAATTTTTAAATATAAATTTTAAATTTTCTTAGCATTCAAAATTTAAATACATGTAAATACTAAATTGGAAAATAAATATTCAAATTTTAAATAACTTACTAGAAGGAAAGGAAACTTAATTAAATAAATCAAGAAAGAAAAAAATGCACTAGATCAACTAAGGTTCTATCTGAGCAAGAAAATTTGTTATCCCTACCTTAATTGGCATTTTGTCCTCAAAATCTAGATAATAACTCTGGCCACTTACATTAAACTTTACTCTCCATTTCCCAAGTAACTTCTTACGCTTCCTTTTCAATCTATAAACCTCTTAATGTGATTAGGATCTCCTCATTGATAGGCAATTTCATCATCTATGGTGATGGTAGTTGGTGTCAACACCCTCAATCTCCATGCAAACTTAAAGATAAAAGAATGCAATCCTCCATCATCAAAAAGAAAAATAAAAACAACATTACAAAATAAAATCATACTAGTGATGATATTTGAAGCCTTTATAGCTTGTTGTTGAGTGAAAATATAAACTTGTGGCTGTCCACTTTGAATAACTCTTGCTTGACCAACACACTGAATATCTTTATGCCTCTTGAGATAGCTAGCCTTCTTATGACTAAACTTCAAGCATTTAAAGCAATCATTCTCTTTGAATCTACAAGTACCACTATGCCACTTCCCACAACATTTGTACCTTTGAACATGATCTTTCGAATGGCCTATCGATTACTCACTAATTAGTTATCTAAAATGGATGAAGACTAATCATCACTTTAAGACTTCCTCTACTTGTCACAAAACTTACCAATCTTCCTACTTTTAGAGGTGTTAGGATTGTTCTTTTCTTTCAAGTCTTTCCATTATCTTTATCCAATGCTCTACCTATATAACCATCACGTTGCCTCCACTAAGACATGATATTGAATGACACAAAAAACTACAAGGTTCCTTTGAAGTGAAGATGCACATTTCTCTATAAATAGATCACAATGACTCTCCTCATAAGTCACCATTTTAGAAACATAATAAGTTTGATAGGTAAATTTAGAGGCATAATATGCAAATATCATCTATCTCTAGCTAAAGTGAGTCAACTCTCCACAAATCTAAGCCTCAATCACCTCTAGCACATAACATTCTTTGAATTCTACTACAAAATCTCTCTAAGGAATCTCAACAGTTAGGGATATCCCTTAATATAACATAATGCTGACTACATGACCAATTAGCTAATTATCCATCAAGGACCAAAGTTGTAAGCATAATCTTTTGCTTAGTTGGGAATCCTATAGTATTAAATAACTCCTACACATGGGCTAACAAATCATCTACCATCATTAGGTTTATCATGCCTACAAAGTCCTTGGCCTCAATCACATGCCTAAAAAGCCTAAAAAAATTGCTCTAATTGGAATCAAGTTGTACCTAAGGTGTCCTAGCCCTAGTAAGTCGTCCATCTCAAACTCTTTTTACACTTAATCTTTATCCACTCAGTCTCTCATTATAGTTATATGTGTTCTTACCATCTTTGTCAAACAAGAAAATATCACACTTAGTTTCTTAGGGTAAGAATAAGAATACATTTTGATATATCTAACTTATGAAATACTATCATTTCTTATTATAATAAGACTGATCTAATATGTCTAGGGATGTCTTAAACTCTAACTTAGGTTATTATAACCTAGGATCTAATACAATCTCTATTAGTAAATATTATTTTATCTCTTAGTGCAACCAAATAAATGCATCAATCGATGTACTTAGATCATCATCTTTTACTCTTCGGCTGGATATTTAACTTAAGAGTTATGATCTTCTAATTTGATCATCATATTTATGATATCTCTAAAGATAAATTATGTCCGTATATCCATTGGTTACCCAATTAATTTAGTAATTGGTTTACCCTTGACTAAGTAGCTCACCATTTTATAATAACATGTACATAGTACCAAAATAAATGTATAAACTTTAATAAAATTAATACATATCCATAAAATTCAAATTTTATTATATAATTCACATGTCATCCCAAAATTCAAGTATATCATAAGAATAATATTAATGAAATATGTAGATATCAATATCCATGATAAATGTTTGATAGAACTTAATGTCCATCAAATATAAATAATATTGTTATACATAAACATGGAAGCTACCACTAATCATCATGAAATGTAATCAAATAATAAGATTACTAGATCATTGACTTTAAAGCTCCTAACTTTATCTTTCATATAAGCTCTTATCTCCATGGACCTTGTAATATACAATGATGTGAGTCAGGGGAGTTCTCAAGTCATGTTGTAAAAATAAACACGCAATAATAAATAGATATATTAGTCTAGTATAAGCAAAGTATAACCAATATCATGAATAGAAATATATTTTGATGAAGACAAGTCCCCAATCTTTAATCTACTCTAAGGTGTATGTATGCTTTACTCTATCACAGACATTCTCTTTTTTTTTCTTACTATTTTTTGAAATTCACAACTCAACTATCATTGATTAACATATGATTAATTTTGTAATTATTAAACTCGTTAGTTTAATAGATTTAATCAGCACTTTTGTTTGATTGATGTAATTATTGACAAGATAAAATTGTTACTTAATAAATATTCTTTTAGTATGAATGGGTTGAAATGATATTGAAAAATAAAATTTACTGGAAATTTTTTTTACTAAATTATTAAACTATATAAATAATTATATTATATCATATTATATTTTTTTTTAATAATTTGCCCTGAAATATATTAAAAATAAAAAAAATGAAATGCAATTTTTTAAAAAAACAATAGAAATTCAATACTATGTGCTAGCTTTCTACCATCCATGGTCGGGCACTTACAATGGACAAGGGCATCCTTGAACGAGTCTCGAATGTCCTATACAACATTTTTCCCGGCGGAAACTTCACGAGAAACGGGACCTCTGGTGTACTTCCGTTACGTTTTTGTTGGTGCAATTAATTATGCACTTGAATTTTTTTTCTCCGTTTTGTTCTTATCCCTTATCTAAAGTTCAAACAAGATATACTGCCACGTGGTTCGATCAGAAACCGTTTCTATCGGTCATATACGCTTCTGTTTCTCGCTCTGCCTAGCGAGACCTAAGCGACTGTGGCGAGGGAAGGGGAGCGAGTTGCTAAACTAGGGCTTTTGAGGTAGAAGCTGTGGGTTTTGCGCTTTGGTGAATAATAGCAGGTTAAGGTTTTGATGGTTTACATGCGGAAATCGTTCAAGGATTCGGTAAAAATTCTGGAAGCTGATATCCAGCATGCCAACACGCTGTAAGTTGAATTCTTTGCACGATTTCTTTGTCAACCATCTGGATTTTAATCTCTAGCACTTCCCCTGTTCTCACCAATCAGAACAGGGGATCTATGGTTGATTAATATTCTGGGATCACGTGAATTTGACATCATCTTCCGGTGATTTTGATGAATAACTCAGATTTATGTGGAATGTTTTCTGCAATCTATTTTGTTTCTAATCGGCGATGATGGTGATGTTTTTGGGTTTTATTGTTTATTGGGAAGTATCCTTTTCCTCGTTTGACTTAACTCGTTCCTGGTAGTGTGTTGTTCCATATTCGTCAGGTATGCTGTTTTCGATGTCGATCAGAAGTGTTAACCTGTGGTTTTGACGGCGGGTGAATTTTTAGTTGAAAGACTGCTATACTAATCTTGCTTGATGCTTCTAACAGCTGCATTTTTTGGAAAAATAATGTATCAAATTTATGAATTGGCTATGGTAATTTCTATATTATCTCATACCACTATTAGATAATTATTTTCTATGAAATTGTTTTGGGGTTCGGATTATGTATGTTGATTTCAATTTTGTACTTCTGCCTCGTGTGCACTTTTTTGTGCTCGCTAAAAAAAATTGATGATGGTCATGAGTCAACTTTTATTGAATCTTATTATACCAATTCACTGCTGGGTTGTCATGAATGGGAGAGTATTCTGGTATATTGTGGGGAAAGTTTTTTTGATATTCACAACTAATGCTGTAGTTATTTTCTTACCTTTCTCTTGTTCGAGATCTGCATGAATTCAGTGAAATGGGCCTCTTCCTGTAGCTTCTATTGAAGTCAACTTTTTCAAAAGAATAAATTGTATTCTTTTATAGATTTATTGTTTCAATCCTCTTTATCTCGAATTATTTGCTTTTCAAAACAATATATGGGGTATAAATATTTATGATTCATTTTCTTTCCATGTTTAAGCCGTTGTATGTGACAAATTGACAATGTGGTCAGTGTTATTTAGTTGTCTTTATTTGATTGTGTGCCATTGACTTTATATGTGACTATGAAGGACAATAAAATGTTGCTATGCTCTGTGATGTGTTTTGGAGCATGTTCCATGCGTCTAATCCTCTATTTTGGTTGTAGGGCATCAGAATTTCCTGGAGAATATGATGGTGCTTGCCTTCAAATGCGTTTGTCATATAGTCCAGCAGCCCATCTATTTTTGTTTCTAGTACAGTGGAGTGATTGTAGCCTTGCTGGGGCTCTAGGGTTTCTGCGTATTTTAATATATAAGGTTGCAGTGCTTGCAATGCAGATTAACTTTATTAATTTGTTGCAGAATTAATCTGACTTTCTTGCCTTCTCTTTTTCAGGTTTACATGGATGGAACAACGACAATGTCTACACATGAAAGGAAAGCAAGTCTCAAGGAATTCTATGGTAATTTACCTGAGATTTTCTTAAATTGTTGTAAAACCAAATTCTCCAGTATACTTGTTTTTTATTTTCCTTTTGTGTTGTTGCAGCTGTGATCTTCCCATCTTTGATGCAATTGCATAGAGGAATCACTGATGTGGAAGACAGGAAGCAAAGGGAAATATGTCAGGGAAGGTATAAAAGACGAGATGATGATGACAGAAGGAAGGTTTCTGAGTTTGATGCTGAAAGAGAAGAGGAATGTGGAATTTGCATGGAGCTTAACAGCAAGGTTGTACTGCCTAACTGCAACCATTGCATGTGCATGAAGTGCTATCGCGAATGGTATGTTATTTTATTAGTAATTTTGGCATAGTTTGAGTTTTTTTGAATAACCTGTTAACAATAAGGTTTGTTCGATATTGTATTAGCATATTTACTAGAATGAAGTTTCTTTATCAATGATATTGAATAAATGGAAATAGCGCATTTGATTTGAAGTTTGATTTGATACTGCTCATCTATGAATCTGATATGCATTTCTCAATGCCTGAATTATCGTAAATAAAAAAATGTGCCCTTGATAACCTCTTATTGGTGGCTTGTACCATGAATGCACTCTGGAATGATATGCTATCATATCATTTAAAATCTTTAGTGTTGTTTTGCTTCTTTGAGTAACATATTAATAACAAATTTAAATTTATTCCATAAAGTGTTATTATCTTCACTTATGATGAAGTTTGGTCATCGATGACATCGAATAAATGGTCAACAAAAGAGCCCAAAATAACCCATTGCATTCAAAGTTCTATTTGATTTTGCACATCGAATTTGTTTAACACTTATAGCATGACAAGTCTTTCAATGCCTAGTTGATTGCAAATAATGTTGTCCTTGATGACCTCTTATGGTGATGTGTTGATGCATCAGTGTATAATTCTACCTCTCTACTAGATTGTTAAGATAGAAGATTTGGAATTTCCTTAAAACTTCTCATGTAGACCAATTCATATAAACTGAAATTTAATGAGCATATGTGTTGTTGGCAACATTCATTTTCTTAATTATACTCATTCAGTAATCCATTATTCATGAAATTTAATCATGAAGTTGTGTTTGGATATTATTAATAACCAACAATGTTGATCTTGGATTTTGAGGTTAAAACTTAAGACTTATTGGGTGATAGAGAAAATTTTTGTATATAATGGAGAAGTCATACCCATATTTTGGGCAAATGTGGGTTTTGGATTATTGAATTTGGTAGTTTCATCTTGTTAAAGAGATTGTGGGATGATGTAGAGAATGCAAAGAGAACAGTGATGAAACTCATATTTATAGAAAAGTCATACCCATATGTATAGAAAAATAAGAATATGAGTTTTGGTATATTGAACTTGGTAGTTCCATCTTGTTTAAGGGATTGTGGATGATGTAAAGAATGCAAAGAGAAGAGTGATGAAATTTAAGTGGTGAGTCCAGATATATCCTTGGGAAAGCATTCTATATATCTTTATAGTTATAGAAAATGCAAGTTTCATCTCAAGATTTTTGTCCATGAAGGTTTTGTTCATGCTATAGTGGTAAGAGAAAGAGAGAGATAAAGGTGTGAATTTGCTTATAGAATATTGGAGTTTGCCTTTTTATCTTTACATGGCCAAGCGCACCTTTTTTTGATTAACCTAAATTTTTTAAACTCTCATTTAGAGGTGAGTTACACATTCAAGATTTTCAATGATACCTATGTTTGATGTTTTACATCTTATCTTTAGTTGTAGGTCCTGCTTTATTCACAGTTAGAAATCGTGGCTAGTCTATTCCATAGAGTTTTGTAATATCTAAAATGTTCTTGATTGTGATGAGAAAAGGAAAATGCACTATTGCTTAGGATTGATGGTATAATCAACATAACATTGTTTTGTAGCACGATGCATGTAATGTTATAGATCAAAAGCATATATTATGTGCAATGATCTTGATAGTGATCAATAAATCTTAAGAATTACTTGGATAATCTACAAGACTTACTTTTTTATGCCATAAAGAAGTTTGGTGATAGAAACATTAAATTATGATGAAAGCTATAATGGAAGAAATCTTGTTTAAGTTTTTTATACTTCTAAGTATTTGGTTTCAGAGTGATGAGTATGAAATAAGTGAAAAAGATGTTAATAATGCAAAGTGAATTTGGAGGAATTATACAAGAATTTGCATGTTAAGTGTGAGCAAGAAAGTCATCATAATGACTATGTGGGAACAAGGAGGAAAAAAGAACTCGACTCAGGTGAATGTACTTGATGGGTTGGCTGGCTATTCATGTTTGGTTGATGTCTTTCATAGAATTTTTTATAATGATTATTATAATATGATGGTATGAAATTTTTACAATCTATAGTATAATGAAAAATTTTCCTTATTATTTGAATGCACACAGATGTACATAGTATAAGTTAATCATATCTAAAGTAGCTTGTTGTCACATTTGCAGGCATTCAAGGTCTCAGTCTTGCCCTTTTTGCCGAGATAGCCTTCAAAGGGTGAAGACTGCTGATTTATGGGTACTCACAGACAGCAGAGACATAATTGACATGGTAACCATTTATAGAGAAAATCTGCGACGTGTGTTCTTGTATGTGGAGAAGCTGCCTCTTATGATACCTGATATCGTCTTTGATTCATGTGATTACCACGTGAGATGAGCAATGTGCATCAATCACCCTCTAATCTTCATCCTAGAGAAGGCATATGAGGTCTCATCCAGCCTAGCTTCGGATGCAGACTTCAACTGATAGATCCAAACTGGCATTGCCATTCTTCTATTAGGAGATTGGGATGCCAACATAAGAATCGTGGACTTGGGCTTTTGTAAATCTTCATGTACAGCTTGTAAGTTTTAGGTGATCATCAACTCTTTTTTAAGCAGTTGATTGTTTAAAAGGTGCCATTGTGTGCTTGGAGTGTTTAGATCGATTTAAGAACTAAATGTAATGGTGTTAGTATCAAATGGTAATGAATTCTTAACAATATAAACTAAAGCTGACGAAGTAAATCCCCAAAAGGATGTGTTAAATGAAAATAAACCATTAACAATGTTACCCGTGCTGTACTTTGAATGTAAATTGTGGAAAGGACAATAGGCGATTATTGCTAGAAAGTCACTCTGATGTTATCTAAATATTTTTCATAATATTTTTATTTAATGTTATCCTATTGTTTTTAATAGTTAAGTGCTGGATTAAGTTGAAGAAAGGATCTTATATAGAGAGCACTTGGCGAGGCCATGGCATTATGGTAGTGCTCTTACCGTGTGTTTTTAATTTATTAAATTGTGTTTTGACCAAATTATGTTTTGTAAATGGCGCTCTGTTTGCTGGTGGAGTATCCCTTATGTGATCCACCCTAACTTAAAAAAAAAAATATATAATATCTAAACTTATTTCATTCTAACTTTACCTCTCTAAAAATAAATTAATAATTATATTATATATCTTTTTCTTATTTTAAAATTTATATTTTAGTTATTGTTAATTATGTAATGTGGTTAACAAGAGAAAGTGAATTATTAAGGATAAAAATTTTAATTTTTTATTAAAATATTTTAAAAAATGTTTTAAAATTATTTTTAATAAATTTGAATAAATCATTAAAGTTTATTTTATACAAATTTTAATTGATAAAATATTTATTTTTAGAATTTTGTCCTTCTACCTTGTGGATTTGGTGAGGAGAATAGAATAATGTTTATTATTTCGACTGCACATTACTCATTTACTTAAAAGTTAATCTTTAATAGTCAAGTTTATATTTTCAACATCCTCCCTTAAATTTGACTTTTACACAACTATATTCATCGTTATTAACTATTAGAATTACTCATATTTGAAGGGTCTTCACATGCTTAAGCATAATCTTCTCTTTTGAAATATATTCCCAAATGAAATGAAATCTCACATAAATATGCTTATTCTAGTCATGAAATATTGGGCTCTTGACAAGAGCAATGGCTGAATTACTATCCAACATCATCATGGTGGACTTTTTATCTTTAAAACGGAGTACTCTTAGGTAACTCTTTAGTAATATTTCATGACATGAATTGGTTGTTGTAGCTGCAAAGCCTAATTCGCACGTAAAGTGTTACACTATGGGTTACTCCTTTGAGATCCATGAAATTTCATTGTCTTCCAAGAAAAATATAAACCTAGAATTTCTCTTCTAAACATCATTGTCTTTGGCATAATCAACATGATAATACTCTCACAAATTCATCTTCTTCAAAGATGAGTAGAATATCTCATAATAAAAAATATATTTCAAATACAAAAAAATTGTTTTGCTATCTTTTGATGATAGTCACTTGGAATAACATACCAATGGCATGGTTTTTATTTAAATAAGTATTTTTTTAAAAAATTAGAAACCAATATCACATAACTAATAATTAGGTAGATTTGAGTCTATCAAGAAAAAAGAAAAATTATATTTGTTCTCTAAGTATGTAAATTTATTAATTTAAAATTCCAATGAGTTTTATCAAATTTGAAAGATTTGTTAAAATGTTTGACACCAACTTTTTGCTCATATCATCATGCTTTGTTCTCTCGAATGTTTGCCACTTTATTTCCATTGGCTCCATTTCTCTCGAGGATTCTTTTCATCTAAAGTCCTTATGGATCATCAATTGGAAAGATAAACAACACAAGCAATCGCCTTAGCCAAAAACTCCTTAAGGATTTGCTTACTCTTCAACATCATCATTGCTATATTAAGTATCATCCTATTCTTCCTCTTAATAACCTCATTATATTGTGGTAATCTTTGGACTATCATAGGATGTCAAATCTCATGCATCTCACAAAACACTTTAAACTCATTCAAGTTCAACTCTCCATGTTTATTAGTCTATGAGGCTTTAATCTAGTAGCTACTTTTCTTCTTTACAAGTGCTTTAAACTTCTTGAAAGCTTCAAATCTCTCACTTTTATTAATTAAAAAATACAACCACATCTTGCATGAGGAACCATCAATGAAGAAAACAAAATATGAGCTTTTATTGAATGATAGAGGCATGGTGAGGCCACATATATTAACATGAACAAGTTGTAGTAGCTCAGTACCTCTTGAAATGGATACCTTTTGAAAACTTTTCTTATATGCTTCCCAAATAAGTATTGATTTGTCTACAAAGTATTCTCAACCCCAGTCCTCTATAATAGAACTTTTTAAAACAGCAACAATGTGAGTGAAAATGTGATAATGATAAGGAGCTAAAGAAGAGGAAAAAGAGAAGAGAGTTTTGTCATAAGGAGAATAAATTCATCAAGAAGTTTTTATTTAAGGAATTTTGAATTCATAAAGTTTTGATTTTCAGAGCATTAAATTACTTCATGCATCATTCTCTTTATTATATGGAATTTTAGATATAATATTTTATTATAAAAATATGTGATTTAAACAATAAATATAAAAATTTCCCAAATTTTACAAATTTTGCAAATCCAGGATTATTCCTACGCATACTCTATTGTCGCCCTCACCCATATAAACTTGCTAAGACACTATTCAAACATGTGGGTGCTATTCTCATATGCAGATAGATGTCCTCATTAACCATGTTGATGTAGTAAGCGATTGACAAGGCTCACATGCATATGTGCCCTTCTAGTGTGATCATGCATGCTAATGCACACAAGCGTTCGATGTGTCACTCCTTCTCATCTGCACACCCCTACCTCTATGAATAGTGCTTAGCTAGCATGCTACAACTAGCCTGTGCATTTCGCCTAGTGTACGGCTCCTACGACTTCATGTTGTGAGAATATTTTTTTTGTTTTGTCTCCTTCAATTTTTTTCCATCATTTTGAATGCAATGTGCTTGAACTTGATCTCTTGATCATAAGTCTCTTCTTTTTTAGATTTGATTCCCATCAAATCTTTTTTTAATTGGTTCTTTGGTCAATTCAGTTTTATTATCTTTCTTGGTAGATTAAGACTTTTGTCATCCTCATCAAGTTATTTCTGTGACTTTTTTACTAGCAATACATAATTTTGGCAAGTGTTCAGTAGCTTCTTCATTTGGTTATCACTAATAATTCACTTTTTTTAATGCTTCTCTATTTTGAGTTAGAAGAACGTATTGTCAATCTTTCTTAAATCAATATACTCATTGACAGTAGCAATTTTTTGTTTAAGTTGTAATAAGTATTTTGTTCTTCTTGAACTTTTTTTAAAATAGTTTTGAAAGTAATTTTTAATATTTTTGTCATATGTATCTTATCTTCTTTCAATGATTAAAATACTTTTGAGCTATACAAATAGAAGAAATTTTGTTAGTTATGATTACAATAAACTTTGTTACATAATACTCATCTCAGTATCACCAATTTTTAGACCTCCCAATATTTTATTTTTTTAAGTGTATCTTTTTATATTTGTTCTTCTTTTTAATAATCATTATAAATATATTTATTTTAAAAAATGAATATAGAAAAAAGATAATATATTCATACACTATTTATCCTTATTAATATTATAGACTATACTACTTTCTCTATCTTTTTTCTCTCATAGAATAAAATTCTTTCTTTAAATAAAATTTTAAATTATCTTCATATCATTTTTTTTAATTAGTCTAATTTTTAAATGAGCATTCCACCATGTTAATGCATAACTTGTCACTTTTAAGCGAGCATATGTCACTTTATTAGTTGATAAATAATTGTATAATGAGAAATATGTCTTTAGTTGCTTCAATAAGGTATCTAATATTTTTGCATTTATTGTATCATCATAAATTGGTAAATTAAGTATAGAATCTATCTTAAAAAGATATTGTCGATTTCTGTGCTTAAAAAATGTGAGATTGATGTCATCTTCGTCTTCATGTCCAATTATTTTAAGATCACTAAATTCAAAATTTCTTTGATTAAACATTTTTTTGGATTTGTTATAAGAAAGGATTGAGATTATATCACCATCTTCATTATCACTTATATTTGTTAGCTTAATAGAGCAACATATGCCTCCATACTTGTTGGTAAATAGTCAGTATAGTCATCTCAATTAAAGGTTTCTCAATATCTTTTTTTTTGTGGCTTGCTCTTCAATTATCTTCTTTGCATCTTCCATTACCATCGAATCAAAGTACTCTAATACCAAAAATAATATGATTAGTCTATGATGTGTGCTCATCCTAAGCCTTCGATAATAGATATTCTTTTAAGAAAAGTAATAATGGAAGTGAAAGTGTGATAATGGTAAGGAGATTCTAAATTTATAAAGTTTTGATTTTCAAAATTTTGAATTGCTTCATATATTCTTCTCACCTTTTTATATAGATGTTTAGATATGATATTTTATTATAGAATAAAAAATATATGATTTTGACCACAAATATAAAACTTTATGAATATTTACAAATTTAATAAATCCTAACTTGTTCCTACATGTGCTCCTACATCACCTACACACATAGGATGTGTTTAGCCACTATTCATGTGTATGAGTGCTATTCCTACTTTCCAAGAGACCCTCTATGCTTGCATAGACTATGATAGTATGTTAGGTGCACTTACCATTCGCATACATAATGCTGGTGTAGTGTGTGGCTGACAGGGCACATGTGCACTTGTCCCATGCTATCACGTAACTTGTGCACCATGCCTTCTAACATGTGATGCTTGCCCAACACACTTGTAGCAAGCCTCCGTGCATTGCCCAACATGTGGCTTTGTACTATAATGATGTTTTTTATTATTTCGTCTTCTCTCTTGATTTTTTTCTATTATTTTGGATTCAATAAGCTTGAAATTCATTTCCTGATCAAGCATGCTTCACACAACTAATTAAGTCATTAGAATCCTTTTTATTATGTTCTTCTCTCGATTTTTAATCCTTTCAAAATTTAAATAATAAATCTCATATGCCAAATCCACAAAGGATCCTTAATACAAGACTCCAAGAAAATTGCATCGACATTCTTCACATTAAGTAGGATTAAAAGGTTGTTCATCATCATAACTTTGGCAACAATCCTATATTCTTGATCTTGAAGCCATTAGTAACGGTCCACCATGTTCACCATGTAGTTACTCTACAAGAGTTGCATAATACTCAAAAGTGTTTCTCTTCATCTAAGGTGTGCAATAGATATTGTGAAAAACCTTATGGCCTCTACTCTTTGTGGCTAATATTATTGAGGCTTTTCTCTTTATCCTTATCTTTGTATCACTTTCAAAATGGATGTTGCCTACTAATTTATTATCTAGCACCATTACCAAGGTACTATGTATGATATTCTACTAAGGAGACTTTTCTCATGAAAGCATGAAAGTTTCACCTCTTTGCTCCTTGTACATGATAAGTTTTATCTCTTTATCATCATTTTTGATTTAGCACTCATAAGAATAGAACCTATACTTGTGATGTGAATTGCATTTTATTTGGCACTAGTTATTTTGTTTTCTAATTTCCATTGCCTCTTTTACAACCTTTATGAAAATCCTTCTTTTCAAAACTTAAGAAGATGATTACTTATCTCTACCATGACAATTTCCATGGCCTCAACCTCTCGTACAACTGTAGCCCCTTTTATCTCTTTTTGAAGTACTCCCTTGATTTAGGGATAATTTTGCTTATAAAATCTACTTCACTTGCTCTTTTTAGCCAAGTTTCATTCTCTCTTCATGTGCTAACAAAGACTCTTTCAACTTATCAATAATCATGGACTCTATGTCGTTGGTCTCCTCAATCATTACCACTACATTATTGAAGTTGGTGGTGAGGATGCATAAAAGCATCTCTACTTCATGCACATCTTTCGCCTCTGCTTGAAGTTGCTTCATCTAATTCACTAGCATTAGTGCTTAGGTGAAATAATCTACTATAGGTTTTCTCTCCTTTATCAAAAGCGACTTAAATTCAATCCTTAGAAGTTTGAAGTTGTACTTTCTTCACCTTACTATCTACCATCATAGAGTTTTAAACATTCTTGTCCTTTATCTCATTAGTAACCTTCTTGACAATGTCATCATCTAATCATTGATGGATGATAGAGAGAATGCCTTGATCTTTTTTCTTTTCTTTCTATAAAGCCTCCATTTCAGCTTTGTGAGAGCACTCTCATTGGTAGGCTCATCATAACCTTTTTTAATGATTTGTCATAAATCATAAGATCCAAGAGTAGCTTTCATTTATGACAACCAGCTATTATAGTTTATCTTGGTAAGTTGTGCAATTGAATAAAAATATTAGACCCTTTGGTATCATTATAGATCATGATTTGAGATGCAAACTTTATTTCTAATTTATTGTAAATTTTGGTGGGAGATCTAGTCACAAAAACAAATAGATAAGAAAAAAATGAGAGAACTTTATTAATGCTTAGTAATCATTCATTACATGACCAATTATATACCTAAAAATAAATTTTAAAAAAATCATTCATAATTTAAACAAAAAAAATTAAAAGATGTTCAACAATTTTCATCAAGGTTGTATTTTTCTAAAATTCTTTGATTAATATATCAACCCTTTTTATATGCTGATTCTCTTAAACTCTTTTCCAAAGTGGCCTATTAAATTTTTACCAAATAAATATTCTAGATTAATTGGATATTTTTTCTTGATTTATTTTGTTAATATTTTTTTAATAATTTAATTTATATTTTTAATAAAACTAATGAAATGGTGTAAGCTAGCAACAAAAATTAGAGACGGTGGTGAATCAACATCACTCCTAAGAAAGATATGCATGTGGCAAAAAGGATTGAGCTTTCTGTATCGCTCCGGTCATCACCAATACCTAACGGTGGTTCACCGGCAGCTAACAGGCAGTCGCCTATATTTTACTCTTCCCGGAGATGACTTGATCTCTAATCTGTCTCTCTCCCTACACCCAACTTCGTTTACATGCATAAAATAATGTTGATGTTGTGCAGTAAGTTGCCTTCTCACGTCATCGAGAATAAATAAAATACATAATGTTCTAAGACTAATACTGGTTTACATGTGTTCTTTAAGGTCTTCAATGATATCCCTTTTATTCAACGGACAAGTCATTTATGGGGTTCAGAAGGACAAAAACGAATTTGGAAACGTGGAATGAGAAAAACGAGAACATGCGTAAAAATGCTGTCTTAAATTTCAAAAATGATGGGCAAAGAGAAAATTTGAACAGTCCCTCTAGAGATTAGCCAAAATAGAAGAAAGATTAACTAGAAAATTAAATTTGCAGTTGTTTTAAAGACATGGAATGGAAAATGTATCCGTTGATGATGCCATGATTAGCATATAACTAGCTGTCATCAATAGTTGAATTGATGCCCGTATGACCTTTGTGGACGACGACTCTTAATAGCGACGTAGTTAAGGTTTCATGGTTGAGCTGTGGAGCTGTATGGTAGATTTTTCACACAACTTCATATGGATTAATCCAAATAAATATCAGTTTTTTAGAACTTTATAAGGTGATTTCCAAGGATCCTTTAAATCCAGAATTCAGGATATTCAAAGTTAGTATGTTGAAGTTTCAATAGAAACTAATTGTAGACTTTTAAAATAGTTGAGTATTTCAATTAGTGGTTAGACATTGGATGATTTTTCAAGTAGTTTTTAGTTGAATTTAAGCATTAGGATGACTTATGGACCTTTTTCTTGCAATCTTTGAAGCCTTATAGTTTTCTATCAAAACATCTAATTTCAATGTTTAAAATATAATTTGAATAGTATATTTATTTCAATAATTTGAAATATTAAAAAGTATACAATACTAGTTAATTGACTAGGATAGTCTACTTATTTTCTTGGTGTTTAACATTAACTACACCATGCAATTAATCCACTAAATCAAGAAGTTAGAAAGGATTACACTAGTGTGATCGAAGAACTGCTATGAGCAGGTATCTTTATCTCAATCTGCTAGTGTAGCTAAACCTATGATGGCAATGTTCTATTTTACTAAAATGCAATTGTATGAAGACATTTGTAATCTCTATCGCACTATGAGCTTTCCGAATTGTCTTGACTTAACTAACTAATATAAACTTATGCTTCTGTTAGACATGATCCAAGTAACTCAATCTACATATATATATATAGATACACTAGCAATTAATAAAACATTCTAAAATATGGCTTGAATTTTAGTTTTTAAACTATCATGATTAAGTGTTTGAATGCATTGTATCAACTCTCAATCTTATTAAGGAACTCAACTTTGATGAAGAGATAAAGAAGCACATCATGTGACATCTTTAAGATGCAACCTATGGTGATAAAAAATTTCTATGATTAAGGATGTATTGTTATTTTCATGTACCGATTAGCATGTTACTGCTACTAAATTAGCTAAGGGTATAAATCTACATCTTACTATAAAACTCTAATGGCAAATTAATTATCTAGTACTAACACAACAGAAAAAAATTGGCAAAACATTTTGCTTCCTATAATGTTGCACTTGACAAGCATGTCACTTCTAGCATATACTATGAATTAATATCAAGAATCTCTCTAATAACATTCATGTAATTAAGAGATAACAAGTTTGAAAATATAATTTACTATAGAGATCTTTGACAATGTTGAAGATGAATTACTAACATAAAATGATAACATGAACATGTGTGAAGAATTTTTTTTTCTTTATTTGCAAATGGTATAACTGCTACATCTAAAGAATTTAGAACTAATAACCTTTTAATGGTCGAAATAGTCATATATTGATCTAATATGTTCGGTAATAAATTGGTCTTCATTAGTTCCCGCCGTTGCAAACTATTTGATTTGTTTATTAACATCAAAATCATTGAACTATTAATTATGGTAAAAATATTTGGCAAAATAATAATGAGTTAAATTTGTGATGGCATTGGAATTAATTGAAATTCTTAATTTTAACTTGAAACATTTAGAAATTCATGTGTTAGTTGACTTGTTAAATCTGCCTAATGTCACGCATGCCTATTGAAACCCAACCAGTCAAATTGCAAACATGTGTGTCAAACCTGTGCATGCCCCACTCTATCGACTAGCATCTAGAAATAGGAAGAGTTTTAGAATGCTACTTCAAAATAGCTTATGGCATTAGATTTTTAGGTTTTTAATTTTTTAATTTATTTTTATTTTCAAATATCTTCTTCAATGTACCCCCTAAGTTCTTAATTAAAGGGGCATATCCTTATGAATGAAGGACATCTTTGTATGAATGAAATTTCTACTTTTGTTCCTTTGCAACTTGTTGAAATGTTAAGATTGATCATATAAAGAACTTTGACATGCTGATTTGTCGACATTAGGTGTTAAGAAAGGGCAAGTAGGGAGACATCGTGCCAGTTTATCATTGACTCAACTAAAAGATCTTCCTAGCATCACCAACATAATGATTCTCCATTCACACACTACTACTAATGGATTGATTTAGATTTTTTGTCACTACCATCTTACTCGATAATTCTCATCTACGAATCTTGAGATTTCATCACCATTTTTATTTCCTATAATTTGATTTCTTTTTATTTTTGGATCACTTTTTTGCACATAATTGGCACATTTCTTTGAAATTTTGGGAGAATCTGGTAAGATTGTTCAAAGCTTTCAATTTGTGTTTGTGTGACATTTATTTTGTTAATTACTTTATCACGATTAACGTCATTAAATCCCTTTTCAAATTCCTTGTTTTTATTCCTTCGAAGAGTTTGTGGTCTTTGCATACAGAGCGACCCCTATGTTGCTCTCTATCCCTTTTTGATTAAGATTGCTTTGAATGAGTATTTCGTATGTTGTCTTTCTGAAATTTCTATTATCTATCCTTTAAATTTGTTTTGCTCCTAACATGTACAAATAAACCCTTTTTTGCTCATTAACATGTCTTTACACATTCGACATCATTACCCCTACATAATTGTTAAGTATAATGATTGGTACATTAGTTTTCTTCATCCAATGATATAAAAAAATGTTACTAAAAGTTGGTTGTGATAGATCCTAAGTGCTACATGTCTTTGAGCATAGGATTTGAAAATCTAACTCATTAAAGAATTATAAAGTATGCCCAAGATAGTGGTCACACTATTAAGAGTAAAACTTTATCCATAAATGCAATAATATGAAATTATTTAGCCTTGATAATTTATCATGTAAATACACTTTTTTAAAATACCTCTTTTAAAAATCATCTCTTAATATCCCTAAGAAAAATAATCTCAAAGAAAAATACTAGTAAATATTGATATACAATTTTACTATTATCAACCTCTCACATGATATCAAGAGGTTAACAAATTCTCCTTTTAGATAATGGCAAAACCATGGTTGCAAGTATACAAATAAGTTGAAAATATAAGAAAATGATAGTGAAAATATATGCATTAAGAAAATAGACATGATAATATATGTATCTAATAAAGTGTAACAATGTATAACAACTTTCCCTAAATCTAAGCTTCTCGTTATTGATAACATATACAATATACAATTACACTGCACCTCTTTTTTGTTATCAATAAAAAAAGACAACTTGTTCAATGAAATTTATAATGTTTAATGTCATCCTAGCCTTAGTAAAGACTTTCAATGGTAATGTCTTCGTAAAAATTTCAACTAGATGTGTAATTGAGAGGAATAATAAACATTTGTCATTTACATCATTTGTTTGATGATAAAATTATTATGTTATTTACTAATTTTTTTCTTTAGTATTTTTAGATCATGTATCTTAAGATCAAATGTGTTAATCTAATAGAGAGCTTGATCAATTGGTTCATAGAGTAATCCATAAGTGAAAACTAGTCAAGGCATCTTAAAAGCTTTGCTCAAGTTTAGAGCTTAACTTACAAATTTTAGAGTCTTTGATCCTAGCTCTTAGCTGAGTAGCTATCCATTTGCAACTTATCTTCATCATATTTTTTGGGCTAGAATATTAAACATCTTCTTTTGTATTATGTGGCACTTAGGTTTTTATTTAACTTATTCAAGGTTTTTATTTAAATTATTCATGCATACATTATTCTAAATTATTCACTCTTGAGTTATTATATATCATGAGTTTCACTAGAACTTGATTATCACTTCTATAAAATACTTTTAAATTTAATACATGTATTAAAGATAAAAAATTATGTTTAAACTAATCTTTATTATTCATTACCTTAAGATTACACAATACAATGACTACTATCATATTTAAATGATTAAATCTCTAATTGTATCATACTTAAATTATTTGTAGGTATCATATAAGTATAATAGTATCACTATATAGTTGTAATTTTCAGTCGATTAAAGAATACGAAGTGTGAACTTAGTCATACATATTAAACCTTTGGTATTGTACTATTTATTTGATGATAATAAAATCATTGTATTAGTTTTACTAATAATTTTTTAAGTGATTTTCAAATAATATATCTCAAGATCAAACAAGTATTAATCATTTGTGGAGATTGAATATCTATTTCATGGAGCGATTAATATTTAAAGACAAGTTAAAGAGTGTTTGAAACTTTGCTCAAGATTTGCTCAACATATAAATCATTGAGCTATTGTTTCAGCTCTTGGTGGAGTGATTACCTATCCAAATCTTATCATCTATGCTTTATTTGAGTTAGAATTATTAAATTATCACTTGATATTGATATGACACAATTAGTATTACAATACATGTATTTATTTGCTAAATATCATTATTGTGTTGTTATGGTTATTAAAATTATATTACGACTTTATAAATATCACTCCATGTTGTGTTAAATCTAGCTCAAGTATTATTTTAAAAAACTCAGTTGGAAAAAGCTTAAATTAAGCCTTATTTTTTTCTGCTTAATGATCATATATTACAATGTATAATATCATATAAGACAATCAATATTTTGACTTAAAATCTCAACTATAATCTAAAGTAATCATGGTATTGTAGGTTACGATATCTTCATTGTATAGTTGAAACTAACACCATAATCTATTAAAAGCTTAAATCAAGGTATCAACATCATACATGTGTTGTTAAATTTTTTAGAGTAGAGTTATCATTGGAGTCATATGACTATAAAGATCATTTCATATAAGTATGTCATTTTTTCTCTCAGGATAGACATACTATTATACACATATTAATTTGCAAATGCACGTGTCATATAGTATAATTCTTTGTGTCATAATTATATATTCATGTGAAATTTATATAAGTTATTTTTCATGCTTATAATGTTTATTACTATGATCATTGTATCATAATAATATATCTCAATTTATTTTCACTTCTATTATCATAGAGTATGAAATTCATGCATCATACTTGTTTGTGCTTGAATTATCTTCTTTAGTTTCATATATGTATAATTTATTTATTATATAAGTATGTAAAGTAACTCAATGATTTTTTACCTAGTACTAGAATGATCAGTATTTCTTGTGTTAAAATTTTTAATTTATATTTTTTATATTCTTTATTATCATATAATAATAATAGTAATATTATATTAGTATATGAAGTTGTAAAGAAATTTTGTAGAAATACCAAGATAATATATTCATCACACTAGTACGATAAGTGTAAACATCGTTAGTTTATATATATATATTTTAATTTTTTATTATCATACTATAATAAAAGTGTTATCATATTAATATGTTCAGTTATTTAAAAAAAATTTAGGTACATTAGAATCATTTAAAATTGCATTAATAGTCAATTTTCATATACTTTTATCACTTTCAGAAAAATATAATAGCATATATTGTATGAGTATAATCTATTTTCTAGTCAAGTTAATTTACATAATCATATAAGTACTCATCGTTTACGATTTCAATGTATAACATCTTTTTATGAGTCAGACTATTATGAAAATATATGTTGTATAATGATAATTTATCTTCAAATTAGTACAATCAATCTAGGAAATGAGACCTACTCCAAGACCTAGACAAATTTTTATTTGATTTTTTTCATATTAGTATAACTCATTCTAACATAAGAATTTGATTTGAATACTTGGATATTTATTAGATATGAACTACTCATATAACATTTTATATTATATGATTCTATATTATACAATAATTTCTTAATTACTCAAAATTTTGTTGTAAAAGACTTTTTTATATTCTCACTATATGATATCATCATTCTATAAATATGATACATTTACTCTAATAAAAATAATTGATTGTACATGCCCATTATCAAGGTGATCACTGCATGTATCTTGTTGTCGTGATAAAGTATCCTTGACATACTTATACCATTTGGATCTCGAGAGCATAACTATTATTTCGAACATTTTGGGAATGGGTGTTTAGCCATTGCAACTCCTTTAATCAAACATATATACTTGTGCGGTATAAATATGAGTAAGTTAAAAAAAGAATAAATCATTTTAAAAGTGAAACCAAGTTCATCGATGTGGGTTAAGCTTCGTAGTATAAAACATCTTATTCTTACTACTGTTATCATTTATTCTTATCCTTAACTTTATTATTCACTCATTTATTACATCAAAACTACTTATATTTCTTGGAAAATTCTTCATAACATTTAGATCTGTCATATTATTTTCTTAATTATATGGTATAGGACTTTGATGAATCGCTTTATGTAACTATTATAAAACTTGTTTAAGCTTTTATTACTATTTTGAGTGATGATGATTCATATCTGGCTATGATAAAATATAATTGAATTGTATTAAGTTCACCCTTACTTAGTTGTAACAAAAAAAGAGTGATCTTATTACCAATTGGCTGAGATAAAATAGGAGTGGTTTTAATGAAAGCCTTGTCATTTACCTGAGAGTGAGTGTAGGCAAAAATTTTATCAAACCACTTAAAAATATTGTGTGCCATTTTACTATTATTTATTTATTTTATTGTTGCTCATCATATAAATTCACACATAAGGATTTGTAAAATTTAAACAACCTTTCTAAATCTTGCTTATAAAAGTCATAGCCATTAAATGCAATCAAGAGAAATTTGTTGTGAAGTTACAAATAGGTCGAATGTGTTTGTGAAAACAAATATCTTTGCATGTTTGAAAGAAAAGAATTTTGTTGAAATATTATTTGAATTGGGTAAATTCGTTTGAGATGAATATGTCTTTACTTTCAATATTTACGATAGACAATCTCCTCTTTGGTCCAATGCTTAAGCCTTATTCTCCAATTCTTTGGCATTCCTTTTCTTTCACCATGATCTTTGAGTAATCAAGATAAACCTCTTACGATAAGGGTTACCTCATCATCTCTAGATGTATTAATCCCTAAGGAGAACTCAATTATTAGGGAAATTCTTGAATCATTCTTTATGGCTTTTTATTTTTTTTAGCTATTCTCAAGATGAGGGTTTTAGCAAAAAACATGTATATAGTGATGAACTAAATATATTATACATTAATAATAACATGTGTGCCAATTTTATATGCTTCTCTTAATGTATTATATATTAGCATTCATACTTTTCCACTTAAGAAAGATGTAATATGTATTAATAATACTGTGTCACACATTAAATTAATCTCAAGTTGCTAATATTCTTCTAGAAATATAATCCACTTGTCAACTTACCAAGTTAAGTAAACTAGAATTATTGTATGTTAATAATAACATACCACAAGCAAGTTATAACTTAAGAATCTTTGACCAAACAAATTAGTATGTATCATATATTAATAAGTAGCATATCATACATTAAAAAATAAAGTACTATACATAATCTTTGTTGAACACTTGGTCTTTACATCACTTGTTTTTTATGACAAAAAAACCATTATATTATTTTTATTAATTTTATTGAGCATTTTTAGATCATATATCTTAAAATCAAATAAGATTAATCTAATGGAGAGCTTAATCAATTGATTCATGGAGTAATCCATAAGTGAAGATAAGTTAAGGAGTCTTGATAGCTTCGTTTAAACTTGGCTTAACTTACTAATCTTGGATCTTGTGATCAAAGCTCTTGGTGGAGTAGCTACCTATTCAAAGCTCATCTTTTACAAAATATTTTAGGCTAGATTTGTTTAACCTATAAATTCATATTCACATGGCACATAAGATTATATTTAATCTACTCATGGACGATTCATGCCTATCTCTCTTCACATGAATTAAATAATTAAACATTGACTTAATAATTATGAAAAGATGATGTTTAAAAGTTAAATTAATCTTATTTTAATGTCAAATCAATAGGATGAAAAGAGAATGAAATTAGAGAATATTTTAAATTGTGTACTAATCATACATGTTCAATGGTTTCATTTTGCAATAAAATTAGTTTATCGTTTGATCAAATTGAAAGTTGTCTTAGGTGATTAGTAGTTCAAGTGAGTTATTATATTATTTGTACATATACAATATCTTTATCGTATAAGTACATGAATGTTTTACTTGAAGAGGTGTTTGAGGTCTAGATATTTATACTATATGATATTGCTTATCATAATTATATAATGTATTTCTTTGGAGGAGAAGACATTTTAGTGAACTATGAAATTTGAGTAAGGATTGTATTTTGCATTATCCGAGCATTATGATACCACTCTCGTACAAGTATGATCAATTTAACTATGTATTAGTAGTTGAGGACTTAGGTTATGAGCAAGGTAAAATCAATTGTGCAAGTACAACATCTTTTTTGTACCAGTATGATACCTTTTGTTTAATAGAACATAGTTTGGGACCGAGTTATTGATTAAGCAGATTTGCTTCATATAAGTATGATCCACTTATTATATAAGTATGTCACTTATTGTCTTAAGTAAAGTAAGAACCTAGTAGGTTTTGTATAGTACAATAGTTGTCATCATATTTGTATGATCATATTTAATAAAGATATATATTTAGGAATTAGACAAAAAAAAGTGAAATGAAAGTCATTACATGAGTACAAGTCTCTTACCATATGAGCATGATCAATTATGATTAGAAGAGTGAGCTAATCATACAATGCATTATAATGTATGATCATGCATTGTACAAAAATTCCAAATAGCTTAGAAAATTTGAATTATGTTATTTGTATGAAGGTGATGTCCTTATAAAATAAGTATGATCTATTCTTACATCAATCAATAATACTTGTGATGTAATCACACTAATTCTTCAATGTTAACCTCTGCTCCAGTCAAGTGTGATGGTTTGTTTGCCTGATGGAGCATCGCCATGTTATAATATATTTTCTTATGAGCATTAGACCAATATTTTTTACACTCATTGATATTATTCACTTTGAACTAGCATTGTAACATAATGAAGTATAGAGCCTCCCATCAAACAATGATTACTAAGTGATGGAAATATTGTTCAATATTTTAGACTCTTTGTAACTCAACGACATTACTCAATATCACAACAAATAAGTACAAAAAACAAGAGTTATCAAGGCAAATTGTAAAGTCAATCCAAAATAATTACTCCAACTCAGACATGTACAATAGAGTACACTGCATAACAAGAATCGACTTAAAACAACACAAATCACTCATAGTATTGGACATGTACAACATGAAATCTTTTAATGAGTCATCAAATTTGTACTACATCGATGTAGCACTATCGGGCTTCAAACAAATACATCTTATGTGAAAATATTTTTAAAGAACATGTTATTAGTTTAGGAATCAATGTCAATTGAATAAGCATGATCAAGATACGAATCATAAATCCAATAGAAAGATGGACTTATGTTTAATGTAATGTAATATCAATTAGTCATATAATAAAACTTTTAAAAAAAGAAGTATGATCAAATTTATATATTTAAATAAACCAATTAGACAATTGCATCATCTAGGTGATACTTACCTTATGCTTATCACCATTATGCAGACCTTGTATCTTAATTTTATGATCATATCATGAGAGCTATAGTGACTAGTTCAACTTTCTTGAAAAAGTGATTTTAGTAATTGGAAATTTCATAACCTTTTTTGAGCTATTGATGTGTATAAATAAGGTTGTATTTCTAAGAGAATAATATGATGAACCTAATTGCAAATCATTGAGTTGAAGAAAAGCTAAAGTTACAAATCACATTTTTCATAATGATTTTTTTGTCCTGTTGCTTTATTTCAAGCTTGATTCCATTATATTCTCACATCTTTTTTTGGTAACATCCTTCCTTATCATTAAACATTGCATCATAATATTTTCTAAAGTGAATAATATATGAGTTTGTATATTTTATATTTTGTCTATGTTTTGCAATATTTTTGTAAACTATGTGAGGTTAACCTTTACTAAACTATGACAAGAAGAGGATGGTATTTAGGTGAGGTAACTTCTACCTAGATACAACAATTAGGTAGTGTCATTTGCAAGTGTTATCTCTAACCAAAGATGCCACTTAATCTAGAGCAACGCTATGGGTTTTGACTATTTAAGGTGGATTTAAAGTATTTTTAGGTTGCCAATGGTGATCAAAGTTGGTGACAATGGCAATGGACATTGGTGACAATTAGGATGGGTGGTGACAAAGATGATTATTTTTCTAACTGTAAGACAAATAATGTGCAAAGTGTGATGAGCTTCAACTATGTTGCAATGAGATTCAAGTCTTTGATGATTATTGGATGAGGGAAAGGAGATGACAATGATGGGGTTAACTCTTGTTCATTGCTCAAAGGAATGAAAATTAGCTTATGGCTCAATGAGACACCTTATTGATTCTTTGTTGATGATGATGTAAAAATGCACATTATAAATCTTAAAAATCAATTGAAGCTATAGCTACAATGCAAGCATGAACGATAATGAGGCTCAAGACCATTCTCTAGCAATCAACTTTGAGACTTTATTGTTTGAGATGTGCTTTTGACACAAATGCTTAAGACTAGCTCACGAGGCCAGCCCTGGTGACCTCGATGATTGAGGACAGCCTTGTGAGCTAAGCAATCTAGGACAATCCTTTAGACCCAAACACTCAGCTAGGCACTCTAGGTCGAGCCATAAAGAACCCCTTCATGGAGGTAATCATTTTCAATATTTTAGCCATCATTGAAGCAATGTCACTCTCACTCTCACATTATCCTACATTATTAAAGTAATGTTATTATCACTATTATATGGGCATGCATTATTTGACTAATGTCTCTATCTATCCTATGTGTGTAATATTGTTGATGAGATTAACTTTACCAAGCTTCTCCAATTAAATTACTATCTTGAATAGACAAACTGGAATAGCGGGAAACTGATCGAGGGAGGTGAATTTGCTACTTAAGTTTAGCCACTTGTGTTTTTCTTTCCTTTTTTAGCTTTCCTCAACCTGTGAGGACCAAGCTTCTTTTACTTTAGTACCATTATAATCTATTGGTATGAGTCCAAACTAAGCATACTTGTGTTAGCCCCTTGAATCTAATTTTTGCATAAATACACAAAATAAATTAGTAAAAAAAAAACTACTTTTTCATTCCATAAAAAATTTAAATATCTTACACCTTTAGCCTAAATATGAAAATATAGATATGTTGTTAACTTAATAAAACTATAATAAAAAAAATATAAAAATAGAAAAAAAAAACATGAAACCATATAAGAAATTGATACATTTCTCATGCACAATACATTACAATCAATAACATCTCAAATAGCTAAATAACTCAATATCTATGCTAGCCTCTTAAGGGCTCTTATTTGTAATCTAGTTTATGATCTATAACTAATTTGGATATCTTATATTCTAAACTTAAGTGGATTATCTCAATGTCATTCTCTTACTACAAGTTATTCTATATCAAACTTGTTTCTGATATTTGCATATTTTTTTGTTTCTTGTGACACTAGTTTTTATGAAAACTATAGTAATGTATGCACTACTTACAAGAGGCATATAGGTTCTTTGTAATGCAGAAGTATAAAAACAAAGAAAAATGAGAAATAAGGTAATTATTTCCTTTTCACCACATTTATTGCATTACTTTTCTTATGGTCATTGGGTTCGTATATCATGGTAATAGAAATACAAACATGACTTGATTAATGCTTGCACTTTTGGATGAGATGGTATAGACTTATTCTTCACAAAATGTACCATTGTTTCACACTCTAAATTGAAAACTCAAATGTCTTACTTCCTCATAAACTCAAAAAGAAATCTAACCATCCTTTTTATCTTGCCTTAACCAGACTTACGAAAGGAGAGTTAGAGAGCCTGGCTCATGAATTTAAGAGTTTCAGGAGTTTGAACAATCAAACCTCAAAGTTTAATGATGAAAACCAACTTCACTTTTCTTATGACAATAGTTCATCTTTCTCCATCTCGAAAGAAAGTGATGACCAAACTTAAACAAGGATCGGTTTTGCATTTACTCCATTTCGTAGCAATTGGCCTGGCTGTATCCGTCCCCACATATCATGATGAAATATTAGAATTATATAGTTTGGTCTTTGTGGAGCTTTTACCTGCTCCTTGGCCATGGTTAACGTTTTTTTAATGAGTGATGTTGAATTTATGAAGAGAACTGGAGCTTATTCAAAATACCTGCACCAATTATATTTGTTATGGCGATTACAAAATCGTTGTCTTTGTTTTTTTTTTTTTTTTTTTTTTCTTTTTGTTTCATTGCTTCAACTCTACTGCTTGCAGTTGTGAAGTTCACTTCAACTCCCTTTCCTCCCATCCCCTTTTATCTCTCTCAACCCACCTTTGTGCCACACCACGCTTCATGGCGTCCGCTGTCGTGCTCGTTCTGGTCTTCGCCGTCGATCTTATCGCCTTCGCCCTCGCCATCGCCGCTGAGCAGCGTCGAAGCACGGTGACTCAGCTTTGGAACCCCTAATCAGAGACCCTACGAATCACGCACTAAATATTTGCTTTAATGCAGGCTCGAGTGGTTCCAGACTCGGAGAAGAACTATACATATTGCGTGTACGACTCCGACATCGCGACCGGCTACGGCGTTGGGTCCCTCCTCTTCCTTATGGCCGGCCAGGCGATTGCCACCGTGGGAAGCAAATGCTTCTGCTGCGGCCGCGCCCTCCGTCCCGGCGGCCCGCGCGCATGCGCCCTCCTCCTCTTCCTCTTCTCTTGGTGACTTTTCCTCTCCCTTTGTCAAGTTTAGAGCAATATCGCATCGGACTGAATTCGTTTGCCGTGGTTTGTGTTCGAAGGCTGACGTTCGTGATAGCTGAGTCTTGCCTGCTTGCGGGGTCGGTGGAAAATGCTTACCACACCAAGTATCGTACATTGTTCGTGGACAACCCTCCGTCTTGCCAAACGCTGCGAAAGGGCGTGTTCGGTGCCGGGGCCGCCTTCGTCTTCTTCACGGCTGTGCTTACGGAGCTCTACTATGTGTGTTTCAGCAAGGCCCGAGACGCCACGCTTGCCAAGGAGCCATCGATTGGCTTGAGCTCGTATTCGTAATGCCGGTGGTTTGCCGTAAATAACGGAATTATGGGTAGGAATATCATGTGTTTAAATTTTAAAAATCAATTTTTTGGGCTGTTCCGGTCGCAGTGCGACTTGCAAAACGTAGAAATAATCGACTTTTTTAGAGGGTTTATTTTGCAATAAAATGTTTGTTGGAGAGATTAAAATATCACAATATAAAGGATTGGGGAAACAATTTTCTTGAATGTTTTTCTGAAAAATTTACTTAATTGTAACTAAAATATAATCGTAAACATACTTAGAAAATTCATATATTTAAAAGATAAATTAATAAAAAAAATTGATATGTAATTTATTAATTTTATAAAAAATCATGCCAATGCATGCTACAAAAAATTATCAAAAATGCTAATACTGATTATAGAATACATAAAATATAATAGCTTATTGCTATACCATTCTCTATTTTCTTTGAATAAAATACAAATAATGATTTAGAAGAATTGTTGATGTTCTAGAGCAAAATTTGAAAAGGGCTTTGCACCTCAAGAGATAGTGTAGTCTCAATAAGGCTAATGAAAGTGATGTAGAATTTGGGAGGTTTTTCTTAATTTGTGACAAACATTTATTTTTTAACAACCTACTAACATCAAATCTCAATTGAAGAGATTTTTTATTAATTATGTCAATCTTACATTGACTTGAGGTTTAATATGTTAGTTGTGGATATCTTAATCTACTGCAATTGGAAGGAAATGGCACACTTATCTTTGATTTACCTCACATGTTATCTTCATGCTAACATTAATCAAATGGACTTTGGTTTTATTATACTTCTACTAAGATTTCACCCATTTTCCTTAATCACTATCCATTCTAATGCCTATTTTATTTAAAACCAATTTTATGAAATTTCACCTAATTAACCTTCCATATCATCTAAAATATGTATTATGTATTATATATAAATATTGCAAATCCAAAATTCGAAAAAATGTTTAGTGTCTCAAAAAAAGTGTTGGAATGTTAGTGATAATTTTTATTTGAGTATATCATTCTGAAGGTTGCATCACAATGAATCTTAGATTTACCAAAGATTTATGAAAAATTTCAAGTATTTAATGATGCATCTCCATAATGGTTAAGTGCTATTGTTATAAAATAACAGAGTTATAGCATATGTATCCAAAAAATTATCTTGTAAGAAAAATTATCATGTTAATGATTTGGAGTTAACTATTATAATTTTTGTTTTAAAAATTTGAAGACACTATTTGTATTGGATAAGGACATTATTTGTATTTGACCACAAAATTAGTGGCATTTTTTATTTGGGGTTTAGGTGGAGCATTATACTAATTATAAAAATCTTAGATATATTCTTACTCAAAAGGTAATAAATAAAAGATAGTGATGCTAGTTAGAACTCTTAAAACTTATGATATAGATATAATATATTATATAAGAAAAGCAAATTTAACAATTAATGTTTTGATTAGACCTATTCCTTGGATCCATGTTTATGAGTAGATTAGGGAGAGAAATTATGATTTATTTTAGTTAGATAGATTAGTTATAATGCAACCCTTAGTAGCTTGACTCAGCTCACTTGTATCCATGTTGCTTGATTAGATGAGTTGATATCACTTTAATAGTGATACCTAGAGTGATCATTTCAAACTATGATGCAATTTTTACATACCAACTTAAGAATTATTTACATCAAGCGATGACTACTGATCTCAAATTTAAAATAGCTTAATACCTCACCATTAAAGGTCAATCAGAAGAATGACTTATACTTTGGAGGATCTTTAAGACATAGTGTTATACCCAGTAAAAATTTTTATGTTAATCTTTAATAAATTAATTTTTGGCTTGGATGATTTCAGATCGACAGTAGGATGAGCCAGGAGCTCAATTGGAGGCTATTAGAATTTCTGAAATTTTCTGGGGATTTTTTTCGGAGCACCGAGGAATTTTTAAGTAATTTTCTCTGTTTAATTGGATTTTTGGAAATTCGAAAATCTATTAATTAGATTTTTTTTTAAAACCGGAAAAATTGGTTTTTACCGCGCGTGAACCGGACCGGAGCGGTTCAGCGAAGGCGGGGGCGGTTCGCCGAGTGCGTTTGCGCGTGCGTTTGGATAAGCCGCGGATAAGCGGATCAGACGGACGAGATCAGCGGTGGAGGTTAACCGGCTGATCGAAGGTTAAACGGCGTTTTGGCAGGTCAACCGGCACTTAATGTGTCGTTAACGGGTTATTACCGGTTTAAGCGGGGTATTTAACCCGAACCGTTTCGACCCTTAGGGTTTCGAACGGCGGCCGGAGACGAGGCATTCGCGGCGGACGGCGATATTTTCCGGCAGCCTTTCAAGGGGCTTTTTGTACCTGGAGGTTCGCGTGATCGAGGAGAATCGATTGGTACCGGTTTCGTTCGGCGAGGAGCAGCGGTTGGTCGCGTGCGAGCTTCACCGTCGCCACCGTCGCCGGAGAAGAAAGGTAGGAAATTCAGATTTAAATCAGTTAATTAGCAAATTAAACACATGGATTATTTTGCAAATTACTACCTGAGCATGCGAATTGTGGTTTTTTTTGGAATTGATTAATGCAATTATTGAATTTAGCATGTTTAGGGTTTTCGAAATAAAAAAAAATTTATTATGCTGTCGAATTCGGGAAGTTTACCAAGCATGTGTTGAAATTGATTATGTGCTTTATTCATGTTAAGGTAGTATCGTATGCTGGAATTGTTTAATTTCGCAAATTGTCAAATTGGGGATCGGATGAAAGTCCTTCGGCGGAAAATTTTGATTAAACCTTAGAAATTAGTGGCAATTATTGAAACATTAGGATAGTACGAACATAGAATTTTGTTTCTCTTTGTTCGCGGTCGCCGGAAATCGGCGGAAGAATTTGATTTGGTCGGCGATTGCGTCGGCTAGGGTTTCGCGGGCGTCGGACCGAGGAAGGAGAAGGGTTTAGATAATTACAAATTTAATTAAGTAATTAATGGTATTTACGCTATTTTATTAGTAATTAAAATCAATCCAATTAACGGATTAGTAAGAAAATTGGTTCGGCGGTGTCGCGGTTCAGCGCGGGTTTTCCGAACCGGCAGCGAAACCCGGTTCAGCGGAACGCGGGCGCGGACGAACGGCGAAGGAAAAACTTAATTCGGAAATTAATCCGAATTTTCGGAAAATGGATATATGTGAATTTAAATTTTAATTCGGAAATTTATTCCGAATTTCGGAAAATTAAGAAAGGGCAGAATTTGATTTTTTTGGAATTTTTAAATTAATTCAGAAATTAATCCGAATTTTTGGAAAAACAGGATATATGTGGAATTTATTAATCCGAATTTTCGGAAAAAGGATATATGTGGAATTTAAATTTTATTGGGAAATTTATTTCGAATTTTCGGAAAATGGATAAAGGGCAGAAATTGAAGTTGAAATTTAAAATTTCCTGAAACGAGAAAAATGTGATTTAGGGAAATCACATAGACAAGTTGAAAGTTACTGTTGGAAATTATCTATAAATTCAGTACAGCTGGATCAGTTGGAAGGAAGTGTGACACTTGGGTAAGTGTTACCAGAATAGTCAGAATTTCGATACAGTTTATGTTACTTGGATGGCATTGGTATGGATTGAGTCAGTTACTCAGTGTTGGCATATTTTATGGATTGGCATACTGGACCGGACTACTATAGACCCTATATGATGTTTTAGGGTAGTTGTGGTAGGTAACTATGCGGTTCAGACTTAGCTTCCACAGTATACATGTGACTGGTATGCGCCTTGTTGTACCTGGATACATGTTGCCGGATCTTGGAGTTAGAGATTGGCAATGACTGTAGGGGCGTGAGCTTCTATGGAAGTTGTTGGTAGAGGACTCTTTGGGACGGTGGCTGAGTTGACCTCTTCTGGTCCACGAGTGTAGGCCTGCGCGCCTGAGAGTGGCAGCGGCAGGGGTGACTCGCCGTGGCTAGCCAGGGTGTCTCACGTTGGCTAGAGATCTATGTGACGGGTTTGTCTATAGTCTCCAGAAGATTGATTGACGAGAGACGCTGCGGTGTCGGGTGCTAGGCGCCATGCGTGCGCAGAGATGGGCGTGTCCCGCTGGCATGCTACCTGGGAGCACAGAGGAGAGCTACTCTGTTGTGACTGGGGGTGACTGTGGATGGTCAGAGTCTGGAACTGAGAGTGCCTTTCCACCCTACATTGTTATGCTGTATTCTTATACTTTTGCTATTATCCTTCTCTTGCATGTGAGTTTTTACTAGCTGTCTTTCCTACTGGGCGTAGCTCATTCCTTTTTATCTATACTTTTCCAGTGGCTCGGCAGACTTGACGCCACCCAGCTTTAGGTGGATCGTGATCAGTAGGCTAGTGGAGGAGATCTGATCTGTGATTATCCGAGATATTCTGGTTAGTTGATTGTTACTATTGGATGTACTTAATGAGATTGTTATTCTCATATGTTATGTAATCCGTGAGGGTAATTCTGGCTTATGTTCTGGTTGGATAATATTGTACTTGTTAGACTTGGTTTATTTCTTGTAATGTAATCTCCATTTACTGCCCTACCTTATTGTATTGGAGTATGGTGTGTGGAGTGCCATATCTTATTTGTGGATGTTATGTATTTTATTTTTGATGGTGAGGTCATTACATGACTATGGAACTTAACCGTGGGGGTTCAGACTTCTATTAGACCGGTTCTCCTATCGGTATGGGTTAGGAGTATTGGGTCTAGCAGGAGTAACATTGCGCGAGTCCATCTGTTAATTCAGGAGTCATGAACCTGATTTGACGGTGTACCCGGGAGATGGGATCCACATTGTTAAGGAAAGTAGGTGTGTAATGATGTGTTATATCCTATGTTTTTCGTAGGCTACTCAGGTTGGTATGGGACGATCTGAGCTGTCTATATGTAAAAAAAAAAAAAAAAAAAAAAAAAAAAATGTATGCCAAAAATCAGCCTAGGAAAAAATGGGGTGTAACAAGAGTGGTATCAGAGCCCTAGGTTAGGATAGTGGGGCTAGACATGTATAGAAGTTCAGCCCTAGGTTAGGATAGTGGGGCTAGACATGTATAGAAGTTCAACCCAAGGTGGGGAGAACTGTTGGTCATTTTATTATACTATGGTAGTCTGTATGCCAAATGCCAAATGACGACTCTAATGCCAGATTAGTTGCTTTTGATAGTATGGCTGGTACCAGGAGACTTCCCTTTCGTGGAACAGCTAGAGGCAGACCTGTATCTGCTACTCCTACCCCGGAGACGAGCCCAGCATTGCCAGTTGAGCCAGCCGTGGATCGTTGGATCGATGCCTTCATGCGGTTGCGTCCGCGGAGCTTCAGTGGGTCGGCTGACCCAGCGGTGGCAGATGACTGGATGGCTCATATGCTTGAGCTATTTGATGCCTTGGGATGTCCATTCGGCAGGAGGGTAGTGCTTGCTGCTCTAGTGTTGGAGGGAGAGGCTGCTACCTGGTGGAGAGGCCAGCGGCGCGCTATGTTTGGGGAGGCCCAGAACAGTGAGATAGCATGGGATGACTTTGTTGAGGCATTCAGGGAGTGCTACATTCCGGCCTCTGCCATGGCTCAGTTCAGGAGGGAACTTATACACCTCAGGCAGGGCCAGATGTCAGTGAACGATTACTTATCGAGGTTCACTTATCTGGCGAGGTACGCCGTAGAGCTGGTGCCTTCTGAGGAACGCAGATGTGAGATGTTCCTGGAGGGACTTCGTCCTATGCTGCAGCGCCAGCTAGTTGTGAGTCGGTTTGCCAGGTTTCGTGACTTGGTGGAGGCTGCGAGATCCGTTGAGCTTATTGATATCCGGATGGAGGCCCAGAGAGAGACTCATAACAAGAGGAAGGAATTCAGAAATATCCAACAAAACAAAAAGGGCAAGAGACACAGAGATCACAGTGGTACTCAGGAGGTCGTGGTCCGGCCACGACCTATTTCTGAGAGACCAGTGCAGCAGACAGGTACCCGGACTGGGGGGATTATCTGCTACCATTGTCGACAGCCCGGACACAAGAAGTGCGACTGCCCAGAGTTGAAGAAACAGAGGATCACGGGACCGGTTGGTTCATCTGGGGGACAGCCCAGGGTATTTGCACTGACTCGGCAGCAGGCTTCAGAGTCACCAGAAGTGATCACAGGTATGCTTCATTTTGGCAACGTGCAGTGCATGACTTTGTTTGATACTGGTGCATCTCATTCTTTTGTTGCTGAGAGGATCTGGAATCAGATATCAGGATCCAAGGGTTACTTGAAGGAACCCTTATTGGTTAGGCTTCCTGATGGGAAAGAGATTCCCACTGTTCAGAAGATTGAAGGATCTATTCTGATTAGTGGACACGAGTTCGTGACAGAGTTGATGTGTGTGCCACTAGCAGAGTTCGACATCATTTTGGGAATGGATTGGTTGTGCTACCATGCAGTGGTGCTGGATTGTTGGGAGAAGAAGGTCAGGATCAGAGTGCCTGGTTCGGAGGATGTGATATACTTTGGTCTAAATAGACAGATTTCCCTGATCTCAGTTCTTCAGGCAGAGAGACTAGTGAGGAAGGGTTGTACTGGTTGGTTGGCTTATGTGACAGATAGTCAAGCCACTACTACCCTTATGTCAAATATCTTAATGGTGAGAGACTTCCCTGTGGTTTCTCCAGAGGAATTGCCTGGACTTCCACCAGCTAGGGAAGTGGAGTTTTCGATTAATAAGGATGGCAGGGTTGTGGCGTATGCTTCGAGACAATTGAAGGATTATGAGAAGGATTATCCCACTCATGACTTGGAGTTAGCTGCTATCATATTTGCCTTAAAAATATGGAGGCATTATATATATGGAGTGTCCGTAGACTGCTTCTCTGATCACAAGAGTCTCAAGTATCTATTCACTCAGAAGGAACTGAATTTGAGACAAAGGAGATGGTTGAAATTGATAATAATGAGAAATAGAAATAGATGAATATAGAGGAAGATAGATGAATATGAAGAGAGAGATTATGAAGAAGAAATATGAGGAATATGAGAGAAAATTAAGAGATTATGATTATGAAGGTATGATGAAGAGATTGAAGAATGAGAATTAAAAGAGAAAGAATAAATTTATTTTATGAAAATGATTGAAAAGATTAAAATATGATTGCTGAGGAACAGGTCATTCCCTATGGTCAAGGTTCTGTGAAATAGACATGACGAAAGGGAGGCAACCTGGGAGCTAGAGCAGGATGTTGTGGAGAAGTGGCCGGAACTTCTTGCTGAATTTCGAGGGCGAAATTCCTGATAAGGTGGGGAGATTGTTATACCCAGTAAAAATTTTTATGTTAATCTTTAATAAATTAATTTTTGGCTTGGATGATTTCAGATCGACAGTAGGATGAGCCAGGAGCTCAATTGGAGGCTATTAGAATTTCTGAAATTTTCTGGGGATTTTTTTCGGAGCACCGAGGAATTTTTAAGTAATTTTCTCTGTTTAATTGGATTTTTGGAAATTCGAAAATCTATTAATTAGATTTTTTTTTAAAACCGGAAAAATTGGTTTTTACCGCGCGTGAACCGGACCGGAGCGGTTCAGCGAAGGCGGGGGCGGTTCGCCGAGTGCGTTTGCGCGTGCGTTTGGATAAGCCGCGGATAAGCGGATCAGACGGACGAGATCAGCGGTGGAGGTTAACCGGCTGATCGAAGGTTAAACGGCGTTTTGGCAGGTCAACCGGCACTTAATGTGTCGTTAACGGGTTATTACCGGTTTAAGCGGGGTATTTAACCCGAACCGTTTCGACCCTTAGGGTTTCGAACGGCGGCCGGAGACGAGGCATTCGCGGCGGACGGCGATATTTTCCGGCAGCCTTTCAAGGGGCTTTTTGTACCTGGAGGTTCGCGTGATCGAGGAGAATCGATTGGTACCGGTTTCGTTCGGCGAGGAGCAGCGGTTGGTCGCGTGCGAGCTTCACCGTCGCCACCGTCGCCGGAGAAGAAAGGTAGGAAATTCAGATTTAAATCAGTTAATTAGCAAATTAAACACATGGATTATTTTGCAAATTACTACCTGAGCATGCGAATTGTGGTTTTTTTTGGAATTGATTAATGCAATTATTGAATTTAGCATGTTTAGGGTTTTCGAAATAAAAAAAAATTTATTATGCTGTCGAATTCGGGAAGTTTACCAAGCATGTGTTGAAATTGATTATGTGCTTTATTCATGTTAAGGTAGTATCGTATGCTGGAATTGTTTAATTTCGCAAATTGTCAAATTGGGGATCGGATGAAAGTCCTTCGGCGGAAAATTTTGATTAAACCTTAGAAATTAGTGGCAATTATTGAAACATTAGGATAGTACGAACATAGAATTTTGTTTCTCTTTGTTCGCGGTCGCCGGAAATCGGCGGAAGAATTTGATTTGGTCGGCGATTGCGTCGGCTAGGGTTTCGCGGGCGTCGGACCGAGGAAGGAGAAGGGTTTAGATAATTACAAATTTAATTAAGTAATTAATGGTATTTACGCTATTTTATTAGTAATTAAAATCAATCCAATTAACGGATTAGTAAGAAAATTGGTTCGGCGGTGTCGCGGTTCAGCGCGGGTTTTCCGAACCGGCAGCGAAACCCGGTTCAGCGGAACGCGGGCGCGGACGAACGGCGAAGGAAAAACTTAATTCGGAAATTAATCCGAATTTTCGGAAAATGGATATATGTGAATTTAAATTTTAATTCGGAAATTTATTCCGAATTTCGGAAAATTAAGAAAGGGCAGAATTTGATTTTTTTGGAATTTTTAAATTAATTCAGAAATTAATCCGAATTTTTGGAAAAACAGGATATATGTGGAATTTATTAATCCGAATTTTCGGAAAAAGGATATATGTGGAATTTAAATTTTATTGGGAAATTTATTTCGAATTTTCGGAAAATGGATAAAGGGCAGAAATTGAAGTTGAAATTTAAAATTTCCTGAAACGAGAAAAATGTGATTTAGGGAAATCACATAGACAAGTTGAAAGTTACTGTTGGAAATTATCTATAAATTCAGTACAGCTGGATCAGTTGGAAGGAAGTGTGACACTTGGGTAAGTGTTACCAGAATAGTCAGAATTTCGATACAGTTTATGTTACTTGGATGGCATTGGTATGGATTGAGTCAGTTACTCAGTGTTGGCATATTTTATGGATTGGCATACTGGACCGGACTACTATAGACCCTATATGATGTTTTAGGGTAGTTGTGGTAGGTAACTATGCGGTTCAGACTTAGCTTCCACAGTATACATGTGACTGGTATGCGCCTTGTTGTACCTGGATACATGTTGCCGGATCTTGGAGTTAGAGATTGGCAATGACTGTAGGGGCGTGAGCTTCTATGGAAGTTGTTGGTAGAGGACTCTTTGGGACGGTGGCTGAGTTGACCTCTTCTGGTCCACGAGTGTAGGCCTGCGCGCCTGAGAGTGGCAGCGGCAGGGGTGACTCGCCGTGGCTAGCCAGGGTGTCTCACGTTGGCTAGAGATCTATGTGACGGGTTTGTCTATAGTCTCCAGAAGATTGATTGACGAGAGACGCTGCGGTGTCGGGTGCTAGGCGCCATGCGTGCGCAGAGATGGGCGTGTCCCGCTGGCATGCTACCTGGGAGCACAGAGGAGAGCTACTCTGTTGTGACTGGGGGTGACTGTGGATGGTCAGAGTCTGGAACTGAGAGTGCCTTTCCACCCTACATTGTTATGCTGTATTCTTATACTTTTGCTATTATCCTTCTCTTGCATGTGAGTTTTTACTAGCTGTCTTTCCTACTGGGCGTAGCTCATTCCTTTTTATCTATACTTTTCCAGTGGCTCGGCAGACTTGACGCCACCCAGCTTTAGGTGGATCGTGATCAGTAGGCTAGTGGAGGAGATCTGATCTGTGATTATCCGAGATATTCTGGTTAGTTGATTGTTACTATTGGATGTACTTAATGAGATTGTTATTCTCATATGTTATGTAATCCGTGAGGGTAATTCTGGCTTATGTTCTGGTTGGATAATATTGTACTTGTTAGACTTGGTTTATTTCTTGTAATGTAATCTCCATTTACTGCCCTACCTTATTGTATTGGAGTATGGTGTGTGGAGTGCCATATCTTATTTGTGGATGTTATGTATTTTATTTTTGATGGTGAGGTCATTACATGACTATGGAACTTAACCGTGGGGGTTCAGACTTCTATTAGACCGGTTCTCCTATCGGTATGGGTTAGGAGTATTGGGTCTAGCAGGAGTAACATTGCGCGAGTCCATCTGTTAATTCAGGAGTCATGAACCTGATTTGACGGTGTACCCGGGAGATGGGATCCACATTGTTAAGGAAAGTAGGTGTGTAATGATGTGTTATATCCTATGTTTTTCGTAGGCTACTCAGGTTGGTATGGGACGATCTGAGCTGTCTATATGTAAAAAAAAAAAAAAAAAAAAAAAAAAAATGTATGCCAAAAATCAGCCTAGGAAAAAATGGGGTGTAACACATAGTTTATAATCTCTTTAGACTGGTTCGTGCATTTACCATTTGGTAAAATTTATGTATGATAATAACAACTAGTTAGCTATTTACATGATGGCTTATAAGGCTTTATATGGTTGACACTATAGGTCTCCATTGTGATGAGCTAAAGGGTGAGTTTAGATAAGCTTTTGGACCTTAGTTCATAGAGGAGTAGAGTGGAAATGATATTAGAGTAAGGAACATGTACTTCATAGCTCTATTTCTATTTCTCGAGGTAATCCACACTGATGTAATGAAAGTAAAGGACCCACGACAATGATGGAACGCCCCGAATAATCGACTCGTTTACCAAGCAGAGTCTCACGAAATCTTTGTTAATGACCCAACTATCATTACACATTCTCCATGAACCATCTTTCTTGGAGGCTAAAATTGTGGAAACAACACAATGACTAAGGCTTTCTTATATTAAGTCTTTGTCTAATAAATCTTACAAATATCAGGTGAGTTCTTGGTGTTTAGATAAACTTATCTTATGGTGTGGTAGATTTGGCAAACTAGCCCTAAGTACAAGGTTCATAGCATGTTAGATGTCACAAAGGATGACCAATCTTAGGATTCCTTAGTAAAAATATTAAGAAAACTATATAGAATTAGTTTTATTGAGGGAGATATGGCTATGTCAAGTAAGTCATTTGGAATCTCTCTCATTGCAATGGCCAAGATGATAGTTCCATCAATAAATTTCTAATCAATTTCACCGTGGGGCATAAAGTAGATTTTAGTATCTAGGGCAATATGTGTCTTCTTTTTAATGGGTTGGATTTAGTCCATAGGTGGTGATGGGTATAGCTTTAATTTTAGCCAAGATGTGCAAATATCTAGGTGTTGATCTTAATAGTAAAAAGGGCATCATGGTCACACAACCAAGGTTGTCTTAAGATGACACTTCTTACCTACATAGTAATAATAAAATAAAATATTTTTAGAATATTAACCAAATTTAAGTGATAGAATACATTGTTTCTGGATAGGAATGGGTATTTTATTAATCTAAGAAAAAGTATATGATTTTAAGTGGTGAGTGATAGTAAGTCTGAGACTTGGTGCACTATTGGTAAAAATGGAATTGATACTATTACAAAGGTATTAAAATGGTCATGTGTCTTCAATCTTCACTAGTTTTAGCTTGAGTGAAGATGCATCTCACAACTATAATGGGTTCAATATCTTTGATAGTGTTCTTTCCTTCTTCCTTAAAGTATTTATTTGTTAATTTTGAATAAGAAGCATTTTTTTTAGTCTCTTCTTCTTTTCCAATGTTAAAGTCCTAATATTTTTCAACCTTGATATAGCTTATTTGTCATATAAGACATTGAACTGTCATATGAACATGCCATTTACATCAAAACTCAATTACTTTAGGTGATTAGTTAATAGGTTAATTAGGTTTTATGATGAGTTTAAGGATAAGGTACATCAAAACTAAATTACTTCAGGTGATTGGTTAATAGGTTGATTGGGTTTTACAAGGAGTTTAAGGATAAAGCTTGGAGAAAGAAGTGTTGGTGGGCAACTAGTGGATGGTCCAAGACTAATGAGTTGAAAGATCAATTTTGGGCATTGATTCAACTCTTTTGGTTAGATAAAGCTTCTAGAGGTGCTTAAATTCATTAATAATCTTATAGGCTTTTTTTAAGTTGTGAAATGTTACACTTGAAAAGCTCCATCTAACTTCTCTAAGTCCAATTTATAAGAAAGAGAAGATGACCAAAGGGCACTCATTGATACCACAACATAAATATTGCTCATTGAAATAACTAATGTACTCATTAATTGACTTTTCTCCTTATGTTAGGTATTGTCATTAATCAAGTAACAAGTTCTTATATAAGAAAGGTATGTATTTGTCCCTTAATAACCCTTTAAATTCATTCCAAGTGCCTGTAGATGGTGCTCTTCTCTATTGATGATGAGTATCTATGGTTTCAATAAATAATTGAGCTTATTTAGCTAGCTTCATTAGGGCAGATAATACATTTTATTCTTTACTAAATTTAAACCATTAGAAGTAATGCTCTAAGGTTTCTCACTCTAAATAATTCTTAAGATTTAGGATAACTTCAAAGATGGGGGTGTCACATTTTATGGATTTGATGAGCTTTTCATCATCAAATTCCCAATGTCGCCTCAAGAAAAAATTATTGATTCTAACGAGTATTTGATTAAGTGGATTAATAATGTTAGATTTAAGAAATGTAGGTTAATTTGGAAATTATTCTAAGTGGGTGATCCTAACTCCATATTCTTCTAGCTTGGCTTACATGGTTTCTAGTTGAATTAAAAGGTCTTGGAGGGTTAGTTGTTCTTGGTTGATGTTTGGATGTTCCATGAAAGTTCTACCATATCTCATGTGCATGTATTATATATTAAATAAAGAAACCTTTCCCTTTTATGTTATCCCTTTGTTCCTCTCTTTTTTTAAAAAAAATTTGGTGCTAGTAAAAGAAAATCTAAAAGAATGTTTAGTTTAGATTTTCTTTGCCTTCAATGTTACAAGCATTAACATAACCTTGCTCTGATACCAAATTTGATGCCAAACAAGTGTCACAAATATTATGAGTAGCTTAAAGATTGTGCACATTAGAAATATAGAAAGTACATAAGAAAAAACATAAGAAACACAAAAGTACCCATCCATGACAATTTTAGCCAACAGGAGTCTAGGAACCACATAGAGGTTACTCTATATTCTAGGCCGACAACCTCTTCATCAGCACAGAGATAGGGTACTTAAAAAGGGATAAAATGATATCATGAGAAAGAAAGAACAAAGTAAAAGTCACATGGGTATGGATTGAAAGCTCTAAAAGACCTTACTAAGCCTTACAGAAAAAACCAAAATAATAAAGTAACTTGCTCATAAAGTAGATCAAACACTTAAAAAATCAAATAAAAAAGAGTATGAAAAGATGACATAAGCAAAAGTGGCAACCTAAGAAAACTTAAGTAGCGAAGTGAAAAGAGAAATGAATTAATGAAGGGAAACAACAAAGTAAAGAATCATTAAAGTGAAGGAATCATAGAAGTGATGACAGGGAGGTGATGTCGTAGAGTGGTAAATAAACTAGCATGACATCTATCTGCATGGGCCTAACACCTCTCTTTTCAATACCGAACCTCTTACGAGTTAACATGTCTGAGTTTTTGATGCTATCAATCTTAGACCTCAATACAATATAAAGAAAAAGTAAAAAAAATTTACTCATCTCAAGATTATCATTACAAATGATAGGTCTCTTCTTTTTATAAAGCTCTTATGCAAAAAAGACAAATAAAAATAAAAAAAGTTAAAATTATGGTCAAAAGTATTGCCAAATAGTTCTTTGAAAAGATCTATTTTCATTTTGTATAATATGTTTTTTGAAAATCCATTATCAAAGGTCACGTTAAACAACTTTTTAGAAAGTTGTTATTTTGGTTAAAAGATTCTAAAGACGAAGTTGTTACAAATAGCTTTCTAAAAAACTATATTTTTAGTTCCACATTAGTGAGGATTATTTTGATCAACATAAATTGAATTCAGTCGACATGTCTCAGAGCAGGTTGGTAGGCTAATTAGAAGTCAGTTGTGCTATGAGTCAAGTCCTTTTGGTGTGTCACGAATGGTGTCACAGGTCTACATGTTGTGGAGTAGGTTGGCACAGTGTCAATAGTTTTATTAGCCAATGTGTTGTAGAGTGGGTGGGTAAGTAGACATAACATCATCAGACTCGTATGTTAGAATCGAGTTGACATGTCTTGAATTAAGTCGAATGGTATGCTTAATGCAATAGATCGCTCATGTGTCATATGAGTCTATGATCTAGATCATACTTAAAAGACCCATTTGTTGACCTATTTTAACCAAACATGATCTGAGTTAGACAATCAGGTCAAGTTAGGTTGACATCGAGCAATGGAAGCAGCAATGAGTGGTAGAACTGACAGAATAGAGCCCAATGGACTATGTGTATGGGCCCAATGTGTAATTCTGGGCTCTGAACATGAAGGTTAGATAACTTAATTATCTGAAAGTTCTAAAGTGTTTGTCGGCTCCTAGGCATAAAAAATCATTGTCAATATCCTCACTAACTATAGTGCTATGTGTATGTTCTATTAATAAGACATGAAGATTTCCTATTTAGTCTAACTCAACTCTTATATAGAGAGTTAGTAACTGGTACAACATTAATGCAAGGTCATCAGAGTTAGTATTTTAGTAGATTATTCTTTAATCAGCATCTTTTCTAATCCTAGTTCTAGTTTTATTTTAAACATTGATATTTATATGTTTTACATTGGACTATATATATTATTTTATGTTAGATTTTGAACTGTATGAGATATTTTGTTTGGTTATATTATTTGTAATTTATCTTCATGTGATAGACTTAGTTTAGATAATTTGGATCTTATGATTATTTATACATATTATGTACTATGTGGATATGATTATTTGTTAACTTATTAGTAGACATAAAAAATTCAAAATGTCAAATAAGATAATCCTAATGGTTAAATAACTATAATAATCTATTTCTTGGAATGATTAAATTAAATGCTACAGAGTTCTCACTACTATTTGTACTATATGATCGATAGGATCATATTATATGATGACATTGAAATCAACTATTCAAACTATATAATGAAACTTAACATATTTTACAAACTTTTTAGGTTTAGATTCAATAAGAAATTTTTTTATATTCAAGACTTCAATATATATTGTACAGTGAAAAATTATCATATTATATAAAATTTTTAGGATTGTTATTTCACTTATCATCCCTGTTTCAATGTTTGAATGTGTTATATAATGACATGATATGATACAATATGAATTTTTTTTTGTATTTCTTTCTCTCACTCTTCTAGGCATAAAGACTAATCATATCATATGATAACATATATCATACTATATGATTAATTCTAAATCACTATTTAAATTCTTATCATACAGTATAATTAAGAGTATGTTAACTATATGAATAAATCATACTAAACAATATAAATACTTTTATTATATGATGAATTAGAAAACTTGATGAATTACTCAATCATATTATTATATTCTTCTTGATGCACTCATTTAAATACTAATCATACTATACAATAAAGATATCAAACTCTACGATAAGTGTAATTTTAACATAGTTTGAAATATCTAGTTTTCTTTAAACTTGCTTATATTATTTAGTCCTAAATGATGAAAGTCTATTTCGCAAAAGTAGTAAGATATCATGAAATACTTGTTTTGTATGAAAATGCAAAGTCTAACACACCAAAATAGAATAAAGACTACCTAAATTGGTAGCTACATCATCAAATTGTAGAATTCATCCATGATCTCATCACTTATAATATGCACATCCTTAGCTTTTATGGTAAGATATAATGTCAAAACATCTTCAATAATTATCTTTTTATCTTTTAAAGCCATTAAACTCAAAAATTATTATTGTAAACCTTACCATATGGTTTTGTAATCTTAAAACACATAAGGTCATGAGGTTAAGAAGTTCTCATCTTTATAATTGTAATTAGCCATAAGAAAATTGTATAATTAACTGTAATGGTTTATAGGACTCATCTAATAATTATGTATGTAATTTTTAATTTTTCTCTCAATAATCACTATAAATTAGATTGTTTAAAATTTATAGCAAAAGAATGAATAAATTCTTGGTAATAAACTCTTCTTAATGATATACTAATATTAGCACTTTAAACATCATTACAAAATTTTAAATTTTTTAATATACTACCAAAATAATATTAATTTATTATGGCTTTAAAATATAAACACTATTATATAATTACTATCTAATTAACTTAGTTACATAATTCCAATATTACAAAATATTTATCCCAAATTATAGTATAGGAACGTCACAATTAAAAGGAGACCCAGAGGTGACTTAAGAATTAACATAAAGATCAATCTATTAAAGGATAATCAAAGTGTAGATCATATGCTAATTAGATATTAACTTTGGAAGTGTAGAGAATTTGAGATCTGGCATAAAATAATATTGGACATTGTCTTCACGCTTGTTGACAATCCAATGCTAAATAGAATGGAAGATTCAAATCTAAGAAGTCAACAAATATTTCTTTATTCTTCAAAATATTATCAAATAGTTTACTTTATTCTTTTACCAAAAAATTAACACATATTTTTAATAATTTTATAATACTGATTATTTTTATGACTAGTTTTAAATGTAATTTTTTAGTAACATTTAATTATAACATTTTTTTAGCAAAATCTATTAAGTAAATAATGTTGTGTATGCAAGGCATGCCAATGGGGGGAAAACAGGTGATTCAAGTTTTTACAAAAATCTTTTTCAAAAGTTATGCTCAAGTAAGATTTTATGAATTGTAAGACTTATGCTACACCCCTTGTCAAGTTTCTCAAAATATATCTAATTAGTATGGTTATATGCATATTAGTAAAGCAAAGATAATACAAAAGACAAAATTTTTAAGTGATTTGACTTGATTTTTGAGTTCACATCCACCCCTGAGCTATAAGCTTGAGAACCAATAACCAAAACACTCATTTTTCATAGTCGAGTGGAGAAACCCAATATAAACCAAGACTTTTTCTCAAACTAGTCAACAAAAATCAATTCACACACAATAGTTAAGCACTCTCCACATTATAAGACCCACATTTAGGTCAAGAAAATAAAAGTGATAAAAGAATAAGATACAATTCTTAACTCCACATAATTGATAATATACGAGTCTAAATACATTCTCTAATGAATTGAAAATTAAAAGTTATACATTTGCTCAAGAGCATTATTAAATAGGTTGTTTAAATGATTTTAAATAAGGATCTCTCAATACTTCTTTGTATATGTACTAAATATTTTCTCAAATAATGATGAGATGAAGCTCATAATCACTTTAGTTCACTTTTGCATCCCTTTGACTTAAATGTATTGTGCATTGATAAATAACATTTTGTACAAAACTTTTAGATTTTTTCATTTCAAGCTCATGCATGTCCAATGAATTAAGTGTATGTTATACAAGAAAATTAAGTAGTGCATGTTAGTCTTTGTTTTCTAATTTATATGTTAATGTATGATTTGTTGTTAGAGAACTTTGCCTATTTCAAATTAAATGTATTGTACATTAAGTGTAGCATATTATATGCAAATTCAATGTATTAGTTCTAATACTAAGATATACTATCTTTTACTTTTACATACTCTAAAAAATATATTAATATATATTAATTATTGCGCATAACATATCGTACAATTTGTTTAAATTTAGTCAATTTTTCCCTTTTTATCTAAACTTAAATGTCATCAATTTTTAATAAAAGTTCTTATAAAATTACTTATTTTTGTTCATTTAAATTAATTAAATAAATCTGAACTCTATATGCATATTCATAAGAATTAATATTTAAAGTATTGTTCTCCTACATGAAATGCACGTGTATTGATATATAAGTTTTTGAATTTGTTAATAATATATTTCAAAATCCTTACATATGTCAATTTATAGTCTTGAAATGCTTCTTGGATATAAATTTTTATTTGTGAATGATCTTGTCTTTCTTCATTTGAATAATTTAACTTATTAATTTAGAGTTATCTTTAATTCTTATCAAGAAAAGTGACATCTTCTTCTATCTATATTTAAAATAATAAGTAAAATATTAAGTAGATAATTAGATAACAAATTAAATATTTAAATTATTATTATTATTATTAAAATAAGATATATTTTTAGGAATCAATCCTTTAAAGGTAACCAGTTCGAAGCACCCTAACTTTCGGCAGGCGAGAAGGGACAGTTGTGAAGACAACCCGCCGAGTTTGTGCACCCAGGTCAAACGCTGAAGTTTCACATCGAATGCCATGTGAATGACTCAGTCCTTCTGCTCAGAGACCGCCTCAGAATCAGTTGACGATGATGCTTCATTCAAGCTCCAGATCTAGAAGTTAAGCAGCACACAAGCCTCGCTTTCTTGTCTGCGCTCTGCATTTCCCCCCTCTTCTCTCTTCCTTCTACACATCTCTTCAGGATTGGCTATAGTTTGTTTGAAACGTAGTAAGCGGGAGGAAGAGGGAGGATGGGGGTCTTTGATTCATCGGCGACTGGAAATAGGAGCGGTAACGGGATTCTCAATCTGTTGGCGGGAAAGTACAGGAGAGTAGACGCTCAACTAGAGGATGAGCAGGAGGTGAAGATGTCGCAAGTCAAGGGCGGTGTGAGTGGAGACAGTAAGCGGTACGTTTTGGCCTGCGCCATCTTCGCTTCTCTCAATTCCGTCCTTCTTGGCTACGGTGAGAGTTCGTCATCCCAAAGCTAGATTTCGTCAACTTACAAACCTTTTTTTTTTATTTATTTTTTTTATTTCAAGCCTGAACTAGACGATCTGTTCTTAGTTAGATCCCGTCTTTATACGTGAGATATAGTAGCATCCGATCGATTTTTCTAATTTTTAGGGATCCCTGGTAATTCTCTCGACTTCTTATATGCTGATCGCCTGACTCCTGGCCGATACAGAGAATGAAATTATTTGAATGAATAGAAGCATAATAGGGATATGTCCATCGTTTTGGGTTTATATTGTTGGTGACACTTTTCTGTTTAATTGCAAATAACAGATAAATATAACCTCCTTTTTTGCGTTGTTATGGAGGTATCGTTCATACAACTGTCATTTCTCTTTACATGATATTTATTATAGTTGCAAATAGGTGGTCCACTATGTTAATTCCATATCTTAATCAACCAAGTTAACATAATGTCATTTTAAGAGTGTAGCATCCTTGAGCAAAGGAGGAAGATTGCTCCGTTTTTGTCTTCTTTCAATTCTTTATTTCTATTTTGAGTTGTTTAAGTTTGAACTGAATTTGAATTTCTGCTTTGCAGATGTTGGGGTTATGAGTGGTGCCATTATTTTTATTCAGAAGGACCTCCACATAACAGAAGTTCAACAAGAAGTTCTTGTGGGGTGTTTGAGCTTTGTTTCTATCCTGGGTAGCTTGGCTGGGGGAAGAACATCTGATGCCATTGGCAGAAAATGGACCATAGGCTTAGCTTCTGTAGTTTTCCAAGCTGGTGCTGCCATAATGACGGCAGCTCCAAATTTTCTTTTGTTGATGATGGGAAGGCTTTTGGCTGGTATTGGAATTGGGTTTGGAGTCGTGATCGCACCAATATACATTGCAGAGATATCTCCTACTATCAGCCGAGGATCTTTCACTTCCTTCCCTGAGATCTGTATAAACATTGGGATCCTCCTTGGCTATGTATCAAATTATGCTTTCTCAGGTCTTTCAGAACATAAAAGCTGGAGGGTAATGCTTGGAGTTGGCATTCTTCCTTCTGTATTTGTTGGTTGTGCTCTTTTCGTGATCCCAGAGTCGCCCAGGTGGTTGGTCATGCAGAAAAGGGTTGATGAAGCAAGAAATGTACTGCTCAGAGTAAGCAATAGTGAGGCAGAAGCGGCAGAGCGGCTTGCAGATATAGAAGAAGCCACAGGTGTTTCAAACCCTGAAAAGAGTGTTTGGCAAGAGCTTCTACATCCTTCTCCTTCCCTACGCAGAATGATGATCACAGGATTTGGCATCCAGTGCTTCCAGCAGATCTCGGGAATAGATGCTTCTGTCTATTACAGCCCCACTATATTTAGAGGTGCGGGGATTAAAACTGACAACAAAATTCTCGTGGCAACTGTTGCTGTTGGCTTCACAAAGACAATGTTCATCTTGGTTGCTATTTTTCTCATTGACAGAGTTGGAAGGAAGCCATTGCTATATGTTAGCACAATTGGGATGACTGTCTGCTTGTTCGGGCTGGCGCTCTTTCTTGGTTTGCTGGCACTTGATTTGGTTCCCTCGAATTTAGGAATCATGATGGCCATTCTTGCAGTTTGTGGCAATGTTGCATTCTTCTCTGTGGGACTCGGTCCGGTTTGCTGGGTCTTGAGCTCAGAGATTTTCCCTCTAAGGGTACGAGCTCAAGCCTGTGCAGTTGGAGCGCTTGGGAATAGGCTGTGCAGTGGTCTAATTGCAATGAGTTTCCTCTCGTTGACCAAAGCTATCTCAGTGGCAGGAACTTTTGCTCTCTTTGCTGCCATAGCAGCACTCTCTGTATTTTTTGTGTACTCGTGTGTACCTGAGACGAAGGGAAAATCATTAGAGCAAATTGAGATGATTTTTCAAAGCAGTGAATGGCAAGAGAGTGCAGTGGAACTAGGAGATGTGGAGCATTCAGTTCTGATAGAAAACAAACTTTCAAGAAATCACAAGGTTATCAGCTATATTGGTGAAGCTAACCACAAATAATGATGAAGTCTATATTCGTTCAAGCAACTTTTATACATAGCGGAGACATTTTGTTCGGGATACTGTTGGATACTTTGGATGGCTGTCATCTCTAAAAGTTTGATAGCTGACATGTAAGTGAACCATTCTATTTATCACATTTTTGTAATCTTCTTTACATAAAAACCGTATCACTTTGAGATCTCTACTTTGGAGACGTGCTTCCAGAGCTGTGATTTAAGTTTAAATATCCTGTTTCTAACTACGGCATCCTCTCTAAAACACAATGAAACTTCTAATAGTTCTTTAGTTTCAGCTTCCATTGAAAACAAAATTAAAACTGTTGGAGTGTAGAAAGGCCAAGTAATCAACTAATGTTGCTGTCAAAATGATCATAAAAGTAGAATTTCTTTGAATTGTACTACAATTTTATTGTGCAATCAATTCAACTATGCTGTTTCTGAGAGAAAGGAGACAAGAACATGGGAAACACGTGAAGAATTGAGCTAATTATTCCAGCCGCAGTTCTGATTCGCACCTCCTTCTCCTGCATTAATAGTTGCTGAAACTGAATTATTACGCAACTTTTTGAATCCTGGCCCTATGGTGACCAATCCTCTGTGAATAGCCAGAGTGTTGACCCTGAATCCATTCATTGTAACCATAGCTTCATCAGAAGAAAATGGATCAGACTTGTTCAGGCCGGTGTCCTGTTCAGTGATAACAGCCGCATCAATGGGGAAAATAACTATCTCAGTATTGACAGCACTTACACTTGCTAGATACCATTTGATGTAAAAGCCCTAGAGATTGAATTAGTAAAATAATTGTCACACCCATATCTATAAATATCAATAATGATTACTATGAATGATATAGTTTTATATTTATTCATACTATTATTTGTAAATATTTAGAATCAACTATTCATTATATAACATATGTGTTTATTACTAACTTTAATTATAATATAGTTACTATTCATTAACTATTGATATAACATAATCACTATTTATTTATTGTTAATATTTTTTGATATAATGTATTTATTATTCACTATTAATAACTCTTAATATAATATAATCACTACATATTAACCAAGTGTCTAAAAATTAGCTCAACTCAACAAGCTATCAAATAAAGACTATTTGACTTTACATTTTTTCTCATAAATTAATTTTTTTTTAAATATTTAGTTTAGCAGAGACATCCTTTAAGTAAGACCATTCAAAGAGTATATTGTGAGCAGCTTTCTTAGTTTTTGAATATGGATTTTGAGGGGCTTATTGAATATGTTAGCAACATCACCTTATGCAAAAAAATAGGAGCTATCCTTCTATCTTTTGTGAGGTTTCTTAAGATGTAATATTTAACATCTATATGCTTACTTATTTTATGCAGAATAAGATTTTTTGAGAGTTTAATTATTAAATTGATTTCATAATAAATTAAAGTCAATTTAAAATGAATCTCCTTGGAGCTTTTTCAACGTTGGCAAACACATGCTGTAAAAATAAATTCACCTTTAATGGATGAACAAATGATAATGAGTTGCTTCTTTGATGATCATAAAGTAGCTCTTGACTCTAGCATGAAACATATCATGATGTGCTTTTCTATCATCTTGATTTCCCGCATAATTAGTGTTTGCAAAGACAAATAAATTTGATCTTCTACCTATCTTGTAGAAAAACCCTTATCTGTTTTGCCTTGCTAGTATTGAAAGAATTTTTTTCTTGTAGCTAAAAGATGCCTTTCTCATGGATTTTCCATAACCAACTAATGAGACAATATGTATTATGTTTGGTCTCACAACAGTCAAATATATCAAACATCCTAAAATTTTCTTTTAAAGAATGCAATTAATGTTCCTTTAGTATCTTGAACAAGCTTCAAGTCCACTTTTGTAGGAGTGAGAGCAAAATTGTAAATTTTCATTTAAAACTTGTTCAAACCCTTTTGAACATACTTTTTTTTTGAAAAATAAAGATTCCTACTATAGATTGCACCACTTTAATGCCAAAAAATAATGCATATTTTTAAGAGCAAACATATAGAAATTTAACAATGATAGAGTTGTTTACATTTGTCAAACATGATACTATTTCTTTCAATGACAATAAAAGCACTCACATATAAGTACACAATAAGTATCTTTCTCCATTGCTAGTTTTAACAACAATGTATGCTTATAAAGGCATTTTTTTAAAGCCGATCTTCAATAAATAAGAACCAATATGACCATACCAAGCATATGAAACCTAATTTTGCCGTTATAATACTTTTATGAGTACATAAATCTTACTTTTATTTTCATGCTTTACATTACTAGGAGATTGATAAATGCTTATGTTGTTGATGCAATCACCACTTTGATTGTGTCATGTCTTGCAACAAGAGTAAAAACTTATCTATAATTCAACTCAAACTTTTGTTTATAACCTTTAGCTACTGAGCATTCATGTTACTTGTTATCTTCTCCATTCTCCTTTAATTTTGTCTTATACACTCACTTGACATCCATTGTCATGTACTCTTTTGGAAGGTTAATCAACTCTCAAGTTTTGTTATGTTCAATGATTGTAATTTCTTTTTCCATTGGCCTTCATTATTTTGATTTTTTGATAGCCTCTTCAAAAGTTGTAGAATCACAATTTAAGAATTAAGCAAAATGTGTAAGTACAACCTCAAATTAATCAATTCCAATTACCTCATAGTCGATCATCCATGTAGGTTTTCTTCTAACACATTGAGGCCTTGTTCATCGGCTATTATTTTTGGTGAGCTTGGAACATCTGTTAGATCTTTTGGTGAAATGTGTTGATAATGACTTTCTTAATGATGGGGTTGTAAGACTTATAACCTTTCTATTGATCATTGACACCAAGAAAAATGCATCTTTCTCTTGCCATCTAGCTTTGTCATCTTCTGGTTTGGAATATGGGTATAAACAACACACCCAAAATATTCTAAAAGGTTTTTGTCCACTCAATGCTTCCTTTGGTGCCATATTTTGAACAATAGATGTGGGATTTCTATTCAAAGCATGAATGCTCCAATTGATTATTTATTGCCAAAACATTTGTGGAATATTGCTTCTCATTGAAAAGCACCATAGTTAAAATAATGTGATTCTTTCGCTTGTAAACACCATTATGTTTGGCTATATAGGTTATAATAAGTAAACTCTTGATTCCATGGCTCTCACAATAACTTGCAAATTCATGTGGTTGTATTCTATTTTATAATCAAATCATAATACCTTTATTAAGCTATAGATATTTTTCTTAATAATAACTTCACAATTTTTTAAAGCTAGGAAAATTTTGGACTTTTCTTGTAAAAACATAAACCCATGATTTTTAGCTAAAATGATAAAGTGCTAAATTTTAGATTCTTTAAATCCGAAAATTATGAAAAAAATCATTAGAGATGACAAAATGACAAAAACCATCATAGTAGTATTATATAGTAAGAACTGCGTGCATGGCCACACGCATAGGCTTGCTGCAAGCACTCAGCCTATTGTGTAAGTGGGAACACTAAAAGGCTAAGTGCATCAGACACCCGCACAAGACCACACATATGTGCACATATTGGTCACATACTATGCATGTAATCGGTGAACTTACAAAACCAAAATGATCAATTTGCATGTAATAAGGCTTATTTGCACAACTGAACAGTGTTCTGGGGGGCATCTCCCATGTGCACACAATGACTCATCATGCGGATAAGCTTGATGGCATGAGGTTTGCTGAATTTGTAGAATTTTTTATTTTTGGTTAAAATTACATGTTTCTTATTAGAAATTAAGATATTGTGTATTTTATAATAAAATATTTTATCTAAATTTCTATATAAAAAGATAAAATGATGAATGAAGTAATTTAAAATTTTATGAATTTGGAATTTTATAAATTCAAAGCTCTTTAAAGGAAAACTTTTTTGAGATTTAATCTCGTTGTAGAAAAAAAATCTTTTATTCTTCTTTTCTTTCTTAGTACCTCACCATTCTCATGCTTTAATTTTCATTGCAACTCCAAACAAAGATCTATTATCTAAGACTTGGAGTAAGAACACCTTACAAATCGATCATATTATTGTTAGTATCAGAGTGCTTCAATCAAATGTTGATAGAAAACAAACAAGAAAGTAGTTGAAGAGCAAACTACAAAAGAGAAGCAGGAGATTAAAAAGGTTTTAGTTGAGTTGACTATGCCAATTATTTCATTATCAAGCTTAGAGGCATATGTAACTTTATTAACCCAACAAATATAAGTTTTAATGAAGGTAGCCTCAAAATCTTAATCCTTTTCTATGATGGATCCAAAAGACGATTTGTAGAAAAAATTATTTTAATCAGAAAAATTATAGATTAAATTATGATCCAAAGATAACTAGAGATAAAGATAAGAATGACATCAATCTCATTCTTTTGATGCATGAAAATTAGCATTGTCTTTTTGAGATAAATGCTATATTTGATTTACTAATTTATAATAATATGATAGATGCAAAGAAATTAGATACTTAATTAGAACAACTGAAGTCATATTTCTCTCTTTATGACCACTCATCAATAGATAAAGTGGCGTATGCTCAATTAACAATAATGAGTTATGCATTAGCCTAGTAGAATATTCACTTAAGGATAGGTATAATTGCAAAAGTGATATGGTGCCAATTTAAGAAATTTATCTCATGAGTTACAAAAAAAAAGATGGAGAAAGTGATATAGTCTATTACATCAACAAGGATAAACAGTGCAAGCATATACCATAAACGTTTAATAACAAGTTTGAGTTTGACAATACCCATCAATGAGATGTAGACATTATCAAAGTATATAATAGGTTTATATTATCTTATTTTTATTGAATTCTCTTTTTCTTATTCAATCTTTAAAACGAGCTAATATATTTACAATGGCTATTAAAAAGAAGAATGAATATAAAAAGATAAAATAAAAATAGAAAAATACCAAAAAGTCTGAATTTAAGTCCATTCATTAGAAGCAAAAAATGATATTCTAGAACAAGGTATGTTACAATAATGACTACCATCAAAACATAGAAGTATTATGTTCATTATAAGAAGACGGGACACATGACAAAAATATTAGAAATTGTATTCCGAATTAAAAAGTTTAAGAAAGATAAAGTACTTAGTATAGTAGAGACAAAATGTACTTGAAAATTCCTCTTCAAGTTGACGAATGTTTATCTCTCATAATGAGTATAAACAACAAATCATATGAAGCAAAATAACGAGAACTCTTCTTCATCAAAATTTAAGTAAAGAAGAGGCTTATTAGTGTTATTATTAATATTAAAAATGCGAAGAATCTAATATCAAAAAATCTTATAAATAGATTAAACTTATAGACTACACCACATCTAATATCCTTTTTTAAGATAGATTTATAAAGACTTTGAGATAAGAATTCAAAAATAATACAAAGTGAAGTTTGCCATCACTAAAAAATTATATTGATGAGATTATTTGTAAAGTGGTACCTTTAGATATTTTCTAAATTATACTATGGAATTCATACTTATGAAATCAAAATATCATCAACTATCGATGAGCACAACATTATTAATTTACAAAGGATGGATAACACTTTTTTCTTACATGAGACAAAAAAGCATTGGCAAAAGGAGTTGTTCATGCTAATCAAGTAAAGAGGCTAAGGAACACCTACTAAAGTTAAGTTCTTCTAGTAACAAAGTTAAATAAAATACTTAATGGGGATGATCGATGTTCAAATTCTTAAAAAAGATAACAAAATTAGATTTTGCAAAGAATTAGTTCAGAAAAAAAAAATTTGATGGAACTCAAATCACAAAAAAAAAGAAACCTATGATTAGGAGCTCAATTCTAGGTTCATTAAATACAAACATTATGAAGAATATTAAGAAAGGTGACAAAACAATAAAAACTATTGTTATAGCACCATGCAGTAAGAACTACACCCACAGAGGCTCACTATAGACATGTTGGAGGTGAACATATTATGCCAACATGGTCAACACACAAGTGATAGAGCTAGTCCACGTGCATGAATAGGCCCCACATACTTGAACAGTGTTCTAGCGTGAGTCTCCCATGAGCGCATAACAACTTGCATTTGTGCAGACAAGCTCAATAGTACAAAATTTTCAAAATTTTCTTTTTTTGGTTAAAATGACATGTTTCTTATTAAAATTAAAATATTATAGATTTTATAATAAAATATTATATCCAAACTTTATATAAAGAGATACAAATAATGAATGAAATAATTTAGAACTTTATAAATTTAGAACTTCATAAATTTAAAACTCTTTGGAAAAAAGTTTTTTGGAGAATTCAATTTTTTGTGATAAAAATCTTCTTCTTTTGTTCTTTCTCAGTTCTTTATTGTTTTCATACTTTAACTTTTGCTATTGCAACTCCAAAAAGAAGGTATATTATTAAGAACTTGATGTGAGAATACCTCACAGGCAAATTATAAAACCATCAATGAAAGTGGTAAAGTATGTTTTACCTCAATTGGTAGATGGATTTACTAGTCTATAAAAGTCAAAGAAACCAACTATAATTGTATTTTTGGTATCCTTGGTTTTTTTTATTAGAAATTGATTATAAAGTTATTTTTTAATAATTCATTCTTCACAAACATGAGGGAGGTAGATTAGTTACTATATTTTTTCATTGTAGCTACGAAAATTCCGTAGGTTTATTACATTCTTTACTTTTGTTTAGAAGCATAAGTGAATGGTGTTGTGTAGATAAAGTTGGAACATACAATTCACCATCATGTTAACTTATGTTATTAAGCCAAACTTTGCTTTTTGGATTTGACATACTCCATCTATGATAGAAATCTTGTACCCATTCTTTTTGTAGTTTCCCCATAATGAACATGTTGTTCTTTACATGTGAGATAAAAAGAACATTAGACAAAGTGTAGATGGAATTCTCTTTAATTTAAATAAATACATTTACTTTTCTTGTAATAGAAACCATGGAGTTGTCACTAAACTTGATAGTATTGAAGAAGGATTTGTCTAGTTTAGAGATCTCTTTGTTTTCAATGCGTATATGGCTGTTACAACTAGTGTCTAAATATCACATATTTTGTTTAGTTTCTCCTTTCTTATAGCACACCATCAAATGAAAGATTTCTTCTTTTTTTCCTACAAAATTAGTTCTCTCATTATTTTTTCTATTCATATAGTTTGACATTCTCATTGATGATTGTTGTACTTATGATATTTGTAGCATTCAACATTTGAGTTGTCTACTAACTTCGATCTTGGATTGGTTGAGTGGTGACCTCCTTATCCTCTTTCTCCTCCTTGGCATTGTTATACCTTTGGTTATTATACTATTATTTGATGAAAATAAAATAATTATGTTATTATTATTAATAATTTTAAAGTATTTTTAGATAATATATCTCAAGAATAAATAGACTAATCATATGAAAAACTTGATCAATCGACTTGAAGAGTTTAATAGAGGCATATGGGTGTAAGCCATACTAGTACCAAGAGAAATATAAGCTCTAGTGATAATTAAAGAATACATTTATTGAGTCGTCTTTATAGGTAATAAAATATTAAAACCTATGACAATTTCTTAAGTAATAAGATTTGGTGAGATATGATTAAGAGTGTTTAAATGCGTTTAAATTATCTATTCCACTCATGTAGAATTTAGGTTAAGACATACATCTTATTTAGATTATTTATCTATATATTTTAATCCTTAAAATATTTTATTTATTATAAGTTGTATCATTCATTATTCCTAAATCAAGTTGGAATTGAAAATGAAAAAGACTCGAGTGAGGATCATATTGTTGTATTAATTATACTTGTAAAATGGAGAATCAGTTATAAGTGATCTTGAATTATATGCTTAGTTACATTATTTGTATTGGTACGCTTTTGATTTACTCGAAAAATGAGTGTTAAGATTTATAGTTATTGATTTTTAGGTAATATGATACCACTCTCATACTTGTACGAAACATATTTTTGAGAGATTTATTATTGAGACTTAGTGATTCTTTGAGTAAATTTTCATCATAGGAGTATGATCCACATATCGTACAAATTATGAAACATTATGATTTGTGAAGTGAACTTGATGTATCATACATCATAGTGTTTGATGCACATCGTATAACAAATTCTTGAGAGTTAAGAAACTAGATCAAAGAAAACTTTGTGTAAGTATGATATTTTTATCATATCCATATGGTACATTCGTGCTAAGAAAATGAACTAGACAACTCAATCTATTAGCCTTGGATCAAACAATATGATTAATTCATATGATTTTTTTCTTATAAGAAATTGATATAGCTATTAAAGAAATTAATGAAGCCATTAAAATGCTTAAAAATATTTATTTAAAGGCTTCCAAACTTAAGAGAAAGGCTAAATAATTAATGTGCATATTCTTATCAAGGTTTCAATATCTTCATTCTTAAAAGTAGAAGAGAGCAAGGCCAACATTGCATTCAATTGGTCTTATTCTAAAAAGGCTACTTTTCCATTCATTAAGCTAAGTTGAAATTATCTATTGTATTATTTTATTCATATTTTGTGTGCTTTCTGCTTAAATTATACTTCTGTTATAGAGTTATTATGTTGAGTTTTATATTTGTTCTTATTATTGGAACTTTTCCTTTGTTACTTTTGTTATCTTTTGACCATGTTGTTGGCTTTTAATAAGCTTATATCATAGGATTTTATTAAGTCAGTGTTATAGGCCTTTATCAAGTTGGATGTTATACTGACTACTTAATATTTTGGTTATGGGTGAATATAGATCTTGGTTTAGATTGAATCACTTAAAATTATTCTTTTTATCTTATTTACATTTTACATAAAATGTTTTTCAAAGCCTAATAATATTTTATTAAAATAAATATTATATAACCCTATAAGATTAAGAAAAGAAAAGTTTTTTTTATTCTATTCATTACTTGATTTTAATTTGACTTAAATTTGAAGTTATATAATTCACCCTTTTTGTAAACATTACACTCCTATATTTTAAATGGACAATAATTCTCTTGGTAGTGGTGGTGTTGTTATTGGTTGCCATGATCACTACCTCCTTTGCCTCTACCACAATCACTAGTTCTTTAGATTTTTGCCTCCACCTTTACTTCCTCTTTGTGTCAAGTGATTTCTTGTTGAGGCCTTTAAAACTTACTCATCTTTCTCTTATTAGTTATTTTTTTGTTCATGAACTAGCAAGAAACTTTTCAATTAATTAATTAAAAGTTACTAATTAACATTGGCTTTCTTGATAGAGTAAATAACAAAATTGAATTTTGGTTTGGATTGAGGAATCTTCTTAATTGTAATGACATCCTCTATAAGTGCAACCTTTGTATAAGAGGGGGGTGAATTATACTTTATAAAAATTTTAAAACAAATAAGTAATGAGAAATGTTTATAATCCTATAGCTAACTATATGATAACTCTAATTATATTATTTGGACAACAAATTAGACCGTATGACTTCCTTAATTATAGTTCACAAACTGATTGTACCATATAATAAATAAATATTATACTATATGAAGTTCTTTAGTTTAGTTTTACTTAATATGTAATCTCTATTTAGTAATATCATATTATATGATAAGTGAATTTCTTATTATATAAGGTGCTCAAGTTTAGCTTTACTTAATGCTAACTCTTTGTTTTACAAGATCATACTTATATGTTAGGATACAATATATTGTATGAACATTGAAGGTTCATTATTTAACTAAGTTTGATTTCATAGGTTTATTTAAATAAGAATCGTATAATATGATGAGTACCATTATACAATACGAAGCAATCTAATTATCCTTCACTCTCTATCTATTATACTTGTCAAGATAGTTGTATTATATAATGACTTGTAATCATATAATATGAATGCTTGAGCTCTTATATTTTCTCTTAAGATCTTAAATCCACAAATAATCATATTGTATGACAATACATATTGTATTATATGACTACATTTTACACATGACTAAGAAAATTTTTTCACTTTCCGCTTAGGGTTATGTAATAACTATAGTCAATCATACCATTAGATATGAAGGTTTGTACTATATGACATAATTGACTTCTCTTATTCTCTTCCAAACATTATATTTATTATTGATCATATAATACAATTATTTTAACTTTAACTTATTTAAAAGTTTAAGTTCTTTTCATTTACCAATTTGAATAAGTCTTAATTGATGAATCTATATGCAAAAATAAGAATGATATCACAAACGACTTGATGTAGGAATGCAAATTGATATGAAAGATTATAAATTATGAATAAGACTTGAACATGAATAAGATCCTAAGTGTCATAATAAAATATTGTATATATTTTAACAATCTAAGCATATTAAAATATAAGTAAAGACTGCTTATAATGGCAATCACATCATTAAGAGTAAATTCATCTATTAGTTGAACCATTATGTGAATGACATACATCCTCACTTTTTGAATGACCATCAACTTATACTTATCTTGAGAAAATAACTCAATAAATATATTAGTAAACTTAATATATAGTTTGGTATCATCAAACTATCATAAAGAATCACATGATAACATCCTTTAACTTATTGTCATGGATCCACATCTTTTAATGATTATCATCATCTATATACACACACTCACACACACACACACACACACACTTTTTCTTCTTTCAATAAACATCAATTCTTTCATATTCATTTCTTTTTATATCACGTTGTTGTATATAGGGTTTATTTAATATTTTTTTATTTTATTTTTCCATTGCTTTTTGTCTATTATTTTAGTTATTCTTATATCATACTCACACACACATATAAAAAGATATATATATATATATATATTCATATACTTGTTCTTTTTTAAATAATTGATTATCACACTATTTATATTCATACATGGTCCTTAAATTTATGCAATGTCTCCCAAGTATTACTATACATGTAGTTACATAATATATTTATATGAGTAATTAATGTCATGCTATGTAATGTACTTCATACAATGCATAAAATATAAAATAATGGCTACTTATATCATAATTAATTCAGTTTGTCTCCTTATATAGAACCATTTGGGCAATGAGAGGTTGTAAGAAAAGGGAAGAGCATTGTGAATGATGATAACCCTTTGTTTATAATAGTGTGCCTATGCTTTGATATTCTTATAGTATTATATAGATATGATTACTCATTATTATTTCTTAGATGCCAAATCTTTTTTATAGTGTTCTAGATTTAGATTATATCTCTTACTACATTTACATTGTTTTACCCATTTTAGCTATTAATTTATTTGCTAAACTTGTTATGCACACTTTTCAACTTGAACTACAAGATATAACATAAGTACTCACCAAGGGAACCTAATAATATGAGAGTTAGGTCCCCAAGAATAAGAGCAAGATATTTGAATTGTGGATATATGTGATGTTATCTCTAATATAATATATATATAGTTTTGTTGGAGACTCCTATGGTTGCATTTTGTATTATCTTTTATAGTAGATCTATGATGTTATTTTTCATTTTATGTTTTGGTTTGCTAAGTTTTTGTTAAATACAAAAATTATATTTATTTGTTGTAAAAATTATTGTGAATTATTATTATATTACAGGGAAAAATTGATAATTTTAGGAGAGACTTCGTCCTTTTGATTTTTGAGAATATTCATAGCCAAAATTTGAAGAATAGATATTGTGAAAATGAATTATAGTATGACTTAACCATCATACCTCACATGGTTAATTCATTAATGTCCTTTAGTTCTATTTAAACTCTAATTTTTTTGATATTAAAGCTATTAGAGATGATAATAGAATATAATATACCATAGAGCATAAAATATTTTACATAAAAATTGATATTTTATTTACATTGTTCATTCATATCATTGATTATGTTATATGAAATTGACCCATCATATAAAATGATCCATACATATATTTTTTCTATTAAGCTAGTGAACTTCATGATTGCTAGCTTAGATGTTGCTTTTCTCTTTTATTATTAGTAATGTAACTACTATGTTTGCATTTTTTACACTTATTTAGTTTACCTTATATATTCCTATAACATCTCAACCTTCATTGGTGAGTTATTATCTTGAATTAATTGAGTTTTATTTTTTTCTATGGGGTTCCTTCTTCCATGGTTACTCATCCCAAAATTTGTCCAACTCTAACATGCTTAATTATGAAGTTCTCATGGGATCTAAGCTCAAATTTTTCTCAAAAAGTTTCTCACCATTTTAAGATTTATAACTTTTCTTATATCACTCAAGATCTTCTCTCTTGTAGTTGATATGAAACTTATTCACCCTCTTAGTCCTCATACTTCAAATATTCTTTTAATTCCTTCATCATTTTTAAGCAACCTTGGCTCCCATACTTTAGATATTCTCTTGATCATTTCATCTTTCTCAAGCAAATTGCTTGTTATTATATATAATAAATATGAGAAGACATTAATAGGGCTTAAGATAGTATCAAAAATCCTAAAAATGGTACAAATTATTAAAAAATAAAATTCAAAGGGCATAAGATCATCACAAAAAATATTATAATTCTAAACACAAGAAGATGTAATGTCACTAAAAAGATTATGCTTTTATTAAGGTAACCCCTATGAAAGAAGTCACTATATTTGACAAGAGAGGAAAGTATAAGCTAAGATATATTGGTCCTTTTTAAATGATTGAAGCAATTTGCAAGACTACTTACAAGGTTGCTTTACCATTTTCTTTAGCTAGTACATAACATATTCCATGTATCATTAAGAAAATACATGATGGATCTTAATCATGTAGTTACAAATGATCAGCAATAAACATTTTGGCAAGGAAACCAAGAAATCTTGGAATAATGATATTTCTATGATCAAAGTCTTATGGTATAATAAACCAGAGAGAAACTATTTAAGAAATAGAAGATGAAATGAAAAAGTGATATCCTTACGAGTTTTAAATTTTAGAAAAAATTTGATAAAGAGAGATTAATTGTAACATTCTAAAAAGGTATGAGATAATTATTTAATTAAATACTTAATATAAAAATACTTAATTATCATATTTATAAAATTTTAAGATGATTGAGCCTTATAAGGAGGAGAAGAAATTACAAAACATCATTTAATATTGTAAGTTTATTAATTTGAAATTTTATTAAGTGATTATTACATTTGATGAATTATACATAGTAAAACCTATTAGTACAATTATCAAAAAGGGCAATGAGTCCTGAAAGGAATGAGGAGAATTTCAAATATTAAATTACAATATTTTCATGCATTGTAGAGTTTGATGATTGGTTTATTTTTAAAAATTTTAACAAATATTTGGAGGTAATTTGGTTAAAAAAAATTAGATAACTTAAGGATTTAATTCAAATCTTAATTGATATTTATTTTACCCCTAATTCAAACATGCAGTGATAAATCAAGTGGTTTGGTGATTGGAGTAACATGAAATGGTGGGGAAGATAAGGAAATACTAGAATTTGAAGTAACAAGCAAGATGAAATCAATGGAGAATGCTTCCACTAAAGGAATAAAATTGAAATAGTGAAGTAGGGAAGATCAAGTAATGTTGAGAAAATTATTTAAAAGGGAGTTGTTATGGTTGAGGGGTTGGAAAATTTTGGGATTCAAACTAAGAAGATTGAGATTACTATATGGAAGAAAGAGACAAGAGAGAAATAGAGAATTTTTGATGTTGCAATAAGAGGTTCTTATAGCAACAATGTTAAGCAAGTAGAAGGAAGAGATAGGGTTATGCTTTAATAAGTTTGTAAGATCATACAAATGGGTAATCAAGTTGGTGTTACCTTCATGTGAGAATTTAAGGTGCATGATCTATGTACTTAGGTGTGTTTGGTTGATGATTATATGATTTTCAATGCAAGCATTATTTTGAAAATTTATATTCATGGAGAACTCATATTTTGGTTAATGCTTAATGTATTATGTGTTTGTATTATATTCAACATTTTTAGCTAGCTTATTGTATTTCAATTGACCAAGGTATATGTTTTCTTATAATTTAAAATTTAAAATTCAAGTTGAATATTTTTAGATTTTAAATATGGGTAAATTAAATTTTGAATTTTGAAATCCTAGAATTGGAAGATATTGTTGAATGACAAGACTTAAGTTGCGTCACATAAACCTTAATAAGATTGAGCTCAATGCTTAAGAATGAAAGCTTGTAATCTTATCTTTATTATTAATTTTATTTATAAAATTCTTATCCTTATTCTTATTTAATCATGAATGCATAATAAAGATATAGATATATAGATATGGTTCTTAAAATTTAAGAGTTAGTTGGTGGATGAAGATAAGAAAAGGGAAAAATTATGTGATGCATGTCGAAATATCTTAAGAAACAAATAAGAGAAAGAAAGATTAAATGCTAAACTACTTCTTAGCCATATCCTTCTTAGATCCTTAAATTTTAGGAATTAGATATGGCCAACCAAAGGGGTTAATTTAAAGAAGTTTAACCTAGAGTTGGTGAACCATTGGTTAAACCAACCCCAACTAGTTTTTTTTTAAGAAAACCCTTGAATTAAGGAGATGTGACCAAGGTTATTTAAATAGTTAAGATGTGCTCGTAAGGGTGAAAAACATTTCCAAAAAAAAGAATTGAAAAGGCCAATTGAGAGAACACCAAGGATGAAAGTAGGCTTAATCTTGAGGAAGAAGGAGAACTCAAGTTTTAAAGCAAGTAAATTCTAACCAAGGAGAAGTCTTCTACATAAGTTTTTAGGTAAGATTTTGAATACATATAATAAATTTAGCTAAGATTTAAAAAATAATGAAAAGAAATTATCTTGTTAAAATGCATATGAAACCTTTAGAAAATGATTTTGATAAAAACTAGTTAATTTTTTTCATGAATCCTTGAACCTTGCTTAGAAAGGGAGAAACTTCTTATACCATGACTAAAATAAATTTATTTAACATATATAAAGATTTTTTTATCATTCTATTCTTCTACAAGTTTTTTATAGAAACCATGCAATAATGTGTGTTATTAACTAAATCATGAATACAAGTGAAATTCATTTTTGTATGCTTGCATGTTTAGTTTTGTTTCTTGAAATATAAGAAAGATGAATTTGGAATGGTTATTTGTGCATGTAGATTACTACTAATTGAGACATGATCATGTGGAATAAGATTAAAAGTGTGCTAAGATTAATGCCTTATTTGATAGTCTAAATATGTATGTTATGAGCATGATTAGCATAGTTGATATTGAAAAAAAATTTAGACCATGAAAGAGCAAATTTTATAATGATGGCTCTCATATTTGAGACATGTAAGATTTATTTTTTTACTATCTATTGTTGAAAATTAAATATCATACTTGTATGCAAAATCTTTTTAAAATAATAACTCAAAAGAAAGAAGAAATCTTAACGAAGTAAAATGATATATGTTATTTCACTTCTTGAAATGATATGAATGAATATTTGTGTTGGAAAATCATACATGGAAGTATGGCAAATGTTAGCATTTGATGTCACTTATTTTAATAATTTACTTAATTGTTATATATATATATATATATTTGTTATTGTATATTAATTTTATAGCATGACTAAATGATTTCTTATTGAGCTCTTCAGTTCACCCCTCTTTTATATTTTTGCAAAATCAATGAGCTAAGACTTGCTTAAGAATTTAGCTAAAGATTATTAGAGTTCATACATCTATTAGATGATCAATCTTTTGTCATTCATCATTAGTAATAGTAGAGTTGTTTTATATATATTAATTATATTTTCATTGAATATAAGACTGTACTAAACTATTATATTTGATTTAGTAGTTGTTTATTATATTTCTCTATTAAATTTTAGTATTTATTTATGATACTAATTTGGATGAGATTTGAATTTAGAGATTTATTATTTTTTGATATTTTATTTTATGCTCTAATATTGTGGATGAAACAAAATTTTGGATTACTATTATATTAGCATTTTACATCTTATTATATTATTATTTGTTGATACATAATGTTGTTATGATCATATGGAGTATGGTTAATTTGTGGTCTAAAAACTATAGGTGTAACAATTTGCTTTATAAGTAATTGTGAAAAAATTAGCTTGATGGTTCTAAAAATTTATAAATTTATATATACATATATATACATATATTTAAAACAATATGGTGCTCTATATGTTACTTAGCTATCTTGTGTTAGGTTAGATTACTAGAGTTGTACGAGTTGCTATTATATCAACATGATTTATGTGATGAATCTTATGATTTTATTTTGTGAAAATTTTATATATATATTATTTTACACTTGATGTTTTTGAATCTTGTTAAAAAGTTATTATATTGCTATAATTAAAAGTTAAAAATGGAGTGGATTATTTTTACAATAGAATTTTATATTTTGGATTACAAATTAAAGAGTTGTTAAATAAAAAAAGAGGAATTATAAAGATTTCATGTATTTATTCTACAAAAAATTGTTTCAAAATTCTAGCAACATCCTACTTTATAATTATATCTTAAAAATGGTGGATCTCACAAGTGCATTTAAGCCATAAGATAAAAGAGAGACCTTAAGCTCGTATCATCTTCTAGATGGAATTTTATCTTTTTTGATGTATTAGGAAAGAGAAAGGAAGTTAGCTCATTCTTTTTAAAAGTGGCCTTTTTAGAGAAAGAATCAAAGCAAATCAATTACAGTGAGTTTTCAAAGATTTCCCTTAATTGTTTGCTTCTATTGTTGCTCTTAAATTGAGAAAATATGCTAAGTAGATCTTGAATTCTTAGAGTCATGCATACATGTTATGCTTGGGGTTTTGTTGAATTTAGCGAGGCTTATTATGAAATTAAGTCTTAATATGATAGTTCTCCCTTTGAAGTTCTAGTTTTTTTTCTTTAATTTAAGTGTGGAATCTATTATGTATTAAATCAAAGAAAAGTTGTTATGGTTGTGTATTGTCTCAAGCCTAATGTATAATAGTTAAGGATGACATATTGTATGTTGAGTCAGAGATACTATATATGGGGATGGACAAATGGTATATTAAGCAATATGGTTTTGGGAACATGAGGGTTTTGGTACAAAGAGCAAAATAAAAATAAAGAGATTGTAGTAAATGATAAGATGAGCATATTATAATAGAATTGTGCATGATTTCTATGTGTAGAAAGCTAAGAAGAAGAAAATAAAAAAGGAACAATCACAAGAAAATCAGGTCAATAAATTAAATATGTGTGAAGTAAGTGTATTATTATTATTATATATCCTTGAGTAATGCATTAATGTGTATATAATTACATGATATTATTTTTTATATATTCACATCTCAATAATATATAGCATGATGTGAGCATATTTTTTGTATACTTTGAGATTGAGACTTTGGCATATACGTAATTCATTTGATTAAAATATGTACATTAGAATATGAAATAATAGAGGAGAAAGGAATGAGATTAGAAATATGAAGCAAAAAAGGAAAATAGGCTATATGAGCTTTATGTATCTACAATGAATGTTTTTAATTTATATCAATGGATGTCTATAAACTCAACATATGACATGAACTCAAATATATAATATTTTGTATTGAAATTATGTAGCTTTTGCATAATGAGCTTATGTCAGTTGATTCAATTGATTTTTAGCTTAACAATTATTGGTAATGGGAATTCACTTGATGGGACTTTAAAGAAGCAATGAGTATAGTTATCACATTAGTAGCTTTAGCTATTTTTCATTTCTATCATGAAGTTTTAGGATTTGCAAATTTAAATTGTAAAGAATGTTGCTATAATGATAAAATATTTGGCATTAACTCATGTTATGGTTTCTTCTTATGTTATTTTCTCTATGAAAACATATAATCAATTGGATTAATATTTTGAAATGAAAAAAGATAGTTTCCTTTATTATACTTCTTTATGAGAATGATGAAAACTATAGGTTATCTTATTTTGAAAAATATTATAACATGAGTTTTTCAAAAGAAAAATATTATTTAATTTATATACATAACATTTATTTTGTTTATGATTTTTAAAAGAATCATTTGTTATGCATAATAGCTTTTATAGGAAATGATTTGAAAAAACATGTTTGCTAAAACTTGGTTAAGACAAGGGGGCACCACAATGAGGCCTTTAAGGGTTTGCAACCTTTAGCTCAATAGTTGAAGTACTTATGAGAGAAAAACATCTATAAAAGTATTGGAGAGACTTGGATAGGTTTTGTTGGATTCACTTTGGTTTCTTAAAGCACCTACTTGGAAACTAAATTAAGAAAAGTACAAAACATGAAACTTGTGGAGGATAAGTGTTCTAAAGATCTACTAAGTTTCATAAGATTGGTAGTTCTTAGCAATAAAAGTACATAAAATCTAAAGATAAACAAATATCAAATTAATGAGATTTTAAAGGGGGATTGATTTTAATAATTTTTATATTGAACTTATAATTAAACAAACACCATCATGAAGATTGAAGAAAAACATTAAACTTTTTATATTCAAATATTTTCTCTTAATGGAGCATGAAAATGGAGATGATAAAAATAAAAATAGATTGTACAGATATTGACAAATGAGGTGAAGATGAGAAGGATTACTATGTGAACCTAAGAAGCAATCACTTTAGTGGTTCAATCACAATTCATAGTTACTTTGACATCACATCAGAAGCATCAAGGGTGGAAGATGAGCATCCCTCATCAACTTCTTGTTTGAGAACTTGGATATCATACGCCAAGCTAATACTAAAGCATGGATTTCATTCCAAATAAATCTTAAGTTCTTATAATAATTAAAATGCCCCCAAGCTCATCTATAACAAGTCTATATATAAAGCTTAAGAAGGAGAAAAATAGGGGCAACCTAAGGATAAGATTGAGCCTAAGTACTTAGCATAATTAAACAAATCACATGATTAGTTAATCTAAACACCTAGAGTTGTTAATTAATTTTTTGGTGTAAAAGGATAATTAATTGAGGTGGTTAAGCTTAACCTCTTATTGCAATTAGCTTATTGATGGTGTAGATGGCCCATACTTAGTTGCTTTTATGGATTATGTTAAATAATGTCAACCACCACAAAATTATCCAAGCTAAATAGAAGATTGCACAAGTTAGTCTAAGTGAAAATCCCATATAATATCCAAACATGCCACACCTAACCTTTTAACCAAACTATTTTTTCTCAAAAACATTAAGTGCAAGAACATCTAACTTGTCAATATATTTGACTCTTCACCCTTTTCACTCTTTAAGCTTGATATTCAAACTAAAAATTGTAATCCGCTAATCTAATTAACAAGCTCACATTATGTCATCCACAATGAATCAAACTCCCTTACTAGATGCTCATTTACATTGACTTAAGAATTAGTTCATCCTGGGCTAAGATAACTTCCCAATTATGATGGCACATAAAATGTACCTATATAATATGTAACATACAAATAATCCATGTGTACAAATTATAGTATCTATCATCTAAACTAATAAAGAAAAAACATAAATGATGATAAAGTATCTAATAATAAAATTTATCAAATAAGTTAAATATAATTAGAACATATCAATATAAGTCCAATATAATATAAAAGTCTAATTATTACACAATTAAATCAATAGATCAACATATTGCCACTAAGAAAGATCAAATAATTGGAAAAACTAAGTGATCAATAGCTATCCTAATCATAGGCTCTTATGCAATCTCCTGTCACGCTGATCTTGTATTTAAAAAAATAAGAGGAGCAAGTTAAAGCCCAATAGGGAACCTTCAAGTCATATTATAAAAATCATATGTTATCTAATGTATTAGATTAATTGTATAAGCAGTATAAATTAAGATCAAATTAGTATCATAATCACACATATTATGTAACAAGAAACCAAATAATTAAGTCTAACTAAAGGAATATGTGATACAACTAATTTGATGCTTAGTGACCTACCAAGATTTGGAACTATTACTAAGTTTATGTAATCTAAGTTAAGACTTATCATCATATAATATCAACACTCTTTTCTAAGAGGTATTATAACCATATAAACTAGTACTTCTTTTTCAAGACGTGCCATAACTAAATAAACTAACACTTTTTTTATAATATGCTTAATCAAATAAACTAAAATAGTTTTTTAAGATATGTTATCACTAGCTTGAGAGTTCTAATCTTGGGGTCCACTATATCAAAAGACTATATTTTTTATGATAGCTTAGCCCTCACCTAACTAAATCTCACACAATTCTTATAAGCCTAAACAAGTTCTCAATCAACCTAATCCTCTTCTAAGGCATCCAACCAAAACTTATTAGATTTCTCCACTAAAACTAGAGGATTTCTCTTAATCTTAGAAGTCATCTAGGTCATTCCAAAGTCCAAATAGTGCCTCTTCATGACTTAACCAAGCCATGTTGCTAGCCTCCCAACCAAAACTGAGGCATAACAATATTTGGCCACAATAATTCCTAAGATCTTAGCTACATTTAGGTTTATATCATAATGTCCATAGTTCTAGTTGAATTTTAATTGTATAAGAGTTCTCAAATTTATTATAATGATTTCTTATGTAAATAAAAGGATTCTTATTAAGCCATAGTTCAAGTTAAAGCTCATCATGTTTAAGTTACTAATGTCTCTATAAAAACTTAAATATTTAAAGCAATATCTAGTGTTTCTTTAATAAATAAATTTCATATAATATGATATCCATACAAAAAAATGAAAAATAAATAGAACATGTTTCAAGTTATTTTCGATTCATGAGTTTTCTTTATAAAATTATCAAGATCATAAACCATTAATAACATTTATTTGATTCTTAATTTCATGCAATTATTTGATGACCAAATCATTAATTTGCAATAATTTAAAAGCATGTCAATCTCAAGTAAGTTGATCATGTTAATTTAAATCATCTCAAAATCCACAAATTTCATATATTTCATATATCAATAATGGATTTTAATATTAGCAAGCATCTAAGAAAAAAAATTAACAATAACTTCTCAAGTAAAGAAAAAAGTTAAACATTCATTGCTTCTCATGAACCTTCATAAAGAGATTTATCAAGAGATAATTAAAACATGCTCTTGGCTACTACCAACAAATCTTGATTAAGGCAAATTAGGATTCATGAAAGGGCAAAAATCATTCTAAGCTTAATACAATTTCGCATCAACCACAAGCAATTACTTGGCAAGGCAGTCAATTTATTACTCCTAAATTAAATAAGTTTAATTGTATAATCTTGAGATTTATCTTATCTTGTGATCTGAGTAGAAGACTTTATAAAGAGTAAGATTTTCTTCTTTTAATCTAGAGATCCTACTTCCTCTTCTTACTCATAAGTATTTCTTCTTCTTCTCCTTATCTTAGTTAGAACATCAGGTTAGAAGGACAAATAAGTTTTTCCAAGTTAATTAATAAAACATATTATATAAAATAGCCACAACCCTTAATCACTTTCTTAAGATTTATGATTATGATTAAACCATGATAATCTAATTATCCAAATTTCTTTAATCTTAATGTAACCACCTCTAATCATGTCATTTTTCAACCCTTAGATCTTGGAAAACTTAATTCCATTGGCTGGGAATAAGAGAACTCAATTACAAAGTCGATTTATTCAGGATCTCCATATTGTGTTAATATTATACTTACATCATGCTATACGATGCGCTAAATTTGCTTTTACCAACTAACAATTTCTCTAATTGTAATTGTGTGATCAAGTATTTATACATGTGCAATATACTACAATCACCCATTATAACCAGTGATTCTTGTGTCCAATACTTCTCTTAGCTTAATTATACTTAGATAATTTTGCTTACCATACTATATGATATACTAGTTCTCCTAAGCTCATCGAACTTAAAATATTTTTCTTCTCTTATCATCTTAGTATAATCCATGATTTCATATCCATACAATTATTATATTACTTAGGCCAACTCTTTATTTTCTATATTGATATCTTTGTACAATAGTGTGATCAACCTTACATGATCACTAAGTTTTGTGACTAACTCTATTCTCTTTTTTATTTGATCATACTGTCCAATATGCATATATTGTATGGTACTAACACTTCTTCTTTAACCTATTATACATATTTGACCATTAATGTTTAGGACATTATAATACTTATGTGACCACTGAGTCATACTTGTATGACCAAAGTCTACTTTAATATTTTGCTCACACTTGTATCTCATTTATTTCTCTTGTTTGATTGTATTATTTTATCAACCAATATTATGCTATATGATATTCACAGCCAAGCTTTCAGCTAAATTTCTTCTCTTATGATACTGTATCATATTTACCATCGCATTACATTATCTTGATTATGAACATAATTAATAATAGCTAACTTAAATAATTACAAATATTAATTTAATAAAATAATGGAGAAATTAATATGTCTTGGCTAGTTGAAAAAGAGATGTAACAAAACATGGCCATAAAGCTTGAGAAAACATAAAAAAACCTACAATAATATGCAAACATTGGCATTAAACAGAAGATGTGTTGTATATACAACATTTGGATATATATATATACAACTATGTAATAAAGGTTTAATCACTTAACCAATAAAAAAATGCAATTCTTCAAGAATAAAATGTTATTAACAAAGACTATAATGCATGGTGATGAGACTTCAATATTATTGCTACTCACCATCACTCAAAAACTTTGTTCCCAGGTTGGTAATCGTCAAAGACACTCACCATTACTCGAAACCCCTTAGTGTTTTTTGTTGTACCATAACTATCGTTTAAGATTTCTTTTGTTCTCTTAGTTGATTCTTCATTAGTTTACTGTAAGAACTCTTCTAGCGTTCTTGACTTGCACATTATTTTTTCTCTCTTAACATGTGTCTATTAATCTTCAGGTTCTTTTTTTTCTATAATTGTTGGCTCTTGACTAGTTTTTGTACAAAGTTTTTTTTTTTTAACTTAATACAAAGTTCAAACTATAAACTCATTACCTTCAAAACATTAACTTTTTATTGCCATCCAACATCAATAAATAAAGCTAATAAACATATCAATAAATCATGTATTTTAGAATCATATTGACTACACTTTATTAAGTTATCCAAATAAAAACAATAATATTTTTTTTGTTGAGAATTAATAAAAAAATTTTGTTATGTAGCTTATCAAAAATATGTATTTGATTTTTAAAAAATTAATTTTATTCAACTTAAATATAAAAAAAATTATATAATGAGAAAGAGAAATGCAGCAAGTTTTTAAAATCTCATATCAATATTCTTGATAAATTGTTTGCACTTCATATGATTTTTCTTACTTAAATTACTCTACCGTATTCAAACCGTTTGATACGTTTAAAAATTTCGGGTGCTCAATGCAACTTTTCCACGACATTGCTTCAAGCGGCGGCCAGTGGTGTTACTGCAAGCGGCGGCCAGTGGTGTTACTGCAAGCGGCGGAAATGGAGATAAGGTATGCGTGGCTCTATTGCTCATGGACGTGTGCTGATCAGGCCCAAAGTCCCTGTATTGCTTTTAAGATCTTCTCTTTCTACTCTTGCAAAGCAGCAGGCATGTTCCCACTGATTTATGGCGAACTGTGTTTTTTCAGCCGTAGGAGACGGTTGCTTCATAGAGACATTGGTCGATGAGGTAAATAGTAGCACTTTTCTCTGGTTCTCTTATTTCCTTGATTCCTTCTCAGTAGGTCCTGTTGTCTTCTACTTCTGAATATAGCCCTCATTTGCTAAAGATATTCAACTAGCTTACTGTGCATTATTTTTAGTTTCTTCTCCTGTGCATTTCACCTTTCTTGATCTTGTATTTGTGTTTCAAAAAACCTGTTTTATCATTTTGCACTCGAAATCCTCCTTCAAATCTATTTTATTCTTTGATTGGTTTTCTCACCGAGTCGAAGCTGTTATTTGATTGGGTATCTTTTTAATTTGAACCACATTAATAAAGAAGAAGAAGTTTGAGAGAGATGAGAAGGCAAGGTTATGTCAGGGTTTGGAAATATTGTTTAAGTGAACCGTAGGAGATCCAGTTGATGCATGCTAAGGTGGAGTTTGACGTAGCTTTTCATGATCTGAACGTGTAGTCATTCGTCTCTTTCCAATTATAGTAAATGGAAATCACCATTGCATTTTCTTTGATTTTGTGGAATTGTGGGTATGGGATAAACAATAAAAAATCCCTCCAATTAAGAGCGGTGTCATGGAGTCAATTGGCAATAAAAACATTACACTTTTTATTGACATCATAGAATTCATACAACAAACATTGATTAGTAAGATTATGGCAGTTTTTGGTTTCCCTGAAATTGATTCGGTTATAGATCAACTTCTATCGCAATTCATCCAAAAATAGGTCATGCTAATTGGTTTTAGGTGGATTTTGTCATCTTGACAAAAAGTATTCAGTTTCAAAATTTTTAAAACAATGTTTTGAGTTATTTTTAAACTAATTGCTATGGAAGTTAATGTGGTGCCAGTGTATTTCACATATTGGAATGTTTTCTTTGAGATTCTTAATATTTGTTTTGAATTTCACTTGAATTGGAATTGATGTAGCCATCGGCTAGGTGTTGGATGTTGAATTACTGGTGTGACCACTTTTATCAACAAACTTGTGTCATTAGAAAGAAATTTAGAGGTACAAGCATACTGAGCAATTGAGCTCTCATTGTTTGTTTGTGAACTTTTGGACAAAGCCAAAGGAGTATGGATTATTATGAAATAGTTCATCCTAGTATTTCAACTAAAAGAGGAATGGAATTTTCTTGTTCCTTTACATATCCCACAACTTGGTAGACTCTACATTGAGAATACATGATAAAAAGCCACACCCAAGACTTTGATCTAATTTGTGTGTTGTATGATCATGTTAAAGATATCCTAACTTTATTATGCTTAAAGCGAATTAAAGTACCACCAACCATTGGAAGTCCAAGAGTAGTCATTTGATCAATTCTTCTCTAACTAATTGAAGAGCTATAAATTTTATAAGTAGACATTGGGTAAGATTGTTAGTACTTGCATATTATTTTCTTAGAGACATTATTTTTTATAAAACCAAACTTTTAACATATTATTCAAAACCTTTTAAGTAAATCAAGCATGATAGTGGCATACTCACGCTTTGTATCCTTAAAAGAGAGGTGTTGGGATTTGATTTCAAGTACATATATGCTATTTTTTCTAAAAAAATGATATGAATTGTTTTACTTAATCTCACTTTTAATGTGATAAGACAATTTTAACTTTCAAATAATGCATTTGTGACCTATTAAAAATATTTTAATTTAAGTTTTCAATTTTATGGTTTTAAATTTTTTTTATATAATAAAAATATATAATTAATATAAAAAATAAGAAAAGATAAATTGATTTATAATTTTAATTTTCAAAGTAAGATTTTTTTGAAACTATTAAAATGATTAACCTTAAATAGACCAAAAGCGAAACTAAATGCCAAAATGATTGAAACTCAAACTTGGTGAATTGGAGCAAAACCCAATTTCTTGTATTTTGTGTTAGTAATGAATTCTCAATTCTTGGACATAATATAAGCTTGTTAAATTAAAATGAATTTCAAATTTTCTCTTAAATCCAATATTTTTAAAAACTAACTTATAATTTTCAAATCAATGGGAATTATATTGCCTTTAAAGGATTAAAATCTAAGTGTGAAATTATGACATAGAGGAGATGTCTTTAGATTTGGTCTTGGGCTTTGTATGGTGCTCTAGCATTCACATTAGAAAGTGGCAAAAAGAAAGAAGTGGTACTAATGAGAAAGAAGTGTAGAAGACTTTTATATTTTTTCATGATGGGTGGTGTTTTGAAAATATAAACTTGACTTTTAAATATATAGTTCTTAGTAAAATGAGTTATGAAAAAGAATTTACAATTAATCTGAAATCTATAACTAGGAAAACATTGATGGGCCATTTGAAAAAGATTTCTTTAGGATTAAATATATAAAGAAATCGAATATTTGCCTTTCAAAGAGATTGATTTAGAATTTATTAGAGTTTTTAGAATAATGTAACTTTAATAGAAACTACCCAATATATACAAGAATATTTTTTGCTTTAAAATACATGAATATGTTTTTTTTAAGTTTTTTTGTAGGTGTAAATATATGATGTATTTAGCCTTGTAATATAAGAGTATCAAATATTAACAAAGTTTTCTAGTTTTTTTAGTTTTCTTTTCCTTCTACTTTTTCTTAGATCACCCACCAATGTCTCTAACAAAATGGTATTAGAGTCTTCATTTTAGATCTTATTCTATGATGGCAATCAAAGGATCTAACATCTCTTTGTAATATCTAAAATTGACCAAGATGAACTACGATTGTTAGTCTCTCCGGATGAAATCATTCTTGGGTCTCACTTCTAATGACAGATTGTCGAGAAGGGTTATCATGAGCCTTTTTACAAGAGTACTCTCATGATAGCTAAAATGTAGGATTTATAAAGAGAAAGGAAGAAAGATTAGAGCTCTCTTCTGTCATCAATTAATGATTGGATGATGATATATTCAAGAAAATTGATGAGATGAATGTCAAAATGCATGGGATATTTTTTGAAACTTCGTGATGGAAGTGGATAAAGTGAAAAAGGTGTGATTTCAAACTCTAACAGTTGAGTTTGAGTCATCCTTGATGAAGGATAGTGGACTATTTCACCCGAGTACTAGCAATGGTAAATCAGATGAAGCAAATTGAAGAAGCAGTGAAATATACGTGAGTAGTGGACAAGGTTCATCACCCTTACACCGCCAAGTTCAATCATGTGATTGTGGCCATTGAAAACTCTAAGGATATAAAGCCATGATTATTGAGGAGTTGAATTAGTCATTGAAGGCCTATGAAGAGAGAATGAACAATGGCCAATAAGTGCAAGTGGAGTAGATTTAACAAGTAGAGCTATCCCTAAATCCAGAGAAGACTTCAAAAAGAGACGAAATGGACCAAAGTCGCAAGAGAGGTTGATGTCAAGGATGATGCCTTGGAAATCACCATGGTGGAGGTGAACAACATTCTAAATGAGAGGGAGGATGGGGTTTCTTTGAAGGAAGTGGAAAAGGCAAGAGAAACTTGAAAAAAGAATGATAAAAGCCATTTCGAGCACTACTTATGTGGGAAGTTTGAGTATTATTCTTATGAGTGCTAAACTGAAGATGGTGACAAAAAGAAAACTTGTCATGGACAAGGAAGAACGTGAAACCATCATGTTCTTCCAAAAAGAAGGCTCCTTAGAAGATATTTTGTGATCCCTTTATAGGTGCAAGGAATCAAATGATAAGAGAGAAGTAAATTTGTGGGAGATGATACAAAGGTAAAAATCAAGGGAAAGAGCTTGTTAATATTGGCCACAAAGAATAGGGGATATAAGATTTTTCATGATGTCTACTACATATCCAAGATAAAGAGCAATATTTTGAGTATTAAGCAACACTTGGAGAGCAATTATAAAGTGAAAATGGAGGACCACTACTTGTGGCTTCAAGATCGAGAGGATATTTCTAAAGTAACCATAAAGAAGAAACGCATGTTCTTATTCAATTTGAATATTGTTGATGTCATGTGCTTGGAGTCTTGTATTAAGGATGCTTCATGGATTTGGCAAATGAAATTCAGCCATCTAAATTTGTAGGGCTTAAAACCTTAAAAAAGAAAAACTTGGTTAAAGGAATTCTAACAATTGATCACCTTGATCAATTGTGTGAAGCATGCTTAATTAGGAAGCATCCAAGAAGTATTTCTAAAGCTAACTAACTCAAGAGCCACTGAGTTGTTACAGCTTGTTTGTACTTATTTATGTTGTCACATCATGTTTTAATCTCTTAGTGAAAGCTCATATTTTATCATCTTTATTGATGACTACTAGCGGAAGATGTGGGTATATATTTTGAAGAATAAAACATTGAATTTGAAGTTTTTAAGAAGTCCAAAGCCCTTGTAGAGGAGAGCGACTACCAAATCAAAGCCTTATGGATCGATAAAGGTGGAGAGTTCAGCTAAAATGAGTTATGTTTTGCAAGACACATGAGATTTGACATCTTATGACAATCCCAAGGTTGCTACAGTAAAATGGGGTCACAGAGAGAAAGAATAGGATTATTCTTAATATGGCAAGGATGATGTTAAGGAGTGAGCATATGCATAAGGAGTTCTGGGTCGATGCAATTTCTTATACTGTTTATCTCCCTAATTGAGCACCTACAAGGAGTTTGGAGGAAAAGACCACAAAAAGCATGGAGCTAATGGAAACCATGTATGAAGCACTTGAGAGTATTCATGTCTATTTCTTATGTCGAGGTCTTAGAGGAAGAGAGGACAAAGCTTGATGTTAGGAGTAAGAAGATGGCGTTTATTGGTTACCTTGTTAAAAGGGTTCAAATGCTTCAACCATTACACTAAGAAAATGGTAGTTAGTAGATATGTGAAATTTGAGAAATGTGCATCACGGGAATGAAACGCCTAAGAAAGAGAGATATATGATTTTCTCTTATATTTAGAAGAAGAAAATGACAACCATAACACTAAGAAAATGGTGGTTAGTAGATATCTGAAATTTGAGAAATATGCATCACAGGAATGAAACACCTAAGAACGAGAGATATATAGTTTTCTCCTATATTTAGAAGAAGAAAATGGGGAGTAAGAAATTAAACGTAAGAACATAACCCTTATTATGCCAAGCTCCTCCTCACTAAGCTCATGTGAATAAACTCTATGATTTTGGAGTACAGATGATTTATATCATGCAATTAAAAGAACAGATGGTGAGAACTTGGTTTGTTTGTTTTCAAGTGATGAGCTATTGACCTATGAAGAAGTCATAAAGGAGAAGAAATGGGTGTAGGCCATGTAGGAAGAAATTCACTCAATTGAGAAGAGTGATACTTGGGAGGTCGCAATACTTCCAAGTAGTCAACAAGCAATTAGTGTCAAATGGGTGTACTAAGTGAAGAAGAATGACAAAGGAGAAAAGTACAAGGCTTAGTTAGTTGCAAAAGGGTATTGATAGAGTCATGTTTTGGACTATGAAGATGTGTTCGTTCTCATTGCTTGTTTGTAGGCGATACGATTGTTGATCGCCCTTGTAGCCCATAATTCGTAGTCAATCCATTAGATGTATGTGAAATCTATATTTATAAATGACTCTCTTCAAGTGGAAGTATATATGGAGTAGCTAGATGGGTTCATAATGATAGCCCATGAAGACAAGGTGCTAACATTGAAAAAAGCCTTTTATAATCTCAAGGAAGAGCTCAGGGCATGGTATAGTCATCTTGATAAATATCTCTCAGAGAATGGTTTTGCTCGATGCATTTGTGAATATGCACTTTATATGAAGGAGACGGAAGATATATTGTTCATCTATGTGTACATGGATGACCTTACTCTTATGGGAAACAATCTATGGATATATGAGATATTCAAGAGAGAATTGGCTCGTGAGTTTGAAATGAACAACATGAGTCTTATGTTCTATTATTTGGGCATTTAACTCAAACAACGAAGTGATGGATCTTTATCTTTTAAGAGGCATATGTAAGGGAGATTATAAAAAGGTTCAAGATGAAGGATTATAATCTAATCAAAATTCTAATGGAGTAGAATAAAGCTCTCCAAGGAGGATGGAGTACGAAAGTTGGAGCCGACCAAATTCCAAAATCCTATAGGGAGTTTGAGGCACTTAATGTGTTCGAGACTTGACATACAATCCTTAGTCGGTGTTATGAGCCAGTTTAGGGAGAATCCAAGTGAGGAGCATATAAAGGCAGCGAAGTTGATTCTTCAATATTTAAAAGGTTCTTTCGATCATAGGATTCTTTACTCGTGTTCAGGGGAGATAAATTTGAGAGGGTATTATGATAATTATGCTAAAGACATTAATGATCGGAAGAGCATTGTTGTGTTTATATTTTTCTTGAGAAACAATGCAATTTCGTAGAGTTCAAAGAAACAACCCAGAGTGACACACTTAACATATGAATCGAAGTATGTAACTATTATATCCAATGTGTGTTATGTAATATGGCTATAGAGTTTATTTGAGGGAACTTTATTTTGAGGAGAAAGAGGCCATCGAGATTATCTTGGACAAGGAGTCAACGATTGCTTTGGCCAAAACCTGGTGTTTCATGATTGGAGCAAGTATATTGATTTGAGGTTTTATTTCATTTAAGACAATATTGTGAAAGAAAAGATTGAACTCAGGTACGTCAAGATGATCAAGTTGTTGATGCTTTCATGAAGGCTTTCAAGTGTGGAACTCCAATATTTAAGGGAGAGAATCAAAGCAAGGTTGTTTACTGAAGACTCACCAGTATTTGGATGACATTGGGATGACAATTGGGAAGAAAATCAAGACGACAATCGAAGCGACGTTTGGAGATACGGAAGGTGCTTCTTTTGTGGCATCTTGTAGAATATTCAGTACGGGATCAAAGCACAGGTGCGTTCAAACCCTTGATTTAACTAGTTAACAATGCTATCATTCACGCGATGAGGACAATGGAAAGGGTGGGGGGAGCATCTCTGAATCATTCGTTTGTGAAGGTTCTGGGTGATTCAAATTTGTGTTCATCAATTAAGATTAAGATATTGATTTTTTTAAATGAGGCCAGAAATCATTTTCAAAGAGAAGAAATTAAGAAAATTGCAGCTGTTTTCAAACTTGCTCTAATCGAAAAATTTTCATATGGGAGGTTAAGTATGGAATCAGTGAGAAAGGAATTTTCAATGATTTTCTTTCAAGGTGAGGTCAAACTTGGCTTTCTGGATAGTCGACACATCTTGCTTCAATTCAATAAGGAGGACAATTTTCTTTGTTTTTGGTTGCATCAGTCATGAAATGTTGGAGAGTTTCATATGAGGGTATTTAAATGGCATCTTGAATTTTATCTAAACAAGAAACCATTGCTTGCTCCAATTTGGATTTCGCTTAGGCACTTACCAATACACTTATTTAACTAGGCTACACTGCGTTTGATCACTTCTACAATTGAGAAACCACTTAAATTGGATGGGGCTACTCTGAATTTGATTATGCTAAATGTTGCAAGAGTTTGCATTGATATTGATCTGATTAACGAGCTTCCCAAATGCATAACTCAAAGAGGCAGCAGTTCAAGTGGATTTTGTTAGCAGATTCTATATGATAATTTGTTGTTTTACTGTAGCCATTATTGTAAGTAGGGCCATACTGAACTAATTGCAAACACAACCTAGTGAAATCAGAGTTTCAATTGGATCCAGCCATTAGTAATACCTGTATTGCACAATAGGGCCAGGATGAGGATGAGAGTACTCACATACAAGATAAGAGAAAAATATCTAATGAAGTGGAAGAACAATCTGGACCAGTTTTTCAACCTCAATAGCTATTGGTTAATAGAATTAATGATTTGCCTGCGTAGCTAGAGTAAGGAAAAATGTTTTCAAAGGCAATTATTCAATCCAATACGACAAGTAGTATGAAAAGAATGCAACAAACTAAGCTAATAAATGATCAGGTGGTGTACAAAAAAAATCCTCAATTTGATAAAGGATCCTTATTGGATTCAAAAACTATAGCATAACAAAAAATTCAATTCCCTATGAATGTTCAAGTTCTTAAAGATTTTGAGTTGAAATTTCATGGAAAAGCAAAGAAAGTAGGTTTATTTCCAATGAAACTCGAAGATTTTACTCTTGTCCAAATAAGAAGGTAAAAAAAGGGCAAAAAAGATCACTTAGTAGCATACCAATTCAAAAGGGAATTGTAAGAATGCCAGATCAATACAAATAATTAAAGCAAATCTGACCAATGGATAGCATGCTTATTTAGAACATTAGGGGTGCTTTAAATTATAAATCTATTACTAGACTAAACACATTACTCAAAAACCAAAACATAGTGTTACTAGATCTGTTTGAACCTATGGTGCAAGTTAAAAAATTACATGACCTTGCTTTGTATCTCAGGTATGCTAAATATATCAGCAACAAATCCAATAAAATTTGGATACTTTGGAAGAATGATATCTAATGCATTACCGTTTATGAAGATGATTAATTTGTATATTTAAAGATTATCAGGAATGGGTCAAACTCAAATTACACACTAGTTAGCCAAATGCTTTAAAACATTAAGGCGTGAGTTGTGGAGCAAGATCATTGAATTTGTTGTTAACTAGAATGCATCATAGCTAATGGAGGGAGACTTCAATATTATAACATCAATAGAAGAATACAAGGGAGCATCTACTCCTAGTATTGCAGCAATTAATGAGTTTAATGACTGCATCAGCCAACATAGCTATTTGAGATTCCATTTAAGAGCTCTCCTTTCACTTGGATAGGTAAATGAAAGGGTAAATGGGTTTAGAAGTGTTTAGATAGGGTATTGGTGAACAAATAGTGGATGGATCGCAACCCAACCACAATTGTTGAACACTTGTGCAAGATGAGGTCCAAACATTCACCCTTACTACTTTGTTGTTCAAGTGAGCAATTTTCCGGTCCAAGACAATTCAAATTCCAAAATATGTGGACCTCACATCCTATTCTCAACTACTTAATAAAAAGCAATTGAACAATTCTTACTCACTTAACTGGTACGCTGGAATTAGCTTTCAAGCTTAGAAGATTTAAGGATTGTCTAAAGCAACGAAATAAGAGCACTCTTGGAAACAGTTTTTAGAACATTGAAGGAGCTAAAAAGTTGGTGTTAGAGAAAAACAATTTTTGGAAAGTAGCTTAGAAGAAAATATGATTAGACTCAATGTAGCTAATGAACATCTTATGGATGAGTTGAGCAAAGAAGAAACCTTCTGGTGACAGAAAGCAAGGGCTAAAGATCAAAACTCAAAACATTTCTAAGATTAAAAGGAAAGATGATAGTAAGGTCTTGGGTCATGAGTAGCAACAATGTGCTATAGCTCAATACTTCAAAAAACATCTAACTAAAAACAGACTTTTATTCATGATAAAGAACTAAACTATATCCTCCAGCTTATTTATCAGAAGAAAATCAATTTCTTGTTAAAAATGTGAAACTAGAAAAAGTTCTTCAAATGGTATGTCTACTTGACAAACATAATGTAGTGGGTCCAGATGGATTTAATGATATGTTTTCACTATATATTGGAACATTTTTGCTATAGATGTTAAGGATGAGCATAAGAATTCATGGCCAGTGGTATTATCCCCAAAAGGATTGCCAACTTTTATATAGTTCTCATTCCAAAGTTCAACAATCTAGTCACCTTTTAAGACTTCAAGCCTATATGTATTACCAATTTTATTGGAAGAATTCTGAACAAGCTCTTAGACAACAAATTGCAACACTTACTAAGCAAAATTATTTCACCAAGCAAGTTGGTTTCATTAAAAGTAGAGAGATAGCCAATAATGTTTTGATTGCTTAAGAGTTAGTGACTTCATTGAATAATAAAATTAAGGAGAAGAACTATATAATAAAGTTGGATATTAAAAATGCAGTCAACATTATTTCATGGGACTTTCTTTTTAACGTGCTGTATAAATTTAAGTTTTTAGCCAAGTTCAACTCTTTAGTGAGGAATCTTATCAATAGCTCATGAATATCCATTATAGTTAACGAATCTCCATATGGGTACTTTCAATCACAGAGGTTTTATTGTAAGGCAGCCCTATCTCCTCGTTACTCTTCATCATTTTGCTATTCTTCATCATTGTAATGAAATTTTTTATTGGAAGTTTAATTCAAAATTTCGATAACAAAATAATAATGTATTACGGTGCAAAGGGTACACCACCAATAACGCATCTTAGTTATTTTCATAACATCATAATCTTTAGTAGAAGGGATTTAAGACCCTTAAAAGATTTCACAAGCACCTTGAATCCTTCCAAATATTTAGGCTTGCAATTGAATAAGCAAAATTATAATACAAGATTTAAGCAAGGATCAATCCCTATAATCTATTTGGGGTGCCTAATTTATAATGGTAGAAAAGAGTCAATATATTTTTAGCTAATAGTAGAAAAATTGCAGAACAAAATAACTAGTTGGAAGAAAAGGCAACTACCAATGGGAGATAGATTAATACTCAATAAGCATGTACTAAATTCGATCCCAATTTATGCACTAATATTTATGCTCCTTCCAATACAAATTATAAAGAGGTTTAAAAGTTAATGAATGTTTTCTTATGAGAGTGAAGTAACTACAAACATTAGTGGATCAAATAAGAAAAAATAAGTGAACCATACAAGGAAAATGGACTTGGTAGAAGGAAGTTAGATGATATTGCTATGGCTTATTCAACAAAGAAAAATTAGAAATTACCATCAGACCAATCCCTTTGGGTGGAATTTATTATGGCCAAATATTTGAATAGGAAGCACACACAGATCAAATGTGATATATAAAAAAATATGAGAAAAACGAGAAAATTGATGAATCTCATTTTGCTTCTAATATGGTGGCATATTTGGAAAGTTAGAACCATGAAGTTATGTGATGAGATGACTGAATCAGAATGGCAAACAATTAAAAATATTAATTGGCAATGAATGTGCATTTTCAAGGCTTTTTCATTGATAAAAACATAAAAATAGATTAAGTTTGTGTAATTTGGTTTACTTCCTCAACACAAGCATTTAAAGTGAATGTTTATGGACTTTACAAGAAAAAACAAGCTAAAGTTGTACTCATTCGTTTGCTCCAATCCTTTGCTAGACCAATTGAACGCAATTCAGCACTACCATTTTCAGCATTATAAAGAGTTTACAAAAGTGTTGTGGTTAGCAATTTTTTGAGGTAATTATTGATTTTCAATGCTTTAATTTAATCAAGATAATTTCATGTATCAAAGCTCCACACTAGCCTATTCGGGATAGCCTTTTGTAAGTTAAGAAAATGAAAAATATGCTCAATTCACTTGGAATTTCATTAAAAAGGAGGAAAACAAAGTTGTGAAAGCACTTATTAAAACTATATGCCAATAAACTAATGAAGGAATTACCCTAATGAAGAAATACAAGGCAATCATAATAATGGGGAAAATTGGAATTCCTTACATTTGCAACTCGTACAAGATTTGCAATCTGAGCATACAAGATAACCTGAACTATAACATTCAAAATCAATGATTGAGCCTAGTCGGTTTTGCGTTCATTGAGTATGTTGGAAGGAATCACACTGTACGATTTTCCAACTCAGGGACTCTCATTAGCGTTCTTTATCTACATCATCCCAATTTGATAATTGTTCATCTTATTATGTGGGCGCTTCTTTGACTACTATTTCTTTTGACGGGTCATTAGATGAGGATGCCTACTATTTCTGCTTATTACACTCTCTGGAAGTTATTGATGCTTTACACATTCAAGGTAACTTACGATGTCCTCAAACACAATTGGCTAAACAGATGAAAGCACTAAAACTGTTCATTTTTGCATATCATCAAACTTGGATGATTGCATTATCGTGCTTCAACAATATGCATTGGCACTATTCCAAATTATCGCTTTTTGGTCTCATACGTCACGGAGTATCGGATGCAAGGCCATTTTGCACATCTTATCTTTTCGATGCTAGCCCTTGTTCAATCATCATTGGTACGACCCACCCGACAATTGTTGAGCACATCGTACACTCCCATTCGGTAATAACTTAGTACAATTGATTGCTCGTTATTTATTTGTGTGCCTCTTCAAACATAGATGATTATCTCATCGTTTTCTTACAATAACTTCTCTGTATTGTTCAAATTAATTGCTCGACCTAATACTAGGTCATGATGCTTTTTGCATCAGATAAGTACGTCGGAGCAATCATCTTACGCTATCTTGTATTTGTAAGAAAATAGTTTATATAAAAAGGGAGAGAATCAGAGTCGTGAAAAAGTTAAGTTTAAGGACGAACATTAAAGGTTTTGAAGTTTACTATTAAAGGTATACATTTTAAGGAAATAAGTCCCGAAAATGAATTTACAATTAATCTAGAATCTATAATAGAAAAACAATTGATGGGTCATTTTGAAAAATATAATTTTAATAAAGATTGTCAAATATATCTAAGAATATTTCTTTCTTTAATTATAAAGATGTTTTTTCTAAACCTATTTTTAGGTTTATAAATAAGTGATGTGCTCAACCTTAGAATATATGAGGGTCAAGCAGAAATAAAAGTTCTCTTGTTTTTTTTTTTTTTTCAACTTGTTCTTGTGAGTAGACCATCTACCAATGCTTCCAACAATGGGTTAAGCTTTGAGAGCAACATGATCAAGTGTACAAGTTTTATTGTGGCTTCTTCATCATTATTAGTTTTCGTATTTTGTCTTGATACTTTCTTAGTATTTAAAAACTCTTGATTTTCTTGCTCTATTCATTAGTTATGATTCACTCTTAAGAGGCATAAATCTAATGAAAGCATCTTCAATATTGTTCTCTATGTACCATATGTTTGATGAGGTAGGATGAAGGAGACTATTATAAGCTTCCACAATGCGACTAATTTGTCTTGAACATTCATACATGTAAATTTGTAGAAAGACTCTAGAATGTAAAGTACAGTTTTTCTGTACCATGGCAACAAGATACAACTCAAGGAGAGCAGAATTATGTTAATGTACATAACCTAGATAATATAGTAACCTAACATTGTACATAATTGGAAGGAGCTTGCTTCTGTTCCTCACATTCAACAAGCTATTGTTTATAAATTTTTTTCAGGAATCTCAAGAGAGGAGTGATAGCATCGGTAAAGACTTCAGGGCATGTAATGTTGGAAGTAGGAAATGTTATGATTGGCGATCAACTGCAATAATATTGGGTATTATATATACTCTATGTAATTGGCGTGTTGTGGTTTTCTGATGTACAAGATGAACTTTTGACATGATTTTCCCTCGAACTGTAGGGTTTGAGTTCTTTGAGAGTCTGTGTCTCTATGGAATCTCTACAAATCTAGTGATATATCTCACTAAAGTTATCCACGAAAGCAACACAGCAGCTGCCGCTATTGTAGCAAACTGGACTGGCACAAATTTCTTAACACCGTTACTTGTAGCTCTTTTAGCAGATTCGTACCTGGGAAACTACAATACAATTTTGTTCTCTTCCATCATCTACATTATTGTTAGTTCATCCTCAAATCTCTTTTAATTAGTTGTGCACACACAATAAGCTGCTGTTTATTAATTCATATTTCTCATATTTTCTTACAGGGTACACTAATTGTTACGTTTTCAGCAACAATACAAGGTTCAAAACCATTTATATACAAAAGATATTCTCCAACCACAGGATCCCAAAAGCAGACACTTTTTGTTGGGCTCTATCTGATTGCCTTAGGTAGTGGTGGAGTCAAATCCTCATTGCTTCCTCTGGGTGCTGATCAATTTGATGATAATAACCCAACACAGCAAGAGAAGAAAGCATCTTTCTTCAGTTGGTTTTACTTTTGCATCAATTTGGGGGCACTTGTTTCCAGCACTTTGACTGTGTGGATAAAAGAAAACGTCAGCTGGTCAGTTGGCTATGGCATTGCTTCAGTTTGCATGGCATTGGCCACTTCTAGTTTTCTCCTGGGCACTCCAACGTTTAGGCCTGGTAACCTGAAAAATGATGCCAGGGAAGAAGACATCAATTGCCTACATGAAGTTGAAGGATCTTACAGTCTAGTTGCTACGGAGGATGAGTTCAGGTAATTTGGATTTGCATCAGTGTTGGGTCATTCAGTAAAGATTATTAAAAACATCATATTTTCTCAGATTCTTGGACAAAGGTGCAAACTTGTCCTCTTTAGCTGCAGAAGGCACTAATTTTGCCAGTACATGGAGACTAAGAAGATTGGCACCATTCGCACAGTTGAAGAGTCTAGTGGGACTTTTTCCTATATGGCTAACAAACATTCTGTATTCTATGGCTTATGCACAAATATACACGACATTCATCGAACAAGGGAGAGTAATGGATAAGAAGATTGGCTCCCTTACCATCCCACCTGCATCTCTTGTTGCTTTTCAAGTTCTGAGCAGCATGTCTTGTGTTTTGCTCTGTGATAAAATTTTGCTGGTGACCGTGAGACGATTCTTAGGCAATGGACATGGGCTCACTCATCTGCAAAGAATGGGGGTGGGGCACTTCTTGATGATCTTAGCTATGGCCATTGCAGCAACCCTCGAGTCAAAGAGGCTGGAAAATGTTGCTGAGAGCAAGGCCATCAGTATTCTATGGCAGCTACCGCAGTTTTTCATGGTGGGTTGCTCGGAAGTTTTCTGCTATGCTGGGCAACTGGAGTTCTTCTATGATCAGGGTCCCAACTCAATGAAGAGCATTTCATCTGCTATATCCTTGGTTACTATCGCCCTGGGCAACTATCTCAACTCTCTAATGCTCACGGTCATTGAGCATATAATGTCGAATGCAAAGAGCACAGGGTGGATACCAGATGATCTGAACAAAGGGCACCTTGATGAGTTCTTCTGGTTGTTGACAGGAATTTGCTTTGTGAATTTTGTAGCCTATCTTTGTTGTGCAAGCAGATACATGTATAGGAGTAGTTGAAATTCGCCATAGTAAAAGAACATTATAACATGGTTGAATACAGCTCGATATGGGTGTAATAGAGCTCGATAGTGATGCTTATATTCACACAATACTTTGCAGTACCAGGCAATAATGTTATACTACCGTTGAGGAAATGCAGAAATTTAGAAGGTCTTAAGTCAATGGTTGGAAGAGCTGATTAGTTGTCTTGAAATTCCTGGGGAAAAAAAGCATGTTTTGCCCTAGTTTTCTTCTTGTTTGCATCTCTGCTAAATTTTAAGTGACATATTGTTGCACGTCTAGAAAATTGGTGAGAGGTGGATGTTTTGATATTAATAATGATTCATATGTTTTGATATTAGAAAGTGATAGAGGTATAGTGGAGAAGATTTCACCAACGATAGAGGTGATGAATTAAATTGTGAAGGAAGATAGATGATAAGGTAGAGAGAGAGAGAGAGCAAGAGAGAAAGAAAAATCATGTAGGAAAGCTTGTGAATTTTGGTTACAAACTTAAGAGGATGTGAGATGTGTGAGAGGATAACTTGGACTAATCAAGATAAGATTTTAATAGGGTTTAAGATTAATATAGAGAAAGTTATAAAGAGATTTCTTAATAATAAGTTTGGTTTTAAAATTTCTTATAGGAGATATGATTGGGTTAGGCTTATAATGATGTTAGGAGAAGATTTAGAAAAGTTAGAAATATTAGCATAGTTTACAAAAAGTTTAGTCTAGCATAGGAAAATAAACTAGTTTAGTGTTAAGTTTTGGCTTAAGAGACTCCCTTGGGAGAATTGATGGGAAATTATTTGAATTGGTATTGAATTAAGGTCCAAAGAATTTTGGGAGATTGGTAAGATGGTTTGAGTTTGCTTAAGTTAGTGGAAGAGAAATTGGTTGAAGGGTTAACGCAGTAAAAAAAAATTAAGAAACAAGGAAATAGGCTTATTAGTTCAAAGGAATTTGGTTCTATTTTAGAGTTATCTTTTAGTTAGCTTTGAGCATGACTATGGGTTGGTCTTGTTTGGAGAGAGAATGGAGAGATATTTTTATTAGTAAAAGGGAACAAGGAGGAGTGGGAAAGGGAAAATCGATGTTGATTTAGGGTTTAAAGAAAGGTGAGATTTTTATCTTATCAACAAATCTGTATCTAAAATTAATTAAAGTTCATTCTCTCTTTGATTTAAATAGAAATGTTTACAAAGGAAAAAAATAAAAACAATTCAAATTTCTTCTCAAAAGAAGAACAACTCAATGTATTATAATGAACTTATTCAAATTCAAATAGGATTAAAGTTTATTCCTATTTTGGTGGCATATATCTACCTCTTAAGAAACTGATACCATCTTGGAAGCCTCCATAGAGTCCTTTGATACTTCTAGTGTATCTTATAAATGCCTTAGATGATCCACTGTGGTGACGAAACCTTCTTTTCTTAGGTTCAATGTCACGTTATTTATTTATTTTTTCTTTTCATTATTTTTAAAGATAGTCTTTAAAATAAAACTATGACAAACTTATCTCAAAATTATTTGCATGCTCAACTTTGAAAACTATTGAAATACTATCATATTTTATAAACCATTTAAAACTTTTTAGAGGGGGCAAGTATAAAACCTTTTATTTGAAAACTAAAAAAAGAAAATTTAAAATATTTTAACATCATTTAAAAATATAATGTTAATACAACCATATTGAATCATTAAGTTTGGTATGATTCAAGGACAAATCAAGTAAAAGCTGATGGGCATGTAACACTCAGCTGGTTGCTTAAAAAAGATGAAAGGATAAAGAGACCATCCAAAGTATGGGAGCCAAGGTTGTCCAAGAAAGATAAAAAAGACTAAAAGAGCATCCAAAATATGAGTGCTAAGAGAATAAATAAATTTTAGATTGGTTACAAGAATGATGATTCTGAGCAATATAAGTAAAATCATAAATCTTGAATGGTGAGACATCTTTTTTGAAAAACTTGGACTTGGATCTCATAAGAATTCTATAGTTAGACATATTAGAGTTGGAAAAATTTTGGGTTAGGTGACCAAGCAAGAAGGTACTCTCTAGAAAAGAATAAAACTCAATTAATTTAGAATAATATCTCATAAAAAAATTAGGATGTTATACTACATAATAGAGATTAGAACTCCCTCCCAATAAAGTACTTTGAATGGAGCCATATCAATATTTGAATAATAGTTGTTGAACACACAATTCAATTAAGAATAAGTTTGTATCCTAACTACCATCGAAGTCAAGTATGCAAAATTGGTCTACCAATTTCTTGGTAGTTCTTTTGTTTTGATTATCTATCTATGAATGGAATGTTGTATTGATTTGAGTTTAATTCTAAAAATATCTTGTTCTTTCTTCCAAAAATGAGATGTGAATTTTAAGTCATGACTTGATATAATAAATTTCAAAACCCTATGCAATATCATTATTTGTTCACATATAATTGAGCTAACTTCTTTGGTTTATATGTCTTTTTGATTAGCAAGAAGTGAGTCAACTTAGTAAGTCTATCCATTGTTATTCATATCAAATCTTTCCTTTAAATAGTATTAATTAGAATAACCATAAAGTTTATAGACATCTCTTCATATTTCTAGATGGGTATAGAAAGAGGTTATAATAATCCACTAACTTTTGGCATTCCTCCTTGATTTGTTGATAAATTAGACATATGTTTACAAAATATTATATATCTCTTTTCATCCTTAGCCATTAAAAAGTCTTTCTCAAACCTTGATATATCTTAGTGATTTCAGAATATACTATATATCTTGATCTATGTGATTCATGTAATAAAATCTACTTTTCTTTTTTTGTATTAGTATATATAATTTATTCTTGAAATAATTGATATATACTATTTTCTTTATTAAGATTGAAATCTAACTCTTGACCTTCAAGAAGTTTGTCTTTGATCTTTTATACATCTTCATATCACAAGTAAAGCATTTAATATGAACTAATTCATCTCCATACATAATTGTGCTTCTATAATGATAATTATGCAATTCAAGTTGGCTCTCTAATACTTAAGGCATCTAGCATTATGTTGGCTTTTCTAAGGTGATGTATAATGTTTATGTCATAAGACTTTATTAGTTCCAACCACCACCTCTACCATAATTTTAGCTCCAAAGTAAATATGTATTTCAAAATCTAACGATTGAAATATACTTGAGCCTTAATATCATAGAAATAGTGCCTCCAAATTTTAAGTACAAAGATTATGGCAACTACCTATAGATCATGAATAGGGAATTCTTATCTTATGGTCACAATTGTCTAGAGGTATAAGTTGTAGCCTACCATTATGCATTAAGATAACACTTAAACCTTGTAAAAATGCATTTTTAAATACCTAAACTCTTTCATATTCTCTAATACTATCAATAATGGTGCTAACGCCAACTTTTCCTTGGGAATTTAAAAGCTATTCTAATAATTTTGATCTCAAATGAAGGGAACTATCATTTGAGTTAAATGGGCTAAAATAATTATAGACTTTAAAAATCTCGTGATAAATTTTCAATAATAACTGGCAGTCTTAAAATGCTTATGATTTTAGTGAACTATAAGTCTAGGATAATCAACAACTCCTGTCACCTTTTATTAATTAATAAATAATATAGAATATACAAGTAAATGATTATATACATATGATCCTTAATGTTATATGTGGGGACTATTTCCAATGCTTTCAATTAAGAAATTTTTCCTATGATTTTGTAACCATATGGTAGAGCTCATACAACATACATGTAATATGAAAGTTATAAAATAATGTGTGGGTTCCTTAGTAGGGTGTCTACATTGTCACATAACTCTAACATATACGATCAAAATTAGTCAACAAATATGACAAGTTTACACGACAGTAGTTTTTATTATCAAATAAGTGGCCCAACATAAGGTTACAAAACCCATAATAAATGCATTGGACAATTACTACCAACCATAATTCATACTATTCATTATGGAAATCATCGTATCAAGTTGCTATTGTTAGAGTTCACATCAAACACGTATAGTTTTGGATACTATTCATCTCAAGTCTGTATACACCATTATGTTTCACCCCAACTCTCTATCAGACAAATACATACATTAAAAATCATATATGTGCCATTATACTATGGCAATGGTGTGGCCTCCTTCATTAGCCATGTATGCCTCTTGAAAGCATAGTGTTTATTTTGATGCTCTTTCATACTTCGACTTTGGTTACTGGGTTAACATCAAACTATTATGGACAAGTGAATTCAAAGATAGCACGATCGTACCTCCAAAATAGTGCATTATAATGGATCAAACTAGTATGTAATCCATACTTAGCGATGATGCGTTGACACCATACAATACTTCTCACAATCTGTATCAGACCATAACGTTGGCTATGAATTATTTTGGTGCAACTATATTATTCTAAGATGAAGCAACAATCCCATTTAATTAGACATATGCCATGCACCTCGACAAAAGATAAGTGCTACTGTATTGCCATACACAAACATCTTCTTAGCTTGGTCATTGATGATTCATTCAATGGAGATCATCTAACCAATAGAAATATTATGACAACATCTACAAATTGCTAAAACTAGTTGGTTGCAACTTCATCAATTGGAGTCCTCTTCATATTGTCATACTTATCATATGCAACAAAAATTTTATTTCGCAAAAAAAAAAAAAAGTTTAATAGTTTTTATGAAAATTTTATTGTTACTCACGTATGCTTTTTTTGGCAACTCCATTCTAAAGCTTTATTTATAAAATAAATTTCTTAACTCGTAAAAGTATCAAATATGTTGTCAACACTCATGAGTACTTGAGTAAGTTCTGCTGCACGCAAAGTTCCTTTGACGTATCATTCTGAAAATGCTATCCCCGTTTCAAGGCATAAACTCCACTTGCTTAGGCACTCTGATGGCCATCATTGTTCTCTATATTGATTTTACAGTGCCATGCGCAGTGGACAAGATTAAATACTGGAGGCCACCAATCACTCGCTGTGCGTCCACACTAAGATATACAAACAAACCTGCTTTTACACGATTCTTTTTCCTTTCCGGCCTCCCGCACGCTTCTTTCCTCCTTTCCATCCCTTGCCTCTCTGTGTTCTCCACTTTGATATGATTTTTTTCCCTAATGGCTTCTCTGGAGGACTTGGCTGTATCTGCGTTTATCAATATACTGAGCGCCATCGGCTTTCTCTTGGCCTTCGCGGTGCTGAGGGTTCAACCCATCAACGCTAGAGTCTACTACCCAAAATTGTTCATAAGTGGTTTGACGAGCTCAACTCGAGGATCCTCAAAAGGGGTCCTGCGCTTTGTGAATTTCAACCTCTGGAGTTACGTCGTCAGCTTCTTCAGCTGGATGCCGGAGGCATTGAAGAAGAGCCAGACAGAGATTATCGAGCACGCTGGCCTTGATTCTGCTATATATCTCCGGATCTACGTTCTTGGGTTTATTCCAAATCATAGTTCTTACTGGATTCGATAGAATTCATTGGTTTAAACAATTTCTTTTTTCTAAAAATGAGTGAATCTCTGCAGGACTTACTTACGAAAATATTCACGACGAAATTAAATTTATGCTGTTGCTTTCATCCACTAGTAGCTTTTTGACTTATGTTACTAGCTTTCCCTATGGTCATATTTGATTTTGAATGTTATAATTTTTCTTACGTCTTGTACTGATTCATTGACAAAATTTTTATACTGCGTTGCTTTCAGTTTCTATAGATTGAACGTTTCAGCTGAAATTGTTAAAATATACAACAATGAGTTGTATAAACCAACGGCTAATGACTGGATGAACTAGTGGTCCAATTTGCATTTTTTTTCTTACTGTTCACAGATTAAAGATCTTTGTCCCGTTAACGGTCTCAGCGCTGTTGGTTATTATACCAGTCAATGTTTCTGGTGGAACACTACTTAGTCTCAAGAAAGATGTTTTCTTCAATGACATTGATAAGCTTTCCATTTCAAACATCAGTGATGGATCTGAAAGGTGATTTATTCCCTTCTTGCGAAATTTTAGATTAGCAATTTAGAATCAATGTTGAATATCGTGCTTGTTTTCTGTTTTTTTGGTCATATGTTGGTTTTTCTCTGGTAAAGTCAGAAGGATATACCATGTGCATTTTTTTTTGTTAAATTAGTTTTTATTTCTATCATTCTAAATTTTGTTGTACTTTTTTTACTAAATTAGTTTTTATTCCTATCATTCTAAATTTTGTTTTCTTCTTTTTGGTTTGACTGTCTTGGTCTGATTTAGGTTCTGGGTTCACCTGGTCATGGCTTATTTGTTTACCATATGGACTTGCTACATACTTTACATGGAATATTGCAATGTTGCTTTTATGCGGTTACATTTCTTGGCAACCCAGCACCGTCGTGTTGAGCAATTCGCTGTAAGTATTAGCTTAATGCTCAAATTAGTCTCCAAGTATTCACTGCACTTTCTTTAACAAACCCTCTACTGATTTATTTTGAATTACTGTTGGAAATTGTTTAGGATAGTGAGGATGTGTAACAAAGTGTTCATCTTGTTGGGATTGTTACAAACAGGCCCTTACCTATGAAGCTATTTCAATTTTTCTTTGGGAAGCTTAAGCATATTTATGTGTGCCATACTTTTAAGGAATGAATGTTTTTTGTTTGAAATAAATATTATTGTAATTTTCAGGACAATGCAGTTGGCTTTTGCTTTCATTTATTCTTGAGAATGTGGTTATATAGACTTTCATGTTGTTGGGTATTTGATACCTTTCAGGTGGTTGTCAGAAATATTCCCAGTATTTCAGGGCATTCAATCACAGAGAGTGTGGACCATTTCTTTCAGAAGAATCATCCTGAACACTACATTAGTCACCAGGTAGTTCTCAACTCTCAATCATTTTTCCTTTTATTGTCTTAGTTTCCTAATTGTTGGGTTACTGATGCAAGGTTATAGCTCCACAATATGGTTCTTATGTTTGTTGCTCTTGGCTTCATTTTATCTTCAATTCTGGATTGGAGCTCATATCTTATCTGTTGGCATCCATATTGTCAACAGGCTGTTTACAATGCAAACGGATTTGCTAAGCTTGTTAGGCAGAAGGAAAGGTTACAAAATTGGTTGGACTATTACCAGCTCAAATTTGAAAGGAATCCAGCCAAAAAACCAACTGGAAAGGTAGCTTAATTTGATAGCTAATTTAAATTATATTTTTACTGGATATGTAGAGAAGACATCCGCATTCTAGTTAATGTTACTGATTTAGTTTTTGGTGGTGTGTTGTTTGCCCTTGTCTTCAGACTGGTTTCCTTGGCCTTTGTGGCCAAACAACTGATTTAATCGACTACTATAGTCAAAGGATCGGCATACTTAACAAAAGAGTAAGATGAGAGTTCTATTTATGCTACCTCTGTCTTGAATTTGTATAATTTTTTTTTTGTCCGCTATTTTTTTCTTATACATTGCAACTTGTATGGTTGCTAAATGTGTGCCTTATATTGTTGCTGTTTCATTGTATCATTGTATGATATCATCATCAAATAACATTGCTTTGCATTTAATATCCATGTCTCGGTTCTTTAATGCAGTATCTTTTAATTGTTAACTGCAACTACTGCAGATAGATTCTGAGAGACAGAGGATCATTAAAGATCCCAAGGCAATACTTCCCGTCGCCTTTGTCACATTCAACTCAAGATGGGGAGCTGCAGTTTGTGCACAGACACAGCAAAGCAAGAATCCTACTCAATGGTTAACTGAATGGGCCCCTGAACCACGCGATATATACTGGAAGAATTTGGCCATACCATTTGTCTCACTCAGCATTAGAAGGCTTCTTATCTCAATAACAGTATTTGCGCTGGTTTTCTTTTATATGATACCTATTACTTTTGTGCAATCCCTAGCAAATCTTGAAGGTCTTGAAAAAGTTGCTTCTTTCCTCAGACCTGTTATTGAGCTGTAAGTACTTCTGGCTATGACTTAATGGTGTAAAAGAAGGGAATGCAGGGTAGACAAACTCTTTAATTATGTTACTATCTAGTATCTACAATAATAAATTAAATTGCTGTTTTTTTTTAGTTTGATATGCTTCCTACCTATGCTAATGATAACAATTCAATGAGTATGGGATGATAAATTGTTATCCTATTTCTTTTGTTTTATGGGCAATGTTAAAAAGGCAATTAATTAATCTGTCCTTGCAGTTTCTGCAATCTTGACTTTTAAATTACCCCATGATTTGTAATATAGGTGGGAAAAGCTTTTGTAGCAACCACTCTCATGTTAATATTTATAGTCAGAACTTGTCATTATGACCTTAGGGAGAAATGTCACACACAGCTTGTTTGAGTCATCAATCTGAAAATTGTGAGCTAGGCTTCACCAATTGTGGTGAAACCAAAATGATTGTGGTAAGAAAGTTTCAGAATAATGTATTCTCTGTTACACTCAAATATTTTTTTTTTCTTGGGCTTATGCGGCATGTTCATTTTTGCACAAATATTTAACTGCGTGTGTAACTCATTCCTCTTTGGATATGACTTTTATGCTCTAAGGTGGTACTTCAATTCGTGCTTTTAAGTGCAACACATTTGCATATAGGTTCTCCATGACTGTCAGGAAATGGCCACTAAATCCCTTTTTTTCAAGTCTCCTCTGTTAGGCTCCTTGTCATGTACTGCAAAAAAATAAGGCAATTAAAGTAAGACAATCCATTGATGGCATTTAATGAGCAAATTAAGTAAAATGCAAAAAAACTAATAGCTAGCTATTGTCAAAAATTTAATGTACCTAGTGCTAAATGCATGTCATTATATGTTTCACCCTTTAGAGGTCATCCCTTTCTATGAAGGAACAGAGAATTAAAAGGTAGACTTGTTGTTTTCATATGCAAACAATGATAAAGGTGAAGTGAACCTATTTCTTGGCAACCAAAATTGTGGTCCAATTGTGGGAATAAGAAAAAAAAGATGAATAATAGTGCAACTTGTGCTAAAAATCATGCACTTACATGAAAATTCTTTTAAAGATTATTGTCTTTGATGTGCATGCACTCATTATTCACTTGTCTATTGTTAGAAACATGTGGGATGCTATTTTGATTATATATTTCAGTACTTTATTGTGTCAGTAAAGGCAACTGAAGCCTTTCTCTCAGTATTGAAAAACAAATTGAAAAATTAACTTATGTTTGAGTCATCATTTAAAGACATAAAATGTTTTTATGGTTATAATTCCTCTAAATTGCATTCCACTGCTTTTGTTACAGAAAGTTTATCAAATCCTTCTTGCAAGGATTTCTTCCTGGTTTAGCTTTGAAAATCTTCCTTTACATCCTTCCTACTGTACTGTTGATCATGTCAAAAATGGAAGGCTATTTGTCTCTATCTGCAATTGAAAGAAGGGCAGCTGCTAAATATTATTATTTTATGTTAGTAAATGTATTCTTGGGGAGTATTATAGCTGGAACAGCTTTTGAACAACTCTATTATTTCCTCCATCTTTCACCTACCGAGTAAGTCTTGCTTTCATATTTCATGTTTATGGTTCTGCGTTATTATCAATTTTTTTATGGTTCTTTTTCATCATTGGTTTAATAAATATTGCATTTTGTGGCAATTTGCTACTTGATCCACTCCAAAATGCTTGTTTACTCAATGGTGGGTAGAATGTTAAGCAAACACCTATCAGAAAAAACATTTATTTTCCCTTTATGGATGGCCACTTCATGTATTTATGTTCACTTATTTCTTATTCTTCTATATGCCTTAAGGAAACTTGTGGTATTTCATGTCCTTATGGCAGTTACACAGATTTCCATACACAAGTATCTTTTTTGTTTATATTTTACTTCCTGAGTGCTTAAGGCTATGTTGGAACTTTTAGTGCACATTGGTTTTAGCTCAAGCTTAAGTTGTCAAGCTGTCAATGTTGGAACTATGTCCTGGTTGCATATACATAAGTTTTAATATGGTTGAATGCTGTTCTTGATATGTTTGGGCCTTTGTTTTTCTCTTGTTTAATAATTCTTTCTTTTCATTGCACTCGCCAACAGGATTCCTAGAACAATTGGCGTGTCCATACCCATGAAAGCCACATTTTTTATAACCTACATAATGGTTGATGGTTGGGCTGGTATTGCTGGTGAGATTCTTCTGCTGAAGCCACTCGTGATATATCATCTCAAGAACATGTTCCTAGTAAAAACTGATAGGGATAGAGAAAAGGCTATGGACCCTGGAAGCATTGGACTTGCTGAGAATCTTCCAAATCTGCAACTATATTTTCTTCTTGGACTTGTATATGCTGTCGTTACTCCAATACTTCTTCCTTTTGTGCTGGTATTCTTCATCCTCGCCTTCCTAGTTTATCGTCACCAGGTTAGCAAACTTCTGTCAAATAATTCTTTTGTAAACTACGGATTGATATATCATGTTTTCTGGTAGTCTATGATTGTAAAGATGCAACATAAGTATGAGGCTTTTTTAAAACTATTATTACAACATTTGTGTAACATCTTTTGTTCTTAATTGAGAATTGAAGATAAATCATATCTTTTTAAAATTTTCAGATTATAAATGTTTACAATCAAGAGTATGAAAGTGCTGGCGCATTTTGGCCTCATGTGCACTGCCGGATTATTGCAAGCTTGTTGATTTCTCAGTTACTATTGCTTGGTCTACTTAGCACAAGAAAAGCTGCACACTCTACTCCTTTACTTATAATTCTACCTTTGCTGACCATTTGGTTTCACAAGTACTGCAAAAGACGTTTCGAGCGTGCATTTAGAAATTATCCTCTGGAGGTATGTTCTTTCTTCCTTTTGTATCAGTTTGTATAATATGTAGTTTCGTTAGACCCCTGGACGACAATGGAAGTTGGACTTCAATTGTAGAGAATTAACAGAGTCATTGGGAAGGAAAACTAGTTTTGCAAATGTAATCCACAACTGAGCTTTATAAAAATTATGTTTAAGTTTTATTTTTTTCTTCAAATCACTGTTGTTTTTCTCCTAAAAATAATGACTCGGCTTATGAAACTTGATCTTGTGGGTTTGCAGGAAGCGATGGAGAAGGACACACTGGAGAAGGCATCTGAACCTAACCTTAATCTCAATGCCTACTTAGCAGATGCATATCTTCATCCCATATTCCGAACGTTTGATCAGGTAGAGATGGAAGATATTCGAATTGACAAAAGCCAAATCCGAACGTTTGATCAGGTAGAGATGGAAGATATTCGAATTGACAAAAGCCAAACCGACAAGGTCTCACCACAAAGAAATGAATCAAGTTCCACATGCTCTCCTTATAATGAATATGATCATGATTCTTCCATTTATCAATATGATCATGATGACTCTTCTTTTTATCAATATGATCATAATTCTTCTCATCTTTACCAATATAATGACCATGATTCATCAACTCATTATGTGTATCACCATGGTATCTAGTTTTTAACAGTTGCTTGTTGTGAGAGGCGTTGGTTATGGATTATTTGGTTCTTTCATGAGGCATCTAGTTGTTGATGTGTTGTTTAAGATTGTCATCGACATGTTAAATTTTAGGTTGATTAATAAAAAAAATTAATTTTTTTATTTTGTGTTTTTAAAAAATTTTATGTTTGATAAATATATTGTTGATAGATAATTATTGAAATGATTGTCATTGTAAAATACTTAAAGCATATTTTTTAATATTATTTTGAATGAATTAAGCATTTTTTCTCACATATTGTTTTATATTTTTTAATTGAAAAACATATATTTTAAAATATGACTAATTAAATGTGTTTCATTAATATAGAATAAGTATAAGTTGTATTAACAGTATGGTTGCATGAACCAACTTATCATGTTTGATCTAAATCTATTTTGGGGTCAAACCAGTGCTTAAAAGCATGAAGAAAAGGTCTTCAAAACATATTTAATGATTTCATATTACTAAATGTGAGGCATATCTTAACAAATCATTTATGAAAATTACTGTTCTTTCGAAAACTTAGCAGAGTTTGAGGAGGATCATCAAATTGTGAAGCATGAGTTCTTTTGATCCAAATTTGAGTAAGTTTGAATGTATTTGAATTCATATTTCATTTTTTATTTAAATTGTGGATTTTTTTATAATAACTCTTGATTTAAATTGTGAAGTTGTTTGAACATTTGTAGCTTTTATTTGAGTTTTATAAGGATGAAAGTTCTAGACGTTTTGGATGAATGGAATCAACTTTTATGTATATGTTCATAATTTTATAAGAAAAACATAGACAAAACCAATCTTTCTTATCTTTTTCTCTCTTCTTAATTTCCTTATATTCCTAAGAATACATTTTCTTTCTCTCTAATCAAATAACTTTGCTCCCAAACAAAATCAACATTGATTCACATTCAAATAAACTCTAAAAAAGGCCTAAAATTGAATTAAATCATTTTAACCAATGAATAAACCATTTCCTAGTCTTATATCATCTTCTTCCTCCATTATGCCCTTAAATCTTACCTTTGTCCTAGTAATCCAAAAAACTTTAAAACTCATTGACCACCACCAATACTATCTCTAAACCTCAAATTTATACCAATTCAAAAACCTTTTCCATCAAATGGAATCAACTTTTGTATAAGTGTTTAGGTTTTCTAGTTAATAACATATACAACTAGCCTCCTCCCTTCTCTTTTTCTCTCTTTCCAATTTCTTTCTAACTTTGAGAACACCTTTCCTTTCTCTCTAATCACCAAGCTTTTCTCCCAAAATCAACATTGATTCTCATTTAAATTATGCGACAACTCAAATTTTGGAAGTTCATTAAAGGCAATTACATCTTTTTGTGATTTAGTTATATATTAAAATATTATATCTAAGTCTTATATAAAAAGATAAAAATGTTGAATAAAGGTAAAACCTTTTTTAGAGGAATTTTTAAAGAAAATAAGACTAATAGATCAGTCTATAAAAGAATTCGAAGTGAATTCAAAAAAATTAAAAGAGTTTTAGGAATCAAAACTATATAAAATTTAAAAATACATTGAAGAGAATCTTCTTGAAAAAATTATCATTTGTGATAAAAGTATTTCTCCTTCTCTTTCTTCATTTGCTTCTAGCTATTTCACACTTCCACTTTCACTGTGACCACTCTAAAAAAGTCTACTTATGAGAACATGAGGTGAGGATGCCTTCACAGATAGATTATATTATTTTGGTATCATAGTGCTTTGATTCTTTATCGATGATAGGAACTAAGAAGAAAGGAGTTGGGGAGCAAGCCACAAAAGGACTACTTCAGCATCAAACTTTGAGACAAATAGTTTTATTAATACAACAAATGCAAGTGTTAATAGAAATGATACTAAAATCTTAATCCCTTCTAATGATGGATCTAAAAGACAATCTGTTAAAAGAAGATACTCTTAATCAAAGATATTTAGGATTAAGTAGTACTTATAAAATAGTTAGAGACATATTTTTCTCTATATGATTACTCATTTAATAAAGTAACATTTGCTCAACTTAAAATGATGAGTCATATGTTAGCTTGGTGGAATGCTCACCAAAAAATGACAATTATAGAGATGACATAGAACCAATTTAAATAATTAATTCGAGAATAATTTTACCCCATGAGTTACATGAATAAAAGATAAAGAAAGTGGCATAAGTTACTATACTATAAGGACAGACAGTGCAATAATATATCACAAAATTTTGACAATAAGATGTGAGTTTAAGAATATCTATTGAACAAATATAAACATTATCAAAGTATATTATTCTGTATTATGTTATTGTCACCAAATTATTCTTTTTTTCTTATTCCATATTTAAAATAAGGTGATATATTTGTTATAATTATTGAAAAGAAGAATGAATACAAAAGAATAAAACTAGAAGGATAAAATATCAAAAGGTTTGAGTATAAGTTCAAAAATGGGCAACAAAAGAAAGTGTATTCTCTAATTTTTAACATTTTTTTATACGTGTCCTGTCTTCATGCAGCGATCATTGTATTTTTTATTTTTATTTTTTGTTTTTTATAGGTTGTTCATCAATATTTCACAAGAAAAAGTAATAAATAATTTCTTATATGCTTATGAAGATTCTCTTAAGTCCAAATTCACAAATACAAATTAGGAACACTACTATAAATTCATAAAACTTAATTTATACTCTCTAGTTGAGCATTATACTAGATTTTTTCATGGGTTTTCTTAACAACTTCTTAAAATAAAATAATATAAAATAAATATTACATGCTAATTACAACTATCCTTAGTCATGATAAAATAAATCTACCCCTTTTTATATAATAATTTCATAAAATATGATCATATTCATTTTTCAAAGTGTTCACATACAATTTAACAAGATAATCTATTTTTCTTTTTCTTAGATATTAGCTACATTTAATGTACAATCTCATGGGTCATTTTACATTATAACCTAAGTAGAGAACTTCTCCAAATATAAGCTCTTCCTTCTCTAGGTCTTAAGAACGTCTTGCTCATTATGAGGTTCTTAGTTCCCTTGTTACCTTGATTTTCCTTCTTATATACCTCCATCGCTAGGATTTATTTCTCTAAAACCAAACAACCACAAATTAACCTCAAATAAAGTTTGTTATGCTCCCTTATACCAAGAGATTATCTCAATAAATCAACCCTTTCCACCACTTAGATATAGGGTATCATAATATCAATAATTAAGAACAAGAATAGCTAGTTGTGAAACAATGGTTTATTTAGCATCTTCATATCGCATTAATGTGATAGGTCCAACATATTATATATTCAAATAGATCTGCTTGTGTAAAATAGATATTTCTTGAGATTACTTTATACTATCATATGAATATATTATTATGATACACTCTTAATTAATCATATTTGTATGATACCACTTATCATATTGTATGATTATTAGCTTTTTAAATTATTTTTTTATTATATCACACCTATAAGATATTATAACACTCTCAAATCTTCAAAACTATGTATGATTTAAACTATCTCATAAACTATATTAAAACTCTTGAGAATACAGTATTCTAAAATATAAAAATGAATATAAAATTAAATAGATCTTATCAAGATGAGTCTAATAATATTTGTTTTATTTTAATTATAGTTCATTTGAAATTTATAAATTATTAAAGTTAATAAGTATAAATATTAATGTTATATATATATATATATAACTATTATATATTAACTATTGGTTTTTTTTGAAAATAGAGTCATTTCCTTCTTCCCACATTCAGGAACACAACCTTAGGGTTATTCATTTTTGTGATCGTTTGAAATCACAAGAGTATTATTCACCAATGATTAGGGATTTACAAGCTATTAGAATCCTGTGAATTGAGGAGGATGTGAGCTCTATTGAAAAGAAATTTTGATAAGTCTAAAAAGTTAAGAAAATGAAGATTTTTTTATTTTTCCTGATTTAAATATGAATCTTCATAATTTATGATAAAAATTGAATTTAAATAACTTTAATTAAAATTTTATTTGGTTATTAGAAATATTTGAAGGGGATTTATTGAGATTTTTAAAGTTAGGGTTTTAGGAAAATGGCAAACTGGTGAAAGAGAAAAAAAAGGAAAGAAAAGGAAAAAAAAGAAAAATTTTATCAATTGGAGGTGAGTTGTGCAAGAAAGAAATTATAAATCTTGATGAATTATAATTGCACAATTTGTGTTGAATTAAGACATGATTTCTTGATATACTTAAATTAAGAAGTAGAAAATTTGGTTGGTAACAAGATTAAGCATGAAGAATGAGAAACTTTTAAGATAAGTGAATTTGACATGAATATTATGCATATGTATGATGTATTATTACATGATAGATGTCAAGACAAGTAAAAAAAAATTAAACCCTATGTAATGATTAAGCTATAATAAGAAGGGCGGGGGGAAATCGCATGGAGATTGTCATGACCAAGTTCACGCGCTCGTTGATGGCGCTGTGAAGATGGAGCCGGGAGGAGGTGGGGAACCTTGTTAACCAGAATAGGGAGCTGGAATGGGGTATTGATGAGCTTCAGACAAGGGAGGCTAGGGAGGGTTTAACTGAGGAGGACCATGTGCAGCTCAGGAATATGGTCACGACCTTCCATCGTGGCTGTGCACATGAGAAGCAATGGTGGTGGCAGCGTGCCAAAGTGCACTGGGCGCAACTTGGAGACTACAACACAAGGTTCTTCTATAATGAGGCTACGGCTCAAGCTCGGACGAATCGGATTACCCAGCTGAGGGATGACGATGACAAGGTGGCGGACTCTCCTGACAGCATCAGAAGGGTCATCCTGGCTTACTTCTAACAGAAATGGCGGTGCGGTGATCAGGGGGCCTTGCCGCAGATTATCTCCCTTTTCTGGCATCGTCGGCGATGAGGTGGCATCCAATCTTGGCTGCAGGGGTTACTGAAAATGAAATTATCACGGCAATGCGGGGAATTAAGAGGAACAGAGCCCCGGGCATCGACGGGATCACGGCGGAGTTCCTGCATGGCTACTGGGCCATCACGCGTAGCGATGTAATCAACGCGGTGCATGCCTTCTTCGAGGAGCAGAGGCTACCTGAGGGCTGGAAGGACACTCTCATTGTCCTTATCCCAAAGAAATAATGGGCGTGTAGGCCGGAGCATTACCGGCCAATCAGCCTCTGCAACACTATTTACAAGGTGGTGGTGCGCATTCTGGTTGGGAGGCTGAAGCCGTTGATGCCGAGCCTCATTTTGCCCTAGCAAGCTGCATTCATCCCCGGGCGGAGCATCTCTGATAACATCAACATCGCCCAGGAAATGGCCGTGAAGATGCCCACCTACACCGCTACTTCGGGCCTCATGGCTGTGAAGTTAGACTTGGAGCAGGCCTATGACAGCGTGCGCTGGGACTTCCTGCTCGAGATTATGAAGGTCATGGGATTCCCTCTCGTCTGGTGAGATTGGATTGCTGCATGTATCACCCACTCGAGATTTGGTGTCCTCATCAATGGCTCTCGTCTCCCAATGGTGGTGTCGCAGCGGGGTCTCCGGCAGGGCTACCCGCTCTCGCCCTACCTCTACGTCTTGGCCACTGAGTACCTTTCGAGCTTTGTGAGGGACTATGAGTCAAGACAGTTGCTTGGATTTAGGCCTGGGCAGCACGCGCCGCGAATTTCGCACTTTTTGTTCGAGGACGATGTGCTGTTGTTTGCTCCCACCTCCCGCGTTGTTGCGCGCGCTGTTCGCAGTATCATGCGGGCTTTCGGGGAGGCTGCTGGGTTGCGGGTCAATCTCGCGAAGTCCAGGGTCTACTTCAGCACCAAGTTTAGCAAGAAGAAATCCAAGCTGATCCTGAGGAAGCTCTGCATGGAGCATGGCCAGACGTTTACGTATCCTGGTGTTCCCATCGCTGCAAGGCGCCTGACTAAGGTTGATCTCAATTTCCTTGTCCAAAGAATGGATGCCACGGTGGTCAATTGGCGCATCCGCCCGCTGTCGCTTGCGGGCAGAGCCGCCTTGGCCTCCTCTGTTCTCAGTGCTATTCCCAGCCATGTCGTGAGACATTGTGTGGTGCCGGCGGGGGTCCTCGATGACATGGAGAGGCGTGTTAGAAGATTCCTCTGGGCGGGACAAGCTGTGCGAACGTGATGCATTACGCGCCTTGGGAATGCATCACCTTACCGAAGGCCGCTGGCAGGCTTGGTCTCCGAGACTTCCGCACCTGGCATCGGGTGCTCCAAATGAGCAACTGCAAACGCATCCTCAATCGTGAAGCCAGCCTCTGGGTTGACATCATGAGGTGGAAATATTAGCTTAGTGATCTGCTGATGAAGGCTCCCCGGAATGCCTCCTCTGTGTGCAAAATGGTGCTGGAGGGCAATTTCGTTCTTCGTCTGGCGCATCGGCCAGGGGTGGATGGTGCGGTTTGCGGAGGACAACTGGCTGGGCATCCTCCCAATTTGCTGTTGGCCGACCTTCATCAATATGCACACCCACTGGCCGACTAGCGTCGCTGACTACATCACTACTGCCGGGGATTGGGATGTGGAAGCTATCTGCATCTGGGCAAGCGAGGAGCTCACTGACAGGATCTTGCACCTTCCGAGAGCTCGGGAGTCTACCCAGGATGTTCTGCTCCAGACGCACACTGAGACGACGAGGGTTGATAGTGGCCGGATTTACACACACATTGTCTGCAGCGCTGTAAATTTCGTCAGGCGTGATGGCCGGCGCCCTGCGGAGGTGATGAGGGGAATCTGGAAGATCAAAACGACGCCCAGGGTTCCCATATTCTTGTGGCGGGTCGCAGACGAGTTCCTTCCTATAGCGGCGTGGTTGGCCCGCAGGGGATTAAGCCGGGATTCCAATTGTCAGCAGTGCTGCGCGGTGGAGGAGTCCCTGCAACAAGTGTGTTTGGGACTGCCCCCTTGCCCAGGATCTCTGGGTTGACTATCAGGCCCGTGAGGCTTTGACCGAGCTAGGCCGGTCCATGGGTGCAGGCACCGGGTCATTGTTCATTGACCGGCTCCTCCGGTTTTTGGGCTCGCCCGCTGCGCGCTGTGGTGACGGTGCGAGGCATGTTGCCACGTTAACCACCACCATGTACTACATTTGGACAAGGAGGAATGTGACCAAGCACAACAACCCGGTGCCTTTGCCATGCTCGTTGCTTCGGAAAATCAAGATCGAGGTGAACACTGCACTCAATCGGCATCTCTTCTACTCATCCCTGTCTAGCGAGAATCCTGGCAACTCTTCGGACTTGCTTGTAACGCACGGTAGGCTTCTCCCCAACAGGATGGATAAAAGTGAATTGCGATGCTGCGGTTGGTGACTCCATTGCTGGTCTTGGCATGGTTGTTAGATATTGCATAGGAATGCCACTCTTGGTGGCCAGCAGGAGGATGTTCTCCCAGGCCACTGACATGATGGAGGTTCATGCTATACTCTTGGCCCTTAACCTGCTTAGGGGATCCCTTCCCCTTTATCGGGCTATGGAAATTCAAACTGACTCGATGGCGGTGCTCCAGGTAGTGCGCGAGATGATCTCCTACCCTTCTATGGAGGGGGTTTTTTCTGAGACTCTTCAGTATGCCAGGGGTCTGGAGGGTGTCTGATTCTCCCATATTCACAGAGAGGGGAATGTGCCTGCTGACTGGGTTGCTCGTGTTGCATGCCTCAATGAGTTCGTTTGGGTTCCTGGGGACTCCTTCCCCAAGCCCCTACTCAAACTCATATTGTCTGACTTCATGTTCGATCCTCCCTGAGGATCCCTCTTGTGACACTTGTATGGTTTTGCCACTTTTGATATAATATATTTTTATCCACTTTTAAAAAAAATAAGAAGCCTATAAAGCTATGCAATGATTAGGAGCTTTGTTATATGCAAGTCTATAAATATCATATATGTAGAATTTCTCCATTGATATGAGTTGAATGTTGCTAACTACAATTATTAATAAAGTGATATCTTATTTAGTACATTTGATGATATAATTTGTTTAGTTATAGATTGATTGTATGCATGAGCTAAGAGAATTCTACTATTACACTCATCAAATTTCAAAATAATTAGTAAATGTTAGAAATAATTAAATTAAAAAATATGGTCCTTTATGGTCACTGGTTAGTAAATTACATGATTATATTATCTCTAAGATGAAGCAATAGCCAATAGGCTGCAAAGTTTATACTCGTCATAATAGGAGTGGCAAATGACTAGTGAGATAATATTTGAAAAATTTTGTATTCAATTAATATTCTCATAATCTTACAATACTGTATGCAAATACTTCTCATGTTTTGTTTCATTTTTAGTAAATCAATATTTCATCAATAAAAATAATAATAAATTAATCTAACAATTACTTGAACTATTTATCAAGTCTATAAAAGTTGTTATAGTATTTATTAATCTAAAAGATAATATCAAAAATTCAAAATAGTCATATCTAATTCTAAAAATAATTTTTGAAATGTCTTCTTTTAAATAACTTAGTGGTTACTGAATCCATTTCAATTTATTCAATTAGTAGCTTCACTTATTTATTTTATATATGTATAGGTTTTAATTGAAACAAGACATGGCACATCATGCTTACAAACTTCACTACATACTAGTTATATTCACATAAGCATTACATCAATCAATACAAAAAGTTATATATATGTGTACATCATGTTTGTATGTTCAAAGTCTCAAAAGTACTACTTCTTGCATAGTTCAACAAATTTAACCACAATAACAATACATCAAGCATCACAAGGACTATGTAAAACTCTTACAAAGTCATGTTTGTAATTCAATATTATAATAATCATAAGCATATAATTATAATTAAAATGCATATCTCAAGATTTTCTTATTTCTCATGCTTGATTTTTATTACTCAATATTTTATGCTTTTATTAGGTGATCTAAGCTTTATTTTTTTTTTAAAAGGAATTGCTCTATTTTATAATTCAATCAATAGCATATCGAGCATAATCAAATTATCTGTCTCCACCTTTACTTTCTCCCTCCTTGGGTTCCATTATTCTTAAGCCATAGCTTCATAATTTGTCAGCATTTTCTCTTCCAATCATCCACATGATAAGTAATTTTGTGTTATTTTGGGTTGTTCATGTTATTGTTGTAAACTTGAAGGAAAACTCTCATAGAGAGGTAAATTAATGCTAAAAGGTCACAATTTAAGGATGATTGAAATGTTGCCATGGAATGTTTCTCGTAGTCATGGCTAGTTGAATCCTTAGTCATACAATCCCTCATCATAGTTGAGTTTGGTCAAAGTTCTAATCGAGCGAAAGTAGCTCATGACTAAGATTAGTATCATGGATGTAGTTCATTACAAAGATTCAAGTATTGTCGAGGATTTGTAGATGTCTTGAAAGCTAGCAGGGTATCGTGGAAGCTTTATAAGGCATCATTGAAAGAAACAAAGCTATTAAGAAGGTTATGATGAATTAAATGATATAAAAGACTTATTAATATGGTCATTCTTGAAGAAAATACAGATAACTTTATTTACAGATAATGCTTTTTAAAATATATTTTAAAAAATCTTTTTTAAACCACAATAATTGTTACTAAACAAAACTTTTAAGTGAATATGAAAAAAATTTAGGAGCATTAGATATTATTCTCCATTAGTTGGCCAAAATGTCCACATAATACTTAAAGAAATCGTACGTGGAGACATTTCTTTCTTTTTTATTGGTGTTTGATTTAGCATAAATGATAGTATCTCTTTGTCTCATATATCGAAAAATTATTATTATTATTATTATTGTGGTTTTCAAATTAATTCTCTTGGATTCCCCGCCTTCTACACACAAAAGGACAACCGCAACAACTGTTGACGTTGCCTTAAAAGCGTTGCTCATATTTTTTTCGGTTATATCTCTAGTTTCTAACCAACATCGCATAAACAAAGCGTCACGTTTAGAATAAAAAATAAATAAAGTTTTGAGACTTTGTTTAATACAAATGCCAATTTGAATTTTTTTTTTGCCACGTAGGACCTGTTGGTAGGTGCCAAAACCAGGTTTATTTTAAACTAAACGAATTCTTGAGTGGCATAATGCAAATAGTCCATTATATTTCTATGCACAAGTGCCATGACAAAGCCAAATAAAAAATCGACTTAAAGTCTTACATATATATATATATATATATATATATATATATATATATATATATATATATATATATATATTCAAAATTTTAAAAAATAAAAAAAATTAAAAATTGATGTTAAATATCCAAAGAAATAAAATAGAAGTGAATAATCAAACTGATTATAAAAAATATGAAACTTTCCCAACCTACAAAATCTCATAAAAAATATGTATGTTTTTTTAATTATGAAAATTTAATAAAATTATTTCTTCTAATTTTATCAAAATTTAATACATGACCTAACATAAATTTAAGAAAGATGCACAAATGGTATTTAATTAAGAAAATGATTGAATAATTTAAATACTTAAGTAGGATTTGAAATGATTAATAATTAATAAACTAATATTATATTTTATAAAAAAAAAAGAAAACTTTTTCAAGATTGATGTGCATATTTTTTATCCTTAAAACTTATTAATATCCCAAAGTGTTTTAATGACCACTAATTCATCATCTTCAAAACTATAAAATTTTTCTTTACAACTAAATATGTTTCATACTAAATAAATTTATTATAATAAAATATTAAACATTTATAACTTGACCAATTAAACACAATGATGACCAAACAAGGGGTTAACAGATAATAAAAACATACGACTGAGAGAATTTAGGAGATTAATCAACAATTGGAATAGAATGAGGTCCACAATTTTTAGACTTTGATAGTGAAATCATTGAACAAGGAATCCATTACAAATGGTCAAGCATAACAAGCAAAAGAGATTGGCTCGTCTCTAATGCTGAGGCAAGGCAACTCATACTTTCATGAGAGTATAGTCATCTTGCTAACCACCTTTTGAATGATTGTAGTCTTCTAGAGAAACAAAACTTTACAGAAAAACATAAACAAAGAATTGTTCTCTGACTTTGAACTATCATATGACTATGCTCTCATGATATACTATCATTTCAAAATTATCTAAATTTGTTTGAAGTTCAAAATTAGAATAACAAGATGATAATCAAAAAAATAATAGAAGTATCGATTATTATTATGTATTATAATAGGAAGAACTCCTATATATATATATCATTTAATTATTTTAATTTGACATTATATTTTGTTTTCTTTACAAACCTAATTTTCAAAATAAAATCTCTTTTTTATTTTAACTAATTTATCTTTAAAATATAACAATTACAATTCATATCCCATTCTCTATGGTTTGTTATCTAGTCGTAACATTTATTTGTCAAAATAGAGACTTAGATTAATATAGTTCGCCGTTGAATTTCTCGTTTAGTCGATTAACTTTAAGCTAGAAACAGTGCAATGTAGTGGCTCAATTGTTCTAGCTAGGTAAAACTCATATTCTCATATGACTATCTCAATGTCAATTGTAGAGAGTGAAACCTAATAAAAAAATCAGAGTTACACTAATTTTTTTTTATTAGAAACAATAGAGGATTCGTCCCATCTTTTGATTGAACTATCCATTAATCTCGACCAAACCACATTGATAAGACATAGTATTTCATTCTTAGGATACATGAACCATATGATCACTCAATTGATCTATTTATGAAATAAGTTTTGAAAACAACACTTAACTATGCAAAATTATAATTCAATTTTTATCTCAATTGTATTTTAAAAATGATTTGAAATAACTTTTTAAGCTATTTAAAAAAAAACTTATAAGTGGATCATGGTGAATATAAATGAAACTTTGAATGCTTAATGTTATAAATATTAGCTAATTTCTAAAAGCATCTTATTTATTTTCCTTTAGTTTTTCCCAGCATCCGGTCCGTTTGTTCCTAACATCCGGTCCAAGCAACGTAGTAGGTAGAGCTCCTGCACTTTGTTTGTGACCGTGCAAAAGATCGAAGAGGCCCAGCGTCTCATACGGCGCAACTGGACCAAGCCGGAAACCACCGTACCGAACCGGAGTTTGGTAGGGATTTTGAGCTTCCTTGTCAATCCCCCCTCTTTAAATTCTCTAAACGAGACGTACATTAAGACCAAGGCAGCCTACGGGTGTATTGCTTATCGAATAACATGGAGGGAGCCATCCCCGGCCGCATAATCATCCCTGCGTCCCACCCAAGCTGGTTCTCGCCGGAGACTGGTATCTACGGTAGTAGGCACCCACCGAGATCTCTCCCTCAAGACCCATTTCAGGACCTTGTCTCGTTCCTTTTCTCCAGGCCACACAGAGGTGAAACAGCCCTCGTCGACTCGCTATCCGGGATCTCCATCTCCTATCCCGACCTGCTTTCCATGGTCGAATCTTTGGCCTCCGGCCTGCACGACATTGGAGTTTCCCCCGGTCAGGTAGTCCTCGTCCTCCTTCCCAATTCCGTCCTCCTCCCCGTCATCCTTCTTGGAGTCCTCACCGTCGGCGCCGTCATCACAACAATGAACCCCCTCAGCAGTCCCAACGAGATCAAGAAACAAACGGACAATCTCCATTTGGCTCTGGTATTCTCATCCTCAGAAAAAGTTGGCAACTTGGGGGATTTGGGAGTTCCGGTGGTGGCCGTTCCCAACAACTTGGATTATGATTCGACTGAGTACCCTGTTTTCCATAAGATCAGTTCAGGAAATCGTCATCTAGCTTGGAGGCCAGTAATCCGGCAGAGTGACACTGCAGCAATACTCTTTTCTTCTGGAACCTCTGGATCAAGCAAAGGCGTCGTCTTGACTCACAGGAACTTGATCGCCATGGTGGAGCTCTTTGTCCGGTTCGAGGCATCTCAATATAAGAAGAAAAGCTGGGAAGACGTGTACCTCGCCGCTATTCCCATGTTCCATGTTTATGGTCTTTCTCTGTTTTCCATAGGGCTGCTTTCTCTTGGCTCGACCGTCGTGGTTATGAGGAGGTTCGATGCGCGGGAGGCAACCAGAGTTATAAACAAGTATAGAGTCACGCACTTTCCAGTCGTTCCACCCATAATGGTTGCTCTTATAAGAGCCAAAGATTGCCATGGCTATGATCTGAGCTCCTTGAAGCAGGCCTCGTCAGGTGCTGCTCCTTTGAGGAAGCAACTCATCCAGGAATTTTTGTTGAGATTTCCACATGTTGATTTCATTCAGGTAAACTCAAGATTACAAACAGTTTTATTACATTTGAAACTTGCATAAAGCTTTATCAAAGGATCTCCAAACTCCACAAGTCTCTCTCCCATGCATGTGTTATTTTGTACTTTATATAGAAATTCCTCTATTTTTTTTTTTCTTCACATGCAATTCGGTTATCACTTGTGGGGACCTAACCCAAAGAAGTTGCATGACAATTCAAAGTGAGTAGTTCAATTCGTGTCTGGGGAAGCCAACGAATAGCAATTCTTTTGCATTCATTTTAAGCGAAGTTCTTAGTTTTTCTATGCTTTTAGAATTTGTGAAAAATCATTATTGAAGATAACATTTGTATGAATTCTACTTATGAATCTCTCCTCTCTCAAAGATATTTTCCTTGAAATTTTATGTCAGGGATATGGTATGACTGAATCTACTGCAGTAGGTACGCGTGGGTTTAATACAGAAACCTGTAAAAATTATACATCGGTTGGTCTTCTAGCTCCAAACATGGAAGCCAAAGTAATTGATTGGGAAATGGGGATTTCTCTGCCTCCTGGAAAAAGTGGTGAGCTATGGTTGCGTGGACCTGCTGTAATGAAAGGTGAATTAGCATTCCCTAACATGTTCATAAGTTAATAGATAAATAAACTAATGAAGCTATTATAGAGTCTCTCTCTTCTTTTTATAGTAGCTCTAGTGATCACTGTCTGCTTTGATGAAATGGTAGAGTTTCTCCTACCTTCTTTAATTATCCTCACTTCGGCGTAGTCGACTATAATCCTTTCATGCCAAAATTGGCAGTATTTTTGGACAATGTCATAACATTAACTTGGCAATATATAGTTTTCGTAAAGGGTGAAATTTACTTTTGAGGATGGCTTTTCTGTAATGAAGCATGAAAACTACTTTGGCTGTGAAACTAGTTTACTCCTGTTATATATTTTTAGTTGTATAACTGTTGAAAACAGTAAAATTTGCAGTCAAACTTTTAATTTTGATTAAAGACATGGGTTTTGTTCATCTGCAGGTTATTTGAATGATGTGAAAGAGAGTGAATCAGTAATTGATAAAGATGGCTGGTTTAAGACGGGAGACATTGGTTATTTTGACCAAGATGGATATTTATTCATATTGGACCGATTAAAGGATACAATAAAGTACAAAGGATTCCAGGTACCAAATACTTATACCTGCTTTCTCTTCTGCACAAGGGATCTCGTTGCATTCTTAGCACTGGTAGAAGAAATCCTTGGTTCAATTTATAAAAGACTAGATAAAATAACCTTAAGTGAGTTTCAATCAACTTTCTATCTTGATAAACAGTTTTCTTAGATATTATACCCATGCTTACTTCAACAGATAGCCCCAGCCGATTTGGAAGCTTTGTTGATCTCTCATGCTGAAATCCTTGATGCAGCAGTGACGTCGTAAGTTATTAAAATCCAATGAAATAGAAAATAATGATATGCAGGTAAAAAGTTTAAATGCATGCCTTCTACAAATATTGTTAAACCGTTGTGCAGTGCCTTTGATGAGGAGGCTGGGGAGATACCAGTAGCTTTCGTGGTTAGGAAGCTAGGAAGCAACCTTTGCTCGAATGCGATCATGGAGTTTGTTGCTAAGCAGGTAATTTGCCACTTTTTTTTAGCTTTTTCCTTAAAGAGGCATTACATTTAATGATTTATCTTGTTAGAGTTGCATAAAAGTGATGATTTTAAACACTCCATATATAACAACAACAAAGTTAATCACGCAAATTGAGTGGAGCTTGTGAATCCTTTGACATCATTTTGCTCTCTATCAGTTAAAAATTCTTCCTTCACATCAAACACAACATCCTTGTTAATGCTCATTTGTTTCAAGTTTTTTTATCCATCTCTAATGCAAAAACAAATTATAATAACTCGTATCTCCTAATTTTGGTTGCTTTCCATATGCTTCCTTAAAATGATTCCTGAATAAATGAATCGAAGGGCATTTAGCTCCAAATGAGCCATTCAACAAGCAAAGAATTCAAGTAGGTTCTGTTTTCTACGTTTGCTTTTATGCCAAATATGATCCAGTAATATATTTCTGGCATCACTTTCGTTTCCAATAACATAGTTTGCTTTATTCAATCAATGCCATAACAAGCCAAGCATGCCCAGATAGGGAAAAAGAAGAGAAAATTAAATGATGCAATTGTCTTAAGATCAAAAGATAGTTGAAACAGTCAGTCTATTCAGCTGTAAAATACTTCCAGCAATGAAATAAAACTAAATTACCTCATCTTCATTTCTAAAGAATATATTGGAGGTTCTGTTTCCTACATTTGCTTCCCTCATGTATGCCAAATGGACTACTATATTTTTGGCATCACTCTTGTTTCTGATGACACGGTTTGCTTTATTCAATTATGCCATAACAAGCCAAGCATTAAGTTGTAAAAAACTTATAGCAACGGAAAAGAAACTAAATTCCTCATCCTCATTTGTAAAGAAGTTCTGTTTCCTACATTTTCTTCTCTCAGGTATGCCAAATATGACTCGGTACTATTTCATCACTTTTGTTTCCAATCACACAGTTTGCTTTATTCAGTTATGCCTTAACAAGCCAAGCATACGCCCAGACAGGGAAAAATAAGAGCAAATTAAATCATGCAATTATCTAAGAACAAAAGGTGGTAGAAACAGCCAATTTGTTAAGTTGTAAAGTACTTCCAGCACCTGAAATAAAACTAAATTACCTCATCTTTATTTTTAAAGATGCTAGAGATTCTGTTTCCTACATTTGCTTCTCTCAGGTATGTCAAATATGGCAGAGTACTATATTTTTGGCATCACTTTTGTTTCCAATAACACAGTTTTGCTTTATTCAATTATGCAATTAGAAGCCAACCATGCCCAGAAAGGAAAAAACAAGAGAAAATTAAATTATGTAATTATCTAAGAACAAAAGGTAGTTGAAACAGTCAATTTATTAAGTTGTAAAATACCTCCAGCATCTGAATTAAAACTAAATTACCTCTTCGTCTTCCTTTGTAAAGAATATGCTGGAGGTTCTATTTCCTACATTTGCTTCTCAACTATGCCAAATATTTCTTGCATCACTTTTGTTTCCAATAACACAGTTTGCTTTATTCAATTACTGAAAATTTAAGAATGCAATTATCTCAGAAAAAAGGTAATTGAAATATCAAGTTACAACGTATTTCCAGGACCCAAAACAGAACCAAATTACCTCAACTTCATTCGTAAAGAATATACCGGATGGAGCCACATTTGATAATTGCCATTGTAAAAGACTCTTCGGAACTGTTAAATCAATGTTAGAGTCCAATGGTTAAATGAAACTCTAAATAATTGTGGAATTCTGAGTAACATTTCAGAAACAATGGATTTGAAATTTAATTCCGTATTAGCTTTGATGCAATCACTGACACTACACAGTCTGGCTCTCTCAGCAGCAGAAATAATTTGATTAATCAATATGTACTCTATACCATCACTTAACATGTTTCAGACATTTTTTTATGTAAGCTATTTTTCTTAGGGGAGATAGAGAATTTCTCTTATAACCAAGTATTGCATATCTTTGTTTTACGGCACAAGAGATTATCACACAGCTTTATATTTTGAATAGTCCAATAATTTTTGGGTCTATGGCTTTGTTTTTAAGAAACTTGCTCAAGGGTGGTTCTAGTTAGTTATTTCTGTTTTACTCACAAACCATCTCTTCAAAAACAATGTTTTTAAAATTACTTTTTTTTTTTTCCTTCTAATACTAAATTGTAACAGACTTCTGGTTTGTACCAACTAAATCAACAACCCATTGTTATCAATCGGCTGCAGGTGGCTCCCTACAAAAAGGTTAGGAGGGTGGTGTTCGTTCAATCCATTCCCAGATCCCCAGCTGGAAAGATACTGAGAAGAGTTCTTAGAAGTAGCTTTGGAGCTTCTAAGATGTAAGGGTTAAGCTATGGGCTGGACTTGTTCATTCATCGAGTTGGAGATTGAGCTCTAGACCAATAGTAATGTCTATTGCATCAAATTTTAGTTCCAAGTCAAATATTTCAGCAGGTTTTTGTTGAACGGCATGGTTACAGGAAATGCAACTTAGCTTGTTTCCTACTGTAAACATGCTTGTAAACATTACCGTTTTAGCTAGTGCTCTATTCAAACTTTCTTGCTTGCTTGAAGAAGTAATTTGTTCTGCTATCTGTTGCCTGTAGCATTATGATTGCCTTGTATGGCACTGAGTGTTACCCAAGTCTTATTATGTTTATTTGCTTAGTTATATCAAGATTAGAGTAGCTTTTCAATAATGTAGGTAAGCATTGTGAATTTAAGTTTTTGGTATCTAATTCAGTGATCAATGTTTTGGGTTTGGCTTTTAAATCTATGGCCTTTAAGTTCAAATTGTTGCCTCGTGACACGTGAACAGGTAGGTGATCAAGGTGGTCATGAGAATTGAACAAGGGGCAATCAAGGAAAGAAGTTATTGAAAGAGTGTGGGAAGTTCACGAGAGTCGAATATGTGAGGGAGTGCCGGGGGGAAGGGCCGGGTGAAGAGTAGTACATAGAAGATTTTTATGAGCAAATTGCAAGGTAAAAAAGAAGCATTACTATATCTTGCTAACGCTCCATACAATCCCAGTTGTTAGATCATCTCAACCCTAGCAAACTTCTAAATGTACTCTATGGAGTTAGAATGGGAAACAATAGTGTTAGGGTTTGACTCAAAGCACAGAGAGACGCCTTGCCCACCCTCTCAACACAGGTGAGACAGGATAGAATTTGACGAGAAGTTTTTTTTTTTTTTTTTTGAAACAAAGTTTGGAATTCCAAATACAAACAAAGTCTTAAATACATCCAAGCTTTCTGTCTTGCACTTGCAAACTTTTCCAATGGGTCTTTTATAAAGGTATGCATGACCTAAAACAGGAAATCCAATATGATTGAGATTGGACAACCAATGTCGTCAAAATATCAGAAATTTAAAGGACCTCTTACCAGATTACACCATTAACCATTTAAAAAACTTTGAAATGGCAAAAGCATTCCCGAGCTTCCCAAGTAAACTAGTAGAAGCTAAACTACATCTAAAAGTAGAAGCAGGCAAATTAAGACGTAAACACTTGCAAACAATAGTTCAAGAAACTACAAAGGTGCATGCCAAGCAAAAACTGTATAAAATCCAAAATTTTTCACAATTTCCATAATTGTTACGCAATGAAAACAAAAACTTCGACAAACATGTGCTTAAGGGCTAACTGATGCTAAGCCTCAACGTATCAATATTCCAAACAGTTTCAACTTCTGTTTAGGAAACAAGTGATTGACAATTCCTAAAACTTTATTAACTTCGCAGCTTTATATTAGCAAACTATAGAGGAGCTAGTCACACAGATGTAAATTCTTTTCAGCAAGATATCAAACTAACAAAGAGAAATCAGTTTACTAAAAGCAAAGCAAAAGAAAACTAAGCAAAACAATTATGATATCTCTAGACTGAAAGCTTAAAATTAAAAGCTTCTTCAAATTTTTAAATGATCTTATCTAATTTCTAGCAAAACTGAGCAGTCAAACATCTTTAGCGAAATAAAGATTTAAAGTCTCAAAGTCTTCAACCCATTTTAATGAATGCAAATTCAGATGCTACTATTTTAATAGAGATTTGTGAATATATCCTTAGTCATTTTAGAAATTGTCTTAAACGTTATTGCTAATATCTTTCACCAAGCAGATGTACATTTGGTACACTTCAGATTAGGCTATTCCATGTAAATGCTAAGATCTAATTTCCAGGGAATAACAAGTTCTCTAGAGTTTATGCATGCAAACAATAATGCATGTATCTCTACATGATGTCACAGTTTTTTCAACAATCTCAAGGCTTGCAGTCATGGAACATGATAAGAGCCCAACATGAACAAGTGCACACTATTTCATAAACATGCAGGTTATTGTACATATACAAAGATAAAGTAGACCCCCAGAATATACTTAACAGGTACAAGTAGGGGTGAGAGTTTAAGCTCAAACAAGATAACTACACAGGCAAAGCTAATTAAGCTATTAGAGATTGTAATTTTTTTGGCAATTAAAAAAAAAGAATGTTAGTGCGGTGAGGTAGGGGAATAGCCAAGGATGTCTTTGGTGACTTGCAAGAGGGGTTGGTGGAGGTGGAAATAAGGGGAAGAGTAGATAGTGTGGAGTTAGAATTATAGAAAAATCAATCCAGAAATTTGGGTTAGGAAGGTGGCAAAAGCCACAGCTGGAGGCCAAATTTTACAAGGCTCCATACAAGAAGCTTCAAGATAATTAGCAGTCCAAAGCCTTACGAACTTCAGTATCATTTGAGGTGATTTGCTTGGGGAAAAAAAACTCAAACAGTAAGGTATCTATATTTTTTCAGGATGGAATGATAGGTAGAGTTCAGGTTCACTAAGTCCTAGAAAATGAATTTATCTTCCAGCGTTTTGAAGCCAACAAGTTGAGATTGCACTCCAGAAAAATTCACTTCATCTAAAGATTGTTTATTTTGGAAAAAGCAACAAAAAATAGACAGCTCAATGGTTCGTTCTGTAAAAAAAAAAAAAGAAACTAAGATTGTGCTATTTGTAAAAGTAGTAAACTTAGAAATTGAAATTTAGAGGCAAATCTCTTGTATGATAGTTTGGTAGAGGAACTTAAAGAGTTATGGTGGCATCTCATAGTGAACTTCAGAAAATCATATAAGACGAGTAATAACAAAGACGCACAAGCTATGCTAAAACTTTTATGGAGATGATTAGTTTAATGGAGTGAAAGCTTAGAGAAAGTGTGGTGGATTTATAAGGCAGCACCAATAAATCATGGTACCATTTCTGAATTCTAGCTGATGCCAAAATCAAAGAGGAGAGCATCTCACAAGACCTCACTGATGCACCCATGGATAGACAAACAAAGACCTCATGAAAGCATCATGAACAAAGTTTCCTTTCTTCTCTAGATTCTTAAAGAAGAAAAAAGAACCCTAGCCTTGTTCTAGATAGGCATTACAAGAGCCCTCCTAGCCTTGCCATGGATAGGTATCACGAGAGGCAAAAAGATGGCTGCCCCAAATACGCTCAAGAATAGTGACTATTCTTGGCAATCTACAGAGCAGGACCAGTGGGAAAAGTCCCTTATTGATTGCATTGTGCAGTTCATGGATCACCCCAAGAGGTCACAATGGATGAAGTCACATAGATGTCATCATTGCTGGATCATCCAAGGCAATTTGGGATCACCAAGGGCATTAACTACCATGGACCTCCAATTCTTGGATTTGTAAGAGATACTACGATAAGCTTTCATAAAGCCATGTATGTCACAATACTCTTGTTTCTTTCTCAAGATGGAATCAAACGGATGATGTTAGAAAGACATGAATATGAGAGAAAATCATAGCATAATGAAAAATTTCTTGAATTCAAGTATTTTTTTGAATATATATAAATGTTTTGAGTTCAATTTTTTTTACCTATTAATTTTAACATAAGTTTGATGGACTGGAATTATTAAAGATAAGTAATATATATATAAATAAGATGTATATATAAGAGAGCAATGGAAATGATAGATATCTCATATGATTAAAACTTTAACATGCTATAAGAAGATGTTAGATATATTACAAATTCATTATCTAAGAGAATTGAACAAAATTGGTAGATAGTCACTCTCTTTAGAGTTTTTGTAAATTGTGCTTAAGTAATTGTACCATATGAACAAGATATTAGATATATTATAAACTCACTACTTAAAAGAACTAGAGAAAACTTATAAATAATAAATACTAGTAATTATATTTAATTAGTTAACAATTTATTTTGATTTGTTTTTATTACAAAAAATAATGGTTAATATATCTTTTTATTTATACCAAACAAATGTTGCTACAAATGAGGGTAAAAGTTCAACAATATTTTCACTCTCTAGAACAAAAAAATTTAATAAAATAAAAATAATTTTAAATTTGTTTAAATATGATTTTGTTTTACTAATTGGGTTTTCATGTTATATTGTTGATTAAATCGAATATTACAACACTTTGTCTTATACAAAAAAACATTATGGAAGGTTGCTCAATAGAAGAAATTGCTTGTATGAATAATTGATAATTTTGTTTATTTAGATAGATTGTTCTATATTCATTGAAAATCAACCAATGCATACAATTATATTTGAAGCGAACAAAAGGAAATAAGCATTTGAATGAAACAAGTCAAATGATAAACAATTGTATCTATAATACCTCTTTTTGCAAAAATTTCAAAAGCTACTCACATACTTCCATCCTTTTTGATCCTCATCTCAGCATTCAACAACTGCTACCCAATTAGAACCTAGTAGGTTTAAGAAGCACCTTCTCCTACATTCTCTTCTAAGTTAACCTTAGGATTTTAGGTTTAATTCAATTATGCTTTTTAAAAATTTAAATCAGTCCCTTTAAATGCTTACCATATTCCTTTAATTTATTCTTTTCTATATATTTATAAATATCTCCATGAAGCATCATTATTTACTGATTTTGAAATCACTGAAATTTTTTACAAGCTCTGGCTTCCATTTAACACTCCAATTTGAAAATATAAATCCATATCATTGTTCCACTATTGCAGATTAAAACATTTTGCATTCATTCTTGAAGTACCAATTCCTCCATATTCACCAGTTTAATCTTCTGCTTCTGGTGATTCATACCTAGTGGCCCATTGAATGTAAAAGCAACTGAAATCAGTACAACAAGGAATCAATGCAAGTAAAAAAAAATACTAGTAGCAGCCATTGATCTTTTAAAATGCTATTTTCTCCATAATTTTGTAACTAAGAAATACCTCTAATGCATCCAAACAATTACTCTCTCATGTGAACTACCACTGTTTCAACATAAACATAACTCCACTCATCTATTTAATGATTTTGCTACAGGGTAAGTTTACTGTGATGCCACAATTCTAATTACCATGCCTTGGGATTGAGATTGAATTGCTTAGGCAAGTTCTAGCTTACCGGCAATGAAAAAATTACAACACAAACACAAATTACACCATAACCAAATATCTGCTAAGGCAAAAGTCATAAAGTAAATATTTTTCACAGTGCTCACAGAGTAAGCACTTAAACATCTGTGAAGGGCACTTCCAAAATCCATTAACAAAACCCTAAAGCAGCCTGCCACCAGTTGGAACCGGGCCAAGCCATCTTTATCTCAGCTCCAAGACCTATATTTACCATACCCAAAGCAAGCGTTCAACACTCAGAACACAGTGAATTTGATGAAGTTAGCAACAAAAACTCCACTGGCAGCAATCGAGAGGCTCATCAATGGAGGCAAAATCAGCTTCAGAATAGAACTCTGAGGCTTCCATTCCAAATGCCAGATCAATATCAATCATCATTTGTCCCTTCACAAAATGGGCAACAGCAAGATTATAACCAACTTTCAATGCAGGAGGGTCATCTGCAGTGACACCCTGTCATTACATTAATTATTATTTGACCTAATTATTAAGTAGATCCATGTGTATTCAAAAATTAGCAGATAAACCTTTATATACTGTAAAAGTTGAAATGAGATTATTATCATTATAATACTATTTTTTCCTCAAAAGTTATCTCTAAGCACTCTAGCCTTGGGAATAGGCGAGAGATCCACTTTTAAGGATCTGGAGTTTTTTTCCACCAACCAGTTTTTTCTAAAAATAAAAGCACCTTACAATTGATTTTCTTATTTGGTGAAAATTTTCTCTTCATTCCTCTTGGCTTTTCCTAGCTATGGACAACTTCTTGCTATTATTTCCCAAATTAGCCCTGAAATCGTTGGCATCATTTATAGAAAAAAATGGTAAGCAAACAAGTGTGATGAGAAATGAAACCCAACCAAATTTGATAGACATTCATCAAAATTCATCTCCTCCAGCTCATTGATGAATAACCTTTCCAAGCCGATCCTTCCCAATGCTAGTACCAACACCAATCTCTTCTTCCAAATCATCAATGCCAATATGCTAGTGTTTGGCAAAATTATGAGTTAATGTATGCCCATTGAACTAGCCATGCCAATCACCATCTCGTTGCAAATTGTTGTGACCATGGCTCCAACCATAGCTTTTGCTATTCCCAAAACTATGGCACCAACGAATGCCAAGGAATCAAACCCCAAGTTAGCCATGTTGATTCTATCCTAGTGAACCCAACCAATGGTCATTTTAGTTTCTTCTTTCCCTTTTGACACTATTGCTAGACATTCTACCTAATCTTTCATATGGAGGCTTACACTTGGTCAGGCTTCGACATAATGAATTTTGATTAAGATTGAGAAATTGCTTTATTGCAAAGAGATGAACTTGGGAAGAAGCCTACTTACCTAGCATACCCTTGAACAAGTCCTAGCCAAACACAAGATTCTAAGGTAAGAACCAATTAAATGTAGGATACCTCAACCGATGGCCACACTAACAAAAATGAACCAAACAAATTATACATGTATCAAGAGAATTATATGCATTATAATGAGTAATTGTGGTAACTAAAAAAGTTAATAAAGAACTTTTTAAAGGATGGCAAGCTCCAAAAGTATTGATACTAAAACAAGCTCTTAGGTTATTAATACCTCCATACAAAAACCAAGTGAGCCTATTGCCATGAATGATAAAGGTGAAAAACCATTAATATCCTTTACATGATCTTTGACGAAAGACCCTCTTTGAAAAAATCAATGTTGAAGATGATTAAGACAAATTCCTCTATCAAGCCTCCTAACAACCATTTATTGAAATTTCCAAACACTTTCACTATCAAGGACCTCTCTCTGTTGGGAAACCATTTGATAAAGCAATTATGATATCTAAGAGTGTGAATTCTGAAATCCAAAGGGTCTTAAAGCTCCATCGCTGCCTTCTTCCTCAACTTTCTAAATGATCAACTTATTGAGGGATCTTTGAGTGGTAAAAATAGACCCTTTCAACAGATCTTTTTGACAAGGCATGCTATCCAGACAACATCATCACCTTGCCCTTATCAAAAGGGCATCTCCACTCTGCTTGATTGATTTGTTTATTATGAATGCAACTTTTGCAAATAATGCTATCCTTAAGAAGAGCACTCTCAATTGCCTTTGAGTGGTTGCCTCTATCAACTATATCACAATCAAGTTTTTAACACCATTAGAGTTGTAACAATAAAGGGGGGCTTGTTTCAATCGAGGAAATACAACTTTTTCAAGAAGAGAAAAGAGAAAGTCAAGGTCAAGGAGAAAGGGATGAACATGAAGTCTTTTTTTGAGATATACATATCAATTGAAAATATAAGTTGCACAAAGAAGCTGAAAAACCTTTATAAACAAGTTTGAAAATCTACATGAGACAAAATGAGAGGCAATCGTCTGTTTGCTTCTTTATTATCCCAATGTTTTTTAATGGACTACATCAAACATGCTTTTGATCTTAACTGATAAATACCTAAGCATCAACTCAACATTAAATATACAAGCATTGATGTTTGTTGGCAAAAGAAGTCATTTACCTTAAAAAAACAAGCAACGCTTTAGGAAGAAATAAAGAATCTACTCAAAGCCAAATTTATCCAATTAGTATCATATCATGAGTGGGAATCAAGTCTAGTGCTTTTATAAAAAAAATTGTTAAAACATTGGAATTAAGATGTGTACATAAGATGAGAGGTGAATTGCAAAAATTTTAATCTTAAAAGTGAACAATAAAAAAGTAAAAATCTTTTGTGATCATTAATTATACTTAAATCTGATTTTAAAACTCTTTTTGATTTTAAAATCTTTTGTGTGAAGAATGATATTGAGTAAATACATGAGAGTTTTTAAGCAATCTAACGCAAAATTGAATCTAAATTTACCACTAATTAAAATAACAAAACACCTTTCGCAGATGTAAATAGACAAACCTCACATATTGACTTAAAGAAGCCCACAAACACTGGGTCAAAGGATCCTAAAAATTATTGACTTACATGAGCCTAAGCATCAAGTCAACGGACTTTACAATGCTAGCCCATATAAGCCTACAATCACAACATTAAAAGACCCTAAAAGAGCCAATCAACCAAAATGGACTACATGTTTTCCTCTCTTATCAAATTGCAATGGAGGACCTCCTCGATGACCTTTTGGATGCCAATTTTCTATGGCTCAATATAGCCATGATCTTGGCTTTGTTTTTGGTCTAGGGTTAGGGTTATCTAAGCAAACATTCAAGAGATAGATCGAGAGTGGCTATACATTCAATGGAAGAACCAAGCTTAAGTGAGAGGACTTCTGCTCTGCCCTAGACAATTCTCAGAAACACTAATTCTCTCCCCCTTTTTGTTCCTTGTAGTTTTTCCTAATTTGGTTCTTGGCAATAAAAAGCGATTTTTGCACATTCGTTTTTGTATCTCATTTATCTCATCTTTAGCTATGATCTATGATTGCTCATGCTAGGTTTATGATATGAGAAGAGGAATACACGCTTAGGGATTGACTAAATGTTTTGAAATTTAAGAAAGCAAGCAGCACATGTATCTAGTGGTCCAAGATTAGGCATTGCAGAGGCATGTTTAGGTTGTGTAAACTCATTGGTTGGTGATTGCCATCAATTGAAATGATTGCAACACTTCAAGGTTGTTGTACAAAGTGCTATATGATTTGGCAATGATTAGCCATGTTGTATGTGATAACAATTTTTTTGTTCTTTTTGATCGTTGTGAGATGCATTGGCTTAACTTGACTACTATAAGAACCATTGAAGGTTGTTTTTCACCCTCAACTACTCTTCAAAATAACTACTCACCATTGGTTTGGTTTGTTTTAAAGGAATGGGATTGTGAAGAATGGTCGGCTTTGAAGAATAGAGTTCAATAGATTCTTCCTTTAGACTTGGGAGGGATATATGAAGTGGTTTAGTGGGATCACACTCATAATTTTCTATTGAAGTTTGTCTTTGAAGATACTTGTTTTGGTATGATTGTTCTTCAATGAAGGTCACATCATGGTTAGAAATTTATTATAAGATAAGTGATAGAACTTTATCTTTATTGGGATGGAAATATCCAACAAAGATACATTTGAAGAATTTTGGCCCAAGTTTGTGTTGGGTTGGTATAGTTAACATATGTTTCACCCAAACATCTTAGGTGGAAGAGTGTTCAAGGATTCTAGAAGAGTGCTTTGTAGGTTTTAAAAGTGAAACTCCTTAGATGAGAGATTTAAAAGATAAGAGGAAAAGAAAAATCCTTTTCCCCAATGTTGGTTACGAAATAAAATGCTGAACGTAATGGATTGGACAATATCAAAGAAATGGCACTTTTTTTCTTTCAATCATTATTGTATTTAATAACCTCAAGTTGAGCTTGTTTATGATCCTTATTATTTCTTAAAACTTTATTAGAGAATTTATGATATTTTGAATGAATTTATTCAACTTTTGGAAGCCCTACATAGTCAATTATTAAGGTTTAAATCGTTTTGAACTCGGCAATTTTGGGGTTTTTGGAGGTTCAAAATGCTCTAGTAGGTGAAAAGTTTTTTAAAATGCATAATAATGAATTGAGTGATTTATTCTTGATTACTTGACAACAATGGGATGGTCACATTGGGTGGTTTACTTTGGTTTGGCAAGAATAGCATTTGATGTATTTAGATTTGTTTGGATTGGGTGAGTTATTTGGGTTAATGGTGCTAATGGTCCATCCAAACCTAATTATGTTCTTAACCTATCATCATGATATTTTATAAAATCATCCTGAGCCTGTTTCCGAACCATATTATTTTTAATAACTTTGGTAGATAATTGAATATATTTTGAATAATTTTATTAGACTTCTATTTTTAACTTATCTTTCATGAAACAGACTAAGCATATGCTAGCATAGTCAATTGTGAATATTTAAGTTGTTTCGAAAAGAACAATTTTAGGGTTTTTGTAGTTTAAATGAATTGGTAGGTGAAGAAGTTTTAAAGTTACATAATTCTTAATTGTTTGGCAAGAACAGAATAGTCACATTGGAGTGAGATTCTTTTTTTTATTAATGAACAAGTGAGAAAATAATGATTTTACATTAAAGAAACTGCATGTCTAACACATTTTTTCCCATAAAATAATATGAGAAATTTTATTTGGTGACAGTTTTCTTAAGAAAACATCATCTTTAGAAGTGTCATCTTTACACAAGTTTCTAATCCTTGAGATAAGTGCAACAATCAGCAATGGGTGAGAGCTGGGTGGGCACAATAGAAAGCATTATATGGGTCCTGAGCTACACGTGAGGAGGAATCAGAGCTCATCCAGCAATAATGGTGGGTTGCTGATGAAGGGTACGATAACTTACTTTTGGATTTGTTTTTTTAGCATTTAATGTATTTAAGGTTGTTTGATTTGGGTGGGTTTGAGAAAATATAAAAATATTTTTTGTTGCTACAACCTTGCCATCCAAATTCTCAAAGGTAATAATGATCTTCAAGTGATATTATTTTTAAATGATTTACAAAATATTTATTAGCCATTACACAATGTTTGAACCATTTTTATAACTTTAAGATGTTTTCTAATAGCTTCACCTCCAAAAAAATAATCATTACTCACAAAAATATATAAACCGCATTGTACGTTAAGAAAAGCATATTATATGCTAAGTTCTAAATATATTAGACATGTTGTATGTAAAACATTCATGTACGATACACAATCCTCAAGTTTAGCCTTTTTATTAAAATACTTAAGCCCAATTGAATTAAACGTACTATATATTAAAATTCAAATACCATACACAATCCTTAAGTCCCAGATAATATATTCAATGCACTATCCATCCACCAACATACTTACTAACTAAATTAAATGTAACGTACATTAATCAAATATACCATATGCAAAACTGTCTCCAAGCTTCCGTTCAACATATTGTTCATTCACCAAGAAGGTTTCAAAATAGCTATTCTATGAAAGCTCAAGCTTTATGACTAATGACTATTATATTCCCATAAAAAATTTACCAATTAAACTATTTGAGTCAAAAACAAAACTCTCCAAATAATTCATCAAATTAATCTTGAGATACATATTCTAACAACACTTAAGAGAAAAATATTAGTATATAAAATAATAGTTAGCTGTCATCAAACAAGTCATAAATAAGCCAAAGGTTCAACTATATCTTCTTTTTGATAATTACAAAATCATTTATCAATAATAAAATAAAAAGATGATAAAACTATGTACGCATGTAAATACTCCCTTTAAATTCATGTTTTTTCTAAATTTATACAACTAAGAAAAAATATTAAACTAATCATAGGAATAGATGAGAATTTTCATTTTATATCTACTTCTCTCCTATTTTTGCCATGCATCAAAAAGAGAAATTAAATATTTTGTTGAATACAAAAAAAAAAGACCAAGGGGTCAAAAGAAATCTAAATTCTAACATTTTTTCCCTCCCCCCATCATTTTGCATATGGAGTAAAAAATCTAAAATTCAAATTTAAAACTCAAAACTATTTTAAAATAATTATTGAAATTAATCAATATGCTTCCATATAAATTTCAATATGTTTCTTCCACCATTATAATTACTAGAGCTATGTTCCCACAACCATAAGTCAAATCCTCATTGAATGTCCCTATAATGGAAAGATTCACTTGACTTTTATTTTTGAATATAATGGAGCTTGTTTTTCATCTTTTAAAGCCACCATTTTTCTTTCTTTGATGCTTTCTATGTTATCATGCCCTCAACTTTTCTAGGATGATCTAGATGTGTATATGCAGGTCCTCACTAACACATCTTTCCCCTACACTGCAAATATATATAAGACCCATGCCCACATGTATCAATGTTAACATCTAATGTTAACATATTTTTGGCTCTCTCATCGAGAAGTTTGTCTCTCTCGACCCATCGATGATGTCCTATAAGAGTTCATGCCTGGTGCATATGGACATCAATTGAGGACCCTCAGATCTTGAGTTCAAGCAAAGAAGATTCATCCTTGAAAAATGCAACACCAAAACCATATGTCTTCTAGACATCCTAGGTAGACCCAGACTCAGCTAAAACTTACGATAGAGCTGCAATGCAATAGCTAAGCAAGGAAGGCTTGCGAAGGACTGGAGTATGTGGCTTACCCAAAACCTGATGCATCTAGAAGAAGACATCCTCCATCAAAAGATTAAAGATGGCATTAAAAAAGGATAGCCAGCATAAGAGAATGCCAAATCGATCATTAACAACCATCCCGAAGCCAAACAACCTTCAAAACAGGACTTATTCTTATGAAACCCACACCTCTGTACCTGTCAAATCTCCAAGGGGAATGGATATTACCTCTGCCACAATATTTGCCTCTCCTGTAGTAGTCAACCAAACAAGTACGAAGACGGAGTGAAGACCCTCGATTAGTATGTGTCTCTATAGCTCCTCTTCGCCACCTCCTCCGATTGATGGACCTGTGCGCTGTCGTGTTCCTCCACGAGTATGTGGTATCCGCCGCTGCACACCTGTTGATGTCACCATCTAGTCTCAACATACAGCATTACTAGACGGAGTGATGCAATTTTCCATAGAATGATATGAAGCAAGTCCCTCTCCCATAATTTTGCTCCAAATACCACAGCTACCGCAAATAACTAGAAAAACATTTTGGCAAGCCCTTGTGCTCCTAGTATAGAAAAACTGCGGAATCTAACACTAAACAACCTTATCATTACTACCACGACAAAATAGATACCCATTCATCATAAACAGGTGCCATCAAACCAAACAGGGCATACTCACCAACCATGATTTTTTGAGCTTCTTTAATTGCTCAATGAGCATGACCTCGTCCTCGTACAGAAGCGGGGTAAGATTGCTCAACGTACATACCACGACATCGACCTTGTTAATGGTCGCAACCAGCTTCGCCTTCTCGTAAATATCCCCCTTATACAGAAGCAACCAGATGAAAAGCTCCATCAAGAGTTGGAAGGGAAGAGCTTACGTAGACGAGATTGATGCCACGGAATTTGAAGAAATCGATAAGCTTGGTTTTGTCAATGTTAGAGGCGACTGTGCTCACGCGAACGAATGCGGAGGTGGGCTGACCGAGGAGGACGATTGCGTCCACCATGAACTCGCAAAAGTAGCCCCTTCACCAGAATCCGGCTCGGTGGAGATGCTCCGTTATGCTCCGGGCAACGATAAGGGACAACTGGTACTAAGAGACAAGAGCTAGGGGAAATGATAAATGTTATTTTCCTGTGGTTAGAACTGTTCAAGAAAATCCACAAATCGTAACACCGTTAACCTTCCGTTGTTGTGTGCCACGAGACGTTACAGTAATGTTGAGATTCTTATACTCGATTGGGCAGTGGTTTTAAAATGAGTTTTAATTTTTTTGTTTACTTTTTAATTTAACATATTAAAGTTTTAATAAGTATTTTTTATGATTTTTTATTTTGTATTATATAATTTTAAATATTTTAATACTTGTTCAAACCTCTTTTATAAATTCATAAATTATAAATAAATAAAATTTTGATTTGCTTAGGATAACAATGTCAATGAGATGTGAAATTGATGAAGAGTGAAAATATAAATATGTTTAATAAGTTTTAATTGAAATATTATATTTTTGCTTAAAGCATATATATATTTATCCTTTTAAGAATGAAAAAAACATTGAGATGTTATATTAGAAATAAAGCATATCTATAAAGTCCACATAATCTTTTGTCATTCTAAGAAAATAATAAAATAAAAATATCATAATTTTGAATAGTAATGATAATTTAGAGTTTTAAAATTTTTAGAAATTTGATAACAAATTTTATGTGAGATTCACTAATAATCAAAATGCAATTTTTCAAATAAAACTATATTTGAACATAAATTCTATCTACAAGATTAAAATTATTGAACAAACAAAAAGTATAAATCGGCTTTAGTTTTATTTTTCTCTAAGTTGATAAACGGTCTACTTTTATAATTTTTAGATTATATTTTATTTAGTTTCAATTATTTTTTATTTAATTAAAATTTAACAAATACATAAGAAAAATACTATGATTAAAAACTTAAAAAATAATTTTCTATTAGTCAAATTAAATTACAAATTCTTTTTATAATTAAATTTCTATAATAAAATAAAATAGACCATTAATTTAAATTATAATTAATTGAAGTGAGTCAAATATTTATAAAGATGATCATGATCTTAACTATTCAACTCAAAATAAATTATGTTGATTTGTAATATAAAACTACAAGATTCACATGAGAACTTTAAAAAAAATTAAAATATATTTAAAATCATTTATAAACTAGTTGACATTTTTCCTTTTCAATTATCATTGACTAAAGCCCATCAAAAATCAAGTTTCATACAAAAATAATCAAAATTGAATGAAATTTAAATTTTTCATCCACCTTTAGTTCAATTTATGACTAGCAATTTAAGATAACAAAAGAGATTAGATTAATAGAAACTCTAAATCATTGCACAAAATATAAGTTACGTGGATGATCACATGAAATTAAGAATTTGTTTGTGTAAGACCTATGCTAACCATTTTTTTGGATAAAAAAAACAAGAACTTACACGTGACAAAGAAAGAGAAAGGTGAGAAAAAATATATAAAAGAAAATTTTGTTAACATGAGTAAAAATTTATGGGTTAACATAATTATGATATCTTAATAAGAGCTAGCATAAATATTATAAAAATAAAAAATCTTCATAAAAGGTTTCTTTATACAAATGGTGTTTACAAACTAGTTATGAAAAATAAACAATAATTACAATATACTAATAGCCAAAACTTCTAAGATTTCAAATTGTTTCAATTGAGAGTGGTCTAGTGGAAAACATGAGGAGCATAGTGAAAAATTTTGTTGATAACAATCGAACCCATTGAAAAAGAGTTAGACATCTTGTTAGAGAAGAGAGCAAAGGGAGAAGAAACCCTTCAAGAAAAAAAAAAGACTAAATGACAAATTTGGCCTTGTAGAATAACAAATATATTTGATAAAATTTGAACATACTCTAACAATTGTCATTCATCAAAAAGGTGAAAAAATACATACAATTAACATCAAGGTGATAGGAAAATGCATCTCTAATAATCTCCTGCTTAATCATGCAAACATTTTGCAAACTATAAGTAGTCATGTCATTATTACTCTAGTATGTGACTTGTCAAAATATATGCAAAATCACCTATATATAATGGTATTGATGGGTATTGAGTTCACTATTGCAATATTTTCTTCTTGTAATCTCCAGAAGGGAGCACCTTTTCTTAATTGTTGAATGCTTGAAGGCTCAAAATGAGCAAGTTATTTGTTAAAACTTTGGCCAAGATGATTGAAAGCAAGATATACCCAACACATTTTTCTCCCAAACCAAATATTATCATTATGCATACAGATTCCTTTGGACGAAAGCCACATCAATAACTAAAAAATTGGGAAATTTAATTAATAACAATAGAAATGACAATTCCTTAATTACCTCCAAAAAATTTGATAAGTAGTAACTAATTATCATTGAGTTCATTTTGATGGGAAGTTGTAAGGAAGAAGTGTTAGCTTCTATGATAACCATCTTAGAGTTTTTTAAAGATGGTCTCTTGCGCAAGTAACAAATGATAGATAATGAAATCTTAAGTGGAACATGACCAAAGATGGAATGTTCTATTGACACCCTCAGGAGAATTTACTTAGAGATGATAGAAGAGAAAGTTATTGTCATATATAAGATTTTATCTAAGGGGAAAGATCATACCATCTAAAATATTTAGATAAAGAATAACGCTTGGAGCAAAGAAAAAGCAACCTTAAAGTGCCCAATCATCGCTATGTTGGCGGAGGCTACCTCAATTGATTCGGTGGCAAATGAGGAAGGCATTGAAGTTATTCACATTTCTAAGAAATATCTATCTTCAAAAAATTCTAACAAAAAAGACCAATTGATTGCTTTTAGCTTAAAAAATTTTAAGGATATCAACTTTATTGGAGAATTGATTTATTGTTTAAGAGAAGAAACTTAATGCTCTTGGTTCCACATATGAGAAGATGAAAAAGCCTAGTGTAAGAGAATATGATCATTGAGCCAATATACTCAAACCTAATTAATTATACAAGGATTTGAAGGAAGATCAAGATGCTATAAAAACGATGGTTGATGATCTTGACAAAGAGATTGCTCATCCGTTGAAAGAAACCAAAGAGAGGTATTCCTTAATGGAGGTGCAATATCAAAATGAGAAATTACTAATGAAAAAATTATGATGATCAAAGCTCATTAATAATGAGATATTTGAAGGAAATGGGGCTATCCGTTAAGGAAGCAATCACGAAGGATTGGTTGATGCGACTATGGTATTATATGGCTCTTGAAGAAGTCATTATTATTTTGATGGAAAATGAAGTTATTATTGTCGACACATTATTGATGGCTGAATGCTTTGGCCAATCAAGTTTGATGACTGCAATGCTAAAATGTGTTCATTAGAAAAAAATAGAAAAGGACGTTTGGCCTAAATAATTGCCCATGTAAATAATGATGCAACTTTTATCTAGCATGTAATCGAATTTAATATATTTTTGTGATAATTAACTATTTAATTTTTGTAAATTAAATTGTTAATTCTTAAATGAGTATTTGTGTAAAAAGGTAAATTGCTAATTCTTGAATAAATATTTACATGAAAAAGTTTCTTAGTCTTCATTTAGAGACGAGTTTTGAATGTTCTAACTTTTCTATATAATAATTAGAAAATATCCTTTTAAGTTTGAAGACTTGGTACAATCATTGATATTTCTTGATGAATATGTCATATCATAAAAAGTGGTTGCTAAAATCCTTCTCAAAAAATAGTGCCAAATAATAAACATATCAATTGATTTTACACTTTGAAGAATGCTTTCCATCAACCTTTTAAATATACCTTATTAGAAATACATTGTCATCAAAGTAGTCATTTAATCTAATCTCAAAAGAACTTATAGATAGAGATCTTCACATTTTAGATGATATTACCTATGCTCCAAATGCCAAGCCACAAGGTGTGATAAACAAATATGTTTATGTCAATGAGTTCAACCTAATTATTGCAACATAGCATGAGATCTGTTGATAGTTGCATGTTTTTACATTTGTTTATATACTTTTATTTGTAGTATGTTTATTATATTGATCGTATTGACATTAATGTGTTTAGATGCTAGAGGGTTGAGTTATAGTGTACTGACTTAATTTTGAATCTTATAGTTTTTTGAATCCATAATTTGGATGATTGGTTTTGTATGATCAAACATTCAATTAAGTATTACTAAGATGATGTGCATTCATTATATTGATGACAAAAATGTTGTTTGTGTGGTTTGTAGTTAGTCTAACATTTGAACAATTATTATTAGTTATTTAGTCTATCATGAATCTAGAATCCAAGTGATAACATTGAATTAGATTTAAGAAATATTGTTAGTTTATTTGAGACTAATTATAAATACTCTTTTAGGATTTTTTTTATTAACATTTTTAAATTTCTTTGAAGTTTGATTAGTTATAATGACAATTGTTTGATATTCTTATCTTCCAATGGAACGACTTCACCAAAATGTCAAGAGACTTGATGGTATATTAATTTTTTCATTATTTTTCTTTGGTGCGATGTTCTTTATATTTGTTTGCTATTTTGTGCATTTATATTTTGTGCGCATAGTTAACTTTGAAACTAGAAGACTCTAAACAAAGTTTTTGCAGTTATCATTTATGTTTAAAATTATAAATATTGTCTTTTATTGAAACTTGAAATATATTATGAAAATTTGACTATTAAGACAACTAATTACTAGATTAACAATGTATAATGAAAACTTAATCTAAACTTTTAAAGCTTTTTTAGATAATGATTATAAGAAATAAATAGTGCTATTTGGATCTTGATTGATTATCTTTACACATTCATATTACTTTATAACCTTATGTTTTGGTATAATGTTCAATGCATATACATGGCATTCGACTTCAATTAACATCATTCAAATATGACTCTAAAGACAATACATAAATCAAGACTTGAAATTTAAATTTAAAATCCTTATAAGATAATTTTTAAACTTAAGTGGAATATATGTTTAAGTATCTAATCAATGATGGATCAATCCCTAGGATTAATTGTTTGATCATAAACTTTCAAATTTTGGTAATAGAACTTTTGAACCCCTAGGCATTGGTTGAACTTCTCAAGGGTTTTCGTCTATAAAAACTAAAGTCCAATGAATACATTTTCACTTGCTCAAGTGTTTCTTTATTGCACTTTGAGCTCTCCCTTTTTGTTTGCTTCTATGCTTAGTGATACTTCTCAATGTAGGATATAATGCAACACTTCATCAAGATAGCTAATTCTTGTAAATCCACAATAGTTGCAACAGACATTACATTTGATTTGAAAGATCCACAATTAACTCTTCAATTAAATCGAAGCCCCAATATGACTAGATTTGTAATATAATTATCCTGCGTAAGGTTTGTTCTTTTATTAAATTCTTCTTATATGACTTCTTCATGTTCAAAATTATAATTTTAAAAACTTTGAGCATTTTAGAAAACTCCTACTTAAACTACCTTGGATATTATTACATGAATATTTTTTAGGATATGGCAAAATATTTGTTAACTTTGCTTCAAATCATTTTGTGAAACAATCTATCATAAAAAGAAGTATTTTTATCAACCTTTATTAGTAGGAAATGTTCTGAAAAATCTATCTCATATTGTAACTGGCCAAGAAAAAATTATTAATTCCAAGAGTTTTGTTAATCAACAAATGGAGCTTGCATGGATTTGAAACTTGAAACACTTAGCAAAATCTTTTGCATTGTGACAAAGCATTAGCAAGTTTTATCCTTTGTTCGGTTCATAATACACACCATGATGGGTTAGTGAATTAGTGGTACAATTTATTATGAAATTCTTTTCAAAGCAATTCTTAAGTGAGATTTTTGTACATTATAGATGACTAAAAGACTTCTGCAAATGTTTCATGCTATTTCCAATTTTCTAAAAGTGTTTATTATTGCAATAGTAAGTATGTAATGTGCAAGTACAAAAGGTGGTTTGGCTTAACCAAAGAGCCTATGTCCACCCCCATAACAACTAGCTTGAACACCATTAAAATACTTATTTATCATAATAGAACGGAAAAACCCAATACAATTGAGTCTTTTCCTAGATATAACACAACCAATATTTTACATTCATTATCACAAATCCAAGGCTACACCACTCCACAATCTACAATGCAAAACTATGCCAAGAAAAGGAAAACAAAATAATCAATGCACAACACAATTCTATTGAATGGACAAATATGCAATTACAAGTATAATCACTAATAGATTGTTACTAACATACAAAAGAGAACTTATGAGGTGGAATGAGTACATGTGAAATGGAATGATATTCAATTTCTTTGTGCTACATTGGGAAACTTGTTCTTGATGTAGATTTGAATGCCCTTTCACTCCAAAACTCTTGAATGAATTTAGCAATTAAAGTACTCAACTCTCTCTAAAATGTCCATAGAATGGTCTCATAATGAATGTTAAAGTATTAGCCTTATAATGATTATTCCTCAATTCTTCATCAATACTTTATTATTCTAATTTAGCTATTTAGGAAATATAACATAATAGATACTCTCATATGACTTATAACATTCACATAATGTCTACAATCAATTTTTCTATTGGTCAATCTAGTTGTTGCACGCCTTTGATTTAGTCCATACCATATATTGCAAGGAATGTAGTATACGTTGATCATATTTTGAACTAGTCATATTGTTTGTTAAAAAAGAATATATTGCACTTAAACTTTGGGCTCTTTTCATTTTATGCTATGCACAGTTTATCCTTAACTAAACATGTATATTAAAAAACAATATACTATACAAGTCTTAGGTTTTTGATATATTTTTATGAAGTTGTAGTTTACATTCATTTTATATTCAGCATACTATAAGTTAAATGGTTATGTATACATTGGTGGCTTTTAAATATATTATTCTACATATCATCCACTTATTAATCATACATTACTTAATGACCTAGATTTATTGTATGTTAATCAACAATGTACCATATTTTATTCTCAAGATTTTCTTTTTAAGCTTATTAGTTCTCATAGGTTGCCTAATAAATTTGACATATTATATACAAGAAATTCATGTATCATATGTTAGTCTCCACTTTCCTTTCTTTATCAATGTATAGTCCACCAACCTAAGTCCATTGCCTAATTGAGCTAAATGTTACATATATTAAAAAATAATGTATCATACACAAGTTTTGGGTGCCAATTAAAGACCTTAAGTGCATAGTCCTTTACTCTACATATTGTACGAGAATGTATTATGCATATCATACATTATAGATAACATATTTTGCATCTAGTGTAGGTTTTTGCCAATTGAATGATTTCTTTTTCTAGGTTAAACTCTAATAAATTCTTTAATAATTATTCATATAAATCACTTGATTAATCTTTAAAAGCCATTTATTCAATCCAACTTTCTTATGTGCATGCTATTTATGATAAACCATTATATGCACATGTAGGTATGATGAAGATTCTTGAATTGACTTATTAAATTAGTTTTCAATCCTTACATGTATCCTAAGAAATTGTAGGATCTTTTGAGGAGCAATTTGGACATAAAATTCCCATGGTGGAGTTTTTCTCCCTTCTTTCCTTCAACTATATGTTGACTTGTTTCTTTAGAGATTTCTTCAATCTACACTATGGAGGGTGATCTCTTTCTTTACTTATCCCAAGTTAATCACATGAAGCTATGTGAGAGTTTGATAATAACAAAATTATATATTAAAATTTACTAAAATATTACTTGAGTTTGGCCAAATGAAGATTAAAAGATGATAATCATAAATGATGTTTTGTCATTATTTCTCACAATAGGACAAAGTTAAAGATGGTGCATCTCATAAGTGATGAATCCATGGATGAACCTTGTGTCTTATGGTGCGGTGGACATTTTAAGCATCTCTTATTTTATTCTATGATGTTAGAATGTTACAACCTATGCAATTTTTATCTATGATGCTTATGATCATCCTTTTGAGTAATAATAAATAAGGGGAGAGAATATAAATTAAAAGAAAAAAGTAAGCATAAATTACGAACGAGCACTAATCTAGTCATGACATACATGTATAGAGATCTTATATTTAACTATGCATATTTTGTTTATAAATAGTTTATATTTTTATCAATTTCATTGAATGTTTTGTTATCATAAAAAAGGAAGATTACTATATTGTTGACCCTTAGTCATAATAATTTAGACCTTAAGTATTTAATGAATTTTCTTGAGTAAATTTTTATATCTTAGATAATTTATGCTTGTATTCATGAGAGAATTTAAAAAAAAAAGAATAACAAATGTCAAATTCAGTGAAAATTATTTTTGTTAGAGTGACAAACTACTAAAAGATTTATTTTGAGTTTAATGTTAGATATTTTACTTTTATTTTGATTAAATTGAATTGATTAAAATCATTTTTGTAATACAAGAAAATTAAATTATATTTAAATTAATCATCTTAGAAAAATATTTAGGTTTTCAAAATTTTGATCAATTTTTTCTTTTGCATCTTAAGAATCATTTTATCTTTTAATCTTATCTTTAAAAATTTTATTTTAATAATAATTAATTAAAAAAATCTAATTTTATTAGATCTAAACTATCTTAAAGTTATACACCAAATTCAGGTTACAGGATAACTTTTAGCCCATTTATTATAGTAATCGAGTAAAGCATCACTCTCAAACTAGGTTAAAAGAGTATCAGATTAGGGTACTACTCTCGCATCTGTTAATTTATTAATTGCTCGTAAGGCAAGTGACCAAATTCTAAATGAACCAGGAAGTAGCCAACCCTAATTGCAAAGGCTAACTCATTTCATGATCAAATAATCATAGTCTCATTCTTCTTTTTATATTGCTTAATTAGATTTTTCATTCAATCATGCAATTTTTCAAATGCACGATCCTTACTTTATCCATGCTAAGATCTCAATCAAGCTATCAGATCATGATTCAAAATTAATAATTCCAATCAAATCTAATTTCTAAATAACATTAGTTTAATCTCATATGTCTGATCATATAATTTTCACAATCGAATGGTCCTAAATACTTTTGATTGTGACTTTCCTGTGCAATGATTATTTTAGCCATTATTGTATTAACTGCTATAACTTTTTATTTAAATAATATTAAATTTTTAATTAAAAATCTTTCGTCAATGAATAAGAGCTATTAGTCTATTTGATAACTGTATTTAGTCATAAGAAAATGTCTATAAATATGGGGGCTTTTTAACATAATTGATTAATGAATTTTAATGAAAAATTTGATAAACACTGAACAAAAACTTTTAAGACATTTAAGCCATTAGCAGCCAGCATTCATCATCCCTTTCTTATGTTACATCTTTCAGTCATTAAATTCAAAATTCTACTTTCTTTTCAAATCAATTAATTTTTTAATTTTTTATTCAAATTGATTTAATTAAAACACTTATCTCATTAATCATTTCATCAAGCATATGATTTTTTTTTATATTAATTTCGACTATCATTAAATTATTTTTTTTGTTACTAAATTTATTTCATTGAAAGGTCATGATAATCAATCTTTTTTGTTTCATTTTTTGTGACAATTTAATTTACTTGTTTTTTTGTAAAAGACTTATATTGATTATATTTTTTTTTATCAGGAATGTATGTAAGTTTAACTTTTAGTTGAACCACCTAAAATTTCTTTCTATACATTTTAATTATTATTTATTTTTCTATTTTCTAATTTTTATAAAAAAAATCATTAATAGAAAAATCAATATATTTTAAAATAAAATTAAAATTTATACAAAATCATCTTTTAAAGATTTGCTCAGACTCGTTAAATATTACATGAAATATTTTTTAAATATCATTTAAAAATCAAAATTTTTATTCCTAATATAATTTATTATCCTCTGATTGAATCACACTTGAGTTAAAGCTTACATTTTGTATTCCATTTTTGCATCTATCATCATGTTTCACATGTTTCCAACAAGTGGGAATAGGAGGATGGGCGATCTCGGATTTCAAATCTGCTTGAATTTGTTAGTTGTAGAAAACGATGAGCAGAGGTTGCAGTGCATAGCTTTCTCGCCAAACAATGCATGTAAAGCAAGTTTTATGACGTGCTTATCGGTTCCAAATTTAGCAGTAATTAATAACAAATAATATAAACATGTTACCATCACCAGTAATCCTTACAAGAGCATTCTCCTCCTTTGAAATGATGAAACCTATTCCGATCCCTCATTACGATCTCCCGATCATAAACTTTGGCAATGAGCTTGCTGGCCGCATGGCAGTCGCTGCACATCCTTAAGTTCTTCGTGATCCTAAGCGTGTCTCCCGGTCTTGAATGCAGCAAACCAAAAGCAATTGCGAGCTTTTCGCTATGAAAGCGAAGTGGGTTCTTCTTGTCTTCCTTATCATCCATTTCATGCAGCATTCCTTCAGTATCTAGCACATGGCCTGCAAGTCTAATTCGCTGAAGCATTTCATCAACCTTCGCATAAATGTGGGAAGCTTCGGGATGAGACTTGCCACCAGCAATAAATTTGTTCACAACCCCATCCTTCTCGATCACCGACCATCCTGTCTCTTTCTTCACTCCTCGATCGTTCATCAGCCGCCTAATGTTGGCTGCATCATCCCATCGACCAGCACGTGAGTAGAGGTTGGCGAGGAGAATGTATCTACCGCTGTTCTCTGGATCGAGCTCAACAACCTTAGTGCCGATAAGATCTCCCAGATCAAGATTGCCAAGAATACTACAAGCACCAAATAGAGCACCAAGAACACCAGCATCTGGTTCCATGGGCATTTCATCAATCACCTTCTTAGCTTCTTGTAGCTGGCCCGCTCGCCCTAGCAAGTTGACTAGGCATCCAAAATGTTCCATCTTGGGCTCAATCCCGTAAGACTGAACCATGTAATGAAAGTAATATCTGCCTTGATCAACTAAGCCAGTATGTCCGCAGGCATTGAGGATATTAAGTAGAGTTATATCATCCGGCCTCACCATTTCCTTCTCCATATCCGTGAAAAGCTTGATAGCCTCTTCACCATGGCCATGGCTGGCTAGCCCTCCAATCATGCAGTTCCAAGTCGAGAGCCCTTTGTTTCGTAAGCCATTGAAGACTTCATATGCCTTTTCTAAGCATCCGCATTTGCAGTACATGTTGACAATGGTGGTAGCGAGCTTCGCATCAAGCTCTATCCCGTTCCTTTCGATGTGACTGTGGATCCACCGGCCCTGCTCCAATGCGCTGAGCCCCGTGCACGCAGCTAGCATGCTGGCAGCAACAAACTTATCGAGCTCCAGTCCCTCGCCTCTCATCCGGTTAAAGAGCTCAAATGCCTGGTGGAAACATCCATTCTGTACATAACCCGATATCATGGCATTCCATGAGATGGAGCTCCTCTTGGGCATGATGTCGAAAAGGTTCCGTGCCTCGATGACAGAGCCAATGCGGCAGAGTCCGCTGATCATGGTTGTCCACGAAACAACGTCTCGGTTCAGCATTTTCTCGAACACCAGGCCAGCATGAATGGAGAGAGCGTAGGAAAAGTAGAAGTTGACAAGGTTGTTCTGGGAGATGGTGTTGTGTTGGAACCCGAACTTGAAGACGTGGGCATGCACTTGCCGGCCTGCGTTGAGTGAATGAGAGGTTCCAGTGGAGGAGAGGGATTTGAGGAGGGCGGGAAAGGTAAATTCGTTGGGATGGACGGAGCGGAGGAGCATCTGGGAGTAGAGGAAGAGTGGGGAGGGAAGGATGGGAGAGCGGATGAGCGTGTTGAAGATGTAGGGGTCTGGACGAGGGAGGAGTTCCGAGAGACGGAGAGCATAATGGAGATCACCAGAAGGGGATAGCGCGCAGAAGCGAACGAGGCGGCCGGCAGAGTCATTATCGGAGGACAGGCCAAGGCGAACTAGCTGGGAGTGGTACTGTCGGAGCTCCATCATCGACAGGCATGAGTCTAGGCCGCGGTGGATCATTCGCCGGAGAGCTCGGAAGTCTTCGGTAGTCGGTGACGGCGGCAGGGAAAGGATCTCCAGCGACGCCATGAAATGTTGAAGAGGATACGGCAGCGATTATTGCATAGGAGTACGCAAGATAACGAATTTAGTGCCATTCATGATCGATCCAATTTGATTTTGGCTCAAGATATTTTAGGCTTCGATTGATTCTCAATTCCATTTGAATTTTAGCTTAAAAATTCGACTTTGATCTTAGTGTAGCTAAAAACGACTAGCCGTTATCGATTAGAGCTCCATCCACTTGAAACATAGATATTTGTTTTCAAATCTTAGTTAAAAACACATAAATATTTGTTTTCAAATCTATCATGGGCATGCACTTGCAGTGCTTGTTATCAGTGAAGCGTAGGCGGCGTGAAGCGGCGGCGTGAAGCGGAGGCGTGAAGGGTTGGCGAAGTAGCGATCGGAAGGGGTTGCGGCGCTACGTTCTGTAGGGTCGTGTGGCCGGCGGGATCGCGGCCGATGCTCCTCGCTGGGTCCTCTTCGGCCCATGCGTGGGGGCAAGGTGGCTGCCGGAGCATCAGCAACGGACGCTGCGGCTGGTGACGGGGAAGTGGTCTCCCGTCAGGAACTCGGAAGGAAGGTCGGCAGGCGGTGAAGCACGGCTACTCGAAGTGGCGGCGGATCTTGGCGGTCAAATTGGGCGTTGACCGCGTGGTCCCGTGTCGGCGCGTGGGACCTGGGTTCGAGCTCGTGTTCGAATTCGAATTTGGCCGGTTCGCGGGAGTGCTCGAACCGGATTAATTGCACCCTCATCCGAGGGCTTTCTTACAGCTTCGTCCCTGTGCTCGGGCTGCGTCTCCTGCAGCCCTAATGGCGGGTGGAACTACCCGGAGGAGCAGCAGAAGAGCCCGTTCTTCCCAGAGCGACTCTCCCACTCGCGAGGGTTCTTCTTCCTCTGTAGGTGGCCAGTCGGCCCTGAAGCTTCCTCCCCGTGCGTCCGAAGTGGCTGTTGGGGATGACCAGGAGGGAGACTCATTGTGTAAGACTGGGCAGGAGCAGCTGAAGCAGAATGGGGAGGAAGCCCATGGAGTCAGGATTGGAGCTGAGGTTCCTTATATCCCTGAGGTGACCCGTCCAGCCGTTGCGAATAGGGTGAGCTTCCGGGAGGCCTTAACTGCCAACGGTGCTCCCAGGCACAGTGACACGGTGATTTCGCACGTGCGACCGACGGATGTTGATGTCAAATTGCGCGCAGCGGATATCCCCGAGTATGTGGAGGGAGGGGAAGTGATTATGTCACCAGAAGCTTGTTTGAGGCGCCTGGATTTCCACAAGTTCGACCTGGTGGGCCGCCTCTATGGAAATACCCTGCCTTTCCATGTCATCGAGAGGGTTTTACTTAAACGTTGGGGCCATATTAACAGCTTCAAGATTTTTGACCTCACGGCCAACTGCTTTTGCCTTCATTTTGCTTCGATGAGTGAGAGGAATGACATCTGGTTTGGCGGGCCCTGGCAGATCGCCAATCAAGCCATGGGTCTTGATCTGTGGTCGCCGAAATTCAACCCTAACTCCACATCGGTAATGCGCGCCCCTGTCTGGGTTAGGCTTCCTGGTCTCCCCCTTATCTACTGGGATGTAGACAATATTCTTCGAATTTCCAAAGCTATTGGTGATCCGTTTCTTCTTGATGGCTGGACGGCGGGCTTAGAGCGCTCGTCCTTTGCCCGAGTTTGTGTTCGGGTGGACCTTGCAAAACCTCTCAAGCCGGGCATTTGGATCTCTGGGGACTACGGGAGGGTCTTTCAACCCTTTGAATACGAAGGGCTGCCGCGCATTTGCTTCGCTTGCGGTCATGTCGGACATTTGGAGAATTCCTGCAAATAGGTCAAAGCTGGAGGAGCTGACATTAACGACACCACGACCACAGATGAGGTGCGGGAGGATCGCCCAGGGGTTACTGAGGCTCTCGGCCGCAATGGGCCTGAGGGACCTGAGGATGACCGCCGGTCAGAGAGATGGGATGTACACGGCGAGGGGCACGGTCTGGGCCCTTGGATGATTGTGCAGCGGAGGAAGAACAATCGCAAGAGCCCCGGGGGTTTGATCAAGAAGCCTCCTGTTGTCGTTCACAGCCGCACAGCCAGGGGATATGACGGGGCCAGCACATCTCGAGGTAGTAGTGGTCCGCCCAGGTTCTGGGGAAGAAGCAGAATTCGGGGGACGGTCAAGGATGGGGTGCAGAGGCCTATGCCGGCTAAGCCTTCGCAGGCTGGGAAGCTGGCCAATGTCGACCAGGTGAATTCGCCACTTCGGCAGAGGAGTTCAGGGGCTGATGGTGCACCCATCCCGGATGGGGGTGACCATTAATCGGGACTTCTTGCTGACCGTGTTTCGTGGGGCACGGAGGCCAGCAGCTGCTTGCTGGAAAGCTGTTTTTGTTTGGTTGGGGATGCCGGAAGCTAATAACCATATGACTACTATGCGGATCATCACGTGGAACATAAGAGGTGCTAAGAAGAGCAAATCGAGGGCCTACTTACAGCGTCTAGTTCGGGAGTACAATGTTAAGGTTGTTGTGCTACTGGAGATCAAGATGCAATTTTTTTCCCGGTGCGATGCTAACTGGATCCTTGGGAAAGATTGGAATTTTGGGTTTCATCCATCTTTGGGTATGTCGGCTGGAATTATTGTGCTGTGGAAGGAAGAGATCAAGTTAGCTCTCACGGCGGTCTCGGCCTTTATGGTGGCCTGTTCGATTACTCCTCGGCAGGATTGCACCCTCAACTGCTGCTTTGTTTATGGTCTAAGGGTGCCTCAGGGACGCCGCGCGATCTGGGACGCTATCCGCACAACATACTGTGACAATTCCCCTCTCTTGGTGGCTGGTGACTTCAACTTGATTATGGGCCAAGAGGAGAAGCGGGGAGGTCGGCCTTTCTTCTATGGCAGTGAGCAACAGAGCTTCGCTGATTTTATGCAGGACCTTCAGCTTGCTGATATGGGTTTTTCGGGCAACCAATTTACCTGGTGCAATGGGAAGAAGGGGGGAGCGCGCATTCTGGAGCGGCTTGATCGCGCCCTGCTCAATTCTGCCGGCCTGATTGCTTTTCCCAACTGTTTGGTACATCATCTGGGTCGCCTTGGCTCGGACCACTGCCCACTGTTAATCAATCTGGGTGGCGACAGGATCCGGCCGAAATCCAGCAAGCTCCTATTTGAGAGCATTTGGCTCCACTATCCCCAGTCTTACCGTGTGGTGCAGCAGGCGTGGAGCAGATGTGCGTTGGGGGACCCTAGGGAGATGGTTTCGATGAAGTTCAAGCGGTCACTTATGGCGTTGCGTAGTTGGAGCCGCAGAGAACTGGGGAGTTTGATTAACCGAAACCAAGTACTTTTACGTGACATTGAGGAGCTGCAGGCAAGAGAATCGAGGATGGGACTCACTGAGGAGGACCATGGGCGTCTTGCGGATTTGATCACTGCCTTTCATAGGGGTTGTGCCCATGAGGAGCAGTGGTGGTGGCAGCGTGCCAAGGTCCACTGGGCACAGGTCGGGGACACCAACACGTGCTTCTTCCACAACATGGCTTCGTCTCGGGCACGCATGAACCGCATCTCCATGATCCAGGGCGTTGATGACCGGGTGGTGGATTCCCCGGACGGTATCGGACAGGTCTTAACTGAGTATTTTGAGAGTAAGTGGTGGGGCGGCAGATCCAGGGTAATGCCGCAAGTCATCTCCCCCCCGGTGGTTGTTAATGCTGATGTGGCTTCCAGGCTGGGAGCTAGGGTCACCGAGGAAGAGATCATCGAGGCTTTGCGGGGCATCAAAAGGAACAGGGCGCCGGGATGTGACGGGATCTCGGCTGAATTCTTGCACGGCTACTGGACCATTGCGCGCCATGATGTCATTAATGCTGTGCTGGCTTTTTTCGAGGACTGCAGTCTCCCGAATGAGTGGAAGGACACCCTTATTATCCTGATTCCAAAGAAGCAGGGCGCGTGCAAGCCGGAGCATTACAGACCTATTAGTCTTTGCAATACTGTGTACAAGGTGGTAGCACTGGTCCTTGTTGGGAAACTGAAGCCCGTTCTGCCGGACCTCATTTCGCGGGAGCAGGCGGCATTCATTCCCCCCGGCCGTAGTATTTCTGATAATATCAACATCGCACAGGAGATGGTTGCTAGGATGCGGACTTGCAAGGGTGCAGCTGGTCTTATGGCAGTGAAGCTCGATATGGAACAGGCCTATGACCGTGTCTGTTGGGACTTTCTTCAGGAGATGTTGATGGCTATGGGTTTCCCTCCCATCTGGCGGGACTGGATTGCTGCTTGTATCAGAAGCCCTAGATTCAGCATCCTCTTCAATGGTATTCGCCTCCCGTGGGTGGTGGCTCAGAGGGGTCTTCGGCAGGGCTGCCCGCTTTCCCCGTACCTTTATGTCATGGCTTCTGAATATCTCTCTTGCTTGGTAAGGAATCATGAATCCCAGCAGCTTTTGGGGTTCCGACCGGGGAGGCATGCGCCTTGCATCTCGCACCTCCTCTTCGCCAACGATGTCATCCTTTTTGCTCCTGCCTCCCGCATCGCTGCCCGTCTTATCAGGAGGATCATTCGTGAGTTCGGGAAGGCTGTTGGCCTGCAGGTAAATCTTGCGAAATCCAGGGTCTTCTTTAGCACTAACCTTTGCAGGAAGAAGTCCAGGTTAATCCTCAGGAAGCTTAGTATGGAGGAGGGAAGCTCTTTTACATATTTGGGGATCCCCATCACTGCCAAGCGCCTGTCCAAGACTGATCTCAGTTTCTTGCTTCAGCGGTTGGATGCTATGCTGCTCAGCTGGAGAGTCAGGCCTCTTTCACTGGCGGGTAGGGCTATTTTGGCTTCGTCGGTCCTTAGTGCCATCCCCTGCCACGTGCTGAGGCATTGTGTTGTGCCGGCGGGGATTATTGAGGCCATGGAGATGCACATCAGAAGATTTTTGTGGGGAGGGACTAATAGTGAGAGGGCCATTCATTATGCAGCTTGGGAGTGCATCACGCTGCCTAAACCTGCGGGTGGCCTGGGCCTCCGGGACCTCCGCGTGTGGCACCGTGTTCTCCACATGGAGGGTTGCCGTCGTATTCTTAATCGGGAGCCTAGTCTATGGGTGGATTTGATGCAAAGAAGATATGATTTGGAGGATCCACGGATGAAGGCCCCCCGCAACGCGTCCCCGGTCTGCAAAATGGTGCTTGGGGCTATGCCGGAGGCCATTTCCCTCTTTGTTTGGCCCATTGGGGATGGGCGGACGACGAGATTTTTGGAAGATAATTGGCTGGGGGTCCTTCCGCTGAGTTGTTGGCCCACTTTCATCAACGTGCACACCTACTGGCCAGCCAGCGTCGCCGAATGTCTCTTGCCCGACGGGAATTGGAATTGGGATCTTATCAGCGCCTGGGCAGATGGGGAGCTTCAGGACCGCATCTCGCATCTTCCGAGAGCCTTGAGGTCCTCACAGGATGTATTGCTTCTCTCCCTCATGGAGAAGCCCCGGGCGGCCAGCGGCAAGATTTACTCGAGCATCGTCTGCAATGCTCGAAAGGGAGGAAATGGCAGCAGGCCCTTGGAGGAATTTCGTGGCATCTGGAAGCTCAGGGTCACTCCCAGGGTCCGCGTATTCATGTGGAGGCTCGTCGGTGATCACCTTCCGTCGGCGGTGTGGCTGACTAGTCGCAGGCTTTGCAATTCTCCCACCTGCCAGCAGGGCTGCGAGGAAGACGAGTCCTTGCAGCACGTTTTCTGGCGCTACTCGAAAGCCCAAGAAATTTGGGCTGACCGCACTGTTCGGGCAGCGTTGACCTGCTTGGACTAGCATTCCAGGTTTGACCAGTCTACCGGCACCGATTTACTGTTCATTGACCGGGTCCTCCGGTTCGTTGGATCTCCTGCTGCTCGCCAGGGTGCCGGGCAATTGGTTGCGGCCACCATTGCGACTAAGCTGTACTATATTTGGTCGAGGAGGAATGCAGCAAGACACAACACCCCGATGCCTCTCCCGGGTTCTACTATTCGGACCATCTTACTTGAGGTTCACTCGTCTCTTAACCGACATCTCTCTCTCTCTCCTCATAATGTTGCTCTAGCTCATCATTCTGAATCGAACAAGTTTGAGAGAGCATATGACTGGCAAGTTCATTAGTCAGCTACAATACTCTCTAGTTAGCACATCAAATAAGAATGTTCTATGTAAGTAGTTATTGTTCATATTTTGGTATCCTTGTATTCATGAAAATGTCTTCCATTACTACATTAGTCAAATATGAATCATAGATGTCTTTGTTATTCATACTTGAACCTCTTCATATTATGATGACACCTTTTATTTTTATTTCAAACAAGTATGCTTAGTGAAGACACAGTCTATAGTATCGTAATACAGTAGTAGATCATTCCTCCATATCAAACAATTATTTTGGATTGCACATGCTAACACTCACTAGCCAGTTGTTTTAAATTAGATCAAATCACCTCAATTGCAATAATTGTATCACATGAGATTCATATCACATCAATTAGCAAATGTATCACTCAAAGAATACTGTAATCTTATGCATGGAATAAATTCTTTTTATGAAAAAAATATAATGCTAAATTACAAATATTAACTAGATCTTGAAATATATTTGAATTTCTTCAAAGTCCATGAATTTTTCAACAATTTCTATTGTAGAAATGAAGAACTTCTTTTGATATAGATGACTAATGACATATTTGATCCAATAAACCATGTTTGATGCTTCATCTCTTGGTGAGTTTTTAATAGCCTTTGAGGTGCATTTTAGCCATGCAAACCCTACTCCAATGGAGCCAAGTTTACAAAGGGAAAAAAGGCCTATACTAAACTTATATTTTGAGTGTTACGAGCTAAGAAGCTCTCTTTGTACTACAATTTTCAACTATAATAAACTTTGTTCCATAAAGTTAAAATCCAAATAATTATTCATAAAGTTTGGTTTTAAATTCTTCAACTCATCTTTAGTCGAGCTTATGCCTTCAAATAAGGACTGTTTCTTCTAACGTACTGATACCTATGATATCAACTAAATTAGTAGATATCTTATTAATAATAATATCATCAACCTCAAAATACTTTTGTTTTATAGGCATCGAAATTTCATGATCAAAATTTTTACATGCAAAAAAACTTAATCACAATTGTTCAAGATTTAAAATTTCTTAACACAAAGTATTCTCAATATTAAGGATATTTCTATAGACATATAAGGTGATAAATCAAGAATATATATATTATTTTTTTGTTTTCTTATTATTTTAAAAGTTCATCTATTATTTTATTTTTTAAAATTTGGTAGATTAATACCTTTCTACATTAATAAATATTAATAAATAATGTCATTCATTTAAATATAGTCATTATCGTAACTTATTTGTATTACTAGCTTCTATTTATTGATTAACATTATGCATAGAATTAAAATGAGGTGTCAAAAAAGTGTTCGATGTCTATAAAATAAAAAAACTTTCTTTAATTTTCCATAAACTATTTAAAAGAAGTCATTTTTATAGCCTTTTAAACTGTGCAACCATATGCAAATTCAAAAGTTGAAATATGTAAATTTCAATTAACTATTTTTTCCAACTTCATATCGTAACAAATTTGATAATGTATAATTTATCATTTCAATTCACCCATTAATTTGTCAAAAAAAAAGCAAAAAGCTTTTTAGAGAGTTCTTTTTAAAAGCAAGAAATAAACCAAAGTATGTTGATACAAAACGATAGTTGAAGGCAAACCACAATGACTACAAATTTATTTGAAGAAATATTTGCTATATGAGATGTGTCTTGGTTTTATGATAAGCTATTATATATATCATTTTAAAAAATCTATCAAGACAAGGATGCTATCATGACTCAAAGTATTCCTGGTAATTCTACAAAAGCTTCTTTCATAAATTTTTCATGATCAATTGGGAGCAAGTAAAGGAACATATTTTCCTACCTATTATTTAGTGGTTTTCATTTGTTTATATTTTCCTACACATTATTTAGTAGTTTTTGTTTTTCTATAAATATAATATTGAGATAAAATTCTTTTGCAACTTTTTAATAATAACTAATAAAATTTAGATTCTAATACTTGTGGCAAATAATTCTTTTATAATATAATTCAACAATCAAAATATCTCAAAAACTTCTTGAATTACATAATTGTCTCCATTTGAATAAATAAAAATTTCCTAATAAGGAATAATCATCTCATAAAATTAGATTATATTTTCATATCATTATATATAATTAAAAAAACTAGAAAGGACAAAACATTATCTTTTTTTCTATCAGATGTACTAATTTTATATTAAAGAGATGTAACTATTGAAGCAAGGCATGATAAAACATCTATAAATTTATTTTCACCACATTACTTATATTTGAAAATAAATAAATAGTTTTATAAATCTTGTATTTATTTTTTATGCTTATGATCTAATATATTATGTATCTTTACATATTTCAAAATATGATAATCAATAATCAAAATAAATTTTCAACAAATAACATCTCCAATTTCTTCAAGATTGAATTGCAATATAAAATTCATGATAAAAAAAACTTGCCATTATTGTTTAACTTTATTTGATTTTTAATTGGAGTATGTGTCTGTAACATGATTATCTTAACTTTAAATTCCACCAACATAAAACTTCAACAAATTAAGAAAATCTTGATAATCAAGTATTGGTGATTAAGTATTTTATTTTAATTAAATATATTTGTAACTCCATGAATTTATGAAAAATTTGATACCCATATTTCTGATTTCTATAATTCTATTTAAAACCATTCGTTAAATTCAAAATCCATCATCTTATCTTATGATTTTCTATTATTTACTTATTAATATTAATTATTTTATCATTTCTTTTATTAGTCACAATTTTCATTAAGATTACTATTATATTTCATTTTTAATCAGAAAGATATATATCATTAAGCATTTACTTACTATTATTTTTTTCTCATTTTTCTCTTATTTTATATGATATTTTGTATTAATCTATTTTGTGCTAGGTGGAATCACTTTGTAATGTAATTTAAGCATTGTCAAATGTTTTATTGCATTTTATCATAAATACAATTATTTCAAGAAAGCATTACATTAACACAAGTATGGTCAGGCATATTAAGGGACTATACCATAAATATGGTTATATCAATTTATTAAAATTATTGATTATTATTTTATGCTAATTAAATTTTAAAATAAAATTTAATAGTTTTCCAAATTAATGTTGAATTTTAATATTTGTAAAATTAAGGGTTGTTAAAATAAACTTCAACATAAAATATAATCATAGATTTGGATACAACCCATAAGCTTAATTACTATATTTGCGATAAAAAAATTTTAAGGAACAAAATATAAAAGTAAATAAAAAATCTATATTATTATTCCTTTATAAATTGTTCCAATGCTTGTTTTTCTAGATTAGGGTTTCAACTTTAGTCTTAATGAAAGCATCAAATATTGGTGTGAAAGATTATGTAACTTAAGAAAATCATTGATGTAGAATCAATATGAACTTGCTAAAAACAATGTAAAGAAGTGACAAAATATTAAATGATATTTAGGGCACTTGGAATTAAAAAAGAAGTTATAAATCTTATCCTTTCAATTTAATGACTAAACAATGGATTTCTTTACTCTTGACCATGACAACATCACTATAATAATCTCCATGGATGGATAATAAAGTTTTTCAAGCATCTTATATTTGTATAATAACAGTTTGAACAATCTAACTATGAAAAACCAAAAATCTATACTCAACATAAACAATAAGATAGGAAACTACTTGTTATACTTAGGCATAGTAATTATCAAGGAACTATCAAATTAGAAGAGGACTATATGATAGATTTTAAATAGTCATAAAAAAAAGATGTAAAGCCCTAATAAGAAACATAATATTTATTGAAGGTCAAAAGACTATTAAAAGAAAAAATCACTTGGAGAAAGAATGTTGAGATAATAATAATCTTTTATAAAGAAGCTTTACTATATCATAATATTTCCTTATTAAACCAGCTCAAATTCTATCATGATAACTATCTTGCACACAAATGATTAGTTTAGCTCTCTATAAACAAATCTTTTGTCAATTTTTTTATTTCTTATAAACATATCTGTCATTATTTTAAAAAGGCCATAATTGAGCATAGCAAATTTTTCACAAAACCAAACAAGATCACTGCTTCTTTTTTTAATTTTGTTTTTTTTAAATCTTTATTAGTTGAATCAAGAAGATTAACTCATTTATGAACAAAAATAACAAAAAATGTTATTTTAAAAAATTATATAAGATATAAATTACAAATTAACTGAGACAGTTTTGCAAAATTGTGACTGAAACTTTGATAATATTTGTTATTTATATTTTCTGATTTTCTAAACCTTCAAGGTTAAGTACATCATTTTCTCTTTTAAAAATACATTATTTTTTATTTATTTATTTTTTATCTCTTCCATTTGCCATGTCTATTTCTTATTCTTAATCTTTTGTACATGGACGATTAACCTTTTTATTTAATGTAATTTATGTTATTTCATTTTATGATTCAGCTAATAATTTAAACTATTTTTGTTAATTTTTTAATATACGATGCCCTTATAGTTCTATTTTTTTTTTTTTCATTATTCTATATTATCTTCTACTCATTTCGCGACATATAATTGATAAAAGCATCACCTTGGAAATGTAAAATCAATTATGCTCCACTGAAAAATGACAAAAAAAAAAAGAAACTCTATCATCGATTAATTAAATCAGGAAAAATTTGGATTTTACTTTATTTATCCCAACTTCATCATAAATTTGGCCTTTTTTTTTAATAAAATGCTACAGCCATAGAAACATAGCTGAAAGAGCATAAGAGAGCAGTCTGTGTCAATTTGGTGGCCAGCTGATTGTTCACCAAGTCCAACCATTAAAGTAGTTGCTTTGCTTCCTTCTTTAGTCGATTTCAGAAATTATTTTATATAATCGATTGCTGTTGATAATGTGCTGTTCTTCGAACAAAAGCAGCCATAAAAACTGAAAACGATAACGTGTCCACTGCATGATACGTTTGACCTGTTTCGTCCTTCAGCTATTGTTTATTAAATTATAAAAAAATCATTTAACGTTTTCCAGAGTTTGATACACTAACCTTACGTCAGTTGAGAGTCGATAAGTTTCACGTGAAAAGCAAATTACAATTGGTTGAATTAGGGTTAGGTGTTCAAACTCTTCAAGGGAGTTAGTTGATGGTATGGTAAACGGTCATTACACAACGCTTGGACTTGAGTGAATTTGGTACGTTGTTGAAATACTTAGTGAAGTCATTGCCTGGGAAGAGTTAGGATTGTTGGAGCCTATTAGGGTTAGGGATTGAGAGTGGAGTCCGATTGCTTCTATTTTCCTTATGCTCGTGTCTAATTTACCTTTGTAGACATATGGCCCTAACTATTTTAATGCAATATTTGCATGCCAACAAACTAACGTAAAACAATGATGCATAGATTTTTCATACAGGATAAAAAGAATTAGGTTGCCTGAGTGAGTTGGGTTGACAAGTCCATCGAGGTTAGCTAATTAACATGGATTTGGAACAAGGAAAGCAATGGTTAGCTATGCAAATTTTTGTTTTAATCTAGACTTGATTTAAAAATATTATTACACAATATAATATTGTTTAAATATTTTAACAGTTTGGATTTTGGTATATATAAAAAGTATTAATTGCCATGTGGTACCTTTTGCACCAACAACACTAGACAATTATTGTACATAATGTGTCATTTGTGGCATCCATCCAAGTTAGGTCATTGTATGCCATATCATCATGGAATAGATTTATTTGATTCATAACATGTACTTCCAATGATTTATAAAGTTTATAATCAATGTGGTATATAGTTATTTGTATTTATGAAAAATTGCAAATTAAAACTTAAAAAAAAAATCTAACTTTTGTCATTGAGTGATAAAAGAATTTTTGGTTCATTTATTCTTATTTATAGACTTGTATGTAAAAGAAGTTTTGATAAAAGAAATATATTGTTTGATCAATAATATGTATCCATTTGCTATTTATTAGGCAATTCGCTCTATAAAGTTAGAAATTAACAAACAAAATCATAAAAATTAAGATTTCATTCCCTCAAATCTTTTTCCATTAAGGTTGTTAGGTTGGCTTTGAAAAGATTAAGGAGAGACATATAATTGTTGTTATATTAGTAGTTTGATATTTAAAAGATCTAATATTTTTGTATTTATGATGTCTTCAAATATTTTTTTAGGATCATTTAAGTGATTATAATTGCGTTGGATAATATATTAGTTGGCTACTAATTCTATAAACAACATCTTACTTATAGAACTTTTGTAAACATCTATTTAAAAAATTATGATTATGATCAGTTAAATATTTGTGCATCAAATATATAAGCAAATTACTTAGAGTGATTATTAATTCATATTCACAACTTGTTATGTATTTCAATTCTAAAGGTTAACAGATTTATAAATAATTTTTAAATGATCCCATATTAATGGATTATAAATGTATAATGTGTAATCGACATAACATTCTTTATTTTTATTGTTTAGTTTAGTGAAATTTGAGCATATTTCGACGACTATTCCCTTTGTATATTTCCCTCAATTCGCTTATAATCTTTTTAAAAAAAATAAAATTATGACCCATCATAAATACATATTGATAGATAATTCTCTAAACATAGCAATGGAGTGAATTATTTCATAAAATTTGCATTAAGTAATCTAATTTCAATTCAAGAAAATTAAAAGCACCTCTATTTAAAATTTAAAATATAAAATTATTTGTTGTCGTCATTGTTAGGAAACACTTATATTTCTAGATAATTAAAGTTAACCTGAATGTTCAATCTAACATGGTGAATTTCTAAGAATAAAAAATAATTAATTGGATGTATTGATGTAGTAAGTTATTCATGAAGAAATGATTAATATGGTTAGAAATGAAAATGTTGGACTGTAAAATTCAAAAGGAGTGAATTGAGAGCTAATGTTTTGCAAAATAATATTCTAAAATAAAACTCAAACTCATTGTACAAATAAAAACATTCAAAGCATAATGAAAATGTAAGTGCAAGAAATAAAACATAAAAAAGAAAAGAAAATATCAATTTTTAATGTGCTTTGGCTCCTACCTAATGAGCCTACGCATAATCCAACTAATATTATATATGATCTATTAGCTATTAGATATAGTAGAAATCGGATCATTCCATAATAAAATTTTGGATCTATATACATTTTTTTTTATCATCCTTATCTAACTTAGTAAAATGTCTTTAAGGGATAGATATGGCTTTATGATTTTCTATCACAAATCTTTTAAACAATTGTTTTAAATATTTTGTTTAAGAGAAGATAATTTTCTTTAGGGTCATGTTAATTCATAATTTTTTGCAAATTCATCACATAATTCATGATCTATTGAACCAAAAAGAATATCATCTACATGAATTTGGACAATGAGTAAATCATCATTTTATTATTTAATTTAAAAATATTGTCAACATTCTCTTTCTTAAATTCTTTTTAATAAAACATTTTCTTAAATAGTAGTACCAATGTTAGGACTTTACCTTACTATCTTCATAATCAAATAAAAATTAGATGTGTTACTTCATTAAAATATCAAGTGAGGATATTAAACTCTCATGAAGACATGAAAATGTGATAAAATTTTTAATACTAACCAAAATATAATCATAAAAAAATAAATCACTAGTATAATATAATCTAGATGTAGGGTTATAAAAAAAAAATATATATATTATTTAAATTAATATTTTATTATTCTTTCAATTACTAAACCCATTCCAAGCATTCACTTAAATTTCAGGGTTATGGTTCTCTCGCATGGCATCAAATTTTCAATCCTCGATGTAATGGATGCTTAACCTAACACATGGCTTGTGATGTAAGCACTAATTTATAGTTCTCAATAGATAAAACTAATTATATAAACAAATATAAAAAGTTCAAAATAAAAAGTGTGATTAATAAAACAAAAGGCCTATCATAAACTATGATGATAAACCACATATAAATTTGTAAACATACCTAATGTCATGTATACCACAATTAATCAGATGAATTATAAATATTAATTTTTTTATTATTTTTTAATTTTTAATATAATTATTGAACTCAATTTTTTTTACTCTTATCTTCATTAGATTTAATAATCATACTAATAAATGATTTTTAATCAACATCAATCCAATATATCCAAATAACATAAAGTAAATATGTGATTTGAAGATTGATACTTTATAAAATATTTGTTAGGTTTTGTGCCACCAAGCATGTATGGTAGCTACATCCTATGATAATATGTTCTACGCCTTACACCACTATGTAAGTATGGTACCTATACTATACAATAACATTTGTTAGGCATCGTGTCATCTGTATATGTATAATAAGGTTATGGAACAAACAATAAGTAGATATTTGATTAGAAGATCAATACCTTATGATAATACTTAATGAGCCTAATCTTATCCATATTATATGATATACGCTAGGTAGATATCTGATCTAAATATCGATACACTTAAATAACATCCATTACATATAATGTTGAAGATAATGTCTTCAAGAATTTTATTTCTATTTTTGAGACATATGATATGCTAGTCCATAAGAATATATATATATATATATATATAACAAAGCCAATGTAAATTATTTTTTTAAAATATTTTTATATTATATTTATTTTATTTAATTATTTTTTATGATGTCATGTAATAAAAATAAGTGAACCACATAATCAATAAAATCATATGCTAATACAAAAAATTATTAAGTTCATACTAAACTATTAAACATAAGTATTTTTTATTATAATAAAATCTAGTCTAAAAAAATATGTTAAAATATAATATTATGCTACATCACTAATTATAGATTCATTTACCTAATTTTATAAAACAATTCTTTTGTTTAATCCTCCCATTATCTAAAAGTTTTATAATAAAACTATGCATGAAATAGTCAATATATAGCCTACAAATAACATGATTATTAAGTAATTTTATTCTTATAAATCACTTCACATGTTCTTAAGTTGCTACTTTATATCGTACTTATACAATTCCAAAATTATATTATCTAATCCTTCAAGCTATAATATATTATACTAATATAATATTATTATCATACAATACATCTAACTATATAAATCACTTTGTATCACAAATTGTATAGGTATTATCTCTTTATCATATTATACGATACCCTCTATTTTTTATTACTCAACTTGTTTGTTTGGTTTAATTTATATAAGTAGTCAAGATTATATACATGAGATTACATTAGATGCATGCAAATTAAAATTAATTCTCCATAATAAATTATTTACACAACATTTTTTTGGATAAATAATTTTTACCAAAAACTATTTTTGTCGTCAAAAGAAATGGCCTAAAAAAATTGATAAAAATCCTAATCCATCACACAAAACACTTAACAAACTTAGGAAAAGAAATTGAACTGAAGGTTATCATAAAAATATGATCTTATATCATGTGTATGATTCAGGTGAGCTTAGTTTAGTAATAATGCTAGTAAAGACTCATACAAATATGATCAATCTATTATACCTATAAAATAACTACAATCTCGATATGGTTATCACACTCAAACAAAAAATGTTAAAACCTAAGAGCATTTGGATTAAGCTTAAAAGTGTATCATACACATACGATATTATTATTAGATGTGTACAATGTTATCATAACAAATAACATATATGAGTGTTAATAAGAACTTAATTATATAATCATTGTTATCATTTAATACAAAAATTTGAAAACCCAAGAGAAATTTTAACCATATGTATTATTTATGTATTATAGAATATGATATGTAATATTGTACTCATATGATATATTTTAAGTAACCTAAATGAGTGTGTCATACAAGAGATTTGCTAAATAATCAATTATTTCTCTATATTGTTCAATCTTTGGATCATAATTGCACAAATGAATCCCATGAACTCTAATGCTAATTAATCTTTTGAGAATCCAATTTAGCCATTAAGAGCTTCATTAATGCTTTTTAATCAAATGGAAAGTATAAATAATAGGATATGCACCTTAGAGAAGTTAATGACTTTAGCATATTTTCTCAAAGGATAATTAAAGCTCATTTGTGTTGTAAAACTTGAATTGAGTGGAAGCTTTGGTTCGATCAATATTGTTATATTTTTCTCACTAAAATATCATTATCTCATTGTATTAAAGTAGTAACATCTTTATAATTTTATTTAGTAGTTGTGATACTTGAGTTTGTTAGTGAAAGGTGTAGGACTTTTGTATATTTATATCAAAGTAGTGTTATAATAATTGTTCTTTGGCCACAACTGCTTCGCTCTTATGAGTTTTTGTATTGACTTTTGAGCTAATTTTGATTTGTACAATCTATGTTTTATGAGGGATTCTTACTTGCTTATCATATGAAAAATATTGTTATTAGTATGTAAGCTTGGTTTTGGACTAAGAGTAGACATATGTCTTTGTTTGCAATCCAGTCATTTCAAATATTCTTATCATTCATTTCTTGTATTCACACATAAGTTCTTTTAAATTAACCAAGAGTTTTGCTTAAATTCTTAGACTAATGAACTACAATTATAACAATCGTAATCTTTTGCAAGCCGTATGTTTTAAAAATATTATAAGGCACAATTAAACTTTATTATAAGAAATATTTATATAAAAAAAACTTAGATGAAAAGAATATCTTAAGCTTAAATCTATATAAATGAAACAATAGTTTTGAAGCAATTAACACTGAAACTCAAAACTATATGATAGTCATAATATCTCAAGTAAATTGTTATAAGTTTCACATTCTAATATCAAAATAAAGATGACTTAAAAATGATCTTCTCTTTATTTGCTTATACTTTATATTTTTCATAATGTCAACTATAGTTTACATTAAAACATAACTCATAAGCTTATTGAGTAAAGAGCAAGTTCTTTAATTGATATACCTAATTAATAGTGAGATGAGTGATCTAAAATATCTAAAAAAAACATTAATAAAATAATAAACTAGGTTTTTGTTGTCAAACTAGTGATATAAGAACCAAGGATTCAATAAAATTAAATTCTAAATTTCATTGATGGAATTGCCTTCATATGCTAAAAAGTCTACACAATATTAATAAACACATTGAGCAATAATTTTAGAAGGTAGGAATTACTATTTAAATTTTTAATAATTATTAAAGGCCGATTAATGATGGTGGATATCTCCTTGAAAGAAGTAAGAAATGTCTACAACATTTTAGGTCAATAGAACTAATGGTGAAAGGAGGAGAAATTGACATAATTAGTGATAAAAGGTGTTGAGGGGGATGATTTCATTAGTGATATGTGGAGGGTTTAATAGGAGTGATGATGGGATATAGAGAGGATGGTTGCATTAGTGGTTGTAAGGGGAGGGAGATTGATGGTTAGTAGTGAGAGGAGAGGACAATTTAGGTTTAAGAAGAGGAGATCAGATATTAATAATAAGTGAAGAAGTGAGTAGTTTTGTAGAAAGAGAGGGGATTACTAGCTAATGGTAAAAGAAGAGATGATCAACAGCTAGCATGAAGAGGAGAAATGTTGGGCTACTTGGTGTTGTAGGAGAAGAAGATTGGATTGATTTCTAATAATAAGAGGAAGGGAGGTTGGAAGTGGAAGAAGAAGGAGATCGGTAATGATGGAGAAGGAGATTGGCACCAAGAAAAAGATAAGATTTGGGGCTTGCAATCATGACGAAGAGAAAGACCAACCTATGTCTTCCTAGGAAAAATTCCTTTGCATGCATTGAACAAATCTAATCTAAATAGGTTCTAAAAATTGATACAAATCTAAAAGATTAACTCTTATTCATCCCAATAAGAGATTAAATTAGTTTGTGTTTATCCTAAATGCAATAAAATGATTAAATTAATAATTAAACTCAAACTAACTAGCTAATAAAAAAAATGATCAAAATAATGGGACAACTTTGGATACAGGATGTCTGATACCTAGAGCAAAACAGAAACATCACAACTCTAGTAAATTGCTAAAATTATTTTCACATTCTTTTTGGACTCTTACTTTTGCTCAAATTTAAAGTCTATGATAAACTTGAACCTTATGCAAAATGGGCTCTTCTATATCCTCTTATGTTGCATCTATATCTCATTGTCATTTTAACTTATATGCAAAACTTTAAATTAATACTATAATCTATTATGCTAAACATCGTTCATTTGGTGTTTGAATTAGCTAGAGGAGTAGTTGCTTAGTCATGATGAGGAGAAAGATCTTGACTACCAAATGTCTTGACATTTAACTCTTATACATTTAAAACTCTTAAATGGTATGAATTATAATTTGTATAGAGCTTGTGAGAAGATGATTTAAAAATTGAAGCTTCTTTGAATGAATCTTCTGCAAATGATATTGTTTTAGTAATTTGGGTGCTTATATACATGTAATCATATGTATGGATTTATTTTATATGAATGATATGAGAATTGAAAATACTTTTTAAATAAATCTTATATGAATGATAACGTGTCTAAGAATTTAAATATTTGTACATGCAAAAGTATTACAATTTCTTTGGTAATTGTTATACAATGGTTGAACCATTCAACCATTATTAAAAATCTCTTTATAAAATAATTAATATAACAGATAGTATATATAAACTAGAGAATTTTAATAGTTTAATGGCTATTATAAAAATCTAATTTCACACAATTTTTGTTATATTGACCCCCATATAAAATTCAATTGAACAATGTTTTATTAAGATCTTTATAAAATATTCATAAAATCATCATATAAAACATACATAAAAAATAGCAACTATATAGTAATTGTTGTATTAATATGTTTTATACAAAAGCTACTATGCATAAAAAGTTGTTCTATAATAATTCAAAGTTGCTATCAAATATCTCCAACACTATACGATAATGGCATATACTATTTCTAGCATTTGCAATAGTTTTAGCTATTGTAGAAAGTCTTTTTTTGTTAATATTATTACTAAAATTAAAATTAAATACAAAATACAATTAGAGATTTATATGTGCAATAACGTTTTGCTCTCAAACCAATCTAAACTTGGCTCGAGATGGATTGAAATTCTTTAATATGATATGGGTTTGATTCAATCTTCAAACACAATGATTCGATTTAATCACAATTAAAGCCAAACGTAGCTAGTTAATTATCAATTCAAAGTTAGAACTATTCTAAAATTTAATTATTCTTTTATTTTTCAACCAAATTCTCAATCATAAATAAGTTTATACATTTCGTCATGTTCCTATACTAATGTAAATTTATTTTTTTATATTTCTAAAATATATTTAAATAAGTAAATACATTAATATATTTACAAATACATAATAATTTTGATTCACACCTAAGCTACTTTAATTATTTCCTAGCTTGGCTCATAATTTGACTGCTAACATTTCTATTTTAGTTGTGCTAAATATATAATTAACTCTTTGCACTATTCAAATTCATGTTGTACTAAAATTTTATATGATTTTCAAACCATTTTTTAAAATGAAGCTAACTTAACAACCTATATGCTATTAATATCTTTTTAATAATTAAAAAAAATTAACCTCATCTTCAGTAAACTGTAAAATTAGTTTTTATAATATTGCATATTTTTTTATGTATTTTATTATCTTTTTATTAGAAAAATTAATTTTTTTACCGACGTCACAGACGAAAAGGACTTCATTAAAGAGGGCAGCAGAGAGAATACTCACTCGAGTCAAGTTCCACATAGCACAACAGAATGACATGTGTTGCCGACGTTTCTTTAATCCCGCCTTTCTACTTTCTTCTATTTCCTGCATGCTTATCTTAATGTGGTTTTTTTCTGACTCTGGTTTTGTGTTTTGGCGAGCTTGAACCATATCATTGATATGTTATCATGTTTATTTACAGTTTAAATTTTTTTTTTTTTTTTTTTTTGAAAAAACATAAAAGAAATTGTCATTTAAGTCTAGCCGTTATTGTTTACTTCAAATAAAAAATGTAAAGGCATTAATTAATCCTTTCAAGAATACCCATTAGTTGCCTTTCTTCATATTTAATTTAACTAATTTTCAAATTATCATTTTCATTTATTTGAAATTCACCTTTTGTTTTAAAACAAATTATAATTTTCTGTAGAATTAATTTCAGAAAACTTTATATAAAATTAATTTGAGATCTATACATTTGAATATTATGTCTCCACCACATGATCCATACCTGCATGCTTTTCCTCAGTACAACAAATATATGGAAGTTGTTTCTTGCAATCCGGGATGCTGTACTTTGCCGTATATAAAAGATACAAAAACAATTGTTAAATTGCTTATTGAGAGTGAAAGATAGGTTATGTCAAGTAATTGTTTTCTAAAATAAAGTTTTTTAATCTTTAAATAATAAAAAGTTGTTGAATATTTTTTTATATATTTTTTTAAAATAACTTTAAGCCTTTTTGAGACACATTTGCAGTGATTAAAATACAGATAGTTAACATGGTTAATATTTGTTATTTTGATTGTTATAATTAGGTTTTTGCCGCTTTACAAGAAGAAGAAGAAAGAAAAACCCAACCCCATTGCTAAACGAACCGACTCTTGAGAGTTGATAGAACATCAGACCTACTTGCAGCTATATATACCGGCTCAGTTCCACCAAGCCCTTTTGGCTTGCTTGCTATGTGCAGCAAAGTCAAGTATCCAACCATAACAACACAAAATAAGTAGGCAGAAATGGGAAGAGGCAGAGCTCCGTGCTGCGAGAAGGTTGGGTTGAACAGGGGATCATGGACGCCAGAGGAAGACATCCGCCTGATTACCCATATTCGCAAACATGGCCATGGAAATTGGCGAGCTCTCCCTAAGCAAGCCGGTACTCTCTCTCTCTCTCTCCCTTTTCCGCTTTGTCAATGGAACAGTGTTGGGTTGTTGTTCGATCATTTGCGTGGTTATGTTGTCCATTTGTAGGGTTGTTGAGATGCGGAAAGAGCTGCCGTCTCCGATGGATCAACTACCTTCGACCCGATATCAAGCGCGGCAATTTCAGCAAGGAGGAGGAGAACACCATCATCAAGCTCCACGGATTGCTGGGCAACAAGTAAGTCTTCGTCTTTGGCAATTCTGTAATGGTGGATTGGTTAACGAATGGGAAATTCTTTGCTCGTCTCAGGTGGGCTAAGATCGCGTCCTGCTTGCCCGGGAGGACGGACAACGAGATCAAGAACGTGTGGAACACCCACCTGAAGAAGAGGCTCAACAACAACCACCAAGATCCGTCGTTGTCCACGACGCCGAGCTCCTCTTCTTCGGAAGCGGCCCCTACCTTATCCATCGAATCCAAGTGCAGCGCCGAGCACTCCGAGGATGCCGAGTCGCTCTCCGCGGGCCGAATTGAGATCCCCTTGGAAGAGCCCAACCTAGGCTTGTGGGACCTGCTCGACGACGCATCCCTGGACACGATTGCCAATGCCCCCAGTAATGCGGAGCTGTGGAGCGATGTCGTGGATATAACCACCGCCGAGGACAGCCAGTGGTTGGCAATTTTGGAGGAAGAGCTTGGGTTGATGGATGGCAGCGGTGGGGGTGGTTGTGGGAGTGGCGGTGTAACGGAAGAGGAGGTAGGAGAGGCAGTGAGGGGATATGTTCACCGGATTCCTTCCTCTCCCTCACCTCTGCACTTTTGTTCACTCCCTGTCTCTAAATTTGCCAGTTAGGAGGTGTGCCTTGTGGTGATTGCTCGATTTGTGTGGCTATTTCATTTATTTTGCAAACATGTATTGCATTTAGTTAACAAAGAAATGGCACATACTTCGTGACTACTTTGGAATGATTTGTTCAAATGAAGGAGAAGATTTACATTTTCATGACTTTGTTTATCCTGATACATTATTATCTACTTATTAACAATTCTTTTGCAGTATCTCAACATCTTAAATTTTTCAAATATGCTTCGTATATCTATCAAGGATACCACCTGACCTATATCTAACGTTTTCCAATAATTCGCTTAAAATATCCAAAAATTTATTCTCAATCATTACTATAATATTTGTTAAATATACTCATAGTATCCATCTCCATCCTTGTAATTTAGAGTAAGATAAAGTTATTAAGAATTTTTCATTAAGAGTTTTAAGCTCATGGGTTAGATTTTGAATCTAAGAAGTAAAAATAGAAGATAATAAAATAAAGATGATGTATTAATTTATTCATTGGAAAAAATCAATCAAAATATTTTCTTAAATCAATGTTTAGTTTTACATAATTATCATAATAATTTAATTACTATAAAAATGATTGTATGTTATGTTGTTATTTACTAATAATATGAAAGTTTCAATGTTTATTATAACAATTGAAGTAACTATTGTAAATCATATATATTCTTTTTGTTTTTATTTTTAAGTGTTGCATCTTATTTCTTTCTTTGTATAGTGTTGAAATTAGTTTCAATCCTAGGTTGGTGGGCTACAAACACACCATATTTTTGTCGTATCTCTTTTGGTTTAAAGACACGTATTTTTTTTTTTATTTTTTTTAAAAAAAAAAACATACATCAAGCCATAAAGTTTTGCTTCAAGAATATTTAGTTAAAAAAGATCAATATAGATACAAAATGTTGCTATCTCAAAAATAAAATGTTAACTCATTTGTTAATTGTGTAGGCCAATCCTTTGTAGAACATGAGAAATACAAGTCAATGTAAAGTTTCGTTTTGAAGAAGCTTTTTAATATTCTTTTTCATATTTCAAATTCACATATAATAAAAGTTTATCAAACATTTTTAATGTTTTCTTTTATATTCATAAAAATAGTTTTTTTAAGACAATTTTCTTATAAATTGTTCTACTGATGATTGAATGTTGAAATGACATGATTTTTTTTTTTCAAGAGTTTTGGATTAGATGAATTTTAAATATAAGAAAAATATTACCCAGATGTTAAGATAAATTCAAGCTCATCCTTCAATTTGTTTCAACAACAAAGGACAATGTTTCATTTTTACATTTCTGCTTCAAGAGTGAACACGAAAACCTTCACGTCCAAAACGATTTTCCTTTCGATGAATAGGAAGGAGGATCAAGGAACGTGTGGCAGCAATTCCCATACGTCTCTTTTCCTAGCCTATGAAGGTTAGATTCAACAACCAAAATATTTCACTAAGTAAAATGCAATGTCCACATCAATCATTTCATCGAGACGACTTTGCGAAGAAATTTGCCAAACTTTTAAGCAATTCAAACCGATGTAAACCAATTTCTATGTGGTTGTTGAAATTTGCTGCATTCAGCGAAGAAAACTTGAGTCGGCCTCAAGACGAGGTGTCACAATGGGGGCGTTTTGGCATGCAGAGCTCTTTTACAGCACCACCTGTTTTCTAGTCATATCTCTATTAAATGAAGATTGGTCAACTTCGTTTGACTGAGCTATTTAACTGTGCTTTGCTTTCTGTGGGTTTTTATTGCCATGTGATTTGCATGAACTAAGATTCGTTCATTAGTTCACTTGGCCAGGTCAAGTCCTTTGGACAATTGTCTCGTGACTACTCTCTATTTTCATTAGTGATCTTGCATTGTCCACAGGAAACAGCCGTATCATGCAGTACTGTTTAAAATGGATTGCATTATTGGATTTAACCTCAAAAAAGGAACCAATTGGTAATATTTGGTCGATTTGATTATTTCAAAAGCATTTCATTCTGATTTGATAGGAAACTTGATAATCTTTGTTTTTGATTTTTTTTTTGAATTTTTTTAAGCTAAGAGAACAAATTAATTGAAAAAAGAACAAACTATCTTGCATATTAAATTTTTTTTGCTTGATTTTATTGTGTGGTCAATTCAATTTAATGAATTTTTTGTTTTATTCTAGTTAGAATCGTGTTTTTGGATCCTAGATTTGGTCTATTATTCAAGCACAAACAAAGTTCTAATTTTTTTTTGCTATGTTTGATTTTTGAACAACATTTTGGCTTTGAATTTTATTGAGTTTTTTTATTTTTTTATCAATTTAATTTTGAACTTAATTGAAAACTAATCAACCTCTCAACTTAACCAATTTATTGCATACCCATATATTTTAATGAGATCAAATTTCAAATTGTATATTGAATTTCTTACTTCTCTTCATAAGTGGTGTAGACATCTACCTAATACAAGAGGTAGGAATCCTCATGCCCTGTGTGTAAATTTGGATGCATACTAGGAGTTTAAAATCATTTTTTTTGCTAAACTCGTATGATATAGTATTTGGGTTGATAAAAAAAAATATGAGATATATGCAAAATGTTGCTACTCCTGTATGTTATAATTTTGGGTTAGTAAGGAATATGATATGTACACATTCTATTAATCAAGATATCATGTTACAACTCTCATTTAAGATGAAAAATTGAGTTAAATGCAAATTATATACATAATTTCTCATCACTTTATGTACATATTGTATTGATGAGTTCATGCCATATGATGGATTCTTAGATTTAATCATGGTAGAATTGAAATTATATAAACTATGAATGCATTGATATTTGAAATTAGTGTTGAAAGTCTATTGGTTGAGTGTTGTATTTGTCATATTCTAGTGATTCTTCTAGTTAAATTTAAGTATGTGGTTGCAATCTTTTAAAGATTATTGAAAATAAAAATATATACATATGATCACTCGTGAAAAGAATGTTTAGTATGATTATTAGAATGATCTTTAAATAAGACATTTTTATTACATGCTATGATGATTTTTTTATATGTATATAAGTGTTGGGTAACTAAATTGTGATGCAAGATTTGAATTTTTTTAGGACATCTTCTTAATATTTGCAATCATACCTTATAAAAAGGAAATTTTGTGTTTTGAACATGTAAGGAGAAGTATATTATTATACATAAATTATTGACATAAACTTTTAGAAATATTGCAATAAACCTATAATTCACATTGCCTAGAGGAATTCAAAGTTACCACAAACCTTGTGGTAAAAAATTTTAGCTGAGAATATTCAATGATAAATAAGAAAAATTTTGTATGATGACTTAGGAATGATTTTATTTAAATCATGGTACAAGACTCTTATGAACCATAAGTAAGACTTTCTTCAAAACCAAACATAGGATTGGTTATTATAATCAAATAAGGCAATACACTTGGCTCATGCCTCGAGGTTAAGTAGATGGGTTTGACCATAGGCTTGTATTGCATGGAAAGTACTTAAATAAGGCCTTCGAAGGCTTTAGGCTGATGGAGAACTCTCAAGTTCCTTGTAAGGAGGGCTTGAGAGTCTCAGAAAAGTTGTAAATGAAAGTTAGGACTAATGATAGTCTCAACTAGGTTTGGTTAAAGGAAGAGCTAACATAAAAATCTTAAGTACTACAGGTTTTATTATAAATCATTATCTATAGTTCACAAATTTTTTTACTTGAAAAGACAAGCTTAAATGGATATTTATGTTATAAAAAAGGATTGGAACCCATAAGTAGGTCCAAGGAGTTGAGTGTAGAGCTCAATTAAGAACATGTAATGTAAGGAAAAACCTAATAAAGAACCGTAATGGCTTCCAAGATAAGCAAGCTCTCAAAATTTCTTGTAGGGAGCCTAAGTTAGCTTTAAAAGAAGGCTTAAAGAGGTTTAGATCTTAATTAAGTATAGTAAAATGCTTTGGGTCTCATTGAGAAAGTGTAAGAAACTAGAAAAAAATATAATCTAATTAATAGACTTAGTTGACTTAAATTAGACTTATGAAGCTATAAGATTGGTTAAGATGACCTAGAATTTAAAAATAAAATTGTAAAAGATTTAAAATTCAAAAGTCTTAAATTTAAAATTTGATTATCCTAAAATTAAGATTTGAATATCTAAGATTTAAAATTTAAATATCTTAGATTTGAAATTTGAACCTAGGTTATGGTAAAGAACCTTATATAGGATTGAAGGTAAAATAGGATATGAAAAGACCTTAGATAAGATTAAGTGCCTACATGAGACATATCTAAAGAGTTAAGATTGAATTAAAAAAATTATGCACTTGCTAAGATTTTGAACACTCTTAGAATGATACCATGATTTGATATGACTCTTAATTAGACTCTAGATGAGGATTGATTGAGATAGAGAGTCTGATTTGAACTTTAGAAGTGGTGTTAGGATTGGCCAAAGGAGTAATGATCACTTAAATTTTGTTTATACCTTAATATAATTTGGTTCTATGGGTAAGATCGTGAGCAACCAGAATTAGGCTCTATAAGCCATGGATTTTCACCCCATGTGATGGTTTGAGAGAAGTAAGTAGCTTAAAAAAACCTTTAAGAAGGTTGGTGTAACTTAGATTTGTCTGTTAGGAAAAAAGAGTCATCGATAAAACTCATATAAACCCAAGTTAAAAATTAAACACTATGTGTTAATTTGTTTGAGCCATTGATTTATAACTTGAATAAGTACTTAAATATATCAAAAGATTCTAGTAAGAATCTTATAATAAGAAATGGCTAAGGACTAGATACGGATGTTTGAAGTTTGAAAGGGGACAATATCCTAGATAGGCATATTTGGGTTTGGAAGTTATCCTTTGTTAGCTAGATAGTATAGTAACTTTTGAAGAGACCTAGATAGTTAGTTAATGGTTTAAAGTTTTGAAAAAATCTTATATGTGTTTGTAACCCTAGATAAATACAAGTAAAATCATATTAATATCGAGTAAGCAAGTCTACTAACAATGTCATAGACTAGGATGTAGTGAACCTCAGTTGATGTACTCCTTTACTTGAATAGGTTGGCTTTGATATATCAAGTAATAGGCCTCCTACTAGGTATAGAGGTTTGTGCCACATTGCTAAGAGATTATAGAGGATTATGAGTATGTCTAAGTTGGTGGTGGTTGAGAACCACGTGTAATAGGAGTCATTGAGTCTTATAGAGTGGTAGATGTGTTTAGTAAAGCTCAAGTTATGACTATCAGATCATGTGTGAAGGATTCCAAGTTGGTCATGTATTATTATAGGACATCACTAAAGATCATGGACATGTTAGAGTGCTTAATATAGTGTCTTATGATTGATAAAAACTCTTATAGTCCTTTAAGATAACCCATGTGATTAGTAGAGTCTAGGTTATATATTTTTAGACTATGTGATGAGATAGAAGTGTCAGACTTGTGTCAAATATCTCATTGGCTTAGAGAGAGTGCTAAATTATTGATTGATTAATATGTATTCTATGAGATAGATGATGGCTATATTGAGACTTTTTAGGCCTTGATAGACTTATGATATGGTCGACGATTATGGATTTGTGCATTAGCTCAACTTGGTAGATTGTGACATCTATTTAATTCTTTTAATATAATGATAATTATACTCTACAATCATATTATTACATGTACATTTTCATTAGCATGATATTATGATTTCTATTGAACGTAGCTCACCACCCTTATTTTATTTATAGGTGTAAGGTGCTAATAGTAAATATGATATTAGAGTGGGGGCATCAGAATTAATATCATAATGGATTACTTTTCATTCGTCATCATAATATCCAAGTTTGTCATATTTATTCTCAACATTAATGTTTTATGTTGGATATTAGATTGTATAAGATATTTTATGTTATACTTTAAATTATATGGAATATTTTATTTAGATGTAGTTTTTGTGATTTATTTATTTGTGATAATCATAGTTTGAATCTTATGATCACTTATGCATGTTATGGATTATATTATATGATTATTTACATGTATAAATTATCTTGATATTAATAATATGTTAATGTACTAAGTAGGTTATCTAACCTGAGATGAATCAGTTCTTAGCTCAATTAAAGTCTTAATAGAGTAAGAATGTATTTATTTTAGGTGATACACTATAAGTTTGATGATCATATTAAGGATTGCTATTCCCAATTTGAATGATAAGTTCGAAGAGTGAAAAGTGGCTATCGAATATATTGGCTAGTGCATAGGTCTTATTAATGGCATATATAATAGATTTATTACCACAATTATTTATAGTTTAAATTCATTTTATAAATAATCTTTGATAAGATATATTTTAGATGCTTCATATATTATAAGTTATGATACTTAGGATATTGAGATCTTATTGACTTAACTAATTCAAAGATGCCAATGTAGATCTTAGATAAAAGGCATTAAAAAGAAAAATAATACCAATGGTTAAAATCCATGACAAGATCAAAATAAAATAGAGGATACTTAAGAAGTTGAATTAAATATGATGGAGAAATATTTAGATCTTTTTTAATTGAAATGAAATTTTTAAAATGGAAGGAGATTTTAACATCTCAAAGTTTTGTGATATAATATATTAAAAATATGAGTTTAAGCTAATGTGAAGATAAATATGAGTATTTCAATAAAATAAAGTCAGTATTTTAAAATTTTGTATTTATGAATTAAAATATTATAAGAGATATCTTTAAAAGCATATCATATTACAAAATAAAGTCAAACTTTTAAACTAATATATCATTAGATAGAATTCTTTAACAAGAATCTAATGGTGTATAATTTATAATTTTTAGAGATCTAAATTATTAGTTATAATTTTTTAAAATAAAAGGCAAGAAGATAATTTTTTTAATTTGAATGGTAAAATTATAATTTGTTCAAATATTATTTCACCACCTTAATTTAGATATTCAAAGGAACTTGTTAGCCCATAAGAGGGTGGATGAATTATGTTTTTTTATATTTTTTATAAAAAATAATACTTTTTTTCTTCAAACTTAAAGTTAATCTAATAATAGTACACTTAAAGTAAGATTTTAGATTTTAACTTTTAGCAAGCTTCTTAGTGGTTATAAAATAATTCATCTAAATAACTTTGATTTCTTTAAACTTTTCTTAGCTTTTAAATATTATAAAATTGATTACAAAGAAAATAGTAATATATAAGAATAAATAATAAAGTATATCAAAACTTCAAGTGATTCATGTAATAGCACTTAGCCTACCTCTCTAGTTAATGAACTATGATTCTATTAACAAATGTCTTTTATCCAACCAATGGCTAAGTCATAACCCTCGCAACACTTTGATCAACTTGATCAATAATTGCTCTATTGAGCTCATAATCACTATCCACACTTAACCACACACAACTAATTATTTTCTTCAATACTCTATAGCTAAAAAAAGTTATGTAGCACTTCAAAGTAATTTATACAAATTCTTATACCTTAATTCTCAAGATAAAGTGGCACAATAACTAGATATGTTTACAAGTAATGTTAGTAATGTTTAATAAACGAAGGATAATATGAACCGAAGCTTGAATGATATTATAATAATGAATCCTATAAAGGATGATGAGCTCAACAACCAAAAATGAATTTGTTAAACATATTAGCAAATTTGTATTTTCTCTTTTTGTATATCATCTATTTCTTTATTTTTAATATACTTCTATTTATATGACAAGGATTTAGAATATGCTAAAGAGGTGCAACAACTAAATTTATTTTACTAAACAAATTTGATTAGTCATTAGAAGTTTTGTCAATTTATAATATTAGAATGTCAAAATCATCATATTATGATGATTAAAATAAGACTAGGATCACCTTGATAATCCAACATATTAAATAACAATATTTGTCTCAAAATAGCTTTCCATACAAGTTCAAAAAGAGCCTTCATTCAATATGATATCAATTATTAGTGTAAGATTTAAGTTTAATATTATCATATTAGGCAATTACATAAGATGTATAACTATAATATAATTTATTTGTAGAGTTTAAATAGATCATACATGTCTGATAAAAGATCATTTTCATATGATATTTAGTTTTATTAAGAGATAAGCAATCAAGAAAAAATATTATACAATATGATTGTATAAGGATAAACTATTATAAATCTTTAGTAATTAGTTAAAACTAGACTCAAATAGATAGTCATATACATACGATTAACTTATAACAATATTACGATAACTTTGTATTAAGTTAGTTTTAAGTTTTACATAAAATAATATAACATATAAGTATAATATTAGGATCACCATTGTATGTTTAATTAAATTGATAATATTTAGACTTAATAAATTAATGATCATATACATATGATAAAGATATCATATTCATATATTTTTAAGACTATATTTTTTTACTTAAATAATTTAGTTGTCTATGATAAGAGATAGAATATATATATATATAATAAGACTTAATAATCATATAAGAACTATTATGGATACAACTAAGATAAAATAACTTAATAAGATTGTAATAGTATGATATATATTAGTCATATATATTTGATCACAACTAAGTTTATATTTGTCACAATCTCTGAGAAAAAATATATTGAGTATTCATTTGAAAAAATCTTTATGCTCATATGATGCTAAAGGAAACTCCACTCTTAGAGAGTAATTAATACACATAGAAGGTTGATTAATACATTATATGACCAACTTTGTACTTTTAATCCTAACTCAAAAAGGTATTCACATATATATATATATATATATATATATATATATATATATATATATATATATATATATATAATCCCTAATCCCTAATCCCTAATCCCTAATCCCTAATCCCTAATCCCTTATATATATATATATGTATATATATATATATATATATATATATATATATATATATATATATATATATATATATATATATATATATATATATATATATATATATATATATATATATATATGTATATATATATATATATATATATGTTGAAACCATCGTACCTATATGATGTCATGATAAACTCAAATATTATTTATAATTTTAAGCCTAAATACAAGCCATACAAGTATAATATGGGTATCATATTATACAATTATTAGGCAGTAAAAAATATAGCTTATTTTAAGTTTAATTTTAATTTCCCATGTTTTGGATTTAATCTAGAATTATTTGTAATGATATTATTTATTATTAATATAGTTTAAGAGTGTATAATATAATTCTATAAGTCTCATGATTTAAAAACATGATTTAGTAAGATAATACATGAATAATAATGCAGTGTAATCCTAATGTATCAAATAAGCATAAAGGGAAAGTTTTGATATTGCTAACCATAATAATTATGTAAATAAAAGCCTTCAAGTAGTTTAACCAAATCTTAAGGAGTAAATTTAGCTTGTTCCAAGATCTAAAAGTTGATTCAAAACATTCATGAGCAAAAGTCATCGCACGTCATTCCATTCCAATGTCCTTATGTATTCCTTTTCAATCACTTAATGCACACAATATGTAATGTCTATATAAAAATACTAATTATTTATTAGTAACCAATAGCTTCTTTTGTAATAATCATCCTTAAGAATACAAATAGATAGAGGATAAACTAGATAACTAAGATGGAGAAGTGGATTATAAGTTAAGCAAAGAATAATGAGAGAAAAGGAAAAATAGAGAGAAGAAGTGAAAGAAAGAAAGGTATTATTGATTACAAGAGAAAAAGCATTGAGGGGAAGAAATGTTGTAAGAAAAAAATAAAAAGTAGGAAGAAGTAGGAAGGAGATTGTGTTATTGTTGGAATCAAATGGAGAGAGTTGCTATTAGATTATAGGAAAGACTTACTATAGCAAAAAATGCAAACTAAGGAGATAAGAAATTTTTTAAAAATTCTTTTGAATGATTGGTGATGATTTAAAAGTAAATTAAAGAGGATATTAGTTATTATAAATTTTAGATCTATTTTTTTAATTATTGGAACAAGTTTTGTGTTATAATTAAAAGGAAACCAAGGATTTTTATAGTTCTTATTTTTGTAAGGGAAGTGAATGTGCCATTATTTAGCAACAACATAAGATAAGTTAAGTTCAAGTTGATGGTGAAGGAAAGGTTTATGTAAATTTTATTAAGAATATCATATATGTTGCATTGAACTAGATGTACTATAAATTAGCTTTATTTTATGATACATTTTTTTGTAAGGAAAAAGGTAATGAAGTGCGTTTAGAGTCTGTGTAAGAGTGTACAATGTATTAAGTAACTAAGAAAGTGTATAATACTATTGAATAGTTATATGACAATTTTATATAGGATGTATAGTATGTGTATTGAAATGCATAGAATGTTATTATAAAAAATAAGAATGTGTAATAAGTTAGGTAAAATGTATGATATATTGGTACTATAACAAAAAGAAAAATTTGAGATATGGTTTTTATTCAAATAATTATAAAAGAGTGTGTGAAACAAGTTGAAATTGATAATTTATTAATTAATATGTGTATAATGGAATTTGTAAGAAATTAAGAGGAAAAGAAAGTTGGAAAATAAATTTTCACCTCATATTTAAATATGTAAATTTAACAATCATGATGTAAGTATAATAATAAATTATTTTTTAACATATTTTATAATTATCCATCTAAAACAAATTAAGTAAAGAATATAAGTTGGTAACTTTGATATGATCATGATAACATAACATTGTATGTGATATGGTATAATAAGAAATGTTAAGATGATATGATTTTGCCTAAGGGATTTCTAACAACTATCTTACATATTATGGTCATTGCATATTATATGATCAAGACACCCAATTGATGAGATCATATGACATGATCATTACTTATTATGTGATTTGGAAAGCCAATTGACGAGATGATGTGATATTTTCATTTCCTTTTATATGAGAAGAATTACAAATTGATGAGGTCATACAATATGTTCATTGCTTGTTGTGTGACTAAGATGACTAATTGAAGAGATGATATGATATGATTGTTTCTTATTTTGTGATTAATTGTGAGATGATATCAATGTTTGCTATATATTGTGCAATAAGGTCAACTAATTGATGGGATAAAGGTAATTTAAGGAGAAAGGGTCTTGGTATTTTAAGAAAAATGAGATATGAGAAAAAAAATATTAAATCCTCATTTTAGAAATGTAAAAGAGTTATTATTAAAGAAAATATTGGTGAGAGGAAGTATTATAACATGAAAAACATGATATATTCATATATATATATACTTGCACAAAAAATAGACATGATGTTCTTTATACATTAGTGAAGTAGATGTCATGCTTTGCTTAAATAATTGATCGATGTCATACTTATACTTATTTTATTTGTATTATGGGTTATTTTTTTATTATATTTTATGTTATCTTACTATTATAACTATCAATTTATCTACTTATCAATGTGGAACCTTTTTTTTGTCTTATTATGCATTCTCCAACTTGTTTTACATTATCAAGTCTATTCCACATTCCAAATTACCTTTTTCTTACTATTCACTTCACCTAATTTGTTTCTAAGACTTTAATTTGAGGTTTTTTGAATTCTAAGAAAGTAATTAATCAGAGGTATTTGATAATATTAGTTGTGAATCTAAAAATGAAAAAATGTATCTTATCTCAAGGTGAAATTTTAAAATAAATTTTCTTAAATATTGAGAAATCATAATTTGTTGTGTTCACATTTGATCATAAAAAATCAATTCATCACATTACCTCACTTATCAATTTTATTATTATAATTAAAATTTCTTTATGATTATCATTGTAGTTATTTCTTTATTTATCTTATCCAAACTAGCTTTGTTCATACAAGTTTTGGTCATGTTGTTATTAGATTGGCCATTTTCTTCCTCCATATTTTTTTTTCTCATTATTGCTAGAGGTTTTCCCTTACATACAAATCTCTTTAATGTTTGTAACCATATGATAGTAGTTTTGTTTTTATTAATATCCTCTTTTTAAAAATCCATCTCCTTGGTAATTATCTCATTAATATTTTCTTTTACATTTATATTAACATTTATCATATCCTTTTCTTCTTGAATTTTCCTTTCTCTAATGACCATTGAGTAAACCTTCTTCTGCTTCTTTCTCAATCTTATCCTTTGAACAATTCTAAGGTAGAATAATTATAGTCATTAGCAATAAAGATGATTGATTAAAGCATGTAGGATTCATAAGATAGATCCACAAAAGGTGGAACTTTTAAAATAAATTTCCTTAGATGGTGCAACAAAAGTTGAAGTAATTACTAGAATATGTTCTAATGTTAGATCAACTTTAGATATTTGCATAGCCTCATTGAGCTTGAACTTTTTCAAGGAGCTTCTTCATTATACTCTTCTTTTGTAAGAGAAAGGCAAAGCCAACACTCATGTTTGGAATGGAAAGAGTATGCTTAAGAAGCTCAAGGCTTATAGAAGATGATCTAATTTTTTTAAAGTAGTAAAGAAGTTATTAAATTTCTTAGATCTATTTATAGTTGAATTTCTTGTGCCATTTAGTTATAATTGATTTTCTTTCTTAATTTGTGGTTTCTTAGATAAATATAAATGATGTAATGTGTTTAATAAATTAAGGATGTATGCTAATAAAAAATAATATATTCTAGTTCATTCATATATTATTTAATAATATATAGGGTTTATTAACTAATTTATTTGCGTCAAAACTTTTTAAAAGCTCATAAAAAAATGATGTGATTTTTTTAAAATTGGAAAGAAATTATTAAATTTTTTATAATTATACATAGTTGAATTCCTTATATCATTTATTTATAACTTATTTTCAATTTTAATTTATGGTTTCTTAGATAAATATAAATGATGTGTTATGTTTACTCAATTCAAGATTTGTGCTAAAAAATGATATATTTCACATATTATTTAATATATGGGGGCTATTAATCAATTTATCTACTTCAAAACATTTTGACAAATATGATTATATCCCATTATGTGCTTTCTTTGATAAAGTTCTTGACAAAAGACTACCTAATAACACATCATTTACACGTGTTGCTTGTGAGTTGTCACATACAAACACATGTATGACTTATTCTAGATGTGATGTACATATTGCTTAACTCAACAATATTATTGTGTGATCAATAATGATGTTTGGTATATGATTAGTACACAACCATTATGGTTTTTGACTTTAGTCCCTTTGTTTATAACTTTTCTAGAGATTATATATAAAAGGATAAGCATATATTAACTATTTCACCTAATGTTAACCACCAAAAATAGTTGCAAGTGCATATAACTTATTCCAAAAAAATTAAAGCATTCAACTAATAATGAATCATGGCACTATGTCGAAGTCACATATCACCTTATTTATTAGATTTAGAGTGCATTAAGTTGATGCCTTATAATATTTTATACTTATTGTTATTTTCTCTATAAAAGGAAAATTCTACAATTATAAAATGACTCTTGATTCTAAATCAAACACATAATTCTTAACCCCTGCTTTATTTATTAGCTTACTTCATTTATTTATTTTATTCTTCATTTAATGTGAGGACCTAGTTTAACTTCTATTAATCTTTTTTTTTTAAATTGTAAATTAAGGAAAATTTTATTTGATGCATTATCAATGTAGTTTTTGTTTGATTTAACAAGCTTTTTTGCCATCAATACTCATGAACTTAATGGGCTTTATCATGACCACATGATGCCCACAAGGCCCATTGTCTTACTTGTATGAAAGGCAAACTTAATCAGTGAAATTAATTATTGGCCAACATTTCTCACAAATATTTAAAAGTTAATAAAAGTATGTTACAAAAATTTGTAATCAACCCATGGATTTAAAAAAAAATCTAAGAGTTGTTCATGTATTACAAAAAAAAATTATGTATTAGACTCCAAAATTTCTATTAAGGTTATGAATATTGGATGCAATTGTGACGATTTAGTAAAATATGTCTCAAAATTATAAATTAATGATGAATTTTAAAGCCTATGAATTTTTCACAGATCTCATTAATGTCATTTGGTGAGTCAAACTTAGTATTTATATTTTTTTGAATATTTTAATACATTGATTTATTTAATTTTAAACTTTGTTTTATTTTCTCAATTTTGTCATTTTCGTCGCAATGTGAATAACTCTCGAGGGATTGACTTTCGAAGCTCCCTAATTCAATCAATAATAAATCTCAATTCTCTTCACTTCCCCTTGTTCACATCTACATATGTGTCATTCATAAGGACATGATTTTCAATCTTACTAGAAGCTCACATTTATGTCTTATTCTAAATATGTAATTATCAAAAGTTTTGAGAAAAATAAAAATCTTATTATCTAGAGAATGAAGATCAACTCAATCCATTTTTGATAGTAAGCAATCTCAAGCAAATTTTAAAAAATAAATATAAGTTTTAAATTTAAATAAAAAACATATTTAAAAGGTTGTAAGAGAATGAATTTTTCTAATTTAACTTAAAAAATGATATCTGCAAAATCTATAGCGAGGTTTTATTTTTTTGAGCCATAGATTTCTATGCTTCTTCAAGACAGTGAAATAGACTTGTGACAAAATTTGTTAAATGGTCATGATTTTACTGAAATATGAGAATCAATCACAGTTTTCTATTTGGTTGGATTTGTTAAACTAGCATGCTCATGAAAAAACTTTTTTTGTCATTAATAATATTTTTAAAAATTGATTTTAATTATAAAATAACAAAATTTTATATTTAGCAATTTTTTCAAAATTAAAATTTATTTTTAAATTAGTAATTTTTTAATCAACAAATGTTTAATTTATGATTTTATTTTAATTTTAATTAGTAAATTATTGTAAATTAATGATAATTCAAAATTTCTTTTGAACTAAAAGATTAGTGAGGTTAAAATATACAATCAAAAGATTGTGTTATTTAATAAAAACTGGTTGAAATATGATATTTTAAATAAAGTTAATATATTAATATAAAAAGTATTTTTAATAATAAAATAAAAATAAAAATAGAATAATTATAAAAATTGAATGAAGATTAATATTTTTTTTAAAAGAATATATTTCTTGTGGTTCAATTATGGCACTATTTGAATAACTCCTTTTAAACACAATTAAATTGAATATAGTGGTGAAAATTATATAACAAGAAAATCTAAATTGTAAAATAATGAATGATTTTTAATTGTCATAAATTTTTACAAAAAATTTTTATTTACATTTTAATTTAGTAAAAATTTTAATAAATATGTAAGTTAAACTTATTTATTAATTTAAAATAAAAATAAAATAAAAAATTAAATATTTGTTAAAAATAAAATTGAAGGTTTAAAATTAAAATCAAAATGTTTATAAATATATAATTAGAAATTAAAATTATTTTAAAAAAATTAATTTAATTTGTAAGTATTTGTTAATTTTATTTTTTAAATTGTATGCTTTTAATTAAAAGTTGCATTTTTTTTTAATTTTTTCAAAATGATTTAAAAAACAATATCTAAAACAAAGTGTCCATTCCTTTAATTTGTTAATTAAGTAATAAATTATTTAATTTTAAAACTTTTCTTTTGGTTAAATTTTACCAACTCCGACGCTGCTTTTTGTAAAACGATTCTTTTTATCTCTAGCTCAACACTCCCGCTATTCCTCGGTTTCGTCCGGTCTTCTTCTCCAACAGTGCCAAGTCCTAGCTTTCCCTTTTGTTTTCAAATAGTTTGTACCATGCATACAGAACAATGTTTCTTTTACTTAATAAAGGTGCAGTGGGAGGGTGTATGCATGGAGAATGTCAAGTGCTGCCGTCTACCGGCAGTGGCAGTGGCAGTGGCAGTGGCAGTGGTTGAGGAAACGTCTCCCCCAATTCCCTATTCTCCTCGCCGACCAGAGGCCCCAACCTTGGCTGCGTCTTTGGTTTCATCGGCTGCTTCTTGCCTTTCGCTTCCTCATCTTCCATCGTCCCGGTGAGAGCACCTTGTCACGTGCAGAAGAGGGGGCGATGGCCAAGTGAAGGCCCCTTGACGAAATGCGGATCGGGACTTCCGCACGTGTGATAAAATTTAGAAAATAACGAAAAAAAGAAAGAAAAATAAAAAACGGGATCGCTTTATTTCTGGTTACCTTTTATAGAGAGATTTACTTAAGTGAAACTGATGTGGTAGTAATGGACATCGGCTGAATGTTGCCGTTGCTCCTGCGCAGGACTGGGGGGATAACATGATCCTACGGGCAGATAACGAAAACCTGAAGAACGAGATTTACCGGCTGGCCTGCCCTAACTATGGTGGACCCGCCATGCTCGGGAGGTCTCGTTCGGCGTGCACCATCTCCACATCGATGACGCCCGCCTTAAGGAAGAGGTTTGTCTGTCTTGAAACCAACAGGCAAACTAACTCCTAAACCCTTACTACACGTGCCATGTCGTCTCTCCTGCCCCTCCCCCAAAAAACCTAAAGGTTTGTTTGTGGGGAAGCCGACTAGAACGGTGATTTCATTTAATTCGGCTTTTTTGACAAACAATAACAATGAATTGTTAATGCGAATTTCATTCTACAGCTAGAGAGATTATCCTGCGTAGTTGGGAGGTTCGACAATCGTTCCATGCTTCTGCCGTCTCCATCGCTGGACTTCGACATCGGGATGCATACGAGTCACTTCCGGGAGATGCCGGCAACAGGAGTCGGTGCCGATATGTTTTTGGCGGCGCGGATTGTGGACGATAGCTCAACTTTTTCTGGTACGGCCATCACGGAGGGGAAAAAGCCGCTTGCTTTGGATCTCGCCATTGCTGCTGCAGAGCAGTTCGTTACGATGTGTCGGATGAACGAACCTCGACGTAGCGGCGGTGAGGTGGAGGTGCTTGATGGGGCGGGGCATGACAGGCTGTTTACTTGGCCTGCGGTTGTCAAAAAGCCGGGTGGCTTGGGGATCAGGATGGAAGGGAGCAGGGATAGCGCGCTTTTTGGTGGACGCATTCATCGACGCCGTTATCTTTAACTTCTATTTTCTCATAGAACCTGGAGATTGACTGCTCTAATTGTATCTAAAGATTTGCTTTTTAGCCCAATGCATAGTAAATTCTGGAATTTTTGGGTTCCTTTTGCAAAGCGTATTGGATTTCTGCAGAGCAAGTGGATAGAATTGTTCCGCTCCATTGTATCCAAAGCAAAAACCATTCAGGTTATAACCTTTGGAATATCTGGGAATGGGAGCGGTTCGCTTCTCCTGGTAATTACTAGTTATAACAAAGCAAAAGGTTTTCACCCTTATGGTTTTGGACTACAAACGTTTGGTTGTGCCTCGATGCATGTCAATAATGGCCAACTATTTTGCTTTATTGAATTGCAACGCAGATGTATGCTGAGCTTCAAGCCCTTTCACTTCTGGTTCCTAAAAGGGAGGCGTATTTCCTTCATTGCTGTCAGCAGAATGTGTATGAAGGGACATGGACAATTGTTGATTTCCCAGTGGACGGCCTTCAAGATGGCATTCGATTGTCTTTAATTCGACACTTGAGAACACCATCCGGTTGTGTCATCCCAGAAATGCCTAATGGGTACTCAAAGGTTGGTACTTTTCCTTAAAACTATGCCTTTTCTTATGCACCTAAAATGCATCATGTGGAGATCTTATTCAATTTGATAATCTGCACCCATTCGCAAAAATTTCTTTTGGTATCATGTAAGGTTTTTTGTTTAATGAATAATATCCTTTAAGTTGATACAATATTGTACAATTTGATAATATGTTAGAAGTCCTTGTCTCTAAATGACATATCATGAACAAGCATTTTATACTCATATTAAAAAAATAACAATCAATATTGAGTAAACATAATCATATTTTGCCATTAGTCAATTAATTTCATAAGTTCACATTAATAGCTACCATAACCAAACAAGAACAAACATGCAACCTCATAAATCCACATTAACGAAAATCCAAAGTCCAACATTTTAAATAAATACATATTATTCTTAAATTTACTATTTTTAGAGCAATAAGGCATCGAAGCAAGTTGATTACAAAAAAAAATAAATTTTACTTAACTATATAAGTTTTTTAATTACATGCTAAGTAACCTTTAATCAACCAATGAAAAAAAGAGGATTTGGACTTGGTGATTGATCGATCACCAATGAATGTAGTCAGTGGCTTTAGAATAGTGAAAAGTTGTGTTTTCAAACATCGTCAACATGGAGAGGCTCAACCATTAAGCAATCATCTATTGTTAGTAATGCAATGATGTTCAAGGAGATGAAAGAAAAGAGTGAGAACGAAGAAGGTAAAAAGATGCAATGTCACACCAATCATCTATTAAGCACCAAATAATGTCGAAAAGAAAAAAAGTCAAAAGAAGATGGTAGATTATCAACACTTAAGCAAGGCAATAGGGTTAAATTATAGGAGAATATTAGGGGGGTGACTTTGAGCTTAGATTTATGAATGTTAGGTTCTCTAATTTTTTATAAATCCAATTGAAGAGTTAATGTTCAAACAGTTTAGACTAATTCAAGTTGTATACTTGAATGATGATCATAAAATCAAATTATTTATTATTAATAATTGTTTGAGTTTTATAAACATGCGCTTTAAACTTTGGGTATAACTAATTTTGTATGGAGATTTTTTATCAAAGTTGGTTTATTGATTGGAGCAAGGATCTTGTATTTGAAGTGAATGAAGATTTGAGATCCTTGTTCATTGATAAGTCAACCTTCAAATTATGGAGCCAAGAACTAAACTCTCTGTGGCATGGTTAATGCACATGGAGTATTGCATTTTTACACAACTATCAGGTTAGAATGTTAAACTCTTATCATTTGCAAAAATGGTACTTAAGAATAATGAATTATTTCATGCATCTTTCGTTAGAATTGTATTAAGATTGAAGAAATATTATTTCATGTTCTCCTAAGTCCAACTCAAGTCTTAAGATATTAAAATTGAGTTTTAAACATTTTAAATTTAAGCCATGTTGTTCATTATCTATTAGTCATATAGTATGATGTTTAATATTGTACTTGGATAATTTGTATTCTTTCTTATATTTGTAGGTAGATGTGAATTTATGTTGGGATACTACAAATACGATGCATCCATTGTATAGTTGCGACTATAGCCTAAATTAAGTTTGTGTGTGCAAAGTTGGTCGTATAAGGTATTGACACTGTTAAGCATTGTCTAATATTTTGAAGTTGAGTTTTGACTTACATCATATGCGTACGAAGGTTACTTTGTACAAGTATGTTTATTTTCTTTCAAGATTTCAACTTAATATTTGTTGGATAAGTACAATTTCTATATTGTATTAATATGACCATATTTTGGTATAAGTGAATTAGCAAGCGCAATATATTATACAATACGAAGTCTCTATGTTGTGACTGTACATTTAAGTGAACAAATTTATAAACTCACTTATAATATATATTAGTACAATTACTATATTGTACCAATATATTTTTATTCTGTTACTGTTTTGTACATTATATAATAAAAAGTATTTGCTTTGTAGTTGTACATTCGTTAATAATTGTGTTTTTATCATATAAGTACAATAATTTATATTGCATGAGTATATGAACTAATATATAATATCGTTTCACGTATGAGAATATTAATGCATTAAGCTCATATGATCACTATTAAATATAAAGTATAAATTTAACATCGTACAAATATGATGATTAGATTGTAGGAGTATGTTCATCACTTAGTGAAGATGTATTGTGTATATATTAGCACCACAAGAAATGTTGTAAGGTAGATTATCATACAAGTTCGATATATTGATACGATGTAAGGAACGTGCTAGTGCGAACGTATGCCAGGAGTCTAATGACTTTCTAAATAGCTTTGCAAACTTAAACTAATTGATGTTAATTCCATAATCGAGTTGAGGATTGTGTTTAGTATAAATAGATGTTGATTTCCAAAAGGATATTATAAAAATACACATTGTAAAATCAATAACTTGAAAATGAACAGCTAAACCAAGGAATTTATTATCATTTTAGTTAGAGCAATTGCATTGCTGTTGCAATATGTGGGCTGCTTATCTACACTTCACTTCTTGCTGCTTATATTGATGAAGACTTTTGCATTTAATTTGTCTCATTTTTTTGAAAAAGATTTAAAATATAGGAGGTTACTATTTCTAGTGTCATCACCTTGTTTTATGTAGTGATATAAATCGTGAAAGACAAATGGTACAAGAGAAAGATAAATTGTTGTATTTAAAAATTAAACTTAAATCTTTTTGTAACAATCTCTTCAATTAAAAAAACTTTTGAATATAATAACTTAAAAATATTATAGCAATCTGAAAATAGTAAATGTGAAACAAAAATAAAAAACTGTGAAAATTATGACAAGCTATAAATGATTGAAAAATTTCTCAAATCTAGACATTGTAAAACTTCAGTAAAATTCAACAATTTGTAAACAAAGTTAAGATTTTAACAATTTGCGACACAGATAATGCTTAAATATAGCAACAGTCTGGATTCAACAGCAAACAAGTTAAAGATTGCATTTTGTAAACCATTATAACAAAAATAAATACTTAGAAAAAAAATGTTAGTAAGGACTAAGATTTTTTTGATGATTTGACCTAATTAGTGTGTACATCCATTTTTAGTTGACCTGACTAGGCCTTACTAACAAAATCATTCTCTTTTGTCACAGTAGATAGAGATAAATACTTACAAAAACTAGTGCTTATAAGAGACACCAAATAGATATAAGATTTAAGTTTCTAGCAATTTAGTTTTACAAAAGCTTAATATCTCAAATCCTCTTTCTAGGTACCATGGCACAGTCTAATATAAACGTAAATTATCATAATAAAACAAGAACTTGATGAATATTAAATGAAATGCAAATGGATTCCTTTGCTACAACAAGAATAACATTAAAGTGCATAACTTGCTTCTTGGCCTTTTCCTTTTTTTTTACTTGAAAATATGAATCTTACAATTTTATACTAAACGTAATCCTAAAATCAAATTTGGAACAAGAAATGGTCAGAAAGGATTTCCAAAGCAATTAAAATAACCATTGCACTTTTGGGATTTAGATTGTAACAGCATGTTAAAGACATTGTATTATGGCAATAAGATCCGTATTATCTTTGTCTTGACCTTTAATTAGCTTAAAATAAATTAATGTAAAATATTGTACGAGTTTGATATGAAATTCATATTGATGATAAAGCATGAGCACAGAAACACATGGTATAGATGCGATATATGAATTGCCATTGTATGACAATAAAAAAAAGTAAAAAACAGACGAATTTAAAAACCATTATACTCATACGATAGAATTTATCGTGTAAACATGAAGACAAGTGTTGTGAAATGGACTATCATACAAATTTGATACATAAATTATTTTAGCATGATGTGCAACATATACTAAGTGATGAGCATACTTTTATGATATAATTATTGTATTAGTACGATACAATAATAATCATATAAGGTTGATACATTAAATCATTTTAGTATTTCTTCAAAAAATTTTTAATAACTGAATTTACTACTATGATGTTATTATCGTTATATTATGATAATTAAGAATCTGAAATATATAAACTAATAATTTTAACGTTGGTCATACTAGTTTAGTGCATAGATCATTATAGTACTTGGTGAAAATTTGAGAGTTTGATCATATACTTATACGATAAATATATTGTACACGTACAACATTGAAGTGTGATAATTCAAGTATGTACAAGTACAACAAATGAATTTCGTATTGTATGACAAAAATAAAAATAAATTGAGATATACTGTTATGATACAATGATCATATTAGTACGTATTATAAGCATACAAAATAACTTATATAAAATTTTCATATGAACATATATTTACAACACAAAGACTTTATACATGTCTGACCAATACTTGAATTATATGTACGACATGTGATTTTTTCAGATTAACATATGGCCATATAAATATAAAACAAAAATTATGCATGTCTGATCAATACTAAGTGCAAATTTTAAGAGGAAATAAGCTACGTATATGTACGAAACAAGCTTTATATGAATACAATATAAGTGGAAACTTAACTCTTGGTGAACAAATAGTACCCACATAAGGCTAATGCCTTATATACAACTAATCTTTTTTGCACTTAATCTAACTTCAGGTTTCATTCACACTTGTACAATAAATATATTGTATCTACATAATGTTTAGACAATTAATTTCTCTGTAACATTTAAGCTAAAATAAAGATTGTTCAAGTACGATACTGAATATTGAATTGTATGATCAACAGGTATTAAAGAGTATGGCTTGACTTAATATTTTTAAAACTTAATTTTCGACTATTTATGCATGATTTTGATTCAGAAAAGTATAAAAAATGCATGAAATGAATTGATAATCCTTAGTTTCATATCCTTAAAGAATAAGGGTTAAACATGTTAATCGAATTATTGAATAGACAATTAGAATAGGTTGGGAAATTAGCTTGTTTGATGAGCTTGGCCAAATTCTTGCAAAAGTTTGGCTTAGTTTTAGATTTTCAAAACACTCAAAACTAAAACTATGAGTTAGCTCATGTTTATATTATCATGTGAACAAAAGTGTCCCAAGCATCAAAATCGTAATAATCTTAAACAAAATTCTATATATTTTATATTAATTAGTATATCCTAAATATATTTCAAAATCATAGATATAATATTCATATATTGCACTTGTAAAACATTTTAGCTAACTTTTTATCTTGAAGCATGAATATTATAAATAAAAAGCATGCCAACCCAAACTCACACTACTTATTTCCAATGAGATTTTTCCCATGGAAACATGGGCAATCCAACCCATAAGATTTCCTTTTCCTCATCCCATGCTCACTTTTGTAGGATTGCACGTAATAGGAAGATCTGTGAGAACTTTGAAACATAAAAATATCTTACCATTTCGATATTTTTTGTTCATAGTATAATAGAATTGTCCAATTGTGGCTCGATGCATTGCTTCAATGGCTTGATGTGAAAAATGATCAGCTCAACAACTTTTGTTGTCATATCTTCCAAAACCAAGTTGTGTGCCATTTGGTTTGCGACCCCTACTAAATCTACCGGTTTGACATTTAGTAAATTTTATAATAGAAAAGTCAATTTAAGAAATTGAATTGGGTAACCCAAGAAAAGCATACTTGAGAACCTAATTTTGTTGAGATACATTTTTAATAATTTTGATAATAGAATTGGTTCCTACATGTAAAGAACCAAATATGGCTAGTAATGGCTTTACTTAGAATAAACCACTTAAATAAGACCTTGATTCCTTGTATATACATGGGTATAGTTTTTTCAGGATTAGCATTTGTGGTTCATTATTTTCTCTGAAAGGTTTCCTTTTGTTTATTAAGGTTTAATTTATACCCAGGTTTGAACTTTAGACATTCTTTTTGAAGATATTAATTTCACATGAAATGAATTCTCTAATTCCACGTCAACCGCTTGTGGACCTCGAAAATTTCCCATCAAAATCATTGCATAGGGGACTATCCTTATTTATATCAGAAGGCATATACTATCTTTGCAAGAATGCATATTTATTACAATCTTAAAGACGTATAACCATCATTCACAATGGTTTTTACCTCCTGTGAGCACTAGCATTTTTTTGGGCATCAAATCTTCCTTCTGCAATTCAATAGAATGCTACTTCTTTGGTTTCTAGTTAAATACACACATAAAAATGAGGTTCCTTCTTTCCATCAATATAAGCTAATCTTCCCCTTATTATCTAGGTAGTTTGGGTGGAACATGCAGAGCTGGAGGATAAACCAGTCTACCAAACATTTTCACAATTCATTTCAATTTTACAAAGACAGCATGAATGGTTAGCAAGCTTGATGGCAAGGAATATTTCAGATTTGGGAGGTACTTCCCATCAATACAAATCATACATGTTGTAAATTAACATAGGTAGATCCACATTTGTTTAATTTTCAAGATGGTTTATTTAGATAATTGATGAATAGTGTGAAACTTGCCAAACCAACATGATATTAGTGTATTAGTCTTAGTGTATTAGTAAACTGATTCCTTCTGCGCTATATGCAATTTAGTAATTACAAAACCAGAGGCAAGGAAGAACATGATGAATCTATAACATAGAATGGTCAAAATTTTCTGTGCCAGTATCACCTCTTCTGGAGGCCAATCATGAACTACACTCTCTGATTCGCCTGATGATACAGTTAGGATCTCAACAAGGAAACATGCGCTTCCTGAGCAACCTAATGGTGTCATTCTATCAGCTGTTTTGACGACATGTCTTCCATTTTCTTACCATGAAGTGCTTGATCTCTTAACAGATGTGCAGCGAAGGTCTCAAGTATAACAATAATCTAATCTGACATTTGCAATAGCACAACTAAGAATTCTATTTGATTCGCTTGTGTCATTCAATGCCTCAGTTTTCTCCCTCTTGGCAGAATGTTTGATGATTAGAGTATTTTGAAAATAGGCTATGCATTTGATGATTAGATTGTTCAAGTTGCTTATGTATCTTCTCTTTGTTACTAAAACTTCGTTTCATGTTGTCATTTTTTCAGGAGGCTGCTTTTACGCATTAATTCAGATTCTTATGAAGCTCAACATTAGGTTGGACTTAGATTAGAATTAGTATGCTTGAAGCTCTTATTAAGGATATGTATGGATGTTTCTATATTTGAGTAAACTCTTGGCTAAGAGGTCCAACTGTCGGCTTTCTTTTTCGATGATCAAAATGGTCGACCCTACTTCATCTGTAAGGAAAATGCACCAAAATAAAAGCTTATTTAAATCATAATAACTGCATTCTGAAAGGCTATTTAATGTTTCACCGATATATAATGGACCAGGATCAAGATGTGGCAGCAGAGTTAAATGAGCTCCTGATTTCTAGATTTCAAGCTCAGCTGTTTCTCTTTGTGTGGTTCAGGAAACCAGCCATTGGATTCCTTTTCCTTTTTCCATCTTCAACCCAGAAACACAAGTTACCAATAGCTTTGTCTATTAGAACCAATAATGTTCCCCTTGAAGCATTTTTGCCAAAACTAGGAACTTAACTATCTTGCTTTTAACTTGGGTATGTTATCATTTTTTTTTGCTTTAGGCGGAAATTTGTATTAATCATACTTTATCTCGTTCTTATCGGATAATAAACCCTTCATTTTGCTTAGGGAAGCAACTCCCCCAGAACGTAGAACTCCTGCAACAGGAGAGCAGCACACACAAATCAGCTGGAAGCCTGTTAGTCTACTCCACAATTGACGTTGACGCCGTCCAAGTTGTGATGAGCGGCGAGGATGCTTCCTTCGTTCAACCCCCTCCTACCAACCGGTTTCGTCTTCTTCCCAGCCGGACAGGTATCCTCGTCCTCAACAACATCCAAGTCCATCACAAATAGGTCTGCCGCTTTCGGCTGCCTCCTCGCGGTCGGGATGCAGTTGCTCGCAAATGCGATTCCCTCTGCCAAGCTCAGCCTTTCAAGTGTCACAGCCGTCAATCTCTACATCTGCTCCACGGTCTACCAGATCAGCAGCACCATTGCCGGCGGGACATTGGCGGAGCCAACCTATAGCCTTCTAATTCCGATGTGCCAAAATGACAAAAATACCATTTATACGAGATCTGACAAAACCGAATTACCAAAATAGCCAGAGGGATTTGTGAACTCTTTTCTTGAGTAATCTGAATGGTGATGCCATTGTAAGAGGGTACCTGTGTCATTTTCTCATGTTCGATTCGGAAGGGGGATCATTTCTGATATGGTAGAAATTGTTATAGTAGGTTCTGTAGATTCGGTGATTTGTTTTCTTTTTGAGCCTGGAGAATGGGAGCCAAGAGCGGTGATCCTCGAGTCTATGAATCAGCTTCATGGTGACTCGAGGGAGGGATTGGTTCGGGAATTGACTTCCTTCAACTTGTTGACTGTAGAAATAGTGAATGCTGTTTGTCCATTCTCCTGTGTTTGGTATGCTGCTTCTGTATCAGGTCAGTCTTGCCCTAGCTTTTTCGGCATAATTTCTGTTCGGGGTTTACTGGGATTCTGTGAGTTGTCAAAACCGAAGATTGCCGAGGGGGTTATTAATGGAGGCACGCCGTGTTATTAATGTGGAGGAGAGAATCCTTTCCAGCTTTCACGTCTTCCCACCGTTCCTTGCTTGAGCTGTCTTGCAGGACCAGCTTAAATGAGCACCAAAAGTTTCTGAAGGTCTCATAAGAAAAATAAAACTCTGCTTCAACCGTACGGTACATTAGGATTTTACAGCAAGGTTCTTCTGTAGTCTCTGACTTGAGAAACTATATTATAAATTCGCCAGTCAACCTGATGAGGATTAACTTAGTTCTGCATGTTTTTTGAAAAATCACGTTTTTGGGTTAAAAAAAATAGCTTTCATATATTGTATACGTTTGGATGGTCGTATTTAGAAATTGATTTTAATAAAATGGCCTGTGATTATCAACACAATTCTTTTAAATTTTTATATATTTTAAAACCTTTTAAATGATATATATATAATTTCCTTGCAAATCTAAATAGGCTTATTATCTTGCCCTGCGAGTTTCACATATAAAGCGAAGAGTCCATTCTTTTAAATTTTTATTTATTTATTTATTTAGTTTATTATTTTTTTTAATTTTGGCAATAGTCTCCGGTATTTTGCGGATGCTTATTTCTTTCTTAATACTCCTTTCTCCTCTGTATGACGGGGTCGGCTTCTTCTCCGGTTTGCCACACCCTAACTTTTCTTCTCTTTTCAAATATATTGTGCCAAGCAGAGCATTATCGCTTTTACTTAATCAAGGTGGAGAGAGGGAGCGAGGATGTATGGAGAATGTCAGGTCCTGCCGTCTATCGGCAGTGGAAGTGGCGGAGGGAACTTCGTCTCCCCAGATTCCCTATTCTCCTCGCCGACCAGAAACCCCAACCTTGGCGGCGTCTCTGGCTTCATTGACGGCGTCATACCTTTTGCGTCCTTCTCTTCCATCGTCCCGGTGAGCAAGAAAGACATTAGTTTTCTCTACTTCTCTTCAACTTGACACCGCAAGAGCTGAAAACTTGTTATTTACTTCAACGTGCAGAAGGAAGAGGAGGCCGTGGCATCCCAGAGAAAGGAGGAGATGGAGAGTGGCTCCGGGAGCGGTCACTTGGAGGGATTAAGCTGCGGCGAGGAGCATGATGATGGGAAGCCTTTACCGGCGGCGGATCTCTCCGCCGCGCCGGCAAAAAAGAAGCGATACCACCGCCACACTGCAAGGCAGATCCAGGAGATGGAAGCGTATAAGATCTCTAATAAAACATATATTGTAACATCATGTTTTTTTTGTGGGTAAATAATCGTTCATGGCACAGGTTGTTTAAGGAATGCCCGCATCCAGACGATAAGCAGAGGCTGAGACTAAGCCAAGAGCTCGGCTTGAAGCCTCGCCAGGTCAAGTTTTGGTTCCAGAATCGCCGGACCCAAATGAAGGTGCGTACGTCGAACCCCTTCTTGAAATGCTCATCTTGATTTCCGCACGTGTGCTAAAATGTAAAAAATAACTGGGAAAATAGAAAAATAAAAAACTGGATCCCTCGCTTTCTAGTTTCCGTTTGTAGAGAGATTTGCTTGAGAGAAGTGCATGCAATACTCTTGTAGTGTATCACGGGTGAATATTGTCGTTGCATTGCTCCGCAGGCGCAGCAGGACCGGGTGGATAACGTGATCCTACGGGCAGATAACGAGAATCTGAAGAACGAGAATTACCGATTGCAGGTAGCAATCCGCAACGTGGTCTGCCCTAACTGCGGTGGACCAGCCGTGCTCGGCGAGGTCTCCTTCGACGAGCACAATCTCCGCATCGAAAACGCTCGCCTCAAGGAAGAGGTTAGTCTGCCTCGAAACCGACGGGCAAATACCACTTAAGCCTTTTACTACACGTGCCAACTAATCCCGAACGTGTCGTCTCTCCCGTGACTCCCCAAAAGACCAAAGTCTCGGTTTCTGGGAAACAGATTAGAACAGTGATTTTATTTAATTCGGCTTCTGTGAAACACAATAACAGTGAATTGTTAATGCAAACTTCATCCTGCAGCTTGAGAGATTATCATGCATTGTTGGGAGGTTCAACAATCGCTCCATGCATCCTTCTTCGACATTGCTTCTGCCGCCGCCGTCGCTGGACCTTGAGATCGGGATGTATACGAGGCAATTTCAGGAGCTTCCGCAGCTTTCACCGGCGACAGGAGTCTGTGCCGATATGCTTTTGGCGGCGGGGATTGTGGAAGATGGCTCAACTTTTGCAGGTGCGGCAATAACGGAAGGGAAAAAGCCACTTGCTTTGGAACTCGCCATGGCTGCTGCAGAGCAGCTTGTCAGGATGTGTCGGATGGACGAACCTCTATGGTCATGTGGCGGCGGCGAGGTGGAGGTGCTTGATGAGGCGGAACATGACAGGCTGTTTCCTTGGCATGTGGATTTCAAAAAGCCGGGTAGCGTGGGGATCAGGATGGAGGGGACCAGGGACAGCGCGCTGGTTATTGTGAACAGCGTTACTTTGGTGGACGCATTCATGGATGCCGTAAGCCTTAACTTCTATTTTGTCAATGAATTTTGATATTGGCTGCTCTAATTGTATCTAAAAATTTGCCTTTTAACCCAATGCATGATTAAATACTGGCATTTTTGGTTTTACTCCATTCCTTTTGCTAAGCGTATTGAATTTCTGCAGAGCAAGTGGATGGAATTGTTCCCCTCCATTGTGTCCAAAGCAAAAACCATTCAGGTTATAACGTGTGGAATGTCTGGGATTGGGAGCGGTTCGCTTCTCCTGGTAATTGCCTCTTAGAACAAATCAAACACTTTTCACCCAAATGGTTTTGGAATGCAAACGCTTGGTTGTGTCTCAATGTTTTCGTGTCAATAATGGCCAACTCTTTTGTTTTATTGTATTGCAATGCAGATGCATGCAGAGCTTCAAGCCCTTTCACCTCTGGTTCCTACAAGGGAGGCGTATTTCCTTCGTTACTGTCAGCAGAATGTGGATGAAGGGACATGGACAATTGTTGATTTCCCTGTGGACGGTCTTCAAGATGGCATTCAATTGTCTCCAATTCAATACAGGAGAAGGCCATCAGGTTGTGTCATCCAAGACATGCCTAATGGGTACTCAAAGGTTTATAATTTTCTTTAAAACTAAGCATTTTCTTATGCACCTAAAATGCATCATGTTGAGGTCTTATTCATCTTGATCACCTGCACCCACACACATAAAATAGTACAAGCTTTCTTTTGGTATCACGTAAACTTTGTTTAATGAATAATATTCATCAAATTGATACAATTTGATAAAATGTTTTAAGACATTTTATCTCTAACACAACATATCATGAACACATATCAGTTATGTAATTAAACAAAATATGCTCATATTAATGAAACAACACTATCAATAGTAAGTATATAAAACCATACTTTATCATTAGTTTATTAAGTTTATAAGTCCACATTAACAGCTGCCATAACCAAACATGAACAAACATTTGACGACATTAATCCACACTAACCAGCATCCAAAGTCCAACATTTTAAATAAATTTGCATTATCCATAATTTTTACTGTTTTTTGACCAATGCAACACTCAACGAAACTAGTTGATTACAAAAAAATAAATTTTTCTAAAATAACTAAATAAGTTTTTGTAATTACGTGTTAACTAACCTAGATTACGAACAAGGTTATTAATCAAGCAATAAAAAATAGTGGTTGTGGACTTAGGGATCAATTGATCACCAATGAGTGGTTGTGGCTTTAGAATAGGGGAATTCTATTGCTTCAAGTATTGACAACATGGGGAGCCTTAACCATCAAGAAATCATCTATTGTTACTAGTTTGACGAGGTTCGAGGAGATGAAAGAAATAGGATGAGAAAGAGAAAGGGAATGTGGAATGATGCAATGTTGCAGGAAATCATCTACTAAGCACCAAAGCAATGTGAAAAAGAAGAGTGGAAAGAAGAAAACAAATTAGATTATCAACACCTAAGCACAATTCTAGGAGAATATTAGGAGGATGACTTTGGAATTAGATTAATCAATGTTAGGTTCTCCATTTTTAATAAATCCAATTGAAGTTTTTATATTCAAGCAATTTAGTCTGATTCAAACCTGGACCATGCATGTAATCATCCTCTAATCAAATTGGTTATTTGACAGGCTAATTGTCAAACCTATCAAACTGGCCAATCTAGTTCAAGTTTAATAGTATTGATGCTTTTGGGGTTGGTATTGTGCAATAATCAATCCGGATACTCATTTTTATTTATGTAGAAATGGTGGAATATGGAAAAAAATCATTTTGAATTGGTTATAATGAATGCAATGATTTAAAAATTCTAAAAAGGTGTGCTTGTAGAATTTGTAGATGACATTCTATGTTAGCATTGCTTTTCAACCCAGCTACAAGTTCTTGCAAAACCTTTATATCATTGGAAAAGGAAAACGTGGTGATTATAGTGTCTCTGAGAACAAGTTTTCTATAGATTTTGTAAGGTCTTCAAGATGGGTTTCAAAGCATGTCTATATTGCAATAATATATATACATACATGCACATATCTATACCCACACACACACACACACAACATGGTTATTTGTTTGCATGCATTAGTTTGTGAAAATAACAAAAAATTAGAACAGGTTCGGAAATTGACTTGTTTGATGCGCTTGGCCAAATTGTTGCAAAAGTTTGCTTCAGTTTTAGGTTTTCAAAATACTCAAAAGTGAAACTGAGTTAGCTCTTGGTTAAAGTGTCATGTGAACAAAAGTTCCCCAAGGAGCAAAATCATAATCTTAAATCAAATTCTATATATTTTATGCTAATTAATATACCCTGGATATATATTTCTAAATCTTATACATATAGTGTCCATATGTACACACTTTTAAGACATTTTAGCTAGGCTTTTGTCATGCAGCAAGAACATTGCAAATAATATTTGCTTCTAATAATAAAGTCATTTTAGAAAATTGAATTGGATAACCCAATTAAAACCTGCTTGAAAACCCAATTTTGTTGAGGTTCATGTTTAACAATCTGGGGATAGTTTTGGTTCTTACGTGTAAAGAATCAAATAGAGACAGTAATGTAGAATAAAGCACTTAAATAAGGTCTTGATTACTTTTATGTTTATGGGTATAGTTTTTGTGGTTTTGCATGTGTGTTTCATTATTATGTTAAGTTTGTTTTTGTGTTTGAAGGTTTAGTTTATATGCAGGTTTTAATTTTAGGCGTTCTTTTTGAAGATATTAATTTTACATGAATAATGGTTTATTTGTGTTCTGAAACTTATCCATCTAGATTATGATTTGCAAAACAGATGTGATAAATATAGTGATTGATTTGTCATGTTCTCAAAAAGTAAAATTGTTATATTTGGGTACTTAATCAAATATATGCGATGTATTCGACTTCCACTTATCAATGGTTTGGGTAGGTTTTATGCTTGTAAACTTTTTGTGGTGTTAGGGATATTTTTTCCCCATGATTTGAACAATTGAATATTAGTTTATAAAAGGGTCAACTTGACTACCATTTATAAGCTGTGTTTTGTTTTATATGGTTATTATTTTCAAGATGCATTTTAGAAATGTGTTTTTAAAATGATCTTATAAAAGAAGATAGTATGATTTGTAAGCTAAATAAAGTGTTCTAGTTCTTGCCCAAAGTAATTATGTATGATAGTTTCACCTTGTTATAAATTATCAGGATCCATAGTGTTGCTTTGAGAAACCCAATGGACTCAAAGCAGGTTTAGAGTGAGCCTGAGTTGGGCAACCCAACTAGTGTGGTCAAGGCACCCCATCTGCTTATGCCCAAAGTGAAGCCATTCTAGGAGGCTTACATGTAATTGAGTCTATTGGTCTTTTTAGACATGATAGATCTAACTATAATAGATGATTGGTTGGCACACATTCAGAAGCTATTTGAAGTGTCAGGGTGCCTATACCAGAGGATGGCTGCACTAACAGCCTGGTTACTTGATGGAGAGGTAGTTACTTGACTGCATGATCAATGTTAGAACATATTTGGCGGTATTCAAAATAGTGACATTCCTTGGAGCAAGTTGGTGGCAACTTTTAGAGACAATTATGTGCAAGAGATGGCTTAGGCTCAGTTCCATAGAGAGCAAAGTCATTTGAGCTAAAGATAAATATCTATAGTAGATTATGCTATCATATTTACTTATCTTACATGTTATGCATTGAAGCTAGTGAGTTTTAAGAAATTTTGTTGCAAGCTCTTAATGGAAGGACTTAAGCCTCTTTTGCAAAAACACCTAGATGTTTTCTGGTTTACTCTGTATAATATCTTGGTTGAGGGTGCCAAGTTGATTCAACATAGCTTTGTTAAGCTTAAAAAAATAGACTAAGTTTGACTTCAATTTTGACTTTATCAAAGTATATTCAGTCTTAAGTATATCCTTTCTTAAAGTGAGCTTAATCTAAAACAAAGTCATTGGTTAGAACTTATTAAAGATTATGATTTGGACATAAAATATTGAGAGGGCATGGCCAACTTAGAAGTGAATGCCTTGAGTAGAAGGCCACCTTCATATATATTCTTATAAAGAGATCAGAGAAGAAAGTCAGGTTTAATATCAGTAAAGCTTAAACTTATTTAGTAATTAGAGTCGCTTAGCATGACGAGTTGTCAAAATATGAAGGCATTTAAATGCACGTTTTAAAAGCCATGCCAAATAGAATTTATATTTCATAACCTAAATTTGGCTTTCACCTATTGGCTCTTCATTAACTATTGGTGATATACCCATGCATATGTATACTATATATTGACTACCATTTATAAGCAATGTTTTGTTTTACATGGTTATTGTTATTGAGAAGATACGTTTTAGAAAAGTTCTTTTAAAATGATCTTATAAAAGAAGATAGCTATATTTTAATAGTAAGTAGAGTTGCTTAGCATGATGAGTTGTCAAAATATAAAGGCATTTAAATGTATTTTTTAAAAGCCATTATGAAATAGAAGTTATATTTCATAATCTAAATTTGGCTTTCACCTATTGGCAACTCTTCATTAACTACTAGTGGTATACCAATGTATATGTGTACTATGTATAAAGAGAGCCATATATGTTGATTTGGAATTATTTGTGCTTGTATCATCAAAATTATGCAGGAAATGAGTTTGTCAATCGAGGTTGTCAAGAGATTGTGAACCTTGACAGCATCCCACCGAAATCATTGCATTGGGTGCTGTCCTTATATCAGTAGACATGTACTATCAGTGTATGAATGCATATTTATTATCATCTTAAATTAGATGTGTAACCATCATCAACTATGGTTTTTATCTCCTGTGATCGCTGGCTTTTTCTTGTGCATAAATCTTCCTTTTGCAATTCAATAAAAGGCTACTTCTTTGTTTTCTAATTAAATACTCACATCTAAACTTAAGGTTCCTGCTTGTCATTGTTGGTAATCTTCCCCTTACTATGCAGGTAATTTGGGTGGAACATGCAGAGGTGGAGGATAAACCAGTCCACCAGATATTTTCACAATTCATTGGAAGTGGAATGGCATTTGGGGCCCAACGCTGGCTTTCGATTTTGCAGAGACAATGCGAACGGTTAGCAAGCTTAATGGCAAGAAATATTTCGGATTTGGGAGGTACTTTCCATCAAAACAAATTAGACATGTTGTAATCCAACATGTTGGATACTCATTTATTTAATTTTCAAGATGGTCTATTTAGATAATTGATGATTAATGTGAAGTTTGTTAAACCACATGATATTATTATATTTAATCTTACTGTATAAGTAAAGTGATTCCTTTTCCATTGCATGCGTTTTAGTAATCCCAACGCTAGAGGCAAGGAAGAACATGAATACTCATTTATTTAATTTTCAAGATGGTCTATTTAGATAATTGATGATTAATGTGAAGTTTGTTAAACCACATGATATTATTATATTTAATCTTACTGTATAAGTAAAGTGATTCCTTTTCCATTGCATGCGTTTTAGTAATCCCAACGCTAGAGGCAAGGAAGAACATGATGAATCTATCGCATAGAATGGTGAAAAGTTTCTGTGCTAGCATCACGTCTTCTGAAAGCCAATCATGGACTGCCCTCTCTGATATGCCTGATGATACAATCAGGATCTCAACAAGGAAAAATACACTTCCTGGGCAGCCTAATGGTGTCATTCTATTGGCTGTTTCGACGACATGGCTTCCATTTTCTTACCATCAAGTGTTTGATCTCTTGACAGATGAGCGGCGAAGGTCTCAGGTATAACAATAATCTTATCTGACAGTTGCAATGGTAAAACTAAGAATCCTATTTGATTTGCTTGTGTCATTCAGTTCCTCATTTTTCTTCCTCTTGGGAGAATTTTCTGATGAATAAAGTATTTTGAAAAAGACCACATCTTGAGTAAAAAACCTTTTGACACATTACTAAAGTTTATAGATATTGGTTATAACATAGAAATGTGGTGACATTTGTGACACTGGGATACTTCTATGGTTGAGTATTAAGGCATCTACATATTTTGTTTGTCTTGCAGTTGGATGCTCTCTCAAATGGTAACTCACTGCATGAAGTTGCTCATATTGCAAATGGCTCCCATCCCCGGAACTGCGTCTCACTTCTTCGCATAAATGTAAGTGCGCCATACTTCATCCAAACCCGTGCAAGACAAACATTTTCAAGCTTGAGTTATGCTTAAATGGTTTTCCATATTCCTCTCTTTTTCAATGCCTTTGACCATGAATCTATGTTTTGTAAAGAAGCAGATTGTTCCAGTTGTTTATATATGTTCTCTTTCTTATTGTTAAGGCTTATCAATATAAACTTTGACTATGGTTGACATCACTGAAGAGGAATAAAAATATTTTTTTTCATGTTGTCAGGAGACTTCTTTTATGCTTTTTGACATGAGTTCTTTGGGTCTTGCTGTCAGCAGGGTTTTTTATTAGTTAATGTACTGAATTCAATCATCTGTTAATTCATACTCTCATGAACCTCAACATTAGTTTAGACTTGGATTAGACTTGGTATACTTGGAAGCTTTATTTAGGATGTGTATGCATATTTCTGTATTTGCAAAGAACTGTATATACTTGCATATGTATGTATCCTTGCGTTTGCCTTTGACTCTTGACCAACCAAACCTTAGATAGTTCCACCCAAATTTGAGTAAACTCTTGACTAACGCAAATCCAATTGTCGGCATTCTTTTCATTGATCAAAATGGTCTACCCTACATCTGTGAGGAAAATGCACCAAAATAAAAGCTCATCCAAGTCATAATAACTGCATTCTGAAATGCTATTTATTGTTTCAACAATAGATAATAGATAAATACTGTTTCCTTATGTGTGGTTCAGGAAACTAGTGATTGGATACTTCTTTTCTTTTTCCATCATAAACCTAGAAACAGAAGTTACCAATAACTTTACCAATAGAACTGAAAAGTGCACAAGCATAGCAACCAATAATGTTCCCCTTGAAGCATTTTTGACGTGCTTTTAACTTTAGTGACATTTGTATTGATCAAACTTCATCTCATGCTTATTGGATAATAAACCCTTCATTTTACTGAACGGTGCGAATTGCATGAACGTAGGCTGGAAGTAACTCCCCCCAGAACGTGGAGCTCCTTCTGCAGGAGAGCAGCACACACCCATCAGCTGGAAGCCTGATAGTCTACTCCACAATCGACGTTGACGCCGTCCAAGTTGTGATGAGCGACGAGGATCCTTCCTTCATCCCCCTTCTTCCAACCGGTTTCATCCTCTTCCCAACCGGACCGGCGTCCTCGTCCTCAACCTCCTCCAACACCACCAAAAATAGGTCTTCCACTTCGGGCTGCCTCCTCACGGTCGGGATGCAGGTGCTGGCAAGTGCAGTTCCCTCTGCCAAGCTCAGTCTTTCAAGTGTTACGGCCGTTAACCACCACCTCTGCTCCACGGTCCACCAGATTAGCACCACCCTTGCCGGTGGGACATCGGCGGAGCCACCCGTTTTAGACCAATAGCCTTCTAATTCCGTCATGCCAAAATGACAAATATGCTCTTTATACCATGTTTTACTACGACATCACAAGGGAGGATTTGACAAAAACCCATCACCAAAAAATCCAGGGTTTTGTCAACTCTTTGCTTGTGTGATCTGAAACATGATGCCATTTTAAGTGAGTTTGTCATTTTAGCAGATTTGATAGGGAAGGGGATGATTTCTGTTATGGTAGATTTTCTCATATAGTAGTAGGTTCATGTAGATTTAGTGATTTGATTTCCTTTCGAGCCTGGAGAAGGGGAGTCAAGAGCGCACCAGATCTGATCCTTGAGTCTATTGGCGAAGCTGTGAATCAGCTTCATGGTGACTTGAGGGAGGAATTGGTTCGGGTATTGACTTTCTTCTACTTGTTTACTGTTGTAGTAAATGTTGTTTGTCCATTCTCCTGCGTTTACTGTGCTGCTCCTGTATCAGGTCTGTTGTACGCTAGCGTTGTCAGTATGATTTCTGTTTGGGGTTCTAAACTGAAGATTGCTGGTTATTAGTAATTGCGGCATGCTGCCTTTTTAATGTGGAGAAGGCCCATTCCAGCTTACACATCTTTACTCCGATCTTTGCTTGAGCTTTCATGCAGGAACAGCTTAAATGAGCACCAAAAGTGGGCAGAATTTTCTGTAGCTTGACAATAAAGTCATGTTAAAAACTGAATGCACTAGATATTTAATCAAATGGCTAAAACCCAACAGCTTAAGGTACCAAAAGACTACCTTTTTGCATTACAAGGGAACACTAACTTGACATAATGAGACTAGATTGCCGCATCTACGTTAACCAATAACCAAAAAGTTAAGAAAATGTGTTAGCCAAATATGTTATTCTTACTTGAATTTGTGAATTAAATGATTATGAAATTTGAGTAATAAAATTATATTACTGTTAATAATGTTTAATAAGAATTGTATAGTATGATAATTGAAGATTATACGGTACGATGAGGACTAAAAACTAGTATGAATGCTTCATTGTGAATATTGTATGGTACAAATATTGACAAACGTATAACTTGATATGACAATAGCAGATGCAAGTGTGAACGGGCATTAAGACTTCATTATTGATTATACTAGGCCAATATGCCATTGTACAAGGACGACAGTGTAGAAAATGAGTTTAGTTTAAGTTATAATATGAACATATTAGTACGAAAACAAGTTGTCATATAGATATGATAATAAGAAAAGAAATCATAGTAATCGTATAAGTACGATTAGGTGCTGCACAAGAGAATTGTAAGATACAATGGGCATTTGTGCATAGTGTATCATACAAGTACGAATATAATATCATATAAATATAATTCATGGAACTATTACTGATGATATGACTTTAATGGAACTGATGATATAAATCTATCTTATCTTGTAGTATAATACCCATATAATACTAATATAATTATAAGATGTTAAATAAGCCAAGTTTTGTATTTGAGTTACTTTCGATCATGACTATTAGAAATTAAATTATCCTAGATCCAAAGGTTAGAAAGGACCTGGATAGAGCTAGTTAAGTAAAAAGAAAGCGAAGATTTTGTCAAATCCTAGCATGCATAAAATGATGAGAGAAGGATATGGGAGGAGAATCTGAGCCAACTTAAGAAATATTCCATAATTTAAGGATTAATTCAATGGTAATATAGGATTTAGCTTGCCATTAGGGTTGAAATTTTTAAAAAACCTAACCATACATGCTCTAAAAGGGCCAACCCTAGGAGGTTAAGGGAGGTAAGTTGAGGGTAAGAAGAAAGAAGAAAAGAAATTGCAAGCCTAAACCTTTAAGAGGAAGACTCCAAAGTGTTTTAGATCTCTACCCAGTTTAAGAGATAGGAACCTTATGTCTTGCACTTAAATTAGAAGAATACTAGGTATAAAGAAAATAAGTTATTTTGTTAATAAGTGCATGCTTAATTGACATTGCTTTTGGATTAGTTGAAAGAACATGTGATACATGAATTATTATAATTTCCTTAGCATGTTTTAATCTTTTATTTAGTAAAGTAAAACTTGACATAATTGCTTTCTAATTTATGAAATTGACATGTTATAATTTTTTATTTGATAAGAGTATAGTGCTTTTATCAAGAAGTCAACCTATTATAGCTCTATTTGGTGTAAAAACATGATGCTTTATACCTTTTTATTTATGAAAATAGCATGTTGTAGCTTTCTATTTAATATAAAACATAAGATATAAGCATTGTCTTGTAAATTCAACATGTAGTAGCTCTCATTTTAAAGTAGTACATTAAATATACTTATGGTCTTGTGAATTTAGATTGTTGTATCTACTGGTTTAAGTTATAACATAAATATAAGCAATGTAAGTAAATTTGACATGCTTAGAACATAAACTATATACAACTTTTTACAAAATAAGATTATTATAGCTCACAGGTTGATTTAATACATGGTATATCAAAGTTTTGCAAAATATCTACTATAGATCATAGTCCTATTTATGAACATAAAATATAAGAATTTTCTTGCAAAATTAGCCATTGTATCTCATAGTCCAATTTGAGACTATAAAATATAAGCATTTCCTTGCAAAATAAGTGCTTGTAGCTTACAATTCAATTTAGAACATAAAATATAAATATTTGTTAAAACTAGTTATTGTAGTTTATAGTTTAATTTAGAACATAAACTATAAGTATTACTTTGTTATAGTTGTTAGTTAAAGTAGAAAATTTTGAGATTACTAAATCTAAATGTGATTCCCATGATATATATATATATATATATATATATATATATATATATATATATATATATATATATATATATATATATATATATATATATATATATATATATATATATATATATATATATATATATATATATATATATATATATATATATATTACATGATTGATCTCATGATAGGCGATGGATGTTTAAACCTAATCGTGTTAGAATTAAAAACATGTAAATTCAAAATGCATTGAAATTGAAATTGGAATTAAAGGTATGTTGGCTAAGAGCTGTATTTATCAAATTGTGATGATTTCTATAATTAATTCATATTTTTGGTTGTAATATCTTAAGTTTTGTTATGAATAAAATTATAAAAGTATGATCACTCATATAAAGTATCATTGGTATGACTGGTAGTGTGATCTTTAATTGATACCCTATTTATTACGTATTAAGATGATTATTGTTATTCATAAAGAAGTGTTGACTTGTTGAATTGTGATGTAAAATGTGAATTTTTATGTGGACATCTTACTAAAATTGCAATCATACCTTATGAGAAGAAAAAATCATGACTTGAACATGTGAGAAGAAATATACTATTATTTCTTACATTAATATAAATTGTTGATATAAACTCTTGAAAACATTACAATGAGCTTATGATTCATATTGCTTGGAAGAATTCAGATTTACTATAAATTTTATGGTGAAGAATTCAACTATGGACAATTAATAACAGTTGAGAAAGTTCTAGAATGTTGATTTAGGAATGATTTTGTTTAAAACTATTCCATAAGACACTTAAGAATCACAAGAAATATTTTTCTTAAAACAAACCTAAGACTAGATTTTACAACCAAATAAGGTTTTTTTTTCTCTTGGGTTAAGCCTTAAGATTGGGTGGTAAGGCTTGGCTATAGGCTTAGAATGTATGAAGATACCTTAAAAAAGACCTTATGTGAATTTTGGGTGATGTAGTGCTCTTGGGCTCCTTATAAGAAGGACTTGGGAGTCTTAATTGAGCCTTAAGAGAAGGTTAGGTCATGTGATGGTTTTAATTGGGTTTAGTTTGTAAAGGAGTTTAACCAAAAAAAATCTTATAACAAGTATTTTTGGTTTTATTATTAATCATTACTTAGGATTTATAAAACATTTCTTAATTGAATGGTCACACCTTAATTGATATTTGTGTTACCTAAAAAGAGCTAAAAACCTCAAGTTAGTCCAAGTGTTGAGGGTAAGCTTGACCATGGACTTAGAAATGTAAGGAAAGACTTAAGAATAGACCTTAAATGGATTCCAAAGTAAATGAGCTCTTGGATTTTCTTATGAGATTTGAGGGGCTTGGGTTAGCTTTAGAGGAAGGCTTAGGGAGGTTTGGATCTTGATTAAGTGTAGCAAAAAAAGGATTTGGTTTTGTTAAGGAATAATGGGAAATTAGGAAATAACTTAGCCTAATAACTAGGCTTAATTATCTTAAGTTAGGCTTATAAAATTATTGAATTGATCAACAATGCTTATGGTTTGAAATTTGGAATGTTGAGAATTTGAAATTTAAAATTTTTAAATTTGAAATTTGAATATCTAAGATTTAAAATTTAAATATCTTAGATTTAAAATTCAAATTGAGATTAAGGTAAAAAGCTAAGTAACTTTAGTCAGGGTTTAAAGTAAATTAAAACTTGATAAAAAGCTAGGTATTAATCTTATGAGTGCTGTTGAGATTGGTAAATGGGCTGAATGAATGCTTTGATTATTGGCTAAACAATAATTTAGTTTGGTTTGATAGGTATGATTATGAGTGGCCTTGAATTAGGCTCCTAAGACATGGATTGACACCTCAAATGATTGTTTGAGAGGTGTATGTGGCTTAAGGAGGCCTTTAGGAAGGTGGAGTGACTTAGATTAGTCTATAGATAAAAGAGCGTCACTTGTAAAACTCTTATGAACTTAGGTTAAAATTTATAGACTATGACTTCGAGAGTTTAAGCTAATGACTAACTTGAGTGAGTACTTAAGTGATAGCTTGGATAAACTAGTAGATTGACTTTTAAATTAAAAAATATAAGTAGACATGTGTATGAAAAAATTGATAGGAGAGGATTACCTCAGATAAACTAATTATGACTTGAAAGAAACCTTAAGTTAGTTTAAATAGTAGTATTGGGCTTTGAAGAGATCTTAGATGGTTTAATTAATGGATTATGATCTAGAAAAAACCTTAAGATTCTTCTCAGGATATATCAAACTTAGGTAGCTTTAGATATTTGTGATTAAAACTGTACAAATATTGTGTCTAATTGATTATGATAGACTAGGATGTAATGAATCTCAATTGATAGACACCTTAGCCAGAGCGATGTAGGTCAAATATACCGAATGATAATACTCCCACTAAGAATGGAGATTGTGTGCCTATTTGTCATGACATCATGGGATACTATAGGTGTGCTTGATCTTATGGTGGTTGAGCATCACACATGATAGGAGCCCTTGAGCATTATGGGATGGTCCATGTGATTGGTAGAGCTCAAGTTGGGGCTATCAAATCATGTATAGAGGATTCTGAACTGGTCAAGTGTCATAATAGGATAACATAGGAGATCATGGATATAATCAAGTGCTTGTTAAGTGTTGTGTGGTTGATGAGGACTCCTATAGTTCTATGGGATGGTCCATGTGATTGGTAGAGCCCAAATTATGGACTATCAGATTATGTGACAAGATAGGAGTGTAAGACTTTCATCAAGTATCTCATAGGCTTAGAGGGAGTATTAGACTATTGGTGGGTCATTGTCATCTTATGAGTTTGATTATAATTCAATTAAGACTTGTTAGGCTCAAATAAATATGTGAAAGCCAACATTATGATTATATCTATATATATATATGGACTTAGCATATTAAAGTGTGATATTTATTTGATTCTTTTGGCATGTTAATGTTTATGCTTTATTATTACACTATTACATAAATATTTTATTAATAGGACATAAGTCTTTTTAGTAAGCCTCTCTATCCCCTATATTATTTGTAGGTGCAAAGAGTTAGTTGCTAGTATAAAATTAGAGTGGGGACCAAAATCAACATCTAAGTAGATCATTCATCAGATAGTGTTTTGGCATGTCCTAATCATAATTTTATTCATTTTCAGTATTGAGATATATTTATTGTATTTGGATTGTATGTATTATCTATATTAAACATGGACTATATTAGATATTTATTAGATATAATTATGTGATTATTTATAATTATTAAATTATATGGATATAGATATTTATAGGTATAAAATGTTTTGGTATCATATACACTCAAATATACTAAATTACCTAACCCAAAGTGAACCAATTCTTAGCTCAACTAAAGTTATAGAAGAAATGTGGTTTATTTAAAGTGGCACATTGTGATTTTGAAGATCAAATTTAGGGATTATGACTCTTAGTTTCAATTTTAAGTCTAGAGAGTGAAAAGTGGTTAGTTAAGAATATTGACTGGTGCATAGTCTGGTTGCATCCCAAGGAAACAAAATTACTCAAAAATGAGTTGTAATAAAATGTCTTCACAAAAATAGCAACAAAAACCTACATCAACTTAAAATAGCTTATGAATACTAAGCCAAAGCACTCAAACAACTTGACCAAAGGATCTTATATAGTAGGCCAAAAGGCCTTACAGCACTAAACTAAAAGGTCCTATAATCATTAAGCTAAACATTTAATAATGGGTCAAAAGACCAAAACAAAGTTTACAAATATAATGTCTTACAACCCAATAATAACAATATCAAGAGGCAAAGTAAACTGATATAAAATGATTTAAAAAATATTTTCAGTTCATTTCAAGACAATTTCTTGAAGGAAAGCTGAGAAAACATGAAGAATGTGTTCAATTATTGGAGCTTAGCTTTTTCTTTCACTTCTTAATTAAGATTTGTAAGTATAAAACTCTTAAATGATTTGTAATTAATCATTAACATTTTATCTAACTTCAGAGACCTTTGATTGATTTTTTGGTAAGAATCCCTATAGCTCCAAACACCTTGAATGACTCTCTAACAACTATTTTAGAATATTTCGATATCTAGTCAAAAAAATCATTATTTACAAAAATATGAAACACAATGGATTTTTCTCATTTTCACTATCCTCACTTCTTGAAGATATTGAATATGTTTTTAAGCTACTCTGATTTCTCCTTTTTTTCTCCTTTCATAAACTTATTTTTCTTATTTCTTTTCTTTGTCAATTTTGGACAATTGGGACGATAATGTCTCACCATATTTCATTCATAAGAAACTGCCTCTATGACTTTTTTACTCTTGCTCTTATAGTTATCTCCTTCTTTTCAATTTTTCTTATAAAACATTTAAAAATTTTGGTTAGATATTTAGATAAGCATTCTATCTTACTATTATAGGATGATTCATCTTTAGATGATGGTTGAGGAACTCTTAATGCCAAGTCTTTTTCTTTCTTATGTTTGGGCTATGATATCTCTTTATTTGTTCTTGTTATCTCTATCTCATTGGTCATAAGATCCCCAAGAAGTTCATCCAAGGTGAGATTATCTAAGTTCTTGGAGCTTTAATGATTGTTACAAATAGATCAAGCTTCTTAAGCAATACCTGAAATATCTTCATCATCTGTTTAATATTAGAAAATACTCTATCAAGAATTGAGAGACCATCAACAATATCTAGAAATTATATTTTAAATTGTCTCTTCATCATTCTTATGGAATAACTCATAATCATGTATAAATAAATTTATTTTAGATTGTCACATGATTAGTTTCTTCATTGGTAATCTCAAGTTTCTCCTAAACTTCATAGTTGTTTTGTGGTTCATAATCCTTATGAATTTTATGGTTGAGAGCCACAATGAAGGATGTTTAAGATCTTAGTATTAATTTAAATTATATAATTTTCTTATGGTATAAGTTCACTTAATAACTTCTTAACTAATTTATTACTAACTTTTTGAGAAGATAGTTCAAATGTATTCTTAACAATATCTAAAAGCTCAAAATCAATGTGCTTGAGAAAAAATTATATCCACCCTTTTGAATATAAACAAAGGTGGACAAGGGGGGTGAGAGAATTGTTCTTCATAAGTATTCTCAATCTAAATGGATATAGACTTAACACTTTAACTTTCACTTCTTTGTCACAATTGGTTATGGAACCATCACAATCTTGTCTCTTTTGTCAAACACTTAAATATAATCTCTTGAGTTTTGTCCTTAAGATATAACTCAACCCCAATCTTAAGTCTTTTACAGGTTAAAACTTAACATAAATGGGTCATTTTCATGACTCAAATTTAATTACTTCTTGAGTCTTTTTTAGGATCAAATTCAACCATCTTTGTATTTTTTCACATAGCTTAACCCTATTCTCACTTGGGGCTTTTTATGTGGCTAATAACCAACCCTTAAAAGTTCTTAAAAGGAAAACTCTTGACGCTCTTTCTCTTAGAGCATATTATAAATTCCTTATGATTGAATTCAAATATAGCTCAATGAATGATTGCAATAAAATATTCTTACTATTTTTGAAGCATAAGAACGGATGCAAATATTTATGTTAGAACTTCGTTGAGTGTTCAAAAAGGTTTCTAATAGAATGAAGTTTCTTGGAAACAAGTTGAGGAATTACGAATGTAAAATGCAATTGTAAAAGGTCTTCCAACGTTGTGTAAGCAACAAGTGAGCAATGATTATTCATTAATTGTGCTAAGACTAAGGTTCAACACTTTTTTTATAAATGATTAAAGTTAGTTTAAGATTCTTAGCATAATCTTTGCAATTCTATGTGTCAAGTAGCTATTAAATAGGCATATAATTCTTCCAAGCATCGTTTAGAACATTTGAGAATGGCTAGGAATAGCTAAGAGCAAATAAGAGACAAAATTATGATAAATTTTAACTAACTATTATCAAACATCTATTAATTAGACGTGCTATATGTCCATTAAGGCATTTCATATGAAATTCTTTGTTTTAGTCAAAACAAGATTTCATACCATTTGTTTGTCTCACATAGCACATCTTTTGGACTAGTCATATCGTACTTGTAAATTCATGTATCGATAGTTGGTCTCAGGTTAGCTTGCCCTTGCCTAGCTTCTATTTCATGTGTCATACATTTCAAATGGCATAACATATGTGGGTCTCAAATAAGACTCACTATGCATGCCATACCGTATGTGTCATACAATAGATTATTCTTAGACATACAAACACCACAATTAAAAATTTAGATTTTAAAAATGAATTTAAGTGTCTTATGTGAGTGCATTAAAAAATATATTGTTTAGTTAATTTTGAAATCAATGATGCATGCTTGAGACAATAAGATTAATTTTTACATTCAAAAATATATTATTTTGTTAATTTTGAAATAAATGATGCAAGCTTGAGCCAAAAAGATTAATTTTTACATACAGCCTACCAACAAAATCCTCTGCAAAATTAATCTTGAGTTCTCTTTTCTTGGTGAAGTGATCTCCACCCTTGTAAGCTTTATGCATTTTCCTTGACTTTATCTTTACATATTCTTGCAAACTTAATGTATCTTCTCACCTTTGTATTCATCATTCTAGTCACTTCAAAGCTCTCTTTCATTGCCTAACTATTAATTGGAATGTTTTCATGAAAATTCAACATTAAGCTATTAAGCTCATCAGATTAACATCTCTCACAACTATCTTATCACCCACTTATAATTATCAATGTTATTATCTAAAAACATTTGGTTTAACCATACATGACACCATCCTAAATAATTTATACCTTATAGAATTAAAATACTTAAATTTAATCGTTTCCTAGACACATAAAAAATGCATAAGCCTAAGTGCAATACTGTTACTGTTACACCCCATTTTTTTTCCTAGGCTGATTTTTGGCATATTTTTTTTTTTTACATATAGACAGCTCAGATCGTCCCATACCAACCTGAGTAGCCTACGAAAAACATAGGATATAACACATCATTACACACCTACTTTCCTTAACAATGTGGATCCCATCTCCCGGGTACACCGTCAAACCAGGTTCATGACTCCTGAATTAACAGATGGACTCGCGCAATGTTACTCCTACTAGACCCCATACTCCTAACCCATACCGGTAGGAGAACCGATCTAATAGAAGTCTGAATCCCCACGGTTAAGTTCCATAGTCATGTAATGACCTCACCATCAAAAATAAAATACATAACATCCTCCGATAAAATATGGCACTCCACACACTATACCACCAAGACAATAAAGTAAAACAGTGAATGGAAACTACATCACAAGAATAAGATCCAAGTCCAACAAATACAATATCATCCAACTAGATACATAAGTCAGAATCACCCTCACATATTACATGACATAAGAATAACAGTCTCCCTGAATACATCCAATAGTATCAATCACACTAACCAAAATATCTCAGAAAATCACAGATCAGATATCCTCTACTAGCCTGCTGACCACGATCCCACATAATCTGGGTGGTGTCAAGGCTGTTGAGCCGCTGGAAAAATATAGATAATAAAGGAGTGAGCTACGCCCAGTAGGAAAGACAGCTAGTAAAAACTCACATGCAAGAGAAGGATAATAGCAAGAGTATAGGAATACAGCATAACAATGTAGGGTGGAAAGGCACTCTCAGTTCCAGACTCCGACCAACCACAGTCACCCCAGTCACACCAGAGTAGCTCTCCTCTGAGCTTCCAGGTAGCATGCCAGTGGGATCGCCCATCTCGAAACATGCATAACGCCTAGCACCCGACACCTCAGCGTCTATGTAGCATGCCAGTGGGATTGCCCATCTCGAAACACGCATGGCGCCTACCAGTCACATGTATACTGTGGAAGCTAAGTCTGAACCGCACAGTTACCTACCACAACTACCCTAAAACATCATATAGGGTCTATAGTAGTCCGGTCCAATATGCCAATCCGTGAAATATGCCAACATTGAGTAAACTGACTCAAACCATGCCATTGCCATCCAAGCAACACAAACTATACCAAAATTCTGACTATTCTGGTAGCACTTACCCAAGTGTCACACTTCCTTCCAACTAATCCAGCTGCACTGAATTTATGGATAATTTTCAACAGTCAATTTCAACTTGGCTATGTGATTTCCTAAAATCACCTTTTTCTCACTTCAGGAAATTTTTAAATTCCAAAATCAATTTCCGCCCTTTATCCATTCTCCGAAATTCGGAATAAATTTCCGAATAAAATTTAAATTCCACATATATCCTTTTTCCAAAAATTCGGATTAATTTCCGAAATTAAATTTTCCTCCGCGCCGCGCCGTTCGTCTGCGCCGAATCTCCTGAACCGGATCTCGCCACCGGTTCGGGTCTTCGCGCTGAATCGAGAACCCACCGGCCGAATATTTAATCCAAATTTCCAGCCGACGTTTAGCATTTAATTATTAATAAATATTGAATAATTACAATTACTTAATTAACTAGACTGTAATTAATCTAATCCATCTCCTTCCTCCGCCCGGCGCCCGCGAAACCCTAGCCGACGATTCCTCCGGGAAAATTCCGTTTTCCCCGTCGATTTCCGGCGACCGAGATCAAGGAGAAACAAAATCCGATGTTCGTACTATCCTAATGTTTCAATAATGCCACTAATTTCTAAGGTTCAATCAAAATTTCCGCCGAAGTTTCATCCGATCCCCATTTTAACAATCTATGAAATTAAACAAATTTCAGCATTTGATACTATCTTAACATGATTAAAGCACATAATCGAATCAACACATGCTCGGTAAAATTTCCGAATTCGGCGGGTATAATTTTCTGAAAACCCTAAAATGCTAAAATCAATAATTTGCATTAATCAATTTCAAAAACCACAATCCGCATGCTCCGGTAGCTATTTGCAAAATAATCCATATTTTTAATTTGCTAAATAACTAATTTAAATCTGAATTTCCTACAATTCGCAAAATAATCCATATTTTAATTTGCTAATTAATTAATTTAGACTGAATTTCCTACCTTTGCTCGTCGCCGGCGACGGTGAAGCTCGCACGCGATCAACCGCAGCTCCTCGCCGAACGAAACCGGTAACAATCGATTCTCCTCGGTCCCGCGAACCTCCAGGTACAAAAAGCCCCTTGAAAGGCTGCCGGAAAGTATCGCCGTTCGCCGCCAACACTTCGTCTCCGGCCACCGCTCGAAACCCTAAAGTCCGAAACAGTTCAGGTTAAATACCCAGCTTAAACCGGTAATAACCCGTTAAGAATCCATTAAGCGCCGGTTGACTTTCTAATAACGCCGCTTAACCTCGATCAGCCGGTTAATCTCCACCGCTGTTCTCATCCGTCCGATCCGCTTATCCGCGACTTATCCAACCGCACGTGCAAACGCACTCGGCGAACCGCCCCCGCCTTCGCTGAACCGCTCCGGTCCGGTTCACGCGCGGTAAAAACCAATTTCCGGTTTAAAAATCTAATGGACCGATTTAAAGAGATTTTCGAATTTCCAAAAATCCAATTAAACAGGGAAAATTACTTAAAAATTTCCTCGGTGCTCCGAAAAATCCCCAGAAAATTTCAGAAATTCCAACAGCCTCCAATTGAGCTCCTGGCTCATCCTACTGTCGATCTGAAATCATCCAGGCCACAATTGAATTATTGAGGATTAAACATATAATATTTTACCGGGTATAACAGTTACAAGTTAGAATATAGCTAATTGTTCTATATAATTTTGTTGTTATTCCTTTTTTTCATATGTGAAATTTTTGTAATGTTGACTAGCATAAGCCTAAAAAAATAATGTTGATCAGGCTAAACCTTAGTTCAACATTGTTGCATGTTGGATTAGAGGTAATTGTCCTATCACTTAGTTGCTCTATTTTTTCATATGTAAATTTTTTGTAATGTTAACTAGTCTAAGCCCAAAAAATAAAAGGAAGAAATGCACAAGCATGAACTTAAAAGTTGAAAGTAAAATCGTTCATGGGCAAGGGTAACAAGATAAACCCAAGTAAGAGAAACTTTCAAGTCACCTATAAACTTTGTTGTGGGAGGCCTTAGTGCATTATGTCAGGTTCAACCATTCAAGTCTTTCATAAGCTTTGTTGCTCCATTTTTTTATGTGAATTTTTTGTAATGTTAACTAGTCTAAGCCAAAAAAAAAAAAATAAATAAATAAATAAATAAATGAAAGGAAGTCATGCACAAGCATGAAAAACTTAAAAGCTTTGTTATGGGAGGCCTTAGTGCATTATGTCAGGTTCAACCATTCAAGTCTTTCATAAGCTTTGTTGCTCCATTTTTTTATGTGAATTTTTTGTAATGTTAACTAGTCTAAGCCAAAAAAAAAAAATGAAAGGAAGTCATGCACAAGCATGAAAAACTTAAATGTTGAAGGTAAAATCCTTCATGAGCAAGAATAAAGTGATGGATCAAGTCTTGTATTAACTAAGAAATTACTCAGAAACAAAGACAAGTAAAAAAAAACTTTCAAGTTGCCCATAAGCTTTGTTGTCAGAGAGCTTAGCACATTATGTCATGCTCAACCCTTCAAGTCTTCCATAAACTTTGTTGCTACATTTTTCCATTTGTGAATTTTTTGTAATGTTAACTAGCCTAAGCCAAAAAAATGAAAAAGAGAAATGCAAAAGCATGAAAAACTTAAAAGTTGAAGGTAAAATCCTTCATGAGCAAGAGTAAAGTGGTGGATATACCCAAGTCTTGTATATCTCAATTGATGATTGACTAGGAAATTGCTCAGAAACCAAGACAAGTAAAAACAAAACTTTCAAATTGCCCAAAAGCTTTGTTGTCGGAGAGTTTAACCCATTATGTCATGCTCAAACTTTCAAGTAAACTTTGTTGCTGGAGGCTGCAACGCGACACCTCCAAGCTCCTCTTTTGAGTATTTTCTGTAGACCACCGTGAGCTTGCTATCTGGTGCTGAAGAATGAAAGTCGACCATGTGTTTTGCACACTCCCTGGGGTCCAAAACAAAAACTATGTCATCTAATTGTTAAATAATTTGTAAAAATTGATCCAAAACTTTAAAGGATCACAAAATAAATTCAAACATTAATTGCTCCTCTGAAAAGCCGGTATGGTACTCCAGAGTCTTGTTCCACATTGGGCTCTTCTTCAAAGTACACCTTGCAGCATAGACAGCAGAAGCAGCAACCATCGATGGGCAATAGATAAGCATTGAATAGTGCATCAGTGCAAGCTCCGAGAAGAAGAATGCCATGTTTTCCATCTGAGATCAGTCACAATGAATGATCTTTGTTTATGATCACAATAACAAAACCAAGTTGTCATTTACCTCCTTATCGGAAGCTGCAGCCTTCAGAAATCGAATAATGAATACATATGTAGTTGGAAAGGTCAAGCTCCAGTCAAGTTTGTTGAGGATTTCCTTCTCCATTTTAAGAATCTGCTCCCTGGAATAGGCCTTATCAGAGATGCAAATGAAGTCATTGACCTGCATCAACAGAACATAATTAATGAAATTTTCTTCCTAATAAGAAAAATTTCAACTGTGTAAACTTATATAAAGTGTACCTCTGGAGCCCATATCTCTTCATACTTGCAGGCAATGAGCATGGAACCTACGCCCACTAGCTGAAGCTCTTTCCTCAACACTGACTCGACTGATAGGTAGCGGTCAATGATATGCATTGTGAGGAAGAGCGTCTCAGGCATGAGCTCAAATTTGTGGTGCACTTCAATCAACCAATCCACGAGTATGGACCTCATCTTTGCATTTATCTCCATCTGCGAACTCATGTAGTCCTTAGGGAGGCAGAGTTTCTGCGTTTTCCACGAATAAACATGTAAGTTCGAGGCAAAACCAACATACGGGAAAGCTTCAATTTTGCTTGGTTATAACCTCATGCTGCTTGTAGAACTTGTACAGTTCCTCAACATATTCAACCATAGCCAACTCATTGTCAACATCCACAGCATCAATGTCTTCGATTCCACATGCGATCTGATATCAAATCATTGAGAGGTTTATGATAACAGGAAATAATTTTTTTTTTCTGTAACCATTATTGTTACATGATACCTTGCTACGAGCTGATAGCACAGAAGTAAGGGAGTGGATTTTTTTCTTAGAGGAGGAAGCACGACAATTTTTCCTTTCCTGCTTTGCCTTATGAACGGTTGCTGGATTAATATCTATTACCACATCAGGTTTTGGATTTTTGACAATGGGCTTCTTGTTCCTTGCCCCATCAGTAGGAAGTGCTACTTGCTTTTGCAAATTCTATCACATTTGAAGTCCACGGTACGAATATGGATCAACACAAAAAATTATTATGGATTGATTCGTTCAATTAGATATAATATTACCTTACTAGCAGCAGCAGCTTGTGCATTCGTTAGCATCTGAGCTCCAAAACTTCTAAAGCAAGGCAGGCAATGAATTAGATCATGAATAAGTAGAGGATTCATCCAAATTTCACAAAAAAAATTGGTCCAGATATCAAAAATACCTTGTTATTGGACGAGTGATTGGTTTCCTGAAAAGAAAAAAAAAAAAAAACAGAAGCAAATCTTAATGTAACTTGTACAGAAATCTTGAGAACAAGAGTAACTTACCCATCAGTAATATGGAGATTGACCAGATTGCCAATATCGTCAAGAGCCTTCCTGTTTTTAGTATCTCCAGTTGCAACAGCTGCCTTTTGCTTACCTGTAGCATACAAATCCAGCAAGAAATCGACGGAAATGAGAGTCCAAGAATTCTTAAAGACGATAATGAAAGGAAGGTTCAAAAAAATCCTGAATGGAACCTGGAGACCTAATTTGAATGTATATGTAGAAAATTTCAAACAGATAGGTGAAGAGATAGAAAAAAAAAAAAAAAAAAACCTTCTGCTTAGAGATCTAAGGAAAAAAATGGTACAAAGAAAGATTGCAGTAAGACATGCGACTAGTAAAGAGCAGAGATTAGGTTTTCACGTAGAGCGGTTGTGCAGAAGGAAGAAAGCAAATCTAAAATTAGGGAAAGAAAAACATTTCCCTGAATGACCCAAAGAAGCACAGTGGGCAATGCTTTACCTCTCTGTTTTTGATAACCCGCAGCATGGTTCCTCGTCTCCATCTCCTCCTCCCTTCTGCCTTCTTCCAGATTCTTGCTTGGCCAAAATATGCTCGACAAGACGGACGAGAACAGGGATTGAAGGCGAGTGCTTAGTGACTCCCCCCCGTCGGTGCTCTGGCTTGTCGCCGTGCCTGCAAACCACCTAGAGCCAAGTTGAGGAAACAAGAAAGGAATCCCCCTTTCTCGCCCTTCGTTGTCTTATTTTCTCCCTGCTCTAACCTCTTTCGCTCTTTGCCTTGTCCGACCTTTTTTAACGTCACCTTGAAGTCCGAATATAAAGAAAGGATGATTTTATTTACCTTTTTTACTGAAAGGATGCAGAAGTCCAACGGTCGATTTCTCCCAAGAGATCTTAACGGCTCGAAGTTGACGATCCAACGGTGGCTAGTGGACGATGACCTTCTTATAATAGCCGTTGTTTGGGCATTATAGACACGTAAGTTGCAAGGGCGGCACAAGAAAATTTAAAATAGAGAGTACCCAGCATAGCCGTTGGCTAAGCCCATTGTGCTTTCTTCGTGTGGCGTGCTGAAGTGTTTCCTGCATGTTTGAAGGTTACTGTTGATTATTTTGGTTGTCTTGGTTTATTTAAGTCATATGTTGTAAAATAGATCAAATCACAATAAATCAAAATCTAAATGACATAGAGATTTACGTAAAGAACTTAAATGAGAAAAATTACAGGAGAACACGAGTAAAGTAATTCACTATAATTGAGGGTTATATAAGAGTTTTGAAGGAAAAAGAAAATTGCTTTTAAAATGACTAAAAATAATTATAAAATCTTAGGCTAACATAACATATATGTAGATGAGTTTAAGATAAAATACCAAGAAAGTGAAATTACAAATATGCTTTTATAATATCCTTTTCTTTATTTCTTCCAATGATAGCTATCTTATCCATCATATTTGATTGTATATTTAGGATATATTTTAATTTTAATTTTTAAAGTTCAAAATTCAAGACAATATCAACAAATCTCCACCTTGACTTGAATTCTCTCATGAATTAAAACCAACAAAAGCAAACTCGATTATCCAAAAAAAGTGTCTCTATGAATCATATGACATTAACCAAGTCCAAACAAAGTTTGAACTTGGTTACTGAAAGTGCCTTTATCATCATGTTTGTGCTGTTCTCTATAGTGCTGATTTTCAAAATAGCTATATCTTTAGCCTCAATCCTGTCACAAGTAAAATGGTACCTGATATCAATGTGCTTTATCATCTCATGAAACATTTAATTCTTAGACAAGAATACAACACTCTAATTGTCACAAAATATGGTGATCGCTCCATCGATCCCACTCAGCTCTCGGAACAGACCTCATAGCCAGATAACTTCTTTCATAGCATCAATGATTGTCATATACTCTGCCTCCATAGTAGACAGTGCAACTGTACTCTATAAAATTGATCTCCAACTAATTTGAGTTAGGAAGTTCTTTGACAAATCTACCTCCACACAGACATTTCCAAAGTGTGGTTCAGTTAAATTAATAGTTGCTACATCCACTTTGAGTGGTGTACCATTTATTGTTGCTAGAGAATAGATGATTACTTTATTGAACAAGTGAATTGATAGATGTCCAAGTGAAATCAATACTAGAGACAATAAAGGTTCATTGTTCAACTCAAAATCTAGATACCATTTGAGTATGCACATCTGGAATCCAGCAATAGACTAAACTCTACGTAACCAACAACACAATAGTTGTTTTCTTGGGTGAAACAAAAAATAATATGGTGGTGATCAAGAAGCCTTCTAAAAATAAGCTCAAAATCCAATTTTGTTGAATTCCAAAAGGATTATGTCTAGATTTAATTGTCTACAAGAACCTTTACCAATTAAGATAAATTTTAGGTTTCTTCCATTTTCAAAATTTTCTCTTCTTTAAAGACCACTTTGAGCTCTCCTTTGAACATGGTTAGCAGCTTGATTCTGTTAGGTGATGAGTGCAGAGATTCACCCATCACCTCCATGAAGGAGTGATTGAGGGAGGTGAATCCCTCATAATTTGCCATTTTTGGGAAGAAAAGTTTCTTGCTAAGAGGCCTAAGAGTGATGAAAACACCCAAATGTTTAAAGTTATTACTTGGCTACAGAGCTTTTAAAATCAAGAGTGATGGTTGAGCTCTTTAGCTTCAAGCTAATCATGCCTCTGTTAAAAATTATTATCCAAATTGTTCGAATTTTTGTCCTGCTTGTTGTTGAAAGATAAGGCATGAAAAGCTTTTCATATCAAAGTTTTAGATGTATGAGTCTCCAAAAAGTCTTAATATTTCAAATTGAAATAAATTTGATTGACTAAGAAAAACTCCAAACAATGAGGTCAAATTAGAAACATTAATTTCTAATAAGTTTCTTAAGGATTTATTCTCATAATGATTAAGAAAGGGAAAGTGCAAAGAAGCCAAATGTAATATTTTTTAATTATAGATTAATGGTATGCAAAGGAAATTTGAATGGAGAAAATCACTTCAAAATGGAATTAGAACTAGTCATTATGTAGAGAACTTTATTGAAATAGTGTGAAATTTTATGTCTAATTGTATTATAATGATATATCATGTAGATCATTAAATTCTAATTAAAACTTTACACTCATTGCAAGCCATGCCCATCTTGTTTTGTCAACCATAATTGGAGTTACATTAGTTGAAATATACTTTAAGAATTGTATCATAGCCCAACATTAGAATCATTAATTACATTATATTATTCCATTCTTATATGTAGAAGACATGGTTGATGGTTATAGAAAGTATCAAAAATAACTAAAAGCTAATTCTTTAATAAATTGAATTATATTACTACTTGAGTAGTTTTGTGTAAACTCTTGAAGTGGCAATTAGGAAGACTAAGATAATTAGGTGTGATTCAAGGCTTTTGAAATCAAACACTGAATAAATATTATAAATTCATGTGAAAATTATCAAAACCAAATAAATTCCTAACATACAACATCTACAATCATCACTCCATGCATAGGATCTAAATAATATAACTATATTAACACAACTAAGAAATCATGGTCAAGTAATAAATCTCTTTGGTATCTTGACAATGAATTTTCATGATGCTAAACCATCAATACTATTTCTTTCAAACATTATATGATGTATAATTAAGTTGATGTATTTTAGAACTTGTTTTATAATCTTCACCACCTTTTTGTGTGAGAGTAACTTATATAGTATGCTTTAGTTTATGAGTTTTAGAATATGATTCAAAACTCTCAAATAGTCCCAAATACATTTGACATTATACGTTGTAATGTAATATGTGCAACTAAAAAACTAGTAAAGTATTATAGCACATTGATATATTAATAATTTTTATGAAAGCCTAATAAGTAACAACTAAAATAAGAGATGCTACTAACTCAGTATCATATCATATAACCAAAAACTAATGTAGACCCAATAAGGACAAGAATTAGAATTAGTTATATAGTCTTTGCCCTCTTTTTGTATGGCAATAATCCATACATTAGACTTTAGTCAATCAATTTTGGTGTATGGATCAGTTGATGAATACATTATAACTTTGAACAACTTAGGTAGCTATTTTACACCATTATCATTTTCTAGGGTTAGCATTAGTCCATAGACTTGGCAAACCAATACTTTATGTTATATGTTTTTGAGACAAAAAGTTAATAAATGATACAAGTGTATGATATAAATGGCCATAAAGATTAGCATTTACTTATTTACTATCTCTTTTCCTTTTGAGAAAACCCTTCTAAAATACAAAAAAATATTCTCTTCATCTTACTTCTAATAGGTCTCATAAGGATGATTCACTATAAGAGAAGGCTTTAAATATACTGGAATGGAAGCTCTTTTATGGATAAAATGTGTTCAACAAGGATTGTTAAATTGCTAAGTCAACTTTTTGAAAATTCTTTTTCAAAGCTTAAATATAAGTATATTGATGATTTATGTTAACTTAAGCATCCAAACTTAATAAAATAAGAATAATGAATGAAGGGATAAGAGTTTTCTTCAAGTGGATTAACTCTTATTCAATTGAACTTACATCTACTCAAGCCAACTAGCTTGAACCTATCCTTTCCTTTTTAACTCCTTTGCTGTAGCTAGTGAAGAAACCATTACAAGTGCTTTTCTTAGAGTCTCAAACAAAACCTCTCAAATCTTTTTGTATGCTAAAATCCAACCCCTTTCTGGCTTTTCACAAAGCCAAAGACTAATCTTTCTTTGGTTTTTTATTTGCACAAAACTAACTATTCTTAAGTCTTTTAGAAGATCAAATTCAATTGTATCTAATTTTTTTGTAAGCTTAGATCTAACCTAAGTTTTGAATAGCTAAACTATATTCTAATTATTTGTCAAGACTTAAATTAACATTTACACTCTTATGTCATTTTGGAGTTGAAGCACGACATCATAAAAAAGGTCTTATACAAGGAAATTTTGACAAATATGGATGAACAAATTTGAGATATAATGTAAGTAAAAATCACATGGTAATGCCCACAATGAATGTGGAGTGGATGCCAAGTAATATCTCAACTGATGAATTATTGTGCAAAGAAGAGTTCATTTGCTTGGATTGTGAGGGTGTAGGAATGAAGTATTTTATATTGGCTATTAAGAGGGAAATTCTAGTCTGTATATGAGATACTATGATCTTAAAATATTAAGATCCTAAGATAAATCTATAGTTAAGCATGTAGGGGATTAGATAGTTTTAAGATGGATGATTATAAGAGAATGACCCTTATATAAAATACAAAACCCACTCAGGTTGGCATAAGAAGACCCAAGGAGATAATATCTTAATATAGTGAGATAAGGATGTCATAATTTAGTGATAGAGTTAGCCATTCAATTAATTAATATGATTTAAGAATAAACCAAGTAGAAGTTAGTGGATTTGTAATACTTAAAGAGGGTAAGGAGAGGATGCTAGGTGGTATCCCAAGAGAGTGTAATCACTGAATATGGAGTAGCTCCTATGCAAGACTTTTAAAAATGTAAGAATAAATTATTTCATAATGACTATTTAAGGGAAAATATTTTTTGTATGTGAGGTATTATGATCTTAAAATATTAAGATACCTTTTTAGAGAAAACCAACATAGGTACTTATGAGAACTCAATGAAAAAGTATGTTAGGTTTGAGTAGTTTAAGATGAGTGACCATGTAGGAAAGGCCCCCATGTGAATAGAAAAATACTTACTCAGGTTGGGACGTAGTGACTCAAGAGGGCAATACCTCAACTAATGAGACTAAGTTGTCACAAGCATAATAAGAACTAAAGCCAAGCACATTAGTTGAGTAAGAGTTATGAGTGAAGACATTGTTATATAATAAAAATATTGAGTGCTACCATTCAACATACACTTTAGGCACCTCTAATATAGTTATAACATTAGGTATATAGACATACTTTTTGTCATTTGAAGCAAAAGACTTCCTTATCATGCAATCTAAAGCAATGTGCCAAAATTGCATATAATAGTTGTATAATATTCATATAAGAACATCAACATGTATTCTTAAGAAAGCATGTAAGGAATGATCATGATATCATCTAGGAATATAAAATCTTGAAGTAATAGGTGAATCAATATTATGACATCTATATAATGCCAAAACCATTTATATTTGATGAATCACATAATGTGACATCTTAAAGTCTAGATGAAGCATGTAAAGGAATATAATGAATTTTTTCATAAGAAGATAGAAGTGTAAGAAAAAACCTTTTAGATTTGAGCATCAACAAGATTTTGAATAGAAGCATAAGATTTAAAGCACATAACTTTCCTTTTTAATGCTTTAAGTCATCATTTAAACATTCAAAGTCATTCAATTTGTTCATCAAGCCAAAATTCCCATATTTAAGTGTATTAATCTCTGAAATTAAAGCATTCAATTTAGACATATTATGGAAGGAGTTCTAATAATCATCTAGGCTTTCATGTAAATTTCTTAGGAATGTAGCATTCATATTAGCATGACTAGTCAATGCATCATTGTGCTTCCCAACTCTTTCTCAAGTTTATGTAAATAAGATTTGTGTTTTAAGCATATCTTTTTGAGAATTATATAATTTGAGCTAGGCTATTATATTATTCTATAGATTTATCAAAAGAATTAGCAATGTCACAATATGATGAAAGTCTAAAAGCACTAACACCATTATTTGAGCCATTGTCATCTTGTGTACTAGTAGCCTCACTAATTGGATCAAGGATACTAAAGGAGTTTTTATTTTTAGTTCTTTTATCCTTTTTTTTTCTCAATTTCTTCTTCTTCTTCTTATTTTAATTCTTCTTTCCTCACAAATTTAGGATTTTCTCCATATATGTCATCTAGTTTAGTCATAGCTTCAAAGCAAGAATTTGAAGTACTGATTCCTAAGAAAATGCCATCACAAAGTGCTTAAAAAACACAAGCATTCCTATGGCATTCAATCAAACAAGATTCAATGAATTGGCATCAACAATAAATATATCATATGTATTAATTTCATTAAGATTTTCATTTAAATCCAAAAAAAATGGGAGCTTTTTATAAAGGATTTAAAAGAAGTTTTCTATAAATCAATGTTCTTCCCTTAAAAAAAAATAAAATAAATAAGTGCCAAACATAAATGAAAATGAATTTTGCAATATAATGCTTTTTAAATCTAATTTTTGAAACATCAATACAAAAAGCAATACTATGTCAAGAACCAATGCTTTTTTAAAAACAAAGTTTTACAAGACCCAAAAAGCTAAGTAATAAGATCTACTCTAGGTTGTTGTATCTAAGTTAAAATCTATAATTTTCAAAATCAAAATCTAGGTTTTTCTTAATGATCACTAGCATAAATCATATTGATAAGTAGTATTAAGAATATAAATCCTTTTTCAAATCAAGCATTGGGCTTATAAAAAATTCTAGTTCTCAGATTGAGCCCCATCTCCAATACCACTGATTGATCTAGTAGAAATAATCCACTACAAATTAAGGGTTTGGATATACTTTAATGGAAACCCTTGTATAGATCAAATATGCCTAAGAAATGCAATGAATTAGGCAAGTCAACTTTTTCAAAATTCTTTTTCAAAACTTAACATTTAAGTAAAAACTATATCATTTGTGAGATTTATGTTAACTTAAGCATCTAACGACAATAAAAATAAATGAAATAAATAAAGATATTGAATTTTTTTTAAATGGTTTAGGTCCTACGTATTAAGCCTATCTTAAACTTACCCTTTTATTTCAACTTCTTTGTTATAGCTGGTGGAAAAACTAATACAAGTGTGAATTTTCTTGGAGTCTTAAACATAACTTGTTAAGTCTTTTTATGGGTTAAAATTCAACACGTGGTTTTTCACTAGGCTCAACACTAACCTTTCATTATCTTTTCACTAAGCTAAATGTCATCCTTTCTTCAGTTTTTTATGGACTCAAATTCAACCCCCTTTGATTTTTTATGTGCTCAAATCTAACTTAAGTTTTTGAAGGTTAAACTCTAATGTTATTATTTTTAAAGGCTCAAACATAATGCTCACACTTATGTGTTTTTGGGTCTCAAACACAACACTTATAATAAGAGGTCTTACGAATAGCAATTCTCACAAATAAAACTCATCAAACTTGAGATATGAAAGTAATAAAAAAATACAATATGAATTAAAAACAAGTACTTGAGCTGGGAAAAAGTTGTGTGTGAAGAGAGTGATATGTAATGAAAATAATGAGTGAGTGTTATCATTGAGCATACACCTTAGGTACATTCACTATTGCTATGACTTATGTGTAATCAGAAGCTTGAGCTTCCTTTTCTTACCAAAGGGTTGTGCAACAATGCAAAAGGTTTATAACTTCTTTTATTTTTTTAGAGAGCATATGAGTGTAGCAGCAACAATAAGGAAGGAAATCCAAAGTATGTAATGCAAAGTTTTCCTTTCAATTTTTACCAATTTTCCTTTTCAAAGACTATTCAATAGTCATTAGCTTAATTCTTTGGTTTGAAATATTATTTATAGAGATAGTCTAGCATATAGTATGCTTGGGGAATCCTTAAATGTCCATGCGAATGTTTAAGAATGGCTACAAATGACTAAATAATTTTTCTCCCAAAACAACATTAAATGCAAACTAGTTGTTATCTCATGTAAACAAACTAGACATATTATATGTCAAATATAGTATAATGTATGCAAAACTTTGTTCTTTTAAACTAACATTGTGTACCATTTGCTCTCTCAAATGTCATACCCACTTTAGCCTAGAATTATTGTACATGAATATCCACATATTGCATGCAAGTCTTCGGTTTATGCAGCACTTTGTTAGCTTGTGCTTCACATACTGTACGTGTGTCTCAGGTAAGGCTCACGTGCTCACACATTCTGTACATTAAGTGCAGCACATCTCTTAAATATATAAGTTATTTAATATATCAAATAAATTCTCTCCTTTTCAAAATTAGTTTTTTGTAATTTAAAATATCTTTGATAATGCATGATTTTCTCTTTACATATGTAAAAGACATTTTTTTAGCATTTAAAAACAATGTTATCAACTTAATGATTTTACTAAGCATGAATGAGTAATAGTTATAGGTCTTCAACAAACCATTTAGCAAATATATAGAACATATAAACCTTACTTGATCCTTGCATGATTCTTATTAATAGCATTTTGAATTAACTACCCAAAGTAAGAAGTAGCAATGATCTCATCTCCTTTATTCGATGACCTTTTTGTTTTTTTTTTCAAAAGGAGTTTGGAGGTAAGGCTATGATCAACAAATTTGTGTTGCAGCTCAAGGAAGAATTGTATGTTAGCATCCATGCTTGAATAATGAAGGAGAGGGAAATACAGAGCTACATTAAGAAGTGTGAACATAAATTTGTCAAGCATAAGTCTACCTAGAAAGCCAAATTTTCCTAGCACGAGGTAGAGATTGTCGTCATGAGACAAGGATGAAGGTACAGAAGGAGAACTTATAGAAAGAGAAGAGTGTTCTCATTTGAACTACTTCATCTCAAGGCAATTTGGATGGTTCACTTGAGATCACCATTAGGGGTGAGGAATATGTATGTCTCAGATTCTCTAAGAAGAAGTGAAGCTCCATATTAAACATGTTGCCTTCTCTTTATTAAAAAGAAAAACAAAGATGGAATAAGATGGAGAGGAAAAATAATTTTAATTTTTCAATTATTTTACAACTAATTTCTATCTAATTTTTTATACCCAATGTGGATTACATTGTAGTTTATTTATAGACTATGAAATATATTTTCTTTTAAAAATATATTATCTTTAGAAGATAAGCATGACCTATATCTACGCTTATGGTATCCTAAATAACTAAATAGATATGATCTTTATAAGATATGATATTTAAATCATGATCCATGCTTATGTTATCTTAAATTAATTAAATTATGACATATATTTAATACTCTTCTTTAATTAAATTTTGTTTGACATGTTAAGGATTTTGAGGTTGAAGTCTTTCATCACTAGCCTTATTATGTATTTTGGAATCATTCTAATTAGATTCAATTTTGTTTTGTATATCCATTTGACTTCTCAACCTTTTAGTCGATCTACTAGCACCCAAGTATTATTTTTCTCGATCACATGGATTTCATCCTCCATGGCTTGGTGATTCAAATAGAAAGAAATGACATGACTTGTAAATTTTTATTAGACTTCTTATCTGTCTTAGAGTTGACTCCAATGTAATTGAATTTTCTCTAAAAGTTGGGCAAGGTGTTAGACTTAAAACTACACTAGAGTAGATCTTAAACTTGATACAATGTGTCTTATAGTATCATGATGCTCTCACAACTCGATCACTAAAATCCTTGGTTGATCAAGTAAGATAATAGTTGGTACTAGTCGATTTTTCTACACCTTTTCTTCTTCTTAATTTTAGCTATCATTCTCATCAAATACAATATTTCTATTAACTGTCAACTTTTCTTCTCCAAATAATACACTTGATACCCTATTATGCCATTAGCATAACCCATAAATATATGACACTTTTATCATCAAGCTTTGATATTTTTTTTGATAGGTACATGTGCATAACACATGCTACTAAACATTTCATGTGGGTGATCTTTGGTTTGGCACAACTCCAACTTCAATTAGATTTCAATTTGAAACTGTTATTGTTAGACTTTACTTTTGAATATAAATCATTGTACTGACAACTTCCACCAAAAATGAGCTAAGAAAACCTTTCTCTTACGTATAAACAACAAATCAAATTTTACCATACTTAATCATAAACGAATTGACTTGATTATAGAATTTATCTTCTCATAATTAATGTAAAAAATGAGGAATGTTATAACAGAGCTATAATAATATATAGATCCATTTTCCTACAATGAAGCTTAACATATGACTTTTCCTATATGTTTTCTTATTGATCCATTGTTATCAAATGTTATTCCAAAGACTATGTCAACATATCTTCTTGTGTCTATCAAAATTTAACAAACATTTAAGTTAGATATGATTTTTGTAATGACCACTCCTTCATTATACATATTTCCATAATTTAGTAGACTTTTAGAACCAAAAGTAACTAAGATGAGTGAAGAGAGTTATAGATAATCCTTGTTAAAGATTGATAGACAAACCTTGGTAAGCTATTCCAAAACTTTCATCAAATATATTGAAATTATATTTAGCACATTTGCATCGTATTTATCACACATTAATAGTTATTGTTGGGATTAGCTTTATTATCTTTAGTGATATTAATGACCTTGCCAGTGACTCAGTGGAATGATCCATGGCTATTGAAGGATATGATGATTGGTTAACTTTTAAGTTAATAGTTGGCTTGACTTTCTTAAGCCCTTCTTACATCATCCACCAATTATGATAGAAACTTAAAATATCCTTTGATTGGCTTGACTTTCTTAAGCCCTTCTTACATCATCCACAAATTATGATAAAAACTTATGATATCCTTGTTTAAGAACTTTTAAATTAGAATTCTCAGGATAAGGTATTCATATATGTTATGACCATGACTAATATGTAATTTGTAGTCCTTAATAGCTACTCTTACAATTAATGGTTATATTATTGACAATAAAGAAAAAGATAGCCTTTGCTTTGTTAGCATAGCCATAGCCTCCTTAGGTTAATAGATGATTAATAAGGCTTATTATGATGTTGATCCATGGTTTTACACTTTCACCTTCCTTACTCATAAAATATTCAAACTATTATGCATGCTTCTCTAGTCATTTGAAACCATGGATGCTTCTTCGAAGGTTACCTTGAGACAAATGTATGTGAAAGCATGATGATCATATAGTAATTAAAACCTTCAATTTCTTAATATGGCAAACACACTTTTTCATTCTATATATATTTTGGACCATATGCATCACATTGATGAAGCTTACTAGTGGACGTTGTGCTAAATTATTTGTAAACCTTCTAAGTGATGTAATCCTTATCGAGTTGATCAAACGTCATGACTACAAATTTGGATCACAAAAATGTGTTGAAATGGCTATTAAAACCATCTAGTGATTCTAGTTCTCTATATTTGAGTATAAAAAAGATCTTGCTTACTTCTTCATGGTTTCTTGAAAATAGATATTATGAAATGTGATGAAAGTAAGCATAAGGCTCAACAATCTGTCCTTACATGATCCTTCTAAGGAAATATTGAATAGAAACTTTATCCATTCATACAAATATTAGATATTGATCATTCAATGAAAGGTGAGAAAATTCTTTGATTAGATATGCCATCATAGATAGAGAGATAAGCAACATATTGTGCCATTAATAAATCTTCTTAGGATCTCTTTATACATTGCAGAAAAGTCATCATCAATATCATTATCACTGTCTATCCCATGCCAAACATAAATCTTGAAGTGTGTTCTTTTAGCATGACAATTTATATTAGAGATACTTGAGTAAGGGAAAAAATCTCCTTTCTCCTTAGTTTTATTCCTTACATAACTTGATAGGGAAAGGCCTTAACTTCCTTTTTGGGCTAGACAACAAGTGGTAAAGAGATAGGAAGAAAAAGAAGATAATTTAGCAAGTGCTTGAAGTGAATGCAAAAACATTTTTGTGAAGGATGCATAGGCTACAAAAGGACCCATGGTGGAAAAAAATAGAGGTTGAGAAAGCTACCTTGTTTGTGATAATGTTCTTTGGTATTCATGTTAGAAGAAGGTTCAAATAAGAGGAAAACCTAAACAATAGGTTTCATTATGGGAGGATTTGGGTTTAGCTAACTTCTCAGATTTGTTACTTAGCGTGTATGAAGTTGTACTAGAGATTACCTTGAGGATGAGATGGATAAAAAATTCTTAACTTGGAGGTTCCACACTATTTTTGTTAACTATTGCATTTGGTGGACGAGAATAAAGAAAGTTTCTTTGCAAATGAATTTTATTTTAGCTCCTATTATTACATAGCTATTTTCTTGATAGTCTCACTCACTCATCTTCTAGATAAGAGAATGCTAGCTATAGAGAAATGCTATGTGCTTCTTTGTATTCTTAATAAGGACATAAAAAATGTTGATGCCAAATATGTCTTCAAGCAAGTTTAGTTTTCATAGAACCATGAAGAGGAATTAAAAAAAATAAGAAAAAATATCAAAGATTAATATAACACAAGTTTTATTATGAAAATTCTTATAAATAAGAAAAAGTCATTGATATTGTGCTAGAGAAAAATTCACTATGTAATTAATGAGTGTGTTACAAAGTAAAACCAACATTTCATCGAGTGTAGTTGATCTTGGCTTCTCTCCCACTTTAATTCATGAGAATAGATAACAAAAAACACACGAAGTTCTTTTCTTCCTTACAATTTTTCTTTCTTACTTTTTTCATTGCATCAACATGAACATCTTTTTATAAATGATGATCTCTTCTTAGATAATCTATGGTAGAAGTGATATTTTTTTAGAGGGATAGTATAATGATCAAATTAATTTGTTATTATCCAAGAAATCAAGAATAAAAAATCCTTATTTTGTAGGTCATTGAAAGAAGTTCTTTGGTTTTTTAGAATGAAAAATTAGTTAGATATTCAATGAACATACTAACATGAAAGAACAATAATTACAACCTTTGACCTTTCTAGATCATTTTATTCCTTTCATATGCAATATGTTGTAAAATCAATGGGCATATGGTATGGAATTGGGTCTTCAATCTTCATCCTATCTTTGGATGATAGGGCCTTATAAAGTACACTAAGCTAGATGAGTTTTTGCATGAATGATTTCATTCATGAGTGTTCTATAATTTGAAACAATTTATGCTTAGACATTGTAAACTACATTTACTTGAACTTCTCCACATATATATGATATTGAATTTGTCAAATGATGCACACATTAAGTAATTTATCTATTTCTTACTTAATGTCTTCTTAACAACCTTTATGATTTTGTGTTTGTTAGCCAAATGTGTCTTATACAACATTTAGTAGTATTTCATTTTTCATTGATTAATTTCTAACATGTTAGCAGTTCAAGAATAAACATCGATATTCTTGAAAAAGAAGTCTATCATTATTGTACTTTCTTTCTCATTCAAGTTAGAGCTTACAATGATTTAATGCTTTTGAAAAACATCAAGAAGAGGAACATTTGGTGCATGCTCTTTGATGTATACAATATTTCTCTCACTCTATTATTTTATTAGTGTGAGGTTTAAGGTTTAACATATTTAGATAACACTTAGATCATTCTAGATCTTTCTTAACATTACATCTACAATGGTCCATGGAAGCTTGATATATGCACCTTTTTATGATTTATAAGCAATTGAGAAATGTCTTGCCCAAGATAACATTATATTTGGTTGATGGCCAAGTTATGATAAAACCAACTACATGCATCACTTGGTCAACTTCTCTTTCCAATGTTAGCAATAGAACTACGATATCATCTAGAAACATGTTTTGTGGAGAAGCATAGGGATGACTCTCTCCTACCTATCATGATGTTATCTTCACAAATTCAATATAATCAAACACTGTTCCAAAGACTATTTACGTATCTCCATATCTTGATCAACATTAACTAGCTATGTAATGGCCACAACTTCATTGTATAGGCTTTCATGCTTCTATAGGTCTTTGGAACCAAAAGCCATTAAGATGCATTATGAGAGCTATAATAAATCCTTACTAAAAATAGATAGACAAACCTTAGTGTTTTTTTTTTAAAACTTCCATCACGTATAATCAAATATATTTTACAAATTTATCTTACATTGTACGACATTGTTAATCAATTACTATTGAGACTAGTGCTATTATCATTGGTTCTTTTGTACCATTTGCAAATGACTAAATGGGATGAGATATCATAGTTGGTTGGGTTTTAAATTGATGATTAGACTCACTTTCATGGGACCTTCTTACTTTATCCACTAACTATAACAAAACGTTCTTAAGAAGTCCTTTATGTAGGAATTTTTTAACTAAAATTCTTAGAGCATGATGACTAGCATGTAATAGAAAACACTTACTTGGTTCTTTTGTAATTAATGTTTCAACAATTAACAATAAACAAGAACATAATCTTATTTTTTTAACATAACCATGTCTAACAAATGATTAGAAAGGTTTCTTATGATGTTGACCCATCATCTTACTCTTCCACCTCATCCACAAAGTACTCAAACTAATATGTGCATACTTCAAACCATGGAAGTGCCATAGAAGTCTACTTTGAGACAAATGTCTTTGGGAATATGCTACTCATATCATAAATACAAATTTCTTTTACATAGCATGGTTGACCCATTTTTTAACTCTGAAAATATTTTAGGCTACGTCCATCACATAAATGAAAGTTATTAGTGGTTTTATTCTAAATTAGTTTATACCCTCCTCTAGAACATAATCCATCTTTGGATTAACCTTATTAAGAAATGATTGTAAATTTGGATTACCAAAATGGTGTTGAAATGGTTAACAAATCCTCTCAAGGATTCTCATTTCTCCTTATTTCAATCCAAAAAATGTTCTGCTCAACTCTTTATTCTTTGAAGTTGCCAATATAATGTGATGAAAGCAACCATGAGGCTCAACAAGTTCTTAGGTTATCCTTCCATAGAAAATATGAATATATACTTTATCCCATTGAGCATATGATAGACGATGATTGTATAATGAAAGGTGACACATTATCTCTTTTATCAAACATGCCCTTATAGATAAGGAGATAAGGAACATATAGTGACATTGATAAATTATCTTTTAAGACCACTTTATGTAATAGAGAGAAATTATCATCTATTTCACAATAACTATCTACCCTATCTCTAGGCTACAATGTAACTCTCAATGTGTGTCCACTTTTAACATGATAAAGAATAACTAGATGCATTCAAGAATCATAATGGGAAATAGTTCTTTGCTCTTGCTATTCCTCTTATAACTAAGTTGGATGCTAATGCTTCAACTTTCCTTTTTGGCTACACAAAGGACAAGAAAGATCAATAATGCTTATCTTTGAGGTTCTGCATTGCATTTGATGAGGTACAAATGAGAATTGGTCTTTATTATTGAAGTTATCCTAAGCTTCTACTACTTTCTTGTTATAATTGTTTAATAATTTCTCTCTTCCATCTTTTGACAAGAGAATTTAAGTTGCAAAAAAAGTTTGTGTTTTCTTCATTTTCTTGGAGAGTTCACTAAAAATATTGATTCAAAGAAAGACTTTGAGCAAGTTCTTTGTTCAATCAAACATGGAAAGGAATTCAAAAGATAAGGAAAAATATCAAAGCATAGTAAAACACAAGATTTATCTTGAAAGATTGATAATGCTATGGTTTATGGCTTTATGTTAGAGGCTATATAAAGGACAAGAAAGATCGAAAATGCTTAACCTTGAGGTTTTGCTCTACATTTGATGGGGTAAAAATAACAATTGTCCTTTACTTATGAAGTTATCCTTAGCTCCTTTCATTACATAGCTATAATTTTCTAATAGTTTTTCTTCCCATCTTTTTGACAAGAGAATTTAAGTTGCAAACAAATGTTGTGTTTTTCTTATTTTTTTGGTAGTACGCTAAAACTATTGATGTAAAAACGTCTTCGAGCAAGTTCTTTGTTCATTCAATCAAAGAAAGGAATTCAGCCAATAAGGGAAAATATCAAAGCATAAAAGAACACAAGATTTATCTTGAAAAATCAAATAAATAGGAAAAAACCATATTCGCAATGCATTGGAGAAAAACTTTACTATGTAACTAATGAGTAATGTACAAAATATAAACTATATTTCAGCAAACATAATTGATCATGACTTTCTCTCCCATTGTAATTCATGAAAATATTGAAGGAAGACACACAAAAAGATTTTTTCCCCTTCATGGAATATCTTATTTCTCCTTTTTTTCATTGCATTAAGACAAACATCTTTTTATAGAAAATGATTTCTTAAATAATCTAAGATGGCAACATGGCCTTTTTTGAGATAGGCAATTGAAAAGATAATAATGAAATTAATAGTATCAATGACATCGAGAATAACATAATAACATCCTTATTCCAAGGTTTGATAATAGAATTGTTATGGTTCTTGTGCATGAAAAATTAGTTTGATATTTATCAAATGTATTAATAAGAGAGAGAATAAGTATAATCTTTAATCTTTTGGATTATATTTGATTTTTCATATGTAAACATTATGTAAAATCAACAATCTTTAACCTCTTTTGGTATGATTTTGCCCTATACAGACACTCGGCTCAACGATTTTTGCATGTATGGTTTGATTGATGATATACTACAATTGGAATAACTTATGCTTAGATCATGATCAAACTATTATTAATTGAACATCTACACATGTAGACAATTATAATTGAATATATCATTTTTTGAGACTTTTGTTTAAACAATGATTTATGAAATATTTCTAACATTATTGTGGCATGAACCACGAACAATTAGAATTGCATATGTTATCTTTTGGATTAACAATCTTGATTTTGAGAAGGTTTCTTAGAATTAAAACAATTGTAAAAGCTCTTTCTTTTTTATATCCAACAAAGGGATAGATTTTGGCCTCACAAACATTCCTTCTCAAATGACCAAGACAAAAAAGTGTTACAATAAAAAGAATGCAAAATTTGAGCTTCCATATGCTTTCCTAGTTTTAGCCAAATGTCTCACTTCGAATATATCCGATAGATACATCCATTTTCTTCTCATATTACTTGTAAAGGTAAAACCACGGAGCCTAAAGTTATAAATCGACCATCCCCGTGCTCTAAACTTACCATCAATACAAAAGAAGCAACCTTGAGAGTATTTAGGTGAACTACTAACGCGGGGTTCTTTTAACTTCTTAGTGTTTCGGAACTCCAAAGTCTTCCTTTAACCAACTGGCCAAGTTGAAGAAGTAACTGTAGAGCATAAAGGTGGTATGAAATGTCAAGGTTTCGGTAATTGTTGAATTTAACTACTCAGGTGGGATGATTATTTTCTTCTTCTTTTCTTTGTTAACTCAGATGGACATTTGGTTTCAGACACTTTGACAACTGCAGAAAGTCCACAAAGAATGGTTAATGATAATGGTCATTAAATGGCTACCGTGCCTTTATTCTAATGACCAACTTTGGCCTACTTCTGTTGATATCCTGAAGAATTTAGTACCTGGATGGTATATCTACATAGCAAATTCCTAGTTGTGTGTCAAGAACTGCAACCGCTTCGTCAGGTTGACAAGCAATTAAGACTTTCGGTCTATTTCTCTAAAGATATGTTAAAAATGGAAGAATATCTTAGTGTTTTGCTATGTGGTGCAGCCATATGTCAAGCATTTATAGCTAAGCCATTGTCTTACGAGGCTTTTTAACTACATAATAATAGTTAAGATAAGAACTACTCTAATGCACTTTACTCTTTGATGCAGACGTCGAGCAAGCAGTTTCAATGTAGCAGGTGAAAGCCCATTTGATATATAATAATGAATAACATGAGTTTCTATGGAGTTCGGTTATGGAATTTGCTCAGGAGGATGATGAGTAGTAGGAATGACTGATGGAGGAACCTCCACCGTCATCAAGAGGGAGACCTACAAAAGAGGTCATGTCGGTTTCAAAAATAATATCTATCATGAAAGGAATGATAGAGGTACAAGGGAAAAGAGACAGAAAAAGAAGAATTAGATAAAGGGTAAAAACAAAAAAAAGAATGTAGTGTTTATTGACATAGAAAACTCCACCTAAGGAAAACTATGAAAAGAGGAATTCTGTCTGTTCCTCATCCAATATAAAGGTTTGTCTTCACTCAAGTTACAAAACTTTTTAACCAGGGAGGGGATAAAGAGAGAGAGCAACAAATCTATTTGAACAAATGAGAGAGAGAGAGAAACAAAAATGGAATGAGGAAGAAGACCAAAGAAAGGTCAACTTGGAAAGGTCAGCAAAGAGTCCTTTGTCCTTCATTTTAAGTAGCGTTTATTAACAAGGTGCAATGGTTGTTTTTTCTTTGAAGGAATATAAGGTTGAAAAAGAGGCTACTAATTTAGTAGAATGAGTAGAAGGATTTGTTGGAGGAGGATAATCAAGAAAAATGAATGGCTAATCTCCAAAAATTCAAAACTGTATACGAAAGGTTGGATTGGATGCTAAGCTAGATGTGAAGCTTAGTTAGAGTTAATGAGCTTTGAACACTAAGCTTAGGTTTGTATGATGGGGCTTTAGCCAAGATTAAGACAAAATAGATGTTGAATTCAAAAGAGAGCACAAACCATTCTTGATAATTGTATGGAAGGGCTCTTCTATTATCCTAATGATATGTAAGAAAGGTAGAGGGTTGACTTTGAGATTAAGATGAACAAAGGAATGCTCAGATGAAGGAGATGATGGATCGCCCTACCAAAGGAAAAAAGGAATCCTCAATGACAGGGATGACATGCTTGTCAATGTAGTTTTATTATCACGTCTTACACAAGAGTGATGAGAGTCCTCATTGAGAGAATCTAGGATCCACACAAAGGAAGGATTTAATCCCACAACATTGATACTAGCATAATAGAAATATGATCAATAAAAATAATAATAATAATATAAAAAAAAAGATAGAAAGATTAAATTTAAGTGGTTTAAACTAGATTAGGCCTATTTTTACAAAACAAAATAAAAAATATCTACTAAAACCAAAATTACAAATACAAAATATGAACTTACATGAGAATAAAATAAGCTTACTTAACTATATCTACTTTTACAAGCACTAAATATAAACTCTTTCACAAAAAGATAAGGTCTCTTAACTTCTTACAATAGAAAGAATTCAAAGAGAACAACACCACCTTCTCTTCATGAGAACTATTTTGTTATCACTCTTGCATGCCATCACCTTCATAACCACATATTGAATAGCAAAAGTCTTAAAGTTATAGTTGTGTTCATACATACACAATCGTAGGTAAAAATTTATTCAATTGTTTCTCAACCATAGTTGCATAGTTTCACACTTAAATATGTGATGAACATTATATTTTAGAAGTCAATAAAGTTAGGCTTCATATTTAAATTCATGTAATAGAGTAGGTGGGCACATTTTTTTTTCTTAAAATTCAAAAATTCTTCCTTTTATACTAATATTATTGTTAATCATATGTGATTTCATGAAGATAGAACTCTTATCCAAAATTAGAATATTTATGAATTACATAAGCTAATTATATTTAAGCAATGACAATTGAACAATTAAGAGGTTTTGCATCATATATGTTTCATTATTACTTTTATTAGTTTTTATTATTTTGATGTTGCCCACACTTATGATGTCTCATGCAATTTAAAATCTGACATCAATATACTTCATCCTCTTATAAAACATTTAAACTTTAATAAAGAAGATAATATTTTGAGAGTTGAAGTAAATAATGATAACATTTGATGTTCCTATAAACTCATCATAAACCTCTTAACCACGTAGCTTCCCATATTGAGTTTTGGAAGTGTCATGCACTTTGCCTCAATAATATATACAGTAGTAGTAGGTTGGAGTATTGGTCTCCAACTAAGGGCACATTTTCTAAATGTTGACATATAAGCTATTAATAATTTCCTTTGTTAAGTTCATCTACACAATCCAAATCAATATCGTTAATAAGTGAGCTATCATTTTTATTAAATAGTAAGTAAACATCTTTTGTACCTTGAGATATCATAATATCTGCCTCACTATTTGCTAATATAATTTTCTTATGTTATCCATATATCTATTGATAATACTAATAGCTTGCACAAAATCTACATAATTAAAAATTATAGCATAAATAAGACTACCCATTGTGTTAGCATAAGGTGCCTATGCTATATATAGTGGTCTGCCAAATTTGAAGAATTTCTTTTGGTTAGTTTAAAATGAACAATTAAAATATTACTGACAGGATTAGCTCAAGCATGCTAAACTTTTTTAATACTTTTTGTGGATGATGTTATTAAGTCAATTATAACTTTCCAATACCTTTGTCCTTTGTAATATCAATATTATGAATCTACTTTTCTACTTTCAAGTCTCTTATTTCAAATTCATCTTTCATTTGTTTTTTATTTGATCAATTTTACATTTTTTTTTTGCATGCGATTCATACATCATTAACATATGAAAGTAAATACAAGTGTCATTCAAAAACCTTTGTAGATAAACACAACTACCACAATACACCTAACAAAGTTTTGTTTTAATTTTCCATTGTCGAGGAGACTAGTTTAAACCATAAATGGATACTTATAATAAACATACATGGTTTTATTTTCCTTGAACAAAAAAGCCTTTTGACTAGTACATAAGAATTCCTTTTGTTGTTCATTCAAGAAAGTAGTTTTATCATTAAGTGGTTTTAACTCTAAGTCAAACTTTGTTACTATATACAATAAAACACAAATAAAGATATATTTGACATTAAGAAAAATTACCTTATGAAAGTCCACACCCTCTTTTGCTACCAATCATTCTTTGTACCTTGCGCACAAACGATTCTAGATTTCTTTTTGAAAGTCTAGTTACAAATAGTAATTTTCTTTTCTTGTGAATGTTTCACCAATTACCAAGTCTAATTTTTATTAAGGGATTTTATTTCTTATTGCATAATGAAAATCCTCTTCTTAGCATCTATATTGATTATTTCTTCTAATAAATTGGAAGGCTTGTCTTGTAGATGCATATCCTCAGCAACTAAAAAAGCATAAGTCAAGATATCTCCATATCTTTGTGGTGATCAACTATCTTCTAGTTTTGTTTGTAGCAATGGTACAAACTTGTATATAAAATTTCTATGTATCATTTCTTTGGTCTTTTTATGTTTCTTCTTGTTTGTTATTGAATCAAACTTATCAGCCTTAAACTTTATATAATCAATAGGCACTTCATTAGACTATAACAATAAAGTAGGAGATAGCATATGATGATTTAAAATATGTTATAGTTATTATTAGATGTGTGATTTTTATGTCTATTTTATTTAAGCTAAAAGGATGTATAAATGATTTTTTAATATTGATATTGTATGTACATGAGCTTTTAAAAGAAATGTAAAAAATTTTATATTTTCACATGATTATAAAATATTCTTATGCTACTTGATTACAAAATGATAAAAGTTTAACTTCCATTATAATTTTTTTAAAAAGAAAAAATGATTCTATATGTTTTCAAAATATCAAAAAAAAAAAAAAACAAAAGAGAAAGCATTAGATGTCATGGCACCAAAATTCATTAATGGCCAGTGATGGGTCACCAAACTTAAACTCCTACTCACCTCCACACAAGGCCCCAAAGTGGAAACCTTGCCTATACAAAAAACCATGAAATAGGACCTTCTCTTATCCTTAGTCTAAGCTTAGAGTAGGCTTTCACAATATTCATAAAATAATAAGTAAAAGCTCACCAAACTCTTAAAAAGAGTTAATAATCATATAAAGTCCCATATTGATATCATTTTATTCATGGTATGTATAAAATTTATAGTTTAAATCTTTCTAAATATGAAGCTAAAATGATGCAACACTTAATTTTAACAGCTTGTCCCAAAATTGAAGTTATGAGGCTCAAGTTGAACAACAATTTGATATAACAAGTGAAGTCATGTGTTATGCATAATAAGTAAGGCCTATTTTATAGAGGATTAAGGTTGTTATCCATTTTTAAAATCATTCAATGTTTAATGCAACATGACCTCAACCTTCCATGATCTCTTCAACATTCAGTGAAATGTTTAGAATTACAAAGTCTCATAAGATGTTCAAGAAAGTATTCAGTTTATATAATCATTAAAACCCATTGGATGGTATGATCAAATGAATTTTTAAACCTATTATATTATATGCCATACAAAAGGAATAAATGCTTACAGAATGATCACAAGCATGCCGATGTCGCAAGGTATGCAAAAACAAGAGAAACTTAAAGAAGAAGCCTGGCATGCAACAAGACAAAAACTTTAAGAAGATGGTAAAATGAAAAAGGGAATCAAATTATTAAGATAAAATAGAAGACAAAAAAAGATAAAGTGTGTGTGGGCATGATTGAATAGGAAAAAGTACAAACAAAATCATTTTGACAAAAAAGAGATTATACACAAAAGTTTCACAAATAAATCATAAATGTATGAGGGAAATGCGTACTATACGAATAAAGAAGATAAAACTTACCATAAAGGTCTACAACATGTGGACAATGACACATTAAACTTATATGGTTGCTCAACATAAAATGTAGATTCATTATCTCTTAAATGGAACATGTTTGAATGGCTATCTCGCAAGCATAGTTGAATTGTGGGTAATAAAAAAATCTTGTTTTATTTAAAAAAAACTTTGCTAAGATAACAAGTAAAATAATAACTATGATAGATATTTCAATTCTTGTATTTATAGTTAAATATTCTAAGACCATTTTCAAGGAAAACTCTTGATATACTTTGTATGAGAGTGCAAAAATTAAATAACAATAGGATGTTTGACTACACATAATTGCCCACGTCCACTCTTGGTCTAATGACCACGATTACACTAACAAAAACCTCTCCCTTTTTTAAAAGATTGGTAGGGGTAAACCTTTACAAAGAGAGATCCATAAAAGAATCTATAGATAGCCCAAAACAACCATACCTAGTAAGACTTATATAAGTCAATAAAAAGGACAACTAAAAGAAAATAATATGGCTATTACACAATTAAATATTCTAAGACCTTTTTCAAGGAAAACTCTTCATAAGATTTGAATTACTTTGTATGCGACTGCAAAAATGAAATCACAATAGTTTTTAAGTGGTTCAACTACACATAAATGCCTAAATCCACCCATGGTCTAGTGACCATGATTACATTAACAAAAACTTCTCACTTTTGTTAAAAGATTAATAATGATAAACCTTTATAAAGAGAGATTCACAACAAAATCAATTAACAACCCAAAATAGCCACACTTAGTAGAACTCACACAAGTCAACACAAATGATGATTAAAAAAAATAATATAGCTATTGCACAATTAATATCTTATGAAAATCCTATAACCTTCACGTGTATTTCACTTGGCACAACAAATGCCTAAATCTAAAAGATGTTACCAGCTGAGAATATAATGGAATGAATGAGAAAATAGAGTAAAGTAGTTTTGATTATCTTACAATCTTTGTTGAAAGCTTCAAGCTGGTGTGTATGCAATTACAAGTTCAATTGAAACAAGTTTTGTTATTTGTGTATGATATGAAAATAAGTATTAAACCTTTCTCAAGTGCACTTCATGCTATATATATACACTCTAATAAATTGGCATATTATTTTAAGCAATCCCCATTTTCTAAATCTAAGTTTCCAATGAGATTAACTAGCCATTGCACCTCTCAAGTTTCATTCATACTTGTATGACTAGAAAGATCATTCTAAATGATGTTGTATAACTACGAGTCACCCAAGTAATCAGCCTGTCTGATCTACCTAATTAATCTACTTAAAATGGATTGTATAAATATGATGAAACGCATAGTATTATTTGATATGGTTTAGAGTTAAGTTTTAGTAAGTACTTATGAGTTATATGAACTTTATATAAATATGATAAACAATATCAGGTTGTTCCAACCTTTCTATCTTCATTAGTTTTCTATATTTATATGAATCATTGAAGTATGATAAATCCTCATTTTTATATGAAGATTTCTAGCTCAATTTTTTTTTATCTAAGTTAGTTTGAGTAGTGTGCAAAAAATGGATCATACAAGGAGAAAATTAATATCATCTTGTACAGTGCTCTTCTTTACTTAAGATATTCAATTACAGTGTAATCTTGTATAAGCCAATATTGTGTATCAATAAGTATAAGGAAGTTGAAACTTAATCATCTCTTAATTAAAATACAATCTTGTAGGTATGAATGCCTTATCAACACCTATTTGCCTTGGATCATTGAGTCCCATTTCTAATTACTTATATGAGATAGTCTAATCCTATGCATTTGATTTGATTCCTATTTGAACTTGATTTTATAATTCCTTATATTTTAATTCGAATACAATTTGTTTTTAACTTGACTTTAACTATTCAGAATAATATAACTCATGATTAATGAGCAAACCACTTATGCATGCATGAGTATGAAGGATGACAAGGAAATATGCTAGCCAAGTTGAGCCACTAATCTCCTTGAGGAATGCTATCAAAATCCTTCACCATGCTTGCATAAGCTTTACAATGCTCTCCTTTTCAACCTATACCTTCACATCAAAGCTCATAACATCCACTAGTCTACAATTCTATGATTTTATTATTATCAAACCACTTAAGGTAAACGATCAACACAGGTGCATAAGGATTTGATCAAGCAACTTAAGAAAGTGTATACTAAATATTGTGATGGGAGCATAACCAAAGTCATGTGAACGAATTTAAGGTTATGCTTTATTTATTAGAGCACAAGTTAACACCAATAAAAAGATCAAATATGCATATTACTTGAAGGGATATGTAGGAAAATATGATTAGAGTTCATAAAAGAATAATATCCACGCAAAATTAGAAGGAAAAAATTTTTAAGCATTCAAGGAGAACAAGAAAGATTGTATTACAACTAAAAGTCAGTTAAAGAGGGTAAGAGTAAGCATAAGAAAAAGAATGTAGCCATGTCATATTAAATTTTCATGAGGGGGACTTTAATAAAGATCAACATTGATGGCTAAATGTAATAGCAAAGGTTATGATATGAAACTATCCAACAAACAATAGTATAATCCATGATGTAATGATTAATCTTAAGAACAACATAATAACTATCAATAGAAAACAAATTGCTCATAATACGAATTGGTAAAACCTAGTATTGCTCTATAAAGGTACAAACAATGTGATCTCTTGGTTTTGCTTTTAAATAAAATAAAATAAAATTTCACAAATTTAAAATTATTCTTATATATGTATAAAAGATCATCATTTTGAAACTTTTCTTTTTAAGATGGACCTTTTTTTATTTCATGCCATAGATATTTTCTTAGTTTAAGGAAAACTTTTTCATTTATGAAAGAATCCTTTGATATAAATTAATCAATTTAAAATATTAAACCAAGCAAAATTTTATATAAAAACCAAATCTTTTCTTTTATTTTAAGATTCCAAACCCAATATTTGAATGACTCATAGCAAACAAAAATAACATAAATTCATTCTTTTCATTAGAAGAAGGAAATTTATTATTCATTTAACTTAAAATAAACAAATTAAAATGACAAATTTGGATAGTGAAAATTTAATGAAACAATATATCTCATGGAAAACTTGATGAAACAACATTACTTGTATAATGCAGACATAATACATGATTTCTAAAAAAAGAAATATAAAAGGAAATCATATTGTGCTAAATCATTATCTCTATTCATCCTTTCTTTAACCTTTATGAAGTGCTTTAGTATGACCTTAAATTTTGAGCCAAAATAGGCTAAGATACTAAACTAAATAAATAGTGATCATGATGCAAAGTAATACAAGTCAGATTATGCTACATGTTATAATCTATAACATGCGTATGAATATATGAAGAACAAACATTTTGAAATAAAATATAATATATAATAATCATGCAATGCAATTTAACATTGAGAACTTATTTTGCCTTCTCAATTAAATTTATCTTATTAAAAGGCTATAGAGTTTATAGAATTCTTTTACTTTAAAATTGAATTTTTTTGTTCTTATAATTTATACAAAATTTTATAAGTCTGTTGTCTAATTTAAGATGGATCCTTTATGACTATATTAGAACTTTATCCAATAGGATTACCTTGTGAGATTATATGACCAAACTAATTATCTCTTCCTTGAAATATCTCTTATACTATGGTTTACATGACAATAGATTTTTTTCTTCTACCTGATAAGGATGATACCTTCCAAGTTTACATAACCTTTATCTCTTCCTTTAGATGATTTAACTTAATTTCTTTAAAAAGTATGTTCTAATCCAAAAATTAGTGTTTTATTTAAGATATCCCTTATCAAATAATACACCTCTTTTTATTTTTAAAATAACCAAATAGCTTTGTGAATTTGATGATTATTAATATAATAATTTTATAAAAAAAATTTGCATCAATATATGTATAAAATAAATATATACTAGGATAAGTATGATGCAGCATTTAAATAAAATCTAGATATAATTAAGACATTCTAATGAAATCTTGCAAATATTTCAACTAAGACTTGAAACAATTTGTCATCACATCAAGTGTCAATAAAATAAAATAGACTAATTTGTACTAATTTAATTTTTCAAAATAAGTGCTTACTAAGAATCTGACATTCATCAACCATATACATCATATACATAGATCATATACCTTTTTCATGTTTGTAGTAGTCGCATCTTAGAATCATTTCTTGTTTGCATATCCCATCTTGAACCTAACTCTTTTAGCTTCCTCTTCTTCACTTGGCTTGGCTGTTATAGGGAAATTTCCAAATTCTCTTCTACCATCGCACCAATACAATCTTCACTGTTTGCTTAGTTTTTCCCCCAAAACCAACCCTTAAGAAGTTGATTTCTCCTTTTTATTATTTCTCAATTGTCACTTTCTCTTCTAACACTTCTTCTCAAAGTCACTTAATCCATTTAATTAAATTTTTTAACCATTTTCCCCTCCTTTAACCTTCAAATTTTATTTTAACTTTTCAAATTTTGGTCCATAATGCCCCTTTCCAACAATTAAAAAATGTAATCTTAGGTTTCAATTAAAACCTTGGATCTCATCGACTATCTTCAATTTGTTTATCCAATTATCTTTAAAAAGTTCACTAACCACTTTTAAACCTATTAGATTATATTTTAATGAAAAACGTTATTCAAACAAAACCTTCCCAGTTGAGTTGGGTCCATATAGTTTGATAAGGTCAAGCAACTTGATCAACATGAATCACCTGACAAAAATAGAAGCACATAACGACTGTTTAGACATGATTTGGAGAAGGAAATTAGAACAATAGTATATTATTCAAATGAAAGAATAAGGTGTGGGTGAAGAAATTTGTGATAATGAATATTTATGACAATAATTCAATACTTATTTTTAAGAATTTAATGGTATGATCTAAAATGAAGGCTTTGCATTGACATGGGAGAGTTTGGATTTTCACAGTTCATCTTTATATAAGAGTAATTTAATTTTGTCTCATACATTTTTCATGTTTTTGCCATGATATATATTCTGATATTTTGATCTATTTCTTTATGTATTTCATTACATTTTTAAATACTTAATTAATCAATTTTCATTGATTACGTATTCTATTTAATGATTTTTCATAAATTGTGACATTTGTGTTATTAATTCAATTATTCATATGATTTTCTTAACTTTATAAAGTTTCTATCTTTCTAATTCTCTTTTTTCAATGTTTCTCCACCATTTGTATGGCATGAACCAAATTCTACTATGTAGACATTTTGTTCTCTAAGTAATTCTTTATGATAAGAAAAAAATTAGAATGTTGGACATGACATGGACTAGACAATGAGAAATGGAAGGGTTAAAACATGCTAAAATAATGAATTAGAAAAAGGTAAAAGGTCTTTTCAAAAGAATCATGAATCTATACAATAAGAGATCACACCTTACCATAATAAGACATTATGCTATAATAAGATAAAAGGTCTTATCTTAATGAGATAAAGATAAATTTGATGAGATTATCATAGTATTAAGTATTTTGTCAACTAAATGCTGACTAAGCCAATGATGCTTAGTTGGCCTTTTCAAATGAGCAACTACACTAGGACTAAGGAATGGCTTGAGCACTCATCAAGGAAGTAGTAAGGAATATTGGACAATGGATGAAAGCATGCTCTAGCAATATTGCTTGAGTGAACAAAGGCAATGCCACTTGTAAAGTTCTTTTGTCGAGTGCTTATTCATAACTAGATGCTAAGGTATGCTTTTATTGTAGGTTTAAGACTATATGTGGTATAAGAATATAGGAGTTTGGCATAACATGGCTGTTAAAAATAATTTCTTTTTTCTTTTTATCTTACATGTTAATTTCTCTTAATCTATTCCTTCTTATTTTATTCTCTTTATTATAATTTTTCGAACAACAAATTAATCATCTTTATTTTCATCTCATCTTATCATTTTATATATTATTCTTTATACCATTCTACATATGCTCTAAGGAGCTATATTGTAACAATTTATGGCACTATTGAATGCTATTCAGACTACATAAATATAACTATTATAAGGGATCACACTATAAATATGGCTATGATAAATAAGTTTAAACATAGTTTGACTATGTACTTAATGATTGTTACTAACCATAATATGACACTTATAGTTGAATTTTTAATTATATTTATTATTATCATTATTTTAGAATCCTTATGTGTAAAAGTCTAATAGAGATGTATAATAAATAATTAACAAGTCTAATATAATATTTTGATATAATATTATGTATAATAAAATTATAATTAATAACATATTAAATAATAACTCTACTATTACAATAAACTACAAAAACAATAGATATTCTAACTAATTTATTGACTTTGATAATCTTTGACTTGATTCTTCCTTAACTCTATGCTTTTTTATCTTGTAAAATTATGAGGGTGAGCTAAGAGGCTCAATAGAGAATTTTTTAGTCATACTATAAAACTAGCATACAATAGTAAGAAGTATGTATGTAATGATTGAGTAAATCATATAAATGAATAGTATCAATATCTAACTTCTATAAAGATATCACAATTTATTAGTTAAGTTAATATATATTCTTATAACGTGATTATATAGATGCTTAGTATAATTTTTTATTTAATATAATCTCTTATCTAAGAGAATCATGATAAGATTTAATACTCCTATCATATCATATAATCTAACACTCTATTATGACTTCTAACTAATCTTAAAATTTTTTATCATGTGATATAGTATTCCTCATATAAGCTCAACCAACCACAGTAACTATCTCTAAACCAATAGGGTAAAGAGTTAGCTTGTCTATCTCTTGAGTGAGTGTGCATAATCAAGGGCTACTACATCTAATCCTCACATAATTAAAATCATAATCATTAATTATATCATCCTACTAACTCCAATCCATCACTACTTAGTGTTAGTTAGATTTTCATAGTTTAGAACCAAATATATAAGAGGTTCTCATCATAAATAATAACTTAAAAGGTTAAGGGTTTCCTTTAATCTTAAATTTATTGTTTAAAATTTTTTTATGCCCTGACTAAATAAGTCTAGTGTTTTCACCTTAAGACTTTTTTTAATTATCCAAGGTTGTTATCATCTAAATATCTTAGGATTTCCATTAAACCTTAATTCAATTATTTAGAATATCTTAGCTCATTTTTTTATATTTAGTCTTATCCTAATTTCATATAAGGACTTGCATTTCTAAGCTAATTTTAGTATTCACAAAGTCTTAGATTTTACTTATAGGTTTCATATATAATTGATTGCTATTACAACTAAGTATGAATTCACACCAGTATCATGATAATCTTGAGTTATCATACCCATACTAAGGCCTTGTTAAGCCATCACACATCTCCAAAATCATCATCCATGGTGTCATCACTTGGCCCAAGAGCCTAAATAGGATCATTCATGGTCTTACCCAAAAATTCTAAAAAACCCAATGGTTTAACTAACATCTTTACCTTATTGCTTTCTTAGTTGAACTTAACACATTCTTAAGTCATACTTCAAGCTCTTCTATCTTCTTCTATGGTCTTGGCCTAACTAGGAGATCACTTTCAAGGTCACTGGATCTAAAATGGATGAAAAATAATCAAGGAAGGAAAAAAATAATGCAAATCAATACACATCACAAAGCAACAAGATCGTAAGCTAAATTCTATACAAAGATTTGATGTAGGTGTATTAGAGTGCATATTACAACATGCTAATTGAGTGTTACATGCAAAGTCATGGACATGCCCTCAGGAGACTTATGCCTAAAGAGAAATGTGGAAAAAAATGTCAGCAGACATACATAGGCACATGTGCTCAACTTTGGGTGTCGTGCACTATAGGTACATGTGCTAGACTTCAAGCACTGTGTATAGTAAGAATAGGTGCCCTTCTTTGAGCTCTACACACCATAAGAGAAGGTGTTCAAACATTGAGCATCGTGCACGTAGGGGGTGCTAACCTAGAACATGTGCACTGCACATGATCGGGCAACTATTTCTTACCCTTAGGAGAATCCATGCATGCACATGGTAGTTAACACATAGAAGATGTGCATAAGTGATGTTTTTCATGTGGAGGCATGGGCTGATCGACTCAAAATTTTGGAATTTTTTCAACATAATATACATCTTTTTATAATTTGAATATTAAAAAATTGTATCCAAACTTTATATAAAAGGTTAAGCATACTGAGTAAGAAGAAGAATTTAGAATGAATTTAAAATAATGAGTTTTGGGAATCAGAGTTTTGTGTAATTTAAGAAACCCTTGAGAGCAATTATTTTGAGAAATTTAATCCTTTGTGAAAAAATCACTCTTCATATTCTTTTTCTTCTTTTGCTCCTAGCCATTTTGACACTTTCACTATAACTACTTTGAAAAAATGCCTATGATGATGATTGAAGGTAAGAATACCAAATACATCATGGTAAAAAATTAACTATTCAAATATTTATTTACAATATACATAAAGATTTATTAATAATATTTTCTTAGTCCATCAGTAGGGCCTTCTATTATAAGTCATTTTTTTATAGATTTCTTAAACTTGTAGGTCTAATTTCAAGGCTAAGCTTACCTTACATAGTCATATTCAAGAATCTCAATTTTTAAAACTTTATTAGAGATTATTCATAAGATCTTAAAGTCTAATCTTAACTTTAGCAGTTCTAATCATAACTAAACTCTTTTATCAATCATATATATACTTAACATAACCTTTTTTTAAGACCTCAACTTGAGCTCTCTAAGGCTTTCTAACTAGAAATTAAAAGTCATGCATATATTAGAAGCCATCTAAGTTCTCTTAAAGTTTGAACCCATGCCTTCCATGACTTAACCAAACCATGGCTCCATGCTTCCCAAGCATAATCGAGGCAAAGGGTTACTTGGATGCAATAGATTTCTAGTGTTTTTGGCCATATTTTCAAGTTTTATATTATGATTCATCTTATAAGATAATATTTAAATTATTTTTATAATATGTGGCATACTTTCATGCGTGGCTTTGTAACACATATAGATATTCTTATCATGTTATGAAATGAAATAGCATATATCTTCTTGTTTGTTCGAGATTTTCTATTTCTTATGAGTTACTATTTAGAAAATCATTTACATACAAACATGAAATTTAATTTATATTATAAAAATATCAAAAAAAATAAATCTAAAATATCCCAGTTAAGATAATCATACATATTATAGAGTTTATTTTTTTTATAGTTTAATAATTTTATAATGTCAATCATACTAAATCTTACATGTTTCATATATGTTTAAACTATCAACAAGACTCTAATATAACATACTTCATGATCATGTCTCAGTTATGAAATAGTTTACATCCACAAATAATAATTCCAAGTCTGTCTTCTTATTTCAATAAGTAATGCTAAACATGAGAGCATGTTTACATAAATTTCACTTACATTCATGGCTTAATTAATATCACACATTCTTACATAGTTCGCTTAGCAAAATTACACAAGAAAAGAATGATAAAAAACCTTTATATGCTAATAATTTTTTTATTCATGGGTATAAGAGGTTTCTCCTTTTTTATTAAACAAGATTCATGGAAGAAGATTGATTAGCTTTTAAGCAAATCATTTTTCAAAGTATCCAAAAGAAATTTTAATAAGATAATTTATTTTCATTTTTCTTTAGCTCATAACTAAATTTATTATATATACTCAAAGGTACCTAAAAACTCATGTAGTATACTTCTCTTTGGTTTGGTCTTTCTTTGCTCCAAAACTTAAGCCCTTATTCTTCTTCTTTCTTATGACTTATCATACTTTTCTCTTTGCTATTCTCTTAATAAGCCTCTCAAAATCCCCTTTTGCAACTAGTTGTTTCCAAAACCTTTATAACAACATCTTAAGGGCTTAAATAGCCTCAACCACATCTCCTTAATCCAAAGATTTGCTTAAGAAAAAACCAACTTGGGTTAGTTTAAGACAAGATTCACCATTCAAGTTGGACATCCTCTAATTAGTCCTCTTTGGTTGGCCATATCTAACTCTTAAAATTTAAGAATCTAAGTAAGATATGGCTAATGGATAGTTTAACATTTATTCTTTTTTTCTTATATATTCTGCCTTAATATATTCTTATATGTGTTATAATTATTTCTTTTTTAATCTTTTTATCTTTATCTACTAATTAACTTTTAATTTTTAAGAATTTGATACAATAATTATTAGACTTCTATTAGGGTCTAATTTAAAGCTTATAATACTAGAGATATTTAATATATTATTAAAAAATATTAAAAGATAATATTCACTAATTAGGATTAAGTGGCATGTATAGTATTTTAGAATTATTTAAAGATTGATCTCTAAATTTATAGTATATATTATTAACTAGTTGTGTGGTAATACACTAAATACTAAGCATAAAATTTTACTAAGAAATTATGTCACATCTAATTTCATATAAATGGAATAGATATTTTAAGATAAACTATATATAAAATACTTCAATAGAAGAAAGAGTACTCCTAACTTTAGATTATTACCTAAAAAATAAAAGTTATAAAAAAGTATATTTTTTGGTGATGATGGATGTGCATTCCTTTAGAGTTGTCATGTAGAGCACCAAAGATGAAAAAGGGAGATGAAGTCGAGGTTTATGTTAGTGAAGAAGCCTTGCTAAAGGAGTAACAAGATGGTAGTTTAAGATTTGAAGCCTTATTGAGTAGGGTGATGATTTGGTGGTTTGGTCAAGAGAATGAAAGGATGGGTGAAGACATGAGGTGTTAGAGAAAGAGAGAATTTATTTGGTTTTTAGTTCTCTTGGTTAAAGGTCTCTCTCCTTCGATTATTATCTCTCACAAGGGAAGAAAAAGTTGAAATCTCTTTAATTAGAATTGGGCATATACTCTTTGATCATAAAAATGAAAGTACATAAATAAGAAAAGTTTCATTCATCAATAATAATATTATAATGGTGTCTCTCTAATATATAGATGAAGGAGAGCTCAATAACTATATATGAGAAAAAAATTAAATACACATTGGGAACATATCAATAGTATAAAATAATGAAAAGTCAACATAAAGAAAGATAATTTTGGAGTTAAATTACTTAAAAATTCAAAATAATCTTTAGAATTTCAAGATATTAACTCAAAGTGGGTATAAGAAAATATAATTTTGGAGTTAAATTACTTAAAAATCTAAAAGATATTTTTAAAATTCAAAGACTTTGATACTTAAAGTAAGTCAACCACATTAAATATAAAATATAAAAATAAATAAAAAATATTTACATAAGAAAAATTTTGCAATCATTTAACATGATGATTTAATATTAATGATGATGCTACTAGGATTCTAACAGTGGGTGAGACAGATAGTGAAGATCAATAGCAGCTAGAAGGTAGGTGGCTGATGAGAGGTCAGATGATGCTAGGTGACCAATGAGCATAGGAGGGCCTAGTGATGATGAGCAACCAGTGATGTTGGGCAACCAGGCAACAACGATCAAGAACAGTAGATGATCAGGTGATGACAGACAACTAATGATAGTGGACAAAGCACGTATAAGAACTTACATCAATACTGATATATTTTACTATAAAATATGCTTTAACAAATAAAGTAAAATAATGGAGGTAACTATAAAAAATAGAGTATTGTAGTTGACTCCTATGGTTGACAAAGATGACTAATTGAATAAGATTCAGCTTTGGTATGGCTCCAAGTTCAAATGAGAATCATATGATGCCAATGAGTATATATTTTTGAGCTAATGTAAGACACTTTTACATCAAAATCTTATTTATATCTTTGTTATGTATTTATGATTGGATAAGGATAAGATTAAGGTTAAGGGATGGAATTTTATGTATAATATACTTATCATAATTGTTATACATCATATGAAAGTAAAAAAGTAAGGGTAATAAAATATGAAAAACTAAATAAAGAACTATTTTCACCATTCTTTTGTAAATTATTTAGTTAACTAGTTGTTTTGGTTAGCTCTTAAGTTCATATCTCAATAATAGCACCAAAACATTGATATTGAAAATATGTGACTAATGGAAACTGTTAATGACACATAAGATTTTGACAAGTGCTAAAATTCTTAGACATTGAATTCAATAATGATTGTAATTCATGATTCTTTACCACAAAGGTAATATCAGAATTAGCCTTCTTGGATGAGCAATAAGGTTTCTCAAGCATCTCTCTATAGATAATCTCCAATGATCACTACAAATGAATACCATTAGCTATCTAAGTCATCTAACTTCTAATAACCAACAATCTATGCTCATGATGAACAATGATAGGTAAGTGACCATTAGATATTGACTTAGCAATATTAGCCACTAAGAAAAAGAAGGCAATATTTTGAATTTCAAGGTATTCAACAAAAAAAAAATAATAGAGTGCTAGTATGAGACAAATCATTGTAAATAGGCAAAACAACATCAAGGAATAGAATACCATCAAGTGAAAGAACACCAATGAGGGAGAGATCATCATGATAATATCCATATCACATGGATAACATATCCAATTAGAGGTGGTATTTTATTACAAAGGTATTATCATATAAGTAACATTTTTCAACAAAGACAACAACATAAAGTAATAATAATAAAAACAAAGGAATAACAAAGATAGGCATTAGAAACATATTCCTAATAGCAAAATAAAAAAAATATTTAGTTTGACTATACAGGATCATTGAAAGAGAGATCCTACTAGCAAGGTAAGAGTTAGACAATGAAGTGTTGAGCCTTATGCTAATTTTGATGATAATGATAATAATAATAATATTATCTTATTATAAAATAATTATTTACTAACAAATTTTGATTAGTGTTATGTTACCTAAACAAGTTATAATGCTAGAAGGATGAGTTAAGAATTTATGATACAAATTTGGAAATCATGAATGCAAAGATCAATTGGAGACAAAATCAAAACAGTTCATATGGGTAAACTTAAGAAGAAATGATGCAATTAGGAATACTCCTAATTTCTTTTTATGAAATCATATTAAATATTAAAAATTAATTTATAAGATTCTATAATACTCTCTTAAAAACATTTATATTATTTTTAATTTAAACATTTTTGTGCAAGATTATTGAATTTTGTTTAAGATATATCCTCGTTATTTTATTTTTATCTTTTCCAACTCTCCTCCAAATATTATGAATAAACGAATAAGTTTTATTGAAAAGCATACGCAATGGATTACAATTTCATATGTAAATTAAAAATTTGGGACAACAAAATTGTTCAATATATAATTTTGAAATAGATCATCTAAATCTGTCCTCATGCTAACAAACCTTATTATTTTGGCTATAATCATATTATCTAGCTATTTTAATCCCCTTGAAACGTGTTATACAAAAATTTCTTTGGCTTTAGTTTAGTATATAATTTTCTATTTTTGAATAAAATATTAATTTAATATATATTTTCAAAGTTGATTGTTTGGATTGTTCATAATTTGAAATATTTTTCTAAGTATTTTCTCATTTCATCAATATCAATTTACAAAAAAAACAAAATTTTTTATTCATTTTTTAAAATGTGGACTTCCATACTTACCACTTATATATATGTAATATTTTTAATTGTTGGTTCTAAAAATTATATTTTTTTAATGCATCCCACAAACAATAACTTAATTTGAATTCAAATTTTTAAATATTTAAATCTCAATTAAATGAAAATTTGCCACCTATTCTAGTTAACTCTCATCCACTTTATTAAAAATCTCTTAATTATGTTAAGCTAATTCATAGCTGTATAAACATTTGTCCCTTAATAAGAAAGTACTATTTGACTATAGCTATCTTAAGCCCTCACTTTTGCACACTAAGTTTCCTTGACTTCTTTGTGCTCAAGAGCCTCTAACCTTGTAAGAAACAACTCTAATAGAGCATCTTGCATTAGAGTACAAAAGCAAGATTTTTCTACAGGTTATCTTTTATTTATAATTTTTATTTTTTCTATCCTTATTCCTTTTCTTGAATATAATCTTCCAAAGTATTTCTTATTCAAATTTTGTTTTTAATGATACTCATTTAAGTAATATTTTAAATATTCAAAATATCTTATTTGAAGCTAACATTTAGAAATTAAAACTTCGAGAGATTTAGGTGTGCATGATATATGGTTTTTTTTTATTGTAAAAAGTTCATTTTACTTATTATGTCTCTTCACAAATTTTCCACGACAATTGCTAGCTGCCACCTCCTTTTTTCCATTTTTATTTTTTTATTTTAAATTAATTTTTTATGGTCTTTAAAACTGATAAATCCTTATTAAAGTAAAAGTTGGCTGGTTCACTTCTTTAGAACGCTTGATTGTAACGCTTGATTGTAACGTTTCATTTTCACATCATTATTACGTACAAGTATTGCTAGCCCTCAAAAGTCCATAAAATTTTCTTACTTGTTGAATTGAACTTTTTTATCTTTATTATTTTTTTTTAAGATCCTTTAAATAACTCAACTTAACAAAGAATAACTTTAAATTATAATCTTTTTCAAAATAAATTCTTAATTATCTCTTTCAAAAATTTAAGAATTAATCTCTCTTGGCCGTGCTTGCGACCAACATGGAGAGATTTAGGTGATGGATGGAAGGAGCCATACAATGCAGCTTAAGCTCATTTTCTTGCATCATGAACACGAGGGAGGCGAACCCGTCAAAAAGCTCTCTTTAATGAAGCAACTTTTAAGCAATTGAAACCCACATGATGTTGATTAAAGAAAGAAAGCATGACTTGGAAAATGGATCTTTCAGGTAAAATGTTGAACACAAAGAAGAAACCCTCAGAGGTGGATATTGAGAACCCAGCAAACATTCCTTCCGAAGAGCTTCCCTACATCGGTGTTGCTATGATTTGAGGTTATTCCCTACGCAAAACCGTGAAGGGTCACCTGCCTTAAACCATGCAAAATAAGCTCCTTTCCTCGAAGTGGTATAATTTTTTTCCTCATTTTATATTTATTAATTAATGGAAAGTAATTAAGAATCAAGAATACAAAAGGCATTTTACTACTCAGCTTGCCACCTGGACAAGAAATGAGAACATAAATTGTAGGTTAATGCAGCAATTTCTTAAAGACATCTCAGTTGAATAATGTCGTAAAGGATATTTTCCATCAACAAAAAATTATTTTTTTAAAAGCCTTTATGAACTTTAATTTGACAAAGAAAAACTTTTCAACACCAATTAAAAACACGGTTTCCTCCAAACAGGCAATTTGACCAAATCAAAGTTTCTTATACTTCCAGGTTTTCCTAACAGAAAACTGCAGGCACAACCTTCTCTAAAGTTATAGCAAAGTAGGTAAGCCACCCATCCATAATGTTACAAGAACACCAATTATTAATGTCAAGTTCAATTGGAAATATGTCAAACGATAGGATCGATTTTCTCCGGTCAACATCTCAGGGTTTCATTTGGTTACGTTAGTGTTCTTATTTTTTCCTCTAATGAATGGATATCATAATTACAACCATTTACATAAAGCTAAAACGATTTATAAAATCGATCCTACGTTCAATAAAGTTTACTCACTTTTTTCTTCAAAACCACCTCTTCCAAATAAAGGTTTCTTATGAAAATATTCTACTGAGAATTAAATATTCAAAAAGTTTGCAATAATTTAATATATTTTATATTAACGTTTAGCTAAGTTTTAATTACGAAGATATTTCCACTTATTTTAATTCTTGTTGTGGAAGAGGTAGACAACTTGAGCTTGACAATAATCAAAGTCAAATGTAACTTAACTTTTTTCTAAGAGATTAAAAATAATATCATAAATTATATTTGATTGAACATTTAACGACCATTTTTTAAAATAATGGAGCATACCTTGACATATAACATTGTCTGCCCGACATGGCGGCCGCTCATAGTCAATTCTCAAGATTTGATGTGCAAGTTATATTTTTATAAATAATTATTCACGGTTTTATTTATGCTGCAAAAAAAAAAAAAAACAACGAAGTTAATCTTATGATGAATTTTGGAAATTAATATATTATAGTATTTATTATAGAAAACGAAGAATAACAAGAACAGCTGAAGTTATAGTTATGGAGAATTATGATATGGGTTTGTTATGGGAATAGATGCAAGACCATGCAACAAAAAACAATTAATTATTGATAAGGCATGCTTTTAGTGTCCGGAACTTTATATATTAATCTTTTCTGATATAACTAAGTAAATTGGATACATTTGAACAGAAAACTTTATATAAAAAAAAATAAAAAAAAAAACTGATACAGTGAATGCATCTATCACGTAGTGCTGTGACTGGTTGGAAATGTATCACCGTTTCATGGACCAATGAGAGAAATTTTGATCATGGATCACGAAGAACTCCATTAAAGAGTTTTTTTAGTTATAAATGTGTTTTATTTATTTAATATTATTTAAATATTTTAATTATTTAATTTGATAATTTTTTTAAAAAATAATTATCTTTCAGAATGAACAAATAATATTAAAATATTTTAAAAATGTATTATGTACATAACATTAAATAAAACTAAGCAATAAGAGAACAACATGATCAGTCAAGTGGGTAAGTTGGGTTAGAAAAAGAATAGAGAATGGGAATCCAAATGAATACTAAAATTGACACAATTTACTTGAGAGAATAATGTTACAATATCTCAATGATGTCGAAGAATGTTATCAAATAAAATAAAAAAATTTAATACAATAAGTTCTCTCTGTAGTAGGATGGAGTTCTTCACAGTGTAAAACACAACTTATTGCTCTAATTTTATCTTTCATTTCTTAATGAATTGCAAGGTGAAAAATAATAAAATATTTTATAATGAAGTTTAAGCTTAGAAAATTAGTAAAAAATAATAAATATCATAAAAAAAAGTAAAATTTAGCTAATAGGTAGAACTTATCCAAAAGAATCAAAAAATTAGCTACTAAATTTTGATTAGTCAAATTGATCAAAAAAATATGACAAATATTGAGATTATTAAGGTTTGATTTAATATAAATTTAATTAATTATAAATACCTATTTCCTTAACCCTAAATGAATGTAATGAAGATTTCACCTAAAGTGACTTGAACTAATGAAACAGCTAGAATCTAATGCATGAGAAGTTGAACAAGCATCTAATGGGGTTCCTCAAAGAAATGTGGCCATTTTGAGGGAGTTAAAGCATTGAGAAGGGGTGCCAAACACTTATTAAAGGGGGAGATCTCAAGACATGTAAGAGTTTATGGTAATTAGAAAAACAATTACTAAGTCGTGTGACAAAAGAAAAAGAATGACAGAGGATGGGTGTTGTTGAAATATTAGAAGGAAATCATGCAACCAATCAAATATGGTTAAACCACTATGAAACATAATTTAAGTACTAAACAAAAAGATTCATGGAAAGGCATAAATTTCAAAATCTAATATGATTAGACCACTATGAAACATAATTTAGGTAGGCCAGCTTGTATATTTATTTTTTTGTTTGTTGTACAATTGTATGTTCCTTAGAGACCAAAATAAGGTAATTAGATTAAAACTTATAAATTTTAAAGATGATTATATTTCTCATTTGTATTTTTAATTATTATAAATATTTGAATCAGGATGATATGATTATTATTCCATTAAAATATTATGTACTAATGTTGCAATATTTTAATACTATAGTATATTGATAAAAATCACTAAAGAAAAAAGATAAAAATGACAAAGAAAAAAAGATTGCTTCTAATAAAAATCTAAAAAGAAAAAAAAAGAAAGGAGGTAAGAACAAAAGTTCTCAAAAGGTAAGACGTGATCTTAAAAATACAACGATGCTAGTTGTGCAAAGTGACAACTATCATACAATAAGTTTCAAAGTTGAGCCAAAGGAGCCATCACTAAGCAATTTATTCTTAGAATATTGTGTTTCAGGAAAAATAAGCCCAATTTGTTTATGAAAAGCCTTACCTTAAACCAACAAAAAGAAAACTCAATTGAGAAAAAGATAAATGAAAAAACATAAAGAAATTTACATGACTTTTTACATGAAGACTTTGTGACATTTACATATTCTTTTTATGAGATTTACCTAGTATGCATCACGACTCAAAATTTACTTATTTTACATATATGTTATAATAATTTTATCATTGAGTCAATGATGATTGGCTTGGACTTTTTTATGACTTAATACATTAGGTTAAGATGATTTACAACATAGAACTCTAGAGGTGCATTGAAAGTGATAGCTTATGATCTTTTTCCTTTAGATGTTTATTATTACTACTTCATTATTTTAAGTTATTGCCTCAGCTAATTATGTATTTGGATTAATATGAACATGATTTAATATTTTATCATTATTGCATGAACTTTATGTTATAAAAGAAATATGAAAGTTTTAATTTTCTTTTTCTATGTTTTAAGATTTGAAAGGTTTATATTTGCTTTTGCTATGGTTTTAAAAGATGATCATGCTAATAATTTTGAAATTTATTTAGAAAAAAATAGAAGTATTTAAATAAAAAGAAATAGATGTCATGCCTCTAAACTCAGAATGATGAGTGACCATCATCGTAGGAGTGGTATAAGAGAAATTGAAGACCTAAGGCATTAAATCAGAGGAAAATAGACAACTTAGAATGTAAAACTTAGCAAAATTGTAACTTAGGATGCAAAACTTGGTTGGAAAGTTTTAAGATGCATTCTGATATACAAACCTTAAGGTGTGAAATTTAAAATAAATTAAGCAACCCATGTGATGAACATGACTAGGCATTCTAGAAGAAAAAAATGCACATGTTGCTTCATTAATTATTTGTTATCTCATTTTATATATAATGTTCATTACAAGAACCATAGAATGAAAAGAAAAAATTTTAGAATTGTTCTTATTATTTTTAGGCTTAATATATGGTATGCTAAACCAAATGTGTAGTACAGTAAGTAAAGAAAATTATCCTTTGAACTATAACAGAGAGTTGAGTATGATATGATTTTTGTTTATGTATGTTACATTGACTATCATGCATAGTAAATTAGACTATTCATACAATATATTTGATCTAAATTGAGAAGGAGTGAGAAAACTTGAGAAAAACAATTGATACATTGAAAATTGACATAAAATACATCCAAAACATTTTGAATAATACATATCTAAGAATGGAGCAACCTAAAAAAAGTGTATAGTAGATTAATGACTAATGTATAATATGTTAAACCCAAAGTGAATAGCATGTACCTAAAAAGGAGTTATCCAAGGAAAATGTATGATATATTTTTAAAATTAACAAACATTACATTGGATTATAGGATAGTACAATATGTTACTAAGTTAAATGATCAATCATTCTACAAATGAGCTAGTTAAGGAGCATTTAGTAAGTTATAATAATAGGTAGTACTTCAAAAGGAACTGAGGATAAGACAATCCTTTATTCAGATTAGAGCCAAGGAATGTACATACATTATGTATGAGCATGTTAATAGGTGAAAGTATGTTATTTTTAATGGACAATCTAAAAAATGGAGTGAAGTAGAATGATAGTTGTTAGTAAAAATATTTAGTATATTATTTAAAAAAGAAGAGGAAAAAGAGAAGAGGGGCTATGAAATATTTATGATATTTAGATAAGATGTTTCAAGAGACATTAAGGGAGACATTATACTATTTTATAAGGGAGACATTATAATTTAGATTTATTATAATCTTTTTAAAAAGGACAAAAATAAGTAAAGATTTACTTTCATTTCAAATTTTTTTATTGAAACTTCACTTTTATATCTAAACCTTGATTAGTTTTTTATCTTCGAAAGAGTAAGAATTCTAGTCTCATAAACATAAGATATTTCAAATTAAGTTTTGATAATAACAACTCAATCTTGTAGAAGACTAATGATTATTTGGTGCATGTACCTCCATTATTACACAGGTGATCATTGTAAAATACATAGAATGGAGCTATTTGAAGATTGTATGAGCATAATAGAGTATCATTTTGGAAGGAAGCATTTAATGAAAAGAAGAAAAAGATTAAGGTCAACTTAGCATATGATTGTCTTAAAATTTTGTATGATTAATCTGTTAGTGATAGCTTAATTGCATTACATATTTTTCAAAATTAGAAATGATCTTTGCATATATTAAAGAGTACATTACATCAAAAGAATTATAAATCTTTACACTTTCTCACATACTTAAAAAATTTAGCAAAGTATCATTAGAAATAGGAATAATTGGTAGAAGGATTTTTGGTGAATGATATATAAAATTGTCCAATCATTCATCTTATCAGACATTTTATAGACTTCAAATCCTTCAACATGGGATGTTCATTAATCAATTCTCAACCATCATTAGGATGTTATATTTGGAAGGTCATCAAATTGTCTGATAGTTATATAATGGCTTATTTAATGAAAGTCAAATCATCTGATGTCTTAAACCATTAAGTGGTTAAATGAAGTCAATAAAATTAACTCCTATCAAATGATTATTGGTTCATTTAATAAGAATCTAATGATCGATTTGATGATAATTCTCATATTCATTAGATTATCTACTAAATATTGAACTAAAATTGTGTTCCATTTGAAGGCTATTAGACCATTCAATGGTTAGTCAGATTATCATCAAACAACATATTGCCTAATAAAACAAATAAACTATATTAAACCTAGAGCATTATAAATGAATTGATCAGATATCTGACAGGTCAATCAGACAATCTGATAATGTATTAACAACTAGTTTTGCTAGCAAGCTACTGATATTTTTTCATCCAAGCTATTGCTATTGGACCAACAATAAAAGAACCTTGGGAGACTAGTGAGCTAAATGTTGAGAGCTTTAGGAGGTTCAAAAAGCCTCCCTTACAGTATAAATGGACATAAAGATCCATTACATAACATACATGCACTTACATGCAAATCCTAAAATTGCTCATTATAACACTTTTTTTCAAATTGATTAACATTCTTACATTATTGTTTTTAAATAGTTTGTGTAAGTTGTTGCTACTGCTAGTCTAAGACTTGTCAAGTCTTATGAAGGATTTTGAGATGCCTAGCACTAAGCCTTGTGTAGAAGAAAAGCTTAACTCATAGCCTTATGTGGAGAGAGAGCCCACCTCCAAGAATTGTGTGGAGTGAAAGCCCAACTCTTGTCCATGTATGGATGGAGTTTGGATATGTATTCTTTTGCCTTAGTAAATATAACAATTATAATGGCTTCTCCTCTAACAACATTAAGGAGGGAAATAGAGTGATAAGCCCAAATATGATTTTTTAAGGTTGGACATAAGCTTGTGGTTTGGAGACAAACTACCAAAAAGTTTAATTTGTTTTTCTATGCTTTTCTTTGCTCTTACTTTAATATATTGCACTATGAATATTTTTTTATAATGTGCACTTTAATTTTCAAAAAAAAAAACAATTATTGTTACACTCTTCAGCTTGCCCAAATAGAACTTTTCTTATCTCTAAGCCAACAAAGGGATGCATTTTTCTTTCTTATTTGGTTAATTAAATGTGTTTTAATTATTTGCTTAGTTTTAATTGGTTGATATATTAAGGCTAGAATCATAATATACTTAAATAGTTGAACTATACATTTCTTTAAACCTACAAAACTATAAGATAAGTTTCTTAATTAGTGTGAATTCTTAGAATCTAGGGATCAAGGGACAACTAAGTAAAAAAGTTTAAAATTTAAATACCCCTTAACATATGAAAATTAGGAAATAAATTAAGCTAGCCCTAGTAGTAGTCATAACCTCCTTATGGTGCCTTAATTGTAGGTATTAATTGGAACCAGACATATTAGTGATAAGAGGCAATTTTCTTAAGGTAAAGCCAAGGGACAATTATGAGAAAGCAAGGAGAAACCCTAGCCATGACAAAGTAAGGGAGTGATCCAATCTATAAGCAAGGAAGAAGAGGAGGAAATCTAAAAGCTTGAAGGGATAAGGAGGTACATCCATTGGAGAAGTCCACTATAAGACATAAGATAAGTTGAATCTTAAGAATATGCAACTAAACCAGATGCATGTCTAAGTTAAAATTTGAGTTCGTTGTTATGACATGCATGATTCTAGATCTAGGTTTTTATCATAAGGATTATTAAAATGATATTTTACATGAAAATAAAATTTGAACAAAATGATTGAAATGAATCGATGATGTAAAAAATAACTTCACGTCATGATGAATTCTATCATGATCCCTATTTATGATAAGAAAAATGTTAATCTTGTTAATTAATAATAGTTTTTAATCTATGTTATGTGCTTTCATCTCAAAATCTTGCAAATTTTTCCTTTATTTGTCAAACCCTAATTCATGATTCCTTGTCCAAGATAGATTCATTGCCTTGGGTAAGCCTTAGGGCTTGATGTCATTGCTTAGTTAAGGGCTTTAAAAGCATTATTGAGACTTAGTGAGAACTCCATATTGCTATTATGGCATGTGTAGCTCTCAGGTTTTTTAAATTATAGGCTTGAGATTCTTGGGTTTAGGACTTATAAGAAAGCTAGGGTTAGGTGAGGTCTCAAGTAATCTTAGTAAGAGAAAGAATGGTTTTAGACAAGTATGATTGGAGGTTGATGAGGTTTGGCTTTATCTAGAAAATAAAATTGGATCAAGTTGAGTAGTTTTGTTACCCTTAAATTAAGTTTAGAGATAGGTTGAGGCTTTAAAGAAAGCCTTGAATTTGAAAATTAAATTGGTTTAGGCCTCAGAACCTTGAAAGAGATGTTTAAGATTGAGGTAGCTCTTGACAAACCATGAAAAGATAAGGGATTCTTGTGCTTGACTTATAATAATGCTTAGGACTTAATTTTGGCATGTGAAAATCATAAGATAAGATTTGAGGGTTGGATCAAGAACATATAGCACTTTGTGAGTCATTAAAGATACAATAAAAGAGGCTTTGGATTAGAGAGACTCTTGGGTTAGCAATTAGATAGAGATTAAGGTTGAAAAAGGGATCAATATGGCCTTAGAAAAAGTGTTATGTTATACCCAATATTTTAAAAATATTATTGAAAAATTATTTGACCAAGTTATCTTTTATTTTGTGAATTAAAATTTAAAATTTGAATTTTAGATTTTGAAATTTGAATTAAAAAACATGGTTGCATGACAAGATTTAGGTTGTACAATATAAGTCTTGATTAGCTTAATGCTTAAAAATAAGTTTATAATTTTTTTATATATTATTATTTTTATCTCTTGCTCATTATTATTTAATTATGAATTCATAGAAAGATGTAGACAATTTTCCTAAAAATTAGGATTTATGGCTAAAGATAAAAGGATTAAAAGGAAAAGATAACAAATATGATGTATTTATGAATATTTAATAAATAATAATAAAGGAATATATTTATTAGTTAAAATTTTCCTTATATTCCTAGTTTTTAGGAATTAGATTCATCCAGCCACAAAGAAGTGGATTAAAGGTTGTTTTAAAAGCTTGAGTTGTAACTACACCAAGCCAGAAATTGGTTCATCTTAAGATAAATATTTAATTTGAGGAGGTGTGTCTTTTAATGATTTGCGAAAACCTAATCAGGATCTTTAGAGAGGACAATCGAGAGTATAGCAAGGAGAAAACCTAAGCAAGCCATGAGGAAGAAGAAGGTGGAGGGCTAAAGTTTGAAAGTAACAAAAGATCTAATTTAAGAGAAGTCTTCTAAAAATAATTTTCTAAGTAGGATGACCATTGAGCTCAAACATTAAACCTAACTAAGATCTAAGAAAGATAAAAATGAATTACTTTGCTAAATGCATGTGAAAACTTGAAAAATTTGATAATAAGATCTTTCTCTTCATAAATTTAGATTTTGAATGAGAGATTTTTTTTTAAATCTGAGACTATGGTGAATTTAATTTGTAATAAAAAAAGGTTTAATTACCTTTCTTTTTAATGCGATATATCAAATAGACATGTAGTTAATACTAATAGAGTTACAATGGATCTCAACAAACTATGAGCAATCATTAAATGACATAGACCCATTACAGTGATAGAGATCTACAGTTTTCTTGGACTTGTAAGATATTACTAAAAGTTTTTGCCCAATTTCTCCAAGATTGTAGCACCACTTACTTATTTAACAAATCAAGGGGTAATTTTCTTGTGGTCAAACTAGTGTGAACAAAGCTTCACCAAGTTAAAAGATAGATTGACTTTAGCTCCAACTTTGACCTTGTTGATGCAAAGAAAGCCTTATCAAGTATACATAGATGCATCACTTATTAGATTGGGTGTTATACTTATACAGGAGGGATGGGTTGTGGCTTACACATCAAGTCAATTAAATGATCATGAATGTAACTAATTGACTCATACATGAAATTGATAGCTATGATATTTGTCTTAAAATATTGGTATCATTATTTGGAGCTCCAATTAAGCTTTATATTGATCATAAAAGTCTTAAATATATTCTCACTTAATGGGATTGAATTTAAGACAACGACATTGGTTGAAAGTCATTAAAGATTATGATTTGGATATAAATATGAAATGATCAAAGCTAATTTAGTGGCTAATGCTTTGAGTAGACGCCCAATCTTGCATATATCTGATTGGTTAGATGAATTGAAGTCACTATAACAAAAGGATTTAGAGGTTTTAGCTAAAACTACTTGATTATAGATTAATTTAACCTCAATTTTGTCTTTGAGGAATCGCATATTAACTCATTATAGTTGATGGTGTGTTTCTCAAGATTAAGAGTTCAAGAATAATATCTTAAAAAAGGCTCATGATAGTAAGTTATTAATACACCTAGGAGAGACTATAATGTACAGGAACATTAGACCTTATTTTTGATGAAGAAGATTAAAGATGTGGTTAAATATGTATAAAAATGTTGAAGCTATCAAAAAGTTATGGCAGAACATCAAAGACATATGTTTGCTCCAAAACCTAACCATACTAGAGCAAAAATATAAAGACATTACTATAGATTTTGTTTCAAGTTTATCAAATACTAAATATGGTTATGATATGATTTGGATGATGGTAGAATGATTAACTAAATTAGCTCCTTTTCTTGTATTAAGAAAGACCAATTTAGTAAGTGAACGAGTTGAGTTATATGTTCAACAGATAGTGCAACTACAAAGAGTATCTAAATTAATTATTTTTATAAAGATACAAAGTTTACTTCTTAGTTTTTGAGCCATGTACATCATGCTTTGGGTAAGAATTTGAAGTTTATCATTGCTTATCATCAATAGAGATGGTAAATTTAAAAGGACTATTCAAACCTTGGAGGATCTCGTAAGACTAAGTGTATAATGTTACTTCATAGATTGGTTTAGGTAATTATCACTAGTAGAATTTATGTATAATAATAATTATTAATCAATAATTAGCATGGCATCATACGTGGCTTTTTATGGTCAATGCAGTAGATCTCCTTTGTTTTGAACAAATGGTGCGACTAAGTAGACATTTGGATCTCAAATTATGAAGGAGACTACTAAGAAGGTATGTAAGTTATATGAAAGACTACAGGTGGTGTAGGAATATTAAAAGAAATATCTTAATAATAAACATAGACTTTAGTTTTGATTATTAGATATTTCTTTAAGTTAGTCATATGCATGGATTATTTAGATTTGAAAACGCTTCTAAATTATAGCTCAGATGCATTAAACCTTATCTTATTATGGAGAAAATTAGGAGTGTAGCCTATAGACTAAAGTTACCTAAAAGTCTAGTACAAATATTTACTATTTTTCATGTGTTTAATTTGAAAACAAAGCTTCTAAACCCATCACACATGCTTCAAATAGAGCTTAAGGATCTTCAATTATAACCAAATGCATCATAAAAGAAGCAACCAGTGTATATTCTAAACTTTGGTGCTAAAAAATTAACAAATATGAATATCATATGGTTAAGGTTTTTTGGAGAGATTAAGAAGAATGTGAAGCTACTTGAGAAGTTGAGGCTGAAAAATCATCATAAATGGCTAATTTTTTTTTTAATTTTTAAGACTAAAACCAAATTAAGGTATTGAGAATATTATACATAATATGTTTTACCATATTATTGAAAAATTATTTGATCAAGATATGCTTTATTTTGTAAATTTTAAAATTTAAAATTTGAATTTAAAACATAATGGAATGAAAAGATTTGTGTTTCATCACAAGAGCCTTGATTTAGCTTAATGTTTAAAAATGATCTCATAATGTTATATTATTATTTTTACTCTTAACCTTATTATTATTTAATTATAAATGCATGAAACCATATAAATAAAATCCTTAAAAATTAGAAATTATGGTTAAGGATAAAAGGATTAAAAGAAAAATATAATATAAATGATGCATTTATGAATATTTAAGGATGAAAAAATATAAGAGAAGGAAAAACAATAACAGAATGTATCTATTAACTAAAAATTTTCTTAGATTCCTAATTTTTAAGGATTGGATTTCGCTGGCCACAAATAACTAGATTAAAGGTTGGTTTAAAAGCTTAAGTCGTGGCTATGCTAAACCAAAAACCAGTTTATCTTAAGATGAATCCTTGGATTAAGGAGGTGTGGTTATGATTATATAACCTTTTGGTATGCTTTTTAGGTTTTAAGAAAACATAGACGAAAATAGACTTTTGGAGAGGCTAATCAAGAGCATATAAGAAAAACTAAGGCAAAGTCATTAAGAAGAAGAAGGTGGAGGGCTTAAGCTTGAAATCAGGAAAGGATTTGATTAAGAAGAAGCCCTCTATATTCTTTTTCTAAGTAAGATGATCCTTGAGTTTATATATTAAACCTCAATAACATCTAAACAATATAAAAATGAATGCTTTGCTAAATACATGTGGAACCTCAAAAAAATTAATAACAAGACCTACTTCATGAATTTTTATGTTGAATGAGGGAATTATTTCTATCCAAGACTATAATGGATTTATTTTGTAATAAGAAAGGATCAAGTACTTTTTTTTCATTCAATATATCATATGGAATCATACTAAATAGATGTATGTAAATATTTTACCCATGAATGCAAAGTAAAATCCATGATTATTTGAGGATGTAAATACCCTTTAATTGAGATATTTTTTATTAAGTTGAATATTATGCTAAATTCTATACCTTATTGGTTGATTAAGCATGGAGTATCATGATTTACTAAAAAAATATTGGCAAACCATGGGGATACATATTTATTTATGATTAATCTTCTTAACCTAAATAAGATAATCTAGTTTTCTTGTCATATTAGCTACAATATAAGATCCCTAATAAAATTTTATTTCTTTCAAGAAAAATGGATGCAAAATTAAATATATTGTATACAATATTTACTCGTTTCTTATTTATGATTTTCATGATATGATGAACCAATTTTGAGTAAACCCAAGACCTATGTCATTCTTTTGTATGAATCTAATTATTTATAATGTAAAATTTGTTGTAAGAGACTATGATTGTGTTTTAAAACTTTTCACAAGTTTGATTGATAACATGACATGGTAAGGATGTGCACATATTATTAAACTATGGAGAAAAATAATATGAAAGACCATATAACATATTTCACACCTTAGCCTAAGTCATAAAATATTTAAGGACACTTAGAATTGAAGCAAAACCCTAGTTGATGTTACAACCAAGCATCCTTTTGCCACAAGTTTGTTTGGAAAGCAAGGAACCATGATCTGGCTAAGTCATGTAAGGCATGGGTCAAACTCTTAAGAGAACATAGATGGCTTCTAAGGTATGGGTTGGTTTTTAATTGAAAAATCTTGAAAGGCTCAGTTCAAGGCCATTCAAGGCCATAGAAGAAGACTAAGTTAAATAAAGTCATGGTTGGTAAACATAATACTTGGTTATGATAATAAGTGTTAAAGTGGAATTAGACCTTTAATTAAATAACTTATGGGTAATTCATAATCCTTAGTATAGTTTATTAAAAATTTAAGGTACTTGATTATAACCAGATGAGGAAAGCTTAGCCTTGAGATTAAGCTTAAAGGTTTAAGAATAAAAAGAATCTATAATAGAAGGTCTTAATGATGGGTTAAGAAAATATTATTTTTAAGCCTCTATACATATTGTAAATTAGATTTTAGATAACTAAACTCTCAGGTAAGACCTTGAATACATGTAGAAGGGCTTAGGATAAGACTTATAGATATGCTAAGTTTATGTAAAGAAAATAAAAATATAATGATGTTGGCTAGATACTTGGTTTGATTAGGTTCATTAAGTAAGACCATGAGTGATCCTAATTAAACTCTTAGGCTATATAATTACATCATAGATGGTGATCTAGAAGACATGTGGTAGCTTAGAAGAGTTATAAAATAGTTATGGTGACTTAGGGTTACCTTTGGAGGCATAAAAACCATCAATGATACTTGTGTAAACCAAGATTTCATGAATATTGACTTATATAAAACCTAAGAATAAAAATCAATATCTTCTAAGTGTTAAGGTTAGCCTAGATAGATAATGTCTAATATGAAATCAAGACAAGACTAAAAATAAGAAAAATGGGTTAAAATATTCTAAATAGTTGAGTTATGATTTCATGAAATCCTAAGATGTTTAGGTTTAGTAGACCCTTGATCATGTACACTCACTTAAAAGATAAACTAATTAGTTATCGTACTTCCTTAACTTAGAGATAATTACAAGTGGATGATTGAGCCTATAAGAAGTGTGGCAAGTTATAGAACAAGAGCCTCTATGATTGTCTTATTATCATAAAATAAATAATCTTAAGAGAAAATAATTACATATTTAGTCTCATGAGGAATCACATGATGTGTTGTGTTGTGAAGAGAAATATAAGTAGATGTAAAAAAGCTCTTAGAACTCTATGAGATTAGCTCATATGATTAGTATTTATCTTATTGAGTGTTGGATTATTTGTTGTGATAAGAGTATTAGGTTCTATCATAATTCTCTTAGATAAGAGTGTATTAAATCAGATAGAGAATTCTATGTATTTTGTTAGCTGTATTATAAGAATAGATATTAACTTAGTTGATAGTTCTGATGCTTATGATAGTTAAGATAGGTTTCATTCATTTATATGATATACCCAGTTGTTATATATATATATATATATATATATATATATATATATATATATATATATATATATATATATATATATATATATATATATATATATATATATATATATATATATATATATATATTGTCTAGATATTATATATTAGTTTTATAGTATGGCTTAAAAAATTCTTATTAGCCCTTACAACTCACTTCTTTACATTTTTATTAGATTAGAGAATTTATATATATATATATATATATATATATATATATATATATATATATATATATATATATATATATATATATATTGTCTAGATATTATATATTAGTTTTATAGTATGGCTCAAAAAATTCTTATTAGCCCTTACAACTCACTTCTTTACATTTTTATTAGATTAGAGAATTTATATATATATATATATATTGTCTAGATATTATATATTAGTTTTATAGTATGGCTTAAAAAATTCTTATTAGCCCTTACAATTCACTTCTTTACATTTTTATTAGATTAGAGAATTAGAAGTTGAGCAAAAGTCAAGCTAAAGATTATTAGATTTGGTACAAAAGTTGGATGATTATTTTATTTTATTTCAATATTAGTAATTGTAGTAATATATATGATATTATTTATCATCAATTATATTTACTAGATATAAGATTATATTATATTATTAATTTAGGCTTTGTAGTAGTTATTATGCTTTTTATTAAACTTTTGTGATTATTCATAATATTGCATTGGATTGGATTTAAATTCAAGTGGTTTATTAAATATATAGATTTCTTAACATGATAATTTTTGTATAAAACTATGATGAAATTGAAGATACATTTAACATTATGAATTTAGATTGGTTTTCCTTATAGTTTTGAAAAACATTAAGGATCAACCAAGGGGCTAAAGGGTTCCCTTATGTTAAACCCTAAGGATGATTTGGAATTAATGGTAAAACCATGTGTTGGTCCCTTAAGACTCTTAAGCTATAGGTTGGTTCAAAGGCATAAGGTTATCTTAATAGTTATGAAGAGTTATTAGTGGAACATATGTGAACCTAAGTTTTGAAGATAATGGCTTAGATTAGAGCTTAAGGTTTAAATTCATCGTTATGGGCTTTGAGTGGAAGCTCAGATGATAGTTTAGATAAGAATAAAAAAACTTGCTGTGGAATCTCGATACAAGTTAAGGTTAAGGGCCAATCTTAGCTATGGATTCTAGTTAGCTGTTATAACCCTGAATATGTCATTTGGGAATTAAAAAAATCTTAGGATATCCTAGATAAACAATTAGGGTAAGAAAACCTAAGATACCTTGATAAGCTTATTAGAGTTTTTAGGTAACTCTACGATGCTCAGATAAGCTGGTTAAGATTTTAAGAAAATCTTAGAACACCCAAATATGATAATTTGGGTTTTGAAAACCCTATAATAACTTATATAGGCTTATAAGGACTGACCCTAAGATAAATCCCAAATGTGTTGATTTAGACATAATCTTAGTCTAGGGTTTGTTGTTCAAGTTGTACTTGATTCTAGTTAAGCGTGGCATGCTATTAGCTAGGTCTAATGGAAAAAGGGATTACCTGGTGTAGTGCCCAAGGAATTTTGGATAGGTTAACTTACTTAATAGTAATCTTATAACATTAATATAAAGGATTTAAATAAAAGAATCTTAATGAGCTTTATGCATGACTACTAAGGTTAAGGAGCATAAGGTCGCCATATAGAGGAACATAAGTCTTAAACTCTTATACCATAAAGAGGAGACTGAGTAATTATTTATGATATTCTGAAGGACCATAGATGTGTTGGATCATTGAGAACATCCCAAAGGATCATGTATGTTTCAAATTATGTGATAGAACTCTTGAAGAACCATGGAGGCAACATTTTTGTGGTTGGACTCTTGAAAAATCGTGAAGACATAATTTTATGATTGGACTCCCAAAGGGTCATGAAGTGTTAAATTCAAGTTAGGACTCTCATAAGCATAGAATGAGTGTAAAATCAATGATGGAATATTAGTCATCAAATTTATCTACATCATAGGACTAATAGATTACTAGGGAGTGGAGGAGTTATGATAGATATTAAATGAGTTAAGAGTCTTAAGATTGTGCCATAAGGTTAATGATTAGTGTAGTTCTATTATGGCAATATCCCAGGTTATGTATTGACTCTACTTGGTAAGTTGAGACACTCTTATCTAACATTTTAGTTTATTTGTACATGTTATTTAGTTATACTTTGCTTATATCAGTTAGTTATATTTTTATATTACTATTGCTTATTTGTATAACAAGACTTAAGGATTCTATATTAAGCTTTTAGGCACACCTCTTTCATTACATGTAGGTCAAGAGAGTTAAGATTTTGCACTTGGAATCAAAGTTGGGGCGGCAAAGTTGGTGCATCTTAACAATGTTGATGTTTTGGTATTCCATTTCATGATATCTTAGTTGTAGCGATTATGTTTAATTTATAATAGTGATATTGTATTTGTTAAATTTCGTAATTATATGAGATACTTATCATAGATAGTTGTGGTTGCATGCATATTTTTTGTTTCTTTTTTATGTGATATATTCTTGTTTATGAATTGTATGTGGAACAAGATGGTATTTCAACATTGTAATTTGTGTGTTGATTTCATGACTATTATTAGCAGATCCTTATTGTTAATTCATCCTAAAGTGAACCTATTTCTAAATTAATTGATCAACTAACTGGCAAAGAAATTGGGTTCATTCAAGGCAACATGCCGTGGGCAGAATGATTAATGTGAGATTGTGACTCCAAGTTTGAAGATCAATCATAAGGAGTGAAGTAGCTAGTCAAGCATATCAACTAGGGCATGGGTTTTATTGCACTCAGGGACCCTCTTTAGTAGTTTGATTATATTGTCTTTGGTTACTTAGGACCCACATGTGCAATTCAAGATGATGGTTTTAGTTTAAAGAAAAAAAGAGATGATACAAAAAGAAAATGATATATAATTATCATTTTTTGTATTTTCTTGAATCTTTGGTACATAATGACAAGTGTTTTCTCCCTTTGAACTTTGTTTCCTATCTCTTAAGAATCAATTTAGAATTCATCAAACTCAAATTTGATTCACAAAGTAAGCCTCAAACATGGAAGCTAAAAACAAGTCAATATTATAATTATACATTCTTGGCTTACTAGAGATGTCAAACTAAAAAGGGAAATGTCTATGCATTTTTCTTGTGTTGACTTTTATCCTTCTCAAATTGTATTAAGGCCTATCATCATACAATTAATGCATGCATCCTAATCTAAAATGTCAAAGGATGCTGTTTATGGGAGTGTGCCAAACCTTCGCTTTGACCTCAAGTTTCATTTTCCTCAACAACATTGTTTGAAAGCATTTCAAACTATGAATGTACAAATTAGGAATCAAATAATTCATTTAACTCAAGAAATTTGAATTCCTAGTCTCTTAAGGTTTAAGTTTTGAATATAAATGGGTTATTTGACTCAATGAGATTTTGCATAATATTATTCAAATAATTTAACTATTTCGTTGGATAACATATTTTCGTAGTATTATTAAAATTATGGTTTAGTTACATATAAAAGCATTTTAATCTCACTCAAATTTAGATGACATCCATTTGCTAAGAATCTTTATATTATAAAGTAAACCAAACATGAAACATTAACAACTTTTAGATAATAATAATAATAAAAAGTTAATGTTGACATAAAAACTCCCCTAAACCTAATTATGAAGTTATTAGAAATCCCAATCTTGCATGATTATGCATGGCAATAAACAATGTTGTGTATTATTTTTAATAAAATCTATAACACAATAGCTCCTACCTCTTTCAACAAATAACTCATTGAAATTAAATTGAATACTATGAATAAAGACTACAACTCTCCTTCATTTGAGCCTCGCTCCTTCCGTCTATATAATCAAACAAAAATTCATCAAACTTGGATTAGGCTTCACTCACTTGGCTAAGAACTAGTATGTATCTTTCATAGTGATTTGCACACTAAGTCTAAATCGTTATTTTTATGGAGTCCTTCATACATATCATGAGACACTCTTGTAATGTGGGACTCTAGGGAAATTTTTTATGTCGTTATTTGTAAAAAGGTATTTCATTGTGCAATTAATAGTTTGCTTTTATAAAGAACAAAGGATATCATCAATAGGTGTATAATAGATAGTGTTTGCTTTAAGTCGATTTTCATTATCCATATGTTATGGCTTGAAGGCATTGCTAACAATGAATGTTAATGTTAAGAATAGAATGAATGTTTATACTCAATAAATATGGAATCTAACTCTCTTAATAACATTATTAAAACATTACGAGTTAATTTATAAAAAAATATTTTGATTTACTTAGATTGCAATGAATTATAGATAACCAAAATGTTTATTTTAAAACAAACAAAATAATTTGACAAATTGTGTATACATCATGAGGAGAACGTCAATATAAAGCATCCTCTAAGCTTAAATTTATTTGAACCCCGAGACCTCTAAAGTTATACATGCCAGAGCTATCCGAGCCAATGCCCATCCAAATCAAGATTAATTGGTTGACCTGTAAAACGGCCACCAACCGTTTTGTTAAGAGTTGGTTTGGCATTTCTTCTACAGTTGAAAAGAAGCTTCTTTTAAAATTCAATATAAAAAGCTTTAAAACATGATAACAAGGCAAGTAGATAAATGCTTTTAGTGTCATTTGGCATTTTTCCCCCGTATTATTAAAAACGAAATAAAAACTAGATAAATAATTTAATAGAGGCTCTTGGGCCCGCGGAAATCTATTGCGTGCCCTAATTGCTCAAACCCTAACCCCATATGTCACATTTTGGAAATAGGGTCTTGCTTGCTGCCCCAGCAAAGCTCGATCTCCTCTCTCTGCCCGCCACGTCAGTTACATTAACCTAACCCTTCACTTTTTCTTGCTTGCTTACGCGCCTTCCCCCCTGAAATGGAAGAGACCATGAAACCCGTATGAAACGAACTCGTAAATTGACTAATTACCCTTATTACTCTTTAATCAATATCTGCTAAGCATCATTATTCAACTCTAACGAAGTCGTGAAACTATAGAATATTTGCATGCTATGAATACGGTACTAAGCTACGTAGATTTGTCGTGTATTAGAATCATGAATGGCGACTTAACTATTTCCTAATAGACATATTAGTCCCTAAAAATAAAACTAATCCACAATTACAGAAGAGTCCATGCCCTCTTTTACCTCTATAAAAGCAAAACTAATCCCTTCCTCCTCACTAATCATCTTCTCAAGGCTCGGGTTTTAGAAGCTGGGTAACGGCTCGTTGATGAAGCTTCTGTTGGGTGTTTAGATAAAGAGATTGGTAATGGGAAGGTCTCCTTGCTGCGACGAAGTGGGAGTGAAGAAGGGGCCGTGGACGCCGGAAGAAGACCAGAAGCTGGTGGAATACATCCAAAAACACGGCCATGGGAGCTGGAGACACCTCCCGAATAGCGCCGGCCTCAACCGCTGCGGCAAGAGCTGCAGGTTGCGTTGGACCAACTATCTCCGTCCAGACATCAAGCGCGGCAAGTTCACCGAAGACGAGGACCGCCTCATCATCCACCTCCACTCCATGCTAGGAAATAAGTGAGCCCACCACTTCGCCAAACGTCGAATGCATCAAATGTACCATTTATCTAAAATAGATTTTTTTTAATGGAAATTAGGTGGTCGTTGATCTCGTCCAAGTTACCGGGGAGGACGGATAACGAGATCAAGAACTACTGGAACACGCATCTCAAGAAGAAGCTACTGATGATGGGCATCGATCCGGTAACCCACCAGAGGAGAGCCGACCTCGAGCTCCTCGCCAACTTGCCGAGTCTTCTCGCCCCTTCCAACTCGGGCAGTGGCGCAGCGAATACCTGGGACGGCGCCCTTCGGTTTCAAGCCGACGCCGCGCAGGTCGCGCGGATGCAGATCTTGCAGGGCGTGCTCCGAGCATTGGTGGCTTCCTCCCCTTCTACTTCGATCACGTATCCGAGCCTCGACACGGTCAACAGTCTCCTTGGTTCGTCGCTTGCCCCTCTTCGAAACCTGACCGACATGCTCCAACTGAGCCGACAGCTGGAGGCGCTATCCAACGGTTCCCTCGCTCTGCATCGCGATTTGAACCAAATGGCATCGTCTGGTATTATGGAAGGCGCAGTTGCACTGCAAACGCCAAGTGGCTACCACGCCTTCCCTCCTCAGGATGCAGAAAACCAGGGCCAGAATCTACTGTTCCATTCGGACAACAAAAGTTTAGCAGTGGATGATTCAACTCCCTCCTTGGTGTCGGCCTCACCTGAAAGCACTTCGGTGGATCAAAAGCAGGATCAGATGAATACGAATGAGTTTTCTGCATCCAACTCGGCGATGTCGACGCAGTTTGATGCCTGGGATGCACTGAATCCTGGTGATCCTGATGCTTGTGAACTTGGCTGGAAGGATATACTCGAGTAGGTTTTTAAAAGACAACTACTTGAATACATATCTTTTTTCCGTTTTTTTGAATGCTAAACTAACACCAACTTTGCTTTTTGCAGACAAATATCATGGTAGGATGCGACTCAGAGGAGAGTATTGGAGATTTGTGAATAGCACACTAAAATTTATTTGAAAAAAGGTCCAAGTCCTATGTCATTGGGAAGAGTAGATGACTTGTTTGTACAAATTGATGTAACAAAGGGAACGATCATACAGTTATGTGAATGGATAAGCTGTCGTAATCTAAAATGAATCAAGAACGATTATTTTTGTTCTTTTTTTTTTTTTAATTATGTTCATGTTCTCAATCAAACCAAACTCCCTCGTTTGCCTTTTTTTTTTTTTAATGATCCATCGCAATCTAGATTCTTGGGTGTTGGATATAGAAAGTTTGATGACCAACATTTGGCTTCAATATAAGTTAGTTGGAGTAGGGAGAATGTGAAAAGGACATGCTCTACATTTAATTAGAAAGGTTTCCAAGAGACGGCTGAATCTTAAAACTTGTATTAATTAAGGAAGAAGACAAGCATATACTGTTGTTAGCTTCTATAAATTGTTTGAAAGTCAGACATGGGAAAGCTTCGGTTTTTCCTTTTTTATAGAAATTAATAGAGACTTCCTGTGTAACTTCTGTTTGTTGTTCAACTATAACCTGGGCACTTGTAAGTTTTACGTACGTAAAATATCGCTGACTCGTGTTATTAATGAATCGAAGTCTTATTATTAGTTACCAATTAGGTGCATGACTCATTCCTTCATCTTTAAGTCATTGACTATGATGTCAAAGCCCTAACGTACTATCTCTTGCGAATCTCGATAAAGTCTATGGTACCTGCTATCATTGGTGCATAAAAGATGATGGCATCAGCTTTCATTCAACGTAAAAAAACAAAGCGAAGCACATTGGTTACTCCAAATTTTATAGCAACAATCGGTATTGCCCAAGTGGCAAAAATACAATAAGATAGCTTTGTTCAATCTTTATTTGTTGAGCTATACAAATTTCCCTACAATTTCTTTTTCAGAGATCACAAGAGGTCGTTTAGAAAGGAAGCCAAACTATAGATGAAAAAGCTTTTAAAACTCAAGAGCAAAACCTAAAGTGGGGCATTTTTCAGCACTTATCAGGCATCTAGCGGGCAGCATTTGGAAGAACCTAGGGTCCTTCCCTCCCTCAAATGACCAAAAGCTTCTTCCCATGTCCTTTATCTGTCGCCTTCATAGGACATCCTTGCACTCCCCACGTTTTTGCTACTTCATCACCCCTTCAATCCTTCTTGGCCCATTGTATGTTAACTCAGCACCGACAACAACTACTTTGTCGCACAACACATCCTTGATCTTCAACGACTCTTAAATGTTCTTGCTAAGGTTTTGATTGAAGAATCAGGAGAATAGGACTAGTCTTTGATCTTGACAGACAATCAATCAAACAGTTTTGGGAAGAATAGTTTCGCATTAAATACTTAATAAGCTCCAGTGTTGATAAATAAAATAAATAGTTTAACTAACAGTTTAGGTTTTTAATTGATTAGTTTTGCATGTATTTTGGGCCCAAATTGTGCAATAAGGTGTAACTTTCCTAAGAAATAGTATAAGAGCTAGACGTTTAATTATGACTAATTAGTTCAATAAAGCTAATAATTAGCCATGCATCGAAAAGGATATGTTTGATAAAGCCAATAAGTCAACAAAGCTTAAGGTAATAATTATTAATAATATTTTTTTTTTTTTTTGTGATTTAAAATTTACTTTCCTTTTAGTAAGTTTTAATGTGTGTGTATATATAGATATATATATTAGTATTTTTAAGGATTTAAAATGTTGCCACCATTATGTAGTTATTTATTGTTATTGATATATAGGTCCTTGGTTGGGTTTCTTTATTGTAACTTTTGAGTTATTATGTAAACGAAAATGACTATTTCATGACACATTGCCCACGGTTTAAATCAATGCCAAATTCAACTTAAAATCTATAGCATTGGCTAAAGCCATTGTAATTGAATCACCAGTCATTTGTAAACCCAATAAAATTAATTTTAACTATTTCCATAAAACTCTATGATAACAATTTAAACTACAACTATATTTAAATGACAATGACTAAAATTTAAATCACTATCATGGATTCCTATAACAATGGTGAAAAACCATGGCAACTAAAAAAGACATTATCAAATATTTATTTAGTGATACAAAATGAGTTGAAGTCATGCCCTAGCACATTAAAAAAATTTAAGAAAGGCTTTATGGCATATAGCAATGGGAGTGATTTCTGAACTATTGCACTTGTCAAAGACAAACATCTTAAACTATTGTTTGTTTAAAAAGATGCCATTTCTCTAATCTTGCAGTCTTATATTACTACTCTTTGATGCTTTTGTAGCTTAATAGATGACAATTTAAACTGGCATTCAACATTTTTTGTTATGGTCCTCATCACCTTTTCAAATCCTAGCTAATAATTTCTTTTCCATATTATCCAATAATACCAAGGTCTAATCATTAATGGCTTTTCTATTAATTCTTTATCATAATTTGATGTTCTCCCTTTCATATCTCATAAGAACAAATGATTCACAATAGTGGAATGTTGAAGGATCTATGACATAACTACCCATCCACTAACAAGTATCACTTGTTTGCCTTTATAATTAGTGTTTTCATTTCATACTAAGATTCATTGATGTCGTCAATATAAAACTAATCAACTTGCATGACCACTAGAATAAAAAGTAGTTAATGTAGCCATCTCCTCAATGTAGAGTTCTTTAATGCAATTCTTAACTGAGTAATTATCACATGATGTCTTTGAACCCAATTTTTTTTAAACCTTTTGATGTAACAATTCCATATACAAATCTTTGCACTTGGCTAATTACCTTTTTACTCCTCAAGTTTGATATTCAAATTGGAAGTCATAATCCCATAATCTAATCATTAAGCTCATGATGTGCCACCCATCATGAACAAAATGGACATCCATATGACTTAGAAACCAATTCATCCTAGCCTATGATAACTTTCCAACCACAATGGTACATATATGATACCAATGTGACATGTATAAAAACTATACAATCCACAAGCTTAAACTGCAATGTCCACCATCAAGATCAATAAAAAATAACATAAAATGCTAATAAAATATTCAATAATAAAGTCCTTCAAAATTATTTAATATAATCTAGAGTCCATCAATTAAGCCTAATACAACAAAGAGTCCACCAATTACATTATAAAATTAAAAGGATCAACATTACTATTTCTAAGTAAAATGCAAACAAGTAAGAAAATAACAAGTTGTTCCCACTCATAAGCCCACATGCAAACTCCTGTCTCCTCGATCCTACATAAAAATAAAAAAGAGTGAGCCAATGCCTAATAAGAAATCCTCAAATCGTATTGTAAAAATAACATACAAAAATAAGATACTGTAACAAGCATATATAATAAATATAAATCAATATTATGATCACAAATGTTATGCAATAAATACCAGTCTACAAGTTCAAACTAGATTAATGCATGATGCAACCAATTAGATGTCCAATGTCTCACCAAAAATTAGTAACTCCCTCCAAGCCTAAGAAACTCATGCTAAGGTTTTATCCTCTTGAATCACATTAAGAGAATAGTCACTTAAGTTAATACTCATATATAAGTTATGCCAATCACACTAACATAACTTCAGCACTCTCCTTTGAGCTATGCCTTCATAAAGAAATTTAACACTCACCTTCAAATTGTCCTATCAGTGAGTTAAAGGTTTCCAATCTTGGGGTCCATTCATTATAAGACTATTGTAGTTAGAACTATCATACTCACCATATATTATTAATTCAACCTACTAATAACTAATATTTAGGTATTAAGTTCTTTTAGAATGTTTTAATTAGTCATATGAGGATCTTACAATTATTTGAAGTATTATAAGGTTACATTTAAATCCTTAACTTAGCTATCTGATTATTCTAGGACTTCTAAATTCTAAGCTACTTATTTATGACGTCTATTTATTATCTAAGGTCCATATTTAGTATCTAATTTCTTTAGGGTTTATTTTATACCCAAACCTAATTACTTAAACTATCCTACCAAGTCTAAATGACACATTGATAATTAGTATTTGCCCTTTGACTTATCTGGGATTTTATTATCTAGGACCACCTTACTTACCTAGTTACCCTTAAGGACTTACCCAAGTCCATGTCATTAGCTTTACCCTTAGCTCATTTCAAAACATAACAAATCATATGTGTAGGTTCACATACATTTCATAGTGACTTTTCCCTAGATCACCATCTTGAGTATAAATCTATAGCCTAATAGACTAATAAAATTACTCAGTGACTTAACCAAACCATAAATAAGGTTTAGTCATCATTAACAGATCAAGTTGTTTCCCTTGGTTGAGGCCTAACATCTTTTTCTATGACCAAAGTTGAGCCATCCAATCTTCATCCAAGGGTCCACATAAGGACTTTTTATCCCAAGACCACATTCTAAGCATGCACAAGACTCACCAAGTAATATTCATGGTCCAATATTAGATTAGTACATAAGAATTTTCATTAATATAAACAAGGCTTAAAGCCTAACAAAGCTAATCTTACCTTAATTTAAGGTCTACCTAAAACCAAATAAACAAAAACCCTTTTTCTTCAAGAAATCAAGCCTTATGCATTCTAAATATATCATTTCCTAAGATCCACTTAAGAGCTTCCAATATAAAAATAATCTTCATTTAGGAATTTACCTCACTGTTCTGATTTGATTATCATGCAAAAACTATGCTTACCTAAATCCTACTTAGTCCAAAGCCACCCAAATCTTGCAAAACTAATCAAATCCTTAATCAAACTAGCCTTCTTCCATGGTATATAATCAAGCCTAACTAAGTTTTGAAACGAGAAACTAAGGATATTACCTTAACTTAGCAAGCATTTAGGTCCATTCAATGTCCAAGCTGAGCCTCTCCATGTCTTAACCAAGCCATGATGCTAGCTGTCGAAGCAAATTTTATGGAGGGAAATAACATGGCCATAAGAATTACTTAGAGTATCAACCAAGTTCAAAGTTTTTATTATTGTGCCTATGTCTTAGTCTAAGTTAAATATCATAATTGAGTAATCTTCCTAACTATGGTTTCATGTATAAAATCATAGGTTCTCATCTTCATATCATAGTCCAAATAGGAATTCAAATTATCATGTGCAAGCCAAGAGTTTGATTTACTAAGCATGATAATTATATTGCTAAAACTAAGGATTTCACCTAGAATTTACTCACATAGCAATATATCCAACAAAATTGGAAAGAAATCATACATGATTCATGTAAATATTTGAAGAGAAAAATTATCCACAACATATCTCCCTTTTAATTCTTAAATTTTATTCACTAAATTCATGCCAAATCAACATAGCTAATAAAATTATGGAAGTATTACAACCATGATAAGGAAATTATGGTAATACATTTTCATTCGCAACATAATGATTTTTCATGTAAATCAAGAGTAAGTGCTATATATCAATAAAATCAAGCAAATAACCTAAACTCTAACATCATTTCTTGGTTAAGAGGAAATAGAGAACATTCAATGATTATTACAAGCATCATGAAGGAATCAATCAAAATTAACTTGATCATGCTCTTAAACAACTTTATATAGTCTTGGGTAAGACATTTATGCCATATAATCAATGAGTTTCATGAGAGGGAAGAATATCAACTATAGCATAGTCATGAATCCACAATAATCGCATACATCTAATAATAATATAGCTTTTAGCTTATTCTAGAATTATCTAAGTTTAGTTGCGTAATATTGAGGTTCCTCTTACCTTAATCGTGTAGAGTACTTCTCCAAAGAAATCAATTATTCTTCCTTCAAATCTTAAGATTAATTCCTCCTCCTCTTACTCATGTCAAAGTCATATTCTCCTCCTCCCTTGTCTTATTTTTCACTTCTCAATTAGAGTCATAGTTAGGGTTTGACAAAAGCTTAAGCAAAGGCATCTAACAAAGCTTAATTACTCAGACACATCACTCTTAATTCAAAATTATTAAGGAATTAATGATTAGGAGTACTGCTAAGCTCACATAATTTAATCTTATCTTAACATTAGTGGTAGCTTCCATCTCATTAATCCATACTAGTTTAAAATCTTTTTAATTTTCCTTAAGAATCAAATTATCCTCCCAAATTTCATAAAGGAAACCACCTTTAGTGGATTTTTATAGTCATTCATAATTTTAAATTTAACAATCCATTTAGTTTCTTCACATCATACTAGCACTATTCTTATCTTCATATTATATGAAAAATTAAATCTCCTTTCATCTATACTTAAACCTACTAATAGCATTTATATGGTTTATTATTCATATAAGTGTAATATACTTTAGCTTGACAACCTCAAACATTCTCCCTACTTCGTACTTATACAATTCTATCATTATACTTATATGCTACATTTTATGTATTTCACTTCTCATGTTACAACCTAATGATTCCTATGTTTGATATTTTCTTAGCTTGATCATGCTTATATGTTTATAATAATTGTAATGTATGATCCATTTTCTCACTTTATACTCAATCATTTGACTTAGTTAATTCTTTCTCTTTTTATTATACATGTATGATCCATGATTTTGTAATCATGCAATCACAATATTACAAGGTCTAACCCTATATTCTCTACATTAACAAGTGATCAAGTTATCAAAAGTAGATTTTTTAACATATAAGTATGACATGGTAATCACATAAATACAATAATATCATGAATGTTAAAGGTTATATGAGTCTAAAGAAAGATAGTGGTATCGTACTGTACAACAAATGCATATCATATAGTATGATTAGGTAAGATAGAGAAAGAAGCTGAGAGAAATGTGACTATAACAAAAATTGGTTTAATAAACTTGACATTAAGCTTCTGATCACTCTCAATGTTGTTGTAACCTTACAATTTTGTATCGTAAAAGAAAATTGCAAGAACAAAAAAATTATCATATACCAATGATCCCTTTATCGGATATGTACAATCTATGAATCACTTAAAAAATATAGAGGTATCATTGTATCAGACATGTACAATCTTCATGATCACTTTGTACTATGTTTATGTAACCATTAATAATATATAATATTTTATCTCTTACAGTTACAATATACCATATCATACTTATAAGATATATTTAGCAAGTAAAATCAATAGGTTAGATAACTTCTTCATCAAGTTGATTAATCCCTTTTGTTTATCACTTCATTTTGATCCATTGATCATATTTGTACAAAACATTATCAAAATTTATAACAACTAATTCAATCATTTTGGGAATATAATTTTAGTTGTTGGAACTTTATTAAGAAACCTTAATTGAATGAGAAGTATAAATAGAAATGTATTTAAGTTAGAATAATCTGATGAGTCAACTTGTAAATCATTAAAAAGATAAAGTTTAACTAGAGTTGTGGGTTGTGTTTACATTATGAAGAATTCCTTCATTCTACTACTTCCATAACTTTAAATACATATTCTTTCTTCATTACTTCAAAGTTTCTCAAATTACATCATAAACTTCTTTCAAATCATTAACAAACTATCTCATATAATTCCTTTAACTATATGATATAGGTGTTTGTATGTAATTGATTTGTTCAAGTGCCTGAATACATTGTAAAGATATTGTTTACTCTTTTAAGTGAGGTTGAGGCCTACCTAATGTAGGAAGAAAAGGAGTGGTACCTTTTTAGGTTGAATCTATCTAGTTATGACGAAAAAGAGTAGTTATTTGTAAGGTTTATCCTTACTAACTATAGTGAAAGAGAGTGATTTTATTGGAAGCCTAGTCAAGTCAATTAATTGTGAATATAGACACTCCTTCAAAATCTTGTGTGTATTCTTTTTTACTTTTCTTGTCTTTTTATTTCATAATAACTATTTTTGCAACAAAAGTTTTGAAATCTAAACAATATTTTTTAAAACTAATTTTAGGATAACCATTAAGAACATAAAATACTTCTATTGCTATCATTGTTTGTGTTTAAATTAGCTTAAACATCAAATTTGTACAATTTATTTCCTTTCTTGAGAACATCACACTTACAATTTCTCAATAATGGGACTAGAATGAGGTTAAATAAAAGAAAAAAATTATTATGATAAGGTCCTTATTATGTCTCAGTAATTGGTAATCGATCATGCCATCTTTGAGGAAAGGGCTTCATCCTCTCGTCCTCTACTTTACAAAAGAGATATCTATTTGTATTAGAAAAGTTGCATGCAAATTTTTCTTACAATAATTGATTTAGAAATTAGGTACATAGTTGAGAATGAATTTGAATTTTTTATTAAAAAGCTTTGTAAGATTTTGTTGGAAAGGCATTAAGTGAATTTATCTCACAAGAAAAAAAATAAGATTCAATTTAAAGTTAAAACTTCAAAAATTTTCCATTGTGGTCTCTTAGCCATAGTGTTTAATAAAGTAACAACCCTTTAAATTGCTAATGAAGTTTGGATGTACGTATGAATGAACCAATGAATTAGATAAGTCTACTCTATAATAGATATTACTGTTCAAACAAGGGATTCATTATACAATTACAAATTTCACGTCAAAAGCATCAAACATTATGACTAGCCAGCAGTCACATTACTCATCATTGAACATAATTATACCAAGACATCAATTTGAAATTTATGCATCACGTATGTGCTTTCTGGGATGGCCAACATTATTCAACTCAATTATACATCGTAGTATTATGATCACGCCCCAAGACTCCATCACACAAATATGCTCATTGAAAAACTTGTCTACGCCATCATATTATGGTGATGATTCAACCTCCTACTTTGGTCAAGTATGTCTCTTTATAGCGAGCAATGTTTATTTTGACATTCCTTCATACTTCAACGAAGGATCCCAAAGCAACATTAGACTACTACACTACTAATTTAGAAGATTCTAATCATACCTCCAAAATGGCATAACCTAATGCATTAGCCTAATAAGTCATTCAAACTTTATGATTATACATCAACATAATATGATACTAAGCATGATATGTGCCAAACCAAAAGGTTGGCTATGAACAGTTTTTGAAGTGCCTCATAATGGATAAGTGTTGTTATGCCACCCTTAGTTCCATCATCTACATCAAGCTCAATCAACTCCATCTTCCCAGTGGATTTATTAAAGTGAAATTTTATTCTAGCTAGATCTAGTTGGTCGTAGACTAATTTAATTGATAATTTTAGTTTCCAAAGAAAAAACATATAAAGGTACCACTCAAGTTAACGAGTCCAAGGTTAATTTATTTACACATGGGTATGAATTGTTTCATATGAATAATATAGAGTCTATTAAAAATATATTTACCAAATTTACTAACATCATGAATAGACCTTCAAGTCCAAGTAACAAATTTTCTAATTTGAAATAGGTGATGAAAATTCTATGGTTGTTGCCAAAGAAGTTTGACCCCATGGTAACCGTCATCAAAGTCTATCAAGATTTAGACCATCTCCACTTGAATGAACTACTTCGAGATCTACTAACTAATGAGATGGAGTTGGTAAAGGGAAAAGAAGAAGAATCTCAACCCAAGAAAAAGAAAAAAGAAGATCTAGCTTTATGAACTACTCATCTATGGCTCATCATGACTCATCTGAAAGAAAATGAGGTATCTAAACTCTTTCATAATAAATTAGAAAGTTATTTACTTGAATCATAAAAACTTTTATCATTTCAAAACTTTAAACTTATGCATGTTGAAAATTTTTCTTATGATTATTCTATATCATGCTATTATTGCTTAAAGAGATGTTAGTTTTTAAAGATTATAGGATTAGAGCTAATGTTAACTCTAGTTACTCTTTCTATGTTTGGGTTGGGAAGAAAAATCTTAATGTATCAAAAAATATTCAAATGATTGATTGTAGATTGGATAGACCCAAATGCATTATGATTCTAAATCTTAATTTTAAAGTTATTGTGTTCGTGTGTATACTTCCTTATTTGCATTAAAAAAGGATAGATATCCTTTGAAAGTATTTTGTTTAGCTTTAAAATATTTTGAATATTTGTTTGTCCATATTGTTTAAGAAAGTGATATTTTAAGATTATTATATAAATTGATATAAGGAAAGAAATCAATTTGAACCCCTCAAATGTGTTTTTTAAATAATTTTTTATATACCTACCTACAAATGCTTCTCTTACATTGCTTTTAACAACTATTATGAATTTTTAATTATTAAGTTCTCAATAATGAGATATATGTGCACCTTAATTGTTTATTGACATGTACATAACAATTCTTTTTTTATCTTTTGATGAATCAAAAAAGGAGAAAAGTGAGTGAAATGAATTGTATTCATTGCATCTCAATGCTTGATTTAACTATTTTTTAAATAATAAATATTGAGGGGGAGCATACGTGTGTTTCCTATATCTTTTAATTTTAATTATTATTTAATAGTTTTGACATCATAAAAGAGAGAGATTTTTGAAACCTTGGTCCTTATATTAGTTGTTTGAAGGCGACAAAGCCATTTTATTATTTGTACTAATATTTTTTCTTCAATATTTTTTATCATGCATATTAAAATTAAATTAGTTATTTTATTGAAGAGCTTGATCAATTGATTTATGGGACAATCTACAAGTGAAGAAAAGTTAAGGCATATTCATAGTTTGCTTAAGCTTGGCTCAACTTTGAAATCTTGAAGCTATTGGTCTTATTCTTAGAGAAGTGATTACTTATCAATCTTACATTACATCAACCAAATAGTAAAAACATGAGTAATTAATAGTAAACTTATATTGTCTAAAGAGTTAAATTAATCTTAGGTTTAATGATAAACTAAATAAGAATTGAAATCAGGTGAACACAAGCTTTGTACTCATCTTGTAAACATATTATACGATATAATATCTTACATCATACTTGTACATTCTTTTATTTTTGCATTGTGTAACAAGTAACATATAGTTAGGACTACATGTCATATAGTTATGATGTCCTCATCATACTAAAATGATCTTTTGTCTTAAGTTGACCTAGTCATACAATGTTAACCCTTCTATTAGTTGAGCACAAAACCTAGAATATTCTATCTACTAAGCTATTTTATGTATCACATAATACAAAAATAGTATTTTGTACTTCTATGATCAATTTTTTTTATACAATGGTTAGAATAATTTAGAATAAGAATGTTAAAATAGAGCTATAGGGACATGATCCATATCTCATATAAGTATGATCACCCTATATTACTAAAATTCACTAACTATAACACTTTTGTATTGATACATTGTCTGTATTATACATTTATGAGGAAGTTGGACTTGCACTCGATGTGATTATAATGCCAATATTTCATATCACACAAGAAAATCCTAAGAGCATTTAAAAAATTATTGCTTATTGATGATCGCCTTATCAAATATGAATGATCAATGATTAATTTAGAAAAGATAGATGAATCATTATATAATACATGTGAAATCTTTGTGATCATCTTATATAAAGTTCATGTAGTTCTTAATAATGTGTGTTGAGTGGATCACATATAATATGATGCACTCTATTTTACTTCTACAATACATTATAGTAAATAAAATTAATTGATCAGACAATCATTTTATTTAAGTGATTACTTCCTTGTTTATCACCCTGTTACAATCCATTGATTGTATTTATATGAATAATCATCAAAAGATATAATAGGTAATCCACTCATTTTGAGAATGTCATTTTAGTCATTAGAATTTTTTTAAATGGCCTAAATTAATTTAGAATTATAAATAAGAACATAGTTTAATCAGAATAAGTTGATGGATCAACTTGAAAATCATCAAGAAGACAATGCAAGAGACATTATAAAGAAATCCATCATCTTGTAACTTCTAAAGTTTTAATTGCATCATTATCAAAGTATCCACACTTCTCATATTGCTTAATAAATTTGTTCAACATTATTTAGACATTGTTTCATATTATTCTCTCAAGCGTATGACGTAAGTTTTCATGTGTAATTGATTAAATCAAGTGTTCAAATACTTTATATAGCTATTGATTACAATAGTTATTATGAAGGAATCCTAATCAGGTAGATTAGGGGTGGATGAAGGCATTAGTATAAGACAAACAACCTAAAAAATCTTATGTTCACTTTTCTATTTATTTTACTTTTCTTATCTTTTTATTTCGTAATAACTATTGTCACAACAAAGGTTTTGAAAGTCAAAAAATACTTTCTAAAAAAATTTTACAATAGCTATTAAGAGCATAAAAGACTTTTTTAATTATCATTGCTTATGTTTTAAATTGACTTAATTTTCAATTTTTCACAATTCATCCCTCTTCTTGTGTGCATCACATTCTCAAGTTGTCACTTGTTTGAAAGTATAGCTACGGCTTTTTAAGATTGTGGAAGGATATAAGGATAATTTTCATAAGACATTTACTTATTTTTCAATGCTTAATAAAGCATGTGTCTAGTGTGGTAGAATAATTATTATATTGTGTACTCATATCAAATAATGTTGCATTCACACTTTGGTAATAGCTATAAGATACACATGCAACTAATCAAGATGTGGGTAGCCAACGTACTTAGACAAATTCTAGATATTGTTCACGAAAAAATAGAATTGTACCTTTACGATTGGACACCTGTATGAAATTAAACTATGCGATGTCAATGCAACTATTTCCATTATCATCGTTTCATGATTTATACTGCTTAACAAGTAATACATGTACGATATGGGGGATCATCAACTAGGATTATTTATGAGTATTATATGTAGAACTAATCCATAAGACAAGCTTCCATCTCAACTTTGTACAAGACATTTTTAATAAAAAAAGATACACAAACTATTTTCAAACTTTTTTAATAGCTCAATAGTATTGCACTTGTAAGATATTTCTTCAATTATTTATATTCTTTATTGGAATTGGCTATTCAAATGAAACCTACCTTGTTTTTGAGAGAGTTAAAGAAAGGAGTGCACATGCTACCATATGAGGAGATGCCATAGTTGTGGTTGGCCATACCTTTCAATAATTTGATATGACTTTTATGTCATTAACAAAGGCCTTGATATTCCTTCCTCTCTATTATTTGAAAACATTGTTTACAATTTTTTAGTTGGTCACTAGCCCTTTAACCCAAAAGTCCTTGAAGGCTTTGTTTGCTTCATCATGCTTTTTCATGCATAATTAGTTATTGCAAGCAAAAGCATTCAAAGAAATTGATATGCAAGTAATAGTTTTCTAGTCCTTTTTGTAATCACATTAATAGCTAATCATTCATGGTATTTTATATTCATAATGAATTAGCTAGTTAGAAGCTTCTCAAGCTCGTTTTTTATTATATAACATCACTCTAGACAAGAAGCTTTCCTAAATTACATGATAAGCCATATATTAACAAATTCTTTGAGTTCATGTTGAACCATAAATGATCAATAATGGATATATCCACTAGGTTCATGTGAAGGCATTTAAGTAATCATGAAATAACCCAAAGACAATGGTACACCTTCCCTTTGGCTAACCAATATATGCTATCTTTTTTGTTGAACAAATACTTACAAATTTAGGATAATTAAGTTTGATTATTGCTAGTTATGCCTTGGATTAAAATCATGTCGTCTGATATTGAAGGTTATACGACACAATGAGGGGAGAAGAAAAACCAAAAGAGTGCTCAACTGTAAACGTTTGATAGTATGATATTGGTTAAACATACTTTATAATTGGTTAACATAAACAATTAGGATACAAGTGTGAACAGGTTGTGAAAGCAATGTTTAGTCATGTAATATAATATGGCTATTAAATAAGTATGATACTATCCCAAGGGTTAAGTTTGAATGCATATGATGGGGCTTAGTATCATACAGTTTGATCAAAGTATATCATAAGGTATGATCTATTATGAGAAAGTGAGTGATCGTATAAGGATGATTGCGCTATCGTTTAAGGACAATAATAAAAAAGATGAAAAGTTGATCGTATATGTAGAAGCATCATATCATACAAATCTGATAAGAAAAATATTCTGATTTCAAAAACATTAAGAGAGCTAAAGAATGTATAGAATGATGCTTAACACCAAATAAATACAATCAATTAATATTGGTATCAAACATGGGAATCAATGGATTATGACATTGCGTAGTGTATTGTATTACAATGATACCCAATAATATGAGATGATCTGAGGAGATTGTTAGTCGACAAAAGCATATTTGGATTTTTGTAAAGTACAATGACCTTATAATACAAACACAGTATGAAGACACTAAATAACTAATATTTTGTAATTGGCTACTCTTGATATTAGCAATTAAAATTATGATGCCCCTAGATGTAAAAGTTTGAAAAAAAAGTTGTATAAGAATAGTTTATTAAGATAATCCCTTAATTTAGATAATAACTACTTTATTTAAGGCTAATTTTGTGGTTTGGTTAGGTTTTAGAGAAAAAACCTATGGAGTGCTACAAGAAGGAAAACTAAGATGTAACAAAGAAAAAAGGAGCCTCACCATAAATAAGAATATCTCAATACTTGAAGAAGAAAGAGCTTAACTTTGGAGAAGTGTTCTACTCATATTTTAAGATAGGTTGACCCTTGAGATCATATATTAAACTTAGCTAAGATCTATGAAAAGATAAAATAAATTATTTTGTTAAATTGTATGTGAAAAACTTAGAAAATAAATGTGATTCTCTTCCATAAATTTGTAATGTAACAAAAGGAAATTTTGTTTTATCTTGACTAAGGATAATTATAATTAATATTTAATGATTTATATTATTTTAAATTGAAAAATTATTAAAGAACTCATACAAAAACCCAACCTAAGAATATAAATTAATTTACACAAATATTAGCTTACCAGGTTAGCATTATTATTTTATATTGTTAAAGTTTGACTAAAGAAATTTTTGTGAGCATATAATGGACTCCTTTTATTATATTATTGTGAAATTTCATAAGAAATCATGCTTAATTCTTATTATAGTCATATCTAAAAATGAAAAGGAGCTTTCATAAGTATATGTTTGCAATGGTAATATTGTTTATAGATGTTTAAGTGAATTCAATTACAAAGCCTAGAACATTAGTTATTAGTACCAATTCTCTTTCAATCGAGACATGTTTTGCAGTTAAAAGGATGATAAATCATAATGCTTTGCTAGTTATATAAATATGTATACAAAATAGCCTTATTCTTAGCATGAAAAATATTCTAAAGTCTATAAACTATGAAAGAATTGATTTAAGACTACCACAACCCTCTTAAATGACATATGATAGCATGTTTTATTTAAATTTAAATCATGCTAGAATTTAGATCTTTAGAGCACTCTTTTTCCTCCAAATAATTGAGAATTCTAGTATAATTTATTAGCATATGTAGTTACTTTGGTTGATAAATGAATAGATTAAGGTTTCATCATATTTTGAATTACCAAGTGAATAAAATTCAGACTTCGTATATAAGGAAATTAAATACTATACTTGTACATAGATTTTTTTCCTAATAACCTATAAAGAATAAGATATCTTAGTTAAGCATGATAATACATATAACTCAAATAAGTATTTTACCATGATGTGAATGTATATTTAGATTATAAAATTGTGCATGGAAGTACATAAAATATTATGTGGATAAATTAAACCTTAGAGTAAGAGATGAATCATCAATTGAAACTTGAAAATTTAGTTAATCCCCTAGAAAGTCTTACAATCAAATATCTTTTTTCCTCAAGTATGCTTAGGAAACATTGAGCCAGGATTGGTTTAGGATCAATCCTTAAGAGAACCTAAATACTTTCTAAGGTAGGTATGGCCCTTATTTTTTAGTTGAAAAACTTGGATGGGGATTTGTTTGGGGCCTTAGAAAAAGACTAGGATGGTTAAGAACATAGTTTGCTAGTAAAAAGATTGGGTATAGTTAGTAATGTTAAAGTTAAGAATAGACTTAAAAGGTCTTATGGTTAATTCCCTATAGAGTTCAAAAGAAGGGCTTGAGATTCTTAAATAAGACTAGGTCAGGTAAGCTTAATCTTAAAATTAAGTTTAAAGACTTAGAAATAATTCATGGAGAATGAATCGATAATGAAAAGTCCTAGAGTTGGATTAAGATAATACCATTTGGTAAGCCTTTATGTATATTATAAATCAAATTTTGGATGGTAAAGCTCTTAACTAAGACCTTAAGAGAAGGTTAGAGAGCTTGGAATAAGACTTAGAGATATGCTAGGTTCATCGAAGTAACTAATAAAGTAAAAATATTGGTTAGACCCTTAGGTTGACTAGATTCTTTGGGTAAGATCATGAGTGATCCTAATTTGGCTCTTAGGCTATTAGATGACATATGTAATGATGATCTAAGGGATATGTGGTGGCTCAAGAGAGACATTAGAATGAGTGTAGTGACTTAGGATTGTCTTAGAGATATAAGAGTCATTAGTAAAACTTATATGAATCTAGACTTAGTTATAATTACAGTCAATTATACATTAAACTTAAATAAAAAAGTCAAGACCATGTAAATGCAAAAGATATCTTAAATAAGTAAGGTCTTAACTAAAATCAAGGTAAGAGTAAATATGAAAAAAAAAATAAGCTAATATATTCTAAATAACTAAATTAGAGTTTGGCAAAAGCCATAGGATATCTAGATGATGATAAATCCAGAGCGTTAAATAAAACAAGATTTAAACCTTAGATTATCTCACTTAGGACATGAAGAATCCTTAATAATATATTTAAGATTAAAAGAAATCCTTGACCTATTAGATTATTGATTAAATTAAGAACTTCTTTTATGTTAGATTCAAATTAAGAAAGTCTAAATAATACTAAATAGTGATATATTAAAGTTAGTAAGATGTTACAAATTATGGATATGATTTTGATTAGGTAATGACTATATATAGTGGATCTTTGATCATGCATACTTATTCAAGAGATAGGCAATTTAGTTACTCTAGTCCCTTGGCCTAGAAATAATAATTACACATGATTGATTGAGCTTATAGGATGAGTGTTAGAATGCATGTTAAGAATCTTTAAGATTGGCTAAACGTTATTGTATAAATAATTTTATAAGAAAATAATTGCATATTTAGTCCATGGGAAAAAAAGATGTGTTATGATTATGGTAAGGAAGTGTATATGCTTGTTGGGCATTCCTAAAACCCTATAAGATTAGCCCATGTGATTAATATTGTCTTGATAAATAATAAATTATATGATGTAATAAGAGTACTATGACCTATCATGATTCTCTTAGGTATGAGATTGTATTAGATCAAATAGGAGATATTAAGTATCTGGTTAATCATATCATAAGATTATGTATCAAATTAATAATAAATAAAGATATAATTATGGCAATTAATATTTGATGTCATTTATTTACACGACTTATTCAATTATTATACACATATTTCTTGTTAATTATCTATTGGTTTTATAGTATAATTTGAATATTTCTTATTCAACTCCTTAACTAAACCCCTCTTATATTTTTGTAGGATCAAATATCTAAGAGTTTTGTATGAGCTTATTTTGAGACTATTAGAGTTAGTACATCAACTAGATAATGTATTTTCTTATTTTCTATCATTAATAATATATAGTTATTACTTATATGATTATTAATTATATTGTTGATGGATATAAGACTACATTGGATTATTACATTTGAATTTGGTGGTTGCTTATCTATGTTCTTTTTGTTTGACTTTAGTATTTATTTATTATATTATTTTCAATTATATTTGAGTTGTATGGTTGATGATCATTAGATATTTGGTTTTATGTATCAAATTTATGGATAAGAATTTTATTGGATTATTTTTTATATTAGTATTTTGTTATAATTGTTTAATTACAAATACATTATATATTATAAATATTTGGATTTTTTGTTATACTTGAGGTTTTTGGAAAAAAATCAAATGTAATAGACAATACTTAGTTTTCATTCATTCAAATCTAAATTGTATATTATTTATAATGTTTACCCTTACTGATTATAATGAAAGAGAGTGGTTTTAGTGGAATCCAAGTTGGATCCATCAGTGATAGATTTAAGCACAGTTATAGGCTAAACTAACAAATATTGTGTGCACTTTTCTATTTGCTTTGCTAGTTTTGCTTGTCTTCTTATTTCATATCAACCATTATCACACAAAAGTTTTGAAAGCTAAAATAATATTTTCTAAAACTAATTTTATAATAACCTAAGAGCACAAAAGAATTTTTTTTTATCATTGCTTGTCTTTGAAATTGGCTTCAATATCAATTTAGCATAATTCAACCCCCCCCCCCCCCCCCCCCCCCCTCCAACCTCCTCTTGTGCACATGAAGCTCTTAAATTCTTAATAATTTGAAAGTATAGTTGTAGCTTCCTAAGATTGTGGTTGGGTACATAAACAATTGTCATATGATGATTACCTTTTTAAATGCTTAGTAAGGAACATGTCTAGTTTGATAAAATAATTGTTGCATTATGTACTCCTTTTGAAATAACATTACATGTACTACTTTAAATACAACTTTTTTAGAATTTTTAGTTTCTCACTAGCATTGCTTTTGTAAGATATTCCTTTAATTATTCATATTCCTCATTACAATAGGTTATTCAAATGAAACTTATATTAATTTTTAGAGAGCTAAGAAAGGAAGACATTTGCTATCATATCATATGAGAAGATGACATAATTGTGATTGGTTATGCCCTTCAATAATTTGGCATAATATTTTTATGTCATTGACCTGGGCTTTGATACTCTTTCATCTCTACTCTTTGAAAACATTTTCTATAATTGTTTAGTCAACTATTGGCCCTTCGACCCAAAGGGCAATCAAGGCCTTGTTTGCTTCATCATGCTTTTCATGCATATGCAGTGATAGCTAATAAAAGAATCCAAAGAAGTCACCATGCATGTTATATTTTTCTAGTACTTTTTGTAATTACATTAATAGCTAACCATTCATGTTATTCTATCTCTCCAATGAATTAGCTAATTAGAAGTTTCTCAAGCTCTTTATTTATTATTTAGCACCACCTTAGACAAGAAGTATGTTTCAGTTATATGATAAGATATCTATTAATAAATACTTTGAGTTTGATAATAGGCATATCCAATAAGATGATGTAAAGAGATTTGATTAATCATGAATAGCCCAAGGACAACACCCAATTTATGTTCATTCAATTCTCAATAGAATGTTATTTATAAGGTTTATCCACATTACCTACAATGAAAGAGAGTGGTTTTAATGGATCCTAATTGGGTCGACTAAGGGTGCATGTTAACTATAAGGATAGGTCAAACCACCCAAAAAATCTTATGTGTATTTTCTTTTTGCTTTACTTGTTTTGCTTGTTTTTTATTTCATAATAACCATTATCACAGAAAATTTTTGAAAGTTAAATAATATTTTTTAAAACTAATTTAATAATAACCTCAAGAGCAAAATAAACTTTTAGTTTATTATCTCTTGTGTTTGAAATTGGCTTAATTTTTCAATTTTGTATAATTCACCTCCCTTCACGTGCACATCACACTCTCATATTCTCAATAATTTTAAAGTATAACTATAACTTTCTAAGATTTTGATAGGTATAGAAACAATTGACATTTTTTTAATGCTTAGCAAAGCAAATGTCTCGTTTGATAGAACAATGATTACATTACATACTCCTCCTAAAATAGCATTACATTTACCTCCTTGTTAGGGTACCTAAGATACACATGCAACTGTTTTAAAAAATTTTTTGTAGCTCATTAGTAATGCACTCATAATGTATTTCTTCAACAATTCATATTCCTCATTACAATTGGATGCTCAACTGAAAAGTAACTTTTTTAGAGAAAGATAAAGAAAGGAAGACACTTGTTAGCATATAAAGAGATGACATAATTGTGGTTCGTCATGTTGTTAAAAAAGTTTGCACTTGACTTTTCTGTCATTGACATATGCATAATGTATTCCTTCCTCTTTATTCTTTAAAAACACTATCCATAATTTTTTAGTTAGTTATTGGCCCTTTGACCCAAAAGTCATTGTAGGCTATATTTGCTTTGTCATGCTTTTTTATGCATATGTAATGATTACTAGTGAAAGCATCCAAAGAAGTTGACATGTATGCTAAATTTTTCTTTTCCTTTTTCAAACCACATTAATAGCTTTCCATTTATATTATTTTATATCTTTAATGAATTAGCTAGTTAGAAGATTCTCAAGTGCTTTATTTATTGTATAGGATCATCCTAGACAAGAAGCATGCTTATATTATATGTTAAACAACCTTTTAACAAATACTTTGAGTTCATATTGAACTATAAATGATTGAGAATGAGTATATCTATTAAGTAGATGCAAAGACATTTGAGTAATCATGAAATAGCTCAAGAACAAAACTTAATTTTTGTTCATTGAATTCTAAACCAAGTGTTAATTCTAAGTCAATTGGACATGGATGTAGGCATGGGTATAGGTCAAACAACCTAAAAAAATCTTGTGTATTTTTTTTATTTTCACTACTTTGATAGTCTTAATAAAGATTTTGAAAGCTAAATAATATTTTTTTAATATAATACTCATTAAGCGAATAAAAGATTTCCATTTCTATCATTTCTTTTGTTTGAAATTGGCTAAAGTTTTAATTTTACACAATTCACCCCTCACCCCACCCCCCTCTTGTGCACATCACACTCTCAAATTCTTAACACCTTTATAGTATAATTGTAGCTTCTTAAGATTGTGGTAAGGTAAAAAAAGGATAATTTTTTTAATGTTTGGAAAAGCACATGTACAGTAACTCAAAACAATTATTGTCCTCTTGAAATAGCATTGCATTTTCCACTTTGTTAGGGGCTCTAAGATACACATGCAAATATTTTCAAAAAATTTTATAAATTTAATAATAATGCACCTATAAAGTATTTATTTAACTAGTCATATTCCCTATTACAATATGCTATTCAAATAAAACTTATCATGTATTGGAGAAAGCTAAAGAAAGGAAGACACTTGTTACCAATGAGGAGATAACATAGTTTTGGTGGCCATTCCTTCCAAAAATTTGCACTTGACCTTTATGACTTTGTCAATTACTGGTCATTTAGCCCAAAAGGCAATGACAACCTTCTTTGCATCATCATGCTTTTCCATGCATATTTAGCGATTGTTAGTGAAAGAATCCGAAGAAGTCAACATGTAAGTTAAATTTTTTAGTCCTTCTGAAAATAAAATTAATAGATAGCCATTCATGCTATTGTATCTCTCAGATGAATTAGCTAGTTAGAAGCTCCTTAAGCTCTTTCGATACTGTATAACATCACCCTAAACAAGAAGTATGTTTCAAAAATATGATAAGCTAACTTTTGATAAATACTTTTAGTTCATGTTGAATGATAAATGGTCAATAATGGGCATATCCACTAAGTTGATGTAAAGGAACTTGAGTAATTGTGAAATAACCCAAGGACAACTATCAATTTATATTCATTCAATTCTAAATCGAGTGCCACAACTAAATTAAGTTATGGTAAAATCATCATGATGCCTTCAGATTTCCCCTAATTATCACAACTACATTTCTCTTTGGAAACTAGGATGAGCTAAAAGGTGATAAAACACATGGAATCATGTAATAAATGACATCTCATAGTTGTTTTTTATAGTGGCAACTTGTGCAATGATGAAGTCAACCCATAGCACCTTATGCTTGATGCATTCACCACAAATCAATGGTAGAAAAATAATTCCCTTGTAATTTTACCCTCTTAGAGAATGCAAGGACATAGCCATCAATGAGAAGAACTTAGTCATGGTTGATCCATATCTACATGAAGGAAAATGTCTTCAAAAATTACTATAGCATCAAAAAAAATCTAGTTTAAATGCTGTAAAGTTATTAAGAAACTCAAACAAAAGCCTTTATGATACTTTTGATTTGAAAACCATGCTCACAAGAGAGCAAATCATGACAAAAACGAAGAAAGAAGTGAAACACCTATCAAGTCTCATGGTTGATTGGTGGAGTAACACTACAAAAAAAAATCTCCCAAAGATCTCCATAGAGTCATAATTACCTTGCAAAATATTATTAAAAATTAAAATAAATAACTATTAATAGCTATTTATAATATCATTAGTAATAAATCATCATAATATCTAAAAATGAATTTTAGAGTTCTAAATAATTGGAGTGATGGGTGTCCAATCAAATGATGATGAATCAATAAAATATTTCTCAATAAACATCTTATATGATAGATCACTTACCTAATCAATCTAAGAGCTTGATGTGTGCCCTTGGTTGCCACCACATAATTGGGTTTCGCTTATCTATAATGGAAAGATCCAAAAGCCAAAATTGTAGACTAAAATTTGACCCTCCAACAACCAAATATTCTACACTTAACCAAATAAATATATGAAACATGCATAAATATGAAACTAAACTTAAAAATCTATTTAGAAGTGTAAATGTGGCAAATAAATCATTAAACAATGCCATGATAGTCTTATTGATCATGTTCGCATAGATCATACCTCCTCTTTAAATTTTGTAACTCAATATCTGGAACTTAATTAGCATCATTTGAAATGTGAAAAAAAATTAATTTAATTTCAAAATATCATAATTTAATTTTAAAAAAATTTAAAAATTTCCCAATTACTTCTTCAACTAATTCCTAGATCTCATGAATTACATAGCAATAATAACATTCTAGATGCTAAGCATACATCCATATATAAAGGTGAAAAACTAGCAAAAAGGAAAAAAAAAGTAAATTCTAAAGGGGGTTAATCACCTAATGCAATCAAGGGAATCGTATACTACCCCTTTAGAGATATTTTGAATGCGTTAAGCATGTCCAATTTCCAATATAAACCACTTGGTGTGGCTTCGTACCTATAGGGGATGGTTGGTTAGAACTTCCTATATTTTGTAATGTTTTACTAGTCTAAACAAACATAATCCACCCATACAATTAGTCATGATGTGTTCAACATCAATGAAAGGGTTAGAAATGTTTCGATTTTGCAAAACAAAAGACATATTGTCTAGGATTTCTACGAAATAATTCTAACTCCCTAATAAGCAAACTTTTTGTAAGAGAAAACCAAATGCAATAGATACAACTCGAAATATCTAGAAACTTAAGATAAATCATATATATATGGTATCCTAATGCACTATCATGACCAAACACATAGATAATGCATAAAACATAAGGATTGAATGCAACTAAAATGTAAGAACAAACATTAAATTCAAAAGAATGGCCAAAATTTCTCTAGATATAGCATGAAACATTTGAATTAAGTAGCATGTGGGTCTCCAAGTGCACTAAATGTAATCATTTGGCAATGATAAGCATAAGATGAATGATAAAGCACTAAATAAGCTCTGTGCTACTTGTGATGAGTTACTTTTGGTGATCTCTCTTGCTAGTTCTCCTCAAGAAAACAAGATAAAATCCTTTGTAAGTCATCTAAAGACTCCAAAATATCTCAAAATTTAGTAAATACCTTCATCTTACTAAGTACTAAAGCATGTTTTTATGAAGGCCTATGGCATTCTCATCATCAAGAAAAAAAATTAACTTATCGTGGCAATTAATGAATTGGCGACAAAACTACTAACCTATCTAAAAGAAAATAAATAACCTATAAAAACCTATGAGAATGACTATATATCCTATTATAGTATGGTGGGTTATGATAAATCGAGAGCATATCATGGTATATTGAAGGTAGATCTCGATGTAGAAGATGAATAAGATGTAGATTCGAGAGAGAAATGATATGCTTTGGTTTCAACATTAAATAAAAAAATTGGAGGTAATACTAATCTCTTCTTATTTTACCCCAATTCATACACTCTCATCTTACATTCCTAAAAAGAACCACTTTCTTAGTTGTTAATTTATTGAAAATTTTTTGAGAAACCCTTCAAGTTTCATTCAAATAATAACCCTATCCAATTCTTTGAATAGATATACTTTGATGCACAACACTATAGTTTTTGTACTTTTCATAAATGATATCTAGCCTCTTTATTTTCCTAAAAAATCATGTATTTATCAACAAACTCATTAGAATAATATCTAATAAGTTAACTTGCAATATTTATTAGTTTTCTAGGTTCATGGCCTATAAAAAATACCAAATGGGTTGCATCCATTAGATCTATTAATGCTACTATTGGAAAAAAAAACTCTATTATAAATAGTAAAGAATTTTATGCTATGGGATAATCTAAGAATAAACATGATAAATGATTTCCCAAGCTTCTATTAATAACTTTCATTTGATCATCTATCTTTGGATGGAAAGTTTAAAAAGAAAAAAAAACTTTGTTCCTGAAGTGAAAATTAGTGTACGAATCTCACAAGAGGGGGTGAAATGTTGTCTTAAAAGTAATTTTTGTTATTTTTTAACGTATTTATTTCTTAAAAATAATTTTATTTTTTTGTAAAAAACCTTGATTATATGTATATATTATTTTTAATATGATTAAGAAAAATAAAGATAAAAATTAAAATGAGATGCCATAATTTTTAAATAATTCAATTCAAATGAGAACCTACGTCCACCACCAATCAAGGCCAAAAAAAATACCATTAACAAAAAGTTACAACTTGAGGTTTTTCCTTATGGTTCACCTCCAACCTACTAGCTTTTGTGGGTCCAATTATAACCCAAGTTTTTGCAAGCTCAGTCCCAACTCAAAGTTTTTATAAAATCAAATCAAACTTGGACATTCACAAATTTTTGGCCACCCAACCCAAAAGAAAAAGAAAAATATAGTAAGATAGAAACATTTTGATAAATTTGTACAAGTTTTTACACTTATTGATTAAATTCAACAAGAGAAATGAGAATTTGAAAGATTAGGTGTGTAAGACTTAGCTAAAAATCTTTGATGATTTGAGAATGAGAAGTCGTAGTTGCTGCAAGTAGATTTTACACCAGTAGAATATGGAGTAGCAATTTGTTTAGATCTCAAAGATTGATTTACATTCATTAGTTATTTCATTTACAATGGATAGGTATATAGAAAAAAATTTCATTATAGCTGTTAGAAGATGTAGAAAGCTATTTGAAAAGTTGTAGCCAAACAGCTTAAAAATATTTTAAAATAATTTTTCAAAATGACTAGCACAACAACTAAATAATTAGTCATTATACGGGATGAACCAGGGTCGTTGGATTTGATCGGAGGCAATACATACCATCATATCTAATGTTGAATAAGTGAATGAGCTATGGATGGCCTAATCAAAATGGATTTGATATTGGCCATCTGATCATGTCATATGAGATCTAGATCATTTGATTTAACAAAGGTAAAGTCGAAGTTGATTTTAGTCATAGGATTCAAATAAGATAATTAAGAGCTGCATAATTCAAGAATAAGACGTAAAGAGTTATAGTCATTTGATAAGTTAGAATGAAGCTACAGTCGTCCGATCTAGAGATAAATTATAAGAAATCAAAAGATCAATAGTCACTATTAGAACTGAGAGATCGAATCAGACGATGGGATAGATGATCATGATCGATAAATAAAACTGAGGCGTGCTTCATCTTTCGATCGTGAAGATGCACGATTGGATGGTGCTAAGTGCTCCCAATTTTGGATGCAAGTAGACATAAGGGATTAAGTTTCACATTGTAAGAAAAGATAAGAATTTGGACTTTATAATTATTCACACAGAGGTATAATGCAAACCTAAATTGGACCTGGCTCCCACCTTGTGCGTTTAGCAATTCATCCTATGGACATACTCGTAACATACAAATTTATACATGTTGACCTATACATATAAGTTCAAGCATTGCTTGGCTCGATCCAATGCCATACCTCATCTAATTCAGGATTCACTGTCAACTTGAACGAGCTCAACCATATTTTCCTGACCCAAGGCTTACTAATGCTTGCCCGATCGGGCTTGCTTGGCCCAAGAGTTTTGCACTTGGGCTCAAGCTAGGATGTGGTGAAAAAACTTTATTTTAATTATTAAAAAATTAACAAAATTAATTTTTTTTTTAATTCAATCAAGATTTGACAAAAAAACTAATATTAAATTTAACAATAATAGAATTTAAACAAGAAAAGGTTGTGAATTCAAAAATAAAATCTTATTCATTTGTTAAATCAAAGATATTATTGAATAATTTGATAATTGAATTTGATTTAATATTGATATAAAATGAGAGTACCTTTAAAATTAACAAGTTAATATTCTATTAAAAAAATTATCAAAACTTGGTGTATACTTCAATCCTTGAAACTTTACTAAACACTTCAAGGTATTTTAAAAATCATTAATTTACCATCTTCTAAGATACATGACTTGATCATTAAAACTACACCTAATTCGTACTAAATATCATGTTAAACATTTAAGACTTGACACATCAAACACAAGGGTGACCCAAGAATTCTCATCTTTGTCCATAAGTCATTTCAAAAGTAACTCATAAATTTAATATCATAACTACATATTATAGTATTTAAAAGAGCATGAAATCTTACATATCAAAGTTAACTTTGTAGCTTAAGAAGCATAGCATGTGCTTTTCCATTAAAAAATTATTTTTGAAAATCAATTGATCTACAAAGATTCATTTCATTGTGGTGTCCATGGTAATCTCAACACAAAATTAATGCTCAAAACCAACCATGGTTGATGCCCCCTTCAATGCTTATCAAGTTTTACATTATGAAACTATCATTGCAATATCCTTCTTAAGTTCTGGGTGCTTTTATTCATATTAAAATTCCATCAATTCCTATTCAATTTAGTTCCTATGTGATAAACAGATGACAGGAATCAACAATGCACATTTGAACCCATTAAATAAGTAACTATATTTTATCAAATATTCTTATTCATGAGCATGTGTTACTAATCAAACCTTAATTCACGTTAACTTCTTGTGTCTTTATACAATTTCTTTGTTTTTCCTATAATCTCAATGTTTGGTGGGTTTAAAAAAAGCCATCAACATAAGGAATCAATTGGTCAGTTTGTATTTAAATTATGTGCTCAAGCACATGGTTATTCTTACAAGTTTTTTATCCATTTAACATGCATGGATCTAAACTTCTTCTATGAATTAATGTTTCATAGTGATTTATGGTTTGAACAAAGGATAAACTTTACAAGTAATAAGTAGTGATACAAATGCTTTAAAGCATGAATTATGCCTAATCATAGTTTGAGTATATATTTTGCTTTTGTTATTGCTTTGGCTCACCATATTTCTTATTATATTATGTAATTAGGTGTCCATTATGATTTTGCACTAGATTTGATGTTTTGAATGCAACCTCAAGCACCATTTTGAAATCCAACTCTCTTAATATTGGTGCTTGAATCAATGATCTCTAATATTTGTAATAGCATTTGGGCTCCACTATGTCATTTAAACTCACTATTTTCATATTTTAGGAACTTGGAGCCATAATTATGCTAAATCTAAACCTAAACCTTTATATTAAGGTGTTAATTATGGAAAATCCTCATCTTATGGGTAATAGTTGAATGGGCTACTCTTCAAAGGTCTTTTTTCTCAAGTTCAATAATGTTTCCATCAGCAAAGGCTATATAATTGAAAAAAATAGTGTAGGTGTCTTAAAAAGTAGGTGTACATAAAATTGCTCACTTTTTAGGACTATGAACACCTATTGAAGGTGGATAAATGTTCATTTCTAGAATGATCAAAGATTAAAATATCATTGAAGTGAATCACCAAGAATGTCCTAAAGAATGGTTGCAAAATATGGTTAAAACATCTAATAAATGTACTAGGAAATTTGAACCTAAATGGTATCACAAGCCATTTATATATCCCATCCTTCATCTTGAATGTCATCTTTAATTCATCTCCTTGTAATTAAATTTGGTGATATCCACTAAACAAGTCAATCTTAGAAATGATTATAATTTCAATGTCATATCTATCGTATCATTCCCTATATGTAAAGAAATAATATTTGATAGTTATCTTGTTTATTGCTCAAGAGTCTAGACACATTACCTAACTATCATCCTTTTTAGGCAATGTTTAAATGGAACCTGGTGATAGACTTCCATATATAAATCCTTTTGTAGTTCATTTGCTTTCATCTTAGTTTAGCATGTTTACTTAGATTTTTTTCAATAATAAAGAGAGTTTGTTAAGGAAGACTACATGATTAAGTCATATGTAAGGTGGTGGTAATTCATTCAATGATTCATCTAGAAATGTATTCTTGAGTTTCTCTAACAATGATAAGACTTTAGGAGGGTCCTTCTAATTTTCATTCTAAGAATCATGTAACTCAATGACAACTAAGTTATAAATGATTCCTTTCTCTTTGATTTTCTATTTCAATTATTAGAAAACTTATAATATAAAAAGATTTAGCACTACTAAATAGCATATTTGTTTCTTTTTTGCCACCAAAAAAATTAAACCTCATAAGCACAAGGTTTGTTCACTTTCTTTGATTCTTGAAGTTATAATTGTTTAATCTACCAATAATGTTGATGCCCATATCAAACAACTAAGATCTAACAAAGATAATATGCACGAAATCCATGCATAAAATGTAACAACAAAAGTTGTTTGAATAGATACCCACTTGAATCGACACTTAACAAGGTTGAGTTATGTTCAAGATAGTAATGCTTACCCATGCAACATTATATGGTTTTGGGTGCACCAAGCTTTGAATTTGATGTGATATGAAACACATTTTGGGATCACATTCATGGAAGTATTGCTATCAACTACCAACTTCCATAATTGGTCTCAACTTTGAAAGTACATTTCAAAGATCATAGTTCTTTTTTAGCCCAAATCCTCTCATCTAGTGTAGAATATGCACCTCATCATATTTAAGGATCCACTTTCTAGCATATATCCTACATTATTTGAAAACAATCATAAGGTTCAGTCATAATCACTCCCTCAAAACCTTCCTTTTCAACTACCTAAACTTGAGTGAACATAAAATTGGGTTGTTATAATGTATTCAAGGACTATATACTTGGAAAACAATAAACAATGGTTCCTCTAAATCCTTTTAAGAGCTATACTTAGTTAAATTGTATATTAGACCTACTTTAATCCTATCATATGGAGAGTTTAGATATTATGTTACATTTATCATTGACTCCATTGGAGGATTTGGGTATAATTATTAAAGAACAAATTGGATATCTTTGATGCATCTAAAAATGAAAAGGTGAGATGAGATAGAGGTTGATTGCAAAAAAAAATATTATTTGACTATTGGATTCCAAAAAAATTATTTTTTTGTTTTAATGAGTTTATATCAAAAGATAAAGATTTTATTCAATAAAATATTTTAGTAGCTATTTGAGATTAATAAGTAAAATACATTCTATCTCATAAATGAGTTAATATAATAAAATAATTGTGACATCAATAATATTACATATTCTTAAATCACCTAGTTGCTAAGAGTCACTCAATATTGGGAGTAAACCAAATAAAACCTTTTAAGATATAAATTCTCAAATGAATATCATTATGCACATGTGAATCAAGCCATGCTTGTAAGGATAATATAATGGAGTTGCAAAAGCATTTTAGTGATACATGTAGGTTCATGCAAATCATTATGGCTCAATTAAAGTGTTAAAGTAAAAGCTATAGGTACAAGAAAGAACTTTAGCAAATGAACATATTATGACAATATAGAATGACAAAGAATGACATATCCCTAAAGAAGTGACCAATAAGGGCACTTGATATTGATCGTGGTTTCAATGATGGCTATGATAGCCATTCTAAATGCTCAAGTGTTTCTTCTTCTTCTTTCCTCTTTGTGAAGTTACTATGTAATTGCACCAAAGAAGGATGAAATCCATTGTTTGAAGAAAGTGCTATGAAAGTATCTTGTATTATCTTTTGCAATTCTAGGTGAAGTTATTTCAAAGTGTTGACATCATTTTTTTTCTCAAATTAGGGGTTCCTATGAAAGTCTTGTATCCTCTAATGTTTATGTTTTTTCTCTTCCTTTTTGTGTATCTATTTTCTAGAATATTTCATTCACTGCATCATATGATTGTAGTTTAAGCATAAAAATTCAATTAGCATGTATATCCCTATAGCCATCTTGAAGAGTTTATTTGTAAGTTACGTTGAAGTTTTTTTTTACATTGTATTCCCAACAAGTAGTATTAGAGCATGATTTTAGGTTTATATGTTGTTAATACTACAGAAAAAAAAAATTGAAAGATTTTTTTAGAAAATGAATGTTGGATGAAAACTTGTTTATTATAAATAAGCTGAAATAGAAGACAAAAAGGTAAAGAATAATAGGTTTGACAAATTAATGTTAATGAAAGACTATCTCAATCAACAAAATTTTATGTCATCAAATATTTTAAAAGAAGCCTTAGCCAAGAGGTAAAAAGGATGGGATTTCTTAATTGTCAAGTAGTATGGAAGGTATAAGATTCTTGGACAAGGAATGCAACCTTTAACAATGCTAAGAAGATAGAAATTAAGGTCTTTATGAAGCTTTTCTCAACATGTATGAGATGTTCTCAAATCACATAATGTTCAATTCATGATAATTCAAAAAGAGCTTCTCTCACACATAAAACTGATGAATTTAAAATGATAACTACACAATTGAGCTCAATGAAGATTAGTTTTGAAGAAAAAATAGAAGCATTTATGCTACTATCACCTTTGCTTGATAATTGAAATGCAACATTGTCATGAGTTATCCATCCAGAAATATAAATAGAACCTACAAGATGTTTTGGATCGATTCTTGTAAGGATATACCACAAAAGAAATAAAAAGAGCCAATAAATTCTACCTAAGTATAGAAGTTTGAGTACATATAGTGCAACATTGATGTATTAGTATGTGTAAGCCAAACTCCATGGTTATTATAGCCTCATAGCCAAAGAAGGATCTTGTGCATCAAAATGGTGCTATGAAGTGACATCTGAAGCATGATAGTAATGTTCTAAATAAGAAAAATGTTTAAGAAAAGAAGGGTAATACGTCATCAAAATTCCATCATTAAGATCATAGAAGATGCTCCAGTGCTTAGTGTTGATAGACCTTTTGAATAATGTACCCTTAACTTTGCTTCATTAAAACCATTCAAAGAGCTACTACAAGATTTTGTTGTTGCGATTCTTAACAAAGTTTACTTGACCAATGATGAACCTCTAGAGATTATGGCATAATAAAGCATGCATATTCTATGTTAAATAGCACATAATTCTTTTTGCATGGTATATGTTACATTCTACTTTTGAGAAGAAATCTTTTCATAATTGGTCACTACTAACTCTTATACTATTTTTGGAGATAGTGTGTTCAAGATAGTGGGTGAAATGGTGATTGCCCATGGCACTAAAAAGAAGAAATTTTGCATATAATAGATTTCATAGAGAAACAATTGCTTCATTTTTGTTGAGTTTTATATGAGATCCTCATTTGTGGCACAACTAACTTGGTAAAATCAATGAAAATGTTATAAAAATTATATTATAAAATGGCTACATACCAAATCCAAAGTTCATAGCTTTGTTGTATGCAAGAACTATGTTCTTAGGAAACAACAGAGGGTGGGTTCCTCAATGACTAGTTTAGAGTGATGCTTAGATAAGTTGAGTCTTATTTATATGAATATGTGTAGATCCATCCCAATCTTATAACAAGAAGGGATTAGATATTATGTTACATTTATTTTTAACTTCATTAAAGGATTTGGGTCTAATTCTTAAAAAACAAATTGGATATCTTTGATACATCTAAGAAATTCAAGGTAGAGATGAAGATAGAACTTAATTATAAAATCAAGGCATTCTAATTCCAATATAATAGGATCATTAAAACTATAAATCCTCCAATATTGTAGTACTAATTGGATAATAATCAATTGGCCACAAAATAATAAGTTGTTGAACACATTAACTGGACTGTAAAGAAGAGCGTTATGCAAAAAAGATTGTCATATCATCTTTGTAGTCTTTCCTTCTTAGTAAATACGTATATTTTATAAAATATCATTATTCTCAATATCACATATCTAATTATTAGAATGATGAACCACTTACACAAAAAATTAACTTACGATGTGTATTTCTTCGACCATGTCTTAAAAAGATCGTTTGTAATTGGAAATATTTTCCCCTCATACCATGACTATTAGTATGAACTTTGCTTCTGCTTCCAAGTTAAAACGTAATCTAACTTTTTCAAAGGTGGCCTATAAGGAATATCTTGTTTATTAAAATATGGAAAGTGTTCTTACATCTATTCAATTATTAAACAAGCTATTTTCCAACCCTAGGTATTAGCTAATACTGATCAACTGTTTTCTTCTTGTCCTCTTGCATTTGAGATCCAAATAGAAATAAACAATTGACAAGCAATATCCTTATTAGGTAAGCTATGGGCCTGTAGAGAACAACCAACTTACCTACCCTCAAAGAATATAATGGCATCCAACCTAAAGCTTTCCCTCCATTGCATCACGTTTGAACATAAAGATGGGAATGAAAACAAGTTGGAGGATTACGTGGTGAGAGTTAAATAGATTGAAATTACCTAGGTCACTAATATTTCAATATAGCTTTAATCCACCAAATGAATGTTTGGTCAATTAAACTTGATGAACACGACACAGTTTCAACAAAAAAGGAAAAATTCAAATCATCATATAGTTGTTTTATGTTACCATGTTCTGAAGTAATTGGTAATTATTAGATTTATTAAGTATAAATAAGATCAAAATTAATCTTATATTGATAATTGTTAATTTTATTTTGGAAATTGAAGTTTGACTCCATTTGTACTGGTAGGAGTCGTATGAAGTCTGAAATGGAGCTGAGATTATTTGTTAAGTAGGTGTTCTGTAATAATACCAATTTAAGCGTTAAATAGGAGAAGTTTACAGTCATATTTTTACTTGATATCATGAAGCATGTTTAAGAAAACCTTGCATTTTATAATCCCAACTCTACCACACTAGTTCCATTACTAGAACATGGTCTTCTTCCTTGATAATTACAAGGAAATACCTCTTTGCATATGCTGGTTACTACTGGAAATACGGATATCCTTCGTCTGAAAACTAAGGTTTTTGATGTTTCGCTATCATCAATCTCATGACATTCTTACCTCGTTGTATTCCCACCGCACTGTCAAAATAAGGAAGACGTTACTCTACCCACTACTACAAAATCAAATGACAATTTTATCTAGATCAAATGCTGCTAAAAGGAAAGCTAACTCTATTGATTTCACTACTTCTCAACAATGCGATTTAGTGGTTCGAAAAAGCTCCCAGATGAATTTTGCACAAGCTACAAGTGGTTTTTTCTATGCTCAGGAAGCCGGATTGCAACAAACAGACCCAGTTTGTATTCCCCAGGTCAATATTTCTAAAGGCTGTGACAACCAGAAAGCAGATTTGTGCATGTCAGATGCTTGCGTTAATGCTTCCACTTGTGTAGACGCTATTGCAGCTGCATGCACTCAGCCTGTTCGATGAAATGCTCAAGGCGCTACGTGGTAGTTTACCAGCTACACCCACAGCGACGACCAGCCTATGGGTACTAGCTTTATGCTTAATGTTGACGTATCTAAAATGGTGTCAGTGGACAAATCCTATATTAGCAATGGGGAAATTGCAATGTGTTGATGCTTGTGCAAGGGGGGCTACCTCATGCTCAAACAACCTTTTGAGTCGCCTGTACAACGAGAGATTTTCCTTTGAATGCATTGTGAGAGAACTGCAGAGAAGATAGCTGATTTCATGGGATTCTACGTGTTGGATCTTGCCCAAAATTGAATATTACTCCCCTTTGAGCAAGTCTTGGAACTCGACACATGGTTAGCATTATTTCGATTGAGTTTTTCTACAATAATGACATCTCCATTTTGAGTTTGTTTTTTGGACCTCCCTTTACTATATTGGGACAAAATGAATCTAATTTATATTGCTTCAATCCTTGGGACCTCAATGAAGGTTGACGGGAATATCTCGAAGAAGGAACGAATTGCCCCTATGTATGCATTTGCATTTAAATTGGCTTTTGGCTTACTGGGCCATTTGGCAAAGTTTCCCAAAAGTTCGAGTGTGAAGGGCATCCTATGATTTGTTTTAAAGGTGGTCGTGTAGGAAATCTTACTGGAGCTTGCAAGCCCAAGTAACCAGACAAGGCCGATACATCATCGTCTTCTGCCCTATCGTCTGAAAAGGAAACTGCCTCAACCATAATAGTTTCCAAAAATGCATTCCATTTCTCAAGTGACAATTCTGCTGCATCAGAGGGTGGTATAGTACTGGGCCCATGGATGATTGTCGCACCACGATAGCAATGGATTAAAGCAATTATATGTTGCAGCCACAATATTCAGCGTGCAAGAGCAGTTCTAATATTTGTAAGAACCGTGCCCACACGAGGCCTTGGTTGCCCAGCAATCTCATCCTATTGCTGCGATGGCGATGCAAGTCTCTCCTGGCTGTGCCAAGTATCTTTGAAGCCTACTTCTTCCGTACCTGTTCCAGTGAGCTGCAAAGGTAAGGAAGCCATGTGTATAGAGCTTAATCTTGTTCAGGCATCGTCTTCGATTTCGGCATTTGAAGAAGGAAAAGAAGACGTGGGTATGGAGTTTAGTGTTGTACAGGCACAAAGTTCTACTTCAGCTACTGAAAAAGACAAGGTCGCAAGTGCGGAGATATCATTTAGTGTTGTTCAAGCACCAGCTGTTGCTGCAACAATTAGCAAGGGGAAGGAAGCCGTGGGAATGGAGGTAAACCTTGTTCAGGGTTCCCACATCATTTAGTGTAACAAACACTCGAGGCATGCTAATATATGGGAGAGAATAATAGATGCTTCCTCAATACTGCTACCTAGTACCATTGTTAGTCACTTGAATTGGATTACCCCCAACCATTGTTCTCTCCTTATTTAGCTCTAGTGGTTATGTTTCCTCTCATCTGGATTTCGGTTGAAGTTTGAAGATATTTGGCTTTTTGTCCTTAGTTTGCTAATATTGTGGCTTTGGGTTAATGTCGGTTAGCTGAGGGTGATCCTTTCTCCATTCTTTCTACAAAGTATGCTTGTTCACTTTGAGCGCTTCACCAATGGAGCTTATCCCTTTTGGGGGGCATCTCTACATCATATCATCAGAATAAGTGCTCTGTTATTGACTTACAGTTCAATAGGCTACATGCGGATCCCTCTCTTTAGCCAAGCATCCATACCTTCTTTAGATGATTTCATGAGATTGTAATCAATTGTCTAGGGCTAAGGTTTGGTGGTAGCAACCAGCTAAATCCCCTTGGCTACAATTTGGGGATAGGAATACTACATGCTTCCATTAAGCGACTACTTCCCATCATTGACCAAATCTCATTAAGCGAGGACCCCCAAGATTCTACTATTAATTCCCTAACGAGATTACCATTGTGTTGTTGGACTTCATCTAGAAGAAATGGACCCCTTCACTTCATTTGGTTGTTCTAATCTTTCAATGTCCAGGGTTATCCTTTTTTATTCCTAGGCAGATTTATTGATTTGCCCCTCTCCCATGCTGAGGTTCGTCAAGCTAATTTTCTTTAGGGCTCAATCAGGACCTTGGCATTGATGGGATCGCTAACTCTTTCTTGTAATGCTATTGGCAAATCACCCAAACTGATATCGTCGATGTTGCTACTTAGATTTTTTCTTCTATTGTTATGCCTTATAAATCCTGCAACACTTTGGTGATTCTTATAATAAAGATCAAAAGGACCAATAAACGTAAGTAGTTTAGGCCTATTAGCCTCTGTAATATGATATATAAAATTATGGCAAATTTATTGGTTCATTGTATTTAGTATGTCTTTGTTGATCTTGTGATTGCACAATAGGGAGCCTTTATGAAAGAAGCCATATGATGGAGTTAAGTGATATTTTATGCTCTCTATGTTTTACTACTTGGGTTCTCAACTCATTGATGTGCCTAAGGTCAAGCTTACATTTCTTGCCTAGGTACTCTTTTCTTTTCAATAATCACTAGCACCTTTGGATTTAACCTCTTGTGGTTTCTGACAATTGGAAAATAGAGGCTAAGTTGAAGTGTAATTGACCTCGATAATCAATAATAAATGACTTTTAATATTTTTTTATTATAATTGAATCTTATTTTAAAATATATTGTTAATTTGAAAGTCTTTTATGTGAGAAATGCTATAATATACATAGGTTCTTAGGTGATTTGTTCCAAAATTAGATCTATGACTACCCTAGGCCCAAAGATCAAGCAAAAACTAACAAATGCCTTTCATAGAATTAAGTAAATAAAATAACACACATTCACACATTGATCCAAAATAACCTATAAACATTGGACCAATGAACACTACAAAATCACTATCTTAGGCTAAAGAAACATACAAATCATGTTAGAGGATACTATAACATCGACCTAGATGAACCTACAAATTGTTGGGTTGGAGGACCTTAAAAAGGTGGTCAAATGACCAAAATAAAGGACTAAAAGTCCCACAATTTGACATAAAAAAAAGAAAATATAATACCTTATAACCTAGCAATGACGTCAAGAAACACGCTCAATTGATGTAAAAAGAATCTAGAAAAGACATTCAACTTAACTCCATTCAACTACTTGAAAGGCTAAAAAAAGATGAGAAATATTGCTTATTACTATAGCCTAGCTTTTCTCTTAATTTGTTAGTTAATATAATTGTCTTTAAGAGTGAAAGCTCATATTAATCATTCATTAGGCATTACTCTATGCATGAATGCCTTTATTGCTTTTAGGATGTTTTCTAATAGTTTTTTAATAGTTATATTGAGTCATTACTTATAGAAATGAACTAAACATATCATATATTAAAGATAACATATCATACAAAGACTTCAATTGTATTAAATGTATTGTATATAAGAAATTTATGTATTCTACATTATTCTTAAGCTTAGTCTTTTCACTATAGTGCCTAAACCCAAATGAGCTAAACATATTGTAGACAATCCTCGAATTCCAGGCATTACTTCTAATGCATGTTCTATCCACTTACATACTATGTTAGTTAAATGAAGACTTATAAAAGAGAGTGAGACGGGCGACGGGTGTCAGGAAGTTGATGTAGGGTCATCAGTCAAGGCGACAGCTCAACATTTGTCAAGTTATTACAAAAGTAACCACTCAAATTTAGCAACGTCATTCAATGGGACAATGAATCTGATCAAAACAACAACTAGAAATCAAGCTAAATTTTCCATTCTCATAAAGACAAAGCAAGTTTACTTCCCCTCCTTTTGATTTTTGTTTCTCCACATGGGCTTCTCTACCTATGGAGCCACTCAATGTTTTGGGTAAGTCCATGGACTCATCCCTAGTTCGTAACAAAACTCTAACTCTATTTAAAGGTGAGCCAAATGTGATCTTCGATGAAGATGAAATCTCAAAATGTTGTCCCATTTAAATTCACCTAGTTAAAAAGCCTCTCACACACAATCTAACGTGCAAACTATTAGGACAGCCTTCAACAAAATTGAATTTTTAAGCTCCTTCACGCTAGACTCTCTATGTTGTAAAACGTGTGAGGCAAAACGAACAAGAGAGAAAGAGTGAATTGTGCATTTAACAATTTTTTTATTCCAAAAATGAGAAGAAAAAATTTTCGAGCTTAGAATATTTTTCTTTTATCAACGAAATAAAATTGCTCAACAATAAACAAAATGCATACTATAGTTTTTTGGTAATTCAGCCAAAACCCGTGCCTACATCCACCCCCAATCCCCAATCGGGCTTCCAGTAACTACTCCCTTTTGTCGAAGCCAGTAGTGGTAAACCAAATACACACCGATACTCCAATGAGACACAAAAATCAGAGAAATTCGGAAAATTCAAAAAAAATCGAAACTTTAAAACGACATAGAGACTCTCAGTCGTTCATTCAAGTATTACGGATGAACGGCTGAAGATGGACTGTTCACAAGTGCGAGCGTAATCTGGACCCTTCAATAGTGAAGACACTCAGTTAGTCGATACAAAAATCTCAAGTTTGGCAAAGATTATTTTTAGTCCCACGTTGCGAAATTGTGCAATTGTTTTGTACTTACAATACATCTACTATATATTATCAACCTAATGGAGTTGGATACTCCATGGTGTTCAGAAATAATGCCCTGAACCGGTCCACCCAAGGATCGCATAGTAACTTGACTTAGTCGATACTAGGGCTTGACCCGTCTCGATTTCAGTCAGGTTCCTGACCTGCGAGTCCCCAAGGCCATTGTTGCCTTTGGGCCACTCAACCCGAGCCCTTCAGGCTTAATGGTGGGGATGCTTAAGAATTTTTTTTATTTTTTTTAATAATAAAATTTTTATAAAAAAAAATTGTATATTCAAAAACTCAAATGCCTTTAAATAAAATACAACTTAAACCAAATTCACATACGTTTGAAAAATGATAGCCCTACATGCCACAATTGTAAAGAATTTAAAGATTTAACATTCTAATTATAAAAATTTAGAAATGAAATTCTTTGTGGATTAGCCACTCAACAAAGACGTTCTTGGCTCCAAAGTCAGCAGGTTGAGCCATTAAATTGCATTCACTGTTTATGTTGCAACAATCTTTACTCTAATAAATTCAAATCATTGAAATAACACTAAGCTTAACAAGATATTAGTAAACACTTAACCCTAGTTTTGTGATCATCACCTCAAATGGTACAATACTCTAGACCATCAACACTTTCTAATTAAACTTAATAAAGAAAAAGACTACCCTCGCTATTGGTTGTATCGATCCTAAAACATTGTAGACTTCTAAATGAGAATTTTAAACCCTTGAATTCGAACTTCCAATCAAATTTGGAACCCTTGCTTGCACCAATTTGGATCTCAATAGAACACCTCATATATTTGTTTAACAAAATAACCCAAAACTCCCTAGCCTCAATTATTGGCACTCCATTAAAATTAGACATTACAACTATAAATCTTACCCAACTTAATGTAGCTAGAGTTTGTGTTGAGATAGACTTGGCAAAGGAATTGCCTAGCAAAATTAGCATTTCAAATCAAGGATGAAGAAAGAATAGCTTTTGACCAAAAATTAAATATGACAAATTGCTTAGTACTACTTGGATGTTGCAAACAAAGTCATGACATCTTACAATGCAAATATAACAAAATAATAACTAACATATAGCATATTATAAACAATCAAAAGACAACCAATAATATAATAGAAAAGATCAAATTAGATTTTGAGTTGAATTGAAAGATAACAAATAAGGAATGAAAACAACAACACCCAAACAATGAAAATTCAACAGAGTTCTCTTCTCCAAAATTGGTTGATCCTACAACCATCAAACAATCTAACTCAAATAATAAGAGGTCTTCTTCTCCAACAACGATCGAATCAAATGAAACATCTATTACTTCACTTAGAAATCTAATACATTGAAAGGAATCAAATAGGCTAAATAAAAAGATACTAAACAATTTCAGCATCTTAAAAAAATTCAAAACAGAGAAAATGAGTCAATATCCAATTTAGAAGCATCTCAAGATAAAATTCAATTCCTATACAATCTTTAATCTCTCACAAATGTCAACAAAGAATTGCAAGAAAAGACAATGGTGTTGGTCTTAATATGCTAGCAAGAAGCAAAATTCACTCCTGTGCAAAGCAAAAGGACCAGAAAAAATAGAAAAAGAAACTAGATAAACTAAATAATCCTAAAGAAATTAAGAGAAGGTCTCATATTGTTCAAATTGTAGATAACGAGAAGCTCGATGTCTAACATCCTCATATAAAACATTAGAGTAGCAAATAAAAGCTTAGTTATCTAACTGAAAAACATTGAATCTCAGAACATAGGCTTAGTGGCTTTAATGGAACCTATCATAATAAAAAGCTATAGCAATTGGCTTGTAAGTTGTAACTTGATCATTACATTAGCTATATGTCAAACAAGATTTGGGTTCTCTGAGAAAAAAAAAAGAAATCACCTACCAAATTGTATGGATATAGAATAGTTCATTCACCTCTTAAAGGATGTCAATCAGATAACATTAATGGAAGTATGTTGAGCTTGAATTGCATGCAACCTATAGAGGAATTATTCATAATCGCATGAGAAAAATAATACTAACTTTCTCTAAGTTCATTGGAAATAAAACATTGTTATAATCAAAATGTAATGTTTTATTCACGAGACTATAAGTGTACATCAAAATAGATTTATATAATTTGATAATTGAAATAGAATGTCAAGAAATTCTAGAATAATGCAAGGTTAAACAGACAAAACTTGGAAGCTGTCAAATATTATCTAGCAAATTAGACGGAAAAGGAATTGGTTAACATACAATAGAACTTTATAGATAAAGACGAAAATAAAGTGGTTAAGCAATGAAAAATCTCAAATTGTAATTTGATTTCTCCACTGTTATAGTGAAGGAGTGTGATTTTGTTAATAGTGCTTAAGCAAGTAGCTTGAGGGTGAATGTTGTCTTGCTTGAGCTAAACCATTGAAAAAGCTTATTATTGTTTCTCTCTTATCACACTATTTTTAGTTGAAAAATTTTACTGGCAAATCAATAATTCTCATACAGCTTTGAAAACTAAATAATTTTACATTTGAACATTACAAGTTTGAAAAAGAAATCTTTTAAGTCGTTTCTAATTGTTAAACCTTTTAATATTTTTATTATAATCAAATTTTATTTTTAAAATCTTGTTAATTTGAAAATCTTTTATATAAGAAATGCTATAATACACATAGGTTCTTAGGTGGTTTTCTCTAAAATTGGTTCTATGACTACCCTTGGCCAAAAGATCAGGTAAAAACTAACAAACATCAGTGAATAGATAGATAAAATAACACACATCGATCCAAAAGAACATACAAACATTGGAATAATAAACTCTACAAAATCATCATCTTAGATAAGTCTATAATATTAGCCCAGAGAAACTTATAAGCCATGCTAAAGGACTCTATATTATTGACCTATATGAACTTACAAATTATTAGGTTAGACTACATTAAAAAAGTGGTCAAATGACCAAAGAAAGAACTAAGTAAAGAGTCTTACAAATTGACAAAAGAATCAAAATAAAACTTAAAGATATAATACCCTATAACCAAGCAACGAGATCAAAAAGCAAACTCAATCGATCTAAAAACAATTTAGAAAATGTATTCAACTTAACTCAATTCAACTGTTTGAAAGAAGGCTAAGAAAAAATAAGAAATATTGCTTATTATTATAGCCTAGCTTTTCTCTCAATTTCTTAGTTAATATGATCATATTTTAGAGTAAAAACTCATTGTAATCATATATTAGGTATTACTCTATGCCTGAAAGCCTTTCATTGCTTTTAGGATGCTTCTCAATGGTTTTTTAATAGTTATATTGAAAAACTTTAAATTCTGACCAAATTAGTAATTATTTATAGAAATAAATTAAATATATCATACATTAAGAGCAACGTATTTTACATAAGCTTCAATTATATAAATGTAATGTATATAAAAAATTTATTGCTCTAAACTATTCTCAAGTTTAGTTTTTCTATTACAATACTTGAACCCAAATGAGCTAAACATATTGCACACAATTCTCATATTCTAGACATTACTCTCGGGGTACATTCTATCCGCTTGCATACTTAGTTGAATGAAGACCTATAGGAGAGAGAGACAAGTTATTGATGTTGGGAAGTTGGTATAAGGTCATTAGTCAAGGTGACAGCTCAACGTTTGCCAAGTTATTGCAAAGGTAACCACTCAAATTCAGCAACATCGTTAAAAGGGACAGCAAATCTGATCAAAATGACCAACGAGAAATTGAGCTAAATTTTCCATTCTCAATAGAACAAAGCAAGTAAGTTTACTTCCCCTCCTTTTGATTTCCATTTCTCCACATAAGCTTCTCAAGTTATGGAGCTGCTCCTCAACAATAAGGAGTTCTGCAGACCTCACCTTCCCTAATCATTCCTTTGCGGATGCTTTGGATGAGTCCATGGACTCATACCTAATCCTTATCAAAACTTTAACTGTATTTAATTGTGAGCCATAGGTGATCTTCGATGAATATGAAATCTCAAAATGATTGTCCCATTTAAATTCACTCTAGTTAAAAAGTCTTCTCATGAACGACCTAACATGCAAACCATCAGAACAATCTCCAACAAAATTGGATTTTTAAGCTCCTTCACAGTAGACTCGCTAGACCATCAATACCTTCTGATCAGACTTAACAGAGAAGAAAGCTAACTCCATTTTGGATCTCAAAAGAATACCTTCCTATATATTTGTTTAACAAAATAGCCTTATACTCCATGACTGCAACTATTGACACTCCATTGAAATTGGTCATTGTAACAATAAATCTTACGTGACCTAATGTAATTCGTCTGTGTCAAGGTAGACTTGGCAAAGGAATTGTCCAACAGAATTAGAATTTCAAAAAAAGGAGGAAACAATGATGTTTGACATAAAATTAAATATGACAACTTGCTCAGCACTGACATGGATGTAGCAAACAAGGTCATGACATCTCACAATAAAAATACAACAAAACAACAACTAATATATAGCTGCTTATTATAGTCAATCAAAGACAACAAATGATATAATGAAATAATTCAAATCAGATTTTGAGTTGAACTGAAAGACAATAAATAAGGAATGAAAACAATAACACTCGAAAAAATGAAAATCCAACAAAGGTCTCTTCTCTAAAATTTGTTCAGCTTACAGCCATCAGACAATCTAACTCGAATAATCAGAGGAATTCTTCTCTACCAGCAACTGAACCAAATGAAGCATCTAATACCTCACTTAGAAATCTCACACATTGCAAGGAATCAGATAGGTCGATTAATAAAATACTCGAGAATTTTATATCTTTAAAAAAGTTTAAAGAATAAGTAGAGAAAATGAGTCAATATCTAATCTACGAACAACTCAAGATAAAATTCAATGTCTATACAATCTTCAATCCCTCAAAGAAATTAGAAGAAGCTCTCGTACTATTCAAATTACAAATAATAAGAAGCTCATTGTCTAAAATCCTTATATAAAACATTAAAGGAGTCGCAAATAAAAGCTTGGTTATCCAACTAAAAAACATTATCAAAACTCATAATATTGGCTTAATAGCTTTAATGGAACCTATGACACAATAAAGGTTGCAACAACTAGCTTGTAAGCTAGAACTTGATCATTGCATTAGCAACATGTCAAACAAGTGAATTCGTCTACTAGGAGGCATGGATATGGACAATTCATTCACCTTAATTAAACACTAAGATTTGAAGTTCCCAACCAACTACATATTTGTTTATACTAAGAGCTCGGTCAATGAGAAAAGAATATTATGACAATATCTCGTTGAAATTTCTAAGAACTCCAAGATGTCATGACTATTAGGTGGAGACTTTATTAAAATAACTTTATTAGATAAATACAAGAAGCAATCTCACACACCTATTCACAAACCCCCATTTTACTTGATTTGGCAAGAGAAAGGATAGACAAGTATGAAAAAGATTAGACAACGAGCTAATGAACCAACAATGATCATGATCCTTTGAAGATCACTTACTACCCTCAATGATTTTAGGTATCGCAAATCCATTGGCTTTCTTTCATAGTCCTCCAACCACATCATCTCAACAATTAATCACTTTCATGCCATTTAAATCACATTGATCCTAAGGGGCCAAGTCCAACTTTGCTCTAATTAACCCCACAATAGTTTAAAATGTTTTAATATCTTTGATCCAAAATAAGACTACTACTCCCACATCCAAATTAAGGCCCAATGTTCCTCTGCCTAAACATTTGCAAAGAGCCACTAATCACTCTGAATAATTACCTTAATATTCACTCCAAAACCATGCACTCACGAATAGGGGGTTTATAAGTATAAAAAACACAAATTTAATGAAAGAGTATGTTTATAATAAAATATTAACTCTTTTTTATCATTATAAAACAATTACAATAAAACCAATAACACTAAATTTCAATATACAAAATTAAAAAAATATTCAAATAAAATGACTACAACAATAATCCTTTTGACATAATTAACAAATTCTATATGGATGTTCTAGAAGTTTTTATAACACCAAATGAAAATAAGCTTTAAAAAATCCAATTTAAATGATGTCAAAATGTTAACCAAAACACACTTTCTTTCTATGAAAAAAATAGAAGTATATCTAGAAAAGAACAAAAAAAACTTGCCATGATAGAATATTAATAAAAAGCTAATAATGAATAAAACACAACAGCATTAAAAAATTCATGTAAAAATTAAACTTAATGTTGCTCCTGACAACCTCTATTTCTTGAAACAAGACTTCAATCTCCACAAAATCATTTTGCATGGTATGACGTAACAAGATGCATAAGTTTCTATTCCCCCTAATATGTCTCAAATCTTTCTGCTCAAGCCAATTTCAGAATAAGAAGAACAGTTGGCAAAAGCCTTCCTCCATATGGCAATTCACCATTATTCCAAAATCATAAATGAAAACTGGCTGTTGCCTTGTCACACAATCCTCAAAACGGTTTTATCCAAGAAAGGGTAGGAAAATATTAAGTCACAACACCAAATATGCACACCACTAAAAAGATGATCCAAGCCAGTTTCAGTGTATCAAACCTCTCTTGCATGCTTATCATAAAGAGTACAACAGATTAGATCAACCTTTACTTTGGAACTTGAGAGAGAACTTAAGTGAGGTCATCTTCCTGATCTTCCTTCTCCTTCAGCGCATTCTTTGCTCGCAGAAGAAGAGTGGTTTTCCAAGGATCCTGGTAAGCACAGCAAAAAGAAATGTTGGTTGACACCAAAAATTTCGTTTGCATCCCTGCGCCTAATTCTTAATTCTAGTTATATGCTTTTAAAACAAAAGGCATTTTGACATCTGAACAAGAATTTTACAATTGTATTTGAGACAAAAGATTTCATTTGATCAGTAAATGTTTTTCATCACAAAAACATTTATTTAAAACTGTGTCAAAAGCTAAATGAAGTCGACTTGTTTTTTAAATAAGTCAATCACCTCTCTTATGTCACATTATTTTAAGAGTTAAAAAAAAATTATCTTTACAATATATAATTATTTTATTTTATATTATTTTCAAATTAAAAAACATAAAAATATTTCACTAATTCTTTTAAGATTAATACTTCCAACACCAAAGTACCAAATACAAAACTATTTAACATCACTTAATAACAATATTTTTTAAATCTATGTTTCATTACTTAGTTTAATATTCAAAAACAATTATGTGAAACAGACCTAACATCTTCAAAAAACACTATTAATAAGTTATGATATTCCCTCTAAACAATGGCAGAGCTCAAACCTATGGAAAAATATAAAGGTGGTGGCTAAAACGAAAATTAAAAAAATCTAATTGTTAAATTTTTAGTTCTATTGTAATTCGTAATAAAAGAAACAATATCATACAAAAGAATTATCATAGAATACAAGTCCAATTTCGTGTTACCCAGAAAAATCCACCAAATGGACATGAGTTCCTTCCAAAATTCTCCCTTTCAATCCAAAATTCAGGTTATGGTCCATTTCAAACTAGTTTCGATCTTGACAAATCCAAAACCAACCCAAAAAAATCAGCTTTGGACCAAGCCATATTATTATTATTTATAAGGTTTATTTCGCACTCCATTTAAATTAAATTCTTTGTAGAAGTGTTTTTCAAAATGTAATCCGGCACTTATCTGACCAAGATTTGAAATACAGTTTTCTAATCCAAAAAATCAAAATACTTAATATGAAGGGAGCAAAAAACTATTTTATTTTTTTCAAAATAATCTTAAAAAAACATTTCACTCTTTTACCAAAAAAAAAGTCAAAGTCAACTTCAATCATTTTATGACAATAATTATTTCATTAAGTTCTTGTTGATAATTCATTTACCAAATCTAACTTTTCAATAAAACTTAGCTGTAACATTTCCAAGTCTATTTTTTTAATTAATTCACCAACAACTATACCAGACTGATTTTCTCTCTATTGCTATATATTGAAAGCTACATTGGCATGATCATAAAAGCATACCACAGAGTACTAAGAGCTAGGTTCAGTTCCCACCCCTCGAGCATCCCCCCATTTTTTTATAACAATTCATGTTTTATATGATCAGTTTCTGTCATAAAATTAGAATTTTTTATAAAATTTGATTGTATAAAAAAAATCAAAGTTTTTCAGTAAATATAATCTTTTAATTAATAAAAAATTACAAATTGATTTATAGTTTCAACATTTTAAATTTTTTTATATATAAAAATCAGTTAATAATATGACCATGATAAACCTTTAAAATACTATTTATAATGTTGAAGCACTTATAAAACCTACAGTTAACAAGAATATTAAAAAAACTTGGTAGTGCATTGCTAATCCTTTACTCTTCAAAACTACAAGTTTGAAAAAAAAATGAAAAAAAAAGACTCTTACTTGTGATACCTTCCCGTTACCACTCAGCCCTTGTTAAAAAAACTTGTAGCGCATTTATAATCGTTTACACTTCAAAACTACAAGTTCGAAAAAAGAAAGAGAGACTTTTACTTGTAATACCTTCCCATTACCATTCATCCCTTATTTATAATCCTTAGTTCTAATCCCCTCATAAGATCTCAAAATCAAAAATTTTTTCCAATTTGGTTAATTTGACAACCTTCAAGAGTACCACTTGCCTCCCATTATTTTGCTCTATTATCACCATTGTTTATAAAAGCAATTCAGAAGTGCACCATGATTGGCACCTCTCGCCACATCAATCTGTATTTACCTTTGTCCTCACTTATCGCAATTAATCATGGTATCGAAATAACCTTCCATCATTGGATTCTTGATAGCATCTTGACTATTTGTTTTTTTTGCATTTTTTTTTACTTTTCAATGGATATTTCCTCATAAATTCTTCTCTTAATTTTTTCAAGAGAAATTCTTTAACCTTAGTGGTTGTATTATTAACTAATTCTTTTTTATTTTTAAAGATAATTTATCAATTTGATATCTTTTCACACTTATCTCTATCACATTCTACATTTTATGACCAAAACCAAGGAATTTGATGTTCTATAAAAAAAAACGCAAACATCATCCACTAATTATATTTCTATTACAAATTTTGTAAATCTTTACACTAAACTTCACCCAACTATCATAGTATTTTTGTAATTTCTTGGGTAACCCAATTTTGCTTCATATTTTTTACACTTCTCATAAAACCATGAAAGAATTTCCTTCCCTATCATCTTAAGCATGATTATAAGCCAAAAGTGCTTCTTTTTTGGATTCTCTAAATACATTACATTGGTTATTGTTGTGGCCTTGTACTCCCAATAATTATAGAAAATTCAATATTATTATAGACAAATTTTCTTATTGGAAGGGTCTATTCCTCATTTTCTATATTGTTATTTTGATAAAGACAATTAAGGAATTGTCATGATTTTTGTGGCGCTCAAATTCCACCACTTTCAAATCTTAATAGAGCTTCATTGATCACTCTATGCTTTCTTGATTTATAAGGAGAAGGAGCTTTTCCAATATATCTTTCTTTTCTTCTCTTGGTTATCTTATATCTTATCATTGTCAAATTCAATCAAAAATTTCTCTTCTTTATATGCCTTGGTAAAATTGAAATGCTTGTGCGACGAAAGATGACTCGCCCTTTGCAAAATTCCACATAATCAACTTTATCACCAATCTTTTTGGGTACTAGAGGAATGATACTCTCCTATTCTTCCTTCAAATAATTTACTTGCTTTTGTTTCAAATCCATCTTTTTTATTTTATTTAGTATAAGTTCTTTTGGGACTAAAATAAATTAAAAGATCATTGTTTTTTCAAGAAGAGTTTATTTTATATCTCATCGAAGAATACAGTTCCTAAGATTACATTTTGTGATAGTTTTGACTAAAAGAAATGATGCTGTTATATAAATATTAGCTTTACAAATAGATGTCTTGTTAATTTATATTTAACATTTTATTACTTCTAGCAAAGTTGAAGCTCTATAAGATTTCAAAGTATCTAAAAGATATGAATTCTTAAACACAATTTATATCTACCCTACTATCAACTAAGATAATTAAGTCTTCAACCATATGGCCTTGATTAATAAATAAGGTTATATTATCATACCATTTTTAGAAGGTAACATATTTAATAATAATTAAAGCTAACTTCTCTACAACATGTGCAAACTTTTGTATTAAGATTTTGATTTTGTTCTTTGATTAGAACAATTTCTATTTTGAGATCATTGATCTCGTTTTTAAGATCACTATTAAACTATGAACTTTATTTTTTTTGTAAAAGCTTTCTTTGAACTTCAGCAAAATCATATCCTTTGAAGGAAGCGAAACATCTTTGGCCCTACTAGAATCATGTCTATTAAGTTTTTGAGCATATAGTCTTGATTAATGATTTGGGTTATATTATTATACCATTTTTAACAGGTAATATCTTTAATAATAGTTAAAAATTTTATCATACAGCACATGCAAATTATTGTATTAAAGTTTTGATTTTGCTCTTTGATTCGAACAACTTTTGTTTTAAGATCATTGATCTCTTTGTTAAGATTACTATTAGCCTATAAGCTTTCTATTTTTTGTGAAAACTTTCTTTGAACTTCATCATAATTATATTCTTTGAAGAGGGGTATATTTTTGGCCCTTTTTAGAATTATTTCTATTAATTCCTTTTTTGTATTTTCTTCCAAGATTTGTGCTAATATTTTAATTAACTCTTCTTTATCTTCATTAGTTAAAAATTTAGTCCATTCATTTCCACGATTGTTTTGTAATAATCTTCCCTAAGCAATTTCAACAATATTTTTCTGATGAATCGATGGATGGATTCTCAATTTTATTTATTTCTTTCAAGTTTTGTTCACTTGAGTGTTTAGATTCCTCTTAAAATTTAGAATGATTTTCATGAGTGTAGATCTTAGTCTATCTATATGTAGTCCTCTAAGCTTCTTTTTTTCTATTTTTTTCTATTTTTTTCTATGCAATTATTTGCATAATGTCTTATTTGTCCATATTTATAACACTTCATTTCGTTTTTCAATTTCTTCCTAGAATTTTTCTCTATTCAAACCTTTTTATTTCATTCCAACTATTCTTTTTCTTTCAAATATAGTTGGAGTTTTGTCATATGATTGATTTTTCCTTTTCTTCATAAAAATCATAGGCAAATTGCCACAATGTTTTCTTAATTGTTTTATTTCAATTATCCTTTCCTTTTCTTATTGATACCTTAATTTTGACATCATTATATATCTCTTCTTAAACACACTTATTTATCAATTGTCTATATAACTTTCACGTTGAATACTTTTATGATTACAATCTCTTAACGATTGCTTAATTCGTTTTGCAAAAAAGACAAGGAAGTCTTATAAATTTTTGTTTTCAATGAGTGATATTAGCTTTTAGAAGTGTCATTACTCTTGTTAAAAATACATTTTTATACCATCTCAAAATGTGTCAAATTAGGGCAACGTAGTTCTTAAAGAACAAACCTTGTCCTTTCTCCCTCATCAAAAAGTTGACCCATAAAGCATTCAAAGATTGTGAGGATTAATGTATAGATATCGCCTTAGTCTTCAGTTGACAAGTGAAGGGATTAATCTTTTATTCTATTGCTCATAGAATTTGTTTCATTTTAATGAGGCATATATAATTAAGCTACCATCCTTTCAAGGTTTTAGTAAATTCAATTACTATCATACATGCCATTTGTTTATTAGAGTTTTTAAATTTAGAGATGCATAGATCATCGTTTGATATATTGCTTCTACCATTCGCTTATCTAAATGACTATCAATACTCCATTCATAGAGGTCACTCCCTTTATAACTATTTGACAAATAATTATCAACTTTTTCAATTATATATAAATTGACATTGGTCTCTTATAATAATATCATTATATTCCTCTTAGCCTATATTGCATTGTATGTTGTTTCATATCCTCTACTTGGTTTTCAATTTCATTTAATAATTTACTATCACTAACATTTACAAAAGAACTTTTTTCATGAAATGTTTCATAACTAAATTAAAAGCTTTTATTAATTGTACTATTTCTAATCAGACCGTCCTAAATTAAAGGGAATAATAATAGGAGGCTCAAGAGAAGTCTAAAATTTTAGTAATTTTTTATCCACACTAAATACTTGACCCTTCTATAATAGTTTTCTATTTTTACATCAACTTTGGTTAAATGTGTTCCTAAAATTTGTACACAAACATTCGTGAAATTATTTTGCATGATTAGTGTATTTAGATCTTTTATTGTATTAAAAGTAATGCCTAGAATGATTTTTCATATGCAAAAATTTCTATATCATTCGTTGCTCCTAAATTCGTACAATCAATTGGTGGATAGAGAGAAGTGATTACTTTGCCCTCATCTATTTTTCAATTTTTGGATATCATGTTTAGTGTAAGTCAATATTCTCCAACACAATTTTCTATGAACCAAACAACAACGGGTTGTAACCTTATTCCTTTGTATATTATTTGTTCTATTTCTTCATAATGTTATTCTTTATGTATTAGCAAGAGCTCTAGCTTGACTTCTTTGTACAAAAAATATCGTATTTCAAAACTCATTTATGATGGTGAAGGAGAATTTCTCCTTATAAATAGGATGTATGATTTAGGCTTATGAAATTCTATTTTAAACATATTCCATTAAGTCTATGAGATTTACTTGATGACAAGGTATCAATACTTTTGGGAAGGCTAGACTCCATTATTGTTAAATCTAACTTCCGCATCTCTATCAAAAGTTTGGATTATTTGTTCAATTCCTGGATTTTGAACTGATCTTGATATTACTATATTAAGCACCTTCCATCATTCTAGAAAACTTAGATCATTTTATTTGATCACTTTATTTGTTGCTATCTGGAATGATAGTAAATTTGTGTCAATGAAGGAAGTCCCTTTCACGTTGATTTGATCATCTTTTAATGTTAAAACTTAATGTATTCATTACTTTAAAGTGAATGTTATATATTAAAGCCATGGTTTCTGACCCAAGTAAGAAATCATAGCCGTGTAAATGCAAAAAGAATTTTGCCACTATAGATAAATTCACATCAGTTAAAAATAAGCTCAAGTCAAAATGTTAAAATAAACTAGTCCATTACAGATTTTCATTACTCTTAACGATTGTGCCCAGTTTAAACATCTTCCATCACAAAGACAAGCTAGAATAGAGGCATTAATTTCTCTTAAAGCTAATGCTTTGATACTCAAATCCAATACACGAGTAAAAATTTGATCACATCGATATGATCCTTCTTACTATTTTTATGTTATTTAAGCTGGTTAACACTTACGTCTTTATGGACAACATGAAGTTGCATGAGGCGATAAACATGGGAATGTGTAATAAGGCTGAATAAATTGTTGACAATCAAATAGAGCCATAAGTATTGAAGAATCTAAACTACATAAGATGGAAGGAAGGAAAGTATCCTTAAGAGACTCTGATCATTAGCTTAATGACTTCCACATCCTCATTCATAAAAGGAAATGCTATTCAATTAAAAGCTCAAATAATAATGTAAAAGATCAAAAATTAATCAAATTTCCTCTAAAAGAAAAGGAGTTAAATAAACAGACAATTCCTCAGGTCTATAGGAAATTTATTTATAATATAGAAATAATAGAACAAACTATTACAGTTGATGAACAAGAATAAACTATCAATCTTTCTACTGAACATAATCTAATAAACTGCAACTATCACCAAAATCAAACGAAATTGACATTCCAACTACAGATCAAAACTAGAACTGCAAACATTATTTCCATGTAGCCAAAAAAAATTATGTTTTCCATTAAATTAAAACAGTTTCCCCATTCACACACATGAAATATGTTTTTATGAACTTAAGACTACAAAAATCCTATAATAATCACAAATTTCATTGCTCAATTTTATTGAAAATGAAGTATGAATTTAGACTTTAGCAAACCTGTCATTCTCAATAAAATTTGAAATAACCCACGACCAATTCATACAAAGCATTAAGCCTGATAAAGGTACTATAAATTTCAATAATGATTTGAAAACATACCAGCCTAGTCATGCTATCAAAATCCTTGATGGCTTCAGTGAACTTCACAACATCTTCCTCATCCATTGAAGTAGCCAATTCCTGCATTACAACACGTAATTGCTGAATAAGAAATTCAGGATTCATGTTCTACAAGTTGCCTGGTCGCAACAACCATGAACAATAAGCCTTAATCGAAGTAAATGTGGTTGGCTCCATAAATACTTTTTAAAGTCGAGCTCTAACAGAAAACTAAGTACCTAAGATTGCTTAGCCATACAACATGACATTAAGTAAGAGCATACAAAAAAAAATGCAATTCCTTAACAAAGCATGCTCTTTTAAATTAATAAAACCTTGTTGAAGTAAAGAACAGACAAATTCAGAACTTACAGTCAAAAGTTTACATTCTCGTGTGCCAGAGAAAGTTGGATCAAGTTCCTGCACAGAAATAGAGTTTAATCAGAATGGGGCATAAATTGTTCAATTTCAACCCCAAAAATAGAGCCAAACTTCACCTGGTATCTCTCCAATGCATTATTGATCGCAACAACATCACCTTTGCATATCTCACAGATACCTGCATTAAGGAGAATACCCTTCACGCCATACTTCAGAAGATTGTTGTTAATAGAGTGCTTTGCAATTGCCTCAAAGATCTCAATTGCTTTTGGGTATCTGGATAAATTCCATCACTGATTGTTATGGTCCCCTAATATACAAAACTAATCCACAAAATCGACTTGTAAAATAATAGATAAAATACAGTTAAAATAGCCACATACAGAAGTTAAAAGCATAGGTGACCCAATGTTTACTCAATTATTGCATTCCCAATCCCTAATCCGATCAACAAATAACAGGCTACTGTCAATTGTGGCCTTAAAAGATGCAACTGCACTACCAAAACAATGAAGCAATGTACTTAAAAGATCATCAAAGTTCAAGTGAAGCCAAAAAAAAAAAATCAGCTGTAACATTTAGTTTAGGAAAAAAAGAGAAAAATAGTATAACAGCAAGCATCTCCCCTTCCCAAATTTCAAGCCGTAAACAGATGCCACAACTTGATTAGTATTAGACATGATACTAAAGAAACCACATCTGCATCGTAATTGTAATCAGATTTGACGGGATTGACAGCAAATCAATGATGCAATTGATGCACGACAATAATGAGAGGGAAGGCCCCCCAAATAAACTTGTGAGGGCAATTCAGATGATGCTTTGTCATCTGCATGGTAGCTTTTTATATGGATGATGCACTCAATCTTTCAGGCTTTGAGTATGAAGAACAAGGGCAATACGATCAAAATAAAAGCCTTCATGATAACTCTTCCAGAAAACTAACATTGGTATTTGTAAACTAAGCTGGAAAAAAAAATAACACAGAAGAAACAAATCAATAGAAAGTGAAAACTTCACAGAAACAAGCAACAAAGCTCTTAGAGACCCTCCACGTCCAATTCTATAAAGCAAAACAATAACTAAGAATATCAGTTTGTTGATGAATTCCTGTTCTAATTATCATTTTCATGAGCATGCCCTCTTCAATCCACCCTAAAAACCGTTCTGCACACAAGAAATTATTAATAGTTCTAAAGGTATTTTAATACACTTTGTCCTGAAGAAAAAAAAGGCACTCAAATCACCTAGATTTAAACAAATATAACCATCAAAAGTAAGCCATGCAAGTATAGATTTAATGGATACAAAAACAAGTGCACAAAATAATTCAAGACTACGATTTAACACTTGGATAGATATAATGATGTCAACCCGGCACAAACCATCTGGTCAAACCAAAAAATGGATAGGAAGCCGATCACTTATAAAATTCAGGGTGTGCTGAAAATTAACAAAAAAAAATATTGAATGGGCTGAACAAAGTAAACTCATGAATTGGAGTTTCACATTGTTCAACAAGATATAATTAAACAAGCAAATAATCACACCTCTACACTACCACTTAACCCACCCATCCTACACCCACACTGTATGCTCCATCTGATTTCAGGAGCTGCTGGTAAACTTCAACTCAAGTGTTGCGGACTTGCATTATTCTCACAGCATCAATAGACATTGTCCTTTATTCAAGCTTCTCACATTCATCTTCACCAAAGACCTCACCAAGCCACTGCTGACAAAGCACATGTCACTACACTCACTACTCACAAAATGTCGCTCCTGCTCAGTAATCACATCATGAAAATCATACTCAACATTTTAGGACCTTAACTAACTAAACTAGGCATAGCTCAACATTTTAGCAAGATTCACGACATTTTTTAATTTCTTAAACTGTATCAAAAACAGTGTGATGCAAAGTTTGAGCAGAATATCTGTTAAATGACTTAATGTTAATGAACGTGTATAGACTGAGAATTGTATTCAGACATGGACTAAGTGCATTTATAGCATTTTCTTAAAACAAGTTGAGAGATTGAATATCTTCATTATTCCCTAGAAGAGAGATAACCTACTTAGTATATCACTAATATGAGTAATGATGAGGAAAAATGGCTTTTAATTTGACCTTCTATCAAAAATACTGGAAGGTGGAGACTTCCATGGGACTCAACATCTTTTATTACACCACTATTGACATCTCCTCATCATGCCATGCTAAATTCCCCTATATGTATGTATTAAAGATTAATTTATTTCTTGCTCTAACACCACCTTAGTGGCATTTTCGTCCATTTTTTCATGTATATATACATCAAATCATATATCATTTACCACTTGTACATTCCACACAATTATTACAAGTCTCATACAGTTATTTACTACAAATTCAATTATAATATCTAAACATTATCCACACAATCATAGCATGTCAAAATTTACAACATATTTCCTAAAAGTCACCATCTTTGAAAATCCATTTAATTATCAAGAAAACCATAAAAATCTAAAACCCAAAATGAGCAAACATGATACATACAGACATCAATATAAATGAAAATATCTCGTAAAAACTTCAATTCAAAACCAAAAATTGATAACAAATTTCAATAGAAAACTAAATGGATCAACATTTATCATTATCCATGTAACAACATGGTTATTATAGTGTCATCTACATCTTTCCCCTCATTTTTCCCCATGAAGTAGCCCCAATGTACCTAAACTATGTTAGCCAAACATGGCCTAAGCTAATTCATAACATGCTCAATGGGCAAACCAACTAATATAATATTGAAACAAGTATCATTACACATAAAAGCTAAATAAGCATGACAATTTATTTATATAATCATGAAACCAAAAATCAAACATATTCTAATTGTGTGCACATCGCAAATTCATATCTACGTCATATTGCATATGTCAATGCATATCAAAACTATGTTAAATTAACAAACATAAAATACATATGAAAAAGGATTGTCATGATGCTCACAATCCTCTATGCATATAAATAGAATATAATGATACCCTTTTTAAATCTCTCTATGTGAATTCTAAAGATCAAATATAAAATCCACAAATAATGCAATAGTTATCTTATAAATCTCTTTGTATATTAAACATTTGTATGAAACAATATGAGGATTATATGCACTACTATGATTTCCTTTTTAAATCACTTTTATATGCACCCATACCTTTATCTCTTTATTTTCATAATACTTATTTCCACTTATCTCTTTACTTAGAAGCCTCACACAAAAGTTGCTTCTTGCTCAGTAATTCCTCTCTCTCAGAACATCACTCCCACCCCTAATCAATTCCAAGAGTTATAAGTCAATTTCTTTTATTTTATTTTTATTTTTGTTTCTCTGTTCTTTGTCACCTAGAAACCTAACATAAGAGCCACTCCTTAATTATTTTACCACCCAAAAGCCAAGCACAGAGCCACTCGCAAAATTATTCATCTCTCAAGACATCACTCGCAGTACACTTCCGGCCCTCATCAATGGTAGTGCCCTTGTCAATGATAGAGCTTTAAGCTCATCCATTTCATATTATTTCATTTGCTTATTGCTTTTCAAAGCATCCCATACACATTCACAACTTCTATTTTTAGGTATTTTCTTTTTCACATATGCAATGGCCAATTTTCTTTTTTTGTCAATGGCATGTTTTAGTCCTTTTTATTACTTGTGATTTATTAACCACTCAGGTATTTTTAGGCTTTTATATAATGACATGCCTTTATAATAAAATGTATTTCTTTTCTTTTGCACATCTTGCTTGTAATGCTATATATTTTTTCAAAACTTACAAAGTCAATATAAAACACTCAATATATCATGATACATAAATCACATGTGATGCCACAACATGCTTGAATGATCAAATATGTGATGTCTATTTTATTGTGTCTTCATATTTACATGTAATGTTATTCTTTATACAATACTTGCATGTTCAATCATATAATGCACATCATTTCACAATACCCATTGGCTAGATGTGTAATGCATATCATTCCACAATGCCTGCAAGCTCATGTAATATGAATAATTCTAAATTGCTCACATACTCCAAATATAACAATAAATAACTTATAACACAATTATAAAGAAGCATTACATATAACTCAAATATTCATGCTATTTCATACATCAATCAACAATCATCATTCATTTTCATAAGTTATGCATCCAAAGTAGCATATTTTAAGCATACATTACACCATCATCTCATACATATAGATAGTCATGTAAGTTTATCTAATGAATGCAATAATATCGACATATTCAATTAAGAATCCTTATAGTATGAAGACACTAAAACATTACAACTATACAATTACCATACTGAATCAAGTTCACCCAACTTAAGATGCAATTCATTTTTATTTTTTCCTCAACTTCCACACCTTAGTTACCAAGCACACTCATCAACTTCCCTTGAATTGACCTATTAAGAGGCAACAAACTTTGGTCATACTTGGGAATCATAGATCTCACAACCAATTAAGGAAGCAAAAACACGACTACAAACCTAAATCTAAGGTTTAAAACTCACCAATTTCTGTTGTGGTCATTTCTAGGGTTTTCCCTTCCATTTCTCTCTTTTCTTCCTCTTTGACTCTCATCTTTTTTTCTCATCTACTCTTTCCTTGTTTATCTCTCTTCTCTTTTCCTTCTCTCTCCATTTTCTCTCTCACCACCAACTTCTCTCTTTTCTTCTTTCTCTAAGTTTCTACTTCACTCCTTGCCTCTTTTTCTCTCCACCTTTTTCTTCTGCTCTTTCTCTTCTATTACTATTCTTAAGCCCTAGTTTCGAGATCCATCAACACTTTCTTTCCAATCAACCTAAGAGGAAGGTGAGGGCTTAGTTAAGATTCCATTGTCACTAATCCCTTCTAAAAAAAGGGAGATCAAAAGCACAAGTTCAAAAGATCTATTTTCTAACTTTTGGGAACTCATGGAAACTTTGCGTCGAAAAAAGATCTCGATACTCCCCCTCTTTAAGGCGATCCCACTGAGATTTTGACAACAAGAAGGCCCTTGCTAGCATAAAGAACGGAGATTAGGAATCGACTGATTTTTTGCAAGAAATGAAGTTAAGGAAAGTCTGCACAGGAGGAGAATAGCATTAGTTGCTTGCAAATCCCATCATTAAGTATTTACCCACTTATATATAAAATAAATAAATAATTACTTGATTAATTAAATTACATATTTAACTTTGAACTTCAACAGTTATTAATAACTTCCAACAAACTTGACCGAGACAAAACAAACATTGTCAGATTCATCTCAACAAGCTCTATCCAACGATATATTTATTTGCGCATTTTTAAATTCTTCATTTTCAACTCATCTGGACAAGTTTTATGTGACAATCCCATGTACTTTCAAATTAATCCCAAAATATTAATATAACTTAGTTATTTTATAATTTTAGGAATGCTATATCTACAAACCCAAATGAGCTTTAAAATAGTTCTAGAGATCTAGTAAGACACAGAGATTTTTTAACTTGGTACTACTTTTTTCACCACGATCATTTCTCTCAAGAGTATCCATGATCACCATTGTGACTAACAAACAATAATAACTACCAAGGATTTCAACCTATTAAATAAGACGAGCCCAAATAAAATGGCCTTACGTAAAACCTTATGGAATTATGTAAAACCTTATAAAATGAAGCATGGTGATCATAAGGATTAAAACTTTTGAACATTTTAACTTTGCTGAGATGACTACTTGGGGTTATTTATCTGAGCAAATGTAGGGAGCATAACAATAAATTAAAAAATTTGATCAGATAAACAAGAAGTTATACAACCCTTAAACTAGTATAATGGAGCAAGATGGCACAAAACAATCAAACAATAGCCAAAAATAAAATTGCTGTTATTATACTCAATAACAAAACAACAAATTATAATTATAAACAAGAAGGCCCTTGCCAGCATAAAGAAAGGAGATTAGGAATCGACCGATTTTTTGCAAGAGAGGAAGTTAAGGAAAGTCAAATGCACAGGAGGAGAATAGCATTAGTTGCTTGCAAATCCCATCATATAGTATTTACCCACTTATATATAAAATAAATAAATAAATACTTAATTAAATTGCATATTTAACTTTGAACTTCAACATTTATTAATAATTTCAAACAAACTTGACCGAGAAAAAACAAACATTGTTGGATTCGTCTCAACAAGTTCTATCCAACAATATATTTATTTGTGCATTTTGAAATCCTTCATTTTCAACTCATCTGGCCCATGTACTTTCAAATTAACCCCAAAATATTAATATAACTTAGTTATTTTATAATTCTAGGAATGCTACATCTACAAACCCAAATGAGCTTTAAAATAGTTAAAGAGATCAAGAAACAGAGATTTTTTGACTTGGTACTACTTTTTTCACCACTATCATTTCTCTCAAGAGTATCCATGATCACCATTGTGACTAACAAACAATAGTAACTACCAAGGATTTCAACCTATTAAATATGACGAGTCCAAATAAAATGGCCTTATGTAAAACCTTATACAATAAAGCATAATGATCATAAAGATTAAAACTTTTGAACATTTTAACTTTGCTGAGATGACTACTTTGGGTTATTTATCTGAGCAAATGTAAGGAGCACAACAATAAATTAAAAAAATTGGTCAGATAAACAAGAAGTTATACAACCCTTAAACTAGTATTATGGAGCAAGATGGCACAAAACAATCAAACAATAACCAAAAATAAAATGTTGTTATTATATTCAATAACAAAACAACAAATTCTAATTATAAACACAATCACTCACGAATACCCCTCTGTCGCTCCCCCTCAACAATATTTCAAAGAAGATTTTCAAGTCTCTATCTATAATTTATGTTTTGCCATTGATTTATTGATATGTAAACAAGAAAATGTGCATTCAAGCACCTAAGTCCAAAAAGTATCTTGTGAATCCCAAGACTTGGCATAAAACCATAGTATTAGGTAAGCCATGTAATAACAAATTGACTACATATCATATACTTAGGCTTGAAAAAAGGGAATACCCATTTTGGAATGCCAGTCCACCATAACTTGCAATTTTGAGATACCCAAGAACAAAACCCATAGCAATATCTTGATAAAGTCAAGTTGGCATAAGAGGTACGTTATGTAAACTTGCGAGTTGTGATCTTTGCTTATGAAGCGCATAAGTTCTACAACTAGTGATAATTTTAGCAACTTGCCATTAGTCCAAGCAACAAAAAAAATCCTTAATAATGTAAAAGCTAGTCATATCCAACATGACTACATAAACTCCAAACATGAATTTCCTAATAGAGGATATCTCTAAGAAAAGTATATGGGACATATAAGCTATCACTTTTAAAGAGATATCCATTATGCACTAGATATTATTTTCAACCTTCCACATGCCATTGCTTTCATGTAAATTTCTTTGAATCAAAAGCTTAAGATACAACACAAATTTTTCAAATTTACTAAAAGAAGCTGATAGCTTCATAAGGAAAGATTCTGGCCAACTCCATGTATAAACGACCATATTCTCAATGTCAAACCTATGTTACAAAACAAAAATATAATCTTGCAAAAATTCTATCCATTTTGCATGTCAAAAGTTTAAATTACAATGTGAATTCAAGAATTATAATGCTTGGAGATTGGAAAATAAAGCATATTTATGACAGAGAAGATAACTTTAATGTCTTAATGATTATTCTACTATATCAACCCCTTACCTTTAAGTAGAATATTTGAAATGAGCTTTATTCATCTTCTCACTAATAAATGATCGAACGTCCTACTTAAAACACTTACACCCACTTGGAAATATCGCAAGATACCTCCAAGGTAAAAGAAAAGAAAAGTAAATGTAGGATTGGAGCATAGGAAGTGCTCTAAAACTCTTGTTAAAGGTTTTCTCCACACAAAGCCACCATTCTTTATGAGAACAAGCTTGGGAATTGTGATTCTATTAAAGTACATGTGGCTAACCCACAAAAACTCACAAGTTGTAATTGTTTATAAGGTAAGTCGATCAATTATTGTTGTTATCATTTCTGGTCAACAATACTCTATTTGAAACTACTAATCCCAAAAGGTTGTGTATTTCTTTAAATTAAAAAAGAAATGATGCCCGAATGTGATCAACATGCTCATAATGGCTTCTACTAAAATAAATATATCGTCAAATCATACACAAAAAAAGATGCCCAAGAATGACCAACACACTTGGGCCGCAAGCCTCAAAAATATAATAGGAGAGTTGGGGAGTTGTTCAAGCCAATGAGTATGACTAGTCATTGGTTGGTTCATCTTCAGTTTTGCAATTAGATTTACATTCATTTCTTAAGCAAATTCTCACTTATGATACTCACTATTATGGTCTATTTTAAAAGCAAATTGTGGCACCAACCTTTTGATCTAATAGATCATCTAATCAAGAGATCAAAACATAATGTTTAATCATTATATTATTTATGTCATGACTATCTATTATCAATTTGCCATCTCTCTTCAAAGCTAGAGTCTGAAAATTGCACACGATCTACAACATTCTCTAATGAAACCTTTTTCTATAAATTCATTAATCTAACAAGTTAACTTCTTACGATCCATGGAAAAGAATTGGAAAGGTTGTTCTAGGAACTAAATCAATTACATGTCACGTATAGGAGATAATTTTTTTTTTAGTAAGTTGTTTGAAGGTAATGTATTCGCATGCAACTTTTATACTGTATTAACACAATAATAATTTTTTGTGCTGACAATGTTGCTTTTAATGGTGGATGTTTTTAATTTAAATCCATAATATTATAATAAATTTTCATACTTTTTCATAATTGTTTTCCTATGCATTCTATTGAGTACAAATCTGATATCATTAAACCAAGAAAAATAATATTATCACAAATCAATGCTTGAACCAGAAAATCCAAGCAATGCTATCATACAAATTGTCAGTCAAAAAATTATTCAAGTCAATGCTAATTAATTTCAAAACATTAGATGCATTGAAATTTTTTTACTACATCTACAAAATATATTATTATAATTCAAGCATACAATGTTGATATGATTATCCCTATATAAATTACTCAAAAGCTTATTTGAGTGAGATTAAGACGCGTATTTGTCATTGACATTGTCATTCTTCATCCTTATACACTATATCATTCTCCACAAACAAAATGCTCATAAAGAATAACATCAGCAACCAAATTGCTCCAATAAGAATAACTTGTTACTAGATTTAAAAGAAACTAAGTCTTAAATTTCATAGAAAATACACTAGATTATCGTATGTATTAAATATTTATGTTTAATCATAGAAATTTCAATGTCATAAAGCAAATTTGTGCAATCTCATCCAATTGATTCTTTTTAGCAAATAACTTTTTTTATTAGCTTTTGGTACATCAAAAGTGGGAGAAGTCACTCCATGTCCTTTTTGTTACATTCCCCATTCAATTTTCAAATTGTCAAAGTCACTTCTGGCCCTTGCATTGTCCACAAGTCAAAAGTCAACCTCCATTTGTTGCAACAAGCCATTGACAACTTTCATTGTAGCTAACAGCCAAAACCAACGCTAAAGCTAACAAACAACAACCTCTGCACCATCACCTGCCTACAACCCTCCATTTTCCCTAGTCACCTCTGCATTCTTCATTGCAGGACACCTTAATCATTGTCAACACACAGCTAGTTGCTGGTAGTAGGCAATGGCAAACGTTGTTGACCTCCAAATGTGGCTCATGCTTTTCTCTTTATTCATCTTCATAATCAATCAAACAATATGTTATATTAAATGGTACTTTTTAATAAAATAAAAGAATTATGATAAATGACTTCATGGGTTCCACATGCCACTACTATCCCACTTACAACAAAACAAATAGGCCCATGATCAAAGTCAAACAACTAGAATGATTTCACACGAGAAACACGTTCTTAACCATGCATCCATATTTCTGAACATCTAGAACAGATGTTGATATGGTATCCATATGTTTATCAAATTAGTTGAAGTATTGCTTGCAACAAAGTAAATTAATATGAGAACTGAATAAGGCAAATCATCAAATCAAAAAGGAGACCAGTGGATCATTGTAAAATAGTTTTGATGCAGAAGGAGACTTACTGTTCCAGCTGAGCAGCGAATTGAGCAACCTTTTGCTTGCACTGGTTCGCAGAAGTTGTGACCTCCTCACTTTGAAAAAGATCAGCAGCTCGCTCAAAGTAATCTATGGATTTCTCTAAATTCTGTTCTTGCTCATATATCTCACCTAGTTCCTGAAAGTAGATTGCTGTATTCAGAGTTCACAGCATGGTCTATCTACACATACAATCCTAACTGCAAGGTTATTCATATGCACATGTACGTGGGCAACAAATTGTTCATATGGCCACATAAAAGCTAAATTAAACAAAAATTGCAAAATATTGTAAGCTTAAAGTTATTAACGTTAACTGAACATAAACTACAACAGGACAAGGAAATGGTTGAATCTGGAAACCCATCAAGTGAGAGGTATATATGTTCTGTATTTCAATCTTCACAATAATACCTTACAGTATCTCGCAGCCATATTCAGTCTACCAATCTCTAAAAAAAGATTCACAGCCTGGTTTAGACATTGTGCAGCATCTGCAGGGAAATTGAAAAAATGAATATTCCAACACTTTCCTAAATGCTATAAAAAGCAATAAATATAAAGCTTGGCAACCTGGTAAAAGAACAATTTTGAGTGCTCACAGATAGACTACAGGTAAATTGAAAAATGAATATTCCTACACTTTCCTAGAATGCCATAGAAGTAGTAAATATCTGTCTAGCAACCTGGTAAAAGAACAAATGATGCGATCATAGACAAATTGTATTAATAATCAGGAGACACTTAGATTTGTACATTTTTGCTCCTTTTTGTATCCACTTGTACAATTAATCTATCGACATGTCATTGCATTTAATAGCCTGCTCACAAAATGCACTAGAATCAAAAAATACGCTTATAAGGTAAATACAACAAAGCACAAAGCCTTGCATAATTCTAGAAAATCTTTCTTTGGTTTGCTAAGAAGCCAGTCCAATTAGCACATTTTCTTAGAAGCTGGTCCAAAACACAAGAAGAAAAATTTCCAATTTGAGCCCCTACCTCAAAGGTATTATTGTGTAAAACACAATCCCTTTCTAAAAAAGGATTAGAGGAACAGTCAGTCATCCTGCGATAATTGCTCAGTCTAGGAATCCGCCATTAAAAATTGGGCCAGTCATAATTTTGGATTGAGCAAATCATAATTTTGTTCTGTATGCAAGACTTGCATTAATGATTCCCATAAAAATTTTAGATATCACTTCCACGTATTCATACCACAAAAAGTGCAAATCTTCTGTATTTTTTTATCTTTGTAATAGTAACAAAAGGAATTAATTTGAGTATCAACCACAACATATTTAAGCTTGATAAAAAGTGGATGAAATAGCTTATCATTACATAGTTTCCAATCAAATTATCTATTGCTTTGAAGTAAATGTTACAATTTAAAAAGCTGCTAAGAAGTAACTGTCTTTAAAAAGCCATCTATGAAAAAGGCTGTTAAATATGAGCAAATAAGAACCTTTTCACAGAAGACGTCTGGCTCAACATTTGTTGTAGAAACGCAAAAGTAGCCAATAAGCACTTTTCAAAAAAAAAAACAAAGCAAACTGTTTAATGAAAAAGGAAGTTGGAAACTACAAAGTTCATATATTATCCTCATACTTAAAAGAACTAAATTTATAACAGTAGCCAGGGAAAATAGAAATATTTATGAAAAAGGCTGTTCAATATGAGCGAACAAGAACTTTTTCACAGAAGATGTCTGGCTCAACTTTTGTTGTAGAAATATGAAAGTAGCCAATAAATAATTTTTAAAAAAAGAAAACAACCTGTGTAATGAAAAAAAATGTTTGAAAAGTTCAAAGTTCACTTAATATCCTTATATTTAAAAGAACTACATTTCCAACAGGTAGAATAGAATTTATGGTCAACAAAACAGTAAAACACTCCAATGTCTATACTAACTTCAACTCACACAATGCTAAGTACTTTTTCAAAGGAGCTGTATAGCTCAATTTTTGTTGTAGAAGTGCAACAGTAGCCAATAAACACTTTTTAAATACAGAAACAAACCCTAAATGCAAAATGTGGTTTGGAAAGCATGAAGTTATCTGGCTATCCTTATATGTAAAAACTACATCTCCAACAGCAGCCAGGGAAAAAGGAAGATTCAGCTAAAAAACTGTGCAACTCCTCAATGTCCATTCGAACTTTAACTCATACAATGCTTTTAAAATTGTATGAGCCTTTAAAATCACTGGTAAACACACGTAAATTTAGAGAATACTAAATAAGAAAAGAATATACAGCACATATGTATTGAACACAGAACATATTTAAAATTGGCATGTAGATTGCAATCAAATTATACTTTAAAAATTATAGCTATTTGAAAGATTTACCAAAGTTAATGCTATTCTTAGATCCTAATGTAGTATATGTTAATCTATAAAGAATGGGTACAATATAATGATATAGATACAATGACAACAAATATCAAAAAAGTAAGATATTAATACTTTGGAAATAGATGACATAGCAAATGTCAACAAAGCAAGATATAAATGTGTTGGAATACAGCTACAAAATATTATAAAAAAAATTATATACCTATGAAAAATAATAGACATTTGTATTATCATGTACAAAGAGCAGTGGTTTGTATTATCATGTGTCCAGATGTGGCTCACATGTAAGAGAGGTGCACCTCACTTGGTAGAGAGCTCTCAAGAGACATGGAGTTTAAATCTTCACATCTCAATCAGCATTTCCTTCTACGAGACTTACAAATATGTAAAAACCAAAATCTTTAAAATTTAGCCAACATCATACCTATAATACAAGTGTAAGTTTCAAGATTTTAGAATGATTAGAAAATAATTTATCATAAAATATGATAATTTTTGGTTGATTACCTTTAGTTCAAGGAATATGCTAACAAATTAAGAAGTGCTATTTTTAGTTCCATATTGAATAAAAGTACGATATGTAAAATTGAAGAAATTCAATTCTATACTTCCAAAATTTACTATCGTATATCAATGATTGTCTTCACTTTTCAATCATGCTATAATAAAAAATATACATTAAGTGAAGGCATGGTCTACAATGTCAAACATGTTTCAGGAGAGTATCAGGCAATTATTGGAGAGTATTTGTTTCCTTTGATTGTTTTTTATAACTAATATGCTACATGACATATCAGATAAATATCAAAGAGTAATACTATCAAGACATAAGCCTTAAAGAAGTATTGATTCTTCTTAAATGGCAATCAAATAAAATAAATCAAACCTAGTAAAAATGATTACAAAAACATTTCATGTTCAATAGGTGAAGCTAAGAGTTGTATGATAGGTAAAAAATAATGTTCTACAGAGGCATAACACAATTTACTTTTTGTAACTTTATTTCTAAACATTTCATTGGTCACAACTAAAAATAAGGAAAATTATGCCTTTAAAAAATAAAAAAATTGCAAGATATTTCTAACTCTTTCACCATCATTCATTAAGTAGAGTTTACAATAATTCCCTTCATCCTTGATATTAATGGGAAAAAAAGGTCAATAATTTGCACATTCTCTACTAACATGGCTTTAGAATCAAAGGCAATATGCTTGTGAAGCAGCACTTCCATGTTAATGAGTGTGGCAATAATTTTTTTTCATACAAAACATAACTTATTAACAGTAACTAGTAAAACCTTAACAAAGGTTGCATTATAAATGTGCTTCCCTGCGACCTTGTATTTAGGCAATATTTTAACACAAACTAGTAAAACCTTAACAAAGGTTGCATTATAAATATGCTTCCCTGCAACCTTGTAATTAGGAGATCAACAAGTGAAAATTGCTTCTTGTGAAATGCAATGAAAGATTGCATTCTAAAGAACCTATGGGTTCAATCCTCCCCAGAAAACTGCACATGCCATCATTTATTTTAAGGTTAAACTTTTCATAGTTTATTAGCAACAAATTGAACAGTTTCATTATAGACAGCTTCCATGAATACTATGTGGATTTATCACAATTACAATAGCTAAAGTTATATGGTGAACAGACGCTTCTGCTATGCAACATACAACTTATATTTTCTACCATTACAATTTCCCATTACCGAATATGGGGGACAGGAGAATCAACAAACTAACGCATCAAACAAAGTATCAAAAACGAAATTGTGCATTTGCAAGAAGAATAATGAAGTTAATTGAACGAAAAGTGGAGTCAATAATTCACTCCTAATAGAGAAAAACAATTTCACAATAGAAGAAATTTGAGCTATGACCTTGAGCTGAAATTTTCTTGTAACAGTTTGCTGCATCTACATATGCTGATGCCGCTTCATGTTTGCTGTCTAACTGTACTCAAGTAAAGACATACAATAAAAAAAACTAGCAATTCAAATGAAATGGAGATAATTCAACAAACAAAAAGGTAAACCTTCAAATGACAATTTGCTAGCTTGATGTAAACTGCTCCAGCTTTATCCCCTGACAAACAAATGAAGGTGAGAAAGAGAACAGTGTTTGTACAGGTTATATTCTAGAATATCAGCTTCACTTACCAGGAATATAACTGCGTCTAAAGAACTGTGTATTTTGAAAAAGAAAAAAAGGAACAAAAAACTGTGTCTAAAGGCATTTGGCGTTCACATAATTTACAAAACTAGACAACATATACAGCAAACTAACGATTGCACATGCATAAAGAGAAAAACTTCCTCTAAAATGGTCAATTAAATAATGAATTTCAAAATATGGAGGAACAAAGCCATAAAATTTTCTCAAGCTCCTTAAAAGCAGACATTCATTACATAGCATCAAGAAGTGGAATGAAAATATTCCACGCACAATAAAAACATATTTGCACTAAGATGTCATTCCTTTTCATAATTTTGATACAAAGTTCATTTTTCCTTTTTGACAAGTGGCAAATCATTATTGGGTGACAAAATGAAAGTTAACATTTGAAATCATAGTAGACCTTCATCAACTATGAATGAAAACTAATGCAAAGACTTAAACAATTCAGTCTATGGAAATTAAATAATTCTAAGATCATTCATTCCATGGGGTTAAAATGTGAACAAGTTGACTCCACTTTAACACTCTAAATGTTTGGAGAAATTTACAGTTTGAGAACTCATATGTTTAAATTACAAATAAAGCTAATCATGCTATATAACTAACATTATTCTATACCAACTTACCCTTTGTTCAACAAAAATAACATTTTAATAAACCAAGACAAAACCATTTGGGCGTTACAGACTTATCTTTATTATTGGCCTATCTTAAAAGTAAACTAATCCCAATCAAGTAGATAACAGCTTTTGCTTTCATTTTGGAAGATTGAAGATTGAGAAAGGACCTCATTAGGAATTACAGATTTGTCTAAAATAACCTCACCTCACCTATTAATGAAAAAAAGAAAAGGAACACTTATATACACTTAACATTGTACCAAGATAACCTATGGTTTAAAACTTAAAGACAAAATTGGATCCAAGAGCACGAAACAGCAATAAACATAGGTTAATAAGCTGAATAACTTGTGGTTTGTAATGATTTTACAGTCACTTGCAATATTATGGGCCAAGTAAATAAATTTATTACAAATTTATGCAGTACATCGTTCACAAAAAGCATTAGAAACCACCTAAAACTTTGGGAAATCCAGAAAAAGCAACAACGTTTATTATGCTTATTATGTAGTATGTAGAAAATATCAATCTTTAAACCACACGATTAATACGCGACATATTACAGTAAAAATTTATAAGAAAAAGTAGGAAGGCACTGCTAACCAAGAACATCCTTCTCCTTTGATCCCACAACACACCCACGCAAAAAATCATAAGAAAAAGTATTGGTTCGATCTCCTTACAGCTCTTTCCAAGCTTGAAGCAATTTGCAGCCTTATCGTATAAATCCGCGGCGTCTTCGTGTTTAGATCCAAAGATCCCCCATCCGCCGAGCTTCTTCTCGGCCTTTTTCTCAAACTCCTCCCCCTTTGATATTTGATCAGCCATACCTCCTGTAACTCGATCGATATTCCGGTTTCCCCTTCTGCCTCTTCTCCTTTCCAAAACAGAGAAGACGGCAATAACCGGACCTTGCTACGAAAGATAAATTAGGAAATACAGAAATTGCCGACTTAGATAGGTAACGAAATGAATGCCGAAGCCTAATGTACGCAAACTTCTTCTTCAATTTCAAGTCAAGTTTCTCCTACGTCATACAACATACATACATATATATAGAGAGAGAGAATTTTACTTCAATTTGTATGACATAAGAAATTCTCCTACTTAATTTCATCGAACTGATGAATAGAAAATTAGAAAAGAATAGTACTACAAGTGAAGAATAGATAGAAGTTTAAAATTGAGTCGAGTGAAAATCTTTCATGGTCGACTTTCAAAAATACTTTGGACAATATCTTCTTTGTGGCATTTACTAAAAAAAATCATAACACATTAGACAAATCATTCAATAGGTTATGTTTTGTGTTACAACTTCTTTCCAATGTTAAGTTATATTTTTCTTACATAACTAAAAATAAAAATGCTCAAAAGGTTATTTCAATTTTTTCTCGGATCATAATCGAATTAAAATGAAAATCCAATTTGAAGACATAATGAATCAATCCCAAGCTCAAAAAGAGTTCAAGCCTAGCTTAGTTGTTGTTGTTTTTTTTTTTTTTTTTTTTTTTTTTTTTCTAAAGGTGTTATAAAATATGTAAAAAATATGTAAAATATCAAATAAAACAATATTAGATATATGGTTTCTAGAGAAATCCCTAACACAAAATTTAAGAAAAACTATTTTACAAATTATACCAATAAAATAAGTGTAATAATACAAAAAATGATGCACAAACTTGATAATTCATATAATAAGTTTTAAAGGTGATGAAACATATTACAAAAACAAAAATATCAAATGATAATTAAAGGAGTTCATGCCTAAATTATGTACACATTAATAGATAAGCTTATAGTACAAAATAATTTTATAAATTGTTAGTCATTGATTCATTTTTTACATGACTATCATAAGATTTAATGATTATTGATTATTCATCTTTATTATCTCTTGTCTAAAATAAATTTTAAACTCCACCAATATTGTTTCTCACATCTCAAAAATATTTGAAATTGTATGAATAGAATTATTAGCAAATTAAAACTTTAGGACAATCTTTTTTTTCTCACAAAATCTAAATATTTGCCATATTTGTAATATTAATCACCTTGTGTTATCCCATACATTATATTTTATATCCTGTGTATAAATAATAAGCTTATACGTATAAATATGTAATCAAATATATTTTATATAACAAACTTAATAAATAAATATTTGATACATCAAAAGAAAATAATTATATTTTGATCGTGTCTCAAAAAAGACGAGCCAATGTACAAAGTAGCTCATAATTTAAAATTGAGCATATGATTAGATAAAAATTATTGAGAAAAGTTTATTAATACTTACCTGTTTTTTAAAATTCTATTAAATTTATAATCTATTTTAAAAGGTATAAGATAGAAGAGAATTAAAAAAATGTTTTATATGAATAAGTTTGGTATTATTCATAAGAAGCAAGGTTAAGTAAATATTTTTTTATATGCATAACATATTAACACAAAAAAAGATAAAGGCAAGAGGAAAAGGAGCCTAAGCTAACAAAAGAATTAAGATAAAACTTTTGCATCTTAGTTTTATTTTAAAATAAAAAAGGATGTCCACATTTTCTTAAAAGAAATTTGTAATTCAAAGTGGTTTTATTTATATTTTAAAAATCTCTTAATATAAAATCCAAAACTTATTTCATGGAAATCAAATTTCTTATTAGATTTTAATTATAGAGGAATAAATAAAAAACAAAAGAAATTACCTTCTCTATAATTTAAAACTTTAAGTCTTACAAACCATAACTCTTCTCTTATCAAGAAAATCCTATTTTTGTTTATATTTTTTTATTATAAAATTAACTCTTTTGAAATAAAAAAATTTATCTACATATGTTGTAATGTTTTCAATCGTGAGTTTTAATTTAAATTTCAATACAAATCTTCATATTAAGGTTCAATAAAGATATAATCATAATTCTTAGCAACAAGGTTATTTAATTAATTATAAAAATATCTCATATTTTAATAAAGTAAAATAAGCTAAAATCATAGTGTAAAACAAACTTTTGCAAAAACTAACATAACCTAAATAATTCAAATTTTAATCATAAAATCTATGAAAATATTAAGAAAATTATATTATATTAAGTCATCACTCTATTCATCATTTTCTCTCATTTTTTTATATTATATTTATATCACTTGAAATTATTAGGATGAAAATAAGTTAAAACAACTTGTAAGATTGCTAGGCAATACTATATAATATAATATAAAATAATATAAATTTTGATTATGTCATATATTATAACATACAATTGATAGAAGAATAATTTTACATTATATAATTATGATATAATAACCATCATAAAATTATCATGATTTATTTGTTTAATGTATTTTTTCTTATCACTTAATTATTTATATTTTTTTAAAATAATTACTCGATTTTTATCATATGTATAAAATTTCATAAATCAACTTTCTCAGCACTTAAAATCATTATGAGTTTTACCCAAAGTTATGCCTAATTGGGTCCATAAATTAATTATTTTTTTCTTGACATAACTTCTATTCAATTATATTAAGCACTTGACCTATGAGAGTGATATCTTAGAACTTTGGATGGCCTTTATCTTTTTTTTTTTAGATAATTTGACCTAAATCTTTTATAAAATCTCATTCTAAAACAAAATTGCCCTTATATTTAGTACTTGAAATTTTTAAATATAATTTTTTCTCATTTTATTTTATTTGTGTCTATACCTATATAATATTTTAAAAAGAAATTTTAATTTTTATTATTCACAAAGATAATTTTTATAAAATCTCTTAACAAGATGAATACAATAACCGTTATGAACTTTGTTCCATAACAATCATGTAATTTGATAAGTATTCTAAAATTTTTTGTTAAAACTTTATATATATATAAACTAAATAATCAGTTAGTATAATCATCAATCAAAATATTAGATAATCTCTATAAATTTAAATTTTCAAAATAAGATGCATTAAATATATAAATCATCTACCTATAAAAACTATAAACCCATAATTCTAATTTATCAACCAGTGCTTAGAAATAATCACATAATACACCAAACATCAATCAGGATATAATTTTTACATGAATTTAATTTTTTTTAAAAAAAAGACTTCAATTGAAAATCATCAAATAAAAAAACATATGAACTAAAGATATAAATTAACTACTTTTTCCCATTTGTAGTAATCACACAAAATAATTTGATTTTTGCTCACAAAATTTATTTCATGAAATCAACCGTTTCATTTGTCTTCCTTACTTGCCCAGCTGCTACTAAGAATTTTCCAAATGTTTTTTCTTCCACAACAATAGCAATATCTTTTCTCAATTTTCTCATCCTCTCTTTACAGTTCACCTTTCCATTTTAAATAGTTTATTAAATGGTTTCCCTCTTCTAACTCCTTTAATTAAAACCGCACAACTTATCACATAAGAAACATTCCAAACCTTTCAAATTCCAATTTAATCCTTCCAATTCTAATATTTAATCTCTGTACCTCCCACCGTTTCCTAAACCAATCGATAATATAACAAAAATAAAAAACTAGTTTTAAGTTTTAATTAAAACTAAAGCTTTAATAATTTTTTTTTTATTTTTTTATCCAATCATCTTCCAAAATTTATGAGTATTTTTAAAATAATTTAATTTTCAAACATTACATGATATAAAAATTACGTAATTTTTTTTATGTCATTTGTATTCTTAAGATTAAGTGGTACTCTAAGATACAATTAAACTTTATTTACTGAGCTCTTTCTATGCACTTCTTTTTGCATTGCATGATTTTATACATCGTACAATATGATATTTGGTTTTACAAATGTTCTAACTATTTTCTTTTGATTATTTTATTTGATCTATCTATACTATAATCCCACTTATAATATTATGTTACACAATAATGGGTTTTGCACTGTTCTATATTCTCAGCTAGATTACTGTTCATCTCATTGTATTTTATGATACCTAATATTGTTTGATATAATCTCTTATTTTAGTGTTTTCTCCTTTGTTTCATACACATCACATCGTACGATTATTTAAATCGTACTGTATAATCATCTACCTAAAACTTACTAGTTTTTTTACTTAGTTTCTAACTTGTTTTGACTTGCTTTTGAAACATAAACAAGCATTAAACATAATCATAAAAATGTGCAACAAATGTGTTTTTCTCTTCTAAAAGGTTTACTAATACTCACTATTAAAGTTTTTTGTTTATTTTTAGTTTCAACCTAAGTTATAGCATGTCTTCCAAAACCCTTCGCATTAATTTTACACTTATGTCCATGTCAACAATCATCCATAAGAGTTCTCAACTATTTGATGCCACTTATTTGACAACCTTTCATCAACCATTCCTAAAAATTTATACTAATAAAATCTATTTTTTTCTCTTTTCTCTTAACATTTTGAAAACATATAACATTATTTTTTATTTTTTTTTTGTAAAAGTCATATTGGAAGTTAACCTTAATGTTCTAGATTAAGTAACAGAAGTATTTTTATAATCATATAGAAATATAAAGATTTTTACAATTCTTTTAAAGACATGTATACAATAAAACAATGTTAATAATTGCTTTATATATCCCTTTTTCCAAATAAAATAAATAAAAAAATTTCTTAGCTAAAAACAAGATCTTCTAAATCAACACATACTAACTCTCACTCTATCCTGGTAACCTCATGTTGTGCCTTCTTTTAATTTAAAATTGTTGGGCCAAAATAAATATGAGTCAATCGATACTAACTTAGTGGCAAATAACTATTTATGTATGTAAAGCACTACAATCTTTGGATAATTACTTGTAAAGGTACATTTGTTACAACACTATTTAAAAAACTTGTGAGCATTTCTGTAAAGTAAGGTAACAATATATGTAAAATTATTATACACATGAATTTTTTATATCTTTTTATATTGTTTTCTTTCTTTATACTTTTTATCACTTTAAGAATTTTGCTTAAGAAAATACCTTTTTTATTCAACAAATTAAGCATATTTAGAAACATATTATTCCACACTTCAATAGGTCGAACGAATGCTCTTTTGGCTCGTATCCAAAATGTGCTTTTCCTATATAGTATTTTTTCATTTTAAATAGTTTCACATCTGATTTTATTTTAAATATTTACTTTCCTTTTACTAAGCCCCTCTTTTCATTTCTCTTATTTTTTTCTTATCTTTGTAACTATTATCGTAAATCTACTTATCTTATATGTTTATTATCATACAATTATATTAATAAAAAACTTTTAATCAAAATAATATATTTTTCATATTCAAATGCATGTATATGTATAAGTCATGATGTAAAAAAAACGTACTTTTTATCATTATTTATAAATTTCACATCTTTATAGTGTTCTGATACATAAATTTTAACAAACCTCACACATCAATATAATAGTCTTATATATATATATATATATATATATATATATATAACATCTATAATTAAACCATTTTAATGAACCAAAATCTTTATCCTAACATTACACATTACACTTAAATATATACACATAGATATAGAATGTTCTTACATTTTAAAATCAAGTTATTCTCACTAAGACTCAAATCTTAATTCTTTCAATTGTATCGATTTTGTCATTGCCTCTTGCATAACTCTTCTTTAAATCTTTTGAAAACACCTTTACTTGCTCTTCACATTTTTTTACTAACTATGTCTGAGATTGCACCTCTCAAATTTCCCAAAAAAAACTCTTTAAATCATGGCAAACAACTTATTTATGATAGTTCTATTGACTTTTCACATTTATATACTTTTAAATGCCTTTAAAAGTTATGTTAGTTCATGTGAATGTCTTTCACCTTCTAACATTTTATTTACGAAGGTTTTCACTGATTAAAATCACTCTTATGTAAGTTTTTCTACTCGTTTGTCATTTCAATTTTAAAGATCATTTCAATTTCTACTAGTCATATAAGTACGTGCATCAAATTTGTACTATACATTTCTTTGATCTTACCTAAATTTACATTCACTTATTTATATCGTATAGTTACGATTTTGTTATAGTACTATATGGTAGGTTCTTGTAACTGGTAACCGACTACAATCGATACCTCTCTTTTTTTTATTCTTCCAAAACACTTATACTATAGGAATAACTTTAGTTCTTAATATTTATTCTTACTATTTTTAGATTATAAATGGATGATCCATGAAGACATGTTCAGTTCAATTCTAATTTTCTTTACATCACAATAAAGTACATGGAATATATCAGGAACATATATTTTTAAAGAATGTATATAGAAAATATTATATACACCTCACATATGAAAAGACAAGACTACTTTATAAGAAATAGATCCAACTTATCCTATATCAAGAAATTTCTAATATATTTAAGATTTTCTTTTTCTACTAGACAAAGTCTTATTATCTTTTTTAGGAGACTCACTTTAAGAAACACATGTTTCTCTTTTTATAAATTGACAACTTTTTGTTTTTCATTAAAATACATTTTTTAGTCTTAAGTAGTCTAATTTTTTTAATTATTCTAACTTTCTTGATAATCTCAACAACAAAATCAACTATGATTAATTGTTTACCCTTACTCTCAAACTAGCATAATGGGGATAACTACTTTCTTTTAAGTAAAATTTCATAAGGAACCATACGAGTACTAGCATAGAAGTTCTTATTATATTTGAACTTTATTAAAGGAAGTTGATATTCATAATCACCTTCAAACTCTGATGTATAAAGTCACATCAAATCCTCAAGCATTTTGCTCATTCTTTTAGTTCAACTGATAACTTATGGGTGGAGAGTTGTACTAAATCTTAATTTAGTACAAAGAGCTATTTGTAATTTTCTCTAAAATCAAGAGATAATTTTGGGATATTTATTAGAGAATATCATTTTTAGAGTACCATACAATTGAGTTAACATTTTTATAGAATAAATAGTTTTAATAGTTAAGAAGTATAAAAATTTAATCAATATATCCATGACTGCTTTAACAAATTTGAGTCTAACAGTTGTCCTAGCTAGTAAAAAAATAAAATCCATAGCCATAGATTTCTACTTCCACTAGAGAATATGCAAAGGGCTACAAAAAACCACTAGATATTTTTGTCCACCATTGACCTACTAGCAGACAAGATATTTTTACACCAATTATATCATATCTCTTTTATGTAAGACCATTAATAAGTTTGTTTTAACTCTTGATAAATTTTATTATTAGCTCGATGGATGAAAAACTTGAAGTTATGAGCCAAAGACTATAATAAATATCAAAGGTATAGATGGCCAGGGATGTACAATATTTTGTTAAAATCTTACAATATCATACTCATCAAGTTTGAAATCAAACACCCATACATCCCTATTTTTTTGAATTTGGCTTTTGAAATTCCTTATTATGTAATCAATCTTCCTTAATAAAAATAAGCTAATTAGACATTATCGATAATTATAATAATAATCCAATATTCTAGCTCATAGATCTTTCTAGTTATAATTTATCAAATTAAAAAGAAATTAATGTTTGATCTAGATATCTATTAGAAAATACAAGATTGCCTTTCTACTCAAAGCATCAACAATCACATTAACTTTTTCACTATAGTAATTTATTATGAAGTCATAGTCTTTGACAAATTCATGCAAAATTCTTTGTCTTACATTATACATATATAAGCATGGTTGATTATAAAATAAAGTAATATAATAAACCTCTATGATCATAATTGTCAAAAGTAACATAAGTAGTATATATATATATGATACATCATGAAATATATAATGAATAAGAAATTAGAGAGGATTCATTTCTAGATTATAAAGGAGAAAAAATTTAATAGATCGAACAAATAAACTAGATGCGAAGTATGAAATGATTTGAATATTGTTGTAAATATTTTAATTAACTAGTGTTTTGGGTGATTTGACTATGAGATCATAAATAAAAAATAATAAAATAGTTTTAGATAATATATCCATTATGTTTTACAAATGTGATTGATTTAATTGTAATTTAAAATTTGATAAGTCAAATAGATGGAATGTTGAAGATGATTTATTCAAAGAATAAGGGACCATTGTTGACAAGTATAATAAATGATGATTTAATTAGTTTGTTTGATTTGTAATTCATATCTTAACTTTAGCTTGAGAATTATGTCATTTGTGATATTTTAATAAGAATATTTAATATATTATAAAATAGACAATGAAAGAAGGAATGAAAAATAACTATTCAATAAACAACGAAATATATGATAATATTAGCATATAAGATTCAACTTATGGTTGTGTACAAAATTACTCTAATGAGTTTAGTTTGATGAATAAAGTTATTCTATGTTGGATAGGATAAATAAAAAGTATCTGAGTAAAAGTTAGATGCTATAAAAGTAAAAAAAAATTGTCATGCATATAAGAATATACTTGATTAAATTATTAGATATAAGAGCAACTCTCTAAGGAGTGATTGGTAGAAGGAATTAAGGATTGGAATGATTAAGAATTAGATATGATATATTATCTGCATGTTGAGCATACTCAGATAAATCTTTAATAGATTTTTTTATGATTATTTGATTATGAAACTTAGATTAAGAAAAAATGAACGTTAAAGATGTAGTTGATTGTACAAGTGTCTTTGAGTTGGTAAACCAAGTTATATAATAATTGTTAGAGAAAGGTAAGAGATTAAGAAAATGTGATCGTTGGATATAGAATAAGATACAATGGTAAAAGAAATAAATATGTGATAGAAAATAAAGTTAGGAGTTCAAAAGAATTGGTATTGACTAATAAAGAACGTCATACCATAAGCTTATCAATGTATATGACACTAAAATATGATGTATAAGATATAGCTTCCTTTATGAGAATTAAATGAAAATTTTGACATAGAAGATGGGTAGAGTGTATCATATATAGTAATTTAAAATTTATTTATCATATAAGAAAAGTTAATATAATAGTATTATATTGAGAAGATAATTAACTAGTAAGAAAATTGAGCAAGATGAAAAAAAGAAAGACATATGATGGAAGAGTGTGATGAAGGACATTATAGAAAATGAAAATGAATAATATATAATGAATCGCAAAAGAAAATAGTTGTGATAAATTTCAAATGAGGTCTTTATAATTCATTAGAGAGTATTGAATAAGTTGGGAGTTTTGCAAAAAAAATAAATTAAGAAAAGATTAGTGGATTGAATAAAAGAAAATGATAAGTGATTTGTGCTTATACAATTGAAATGTAAGGATGTCTTATAAATTGATATTAATGACTCCTAGAATGAGTACTATAAAATGAATAGATGTTGAAAGGGAAATATGAAAAATAAATTGAAAAGATGAAAATAAAGCCAAGGTGGAATTTTGGTTATCAATTTTATGGAAGTGGAATATTGGAAATTAGTAATAAATTACATATCTAAGAAAATTGATAGGAAGAACAGTAAAAACAAAATTGTTGGTTGCAACTTTTATTTTTTCAAAATGAAGCTAAGGGTTATTGTCATGAGTTTTGTTATGATATTATTCAAAACTTATACAAAACTATTGTACTTAAGTTGTGTTTGATAGATTAATTAAATTAGTATATTTCTTGAAAATCAAAACAACATGTATAGCTTTGGCAAAAAGTGTAAGTAATAAAGTGTAACACTTTGGTGCACAAAGGGTTATAATATTAGATAAAGACCCTAAATTTATATTACATTATAAAAAAATTATTAAATTTTTGATACAATTAAGGTTCAATATAATATTTTGCCTTTACATAAAGTGTTAAAAAAGTACTAGTAAGAAATCAAATTTTGAAGGTGGTGACTTAAAAGGCAACAGAAAAAAGCAACATTGAATTAAGTATGAGTGATTGGGGTGATTTGGGGGCTTGTAACTCAGTGCTGTGTTGGAAGCTTATTTAACTGGTGGCCAAAAGGTTGTCAAGAAATATCCCTAATGGACATTCCCTTGGAATAAGAGAGATTCTCACTCCCAAGTTGTTCATTCGCAAAGGTGTTAAGGGAGGATGAATCTCCTTCTCTCTATAAAATTAAGTTGGTGTCAACATACAATAGGGAACAAGAAGTGATGTTAATGCATATGAAATAAAAAACTATCAATGCCTTTCAAGTTCATATTGGTTTGTAAATTTTCTCACAACAAGCTTAGCATGGTGGCTATAAGGCAAGCATTTTCAAGAATCAATTTTAAGGGTCTCTTCATAGTAGGGTACTTGTTCATTTTTCCAATGAGGAGGGTTATTTGAAATGTTAGTTAAAAAAGGTTTGGAGCATCATCAAATTCTCAATAGGGATGTTGAAATGGTCATCAAAATTCCAACTCAACTCTATGCCTTAAGTTGTCCTAGTTTAGGTCTCCTTTAAGCATCACTGACTTCATCTGTTCAACAAGTCTTCACTCTACTCATTGGCATCAATTATCAGAATGCTGTTGAAATTGGACACAATGATAGCCAATCTCCCCGTACTAAGCATCTTCAAGATCTATGTGGAGGTAGAACTCACTAAATAGCTACCTAAACAAATAATAATATCTACACAAAAAGGTTGCAAAGGGTGTGGTATATGATAGAAGATCACTTATGATTACCTTCTTACCTTTTACATGAATTGTTATAACAAGGCATGCTCTAGATAAATGTAAAAGTCTTAAAAAAATATAATTAAAGAAAAGATGACCATCCTCCTCAAGTGATAACTATTAAAATGGTTCCTTAAAAGAATACTCAATTAAAACCTCATTCCAATTCCCATCTTATTAGTCATGCAACACATACGTAGAAGAGGTACCTCCTAAACATTTGAAGCACTCACCCTTGCATGCCATTAAGCTTGACAAGCACCCTTAAAGCAAAATCCTTAATAATTTTTTGCTCTATATTATAGTTATGTTTTTCACTATTTTTATTTGGCCTTCTCTTCTTTATGAGTTTTTACAAAACTCTTTCCTTTTTTGCCCTTTTTTTTACAACACCTTACTTGCAACTTCTTGTTTATAAAAATAATAAAATTAAATTGATAAAAGACTTAGTTAATCTAAAAAAAATGTTTGACATAAAAGAGGCTCCCACAAACTAGTTGACATTATTGAATCACACCATAAAAATCGAAAAAGAATGAAATGGGGAGATTAAAGAGTAGTGTAATAGAGATTATGATGAATAGCAGAATCAAAGAAAATTATAGTGTATTAAGGTGAGGAACTTTTAATAAGATTGGTTGATAGACATTATTGCTCATAATGGGCAAGAAACCTTCGCCATATTTGAATGGTCATATAGTTTTGAAATTGGACATTACTGTCAATATCATGTATGATAATATCTAAAATCAATAATTATTTTAATTTTTTCTAAATGTTTAGGCATTGTTATCAATTTTTATGAGATAATTATATTACTCTTCCATGGTTATTATTGTCCCTATGATGAAAGTCAATAGTACAGACATATTATTTTTTTAAATATTTTATGAAATTATAGTTTACCTTGTTTAGTTTTTAATTATTTTTTTTAAAATTTCCCCTTATAAACAGCCGATCCGAAGCGGCACGTGCGTTCCTTTTGGCGGGAAACCTCTTGTGCTACTTCCCCGGATAAATGTGACCTCGCCTCCATCAACACTGAGTTTGACTTGCAGGAAACATAAACCTAATTCAAGCTCCCATGGCCCCAAAGAAGAGGGTATCGTCCTCCACGAAAAAGGCGAACAAGAGCCACCAGGCATCCAAGTATGGTATTCAGCATTTCTTCGACCGGCACTCTCAGACGCAGACAGCTTCTACATCTTTCTGCCCCATTGAACCCCCTAAACATAACCCTAATTCGGAAGCCATTGCAAATTCTAGTTCTCTTATCGAGCAGGTTTTGGTTGAAAGCATGCCATGCCCAGCAGACGAGCCACAGTCTGCCGCCATTGCTGATGATGATGAGATCTCATCTCCGATATCTCCGGATTTCAGCAGGAATGCCCCTCTTAAGCGATTTAAGTTTTCCCCCAGTTTAGTAAGTTTCTCGCGTCTCCTCTTCCTCTCCACTAAAATCCACTGTCATAATCTTATGGAAACTGACATCAGCAATTAATGTTTGATTGGCAATTAGATGATTAAACAGAGCCAAGATGATATAAGTGACGACGTTACCTGGAAAGTTTCCCCGGTCAATGAAAAATTGAGAAAGCTTACCGCAAAACAGTTGCCAAGGACGATGAGGATTTTCTCAGATCGGCCAAGGCCGATTGCCTCTTGTATTCATCCTTGTTTGCAAGTACAGGTGAGGGCTTTGCAATGCTTTCCTTTATTCGGGAACTAATCTAGTATCTAATCTTTGTCGATTTGTCAACTGCAGAACTCTATCTGCTCTGCTGGAAGTCTTGAGAAGTGGCTTTCTTCTCCAACAGCACATGCATCTGGGAAATCTGTATCTTGTTCTCGGATGTTATCTGCTGAACAGGAGACAGAAGCATGCCATTGTAATGATAATACTGGTACGAACTCAAGTAAAGCATTTCAGACTCCGCCCTCTTCTTCTTATGATCCTAGTCAGGTAACAGCAGTTGATGCATTCATGCGATCTTCATTACTTCTCAATTTGTTTTGTAAGTTTGTCTTCAGTTGTTAAAGATAGTATGTTCTTATCATGATGCTTGCATTGGCTATAGCTTACTGCTGCTATTGTCTGCAATGGATTGTCAGATGAGATGGAATTAGGTCAACTCCATCGCAAGGTTTGATGTTGGCATCAAGCAGCATAACATTCTTCAACATTAGTTGGGATTTGATTGCTGACTTGTCCAATCCACTTTTCCAGGCATTTCTTGAACTTCTAGATCAAGTTGAAGATGTGATTATAGACAAAGCTCCTAACAGTGGAACACATGAGAACACTAGTGTTGCTAATTGTCAGATTGAAAAAAAATGTGATCCAACTAGAAGTAGAACTGATATCTATGCAACAAAAAGAGTTGAAGGCTCTTTAAATGACGAAATTTTTCTAGTTTTGGAGGTTTGGTTATTTTCCTGACTATAAACTTAGAAATGCTTTTTGCTTTGTTAAGTGATTAACTGATTCCATGCAAACATGAAACTTGTAGGTTACTGAAAAGCATAAGAGTGATGATCCAAGTCATGTTAAGACTCCTTACAAGGTGCAACTTGGATTTGGTCTTTGATAGAATTATTGTTTTTCTATTTATAATGTCAGCTTCAATAGGTTACTCACTGCACTATATTTCCTTTAAGGTTCTTCGGTTACTTAATGAGCTTACTGGTGAAGAGAAGGTGATGCATCTATTTGATGAATGGTTGGTATAGATTTTCAATTTTGTTCACCGTGTACATCACATTTTTAGCTTTATGTTGGCTTCTTATTAACTGTCTAGTTTGGAATAGTTCCAAGCATTATGTTGCAATGTTGTATCAATCCTGGTTAATGCTGACTAGTTACTTGAAATACCTTAGGTTTGGTTTGTCATAGCATGTGAAACGGGATGTTTTTGTAATGTTGTATGTCATCAAAATGTGATCAAGCATTTGTCTAGAAAGTTTTGATAAAAAATAAAAAAATATAGGAGTAAAAACAATTATAACCTCCCAAAGAACAGCAAAAAATTTTCTTGTCTTTTTCTTATAAAAATTTTGAAAGATACTTTGGTCACTTCATAATCTCAATTATTTCATTATGTGATTCTCAATTACATATTATTGAATATATAACTTTTAAATAGTAATCAGACTTTTCAAATAAAATTATTCATTAATCAACTTCATATTTAGTAATATTTATGCGACCAATCCTTAAATATGTCAAAGGTTTGGATTAAAGTTGTTTTGACTATTGAATTCTAGATGTTTGTTCTTGTGCTAGTGTGTTAACAAGCATTGGTTGGCTTTTTGGCTGTAAAAAAGTTATATTCCAATGTTGAAGGTTGAAATTTTTGTTGAATTTGAAAATTTAAACCTGTAGTTTCAATTTTGGTCTTTCCAATTGAAGTTGGTTGCATCATTAACAAGCATGCTTTGCATGACAACCAATAAAACTATAAATATATGGCATTAGGTATGACTTTATAATAGTTTAAGAAAATAAATGATTGGAATACTAACATAATGACAAAGCTTAACCTTAATTCCCAAAGTGCACATTTTGATAAATAAAAGATCATTTATTCATTGGAGAAATTTTTTTTGGCAATTTTATATCTTACAAAGTTTTGGTTAAATAATATATATTGTACAACACATTTAGCACTTTTGAGAGCCATAGAAGTAAAAGTAAGGAAGTACTATAAAGAAAGTTTTATTTTTGTTAACATATGTGAAGAACGTCTTATTTAATGTGGCATATAAAAGTAGTAATTAATGTTTCATAATATTATAAATCTGAAAAAGTTTTCTTTAAAAATAGAAAAATAAGTTATCCTTGATCAATAAAATGAAAAATTAATGATGCATGATTGTAGTGAGCTAATCAGATAAATTTGCAATTCTATGTTTAGATAAACTTGATCAAGAAGTATAGTTAATAAAGTTTGCTTAACAAGAGTAATGCAATTTAATCAAGATTTGGAATTGTAGGAAATAGTCAAACCAACATATCATACCTTTCCCTTAGCCAATAAAAAACTTTAATATGTAAATGATATTATGGTTGTGGCGAAAGAGAATTAGGCCTTTTATTGGGATTAATTTATAAAATCCTGTTTGTTATTTCCATTTAATGTTTTTTTTAAAATTTAAAAGATGATTTTATGAGGCATAATCAAAGTTTCTAGATGTATTTCAACTAAAAATTTATTTTATTAGAACAAATAGTGTTTTTCTTATTTATAATTGAAATTATTAAAATTGGAAATTAATTTTGTTATAAGTATTATTGATGTGTCTATATCTAGAGTATCTCAATATTGCAACAAATTTATTTCATTTTGTTATGGTAAATTTTAAAACATATATGCACTATTTTTTTGATTTTTTTATGTTTATAATGTTGTAGTTTGTAATTGAAAGCTATAAATAGTGTTTACAATATACTTTTATTGTATATATTTATTAGATAAATATCTTTTAACCATGTAAAATATATATGATATTTGCTTGCTATCTTAGAATATAAGACTATTTATGAATAAAGATGTTTATCTATTTTTATACCTTTTTGCAAAAAGATGATTAGGGGATAAGAGATATGCTGGGTTGCACAGCCAAAGTTAGACATATGAAAGTCATACGACTCATGTCAAAAGTTATTGACTAAGAAAAACCTTGTGGGTATAACACCAAGTCATCTCAGATGCCAAGTCGAGCACCATTGCAAGTGGGCATGCTAAAAAGTCAAATAAAATAGGAGTTCAATAAATAGGTCTATCCACTTTTATAACTTATTTTAGTAAGGTTATTAGGAGATTAAAGATAATAATTTGTGGTATGCTCCATTTTTGACTTATTAAAGTCATACTATCTATGTTGAAAATTATTGACCTGGTCACACTGTGTGTGATGCCTAGTTGGCCAAGATGCCAAGCTATGCACAGTTTATGTTAGGCATGACAACAAGTCAAATGAAACAAATCTTAGGCAATAAATGTCTATAAAAAATGGATCATGGATGATTTAAGTGGATGTTATCAGAGTGATGTAGAAAGAAAGAGATTAAGACAAGTGAAAGTTTAAATATGAAAAAAAAAGATAGGATAACACTGTTCATTCTGCATAGGAGTTGGATTGGCATGTTGATTGGCGTAATGGTGTGGGTAAGTAAGTGCAGATGATGGTCTTCCCGTGTGAAGTAAGTAATGCCAGTGTAGAAGTTACAGTAATTGCTACAATACTTGACAACAAAAAATTGAGGAATTTGCAATACAAGTTGAGTGGGATGCAATGAGACGGTTGATGGAGTTAAAGAGAATGGAATGTATGGTAAAAAAGTTTAAATGAAGAGGAAATAGAGTTGAGAGGATAAAAGAAAAAAATAAGAATTTATTTATCAAAATAAGTATAAGAGAAGATCACTAAACTAACTCAATCACTTAAGTCTTTAGACAATATATTTTTTTTGGTCACAACCAATTCATCATTCATACATTTATGATGAGTTATTTAAATAGGAGACTACAAGTAATTATTTAATATAAAAGTAAATATTCTATCTATTTATTAAAAAATTTCATACCCATATAATTCTTTAATACAAATGCATATTTTTTACCTACTTTTTGAAGAATTCTATGTGCAAATAGTTCTTTAATGTGAAAGTTTACTTTCCTACCCACTTTTTGAATATTTTTATGCTCATTTTTTTAAATATTTTGGGCATTTTCATTGAAGTTACACTAGTTTATTTACTTTGATGATATTAATATGAACCATGACTTTTAAAAGCTAATATTTGAAAGTTTTCTAAATTTAAAAAGTGTTATGCATGTATTAAATTTTGGAAAGTTTTAATTTAATTGATTTGAGTTTGAAACTTTGTTATGAGCCTATGCTATTATTGTGTTGTAATGTCCTATCTTTGTATTGCATCAATGAAGGATAACTTATAGGTTGTAGAGATATTGATTTTAGGTCTCCATTTTGGGTATAATCTTCTAGCATGTTCAAGGACGATGAAAAAACAGTGATATGTTATCAATAAATGTCAAGTACTATTTTATGCAATGGTCTCCTAAGGAGGAATATAAACACCCTTTTACATATCAAACAATATTCACATAAAGGAAAGGTCAATCATTCCGTCCAATTTGTTCTGTAGGCCTAACTAAGCTGGCACTTTCTTCTTTTTTCTAAGGCATCCTTGACAAACCTCATTGATTATTGGTAAAGCTATGCATTTTCTCAATTGGAAGCCATATCTAGGTGGATCTTCCCTCAAAACCACCAAACCTATGTACAAAACCTCCTTGGCTTCTCTTCTTACTCAAACCTTTCCTTGTTAGACTCATTGTTGCTAATGAGTTAGAATGTGGGAGATGAACCAATGGATAGCATGAAAACTAATGGTTCACGTGAGAATATTAGAGGTGAAATATTGTTGGTGAAGCTTAAATTTGGTCTTTATAAAACTCATTGGTGGATAATAAAATGAGCTAATTTCATGGTTTCTAATCAAGTATAGTGTTGAATTCATTTCTCATCAAGCATTGGATTTCCCCTTTTTATGCCATTGTAATGTAACATGAATAGCAATCATTCATCTATGACGGTATGCTCTTACCCAATATAACCTTACGTTTTTTGTTTAGATGTGCTGCTCTTTGTCACCATGTGCTTCAAAGCATCCTTTTGTAGATGGTGGCATTTTTTATGTTTGTCTAATAAGGTCAAACAATTAAACTTTTTAGTTAAATTTTATGATTTTTTTTACTAGTTGGTTGCTTTTGATCTGGTTGGGTAAACTTATTATATAATCTTCTTGTTTAGTAATAAACCTTTTGATTCTGATACATCTCTTGGCTTTTGATTGATATTCATGTGGACAGGAAGTTGGAAATTAAATAGTATTAACTTTTCTTTAAAACAATATAACAAGACTAATTGGCTGGCAAAGGTCTTGCCAAATTTGTTTGCCATCCAGACATTAATTCACATAGAATTATTTCTTATGTCAAGTATGGTTGGTCAATAGATTGGGGAGTGAAGATGCTTTATGCTCACGTCTTCCATTATTGGATAGAGTTCCTTTTTCTAACAGCTTTTTATGGAACAGGAAAAGAAATAAAGCATCAAGCTGATATATCTTCTCAAAGTTCGACCCTTCGATTTGATGTAATTTTTATATATGGCTTCTAGAGTACAGGGTCAATCATTCGCTATGGCAGGTTGAACAAAGTAGTAAATGTTTTAGCCAAAATTTTTTATTTAAGATGACAAATATGTCAGCAGCATTGGCAGTGTAGGAGGATGGAGTTTTGGCAATAATGATGCATGCAAATTCTATTTTTTCTGCCAAAGGAATCAATTCGTATTGCGAAGTTTATCTGATAGTTTATTTTTGAGGTAATAGGGTGCAGTTAATTATGATTGATGGAGATGTAATTTTGTGTTTTTGATGTGGGATAGCCTTGTATTTTGGGTAACTTTAGTATCTTAGGACTACTAAACTCATGTTTTCTAGTTTTATGATTCCTATTTTTGTGTCTATGTTGTAATTTGATGTAGCTAAGTTATATGTGAATATGTGAAAACCTTTCTTTTTCCTAGGTACCACAGATAACTTCTTAGTTCCTTAGTCTAATTGATCGGTTTCAACTGTTTAATTGTTTTTAAGAAATTATTAGACGCCAAATTGATAGACTATTTGAATGGGTCCTAAGTCGGGGTTTTAGATAGCTACCGTTTCACAACACCACTTTTGTATCATTGGTGATATCATACAGGAACATGGAAGACATGGTGGGTCACTATTTGGGGAAGTTTAGAGGAAATGGTTGGGTTTGTTTTGTCCATTAATGATGCTGTGATGTGTGAAGACTTGCTGATGATCCTTTTTTGAGGAAGGCTGGATTTGAAGGGATCAAATTTGCTGATCGCTTGGTGTGGTCGAATTTATCTCAAAATAAGACTCTTGGTGCATTGTTTGGGTCAGTTTTGTTTTGTACAGTGTTATTTAGATCTTGTTCTAGCATATCTTTCTTGTTTGTATGGTCCTTTTGTTTTCATGCTGTTTATTATTTTCTTTTCAATTTTATCCTCTTCTTAGGCTGCAAGTGTTTTGCTCCATCTTTGTTACCACTGCAACTTTTGTTTGTCATGAAAATAAAAAAGTAGTTGTCATTGTCTCTTTGTTCATTTTGTAATTCATTGTTTCAATTTTGTTTGTGTTAATCATTTGTTTCATGTGACTCTAGTTCACCTCATAGGACTCTGATAACATAATTATTTTGACTTAGAAAAGTTTGTAATTTATCATCATGCTGAGAGTTATCGAAGCATGGTAAAGTAATTTTCTTAAGTATCTGATTTACCAATTTAGGGTGCAATAGACCAATTTTGATTTGATTGCTTTGTTTCCTCAAATTGATCTTGCAAATGTTGCCAATTATGAGTTTGCATGGTTACATGGAGGTTTTACTAACACTTTCTCAAAATTTTATTTCATTCCAAGTTGTGAGTGCAATAGATCAATTTTGATTTAATCACTATGTTGCCTCAATCTTGCAAATGCTTTCAATCATGAGTTTGCATGCTTATTAGCTGCATGTAGGCTTTACTAAGATATCCTAAAAAATCATTGCATTTTAAGTTAGTGAAAGACCAAAATTAGCAGTCCAAATCACCACTAGTTTCCTTAGCTGTAACCTGTCTTTCTTACTATCAGAAGGGTGATGTCAAGTGGCTGAAACACAATGCGATCAAAGTTCAATGACTTCCAAACTCCTGAGAGTCCAGGCATATGGTCCTGTTTCTGTCTCACATCAAAGTTATGTTGTAACAGACTTTTCTACACATTATATCTGTTGATTGGAAAGAATATTATGTATGATTAATTATTATTATGCTCTATCAGATCTTTCACTTGAACTTAGCTTTTAATTGAACTCATAAACTAATATTTCAATTCCAAATATTCGTTCAGGTGCTATTCTTATTTTTCTCTTTTTGTCCAAATGTAATTACTTAATTTAGCTTTCTTTTTGGCAATTTATTACACCATTGCTTATCTTTTCAGGTTTTACAGCATAATTGGACCTGGGGATACGGTAAATGCTATTGGAGAATTTGATCAAGAAGGAAAATGCATAGTCAACCGTAGTAAAAACTTTGTTATTGTATTTCCAGAAATACTAGTATCTGGGACAAGGGTAAATCACACCTAGATAAATAAAAACACAATTTTCTTTCAACAGTGTTGCATGCTGATTATTGAGGTCTAGAATAGAACTGCATAGTCTGTTTCTTACTCCTTTTATTTGTGTATCTTAAAATCTGTAAAACTGGATGGTTTTATGTCTACTTCACATCTTCAAAATTTTGAACATAGGATAATTACATGATGCCCCCGGATTTTGTATATGTAATTAGGTCTCTTTAGTTTTAAAATAGTTGCAAATTTATTAGCTTCATAAATACTAAAACCAAGTTTTTAACTGATAAACTGGCTTTTGAAAACATCGCATAAATCCTACAGTTTGTGTAATTGCCAAATAGGTTCCTATAACGAAGTGTAATTTAATTAAAATGAGTTAAAACCTTAATTTTAATATTTATTAAACTTGCCGATGTACTTGATTGTTTTTGAGAACAGTGTGACCTGAGAGATTCATCTGAAATTAACACTTCAACTTATTGTGAGCTCTAGTTCGTCTAGCAAAATGACTGCGTATTTATTTTGCTGGTTTCTGAACTTCCGACTTATCTAGGTGGCTTCCAGTTTCCATTGCCCAAGACGTGCAGTCCTTGACCAGAGACTAAAAGCTAGTGAGCAATCTGTGCCAGCATTAATTGGTACACTGCTTCATCAGATTTTTCAGGTTCTCTGCTCCTTTAAAACACATTACTTGGCCAATAAAATGCATATCAAAGTTAAGTATCTTTTGTGTTGGAAATTACACTTGTATGGTTTTTTAATATTCTTTCATGTTATTTTAGGCTGGACTTCTGAAGAAATTTCCTACCAGACAATACTTGGAGGAGTTTGCTGCCAGGATTCTGCAGAAAAATCTGCAGAACTTGTATGCAAGCAATGGTAAGCCTGGAAAATTAAAAAAATATCCTTGGTTGAAGATGAATATGAGCCAACTGCTTGTGTTTTAATTTTACTTTTTCCAACTAATGACCCAAAAACTCTTATCCAAACATTCTATAAGAATAAAATTAATTTTGAGATTACATGTATTCATGCTAAGAGAACTGTTAGGAGTTAACAGTAAAAAAAACAGAATTTAACAGAATTGTCGACAGTCAAAACTATTACAAATTTTAATTTCAAATTCGAACATGAAAATGTAGCTTATTTTAAGTTCAAAGCATTGATTTGGTTATAGTATTGCATTGCTGATTTATTGGAAGCTTTGTTTTTTAGTACATTATGTGGTTGTTTTCTCAATCTTGTTTTCATTTATAAGGCACTTGTTATTTTGCTTGCTCCTGATTTTTTAATGCAACTGTTTTGACTGTTTGTGTATTGGTTATATTGTAGTTTGTGTTGTCTCTTGTGTATTTTGGTTGTGAAATTAAATGATTAAATGAAAGCATTTTAGGTTGAGTAATGATCTTCAAAGCTACTTTGATAGAGATGATTTCAACCACTATTGTGAACAACAACGATAGCAATAATACTGTGATTTGTTTTTCTCACTAGGTGGTGATTGGCTACATGAGTACTTGTATTGATTGCACTTCAGCTTTAAGAACTTTTAATTTATTTTTCAAGCAAGCTAAAACTGTTCTTATGCTCCCACTCCTTTATCACTTTAGGGAATAGTTTTAATAATTTATATCTCCTAACAAGAGGTATTTCTTGACTTAAGTTTGTTCTTAGTTAGTGTTACACAACTCACTCATGTATATACTAATTTCTAGACTTTTTATTTTTAAGTATAGACTCTCATTTGTTTTAATATTCTCATATTTGAGACTTTAATTTTATTGGTTCTTTTGGACTTTATTGATTATCATTCTATATCAGATAGTATTGTTAGTTTTATTACAAGTAAAATTGACTTAAACCCTAAGCAATATGTTGCAAGAACATGATACATAAGAATCAATTTTTAATTTCATCCAAATTGCTTGGTATTTTTTTATTAATATTATCTTCAATTTTATCATCAATAATTAGCATTTTTTGAGTGCATATACATCATTTTTTCATTATACATGTTCTTAGTTGTTTTAATATATATAATGTTAATTCTTTTCTTTAATAAGCATTCAAAGTCATTCTTTTGGTATCTTATTGTATGTTTTCATCAAATTATTAAAGACTAAGTAAATAATCTCATTGTTGCTCTAGACTCATTAAATCTCTTAGCAAATGTATAGCTTAAATAATTGACCTTTCTTGCATATTGGCCCCACATCTAATATGTGCTTAATCTCTCTCTCTCTCTCTCTCTCTTTTTGTTTCTTTTAGTTTCAATGTATGCTTCATCTTGTTAATTTTCTTATAATTAGCATAATTTTAAATATCTCTTTTATTCTTGTAAATAGTTATCCAAATATTTTCCTTTGCACATTTGGCATCTTTTTATGTTCAAAATTATTTTGGAAAGCTTAGCTAAGGATACTTTCTTCACCAAGACATATTAATACTTCAATATGAATGTCTTTTAATTTTCATATTTTCTAAGTCAATTGTCATGGCAGAATCTTTATTGAAAACCCTTTGAGATTAGTTTAGCCATATATATTTTTATTAACTTTTTTGAACATAGTTTTAAGATTATTTGCTATGATTAAATTAAATTGTTATGCTTCTTTTTTTCATTCAATATTCATTCTTTGACATTTAATCACTCATGAAAAATATTGATTGATAATTAGATTTTATGTACTTTGGAATTATTGTCATTGGTATAACCATTAGTGGAGGATTAGTTCATGCAAAAATTTATTCCTTAGATTGTTATATTGTATTAATTAATATTTTATATTGATTTAATAAATATATTAAGTGTAATATCCCAATCATTTTGGTGAAGTATTGATTTGAACCTATCAAATTTTGTTCTTTATATAAGGTCATTCTTGTTTGGTCAACCATCCCAAAACTCCTTTACCCCTTCACCCTTAGTATGCTCAATGGATCCAAGCTTGGGATGCCTCTAAAAGTTGTCTCATTAATTCAAGTGTTTTTGGCTATACTTAAATTGCTCATGATCTGCCTTGTTGTAGTCGATTTGAAATTTATTTATCCCTGTATTTTTTGACTTACAAGTCTGATAAGAGTTGCTCGTTGTCCAATGATTCCCTTCTTTAGGAGTCACTCGAAGATCACTCCCTACGTTCTTTAATCTTGGGTGTTATAGGTCTGTTAGCTTCTGTTTGGTTCGTTCTCGAGTTACATTGGGTTAGAGGAGGTACTTCTCTAATACTATATTGTAATATCTCAGTCTTTATTGTGAGATATTGTCTAAAATCATTCAAGTTTTGTCCTTCACATGAGGGAACTTTTTTCTCGGTCACTCATCCCAAAACTATTGAACCCTTGATATGCATAATTATGAAGTTCTCATGGGATTTAAGCTTAGGATGGCCCCAAAAGATGTCTCACTAGTTCAAGGCTTTTTAGTTTTATTTATATTGCTCAGGATTCGCCCTCCTGTAGTTGATATCGAACTTATTATATATCCCTTCACCTTGAAGCTTACGAGGAGTTACTTATTGTATTGTCCTTGAAACTTGCATAAAAAAGTTAAATATTTTACATAATTAAAATTAAATCAATCAATTAATTATTTGTTTAAATTTATTTTTGGGGAATCTTATTCTTTTTTTGAAATAAGTTATAAAATAATAATCAATTTCATTTCTTTTATGATGGTAAAATGTTATTCATTATAACATTATTTTTAAAGCCTTAAAAACACGAATATAATGTAGTGTAAAGTAATACATGATTTTGTTTGTAGCTTTAGTTGCCGTTAAAAATAAGCTTTTGGAAACATGTTTTATAAAGAAGTTTTTAGAAAATGTATTGTATATGATTGTAATATGAAGATATGAAAGTTGTTAGTATACATTCTTGATGTTTTTGAGTTTGAAACAAAATATTGCTTTTGAAAAATGACTTCTAAAACAAAGCTTATGATTTAAATGAAAAATGTCTTGAGAATAGATAGTGGATAACCACAACAATGTGATGACTTACATAGGGAGATTTTGATAAACGAATGAAAGCATTACTTCAATGGTGGGAAAGGTGGCACAAAATTGCAGAACTTACAAAATGATGGTTGTCACTAGTTGTTAAGATTTACTATGGAGGTGAACTCAAATGCTTATAATAGGAATAGTAGATGTTTTAAATCTTTATGACTTTATTGAGTTTATTTTTTCATGAAGTTTGGCTTGTTTCAAATTTGATCAACCTTTGAAAACTTGTTGGAAACTCTTTAATGTATTGAATTGAATTAATATTGATTTGTCTTGCGTAGAACTTTGATCTTTATTTGATCTAGTTAGCTCAAAATCATTATTTTTAATTTTCTAATTTTTTATTTATTTTGATTCAAATATTGGTATTAATATGGTGAATTTATATTTTTGTGTTTTTTTACATATTTTTGTGTTATTTAGAGCATATTTCAACGTTATGTCAAGCTAAGTTTTGTGTTTAAAAATTAAGATTTGTTTTTTAATCATTTTAGTTTTTTTTGTTTGTCTTGCTAAAATAATCTAACATATAGCTTGTGTCATACCACTAAGTGTAGAGGACAAATACACTTTTGCAGTTTGGTTGTGATAAATTTAATCTCAACCCACACATGAAAAGAAATTATTTAGATAGGAGTCAAAACTAAGTAATTCAACTTAACATTATTAAAGAAACTATTTAGCATTGGAAGCAAAATTATTTATTATTAAAAGGTAGATATAACAATATTGTAATAAAAAATTAAAAGTGTTAATAACTAAATAACTTAATTGTACTTCTATGAAATTAGCTAATTAAGTTGAATATGTCTAAAAATTTATATAGATATAGATATAAATACATACAAATACACACACATATATATATGCACGTATATTTATATATATGTATATATATATATATGTGTGTATATATATATATATATATGTGTGTGTGTGTGTGTGTGGTTATATATATATATGAATATATATATATTACTAACAATGTTTGAGTTTTATAACAGATCAATAAATAAAATTTCTTGATAGGACGTGATTAACGAGATATATGATATGGATATATGTAATAAAATGACATGAAAACATGGGAACAAATTAATACCATTTACATATTCATATAATCATTAGTTTAATAATGTAGTTATGTAGCTTAATAAACTAAAACATTAAAAATTCACATGTTGTCATGTGAACCAAAAAATGAACCAAAATATCAATGTGAACATACTATAAAATGTAAAATGTGTATCAACAATAACATGCCACATATATAGATATTTACATATTACTTTGCTGTTATAGTTTGGTCACTTGGAATTAGAAGACAATTACTAAATAGAATTAGAAAACTTATCATTTTATGAACTTGTTAAATTGGCAAGTCACATGTAATATCAGAAGAGAACCACTAGTTATCATATCTAATATATAATCACCAACATATATGGTAATCACCAAAGCTATCATAGATATAATATTATTATGCATCATAGATTTCAAATGAATCAATAGTGTTATTGGTGATCAACATGTCTATAGTGCCATGTATTTACATAATGGGCTCATATGCATCAATAATATTGCAACTAATTGGCTTGTCGCGATAGTTCTCCTTTATTATCTTGTCAAGGATATTAAACATTCTTATGGAATATGTCGGTTGTAGATTCCCTATCTAATCAACACTAATTTGTTCAATATAAGTCATTACAAGGAAACAAGGCTTAATGACAATTGCAAAAATTTAGCAAGCACAAATAATCCAGCTAAATGAGAAACTTGAATAAATTCACAAGAAGTGCCTCTAATGACAAATTATATTTTTATCCTCTAATAGGTAAGAGTCATCTACATCGAAATGTGCAAGTTAAAATCGAGCTCTTCCAAGTTCTACACGTCTATTTGAACAAGGTTGACTTGAACAACAAAATATAGTTGTACATTCTAAATAATTAAAGATACTTATCTTGTTTAATGTTCTTAAGATTGGACAAAACTGACCCAATCTATTGATTTTCAATAATTTCGGTCGATCTATTGAAACCCTTAAAAAAATTTGTTTAGTTGAGTTCACCAAGGATCACCGCTTATTTTGCTTGAAAGCATTGATATCAAAAAATTGAAGAAGCTGACAAATACCGTGGAAATGAAAAACTGGAGGGAGAAGAAAGCATGATGAGGCTGCTAGAAGTGGTGATGAATGGCAACTAATAGCAAGGTGGAAAGGCATGGTGACAGATCTAAGGTTTTGGAGGGAAGTAGGGTGGATTTAGAGAGGGAGAGAGATGAGGAAGATGAAGGACAGGTGACAGATCTAAGGTTTTGGAGGGAAGTAGGGAAGCTAAAGAGGTGTAGAATTATTCCCCACAATGTTTTTGTGGCTTCCTCCCCAACTAGGAATTTGAAGGCTCCTTCAGCCTGACTAATTTAGGGCTGGACTGGGATTTTTTGAATTTGATACAGCTCTTTCATTTTGTGTTTGTGAACTTTAACTTTATTTCCTGCACTGTGTTAATTGTGAATCAATGAAACTATGCTTTCTTTGCAGCTATTCAAAATGAAACTTTTGCACAACTTCTAGATGCAATTCCCAGGATACTAAATTGGATCAAATGCTTTAGGGATATAGAGGTATTAAAATGTCATACCTTACTTTCTTTTTTCCACATGATCTAATGTGATTTTGGCTATTTGAGCTGCTCTTAAGTGGTTGATGGAATCTCATAGTTGAGCATTCTCTCTTTTGTTTTTGATGCATTATTCATTGAACACGACTTCTATTTTGGAGGGTTGATACCTGCCAGATGTCATTAGTACATGCCAAATCATTATTTACTCTGTCATTTTAAAACAAAATTTGCTATTTTTAAGTTTAATAATAATAATAATAATAATTATAATAATAATAATAATAATAATAATAATAATAATAATAATAATAGTGATAATTATAATAATAATAATAATGATCAAATTTTAGGTGTTGTAAGTTGCACCTGCCAATATATTGTAATACAAATTTTTTTATGAAACCATTACACATTTCTTCTGTTGAAGCCACCAAATGTTTAACAAGGGGAATGATTCTCAGATAAGTTAATAAATGTCCTTAAAGGTATTCATGTTTCTGCCTGTATCTGCATCTCTATATGGCTGAATTTATTTAACTAATATTTCCTCTCAAGATGGGAAATATCAACCATTACATTTTTGTGTTTAGTCATTTCTTCCTGTTTTTTCTTTCTATTTTGTTTTCCATAATGTTTTTGGTTAAGCATATGCTTCTTCGCTCTATTATTGTGGCCATTCCGGTTTATGTGCTCGTAGAAGCAGACTTTAATGCTGTCATTTTCCCAACTTCTTGTCTTTCAGTTAACAAGTCTTTTTTCTTCCATCCTTCCATGAGTCGTGAAATGTGATACTTGGGTTTCATTTTTTTTAATTATGATTTGTATGTCTAATTAGTACAGTGCTTTTATGAGTTTTTATTAATGTGATGCTCCAAGTGTCAAACTTCGAGCAATCTGATTTGTTTATGTATTTTAACATATGTAATTTGCTTTGTCATTGATCTCCTTGCCTTTTGCTTTAGGAGAGAAGAGGGTCGGTTGTTGATTTTGGAAATAATGGAGGAAAGCAGGTTTTAGTAACTGAGGTGGGTTCTCTCAATTTAATTGTGTGCTCATACTTTAGTTTTTATAGTATCTTTGGCTAAATTCTTCTGTTAAGGAATAACTTTCCTTCAAAATATTGTTATTGTAAATGTTTTGCCTTCTCAGTTTCAAAAGTTTAGAGATGTTTGATTGTATAATATGATTCTTTTTTGATTTTATCTACCTACTTTTGTGTACTACAGAAGTTATGTCACTTAGATATGGGGCTTATCATGACCAATATTATGATTTATGATTTTTGTGGTTTATCAAAATGGAATTTGTCGGATTATGATTCTTTTTCTTTTTTTTCTTCAACAGCTGTGTGCGAATTTTAAGTAACTAGATTAATAAGATCATATTCATTATTGGGATTATGCTGTTGATAATGAATAACTTGCCTTCAATACACAAAGCATCTTAACTGCTGCACCATGCAGGCAATGCACTCAAACGGGCCTTAATTCTTTTGGGCAGAATTAATGGTTGGGTCATGTATATAACGCTGCATATGTATTTTATGTAGAAGAATTTGGATTTTCAAAATTCCATACTTTCTCTATTTACCAATTTTTTTTTATTAATAGGCTTACCTAAGCTTTATAAATACTGAGCTGTTTTCCTCAGGATTTGGAATAAGGTTTAGTTTTATAATTTTATAAATCATGAAAAGCATTTCTAGATTGAATAAACAAAATAAACTAGCATAAGAAATCTGTTAATAAATTGATCAATTATGATAATTGTTTTAATAAAAATCTTTAAAATGTTTTTTTTTCAAGGGTAAACAGCAAATTGGCCACTTTAGTTTGGATTTGTGTGTAATAGGTCCCTAATAGTTGCAAAATACCCAAGGATGTACAAATAATTTTTGAATAGAAGTAAGTAGCCCTTTTTTTAATTAAAACCATACAATTGAAGATTTTGTGACAAGTAATGGGTTTTTTGAGATATAAAAACATAAGATGCCTAGACCATCTCCTTAATGAAGTCTCTTAAGAGTATTACTATACCCTTTGTAGAATATTGGTCCTAAGGCTTTTAGTCAATTTGCAGGGGACATTTTGCTTCGACATTTTCGATGTGGTGATCTCATTTGATTAACATTAAGCTCTACCAAAAATTTCTTGCATTATTAAGAGAGGGAAGCGAAGAGAGATTTTTCAAAATTGCTTACTTGGAGAGACCCAACTTGAGCTGTTCTAGTTATGACAGTCTTCTTGCTTAACTTCCATAAAGGACTCTTGGATCCTTTGCAGTTTAGCACATCTCATTAAGATTCTGTTTTAGATCAAGAAGGTTCTCAATAATATTTTATTGAGTGCGAGTGGTGAAGGTAGAGATGAATTGGCACATAAATTGCTCGAAAGAAAGAATGGGTTGAAAATGAATTTTTCAAAAGAATTGTCAAGTGCATTCCTTGAAGATATTAGAAATGCTTTGCACTTGTTTAGGTCAGAGGTGCATGGTCATAGTTGTCGTATACTTTTGAAGAAAAACATGTGTTAATATTTTTGCACTAGAAAGTAAAAGAGGAAAGTTTTTTTTTGGGAGGATGATAAGATTCATTGGTTGATCTAGATATCTCAAAACATAACTTATTGTGTGTATACAAACAAAAAATGGAATACATCATCATGGGGATAAAATACTTTGGCATAAGAAGAGTGTATGGTAGATGATTGAAAGAGTGAACCAATAGTGTGGGACCTATATTTGTGGAAGTTTACTACCTGAGGCTTGTGTAAGTGTAGATGCAAATGACATTGGCTGTCAAGAATTCAAAGATATAGTTTGTGAATTTTTTTTTTGAAAGAAAGAGCATGGTAGTTTTATGCAAAAGAGGAATTCAAGATCCCAACTACTAAATTTTGAATAGAAGTGAGGGATTTGGAGGTTTGTTGGAAAAATAGGAGTTGAAAGTTTAATGGATGGTGTATTAGAAATTAATGAATTATTTTGGAGTGGTAGGATTCGTAGGAGTAGAGCCTGCAAATTCATCTTTTAATGCTTCTAATTTCATGTTGGGAAGCAATGATTATCTTGAGGAAAAACTCGTCTATTGTTGGAACAGACAAAAAATAAATCAACGAGGACGATGGATAAGAAATTAATAGAGGTGTGATAGAGGATAAGGATCTATGTCTAGCGAGCATGGATTTGCACATCCTTGTTCGCATTGTTGTAGACTTTTGCTTGGTTCTCAAAGATAACACTAAAGAAAATGTTTATGCAAATTTTGGGTTTAGGGAAAACATAGACACAATTTAATGAGAACAAGCTCACTATAGGAGAAAAGCTTCTTGAGAAAGAAGAGCTTGTCTAGTGCATAAGTTAAGAAAAATAAAAGAAGAAAGGGAATTCCTTCTATCAAGAGAGGAATCTCACAAAATCAAAATAAAGAGATAAGGAAGTTGACTTAGGTAAGCTCATTAGAGGTACGTATGAATTTGAGCATTGAACCTTATTTATAGATTATTATATAGACAGAAAAAGTAGGTATAATATCATCATATCCTCACATAACTAGAGGTTGTTAAGATCATCTAAGTTGTCTGGAAGTAGAACTTGACTTTTGGCTATTATGGCACACATATTCTTTTGTAAGAAAAAATTCCTTCGTAAGATAATGTGATGTTGCATGGCCAAAGAAAAAGTCAACGTCTCCTTAATTTGTTATGTTTTAGAAAGCGTTGATGTGAGATCTCTACTGGTATTGAATTGCCACATGGTTGTGGGAAAAAGCTTTTAGAAGCTAAATGCTTAGAAGTCAATAATCAATTTTTGTGCCTTGAATGCCATGTGATGCTTGAGGATGTGCTTTAAGCTCTGGACATTGCAATGGGTTGGATGCATTCTAACATAGGATGTGTGGTCACCAAGCAGATGACAACGTAGCCATAAGGCAAAAGAGGTGTGGATTCTAATTTATCGAGCCTTGAGTGTCACATAGCATTGATTATGCCCTTTAAATGCCAAAAAATATTTGAATGGTACATTTTTCAAATCATTATGTTGTGATAAATGGCGAAGATTAAGGGGAAATTTTTTCCAACTTCATAATATGCCATATTATGCTTAGAACCTTAATTGAATATTCTTTTGCAAGCACAATTCATTGATTTCATTTATGAGCTTTTGTGCTTACGTGTGATGATATTCCTACACATTCTTCTTTTAGTATTATTGAATTTGTTATAAAGTTGTTTTTTCCCTTATAATGGCTTTCCTTTTGCTTTTAACATTTTACATATGTATGCCCTTATTAATAAATGTTTTTTTTATGCTTCTCAAATTATTCTTGTTAATTCAAATTGACCTCCTTTCATTCTATTTTTTTGTGTTTATTTATAACTTTGTATTTCATTATTCATTTTTTTCTTATTTTCCTCCTTTTGTTTTCCATGCTCTTTTGGTTTCTCTTCATTACCTTACCTTTGTCTTGCAATCTCAATTTTGGAGTGATCTCATTTGGTTAAATTTTGGTTGTTATCTAAGTCAATGAGCTAGGATTTCATAGGTTAAGTATGGAAGATGATTCATTTTGACAACTTGGGTGTAATGAAGAGAGAGCCATCCTCACTTTAGATGGCACTAGTTTGGGAAATAAGACAAAGTGATGTGACTTTGTATTATAAAAGAGAACACATTAATTATATGAAGAAAAAGAATTATTAAAGAAAGTAATATTTGTTGTTTTATTTCAAAAGAAAGTTATAGTACCATATTAAAATTTGAAATGTTAAATAAAATAATAAAATATTGATTGTAATACAAATCTGAATGACAACAAAAGTATCTATTAAAATATTTGAACAAAATTACTAAATACTTATACTAATAGATGGCCTATTGTTGGTATCAATCAAGTTGTTTGAAACTAAAAAATAATATATAAAATAATTTTTAGTTTTGCTTGATAAATTGGTATGTGATTCCCTAGTAAATAACGTGGCAAGAAATGGAGCACGAATATGCATAAAAAATGATTCTAATGCATGAAATATATAATAATCTACATATTCAAATGCTCATCCCTTACAATATCTTAGTGAATTACGGTAGAAAACTTGCATGTAATTTTGTAATGCATGATCTTTATAAATGAGAATGGAATGTTTTACATCAAATGCTAAAAATAATTTACTTACAAATTCAACCGACTTAATTTCAGCAACATAATTGTTTATGCAAGCTATGGATATTAGCATCATTAATAATCAAATATCAAATTGCCAAACAACTCATATGAAATGCAATCATATTCATGATATTAAAAACAAAAAAAGTGTATATCAATACTATAGCTCACCAATGCAATTCATATACATATGTAAGTAATCACAAATCTTACAATCCACTAATCATAACATATATATAATATAATCATCTTGTTGATATATCAAGGTTATCTTGAGACGAGGAAAGGCTATTGCCAACCTAAAACAGAAGAGGTGTCACTCAGAGGGCTTGTCAGTATGACTAGCTAATCATATAATAAAAGCATATTAACAACCATGAAATTAGTATATAATCATACTTATATATAATCAATCATATAGTTGTTATTAATAATATCTATTGCTATGGAACTTGATCCTCATAGGAATATGCATCATAGGTTTCATAAAAATCATCAATATCATAAGAATGTAATCATGTCCAACACCATAAATGACATAATTAGTCTCATATGAATAAAGTGTACATACAAATAATCAACATATCACAATATGTCCTTTGTTGTCTTATTAAGATTATGTAACAATTATAAGAAATAAAATAATCATAAGTTTTATTGTATTGCAACATGTTCTAGATAAATGACTAAGAACATCGAGACATAATAGCAATTATAAGCATAGATGATAATATATAAAAAATTAGTTAAACTTAAATCAATAAATCAAGTTGATTCTTTAATGATGAGGGGGGGGGGGGGTATGTTCATCCTCTAATAGGTAAGGGTGACCAATCTTAAATATGTGAGATGGATTTGATCTTCTTTCAAATATATGATGTTACTTGAAATAAAGTTGATTCATATTACCTCAAAATAATTTTTAAATCAAATGTATGTTCCACACAAGTAAACTACATCAAATTTAATGAAGTAATCTATTGTTCTAACGATCGTGATTTATTCAAATGATGTTAACCAAAGTAAATAAGGTGATTAGTTTATTATATGATTATCAACAAAAAATCAATTTAATATTAATAAGAAATATAATAAATATAATAAATAATAATACTAAAAGAGGAGGGGAAGTGGTTCTCATGGTTTGGAGGAAGATAATGTGAAGAAAAAGAAGCAAAATAAGGAAAGAGAAAGAAGAAAAAAGGAGGAAGCTCATGGCAAGGCGTCTTAGTGATGATTGATGATGAGGAAGGAGAACAAGTAGTGGTAGACGAGTTTCAACGAGAGGGAGAAGAACTCTAGTGGTATTTCTCACCAATGTTATTGTTGATGATGGTGAGGGGAGAAAGAATGGAGGGCTAGAGATGGATTGAGAGGGAAAGAATACCAAAATGGGTATTAGAGTGAAGTGGGGTTACTTGGGGGATTAGAAATTGGAATTGGAATTTATTAATGCTTAGTATTAACTTAACTTTATCCAATTCAATTGAACTGTGCCAATTCAACAAATGTTTTAATTTATTGTTACATTTTATCCAATTTAAAAGAACTTGTCCTCCAAATTCATATTTGTACACTTGAATAAATTCAAACACTTTTTTGAGCATCTTCTCAAGCTCTTATATAGTCTCCTCAACATATGGTTCTTTCAAGGCAAGAATTGTCGCTGAGGAGCCTTGTTCCAAGTTTTGAACAAGTTTACTTCAGAGTTTGTGCACGAAAAATGTGGCATGAAATGGTAGGGAAAACTTATAAAATATGAAAGAGAAAATGTAAAATTTAAAATGAAATTCAAAGAAATGTTTTATTTGGCTGGGCCTCTCTGGGAAAATATTGAAGGATTCTTTCTTTTCTTCTTCAAGACAATATTTTTTTTTCCTTTTTTTGTGCTCAAATAACCTATTTATTGTGGCACAAGGGGTATTTTGATCATTTTTAAGCTTTTGAGATGTTTTTTTTTCTCATATGAGCTGCTTCAAGGTGGTTTGGTGCACTTATCATGCTCATGCTATGCATGTGGGAGTTGCGTGACCTGTTTGGGTAGGCTGTTCGCTTGATTTGTGTCACTCACTTCTGAAAAGCATTACGGCCTATTTCGGTTGGTGAATATGCTTACCGTTTGCTATGCACGCTAAAACATGCTGCAAGTGCACCCTCTTGTTGAGTGTGTTTCTTCTTATCTTGCAAAATGATTATTTTTGTCAATTTTTTTCATGAAAAGAACCTTTTCTTCTACAAGGTCTTCTTGATATTGAATAATTCAATAATTTGTTTGATCTAGAATACATCCTCTGAGTATATGCCTCTTTTTTTGACAATTTGAGTGTCTTCAAATCTTTTTTTTTTTTCAAATGTAATTAGATTCTCTAGCTATGTTGTCAACCTAGAATAGATCTCTTGATCATAGGCATTTTCTTTTGATGATGTGAGTCCCATCGATTTTTTTTTCATATACTACAAAATTCTCCAATTGCATTAATTTTTCTCACATTAAGGTCATGAAATTTGTTGAAAATTTAGTTGGAGGAATAAATATTCACCCTTCTCGAGGTTGTATAGTGGTAGCTTGAATGGACTACTGCTGAGTTTTAAAGGAGCGAGACTGACGTTGTCATCTTTTCGTTATCTTTAGCTACTCCTAGATTAATATTCTAAGAAGAATTCCTTTGATTGATGGTATTTTTTTTTTTGTTTTTAAGGCTATCCTCTAGATTTGTTACCAGAGAGAATTGGGATTTTAGCATTATTTCTATTAACTGCTATATTTGTTATACCAATCGAGCTATTTGATTCTTTATGTTTATTGGTTGATTTGTTGGCATAGTCATCTCAACCAAAGTATCTCTAATCTCTACCTTTCCTTCTTGACTTGTTCTTGAACTCCCTTCTTCTAAGTCTTTACCTTTGACATCGAAACAAAGTGCTTTGATGCCAAAATATGTTGTAATACTTCTGATCAATTGCTCACACCAAAATATGTTGGTGCAATTCTCTCTATTGATGGCTTTGATAATAAAAGATGGTCCATTTTGTGAGATGTCTTGCTCCAAGCTCCAACAACAACTTACTTCAGAGTTACTTTAATAGAAAATGAGGGATGGAATGACCAAGAAAACAAAAAAAATATGAATAAGAGAGAGATGATGTAGAACTTAAAATGAAGGTCATAGAAATGCTTTATTCTTCTTTCTTTTTTTCTCCGAGGCAAGCCTTGTTTTGATTTTTTTTGCTCTTCTTTTAATTGGATGCTCACACACTTATTTATAGTGGTATGAGAAGAGATAATTTTCGGCATTTTATACTGCATTAGATAAGTGTTTTCCACATGCATTTCTCTAAGGTGGGGTTGGTGCATCTGTCACTCATGAGCGCTATGTGATCTGCATATGCGGTCCACTGCAATCACTGTTTCATGCGAGTGTTGATCTACTGTGTGCTCGGTCTAGTGCACGTGTGCTATTCTGTTGCATGCCTAGTTTAGTGCTTGTTGGTCTGTTGCACGTCCGATTTGTTGCATGCATGTATGTTTCTGTGTGTGTAGTGCCACGTTCTTGTGAATAGCATAGCATCTACCTACTCTCTATGGCACTTGACCTTTTGCAATATGTAAATGCACACATTGAATGTGTTTTAGGTGCCTTGTATGTCATGTGTGTTGCTCTTGGATGCAAATAATAATTTTTTTGGCTAATTTCGTTCATATAAAGCTCGTTTTTTTTTCTTTGAGGTCATCTTGATGTTAAATAGTTCAATTGTTTGTTCAACTTGGAATTGATCTCTTGTTCAATTCTTTTGGCGATTTGAATTCCTTCGAGTCTTCCTTTTGTTATTTTTTTCAAATATTACTAAATTCTCTTGTTCCATTGTTATCAAACTAGAATGGATCCTTTGATCAATGCTTCTTCATGGAAGTGATGGAATGACTTTGAAGTTCGTGAATCAGATGATCAGTAATGCTCTTTTGCCTTTTCAAATAATTTAGATTGCCTTTAATCGCTGATGGAACTTGTTGAATGATGTAAGTGTTACCATGAATATATCATTGCATTAATGAGATAGAAGACATCATGCACTCTAGAAAAGTTAGATGGAGTGGCTAAGCAATTATTTACCTTGCGTACCCTCTTAATTGCGTTGAATGACCCAATGAAATGTTGCTTATCTTTTCTCGTTTTCTAAAATTGATTAGTTCTCTCATGAGTGACACCTTTAGAACACTTGCTTGCCAACTTGAAATTCAAACCGTTGGATAAAAATTTTTTTATTTCTTCTCCTGAACAGATTGATTGTGCTCTCAAATCAAGTGTATCTTCTTTGTGACATCATCCACCAACTTTGTTACAAATTATCTCTTGTCAACTATAAATGGGGTCTACACTTGCTTACATGCAATGCCTTACTAAGTGCTATGTTTGTGTTGTTCTAGAAACTATTATTACATGGAAATTCAATAGGAGGGAGATGTTGCTCCTTTAGAATCTGAATAATGCATTTTGATCGACCATTGGTTTGTTGATTGAATATAATGCTGAATTTGAGTTTGGTTCCTATGCATTGTGCTTCTACTTAATAGCCTAGAAGTAAATCTTCCATCTCATTTTGGTAAGATATCAACGTGAGCTCCATGAGCCATTATGATATTATTCATATAGATTTGTGCCAACTTGTTAATGTTGAAGACTATTTGGCTGGGAAGAAATTTGTTTTGTGAGCCTATTCATCATCACCCAAATGGCATCATTACCAGATCTAGACGTAAGTAGGCCAACAGCAAAATTCATGATGCTTTGCCTTGACCATCTAATGATTAAATCATTTTGGACGAATGAAGTTAGGAGTAGAATGAGCCTTTTGAGTAATTCTTGGTGAAGTTTTGCATGATTTGGAAGACAATATATTTGCAAACCTTAAGATACTTGCTCCATCTATTTGAAACTCTGACTTGATCCATACTTAAAGAAGATCTCTAGGCTGTGTCATCTTTAGATACTCTATCTCGATTGCTGAATTCGACTTGCATGGATGCATCATCTCTAATCTCTAATCCCTAATTTTTAATCTCAAATGCAACCAGAGATTCTCTTATTTTTCCCTTGCTACTAATATAATTGCATTTTTTGAGATAGATCTTTTCTTCTACTTGCATCAATGGGCTATTTAATGTGTTCATGTAGGAGGGCGGGTTGGTGGGCATGTGGATGCATGTGTATGTATATGTGTAAGGGAATAAATATCAAATACATAATAAACAATTCATTCTAGATAATCTAGCCGTTTAACCCAAAATAAATATCAAAATAGCAAATTGTAGAAAGTTATTCTTGGATATCACTCTGTCACTTGAGTTCAGAACGCAATGTGCCTTGACAACTTGGTTATGATAAAAGGAGTGGTTTTGTATTATACTTGTACGAAGAAAAAGATTGATGACGAAAACAAAACTAATTTTATTTGTTCAAAAAAAGTTATATGTTATCATACTTAAATTTGAAAAAACAAAATCGTAGTCATAATCAAAATCTTAAAGTTAATAAGATGATCGAGTAAAATAACAAAACAAAACTCCTAAATATTTGTCTTAATAGATGGCCAATTATTGTACTTTTATAATGATGATTCATTAGTCAAGCTTGATCTGAAATTTAATATGTAAAATGATGGTTAAGTTGGCAAGACAAAATGGTAGGTCAAATCCATTAATGAAGTAATATCTAATATGCATGTTGTCTATAAATAAGAATAAAAGGAGTATCAAATGCTCAAAAAATATTGCTTACAATTCAACCAACTTAATTCTAACCACATGGTTGTTCATTCAAGCCATGAATATCAATATCATAACTAAATGTCGTGTTTGTCAAAATATTCTTAAAAGTTGCATCTATACTTGTGACATCAAAAACAAAATTGAGTACGCATCGATATTTTAGTATACTGGTGGAAGACATATTCATATAGAAGTAATCATGCATGCAAAGCATGCATCGTAACTCATATATAATACAATCACTTTGTTGGTATATTATAGTCAACCTAAAACAAAAAAAAAGGTTAATGCCGATCTAAAGTGGAAGGTATGTTATTGTCTTCCTGAACTAAAAAATTGTCACTTTAAGGGCTTGTCAACAATGCTAGAAAATTATATAATGGAAGATTGCCATTCACCATCACATTTATCAATAATAAAATCACATATAATCAGTTATAGAGTTACTAATGATGATATTGTAATACTATGCAACATGATTCTTGTAGGAATATGTGTCATTGGTCTCAATAAATCAGTAATGTTAACAAAAAAATAATCATCGTATCCAATATTATAAATATGCTTAATCAATGTCACACAAACAAAGTGGACACAGAAAACCAACATATCACAATATATCATTTATTATCTTTTTTTGATTATGTGATAGTTGCAAGAAAAAGGGTTAACAATAAGTGTATTTACGTTATTCTTCTAAAATATATTCATGATAAATAATTGAAGAGAATAAGACATAACAACGATTTTATTATTTAATAAACTTGAAAAATGTATGAAAAATAATTATCTTGAATCAATAAATCAAAATGAGTCCCTTTTGATGATGGGTATACTCATCCTCTAAAAGGTAAAAATCACTTACCTTGAATGCATTTATCGTATAAGATCTGATCTTAAAAGCATAATATTACTCTAACTAGGGATGATTGATACTACTTGAAAAGCAATATCAAGTTCATACTCATATTTTACATAAGTAAACTATATTATTCAATCTATTACTTCAGCACTTGTACTTTGTTTAAGTGATGTTAACTAGATTAACTAAATTGAAGATTGTATGGTTATCAAAATATAGTCAATTTGATATTAATAAGTAATAGAATAAATAATAATAAATAATGGGAAAGTGGATGTTATGATTTGAAGGAAAGGTAAGAGGAAGAAGGAAAAGAAGTATGAGGGGAAGTGCAAGAAGAAAAGGGAGAAAGCTCACGATTGGGTGGCTCAATGATGGTTGATGACAAGGAAGGAGAAGAACCAATGGTCATAAATTTCAAAGTAACAAGATAAGATCTCTAGCAGTGGCTTTCGATTAGAGAACGATCTTGTGGATCGTGACAAAGAAGAGAGGCGAGAGCAAAAGATGGCAAGAGAGGTTGAGAGGGAGAGGCGGTGAAAATAGGTAGTAGGAGAGGAGAGGGGCTGCTTGGGTGGTTTAGGAAAGGTTAACCAACTGTTTCAATAAATTTTTTTGAATATATCTTTGAGCACCCTTGGTTTTGATCAAAAGATGGAAAGAGTTGATGCCAAGGATTTCATGCTTTGCATTGTAATAGAAATAATTATACAAATATAATTAAGAGATATTATAAGAAATATTTATTGTATTCCAATTAAATTATAACTTGTAATTAAAATTAAAAATATTATTAGGCCCACAAAATATTATTGAAGTTAAAACCTAAAATTAAATACCCATCCCTCATTAAATTTGTTAATGATTTTCTTATGCAAAAGATCTAATAATTTTTTTGGGCTTAGATACTAAAAATTATTAAAAACAATACCAAGTTTGCATAATAAACCATTATATAAAATGTCTTTTTAAAACATAAAAAAGATACTGGAGCATGAATATGCATAATGAAATGACAGAGACAAAATACATGGCTTCAATACCTAAACGTTCACTACCAAATACTTCACAATGTGTTATTGGATAAGTTAGAAGAGTAAGAATATGTAACATATCATGTACATCATATTCATGAATAATGAAATGTAAATATATCAAGTTCTCAAAATTTTATTTTCAATTATTTACTCAAAAGTGATCAAGGCTATTAGCATAATTTTTATTCACCATAAATGTTTGTATGCTCCAATGCCAAATCATGAAACATTAACACCCAATGATCAACGTTGCTAAAATGATAGTACATACAATATCATAACTATGATATTATGAATAATTTTGTTCTTAACTCAATGTACTCATTTATATGTACATGCAAATACACATACATACATACATACACACACACACACACACATATATATATATATACATACGTGCATACATACATACATATATATGTATGCATGTATGTATATATGCATGTATGCATATGTGTGTGTGCATGTGTATATGTAGATGTAAATATGTATATGTATCATTAATATTATAAATGGATAATCAATAGGTCTATTGTTATGGATAGGCAAAATAAATCTTTGATTAGTTCAGTAAAATGCATTAATTCAACATACAGAGTATGTCTTGTTTTCTTGTCCTTTTGGGATTATGCATCAATCATAACTACTATACGAATTGCATATAAGACTATATTTATTCTATTATAGCGTGTTAGAAATAAATGGCTATAATAAAATAAGATATAATGGCAAATTTTAATAATTAATAGACATGGACTACATTTAAAGCTTGAATTATCTTAAATTAGTGATCAAGTCCCTTTAATTGGTAAAAGCCACTTGAAGGTGCAACATTGGTTTAACTTCTCGTAGATCCATAAAACCTTATTATTTATGGTTAAACAGTTTGGGCATAAGATTGTAGTTAATTGTGTTATTTGTTCGACTTATCTTACCTAACTATAGTATTTAGTTAATCACTTTACCAAGCTATGAATGGCGATGATGATGAATTTTGGGGAGATAATGAGACAATGGCAAGGAAGAGAGCAATCTAAGGAAAGATGCGAGAGGTGATGAGTGGTGGATTAATGTGGGCATTATTAATAATATAAGGGTACGATTTTAATATAAAATTTAGTTTAGTTAATTTTGAATCAAATCAGTTCAAAATCTTTTAATATATCTTAAAGTTTTGGAGGCATACTTTGCTATGTGGTATGGGAGTAAGCCTTATTGAAAACTATTACAAATATCATAGTTTGTTGAATCTATAGAAAAAAGATATTTGAGCTTCTCCCAATAGTAGAGTTGCAAATGCCTTGCACTTGCTTAAAGGAAAAGTTTGGTTGTTTTTATTTTTTATTTTTAATTTTGGGATGAGGCTTTTAAATATCTTTGTAAGATGTTTTTGGTAATGCATTTATTTTTTAGTGGATTGTTTTGACAATCTAACTAGTATGGAAGATTGAATTGATACCAAATATGTAGCTATTGACGTCTTACATTTGTTAGATAATTTATAGGCCAAAGTTAGGATAGGGGTTTCATTGTCATGGGAGAAAGAAAATTGATTGACTTGATATGCTTGAATTACCTTATTGGCACGAGTCAAGTAGATGAATGGAAAACATCTTTTCTTTTAGCCAAGATGAATAATAGATGCAATTTCTTTACAATTTGATGTATGGCCTCATAAAGGGGAATGAGAAATAATTAGAGAGGGAGAGGTATTGAGAATTGTGAGCGTGATATCCACACAAGAGAAAGGTAAATTGTGAAAATTGCAAATTCAATGTTATCTCAAGTATTATAATGGTCTTTTAAGAATCTTAATTGCTATTGTGATTAATTTTAGAAAATCTTGTTTACTTATAACAATTTTGTGCAAAGAGAAGTAAAAATAATAATTTTTAGGTAGTTCAATTTAACATTGGATCTATGTCTAAAAGGCTTACACTAAAAACGTCATTTGCAAAAGTGGGTAGGAAATTACTCGCTTTAAGCCAAAGGAGCTTACAAACATTGGGCTAAAAAATCTTAAATATTGGGCAAAAGACTTTACAAAAGCACTGATTAATAGACTACAATATCGGCCTAAAGAAGCCTACAACATATTAGGCTCCCTGTAACAATGGCAAACAACCAGTATAAGATCAAATATAAAGTCTCAACAACAGGACAAAGAATTAAAGAAAAAAGCTCAATTACAATGTCCAACCTAATACAACTCAATAAAAATATACACTAAATCGAAGTTAAAGCAATGTAGAAGAGATATACAATTTAGTTCAATTTTTTCACAAGAAAGAATGTTACAAGAATAACTTGGGAATGATCTCAACTCAATGTGAGTATTAACATGAAATGTTATGAGAGATGAGAAAACCTTGAGTGATATAGCCTTGATTTTTCTTCTAGGATTGGATATGTTTTTCTGGTAAAATGTTTTTCTAATGATGTGCAAATGGTTCTTAAACTTTTACAAAATATTTAGACCTCTTTATATATGTTTTTATATACTCTCTAATGTCTCCAAACAATTCCCAACTATTGTGATAAAATTTCTCGAAATTCTTTTAAAAGAGCCATTATATACAATTTTGTATTGATTTTATTGTATAATCTAGAGATGGAACAATATGATATATACATGAGTTGATTGTTTGACTCTTTAGACTTGTCTAATTAGGTTAAATTATTACTAACATATGATCATACTATGATGAGATGATTATACGCATAAGAAGCACATAGATCTCTTTTATCCTCAAAATGTAATTTGGATCTTTAAGGTTTTATAAAGATTGTATTGGATGATGACGAAGATTGTACTTATGTCCTTAGCAATTAATATTCTTTCTGTTATCGTAAGATCATATAAGTATGATTAAGAAAATTGTATTATATGAAATTTTCAGTTCACATAACCATTTAAAGTTGAACTTTCATTTTTTCGTTAAATATGATCGTACATGTATGATATAAGAATTCATATTGTACAATTAGGCGCAAATTTCTACTCAGACCAAGATTGCCTAGTCTAAACACCTGCCGATGATATGAATGAACTAGTTGTACTTGTACAATACAGATATTGTACTATACAATTAGTACTTCCCTGCCATTATTACTTCATATTTTTTAAAATTTTTATTTGATAAAATTTTTATATGTGATATTATCTCTCAACTTTATTCTATTTTAAGACCCATTTATAAGTCAAGAGGTTTAGATGAAATGCATGTCTTAAGTAATCCTATATAAGTGAAATGATTTTAAAACTATGATTCAAATTCAAAACTTCATTGAATCCTAGTGTCTCAAGTAAATTGTTATAGGTTTTTTATACTAATTCCAATAAAGATTAGACTAAAATGATCTCCTTGATTGCTAAAGTATTTTGTTTCTTTTGGTGTTTTTTCAAAACATTACCAATAAGTTATTGTGTTAAGACCAAGCTCTTTAATTGATTCTCTTGTTTGATCTTAAGATGTATGATGTGAAATACTTAAAAGAGTATTAATAAAACAATAAAATGGTTTTGTTATCATCAAGCTAATGATGCAAAGATTAAGAGTTTAACATGGGGAGGGAGGGAGGATAGCACATCTAATTGGGATAAAATGAATTTGTCCCATTTTGGTGGCTTGAAAAGTTTGGCTTTTGGTGTGGCAAATACTCGTAGTCATTATGTTTGAATTGTGAATGGAAGAAAGTGCAATATGCTAAGGATAAAGGAAAAAGCTTCTTAATACCAACAAATCCATCCCCACATCAATAACAAGAGTTAATTTCACTAAGTGTGGACAATTGCATTGATGCTTTGAGGTTGTTGTGCTCTACCTTTTAAAAAATTTTCTTTAATATTGATACATTAAATTGTTTCTTGTAGTCTCTTATCACATCTTTTTTTGATCTTTTCATGAATTACAAGAGAGTATTTCAATAACCCACTTCTCTTAAATGGAGCATTAAGTGGCCTTTGCTCAACATTTTCATGCCATCTAAGTTAATTGTTCATGTCTTTATCAATTATTGTTGTTGTTGATGAGATAATTTGGAGTTTATTTGATGTGGGTCAAAAATTAGCCTGGTTATATCTATAAGAACTCTATTTGTTGCAATAACTACTTCTAAATCTAGGAGGTCTTGTTCTGGAAGGTATGCTTTTGCCTAGTGCCTTTCAACTTGCTTGTTCTTACAACTGATGCCAAAAATGATGATGCAATCTTTTGGAATTTCTTTTACATTTGTTAGAGTTTAATAAGGACTTACTTACCTAGGGCTAGTCAATGTTTGGTGGACTTAATTTAAGAGTTTGGAGAGGAATGGAAGGATGGAGAGTAAGGGAAAACTATGATACTAAGAAAAGACTACCATTGTGAGTGCCTTCTTTACGTTCTCCAAATATTGTTAATAGCTCGATCCACCCTCTTTTCATTGAGGGCTTGATTGATGGTGTGGGTGCTAAAACTTAGTAATAATGCCTTCCCAAGTTGAGCAGGATGTGATATATTGTTGATGAGGCAATTCGTGATAACATTTAAGGGTAAATGGGAGTTGTGGGGTTATGGATACTTGTTTAATGGTTATGTTACATTGGATACGCTTGCCATTGTGGAGCACATGATGATTTGATGGATTGATTTGTTGCAAAGACCTGGATGACAAATAAGAACTTGATAGGTTGATAGTAGAAATATTTATTGTTCTCCCTTATGTACCTTTTAATCAAATAATTTTAAGTATAGCTACTAATCCATCTTAAAGTATTCATCTTTGCAACGCTCACTGAATTTTTGTGTGATTTTCATAAGCCAATGTTTAGTGTCATATAACATTGTTTGTTTTAGTATGGACTTATATAGATTACTTTTAATCCCAAGTGGAATGTTAGATCAAACAATACATTAGAGATTTTTGTCCATTTCATCCAATTATCTTGGATATTATTATTGGTATCCTTATTTATTATTTTGATCATTTTAAACTATAAATCTAAGATAATTAAATCTCTCTTTTATCAAAATTTTATAATCAACTATATTAATATTTACATCATTTGTAATCTTACCTTATTTAGCTTTGCAATGCATTTATGCAATTTCACATCCATGAAGGAGAAATCTGCAAGACTCTAAGGTCGTTTGCCATAGCTCTCACTTTGTTTTGGCCTTATCAGCATTCACTATATTATTAATTAAAGGCATATGCTATTTTCATCATCTTGATTTTGACTAATAAGTGCTTCCATAACTAAGTTAAAAGATGACTTCAACCAAAATGTTGATGAAGTCTAGTTGTAATTTAAACGTAGTTATCTTTAAACTATATTATGCCTTAATTCAATATATTATTTCAAGATCTTTTTTCCTTTATTATTAGATATATATCTTCCAATATTGATTTAATAGGAATAAAAATAAATAAATTATTTGCTATATTGGTTTCATATTATATTTTGTGCTCAATGGCTCTCTTCTTAAGTTTTAGAGTATAACTCTTCAACTTAATTACCTTATGATTTGTACAATGCTAAATGTTCTTTTATTATTTTTGTTCTTATGCATTTTTATAAAAAAACTTTTTCTTCATCCATTAGGTATCTTTTAAGTTTTCAAATTATATTGTATTATTAGGTTGAGAGATGCTTTCTTCATCTATTTATTTTCATGCATCTAGAAACAAGTATCTAAGCTTTCTGATTTTTTATAACCATTCTTCAATTTTTTTTCTTCCATTTCATGGGCTTATTAATAAAAAGAAAGATTCATATTTTCTTTTGAACAACTAAGCTCCATAAATCATTTATCTTGTCACAATTTTTATGAAAATATTGCAAAAATAATTCTTCCGTTTAGATTTAATGTCCTCATTAATGAATACTTTAGAAACATAATGTTTGATATGTTTTTCTAATGCTAGTACTTAGGTTTTCTTCTCTTAATTTTGACAAAGCTTATACATGCATCTTTCTTCCTTTCTAATATCCAATGTTTTGTATAATTCTTCAAAAATCATTTTTTTGATATCTATAAATGCTATTTTAGCTTCTCTATTGAATGTTTTCTATTTTTGTAGGTGAAACATTTTTTCTAACATATCTACCTCTCTTTAACCTTTTTTTGTAATTATTTCTTTCTTACTAATCCTTTTTTTTTACTTGGAGCATGCCTTTTAGGTTCTCGTAACACATTATGATCCTACAAATATGACTAGCTATGCTTTTTAAATAATATTAGCTTTCTTAGCTTGATCTTGTGGGCATAACTCAAAAAATTTTTATAGAATAAATTTTTTTTAATTTCATGTTTAAGATTTCGTCAACTAATCTTAAGGCATTGTTTTATTTATTTTCTTTTATGGTGGACACTTAAGATCTTTAGTCATTGTTGAGTGGTCAAACATTTCTCTAAGACTTACTTTCATTGTAAAGTAAATAATCCCTTTTACCCTTTCACTCAAAAAGAAATCATTCAATTTTCATTTTTGAGGAAAAGGTATCATCCTCATTACAAAGGAAGTAAGATAGTCTTAAAGGAATGTTAGACAACTCAACAATGACTAAAGACCTTAAGTTTCAATCATCTATTTCTTTTAAAGAAAATTGATCATCTACATTGCAAGAAAGTTAAACAATCTTAGAACTAGATCTCTTTTTCTCAAAAAGAAATTGTTGAATTTGTGTTTCTAAAGATCCATTTTTATTAGTAATCATATTGACTCCAATTTCTAAAGCAAGTATTAGTGGCCATAAGGTCATACACTTATGTATGCTTCTTTATTATATGGGATATTGGAGTAGATTTTTTTAATTTGGAAATTATTAATATTTTATTCACATAAATAATAGTCTTCTTTGTCACATAGACAAATAGTGATTTGGGGATAAAGCATGCTTTGAATTTTTAATTGAATAATTTATACTTATTTTCATAATTTTTTAAATTTTTAGAATTGTATTACCTTTTTTGTTTCTATTTGGATTCATAACCTTTATGAAAACTTAATTTTTTGCTCGTCTTATTGTACGACCATTTAAGTTTTCTTTAATAAATTTTATTTCCCTTATCATATCACTTTATTGGCTCCGAATAATTTGAGTTTATTTTTGGTTAATATTATAAACCAATCATATTTTTAGTAATATAAAAAATAATGATATTAATAGTTTACTTGGCTTTTGCAATCTTTAAAGCTATTTTCTCTATCCTTAACTTATATTAGATCATCTTTCAATTCTTCTTCTAAAGTTATGTCAATCTTAAATTTTTTTTTGACTCCCTTGAGTACCTAATTTGATTCTTAAAAGTATCAATTTTCTGTCTTTTTACATACCCATTTAATTACATGAATACAAGTGCCATATATCTTCCTATTATTCATGAAATCTACTAGCTCTAATTTCCTTGTTAAAGTGCCTATATTCCACATTTTTCCCCTATTTCTATTGCCTTGGATTAGCTTCTTTTCTACATCAATCTAAGATAATGTAAAACTCTTATTTATCTTTATACCAAAGCACCTAAGTAGTCGACCACTCTCATTTGTCTTTGTATTAAGGCAATGCATTATAGCTTTTCTGTGGGATGGTTTAGCTGTAATGCAGTTTTGTTAAAAAAGTCTTGTCCTGCTTGTTTAATTAGGTTTATTTTGGTTTTTGAGTACCTAACATAACCTTTCATTTTATCTCAATCAAATTTGGAATTGATTTTGGTAGTTTTTTCTTAATACCAAAACTATTTGAACTAATGCCTGCTTTGCAGCTTGCGTCTCTTTACACTTGAAGATAGTTGCAAAAGAGTCTAGTTTTCTTGTTTAAAATGTTGTTTATGATGTTAATTACCATGCATGATGCCGTTAATAGAACGAGTTAAAAAGTTTAACTAGTAGATACATTCTGAAATGCTTCTAACACCTAGATAAAACATGAGCTAACTAGTACATTCTTTTGAGTATAATGTGGTACATGTCAGTGCTAGCTAACCAATAATATTGAATTGTTTACACGAATAGTTACCTTGGTACAAAGGGCCAAGACTTTCAAGCACCCCTTCAAGCTAACCATAAACAATTGTTATATGTAGACATCTTAGGTTCTTTGTGTTGCAAAGCTTGCCGATTGCCTCTTTGGGGATTTGAATTTAACTGAATGACAAATAAATCAATTGCTTTAATGATGATCTAGAACTTTTTGTAAATTAGGGATTTCTAAGTGGCTATGCTTGTAGTGCATGCCCTAAGTATCCTAAACACTCGAACGAAAATATTTAAGCTTGCAAACTTAATGTCGAACCATGTCAACTAGTCTAAACAATTCAAAGTTAGTATAATGCGTGAGGTTTTTTGTTTTGGTCTAGGTTATCCAATAAAAATATATTTAAAGATTATAAAACCAAAACTAACTCTCAAAAATTAGTTCCAATGCTAGATTTGGAAAACTCCATGCAAGATAGCATGTAATGTGGATTACAATTTTTTAAAAGAAAAATTAAACTGGAAATTAAGAACAACTACACTAACACAAGCTAAACTAGTCTCTTGTGTGTGACCTCTAAACACTTCATGGAACATAGAAAATGGCACGTTTGTCCATGAGAATGGTGGCCACCTACCTGGACTTCATAGTTTCACTCATAATGCACTATTGTAAGGTGAAGAGTAATCAAAGGCCATTTTACCTCTTTCCTTTTTTGAGCATCTAAGATCATTTCTTGTTGGTATTGGTCACATTAACTATTAGTTCTAGTGATTACAACTAATCTAAATTAGCAGAAGCTTCAAAATTTCAACTCAGAAAAAATCTACTTGTAACTCATAATCTATGTTTTAGTCAATTTGATAATTTGGTTTTGTGATTAGGTTGATTTAAAGATGCCAAATCAATTCAACTGCAGGCAATCAAGTAAACATTGTTCAGGACATCAATCAATTTTCAGAATTGATTGGATTAGTCATTTTATTGAATTGATTGAATGGACAAAAATGGTCCAGAGCTTTTTTGTCTATATCCACTAGCCATGCTATCTCATGGCCCTTTGACCCCACGTCAAAATGACAGTTGTAATGCACATTGCACATAGCACACGAAAAAAAGACTACAAATTGGAAGTAGTTACTAGGAAGGAGGGATAACTAGCTATGTCCGAGGTTTCAGATCATATTGACGATATTGTCAATGCAGGAAATAATGTGTTGCAACATACTGTATGACTATTCCTACATTTGATATTTTTGAGACTAACCTCCATTGGAAGCCACTCAGTGGAGCCCAAACTAAGGTCTTTGGGGGCTATGGTTAGGCAGAATCACTAATAGAAGTTCTGGTATTTCAGAAGGTTATTTATATGTTATGCTGGATGGGTAAAGTACAACCATTCATACTTAAGGATACCTCTTAAAGTGTGCTAAACATCTCTTGATGAATATTATGTGCTTGCTGTGTTGTGATACCTTGAACTTTGTTTCGGACTTCTTTTCTTTTGTTTCCCATAATGATTTTAGACTCTTTAAAGTTCGTGAGACAAGCCATTTTTTTTAAAATGTCTTTATTTATGTTACGAACTCTTTTTTTTTTTTTGGTGTCTTTTTGATGATTTGTTGGGTGGATTATTCAAGGTCATGGATATAGAGGAGATGGCGTGGGCTCCAAAATATGGCTTGAAAGGAATCATTGATGCTTCTTTACGCATTCGGATGGTCTCGGACTTTGGTGATTCACAAGAGACAATTGTACCTTTGGAGTTTAAGAGTGGGAAAATAACTAGCCAGGTAGTTATGGATTCTATGACCATAAAACTTTCTAGTTTCATGTCCACGTGATAATGCCATTTCTTTTTTCTAGTTTTGATAAGTGAATGTTTTAATTTGGAAGCCTCTGAATCATTTGTTGTTTTCTATTCCTCTTGCTTTTGTTTTGCCTTATTTTATTATGGATGCCCATGTCATGAGATGGACTTATCTCGAGATCATGTGTTCTGTTATGCCCAAGTTGTGCTTGTTTTTTTTCCTGTAAAACAATTGGATACTCTGCTTAGTTTTGTTTGGACACTTTCAACCTGCTTTGTTAACTTTAATTTAGGCCAAAATTTTAAGGTTTCTGTGTCAACTGAGCCTAACATGAGATCATGTAAGCTAACTTATTTTGGCTTTAAAATTGCACCATCAACTGTTTAAAAGTAATGGGAACAATTAATAGTCCATGTTCTGTATACAATAATTGAGTATACTCACTTCAAGCCACCATACAAAAGTTCAAATACTTGTAAGAGTTTTCATGACAGCAGAAATTGGATTAATTTAGATGAAAATTGAAAATTGTGAAAATTACATTTAAATTGAAGTTAGCATAAGGTTCGTGATTACATATGTGAGGGTAAACCTCATCGTATGGAATTAGAGCAAGAACCATTTAACCTGAATCTAATGTTATCAATCTGAAAAGATAAAAGATATGAGCAAAGCATCCACAAAGCTGCCTGAATGTGGAACAAATTGCAAGAAAATTGTGTGAGAGTCACCATGAACAATATTTATTTATCTTATTTTTATAGTGGTTGAAGATGTGGGTCCTTGTTGCATCTGGTGCCTTGGAGCCCGATATTACTTATGTAAGAATGCTGGCTAACAAGTTCCAAATTTCTAAAGGAAGAAAAGCAAAGGGGGACAGGTTATATCTTTTTCAATGGTCATTGTGAGAGGAAAAAGATGGGGATCAAAAGGAGAAAATGGGAGTAATTAAGAGAAACAATAGGTTGATTTGTCAGTCAAGTTAATGTATTTATATGTAATATAAAGTTTTAATTTGGATTTGTGACAGATTGATTTGATCCAGTATCAGATTGAAATCAATTATGAGCCAAGTAATTCATTTGCTAATACGCTTGTTGCCTTGAAACTGAGCCTGAGCAGAGCTAGAAATCGTGGATAAAATTTTTTTATCTATATTTGAATTTTGAGCTAAAGCAGCTGCCTTACATGTGACCAACTGCACAATTTTGCTACAAAACGTGCATTCACTTCAAGACAGTGCAAATGTATCCTTAGCGTTAGCTCTCTTCCAGGAACATTGCTCTAAAAGTTGTGTTTAATCCTTTCCTTATTTGATAGAATGTCTGTTGGCTGCATCTGTGCTTTTTAGGGCTTCATTATTTCCATTTTTTGAATGTATTTACCCATTCTCCACTATCCTTGCAAAGTATTTTTGCTTTCCTTTGGCATTTTACTTGAAATGTGTAGTCCCAGCCATGTGTTGTCACTTGTGTTTCTATAGCATAATCAACCGTTTGAGTTCTTTTGTAGTTATGGAGGTGCTGAATCAGCTTTGGCCATTTAGGCAAAGGTCATGTGTCATGTTGGAGCCTTGTGCCTTTTGTTTTAATGATTCCATGATGCAAATGCCATGGGAGTGCCTATGCACATTTGTATGTATTTTTTTGATTGCTTTGGATCCAACCCTTTTCTCAAGCCTTTTGCTTGCTAGTAAAAGATTGGATTACTTGTAATGTGAATAGCAACTTGATTGTCATAATGATTTTTGATATTGAAAACTAAGTTCTTTAAGCTAATGTTTTACCCCCAAAAGTTTGTAGGTTGTGTATGAGTCATGGTGTGATATTCAATGTAGACATTGGAGACTAATCAATTTCTTGCTTGCAATTCGAAATGATCCAATTTCCTCTTAAGAAAGTATAGTAACCTGAAATAGATCATGTCTTTGGAGTTAGTATAATCAAAATTAGAATATCTCCATTTATAGATGATCATGTTTTGTACATATTTATCCTTTTCTTTATAATAATGTCAATTTAGGTTTGTTTATAAATTGATTAATAATATTAATGAAAAAAAGAGATTTAATTAAGTAATTATTAAATAAATCAATTTTCTTATAGTTATTTGAAACGAGATTTCTTTTCGAAGAGCTTTTTATTATCTTCTAAAAAATGTATGTTTAAGTCAATTAGAATCAAGTAGTCTCATCTCTTGTAGTAAATCAAATGTATATCTCTGTTGGAATGAGATAGTTCTTTGCTTGTAGTGAGTTATCTAAGTCTTAAGAAAATATCATGGATGTCTTATATCTTTCGTGGCAAAAGTTTTTGTCAAATATTCTTGTTGTTGCGGTACTTGTGATTTAATTGTTAGGTTGTGAATATCATTCACATGGACAATCAGGATTTCAATTTCATAAGTGATTTTTTTTAATGAATATTGATTGATCTCCAAAGTCCAAAGGTAATGCCAATTTGGCTAAATTAAGTAAGCTAGTATTTGGAATCCTTTTTTTGTTCATAAATAACTTTCTTTAACTTGTAAGTGTGATTTGTTCTCTATTACTGAGCCACAAATTCCAATGGTCATTCTATAAAAATAGTCTTATGATGATCATCGTAGAAGAAGGCATTTTGGATGTTTGGGTGAAGGAATTTTGGATGTCTGGTGAAGGCTTTTTGCAATTAAATTTTTCTTTTCTTTGTTGCTTTTTGGTTTGTATTTAAGTGTAAACATTCACCAATAGACAAATCTAATATTAGGAGATGCCTGATCCAAATCTCTTATCTTTCGAATGTTTAGAGCACACATTTCTTTGACCATAACGTGTTGCTGCTTAGGTTGCATCAATGCTTCAGAGTTAGAATTTGAGACCGAAATAGATGAAGCATATGTGTCAAAGAAATTGTAAGAGGTAAGGTTATGAATAGAGATGTGAATATTTATAGGTGTTAAAATGAGTAAGTGCAATATCCATGTAAGGGAGGGGATGAATTGTGAATTGTAAATTCAAACAACTACAAGCATTGTAATGGAAGTGTTTTAAAATTTTTAATTCTCTTATAAACTAATATTATAAAATCTTTTTTAGTTTTTAAAAACAAAATATTTTTAGGTGTTTTGACTTGAACCTGAATCTACATTCATTTAAGACTAAAAAGATAAGAAAAAGCACTAAATGTCTTTCACAAAATTGGGTAAACAAAAACACTACATTGCGATAAAAGAATCTACAACTATCAGTCAAAAGACTTTACACAATGGGTGCGAAGAACCTAAAAAGTATCAAGCTAGAAGATACTACAACATATGCCTAAAGGAGTCTATAATATTGGGTCAAAATATCTTACAAGGCCAAAAGATCAATACAAAACTCAAAATTGCAAGCCACAACAACAGGACAAATGATATAATATAAATCTCAAATTACAAAGCTCTTATAACTAATATAATTTATTTAAGGGTTACATTATATTGAAGTTAAAGCAATAAAGAGAATATATAACACAATTAAATGGCAAATTTGAAGGAAAGTTGAAAATGATAAGGAAGATTAATATCAATGCATCCTTGCTATCCTTCTTGGGTTGGATATAATCTTCAAGTAAAACTCCTTGAAGATGTGATCATTTTACTTTTTTGTAAGTTTGGTATGTTTTTATATATGAATTTGCAAGCACTCCAATGACTACAAACAATTCCTAACAATTATTCTAGGTTAAAAAAGAACTCTTATTCTGGTGAATAACTGGAAATATTATCTTATTAATTTTTGACAATCTTATTTTTACTTTTGAGAACTCTATAATGGTGAAGGACCTCGACGTATAACCTCTTGATGACGGACACTTTAGGAAGGATTGTCCTTTGACACTTCTAAATCCACTCTGTAAGGTGCAAGGATGGATTCACACGAGCGATCTGGTATTCGAGCTGATTAGTTAGACAACTGCTGCACTTCTGAGATTAGTATTAGTCGCCTACCTCAGAATGGATTGTGATGGAATAGAAAGAAAGTAATTTTTGAAAAAAAAAATATCTCTTGATATTGAAGTGCAAGTCTAATGTGATATTTCTTAGGTAATTGGTTAAGTAATTAGGTTTGTGATAATTTGTCAAATATGTTTGCTTATGACAAGGAAGATGAGGTTCAATCAATATTGGAATTTGGATTCCCATTCTCAGTAGTTTAAGTATTGGAAAACTGTTTTTTTGATAATAAAACGAGAGTTGAAATTAGGCTTTTGAGTTCATACACGGAATGGAAACAGGGTTGGAAGAGCGCTTCCCTACAACTTTAATCGGCTAGTCTATTGAAGGAAAATGCTTCCATCAATTTGGATTGTTCTTGTTGACTTTTGAACGAGCGGTTAAGTCTTCTTTGCAGTTAGCTCTCAATTTGTATTGCGAACCCTTGTGGTAGTTGTTGCAATCAATATAGTTCTCAGAGGGGGCCCTTGAAGTGTCAATTAGTTCTTAAGTGGGGGTTTCTTAAATGTCAATTAGTTCTCTGTAGTTGTCGTGCTGGCGGAGTAGGAAGCTTATAGGGAAGATTGGGGCAAGGAGGAGCTCATCCCATCGACTGCATATATCATTAAGCCAACTTCTGAATTGGGGGCCCCCCATGGGGATAGGGTCTACATCTGGGGAACTAGGAATGGAAATAATTTTGCTTTTTTTTGGTATCGCTAGCCTAGGCTCAATATCGAGGGCTATCTTCTTGTTGTTGTATTAACAAAATTTGGGTTTTGACGAGAAAGAGATCACATTCGTTAAGTGAAAGCAAATGTGGATCAAGGTCCATATCCTTTGCATTGAGTCAAGGCTCTTTGCTAATTTGGAGCTGATCAAGGACAGCTCCCAATTGTTATGTAGTAACCATTACAATTCATAATCATCTTGAAATGAAACTAAACGAATTTCAAAATTTGTTCTTTGGGAAGCTTCCTTGGATGAGGGAAGTCGTGGTTCCTAAAATGGAAAGCTTCATATCATAGCCAAAGTTTGTGATCTAGAGAAGGTCAAATAAAAAAAGCATCGTTTTGAAGAGGGGCAGATCTGACCATGATTAGACTTTAGTCATACAGATGTTCATTATATTATCGAATAGAAACCTCATTTACGCAAATCGAGTGCTAAACTAGATTTCGAATTGGTGTCAAGATTAGAGTAGAATACTAATTCATTCAACAAAAGAGAATGTCGCCAGTAGCGCAAAGCCTACATTACTGCATCAAACTTATGATCATATGTTGAGATTCTTCAACTAGAAAGAATTCAGTTCAGATGTAGGATACTTATGTAGAAGTCCTTGAAATTCCATCTTGTATGATAAAATCATCAAAGATTTGATCTTTTTTCAACTCTGTCTGTAGCTCATTAAAGACTTGGGAAAAATAAAAAAGATGTATATGAATGAGATTCCAGCAACAAGAAGTCAAAAGATTGAAAAGAGCAACTCTTGAGAATTTTTGAATCTCAGATGTGCACTCGAAAGGAGGGGCAACCATTAGTTGGTATTCACAATTTCTATGTTGATCATATACGTCTATCAAGGGTTGTATTAGTATTATATTCACAAAATGTTGATTGTCCAACCCTTCAGAGTTGTTTGACTAGTTTATTTCATTCTAATATGGGATCGTATAAGTACGACGAGGATCATAATATTGTACGATGATATTTAGCTTCACGTCTTAGTCTTTGCTTCTTGGATTTTGAAATAATCATACAAGTACAATATATCATATCATATTGTGTGAAGATGTTTAACTTTATATGTCTTATTTTGAAATTATAATGTTGTGGTTTAATATACTTCATACAAGTACGATGATCATAATTGTATTTTACGAAGTTAAACTTTAGACTAGTCTTAGAGTCATTTTATTGCAATTGAGTTTTATAAGAATCATTCAAGTACAACAACGAGCATCATCATGTATGAAGTTGCTTTAGCCCTACCTTTAACTAATTCTCAATTTATCTCTTGGATTTCACATAACTTGTACATGTACGATATTCAATTTCATGTTGTATGAAGAAATTATTTCTTATACACCAATAAACAAAAGTATGATCAACCGATTTAATGGATTACATCAGATAAGTTCTAAGCTTTACACTACATTACCTAGTCACTACTTTCTTGCTTAAAGCTTTATATCCTAAGATTTGATGTTGGAGCTTATTCCAAACCAATAATAGGAAAATAGGAACCATTCACAATATTAATAAAAGATAATGATTGGTATAAATTTGAGGTAGAAAATGTAGAGCAATTATAAGTCATGTATGATGTTGCATTAGAATCTAACATCCAAGACTTATAATATTTAATATTGAAGAAAGCTCATGTAGCAAAAACAACTTATGAAGTTGATAGTTGTAGGAGGTGGAGTTTCTTGATTTTGTCATACATGTCTTGAGGTAAGGTAAAGTGGCCATTTTTAGTAGGAGACTTTGTAGAGGACATTTCATTATTTATGGTATTGGCCCATTAAGACTTTTTCAACTTGATTCAATTTCTTTGAAATGTTTTTGGTATGATTGCAATAAGAGCAATATTTAGGAGATTGAGAGACGTGGGAACCCAAAAAACATCCTTTTTTTTAGAATTGTTACGATATGATCTAGGGCTCTTATTAAGACCATACTCGTGACCTCAAATAGCGTGAGCATAAGTTATTGTGTTGTTGGTTTACATGAGATGTTGAGTACTTGAGAGAAGGTTGTTTAGAGTGACATGGGTTCATCCACGAGAAATTTTTTGAAATCAAATTGGTTGTAGGGGTTCCTTGAAATTGAAAGGAAACTTTAAGCAATAAATTCTTCCTACTTAACCTTTCTTTATAGGAGTTCAATGATTAAAAGATGATATATACATAGTTCACTAAGAGCTTCTCATAGAGTTTTGAAGCACTCTCGGAGAGATTATGATTATTCTTGATCTCAATTCAATATCTTCTTATATAACTAAAACCTTCAAGCATTGTTCTTCTTCTAGGAATACTTCTTATGAAGTGTATCCCATGTCTTTTTAGCATAGTCAAGAAGCGTGAAAAAGGAAATATCTGTTTGTTCTATGTTATAGAAATCAAGACATGATTATGTAGTCCTTTTTTTTGCCATTGTTTATATGGGTGAAATTCTTGTGCTCTTGTTGGAGAATCTAAAAGAAGATGAGCTAATTTGTTTTATATGACAAGAAAAGATTTGAATGATCGGCACACATGAGGAAGTTTGGGTTGTTCAATTTGATGGTTATGCTAGTAGCGAGTTTTTCAATTGCGTGGCACAATATAACAATTGATAGTTTCTTATGGTTACATTTTCATGATTGTAGAATTGACAATCAGCTTATTAGTAGATATTGTTAGGAGTAGAAAGAGAATCTCTGCTTTAAATCCTTTTTTTTGCGAGAGAGACTGAGTAGGAATGTAGAGGTCTTTTGCAAGGGAGGTGGTGAAGAAGGAAGAGGTACCTTATTGATAATATTAAGGAAAAGGAGGTAGCGAGGATTGAGTTAATGAAGCCAATTAATCAATTTTGTGGATGTAAGATTGATCTCTAGCTACAGTGGGGATTTCCTAGTATCGATGATTGGTAGATTAGATCTGGCTTGTTAGAGCAAGGTCTTGGAGAAGAGGTTTAGGTGGTGAGGTTGTGGGCGTGGCATTGAGATGTAGCCAGCATGAAGGTGATAAAATCTTAGGGCATGCATGAGTGAAATTATAAGGATGAGTGAAATATAGAGCTTGCAAGCTAGATAATGGATCATTGGTTAGGTGCCAAACATTGGCTCTTTCATGGAATTGTTTGTTGTAAAAGGACTAGTAACGGTAGTAGACAAGGTGAAACTTAGAGGTTAGATTGTGGATGTTTCATTGAGTTTGGGGTAGCATGGTTAAGACAAGGGGTGGTTGCAAAGGTTAGAATGGACTAAAGTTTGAAAATTATTGTGGATAGTAGGTTTTGGGTGATGGAATTGTTTGGTTAGGGTTGTGGAGAGTAAGGTGACTTAAGATTATTATGATATTATGTTATGGGAAAATTGTTCAAATTTTATTGAGAACAAAGAGGAATTTCATGCCCTATATAATAAAATAATATATAGTAAGAAAAGAATCCTTTTCACAAAAATTGACAGAAAAGCTATCTGTATAGAGGGGGCATTTAATTTTGAAAGTTGGTTAGGTAGCTGACCTTTTTAGTTCGTTTTTCAAGGATAAGGGCATAACCTTTTTGTTTCTTATAAGACTATTTTTTTTGCTTAATAAATAACTATAACTATTTGCTTTTAATGGAGAATTAATTCTCATCTCAAACAGAATGATTGGATTCACACAAATAGAGACTACATATTCAAAAACATAACCATAACATAAAATTGTTCCAATTTTATTGAGAACAATAAGAGGAATTCCATGCCATCTGTATAGCATTTGAACTAAGAGATATACAAAGAAAAGGCTTGTAAAAGAAAAACTAATAAAGCATAAAAATTACAAATAAGATTATATATCAACATTAATGGGATACTAATTAAGGTCTAATTTTATATTCTAATAGTAAGATTTCCATTATAATTATAGATGCATTATTCAAATTATGCAATCCTTTGCACTTAAACTAGAGTTTTGCTTATGTAATTAAAAAACATCATATGTTATTTTCATGTTCGAAAGTTATTGAAGCTTTTTTTGCTCTAGAAATTTGCTTCACAATCCTTGGATAGATTACATTGCATTTCTTCTTTTTATTATGCTAGTTGGTATCCTTCGGGATCATTCAAGCGCTTTAGCTACCTATGTTGTTAATGCTCTTTGTTTAGTTTGGAAAAACTAGCATGTCGATGTTCACTACAAATCATGTTTCCTTGTCCATCATTGTGGCCTTGATCCACTTTGCTATTGTTCTTGTTGTTGTGCCTTATAGCTCAAAGGCTTGGGACTTCCACGACCCTTTGGACTCGTTTCTCCCTTCTCTCTCTCTTGATGGGTTTCCTCCTTCCTTTCAAGTTGGATTAAGGTTAACTTTGATGGATCAGTTTTTAGAATGGGAAGGTTGGTGTGATTGTAGTTGTTAGTGATGCTTCATGACTTTTCATCGTTGTCATCGATGTTCTTCTCTCCACTTTCGTGTGTTCCTCAATAAAACTTTCAGGTCACTTTTTTCTATCTCTCTTACTACCTCCCTCTTTCGGTGACTACTTGGGTGTTTATATTGTGGTGGCTATGGTCTACCACAATGTTTAGTAGTGATATAGATTCCAAGCTCAAAGAGAGCACTGGTTCTTTATTATATGTCTCATCTATATGAGTATCATGTATCATTATATCCATGAATAGCATGATAGTTGTTTGCACTTGTGAGGCAATTTTTTTGAACTTTTCATGCTATGGGAATATTTTCTTTTCTTTGCTTTTTTCATGAAACTTGATCAAGATATTGTTTTTTGTACTTAGCTTTAATTATTTATATTAGGTTATGATAAGTATTTTAGAAGAAAAGAGAACTCATATATAATTTGTTTCATATCAAGGCTTGTATGCTTTTCAAGCTTAATATCCTCAATGTGTTATAAATATATTATAATCGTGTTAAATTAAAAATACACATATCATTGTTCTCAGGAGGATCTTCTACTTTTTGATATTTCAAGTGCCTACTTAATATATCTTGTTAGAAATAATTAAAATCCCACAAATACTGATTTTTTAAATAAGAATTAGAATATCATTAACTATGAAATGATTAAATGAGAAGTAAATAATTCTCTTCTTTATATTATTAAATTTAAGGGATTTTTCTTCTATTTATAGCAAATTAGTTGCAATTAGATACATCATTTTTCTTATATAGTTTATGTAAATTCATCATTGTAAGGTATAGGGAAAGAATACTATTTTTTTTATTGCTTTTGGTTCTTAGTTTTTTTCACTCAATTAAAATCATATATTTTTACATTAGTATATTGTTTAAATTATCAATACTTGTTTTGAAATATAAATTCTTTATTTATCATTTAATTTCATGAGTTCCATTTTTTCTTGACTTGGTCACCCTCGATCTTATAAATTTTGAAAGAGTTATTGTTTATTAGATTATCAGTATTGTTTTTGTTGCAATTAATTATGAAGTAGAATACGAGACATTGTTAGCACTGTTGAAGTTTGCCTAAGCTCTTGGCATAAAGAGGCATTTAATAAATGATGATTCATACTTAATTGTGTGGAGGTTTATGATTCGAGATATAATGCTTAAGAAGTACGAGAAGTTAGTTCTTAATTAGTTCTATAAGTTTGACTTCATTTATATTTGCCATATTGTGAGGTCAAAGACTTTAGTTGTTCCTTTGGTTATATTTGATAATTCTATTAATTATATTGTATTTAATTCTCTAAGCATTGGAAGCAGTCAAGCAATGTTTGAGGATCCTAACTTGATGGATCTTAACAACTCATACTTTAAGCTAAGAAGTTTATTGATGCATATGTTTGAGGTTTGGAATATCTAATAATAAGCTTCTCAAAAGCTTTAATTGATTATGTACTCAATTAGAGATCTTATGTGTGGTGATATGTCTTTTCTTTCTATTTTATTGACGTCTATTAGGTAATGATGGAGATTCATTTAAGAGAATGTGATTGCCATTTCTTTGATAGATTTTTTGTGACAGATTATTTAAGAGGAACATTGTTTTTCATTCATTTATCCCGTCACAATTGATTATTCCAAAGAGTGTTAAAAGTGTCAAGTTCGCATCAACTTGATTTGTTGACTGCTAATCCTCTTGAATTGAGAATAGAGTTTTGGTCGTTGGGATCAGATTTCCTGAGGATTTTTTCATTAGGAAAAGAGTAATTGTATCTCCTAGTTTGGTTGATTATTTTATTGAATAGACTAAGGCCTAGGTTGCTAAATAATAATCTATGTTAGAGGTAGAGAAATTTAAATGGTAAAAATCCTTGTCACTTCAATATCTCGACAACCAGTCATTGACGACAGTATGTCATGGAGGAGCTCTAAGCTGCCAATCTGAAGGTTGCATTGAAAACTATAAGAATAGGCTTTAACCTACATGGTTCCTAGGCTCTCAATTCATCATAGGAAAAATAATCAATTGTGAAAGGCTCCATGGAGATCCTTCAACCCATGTGTTTTAGGACTTTATAATGTATTTCAAGAAAAATAATTTAATAAGAAAAGGTTCACAGTTGGCTTTGGTCTACTTTTGCCTTATCTTCGAGGTCCATAATGAGAAAATTATTCTAATGATGAATGGGTTCCTTGGAGAGGCTCCTATTGATGAGTGCTTTGGTCCTCGAGATCATGACGATATTCCTACTTGTGCCTTAGTGCTTGAGATTTGTCTCAAGAAAAATAATTCGATGATAAAAGCTTTAGGGAGTGGTGTTGGCTTGCATGTGCATTGGTCCTTGAGATTCAATTAGGGAAGAATAATTTGAGAATGAAAGCTTCAAAGGGAGCATGTGCCTGAGACCTTGTGATCTATCTTGGGTAAAATGATTCAACAAAAAAGCCTCTTGAGAGGCTTTGGTCGACTAGCAGCTGGTCCTCATGACCTATCTTGAGAAAATAATTCTATTTCAAATGTTATGAGGGAGATTACGACCCACGAGTGTAATGGTGCTCATGGTTTGTCTTATGAAAAATAAATCCATAATAGAAATTTTGGGGAAAAGTTTTTTCCTCACTTGTTTCGTAGCCTTGAGATATGTCTATTGAAAAGTAATTAGATGGTAAAGTCTTCAAGGAGAGGCTCTAATCAATGGGTTTCCTTAGTACATAAGATTTGCATTAGAAAAATTTCATAACACTAACTTCTGACACAATCGTTTTGCAATAATTGTAAGGCATCGGGTCTAATTAGTTCTTTTGACAAGGGTAATGTACATTATGCTTTTTATGGACATCTGCAAAACTTTTGATGATTATGTTGAATGGTTGTTAAAATACAACTTTGAAATTTTTTTTAACAAACCTTTCCAATAAATTTGAAAACCTTACAGGTTGGGGACCTAGTCCTAAAATCTATTGACTTGGTTTTTTATCATGATTAAACATTTTTTCAATGAGTATATTTACTTGGCATTTTATTTTCTTGTTATATAATAGCATTTCAATAGATATATTTTGAGCAAAAAGCTTAAGCAATGATGAAGCAATAAACAAAAGCTTGAAAAGCAAAGTGAAGAATAACAGATAAACTTTCTTATTCACTTTTCCTTTGCAAAATATTACAACTAGAAAATCTTTTCTTGATTTATGCTTGAGAACAAAAGAATAATCTTGTAAGTAATCAATCTACATTGTATGTCTATGATTCAACTTTATTTGTGTATTGATATATTTTAAAACGTGGGGATTTGTGTTCAAAATAAATTCATTATGCAATAAATAGTGTCTCTAATGTTATAATGATTACATAAAATTCTCTGTTATTTATAAAATATTGTTGTCTAGTGTTATTTAGTTTTTCATTAAAACAATTAGGTGGTTATCTTGTCAAAGTATACTAGCAATTCTAATCTCAGAAACATCACATGAGACTTCATGGATTATGAAAACCAGTTACATGTGAAATAAGGGGTGATGTCATTAGTAGTTTGATTTGATCGAAAGCTTTTTGTGCACTACACTCTATACAAATTTATTGTTCTTCAAAGCATCAGTAATTGGAGCTATTATTGTACTTAAATTTCTAATGATCTTTTTATAGAATATTGCAAGGTCATGGAAATTTCTAATTTTAGTTATGTTATTTGAGATTGGCCAACCAAAATGACTTTAATTTTTGACGGGTCAAGTTGGAAGCTAATAGATGATACTACAAATCTTATGAAATTAACTTTCTTTTGCATGATGGAGCTCTTCTTTAGGCTCATGTATAATTTTTCAGGTTTAAGTTTCTTAAAAACAAGTTTATAGCATTCCAAATGGGATATCTCATCAAGAATAATGATTATGATGTTATCAAAATACATGACTAAGAATTTTTCAATGAATACTTTGAGAGTAGTGTTCATCAAACACATAAATGTACTTGGTGTATTTGAGAGGATGAAAGGCATCACTAGCTACTCATAAAGATTATAAGAAGTTTTAAAAGCAATTTTTCATTCATCATTATGACGATTCTTAATTTGATGATAAACAGAGGTCTATTTTTGAGAAGATGTTTGAACTAAAAATAAAGTCTAATAAATCTAGTATGAGATTGAAAATTTATATTTGATTGTAATTTTGTTAATGGTTTTGTTATCAATTCGCATGTCATGAGCCATCCTTCTTGGGAGTTAAAAGTACAGGAACTGTGTTTGGGTTAAGGCTTTCTTGTAAGAAACCATTTTTAAGTAGTTCATCAACTTATTTTTTTAGTTTGACATGTTTAGTGGGGTTCATTTGATAACAAAGAAGATTTGATAAATAAGATCTAGGTATTAGGTCAATAGCATATTGGATGTCTTGCATTAAAGATAGCTTATTAGGAGGTTCTTTAGGAGTAATGTTCATTAAATGATGATAGATCGCCAAGTATTAAAGGTTGATGAGATGTTTTCATCTTCATTTTATCAATTTTCATATGCATGATGAAGAATGAAGTTGGATAAAAAAATTCTTTGTATAAGTTTTTAAAACTTAGTTTATTAATAGTCATTATAGGTTTAGGTATCTACAAATCATCTCTCAAGAAGGTAATTAATTTGTGTTTGGTGCTTTTGTGTTGAGATTGTATATGTTGTATTTCAAGTTGGGTTTTATAGATTGCAGGTTTGTTCATTGATTTTAAGAATAGTAGTTTGATAGTTTTATCATTAAATTTGAATGCATATATATTATCTCTACCATAATATATAATATTAATGTCATAAAGACTTGGTCTTCTAGATAAGCTGTGTTATGTCCATGGGGAGGACATTACATCACACATTGTCTTCATAACTGCTCATTTTTAAAAGAACAAGGCATTTAGTTGTCACAGGCAAAGAGGTTGTGTTGACCCAACTCACATAAAAAGATTATGAAGGGTTTCAACCTTAAGGTTGGCCTTAGTTAAAGTATGTATAGAAATAACATTCATAGTATTACCACCATCTATGATTAGTCTAAATCTCTTTTTATTTTATATAACAAACATGTTGAAGATATTTTTCCTCTTCTAATCATCTACATTCGTTTTAGACATTGAATGACATCTCATGACTCTTAAGTGTTCATCATTAGATAAAATATGATTTTCATCTTGAAGTTCTTTTGGTTCAGGTTCAAAGGAGTCATCGTCTTCTATGTATAAGATTTGTGCTCTGCATTGGTGTTGTATATGACTAAGTTTATGACATTTAAAGCAAATAATGTCTTTGCCTTTTCTTTTAGAATTTTTAAGATAAGTTTTTGAGGGATAATATGTTAAGCTTTTGGTATTATAAGATTTTTTGTATGTTGTGTTAGATTTGGGAGTAATTTTGCATGTGTAGAATTGTGAATTTAATCTTGTTAGTGGATGATGTAGGTTTTTTGTGGCTTTTTATTAATTGGGAAAGATAAAATGTTTCTTTTAAAGTTTGTAGGTCATGAAGTTCCACTTCTTGTCTAATTTGTATTTATAATTATAAGATGAATTTATTTACTAGTTTTGTCATGGCAATTAAATTCTCAAATTAATTAAAATAATCATTCACATTTAAAAATTCTTAATGTAAGGTCAAGAATTGTTTATGAAATTTCTTATCATTGATGCCTTCGATAATATTTTGTTCTTAACGTTTCTTTCATTTCAACTCGATATGCTTTTACTTATTTGTCCTTCTTTTGCAAGAATGTTCGACTAATAAATTTTTGCACGAAGAATTAACTTTCTTTTGCAAAATTAACTATTTGGTAGTCATTTATCTTGTTCCAATTGATGAAGTATTCTATTTGAGAGTTAGTCTAAGAATTTGTTTGGGTCATAGACCACATCAAAACTTGGTGCTTCTATGTTAATATTTTTGTGAAATTTTATGTTAGAATCTTTGTAGTGTGGTTTATCATCATGTTCTCTTTTGAGTACGTATTCTATATGTTTGCTATTAATATCTCTCATATATGAAGTAGTATGGTGTAGTTTAGGAAGCGTATTTGGTTGCATTTTTAAGGCTTGCACTTGAGTGGTAAGTTTGGTAATCTTTGAAAAAATTTTGTTTAAATTTTCAATTTGAGATTTCTCTAATTGTTCAATTTGGAGGTTTGTAGTTTGTTCTATCCATTTAATTGGTTAGTTATTGTAGATTGGAGAGATATTATGTAATGTGAAAAGCAACAAAAAATAATGTTATGTAAAAAAAAATTGAAATTAAGTTTAAAGATAACAAACAAGATGGATTAAAAAACTTATTTTTTTATATTTTTAAGAATTGTTTGAATCTTTTTTGAAATATTAATGTGATAAGCAAGCAACAAATTGAAGTAAACTAATACAAGTCATAGTAATAATAAAATATTTTTTTTGGTCATTTGTTCAAGATTTTATGTAAGAATTAGCACTCAATAGGAGGGTTAATCAAATAGATCACTTTTTCACAAATTGTACTTAATAGTGATAATGGTATGTTTAAAGGACAATAGTTTGATTTTCTAAAGTATTGTAATTATTTTGGTGGCAAAATCAACTGTTCCAAGAATTACAATAAAACATGTCTTTTTTTTTCAGAACTTCTAACTAAATAAAGATGTACAATAAGAAAGGGGAAAATCCTACCTCAAGTGGGCCTTAATGAATAATGAATTGTCGACAATCAAGCCTCGATTTGAAGAAGCTATTGAGATCTTCTTTTCTTTAAGGTGTTATGTTTTTCCAAAACAAAATGGTGAGGATCTCCTCTCTGATATCAAATGATGTGAGACAGAGAGGGGATTGGGACGTGGAATGAAGTAATTATTTAGGTTAAATGGAATAGAAAACATGGCAAAATAATTTAAATAAAACATAATATAGTTGAGAGGATGAAGAGGAAATAAGGATTCACTTACCAATGTAAACCCAAAAGAAGGTCACAAAATTAACTCAAATAATCAAGCCACAAAACAATATGTTTTCTTTAATCACAACCAATTCACCATCCATTTATTCGTTAATGAGATGTTTTTTAAATAAAAGATTACAAGTAATTATTTAATATAAAAAACAAATTTTTTACCTACTTTTTAAAGGTTATTGTGTCTATATTATTTTTTTAATACAAAAGCATGTTTCTTATCTACATTTTAAAGTCTTTTATCTATATCCTTAAAAATTTTAAAATCTTTATTAAATAGCACGAACCATGCACTCATAATGATGTATGGGTGAACTATGATTTTTTAAAGCTATCATTTGCTTGTTCATCAAAGTGTTGTGTATGTATTAGATTTTGAAAAGTTTTAACTTGATTGATTTTTGTTTGAGAGCTTATTATGGGTCTATATTATTATTGTATTATCATTTCTTTGTTTTGTGTTGTATCAGGAAACCAATGAGGTTGATATCTTTGATTTGCCACAATCTTAGCCATCCATTTGTTTTGAAGTACTTGATTAGTGATAGTGTTACTCATGATGTGCACATTTTGAGTATAGTTAGTTTTTTTTATTGCACCTTAGGATTGCAAGAGAGCTCATTCTAGCTAATGGAGTATAAGTATGTTAATCTCAATTCAATTATACTATATTCAAGGTTGAGGATTAAATACATTGTATTATAATAAAAATAACAACATTCCATTTAAAATTTAGCTTTAATAATAATAATAATATTGGAAACTATAACCATTCAAATGTCAAATCTTAAGAATATATTAAAACAAAAACATGCAAATTCTATTCTTGTCCCAAATGATATTATTGGCATTGCTCTTATGGTTAAGATCTTTTTATAGATTTGAGAAAATATTGAAGTTATTGATTTTGCAAAGCAAGCCAATATATGAAATGGTCTACTAATGCATGAGTGGCAATAATGGGATGATAACATGTAAACAAATGACAAAATCATATGAAATAAATAGAACAATTGTATGAACATATTCATATAACCAATAATATGAATTCAAACCATAATAATGTTTATAACAATATCCATAAGAGAAACAAAAGTGGACCATCACATGTTCTCATACAATATGATGATATTTCATTTTCATTACCAAGATTCATTGATTATTATAAATAAGTACAAACCCTTAATGTCATCATTTAAAATCAATCATGTAATAATGTAATGATTGCATTGCCATACTATTGTTAACTTGTTATAAAAATGTTTTCCTCAACCAAAATCAATAGAGTTGTACTTATTGGCTTATTAGTCAAGCTAGTTGAGCACATGATATCCTTAATATTTCATCTTATCAGCAAAATAATAACATATATCCAACACGATACTATTGACCATATCAATATTTAAGAAAATTTGAACACATATTATATATATATATATATACATACATACATATATACATACATAAATTCATGCACATATGTCAATTAAAAATAATCATTATAAAAATATTAGAGATGTATAATATAAAAGATTAATATATTGTTATTAATATAATGTACATCAAATAGTCTATTTATTATTAGAATTGTGCAATAAAAGCTATAAAATAGCGCTTTAATGATAAAATGAGCAAAAGCATATGTAAATTCTATATTATCATGACATGCTCATGGATAACAATTGAGAAGACAAGATATAAATAGCAACTATAATAACATACTACTCCATATGAATAATTATATACAAAATGAATTAACTTATGACAAATATCAAGAGATAGCTTTTAAAAATGAAGTGTTTGCTTATCCTTTAACAACCAAAGGTCACTTATGCATAACTCATTGCTAGGGTTTACTATGCTTATGATCTACAATTGACTAGAGAAATATAACAAATTAACTAGAGTTATAGTGGTGTTTAAGAGATGAAATGAATTATTAATGCTATCATTATAGTTGGCTATGCTATCATCTTTGAATTCTATTTAGTCAAATCCACAATTATTTCCAAGCATTATATGTATAGGTAATAAAGTTAAACCTCATATCTAGGATTTTTCAAAATAATATTAGACAATTCAAAAAATTTGGTAGGAATTATGCACACAGTAGTGATCTCAATGATACCAATAATCTTCGTAGAAACAACTTGGTGGTGGTGAAAATCTCATTGGCAACAACAATGGTGAAAATCTTGAGTGGCACTTCTTCAAAAAATATGTTAAAGTGAAGGTTGACAGAGGTGATGCTGGTGATCATGTTTCCTTAGGATTTGGTGGTCTTAGCACATCAATAACAAGGGGTGGGGTGGGAAGAAAGAAGCATGGTGAAGAAAAGAAAAGGGAGATGACATGAGGATTATTAAGATAGTGAAAGAGTTTTGACCATATAGGTGGTAGTGAGACAGGTTGTTAGGTTTAGGCTAATCTTGTTTGGCTCAAGTGAGACGGATTATTTCGGTTCTCTTTTTTAAACATTACATCTTTTTCGATAATCAGCACTGAGAGGCTCCAACATTCTGAATGGATAGAGTCTGAATATTGTCTCTGATAGGCAATTTCAAGGTTATTCTTTGAATAGCTTTGTCCCTCTAGAACTCATGCTATTTCAACATTCACTGTTAGGCTTTCTAAGCAAATTCTTGGGTATTTTGATAATTATTTCAAGTGTAAACACCTCATTTATATCTAGGTAACTATAAATAACATATTGACGTCACTTTGTGGCAACTTTTTTACTTTATAGGATTCTGGTCATTTACATCTTTGGAATCTGAATCTTTTGATGGAGTGCACAAATTTAGTACAAATCTTGAATTCTTTTCTCCTTTAATATACTTTCGCACTCTTTTCTTTTAGCTCAAATGAAGTTTGTTGGCAATTGCTTTATTATATTCCACATCAGTAGTGTGGGTATCCTTGATTGTGAGAATGCTTTCATTATACATTTCATTTTTTGTTTTTGCAAAGCTTAATTGTATGTACTTCGGTTGATTCCACAATCATATTTGTATGTACTTTTGCTGTGCAGACTACTACTGAGCATCATGCTCAGGTTATACTTTACACACTTCTGATGTCGGAGAGGTATGTCCTATCTTTTTAATTATCTATATTATCTCATCAATGTTCTTTGGAAACATCAAAATAATTTGAATGAAGTTGAGACATATTTCTATAGCCATATTTTTGTATTTTCATCCCAAAACTCATTTTTTTTAGATATCTTGTCAAGGAAATTGATGCTGGCCTTCTCTATTATCTCTTTACAGATGAGACAAGGGTAATTTCTTACTCTTTAGGCATGATGCATATTTTATGTTGCTGCATGACTTGACAGCTGTATTTCAGGGTGTTAAAGTCCAACGGTCTGACTTGATTGGTTTAATTATGCGTCGGAATGAGTTGGCATCTGACTTAGTGAAAGCCTCTACTTCCCGACTTCTGCCTCCAATGTTAAAGGTAGTATTGGCATTAATGGATTTTGTTTGACATATAAAAGAATATTGATGATTAATGAGATTACTTGAAAAAGAATGCTAATTTGATTTTTTCCATTAATGGATCAGAACCCTATGGTTTGTAAAAGCTGCCGTCATCTGAATTCCTGTACCATTTACCATAAGGTGAAATGATTATTCTCTCTTTGTTTATTGTAATGGCGTCATGTCTTTGCTAAGTCCATTATTTTGATATACATGTTTTGTATTCACAGCCTTGGTTTGCAAGGTTGTTCAACCTGAACGGGAGCATAATGAAGGATCTAAACTTGTACTCAGTTTGAGCACGATTAAGTATAAAATTTTATGTTGTGAAATAAAGGGCAAATGCTGGAACTAAGTGCAATGATTGAAAAGTGATGCATCTTGACCGAGAGTTACTGGAAGTAGCTTCTTAATATTCAACTAATAATAACATTTCCAAAAATGAAACAAACTTAATGTTTGCCACATGGGAGGTTAGCATTTTTTATGCGGATAACTGGAATGAATTTGTAAAATAACTAACAGACAAGTGGTTGCTAAGCACCTTCCTAGGTTAAGCCCTTGTTCAAGAATGAACGATCAAGAATTAGGTCACAGATGGATGCATTGCAAATTTGGCATGAATTGGTAGAAATAATGTTGATAACTACCATTTGATCACATCAAATTAATCTGTGTAATATGGTATAGCATGTATTATTCTCAGGATGTCAAGTAGACTAAACGTTCTTTCATTTACAAACATTGACGTGATTTATACCATCTGTATTATTTCACAAAATTACTAATATCTGATGTCTTACGGTAATGCTGAATCGCCTTGTTGGATCAAAAGTTCATTTCTTTGAAGGGCCATTGTTTAGGACAGCCAAACATGTGGTCAAAAGTGCACCACCATCTATGCAATGAAATTTGAATGTCATTTTATATATCTACTTGAAAGTTAAAGCTTAGAATCTATTAAGTTTTGCTTAATATGTCAATCAACAAATAATATATTTTATTCAAATGAAATAAAAGTTTTTGGTAAATATGGGACACTACACTAGTGGCATTTTTTCTCTCCCATAATCCTTATAGTCTCCAGTGAAAGGAGCTGCCTTTTTTGTTTTAATTTAGTCATCTTCTACAAGCTGAATAAGTTGTGTTGGAACAATTTTCAATGAGAGCAATATTAGAAAGATGGTTCAACAAGATGAAGATAAATTTCATGTGGAAGCTATGTATGATTAAATGAACTTAATTCCAAAAAAAATGATAAAAGTCAAGACTAAAGGCTAAATAACATAGATTTGTATTATCAGCAAAGATTGCATAGATATGGTGAGGATAATATGATGAGAGAAGTGAAGTGATTTTTAATTTAGTCAGACAATAAATATCATAAGTATTGAAATATGAGATAATATATTCTTATGCAACAACAATATGGTATGCATTATTGAAAGAAGTCTTGAAGATAACAAGATAATTAATTGTCATAACATAATAAGAAACCTAAGTACTTTTTTTTTTAAGAATAATTTATTGTTGGTGCTCATGGATGATAGTTCACTAACTAAATGGGTTGGATCTAAAATGATATATAAAATAATATAAGTTTGCAAAATAAACTAGTAGTTGGCATTTCATGTTAAAGCATGAATAACAAGGTATTGGGGATGGATATGAACGAAGAAATTATGCAAATAACAGATGTATAATAACGTCTACATATCCATAAACTTATATTAAAAAATATCTATTTGAATAAAGTAGGAGAACAAAAATATGTAACTATCATTTACATGATATGCATGCATAATGAATTTAAGGTATACATCAAATTCTCAAATGCCTCTTCCAATTAATTCTCAAATCGACTATGTCAATCAATGTAATTATGGCATGATTGTCCATATGATCCAAAGTCAAATCACATATATTACTCTCGTCGACATTTAAAAGGATTAAATTAACAAATTGCCAATGTGTGTGACCATACTCATGATATGATAAAAGAATGAGAATTCACTATCACTGCAATGCATTTACACAATACATGAATATATAAATGAAGTAATACATCTGATCATTTGCTCATTGTAGTTCGACACCTCATTATCCCTTCATTGCTCATTAATAATATAATCATGGTTTTAGTATATATGAATCTAAAAGAAAGTTGTCACCAACTTGAGTTGGAATTGTCATCATTCAATGTGTCTGTTGATTTGTAACAAATCATATATAAAAGAAGGGTACTATCGACCATTAACATTTAGTATAAAATCAATTATAACGATTTAAAGTGATATGATATTGCAATGCATCATAGATTTTGCATGAAGAGCTAATTGAATGGCTAGCATGACATAAAATGTTTAATTTTTGTATCTTATTTAGTTCATGTAACAAATGCAAGAAACTTATTAACTATAGATAATATTGCATCTATTTTACTATAACGAATTCAGGATAAATAGCTTTACACTTGTAATACATGAATATCATATAAAACTTGAATTGACTTGTTAATTAAAGAAAAATTCTAGTAACAAAAGACGTACTCATTCTTTAATATGTAAATATTTCTTACTATGAAATATGTGGTTTAGATCCAAACTACTCTAAGATTTGCACAACACAAACCCAGGTTGACTTGAGCTTTGTAAATATAAAACTTAGGCTAATAAACATTCTCTTAAAAAATGTTACATTAATTTGAATAATAAATCCTTATTTTCATCTAGGATAATTTTATTGAGGTTACCCAACGTACATTCATGACAATAAGATTTTCTATAAATTAATAAATGAAAACAAAAAAAGGTAAAAAGTGGAAAAGAGGAATGAGGAGGAAGATATTGGAGAAAAGGAAGGATTGGATAGAAGATGGGAGCTACACGAACCCCATTGGAAGAGGAGACAATAACCCTTTTTTCAACAGTGGCCTCGTTGGTGAAGAAGATGGAAAGTTGGTGGCTTGGGTTTTGGCATGTAAGAGTAAGGAAGAAGATCAAGAAAATGGAGGTTAGATTGCAACGATAATGGTTTTTATAGGGAGAAAAAAAGATGATAGAGAGTGTAGAGAGGAAGTTTATTCCCTTCTTTCCCATTTGGGAATGAGGAATAATTGCTTCCTTCCCAATTGTGCGGGAAGTATGTTGGCCCCCTTGCTTTGTAATGGATAAGATTGGGTTGGTTTAGACTGGCCTAAGCTAGTTCATTTTTTTGTGTGATTATGAAAGGATATTGTATGAAGACTCCTTTACCAAGCTCAACCACTACCCCCCTTTGTTTTGTGATTACTCCACTTAGAAGCCTATCCTATGATAAGGGATATCCAAAAGTCATACTTGCATGTCCTTGAACTATATCTAGAGGCTAAAATTTAGGTGTGTTGTACGTTTGTTTTTGGAAAGTACAATAGGTTAAAACAAAAAATATTGCCCGTTTTCTAAATTTTTTACCTTTTGATAGTTGTGATCTCAAAAAAAATAAAATTTTATAGCTCAAAAGAGTTAACCATAGAATACTTGCTTTGTTTTAGAAGATTTTCTAACAAATGTAATCTTCTTGTCATTTGAAATTAGTAGTTGGAGACTTAGAGATATTAAATTCTTCTCTTATTTGGTAAATGATGTATGCATTATCAATAATGCATAGTATTTTAAATTTCAACTCTATTCAAGGAGAATGCTTTCAATGACATCCTTAAAGGACCTTTGCAAAGGTCTCTTTTTAAGATATCAATGCTTATAGGTTTTGTTGTACATACTTACGCACACCTCATTCAATTAATCTTATCGTAGTTTTGGTTACTATATTCTTTACTTAGTGAAGGTTAAGATTGAAAAGGCTATAGGGTTTTTCCAAAAAACAAGAACTCCACATTGTATCTAGGAAAACTTGGCTAAGCAATTAATGATCTCCATTGCGTAATATTTTTGTCAACAAATCTTCTCAAAGAATTTCCCCAACTTTTTGTAGTAGCATCCATATTCCCCATACATTTGTTGGTTGTCCTGTTGAACTAAGTGAGCTAAGCAGCATGAGATTTTTTTTTGGAATCATATGGAGGCACATAATTTAGCAAAGTTTTTTTTTTCAAACTCTATTTTTAGTTGTATCATTGGTTTTGCGATAGGGCATAAAATTTCGGAGAAACTTTCTATCCTTATTACGACTAAGCTCTTTGGTGAGTTATTAGTCGTTTAAGGACAAAAGCATGCTTACATTTTCCAATTCGTTATGTCAGTTTATACATGAATTTCACTTTTGTCTCTGTAGAGCTAGTTGGAGTGATGTGACCTTATTACTTTTCTTCACCTTGTAGATGTTGTAGTGTAATAGAACACATGTCTACTATTGTGATTATTTGTAACTGTGAAGTGGAACCCTTGCACATAACTGCATATTGATACGTTTGATTTTACTTGTGTACCATGCTTTTAGCAATAGATTTTGTATTTTGTGGGGTGGATGTAAATTGTTGGATTTTCGAAGGGGTATCTTTGGTTTCAGGTTACTGGGTTTCTTTGCCTTTTAAGTAGAATTTTATAAAATCAAATAATCTTTGTTTAGTGGTACTGCCTTGTTTTGATTACTTTCATTTTGCTTGTGTACCACCTTGTGGTTACCAGTGGTTTTCCAATTGGAGACCTGTTTTAATGTTTTTTTATTTTTTTCATATTGTTGGTCAAGAGTGAGTGAAAAATGTTCGTCCCTGATTGCGTGTTTCTTTTATTTAAATTACAGATCCGAATTTGCAATCTCTATTTTCTATTCTTTGGTATTTTGTTCTTTTTTATTTATATGCAATGTTTAAGTAGTTCGTCCTTTTCTACCGTATTATTTGGATATGTACTATACAAATTTTAATATTGCAGGCTTATGGTGGTGACCAGGATACTAGTGGTCTTGGTGATCTGTTTGATAGAAACGTTGGGCATCTAACTACTGCTGACATTGAGTTTCTTAAACATTGGGATCACTTGATTGACCTGGAAGCCAAAACATGTCGGGTTTGTTCTTTTTCCAGTTGCACTACAAGGGCAGCATGCAATGCGTTACATGCTGAATTCAGCTGATTTTGCAAGTCTCAGGTGGCTAGCAAAGAGATGAGGGCTTGTCGTCTAGGAGAAAGCAGTTCAAGTTGTTTATCACCTCTTGTTTTAGATGTCACAACTGGATATCCTGCAGATGGATTGCTTAAAAATGACAGATATGTCTACCATTTTATACATCAGAATGGAGCTCGGTGCAATCGCGAAGCAAATAATGTAGATATTAGGCAGCCTTCTAAACTACAAGTGGGCAGCTTCATCTCCTCCCTTAAATGTGGTGACTTTGTGGTGTGACATTTTCTTTTCCTTTTTCTTAGCTTGTCCGATTTTCTGTTATAATACTGGATAATTATGGTGATCATGTAGCATATAATGACTCGTGTGTAGGAAATTTTTGCAGCTGTTTATAGTCTACTATGCAAAGTTTTCATACTTGGTTGTACCTTCTGCCTTTCTATTGCTGATGGCTTTATAATTTACTTGGGCTGTCACTTGTTCATGCTTGAAACTTAACATTGTTTTACATTTACTTCTGTAGAACATTAACATGTCAATGTAAAGGAAGGCACTTATTACTTGTTTTCTTGTTTCTGTTAACCTTCCCCCTGAAGTAAATTAATCTGATAACACTAATGGAATATCCATATCTAGTTCCCTACATAAAATGTAATTCAATTTTTAACTATGAGAGCGCCTTGTATGTCTTCTTGCAAAGACATTAGTTTCTTATTGAATCATATTGCCCATAGGTTAGTGTCAAATACATTCCAATCATATGCTGTGCTGCCTGTGATCATGTTATAGAATTTCTTTTAAGGCTCTTCTGCTTTTAATCAAAGATTCTGTGATCTGTTGCTCATCTATTTTTTTTTTCAATTGTTCGAGCTTTCTTTCTTCCTTTATAACCTTTTTAGTGCTTTACAGTTCAAATCGTTTTGCTCAGATTATTAGCACGGAGAGTGGACGCCCAGCAATTGCAAATGGAATGATATGCAGCATTAGTCAACGTGGTGTTTCTGTATGAAGCTCATTTTAATATTTTGCTGTTTCTCTTTTTTATGAAGAGATTTGAACTTTGAAGTTATATCAATTGGTAGTTTTAGCTGCTATTGACTCTAGTATATTTAATATTAGGGTTAATTATATATAGGCTCATCATATTTGTTTCATTGGACAAGTCCTTTGTGTTCCAAGAAGGATGAGATAGATTCTTATAGTTTTGTAAATGTAACAATTAGATTCATAAATTGTCTTTTTTCTATTCCATCTTTTTGCATCAGAACCTAATTACATAATTATTTAAATAATAAGGGCTTATATAATATTTTTAAAGGATAGTCTAGGAAAAAAAAATAATTTAAGGATATAGTTATTGTATTTGCAAAATTATAAGAACTTATCTAGTTATTGTGTAAACTTGGGAGAGCTATTTGTATTATTAGATAAATATGAGAAGAACTATATGTAGTTAACCCCCTTACTGGTAAGATTCAATTTGATTAACTGGGTCTTTTTCATATCTAAAATAGTTATTGATGTAATTGTGAATGTTGCTAGGTATCCCTTTCCAAACTCCTAAGGCTTCCTGGTAGTTATTGCACCTCGGAAACCGCTGATCTTACTCGTGAAGTTTGGAGGATTGACAAGGATGAGATTGCTTCGGTGTATGCAACAATGAGGTAGTGATCCCCTTGTTTCTGTGGTTTCTCTTCAAATATCTGACTGTTAAAAGTGCAATTGTTTGAAATTTTGCATTACTTGCTCTTATTTAAAGGTTCAACCTTGTGGAACTGTTTTTCCCAAGATTGCAAAATTCTCTTCTCAGGAAAGTTATTGTTGGCCTTGAGGTCAGGAGTTTTTTTATTGTTACATCATTTAATTGCATTTTTGAGGTGTTAGAATGGTTGAGATTCCCTATATTTATTATAAAAAATTTTGCAGCCACCCAGATTTGACAGTGGAGTTTTAGTTAGTCAAGATCCAGCTGTATCTTATGTGCGGTTGGAGAAGTCAATAAATGATGATCAGCGTAGAGCTATCCAAAAGGTAAAGGCCATGGTGTTGTCTTCTGTTGCATGTGATGTATTGCTATTGTGTCTGTTAACGTGATCTTTGTTCCTCTGTTACCAAATTTTTCTCTCTTCAGATTCTTTCTGCAAAGAATTACAGTCTTATTTTAGGAATGCCTGGAACGGGAAAGACATCTACCATGGTGCATGCGGTCAAGGCTTTATTGATGAGAGGACAATCCATTTTGCTGACATCATACACCAACTCTGCTGTTGATAATTTGCTTATCAAGCTGAAAACTCAGGTTTCTTGCTAGATACGTTTTGTAATTTACACATGTTCACTATGTTACATACATATATTGCTTAACATCAGAATTTGTGATTTTTCTTCTGAGTTCATTTTGCCAGAAAGCAGCCTGCCCATTCTTTTTTCACTTTACATTTGAATGAACTTTAAACACTTCACATTTGCTGCTGTCCATTGTCACCCCCCATTTGTCTACTCTCCATCTCTGTTATCCAGTTTCCCCTTACTTTGCATTACCTTTTATTTTGCATCTTTCTCCTCCTACCTCACTATGTTCTTTCATTTATTAGGATCTTATGAAAGAATATAAATGAAACATGAAGATGTGAAAAATCCAACAAAGCTGAAAACTTATGTGGATGCTTTCAACTCTAGCTGAAGCATGCAAATAAGTGTGCATAATGTCATTAGATTTCTTGTGACCATCTCTGAAAGTGGTTTATTAGGGTTAGTTATTTATTATAAGGCTAGTATCATAAAATTCAGTGTACACACAGGCCTAAAGTTATTCATACTTTGCTTGAGAAGCAAATAGAGAACTTCAAGAAATAGTTAGATTGATGATCCTTTGGTAATGTTATGTTTTTTTTGTTGTTTGAAGTAGCAACATTATTTTGTGTAATGGATTAAATACTTAACATGTCTGCAACCTATGGTTTTAAAGTCATGCGATTCATAATAAAGCCAAAATCATGATATCTTGGAATTTTAGAAAGGAAATTTGAATAGCACATCAAATTGCCTATGAAATTTCTGATTGCTCAAGCCTTAAAAGATAGAAACAGATGAGATTTTATCCATTCCTTAACCTGTTGTTATTTGTTGATCATTAGTGATATATATGCTGATTTTCTTAGCCTTTCATTAACAAGTTTATGTTTCTTTAATTGGGATTTGTTACATGATTCTTTTGGCATTGTTGTGCTCTATTTGGTAACAACTCTATTAGTATTCAATCATATTAAATTCCTTTTAATAGTCTCTTATCACTTTTTTTTTATTTCATCTCTTCTTATGTTCATGTGCAAAAGCCTCTCTAACTCATAAAACTTAACAGGGTTCTTAAATGGCTTATGTTTAATGTATTTGTATCATCTAGAATAATTTTTTTAAGCTTATCTTCAATTAATACTATATTAATTTTTTCTTAAATTCTCACATTGTATTATAGCCACTCATCCATCTCATTATAATAATCATTGCAATAGTTATTCTAATTATATGCATTGAACTTGAAATGCTAACACTTGATAATTATATAACATTATTGGTCTCACCAATCCATAAAATTTAATCTTTAAGGTGCTGTTTCTATCAAGAATCACACTTACTCTCTTAATAGGATGTTAAGTGGCTTGCATTTAATGTATCTAAATCGTCAAAGAAATTATTCTAGATTATCATCAATCAATGCTACATCAATCTTTTCTTGAATGTGCTCATTATAAATTATATCATTTCGAATAATATATTCATCCATCTTAGCATATCCTTATAATAATTGTTTAAATTATATGTTTGGATCTAGCATTCTAACATTTTATGTCATATAATATTGTTGGTCTAACCAATCTTATAAAACTTAAATGTTTTTTGTGATTTTGAAATCAGACATCATATTAGAAAACCCTTATGTTTTATCCAATTTTCTTAGATCTTATTATTGATATTTTCATCAATTTTTATAGATCTTAGGTAACAAAATCTTTGTTATTCAATATTAATATCATTAATAATAATCTTTGTTTTATTTGTGCTTTTGTCTTGACTTGGCTATTCTCATAATTTTGATTTGATTTTAGACCCTTGGTCTTATAAATAAGCATAATATCATCAAGAAAATCATTTGCAATAACATCTTAAATTTAATTAGTAATAAATATTTATTAAGAAAAAGAGATAAGAACTTAAAAAATATTGTCTTGAAGTGGTCTAATAATCAAATTGTCTTTAAATTCTCATTAAGTGCAAGCACTTTTCATTGCTTCATTATAATTATCTTGAGCATCTATACTATAAGTGATGTTAATTATTGTTTTAATATCTTAGAAAGCACTTATTTTGAAACTCTATATTTCTTTTTTAAATCAATAAGAGTTAAAAAATTTCTTTTTTTTGTCCTAATTTTCTTCATTCAACATCTTGATAATTGTATAGATAGGGAGGCAAGTTTGAGTCCTTCACAAATGAAGTAGACTATGGTGCCATTAGAGAGGTGATATGGGTAAGGGTAGATGGATGTTTTTAGGTCATTGGAGGGCAAGTCCAAGAGGACTTAAGAGAGCTAGAGTTGGTTAGCTATGGTTGCAAAAAATTTATTTGGTCTTACAAATTTGTGATGTCTTTTTCATCATCTGAGGAATTTTCATATACCTTACACTTGGTTCTAAATCTCCTTTCAACTTAGTGTGACATGTTTAAGTTGTGCAAGATAGGTACAGGTACTTGTGCATGACCAATGATAGCCTTCATGTCATTGGAATCCTTGGCTATTTTTGAAAGAATGAGCATGAGTTGCAAAATTTTAAAGAGGCTTCTCTTTACTTGGAGGCTATTGCTTAAATAGGAAGATGTCAAGGTCTTATTTGTGTGAGCAAGTCTCATTCTCACAAAAAGTTGATGATTCACAATAGGTTTTGTGAGGACTCCCAGGATATGAAACTATCTTGGGTCATGTTACATTACTTGCTTATATTGTGCTAATCTCTACATGTTTTGTCAATCTTCAAGTATCTTTTATGCTAGGAGCATAGTATAAGAAGGCTTATTAAGGGAAGAATGTGGGATCATAAATTAACAATATTTAATAAATGTGTTCACAATGTTAGTTATCATACTTCAGCTCTCCCCAAACCTTACATGCAAACGTTCATCTTAGATTTGCACTTCTTTGACCCAAATATGTTCCTCATCTTTAACCATCACCTCTTAATGGTGCAATATCCTATTTTATCGATAAAGGACTCATATTCTAGAGAAACCATGTCTATATTGCTTCATAATATGTGATCATTTGATGTTCAACATTATGGGTTTTCCATCATTAAAACAGTTTTGAAGTAAAATCCTTGTGTTTCATTTGCTGCTACATGCTTTCCAACAACCCATGCCACTCACCCTCTAACTTCACTTTTCTACACCAATCTCATCACCTTTGGAGGGAATAAATTCTTGCTCATTCTATCCTTGCCAAAAATCTTGTCAACTTTGCAAACTTATAACAGTAATGACAACCTTTTCCTTTTCTACCTTTGTTGTGTTAATTTAAGTCTCTTACGATAAAGAATTTCTTACCTCATAGGATCCGTTGTGCTAAAACTAAATTGTCCCAATTTTATTTTCTCGATGTTAATATCCAATTATAATTGTGACATTGATGATATGGATAGCTTGCTTGATTATAAAAATCTTTGAGGTTGTCATTATGTCTATGTTCTACTAACAATTATTATGTTATCTTTCAAAATCTTATCTAAATTTGTCCTGATTATACTTCGAAGTTAAAAGAGTAAAATAGTCGAATATCAAAAAATGTTTATAATTATTGTGCCATGACATGTCTGAAAAGCGATGCAACCTTGCATCATGGGTTACTTAGAAGTTGTCAACTTAATTCTCTACTACACAAGTTAGAAATAAAGTCTAAATAGCATTAATTTGTATTATAGTATAAATATTCTATAACCATATTTTGAGGCTTCATTTTATGGAATGTAAAATTATATTTAATCCAATGATTGCTCTTAAATTAAAATAACATGGTTTTTTGAATTAGTGTTTAAAGCCAAAGCTTCTAGGGCTATGGAAAAAAAAATGCTAATGAAAAGTTTAATTTTGGTTGTAAAATAATTGATGTTTTGTTTTGTAAAACACACCAATAAAAAGAATTTAATGTTTAATGAAAACATTGACAACATAAGAGTATGCAAATCAATCTTATAGATGAAAATTTTATTCTAGCATTAATTACGAGCTTGCATAAATTTGCCCAATGATCTAACACAAACAACTAGGCATAATTTCTATGATGTACAATTGATCATCTTATTTTAAAAGAAGATACTAATCCACATATAATAAATGAGAAATAATAAAGTAATTATCATAATTTATATTTATGTTATTTTATTTGTAAAAGCCTTGGTGGTGTAGTTTTAGGTCATGATCAAGTGCTTGGGGAGGTTCTATGAAGTTTTTGGAGGCAAGAGTAGTGCTCAGAAAATAATGTTCTATTTCTCAAAAGAACTATAGTAAGGGTCATTAAGATATAAACAAGTTCTTGAGATTTACTTTAGTTTCGAGGTAAATGCTTGGGAGTTCCAATGTGGGAGCAAAAGCCAAACTTGCAAAGGTTTTGTTTGACAAATTCGGTTCTTTAGTCTTTTATCTTATGTAGTGCATTCCTCTGTTATTCCTCTTGGGCCATTATTGGACTTTGAAATGGTCCATATAATTGTTTTGTGGGTTGCCATGGGGAACAGGAAAGCTCTCCTAGTGAGTTAGAATGCCTAGTGTAACTAAAGGAAGAGGTGGGATAGGGTTCAAGAAGTTAGATGTGTTGAAGAAAGCATTCTTCACAAAGCTAGCTTGTAGTATAATGCTAAATAGATTTGGTGGGCAAAAATTCTTTTGGTTGCCTTTTGTGGAGAGGAATAAGCTCTAGAGGGATTCGATTGTTTTGTGTCTTGGGACTATTGTTGGTTTCTTTTGAGTAGTTTGATTGGCGCACAATGTTTCCTTGACTTCGACATAACAAAAATGGGTTAATGATGTATACAATTACTTCTGTTTACAGTTTCATCTGGGACTTCCCCTTCACAATGCATCTTATTTTGTAGTTCTCAACTCTAACAAGTATAAGGGTGAATCTATTACAATCCCCCTTAAGTGTTACTCATTAGCTTTTAGAAAAATTTAAATAAACCTATCTTTTATTAAAAGTATGCATATAAGTGGTTAATCAACTTTGTGCACCTTGATCCAACAAATCCATTTAAAATTGTGTCAATTTTTTATTGTTGAAATGAATGATAGAGGGATGTCACCTGAATTCTCTAGCAAATTATGTTGATGGTTTACATAGTCAGACTAGTAAATAGCAAGCATCAACCTAATGTCTTAGATACAACCAAGTAGCTAGGTTTATTTGCACAATACAATACCTATAATGTCTTGCAAACATCATCACAATCAATAAGAAGAAAGAAAAGTGTAAGATATGCATGATCTTCATACCTCTTTGAGGATAGATGATTTAGTTCAACTGTTGGCTTCAATTATTTCAACTTGGTGTGTTGAGTAATGCAACTAGATGTAAAATTATTGACCACAATGAGTAAAAAATGACCTCCATAAATGATTTTAATGCATGTTATAGCAAGATAATGGCTTTTAGCATTGAGAATGCTAGTGCCACCAAAATAAGGTTGGTAGAAATTAAAACATTGTTGACACCATTCTCATTATGAGTTGATCATTTGGGAATCATCTTAATAATATCATAATGACTGGAAGACCTTCAAAAGGAGCGAATTTAGACTTTGCCCATTGAGTTATACAATTAGAATTTGATTCAAGAAATTCATTGGCATGTCACAAAAAAAGAACTAAGGGAATCCCATAAATGATTTGGGAAACCTTGGTAATAGTGACACTTAAAGGTACCATGGAGTCCATAAGCTAGCTAGAAGGCATGTTGGCTTCAATAAATTACTTGTTCATGCCAATTACGAGTCATTTCTCTTCATGGCCCTTAACATGAACACAATGTGCAATGGATGGAGTGCACCAACACTTTCCAAGTTCTTAAGAGTTACTTGATCACCTTCTAGATAAGGGGGAATCTTTGTACTTATATTTGACAATGTCAATAGTGAACTGATTTAATTGTCAATCCTACTTTCATTTGTTCATAAGACTTGATAGCTTATAGAAAATTGTCTTGTAGTCCTCATTGTTTAAAAAATGGATTTTTGGATCCCCTTGCTAATAATAAGAGGCAAATAAAAGTATATTATGGAAAAGATCTTCTAAATTTTATAACAAAAGAGATGGAATTAGTCTTTTCAATTTTGGAAAGATCTCTCAAACTACAATTAATAAGAGATATTGAATTAGTTTTGTTGATTTCCTTAATCTATTGAGAAGTTTTTTATTCTTTTTTATTACTTTTTTTTCTGTACAAAATTGGATTATAATGTTCTAAATATAGCATTATTGGGCTCTTTTGTTGTTTTAAATTAAATAGTAATATTGTAAACAAGGATCTTTAATAAAATTATCTCTAAGATTATTTAGGAAAGTTTGCAAATTTCATGGTTCTAGAGTCTTAGGTTCATCCCCAAGTTTTTAACATTTGCTCTAGATGCTATGTGCTCAGTTTTTTGGTAATCACTGGCACACATCTAGTTTCATCTTCGTCAGCATCGCTTTTGATCAGAAATGACCAATCCATTTGAGATGACATATTTGATGGTCAAATACTACTGCATGTTGTCAATTTTTATGGTTATTCATGGTTTCTTTACTATTTTATAGCTAAACAATTTGTATTTATCAATCAACACAAATTGAATGGGTCAAACTTTTGTAAATGGTTTCATTATGTCTCTTTATTTTTCAAGTGAAATTTCTCTTCAACACATTATTGATAGTAATTTAAGTATGTGGGGAGTAAACAATTCAATCACTATGGTATGGTTGATTAGTTTGATAGAAACCTTAATTGGTTGCAGCTATTTTATTTACAAAAATGCTCGTGACATGATAACCAATCGAAGACATGTATTTAGATTTTGAAGACATATTTCAATGCTTTGAAATTCACTCCATTATTCATAATAGTTGGCAAGGGACCAAATTTGTCAAAATTTTTTAACTTTGGCAAGAGAGATTTTTTTTTATAAAATCCAATAGAAGTGTTCGAAAGATGGAACATTATGCAAAGTGATACTTAAGAAGGACAGTGTCTTTGACTTCTTCAAGGCATAAACAAAGAATTAGATTAGATGAAGGAATGCATACTATCATTCCCTTAGCTTTAGTGGATCCGAAGGAAACTATAGAAATGCGGCTGTTATTCTTTGACAGATGGTTGTGGACATTATAGAACTGCTGTTTAGGATTGGATTGAGCAACTATCCATCATTTGTAAGGGTATAAATCATTGTTAAATGGGTTTCGGGGAACCACCCATGTGCTTGTATGTAATTCCTGTCTTGTGTGTTGCTACCTTTGTGAAATCTAACAAAGGAAAAGTGTTTTCTCAGCCCTAATTTCTCTTATTTTGTGCATTTTTGTGTTTCAATAAGGCTAGACTTGGGATTGGAGTTTCCAGTTGCCGCACAGAAAGCCATTGGTTGCTTTTTTCGAATATGTAGTAGTCGTGCCTGTGACAATTGGTATTAGAGTCTCGTTCGTCGAGATGGCTGGCAGAATCAACTCAAATAAAGGATTTCACGAGTGGAAGTTTTCTTTGCACCCCACCTAATGGGGAAGGTTTGCATTTCATTTCAAAGCACTTTGCAAATTTGGAGTCGGATATGGGAGGTCTCTAATGAAACATTGTTGAGGATTTTGAGCGAATCCATTGTGAGTTGCCCGTGTTGCGCAAGGCAATTGAAAGTTCAAATTTTCGATAAGAGAATGGGCACTCCATGTGGTTCTTGAACCAAAATATTTCAATGATACTTTGAATGCTAAGGAGTTGGAGAACTTTTTGTAGGACACAGCAATAATTCACCATTGCTAATGTGTTGGATGTGTAGAAAATGACTACTTTTGGTATTTATCTCACTTGAGATGTGAAATTATGGTGGAGAATGTGGAGCGTTGATGATGCAAATGCTGGAAGGTTGAAAATTTATGCATGAGAAAAACTCGAGAGAATTGAGGGGTCAATTTTTTCTTTAAAATACTTCTTGTATGGCTCAAGAAGCTTTGAAGAAGTTGAAGCATAGTGGAGCTGTTTAGGAATATGTTAAGGAGTTCAATTCATTGACGTTGGACATGTTGAATATTTTCAAAGAAGGCAAGCTTTTCAACTTCTCGTTTGGGTTGCAACCTTAGGCACAATTGAAGCTTTGTCGACAAAATGTTAAGAACTTGTCGAGTGCAATTGTTATTGTCAATGCTCTTGTGGACTTGAACGTTTCCAAAGCTTCGAATACCCCTTCAAAGTCTAAAGAGAGGGGAATACAAGCGGGATGTGAGGAAGCATGGTGAGAAGAATGACAATGGCAACCAGAGCAGGTATCATCTTCCTTCCAAGATACAAACAATTCAATTAACCAGCAAGGTTGTTTTCTATGCAATGGACTTCATTGCGCTTGACATTGCCCCAAGCGTGAGAAGTTTAATGCTGTCATGGTCGAGAAAACTAATGAGGAATTTGATAAATAAAGTTGTTGCACTTGTCAATTCGTTGGTATCTAATTCAACTAAAATGCCAAACACAGGTAGTGATGCAGTTGCTGCTCATTCTTTCTTAATGCATATCTTGGTGAAGATGAATGGCTAAGAGATTATGCCAATGGTGGACATGGGAGTTACACACCTTTGTTATTGCAAGGCTTTTGCTGTGGTTGAAGTGACTTATGGAGTACAATTAATTTTGGCAAATTGGATGAGAAAAGCCAATTTGTTGGTCATTCCTCTAGGTGATTTTGATTTGATCATTGGAGTAGACTTTTGTAGGACTAAAATAGCCCCAATCCCTCACCTTGATGGGATTATGGTGATGTAAGAAATAACTCTTTGCTTTTGTTCTTTATTGCCATTTATATGGGAAGAAGATAGCTGAAATGAAGAACAAACAAAATGTATTTCAGCCATGTGACTTAAAATGGGTTGAGAATTGGAAAGGATATATTTCTTGCTGCATTGATTGAGATCAAGGAAGATCAGGTCAGTGAGGTACCTAATGCACTTGTAGAAATTTTAAAAGAAGTTGTAGATGTCAAGCCTTCAGTATTGCCTAAAAGCTTGCTTCCAAGAATGGAGATCACACAGAATTGAGCTACTGCTTGGTGTTGTTCCCCTGCATGTCACTATACCAGATGTCTCTATTGGAGTGGGTTGAATTGCACAAACAACTAAATGAGTTGTTAGAAGTTGGCTCCATTCAACTATCTAAAGCTCCCTTTGGTTTCTTGGTCTTATTTCAAAGAAAGTAGAATGGTTATTTGTGGATGTGTGTGGACTACCCTGCATTGAAAAAAGTGACAATGAATAACAAGTATCTAATGCCTTTGGTGTAGGATTTGCATAATCAATTGTGTACAAGGCTCATCAAAAGCTGAACGTTTGGTTAGGATATTATCAAGTCAAAGTTGCTTCTAGAGATGAAGCCAAGATCACTTGTGTAACCTAATATTATTCTTGAATGCTTAGTCATGCTCTTTGGCTTGACAATTGTCTTTGTTAAATTTTGCAATTTAATGAACAATGTTTTTTATAAGTATTTTGATGAGTTTGTTGTGGTCTACTTGGATGACATTATGATCTACAATGATTCTTTTGAAGAGTATGTGATGTATTTGAGGAAGATGTTATCTTGATTAAGAGAATTTTAGCTTTATGTGAAAAAGTAAAGATGTGAATTTGCTAAGATATCATGCTCCTTAGACACTTGGTTTGCAATTGTCAAGTAAGAATTGATACGAGGAAGGTTTAAGTCATTTTGGATTGGCAAGCTCCAACAAGGGTCTTTGAGATGAGATATTTTCTTGGTTTAGCAAATTGCTGTTGTAGATGCATTGTTGGATACTTAAAGAAGATTGTCTTATTAATAGATCTGTTGAAGAAGAGTAAAAGGTGGAATTAGTTTTAATACTTATCAAAAAACATTTGATAAACACTAGGTTATCATTTCTAGTGAACCAGTGCTATGGTTACCTGATTTTAAGTTACCATTTAAAGTGCATATAGATGCATTAGATAAGGCTATTGATAGGGTTTTGGTACAGGAAGGCCACTCAATTGCTTTTGAGAGTAGGAAGCTGAATGTTGTCGAGGAAAAGTACTTGGCTCATGAAAAAGAAATGATTGTTATTGTGCACTACCTTCAAATTTGCAAGGTGTACTTGCTAGGAATGAAATTTGTTATGCGGACTAATAATTTTGCCAACACATTCTTTAAAACACAAATGAAATTGTTATCAAAGAAAGCCATTGACAAGAGTTCCTATTTGAATATGACTTTGTGTAGGAGCACAAGCTTGTTAGGCATAATTAGATTGCTAATGCATTGAATCGATAGTAGATTTTTGTTGCCATCTATGCTGTTTCTGAGATGGAAACATATATGATGGACAAAATTTGGGATACTACTACTAATGATGAGGCTTATGGTAAAATGTTGGAATAGGTATGAAAGGGAATTGCGAGGTGGTATTTGATCGAGGATGAACTTTTGGTGTCCAAAGGTAGTAGAATATTTGTCCCTTATGGAGATGGCTTCCAGAGAAAACTACTTAAAGAGTCACATGATCCATGGGCTAGACATCCTGGCAAGGAAAGTATGTTAGCATTCTTGTTTTGTTCTTACTGTTGGCCATGAATAAGGGTTGATATTGAGCTCTATGTTGAGACTTGTTTAGTGTGCCAACAAGACAAGTTAGAGAAAAGAAAAGAAGTAGGTTTGTTACAACTTTCATTTCTAGAGAAATCATGGGCATTGATTTCCATGGACTTAATTAGTGGGTTCCTTGAGATCAAAGACATTTCCTCAGTAATGGTTGTTGTGGATTGCTTCTCAAATTATGTTATATTTATTGTTACACCATCTTGTTCTATCGATGTAGTTGCCGATTTATTTTATCGGCATATGGTTAAGTACTTTGGTGTGCCCTAAAAGATTGTGACTAATTAGGATGCAAAATTTTAGGGATATTTTGGACTTCATTGCTCAATTTGATGGGAATCAATCTGACATTCTCTATAATCAATTCAACTAACCAATGGCAAACCGAAAGGGCAAAACAACTGTTGGAAGAATTCTTGAGGCATTATGTCATGACTAGTCAAAAGAATTGGTTGTAGTTGTTAGATAGTATATAGTTTTGCTATAACTTACACGAGTCCTCAATAATAGAGTTCAGTCCTTTTGAGTTGGTTTTGGGAACACAACCCAATGCTCCCTTAGAGATTGTGTAGCAAACATCTAGTAGAAAGTGTCCTTCAACAAACAAGTATGCTAGAGACAAGCAAGAGATGCTTGAGGAAGCCTGTGAAAACTCGAGGAGAGTTGCAAAAGAATAAAGAATTATGTGGATTAGAAGTGCAGGTAAGTAGAGTCTAATGTAGGAGATAGTGTTGCTAAAGTTGATTCCATAGATTTGGATGATAATTGGCAGCCAACTTGTGCAGCGTGGGTTGATCCTAAAGTATGATGAATCATTGGAAGTGGTTCAAAAGATGGTTATGTGGCTTATTGATTTGATTTCTTGGATAGTATCAAAGTCCACCTAACTTTTCATGTGAGCTTCTTAAATAAGTATCATGAAGATGAGGTTGATCCCTCAAGGAGCCAGACCGAGTGTGCTCTACTTGTTGTGCGACATTAGTTTGATTGGGATGTGGAGAGGATCCTAGATCATTAGACATTTGGCCAGAGTAAGACTATTTGTAAAATCAAGTTTTTGGTTCAATGGAAAGGGAAACTTATTGTTCAAACTTCATGAGAAAAGGGTTGTATGGTAATTTTAGAGGCAGATTGTTGAGTACTTGTTAATGAGGACGTCAAGTTTGTAAGGTGGGGATGGTTCGTCTTACCTTTAGCTTCAGCTGATCTAAGGGAAATTCCAGAAATATGGCCTTTGTTTTTTGAGCAACAGTTGATAAAGTTATAGAATCATTGCTTAGTACTAATTGAAGCAATCGTCCACCATTTGCATGGGTATAAATTGCCATAAAAGGGGTCTAAGGAACCATCTGTGTGCTTGCATGTAATTCTGCCTGGGACATTGCTTCCTTCGTAAAATACAACAAAAGGAAAGTGTTTTCCAACTTTAATTTCGCTTATATTGTGCATTTTTATGCTTTGGTAAGGCTGGACTAGGAATTGGAGTTTTTAGTTGCCGCACAGGAAGCTGTCGGTTGCATTTTTCGAATCTATAGTAATCTCTCCTATGACAAATACTCTAAATTGAACCTATTCCAACCATTTATGAAGTATTTGTAGAGGTCAAGTGTGAAGAAAGCCTAAAAGGGTGACACTAGTTTCTTGGTCTATCTTCATTAATAACAATACGTTTAGATTCTCTTGTTATAAAATGCAATAACGTTAGGCTCTTGCAAAATTAGAAGGTTAATGATGATAAATCTTTGTGCAAACACTACAAGAGGTTGAATCATACAAAGGAAACATGCAACTAAATTCATAAACATCCAATCATTTGGAAACCTTTGTTTTTTAGAAAACATCTCTTTAGTAGATGTTGCCAACTTCTTGGCTTAATTCTAGAAATTGAGCCATGTGCCCTTCATATCAGAATAGATAGAATTTCTAAGAAGCCTTTTGAAATCCCAAAAACCTCAATGTGAGTTTACTTTTGCATCAATAGTAATGGTAGCATAGCAAGGTAACAAACTATCTTTTCCTTATCAAAATTGGATGATGAAGGATGGATTATTGATGCTAGAGCATTTCTTCATATGATTGGATGTAAAGATTTTTTTCTACATTTCAAAAAACATCAATCAAACAAATGTTGTTGTTATTGGAGGTTTATTCTTAATCTTAGGCATTAGTGATTAATTTTTGTGTTGTCTATTTAAAATTAGTTCATGTTCCAAATTTATGATCCAAGATTCTTTTTGTTAATAAGCTAATAAAACATCAAAGTTGCATAGTAACCTTTTTTGTGACGATTGTGAATTTCAAGATTTGTCTCCAAGGAAGATAATTGGGAATGTTGTAGAGCAAAATGGCTTATACTATCTCATTGATTCTCCCCTAAATTTGATAGCACTTGAAACACTCTTTTCAAAGTTCTTCAAAAACTAAATCTAAGGTGATCCTTTAACATAATCACTTATGATGTTTTTTCTTCCAATACCTAAAATTGTTGTACCCAAACTTACTTATCAAAAAAGGTCTTTTTTTGCTTAAATGTGAATCCTTTGTCATTGCAAAACAACTTGGAAAAAATTTACTTAGTCATCAATATTCTCATCATTTTCATATAATTTATAGTGACTTGTGCGGACATACTCGAGTTTGTCCATCGGTAGCTATTCGAATTCGTCTTTCTCTAGTAGTGAACTTGGATTAGGAACTTATCAAATGATGTTTTTAGTTCTTTCTTGAATGTTAATTTTGAAGTATATGTAAGGCTTCCTCTTGGTTTTAAATATGGATCTACTTATCTACATGCTAAATATTTTTGCATGTTTCCTAAGCATTGTCACAACTTCAAGGAAACAATTCTAGAGCATAGTTGCATGACAAGGCAAGTTCCTTACATATGAGCATTACTTTTGCATTTAAGTAGGCATAAAGGCTTCTAAATTGTAGGTGTTTCTTCTCGACATGATTTACTTTAATTTGAATTGTGTCATGTGCCTAAACTATTGCTTAGGAAAGCTATTTGGCCATATGGTGTGTTCGCATCGCTAAACTCAATCTAACCAACACCTTGAGAGTTGTCTACAAAGGCTTTAAGGTCATGAAAGAACTACCCCATGCTTTGGTTTGACTATCGTGGAGCAAGTGGCGTCTAAAACCCTCCAGTGCTTTGAGCATACTTGCCACTTTGGTACCTGATACTTTTCATTGTAGATTATTCCAACTTGTTAAGTTTCTCACTAATTTGCTTTAACACTAGTTTAAGTAATCATAAAACCCATGTGGTTCAAACATTTGTGCCTAGTGCTTGTCATTGTAACTTGCTAAGTTTCACAACAATTTGTCTTGACATTGGTTCAAGTTATTCTATAGATCAATTGTGGTTTGATCATTTTGGACACTTTGGTATTAGTCCTTGTAATCACAGCTTACTTTGACTTTCCTAGCTTTTGATTGATTCTTGTGGACATTGGTTTGAGAAATTGTAAAACCAATTGTGAATCAAGTATTACTGCTACTTTAGTATCCAATTCTTATTATTGTAACCTGTTCTAACTCCAGCCCACTTTAGTATTAGTCCTTGTTATCACAGCCTAATTTGATTTTCCTAGCTTTTGATTGATTCTTGTGGACATTGGTTTGAGAAATTGTAATACCAATTGTGAATCAAGTATTCTTGCCACTTTAGTATCCAATTCTTATTGTCGTAACCTGTTCTAACTTGTGTTCACTCGTTCTTCCTCACATTGCTCCATGTTATTTGAAAACTCAATTACGGCTCAAGCATTCTTTCCAAATTTTTTTTTGTAGTTGCTGAGGGAACTGTTCCTTAAGTGACATATAGTTCCCTAAGTGGCATTTAGTTTCCTAATTGTTAAGCATTCTTTCCAATTACAGTTCAAGTTCTTGTTATGCTCCTCTAAGAGGGCCTCTTCCTTCCAACAAAAGTGTTGTTACATGCTTGTATCATCTCTTCATTTGTAGGTCACAATACTTAACAGTTCCCCAAGTGACTATATGCCACTTGCTTGAAATCTTCGCAATCACTCCTTGTATTTCCTTCCCATGTTCGGTTTTGTGGAAGCAATGATCTCTTCAATCCTCATTGTAGTCTTATTGTAAGCTTTCAACACTTGACAAAGGCTAAGAAGAACTTTGTTCACTATGGGTTAGTTAGGAAGTTAGCTTTTTCTTCACTTTCTTGAAAACGTAGTGGTTTTTAAACCTAATTGTTGTTGGAGTTCGAGTGGTCCTTCTTGAGACTCGGATACTTAACATTCTTTAGATATTTCTTTCATATAGCCTTGTGATCCTTTCACAGTAATGATCACCCAAATTGGCCAATCGTTAGCTCAACGTTGCTAATACAAGTGGCATTGAGTCCCATAGCCACATCCTATTTAGTGTGTAATGACTAATAGTAGCAAGAGTGCCTACTTACCCTAATCCCTAAGTCATAAAAGGATTCCAATGCCCCTTAGTTATTCCTTTAGTTCTTTTATGCTATTTACCTTGGGATGCCCAAAATTATCCTTCAAGTTCTAGTTGCCCTCATTCCTCTATAATTTTCCTCACTTTGCCAGGATTCACTAGGGATTCCTTGATCATACTTCACCTCCATTTCATGTGCTTTCATAGCTTGCTTAACGAGAATCAGATTTCCTATATCTCATATGAAGGAGATCGGGGGCCATCTTCCTTGGTGAATTCTACTTTCACCTCTTTTTTATCTTATTTTCTTTTTATCCTCCTTAGGAAGAGTTTTGTAAGATGGATATAGTAACTGCTTTTGCCTCTTTTGTTACAGCTTTTGCATGAGGATGTTTGTTTGCCAACCTCGAATGACTCTCTTACCTGGAAATAGCAGCCTCACGAACCTATTCTATAATACAATTGAGGCCACCAATGTTAGCTGTTGTCACCTTTGCTTGCAATTGAGCCATCACAATGTGATGATAGCTATGAGATTACCCCAACCTCTTTATGACAAAATTAGATCAAGGATATGCAGCCAACTAGTGGGGGGTCAAATTTTGTATTCAGTGAGTGCTGACGGATGGCTAGTGCTCACTTTGGCATCCCAGAGCCTTAGAAAATGTCTGCCGGCCTAAGACACTCATGCTGCATTCACTGCATAAGTAACGTGCTTTGCAAGCAGAATTAGGTTAACAATGTGAAAATCTTCCTCCTGATTTATTGTTGTAAGAACATAAAGTTTGGGTTTTGAAAAACCTCCTTCTTGTGCATTTACTGCAACCACATTAAGTTACGTGGGAATTTGCTTAAGATTAGTCAACTTCACAAAACACAAGCTCATTGCAGTCAGTTCAAGCAATGCACAACACTAGAGTAAGAATTTGCTGAAGAAAAATCGAGTTGTTAACAACCATATTCAATCAATCGGTTGTTATTAGGGCTACAATGGAGGTCTTTTTTGGCATGGAGCTCTAGCAGACTACGGAAGTCATCTTTGTCAATGCTGAAGCCAAGTTCAACCTTATTACCTTTCTTCTTCTTAGAAATGTTCTTAACTTGGCCGTCATTATTACTTTGAAGAGATAAAAGAGGAGAAAATAGTTACAAGGAGAGCAAGAAATACTCACTTGGCAAGAAGGTGAAGTTTTGAGTTTCTTCTCTTTTAGCATTTATCTTGGCAAGCCTTTTATGTGATACTGTCTTCAAAAGTTCAATTAAACCCACCCATCAATTCTAATGCATAAGCTGAATCAGCAGCATCTCTTGGAAGCCACATGGCAATCTTTGGTACTTTCAAATGCCACCTCCATCAATAGCTACCCCTTGTTTCTTGTTCACCTCTCAGTTGAGTTATTGCCACAAAGTCTTTATGCTAGGCTACTACTCATGAATATTTTCACGGACCAATCATTGGATTTTAAAATTCTAGTCTTAGTTGGTGCCAATATTCATTTAAATGTTTCACCCATTCTTGTAGACAAATTTAGCAACATGAACATTTCATTGAAGACAGGTTTCATTCTTTTGACAATGATCCACCGATCATGTGAGCTAGAATTGTGAGTATTTGGTCAAGTCACAACTTTTGAACTGTTGATCAAGATCACCCTTGATTTTGTTTAAGCTACCATAACCCAAAAATGAACTTATACTTGAATGGGACAGGAAAAAACTTATACTTGAGACATTTGATCATCATGTTGAAGAAGTTTGTTACCATTAAACGCCACTACAAACAGAGTCTAATAAGCTGCAAAAGCTTAGAGTTCTGAATAGTAGAACTCTCACCATCTGTAGAAGATTGTTCAGATATCCTTTCAGTGATTGTGATTTCTAATATGTGCCTCAAATTGCATGTTATTACTTAAGAGAGCTCTGGCATGATGATTCTTTGGAACACTGTAGCCTTGAGTTGCTTAATTTTCCATCAATTGGTATAAGAATTTAACCTATGATTGGATTTCTCAATTGCTTTGTTATAGTAATGCTTCCATCCCAAGGTACTTATTCTTCTTTAAAGGGATCATAGCCACTTTCTGAATGGTTGATCTTGTAATCACTGCCTTTTTGAAAAGTTGCAATCACTTGTGATCATGTTTTCCGTTCTTAACTTATCTACACAAAAATCCTTGTCTTGCCTATATTTTCGAGATTCTTAGTCCTATTTATAAGCCTTTTCATAATCCTCTCACTCAGCTTGTGAAGTTAATTTGTACTCCATTCCACTTACCAAAAAAATCAAGTCAACAAATTCCAATTAATAAACAGAAATATTAAAGTAGTTACACAAAAAGTAATTATCAATCATTAAATTAGTGGATAAACAATTGATTGTAGAGAACCTACCAAACATGGGACATTAATTTGAAGAACAGCATGTCATTAATGAATTTCCATAAGATTTCCTGAAACAATGGACAAAAGCAATTATACTTAGATTCATAAATGAACCAAGTGTTCAAAAAGATTACATGATCAAGTGCACATAAGGGAAACGTTAAGATAAGAGATGAAAAGGATGTACACAACCATAACATTGACCAATCTATCTTTGCCGGTTGCATATTCATGTATGTATATAGTCGGAAAGTAGTTTCCCTGCATGGTTTGTTGAGAGCTCACTCACCATTGTTCTCCAGTGAGGGAAACTATCATTTAATTATTATGATGCATTAAAATTATGCTTTAGAAGTTAATCACACATTTATGAACTGTTTACCATTCCCAGATTTATTAACAAAGAACTTTCAAGATGTTACTTGACTTTAATTTTTAAAATCCTAACATTTGAAGTTGAGCTGAATGTTCTGTATGTTTAGTACCATATTGCTTTTGATCTCACATGCTAGCCTTTAGCATAAGGTTGTCTTTCAGCAATCCTAATTTCCTATAGGTTACCATGTCTGTGAGATGTCGACTTAGCTTTTTTTTTTTTTTTTTTTTTTGAACATATACATAAACTCTGCTGTCTCCCACAGAAACATACTTCGATCCAAGCTCATGAAAAAAATAAATAAAATAATTTCAGATTTTAGGAACTAAAGATAAGAAACATTCTTTGTTAACTCTGGAGCATTATTTTTGTTTTGCATGTACAACTTCAGTTTTACATCAAAACTTTTTGTAGAAATATCCTAATTTTCAAACTTTTTTAAACTGAAAAGCAACGCATATAACTATCTAAGAATTGTTTTTTATGGGAAATTCCATATGTTTAGACAACTGCGATGAATGTTTTGCTGAATTATTATATGCTTATTTTGTGGTGTGCTTTGGCAATAATTGTTGTCATCCTTTTTAGGGCATCGACTTTGTACGTATTGGAAGGCTGGAAGTTGTTCATAATGATGTGCATCAGCATTGCTTTTCGGGTTAGCTTTCTTTCTAACAGCTTGCATAAAAGGATGTGATAGTGCACATGTTAATTTTAATCGATCTTTTTCCTGTTATTAGCAACAGGTGCATCCTCTCTTGATGATATTAGGCAGCGAATGGAGCAAGTACGTGTTGTTGGAGTAACTTGTTTGGGAATATACCATCCCTTGCTTGTAAATAAAAAATTTGATGTCTGCATAATGGATGAAGCAGGTCAAATTACACTGCCGGTATGGTCGTTGTTATTAAGGATGGTTATCTAAATTAATTTTGCACTATATGTTTTAATGGTTAGGTTAGAGTTGGGTGAACTGGTATATCTTATTCTCCAAATATTTGTGCAAAATCATTCTGATTTTTTAATTAAACTGAACAATTGTCAGGTTTCTTTAGGACCATTAATGCTTGCTTCTATGTTTGTTCTGGTTGGAGATCATTATCAGTTACCGCCACTTGTTCAGGTAAGTTATATTTTGCTTCAATGTGTAACTAGAACAATGTACATCATTTGTTCATTTCATTTTGCAATGTTGCTTAAACATTTAAGAGCCCAGAGGCTCGTGAGAAAGGAATGAAGGTAAGCTTATTCTGCCGGCTATCTGAAGCTCATCCCCAGGCAATAGCAACCTTGCAATGCCAGGTTCTTCCAATTATTTATTTCTTTATTTATTTTTGCAGCATAGAACAAGTTTTGTTAGTCTTGTATCACATATATGATTCATGAGATGACAGTTCTCTCTCTCCTTTTTTTTTTTTTTTTGCAGTACCGCATGTGTTCAGGTATCATGGAACTATCAAATTTACTTATATATGGAAACAGGTTACGCTGTGGGTCTCCAGAAATAGCAGATGCCAAGATTAAATTATCCCTTGCAGAACCTATCACAGCATGGATAAAAGAGGTGAGCTGCTTCTTGTGTACTTTATGAATGTGTGGTTATCAATTATTTTCTATGTAACATGTATGCATGCACCAAATTTGCTGACAAATACATAGCCTGTATAATTGTGATTGCATGTGAGAACATTTATAATTGTGTTTAAACAGAAATGGATCCCTCTTGTGTATCTTGGCAAACTTTTATGGCTCAAAGACATTAGAGATAGAGACCTTTTGAGCTTAAAGATAAAGAAAACCGAACCTCCTGAGTGGAAGAGAAGGGAGGAAAAGCTTCCATTGGAAGACTTAAGGTGAAAGTTAGTTGTCTTATGCTAATGGTTGTCTTTGTTTGGAACGGTAGAGGGTTCTTATGACTTGTGTGCGCAAGTCATTGTGCAGTTTGGTGAGAGATCATCACCCTGTTATTGTTTTCCTATTGGAAAAAAGGGCAGCAACCTTTAATCGTAAAGTAATGAATAGACTCGTTGGAAGGCAATGACATTGCCATGTTACTCTGTAAGTTGGGAAGGTGGAATCTTTATGTTATGGGGGGATACTATTGTTACTGTGATTGCTATTCACTCTGACAATCAAGTTGCTCTTGCTCATGCAAGTGTTGGGATGACAAACATGGCAAGTTTGCGGTGTAATTGCAGATTTAGATTATTATTCTAATAGAGTTGTTTGGCAAACTATTACTGCTCCTTTATCAATTAGATGATCACATTCTTGTTTCAAATGCTTTCAACCAATAGGTAGAGGATTTCTGTTGTATCCTTGTTCAAATGGATAAACATGGAGGTCAGCTTTTTATCTCTGGCCCTGATGCCTTTCTGAGAGGGTTTTTGATTTTTTTATTCTGGCTGAGTTACATGACTTGGACTTTAGGAGGCCAAAGTTTACTTGGTGGAATAAAAAAAAGCAATAAAATCTGCATAAGGGAAAGATTCGATTAGATCTTTATGAATTCAACTAGTTTGGTGATTTTTCATGGTACTTATATTGGTCACCTCACTAGGTTACCTTTTGAATCTCATGACTCTTGGAGCTTATTCTAAAAAGTTCCTTTGTTATTTGTGGAGGGTATGGCCTTTCAACTATAGGGATGCTTGCAAAATTGGAGGAGATGTGGCTTTCTTTAAAGGAATTTTGTATACTTTTTATTGATGTATGGAGCATGACCAATGAAGAAAAGGAGCCCATCAGTTCTACGTCATGCATGTGTTACAACACTAAGGTCTCTTAGGCTATGGGGTAATTGTTGGTGATTGATTTTCTATAGCATAGCAGTGGAAGATTGTATATTTGCAAATTTGCAAAATTGGAGGTATCACTCTATCCTCGATATATATTGTAGATGTTAGTTTTGTTACTATGAATGTTGGTTAGCCTATCCTGTCCTCAACAATTTGAGAGACCCCCTAACCGAGATATAAACTTTTTGAGATAAATTTAAAGATAAATCTCCCATAATCACTTATTGCTAGACCATTTATCACTTATGTCATAACAAAAGCAATGTAGCAACTATAGAACACTTTAGAATCAAGAATGTAGAGTGTTGTTATGAATATTAATATGTTAAGGATATTAGTTATGAAAGTATTCTCAATTATATATTAAAAATATTTTAAAAATATTTTATTAAAATTATGTAATATTTCTTTATTTTTTCCTTTTTTGTTTTTGTTCTATTTTTTCTCCTTTCTCAAGTAATAAAATGTAACTTTTTTTGCCGAGCTGATACCAGCGGATAATCCCCACCCTTCTCCAATAACATCTTCAATCATTTGTTATCACCTTGTGATGTTTGGACATCTCTTGCCCTCACACGCAACCCCTTTTTAGCTAGCTTGCTTTCATTGCTCCATTTTCGATCCATCTCTCATGATAGTTCTCACTGTTGCTTGATCATTCTCTTATTTTTCATTATCGCCACTACACCTCATTGAGGTCTCGATCTCCAAGACCATCAAAACTCACTAAAGTTGTTAATGTTTTTTTTTTTCTCTTCTACTTCATTCACTCATCCCTTAGTTGGTCATCCCCTCCTTCTTGTTGTTTTTTTTAGTTACAATCACTTGAGGACCTCGGATCTTACTCTCAGATCTTAGATAGAAATATGTAATGGATATTGAAACATGAATTTATCTTTATTTTCATGCAAAGGAACGGGCCTCATTGTTTGCTAATATTTCACCTTTTCCTTTCTAAGGGTTTTTATATTAAGTTTCAACCAAATGGAACTATTGGATGCACATTACTCAAATAGAATTATTGAGAGTACGATATTCACAGGAGGAGGATGAATTTTATAAATAGCAAATTTAAACATTCTTAATGTCACAATGAAAGTCTTTTATTCTTTTAATGACTTATAAAACTTATTTTAGAAAGTATTGTTAATCTTTGAAAACTTATTATTTAGAAGAGCAAAATGTCAAGTACGTAAATATTCAAGAATTTCTTTTTTGAGTTGTTTAAGTGTTGTGATCTTGGCCCATGAAAGCAACCAAAGAGCCTTGAAGATCTGGAGCTTTTAGCAAGAGAGACAGTCTTTGGCATTTGTGAAATTGAAGCACTGTACGAGCTCTTTAAGAAAATAGGTAGTGTTGTGGTTGATGATGGTTTGATAAACAAGGAGTTCCACATGGCATTATTTAAGACTAGCAAAAAAGAGAGCTTAATTTCTGATTGGGTATTTGACTCGTTTGACACAATACGATGACATTCTAAGATTCCAAGAATTTGCTTGTTCTCTCTTTGTTTTTCAACCTGATGCACTTATTGATGATAAGGTCGAGTTCTCATCTCAGCTTTATGATCTCAAGCAACAAGGTTTCATAGAGAGACAAGAGGAACATTAACAAGAAGAGTAAGGTACATGAACTTTACAATTTTAGCAAGAGGAACATTAACAACATAATAAAACAATGAAGAGTAGATATGCAATATAGCTCAATAAAGATAACTTGAAAGTAATATACATCCTGACTCAATATGAAATGAATTGATGGCTAGAAATGATGATAAAATATGCGGCCTTACCTTTATCCAAACCCTCACTAAGTAAATGATGATTTTTAAGAGAAGCTTTTCTTAAGGATGTGCAAGTGGAACATTAATCTCTTCTTTTATATTTGGACTGTTTTATATAGTCATTTGCAAGCTCTCCAACTATAACACTTGAGACTAAAAGGAGCAAGGAATGATCATTGGGTGTTTCTTTGAGAGGGGAATTATCAAACAAGGAGCAGCTCTTATTAGCTGCAAGACAATAGATTTTGATCTTTATAAGTCATAAGCCTTGAAATGATGAGATGTATTTTGGGGGAAACTTGCGTTTGGATTCAATGAGAACTTGATGGCTTAGTATGTTAGAGTTGGAGTAGTTTTGGCATGCTTGGCCAAGCAAAAAGAAACTTTTAGATAAGGACAAAACCCGATTGGTTTGGGACGATACCTTGTTAGGAAGGCTAGGATGTTATAATTTGGTATTAGAGCAATACATCATTGGCTTGGTTAAAGGATAAATCAAGCAAAACCTAGTGGGTTTGTAAAATCCAAGACTGAAAAAGATATAGAGTGATCTTTAGGTCCCAGAAAAGGGAATCATCGAACATGGAGTTACTTCTGATAGGCTTTTAGGTGGAAGGGTAGTGGAATAAATAGTCTCACATCAACTATGAAAGGGTAAATTCTAAGCTTTATAAGTAAAGTTATAAGTCTTGAAATGATGAGACTTTCTTTTGGGACAACCTAAGCTTAGATCTCATAAGAACCTCATGGTTAAGCATGCTAGAGTTGTAGTAGTTTTGGGATGGACAATCAAGCAAGAAGATATCCTCGAATAAGGATAAAACCCGATTGTTTTGTTGAAAGTTGTTTTGATAAAAAGCCGTTGCTACAAACAAACATTCCTTTCATATGTGAAAGTAGACAAAGCCTTGAATTCGCAAAATTTGCAATTTTGACCCTTTGAAATTCTGAAAATTACATTGATATCTTGTCAAAATTCTAAAAATTATCATTATATCTCTATTAAAAATTGTAAAAATTATATTAATTTTTTAAAATTTATAATTTAATTATTTAAGCATTGAAAAATGCAAACTCAATACCATTGGATGCATTTTGAAAATTCTTTTTATTAATATGCTCAAATTAGGTTTATTGGCCAATTTTGAAATTATAGTATGTTTCTCAAGATTTTAGTGATATTTTAAAATTTTAATATATAAATATCCCATTTAAAAAATTTGTTTTTATCATATCAAAACATTCAAAAATACAACTTGGCTTAATTATAGGGTTTATCACATCTAAGATCTTGTATAGATACAAATTGTTGCACCAATGGATCCAAACAACCATCAAGTGGTTATATTATTCTTTCTTAGAAGCCAACCAAACTTGTGGTTATTCATTAGTTTGAATTGATGGTATTGTCCAATCTAATTAATCATTACAAGTACAATACAACTATGAGCATAAGTGTGATTAGTTCATTTTATTATTCACAAATAATCATACTTATATCATAAGTATGTTGTACAGATATGAATAATATAACTTTTTCATGTTCAAATTTTTTTATCTTTCAGATTTTTTTTGTCCGTTATAAAAACATCTAAGTATGAAGAATTTATTACCTAACACCCATTTTGTACATAAAAAATTGTATTCATATGATATTTGGATCATATTCTTCTTAGTGTGAAGAATTAATCTAACACATCAGGAGAATTCAAAGGAAACCAAGTTTATTACCAACCATGGATAGATCTCAAACAATGGCTAAAAAATGGAAAGAAAATGGCCATCATTAAGTTTATTGAAGTTATTGGCTGGTAACAAATTATTTATGGGATTTGAGTTAGTTCTTTTATTTTGTTTTTAGCAGATCTTGTATAACTTTCTTTGTTATTTTGTTATTATTTTTTAGTTTTTAAATAGGGGGTTGTTTTTGTCTTTATAGTTCCATTTAAAATGTTATTCATAATCTATTTAAGACTTGTTATATAAATAAACAAAGCTTGTTAAGTATCATCAGTTTGAGAATCGCCAAAATGTTATAGTGGATGCATTTACAAGAGATTTTTTGAGGTGTAAGCTGGCCTTCTCCTTACCCAAGTTGTCATTCTATCTCACTACCATTGCCACGACATAATGCGATGGTGGCTTGATTGAACTACCTTCTACCCTAAACCATGTCACCACTCGACCTCTCGTCAATTGCTCACTTAAAGTTTTGTTGTCATCTTGGCCCTCATTGATCATCATTGTTTCAACCATTGTTGATCACTGTCTCTTATGCCCTTTGTCGGTTGTCGTATCCTTGCACCAATCGTCATAGCGTTGCATTTGTATTCATTGATCTGCTTCAAATTAGTTTTTCCTAGCAACCCTCGTTATCACAATGGTCTCAATGCTATGAACAATAGTTATGTCATGCTATTGCCATGAATCGCCGATTGTCTGTCTTACTTTAGTGATGCACAATCCTTTGAAAATTGAAGCTTATTCTTATATTAAGTGGGGATTGAAAGTTAATTATGGGATATCATGTTTTTGTGAAAGTAATTGTCATAAAGAGATAAAAGACAAATAGTTATTAGATCAAGTGCTGAAGTTAGATTTAAATAGTGTATTTAATTTTTTAAAAGCAATAGCACATTTCACTTGTGATGCTTTTGAAAAAATATTTCATTGAAGAATTTGAATTTCTTGTCACTCAACTTATGGTTCTTAAATGCGATAATTAGTTTATCATCCATATTGCAAGTAACCTTATTTTCTATGAAAAAATCAAATTGATTAAGGAAGATTACTATTTTGTCAAGTATGTTACATTACTAAAGGTTATTAGTACTCATATCTCTGGTGGGGAATAAATATCGGGTATTTTTATGAAGGCTTTTGTACCATTTCAATTCTTTGATCTTTGTGGTAAGGTGGATTTTTATGGTGTAAATGTTCCAACTTGAGGGGAAATATTATTGAAATTATTAGTTATAAAAATATTCACAAGAATATCTCTAGAATATTATCTAATTATTTTGTGATAACTATATAATATTTTTTTCTTTGTTCTTTTCCTTTTACATTTATTTTGTTTTTTTTATTTGTAAGATCTCATCTCAAATAAAGAAATATACTTTTTCATCTCTAACACAAAGAAAGAGCAAATTGTTGTTCAAGAAAAATATAAGTTGCAAAGATCTTTTAGAAAAGCTTTGGAAAAAATTATGACCACACTTAAGAAGAACCTCATTAGAATTTAAAAAAGATGCAAAGTTATTCTTATTGCATCATTCTTAGAGTGGTTTTTGCAAATTGTCATCATAGCATGAAGAAAGAAAGGACTTTCACTTGGAGTACAACTTCACTTCATTACTTGTTTTATTAATAACCTTATCCTTCTATTCCCCCTCTCCTCGAAAATAATAGCTGTCAGATGTCAATGTCTGAGCATAATCTGTTGACAAGGTGCAATGACACAGCTGCATGTGCCACACATCTACAGCATAAATATTTATTAGACCACTTGTGCCTAGCCCACTCCTAAATTACTTTTAGTATCTGCGCTTTGTTTGCATCTGTAAACTTAGTCTTTATGCCTACCTGTAATTTTTGTGCCTACCTTTTTTGCCCATGCTGCATGAATCATGTCCACAAAGTTAAACCTACAATGAGACAAACGGACATAGTGATTGTAATTCATGCCCAACATACTAATCATAATGAACAAAGTTTTATTTGTTTCTATATACAATTGCATACCCATATCGGGCTCCACACCTTAACAAATTGCCCTTTGGAAAGTAGTTTCTTTTGAAACGAGTTGTGTTCTATGGATCAATATCTTCTACGGAGTTTTTACAGCTTAGTGTCATAGTGTAGGTTTCCTTTAATCTTTATGCTGTTGAATTGAGGTAGAACAAAACCTTTATTTATTGATGGCAACCATTTCGATTAACATACTTGTTAACTAGTTTGTTGAGGATTTTTTTCAAAAATAACACACCTTGGGCATTCATTTTTTAATATAATGATAATGGTATTGATTGTGTTTTGATTTGAATGAATTACATAGCTCTTTGATGGAAAAATCACATTTTTATTATCCGTGAACAAGGTGCAATTTTATTGCTCCTTTTTGAAGTTTTTTATAAGTTTTTTTTGGTGTATCATTTCCTTGCATTATTTGTACCATAATAGCACGATAGTAGAAGGAAAACCAAAAGCACAAAGTGCAGCATACACATAAGAAAAACAAGGCATGACAACTAACAGTAGGATGGGTAAATCAGAAAGTGAGCTGACCTGTCTATGAAAAGTATAATATTTTATTACTTTTGCCTTTTGGCTTGTTCTATCTTTGTACCTATAAGATCAATCCGAGAACATAAGATCACTAAAATAAGCATTAAAACATTCGTACAATTGAATAGCAGTGCAAATATAATCTTGTAATGTTGATTCGGTTCAATTTTTAGTTGGAATAATGCTCAACCTTTCATCATCCACTGAAAGATTGTTCAAGCAATAATTGAACAACATACTTTAAGCCGCACTTTTATCTATTATCTATGTTACAGAGACTCCAAGAATCCCATTGAGAAAAGAGCTAAAAATGTTCCAAAAAAAATTTCAAGAATCACCGTATGACATGTAAATTTTGTATTAATATTTATGTGCTAAATAATGTCTCGTGTTTTATTTTGCTCGTAGAACACTAAGCTATGGTTTTCAATTACAATCTAGCATTTTTAAAGGTTTTTCCAAAAGATTTCAAAGATTCTACAAGTTTAACATATTTAAAACTACATTGAACACCATGTATACTATAAGGTATGGAAGGTATTTTGAATACCCTGGATGAACCTGAAATTGATCTGACGCTTTTTTTTAAAGCCTTTGTTCACTGTTGGTATGCCTTGAATGAATATGCTTGGTCTTGTGTTGGTTTGACCGGGCCTTTCTATTTAGCTATAACTGCAAGGAATGATTTTTGTTTGTATGGCTTATAGAAATGGAATGAAGTTTAAAATTTTTTTGTAGTGGGTAATGAACCTTCCAACCCACCCTTCCAACTCATTCTATGGGCTTTTAGAATGATTATAATGCGCTTAGTTTGGGCTAATGTTCTTTTACTAGCATTGTCCTTTTCATTCACTGATTAAATGCACTCTTAAATATCATTTTCATCATACGGGTAATAAGTGATCATTTGCTATTTTTAATTGTAGGTTTTAGATCCAAATAAGTCGGTGATTTTTATTAACACAGGTTTGTCACTTTCTGATCTTTCTGCTATAGTACTGTAGCATGTACAGGATCTTACCGTACAGATAATATTTCAGACAATTTGCTTGCTTTTGAAATGCGAGAGAATGATGGCATTCATAATCCTTCTGAATGTTCCATAATATTGGAGGTAAGAATGCACATTTTCATTTGTCAAAGGAAAGTTGATCCCATCTCCAACTAATTTTTCTAACTATCAATTTATGACTACACTTATAAAACTTTGCAGTACAAGGTTCATGCTACACTACTACAGTTCTTAAATTTTAATGAATTTGTGGCTATATGCTGTTGGCCTTTGCATTTCAGGTTCAAATGGGACGTTCAATGAACTTAGAACTTCGATATTTTATATGAACTTTTTGTTTTTAATGTTAACCCTTGATTGTGGCAAATTGATTTACCACTGTGTTTTCATACTATGTGATTGAGAGTTCTCGTTTTCATACTATTAAGAAAATTTTCTTACAATGCTTTAGATGGTGGAAATAATGTGAAATTTGGGCAAGACACAGCTTTCCTGCATTTCATTTAAATATTTGAAAGCTCAAATCAGAAGCTCATTTCACGTTGAAGACTAATTAAAACTTTTTTTAGATAAGCTTACATCTACATTGAGATGGATAAATTTTTTTTCATACGTGATTTAAATTTATCAGGTTTTCAGGAAAAGTCTTTGGTCAAATCATTAGAAATCTTTCTATTTTATTTTTTAGACTAGTGAATTGTTTGAAATTTGTAGTTGTTTACTTAGATAACTCGGGAGTTGCTTGAAAGAGAAGTTCCTGGAGATGAAATTGGCGTCATAACACCTTACAACTCGCAGGCCAGTCTCATTCAGCGCGTTGTCAATTCTTCCATAGAAGTCCATACTATTGATAAATATCAGGTGCATATTTTATATTATTTATGGCCTCGTGTCTGCTCGTTTATTGAACTTGCTCTGTTCTTTTTTTTAAAAATAGTCCATGGACATCTATCTGAATATTTACCTGTGAGCTGTTATGTTGAAGTGTTATTTAAATACGCATTGAAACTCTTAAGTTTTGATTCCGTTAATTACTATATGATGCCTTTTTGTTTGAACTCTGGCCTAAATGCTGCTTCACTTATCCTTACTGCTCCGTTGCCCTAATGTCTCTATGTACTTTAGACGTAGTTGTCTATTTTCTCCTGCATCTCGAAGTATTTCTTTTCAGTTATTTATTTGTCTTAGGAATGTGATTTTTTTAATTGGTTTTATCTCTCAGATATAATTTATTTAATTATCATGCTTTTACGTGTTGCAATTAGTTTTTTCCGTCTTTCTTAATGCCATTAGTTTATTTTCAGTCTTCAAGAAGTATATTTTTTTTTTTGTCTGATCATTTCCCGAAACAAATAGTTCTCTATGATTGCGTGAGCTATAAGATTAGTTTGTTGACATTGTTGTTGCTGGTAGAATATGAAAATAAAGTTTTTTTCTGGTATCACAAAGTTAAACGAACATCTATCTGATGGGGGCACACAGACATACAACTCTTTATTTCGTGTTTCCCGTGCAAATCGAAGCAAGCAGAATTCGTCTTTTTTTAGTGAACGAAGTTTTCTAAAATTAATACATGACTAATTCAGCGTGAAGTTGGCTAATTTATTCCAATCGTAGAAAACTTCTGCCCTTTGTTTTGGTCATCTCAGGAACATTAAGATGTGCAATTATCTTAAGTTCTTTTTTTTTCCTTGATATTTACAGTATTGGTCTGGCTTTCAGGGTAGGGACAAAGACTGTTTAATAGTTTCCTTTGTAAGAGCTAGCGAAAACGCAAAGGCTTGTAATTCATCCATACTTGGAGATTGGCACAGAATCAATGTTGCTCTGACACGGGCAAAGGTATGCTTTTTTATTACTTTTTCAATTTTCTCGTAGTTACTTGCCCATTTGCTCTGAATCATTTCTCTACAAACGGCTCTTTAGTCTGCTTTTTTCTTTCTATTTTTAAAAAAGGGAACTGTAGACTATGCTCGAATTTAAATTTTGTCCATAATTTTCTTTTGAACTTCTCTCGTCTTCTGTTATCCGTTATATGTGTTTTGTTTTGTTGAATTTGAAATGTGAAATATATAAAGGTCATCTAACCTGTGTTGAAATG